>JACCIB010000001.1:132500-2832500 GCA_018906965.1 Philotrypesis tridentata | reverse complement strand
CAAACTGTAGTACATGGCGATATGTTGTCAAAACTTTCAGAAGAAAGGTATGCAAGATTTCTGGTCAGATCTCCTTTAAGGGTAAATTTATTTTATTGTTACAAGTAACAAATCATTTCATTGAGAGTAAGCGAAAGCTATTTGAAAGTAATTTAGTCGCATATCCTTGTATGAAATGAAATGTAATTGGAGCAAAGTGGACCTGCCTTGATTAATACGTGACAGGAGAGCATAACTCCTCATTGTTCTATGTCTAATTTATTTTACATAAAGGTATTTGTCGATTTGTCAGATGAGATTGGTGAGAGTCATGTCTGAAGAATTTCTGGAAACTCTTGACAAGAGTGCTAAACTTTATAAAAAGTATCAAATAACTATCCATAAAGATAAGCCTAATAATTGTAATAAGAGAGCTTTTTTCGATTTTCTTGTCAGAAGCCCACTACAGGTACACTTTGTTCAATTACATACATTCATCCAAAACAAACCATAATTTAATAAGCTCTCATTTTCTATTTATTTTTACAGCAATGGACACCAGAAGGTGATCTTCCTGCTGGCTATGGATCATTTCATGAGCAATATTGGCTAAATGGTGTTTTAATAGCTGTAGCAGTAATTGATATTTTACCATCATGTGTATCTAGTGTTTACTTTTTTTATGATCCAGCATACTCTTATTTATCTTTAGGAACATTTAGGTATGTTTTTGATAATTTGCACAAGTCAGCTAAACACGTTAAAAAAATTTTTCCTTCATTTGAGTCCTATTTTGCAGTTCACTACGAGAAGTATTTTTAATTCGACAACTACACACGTATGCTCATGACCTAAAGTATTATTATATGGGATATTATATACATTCTTGTACGAAAATGCGTTATAAGGCAAAAATGAGACCATCGAAACTACTTTGTCCAGAAACGTACGTTTGGTGTGACATTGATAAATGTTTGCCAAAATTAGATATTTCAAAATACAGTAGATTGAATGAAGATTTAGAAGCTAAGGATGAAAACAGTGAAGTTGATATTGATCAGGTAACTTAATTTTTCTTGTTTTCAGAACTTATTATATGAAGTATATTACAGTATCCACTGAATTTTATTTTTTACATAGGTTTTGATACTTTACCATAACAAAGCAAGAATGTATGGAGCTCATAGGAGAAGTGTTCAAGACGAAGTCGTGGATAATGAGATAAAAGAATATGCCCCTTTGGTTGGTAAACATTGTGCTTTAAATATGCTATATTTTATTGATTGATGAACCAAATTATATTGAAATAATTAATTTAGAACGGCCATGAAATGTATTATTAAGATATAAATTCTTGAAAAAAATAACGAATGTTACATAATTTTTACATTAAAAAATTTGTTTTCATGTTTGTTACTTGGACTTTCTTCAAAATGAAAAATATTTGAAGTAGCAATGACGTATTTCATTTTTTGACTCTTTTAAAAAATTCATTTTTGGCTTATAAGCACAATATAATAATATGCAAAGTTTCAAAAACTTGTATTTTCTAATATGAGCTGTGGTGCTACAATTGACACTCTGATTATATTACATACTTAGTTCATTTCTTTGTGAGATTAATCAATAATTATGATACCACCGATAGTTGTAAATAAGTTACGTTTCGTAAAATAAGTCCTGTCACGTTTCAATTATGCAAGCTTAATGTTTAAATAGCTATACTTTTTTTTCTAAAGAATCAGTGTACCACACAAAGCTTGTATAATGAAAAATAGAATTTAAATGCAAAAAATACTTTATCTTCCAAGTTCTCTATTAACACCATCATTATCGATAAAAATGTACATAATATTAGCTGCAACACTGTTGTTTATGAAATTATTTTTAATGTTATTTATTAAAATTGTAAGACTCAGAAGTCATTGTTTAAAAATCATATTTAAAAAGACGCGATTTTAAACAACTGCGAAGCAGTGATTGTAACAGATATTTTATAAGACAATTCGTAGAAATTAATAAAACTATTAGATCTTTTAAATTTTCTTAGTTGTTATTCTACTTAACATAAAACAGTTAATACGAAGCAGGCTGGTCAATCTTTATTGTAAAAAGTTCGTTATAATTTATTTCTTATCACATTCCTTTGGTATGCAGTCAATCATTATACTGTATGATATATTGATAAATGTGTAAAAACGCAGAGAATATGTGTCTATCACAATGTAAAGTAATTTACATGTTCGTCAATTTCCTGCATAGCCTCTCAACTAGGCAGAAGTTTTCTTTTTCCCTTCGTTCCAGCTTTGTATTTTGCCACTTCCACCGATAATAAAGACAATCATGGAGAAGATACAGACACTACTCCCAATCCAAAATATGATTTGCCACTTGTCAATGGGATTCTGCAAAGATAAAAACGTCGATCGTCGATTAGTAACTTCGGATGAATATCCCAGTGGATCCGTGAGACATTTTAACAAGTATACCATCATACATTTATTTCGATGTTTGTTGCAGTTACAGTATATGCGTAAAAGCCGCTTGTGGTGTTACACGTACTCAAGACTTGTATAGCAAAGCGTTAGGCGTCGGTATTGCAATTGAAGCCAGTACGAATCGTACTATAAGTAGTTAAATGTCAATAATATATAGTAGCGACGCGTACCAGCAAATCGCGAATACCGTTAGTAGCGTGTGCTGCGTGCGATGATGAAAAGTGTGTTATAGCGCATTGTTTTAGTAGATGCGATTAAATTGTTAGCCGCTTGCGATGAACGGGCAAACGAAATCCCCTGGTACGTGAATCGTACTTTGCGTCGATTACCAAAGTACAGGACCGCACCAGGGCCTTCTGTCTGCCTCTGCATAGGAAAGCCCCGCAATGATTTTGTTGAACGTGCGTTGTAATGTGACGATTTTTTCGAAGCGTGTGACAGAGACAAATGCGTAAGTACTGCACGTACTATGAATCTTTTTGTTCTCCAGAGTACCAAGCAGTACTTTGCACGTGTCGCTATCGTCTGCGTGAACTGTCTGTTATATGCGTAATGTATATATGCGTCTGCGTGTGTGGCGTGCGTGATAAAAGCGCAGGATAGAGACGAACGCACAAATATTCCTCGTACTATGTTCACTCGAGATTCCCCACAGTACAGAGAAATACCGCGCACTTGTCTCCGTCGTCGCAGTGATAGCGAGCTGCGTACGCGCGTGCATTGTGCGCAAAAAGCAAGGTATCGTCGATCAACTATACGAACTCACTCCGTGCTTGCCGGCGATGAACTCGACCATCGGCGGTATTATCATGCCGGAAGTGCTGCCGACGGTGTTCATGATGCCGTAGAGGAAGCCCGCGTAGTTCGGCGAGAGGTCCTGGTTGTTGGACAGGTTGGAGATGCTCGCGGCGCCGTTGAAGCCCAGCGCCAGGAAGAGGAAGGCGTTGGCCCACTCGAACGAGCAGCCGACGTAGCCGACGCCGATCAGGCAGATACCCGGCAGCAAGTGAGCTGGAGGAACGCATGTCGCATGTGTACTTCAACCCCCGTGGATATTTTCTACTCACCCCCTGAATCGCGGCTTACAGAAAATCGTGGCGGACTTGCGGAGGGCCGTTATCGAGATGGTCTCGCGCCGCTTGAGGACGTCGCCGGCCCAGCTGAAGAAGAAGCCGAAGACCATGCGGGCGAGCCAGGGCAGCGAGGCGAGGAGGCTGCCCTTGGTCAGCTTGTAGCCCAGCGCCTTCGTTATGTACAGCATCATCGAGTTCTGGTAGAAGAACAGCAGGAAGAGGTTGCCGAAGTGGCAGATCACCAGCGAGATGAACGGCACCGAGGTGAAGATCTCCCGCAGGGGGGTGTCCTTCAGCGCGGGCTTCTCCGCGCGCACCGTCCCGGCTTGCGACCTTCGAATCAACGCGTTCACAGTGCATTATACATACTCGTTTGTTTATCCAGGTGGACAATTTAGTGGACAGGGTATCTTATCTGGATCGCATTATGATACGACGATCGTATTGTAATTACAACTGATCACACTGTATGTTATTGCGATAACGTGCGACCAGTCATAACATAGCTTACAATGTCATTAGCACAATACGATCGATCGCGATCACAACGTCATCTATACAGTACTACAACGACAACATCGTCGTCGCACGTCCGACACTCACGAGACGATGTAGTTCTTCTCGGCGTCGGTGATGCCCGGGTGCTCGACCGGCGAGTCGTACGCCAGCAGGTACCAGAAGAAGCACCAGACGAGCATGAGCGCCGCGGGAATGTACCAGGCGCTCTCCCAGTTGATGCTGTCGCCGATCCCGGCGATCATCGGATAGGCGAACACCGTGCCGAAGGTCCCGCCCAGGAGGGACCAGATGAAGCGCGACTTCTCGTGCGGCGGGGCCCACTTGGCCACCATCGCGTGGCAGCACGGGAATATCATGCCGCCCGTCAGGCCGATCACGATCCGCGAGACGAGGAGGACGCCCCAGTGGAGGTTGGCGAGGACGGGACTCAGCAGGGAGATCAGCGCCGCCGCCAGGGACGTCCAGAGGATGGTGCGCCGGGGACCGAAGCGTATGGCCATCACGCCGCCGAGGAGGTTGCCGGGGACGTTGCCGTACGCGTAGGCGGCCAGCAGTTGACCTGCGAATCGTTCGCCGCTTCGCATAATTATACGCGCTTTCGTACGATTACTTCTCGATTTCGAGGGAAACGGAATGCCAACCTCGAATCGCCGGCGACCAGTTGAACGGCCTGCCGCTCATCAGGTCCGTCACTTCTCTCCGGGGCTGGTCGTCCTGCCTCTTGGTCCTGGGCGACTCTCCGGCCGCGAGATCGTAGACGAGCTCGTCGGCAGTGCGGAGGAAGCTCGGGGCCTTGTCCCCGGGGGCTCCGGCCTCCCTAGCCGGCTGCACGCAGGCGCCCGAGGCCGCGGCGTCCTCGGCCCCCGTGACGATCATCGGCACCGCGAGAATCGGCATCTGCATGCGGCAGACGTACGACGTCCAGCAGGCGGTGAACATCATCACGCAGATCAGCACGCGCACTTGGACCCATCCTGCGGTTCATATAATCAATTGTCAATCGTCGCGCTTGCGAAACCCGCGGGAAAAAAGAGACGCGACGTTTCGTTTTGTTGTTGCTCGTCGTCGTTGTTATGAATTTCGAGTGCCGCCTGGAATTTGCCGAACGTGATGAAACGATTCTCCGAGATATTCGGCGCGGCGCTTACGCAAGGGCCACTTAGAGTTTTTACTACTTTACAGTCGATCCGGTTATCCAACAATAGTCCAATTTGGCATTGTTATCGTGCATTAATTTATTGTTTTCGTCGCTATTAGTTGCCGCGCGCGCGCGCGCGATGGTTAAGGGGTAATTTGCGGCTTGCGCGCCGTGGACCGACACACAACTTACTGAGAAAACGCCAGATAGCCATAGCCAGTGCAATGCGTTGGGGACACAACGTAAACTTTACATCGCGTGCTTCCCCTCTTGACGATCGGATATGCGAGGCGTGTAAATAAGAAATTCGAATGTTTCGTATTGTTACGTATTGCTATGCCAACGTGCGCTTTTCAAAAGTGAAACGAATTTCTCTGTATAAAAACGAATGTTTACCTCTAACCGCTGTATATATACGTATAGCTATTGTCGATGGGGACTTTCAATCGAAATCCGAGAACACGAAAGAATTTGTAATTTCATTATTTTTTCGTTGCGAGCGACGCAAAACATTCCTTGCAAGTGACACACGTCAGAAGCGAATGTACGTCATAAAAATATTTAAACAACATTGTCAAGTCGTGATTCGAATAACTACAAATAATCGTCTACTTACACGCTAAGAAATATGTGCTATAAGTAAACGATGATAAAAAACCTGTTGAATCTCGCACAAAAAAAAAAACAAAAAAATAAGTCGACCACGTCGATAAACTTACTCTGAGGAATGGGCCAAGCGAAAAATCTCTTGTCCAGCATCGTCTCTGTCGCTCGTTATATACACCGTCTTCTCCAAGAAATCCGTCCTTCCAATGTGTCCGGCGCTGATCGGCTCGTCAGGCAAAGGCGCAATAAAACTGTCGACTGCAGTGGGCCCGAGCGATTCTCATGTCGAATTTCCACGCAAACGACGCGCGCGCGCACTCCGTGTATTCTGATGTATACCGGTCGACTTTTCCCGACGTACTGACGGCCTCGCGTCCAACTGGCCGTGCATTTATACACACGGCGAGTCTTTTCCGGGCCCTATTTCCGATCCCCACCACGAGGCTTTTCGGAAGGACCGAGACCCTCGGGATGGCCGTGGACAATGTGCCAATACAGGGAAGGTGTAATAAGATTATATACAGGGACGCGTCATTGCGGAGTACCTGAAGGGAAACGTCGAAAGCCGAAGGAGAGGGCTTTTACGATGCGGGAGAGAAGGTTCTGGGACGTTGTTGCGAGTCGTGCGATTGTTATGTGTCCGCTGGCTGTATTTTGATGCGAAACGTTTGTGTGTCAACAAGGGCGTAGACGCAAAACCTTATACGTCTTCGTTTGTGCGCTGTATTATGTTTTCGTTCGATGGAGACTCGTTGAATTTTTGCGAGAATTTAAATCGAAAAATATATACGCGACGTATAATGCGTACACCGCAGATCGGCAGCTAATTCGACGTTTTACGTAAATCCAACGGGGCTGCGGCTAAAAATAAAATTCCAGAGCGCTCGGCGATCGGCCTAAAAGTCCGTTCAATTAAAAAGTTATAAAACGAAATTGCCAATAGCCGAGAAAATTGTATTCCGCGAACACGTACAGCGTAACCGCGCAACAAGTCAACGACACTCGAGATCTGAAAAGCTCACCCGAGTTTAACGCGGCTATCCGATCTCCAATTTCCTCTTATGTACATAATAGATCGGCGCATACAGCGCGACTTGGTGAAAAAAGAGCCGACCTCGAGAATGGAAGTGCACGTTGCACATTCTTAAACTTGCGCGGAGGTACCCCGCAATACGCGGACGATCGGCCGATTGTGCGCTGCAGTGGCGATCGGTATTGTGGCCGCGCGGCAGGAAAACCGAGAGCAGAAGAAAATTGTAATTTCACGATTCCGGCGCGATCTGTATATATAGGCGCGCAATTTCGCGATAGTCTCGCGCGCGATCGCGTGACAATTTTGCCTGTCCCGCGCGCGTATGTTATACAAGTCGTAATAAGTTGGAAAATTTGAATTGTACGGGGGGGAGTGTGCGAAACGGCGTAGAGCCATTTTTTCGTACACCGCCGATCTTTACGTCCCTCCCAACAATAACCGATCGCCTTTCATTTTATTAAGCGCCGAGGCATAATCAATTTTTACAACTGTACGTTACGAGTGTAGCGTCGAATTTCAAAAAATAAATGCACTTTTCTTTGGTCTCGAACTCGCAAAGAAATTTTTTAAGCTAGAGCTTTCGGACCAATGGGACTCTCTTCTGTAAGCCAAAAGATGATGGGAAATGCCGAGGAACGTGGGAAATATAGAATATGAAAATTTAACCTGGGGAGGCATGTGGAGGAAGAAGAAAAAATTGTCTATTCGGACTTTCATTGTTTTTTTTTTAACTTTGATTAAACTTAAAAAAAAAACTTTAATTGAAATTAAAGCTCTTTTGTAATACTTTATTATAGTGCAATTCGAAGTTTTATCGGTGCCTCGGAAACATTCGTATAGTCGTTATTGTTCCAGCATTTTGACGCACTAATTTTTTGCAAAAAAAAGCGTGAAATGGTCCAGAAATATGGTTACTAAAAACTTCTCCCATGTTCCTCTGCACTTTTCACTGTCTTTCGGCTCACTGAAAATCGGTTCGAAACCTCCAGCTTTACGAAAAAAAATTTCCATTTCTAGACCAAAGAAAAGTGCATTTATGTTTTGAAATTCGACATGCAACATAACGATCGAAAACTAAGCGCGACCGCGCAGCGTCATCCCGGCGAATAAACATTCTATTTTCCAACTGTCAAGCGCCGAGCGCATCGTACACGTGCTTTTTCATGCCAATTAATCCGAGCTGTCGGTAAACAATCGAAACAAGTCTGCCTCTACATACGAGCCTCGCGGTACACACTATATATACGTGCGCGCGAGGCTTCGCGTAAAACTCTCTCTCTCTTTCTAAAATTCACAAGAATGCGTGGCATTCGCGTTTTGCGCGCGAGTACTCGGGGCTTGGAAAAAAAAGGGGGAAAAAAAACGCTCGACGCCGTAACGTTTAACAGCAACAATATAGCAACGAGCGATTATTAAACGATCAATGAGCATCGCATTCCAAATGAAACGGCGCGTCGTTAGTGGATCTGCGTCAGAGAAAGACTCGAGAGAGCCAGTGATATTGTACTCGGAATCGGGACGGCGAAAGCCGCCAAGATCACCATTGCAATTAAGGAAAATCGATGGATTTTTCGCCTCGTTATTGTACACATTGTTTTTTCCACGAAAAAGAGAGGAAGTCCCGCGAGTGTAATCTTGAACTTCGAATTCAGCGATTCATTTTAGCCGACGGCTAGACCGGCCGCGCGCGCAAGGCATCGTGTGCCTGTACGTATACACTCGTGTGCGTTACATATACACGAAACGACGGAACGCATCCTTATTTATAATAACCGGCAGTTATCTCTTCCTTCTCGGCGATCTGCCAAGGCTCCTGTTGTTCCGACCAAACGATTCGTGCGCTCGCGGCGATATTTCGTAATGAAAAACCGCGATTCGTTTGTTTTTTTTCCCCTCTTCTTCTTAATTCCGACGCGAGCGAAGAGGCGAACGACGAAATTGTCGGGCTAAACTGTGTCGCCGTGGGATGGATGATTTTTTTTTTTTTAAAAAGAGGAACAAAGTTTTGTTGGAGGATGTTCTGGCTGTACGGTCGGGTTCAAATGTTAGTTTTCCGATATGAATATGAGAATAATTATAAGAAATCTAAGTCTCGCGATTAACGACAAATACTTAAAGACACACGATAAACTTTATTACACTTTAATTAACCGAGTGGAAAAGTTTGGCACTATTTTGTTTGAATTAGGCAATATTGTACCGTTTTAGTGCTAAAACTGAAAATCACAGAAAATATAAGTGCCAAACTCTTTCTACTCAGTTAATTAATAAGCGTAACAAAGTTTATCACGTGCATTTAAGTAGTTATCGTCAATCGCGAGATTTCTTACAATTATTGTTTGATAATAGTCACAGCCAATTTACGTCGAAAAACTAAATTTTGAATGGGACCTTATAGGTCCGGTAATTCCTTGACGATCGCGGTAGAGACTGAAGATGTCAATTGCGCAAAGTTCAGCGGAATATAACGACTCTGCGTGTGTGTAATAATAAAAACGTGCAGTCGCGTGTTACACACGAAGTTTCAATAAACAAAAGACACACACCGAGCGATGAATCGATCTTCCCGATATATTCCCTATATGACCAATTCTTCTAGAAAAATGCACTTTTCGGGGGTCCTGGAATCGAAAATTTGTTTTTAACACTAGTGGCTTCGTACCCATGAGACTTTCTTCTGTAAGCCAAAAGATATTTAAAAGTGCAGAGGAACATGGGAAAAGTTACTATAGTAACCATATTTCTGAGCCATTTTACGCTTTTTTTTACAAAAAATTAATTCGTCGAAATACTGGAATAATGACAACTACGAATGTTCCCGAGGCACAAATAAAATTTCAAATTACACCACAATAAAGTACAATAAAATAGCTTTAATTTAAGACAAAAGTATGCCCAGATTATATGCTCTGATCAAAAGTTATGTCCGTTTTAAAAAATTAAATAAAATAAAAATCCGAATAGACGATTGTCTTTTTTTCTCCATATACCTCCCTATGTTAAATTCTTATGTTCCATATTTCCCATGTTCCTCTGTATTTTTGGCTATCTTTCTAAGAGAATTGGCCATATACTGGTGACAATCGGTTGCGCGCAGAACTCGTCACGCATTTTGCCGTGTAAGATTCGACGTAAAGTGCATCGTTGCGAGGAAGTTTACAATTCGAGAGAGAGAGAGAGAGAGAGAGAGAGAGAGAGAGAGAGACAGAGCGAAAGAGGGGCAACGACGCAGATGTTTCGTCGCAAGCTTGTACACGCTTTCTCCTCGGAAAAATCGCAGGTATATAAACTTTGCGAGTCGAGTATATATATATATACCTACAGGGGCATGCACGCGGCTGTAAGACAAGGATTATCGCGATTATGCGCCATATATTTTATAATCCCCCCCGAGAGGAGGCACAGTGGGCGCGTAAATTACGCCGTTAGTCGGAGAGGATCCTCGGGAGGCTTTGCGATGCGCCTATTATTGCACTTAGAGAGAGGAGGCCGAGGATTTTCGGCTGTGCGTCTGTAATGTCGTAAAGGAGAGACGCGCGCCGTGCAGTTAGCGAAAAATCGAGGACTCTGGGACATGAGAAAAGGTCTGCGGAGGAGATTTTTCAGAGAGAGAGAGAGAGACGTAAGTAGTTGCTGAAGGCTGTGGTTTATGATGCACGGCTTGCGCGTATATATAACGATCTCCTTTTCGCATTGGAGAACTAAACTGTGCGACGATGCTGTTAGGAGGATTGTAAAAGCGTATTACGAGATTTCGATTCGGAGTCGTCGCGTTGCGACGAGTTTTGGGGGGTTCGCTTACCTAAGAACCTGAGTTGGCTTACTCAGGTTCTTAGGTATACTGAAACGACGAATTCAACATTGTACAGACACTGCAGGGGGTTTAAAACATGTTTTTTAATTTCTAAGAAATTTTCCAGAGTAATTCGAGAAGTATATGATTACGCTCGGATCTGAGCCAAACGATGAAAGTGACCTCGGCGACGAACTCGCAAGTTTTTGCGAGCAAATGCAAATGGATTTTTTTCCCGATAAACCGTCGCTTTTCCTTTCGGCGCATTACGGAATTGCGGAGCACGTATGTGCGAGCGCTACTGCTCTTTCAGCAGATTTCGCATGTAATACGCGCGTATTCTGCCGAAAGGTTATAATCAATTTTCCTCGTGATAAAATTCTGCTCCCATCGTTGTACAAAAATCTTTATCGAACGCACGTATGTTTGTTTGCTTGTAGCTTGTTACGTATGATCGACCTACAAATATATACCGAAAAAAAGTTAGTCGGAGCGAAAGCGCGAATTCACTGCCTCGACTTCGAGCAATGCGAGTTTTCGCAGTGAAATTAGTTCTTTAGTGATTCATTAATAAAAGTATATAAAATAGTGAAACTTTATTAAATCGATTTGTGTAAATCCATAGTGCATAAACAATGCTGTCCACTGTTTCTCGTGAAATCGCGAACGTGTCGCAGAAACTACTGATCGGCAGATTTAAATTTAATCGTGTCGCATCAGCCAACAGGTGGGATATACGCATATCGAACGTTTTTTCATCGCAGATGTACATATACCGTTGCGAATTTCGTCAATTTGACAACTTTCAAAATGTAATTTTGATGCGCACCATCTACCTCTTCATATTTTTATACGAACGTACGAAAATTCCATCTGCACATGTATTTGCGCTATAATTGAGTTGAAGTGACTAAGCAAAATTATAAATTAAAAGCACGCGAGCGGCGCTGCGCCTAATAAATTGACAACTTATATCATCGTCTTCATAAGAAAAATTCTCGATACCTATCGGTGTCAGCGACGCTTATCATTATACTTATATATACCAGTGTGTGTATATAATGTATACATATATATAGAGACAAAAAGTTTGTTTAGGTGTGTGCAGTCGTCGAGTGCCGATGAGTTAGCCGCAGGAGCAGTTGCGAGAATTCCGTTGAAAGGTCCGAAGAACGAGACAAGCATGTCGGACACCAACGGCGATCTGATTTTGGCGGAGGCCCTCAAGCAGCAGGTGTGGAATTTTGCGTTTTCGAATTTTTCGCTGTCCCTATTTTTTGTTTGCGTAATGCGCTGATTCTATTTTTTGTAGGTTATATAACGTCCATCGCTTTCTTTGTACTGTAACGCTTAATTGATCGACAAAATAGAATTTCGATCTGCGCGTAATAAGCGTGTATTATTGGATTATTCGAGCGAAGGCCGACGAATTTAATTTTCGCCGTACAGTTAAACGGCGAAAATGTTCATTCAGAAGAAGTGTTTTTTGCTTTCGCTTATACGCACTTGTGCAAGAGAGCAAGTGGCATTGGTCACGTGATGCACCGTTCAGCGGGAAATTCAAATTTCACCCGACGCGAATTATCGCAAGCGTTATGGTCGAAATCGTGCGCAAAATAATACATCGTGTACTGTTCAATCAGCAAAGTCCGTTTTTGTCAATTATTCAAGATTACCTCGTTTACTCGCCGGAATCAGCGGCGTCTCTTCGCCCACTTCGGGTAGCATAGTCCAACTCATCGTGAGCCACTGTATAAGTATATATATAGGTATAATGTTTTATGCAGGAAAGCGATGCGACGAAAAAGAAAGAGAACAATCGATTGAATCGGCCCGCGAGAGTATAAATATTTTGTTCAGAGCGAATACTCCGTCTCTAATTCCGATGCGAATCGACGCTTCATTACTGAGGAAACTAATAATGAGCTACCCCGTGATGCTGCGCATCGAGAGAGAAACTTCGTTATCGAGCTTATCGCGGCTGTTTTTCATTAATTCGCAAAGTGCACGGCCCGAGCGAGACTATCATCCTCGTGCTGGATATACGTAGCGATTCAAATTCATTAGTGTCCCTTTTTGTTTGCTCTATAGAGAAAGACAGAGATATAGAGAGAAAAAGAAAAAACTCTATATTTTTCGTATAAAGATTATTTTGCAGCTCTTTATCGCGCAATGCATGCGACGCACGTGCTCGTAATTAAATTGAACGCTATACATAACGTACGTGTATATTATGTTGTTACGGCGCTTGTTATTACGCGTATATTATATTTTTATCGTGTCATTCGTATATCAATCGCCTTGGAATGCAAATTTAAAGTATGAACTTCGTACGTGCGCGAGGAGTCTTCGCTGCAGAAAATCAAAGCTTTCGCGGTGCGCATTAAGTCTCGGTTGGACGAATTAAAAAAAAAAATTACACAAGCTATGCGTACTTGCAGTTGAAATGCACAGTACTTGGAAAACGGTGCATTGTGCAGCGGGGGATTCAATTTTTTGCGCAAAAAGCCCAGTAGCACCAAGAACATAGCGTATATTATAGTATATGCCAATTATGCATAGATTATGGCGAGTATAATCGCAATCTCGGAGTATAGCGAGCAAGAAATCCGAATTGTTAACTGCGAAATATGTACGCTGGAAAAGAAACAGCGATAAACGCAAGCTGCAAATAGACATTTATTTTTGTTAAAAACTTTTTGTTTTCGTTAGTAATATTGACGACGCGCACGTGCCTTTCAACAAGCAAACAAGTACTTTTTTGTTCAAATGCTCAATTACTATTTCCTCGCAATTTCAGGGCCTGAGTTACGTGTTCGGCATAATGGGCCATCCGATCATCGAATTGGCCATGACGATGCAGACCGTCGGGCTGCGCTATCTCGGCTTCAGAAACGAACAGGCCGCCTGCTATGCCGCTCAAGCCTACGGATACCTCACCAGTCAGTGTCGACTGTCGTATTTTCAATTTTAGCTTTATTTCCCAATGAAGAAGAAAATCGATCAATTTTATTTCTCTTATGCCTTGCTCATCTAGAGAAACCAGCGGTCGTCCTGTGCGTGTCCGGACCGGGTCTGCTGCACGTGATCGGCGGTATGGCTAATGCCCAAATTAATTGCTGGTAGGTATACGTAAGACAACGTAGTCGGGACAAAAATTGTCGTCCCGACACCTATCGGGAAAAATCTCGCGGGCGAAAAATCACGGAAGCGTGATGCGCACTTGGCTTATCAGGGGAAAATCATCGAAGCGTGATACGTATATGTATACGTACAACGACAATGTTTATTTTGCGCGCGAAAATTATAAATATTTGGACGTATACGCGGCGAGCTGTGTATGTAGCGCTTTATGTAATATATGTTTGTTATAAAGCTTTCGCGAAATTCCGGAAATGCCGAGATCTGATGCGACGAAAAAGCGTAGCGCGGAGTAAAGCGTTGTGTTATTAGTTTATTAAGATCCGCCCGCGATAGCCGCTATACAATAATTATGGCACTTATATGCGGTGATAGTAGCTTTTCCATTTTTATTCGAGCCTGCAGTGGAACCGCGAGATAAACGCCGTAACGGAAATCGTTACGACTATAGTACTTCAAGCGAATTAGTTGTAATGTGTGACATAACGCGTTATGTTTGGCGGATTTTCGTGCATAATAATGACAGTAATTTTTCGCAATAATAACATATAAATATACAAATGACACGTTTCACACTAAAATATGCAACGTATAAATATACTCCGACCGAGTTTATTTTTAGGTCTTTAAAGAAGACATCGTAAAACGTAATTTACACACTTCTTCACAAATTGGTCTGCAATTAAAAAATAAAGAGCAATTAACACAATAAAATTTTTCCTAAACAAAGGAAAAATATTTTCTCATCTCTATACGGGCACACTGCGCTGTAAAAAAGTTTTGACACGCCTTGCAGTATACATAAAAAAATTTTCCGCCCCCATCAGGCCGGTAATCGTCCTCGGCGGTGCCTGTCCCCAAGACCACGAGGCCATCGGCGGCTTTCAGGAGTGCCTCCAAGTCGAGGCGAGCCGTCCCTACTGCAAGTACGCCGCTCGGCCTCCCTCCGCCAATCTCATCCCTCTGCACGTGGAGAAGGCCGTGAGACTCGCAACTTACGGACGACCAGGTAAGATACGTCTCTCGCCGTGTTATATATAGTCATAGTGTCTCTCTCCGCGTCGAGGGATTTATTGCCTCTTATTTGCGCGCGTTTGGCCGGCCGGGGAGAGAGAGAGAGAGAGTCTACATATATATATATATATATATATATATATATATATGCGGGTACAATATAACGTATATTGTATGGGCCATGTGCGCGGGGAGTAATTTGACTATTGGTGGATCGTAAAATTGGAAAACTTTGTAATGTTGCGAGAGACTTTCTTTTTTAATTGTCCGACTGTTACGATGTAGCAGATGTTCCATGGGACACTATAATAATACGTTATAGTAGGTGTTATATACGTGAATGTCTTGTAACTGCTTCTTGGTAATGGCGATATGGTCGTAATAGTCGTGCAAATTTGTAAAGACGAGTGCGAATTGCACCAATTCTAAAAAAGTAACACATACATAGTTATAATATTTTGCATTGGAATGTTTAATTATTTAAAAATGAGTTTTATACGCAGTATTTCGAGTCCTTGATTAATTTTGAAATTCAACTTGAGCATTATTCTGCAATGTATTACATCTTATGTAATAAACTATGTATTATACATAACATAGAACGATTCAGTAGTAATAATTCCAATAAAATAAAATTCACCAGGTGCTGCCTACTTGGACCTACCGGCAACTTTGTTGAAGCAACGCGTCGACGAAAGTACTGTGGTAAAAGTTCAACCGGTTCCACAGCCACCCCTTGTTTTCCCCGAAGCGAGACTGATCGACGAAGCCGTGAACCTCATCGTCCACGCCAAGAAACCTCTGATAATCACTGGAAAAGGTATATGTACTCAAAAAACAGAATTTCCTGGAATACCACTTATAGAGTTTTATACATTAATTTACGCGTATACCAGCTGATTTTTCGTCTGCAATATCGTGGCGCGAAATTCAAATTTAAAAAAAAAAATTAACAGAATTCCAATCTCACTTTCTTAAAACACTTGCTTCCCACAGGCGCAGCGTACAATCGCGCGGAATCGCAGGTCCGCGAACTCGTGCGCACGACGGACATACCCTTCCTGCCGACGCCGATGGGCAAGGGTGTCGTGCCCGACACCGACGAGCACTGCGTCTCCAGCGCGAGATCGACCGCGCTGCTCCAAAGCGATTTGGTCATCCTCCTCGGAGCCAGACTCAACTGGATGCTTCACTTTGGCAAACCGCCGAGGTACCAGCCGGACGTCAAGATCATCCAGGTCTGCTTTTCCTCAGATTTGTAATGCTCGTCACCGAGGCTGAATAAAGACGACGAATACGATTCGCAGGTGGACATTTGTGCGGAGGAGCTGCACAATTCCGTGCCTGCCAGTGTCGCGATTCAGGCGGACATTGCTCCCGTCGTCGAGGCGTTGGCCAAAGCACTGAAGAGCAGAGGCTACCGCTTCTCCAGAGACAGTCCCTGGTGGAACGAGCTGAACAGTAAAGGAAAGAGAAACAAAGATATTGTTGATGTAAGCGTAATTAAGACTTACGGTGAAGTACGCTTGAGCAGTGCCAAGATTTATTTGTCCTTTATTTGCAGAAAATGAGTTCGGAGGTGAGAGAACCTCTGAATTATTATGCAGTTTTCAAAACAATCCAGAACCTCATACCGGACGGTGAGATCTGTAATTTATATATAATTGGAGTATACACAAGTGTAATAGTATATTTAACAATCGTGCGAATTTCTAGACTGTATAATCTGCTCTGAAGGAGCGAATACTATGGATATTGGTAGAACAATGCTGCTGAATAATCTACCAAGGCACAGACTCGATGCTGGTACATTTGGTACTATGGGTGTGGGATTGGGTTTCGCTATCGCCGCTGCTCTTCACTGCAAGGACAGCCATCCCCAGAAACGAGTTATTTGCGTTGAAGGAGACAGTGCTTTTGGATTTTCTGGCATGGAATTAGAGACTATGTTTAGGTAGATTCTTGCTACCTTGCTTCATTACTTTTTAATTTACGATTTTAAACTGCAAGTTTTGTATTTCAGATATAAGCTGCCAATAATTATCATTATTGTAAACAATAATGGAATTTATGGAGGACTCGATAATGACACATACGACAGCGTTCGATCCTCTGGAGATGTAACAGAAATGTAAGTTTCATTCTTGTAGATATATGCTGGTTGATATCGAAGCATAAGAAAATTAAAATTTTTCAGAACTCCTCCGAATACATTAACTCCAGGAGCACATTATGAGAATATGATGACAATTTTTGGAAAAAAGGGTCACTTCTGTACAAATGTTGATCAAATTAAAGCTGCTCTAACAGCTTCTTTGAAGGTAGCTTTATCCTTTATTGTTAAATATTTTTATTTACAAATGCAACTTCAAATTATTTATGTTCTATAGGTACAAGATGCTCCTTCTCTCATAAATATTATGATCAACCCCCAAGCTGATCGGAAAGAACAAGCATTCAGTTGGTTAACTGAATCCAAACTGTAATAACCTGTTGCATTTTTTTACAATATTATTATGTTTACGATGGTACTGTGGTTTTTATAAATGTTTTATACTGTTAATTAAATAAAGTTAATTACTTTCAAAAATTATTTTGAAAAGCTACTTCAATACATCTTGAATTTCCTGTGAGAGTTCATCTGCAGCTGCGGAAAGTGCACCAGCATTGGACATTTGTATTGATCTACCACTGTCTGACACTACAGGTTCATTACCTTCTTCAGATCCATCTTCATTTCCTTCTAAATCGCGTAAACTTTCTTTTCGCGTATCACTTAAATTTTCGATATCGATTCCAGCTTCTCTTGCACTAATTATCAATTTTTCGTTAACTTTTTTCATCGTCATAGGTAGAAATGCATTCTCTTCTATAAGATCATTCATAGAATTCAGTTCCGTCTTCCTAAAGGGAATTTTGTGTAACTACATTTTGTTCGTGAATAAAAACAAAACTAAAAAACATTCATACTCACAATTTCGACATATCATCATTTATTTGACCTAAAAGCTCTTGAATTTCAGCTTTTATTTTGAGGTCTTCTTGAGAATCAGACTCGGACATAGTTATTGAAATATTTTCTGTTGGTTTGGTATACTGAACATAAATTAACTAAAACTATTAACTAAAACTTTAAAGTCAATTATACAAATAAGAACAATTAAGATAAACAGCTGTTTTCTTCTTCAGAATAAACGGTTGTATTTTTTAAAACTATCAATTCCATTCCATCTCCATGTTTCATAAACGCGGGAAATGGCTTGGAATGTTGGAATGTGTTGGCACTGTTGGCTCAGGTTGGCTATGCTATACCAATTATATCTTTCACTTTCGTAGTTTCGTATATATAGTGATCGGTAAAATCGATAATTATATTATCGATTCATTAAAAGTATTTAAAAAATTATTTGTATATATATATATATTTATTTATTTTAAAACCCTATAAATAAAATACAAATACACACATTTACAAAAAAAATCAATAAAATAAATTTCTTTAAGTTAATTTAAAAAATTTTAACTTAAATATTAAAAGATAAGTTAAAAGTTAAAAAAAAAGTAGATTAAAAAAACAATAATATCTCCAGAAGTAAACCAGATAAAAAAGTGATATATTCATAAAAACAGTTTTTGAAGCCTCGTAATAAAAACATAAATGATCATTCATTGCTTACAAGGCGTTATAAATAAATAACAATATATTAAGTGAAATGTTTATTTTATGTATGTACAAAAAAATAAAGCTCACGAGTGGTGAAGAAATGATTTTTTCAGACGTTTAGTAACCAGCAATTCACACATTTTAAATGCACTTTTATAAAAAGTCTACTCTCACACCAGCTTACAATCACAGTAAGATTGCATTTGAAAAAAGTTCTGTATTTCATTATTGTCAGTGATTTTTTCATTCTGCTTTTGTTTTCGTGTCATCTTTGAAATGTAAGAAGACAATAGAGAATAGGAAAACGCCGCCCATCATCGAAAAAGCACTGACATAGTAAGGATAAGCGCTTGGAATAAAGCGTTCGTACTGGGTATGTTGCAAAGGTCGGACTGACACCTGAGTTGTACTATAAAGATGCGTTAACCCGATGCGAGTATAATCAACCTTGAATTGATACACTCCGTAGACGTCAGGAATCTTGAATCTCGCTTCATAGCGACCGTTTGATACGTGTTTCATGGTTGTTCTGACGAACGGATCGATTCTGACGAATTCCAGCTGCAAATCATTGGCAACAAATGGAACCCATTTTTCACCGGAGAGCTTTTCAATGTTGATAGAGTAAACCACATCCTCCATGATTGTGTAAGCTGCAGGAGGCTGTGCTTCTCCTTCTTTGTGATGGTGAACAAAGGAAACTCTTATGACACCATTTTCTTTAAAGACCCATCGAGCCATTGCTTCAGCAACAGCTTTGTTACCTGAGACTTCGTGCTTCTTTCCATCTATGATGTTAGACAAAGTTAGTTTAATATTAAGAATAAATTTTGTATGCAGACAAACTATTTAGATCAGTATAAAATATGTGTTACCTTGAGATTTCTGTACAGGACTAGTAAAAGCTTCATCACTGAAGAAGTATAATGATCCAGAGAATAATATTCTAGCATTGTTTCTTGCCTGCAATGCAGCAATAAGCAAGGTATTCTTTCCAACAGCGTGTGGGTACTCCTTGACTGGCTGTTCAGGATTGTAAGTGTAAGCAGAACTAGAAGCAGTTAGCAGCTTCAGTACCAGGGGATTGTCTGAGTCAGCAATCAATCCAGTTCCTTGATAAAGTAGAGGTGGTACATTTCGACTTCCAACTATTACAGGAGCATCAATCAAGTTTGAGGGATCAGCAACAATCTTGGTATGGCGTCCTGTGTCAGACACATCATAGTTCATATGGTCAATGACTGTAGCTCCCTCTTCGTCGATCTCAAAGCCACACTCAGAGGCCAAGTCTCTGAGAGCATCTCCAGACTGGGAAGAACCAGCGACTAAAACATTGCCTCCTCCATCAATAAAGTCAGTTATGGCATCTACGCTCATAGCGCCTCCAAACTCTTCAACAGTCGGAGCAAAGATTATCAAATGTTTGTAGAGGTACTCTCCATATTTGGACAGCAGCAGATTTGCATCGTCGGCAAGCTTGAACGACAAAATGTATCCACTATCTGAAATTCCCACAAATTACATTACAATCGCAGAAAACATTTTAATAACCTGCTCTTCGTTTGCAGTTCCCTCGACTTGAAAAACAAACACAGATATCCGAAAATTCGCAGAATAATCAGCGAAGCAACCCAATTTCAATTTTATTTACCAATGCACAGCAGAACACACATGCCACCCTTGCTCCAAAACCGCAAAACTTCGCAAGCCCTCCCCGCGGAAACCGCTGTGGCAAATCATCCCCAAAAATCGAAATATCAATATACCAACCCTGCAACGTTCTGAAGAATATCGAGTGCGTTTCCTTGATGGCCAAGTTGTCGAGGAGCACGAGGGTCGGCCCGCCGGCACTGACCCCGGCGACGAGGGCCGCCAACAGGAGGTAGACGCCGCTCGCGAGTTTCATCACTCTGCTGGCTTTTAACGGCTAAGTATGATGCCTGCCGATTCTTTCACGGCGACGACGTAGGCGGAGAGGGCGACGGCAAAACAAAAGCGGGTAACACACGCCTCGACAGAGTGTATACCTACTTATCCCGAAATCAACGTCGTCGCGGTCTCTCTCGGCCACCACTTGCTTGCCACGAAGCCGCATCGACTACCGCGCCCCACTTCGCTCCGGTTCCCGCATTCGGAATGAGCTGTGATGAGTCTGGCGGGAAATTCGAACAGTAGCACGAAACTCGTACCCACCGCGTCCGATTTGTACCTCGTTTTATTTATATATCATACTCCGATCGATAAGTTAATAACAGTTAACGCTAATTTACGGTGCGCATATCAAGTGTAAATATCTCGAGCGTATAAGCCGCGAACGCGAGCTCGATCGAGCTCAGGAAAGTTGAATGAAACGATAAAAAAAAGTAATTGCCGCAACAAATAAAACGGAGCCAGATAACGAGTTTACGCGTGTACACGCGTTACATAAAAGTCAGCTCGAGTTTTGCGCTGCCGCGTGTCAGTCGGCCAACCGTGCGAAATGCTCGACGCTCCTCCGTGGCTCGCTCGGATAGTTAATACACCCAGTATACATTGGTAGGCGTGAGAGAGATAATCCTTATCGGACCGCGCACCAGAGCAATACTGTATATATAGGTATACGTGTAGCACCTAGGTACGTGTCTACGTGTAAAAGAACGTACCGCGCGACGCGCTCGCTGCACCCCCACACATCCTCCGCTACTACTCCGCTATTCGCGAGTGTCCCGCGACATTCACGTGTGCGCGCGCGCACATCTCTGCGCCATGTATACGTATACCTATATAGATATATGTATTATAGGTATATGTAACGCACGACGATATAGAGTCGCGGAGGACGAGGAGGGAGGGGCGGAGAGAGGAGAGAGCGAGGGGAGAAGCGAAGCGAAGGGGAGGACGAACGCGGAGCGCGACTTGTCAAAACGTACTCGTGTCAAGGAGGAGGAGGAGGAGAGGAGGAGGCAGTGTGTATATCCCCCCGTCAGTGTAGCGCTGCGCCTTGACCGTCTCTCAGTTGTACTTGTACGTGAAATTACTCTTGGTGTTCGTGCGTGTGCGTGTACTTATATATCGTCAGCGAATCCGTTTGTGTATATATCCATTTGCTTCCTTAGAAGCTAGAAGTCTGCTGTGTATATCCGCTGCTGCTTTTCTTTTCCGCGGCGACGACGACGACGACGACGACGACGACGACGATAATGGAGCCAACCGCGGAAACGTACGAGAGTGTGCTGCTGGTGAAATCCGAGGTGTTCGTCTTCAAAATACCACCAAGGACGACCAGCAGGGGTTATCGGTAAGTGCGTGTGCCCACACAGGGGGGGATTTCTCTTTTCTCAGCGCGCCCTCTCTCTATATACCTCCTGTTTGTTGTGTATTGCCGATGCTGATGCCTATTGTTTTCTCTCTTGCGAAATCCTTGAGTGCTGTGACATGGGAGCTAATTGGGATCTGCACTGTTGTTTGCAGGGCTGCCGATTGGAATTTGCAGGAACCAACGTGGACAGGTCGCATGAGACTGGTGTCCCAGGGCGATGCTGTGGCTATTAAGTTAGAGGAGAAGATGACAGGACAGTTGTATGCCACGTGCCCGATCGAGCAGTATCCTGGTATAGCGGTTGAACCGGTGACAGACTCTTCTCGTTACTTTGTTCTGAGAGTTCAGGATGAGAATGGCAGATCCGCTTTCATCGGACTGGGATTCCTGGATAGATCCGACAGTTTCGACTTGAATGTAGCACTGCAGGATCACTTTAAGTGGCTAAAGAATAGAGACCAAATTGAAAAGGAGAAGGAGGAGCCCAAACAGGAGCTGGACCTCAGGTTTAAGGAAGGAGAGACCATTAAAATCAACATGAAGATTACTGTAAGTATTTATGTTGTAGGCTTGGTAAAATGGGTTACACAGGATGTAAAGATACCTTGGATCAAGTAACTGTAATTTGATTGGTGCTTTCACTTCTCATTTTCAACCTATACTTATTCTTATATTCACAGCAATGTTTTCAGTATCGTGTATGTGAAGCACTTTTTTAAAAATATGATCTATGCGTCATTATTTTTGATATGTTTTATCAAAATTGAAAAGTATAATTGAGCATATTAAAGATTGTGATGTAGCACTATTAAAAGTATCTATTAAAATTATTTTATTTACATCAATTAAAAGAATTAGTGGCTAGAGATACCTAAATAATAATTAAAAAAAAATCATTTTATTTTTGGAGGCTTTATCTCTGCTGTATGATAGCAGTAAACAGCATAATTCATATTTATCTACAATGATATTTCCATTGTATTAAAACGTTTCTGACCATGCAGAATTGTACTAAAATTCAGCGCAAAACTTACTGAATTAAAATATTCTTATAAAATTTTGCAACTAATATTGTTTTCGTTTATTGCAGAAAAAGGATGGCAGTGAAGTTGCATCCAAAGCAAAACAGCGCCCCAGTACAGGTATTGGACTTCCTCCTCCTCCCGGTGGTGTGAAAATTGCACCACCACCTGCAAGAACACCTACCATGTCACCAGCACACAAACCAACACAGAATCCACAAAATCACAGTGGAACTGGACCAGAATGGGGCGAGTTCGCGAGCGCCTCTCAACAGCAGAACACAGCACCAGCACCCGCTCCCGCGACAAATGCCAGCTGGGTCCAATTCTAATAAATATGTAAAATTAAATGGAATTGCGCTTAGCTACAGCATAGGTCTTTGATTTATGTATGTATAATTTATATATAAAAATCAATATATATATATATTTGAAATAGCAATGTTACGCACATAACGTGCGCATACCTGCTTCTGTGCGTATGCAATTTAGGTATGGCGATAATGAGAGATGATGGAAAAAATAATGGATGTGTGTTTCTTGAGATTGTTCATATCTTAGCTTATAAACATAATTCACTTTGAAACGACCCGTTTGAAAGAGAAGGAAAAAACAACAAATTCATTGTTTCGCATTTAAGACAAAGAAACTCGTTTTGTTCTTTGACGTTATTCCCCGTTTTCCTTTTTCATGATAGATTATTAATTGCAGTATTAGTTCAAAACTTTTTGTATGACGTATATATCGTTCTCATATTTCGATTTTGAGTCGCGTACAGAGTATCAATTGCGATGCCACATCTTCAAGTTTGTACATATTGTTGTATCTTGAGAGTGAAAATAATCTATTAGAAAATCACTAGGCCTATGTGGAAAAAAATATATATATAAAGTGCGCGTTGAGATTGTTAAAAATGATCTAAAGGAAAATGAGTGGAATCCAATCGTCTCCGTCCAGGAGACGACAACGTTGTGTGCTGGCTTAAAAAAAAGGATAATATTTTATGCCTTGATCACTATCCAGTGTAAAATATTGTATCAGCGTGTTGAAACAAAATAAAATGTTGCGCCGATCATTACTGTTGTAACTAGTATGATATAGATTAAGAATATTCCAAATGTGCAAACACTATGGATGCCCTCGATATATATTTTCTTCAAATATAGAATAGCTCTAAAATTAATTTCGTTTCACTTCATTTTAACCTTATCTTATCGATTTGTACACAGTGCCCAACCAAAAACGGTGATAGAAGAAAGGATGTCAATCGATACAATCGGATCAACCATTCATTAATTTATTTATTTAACAAAATTTGAGATTCTCGACTGTTATAAATGTTTCGTTATACACGTGTCGTAAATGTACAGAAACGACGTTTAAAATCAAATATAGAGGCTGTCAGAGTTTCATACCTCGGCTCACGTCAGACCGAAATGCTTTAAACTTGCGATTTCACACATCGGTCATAATTAGAACACGCTCTTTTGTGCTCCAGGTGACAGTCGTTTCTCGAATGTCGTCGTCGACAACGGTATCTTAAGGATCTGAAACCTTTACGTATATTTAATCTCGAGAGAGAGAGTGTTTGTGTGTGTGTGAGTGTGTATGTATGTGTATATATATATAGTATCCATAAGTACAAAAAAAGAAAGTACAGTAAGGAAAGAGGCGCACGCGCATGAACTCTATGTATAAGATATCAATTTCTCCTCTCTCAAGCTCGATCCTTACTCATTCCTCGTGTCGTAAAGCTGATCTCCGTCTCTCTCGCTCTCTTTGGCGCGCGCGCGCGCGCGTCGGTAACTCGTCTTATGCATCGTTTTAATTCATTTTGTTTTTCTCATAAGAAAGAACGAAACCATATACAAATAGGTAGCCCGTTATCGAGATTCGCTCGAGTCTCGGATCTCGAGGCTCTATATAATATCACAAAGGATAATATGTATAGTGCGAAGCGGTGGGCGGCGACGGCGGCGGCGATCAACAGCGCTTGCCGCGGGACACGTTCAGGCGTAAGCTTCGCATTGCCATGGCGCGGTTGAAGTGTCGTTGAGCTGGCCGCAGGGGTTGCTCCGAATTTAGACTCGAGTCCTCCTCGCAGTCGACGCTGCTCAGCACCACCAGCAGTACGCCCAGCACCTGTAAAGCAGTTTTCACGTTATACGCGGGGGTCAACGAACCATTCAGACTTATGCAATCCATCTCCACTTTTTCCGAGAAGCATAATTTTTGTGTTTATCGCCGCAATTTATTATTTTTATCCGCAGCGCTTCTCGTTAGCATAAAAAAACTTGTGTCTATGTATCTACTCGGTCAGTAGGCGCAGAGAGAAGTAGCTAATTAAAAATAATCGCTTATCAATCATCGTTACGCCTCGACAGGCGCATAACAAATGTAATTGATTTCGCGGAAACGTTGTAGTCCAATTCAATAAGCGGAAACTTCGCTGCGCACTGCTTTTGAAATCGAAGAGCTTCGAGAACGACTGCAATAATTACCAAGCACACTATGATGAGCAGCGTGTAAACGTGTATACTGGCTATCGGCAGGGTCTCCATCTCTTTGAGAGCTTTCGCGGCGTCGACGAGGTCCGGCTTGAGCTCGAGCGCGTGCCGCAAGTGGACGGCGGCCTCTTGAAAGTGCCCGTACGCCTGGGAATGAAAAAAATTCAAAACGTATAATAATCTCTCTCTCTCTCTCACTCCAATTTTCAGCGAACCATCAAAGCCATCCAACGCGTACTCCACTTTTCCAGACGCGAGCGTAGCACAAGGACTACTCGACCTACTTATAGACGCACTTGGCGTTTAATTGCTTGAAGGAGAGAAAAAAATCTGCGTTCGTAAACGATGTGCATGTGGAAAACTAATCCGCGAAAGTTATTCGGGTTGTAACAGGATGAGGCAAAAGAGGGGAAAAAATAATTTTCGATGGACGCCTCTGCGGCCTAAATAGTGATCCCCATACACAAAATCGGAGGAGTGTTTTGTGAAATTTTGATAATTTGCGTAAGAAAGAAAAAACGAAAATGCGTTGAAAACACGTTATCTCTTGCGTTTGCACGCTGAGTATAGCTCTCGAGTACATAAAAATATTTTTCACGTAATATACGACAACTATTTGTGTAGTACGAAAACATATAGCTCGAATTTGAACTAGAGAACGTCACAATCGGAAACTCACATTCTGTCCTTAAATAAAACAGTTTTCCTTGTTTTCCAAAGCTTGCAATTGTTTAATGAAGCGGTAATTTTCAACGAGTCCAAGCTCGAATTCGAGCTCTGTCTTCCACTTACTTCTACAAAAATATATATCTAGAATACTGCGTTAAAACACTCCTTCGTTTTCGTGGCAATTCTCGCTCACATACGGACAATTATCTTCGCCGAGCTTCCCACCGCACACAGACCTTGAATATTTGACCGAGTGTGAGGTACTGCTCCCAGGCATTGCGGTCCGGCGGCTGGACCTCGATGGAGCGTCTGACGAGGTAGGCGGCGTCGTCGAGGTACTCGAGGACGAGGAGGACCCGCGCCAGGTTCAGCAGGACCTCGGCGTTCTGGGGCGAGACGGCGAGCGCTCGGCGGAAGCACTCGATCGAGCGCTGCGCGTTGCCCTTGATGCGCCAGAAATTGCCGATCTGGTTGTACAGCTGCACCGACTTGGGCTTCTGCGGATCGAATTGTCGCATATAGTTTCATTACTTATTAAATATATAGGTGTATATATGTATATATACGTGCATTTGACATTACGTAAATGTCGTCGGGAGAGTTCGCGTTTTCGTGCAAAAAACGTAATTTATGCTTCCGTGAATTTTATTACTCAGCGACGAGCTATTATAATATATGCGCATGATACATATTTCCAGCGTCGACGAAGCTGCGACGCGCATCAAACGCGGAATATTGTAATGCTGTCGCGTGAAAATTGTCAGGGGGGATCTGCGGCGATTTCGGAAAATTCGCGCCGAGCGCGATGTAAAAGCGCTTCGGGGGCTTTTTCTCTTTGGAAATAATCGTAAGCTGTAATCTCTCGACGCGTTGTATGTTTAACGGATTGTTTTTACTCTGCGTTGGCAATGCAAAGCAAGCTTTTTTATCGACGCTATTTTTAAAATTTGTCTTGTTCTCTGCGCGCACGAGTATAGTTTCGTTTTGTATATACCCTACTTTATTTGACGTAACTCGCTTTTTACAGACGCTTATGTGACAGCTACGTGTATTGTGACTGAAAATAATAACTAAAATAATTCCGCGCGCGTTTCCCAATAATATTTATACTGTTTGCGATACGTATACGTATCATATATACTTTGCATGTTTTCTCGCAGAGCATATTTATATCGATCAGATGCGAATCGTTCTTTACTTCGTTTCCCGCGCATTAAAACATCAGCAAAGTAAATAACATGCCCCTTCCATTTGGATTTATCAATATTCGATTTTTAAAGCTCGCCGCGCGGCAATCAATGCGCGGCTGATATGTAGTGCACAGAATTTATAAAAAGAAAAGCTTTTACTCCAGAAATGTTTTTACTCGTATACTATTCACATACGGTTCACATGACACAGCGAGGAATCCAGTCTCTCTAGATTTTCCTTTCTCGCGATTTTCACATTGCGAGCGTACAAAAGAAACTAAAGAAAACCGATAATAAGTATATAACAAATATAATAATAGCTGTAATGCGTATATTACTGAGACGACTCACTTCGCGCTTAGCCCTCTTGAGTCGGCGCTCGAGCAGGTCGATGTCGAAATCGGTGAACTTCTCCTCGTTCTTCTTGAACATGAGGACGACCTCGGGCTCCGGGACGAGGGGATGCTTGTTCCGATTGATCACCCCGGGCAGGTCGTCGTAGTAGGTGAAGTTCACGGGCTTGCCGCAGTCGAGGATGATGTCGTCGCAGGACTGGCCCGACGAGCCGCAGCTCAGCTGCTGTTGGCTCTGTTGCTGTTGTTGCTGCTGCTGTTGCTGCTGTTGTTGACTCTGCTGTTGCTCTGCTGTTGCGGCCGCGGCGCTGACGAGGCCGAAGCCGACCTCGTTCGTCGAGTTGACGATACTCGAGGAGCCGGGACTTGAGTCCTTGTTCAGGGCGTACGCCGAGAAGCGTCTGCCGAGGGTAGCGTGCGCACAATTGTTTGTTTTGTTTTTTGTTCGTTCATTTTGGTGGGTGTAAATAATACGCTTTTCACGTGATTTTTTTGTTTGCTTTGGCGGTGCATTATCAACACTCGATGGCGCTATTAAGCACACAGGCCGTCACACACGCAACAACACTAACTACGGGCAAAAACAAAATGTTTAGAGGAAAATTGCTAGAGGGGACTAAGAGGGGCACATGCTTGTCATGCTCTCGATCTGTTGTACAAAAGTTGAGACTGATCTATGGGTATATCAGATTGTTTTTGCTGGGAAAACTAGTGGATTTCGCACTTCTTTTTTTCTTAGCATTTTAAAAAGTATGAACGGGATGAGGATTGTATTGCTTTGAAAATTTTAATTCGTTCGAGATTGTTTTCTTTGGGTTGTTGCAAGAAGTAAGATATCGATCAATATATGCATAGATTTGCATCAGAAGTGGGAAATAAGCTAATTTTTGCAGCAAAAGTTTGAATTAAATAAAACTTTACAGCGAAAATTTGAAACGTAGTTTTGACAAGAAAAATGAAATTTTGATTTTTTCGAATTTTTTTTTTATATCGTGGGTCAGCTATAATCACAAACGATCCAGAGATATACTTATAGCTTCAAAGCATCATCACGGCAGTTTAAAACAACAAATAAACGTATATGTAATTATAATGTTATCTCGATTTCTCTTTTTCCCATATCCTGCGATTGCGTGTAAAGTCTGCTGCTTGAATTAATTAAGCATTTAATGATCAAAGAATAAATATAAACATAAATTATTAATCGTTCGATGTTATAATTATTCACCTCGCACATTGCTCTATTGCTCTGAAGCTTCGTTATAAATTTGCAAATACATTATTGACATTTACGCATAATCGATAAAAAATTACGTGTTTTCTAATTTTAATATTAGAGCCGTAATTTAATTTTAGTGGAGTTTTATTCACGCCGAGGTCGTATGAAATAATCATATAATTTCCATAACTCAAGTTAATGTTACTCAAAATCGCGACGCTTAAATTTAACGTCGAAGTTAAAAGTACTCAAAATGTCTGTCAATATGCATAGGAAATAAATTTAAAATAAATTTTCATGTTCCAGCAAAGTGCGGTGTATAGTTTTAACAAGCTCATGGAAACTGCACACTTGTTAAGGTTGATTAATCAATAAATGAAATATATGAAATCAATACAATATAGTTTAAGACTTCTGCTGGCACATATTTTTAGCTTTTTTTAAATTCACGCTATAGTTCATATGCATTTGCAAAAAGTATGAGATGATTAACAAAAAAACATAATTAAAAGTATAAAATAAAACATCTGAGAAAACATCAAAATCATGCGCTACATAAATGAGGTACATATTGGAAAATTACAAAGTTGTGCAACAATTATGTAGTTCTACTTCCAGTATACATTAAACTTTTGACATCTCTGTTATATATCTCTGTTTATATGTTTATACCTTTATACATTCATAACAGGTAGGCAACAGATAAAGATCTACATCACTTTTTACAATGTATAATGTGTCGCATGAGATGTACAAAAGCTCTCATGGTTAATAATAAAGTTTACTCGCACTTTGTAAAAGTGACAAACTGATATAAAAATAATGCGGCTAATGTGCTTTGTCAAGACTTGAGTATAAAGTGTGAAAAAGTATAGGATTCTTTTTTCATGGCTCATTGCTACCTCTGAACTTGGACAAAGTTTTACGCATGCATAGTAACAATGGCATGCTTTGTCTTAAGCGCATCAAAGTTTAGATGAGCATATTTTGCTGTTTTGGAGCAATAGCTATAGTCAACTTGGGGCATAGTTTCTTTGATATAATGCAAATAAATGCAAATAATTTAGGAAATTTCAAGTATGAAATATCAACAGCTCAAGAGTTTAACATTGCTACTAAGAGTAATGTTCTATATAAGCGCAAGTTTATTTATACCCATCACTACCCTAGGTTATTGCTCTACTCCATTAATAAATCAAAGGGAATGTATAACAAACACAGCAAATGACGCAATTGTGGAATGAAATTCGAATACCCCCAAGCACCGCTTCTACCTTCAAAACAGCACACACATCCAACTCGACAATCCGTATCCTCAACAACATTGAGCAAAGGCCAAAAACACAGTGTCGTCCACAGAGAAAAGAGATCACACACGCATGCACATGACTCCAAGTGATAACTCCGCTCACCGCTCTGGAGCTCCTCCACCGGTAGCTCCGTAGCTCTTGCACTCGTTGCAGTAGACCTGGTGCTTGTCGGTGGTCGAGGTAGAGGACGGCGGCGCAGCCGACCTGCTCCAGCCCTGGCCGTTGCCCAGACTCGTACTGCCAGTGAGTATGTCGAGTATGAGGTCGTCCTCGAGTGTGGCCGTCCCCGCTGGCGGTGGATTGGTCTTGACGACCTTGTCGGCGTTGAGTCGCCAGGAGGTGCGCGAGTTGGACAGCTTCACCTGGATCACCAGGAAGCACAGCGCGTAGCTGGCTACGCAGCCGCGCGCCCGCATCTTCTTTCCCGCGCTCTTCTCCTTCGCTTTGTTGCGATGTGTAGCGCACTCTCTTTCTCACCGCAGCCGCGATCACGACTTACGCGACACGGCTTCCGACTCCTAGAGCGAGGAGTTTGTGTTTTGTTGTAGCTACTCTCGCTCTGTATATATCCTATATAATAGCTGTCCCCCGCGTGTGCGCCAGTCTCCGAATAGAGCTTGCACTCTTCGCCTCGCGCAAGGGATCCCGAGTGCTGCAAGATACCTATATATGTGCTATAGGTACAGAATTCTGTTATGTGCATATGCGTATATATATAGCTCGGCTTCTGGGGGGGGGGATGGTGCGCGTGCGTGCCGCGAGCGGTATATATAGATATTATCTCATGCATTCGCTTATATGCAGCGCGAATCTGCAATACCCTGATATACTTATGCCATTCCGCATATATACAGCACACAATCAAGCAGTAGCCAGAACTATGGTCGTCTTCTGCTCGTACTTCAAGCGGGTTCGGGTTTAATAACGGCGAACTTCAAACACAGGGGGGACAATCCTACCCCCAAATTGAAGTTATACCAGGTGTACGATATATACAGAAGAGCATCCCCTTTTACGCTTTCGGCTTTGATTGGTCTTTAAAAAATTACTGTGAGATCAAAAATAGACTACAATGTTTTTGGGGTATACCTCGGAAATCAGCTGATCTGAAAATGTTTCCATTGAGTCACACATCGTGTGTTTCGGAGAAAGTATATAATTTGGTTTAGGATAGTAAAGAATTACTCGTATGAAAGCGTCGAATTAAAAATTTCAGATATACTCATAATGTGAACGGGTTCACGTCGTGCGCTTGAGGACAAAATTATCGAACGCGGTCTTCACTCTCTCTTTCTCACTTCACCTTCGATTTGGTATATACCGCCTATATTATCTATAAACAGAGAGTGTACTATTATAATACATATAGTTATATAGCTAGTCTACTGCTGTTGATATTTACGTAGTATACATTATACAATGTATGACATTTTCATTATACTTATAGTTATATCTTCGATTATTTTTCCAAAAAAGATGAATTTTCTAATTTCTGAAGAAACTGGATATTTTAATAGTCGCAAACGTTGTTTGACTTCGCTACTTAATAAATTAAAATTTCAAAGATTCAAGACTCAAAGAGCCGATTAACTGTAATTATTAATAATAAGTATAATTTTGCAAAATTAGAAAAAATTTTTAAATTTTCTATTGCAGTGCGTGCGCAGAATTAAATGTGTCGATAAAATCGCGCGCGGCGACATTGCCGCACCTGCAGCGCCGTTCATCTCTGCTGTTCTGCTTTTCTGCATCTGCACACGACACACGTGTGTGCAGATGAAAATGACGTGTTGATGTTGTTGCTATACGAATAGGTTATGTAGTTTGGTAGAAAATGAGATAAACAAAATTGTTGTTTGTAAATGAACAATAATTTTTGTTTTGTAAATACAGCGAAAATGGAGAACAATAATGTAAATTCGGATTCAATAGCTAAAGTTGAAGAAAACGCTGAAGAACGCGATGTAAATAGTACGGAAAGTCAACAATCAACTGTTGAAACACCAAGTAAAAAGGAACTCAAGAGAATTCAAAAACGAGAAAAATGGCTGAAATTAAAACCTGAAAAAAGGTATGATATACCTAAGTGTGTAATTAAAACTCTAAGGAACAATGATTCGCTTGTAGGTTACGAGAGAGGGCCAAAGCAAAGGAAAAACGAGCTTTCGCTAGAGCTAACAATATAGACCTTGGTCCCTCGAGAAAATATTTAAAATCATGTACAATGTCTGATAGTCCATGTAAACTTAATGTAACGATTGACTTGTCGTTCGATGAGTTTATGATTAGCAAGGATATTGCTAAATTGATAAAGCAGATTTTAAGGTGCTATACCCTGAATAGGCGAGCTAAAGCACCATTGCAATTTTCCTTGACAAGCTTTGAAGGCAAGTCATTTGAAGAAATGGGCAAACATAATGGCTACGAGCATTGGGATGTAAGTGGCATGAAACTCATTGCTTAAGTAGAACCTTATTACTTAAGAAGACTGTTGTTTTTTTTTAATTTGACATTTTATTTAACAGGTAAAGTTTTTTGCAGAAAATTACTTAGATATTTTTCCTAAAGATAAAATTGTGTACCTGACTAGTGAATCTGAAAATATTATAGAGGAATTAAATCATGATCAAACTTATGTAATTGGTGGATTAGTTGATCACAATAGTCAAAAGGTATAGCATGCAGGAAATTTAACTGAATTTAATACTTTTTAAATTCTCAATTATATAAATAAATAAATATTTTGATTTATTCCAAGGGTCTATGCCATAAATTGGCAGTAGAAAAAGGTGTAAAACATGGTAGACTCCCTATAGATAAATTTTTACAAATGAAAGCTAGAAGTGTATTAACTGTTGATCATGGTAATTTCAAAAAACTTTTAGTATAATTCAATGTAATTAATTAGTTTCTAGTTTCACTTAATCAATATTGTTTCAGTATTCGAAATAATTCTAAGGGTAACAGAAGGAAAAACTTGGCAAGAGGCATTTATGCTAGTATTACCTGAACGTAAAAATGCTCAACCTGTTTTAAAGGTTGCAGTAAGCCATTCGGACAATTTGCAATCAGAGAAAGAGACTGAAGAAACAGAAGCAGAAAGTAAAACATCAAGCTAGCAACTAGGTAATATTGACAAAATAGACTTTTTGAAATTGATGTTCTTTATTCAAACGGATTTTGAGATTGATATTTTGTATTTGTTTTGTGACGCACAAACACTCTTGTTACATAAACACGTTTAATTGTTTTTCCTTGCATTTGTACTCGATTATTCGAGAGAGAACTGTACATACTTCATTTTTGAATCTTAAAAATATTAAATACAATTACACTACTTATGTGACTAAATAGGTATGTATATTTATTTATACATAAATAAATAAATTTTATCTATCCGCATCCAGTACTGTAGATTTGCTGCAGAAATAAGCAACAATTATTTGTAACTCGTCATCACTCGAGCACAGTTTGAGAGGTCAAATGTTCGAAATAAAAATATCTCTGCAAAAAAATGGAAGATGCAAACAATTCTGTAGTCAAGTAAAAAGTACAAATAAATTTCTATTATTGAAAATTAGCGGTAAATAGAAACAAACCATTGAATAAGAAAGAATACGGCCCATGATTAACCAATTATGCCGAAGCTTTATTTAGCGATAAAAGCGAGAAAAAAAAACACCGGGCTCATATGTAATTAGTACATACATAATATGTAGATACGCAGTTCCGGGCGAATGTTTTTGGTACTTCGAAAGTTATACGCTTATTAGTGTTTGTCGAGAAAAAAAAACACGAGGATTGATGCGCGCACACACATATTCACAGGTCATTGCAAAAGCAAAAACACCTACAAGGCGCGAACAAAGCCAGGTACGTTATACACGGAGTTGTCGACTCGACAGATAAAATGTTCTTCTTATTTTATATAATTCTTTGTGTTTTTTTTCGTCTTTTAATGATCAGAGAGAGTGAGAGAGACAGACAGTGAGAGATCGACTGACATGCAATCACAGCGGGCTTGAAATACATATGACGACCGGTCGTTGACAATTCTTAGTAACGCGCGCGCGCATGCACAGAACACCATGCATCCCGCTGTGCAATGATTCTTATGTACTTTTCCTGGTTCTCATCTCATATAATTCATTGATATAGTAGTACAGGTCAGCACGGTATTCAGACATTTTTCAGGCCGGCGAGTTCTTGCGTATCGATGATCTCGAAGTCGCTGTCGTCGCTATCGTCGCTCTCGTCTCCGTCGTCAACTATGAGTTGCTTGCGCGGCTGCTGTTTGCTCAGGCCAATGTCTACCTCGTCGTCGTCCGAGGACGAGGAAGAACCGCGGCCAAAAAGCTCGTTCTGCAGCATCGTGTCGTCGATTATCATGTCCAATTCGGGGATGAGTTCGAGACCGTCTGTGCTGCCGTCCTCGTGCGATGGCATCCGTAGACCAACCAAGTCTTCCTCAAAGTTTTCTGTAAATACATCGATTGAATGAGTTAGATATTGAGCTGATTTCGAGGGTCTGTAAAGAATCATTCAATTTCGCGCCATAACACTATGAAAAAAACAATTGATTTGCTTTTCTAACTAAGGAGTTGTAGTAACCTGTCATTTTATATAATTCCCATTTTGCATTTCAATTTTTTAAAACATTTTTTATGCTGAGCACAGTACTACATCAATTACGAGCAAATTGCTTGGTTTTCCATACGCTATTTTCGACCCCTTAAAGCGAGTGGTTCTTAATTTGTACGTAATGCGCCTACCAGTAGAAGCGTCCATGCCAGGACTCGGCGGCGTCGGTGAGCGATCGCCAGTCTCACCTGCCCGCTTTAATACTTGAAGATTGTCTTCTGTAACCGCTGGTAAAAATTCTTCTATCTCACTGTCCCACTCTGTAAGAACTAAAATAATGTTGATCTCTCGTCGCGACATTGTTTAACTTTTGCTTCGTCGATTTTATTCTCTTGTCGGCTTACCTTTAATCGAGAGTTCTTGGGACGGTGAGCGCAGAAGCAGCGCTGGCCCCACCAAAACGCTCATGCATATCACGTAAACGAGCAGCACACTATCGAGATATCTGCCGACCAGCCAAAGACCCAGCGAGACGACGCACATGCCAGTGCAGAACTGTAACAGCATTTATTTAAACATAAATTTTCTCTCGAGCAGAATGAAACGGTAGAAATAAAAATCTTATTATAATATGCGCTTACCGCTCTCGGCTGTTCCTGCTGCAGGTGCACGAGACTATCGAAGCTCGACTTTGCCTTTTTCAGCAGCTTCTCCAGCTGTTCTGCTTTTGACGTCAAGCTGCAATGAAAAGGAGGGGTCAATATTTAAATGCATAACGGATTATTGCGATTGAACGCATTGTCTTCGCGTTTTATATTAATCGTATGGAGTTCAATGCTTCTTACAGTTAAGAGCGTCGCTCGATGAAAAGAATTGCGATCTTAGCTCAATTATAAAAACGATGTAAATTTATCAATGAACTCACGCGACTGTGCTCGGTGCAGTCTCCTCCTGGGGTTCCAGTGCGCTGTAGCAAATGTAGCCAATGAAGGTGACTAAAGCGGCACTGCTGGCCGCTGCGAAGCCACGTTCTTGGAGCACAACGATTTCCCTGCAAATTTGAATTACGAATGAACTTCAATTATACAGTGTGTATACGCATTCGCTTTCTAGATTTTCCTTTCAACGCGCGCAGTTATACACTCGACGCGTCATTTTCGCGACTTTCGTTCTCGCGCCGCGCAGTTTCGCCGTCGAGGAGAAAACAATTAGCCTTTACAATTCAAGAGCGCCAATGGTTTTGAGACACGAGAGAGGGAGCAATCACGCGAAGAAAACACGAGGGTGCGAGACGAGTGACAATCTCGAGTATTCCTCGAAAACATCGACGAGCAAAGTCGCGGGGCTTTTACGGACGAGCCGCTTCAAGGTGAGCTTGGTAAACAATGAAATTTATTACACGCCGCAATTCATATATATATACGTATTTCTTTTTCTTCTTAAGCACGGTTTCAATGTCTCGAGCAATAATATCGCTGTGTATATGCGCTACAAATTGGAGTTTAAGTACTCGCAAGTGTACTCTTACAAATTTTTAATATCTCTCGCCGCTTTGGAAATCTAATCATTTTTCCGTCCTTATATATACACGAATTCGACTTATCTCTCGGCTGCACACACGTCGAAGAGCCGTGTCTCCCCCCCCCCTCCTTCCCCTAAAAATTAACGAGAAACAGCCAGCAAAAATAAAACAAGCTCGTCGGAAAATCCATAATCGCCACGGACGCGTGCAGTTCGCTCGCACGCAGCCCATCAATCCCAAATCTCGTACGTTATCGATCTTCGGCGTATATAAGCGCGCGCGCGCGCGCACGTGCGCCCGCGAAACGTTTTACGTATATATATATATACGTATAGCACATCTATAGGCACACAGCTGTGTGGTACAGGTCCAGGGCCCGCGCGGCAGTGCTGGCGATCGTCCCTTTCAGCCGCGTGGATTTTTATCGCGAGGATTCAAGGTCCCGAGCATGCGCCTACGCCCTCGACGATTCCATGCAAATCCGCGCAGCCGGGTGTGCGTGTCTCGCGAGGGTCGCTTCTCTTTCTTCGAAAGTGCGCCGTACACTCAGTTTTTAATGCCGCTTTTTTTTCCTCTCGAGGAAGAGAGAGAGAGAGAGAGAGACAAAAAGAAAAGGAAACTTGATATCGTCCGAGCGTACAATGCATATATATATACGCGCGCGGAATGCGCGGCGTTACGAAACCGCATTGTAAATTCACCGGCAGCGTCATTACGGACTTGTGCGCTCGTCGATTCTTTTTTTCTTAAACATTTGAAATTTAACGATCCGCCGAGCGAATCGCTATACGCGCTGCCTCCGCCGCACTCTTCGGCTCGAAAGTTTCGAGAAGTATACACACACACACAGAGACACAGTCGTGTTTTCGATAATTGGACAATATAATCAAGCTAACAGCTCGTCTCTAATCGCTCTAACCGCAGCCAAAAGTGCGCACATCGATATAACAGTATATACGAGAAACGAGCCGTGAGTATACAATATACATATACATTCCCCAGCCGCCGCAGGAAACGTCGAATCGATTTCCAACCGTCTCTCGCGCGCGCATATATACAGCACGTACACATACAACACCCGACACTTCTCGGCGCTGCGCTCACCTTGCTCCAAAAATTCACGCGGCGTGCACAAATAAATAAAGAGAGAGAGAGAGAGAAAAAAAACGAAAGAAAAAAGTCGACTCGCTCTTGACCGGACGGACAAACAGTGTATCGAAGCATTAATACACATTTTCGCTGTGACACACGGAGCCAGTCGAAATTGGAAAGTATAATACACCGTGACCCACCAGAAGAGAATATTGAAAGCAATGACGAAGGACACGCTGTAGCAGGTGTTCTCCCAGAGCAGGAGTCTCTCGAGGGTGCCGAGGAGCCTCTTGAACGCCCTGCCGAGGTCGCACTGGCACTCGCTCCTCCTGCGCTCCTCCTCGAGCTGCTGGAGCTGTCGCTCCCTCGCGGCCACCGCTGCCGCCGCCTCCTCCTCCTCCTCGCGGGCTCTGGCCGCGGCCGTCCGGCCGAACGGCCAGTCCCAGGGGAAGTACGAGGACAGCCTCGACCTCATGCCGGCGGCCATGACGTCGACGACGACGACGACGAGATACTGCTCTGGCTACCGACGGCGCTGATCCCGCTCGCGCGATGGCATTGATGACACTCTCTCGCTCTCTTGCGGCTTCGGAGACGCGGCAGAGCAGCTCCTGACCACGACGACGACGACGGCGCGCGCGCGCGCGTGGCCCAACGCGTCGAAGAGGCTCGTCGAGTGTCACACAGAGAGAGAGAGAGAGAGAGAGAGAGGAGACGGATATTTTTAGCGGCTGACGCTGCTGCTAGGCGGCTTTCCTCCTGTGGACAGACGAAGAGAATTTGAATTAGTCGCTTGGGTCGCTATATACGAGTTGACGATTCGCTTTTGGATATTTTCGAATGGGGGATGATGGGGGATTTTCGGATTTTGTTGTAGGGTGATCCGCTGTGCGCTGCTGCGTCGTAAACAACTTTTTTTGTTTACTCAAGCGTATTGTCGTGCGCTGCGCATAAGAAGTAGGGAAAAAATGTTTAGATCTTTCAATGGTATTATTACAAAAATGCGCGTAAATCGAGCAATGATAATAAATCTCCGATTATAAATAGAATCATGGAAATAAGAAGGCGTGACGCGCGCGCACCAAAAAATACGTATATACAATACGCGAGTATAGAAAAATACGTTTCAGTTATCGCGCGATGCCGATCGTTTTCTGATCCCGCGCAGTGTTACACTCGCCGCGCTACATTAATTGCATATTCATCCTCCCGATATGTACAAATATAGAATCGTCGGAAAAAGAAACAAACAAAAGCGTTTCGGAATAAAACGCACTGCTATACTTACATATATATACCACCGCGAAAAAATCTATTTACGATTAATGAACCGCGTAAGTATATATATGTCGCACATGTGCATTGCGCGCGCCAGTTTTAACCGAACAAAATACCGTCGGGGCACTTCCTTCAGCCTTGAACTTTGGCTAAAGGCAAGCGGGCAGCCAATTGCCCGTCGACTAATTGTCCCCTAAGCGGCAAAACACACAAATACGCACCAGAGACGTGCATTAAAAGCAATTTCAATTGAGACAAGACGACACTGCGGCTATATATATAATGTGTATAAACCGCTGGGCGCGATCCAAAATAATCCCTCGATACAATGTATAACACTGTAATTCATAAATCAAATATAGCCTGCTATACACGTATATCTTATAAATTGTCCCAACGACAGCGCAGCACGTGCGTTTTATGCGACGGGGCTTCTCGCTCTTCGAGGAGGTCCCGCGCATATATACGTGCCACGAGCATTAGAGCGACTCTCGATGCCGCGATATATACACATATATATATAATATATATACGTATCTACATACAGCTATATACGCAGCGTCGGCCTTCTCGCGTGCGTTATACATTGTCGCGCGATCGGCCGATCGCGGCTCTGTTGCACAACGCGCTGCTTCTATACGCTATATAGTATACTCTTCCGCCAAGTTGTATTATAGAGGATATCGTTTAGAAAATATACATGGCAGTTCGCGAAAAATAATAGCGCGACAGAATTTTCGAGTCGCGCGCGAAAAGCGCCGCCGGGGTCTATGAACAATCGCGGAATTGCAAATTTTCGTGCAATTCTCGGCGTACAATGTATAAGTATCGTGCAGATAGTGACCGGCAAAATATGCGGTCCGTGCTCACCGCCGCAGAACACACCGCGCGATTATGAATCACCAGATTCACAAGAGACTATCGCTTTTCACCGCGGTGGCAATTTATATATACTCTCGCGCGCAGCAGCTGCATCACTATATACAGGCCGCTATACATATATATACGCGTGTAGAAAGTAAAATATTCGCGAATATATATATAATGCTATTCGTCCGCAGAAGGTCTCTAACGCGTGTACAGCGCGATTTTATTACTTTCGCCTTCGTTTCCAATCACATAGCGTTAGACACGCGCGCGGAGAGTCACGCTACGATTTTACGAGATTTTGAAATTCGCGCGCCTTGAGTATATATATATATATGCATAAAAGCTCCGCGCGCCGGTTCTCGCGCGCTGCCGAAAACTCGTTCGCTACGAATCGCTGCAGGTATACTGGATGTATCGTTGGACGACGCGAATGTCTCGAACGTTTTCATAAACTTTATTGAGACGACAGCGGCGTAACTGTAATTTTGTATTCCGCGGGTCTGAACTCGCGCTTTGTGTAGTCGTGGAAGTGAGGCTCGTCAAGGTGAAACCTTTTATATACAAAGGAAACGCACCGCGAGTGATCGAGAGAATCTATTACGAAGAAAAATGTTTGGTTAATCGCGCGACTGTATGCGCGTTATCCAATCGACTGTATGTATCGCGTACTGTTTAATGCAATACCGCGAGTACGTCTGACATTACGTGTGTATATATATATATAGCGTGTATTAACGTTATTTATGCACATTCGAAAACCGCTGCGACAAAGCGCACGATGAGAACACACTTATTATACACAGCGCAGATCAGCACAGTCGGACCGCTAAGCTAAGGGGGAAAAAAAATTGCGAAAAAAAGCTACGCGCGCGCGGTTGTATAAGAGGTCGCGAGCGCGCTATTGTATTATATTCTAATAATCGTCGCGCGGCGGTGGCGGCGTGTAACGTAGCTTCGTCCCACTTTTTTTCCGCGAAAAGAAAAGTCCAGCAAAAAGAAGCCGATAATCGGACTGTGCGAGCCCCGCGCGTATACACCTATATATATACGTAAAGCACACGTTCACGTATCATATAGGTATATACATAAACACACAGTCCGACTGACCCACTGCTGCAAGTACACAAACTCTCCTTCGCTCTCTGTCGCGAGAGAGATAAACAAGTTTACTGTGCAGTCTATGTATCTAATCTCGTCGCAGATGCACGTATACAGATATATACAATATTGTGCGCATAGTTTCCGGTTGCGGATGTACCAACTCGCGGCGGATGCTTATCGTCGTCCCTCCCCCCCCGCGAAGTTTGACAGCTGCCGATATGCTTTCCGTGCGCTATATTCCCGCCCCCCCCCCCCAAGCAGAAGCTACGCAGGTATAACGAACGATCGAACACGAACCAGTTGCTTTTGCACTCAAGAGCTTTTTTACTCTCTTTCTCTCTATCGCACATTTGTTGCACTCGCAGACACACACACACGCACGTACGCACACCCTTTGCTAAAAATTACATAATTAGCCAGGGCAGACACTGTAAACGCACAGTACGTTGAGTTTCGCGTCGATCCGCTGGCACGACGCGGACAGAGAGAGAGAGAGAGAGAAAAATTGATCAGTTCGCAAAAGACACGGAGAAGAGCTGCTCCATTGCGCGAGAGATGCTCCAGACGCGCAGCGAGTACGTGTATATATATAAGTGTAGGATATATGTATATTGTATGTATTCTCCAAAGTAAGTACGCTTTAAAAGCCTCGGGAATTCTCGCGGTGATCCGCGCGGGAGAGAGAAAGGCTCTTCTCTACGAAGAGGAGAGCGTGCAGCTCTCGGAGTAGACGATCGCGAAACTGCGAGGTTATGTCAACTGCAAAAAGAGGTTGCCAGAGAGGAGCAGTCGAGAGAGAGAGGGAGCGTTGATGCACTGACGCAGGTGCTCTCTCTCTCTCTCTCTCTCTCTCTCTGTGTGGGTGTAGGTATACACTCGTCTCTCCCCACGACTATGTGAGCGTCGAGCTATATACCTCTCCGCAATATACGTCCTCTCCGCCGAGCTGCAGCCGAGCCCGATGGCTAATGTCGGAATATCTCCGATAAGCCCGTGCGAAAGTCTTTGTTCTCCATGACTGTGTGCCAGCGTAGAGTAGCCCTTCCCCGCAATGTATATATACTTTACAGCACACGCGCCGAGGTTGTCGCGATACCCATTGCTCCGTTTCAAAACTGTACTTGCAATTTCTCTATGACGTATAACTATATGCACATGACTGTGTTTTCGCGTGAAGAGAGAGAGAGAGAGAGAGTGGAAGAAACGTCAGTCGTCGCGCGCGCGCCGCGGGGACGTCGCAGAACGCACTGCGATGGGTGCGCGCAGCCGAAAAAAAAGGGACGGCTATGCACACGTGACTCGCGCAGAACTGCGCTGCGCAGTCTATATATATACATTTTACACCTACGCGAAAATGTACAGTAGACGCACACGCACACACAGACTCGCGGCGCTTGCATATACTTATGTACAGTCACGTCTTTAACACACATTTACGGGTGTGCATCGCTCCGAAGCTCGTTATACACGTACTTATAATCCGATGCATAACACACAGGCAGCAGCCCGAGCAGGTTGATCCCTTTCTTTTTCATGAATAGCTATACGGTATACACAACCTTCGAGACGCTCGCGGTGCTCTCACTCTCTTTCTCTCAGGAGAGAGAGAGAGAGAGAGAGAGAGAGAGAGAGAGAGAAAGACAAAGGAGAGCGCGAGCACCTCGTTCTCCTGCGCGACACGACGAGGTGCAGTGCAGCACACGCCGTGCACTTATAAAGTGCGCTATACTGCTCTGCACACGTCTGTTTACCGCAAACAATGCCTGTGCATAGGACACACGCCGGAGAGCTTGCCGCGCGCTGCAGAAATTCCACTGCGTAAAAACACGCCTCTCACGTGCTCCTCCGACGCACAAAGACGGAGAGGCCAGTACTTACGTACCGCGGGCACACTTTTTTCTCGCCGCCGCCGCTGCTGCGCGAGAGAGAGGAAACGATGCACACGAAGCACACCTAGTGCACCGAGCCCTGCATTCTACAGTATACGTATATGCAACTCGAAGCGAAACACAGATATATGCAGGTTATACAGGCGCACACACAACAGAAGAAGAGAGAGACACGCAGAGATGAACACACACCTTCTGGAGCGCAGCAAAGGGGCATACACGAATCCGGATCACTGGCGACGCAAATCTATATAGCAGACGAGAGAGCGAGAGAGAGAGAGACGGTCTCTGTAACTGCGGAAGGGGACGAGCGACTGGCGCGTGCGTCCAAAGACTGTTTTCCGCGAGAGAAGGTAGAGTGGCGCGGACTAGACTGTCTTTGCGGCCTGCGCGCCTGCTTTGCTCGCGCGCATGTGTATCGGGGGAAGGGGACGACCATGTGGTTCGATGCCCCACCAGCAGCTGACGGGAGAGAGAGAGAGAGAGGCCTATAAGCTTTTCCCTCGTCGCGTGTAAGTTACTTATACATTTTTATTATTTCTCCTCGAGGCTTGAAACACAGTGTAAATATAGCTGCGCGCAGTGTACTCGGACTTTTTCCCCAATTTTTCTCCAGGTCTTCCGTGGGCAAGGTTGTCGCATCGATCCATAGGCTTCTTTTGGGCCCTCCCCCCGACGAGACGGCTCGCGTCGTTTTGGAGGAAAAATTGCGCTGCGCCGATATCGTACACGAGGAGCTTGTATATCAATTATTGCAACTGTGTATACAGCGGGTATAGGTGCGGCGATTTCAAGAATAGAGTATGGGCCACCAGTGGAAAATCAATTCCCCACAAGCCGGCCAACGACTTGGACTGTATATGCACACGCGCGACGAATATTGTACTGAAGTATTGGTAAATACGTTTGTTATAACGCGGTTAACCTTTTGTTTTCCCCGGGGTTTTCCCTGTACAATACTGTGAGCGCGCGAGACACGAATGTTATTATACCGTATAGCTGTTTATGGGTTTATTTTTACTTGTTAATTATAATGGAGTTGCTGCTCAGCAGGTGGAGTTTTAGTGTTTCTTTCGAAAGTTGTACGTATAGTAAGTATACTGATCGAGTTTGCAGTTGCTGTCGCGTATATAGCTTTGTTTTTCATTTTCTCCTGGTTCTGTAAGAACTTTAACTATTTCATTACACACTGAAACATTTTAGTGATAACGGAGGGTTTTTTTGATGTTCAGCGATAATACTTAATGCTTGCGCGTCACTTGCTTTATTTATTATCAAATATTCCTTTCTCTTTCGAACTTTATTGAAATATATAGAGGGGGAATTTCGTCTCACTGCGACGATTGTTAATTATCACTCATTTCCTCTCACTTATCAGCCCGTTATTGTTTTTCTTGCATATATTTATTCTCTTTTTGACGTAATAGCTCAAAAATCACATTTCGTATATACTGCATAACAAAGCTCGGAAAAAAATTTTTAACAATTTTTCCTTATACTCTCTGAAATAAAAAACGAATTAGGTGTCATCATCGTTCCTCTCGCAATTACACGATAAATAAAAGCATCGGAAAAAAATTCTTCAAATTTCAAAACCTTGTTCGTAAATTATGCGAAGTAGCGCGGTCTCAACTCTCAAATCTCAAATGTATGCGCATATATACAGCGCACAATTCTTTATCTCATTGTCAGCCTCCGGCGTCAACCTTGACTAACTCCGGCCCTTCAAAGCTGCGTGACGCAATTATATGCATTGCCGCAGACTATCCTTACATTCATATTTCCGAATAAAACTTACGACAGTGACTATATACAACGGCGGTGACACACGATCGGAAGATCGTCGGTATATTTAAATTTTAGCTCGCCCGATGTAGATAAATATGTATAATGAATACGATTATTGATACCTAATTTCTGTATCGGTGCGTGTAATAGGAATGTAACTGTGAGGACACATGCACCACGATAATTTTTAAAGAAAAATACCTTGCATTAATAAATAAATATATAGGAAGAAAATATTCCTTTCATTTCAACGACAACAGCTGTAGAACAAATCGCGTTGTTCCCAAACATATTCGAGCATGCGTGTGTGCTTGCGTATACATATATATGTATAAGTATACGTTAGATGGAAATTCGCGCGCATGTAAGGAGAAATTTTTTCATGACATCGTGAAAAACGTGACCGATAAACTATAATCCGCGAGTCAGCAAAATTGAATATTATGCAGTCGATCTCTCGAGGTGAAGAAGATAGCACATAATTATATTATGTCTACATGGAAAAGTCCTCGACGCATCGCGAAATGCGTCTCTTTCTCGGCCGCGTGCAGCATTGCGAACGCGCATATGGCTTACAAAGCCAAGAGGTGAAAATCTGAGGAAATCGTGTACGGCTCGCAATAAGCTGCGATTTTCTCGATAAGCCAGAAAAACACGTTATCTTAATGACTCACGCGTATATATCGAAGAACTTCATTCACATAAACATATTTACGACTTAACGACCGCCGCGTCGCTCAAGTTCGCGCGCAAACTTTTATCTGCGTTGCGGCTTAAAAATGCTTTGTTTCATGCACATTGTATATGTACCGCGTAAGTAAATCGCTTATACATATGTTATATACAAACTCTCGAGATCAACGGCGCATAACAAAAACCGTCTCGGAGCGCAAGTGGCCAGTAAAAATCAAGACAAACAAGATCGGAGATCAGCGGAAAAACGATAATCAAGCGTTAAACCGCGATGTGGTCGCGTATATATAATGTATACGAGCTTATCAGTCGCGCCTCGAAAGCCCGAAGGCCAGAGGGCCGTGCGCGCGCTCCGTCATCGGCCGCGGCAGACGTATTAATTAAATCGTCACACATACTTATATATATATAGTATATACATATATACAATACAGACATCGCGACAACATCCGATGTTTTTCCGTCGCGCCACGACACGCTCCTCCTTTTCTTTCACCGCTGATTCGCTGGTGAAAACTCCCCACCTATATATATATCTATATTATATATGCATAGCGCACACGCGCCCGAACGACTGTGTTTGTTATTAGGAGAAAAAAAGCAGCTACTTCGCATCGTATATTCGCCGATGCGATACTTGGTGCGCAGAAAGACTCGTGGCGTAGTTGCACCAGCCGGTATCTACGTCCGTTGCGCTATATTTGCGCGGAAAAGCTCGTGAGGATGACTTTTCGCGATTCTTTGTTTCGGAGTTGCTGATGCTGAGGCCACTTGACCCCTGCGTCGCACACGGGAGTATATATAACGAGTAAATTGAGATTCGGGATTGGGGCCTCGAAGGCGCGCGTGATTTAAATTTTTTTAATTTTCCCGCCGCGCGTAACGCGATGGAATTATAAATATAAGTATTATAAGCGTGGAAATCGGTTTGGAATTTCGTATAGCTTCCTGTTTGCGGTTGTTGCGCGTGTTTTTTAACGGGTCGCTTCGCGCGCGTCCGAAATATTATGCGAGAGTTAAATTCGAGGTTCAATTAATGAAAACCGGCTCTCGCGGTTTGGCACAACGTATCGCTTGTATATTATATACAGTTTCGTGTGGCTATCTTAAGAATTTTCTAAATTTGTTCATTAACGCGAATAAGTAAATACGTTACGCTACTCGAAACTCAATCAATAAATAAAAAACGTCTAGTGCACTTCTTAAGTATGAATATATAGATATGCATAGTGCGCAAAAGCGAAAGTTCGAAAGAAACAATGGATCTCCTAATATGCGCGTTTCTTAAATAAACAATACAATATATACGTATATAACGTACATATAGCTATAAAAAACTTCTACTGCTCTTTGTTTACGTTTGACACACACACACTTCTTTGCGATCTATATCTACTGAAATCTCTCGTGCGATGATTCACCGGCTTCTGTTTTGAATCACGAGCCGGGCATGAATTCTAATTCATGAATTAAATTAGCCGCGCTTGGTCAAAGAACTTTGCGCGCAGTTTTCCACGCTTGAAAACAGCTGCGCGCGGCGTCATGTCATTTGTTTACCGAAGATTATTTTTCGTCGATGCGGCGCAATGAGTGTAATATATACACATACCGCGAGCCAAAGCTGCGCATCTAGCAATTGCACCAAATGTGAAAGTGTCTTTTGCCGTAAATAGATAAAATATATAATAATCGGTCGAGCGGGAAATTTCTATCGAATGTAGAGCGACAATTCGTATACGACCGTCTCGCTTCGATCCGGTGAAACTCCGATCGACGGTTACAAGATTATTGATTATACGGAGTGTACGTTATAGTTATATAAAAAAAAGGCGCTTTGCAATAGTCATACGAAAATGAAGGACTTGCTATTTAAAGTATATTGAACTAAATTTATTAGAAAACGATATTGCGGAATTGTATCCCGTAAAATTAGTATCGTATATAGCTCTCGAAATATAATAATATTAAAAGTGTTAACAAGAAAAAAATTAACGAATATACATCATATCTCGATTTCTCTCAAATTTGCATTTAAGCGTTTTGCACACTTTATTAATGAAAACTCTCTCGGCAAACATGCGCTGCGCACGGTAATGACACTTTTTCCGCATCCACGGTCATGGCATTTGCCTCTATTAAACGTAATGGTGTAACGCGTAAACCAGGCTTGATAATTGCGCGAATTTCCGCGCGCTGCACACATATTCGTTTAAATTTCCATTTCCGACGTTTTAGCTTAGCGGCAGGCAAACGAGCAAATCAGCGTTTTCATTATATCCAATGCGCCATATACGACGCTGCAGTAGCCGTTAATACGTATTTACAAGAACTATATGCTTAATCATAGATCATCGTTTCTCGGATACGCGTTTAACAGGCGAGTCTGCACTTTTTTTTTCTCCTCTTTACACCACAATGCGTAAAATATTGAGACATCAAAAGCACCATTTGCGTAATAGTATTATATACATCCATATACATATGCAACGCGTATATGGGTATACATTAGCACTTTTTTCCACTCGGTTTTTTGCCGATATACAGTCGTCGACTCTCAATGCAAAAAAAAAAAAATCGCTTCCTCCGAGCCTCGGCGCGTGTCTATATAGCCAAAAGTAAATCGCACTCGCGCGAAGGGAGAAGATCTCGAAATCCGCGCGTCGTTAAAAAAAAAGAAGAAAAAAATAGTCATCTCTATGTACGATACAGCGATATCCCCTTGGATGGCTCGAAAGCAGTCGACATGCCCATATTGCACCGCGAAGCGCAGCGTGTATATCCATATCCTATCCGAGACGCGCGCGACTCGTTAAAAAAGTCCCAAGGACTTTTCGTCCTGCTTTCGGCTCTTGGCCTTTCACTCGCTTCGTCGCTATATGTATATATATACAACTCCGGTTGACCTCCATTCCCGGCATCGGCTTAGAAAATGCTGCACACGAGCTGCGGCATTTTGCGAGCCGAGAGAAAGATCGGTAAGTAATAAGGTGCGCGCAAGTGGCAGCCGATCCGATATATATATATAGTATACGTATATATATATAGCTGTAGTTTAACAGCGCGGCGAGTTTGCGCATTCCGCGAGAAAGGAATAAATTATACGCGGGCCGGTGAAGGCGCTCGAGATCGATAATTGATCGGTATATATACATAGGTGCGCTCTTATATATACATACCGATCTCGCGCGACTCGCGTTGCCGATTTTTTGCGTCTTTACAGCTTAATATTTTACAATGAGCGACAGTTCGTTAAAATGCATAGTCGTAATGGATTCGTTATATTAATTGATTGTGTGTAACGATGTACACGGTCGATTACCATCAGCGACAAAAAAAAACGATATATTGGTATTAACGATGAAAGGTATCACGAATTAAAAATCACTCGACAGCTAATACGATGTTATTGGGAAATTGATTACGCGGGGGCTCTATACGTCTCGCCAGCTGCTCGATTATGCTCTCGAGACTGATTTTTAAAGCAGCCAGTAAAAATCGCGAGCACGATTTATGTACTTCGAGCTGTATATACGACTGCTGCTACTGCAGCTCGACCTGCCATTCTGCAAAAAAAAAGAAGCTGATGCAACAATGCGCGGACCATTGAAAATTTCAATTGCGCGAAAAAAGAAACCGATGTTTATACAGCTCGATCGCTCGACGCGAACGTCTCTCGACTCTCCGCGCGCGCGCGAGTGTACCAAAGTTGAAAAAATTACGAGCTCGACACATACACGTCTGTACAATGCATTACGTAACTTCGCTCGAAAGTTTGTCAATCGCGAATAATCCAAGCCAAGCGCGGGTTACGCCTATAAAAATTGAAAAAAATTTTTAAACTACGTACGTTCCATCCATTACCTATATGTGTATATATTATGTAAACGCTCCGTAAGCGTATGTGCACGGCACTATTGCACGAGACCAGATGTTCGAATTCTCCTGATACTGTACAACGGGGTATACGTGCGGGTTGCGACGAGCGAAGTAGGCGCGAGAACGACTCGGAGTTGCCTCATCGGAACGAGCCGACGACTGAGAAGACGTCGCGCGTCGCGGAGACGACGAGGCGAGAGCGAGCTGCGAAGAAGCTCCCGCGACGCGACGAGCCGCGTGTGCCGCTGCAGCGCTGCGCTGCTGTGTATCCCGCCGCACCGCGAGACCGGAATCGGGCATATTGAATTACGCGCCGCGCCGAGAAAGAGACGTTTCGTTGCACGGCGGATGCATACATGTATATAGGTAGTCGCTGGAAATGTATGGAATTGTTTTACCGCGATGCGTTTTTCTTTCTTTTTTTCGTCGTAGGAGCGTCGAAGAATCGGCGTAAATTTCAAGCTTATACTCGGCTTGTTTAAAGTTTTTACTACAATGAATGCGGCCGCTAGAAAGACGCTTTATTTTTAGGTCTTCGCGCGGTTTATTTGTGAATCTTTGCTTCTGCCGTCTGAATGAAGCGGTAAGCGTTTTTATACGTCGCGCAAAAATCTAATACTAATGTGAGTAAATATAGTGAAAAATATTTGATTCTAAAATATACTTGACAGACGCGTGCATCTTCTCGAATCCGTTATGAAAGGCAAGCGTTGCATCGCATAAGAACCTCGCATTATTTTTTACATTGTATATTTTTGACTCTTTCCGTCGATTATTTATAACTTGGCTCTACTGCCATCTTCTATTTCAAGCGACGCGTACTTAAGTGTATACGAGTATCGATTGATCGGCAAAAATTACTAGCCGCTCACGACTTCTCCATAAAACACACACACACACACACACACCCACACAAATTCTTCGAAAACAACGAATATTACGCGAACCCCGAAATTCGAATTTCCCGCCGCGCACCTCTGCGGCGTCTATAATACGTCGTCGCTGCGTCAGTCGTCACCCTAGAGAAAATCCCCCAGAAAAGTGCGTCTGCTACGAATCCCTATATATACAAACGCATCATTCCGAAGAGGAAAACACGCACACGCACGTCCTAACCTCTTCTCTCTCGCCGCATCGCGCGCGATAAGTATCGCTAACGCGCTGCACATAAGATCTATATATCGCGCATCGCGCGAGTCCCTCCCTCGCGGCGCGAATCCCCATTCACGATATCGCGTAATATATCCGCGCATCGGCCGCCTGCGCAGTCTACGCTCTCGTCCTCCCCGCGTCACTCCTTCTCCTCGACGCGTTGTATTATTATACTTGACGGCGACGCAAAAATTAGTCTATCTCTATATCGACAAAGTGCAGCGTTTGTGCGTGTGTGTGTGCGCGCGCGCGCGGGGGAGGAGCGCCCCTCGATTAAAAATGGAAGCTTAAACCGTCAGCTCTTCACCTATATATATACACACACATGTGTGCAGTGTGTACACCCCGTGTTGGTGCGTGTAAAGCGTAACGGGGCATCAACTATACGAGAACTGACAGGTCAGCTCGTTTCCGATTGAAGCCCACGACGATGTGACGTGCAAGTGCAATATATACATATAGGTATATATACGAAGATCCGTTGCCTGGCCTGCTACACTACTTCCTTCCGCTCTTCCTTCCTTCCTTCCTTCTTTTCGCGCGTCGCGCTTCTGCCGAAAACATCGTAGCGCACGCACGCACTGTCTCTCCCCCTCCTCCTCCTCCTCGCCGCTCTGGTTCTGGCTCTGCGGCTTATACTTGCGCGTGTGTTTTCGTGGCTGTTTCTCCAGTGTTGTTGGATTCCTCCTGTGGACGGTGTGTGTGTGTGTTATACGCGCCTCTGGAAGTCTGGAATATAATATACAGCGTCGACGTCGATGCTTCCGCTGTGGGATAATTCCGAGGATAACGCAGCTGTGAGAGATTCTCCGCATATTGATTGGGCTTTGCTCGGGGGCGGTGGGGAGGGGAGAGGGGTCCTGTTTTTTTCGCCGACGGACATCATCGCATCGGGGGTGCTCTTTTTCTCGACGATGGCCCTTTTCGCGTGTCTCTTGCGCTCGATTCGCCTATTGCGTGCTACGCGCGTAACGTTTGTTGATTTTATTTTGCGAGCGCGGTGTACACCTGTATTGCTAAAGATTGTTTCTTAAATAAAGTATGTTTGCCTAAGGTTTTGGTGAAAATTTTCCACTTTTATGCATGAACGAGGTATGCCTGTGCTCTTTAAACAATGGCTTGGTTATCAAGTGATTCATTATTTGCGCTAGATTGTCAATGGCAATAGGCTTAAATTCGCGCAGTACTGTTTCTGCTTCTTGTGTTGATTGTGCGATTGATCCTCTACTTATTTTTATCTCTTTAATTCGCAGGTTGTGAACCTCGAAAGGAGGACTAGGGTATCGCTTCTGTTATGTGCCATAAAAAGAGATGCCGTCAGAAGTAGGCACTGAAGACATGGTATCTAAGCAGGATGATGGAAGCGCAGGAGAATCTCAAGCGGAGACAGAAATCACATTGCTGGATAACACCAGGCAGGAGGAAAGCAACGGCTGCTCTCAGGATGCAGAGAATGAGGATACAACCACCAGAAATGATAACTATGCCTATAATAATGCTGCTGAGGCAAGAAATTTGGATAATGCTCTGCTGTCTCTAACTAGTGAGTCTCTCATCATGGAAAATGATTCGAGCAGTTGCGAGACTGGAGCAGATAGAATTAGAATTATGGAGAATGACGCAGAGAACAATCTCACTGAGCAAGTGAGGTGTGAAACTGAGAGTCAACACAGTAGTTCAAATGACGTTGATGTATCTAGTGGAGTCAGTTCCACGGGCACAATCGATAACACAACTCAGACCTCGTTGCAAGATACTCAACCTAGCAATACTCCACAAGTACCTAAAAATGATCCGCCTAGGAAAAACTTTACGAGATGCCTCGAGAGTAACATTAACAATACCGACAACTCCCAGTCCAGCTCTGGCTGTTGCTCTCTGTACAGTACAAATAGGTCGAACGACATTGAGTCTAGTCGAGCCGACGACAATTGTGATTCCATCGATGGTGCAGCCTCTTTGCCATTGCAAATTCCTGTGATAGACTCCTCACTGGGCGAAGGATCATCGACATGTGATAACGACGTGGTCATGATTAACCGAAACAAAGCTTTCAAGCTGCCGAGCTTGAGCAACCTTTACGAAGCAGTTGAGGCACAGAGAGCTGAAATGGAAGACCGGGATGTCCTCACTGCCATGACCTCCATGGACATCGACTCTGGTACATTCATGGGGAGCGAGAGCAGCAACTCCGATCCCGAGAATCAGCAGCCTACCGACTCTCGCAGAAACAAAAAAGTAAGTTTTACAATCAATATTCATTTGCACAATTCGATTTGTAACAATCTCGTATTCTTAGAAAACGGTGCCGGATACGAACGGTCACACATCTTGCGAAGGAGCCGAGTACTATCAGTTATGGCGCAGCACAGCAGGTGGAACATCGTCTGCCTACGATAGTCTCTATCAGAATCCTCCGCCTCTACCTCCTCGAGCCGTGCACAAGCCCCTTCACAGGACAAATGCTTTGTCATCGGTCCCGTTGAAGTTACCGAGGCGACACGCTCAGAAGTTGTCAGCCCCACTTCGACCGGAGGACTGTTTCGGTTTTGAAATTGTCGACGTCGATGAAGCGTCCAATCTCAAGGTAACATTCCTTTCAACGCAATCTATGATTAAAAAACGGATCTTTCGTACTCAGAAACTCACCGAAAACACGTTTACGATACTTTCGTTAATACTCATCAGGCGGATGTGCGAATTTCTTAATACCGAATTCGCACTAATGCGTGACTCATTTATCGCATACCTGCGAGAAACGAGTGATTCAATAGTTCATCATCCCACCAATGTCCTCTCATTCATCGCTAATTAAATCATTACTTTTTCCAGACAAGAACAGCAGTTACGAAGAGTATCGCCTTGCTGAGCTCACCACGGCCACACCGTCCGCTGTCGAGACCCATCGATGCCGCGGGAACGAGTGCGAGTAGTAGCGGTCAATCCGAATGTCCGCCAACCCCGACCCATAGACCAAAGCCCTTGCGACCACTTCCCATGTGTCCTGCAAGTAACTCTGCGCTCGCATCGAGCGAGGAACCCCTACCTTCTTGTGAGCAAATAATTAAAATCATTCTCTACTTCCAGTACTTAGATCCAAACGACACAAATGTAACGCAATTCCTTTCTGTTTCGTTAGCATGGGAGGCGCGAATAGATAGTCACGGTCGAGTCTTCTACATAGATCATATAAATCGCACAACTACGTGGCAGCGTCCAGGTAAATTATACCTAAATTAAATATTTTTAAAATGTATTGAAATTTTTTTATTTAAAGTGTTGTGTTTTACAGGTTCATCGACGCGTAATGCTGGCCGCGATTTAAGTCTGCAGCAGCTAGATCGACGGTACCAGAGTGTGCGTCGCACGATCTCGCGACCAGATAACATCGACCGTGAGCCAGCTATGTCCTCGAGCTCGAGTTCCTCGCGCTCCGATTCCCAGCAACCGTCACAGTCCTCTGAACAGTCGTCATCCCAAGCCCAAGCTCAGCAGCAGCCGGCAAGGAGTGGTGCTCCAGAGCCTTTCGACGTGACGACGACTCCGGCGGTGCAGTTTCTTACACGACCTGACTTCTTCAGTGTCCTTCACACTAACGTTGAAGCTATGGAACTTTACAATAGGAACACTGGTTTAAAATACATGATCAGCAAGATCAGAAGAGAGCCTAGAGTTTTTCCGAGGTACGAGCATAATAGAGATCTCGTAGCTCTGATAAATCTCTTTGCAGATCAGTCGAAGGATCTACCCACTGGGTATGAATCGAAGCTCGATAGAACTGGGAAGGTGAGTGGTCTTTTTTTAAGGCGATAAAAAAAGTTGTTTGTTGAAATTGAATCTGATGAAATGTTAATGCAATTGCAGAGATTTTTTATAAATCATGCACGGAAAGCCACCTCCTTTATTGACCCTCGGTTACCCACGGAAGCGGCTCATCCCCGCACACTACTTGATGAAGCGCCTATTCCACCACCCCGACCTCAGCCATTTATGACGACGAGCGCTCCCGACATTCCTGTGGCCTACAACGATAAAGTCGTTGCCTTCCTACGTCAGCCCAATATCATGGATATTTTGAAAGAACGACATTCAGGTCTTGGACAAAACGTTGCACTCAGGGAAAAAGTCAACGCTGTACGGGTCGAAGGTAGTGCTGCGTTACAAAGACTTGGACACGATGTTCCACTTGCTCTTTTACTCAGGTAAGAGTCAAATAACAATTTATGTTAAACGCAATCGGTACTGATTGCATTCTCGATCGATAGTTGGCCTAATACTGCAATGTTGGATCTAATACTACAATGTTTTCTTTGCAGTCTATTCGAACAGGAGATTATGTCGTATATACCTGGCAATGTCGGCAGATCACCGCTTAATAGCCCACATGCATCACCGGGCTTGGCAAGAGCCTCAGCAAGAGCGCCAGCTCCATATAGGAGAGACTTTGAAGCAAAATTGAGGACATTTTACAGAAAATTGGAGAGCAAAGGCTATGGCCAAGGTCCCGGCAAACTAAAGTATGTGGATTTTTATCGCATCGTTAAACATTTTTTTTTTTTTCATTTAATAGTGTATAACAATTTAAAATTTTTATAGATTGCACATTCGACGAGAGCATCTGCTGGAAGATGCTTTTACCCATATAATGGCTGTCTCGAAAAAAGATTTACAAAAGGGCAAGCTCGTTGTGATTTTCGATCGTGAGGAGGGTCTCGACTACGGAGGCCCATCAAGAGAATTTTTCTTCCACTTATCGCGCGAGCTTTTCAATCCCTACTATGGTCTTTTTGAGTATTCTGCAAACGATACTTATACCGTCCAAGTCTCGCCTATGTCCGCCTTCGTTGACAACTATCACGACTGGTTCAGGTTCTCAGGACGGGTACTGGGTTTGGCTCTTGTGCATCAATATCTTCTTGATGCCTTCTTTACACGGCCGTTCTACAAAGCGCTTTTGCGCATACCTGCCAGCCTTAGCGATCTGGAGAGCCTTGATCAAGAATTTCACCAGAGCCTTATGTGGATCAAGGAAAAGGATATCAGTATAGAACCACTAGAGCTCACATTTTCTGTAACTGAGGAGCTATTAGGTAAAATTAACAAAAAAAAGAAAGATTGGAATTTGTTACAACTTATGTAATAATTTTCAATAAAAATTTATAATTTTGTTTTGTTTATTAGGGCGAGTTGCCGAGCGGGAACTGAAACCTGGTGGTAGGAATATTCCGGTAACGGAAAAAAATAAGAAAGAATACCTTGAGCGGATTCTACGTTGGCGACTTGAGCGAGGAGTTGCCGAACAAACCGAATCTTTGGTTCGTGGCTTCTATGAAGTTGTCGATCCACGGTTAGTATCAGTCTTTGATGCTCGGGAACTGGAGCTTGTAATTGCTGGAGCTGCCGAAATCGACCTAAACGATTGGCGAGCGCACACCGAGTATCGCAGCGGTTACCATGACGCTCATCCCGTGATTGAGTGGTTCTGGAGTAGCATTAGTCGTTTCAGCAACGAACAGAGGCTTAGACTACTGCAATTTGTCACGGGTACCTCGAGTATACCTTACGAGGGATTCGCAGCACTGAGAGGCTCAACGGGTCCGCGCAAGTTTTGCATTGAAAAGTGGGGAAGGCCAAACAGCTTACCTAGGTACAGCTATCGTCTGAATTATTTTAAATCGAAATTCATGGTTGACACCAGATATCATTTTGTAATTGAATATTATTATTTACAGGGCACATACGTGTTTCAATCGCCTAGATCTACCACCGTATCCCACGCCGGAGATACTTTACGAAAAACTGCTCTTGGCGGTTGAGGAAACAAATACGTTCGGCATAGAGTAAGCTGCAGTAGTTTTTGGAAAATTTTACAGAGAACTAAGGGTTTTAAAAATAATCAAAATTCACATATACAATAAGAAGATGACACTTCTCTCGTATATTGTGTGATAGATCGAACTGTGGCATTGGCATTTAACTGCTTTTGTTTGCTTTTTTGCTATTTAGTGTACAATTTCGATTGCCCAGTGGAAAAACGAAAATGCGAATGAAAGATCTTTTAAATGTATACGTACAGAAAACGAACCAGAATCAAAACATTTTTGTCCTTAGTGCGATTAGCAATACAATTTATGAAAAATCTCATGAATCTACGCAATTTTTACATTCGTTTAGTCGTGATACAGTAAATTCCAAAATGCCTTGACAGAATCTCAAAAAAAGGACCTGTTCTGACTGCTATGCACTGCCTTTGCTCATCAGAGAAGGATATTAACGAATAACCAGAAAGAGTCGCAGAAAGTATAGAAATTTAAAAAAAATTAAATAAAAGGACTTGCAGGGATACTTCAGAGAAAGGCGCTGTGGAACTATTTCAATAATACATTGAAAATTGTTACTCGGATTATGAAGAATAGGCTCAGGGGAATATTGCAAATTGTACTAATTTCGGCGCACTTAATTATGTACGTAAACTTAAACATTCAGTCCTCAAAACTAGTCATCTAGCAAATAACGAATCTTTATGATCTAATATATTATTGTAAATATGAGTGATTGGACAAAATGTGCAAATTTTCGTGAGTACAATGCTAAAACATTTAATTATTGTATTTAACTATTTTTAATTTTAATTTTAAACAAAAAAAAGAGAATATATTAATTGTGTTTTTAGATTAAATGTATTATCTTTATAAATTTAGGAATGGAGTCATATAAGACTGATTTTTGTTGTATAATTTATTTGCTTTAAATATACACATACAACTGAGTGAGCGTAAATAAAATCATAAAATGTTTATTTGAAGTACAGAATATAAGTCGTAAAAATATAGAAGCTACATTAGTTTGATAGTTGATGCATACTATATATAAAAGTTTACCGTTACCCAAGATTATATAAAAAAAATCTATGCTTCACATGTAAAATATTATTATTTCGGTAAATTCTAAAACGATACAATTCAATTAATTACGAATTGGGACTAGTACAATGAATGCAAATTTGTTAAGCTTCTATGATTAAAAAGTTGCAATTTTTGTACAATCATTCATATATTCTCTATTGTGCGTGATGATGCGCCTGTTATTTATAATAGTTTAAATAATACATTATTCCAGTTAATGTATAACGATGTTAGAAATCGCCTCTTTTTTCTTGTTATTAAGAAAATAAATGATGCCTTTTGTTACATTAACAAAGTATTTTTTTTTCCTTCCGTTTTTACAAGAACTGACGGATCCATATCGATGATTCGAATCTTGCTAAACTGATAAAAAATTATAACAATATTTATTTTTTGCCTGTCAAACTCAGATTTTTGTTTGCAGCTAAAGAAGGTTGTTAACAGTTTTGTTATTAGTTATTTAGGTATATAAATTGGATGACAAAATTATCGAGTTTTATTTGGTACAGATTTCATTTCCAAACGGTTTAAAAAAATCTGATTATTCAGAACCAACGTTTCGCCGATAAGCAGCAGGATCAGAGTTGAAGCTAATTAAATAATGTTTATACTGCTAAAATTTCGACTAACAATATTTTATTTTGTCATTACCAATGCAATTCCTGTACTTATGTTCCAATTTGCCCATATAATTTTTGAAAATTTCGGCGTAATTTCAGCTTTCTAAGCTGGCCGCCAGATGCCCCGTCGGTGCAGCTTCAGTGGTCAATACTGCAGGTATCTGTGTAATCTACTAATCTGTCGTCCATCGCAGGAGAGGAGAGAAGAGACACCCGAGTCCCCGAGTTTCGACGCTGCGACGACAACCAGTCTCAGGTTCCCTGCGCTTGTGCGTCGTAGCAATAACGAGGGATCTTCTTACCCTTCAAGTACATGCGCAGCTTCTCCGGGAACACATTTTACAGAGGTAAGATCGCAGATCCTGTATTATCGAGCGTTTCCTCGCGCGAGAAAGGAGTCGGAGCGAGCAGCAGCAGCAGCAGCATAGCAGAGGAAAAGCCGAGATGCGTCGGCTGCGCTCTCTCATTGTTTACGTCAAAGCCGAACCTTATTTTTAGAAATAGCTGCCCACGTCGCGAGGCGATTCTAGAAAATAGATCTTCCGGAGGAGCTGCAATAGCCGATTATTAATCCGTTGCTGCGCCCCTGGGGATATGTGAGTCAGTCAGCCTACGACTGGCCGAGATTCACGCGTTTCTTGCATCTTTGGACTGGAGTCAGAGATGGTATTGCCCTGCGACTGGCAGACGACCACTCAGAAAATAGCCCAGAGGGGCCAGTACCTTCTGGAGACTGGACAATGGTACTGTATATGATTCGTTGACTTTATCCATTGCTCAGTGTATGCATTTACTTTACACGAGTATTGTCGCACTGTTTTTCCAGGTCCGACTGCAAGTTTATCGTTGGCCAGGAGCCACACCAACAGATCTTGGAGGGTCATAAAGTTTTCCTAGCCATGTCCAGCCCAGTGTTCGAGGCTATGTTCTACGGAACCATGGCTGAGAAGAACGATCCCATACCTATAAGGGATGTTCAGCCAGAGGCTTTTAAAGCTTTGATGGAGTACATTTACACCGATAGGGTCGATCTTGGGTCCTTTGAATTGGCTTGCGAATTATGTTACTGTGCCAAGAAGTATATGTTGCCTTTTCTTGTAGAGGAATGTACAAAATTCTTGTGGTCAGATTTGTCATTAAAAAAGGCTTGCCGAGCGTATGAATTTGCAAAGTTGTTTGAAGAACCAGTTCTGATGGAAAAGTGTTTGCAGATCATCTGTTCAAAAACTGATGAAGTATTAAAGGAGTCCAGTTGGGATGAGGTTGAGCAAGGAACAGTTCTTACTCTTCTTGATCAGGAAGAATTGCAAATTCCTTCAGAGACAGACTTATTTAATGCACTGGAGAGATGGGCCAGAGCAGAGTGTGGCAGGAAATCACTTGATTTAGCAGATCCCAAGGCTCTAAAATCGGTTGTTGGAAATGCTTTGACTAAAATTAGATTCCTCACTCTAACTCCTCAAGAGTTTGCTGAAGGTCCTGGTAAATCACCTTTGTTGACCCAACATGAAGCTTTCTCAATTTTGATGAATATATCATCCACCAAGAGCAAAGTACCCATGCCTGAAGGATTTTCCATGAACACTTTACCAAGAACTAAAGTAAAAGTTCTAGAAACATCAGAACTCATAGTAAGTCATGATCATTTTATGGTTTTTTGATTGTTCTTTGTTTTATAACTATACATGTTTTATTTTCAGAAATTTAATCCAATGACGGTGAATATTCCATGCACATTTTCTATGCCAATGAGACCATCTTATTCCATGGAGTGTTCAAGTGCAATAGGAAATCCATCATTTTTTATACGAGATTTAAGTTACCCAGATGTAGTGAGAGAAGAAGATCGCACTAGCAGAGATTCTCAAGAAGTTCCTAATGAAATACTCATCACTAATATAAGAGATAGGCCAAAATTTTATTGCATGAGATCTTTAATGCAACAATCTAATTTTTGCAATTATGATGTTATGGACTGTTCAGTTACATTCACAGTAGACAGAAATATTTTTGTTCTTGGAGTTCAAGTGCCATCTCAAATTTTAACTGCTCTAGACCTGGTAAATGTAATTCTCATAAAATTTTAATAATTTTTATATTGAAGTATTTAATCATAAATTATTATTTTTTAGCATCCTTCATCATTTGGAATGGCTCACCCACAAGCAGACATAACTTACACGGAAGTCCTTTATGCTCACCTACTTGATTCGGATGGAACTAGATTGACATATACACACTATACCACTAAAGCTTCTTTGAGAGAATTGGTGGAAATATCTTTCAATCGACCTGTATACATCCAAAAGAATAAAGTATATTTCAATTTGGCTATAGAATTATTTTAAGTAAAGTAATGATGTGCTATAAATTTCATTTGTTTAATTACAGATGTATAAAGTTGGTGTAGTATTCAACAAACCAGGATGGTATCCTATTGGAAATTGTACTCAAAGAGTGAACTGTGAAAATGTTTCATTTATATTCAATGTTGGCGTAAATGGTGTGGATTATTTAAGAGATGGACTTATACGATCAATCGTTTTCACATATCGATAAATGAAAATTGTGTATGTACAATGTTGTATAGTGATACTTCTCTTTGAAAGCTCTAAAAGTTTTGATCGAAACGTGTATAAATTGTATAAGGTATTAACGATTCATGTAAATAATTCGGACATTTTAAATTTTTATTGTTTTGTATAAATTGTATAATCGTGATTTTTTTGACCTCCTTTGTACAGCATTGTAATCTTTTTGTGTATTTAGACGTGAATTGACAATTTTCTATAAAAATATTTCAATCGCAGTCCATTGTGCTCAAAATCATCTATTATTGCATTATTATTAATATGTGAATTTGATTCATCAACACATACGTATTAGGTGCTACGTAGTTTTAGTCGCATAATTCTGTAAGCCAATTTTGTATTTCATTTCGCTTTCATTAAACATTATTAACATTGTTTAAATATAAAATCATTTTTAACATTTTTAAACCATTATATCATGTCAACTTGTAGAATTTAGGTATACATAAACATTATATACAGTATTGCATGTGTTTTTATCGTTATTCAAATTATAAATTAAATTTGATAAAATGAATTTTAAGAAACGAATATGTCGATTTTAATACATGTCTGATAGAATATTATAATTATAATTTATATTCTTATTTCATGCTCCTGATATTGCAAAATTTAAGTATAGATTCGTTTTTTTTATAATAAAATAAACCTCATTTTTCAGTAATAAATATTGCACTGGGTATTTAATCATTATAACTTTAACAGACGCCAATATACCTTAAAAACTATAAAAGTTAAACTTTTATAGCGTTGTGTGACCTAAGTTTACATGGCTATCTGTGGCATAAGTAGCCAATTATTTTTATGCACTCGTGCACTAATATTTCGGTGTAATAATCGACTTCTAATGATACAGATAGCTGCGTAAAACGGACTTAGGGCATGAGACATTCCGATTGTATAAAATTAAAAATGTCATGAAAGTTTCTTTTAAGAGAGCAATGATATCTTATAGATAGTCAGTCAATATTTGTAAAACTTAATAATTTATGTCTTGTGTATAATAAAGTCCCACTCTTCATTCCATCTTAATTTTAATACCTCCTTTGCTGATAAAGGGGTAATTCCATAGCTCAGTGCAGTAAATTTACAAAATACGTAAACTATGAGAGTCAACCAACCCATTAAAAACAATTTATAAGCGGCTAAAGCAAGCTTTGAGTTGCAGTGAACACTAAAATAATAAATATTTCTTTATTAGTGAATATTCTATAATTATAATAGGTAATGACAATAAAAAAAGTTTTACCTTATAAGATAGTAAACATGATCTATTGTTGCTGCAGTCAACAATACTTTGAAGATAAATGCAGGCAAATAGTGATGCAAAAATAGCGTTCGCTCTATAAAAAAGAATGGTAAAAAGTGAATTAGGTATCCTACAAACAAAATTTCTCCAAGTTGTATAAATCGATCCCATTCTTCTTCATAGATATCGAAGCACATTCTTCGTCGTCTCATTAAATACAAAATTAAAAGAGATGAGTAAATCAAAACGGATATCGTTCCAGAATACCAAATAATAATATTGCCAAGTAAATAAACTTGTGCCTGAAAATATTCGATTTTCCAATTAGACGTATTTTATAACAATAGTTCATTTTTTAAATTCGCATTATCATATACATACGTTACTTTTGGTGGAAACCCAATATGCAATACCTCTTGTCATAGTTGGCCACTCTAAAGGATTACTAGAGTACATATGGGTGTTTTGTACTTCTTGACCACCAAGTAACATTTTAGCTTGCAATTCTATAAACTTTTCCCAAAAGCTCAATGTCGTCGCTTTTAATGGAATCATTTCTGCATTAAGTAATTCTCTTTCTCTCTGTTTTTGATCCTCACTTTTAGTGTACCGATGCTCCTCAACATTCCAGATCGAATCCGATTGCTCAACAAGTCTATCAGCTACTACTTCATGTTGATTGAATCCCCAATCTGGTAATTGTCTTCCACTGAATTTTAAAGCATATTCAGAATTAACATGAACTAAACGTACCTAAAGGAAATATCATAAATATAGAAAAAATTGTTATCACTTTATAACAAATATTTGTAAAAGAATTATACAAACTTGCGACTGAATAGCATGCCAAACATTTCCAACCTGATCGCGATTCGCAATCTCAAGTTTCCACAAATTCTGTGCAGACATGGATACATTATAATCAATGTAACAAGAAACTTCTTGGCTTTGTGGAGTCATTGGTGCTGCGACGTCGTGAGAATTAAGTGCGCGACTCGTAATTCCATGCACTAATTGTATGACATCACCATGTTGAATAGGTTCACTAGGTTTTGTTACTACCAGATCATTGATATCTGGTCTCTTAACAATCCACCAATTATTAACGTCTTTAAATGAATAGCATGTAACCTGCAGAGATAAGATTTAAATAAAATTTGATAAGTAAAAGTACTTAAAATACATTTACATATTTACACAAAAGTCAAACATACCTGTTGTTGATGTGAACTTCCACGACTGTCAGGATATCTAAGTGGATATACGTGATCATGACTGTGCAACCAACAAGCTCTTCCATGGGTATGTCTCAAAGTGATTTGAGAGCCATGTGTGACTTCTATTGGCTGGCCTTTTGTGATACTTGCTAATCCACCTTCTAAACTTGCTTGAAAAGCACTAGTCATTACAGAGTCATGTGGCCCTGCTTTTGTAAGTACTGATATGTGGATATAAAATATGCTCAAGTATACAAAAGCAATGACAATCAAGATCACAAATATTCTTGCAAATAAATGTAAATATAAAGTCATGGTTGATAAAAATTTCTTGGGAATTAGTGACCAGTAATCACGTCCAACCAAGTAGAGAGCAAGCAATAATGAATAAAAACCAACATATTTGACACTGAAAAAAAAAAATTAGATCAAAATGACGCACACATTTAATTTTTTTGTTTCTTATAAAATTTATGTGGACAAACCATAAGGCACATGTTAAATTTCCAAGTCCTGCTGTCAACCAGAACCACCATGAAAATGTTAATGGTTTATCCATTACTTTTCTGAATTTCATGATGCATAACAGGCCGATTAATGAAAACTGTATCAAAATACTTTCCATCAAGATGAATCTGGATTGTGTCAAAAGTGCATTGTCTAAAAAATAATTTTAAAAATGATATAGAAATTAAAGACCTAATATTGTTTTAACGAATAAACTGCTTTATCGTACCAAGTAATAATAATAATCCTGCAATGGTAGCACTCCATTGTTTTAGTCCTATTTCTAATGCTAAGTGATATGCAGTTGGAATTAGTAAACTTCCACAGAGAGCAGGAATCAGTCTAAGCGCAAAAAGAGGAACACTCTCTGCATATTGAGTGCCAATCCTATCAAACTTAAAGTTTCCATCAAATCCAGCCAAGTAAGCAGCTGCAGATATAAGCTGCTTGCCAAGTGGTGGATGTGGATCGAAAAAAAATGTATTCTTCATGTACAGACTCACATATTTGCCATAATGCAGTTCATCAAATCTGAAGTAAAGTAAATAGTTCATTAATCAACTGTCAGTGAAAATTCGAACCAAAAATAACAGGAAAGTGAGTTAACTCACACTATACTCCTTGGTTCTTCAAGACGGTAAAACCTTGTTGCAACACCTGCTATCAACAGTACCACAGCTAGGAGATCTATCTCGAAATTGACTTTTACACTCGTTAAAGTTTGATTAAGCTGTCTTTTGATTGTCTTCTCACTAGAAATATCGTTCTGCACCAGTGTCTTTTCGTGGTTCTGAAAAGACAAGAACGACGTTAAAAAAATATTGAGACTAAAAGTACAGGAAAAAAAAAAAAACTCGAACTATTCGCAAATTGGATTGTACCTGGTTGTTGAGCATCCGAATCTTATCGTCGTCTATCGTTTCCTGCTTCGGGTAATCCTTGACCTCCTGCGTTGCGCGTCTAACGTCGATTCCTTTAGACTTGCCACCTCGGCGGTCCTCCATTCTGCATATTCCGGCTATTGACCTCTATCTCTTCAAAGCTGACACCTGGTCCACGGGATCTACGAAGTCTCTTTTCGCTGCGAGATCCGAGATCACGCCAATCGAGAATATTCTCGTTGCTCTCTGGGCGCCTTTTCCTATATGTATACTCTTGTACGGCTTGTCAATCCCGAATTTCCATCAGCATCATGGTCTCTCTGTCTTTCTCTCTCTCGGATGATGTCCTTTATACGTTTGGAGAACGGCTGGATCCGCGCTCGTGTGCGCATTCTTTTAAAATTCTCTCATTTTTCGAAGATCGTCGCGCTATGCTCCTATATAGATATAATGCAGCATACCTATATACCATCACTTCGGAGACTGCTCGTTTCTCTCTTTACTCTTTCTCTCCCATCTCCCATCCCATGCTTATGTCGTGAGAGAGACTTAACCTAACGGTATACTTATCCATAGGCCCGAGCCCGTAGCCGGCTCCTCGAGGAATAGGAAGTGCAGGCACATGGGGTCACGGACTCACGGACATAGCTCGCGCTGTATATAGGATCACGTGTATGTATATATATATATTAGATGTAATGCGGAGCGGAGAAGGTTGTCTGATGCAGGCGCCTTTATTTTGCGGATTGTTGTGTCTGATGCGATGCGGTTTGTTTACTAACATCTCTTTTGTTATGACATCAAATGTGTAGCAGTAGACCATCGGTAGTAAGACGCTGTGACGCAGTATATGAATTAGATCAGTGATACGCACGCATTACAACCTGTTGCGTCTTGGGCGGCACAATTTTAGCGGTATACGGCTGTATTAGCGCGTTTCCGAAATAATTAATAATTTTGAAGGAGATGCTACCGTTAAATGCGTGCAGAGGGTGGAATTATTGTTTGAAGAATTTGCCGCTTGCATAATTCGATGTAAAATGGCTAATCAAGAAGGACTAACGAAAATAGAATGTCCAATTTGTGCCAAGGAATTTGCGGCTAATGTTATTGAAGTTCATGCCAGCAAATGCCTTTTCTTGAATGAATCTTCAAGCAAGAGTCAAGAGACTTCAAAGAGGAAGTCCGTTCCTAGAGAGGATAATGCTACGAAAAAGGGAAAGGTCAATTACGGAATCAATTTTAAAGGTAGCACTTCGCCCAGTACTTCGCCATCTACTAGTAGATCAAAGTTCCTTACACCAAGTATTTTGGTAAATGAGTTCAATGATGAAGTAAGGATTGAGTTAGATTCATTTTATGAATGAATGTGAGAATCAGCTGCTTACTATTCATTTTGTTTGATTTCCAGAGTTCGAGTAGTGGATTAAAGGACACGAAAATTAAGGATTCAATTCCTCTGGCTGAGAAAATGAGACCAAACAGTATAATATCGTATGTAGGTCAAAGGCATGTACTTGGTCCTCAAAGCATGCTGTATCAATTGCTAAACAAGACTGAAATACCAAACATTATTTTGTGGGGCCCTCCAGGATGTGGAAAGGTAGGATTCCACTTATCTTATATTTTCAATACCTATATCCAAAATCAACTTTACAATATTTTATTTTAGACGTCGTTGGCCAATGTTATAGCAAATATATGCCAACACTGCCCTGGAGGAAAATTGCGTTACGTGAAACTCTCTGCAGCCATGTCTGGTATTAATGATGTCAAAGATGCAATCACTATAGCTTCCAATGAATTAAAATTTGGGCGTCGAACAGTGATGTTTATGGATGAAATTCACAGATTTAATAAAACTCAGCAGGATACATTTTTGCCTCACATTGAATCTGGTACTGTCACACTGATTGGTGCAACTACTGAAAATCCATCCTTCAGTTTGAATGCAGCACTCTTGAGTAGATGTCGTGTTATAGTTTTAGAAAAATTGACTATTGATGATTTAATGGAAATTTTAATCAGAGCTATCAAAACTGCAGGTGGGGCAGTTCATGATTCTAGTAAACCACCAGATGCTTCTATTAAAAACAAGTTTTTCATTGATAAAGAGACAGTCAAGTGGCTGGCAGAAACTTCAGATGGAGATGCTCGCATTGCTCTTGGAGGTCTGGAATTAGCCATTGCTTCAAAAGCTTCCAGTAGTGAAGAATCATCAAATTTAGCTTTAAATTTGATTTCATTGGATGACGTGAAAGACAGTCTTAAAAAGACTCATATGCTGTATGACAAAAGAGGAGATCAACATTATGATACAATATCAGCACTTCACAAGTCTGTTAGAGCAAGTGATGTCAATGCTGCTTTGTACTGGATTACTAGAATGATGTCTGGTGGAGATGATCCTCTTTACATTGGTAGAAGACTTGTAAGAATGGCTACTGAAGATATAGGATTAGCAGATCCAAAAGCCTTGGGTATTTTAAATATTTAAAACAAGAGATTAAAACGGCTGAATTTTTTTTCATGTTATATTTGCATTTCATTAGGAGTAGCTGTTCATACGATGCAAAGTTGTAAGCTACTGGGTATGCCTGAATGTGATGTATTGTTAGCTCAATGCGCAATTTATTTAGCCAGAGCTCCAAAATCACGTCTTATGGAAGACTCACTTAGAGCAGCTCAGAGGGTTGTAGCAAACTACAAAGATGCGCAATTACCAGTTCCTCTACATTTAAGAAATATTCCCACAAGTATTCTTGGTAAAATAATGCTCATGATTGCTTTGCAAATCAATTAATAATATTAAATTTTATTGCGAACGAATAATATTAAAACTATTATTGTAGATAAAAAGGACAGGTCAACACTCCCCTATATGCCAGAAGAAATCAAAGATATGGATTTTTTTAATGGGCAGTGAGGTAAACAAACAATTGCTTGTATGTACATAAAGATATTCTAGTTTTTAGTAAAACTTTACACGATTTTTTTACTGCAAAAAAATAATTGCATAAACTATTGCTAGATGTTGTTTATAAACATGTAAATCCGTGTATATACATATAAATGCGCAGGTAGCGCGTATCCATATTATATAAGTACGAATATTTTAATAAATAAACTGATCATTTGAGACCTATATAAGAAACACATCTCTTTTGAAATCAAGTCAAACGAAAAACTGTTGGCTCGAACATGAGCGCCAAGTCGTGTTGGACCAATAGCCAATAGGCGACCTTATCATTTACGTGCGATATATAAGATATGCACACATATATATATCCTATCCTATGAGCGTATATGAGCTCACGTAGTCACGTTCACGTTACCGAAAATCGAACACATAACTTTGCGAATAGGTGTAGGTAAAGTTTTCGAGAAATATGTAGGTATAAGTAAATCAATCCTTTTTAACGCTGTTTTTAAAACAGCTTTCGTCTTATAATCTTGCGAATTCGAATGAGGGCACGAGAAGGGCAAAAATTACGTCAGTGTATTTAGATTCCGTTTATTACACCAGGCCTTACGTTCAAAGGTTAGGAAAATAATCGGTTGCACTCAGGTTGGAAAGTTTTTATTCTTAAAAATGGAACTGGTTGTCGGGCGTGGGTTGAAGTGCTCCTACTTCTTAATTCCCAGAGCTTCGACGACCTTCATTAAATTGCCGACGTTTTTCTGCAAGTGTCCAGTTACTAATAATCGACAGATCCAGAATTTGGGTAGGTTGCAACATTCGATACAATTAATGCTCTTAATAAGCAATTTCTGACTTAAACCGTACTTTTCACAACAGTTAGGCAGTTAGGGAGTTCTTACCAATCCATCAACTTTAATTTATTTAATAACGAACAAGATAGAATACACAAATCTGTAAGTAAAATCAATACCATTCAATTCAGTACATCAACGAAGACTCAACCACCTACCAAGACTGAGGTACACAATGAAAGCCTCAAAGTTGAACCAGTGCAATGTGAAGACAAACCCTCACTGTTTAAAAGAATGAAACAGTTAACAAAAGATTACTGGTATATTCTAATTCCTGTACATGTTGTTACCTCGATTGGTTGGGCAACTATGTTTTACATTGCTGCAAAAAAGTACGTTAAAATTTGGGCTATTCATGACATTTTTGTATTTTAACGCAATAAATTGTATAAAAATGTGTTTTTAGTGGTGTCGACATTGTAGGAATTCTTGAATCATTGCATTTGAGCGAAAAGTACTTAGAAATTATACGAAATTCCAATGCTGGTCATTGGGCTGTTGCGTTCTCTCTATACAAAGTATTCGCTCCAATAAGATATACTGTAACTGTTGGTAAGTTTCTTTTTCTGCACATGTAATTTTTTAATTATCTTCATATTTATTTATTTCATGACTTGCTAAATGATTCATATCTATCTTTTAGGAGGAACAACAATGTGTATCCGATATCTTAACAGATGGGGTTACTTAAAATATAAAAATCCTAAGGTCAGTAAAGAAAATTGGACTATAAAAATTTTGTAAATATTCAACATTCAATTCTTCATCTTTCCTTAACGTAATGATCTTGAAACTAGTGTATTATTTTCATGCTTGTGCGGGTTGCAGCCTGCCAGTACTGAGATATTGCGTAGGTTGCATTAAATTTAAATAGTAGATAATAATAGATTTTTTTTAATCCTCTCACACTTTGACTTTGGTAGAAATGTCCAAATCTTTTAGAAACTAAAGCGTGAAAAAATAAACTAAAAAATTTTATGTATCTTAAACATATTTCTATCAAGCAAAATGTGTAGTGATATTTTTACATTTTTCATAAATAACTTTGTTAAAGTAATATGTCATCTTTTCACAGCTTGTGCAATCAATCAAGTCCGCTGCAGAGACTAAGTATAAGCAAACCATGAAATCCAGAAATACTAGAAGTAGTGCATCACAGTCTTCAAAAACGTAGCAAAGGATGTTGTTATTGTACAGATTATATACGGTTATGAAAAAGATTCTTGTTTTTAGTTAAAAGCAAAGTCTGTTAATGTATATCTATCATTTCGCGAGATCCTGTCTGCCTTTGATACGAAAAGAGATCTATACTTATTTAAGGAACTGTGTAAATGTATATTTAAAAAAAAATATACGTGTATAAGGAAGAAAAGGATATCGTCTTCATTTTTGAGGATCCCACAGTTCAAATTTAAGTCCAATTTTTCCATTTTCATTTTTCAATTAGCTTTTTGCGATCGTAAAAAAAGCGTTAAGCTTTGATGTATAAACTGGGCTTGAAAATTGGTTGAAATAAAAGTAAGGACGACTCATAGGTGCAAAAGGAATATAAAGTAACCGTTACGCGCTTGATTGCGTAGAAGATTGAATGAATCTATCAGACAAGGCTAGATTTAAATTTCTTTTTGAAATACAGTTTTATTGTGAATGATACACATACAGTTAGACACACATATACAATAGCGTTGGAATCAACAACCGATGTGTATAGATGCTTTTGAAAGGAGGCCAATAGACGCCCGCAAAATATATGATTGAACCATCGGTATATTTTCAAGTTGTTAAACTGATTTCGTATTTGAATCGAAAAATTATGGAAACGATACATCTTATTTCGGAGTAACGAGGCGTTTACCCTCGATAAGTATAAGTCGAAAAGCTAAACTCATTAAAAAGATGTCCATATGATAATACTCTTACATCAATCTCGTAAGCGACTTTCAAAAACGTTCCTCCGGCACTTGAGTGCTTTTCCACTTTGAACATTTCTTAACAATTAGAAATCCTTACTTGCTATGATATGTATATATATCTTTAAAGAAATAATCGAGTCTTCATCATCATTATATATCTTATCGTACAAATTTACAATAGAAATCAGGTGCTATTGGTAAAAGCTAATATGCGTCGTCTTAAACAAATCCGAATTCACAAATGATTGGAAATCCAATAGAAATTCAACTATAAGATTAAAGCATATTTACGTCGACAAGTCCAACAAAGTCTTATATGTGTTTAATTATATATTATATCTGCTTGTACGTGATCAGATATTACTTTCATTTCAGAGACGGAATCGTAAAATAGTTGTTAGTACTTTCTATATGTTCAATTTTTTTTTCTACATATGTTTACAGTATTGCGCCTTTCTTTCTTTTTTTATCATTTTTCTTTAACTAATGTCGTGTCCCTTGTAAAAATATACGTGATCTTGACATTTTGCGTAGTTCATTTCTCACGAGCTCTGACAATGTTGCAAAATCAAATTTTGAACTCTGAATAATTTTGATATGTATAATATATATATATATGTAATATTAGTAACCCCACGAGTTGGGTTTAGAAAATTTCCTTTACAATATAATAATATCTCTAGCTTCTTTCATTTAATATCTCGATAAATTTTAGAAGAGTAATTAGATGTTTGAACAATAGCGTTACCTAAAGTCAAGCTGTTCTCAACAAATACAAATAACAAACAATGATCGAAATCGATAGTACGCCGAATATGTTAAAAACGTTCAACGTCCGTAACATACGGGCTATAAACAGTGCTTTTCCTCGTTTTCAGCTGTAAAAGGGCGAAGGTATACCAATAAGATAAACATATAATATAGAACGTATTTTATCGATTTTCTCCACTATAAAATTAGAAAAAAAAATAACGAAACTTTTATATATCGAACGAATTTTTCCCCTCGAAGCACAAAACGCAAAGTGTTCAACAAAAATTCCAAACAAAACGAAAAACAAAAGAAAATTCATCCCGATCTCGTTTCCACGTAGGCCCCTCCCCACGTTGTGCTCTGTGTATGCATTCGATGTACGATGTATTAATTACGAAAATATTGTTAAGATTTAATGGATGGTTTTTGATACACGAGCTTTAAAGAATACATGTACATTGTGTGTGCACCGCGGAAAATATAATATATATATATATATATATATATATATATATATATATATATACGCGTAAACGTATTTAAATGTACACCGACAATAAGATAAAAATATAATTTCACAACGAAGTACGTGATAATCTTGAAATCGTAAAATTCAATAACAGTACTTTCTCCCATCGTGTTATACATCTTTTTCTATTCCGCTTCTCCATATTAATCTATACGTATACTGTCCGTTCGTATATATATTCAGGCATCCGAGTGATCCAACTCATGAATAACCATATATAGATTCGCCGGTATAAGCTACTCGAGAATCGTGTGATTCCCACGAAAAAAGATTCGAAAAATTCTTGATACACATCTAATTCATAAAATCGATATATATACCTATATGTATATAGCGACGGCGAGAAACGATATACAAACGTTTCTTTTGCTCTTCCACATATTAAGACCAGCTTCGTAATAGCGCCAACAACAATGATACCGTGAAACATTACTTAAAAATTACAAAGTCAAAGAGAAATCGTCGAATATATAATTTAAAATGCGTCACTCGAGATATATATATATAGAATATAGAGAGAAGAAAGCGGAAACGGGCAACGAACCGCACATCGCGCGCCGCATATATATATAGCGATCACCGCCAGTCGATTCGCGCACGCGATGCCGCAATTTCTCCGTTTTATCGGGGACACATGCGTGTATTACTTATTGATTTGTTGTTGTTGTTGTTGTTCTAGCCTCGGAGCGCGGCCAGCCCAAAAGGGCGGCGTTCCACTGTGCAATCAGAGCAGAAATGAAATTTATATACGTAACGTACACAAGTCGGCGCGAAATCGACGGGAACGAGGCGAATATGTTTTTTTCTAGGAATTGCTGTAGATTTTTGTTTTTGTGCTTTTCTCTCTATAGCGTATTTATTTATATATATGCATTGGCCGATCGTCGCCTCGATCCGCGCGATTATGCTCTATACATAATTTCTTTAATATTACAAGTATACTTAACGTTACGACTTGCATAGAGCCGCTCAATTTTTTTACTTTCTTCATCGTCATTTGCATCCACACGACGAAAAGCCGTCGGCGCGCGCGCATTTTTTTTTTGTGCATTTTGTATGTATGAATCACTTTAAATTGATATGTTTTGTAATTACTTCATTTTCTCCCGCCACCTCTGCGTCCTTCTCGTCTCGTCAATAAAATACGTTTTACAGTAAATATATTCATCGTACGTCACTAATCTTAGAGATTAAAGCACAAATCTTGATATGTGTTGTATTTTTTCAGTCGCAAGACAAGTGATAATGTTAACGTATCGATATATATGTATATATATCTATTAGCTGGAAGCCGTGTATGTCGTACTTTCAATTTGTTGTATTTTTTTTTGTCATTCCGAAGTACGTGTATACGACGTATCGGAAAAGCTCCCGAAAACAAGCCAATGCCGAACTCATTGCGTGTACGACTTATGTACATAAAGAAGACTTGAAACGATATACCTATACATGTACAGTATGTGTATTGCTGTTAAAAAGACGAAATATAAAAAGAGCCTCGCGCAATCTATAACTTTCGCATAAAATATATATATATTACATATTATAGACTTGCTAGATTTATATACGTATATATCGCGAGTAAAGAAAGATAATATATATAATATATATATATATATATAGGATATAAGTATGTGTATATGTGTGCGCCTCGTCTTCAATATATCCTTCCATCGGTATCTAACCGTCTCGGGCTGTTTATAAACGTCGTCTATAAGTAACAAACTAAAATCTCTCAGGGATACATAATAATCCGCTTCAAAATACATTCTGCAAAACATAATAATTGGTCGGTAAAATATATGTATACCACCAAAAGGATCGGGGGGGGGGGGGGAGGGATCGAACGGGAGAGATTCAATGTACGTTGGCCATTTCGAAAGGAAAATCAGGTATATCGATCATACGTGTATAGGACCAGGTAATTTTTTGCTTAGGTTCGAAACGACTCGTACCGCTATTACTAGTAGGCTAAAATTTGATTAACAGCTCGACGAAACGCTGAGCAAAAGAAATTTTTTTTTCGGAGGATGCGGGGATTTGTATTCATTTTTTTTTCCTTTTTTTTTTAGGGTGGAGGAGGTGGTGAGCTCGGAGCAAGAGGCTTAAGCGAATCCACGCTTGTATAGTCGGTTGTTCTTGCCGGTGATCCGCTTCTCGCCGGACGTGTACTGCACGACGTGCTTGACTTGGTCGGCCGCCACGGGACCGATGCACACCAGGGGGTCCTTGAAGTACGAGCACATCTGCGGAAGGTTGGTTGTGGTATCTTTATTAATTGAAATTTTTTCAGTTCGAATTTCGCGCGACCGAGGCTTTTTCTCGGCGTCTAACGCTGTGGCGCGAAATTTGAATTAAGCCCTTTAAAAATCCATTCGAATAATACAGTTGCACAAGTCGATGTTGATTCTGTGCAGTAATTAATAGGATTGATAAACAGTGAGTTGCGCAAGAAAATATGACGCGAAGGTTGCCTCGAGAGCCGTCGTGTTATTATCAATTTTGTTGCGAAGCTTCAGGCAACGTCTTGGCGTAAATATAAACTTGAAATATACACAATTGGGTAAAACGATCTACACAGTGACTTTACTCGTAAATGCCAGTCGGACTATCGCAATAAGATTTTTATTAATCCCTACAAGCGACTGTGCAGACTATCATAATTCGTCTCAGTCGAAAAATGGCGGGAAATTTGAATTTTCATTCGTCTTCCGCGGAGCGCCTTAACGCAATATATAAGAGCTCGCGCACGACTCCGCGTATCAGGCGCTGCAGTATTAAATTTCCGCAAAGCAAACTCCCGACAGACCGAAGCGTCTTAATACAATTTTTTTTCCAGCAAATTAAGCGGAGCGCTCTCGCGATGCGAAATATTCTGCAAGAAATATATACGATAATCCCGCGTATAGTTATAATGAAATTTTAATGAAATTCCAACAAGTTGAAAGAGCCGCGTCTCTCTCTCTCTCTCTCAAGAGAGAACCTCTTCTTTGACATCAAAACTTGCCCGAGCTCTCGCTCCAATTTCTTTTTCCCCTCGCCCCTCCTCCCTTCATATTTGACAAAGGTGGGCGTACGTGCGCGGAAAAGCAATTATACGCAGCCGCGCTCAGCGACACACGCGTGGCGACATTAGCATATATTTACCTTCCTCGGTGTCTGACGATGTCGGCGCTGCAGCTGACAGCAGAGGCCCCGGCTGATGTCGCACTCGCTCGACATGCTGCACAGCTCGCCTGCGATTAATTGCACAAACACACGCGCGCGCGCAAACAGCGCCGTCAGATTTTTTTCAATTAAACCCGTCGTCCGAGCGCTAAAAACTCGGAGCGCGTATGTGTACACACGCATATGCGCAGCATTCACGTATAAGGTGTATACAGGTATACTTATACATACGCGTATGCGTATGTTACATACTATGCATATGGTGTGTGTACACGCGACGCGGAAAAAGGTCGAAAGGGGAAGCAGAGAGAGAGAGAAAGAGAAAGAAAAAAGAACTCACTGTATTGCTTGTTGGACGTGACCGGCGGCTGGCAGGACAGACTGTCGCTTCCGGCGACCTCCGCGCACATGAGGCCAGTCTCGCAGTCGCTGTCTCTCCTGCAGAGCTCGCCCTGCTTCAGCCCGTAGATGAACATGCAGCGTCCCTCGGGCCACTCTGTTAATTACACAGTAGCGCACACGTAGGTGCTATTACATATACATACATGTATAACATTGCACGGTACGTATTATCGCGGTACTATAGCATATATCAAATGCCGCCTCATCGAGGAAGCTTTTACGCGCCTAGTCCTCGCGCTTCCGATCAATTTCCGCTATTTTCGCTCGACGTTATTTTCGCAGCAGCATAGCGGCAGAGAGAGAGAGACGCGCGTGTAGGTATACGCTGCAACCCTCTCTCTCGAGAATAGACGGGGCGGGTGAAGGACGCCGCGGGTTTAAGACTCGAATTTTTTTCTTCGCACGTACGGAGAGAGCTGAGTACACGTGTGTGACGCGCGCGCTGGAATTTTAAATAGAGCGTATACATATATAGCCGTATTATACGTGCCCTGATCGATTTTGCCCCGCGCACCGAAGAGTACAGAGGGAGAGAGAGAGAGAGAGCTTTCAACGACTTGGCAATGTTACACTCGCGCGTTTCCGTGTATTAATGCAAAAGTCGCGCGTTTCGCATATACTTATAGTTTTGTAAGTATACAGCTGTGCGCATGTATGTAGCGTTATACCTGGTTATACAGTGCGCGTATAACGGTCGAGCGCATTCCAAAGTTCGCGCGCCAAAATTCAAATGAAATGCAAAGTTCAAAGATTAGAGCGCCGGCTGCTCTCTGCGTGTGTATACGCAGTATATGTATATTGTATATACGTGTATTGTGTATATAGCTGTGCGAGAGAGGTGAAGGCCGCAGCGCCGCTTCATTGATGAAAACCCGCTAGGCTATTCCTTTTCGAGTAAATATATGCATGCGCATCGTACAGCGTATATAAAAAACGAAGCCTTTTCCGGGAGACGCTCCTCCTCGCGCACGAAAATATTAGCTGCGATTCTATATACGTCTCGGTCGTGTTTTCGGCGTTTTAGGTATGCATGTAATAGGTATACACGTGAAACAAAGTGTCTCGAGTCTCGCGATACACTCGTATACACACATTGCATATCACGTGGGGGGGATTGGGACGACGTGTATATGTATAACGCTTTAGTTTACGTCACCGCGACAACCGCTCACTGACGTCACCTCTCTGCGCATAATGCAGACGCGTCACGCGAATCATTCTCTCCGCCAACGCTCCGCTCGAATTTCTAATCTGCATTAGAAATTGCGCTTCTCTCGACGAGAGGGACAGCTCGCGCAGTCGCGACGAAACAATGGAAATTAATCTCTCACCTCCTTCGGGATTCATGCAGACGGAGCCGGGGCAGCAGTCCTCGTTGGTGGTGCAGCGCCTCTCGTAGCAGGGCTCGTCCGCTCCGTCGTCGAGGCCGTTGTCGCTGAAGCCATTTCCGTGCTGCGTACACACAGACGCACAGACCCGCGCGTATGCGGGATTATAAACGTTTTAACCAGAGAATTTCCCGGAAATTGCCTGTGCAATGTGCTTGCGCGACGATGCTATTATCGATCTTCTATATACCACGCTTCCCGCATCGTAACGACGGGAATTCAGATTCTATTTAAAAATGTATACAGTAGTGGCTCTGTAATCTCGCGATTAGTTGTGGCGCGAGACATTGTACGTGTAACGCAGATTCGCTGATGTGTGCAATGTATACGTATATGGCGACTCTCTCTGCGACAATAGCGTATATATTCTATCGATCGCGGCCCGAAGAGTGTACTCTGTGGGGGCGCAGTATATACTTATATATATCATAGCGTTGCGCTAATGACGCGCGATGAATGCTCTTCACCCATGCATACACACAGGCCGTCGGTGTATTACGAGGGCCGAGTTGTTGGATTTTCCAAGGATTGGAGTCGCGACGCGGCCTTGACGCCGCCGCGTTTTTACGGGCTTAGCGCGCCGTTGCGACGCTAGGGGGCGCCCGAGCCGCGCTCTTACCCTCTAGAGAAGTGCGCGCTACAATCGTGTAATGAGTAATAGCCGCGGGGATTAACGTAACGTGACTAATTGGCTTTGCCGTATACGACTGCGCGTTTACGCGCGGCGATATTCGGCTGTTTTTTTTTTTAATCAACGGAGAGTGCGCTTTTGACTCCGGGGAGAAAGAGGGCGTGGGGGGCTACTACACCTGTGTGGTTAATTTTAGCGAGTATACTTTGTACCGTCGGACGATTGTTATCGCGCATTAAGAATTTAATACGGTCGGTTGGAGTGTATATAGGGGGTCGAAAAAACCCAATCAAACATTCAAATTCTTTACCCCCTCCCCCATCTGGAATAGTGCGGCCGAATAATTTGCTGATCAGGCGGGATAGAAAAAAAAGCCTCCTCACCGCTCGCGTTAAAGTTCACGTTCAAGCATAAAGATACGTATCTTTCGCGGAACGACATTCGAATATCTTGATATTTATAATGCAAGTGCAAAAGGATGGAGGGAAATTTGAATTTTTAATGGACTTTCGGCCCCCCCCCCCTTCCACCCGCTCGCTACACAACTCGACGGGCGGTAATGGAATGAGACCTCGGCTTGTCTCGCGGGATATATACTCGCGTAACGAATCATTTCTTTCCGTGTACAATTATACAAAAACGCAAACGAGGGCGCACTAATTTTCCGTTAACTCTTTCAGCCGGAGAGGCGAAAATATTTTCACTCTAAACCGACTAATAAATCGAGTCCTTCGTCACGCACACCTTTTCCTTCGTACGTATACGCATATACGCCGATGTATACAGCACTCCTTTATGGCCTCCTTTCCCCCCGAACGTATACACGTCTACGTATACGTGCAGGTGTTTATTTTATCAATATTCCGTTGAATTACGATCGAATAAAGCGTGGAATCGATGGAATATGTGCTGTAGCGGAAAATATATGCTCGCTTAACACGCGTCGGTCTGTACGTATGATGGGTGGATCTCCAGCGCGGCTCCTCGCGTTCTTTTTCCGCGAGATTGTTTTTTTCCTTCGAACGGTCTCGCGCGGCACGGGCGTATTATACTTGTAATTTCCTTTTTCTTCTTTCCGCGCTTTCTCGCGGCACGGCACGTGCGCCAAGACGCGAGTACAAGCGCGGCCTTAAAGAACTCGCCTCGTAAAAACTCGATTCGTGGGCGCGTATAATATAAAGCTGCGGAGGGGGTGCGAAAGTTGTATAATTAAAAATTCAAATTTCCCGCCTTGGTGTATACGAGGAGTGGATAAAAAAGTCGGGTGAGTTTTGCTGTACGAAAAGCGACGATAGAAATCAAAACGATCGCAATGACATACGGGTCGTAATGTTCTCTGTATTGCGTAATAATTCATTATTTTACGAAGCCTCGGGTTCGTAACTTTATTATATATATACGGCTGAATGAAAAAACTCGTGAATGACGTGCAGATTCCCGTTGATCATTCAAAGTTTTTTAACGCTCAAGAAATAACGAGCTTAAAAACTTTGCGAAACGCTATACATACCCTTCTCTAATTTGATTTCTTTCCCAAGTTAGATACGCGAAGCTTATAATCGACTGCGCGTTTCCTGCGTCCGTTACTAATTTCGGCGCGAAATTCGAATCGTTCCTCGAAAGCTCCTTAATCTACTGTCAGCCACTAACACCCACCACTTAAAACTTTCCCATAACTATCTCGTGTTCGGCAACTGTGCGGAGGAAACCAAATGAAACGAATACATAGCAATCGTGCTCCCGACGATTCACCGTTACACACCCATTCATTATGTCCGTATACGTATATGGCTCGACAAATTTTCGCGCGAGAACCGAATTCATCCCAGCTTCCCGCAGTGGAAGCCTTTCCCCGTCGCGCAGAAATCCCAAAGCTCTCGTTCGGCCGCGCGTTAATTGCTCGCGAGGTCCGCGTATAGTTTAAGCTGTACATATACGTATACACACACACACAGCGATGTAGCGCCGCATCGGCGTTTCACCTCCAATGCGACACACACGAGTATGTCGGCTCTTTTGTCGCGGAAGAGGCAATATAGACGGGTCTTTACCTGGAGGAAAGCGGAGGACCTGCCGAGGTAGCCGCCGTGGCTGCCGTAGCCCATGTTGGACAGCATCTCCGGACTGAAGCGGTTGAAGAGGCCGCCCCACGCGTCGGCTCCTCCGCTCGTCAGGGCGAGCACTGCCATCAGCATCGCGCACGTCGTCTTCATTTCGTCCCGGTCTCTCGAGTCTCTCCTCTCGTCTCTTCTATGCTCTCTCGTCCCTGTGTCGCGAGAGAGAAATCAGCTTCCTCCTCTCGGCTATGCGATGGGTTTCGACGATCTGCAAGCATCGAATTTTCATTTTTTCATACAGGATCTAACGAAAAGAAATAGCCTGCCCTACTCCCCCCTCCCACCCCTCTCTCTCTCTCTCATTCTCAAAACGCGTGCAATTTCGAAAGCGGAGTACTCTCCGTCATTCCATATATCCAGCTATGTATATAAGGTCACGGCTAAATGCTCGGCGGGAGCTTACGGCGTCTCGATTGTACAGCGCGCGCTGCATCAGACACGGAGCGAGTGTAAAACTATATAGCGAGAGAAAAGGAGAGAGAGAGAGACGTCAGCCGGGCGATCGATGCGCAGCCCTCCTCCGCAAGTGCGCAGAAAAGCCAATCGCTCACCTGCACTATTCTCGCTCGATAAAGCTCCTCTCTCTCTCTCTCTCGCGCGCGCGCTTCTTCCTTCCTCTTCGTGCAACCAGATTACAGAGACGTGCGCGTGTATATACGGCACACCTCGTCCCCGCGCCTCTACTCCGTCTATATCAACAAGTTCAGTGCGGTATCCCTGGGAGTCGGACAGGATGAGGCTGCGGCACAGCTTTCACCGGGGAGGATGTCCAGCTATACAGTGGAGAGAGCTTTTTTTCTTGCCCACGTCTCAGGACGAGCGGAACCGAGCGACTGACTGCCGCGGAGAGCTGCTCTCGCTAATCTATACCTGCCTAGCCTCCGTCGAGCTTACCTTTGCCGTGGAGAGAGAGAGAGAGAGAGAGAGAGAGAGAGCTTTACGCTGGCGCATGCGTCTGCCCTTGCGCGCGCGCGGGAGCGTAGGTGTTGCTGGTCTCGCGCAGTGTGCGGGAGAGGAGAGCTTTCGCCTTCCGTTATGTCCCTTTTTTCTGTGCTGCGCCGCCGGAGGGGGCGGCCAGCTGTGTACTTTGATGCGGGAAGGTAGGAGGATGTTCCTGGACAATCGGAGAGCGCAGGCTCTCTCTTCCTCTCTCGGCAGCTTAATTGCTATCGCGCGCGAATCTCCGGCTGGCTTTTATCCTCGCTGCGGAGAGCTTGCAGCCCCGAGGGCTTGGTTTTCTCGCTGCGCGCGGTATAGAGTTTCGAGAGCGGGGAGCTTTCGACGCTCGACTTAATTGAACTGTCGGAGGTTGTAGGGGACGCGGGCGAGGGAAGGCTTTCTTCTCGATCGGCCCGCGATCTCCGCGTGGCTCGATGTGTATGATATATGTCGAATTTCAAAAGATAAACGCACTTTTCTTGAGAATTCGCAGAGGAATTCGTTAAGCTGTAGGAGCTTTCGGACCGGTGGGATCGCTTTCTTCCGGCGAGCCGAAAGATGATGAAAAATGCCGAGGGAACGTAGTGGGAAATATAGAATATGAAAATTTAAATTACTATTCGGAAGTTTTATTATTAGTTTTTTTTTTAACGGGCATGACTTTTGATCAGATAATCGAAACTGGGCATATTCTTTTGAAGTATATTATTAGTCTTTTTTGGTGAAGAAATAAACTGCATATTTTTTTTAACGTAAAGCTAGTACTTATTGTAGCATGATTCGAAATTTATGCGCGCCTCGGAAACATTCGATAGTTGATTATTATTCGGTATTAACGATAATTTTTTGTAAAATGGCTCAGAACTCTGATTACAAGTAACTTTTCCCATGTCCCTCTGCACTTTTGACTATCTTTCGGCTCACATAGAAGAAAGTCTAATCGCTCCGAAACCTCTAGCTTTAGAAAAAAATTTTCGATTTCTAGACCAAACCATTTCTATATATACAATGTAGGCGATGCGGGAGAAGGACTATGCATGTACCTCGTAATTGCCGACGGCCTCATCGCCGCGCGATCAATCTTCCCTCTTCCTCCTCGCGCACACCCACACACACTCGCGGAGACGCGTGCGTTAGGGGGTTGCCGACGGACCCGTACGTCCGTTTAATTGGGGTTATTAATCGTATTCCGCGCGGCAGCCGCTCATTTTCATTTCCTCTCTCGTGCAGTTCCGCGAGCTGTATATATGTACGTACATCCGCTGCATCGGTCTTCTTTTGCGGCATTTATATAGCGCGTATCCGGATGTGCATGTATATACCTCTGTATACACTGCACCTACATAGTCGCAGAGAGATATGGGATTTTACGCTCGTTTTTATTCGAGAACGTGGACTGCATAATAAAGTCTGTAAGAGCAAACATTCTCTCGATCCCGCGCGCCCACGTGTAATTTTATCCGCGCGTCGCTTACGTACAGATGTATATACATGTGTACGTACACCTGTATACACGTATATAAAGTTGGATTTCGGTGTGCGCGCAGAGAGTCTCGGCTTTGCGACGCCGTGCGATTCTGCGTCAGGGACTGTAACGAGTTGTTGCTCTATCGCCGCTTCCATTATTCCTTTTCTCTTCGTGCAACCCTCGACGACGGGGGATGTGCGGTATACATACATATATATAAGGGACGACGTGGGAGTGACAGGGGCGGAGGGGACTGGGCTGTTTCACACACGCCATGGTTATTGCTTTTCTTTTCGTATAAAAAATAAGTTTAATTGAGAGAAATGTATAACAACTAACAACGCAATATTACGTATACGTATAAATATATATAAATAAGAGACTTAATGTGCTTAAATCGATGCATGCGGGGAATTAATTATTACAAAGTACGACGGTGTAATGCAATAACTTTGTCGAGGGAGTTAGTCAAAGACGTGTATATAGCGTGAGTCGTTTTGTTTCGTTTTCGTTTTTTTTTTCTTTCTCCATCTCGTGTGTATACAATGATATATGTACATGCGGAAGCACAGAGTTGGCGTGCGCGCGGCCGCCGGCCGGGGCAGCCGACGCGCGGCCTCATAACAAAATAAACCTGTGCGCGAGATATATATTTATACACGTGTGCGATAGCGTTCTCTCCTCGTCGATCTCTCTCTCGTTCTCTCGTTTCTTTTTTCTTCACTTTTTTTTTTAATATATAAAACACATACACAAACATACACTCGTCGTGATCGTCTTCGTCGTCGATTCGTCGCCGTATATATATATATATATGATTCGTATGGTGTGTGTGTGTCGCGAGGCACGCTCTATCTCGGGCGATATAAATAGATTAATGATAAATATAATAATTATGTATAAATAACATTATAATAAATTAATTAAATCTTTCGGTCTTTTTACAATTTATACAAGTGGCACGTGGTATTCGCACTCTCTCGTCGTCCTCAGTCTTGGCCGGGCGTAATTATGCACTTGGCTGCCGCGAGGGGAGTTGGGGGGAGGGGGCCGGATCAGACCCCGGTGATGCTGTGCAGCCAGGGCTTGAAGTAGTTGGTCCGCATGTAGACGCCGGGCAGGTAGGGAGCCGCGCATTTAATGCCGTGGGACACGGTGCCCACCAGGATCCACCTGCCGTCCGGCCGTTGGAGCGTCAAGGGACCGCCGCTGTCGCCCTGCAATTTTCAAGATTCTCTTAGACGAGGTGTGAGCGAGGGTCTGATTCTTCAAAAATAGCAGGTGCCAGTCTGCAGTCGGTTTTTTTATTAATTTAGTTAATGTCGACCATGCCTTATGAATGGGTTTTTTGCTGTATCCGAAAATTATTTCTGACGTAATATTTTCGCAAATGAGAATAAAGCATTTGTTCACGCTGCACTCATATCGACAGTAATTAATCGTAAAAATGAAAATATTTCCTTTACGACAAATGTTTATCAAGATTACGCTATATTGTTACATATTTAGCAGCTTTATTGATTGCGCTGAAAAGAAAGTTAAGTCTTGCAGTATAAGAGGCGAGCGAGTGGGAGGTCACCGCAATCCGACAGAGTCTAATAGGTTGGGAGGGGGTGGTCGACGAAATTAAAAATTTTCTCACGTAATAAGCATTAAGGATAACCCTTACGTTCGTAGTCAGGAGTGGGGGATCCGATTTATCATGTCGCGCTATCATTCGTACCACGTGAACTGGTTAAACTGGTTTATAAATTTTCTAGGGGTTCCCAATTATCTTATCAAAGTACATCTATAATTTCCTTAATTTAGCAATTTATCTTTGCATCAATTTTTTTCTAAAAACTTGCGAATATTCCACCAATACGATGCAGTGCAATTCATTTTTTTTTTTTTTGGGAAGCCCATTAAAAAGAGAACGTGAAATTGGGAAAAGCTCGGCAAGGAAAAACTACACTCGTGGCATAGCTTTCGGTTTATGGATTCTCGAGTTAATCGATTCCGCTCGTGCATTATGCACACGCGCACCGTGAAAATACCACGTATTATATGCGCAACGCGTCAAAGAGCGCTTAAAGAATATATGTACAGTACACTTGGACAAACTGTTAACGCGCTAATCAAGTTCGTCGTAAACGCGCGCGCTGTTGACGAGCAGCTGTTGCGCGTCTACTATACGCGCGTTATGTACGCGAAGAATTCCCGAACTATATATATTTATCGACGCGCAGCCGTCGGCCAATACACGAAACAACTCGTAAATTCTCCTCGTAATCCTCAGCCCATAAACGAGTCACCCTCAATCATCGTCAATTTTTATTCCCGTCTCTCTCTCTCCTCTCGTCAAACAAATCATCCGCTCGATCGCGCCGGCAAATACCTCGCGATGCTTGGGTACGGAAGAAGAAAAGGAAAAAAAAAAATGAAAACGAAGAATCGGAGAGAGAGAGAGAGAGAGAAGTCCAATTAGCGCGCGTATTTGTGCACTCGGGCGCGCGTCTCGTGCGTGTGTGCAGCGGCGGCTTCCGGTGCGCGCGCGGCGTTTAGAATCTTTCGAGCCTTCGTAACCCCAATACACACCGCGCGACGAGATCATTTCCAAGGCGATGCAATAGTGGGACACGTGGTGCAGCGTGTGTGTCTCTCCCGGGCCGTTATAATCGCGACTCGGAATAACGGACGTATATATATGTGTGTGTGTATGCGCGCACTCGAGAGCTCTGCTAACCGCAGATGCATGTATGTGTCTATATACATATATTATGTACGTATGCGCGTGTGTGTGTGTGTGTGTGCGCGCGCGCACATATTTGTGTGTAAATAGGCGAGTTTTAAAGCGAGCCATATCGCGATGGTTAACGAGCCGTCGTGAAAAGGGAAAACAGACGTCGTCGTCGTAGCCGCGCGCTGCGCACTTACCTCGCAGGAGTCCTTCTGTCCGTTCGCGTAGCCGGCGCACATGAAGCTGTCGATGATGAGCTTCTGGTGACCGGCCGTCTGGAACATCTCTTGGCAGACCGAGTTCTCCATTATGGGCACCTTCACCTCCTGCAGTACCGACGGCACGCCTCCGTCTGTCGATCGGACAATATTTATGTACATATCTGTGCTTCGTTTCATTCCACGCAGACGTCGCGTATTTTCCGCAAGCTTTCTCGTCCTAATTCAAAGCAAACATGCACACAGCTGTTTACCCGAACGAACGAACGAAAGCATTGGGAAAGCGCGTAGTGTGGTGTAATTCAAAGCAAACAGTGCGTCATCTCTCTCTTTCTCTCCGCGCCGAGGCAAACAGATATTTTGCGTATGTGTGCACTTGTAACTCACTGTATTTGAGACGTCCCCAGCCGGTGACGGTAGCCATGCGATTGACGTAATCGACGTTGTCGTCGGGCATGCAGATCGGCACGATGTGCGCGTCGAACTGCACCGGCGTCTCGAGCTCGAGGAGGGCCAGGTCGTTCTCGAAGGTGGCCGGGTCGTAGGCCCGATTGACTATGACTCGGCGGACGTTCCTCGTCACGCTGCGCCGGGACTCCAGCTCGCCGGAGATGTCGAACTCGCCGAAGACTGCGACTAGTGAAGCGAGAAATCTGCGGTGGTTGGAGGCAGAGGATTCAGTCTCGTTTGGGACTCGATTTTGGACTGACGGGTGTTGTGGAGATCAGTCGAGGTGGTGAGAGACTTACCCAGGCTGACAATGAGCTGCCGTGATGACGTACTTGTCGGTGATGAGAACACCTCCGCACTTGTTCTTCGTGAACAATCCTAACCAAGTTGCTTCGCGGACTAGTACCTGCCAAGGCCATTCGCCGAAGGTCGCGCCCTTGCCACCGACGATTCTACCGGTCTTCATGAGTGGTCTGATTCCGCATACTGGAGAAACGATTGACCGTGTGGTTAATGCGTTTTGTTGGAGGTTGAATTTGCGAGGATTGATTGTACTTACTCGATCGGAAGTCGGAGGTAGGCGTGATTTCGGGGATAATAGTTGTGAGCTCGACAGGCTTTGGTGCTAATGTGGTAGTTTCGTAGGCGTCGGTGCTAGGTGGGGTGGTGGTGATTTTCTTGATAGGTTTTGTCGTGCGTTTTGTAGTCGAGGGCTTCTTCGTTCCGGTTGGCGTGGGTTTGGGCTTCGCAGTTGGTGTCCTCGGCGTAGTGGTCAGCTTCGTGGTTGGCTTTCTGGTTCCCTTAACTGTAGGCTTGGCTGTGGGTTTCTTCGTTGTTGACGAAGTAGACGGTCTCTTGGTTGCCAACTGAGTGACGGTGGTGACATTTTTAGGATTGTAGACCACATCCTTGAGGTTCTGGAAGTTACCCTGGAGTGACTCAACGATTTTATTGACGAACACGTCAACCTTGTTGTTAAGTTCGGCATCTTCGACGAAGCCTGGAGTAGGAATTTCGTCCTCGCTAATAATGTCACCTGGTTCGACTACTGTCGGCTTGTCCTGCGTCACTCCGGAGTCCAGCTCAGGGTGGCGTACTGGTGGGAAGTTGTTGACGTCATCGGATGTCGCGGTTTCGTCTTCACAATTGGATCCTGTAGTGGTGGTGAAACCAGGTCTAGTGACTTCACCTTCGTTGTTATATTCGTTGGGCCAGTTGAAGTTGGGGGAGGAAGGTTTGAGGTGAAAACTCGGTTTCTGAGACCAGGAGGTCAGGGTTGTGTAGATGGTTGACGGACGCTTTGTGACGATCTTATTGTCTCCCGCCTCCAGAGTATCCTTGATCGTTGTAGGTGTTGAAGTAGTTCCATCCTTCAGGTTGACGCTGATGTAACTAACTGATAGAACTTGTTTGTTTCCAGAGATAACTGTACTGATGTTGTGCGTTAACGTCGTAGCTACGCTAGGTTTCTTTGTGCTCAGCGTTGGCCTGGGCATCTTCGTGATAAGGTCCGGATATTTCTGGGTGTTGACGCCAAATCTAGTAGGTGTACTTTGAGTCGGTACCGTCGTATATTCCGTACCCAGAGGTCCCAGAACTATTACGGTAGGAGCTGGTGGGTTGGTCGTGGGCCTCGACGAATGAGGATAATTACTGCCACCATCATAACTTGCTGCCTGGGTTGAGAAGGAACTGGGACTGTACGATCCCGGAGACGTATAATAGTTGGTAAACCTTGATGGCTCAGTAGTTGCAGTGCTGTAGTAATAGTGGTTTGGCGACGCGTTCGAGGCATAGTAGGACGAAGGTAGAGATTGCGTCGTGATTGCTGTGGGGCGACTGGTTTTGATCTTGACCATCGGTGCTTTAGAAGGCTCGGTGCTCACCCACTTGTACGTCGTAGGTCCGTTGGTTACTATAAAGTAATAACCACATTTAAAAAGCTGATTTCATTGCAACATATTTATCTTAACATTCAATATACGATCTTAACTTACCTTGAGTGGTAATTTTGGCATCGCTCGTGTCGTTCAAAATGGAAATAATGTGATTTATAGCAATCTCCTCTTTGTCGAGTTCATCGTGCTTCTTGTTTCCAGTCTGACCTCCGTACGTAATTGTTGGTACCCTGACCAGTTCATCGGCATGTCTTGTAGTCAATGTTATGGGGGTCGTAATGTGGTTTTGAATAGATACCGTTGACTTTGTCGCCGAGAAATTTGATTTCTCCTTTGTCGTAGAAGATGCCGGAGTTGTAGCCTTTTTCGTAGCCGAGCTCGTCTTCTTGGTTTGAGCGGCAGGACTGCTCTTCTCTTGGTACGAGTATGTACCATGAGTACTCGGTCTCGTTGAGTAAGTTGAACCTGGTTTTTTAGTGGTTGACGTTCTCTCAGTTATGTTCGCTTTTTGTGGGACCGAGTGCCTTTGAGTAGTCGTTTGAACTCCCTGTTTGAGCGAACCAGCGATCGAAGGTTTGTCGGTCAGAGTTGACGGTTTGAACAGTTCATCAGGATTGTGGGACTCGTGAAGAGTCGTACCGTTTTCATTCAGCAAAATGGTCTCAGCACCACCAGTAGTATCGTTTTTAGAATGAATCCCGTGTGAGAAAAGAGCTGGCAATTGGTCTACGGGATCAGCGACCTGGAAGATCTGATCAGGACTCAAGACAGTTGTCACCGGATTCACCAAAGCATCCGTCTCCTGTATATCGTTGTTGGAGTCCGAATGAGTGATCAGAGATGGCAACTTGAGATCATTCAACACCTGCTCGTTTCCCAGCAATGCTCCTATGCTATCTTCCAGATCACTAAAGCTGGACAGTTGCGGCTTCTCGGCGTTCTCCACGCTGTCCTTCGTGCTGGAGCTCCACATCGAGGACTTGGTCGACAGGAAGTTGCTTTTCGTCGTGCTCTCGTGTCCCATCGGCGTTCCATCGGGATTCAACAGTATGGGGATGTCGGGCACGTGGTCGATCTCGTGGACATTGATCAGCGGATCGTCGAAGAGCGGAACTTTCTCCAAGGTCTCGCCGGACTGCCTAGGTGGAAGCTGACAGCAAGCACCGAAGAGGAAGCCATCCATGCAGGCACCCACTACCTCACCGCGACGTCTGCTGCACTCGTAGTTGAACATGCAAATTGCTGGCTGATCGGATTTTATCCGAGAGGGATTCGTTGCCTGGCAGACTTTTGGTGCTATTCGGTAACCTCCGAACAGCTTTCTACCTGGAATTTGTTTAATGTGAGAATAAATCGTGAGCAAGAATCGTTCGTCAGTTTGTAATAAATGTGTGGTAAGAAAGAAATTAACTAGTATAATTTTAACATATATCATCACCGCAAATCGTGTATAATTTTTACACGCGTTTTAGACTAACACATAAGTGAGATCACAAGTAATAAACCCTGTAACATTGTCAGTGAACGCGAATAATAAATTCACGTGATTCTAGATAAAGAATTTTCTTTAACCAACGCTCACGTATCTCAAGTCGAGGCTATATTTTACTTTACATCGGGCAATAACAGAAAATTCCCTCTCCTCGTATACAACCAATTCAAATGAGCTTAGCGTCTCTCCCAGGTCTGGAGAGCCATTCCCGCCGAGACGATTGATAAAAGCCTCGTCTCGAGAGCGCGCAGCGGCGGCGGCGGCGGGCTGTACAGGTATCTCTCGGTAATTGAAAAAAAAGCCTCCTCGCTTCCTCCCGGCTATGCAGTAGCCGGCGCATTGGAAGCAGCGCGGAGAATCAATTTTACCTTTGGCCTGTGGAATCTCGGCGATGGAAAAGCCCGATGTCATGGCGAGGAACATGACTAGCAGACATACAATCTTCCTGTGAGCCATCTGGAACGGGGAAATAAAAGTTTCACGTTAAACTCGATGTTAAAAACTCTCGCGTCGGGATGCGAAAGTATGTAATTGGAGGAAAAACTATATACAGGTGCGCGCGCGCATATGTATACGTATATAGGCGACGCGAATAGCTTTTCTATATACGCGCATGTTATACGCGCGCGTATATAATGCACCAGGCGAAAATAAGACAATATAAAGTGAAACGAACGAAATGACTCCATTCTTTACTCAAAACGCTCGACGCGCCGCGGCGCGATGCCCTCGCTTTCTTCCGATGCAGCGCCGCAGCTTCATTATCATTTACTTGGCGTATATATGCAATTTTTCAATACTGGCGCACGACGAGAGAGAGAGAGAGAGAGAGAGAGAGAGAGAGCACACAAGTGGGTCAGAGTCTCGGCGTAATCGCCGTGAGAGAATCGCGGCGAGCAGACACACGCCTCTCGCGAAATTTCGTCGATTTTTCATTCGGCGCTTCGCGTATTATTATACATATATATATGTATCCCTCTCGCTGTAAAATCGCTCCCGGCCGCGTACGAATACTTTATTGCCGGTCTTTATCGTCATACTTATCCCTCCCCGCCGTTTAAGCTCGACACGTGCGCGCCTGCATATACCTATTGCGCGTATACATATACATATATATATATATATATATATATATATATGCGCGCGCGCGCGTGTGTGAAACAGTGAAAAGCGCATGCATATATACGATTACACGCATATGTATACAAAGAGATGTATGTAGGAGAGCCGATCGCCGGGATTTCGCGCTCGCGCGAGCCAGTATAATAAGTACACATGGAAATTTGTCTGGAGCCCAATGGCCCGAAAGTGCTAAGCGCGCATAAATTAAGGCCTCTCGAGAGAACCCGTTGGAATAGGAGGACGTTGAAATACCGAACGCCTACCGTTACCGGTAGCCCCGCGCGCGCGCGCGCGTGTCCGTCCGTCTATATATGCATTTGGCCACCGTCTACACGTGTGTGTCTGCGTCTGTGTGTATCTGTACTAACTATACCGACAGACTTATTGCATATACGTGTGTACACACACACACACACACACACGCCTATGTGTACACAACTACACACACATATACACACATGTATACACGTGAATTATAGTATGTGTAATTCCTTCCTTATTATAGTCTGGCGCGCGTGGTTCGGAAACGCCGAGGAATTCGAGTGGAAAACCGCGCTGGCCATTCGCTTTTGGATTTTATTGTCGCTCGCGAATCTGGGTTAAGATCATATGGCGCGCATATCGTAAAACGGCCCTAAAACTCTCGCGCATCGATCTTTTGTCCATATACGCGCGCGTCTCTCCATAATACACATGCAATAATAATAGCAACAGGCGCATCCTCGCTGCGATATGTGAGCCGAGTATATACGCGTATACTCGCGCGCATCTCGTTACGATACAATAAAACTCTCTCCTCGCGCGCAAACGCGCGCGGCCGCGCGGAATGTGGGTTAAAAGTTGCGCGCGCGGCGCGTCCAAGTTCAAGGATATATCGCGCGCACCTTTACCGGGCCTGCTCCGTACGCTTAATTCCTAAGACGCAATGAATCATGGCAAATAAATTCCAGCGGCAAAGTCACTTTCTACGAAATTGCCGCGGCTACGGGCGCTTCGGTATACCCGTATGTATGTATAGTACACTGTACACGCGCGCGCACATACACACACAGAGCCCCGCGGAGTCGTCGCGTCTGACCTACTGCACTTGTGTATACATGTATACACAGCACTATACCACTATATACGTCCGCGGAATAGTAATGAGCGCACCATTTTTCCCGATCTACGGAGAGCCGTAGTACACGCTCTCGACGGTATATTATCGATCGATAATCGATATGCGTATTCGTTGCGGGGAACGTCCGTGTCCTGCATTTTTTTCCCGCGAGGAGTATGTATATATAAGGTATATACACGCATAAACGCGCATAATTGGAGCATTGAAAACGATTTCGAAGCGCGGACGAGGTGACCCCTTGAATTTGGATACGAAACTTTCCTTGCCGCGCGGCTGACCCACTTGGCCAATCAGCCAGAAACTCGCTGCACTGGTTTTATCAGCGCGCGCTCGCGTCTCTCTCTCTCTCTCTCTCTCTCTCTTTTCAAAGAGCACCAGCATCGCTCGCGCATCGAAAAGTTTGCCGCGCGCGACTCGTTTCGTTGAGGGAATCGAAGCGATTCTCGCTCGCGATCTCTGATGTGCACCTGTATCACGCATACAACTATATATACGTATATTTAAGCGTACAATAGGGGAGTATATATATATATGAGAGAGCCTCCTCGCGGCTGTTATATAATTGATCCATCGCGCGCGTAATTTTTCCACGAGCGCGCGCAATCAACTCCGCTAATAATCTCTCGTAATCTAATGAAGCGGGCATTACACTTAATACACATCTCCGCGCGTATATAGTCGGTCTCGTTCAACGGCATAACGACGCGCGGCTTTATAATAGCGCCTCCGACGCCGCCGCTGTTTCTCGCGCGCGCGCGCAGAAAAAAAAATTACCGCCTGTCACGCTTAACGGCATATCCGGACCGCAAAGCGCGCGCGCGCGACGAGGAGCCGAACTGCTCATCTGTTGCTCTCTCTCTCTCCCTAACGTCTTTGATTTAGCTCGTTAAGTAGCTTAACGTCTCCGTGTATATAAATATCGGCGGATATACGCGTATACAAATTTTTACGATAAAAATAACGACGCGTCTCTTCATCCTCTACAAATATATGTATCTATACGTACGTATATTAGCAACGCACACAGTGCGTGGGTATCAACGTATATAGACATACAGTGTGTACAAGAGCGTGTGGGATTCGCCGCGGATAATTGCGGCTCACGTGCGCGCGAGGTACGTGGCTCCGCGCTCTGCCCGTTATCCAAATTCACGCGCGTAGATTTGAATAACGGCGCGGCTGAAAATCACGAATCGAAGTCTCTCTCGCCTTCTTCTTCTCGCCTGCACACACACACACACACACCGAGGGAGCCACGTGTGTGTGTGTGTGTGTGTGCGTTTGCAGTGTGTACGCGTCCGCCTCGAGTGTCCGATCGCTATGTATATACGCCTGTGCTTAACGGAAAACCACTCGGATAAACCCGTTTCGAACCCACGCGCGAGAGCGAGAGAGAAAGAGAGAGAGAGACTTTGTCGAAAAGGTCGCGGCGCATCGCGAGTCGCTTTCGATGAGACAATGCAACGGGCGACCGGTGTCCCAACTCGCTGTATTTATCTGTATACACGTGTACGTAGTGTATTACGTAGACGCGGAGCAATGGAGCCGCTCGTCCTCGCGGCTCTTATTTTTATTTTTATTACTATAACTTTTACTTTCGAGGAGAGCGCGCGCAGCAGTACATATAGTAGGCGTGCATTAAAATATAAAAAAGACGTATAACCGGTAGGTAAAGAATCAATGATACTTGCGCGCGGCGCTCGATCGTTGCGGGGAAAACGATCGGTATTACGTCGAATTTGTATTTTTTCGCACATCTTCTCCTTCTCCCCTTCGCGTATACTCGCATTAAACGCGCGGCTTTTCGGCATTAAGGTCGCTGACCCACATAAATCGGTTGCACTCGCCGCCGATTTTCCCGCGAAAATCGCGTTTTCCAGTCCAAAAACCAATGCATACGTACACCGATCGACACTCGCGTGTTGTACACACAGGTATGCTATATATCTAGGCTCTTCGCTCGCTCGCTCGCGCGTACGCATTATACGTGCGTGCACTGCGGAGTCCTAAATCGACATTCCAAGCATATAAGCGTCTACGCTTGCGAGAGCGGCTACGCTTTCTCTCCGGTCGGTCTCTCTCGCTCTTGCGCGCGCGACGATTTCCGATCGGTTCCGGCTTTAATAAGCCGTGGCTCGCGCGCGTACAGCGCGTACACATGTATATATGTATGGGGGCTGCTTCGCGATCGGCTGGCTCCGATAAACGATCCCGCGGACTTTCTGGGTCGGCTTTTCCAATCCGGCGTTTCCGCGAAGCGAATATTTTTTCTCCTCGTGTCCGCGACTGCGGACAAACACACACACACACACACACGCGAGTGCGCGAGAGACGAAGAAACTCGTCGCGAGAAGAAGAAGCCCGGCGACGTCCAGGCGAGAGAGGACACCCGGAGAGAAGAAAAAGGTATATATGGGGCGAAGGATGCGAATCGAGGTCAAGACTGCCTCGCGCGCTCTCGCGAGCCGACGACTGTCGAATATATCTAGCGAGCGAGAGAGAGAGAGAGAGAAGGAACTGAGAGACGTTTACCGCTACGCTCCGGTGTATGTACAAGCGGTGTCTGTGTGTGTGTGTGTGTGTGTACAGAGCCGACGACGCGAGATCGGTATTATTGGAGGCGCGTACGCGTCGTCGCGACGGCTGAATTCGACTCATGGCTCACCTTGGATCCCCGTGTCTCGGCGAGTCTCTTGGGACTGGCTGGGCTGCTGCGCGGCACTATTGTATGCGTCGGCGGCGGAACCGGAAGCTCTCGGGGGCTGCAGATCGTGCGGCTAGTGTCGATCGGCTAGGGCCGAGCGCCGCACATAACTATAATATATTACGATCTTCTCGGCGTAATATATACGCGGCGTATATCAATCACTGATCGGTATATCGACGCCGATCTCTGACTTCCGGCGCACTGCTCTCTGTATATATCAATATAACGTGCAAAGGCTCGCGGGGGGGGATCCGCGCCGATCGCCGCCTCGACGATGATGGCAAAACACTTCCGCTATAGCAGCAGCAGCAGCAGCAGCAGCAGCACAGCACAGCAGCGTCCGCTATCGTGTAATACGGCGTCGAACGTGCGTGCAGCGTTCAATCCATCCGGCTGGTCAAGTGGATGGTACCTGTCTGCGGGCGGCATGGCGCGTTGCCGCTCGGCCGTGCAATTCCCCGCGCGCGCGCGCTCCCGCCCGATAAGACCCGACGAGGAGAGCCGCTCTCCCGCGGTTGGGAGCAGCGTTAAGGGGGGCCCCGCGCACTGCTGCCGCTGCCGCTGCCACCGCCGCCGGTGCTGGTGGTGGTGGTAGCCGAGCAACGGTCTTGTCTCCTCACCTGCTGCAGCCCAGCGCCGCCGCCGCCGCCGCCGCCGCCGTCGACGGCGGCGCTGAGAGAAAGGTGGGAGCTGTCCCTCGCCGCGCTCTGTGTATTACACGATATACACTCGCTCGCTCGCTCCGCGGGGAGAGGAGAGAGGATCTCTACACGGAAAGTCGTGGGTATAATACGACCTGGACCGAGCCGAGGAGGAGGAGGAGGAGGCGACGAAGCGACGGAGAAAGCGACAATTGCCGGGGATTCTTCGACTTTTTCGCGAGAGATCTCCCTCCCTCTCTCTCTCTCTCTCTGACGGCCGGCGGCGCGTTTGCATTTAATCGCGAGCGATCATCGCCGCTATGAAATCCTCTGAAGGAAAATTAGCCGCGCCGCTGTGTATCGACGATATCGGCGCTTTCCCTCGGACGCGACGCATACCGACACCTCGATCGCCTCCTCCTCCGAAGGAAAAACCGCGCGCGCGTAACGCCGGCGTGTATAGCACATACATCGGTATATGCATCACGCAAGAAGAGCGAGAGAGAAAAAAGGAAGAGCCGCGCGCGCGCAGTGGGAAAAGGATATCTCTCGCGTGTACGTATACATGGAAGAGCGCGCAGCTGAATCGAGCCTTAAGCGAGAGCGAGCGAGCGCGAACGAGCCGCCGCGCGGAGAGAAAGCAAAGTGGGCCAGTGGCCAGGTCACTCGCCGCGGAAGAGGGGCCCCCCCTGCGCTAAGCGACACACTGTCCTACTCATCGCTCTCCACTGCTGCTGCTGCTGCTGCTGCTGCTGCACACGCAGCACACACACAGAGATACAAAGGCTCGATGAGGCCCATTGAGGCCCATTGAGCCTCGCGGGGCGAGCGAGCGTAGCGTCTTTAATATAACTACGCCCCCGCGGCGTGATTAGCATTGTAATTGCGCTCGATGAGGATGCAGTAGTCGTACAGCTAATTTTCAGGGAGAGGCGCGATTACCTGTGCGTTATGCTCGCGATGCGTTTTTTACCCGCGACGAGAGCGCATTATAGAGCGGAGCTTGAGCGGATTGTCGCGGTCGACGCTTGGCCTTGTGTACCGGGGTTATAATCCGAGATTGGTGACGTCGACGAGATGGTCCTGTCGGAAAGATCGTATTTCTCATTCGCTTTCTTGCCCCCGAAAGTTGCGAAAAAAAATCTCGACCGGATTTCGCTTCGAACTCCCTTTTTTTTCTCGGAATCCTCGTAACTTTTAATTCAGTGACTCAATTTTAACGTTTAACAACTCAAATTAAAGTTTCTTTCTGCTTCTTTTCAACCGACGAGTGTCTAAATTAAATTTTTTTAATATAATGAGCTGTATAATATATGCTTTCAAAAAAATGATCTACTTGAGAAGCATATATATAGTTCACTACAAAAGAAATTGAAACTTAGACCAATTGGTAGAAAAATAGAAGAAAAGAGCTTTAATTTGACCTATTAAATGTTAAAATCGAGTCGCTGAATCAAACTTACGAGGATTCCAAAAAAAAAAAAAAAAAATGTAAAATCAAGAATTTTCGTAACTACCTAAAGGGAGTCTGAAGTAAAATTTGTTTATTTCAAAAGTACGTGAGTTTTGATCAACGCATACGATCTAAACTAATTTGGGTTCAAACGACAGCTCTTTTACTATACCTTAAGCCATGTCTGTAGCCTTGCATTCGAAAAAATCCAGAATATTTTCCTAATAAATGCGTATAATAATCTCTGCATAAAATCACAGAAATGGCTAAAAAAATAGTGTCTCAAGAGCGATTTGGTGGGTACATCACATAGAATAAAAAAAACCTTGTCCGGTCGATGTAGCCCGAGATTTTTTTTCTGCAACTTTTGGGAGCAAAAAAGCAAATGAAAAATACGGATTTCCTCATATACATTATTTATATTATTCATAATGTATTTTTGTTCATGTTATAAATAATGTATTTTTATAGATTAACAAACCGCGTATACGAAATGTAATTACAATTCGACGCGATTCTCTCCATCTTCGCGACGAGAGATTTCATTCATTGCTTTTCGCTCGCTTTGGCGATCTGATATTGCGTCGCTCTGCAACTTGTTTGTATGGCGGCGAAAAATGTGTATTTATATACCGAAGAGAAAATGATCATACTGCGTGTAATTGAATTTTCATTCATATATATAAACTCGTTAAATATTTGGGCGTCTCGTTACCCTCGATTTCATGCGTTTCATTCGATATTCAGAAACAATAATTAATAAGATTATGTGTCAAGCTATATTAAATAAAATTTATGCACTTGAATATACCTGCATGCATTATTGATTTCGCGAAACATTTTATGATATTACTCAAATAATTGCGCGCATCTGCTTCAATTACTCCGATTCGTTTAAATATAGACCCGAAAGTTTTAGTATAATATTGGATTAACGAAGTATATTTGTCGAGTGAATCAGCAGGAAATTTAAGAATTTATAGTTTTCAGTGAACTATTATATTCCATCAATTATAAACAGACCGTTAACCCAGGCTTGACCCCCTAAAAGGTATTAAAATGTTTCATTCAGAGAGTTTTAGTATATAAGATTAAAAAGAACGCTCAATCATTTTAATTAATTTAATTGACAATTTAATCACAAAAACATTCATGAGCCTTAATTCAATTGAATTGAATTCTCACTAAAGTAAATTAATCAATTTTATCGAGCAATTAATTAAGCCGCAACGCGTGCGTGTACGCGACATTTTTTTTTATCCGAAAAATTGTTGCGCGTCCTACATAAGCGTAAGTACATAACGAGTCAAAAATGACAATAACTGCTTCAAATTTTTCGCCGAAAATCGGGGAAATAACGGCGACATCTCTCTCTCTCTCTCTCTTTCTATACATCCTTTTCACTCTAACGAGAGCCGCAGACACGCTTAGGAGGCGAAATAATCCGAGCCAAATTTCGCGGAGGGAAGTCCACATATCCAAGCCAGCATGTAATAAATTGTAAACTCGTTACTCGCATCCGTAACGCGCGGGCATTATACACCGTCGCGTTTACTTTCGCGATCCGCAAGCGGTGAATTTATATTTAGAGCGAAACCCGACGTCGGCGGCGGCGGCGCATCGCGTCGGGTCCTTCGCTTCCGCTGACGGAATGTCAATGCGCTAACCCCCACGGATTTCACCTACTTTACAGCTCGCGCGTACGTGAGTACGTGTACTCGAATTATTGTCGCGAAGAAGAGCGCTGGTGATACTGTGCGCGAAAAAATATGTATAGTATAGTATAGCTGAGAGAACGGCTTAAAATTTTCCGGAGTATCGTATTTCTCGTCTCGAATAGTCAATAGATTGTTTTTTATGCGAGAAGATGTTGCTTTTTTTTATTTTTCATCAAATCTAACGAAGCGCGTTAGAAATTCTGTAGAAACTCGTGAGCTTGAAAACTTCTCGGAAGGTATTCGATATTGTAAATTTTTTCGTTTTTATATACGTTCGGTACTTGCCATTTGCTTCCTTGCATGAAAATGAATCCTATATCCGGAAAACTTTCTTAGAAATCTTTCTTGGAAATTCCGAAGGCGGTGCACGATCGGATCTGTCTATCATTGGACTCTGAATACTTAATTGATTGTTGAACCAAAAAAAAGTGTTATCAAGTTATTAGGCATAATTTTGATGAGTCAGTAAGGCCTTAGATGAATTCGAAAAGGTTTCTAGAGGAATTGAACCCTTCAAATCAAAGGTAAATTTGTTTACTTATCAGTATAAAAAAGATTGTAGTACATACATATGCATATATAAAAAAGTTGCAAATTGTTTTTTTTAGACACACCTACTAGACCTACTTTTTCTCGTTCCTTAGGTTGTTCTGAATAAGAAAAAAAATTTTGCGTGCACGGAGATTTTAGATTTTTTCTCTCGAAAACTATGAACTTTTATAAAAATTTGATTAGAACAAAAATGTCTTAAAAAAAAAACTATCAAAAAATGTTCTGGAATTTTTTCCGATTTTTTAAGAACATTCTTCGATGTTTCGATTTTTTGGATTTTTGAAAAACCAGTATGTGTTGGATCGATCTAAAGAAATTTCAGAGCATTCTTCGATGACTCTTAAGACATGTTTGTTCTAATGAAATTTTTATAAAAGTCCACAGTTTCGGAGAAAAAAATCTATATAAATTGATTTTTTGTTAATTATATTTCTCGTTTTTTCGAGTCTTTTTTCTCCGGTAAAAAAGTATACCCTTCTGTCGGCCATGTACGCGAGGTTTTCCTCTTTCAGAATGACCCAAAGAACGAGAAAAATCAGGTCTGGTAGGTGTGCCTTCAAGAAAATTTTTTGCGACTTGCTCATAGTGAGTATAGTTTTCCGAAATAGGATGGAACGCGCATTTCTACAATTATTTACATAACTACCATAACTGACAATTTAATAACAATTTTAAGTAAACAAACAAATCTGTATTTCACTTTATTCACCTTCCTCCGCACAATGGCCGACATACATGACACGCCATTATATCCGCGATACGTCACGTGCGTGATGCTCGCCGAGTTCAATCGGTCGCCGGGGGAAATGAGGTGTAATCCGTCTTGGGCCTGTACACATACATTATAGGGCGAAGGCGTTACTCTGATGAAAAGAATTTTCGCGCCGTATATACCTTTTGACGGAAGAAAGGGAGGGGGGGGGGTAGGGGGGAAAGCATATCACGATTAATTTTCCGCGCTCTTTCCTCACGTCGAAACGCGCGCGCGCGCGCGCGCGCGTGTCCGATAAAGAAGATTTATCGCGGCCGCAAAGTGAGTCCTTGGAGAAAAAAAGCCCCAACTTCATCCACGTCTATCTCGTCTCTCTCTCTCACTCTCTATATCTCCCCGCGAGAGAAAGAATCGCTGTAAGCTCTCCCGCGGCTTTTCCAGCCTCCGATTCGCCGACGGAGGATAAACTCGTCGAACAAACGATCGACTCCCACGCAGTTCCCGTGAGAAAGCAAACACTCCGAAAAAAGAAGAAATAACAATAACAACAATAATACGTACACTTTCGTAAACGCCCGCGGAGAGGCGAGAAAACTCGTCGCGGCCGCGAGTGTTGTGTATATATCCACAGACAAAAACGAGCTTCCACCCCCTCGAGCTGCTGCGCGCAGCGCAAATAATTGCCGCGAATTAACTGGGAAACTCGTAGCCTCCGGCGCGGCTCTCGCTGCTATATACATGTATATGTATATATCCTCGGTCGAGCCGCAGCGAATCTCGGAAAGAGAGAGAGAGAGAGAGACAATGCGAGAAACTAGACTGTCCAACTTTCGCGCGACGTGAGCGTTTTTCCTTTAATTTTTTCCCCGGCCACTCGAAAGTCCTCTCGTCACACGCTAAACGGGGGCATATCTTGAAATTTCGCGAACGTCCGCTCTCGCGAGAGAGTCTTCTCTTATTATATACCTATATGTATACGGAGCGTGTACACGCGCGCGCGCGCGAGGACATTTAAATTACATATACGAAATGCGTTGCTTCTTTATTGGCACACACGACGCGCGTTAGACCGAAATCACTCGAACGCGTATAATGTCGAATTTCAATGAAAAAATGCACTTTTCATTGGTCTAGAAGTCGAAAAAATTTCTTTGAAGCTAGAGCTTTCGGACCGTTGGGACTTTCTTCTGTAAGCCAAAAGATGATGAAAAACGCCGAGGAACTTGCGAAATGTAGAATATGAAAATTTAACATGGGGAGGTATATGGAGGAAAAAGAAAGAATTGGCTATTCGGATTTTTATCATTTTTTTTTTATGGGCATAACTTTTGATCAGAGCATCGAAACTTGGCATACTTTTTTTGAATTAAAGCTCTTTTCTATTACTTTATTATAGTGTTATTCGAAATTTTATTGGTGCCTCGGGAACATTCGTAGTCGTTATTTTTCCAGTGTTTTGACGCATTAATTTTCTGCGTAAAACAAAAGCTCAGAAATCGGCTCGCAGAAGAAAGTCTGATCGGTCCGAAAGCCCTGGCTTTAAAAAATTTTTTTCGATTTCTAGACCAAAGAAAAGTGCATTTTTTCCGTGAAATTCGACGTATACACAATTCCGCGACTTATCTCGATAGTACGTTATTTATTTATTCATTTTTTCTTTCCTCCTCGACACGCTCGCTCGAGAGGATCAGCGAGAGCGATTCATCTCTCTGCGGGCTCTTGTTTTACGCGCGCGCGTGGCTGCGGTGTGTACAGCCGCGATTACAGCGAGGGGGCTGCAGGAAACACGTGTTGCGTGGGGGGGGGGGGGGGGGGTCCCGTCGGTATATACGGTATACAGGACGTTTCTCGTTCATTTTACAAATAATTCGTTTTTCGTATGAATTAAACGGGCTGACCCAGAAATCTCACTGCGACGTCAGCTTTTTATCGAAGCCTCTCTATATATACTTACGCTGTGTATATATATTACTGTATATCTATCCTGTCGCTGCAGCGCACTTGTCTTATATATATCACAGCGATACGCTTCGGCTGCATTGTTCTCGCCGTGTTTCTCTTCCCGCGACTCCGCAGTCTATCCTTCCTTTTTTCTTCTTTTCATTCGCTCTCTCGTCGTCGTCGTCGTCGTCTCTCTCTCTCCCCGCAATCATCACACTATCGAGCAAATATTAGAAAGTAATCGCGTCGACGAAAAAAAAGGCGCTGCATCCTCTCCAAAAAGTGGCACAAAACAAACCGCGGCGTTATACAGTCTTTATCTCTCGCTCTCGGCATGTAATCGCATCTTTAGCGAGCGAGAGAGAGAAGGATGGCTTCCGCGGTCGCTCTTCTCTCTCCGCCGCTGCGCTGCAGGTGGAGTCCTGGCGCGCGAGCGTAACTCGAGCGAAACTGGGTCAAAACCTGCCGGCGCGCGGACGGACGCGTAGTTTTCATGTACACGTATAGAGTGTGGAGCTACTTACTTTGCTATTCTTAACGATAAACAATTATTATAGGCGCTTATAAGTACCTTGCCCGGTGAAAATGTATCATTGGCTTTCTATTACGGAGAGAGAGAGAGAGAGAGAGGGAATTTTTCATTTATGCGCTTTTGCACATCCGAAATTACACAGAGGCTGCCGAGATATAGGTTTACGGCCGCGCCGGAGAACTGAGATTAGCCGACTTGGAATGGAATTGTTCTATAATGCACGCACGGCGTGTGTATATACGGAGCGCAAGGTCGAAGGGTTGTGTACGTGTCCGATGGGATTTTCGAGGATTAGGAAAATTTGCAATGTCTCGTTGCAGGATGTACGCGCGAATATTACGTTTTGATTGTTACAAATTTTATGCAAAATTGCATTTAATTTTACGCGCCCGTTGTCACTGCAAATTCAATTTTTTTAATTCTCTTATTGTGAAATTCGCGAAACTGTGTCTCAAGTTCAGTATATGAAAGAGGAAAGTCGTATTTGTCTCTTTTGATTGTGCACTCTACGTACACAGTTTGCGCTCGTAACTCAAAAGAGCTTTATATTATTATTAAGGAAATACCGTTTTTAACCAGAATATATGATTTCCAGCAAAGCAGAATCACGACGGACTCCTGGACTCTGCGGACCAAACTTACCGCTGCGAATCGATCTAACGAACTTTTTTCTCCGCTGTGACCTTTTTACTTGGAAATTTACAGGACGAATTAATTCTGTGCGAAATTCGAAAGAAAAACTATATATATACGACGTCAACCTAATTAACAGTATCGCATCATCGGGATCCTCGATATACGCGCCGATCATTACAGTTTCCTACGTACAAAGCATATACATAACTGTCTTCGACCGAGGCGAAAAAACAGAAAATTTTTTTCTCTCCTCGAACTAATTCCCATGAAATTGTTATTTACTCAGAATTACCCTCGCGTCGGGTCAGCCGTCATTTGTCAAGCATCGTAAGTACCAACGACGACGCGCGGCACAACTTTTTTTTCGCTCCGAACGCAATGCACGCGTTCTCGCTTGGAAAAGCAATTAACCATAAAGCTCTCAGCGGAAACTGGATGCGCGCACTACTGTAAAAGCAGATTAATCGGGGCTCTCTCGCCGCGGTGCTGTGCAGCGCGCCGCGTGCCAGGAACAATTTATACACACGCACGTGTAGACCTTCTCTCTCACTCGAGAATCGCATATAGCTTCGGATTTCAGCCTTTAACCATGTGTAATTAATGACCCGCCGAGATCTTATCTCTCGTCGCTCCCCCTCCCTCCGTCCGGTCGTATATACGTATATATCTATACGTTATACCTATAGATACACGTCTCAATTTTTCAATGGGACACGAGACGCATCGAGTCCACACAGCTATTCATTATGCATTACGCGTATGTATACACAATATAACGCGCACTTGAACCTCCGTCGGCCGGATTATTCGAGAGTCATCGCGTATAATACCCGTGTATTATACACGTATTTATAACTGTCCCAATTAACGATAGTGGCTATACAAATACAGTGATACCCACACACACACACACGCGCGCGCGGAGACATCCTATCGCGCGTCTGGCTTATTTCGCGCAAAGGACAGGCCGCGCATTGTTTTTCGAGCCGCGCGCGCGCGACGCTTTCACTTACGATCCGCGGCCGAGCTTATCAATAGGCGTCTATAAGAGTATATATATAGCGAAACAGCCGCGCGATCTCTCTCTCTCTCTCTGTCTCTGCGCTGCAAGCGCGGTGTACAGGATAAAAAACAATAAAGTGGGTCGCATCTCGCTCGCGCTCTTCATTATACGGCTCCATTGTCGATATATATATATATATACATAGCTGCAGCGGTCTATCTATAATATACACGTCTATATTCGTGTCTCTCTATCGGGTTTCACTTTCTCTCCTCCGATTCCGACGACTCGTCGCTCGCGGCGCCGCGGCGGAGTGAGCTCTCGTTATTATTGGAGACGCTTGGAAATTAGGCCTGAGAGAGAGAGAGAGAGAGAGACTCCGCTGCGATTATCGCGCCGTTAAGTAGCTGCGCACGTAGCCGAGAATTTCAGGATAGATCGAACGCATCGGGAGCGTCGTCGGGGTCAGGCCGCTTTATTTGTTTGTTTTTTTTTTTCACTTTTCGCTTTTTTTCTCCCTCTTTTTTATTTTGGAGCGTTTGCTCGTACACACCTATATACATACACGCGCACGCGGTGGACTATGTCGCGTGGGAACGATACGGGATGTAGCGGTTTTTCGTTGTACGCCTCGCTGGGTTATATACGGATACGTGTATACCTGTATCTATACGTATGTGAAAGAGTGACTCTTGCGCCGAGCCGTTACACGTACCGATTGTTTTTCGTTTCGATGAATCGCTCGCTTTGTCAGTCGTCGGCTTTTGTCGATGATTTGTCGCTTCGGAGATTGAAGATAGTGTACGGCCGCGCGCTGGGAATCCGCTGTATATACACACACACACATATATATATACATATGCGTGCGTGTGCGATGCTGCGCGCGGTGTGTTTTCTTCTTTTCAGCGCGGGACCGACTGACTCATCAATGAACTCGTTTGACTTGGAAACTGAGCGATGTTTTGCCGTTTTTTTTTCCTCTCTTCTTCGGCGTTTTTTTTTTCTTCGTCACACGGGATTCGTTCTAGATTTCGCAGCGATGTGCATTATTTTTGCGCCGAGAATTAGCGATTGTAATTAATTGAATTCGCATCCGAGGAAGTACACGCGCGGTGCTGCCTTTTTTATTTAATTTCTTTCGTGTCGTTTCGCTTTCGCGGATGAATAATGAAAACGGGTCTATTTTCGTTGGTTTATACACTCCTTCGAGATTCATTTGCATATATGCGCGCGCGATCGATACAGCGAGACGACCGCTACTGCGATTTCATTCCGGGCGCGTTTTCATTGCTCTGTCGCGCGTCGCTTGCAGAAGATGCTCGATAAATACGACGAAACAAAATGTTGCCTTGTATATTATATAGTCAACCTCATTGGCGAGTATACGCATCGATCGCGATAAATAGAAATTTGCACGGCATGTATATATGCGAAAGTTTGCTTCTTTCCACAATTTACTGGCGGCGGCTAAAAATTTAGTTGAAAATTCAAATCTATGTTAATCAAGAGCGCGTAAAAGCTGTAATGCCCTGTTGTCATGCAAAGCAGCTCTCTTTCGAAAGTGCCAAGGCCCGTAAAACGAACGTACATGTAAATATCCAGCTGGCGACCGCCTGTTAAATCGCAATGAAAATACATCTGCGAAGCTATAGAACGAAAAATTTCCCACTTCCACTGCGCGAGCAAACATATCCATCCCACGCGTATAGCGAAAGAAGAAGAAAAATCGACGAGAATAAAGCGCGTGTCGCGATACACAGGCGCATATAGAAGCTTCGGCTTCGCCGCGCACCAACCAACCAAGTATCCGCACGTCACTGTTATACACAGCGTCGTCGCGAATCTGTGCCGATGATGCCGCGCGATTTTCGCCGCGGCGGCGGCGTCGCGCGCCAAGTCGCAACTCAAGAAGGAAGAAGGAAGAAGCGACAAGAAGCGCCTTTACCTACTACGCTACGCTATGTACGTATATATATACACACAGCGCAGCGCAGAGCTGCGGCTTTCTCCCGAGAGCCACTTAACCCGGTCCAGTAACATCCATCCATGGGCTGTCGCGCCCGTGACATCTTCCCGGCGCTCGGGCGCGTAATTGCATGCTCATAGGCAAGGTGTATATGCGCGAGCCGCATTTGAATTAAACGATCGGTCCGCGCGCACGAGCCAACGCAAGTTTCACCGTTCTGGATTCGCGCGCGCGCGCGACGTTAACGAGCCGGATTATATCGCTGGATCTTTGTCTCTTTCCTTTTCTCGGAAGAATTATACTTGACGACGTGTCTCTCTCTCTCTGTCTCTCCGAGGATAGTAGGCGGTTTGATAACATTATTAGCGCTGGGAGACTCTCGTCCGCGGGGAAGAGAAATATGGAGGGAAAGAGGGACGATTTAACAAGTGTGCAAGACGAGTAAAAGCCTGGAAGTGGCACAGCCCCGCGTCGGTAATTTTGCGCGAGCGCGAGGATCTCTCGGCTTTTTTTTCGCGCGAGTTTCGAAAATGAATAATTCATGATTACACGAGAGCGATGCGAGGCGCGCGAGAACCACTTCGGCATTATTTACGGCCGATGCGATGATGAGAGTTTTGCTATGCGTATAACAGAGAGGGAATCGACGGTATACCTGCGCTTGTGCATATACGTGCTTTTGGAATCGGGCGTATCTGTCGGTAAGTCAGAGAGAGAGAGAGAGAGAGAGTCGGTAACGCGAGGTGATTTACGTACTGGGGATTCCGAGATTGATAGTGGAATAAGTGGGCAATGATTGCGCAAAAAAGATGGGTATTAGAAGTGCCGATGATATCTGTGCATTATACGTATATATACGCGTCTGAATGGTCGAGTTCGAGTTGGGAATATTAATGTGCGACGTTAACTGATCGGGATTAGGATCGTATCGTGATCTTAACGTGTACCAGTTACGACGGTTGGCTTCGCTTTAAGTGTTTGTTTTGTTCGCTCTGATCTGGAACTGATTTCACATCTGATCCGATAAGATCGCGAAGGGACCCAGAATTTCAGTGACTGTACAAACTTATATATACGGATATAATGGTACGTTAGTCTTGTCGGTTTCATCGGCTGATACAAAGACATTATTCTTGCGGCTTATACACTGTGAATGACCAATGAGAAAGCCACTGAAAGGACATCGTAACTAATTAGCCAATGTTATCCTTATTTCGCTCCAATCGCGCTGTCCATGATAAATGTGTTATGAACGTTGGCAATGTAATTAATGTTGGCTGCTTATTTTGGACACTGAATAATGAAAAACTTAAATCACTTGATAAACTTCATGCAAAATATAATTGTTCCTCGTGTTTGACGGTGTATGACAAAGAGTTAATTTATGCAAAATGTACTTACAACCCCCTCGTGCTTCTGTGTACGTTTTAGAACGAATGCGTGCAGTGCTGCGCCCTACCCGTATAAATGTTTGCTTTTAGTCACCATAGAAATACCATTCCAATATTCTCGTAAGTAATCGTCTTCCATAAGCTCTGGCAACTACGCACGAGGACAATTGTCGTGTAACAAGCGGATGACAGTCGTTAATATTTGAACGATGCAACGATCTGTAAACGTACGCGACGTTCGTCGGACTTATCGGCGGCTATTTTTGTTGACGCAGTCGTATCATTTCCAAACAATGACAGACAGCAACCTGCTCGAGAAACAGTGAAATCAAAAGAAAATTATGGCAACGAATGTCAAGCCTCGCGAAGACTGTAAAGCCGCGTTCGGAGTAGAAAACCGAATATTCAGCTTAACCTTTTTCGTAACAAAACTATCGGGATTTTGGAGACCCACGACGTTTCGAAAGCCCTTCAACTACTTCTACGGCGTATATTCAGTCTTTTGCTTGGTCAATATGTTACTGCTGATAGCGAGTATCCTGGCGGTTATGATCAGCAGAAAGTCGGTACAATTTTTAATAGAGAACATCTGCGACTTTCTCGTCTTTTCCGTATCCATTCCGAAACTGGGCAACCTTTATTTGAGAAGAGACAAGATGATCGATTTGTTGTTGAAACTTACAGAGGATCGATGGACGATCCACAGAGACGACGAGGAAGCCAGGATCATCAAGGAATCGATCGATTCCGAAAAGTAACTTTAAACGCTCGCTTTTTTCGCGTATAATGCACAACTATCACACAGTTCACCACACACGGCTCATAATGTTTTGCACAGGTTTATAACTCGCTTGTGCGCTTACGTGCTGTCGGTCAGCATAGTGGCCAGCACGATTCTGGAGCCTTTGGTCCATCAGAAGCAGGACATCCGCGCCCTCTGGTTCTGGGCGATCTTCTTTTCCCAATTCTTCGGCTACAGCAGCCTCTGCTACCTGCACGTCGGTTACGACTGCACGTTTCACAACTTCTGCGATCGACTCAGCGCTCACCTCAAGATTTTGGAGCACAGGATACTGCAGCTGCCCGCTCTGGCCGAGGCTCAGGCTTGCGACGAGCTGAAATATCTGAAGAGCTGCATCGAGGATCATCATAACATTTGCGAGTCGGTAACACTTGTTGAAGGTCCTATTACGAATTTGTATACGTCGCGCTGCTTTGGATATAGGCGAGGAAAATTCGAGTCTGTTGAAGGGAAGAAGTAGCAATTATTTTCTCGCCTCCTAATTATTGCAGGCTAGTCTTATATACTGAGTGATTTTATTCTAAATTGATTTTGCGTATTAAGTTCTTTTTTTCAAATCTTGCCTTCACCTCAAGAAATAAAGCTATAGTGCAACTTTTGAAATAGTTTTATACTTTAATCAGGTTTTTCATGGAATAATCGCGATTTCATGATATTCATGTGTAAATAATCAAAGTTTCGCGGAAAGATACCGTCCAAAAACTTTTATAGAACTTTTATAAAAACCTTTTATAGAAACACAACAATTTTTTGTGAAAGCATCTTGTTAAGATAATGTATATTCTAACAATTATACAGTAACATTATGATTTTAGAACCAGAGATTATGAAATTTCACATTAATTTTATCCTCACTTTCACATAATTTTTAGTGATAATATCAAATCCATTAAAGTTCAACAAAGTTACTTGTTATTAAAAACTTGATCGAAAATGCTTAACTAACTCCGAAAAAATTATATTTGATATTGTATTTAGCAGGATAATAAGTGGATTGAACGAATTTTTCTACGAAACTATCTTCATTCAATTCGTCGTGGTTATTACCTCGATGTGCACGTCTATCTACCTATTGTCGTCGAAAAAAATGTTTAGCGCCGAATTTTTAACTATTTTCATGCATCTCTTCTCTGTGCTACTGCAGAATTTAAATTACTGCATATATGCCTACAAAGTTCCGGTGAACGTGAGTTCGATCTGACAAATCGAAAAATATTTTTTATTTTTGTGCTAAATATAACAATATATATAACTGCAATTTAAGACTAAGAACATGTCCGACTCAATTTTCAACATGAACTGGTGCATTTTACGACCAGAATCCAAGAAAATACTCATCTTTGTGATGCTGAAGATGTCGCAGAACGTGGCTCTGTTTAAGAGTGCTGTAATCGCTTTAACGCCAGAGTCATTCGTTAATGTAACCTTTTCCTTTCCTTTTGACTGCATTTACGTCTCATTTTGTGCCAATTAAATTTTTTTTTCTTTTAACAGCTTTTAAAAATCTCGTACTCGGCGTTCAATGTTCTACAGAATAAGAGGTCGGAGAATTGAAAGTATCACACGGTATATCAACATTATTATGTAAATTAAGTAATACTTATAATTAAAGTTTAATATTGTTGGAGAAATATGTAAGATTTAATTCACAGTTCGGTATAAATAATCTTTAATTTTATTCGACAATTATTCAACAATTATTTACAAAACAAAAACGTTTTCTTATAGGTAGGTAGCATATGTACTGTTTTTTACGAACAATAAATTATAAAGACTTTAAATTTTTTTTGAGTCATTGTAATATATCCTTTATAAAGAAAAAAGCTTACGTAATCACTTCAACAAAGCGTAATTTTTAAGTAAGATTATTTATTATATGTTCACAGTCTTGGAGATTTTAAAATCAAATTTGATCTTAACACTATTTCAGAATGAGTTTAATAAATTTATCTGTTAAGGGGATGTCGGAGCTAGCATGACGGGTTATGACTCTGGCAGTTCCAAGTTTTTATTGAGCACATGCTTTGTATCATCAAAAATCAAACGTATGATTGTTCGTAATCGTACAGGCTACCTCGCAACACAAAGCTTTTTTTATTCAATATCTAAAAATTTTTAAATTATGAATTTATTGCATAAAAAAAGTGACGGTCACGTTACGGATTCCCAAAATTCATATTGGATAGCAGTTCCAGCTTTTCGCAAAAATTATGAATATATACAGAAATCTGAGATGAAGGAAATATAAATAATTATAATAACTACCTCGCATCACTGTGCTTTAGTGCACTAAACAAGACTATGTATTTGCTATTTATGATCGAACACAATTTTTGAGGTTATGTAATACCTCATTTAATTTGCATGGCTCCGACTCCCCCTTAATGTATAATTTGAATTGCTTTTGAGTACGCGTAGGGAAAAGAAGCTTTCTCTGAGAATTATAAACTAATTATTCTATCCTTTTGGTTTGTTAATGTGTAAATAATGATAAATTTGGCATAATCAGACTTTTACTATAAAAGTAAATCTACAATACTTCTGAGACTTGCCACCTTGTTTCTGCAAGAAAATGTTTTGTTTCAGTTACCATAGAAATGCAATTTTAAAATTACGGCCTCTGCACAGAAGCTCTTGCAACCACAGGTCGCATATAACGAGCAGATCACAGTCGTTAATATTTAAACTATAATGATGCGTAAACGTACGCAACATTGGTCAGACTTTTATTGGCAGGTATTTTTCTTGCGAGTCATATTATTTCCAAATAATGATAGACAACGATCCGATCGAGAAACAGTAAAAATAAAAGAAAATTATGGCAATGAGTATTGAGCCTCGAGAACACTGCGGTAACGCGTTCGGAATAGAAAACCGAGTATTCAGCTTAACTTTTTTTGTGACAAAGCTATCGGGATTCTGGAGACCCACGACGTTTCGAAAGCCCTTCAATTATGTCTACGGGATATATTCAGTATTTTGTTTAGTCAATATGTTGCTGCTGATAGGGAGTGTCGTAGCAGTTATGATAAACAAAAGGTCAGTGCAATTCGCCATAGAGAACGTCTGCGACGTTTTGATATTTTCCATGTCCATTCCAAAACTGGGTGACCTTTATTTGAGAAGAGGCAAAATGATCGATTTGGCGTTGAAAGTTATGGAAGACCGTTGGACGATCTGCCGAGACGACGTGGAAGCCAAGATTATCAAGGACTCGATCGATTCCGAGAGGTAACTTTAAAGACGGTCACTTTTTTCTCGTACATGCACAACTAATTTTTTTTTTTAATTTTGCACAGCTTCATAACTCGCTCCTGCACTTACGTGATATCGGTCAGCATAATTGCCAGCACCGTTTTGGAACCTTTGGTTCATCCAAAGCAGGACATTCGCACCGTTTGGTTCTGGGCAATCTTCTTTTCCCAAATCGTCGGCTACAGCAGCATCTGTTGCCTGCAGGTCGGTTACGACTGCGCGTTTTTTAACTTCTGCGATCGACTTGGCGCTCACGTGAAGATTTTGGAGCACAGGATACTGCAGCTGCCCGCTCTGGCCGAGGCTCAGGCTTGCGACGAACTGAAATATCTGAAGAGCTGCATCGAGGATCATCACAACATTTGCGAGTCGGTACTACTTGTTAAAGATCCACATATTATATATACGAATTAATTTCACACTGCTTTGGATATATGCACGGAAGTTTTGATGAAGTAAAGACATGCTTTGAAAAAATTCGTCGTAAAAGGTAGTTTATTCTCAAGTTCTGATTATGCGTAAGTCGATTGTGTATTATGATTATCGGCTGACTTTGTTTTTATTGATTCTGAATATTGCAACCTATATGCATAGAAGTTTTCCTCAAATTTCGTCTTCGCCTCAAGTTAATTATTTGAAAAAAGTTGTGGTACCACTTTTGAAATAGTTTGCAGCTTCTAAAGTGAAAAATTAATTCTTAACTTTCTCTACCTTAATCAGGGTTTTTGATGGAATAATTAGGATTTCGTAGCATTCGTTTATGTATAACCGAATGGAACGAAAAGATACCGTTGAAAACATTTGTAAAATTTATTATGCAAATTTTTTGTTTAAATGAAAGCTACAAAGGTAAGGTATATTCTAAATAATAAAAAATGAGGATTTTTTAACTACAGCTCATTTTTGCAACAAAAATAAATTGAATTTATTTTCATTTTTACATGAGTTTTATTGATCATAAAAAAATATAGATATCAACGAATGATTCGAAAAATTTATAAAAGTACAATTAAGTTAGTAATGCTTGGCATGCTTAATTATTAAAAAAATTATATTTGCTTTTGTATTCTCCAGTACAATAAGTGGGTTGAACAAATTTTTCTATGGGACGATCTTCATTCAATTCGTCGTGGTTATTGCTGCGCTTTGCACCTACATCTACCTGTTGTCGTCGCAAGAACTGTTTAGCCCCGAATTTTTAACTGCTTTCATGCATCTCCTCTGCGTGCTTATCGAGACTCTATGTTATTGCACATATGCCTACAAAGTTCCGGTGACCGTGAGTCCGACCTGACTAATAAAAAAAAATATTTTTTATTTCTTGTGCTGAATATTAAAATTATGTAACTATCGTTTAAGACTAGCGACATGTCTGTCGCAATTTTCAACATGAACTGGAGCATTTTACGACCAGAATCCAAGAAAATACTCATCTTTGTGATGCTGAAGACGTTGCAGAACGTGTCCCTGTTTAAGAGTGCCGTCATCTCATTGTCGCCAGAGTCATTCCTTAAAGTAACTTTTCGTTTTTATTTTAACTACATTTACGTTCTATGTTGAGCCAATTGAAAATCATTAGTTTCTTCTAACAGCTATTAAAAATTTCGTACTCGGCGTTCAATGTTCTACAGCAGAGGTCGCAGAATTGAAACGCATCCAAATATTTATAAAAATTATTACGAAAATGAAATATCAATCAAAATTAAAATGTTATAGTTTTGTTATGTTTGGAGAAATTAGTAAGATTAATTGACAATTCCGAAACTAATTTCTTATTTTATCATATGAAATACGACATAACTGTTGCAAGTGACGAAATTCAATTTACTGAGTTCGACAATTAATTGCAATAAAAAAATGTATATATGTACGCCCTGCCCTGCGGTCGGACTACAGCATACGCATTTTATGAATATGGAATTTGTGACATATTCTTTATTTTTAAGTAAATCAAAGTATTGAATATTTTTAGTAAATAATAAGTTTACCCGTTGATGCGTAATTTGAATTGCTTTTGAGCACTCCTCCGAAAGAGAAACTTCCTTTGAGAATTACAGACTAATTATTTTATCCTTCTGACTTCATAATATCAATAATAATGAATTTTGTACAATTATACTTTTACTATAAAGGTAAATCTATATACTCCAAATGCATATACCCGAGTTGTTTCCGTAAGAAAATGTTTTGTTTCAGTTACCATAGAAATGCAATTTTGCAGTCATCCGGTCAGTATGCAGTTCGCGTAAAACGAACAGATGATCACTGCCGTTAATATTTAAACTATAATGATCCGTAAACGTACAAAACACGGGGCAGACTTTTATTGGCAGGTATTTTTCTTATAAACCGTAGTATTTCAAAATAATGATAGATAACGCACGATGCGATCGAGAAACAGAAGTATTGATGGGACAAATCGAATAAAAATTTTCTTAGCGATAAATATGAGGTTGTATAATATGGCACGTGCATAATTCAATTAATGCAAATATACTGCCCACTCAGTTATTTCGTAACGAAGACATTAGAAGAGATGTTTTTTTTTTCAAATGGAGTACCGTCGCTTCATTAACGTTTCGTCTTGCTCCTTTTGTTCTTCTCGTTTAACTGTTATTTCTTTAGTTTTAGTGAAAACTGTATTCTCCTTTAATTAGATGTTAAAGTTGGTGTACTCGACCACTTACATTTTGCAGTATAGACACACGCGGAGGAAGTAAATGCAATAATTAAACTTATATTTTGCAGATGATAAGTGATTACTATTGCGCAGCGTCTCATTAAGAATACCATATAACCATTATTGCATGTGAATTGATAATTCGCTGTGTGTAATCTCGCTTAAAAATAAATACGTATAGAAAAGAAATTGTGTGCTTTTTGTGGACGCAAGTACATAATATATATATAGTACACGAACGTATCCGGTACGTAACAGAAACAAGTTCTATCTCCAGTGCATTTCTCAACGGCTCGCACGTAATTTCATGTTTTCCCCTCTTGCTCTCATATGTCTCCCGCGTAGGTTCGCGTGTGCACTTGCAATTACCCCACGTGTACTCGGATGTTTTTCAGGATATATATACGCCTTCAAAATATCAAACATGTTCTCAGAATGATACACATATATATATATATATACATGTAATGCAGAGAAAGTTGTTTGCTCCTAAATATATGGGAAATACTTTTAGAATGTTGCAGTTGTGGATAAATGTGCTTGATAATGAACATCAATGTATATTCAAGATTAGCTATTTTTGAAGCGACATAATGAACAGTTTAAAATTTCCCGCTCCTGAAAGAAGTTCTGAAGTTCACCGCAATAGTCTGAGATGTCGCTGTAATCATGCGCGTACTGGCCGGAGTAGCATATATATAATACATATAATATTATCAGCTGATCAGAGAGAGCTCTGCATTGAAAAGTTCGCGTATATCTTGTAGTGTCTCTGTATCCGCAACCTTAATTGTACCGGCAAATTGTTATTACTGTGAATACTTATAAACACGTTATTTGAAATTGTTTCAAACCGTGGGACTCGACATCAGTTTCGACGAGTTTTTGATGAAATTTCTGGCTTTTACTGCGAAAAATGGATGTAGATGAAAATTCTATTTTAAATGATGATCTGGATATGCAGATCTTGTCAATAGAAGATGGCAAAACGTCCAGATCCAATTCCCCAGAGCCTGAGGTTCGAGACAACGTAAAAAAAAGGAATCCTGTTGAGCAGAAGATAGTACAGGAATTGCATTATGTGACCAACTTATTAAGTCAGACCAAACGTAATCTCATCATTATGGAGACTATGACTAATGACATACTGCAAAATGTATCTTCCAAGTCGGCTTATCAAGAATGTGCAAGTTCAGATTCGGACAGCGATGTAAGTTAATTTGTAAAGTTATATTGTTTTGATGGCTGTATTTAATTCTAAGACATCATTTTGAATGTTTTAGTTTTATTCAAGTACAGGAGAACCAATAATAAAGAAAAAGAAAAATAAATCTTATGAGACGATTCAAGTAATTATGGTAAAGAATGTTTGGCAACGAGTAGTCTATGACAAGTGGATTATTGGCGTAACATTGCAGAATACAACTACATGGTAATGATATATTCACTTTAAATTATTTATTCATTGTGTACAAATATACCGCATGTCACAAAGTAATTATAAACTGAGACAACATTAGAGTTACAAATCATTATATGTAAATGGTGTTCAACGGTAAACTCTACCACTTTACAAAAATCAGTTACATTACTTGAAATTTTTTTTGCTAGATTTCTTACAAAATATACATATGTACACAAAATCAGTATAATTTTTCAAATATAACTTTTACATTATTTGCATTGATAACTATATAAACTCTTTTTAAAACAATTTTTCCTCGCATAATTGAAGAGGACCTAACTACCTTAAGTAATCATAAAATAAAATATTGAATTTTATTTTTACACGTATCTAAATAATTTGAAAGAAAACCCATTTTTATTGTGTCTCAATAGTTATTTTCAATAAGATTATTTGATTATTAGCATCAGACACTACCTTTAGATTAGTAACCTTTTTTCAATGTAATATAAATCAAGAGAATGAAGTAGATGTAAAAATGATGAAATTAATACAAAATTCGTGAATTCAGCAGCTAATTTTAAATGTTAGAAATTATCGGGTCAATATAAATATTTATATTAGCTAGAAACTCGTTAAAAAATGGTGCAAAGTTTAAAAAATTGAAAACTACTTAGCAAAATCTATTCATAGTAAAACCTTGTCCTATTTGTTATTCAAAACAAATTTCCCTACACTAATTTAGCTTTTTCTTATATTAGTATCGGTGGAAAAGGGTGCAAAAATGTCCATACGTATATATGTAACATGCAACCTTTACAAAATGCGCTTTATTTCGAATTTATTATATACCCTTTGTTTTATGAACGGCTTTCACTAATACAGCAAGTGTTTAATTTCACAACAATCGATTCTTTCATTAATCGTGTCAACATCACATGCGCATAAATCATAATTTCTAACTGCAATTTACAAAAATAACGATTCTATTTGGGAATTTCGTAAATTGGCAGTCTTTTGAATGCCTACTCAAATATATTATTCTGTCTAAATAGTTTATTTTATTATTTTATTTGTGGTTACAAATCATGTGTTTATTTTACTGCCTGTTATTATTTATTGTGTAAAATTATGTTATAGTTATTAAAGATAATTCCTTTTTCTTATAGATTACGAATCGTTAACAATATTAATTCTTAAGTATTTGTAGCATCACAAATAACACTTCGTCCCTAAAAAAAAAACTTCGGTAAATGAGTTATTACTTTAGTTACAATTATCCTGTTTATTTTTCTCTTTGGTGCTGAAGACCACCTTCATTTTTGTTCTCCTTTGCGAGCCAAAGACGCGCAATCTTACAATCGTCAATAAAGCAATTACGACCTTGCATTGCCCGCAGTCTAGCCGGCAATTTAGATTCAAAAAAATAGGACGCGCTTACGATACGGCATCAAACGTTCATAGGCCGTATTGCTCATAAAGTAATGGTCTAAAAATTAAACCGACGCTGATTGCCTAATGCGTTTCTCACTTTTGGATGAAATCACACCTGCTTTTCTCGTATCAAATTTTTCCCTCAAGAGGACAAATCGCTCGATCAACGAATCCCACGTGTACAGCTATATATAGAGTTTCTTTGTTTTTTGCGTAAAAGCACGAAACAGGTTTTTGCTTGCACACAAAAATCACCTAATGCTTCGACAGTCCCTCGTAAAAATTTGATTTTTTCGTAGGCCGCGGCTCGAGCGTTTTTCAGCGCGTGCAATTTCATTGGCGCACGTGTGCGCTGCGCATAGAAAAGAATTCGACGAAGTGCCGAGCGCTGTTCAGTAAAGCTTGAACGACAGCGGGCTCTCCTGGCGTCATTTCTTGCAGATGAGTTTCGTCGCCTCGTCCCGTCCGTTCTCCAGATACTCCGTCAGCGAGTAATCGAAAAGAATGAAATCGTATCTGCGACGAGGAGAAATTGATGAGGATCGTTAAATCAAATTAACGCGCGATATATTGTGTAACGCGAGTCGTAATACCGACCTAAACATCTCGTACAGCTGCTTGATTTGCATCCTCGAGAGTTGAGAGAAATATTGCTTGACAACGTCCTTCGTTTGGACACCCCGCGTCGGGTTCTTCCACTCGGGTTTAATTATGTGACCCACATGAGCTTGCTTAATGAGGTAATTCTGGTCATCCTGCAAATGAACAATGCGCAGATTCTCAGAGTGTGTCAGATTTCATTTTTCGTCCAAAATCGCTCTCTCTCTCTCCTCCAAGATACTTGTGTATACTCACGTGAAGCGTCTCGAATTTCGCAATGACGTCGAAGCGCACTTGGCAGGGAGTGCAGAAATTGACGATCGGCGTCCAGTGCATGTCGAGCTCGTTGCCGGCCTTCCACTCGCAGAGCAGCCATCTCACGAATTCGTCGAACAGCGGGTACCTGGGCCCGTGCTTGCCGCTCGACTTGGGACTCTGAGCAAAACAATGAGCAAAAACGGAGATTTTCATTATCTCCAGTCGTAAAATCGATATCCCGACTGCGTTTTTCTCCGCGCAGCGCTCAAAAGAAACGCGTCGTATAAGTCACGGGGTTAGCCAACGGCTCGCGAAGAACAGTTAAAAACAGCGCGCGCACAATGCGCATATATACGAGTTAGCGAAATGATTGATGCGCAGTCGTGCAGTCGCAATAATCGAAGAGCGGATTTCTAATGTACTCGCCTTGGTCCGATAATGCGAGACAATGTGGGAGCCGAGTTTGCTGTGAAAGGTATGGGGCAGGCTGTGCTCCAACTTGTCTCGGTAGGCACTCAATAGCCGCTCGAAGGGATGCCGGACTATGAGGAAGCTGAGGCTGTCGTTGAGGAACTTGGCGAGCTCTTCGGCCGTCGGCCGCGGATACTTTTGCCGAGCCAGCGATACCGGCACGGCCTTTGACGCCTTGAGAAACTGCGGACTGTAGCTGTAAATCACACACGCGGCTTTGTTGTATTACGCTGATATTGACGCGAGCTCTTTTTCTTTCTTTCTGTCGTCGAGTGCTCGGAAAGTGTTGTAACTCGATTGCCTCGCGAGGTACGAGCCGAAGAAAAAAAAAATATGAAATTTCCTCGATTAGTTCGAAGGAAGCAGAGCCCTGGTAGAATATAAATCGGGTTTATGATGATAATATGCTGCATTTCGCATGTTGAATGATTATAATGTGGTTTATAACGTCACTGTAAATCTTACTTTCATTAATACAAAATATTATTAGTTATGATACAACATGTTATGATTATAAAATGTTGTAATAACGCTCGTCATAAATTATGATCATGTTTCATCATAGTAAAATTTCTACCAGGGTACGCGAATTGTGAGGTGATTTCTATATTTACCCGGCGAGCAAGTTGAAGTTGTACATCCACGAGGTCGACGCGGCCTTGAAGACGTTGCACCAGATGAGGTGGTGCTCCCTATTTACAAGAAATTCCCAGGCGTTGGGCCGATGAAGCGAGTCGTTGCCAGGTCGATCGAGACCCTCCTCTGCGCATCGCTCCGAAAGGTACCTCCGACGTTCCATCATCCGGAACTCGGTGTCCGATAGTCTGCCCTGCTCTATCATTCGCTCCTCCTGTGTCATCACCGCGTCATCCTGCGCGAAATTCAAAATTTGAAAATTCAGTCCACGGGAAAGATCGAATATAGGCCGCAAAATTCATTTTAAGTTTGCGCACGGCTCATTCCTGGATATACGGTTTTTAGGTAAAGTAAACTATGTACTCGGGTTCGCTGTTGTTTTTGTGGTTTTTCGAGTTGAAGCTTTGCACGTAAACATTTTGCTTTGTGTATGTTCAAATAATTATGTCCAAGGAAAATCGTCTAACACATCCGCTTGAAAGTCCTCGGAAATACACGCAACAGCACGTGTCCCTAATTAAACTGTATGATTTTAACGGTTATTTTTATAAAGGTAACGCGTTCGAATTCTATGGTAAAAATCCTTTTGAATTTTTAACCATAATTTACATAAAATTTGTAAGTTGAAAATATATTTCAATTTTTTCAACATAATTGCACGCTTGCGAATTAGAATTTATTCATTCTCGTACTATTATTACCACAATTTCTAAATAGATCCGATATTCTTCGTTACTACGTACTTGTGCTATGTTATTAAAAGTCAACGAATACTGATAATTCTAACATTTGATTGACGTGTTAGTGATAGTAGTGAGTTGAAACCGTCAATTTTCTACCAGCGCTGTTTCCAATAAAAGTCAAATGTAATCGTAAAAAATATGCTAGTTTAGAGTAATATTTCAGTAGAAAAATTCACGCCAACACTTTATGCATACATAATTTAAAAAAAGCTGGTTTTAACGCTTGAAAAACAACGGTATAACACAACAATGAGTCGGGTACACTAATTAAGAAAATTGAAGTTGTGATGGACTATGCAACGTTTGCAAGTCAGGGGAGAATAAATAGAGGAATACGTGGTTCAGTCCTATATTTATATCGCAATGCGGCTACGCGTCTGACTTGTGGAAAAAGACTTGGCATGTGTACACGCGGTGGGTCTACAATTTATCTAAAACTTAACTGCATTCTTGAAAATTGGAATTCCACAAAATATATTATTAGTTATTATTCAACGAATTAATGTACTTAACGATCGGCATACCTAAGTGTTTGAAATCTTAATATTTTTAGATGCATCATTATAGCGGTAAAATTTGTTTTCACAGAGTATGTTTATTGTTATTTATCATAATCGCGTTATGAGTTAATAATTAGATAGAATTCAAATGTAAGGAAAATACAAATAGAAATTTCATCATTTCTGTTGGTTTATTGAATATTCAAAAGTAACAGTTACGATAAACTGAAAACTATATGGTTATGTACGCATTTGTTCGAATTCGTAATTTTTGCTTGCGTTCAGTAAGCCAGGTGATTGTACATTTTATCATATATTTTTCTGTCTCTCTCTTTCTCTCTCTCTCTCTCTCTTTTAAGCCCTCTTAATTGTTTTATAATTTAATTACATAGAAAATTTTCAATATAGATTTATTTCAAGGGTATCCCATGTCTATTTCTGAAGTTAGATTGAGTTATGACTTTTATAAATTCAAAGTAATTTACATTGTACTTTTCGACGGGGAAAATCAATCAATCTTACTTTCGGTCCGATAGTTCAGAGTGACGGGACGATCGAAGTGTAAAACACTCTTAATTGGATCTAAGATAGTTCAAAAGTAAAGAAGAGAAAAAGCGCAAGGATAAAAATAACAGTAAAAGCTAGACATATAAATAGAAATTTTATGTTTAGATCTAATTTATTTATATTTACTATATAATTAATTGTGTGCAGTAACAATATTTAAAAGTAGTTTTAACGTTTGTATTCCTGAAAATTTGTTCCACGTACGATCTGTCGCTACTTTTACAAATTTTACCTCAAAGTTAAATGTGGGCATAGAAATTATGTCCCGCAATAATCTTCAAAATTTCGCGAACGCGTGAAAAGCGATTTTTCTCGAAAAGTACTTGTGTCTTTCTTCCTAGTAACCATACAGACCTATATGCGCCCAAGAGCTTTTGAAAAACTGTGTTTAAAAGAGGGAAGGGGGGGGGGACTGAGGAGGTAAAAGAAGAGCTTCAGTAAAAGTGTTCGGATAAAGCAGGCTCGTCAGAACTTTGAGGGCCGAGGGCGATCTTAACTATTAGGGAGAATGTCGCATCAGCATATACATAGCCGTAAAAGCCGAGACGAGCTCGTACGCCTCAACGTTTTACAGACTTGCCTTCCAATATCAGTTTTATACGTTTAAACGCCGTCGCCGGATTCATCAAACCCATCGCGCACGTCTTGCGCAATACGAGACCGAAGAATAATACCGAGTTTAGAAATGATCGTGGAATCGGCAATAGGACGCCCGCAGTTGACAAATGCAATATATACATCGTTTATCCGAACGGGGTCGCAGCGTCGAAGACAGGGACTTGTTTGGCCGTCGAGCTAAATATGCAGTCTCTCCGGCCTGTTTGAAATGCATTCCGCGAAGATGGCCTATCTGGTCATTTCAATTGTAGACAAGCCAGACAAAGAGATCGATATCTCCGCAGCGGAGAGTCTATTAATGCCATGAGCGCACGGACACGTGCGCTTTCCCAGATTTTCGCGTATAGAGAAAGACGTCGTCCGAGATGCGCGACTCTATAGGCTTTCGCGCTCGTATACAAATGCATCATAAGTTTCGCTTCTATAGTGCAAAGTGTAAGCTTGTAAAAATCGATAGCCGAGCGAGTTGAAGCGTAATTCCACGTATGTGGGTCTATGCTTTATGTATTATACAAGAAATTTATGAATTGTATATGGTTCTAGCGATTGCATTATTATTTGAATTTTTATCTAATGCGCTATCGAGTTTACCGTCTCTGATAGTGTAAGAATCGATTGAACTAATGACCATTTGATTCATTACTCAAGTAACTCGGTCAAGCCATCAATTAATGGTGAAGCCCTCTAAATTGCCACCAAAGTCGCGTCACATGAACAATAGGCCAATTAAATTACTCCGGAATACAATTTATAATGTCTCATACGCTACGATTAAAAATTCATTATTTGAATTTCTATCTATACGGCTTATCGCTAATTATTACGTGTAGAACGTTCTGTAATTTATCACACGTTGACTGCGGTCAGCTCATAGTGCAGCTGCCATATTTTCTATTATAAAAAGCGCATAATTTTTCGTTAATTCCCGAATACTTCGATATCAGAATATATTAAACGACACGACGCGTATCAATAAGCAAACAATACTGCGGATCGATCCCGTGCGCGCTATCTCTTGGCGCGAAAATTCAAATGCGCTGTCGTTCGCAAAAAGCTCTATACCTCTATAGCCTCGCACCTGCCGGCGCATTTATCAGATTATTCGCGACGCATACAATCTTATCGACGAAACGCAACGCGCAACGCTACCTTCGCATTTTTCTTCTTCTATGCGTACAATACACTTATAGCTATACACGTATACTCTCGCGTGTACCGAACACTGCAGAGAGTCATAGAGCGAGAGATGAGAAGCAGCCGCGCGGCTTCCGCTATTATTGATTTCGACCTTATAGAGCACACGTATACATGCATCCCGACGAGCGCATTATTGTCGTAGCCGATGACTCTGGAGTAATATAATGTCGGTCACGTCTGCGTAGTCTACGGATTAACTGTGCACACGTACATATTGCATAGTTGCCTCGGAGATACTGGGAAGAAGAAAAAAATTATTGCTAACAGCTGGATTTTTCAAAGCCGACTATATATATATATATACTCGTCGCGTTGGTCTGACGAAATCGCTTACCCTATACACTGCGCTCGAGAAAACGTCATCTCTCATCGCATTACTCGATCTTTCGCATCTGTGCAGTGCTGCGATGTGTGATGTGTTATAGCAATCGCGGCGGCGAACCGTTGAGAAGGTTAAGGTCGCCAGTGCGATTGCCACTACTCCGGAGAGAGAGAGATGAGAGATGATTGTAAGAGTACACGCAGGAGGAAGGGATAAATGTCACTTTGTCGTTGTCGTACATGCGGTTACGTCGAGAGCCCCTTGCGTATATTCGCCTATTTGAATGAGACGAGCTTGTATATATAGTTTCTCTTTGGCATTTTCTATACGCGGGTGTCTAGACTTTGCGAGAATTGCAAAAGTGGAGAACGGGGGTGTGGATTGGTTGTGTGAAAACTTAAGGAAAAGTGTGTTTTCCGTATTTAAAAGGCGCTAGAGACGTTCTCTCGCCGAAAGAAATAGCATACGTGCCAATTAAGAGCTTAAGTCTTCGACTGCGTGTGATAAGTTGAGCTCGCGTTAGTTTCGAACTAATGAAAAATTTGGGCATCATTGAAAACCCGATTTTCCGCTTTTTTTTCGAACGTTTATATAGCTTTTTGCATGCGAACTGCAGATCGCAACGAATTTTTCTTCGATTAATGCTCGTACAACGAGCTGTGCATATTTTTAGATTGGATATACCAGTTAACATTACTTTTTAACGTGTAGTCTCAAAGCGTGTACGCTACTCGTACGATGAATCGAGAAGAAAATACAGCAGAGGAGGGCTTTAATTTAAAACGAAAATTGCACGAAACGAAGGGAGGATTTATTTGATTACATAAAAATTCGGTAATAATTTTTCCCCCTCTTTCAGATGCCGTTTTCGAATGATCGTTTCCAAATATTTTTTTTTTTTTTTTTTTTTTTTAATTAAAGCTCCTCCATCGCATTCTCTACAAAAACTCCCATTTTCAGCACAGCTTACATACGCGCTCTATAGCACACCTCGGCAAGTTTGTTTCCATCGGTCTGGGAAAAGGAGTCGCGCGCTCCGGCACACACTGCAATCATACGCGCATATGTGGAATGGGGCCTGGATTCCATGCGTGCACATATATATACATATGTATATAGAGTCCGCGATGTTGGCGTTTGCGTAACCGAGAGATCACAATAGGCGGCGTTACGCAACTCGCCGGCGCTTTTTATCTCTCTTTTATATATGCACTCGACGGCGCTGTGTTTTAGTCGCCTTGAATGTGTCCCGGCGATGCGACGACGACTTCCGTTCTTATTAGCATCGACGCTCAAATTTTCTCCGAGTATACGCAATAAACTCGATCGCCCGTAGTGGACTCTTTTTACCGGACTGTGATACATCCTATGCGTATTATATGTCGAATTTCACTGAAAAAATGCACTTTTCTTTGGTCTAGAAATGGAAACAAATTTTTTAAAGCTAGAGGTTTCGGACCGATCAGACTTTCTTCTGTGCGCCGGGAGATAGTCAAAAGTGCAGAGGAACATGGGAAAAGTTACTAGTAACCATATTTCTGAGCCATTTTACGCTTTTTTTACAGAAAATTAATGCGTCAAAACACTGGAATAATAACCGCTACGAAAATTATTACAAAAGAGCTTTAATTTAAAAAAAAAGTATGCCAAGTTTCGATGCTCTGATCAAAAGTTATGCCCATTAAAAAAAAAAAAAATTCTAATAGTCAATTTTTTCTTTTTCCTCCACATGCTTCCCCACGTTAAATTTTCATATTCTACATTTCGCATGTTCCTCGGCATTTTTCATCATCTTTTGGCTTACAGAAGAAAGTCCCAAACCTCTAGCATTAAAAAAATTTCTTCGATATCTAAACCAAAGTGCTTTATATTTTTTCAGTGAAATTCGACATACATACGGCCGAGGTTTCGCCTGTCGCTTTCGCGTTGCGGGCGAATTAAAAAAGCCGAGTAGAGAGCTCGATTATCAGCGGCCCGCGTGACACGGGAGACCCTTGCGCGTCGGTCAATCTCTCGCTCGTTGAGCCTCGATACCGCACGCCGAGCCGCTAACTAATCCGATTCCCTCGTTATATCACGTTCAATCGAATGGAACGAGCTTGAAATCCTTTTACGAGCAAAGAGAGCGGAGGAGGTATTAACCGATGCGACGTGTTGTAGGGTTATATCGGAGGGGAGAGAAAAGCTTACCTCGAGAGTAATGGGTTCTCGGAGAGCGCTGATGGCACCGGACGATCGGTCCTGGCTGGTCAGGGCGAGAACGAGGAGGGCGAGGACGCCCGCGACGAGGAACGCCCGGCGCAGCCCGGCGGCGACGTGCCGGCGTACCGTCATCTTCTCCTTGGGCAAACTGCTGCTCTTCCTTCTATACTCATAACGGACTGTCGGACAAACATATTTTTTGCTTAACTTTCTTCGTATATGCGTTCTCGAATTACGTCATTGCGCTGTTTACGTCGAGACGTAGATGCAAATGCGCTTGTGCGTTGTAGGAGTAGTTTTGAATTTCGCGCGCTTTTTCTATACGAACCTACGTTATTATGTGCGTGACTTACACAATTCGTATAATAGAAGCAACACTTGTTTTGTTGCTCAGGCAACGGGCAATGTTTCTTTTTACGAATTGTGCGCTCATATATATTTTTATAAAATTTATACATGCGGTTTTTCACTTGCGGTAAGTTCACGACAAATTACCGTAAGTGAAAAATTAAGTACAGGTCTGGTCGACACAGTAAAATTATTGGACTGCACAATAACTTAAAAAATGATTCGAAAATTATTATAGAATCTTTTGATAAATATCGACGGTTTTAGAATTCTTTAAACGTTTTTTTTAAACAAAAAATAACAAACATCTTTTATTCATTAAAAAGATGCAAAGCCGAAAGCTGTCGACAGTGTCGAAGACAAAACTCAAAATCGATGAAGCAGAGAACTTTTCACGTTCGAGCCGCTGCGCAACATTGCAATAATTATGTATAAGATAATTTTAGAGTGCATCGTTGCAGTCGAGCTTTTTTTAAAAGTGCAAAGAAAATCGTTACTCATATGCGTTTCAAAGCAGCTGATTAAAAATCCGCGATTTCTCGAGAAAAACATTGGAATAATGAAAACCTCGCGCGGCGCTTATGCGCTCGATAGAATTTCAATTTCGCTGAATCAAACGGCGAGAAACCTTGCAGAACGTCCTAACCCGCACACCCTGCGCGCCAGTAATCGCTTCGTCCCCGTATATATGTATATATGCGTACACATCGCGTGCCCAATTAATATTCATCTCCAACTCGGGCTAATTAACGCTGACAAATAGTCGCGCGCTGCACACACTGCGGCCCGGGAAAAGCTAGAAATATATATATATACGAAACGCGTGTACCAAAATGCATTAGCACAGGCCGCGTTGTATGTAATAGTATATACATGTATATAGGTATACGTGTGTATGTGCATCGCCGGTCTCGGGGCGGCGTTTACCGCATCGCAGCTGCGCCTCGTAAAACACGTATGGACTGTATGCACACATCCGAATTTCTGATCGATCAAACAAACCCTTATCGAGATGAAGCCTCCCCCCCTCCCTCTCCTCTCCCCCGGAGGTGGAAGGAGGGGGAGGGAGGCAAGGCTGCAGTGCACAAACAAAACCACGAGGCATGCGATCCGAGGATTAGGAAAATTTCTCGCCTAGCGACCCTGCACGCTGCTGATTTCCTTTCGAAATGTTCACGTATATATATGTTTGCACAGTGTGTACCGCTACTTCTCTCGGAAGATCAATAAAATTCTCGCTTATTGCGTGCAAGTATATATTGTTTCTCGCTTGTTCGCGCGCGCGCGCGCGTGAGTTTGATCGCGGCAAATCCGATCTCGAGCTCGCCGCGCGGCTAAACGGGACCTTATGCAATGCACAATTTGCACAAATATATATAATACGATGCGCGCGGGTCCTTGACGCGCGCGCGAGGAAAGTGTCAGGGTTGCGGGTCGCGGTAGTAGGCTTTCAATGAAATTCTCGCTGCTGATTTCCGTCGAGTAATAATTTAAAGAGCGTCGCGTATCGCATTATGTACTGTACACGGCTTATCCGCGCGAGAGTCGACGTAGCTTTTATATATATATACGTCGAATTCAAAAGAAAAATACACTTTTCTCTGGTTTAGAAAGCGAAAAATTTTTGTTAAAGCTAGACGTTTGAAAAGTGCAGAGGAACGTGGGAAAAGTTACTGGTAACCATATTTCTGCTTTTATTACAAAAAATTAATGCGTAAAAATACTGAAATAATAACAACATACGAATGTTTCCGAGACACCAATGAAATTTCGAATTGCGCTGTATGATATACAGCATAATATACAGCTGTATAATAAAGTATTACAAAAGAGCTTTAATTTAAAAAAAAAATAGTGCCGAATAAAAAAAGAAAAAATAATAAAAATCCGAATAGCCAATTTTTTGTTGTTCCTCCACGAGCCTCCCCATGTCAAAATTTTCACATTTCCGCAAAGGCATTTTTCATCGTTTTTCGGCTTATACAGAAGAAAGTCGTCCCATCGGTCAGAGAGCTCTGGCTTAAAACATTTTTTCGCGAATTCCAGACCAAAGAAAAGTGCCTTTATTTTTTGAAATTCGACATACATACACATGAGTAAAAAAAAAACAAATTGTATGTACATAGCTATAAACGCGAAGACGCGCGTTTGCCCAAGTGCACGCACCGGCGCGCACAGCCTTGAGCATATAAACTAACGAGAGCTACCGGAAAAGATAAACAAAATTAGAGGCGCGCGTAACGAGCTTTAATTCCCCCGCATAACTCTCGGCGTTTATAAATCGAAAAATACGGCCGTGTGTCTCTCTCCCGTTTCATTTTTTCCGCCGTTTTCTCCCACGCGATATACCGCGCGTATGCATACGTACACCGCGCAGCTGCACTCGGTGTCATCCGAAACACATCTCTGACCCAGAAAGCCGCCCTCTCGACAATTAGCGCGGGGATTTTCGCCTCAGGGCTATTTTTTCCCTCTCTCGTCTGCGATGACACTCTCGGCTTCATTATTTCTTCCCTCCTGTACACACACGTGTACACAATGCGGTACAGCAGCAGCGGCGGCGGCACCACATCGTCAACATTCCAGTATAGTACACACACAAAGCCGACATCGATAAGGTAGGAAAGGGACGCGGCGGTCGGAAATCCCGATGGGCGCATCCGCCCACAACGTGCGTGCCTACATAGACATGCAGCTCCCGAGATGCCGATACAGCCCTCCCCCGCAGGGGCTGCGATCAAAACAATCCGACACATGTGCCCGCCGCCGCCGCTGCTGCTGCTGCTGCATATCCTTTTCCTCGAGACGCGCCTGTCCGGCCCTCTCGCATTGCGCATCGATCTTGGCAGCAGCCGCTGATTTATGGCTTTTCGAGGCTCTCGCACAGCTTTACATTCACGAATTTCAAGTATACGAAAAGTCGTGGTGTGTGTAGGAGTAGTCGCGGTGGATGTACGCGTGTATAGGAAGTTTACGCAGACGCGGGGGGGTTATCGCACAGCAGCAGTAGGTTTCTTATCAACTGCGACAGTGTGTACACAGGCATCGCGCGTCGATTTTATCTGACTATCACACTGTCGCCGCGTCTCTCTCTCTCTCTCGAGTTCCCGAAAAATTAGAAACAAAAAAAGAAAACGAAGAATTCAGAAAAAAATCACACACAGTCGAGTCGACTCACCTTCGCCGTTCATCCAGCCTCTCCGAGCCTCTCAGCAGTCCATACTCCCCCCTCGACGACTGGACGACGCAGATGTGTGTATACGGGGCTTGCGTGTGCCTTCCTCCTCCTCCTCCTCGTCACCCCGAGACGATTTTCCCGCGACTGCCTCTCGCTCTGCTTCTGCTGTCGGCTCTGGGAAAGCCGAGATTTCTCCGGGAGTCACCCTCCCCCACCACCCCTACTCCGCCGAGCGACTCCTCGCGCCGAGAGCCATGACGGGGGGGGGGTGCGTTTCTATATACGATAACGGGGAGGCCGACGAGGGGGGCTGCCTGCCACGCACGTGCGGCCGCGTAAATAAGGCTGCTGCTGCTGCTGCTGCTGTCTTGCGCTCTTGCAGCGAGGAGGACGGGAAAAACGGCGAGGCAGCCTCACCGCCGCGACATCGCACGGGTGACTGACGCGAACGGGCGAATATATATGCGCGCGAGCGCCGCGACGCTCCCTCCCTGCAGCAGCAGCAGCAGCGACGGCGACTCGCCTCTTTTCCGTCGCTCGTCGCTCCGTATGCAGCCTGCGGTATACGTGGATGTACACGACGCGCGCACGGGCTATTGTGTCCGTGGACTGATCATTTTTTTTTTTTTTTCTCGGAGCTCCCACGCACGCACTGCGTTTTAGGTGGAAAAGGCGGTTTCCGTGCGCTCGTCGGGGATGCGCGGGGAGACGAGGATCGTTGGCTCTTTTGTCTACGTATACGACTGCATCCGTACGTGCGCGGCTTTTATGGTTTGACGGGGGGTAGGGGGGGGGGCGGAATTGCGCGCGGGTCGTTGCTACTTGGCAGAGAGCGCACTTTTTCGCGGGTCGATTTCGCGCTCCGGCTTCTTCTTTGGCTCCGGCTCGCGCCTGCGCTCGTCATCTGCATCGGGGGGACCCCCGCCCCCCACCCCTCCGCTGCCGTGCCGGTGGAGCACACTGCAGTCGCGGTGTGTGTGTGTGTGTGTGTGTGTGTGTCTGGTCTATGACCTACACTACAGCACCACCCCGAAGAAGACGGCTACGACGACGACGACGGCGGCGACGCGCCCACTCCAATAATAGATGAGTCGGCCGACGAGAGCGAAGAGAGGCTAGACTCGCAGCGACGCGATATGCGGGCTATTTCCAATGTGCGAATGGAATTTTCGATGCGAGAGGAGAAGGCGGGGGGTGTAGAGTTTACGGGATGGACGGGGGATTCGCTGCGAGATTTTTTTTTTTTTGTTGCGGAGATGCACGAGGTAAGGGAGTAGAAGAAATCGTATTTTTCGACGGTGCAAGCGAGAGGAGAGAATTTTTTAAAAGTTTTAAGCTGGGCGGTAATGTTGATGATTTAGTCTTTTGTTGTACCGTATCTGCTAAGGGTACATTGACTGACAGCATTTGGAAATTAACTTTTGGAAAATATTTCGATCATCGCGAGCTCGTAAACGTAAAAATTTTTATTTGACTGCTTGGAACATTTCTTATGTATAGCTGAGAAAGCGATCAAAAGTGAAATCTCTAAAAAAATACTAATTTATTCCATAACGGAATACAAATTTTTGCACGTTTTAATTTAAAAATTTTTTTTAAATATTCATGTCCCTCAAACTCCCCAACAGATAAATTATTGCAATTAATTGTTTAAGAATTATCATGATGATAAATAATTAGTTGAATTTGTTAACTCTACGAAGGTGAGAGCAGGAAAAGTTTTATAGATTATCTAAACTATCTCAATTTTCGAGAATTTTTCATCATAATTCAAATTTTGAGTATTATTTATTGTAAGTTGTATCTATAAACGTAAGAAAATCAACTTGTAAAATCTGTTAAATACTTTGAGCCACATTCTAATCTAAAAATCGCAACTTTGACATAGTCTTTAGGCTCTAGAAGCTTTAAAAAACGCTTCGACAATGATATGTTAGAGAATTTTCAGTTCATGCGACTTTTCACACGGGCTTCGGTCGTGCGAAAAATGCCGCATAAGCTAAATTACCACCTTCCGCACTTTGTTCCGAAATGTATTATTATTTCGTTGTCTTGGCATCGATACGCGTTACCTAGACAACGGAACAAGATCTTGTATAGATTATTTTTTTAACTTCATGCTCGTGAACTTGTATTCACTACGATTTATTTTTATGATTCTATATGAAAAATCAATTTTGCAGATTTTCGGAAAAAAAAATTTAGAATTGCAAATTATTAATTATCTTGAAAAATTTCTTTCCGCTATTATTATAAATAATTTTCAATTTAAACATTTAACAGTTTAAATACTTTTCTCTTTGAGCCTACTTTAAACGAGAACTTTTTTATGCCAGACTCCTGTCCCGAGAAATTTACGAGGCTCATTTAACGATTTAGAAAATAGTGCCTGCTTTCTTTATCTGAAAGTTAGCAGAGAGTCCATTTTTAATATTATCGTAAATTTAATTTGCAATAAATACAAGTTTACGTCTCACTTACGACCAAAATTGCTTTGCAGTGCTATTTACCATCTACAAGATATTCTCTGCTATCTCTATCGTAAAGTTTAAGTAATTCAGTTTTTTTTTATTTCAAGTAAAAATTGACGCAATTACACGAAAAAGTGAATAATTTAAAGCCAATTTCATATTTTCGTATTTTTGTATTCATAACAGGTGTAATTATCAGGTGTAGAATAATAATAATTTAGGAGATATAAATGTAAATTATTTATGGTACATAAATCCACAGATCGTCATTTAACGCGATAAACAAAGCTTCTTTTGTGATTTACAAGATATTGACTTTTATTTCAAAAACTATATAGCTACGTGCATTTGGTTCACGAAGATTAAATTCAAACTTGTCGAACGCAAGCAGAAATTCACAGCGAATAGACGAGATGTCTCGCGAGATGTCCTGGTTATAAATTAGTACCAGTTTCAATGGACAGGATTTTCATTGTTTGCACTTGAAATTTCCCATTACAGTTTCGCTGATATCTGAAATACGATCAAACGTAATTTATTAGAAATAAAAAAAGAAGATTAAACTATGCTCGCAATCATTGCCAAGGTATAACGACGTGTTAAAATAAAGAGGTCCACTATACTCCAAGTTTCTTTGACTACAGTATAAAACGTAGATTTTCAATTTTCTGCGACAAAATTAAGTGAAAAAGTTTTTGTTATCAGCGCACTCAACCCTAATTACAAACAAAACGCGTCTAACTCATTTTTCAGACGCTCCGCGCATCATTATACAATTCGATGTAATCGTTTTGTTAGTATAAAAGAAAACGTCCTTCCCACAAAACTTTGGGGATCGCGTGAACAGTATCTCTTTACGTTCCGTTTCAGTGAACTAAGCAAAGCGCGCATGTTGCAACTGGGTTACATTTCTGAAAGCTTATTCAGCTCGATTATGATAGCGCGCTTCGCACTTTCGCGATGATGCTAACTTCTTACGCGCAAAGTTCGTTATTTTATGTGGACAGAAAAATTATAATTACTATTTATTTAATTGACGAGACGTGTTTACGTGTACCACCGGTATATATTATTTATTACGCGAAAAGTCAATGGGAAAACCAATCTTTTAAATATTCAAAATTTTTTTCGTCAACAAAAAAAAAAAAAAAAAAATAGCGACAACGTACCGACTGTGAGAAACGCGATTCGCGCACAAAGATCGTTGACGAGAATACCCACGCGAGCGAACATCTGGCTTTGTCCGTGGAATACAGTTCGGCGCTTATCGATCCTCCCAATCGTCATCCTTTCTTTCTATCTTCGCCTCTGTTCCGTGGAGCCCGAATACATGTGTTATACGTCCGAAAATACTGCGCGCCAACTACGATTTGCATCTGCTCTTCGAGAAGCCAATGCTACGCGTCGATGGAAACGTATAGAAGATACGTAACTTTTCTTTAGAATAATGTGAAAGATAAATGTTTTAGATTGATTTACGTAGAAGCTGACGCGTGATCCACAATTTTCCCGCTTTTTTCTAGTGACTATGATTTTGATAACACTTGCGACTATAATTTTATTTCTATTTCAATTTTTCGTAAGATTCCATCCTCTAGAAAATGGATGAGTCGGATGAAATTTTGGGAGTCGATTCCTGGTAGACGAGGAAAACAACTTCCAGTTTGATCTTAGCGTACGTAAATAGCAGTGTCACTTTAAGCACCTTCGCAACTTTGCTGTTCTACGTGTCCATCCAGTACAATTCTGTCAACCAGAAAATTAAAGGATAGAACATTTTATTGCGAAGAAGGTGTTTAGAAAAAGTTTTGCGCATACAAATTACGATCTCGAAAAAATTTTAAAATAGCTTAAAAATCTTTAAATTTAAAGCACAGTGCATAAAAATATGTTTTATTAAAATCATACGGATTTTCACTGGAAATCTCGATAAAAATTGACACACGCATAGAGCATATCATACAAACGTATATCGACTGAGACTTCCGGCAATATTCGTTGCAAGCCAGAAAAGCACACTGCAAGTTGAGCCATCGCAAACTCTCCTCTACACCCATAAATCTAAGATCTACAATATTTTTCTTTTTTTTCAGCATACTCCAAGAGCCGACGATATACGTCTGCCGCAAGGACCAGACCGACGCGAGCAACGGCCTGTTCGTCTTCTGGGCACTGGAGAACGACAAGATGTGGATTCCGACCGACGAGATCGGGCCGAACGAGGAGCTCGTGGCGACGGTGGTGCTGGACCTGCCCTGCTTCGACGAGAAAACCTCGTTCCAGGCGCACGGCACCGTTTTCTGCCAGTTCGACGACAAGCTCTTCCAGACGGCCCTGCCCGAGATGAAGCTTCGCGTCGAGAACACCGTCGACGGCAGCTGCGACATCGATTTCGAGGACGCGGACAAGGCCCTGGCCAGTGTGCTCTCGCTCAAGGTTCGTCCTTGCTTTCTTTCGAGCTCGATCGAGCGCACGATCGCAGTTGTTCAGGAGAATCGGAATGAAAGAATGATTTGATTTTTGTTTTAATCGCTGAGCCAGGCCATCTCGGTGGACAGAGTGCTCCTGCTGTCGCTGGAGGCGAACGCCGGTATGGGAAAACGGCTAACCGAGTTCTTGTCCGCCTACTCGTTCGTGGAGGTCTGCAAGGTCTGCGTGACGAGGGACGTCGGGGCCCTGCAGTTCTGCGTACTCGAGATTTTACCCACCCCCGAGGGCGACGTTCGGCTCTTCCTGTCGGCGAGGTAGGCGATTGTGAATATTTTACTTTTGACGATTTTTTGATACGAGAAATTCTGATTGTGCTTGAGCAGATCGGAAGCACAGCTGTCGGTAATTGTGAAGCTGATGCAGGAGTATTTGCCGGAGATGCTCGACTCGGAAAGGGAGCAGGCCGTGGACGAGGCCGCGGAAGCACTGCGACAGGAGCTGCAATTGTATCTCAGCTGCAATAGCGAGGCTGAATTGCAGAGAGCGAGGATAAAAACTGACTTGCTCATTCCCTGATTTTAGCGAGTGATTTTCGACAGATCGGGACAATTAGGAACGTTACGGATCGCATGTTTACGTAACTGAAAATTCTTTATTGCCGACTGTGTGGCGCGTATGCGATTCAGTGGTTGGAATGTAATTAACTTTTGTAAAGTCAAGATTTTTATAGTTTTAAAAAGCGCGTTTGATTCTTGGATCGTTTCGTCGAATTTATTTGAGGACTAATTGTAACTGTTTTGCAGTTCGATGAAAAACTCGACTGCTTGATTAGAAAATTATTTTAAACACATCTATACCTATACGAGAAATATTATATATTTTTACTGTGAGTAAAGGCCCTTGTGAGACTTGGAGCTCAAACATAAGTTAAGCAAAAATAATGAGAGAAATGAAGTTGAGAAGGCTTTGGACGAATGAAGTTGAGAACAAGACTGAGTTGAAGCATGACAAAAATATATTGTTTAAAATAAAATATTTTTAAGATACGAAAAAAAGAGATGAGGATTTTATTGCGTTTGTAGAAGATTGTTTTAAGATTTGTTAAAACTAATAATTAAAATGAAAGAACGAATTTAGGGTTTCTAACTGAAATTATGTCAAAAATAATAATGCTTCCAATACAACATAATTAATACAATGAATATTGGTGATAAGCCAGGCTGAAATAAAGATAAATCGTACCATCAGAAAAGTTTTTTCAATATTTTATTTTGTTAAACTATATAAAGCACATATTCATAGTAGATGTTTTGAGTGAGTGAGTGATAAGTAGTGACTGAGTCATTTATGGAGGATCTCGCTGAGTACTTTTGATAAAAAATATCATCGACTTTACTGTATTCCGCTGTTAGAGTCTGATAACTTAACCATTTTTTTTCATTCCCCAGTTTTACTCGCTTCAATTACATTATCTATTTAACACTCAAATTAGAAATGAAAATATGTCAATTATTCTGCGCTACTTCTACTTTATATAACTCTCACATTTTCAACATTTCAACAGGAAAAATAATAAAATTATTTTCAATCAATATTGAGCGTCACGATGTAATTAAGCGATAATATGCACGCTACTATCGACTTTGATGTTATAACTTTTCAGCGCGTTTAACAATGACATTTTTGCCGGTTTAACGGTTATTGTTAATATAAAACTGTACAATTGTTACCATTGCCTTCATCGGTAGTCAATTTTACTTTGCGATTAATCGGAGCTTACAAATGTCTTTATAAACTTTATAAATAAATTCAATAAAGCACCATTTTCTAACATACCACGAATAGTATTTTTCAAACAATTCTCTTCTTCAAAAATTAATAAAAAATTTCAAACGTTTTTTATCTGTAACGAATTAATACTACTGAAATGGTGAAACAAATCATACAACAGTTTAAGTAACAATCACAACCATTAGAATTAACATTAAATCATATAACCATTTGAAATATGTTAAACAACTCATAATGTTGAAATACTTTTTAATTTCTCAAACTTTTCAACAAGTTTTATGCTTCTGATTCATCTAAAATAGTCCCTCAACATTAGTAAAACGTATAACTGAAGAGATTTTTTATCCTGAAAGTCAAGTATCAAATAAATTTGACTAATTGTAGTAATGATTGCTATCATAATTGTTGTAACTAATAACTTTAAATTTTTATAGACATTATAACTACCCTGTATTTCGTAATTAATTCAAATGTTAAAGAACAACTTAATCTCATGAAAAACGAATTAAAGAACAGGTTCGGTGACTAATCCCAAAATAAAACACAAGGTACGACTCTTACTACAATTTAGATCTTAAGCTCTAAGTAGTTAGAATTAACTATGGCTACGACTTTCTCGTCTTTTATCTATAAATAATTACTCAAACAATGGAATACGGTAAAAATCCTCGAAGATAGCGGAGCTTTATGATATATATATTATATATAAACAAGTCCGCGAACAACAGTGTTGTAACTTTTAGCCTTACTGTTTCTCGTTTTTTTCTTTCGCTCGCGCTCTCTCACTCATTACATATTTTTCTGATCCATCAGCTTTGTATGTTTTGCATCTTTCTGATAGACACTGATCATGAAACCCCCCTTAAAACGCTACTTTAATGGCTATGTTTCGAAATTGACTATTTTATTCTTTTTCTCATTAACAACATCGTCATTAATATCTTCATCCACACGCCCACGAAAAAACTAGCGAGCAGGAGAACTTCATTTTTTTATAATAAGTTTATTTTTTTTATTCGTCTTATCAACTCTATTCTTAAAATCGCGACAATACTTCCTTACTTTTTCCCCAGCCATTTTTTAAAATAGATTAGAAGATTACAAAACTACGCAATTTTGTTGTAATATTAATTCAAATGTGATGCCTTTCTCTTTTAATTTCAATTCACGAGTTAAAGTTTCTATATTCGATTTGCGTCGCGTGAATTTTTCTTCCCTCATCACTATCATCTTCCACAAGTCTTATCTTTCAATCTCATTCATTGTTTTTATTTATAATATTTATATATATAATCGCATGATCGAGCGAAACCTCGTGCTACTTTTTAATTGTTAGTGTTTTTGGTTTGTGTATTCTAATACATACTTCTAAGCATCGTAACCTCACTCTGTCACACTTTTTCTCGCACTTGTGCTCTCTTCCTTGCTGTAACTTTTTCTCTTCCTTCCTTTCGCTCACTTTTGCACGCGCACATACGCTTATTTTTTTATTTGTCGTACTATCGCATTCAAATTCATGTAATGACGTTTTTTTTTGGTATAATTTGTCGTGTTCATTTTTTTATCATTTTCCTCGTGTTTGTATAGAAAAGGGGAAAAGCCGACTACAAAAAAGTCGATAAAGCGAGTGATTTTACACTGTCGGCAGCGTCAATTTATTCATTAATATATTTTTTGTTTTATTTTTGTTTTTTTTTTGTTCAGTGAAAAGAACTTGGATGTACTTTTTTTACATTATATACTTTGCTTAGAAAAAGAACAGAGATGATTTTTTTCACTGAGATTTACTTTTCTCATACGACTCATTTTGTTTTACTTAAAAGTCAACTCATTATTAGTGCGTAGTATATTTATTTGCTTTCTTATCGTGACTCTTGATAAACTTACGTACGTTTAATTTTTTTTCTTGATTTGTTGTTTGTTATGCTGATGTCTACCTGTTTTACATATTAAATATACAATACTGAAAACTAGTATATTTAATATGTACTTCACTAGTGAAACCTTGATTCTATGTCATGTTAGTTTTTATTTTTATATTTTGAATATAATTCTGTCTAATATATTTACAGTAACGCATTGTAGTTAATACGTTATTATTATTTTTTTATACCTTAATCTAACCGTCTTAACTTATGCTGTTGTCATTTTTGTATGTATTTATTCTCCATGTACAGCATTATCAGCATTATATATAATAATCCTATACATACTTTGCATTTTCTTCATACTGTATGTGTACAATACATTATGTTCGCTAAGGCATTCATTATGGCAAGTGTATTTAAAATTGCTGGTTTCAGGACATAATGCTTGAAACGCTTTTTCTCTTTCGCTTTTTTTTTTAAATAATGCAGACAGTGATAGTTTCGCGTTATAGGTAAGTAATCGTAACGGTAAACTAACGTAAATGTAATTATTAAATAAAATTATAATTACACTGTTTTGAACAAAATTGAAAAAATTTTTTAACACGATAATGATGTCACAGTAGGATACGAAAGTATCTTTTATAAAACAGATACCAGATAAATGTAAATAAATATATTAAACAACTTGTTAATAAAAATAAATATTGTGTTACGAGTACTTGCGAATATTTTGCACGATGCATATAATCAACAATGATATTCACTTACTATTTTTGCCATATCTTATATATTCAACATATATTTATATTACCTCGATGCTTCAAGTGAAGAAATGTTAATAAATTATTGAAATCTATAGTTCCAATTCCAACAGTATGTATAACAAAAACACGCGAAATCTGTAAGAATAGTCGACGAAAAACCCGCAGGTGCAGAAATAAAAGAGGAATATTCACACCACTTCCCCCGTTGTGCAAGATACAGACAGAATTTTTGCTTATTCTTTTTATAGATGTCATAAAATAAATAACAGTATTAAAAATAAATTTTTTGCGCTATAACGTAATAGTTAGGAATCTTTTTTTATTTTTAAATGTAATACTCAAATAAAAATAAATATTATTATTAATAAACACTTTACGTATTGCGCCATTTTAAGGCATTCATCCTAAAGATCTGCATTTGCCAATAAAGAGCTTCCGTACCTATAGCAACGTATTAGAATCAAAAATGTTGTCTGTACTTCGATATGGCGATTTTATATACAATATTAGTTATTAAAAATATATAAAGCACTCTCGATCTGTCTCTCTTGCACAACACGCTTTGTCTTTGCTAGAAAAATAAATTTTAGTAAAACACTTCAACTTGCACCAGCTCAACTAACAGTATTTTTTTCAATAGCGCGTAAATAATGTAGTATACATTATTTTATAACCTGCCCTTCCCTCGCGGAACCGTATAATCACATGCACAAATAAACACTTTCCGACATCCGCAAGTACTTTTGTGGCGTAGGCGCGTGACTATGAATTATTTAATATAGTAACTAAAATGAATAATTAGCGGAGAGAATTAACCAAATATTGGAATTGAACATTTATCAAAAAATATTTTTACAAATGTAGCACTTATAACATAAAAATAAAATAACGAAAATCAGAAATTAAGGGGATACAGGATGTAACGATCTCGAGTAATACTATGTACAGCAATTTGTCGGAAAATCTATAAGAGCATGTAGGTTTATTTTGTTTTATAACATTAACAATAACCAAATATAAAATAGTTGAAATCAACATAATGTGCATTTTCAACAGTGTACTATTTTAAAAATGGCGTTTTGTGATTATTTAATATCATTGTTGTTTTAACAGGTTTATCAGTACATAAATAATTGTCTGATATTAAATTGTTAATATAGAGATACTAACATTACATAAATTAAATGTATCCAAAAACAACATTTCGATCATTCAAGAAATTCTGTATTCAATTTCTATAACGTTATTAAAATAGTTCTAAAAATATTGTTTTTACTTTAACTATTTATTTAGGAGTGTCAATTATCTAAATTATAAGTAATCGTTTAACTAACTCAATATTGTTTGAATATTTTTTTTCAATACAGTAAAGTCCTTCATCGATCATCAAAGTGAAGAATTTCAACATATTATTTTCACTTATTCAAGAAGCCAGCTTGGTTAATGGTAAAAATTTTTTCAACTTAAATCTCTAGAATCATTTCAATGAAAGCAATTAGTGTCAAATTTGCTATATCTTGAAACACTCGATGTCGCTACTTCATTTTGGCCTGTTCAAGTCGTCTATTCTTTACTTCTAGGCTCTGATAATAGTTTATTTATCATTTTCAATCACTTACCATGGAATTTCAAGTTAATTGTACTATCCAAAAATAACGAATAAGCGCCTTCAATATGCCAAAATGAAGAACCTAGTTAATGAAGTAGTACTTCAAGATACAAAAAATTCGGTACTTATTGCTTTGATAGAAAGGTTTTACAGCTATAGCCCTTTCAGTAACAAAATGAAGGCTCACGAGAAGCGAGATTAGCCTTTAGAGAGTACTAAATACCAAAATTTGTAAAATGAATGAGTTTCAATCTACTAGAATGCTGCCTTGCACTTGACTACGTAAATGCATATTCACGCGCTTACACCTCACTTAATTAAACTTGTAGTTCGTCATACGTGTGCGCAGTTTTGATGTGTATGAGAGGCTTCGCGCATACAATATTTATGTTCGTCTCGTAGAAAATTGACACTAGGGTTATTATTTTATAAGGCGCACTACATTAGGTTATTAGTCGTAACACTTCTCACGAATATTTGAATCTGGGCAATTGATTCGATTCGTTTTTTACACGCTACTAAATTAACTTACAATATACGATTCTGCGATAAATTCATTCACATATGGAGATTACAATTTTTTTTACCAAAGATCTCTTCAACTGTAGCATCATTATTTAAAAGTAAACGAAACTATAAGTATATAAATCAATGTGCGAAAATTTTCATCTAAAAATGTCAATACATCGAAGAGCGCAAACACAACGTAACTTGACTGCATCCATCTAACACAAATCAAATCATAGCATATTGCAGCTAGATATCAAGTTTTTAGCATAGGCCTTTATAAGCATAGCGCATATATTAACAATACATTGAGCAATCCAATAAATATTTTAATTAAATTTGCTTCGAAACATCGTAGTCGCGTTCTTCGGTGTACCTACAGTTCTTAAAACCCAGTTTATTAAATTTACACATCTGCTACATAATATGTATGTACGCATGAGTCAATTCGTGAATACTCATACAAACTTGGTTTGAACGCAGGCTCGCATCATAACACATTTCGGTCGTGTGTAAATTTTTTTTTATTTAATGCAATGTCCTTTAAACCGGAAACGGCTCGAATGAAAAGTTAGACTTTCTGAACGGACGCTCGTGATCTTTTTTTTTAAATATTATATCAATGCTGCTGTCTAATTAGTTGTGTGTTGTGACTTAATTCGTTTTTGGAGATAATAATGCTTGCAGTCAAATTTCCTAGATCATTAATTTCGATCTTTCTTACTTAAAATGAAAAATTATAAAAAGCCATAAATCTCCATTCAAACTGGGAAATTCAGAACGGCATCTTTACGAATATACGTTCACCGTTTAATAATATAAAAGAATTTCCTGATATGCAAGATTTTTAATGAACGCGTTAGTCTTGAATTCCCCAAATAGTACAAGCTCATTATTATGAATAATCACGTCTTAAAGGCTTAATTCTTTTCGAATTTATCCTTACCAATCTGATTTACATTGATGAAATTTTTAACAGAGAAAATAATGTAATTTTGATAAATCTGGAATTGGAAAAAGATAAAATTTGAAAACAGGTATTGCTTATTTCTTCCTACAATTTAGCTAAGATAATGTTCATCCTTTTTTTTAACCTGTTAATTTTAATAGCTCCTATAATATTTAATAGAAATTATTGAGAGATGTTCTAGTCAATAACATTTTTTTTTATTTGACGCCGAATTCTTAAAAACCATTTCCGGTTCTTGGACAACCGTTTACATTCGCATTCATTCTCATTTCGAATAAATTGTTGCTATACAAAAAGGACTTGTATCACTATTTTTTACAGTCAATCTACATCTGTATAGCATATACACGCAAATTTTTATACCGTTTAGATTCACCATTCGCCATTTTTTACTTATTTTCTCTTCTGTTGTTAGTAGTTGCCTAATAGTCATATTTTTTATGCTTCAATTGATGCTTTGGTAATATATGTACCGAAACACTATTTTTTTTTCTCATCAATTAGAGTGTCTTGGTCTTAACATTAATAATATGTGATTTGTGTCTATTCTGTAGCAATAATTTCTATTTGTTATATGTTTTCGAACTAGAACTTACTTCGTTTTTTCTCCATTTAATGTGTATTTTTTTACTTTAATATTTTCATTTTCTTTCGATTAATTAACTCTCATTGAAGTAGTTGCAGAGTAGTAATAGTACTAGTATTAGCATGTTTTTGCTTTTCTTTTTTCTGTTATTTAATAGTTAACAGTGTTTCTCTTACCGTCAAATATTTCAAGGCGAATGCAGGGATGCAAAAATGAAGGCATAACAGCTATCACGATTTTTACAAAAAAAAAATTAAAAAAAAAATAGAAATAATAAGTATCATGTATTTCCTTTTCTTTTTTTATCGTTCGTGTGTTCGTGTATGTTACATATGTATACTTTTATTTTTATTTACGTGTGCAAATGATCATATCTCGTTATATTTATCGCGTAGGACGTATTTACATTATATGCAAGTTATATGTTACTGTAAAGATATGAATGCACCACATATCATAAATAATAAAAACAATCTTGTGCTTTTTCCCCTTTCTTCGTTTCATTTGAACGGTTTTGTCAACAAAATACAGTATTGCTGTTTCAAAAAAACCTATTTAATGATAAAACACCTTTTCTAATAAATTTAGTTTTACCAAATATAAATTTCAAGATTTTCATTATATTCAAATCATATCAGTAATAATAATTGTATAGCAATACTATATAACTTTATTTTATCGATACATATAATAGCATTATATTTGTTTAATTTTATTTTCATCCAAGAAAGATTCTTTTATGATATAATATGTAAAAGAGGTGTACGAATTATAAATTAACTTATTACATTGTTTCATAAAATAAATAAATCATTAATTACGAGTACTTAGAATGATTTGTTATTCATTTTTATACTATGAAAATAAAAATGAAAAATTTCAAGAATTTTTAACCGTTACACCCCTTTAAAAAATAAATTCTAATCTATTATTACAGAATGTTACAATTATATGCATTTTCAAAGAAAAATTTATTAATAATCATCATCTGTATGATAAACTTTTTATATGCTCATTCTGCGATAACGTGCCCATGTTTCTACTATACATTCCTTTTCATTAATATATAATATACCTTATTTATATATTTATAATTTGTCTAATAATATAGTAATGTTTGGTAATCATTGCAATCATAATAATAACAATAACTTATTTTATGTATATATATATAGTATTTATAGTATTTATAGCTTTACCATTTTTTATTTTATAGTACATAGCAATCGTTCATCTTGTATAAAGATTCCGTTTCTATGCTTGGCATTAATGTGGTTTTATTAAATTCCTCGACTTTTGCCCCCCTTGTATTCATCTTGAAAGCCCAAAGAGCACATAACAAGGTAACACGGTCTTTGGGCTTTTAGCGTCATCTGTTAACTAAATTTGCTTCTTCTTAAATCGGTTTTTAACGTTAGTTTCATCTTGTTCTATAGATTCATATTTTCCTTCGACATAATTAAGGACGGTCTTTCGAATACCGTTTACTTCTTCATTTCAATCACTATGTTCACAATTGACATTTGTATATTTTCTTAACTAATGTTTTGCTACAAAATTCCTCGACGAAAAAATTAATAACGAGCCTTAATTATTAATAATAATTAATACGAGCCTTCTACAACAGTACAAAAAAACATTAATATGAAAACTAAGATTACTTAATTATTTCAAGGAAAAACTGAAAGTCCTAGTGGTGTAAAATAAATTTAAAATCAAAACATATGGATTTAAAAAATAAATTACTAATTTACAAATATCAATTGTAAACAAAATAACCCGAAGACTAAGAGTTCATAAAACGACTTCAGATAATAGGTATTCATGTTTGCTGTTTCTTTTTCGAGTACTGCAACATAAGATAACTTATGAACGTGTTTAATTTGTTGTGTGCATAAATCTATTCACCAATATGTGTCACAACTCATTAAAATGAAAGAACATTTAAAAATCTTGCAAACGTAAGATTTCTAGAGAATTGGAGCAAATGTTTTTCTTTGTTAAATTCTTTCTATCAAATGTACTTTCTCAAACGTTGCAGCTACCATAATCCTTGCCAAACACGGAACTGAATAATTTTGCTGTATTTTTCTCACTTTTACATAATCAAAGCATCAATTTTACTGTAATATATGTGTGTACGGTGAATAGAAAATCGTGCTTCAATTATTTGTTTTCATCTAATTGAATATCATAATACACTGTATAATATTTTTCTCTCCTGTATCTTTTTCTCTAATCCGTAATTTGTTTGTGGGCATCGTCGCACGTGCACAGCAGTCACGCTCTGCGATCCACCCATTCAAAAACACCCATACATACATGTGCTCACACCTTTTCTTAATTGGTTCGTAGGCCTCTGCTATCTTTTTCGAATATATATGAGCGCTTGTGTAGTTGTATATGTTTATATGTGTGTGTGCAATTTTGTTTTCTCGAAAAAAGAATGAAGAGTCTTCCTCTCTCTCATCTTTTCTGCACTTTTCCCGAATTCATAACTTTGGTCACGCATACATTTTGTTTAGCTTTTAAAGATTTAACGAACGGAAAAGAACAAAGAATTCTTTCACGCAATTCTAACGTACACTTCTTCGTTTTGGCGGAGATACTTTTTACAGGGTTTAAACAATGAAGAGCTTTCGACAGCTTAGGCATTGTACATTACCCATGAATTATCAGTTCAGCAGTACTAAAGACTCCTCCTTAGAGTTGGGTTTTGGTGATTCTTCGCAGAAATCTTCGAATTTGATTTTACACACAGAAGAAACACTTTGTTTCATAGGAGGAATATATTCACAGGATTCCTTTGGATTACTGTTGAATTCGTTTGACACATCGTCCTCTTCATCAAGTCATATTGAAGCGTCGTGAATGTGTGAGGGCGGTGAATTATTACTTTTTGATACCACTCAACTTTATATTTTCAATCACCGACGTTCAGGTGTTCGTCAATTTGGATACGTACTTGTTCATCGTTTAGAATCGTGTGATTCTATAACTGACATGTGTTCAAATAAGTTTAATTTTCCTCTCATCGAATCGAAGGGAGAGACGTATGCGCAAACTTGTAGGAATCCCGTGAATCACGTAGTCGCCGAGGAAGTTGAGAGCAGACGGCGGCTATGCTTTAGTACCGCTGTGCGGGCTAGTAGTACGAGTGTCGTCATTGATACGAGTCCTTGTGGAAGGTGTCGCTCTTGTGGAATACCCTACGGCCTTCTCGCGTTAACTCCTGACTGGCGAAGTTGTTCTCCGACTTCGGCCTGGGTAAGAGGCACGTCGGCAACGATCGGAGTTCCATACTGTGGACCTGCAAGGAAATACAGTTATCTCTTTTAAATAATTTTAATAATGATTGCCTTCACGGTTTTAATAGGAATCGATTTCTTTTTGTTTGAACTTTCGAGCTGAAATTTTATCTTGGTAATTCATGAGATAATTGAGTTGGTTAGTTCAATAAACAAAAGCACAATAAAAACACAACAAAGTTGTTTGAGTTAGTAAAATAGTTACAAGTTACATTGACCTGTCTTACCGTCAAATAAATAACCTGCTTGACACATCGTGATACAACAGCGGAAATTTTTTTTTTATTTACAGACATTAACAGACAAAATTTGATTGTTTATTAGTGACAGAACTTTCTACTACTGAATATTGTAAGCCACTTTCGGATCATTCTGATTTTCAATTATTAGTCTTCTCTGGGTATTTTTTTTTTAACGATACTCAGTAATAAATTATAATTTATTGATTAAGTTATTATATTTAAAAAAGATTGATATTCGTACATAAAATGATTTTCCATTTGCAAGCACATTTCATCTTTATAAAAAACAAATTGAGACTGTATAAGAAGCTTTTTGCAATCTAAAACTTTCCTAAAATCTATCACTTGATCGGTATTACATGGGAAATTCATTTACAATATCCATGTCCTCGAGAGTAAAATACAATCTTATCCTTCTGTCGTATCATAAGAAAAGCAAAAAAAAAAGGTCTTGCTACGAAGTACAAAGGAAAAATTGCAATCGTCCGCGCAAACTTCAATCTCGGCGTAAGTTCCCATATGACGAGGTCGCCTCTCCAGGATTCTTCGCAATAATTACCGATTCTTCGCTGGCACTGGCGTGCGCCGCCTGCTCCGCCAGGGCATTCACAACAGCGTTTATCGTTTTTGATTCGCTGCCAAGATCCTCTTCGCGGTGCGCTACCAAGTTCGGATTCTTGCCGATTTTGTTTAGCCTGCAATGTGCAAGATGTCGATTAAGCGTAGGGAATGTCGCACGAGACGTAACCATCGATTAATCACGCTTGACCGTGAAACTTTCAGCAGCAGGATAAACTCGATTTTCACCATTTCCTCGTGACTGCGACGCATGCGTTTCCCCGTTTTCTTTTCTTTTCTGCTCTTTGCGTCTCGCGAGTTTTCGTTTTTCTCTTTATTTTGCAGTTGCACGATAAAAACGAGACAAGACCGCGAAGTTCGAGTGTGCATTGAAAATAATCATACATTTGTGAGGTCCAAGTGCCTGCTCTCATCAACACAGTTATGTTTATAACATGTTATTCTGGAGTAGAACTTTGCAACCATCACCACAATGTGCAGTCAACAATTATTATTATGTACTTGTGCAATATACAGATAATATAACGATATTAGTGAGAAGAAAGTAAATGATACAAAATTTGAGATAGATTATTATCATTAAATAACACTTACGTAATCTGGTTTAATAAATCAACATAAAAGCTGTAAAAATCATACAATAAAACAAATCGAAAGCAAGAAATAGATATCTTGTTTAATGCTGACTCGAACCTATGATTTCTAAATTATTCGTTCTACGTCAGTACGAGGCCATTGTAAATTCATCGTCGACTCTGATTATTGAATATGGCAGAAGTGGTAGAAATCAGGTTAATCCACACTGCTAAAGGTTTTGATTAATGACGGAATTGTTGATTAAATTAAAAACTTGGATGTTCTGATTCGAGTGTGATATGTTTGCATAAAAAGTTGCCGTGTTAATTGAAATAGCAACACATAAATTACTTAGCGTAATAGCAACAACACTGGTTTAGCAGTTAGCAAATAAAACGTTTTCAAGTCAAAGAGGCGGATGTCCCGTTCATTCAGATCGGCAGAGCGCTAAAACCAAGCCATTCGATTAAGCTTTTGCAGGTCAGTCTCCAAGTTCTGCCTACTTCTCCACCTTTTTGCCTTGATGAGTTAATGCTGCGACAACCTTTTTGCAAACTTGCCGATCTTTGCTTAAACGCATTCTACCCTTTATTTAAGTTTTGTAGGGCTTCGTTCACGTTCGCCGTGACTTTGTAGTTTTCAGTAGTACGCGAAAAAGTTCGAGAGAAGTATTCTAATTTATTGACACAGCGCAGCTTTTGGCGAGAAATCAATAGAAGAATCTTCTCGGGAGAAAGAACTGCGAGTGTCGATAAAGTAGGAAATCGCGAAGCGACACGACGACCGAGAGCCACGTCGTTTTACAAAAACAAGTCTTTGTTCGTGAGACGCGAAGATTGTAAACGAGTGAAACTTGTGGGCGAAGTATAGAGAATGTTTGCTCGGGAAAAAGAGAGATAAAACAATGTGGTGGGCACGTAAAATATAAAGAGCGAGACTGATAAATACAGGGGGGGGGGGTGGGGGGCGGACGATGCGACTGCAATACAGCTGATCAAAAAAGAATCGATAATCACAAAATATAACGAATGCAAGATAGAAGCGCGTGTGTGAGGGTGAGCACAGTTGATTAACACGCAGTAAAACAGATAATAATCGAGAACACATAAAAGTAACGGAATAAAAGAGAGCCGAAGGCGCATATATATATATAAAAATCACAAAATGGGCTGGGTGGATTTCGGCGATAGACAGATATACAGAGAGAGAGAGAGAGAAATACATAAGTAGTACAGAGCAGCGATATATAGCGAGAGCGAGTATAATAAAAATGGGGGGACGAGGGTAGCGATCGACATCTAGTGTTTTTTTTATAGCACACCAACTCGATAGAACAAACCTAACCAAAGCTTATACCTCTCGGCGGCAACGCTCTCCATGGTACGGCGCATCAAGGGATACTGATCCAGTACCGCGTTGAAGTGGTCCACCGAGAGGCTGAAGAGATTGCAGTAGGTCTCGGCCCGGACCGAGGCGACGCGTCTCGCGTTCGTCAGCAGGCAGATCTCGCCGAAGTACGAGCCGTCCGAGAGAGACGTTGCCACCTCGCCGTTGGCCATGACGATGTCGACGATGCCCTCCTGGATGAAGTACATCTTCGAGCCGATCGTGCCCTCCTTTATTATAATGTCACCTGCCCGGGCAAAAATTTACAATCGCCGATGAGTTAAGTCGTCTATCGTCTATCTCCGGCCGGAGCCACATCCCCCTCCTGCGTCTTACCCGGTTGGAAGACTTCGTAGCGGAGTTTCGTCACGACGTCCGAGACGAAATTCGAGTCGGCGTTGGCGAAGAACGGCACCGACGCCACGAGCGATCTGCAGTTGTAATTGATGACGTCCTATTGAGAGAGAAAGACAGAGAGCAAAGTGAATTCGATTAGCTTCGAGGTGATCTTTCTCGGCGCGCTGGGATTGGGGCCTTGGGGGGGAGGCACGTACACCGCGAGGGAACTGGGGAAAACGGCCGTTATTGCATTACCTCTCTCAGCTTTTCCGAAAGCTCGCCGAGAATGAGCTCCTCGTCGAAGAATTTGCCTTGGTAACGGTGCTCGAAGTACTCGGTTATTCTCTGTCGCATTTCCCTTGGTAGCTTACGGTAGGCCATGTACTCCTCCACTTGCTTCACCTAATTCGAACAGCCAACGTCATTATTATTTTATCTTTTGCATTGTGCGCTGTACCCTTGGCAAAAAAAAAAAAATAGATTGGGCTTATCACGATAGTATGTTATACACTTTATATTGAATGATCGTGACACAGACTGCGATGCCATTGTAAACCCTGATTCCATCAATGCAGAACATGATCAATTACGATTATATCTGTGGCTTGCAGGAAGAACCACTTAAGTGACATTTTGCGAAAAATTTTTTTATGTCGAATTCGAGGTGCTCTTAGTACCCTTTTTCATTGTACAATAGTAGGATTTCCGAAATGCACAAATATTTTAAATGCCAGCCGATTGCATAATCACTTAACTGCATCTCTCGTAAAAATGTTACCGCAGAACCACTTAAGTGCACTTGTTTTATTTTTATTTTTGTGCGAGATACACCGTGTGGAGTACATTAAAGCGGTATAATATATATCTAATTACCTATACCGATGTATTCGTCGGTTTTTTTAAATTTAAAAAAATTTTTTTAACGTTTTTAAATTTTTCAAAAATTGTCAATTTGCAAAAACAAAAAAATTACTGGAATCGCTCTGATAAAATTCATACGTATTCCTTAGCTGATTTTAAGAACTTATTACTCTTGAAAATTTTATCCAAAATTACGTGGTTTCTGAATAAAAAATTCGTAAAAGTCTTCGTAAAAAATTTTCAATTATAATATGCGCCAGTTTGACCACACCGAGGTTCAAAATCAATCCCCAAATCACGCATCTTTTAGGTTTGGACATTTATCCCATTGGTTAGAGGGGTTCCAGATACATTGCAAATGAAAACGTTCTTGAAATCTCGAATTAAAACAAATAATTGTGGAAAAACCATGTTTTTTTCCTTTAAACCGTTTTTCTCATAGTTAATAACAATTTCCGAAAATTTTAATTATACCATTGGAAAGGGCATGAGTTAAACTTTAAAAATATGCCCCGCCCGATTTTTTTTAATCGCAAATTACATTAGTTACGAGCTCTCAAAGAAAGTGACCGCATAACCACTTATCTGCAAAGTTCCCGCAGAACCACTTAACTCGAGTAATTTGTTTAGCTTGGGCGTCGAGAAAGAAACTATTTACAAATGTAATACTATGGTTGTATCCGTATCAGATACCTAATCAAATCAGCCAATACTTAGATCTTTTCTCTGACATTTCGATCTTACATATTACTCCAAACATTGAAATCACTTTTTCTCGAAAACACCAAAATGTCACTTAACTGGTTCTTCCTGTAAGCCACAGATATATATTACGCTATAATAGCGCCATATTTGACGGGAAAATTTCTACCAGGATACAGAATGAAAATTGAGAAGGCGCGAGAGCGAAGAAGCACCTTTTCGCGATACTGCCTCCTGGAGGAGTCGAGAGACTGGATGAGATTCGTCGCGTGACCGAGGAAGAGAGCGTAGCAGGTGGCGCCGCTGATCATACTCAGCATCGTGAGCCACATGTCGGTCAGCGATTGCGGCGGGAATCTCCCGTATCCAATGCACAGCATGTGGGACATCGCCTTAAAAAGAGCCCACGAGTACTGCTCCAGCCAGAAGGAGTCCTGGACAAACAGAACAATCCAAAAGGTAATCTCGAGGCGGTCCAGCACCCGGTGGGCTCTGCCGTTCTCTATACTCACTTGCAACTCGTTAATGGCCACCCACGAGTTGCTGGGAAAGCCCTGGAGCATCGGCACGAGAAATTGCAGGCAGCCGCTCCAGTGGCCGATCAGGAGCATCATACATATCAGGTTAAATATCCGCATGAACACCGACGCCATGTTCAGGAACTGCCAACAATAACGTCGCCCACTTTAGTTCCACTTGGCTCGCACGGTCTCCCCCCCCCCCCTCGACTCTCGGGGGGGTTGCTCTCTTTCTCTCTATCTCTAATCCTCGCCCCCGTCCTCGTTCACCACATAGCCCCGCCGTCCACACACACCACTCAACTCACCACCATATTTCCGCCCCGAGAGAAAGAGAGGAAATAAGTTATCAATCCCACGGATTCCCCCTTTTTTTCTCTCTCTCTCGCCTCAACCCACCCTCCACCGATCTCCTTCTTTCTCTCTCTCTCTCTCTCACCCCCTCTCGATCTCTCTCTCTCTCTCTCTTTTTTTATTACCTCTTGCGTGATATCGAGAAAGAATAGAGAAATTAATAACAGAACAAAAGTGGCGGTGGCGTGAGCACATCACAAGAGGAGGAAAAAAAATAAAATAAAAATGAAGAGGTAAATCAACACCAGGAGGAGGTAAGAACCAAGGGGTGGGGGGGAGGTTTTCGACCAACTTTTTTTTTTCTCTAGATAACACTCTGCGGATAGCGCACGCCTGTATATTCTACATTTCCGCTTGTATACACGCGAGTGTTCGATCTGACTTGTTTCTCGGGTATATACGGTCGAGAGCAAACAAGCGAATTTATGCACCGCACAGAAACGCACACGTGCCTAATACGCACGTGTACAGAGGGTGTACACAAAGTATCTATAACGCATATAGTGCGAGAAGACTTCGTCTACGTGCGTCGAATCTCGACGAGCTATGTGAAGACTTGGAAATATCTTGCACGTGAAATGTTAATTCGTGTATATATATATGCATACGTACGGCATACTGAATCTAGACGCATATATTATAGTTATGGCGTATATAGACACGTGTGTATGCATTACACGCTCGTCGACTGCGCTATTTCCGCGAAAATCGCTATGTACGCGAAACAGCGTGCGCTAAACGCAGATGGAGAAAAAATAAAGTCGGCTCGATCGGGAGATAAGTATTGCTAATCAAAATCAAACGACACAAATCTGTGTGTAGAAACTCATGAGGTATAATTTATATTATATATATATTTATAGGTATTATGACTGGACGTAGTGGATAGGCTATGTAACATAAACTATATCGGTATAAATGTATATTAAGGGTAAGTTTCACAAAATAAAATACGATGTAACAGTAAAAAAAGAACGTAACAGAGAAAAGTCAGCCGATTGATAAGGCGTTAGGTCGATTGTTAGTTCATCGTCGTGGAGCGTCGCTGTCGGGCGAACGTTTCTCTTTTCCTGCTCGGCATCACAGAAACTTTGCCATTATCATTTGCGCGCCAAAGCTCACCGACGATTTGCCCAAAAGCGAAGAAACGTCCGTCCCGATCGGCGACGATCTCCGCTTCGTATGTCAACTTCATTTTATATGCGTTTATGTATATTATGGCTCTAACACTGACACTCTTGTTAGTTCGGGTGACGAGTCGTTCTGATCGCATAAGAGATAATGCATGCTTGCGCCAGAGGAGATGTTTCGGACACACACACACACACCACAGTAAGTGACACAGAGACACGGCAGACAACGCAGGAAGTAACAGAAATTAAATTTGTATATATACCATATATAAAACATAGCACATAACAGAGGCACGTAATCGTCGAGACGGCAAAACTGTAGTAGGCGATGTTATGAATGAACAAGGTATATACGTGCGTATAAGAAGAGGAATCGCGAGGACGAATATCTCTCGCGGCGCGTCGATAAAAAAACAAACAAAGGAAATATTCGCTCAGCGAGAAATCGACAGCTGCGCTGTACAGCGACGTTCTCGTGGACCTTCCGCGCGGAGGCTGCAGCGCGACGATCACACGCGGCCGAAGAGAAAACAGATTGAAAATACAGCGCTCGCGCGCGGCGGCGGTAGCCAAAAAAATTTTCAGCCGGAAGAGATCTGAGATCTCTTTGAGGATCATAATGAAAAGGCCGCTGTGTTGTTTCAGGGTAGAGGCGCGCTCGAGGTAATTTTGCAGACCTCCGAAAAACAAAGTGTAATCTCACCTCTTTATCCCCGCGAAAAAAAATGTGTGTGTATATAACAGTGACGTTTGGCTGTCGGGGGCAGGGTATACGCTATATCGGCGCTCGCCGATCTTCCGAGCGTGAAATTTTCTCTTTCAGCCTCGTTTCGGGCTTCCGAGCGACGAGCCTGCTTATATACGTATATATACATTCCGGGCTTCTGCGCGGACGCGCAATTTTTCGCGGCGACTCGCTTGGAAAAGAAATTTTCACGAGCGGAATGCGTAGTATAGCTATACGCGTGTAGTATAAACGCCCGGTTCGGCGATTAATGCAGAAACGACGGTATAAAGTCGGCTTTGTTTGAGAACGCGACGGGTTACGATACGAACGTTAAATCCTCATTTTCATGTAAAACGTGCGATAAAGCTGGGAAGGCTGGACCGGCCGACACATCGAATTTTACGATTGGCTTTGTACAACGCCGGCATTTGCTTATCGAAAAAGAGGGAATTCGTTAATTTTAGCCGCGTCAGGCTCGTCACGAGCCCCCCCGAAATCTCCGTCGGGGAAAGAGTGTCCGCAATGACAAAAGTGGCCGATGCGCGCTCGCCGAACGAGCTCTCGATATATACGTTGCGTTCAATGAAGAGGAGCAGCCGATTGTTAACACTTAAATTGACTGAGCATCGTTTTTCCTGCGGTTGAAATTTCCAGGTCGAGTCGAGGAAAAACGACGACAGGCTCTTTTTCGTGACGTTCGCAAGAGATGGATGATTCCGACGAAGCTATAAGAAGGGACTATAGATATACATACGTTACCTGCTACTCTAAATGCGCTTGTGTTTTAATGAAGTAATGCATGTGGGTAAACACCTTCGTTACCTTTGCTCAACTTTTGGAGGGGGTTGCGATTCGAACAAGAGGAGAAAAGATTGTAGAGACTAAACTACGGGTCGCATCACAGATGTCGATCTGCTTTATCGAACGTCAACACGTGATTATGCAGCATTACACACATGGAAATGTTATGCATGAGATGTTCAGGACGATGTTGACAACAAAACAAACGATGGATTTGGACGAAAAAAAAATTGAAAAAATGCAGTTGGTATATATATAGGCATGTTTCGTTGTTGCTTACACCTGTATAACGCGCGCTCTCTTATAGTACCTATTATTATTTGATACATCCACAGTTCAAAAAAAAAAAGAAACTGTTAAACCAATAACAAAAAAAGGTAAATCCACACAATTATAAAAAAACAACATCAAGTCCAACAATGACAATAAAAAAACAGTGTTACAGAAGCATTGAAGCCAGGCAAGAAGCACATAGCCTAGAAATAGCGCACAGATTATCACAGTATATATATATTAGCGTTTGTCTGTTTTCTGGTGTACATACACAGCTCAAAAGTAAACAGCAGCTTGTTAGTCTGATTTGTATTTGTTTAAGCGGCAACAAACCTAAAATATCCAGGCAAAGACTATATGGGTATAACACTTATATATAAGAAAAAAAAATCACAGAAGCACGTTCTATAAGCACACATACATATTGTCTCAAAATCAAGTCTTAAAAATTAAACTAGCTATTTATCGACAGCTAGCCATATAATATCTATCTAAAATGGTATACAACATTCCAACTTCACTCTGAACACTTATATAAAAAAAGGATTTTGATACAAAAAAAAAGTTATACGTATACACACATGTAAAGTCAGCGACTGGTTGCTTTCCAGCCTCTGACGATATAAATCGAGTGCGGATATGCATAACGTATAGAGGCTTACATATGTACAATATATATATATATGTAATCCAGATACATCCGTAATATAATGAAAGCAGAGCTTCCCTTTTCGTTTGCGCTGAGTGAGGAGTTATACATATACATACATACACATAGAGTAAAAGTAAAGACACTGCGCCGAGGGATAAAAGAATCTCTAGCGCCTTCGCCTTATTAGGGAATGCAAATTAGGTTGGAGGTCGAGTACCGACCGCCGCCGCGCTTGATTGGCGGCCCGAGTTCTTACAGCGACGAGGCTCACATCGTACTATATATATGCCTCTGTGTCTCGTTACTTAGGGCCCTTACTTTTACTGTATATATACAGGTAACTGTTTTGTTCTGTTTTGTTTCTTTTTTCTCTATTTCTACATGAGTTGGCATTGGTACACTGTATTGGTATATATATACGCGAGGCAGTAATAATAATGATATCAAACTATATAACAACCAAAACTGGTGAGGTACAAAAGTAGGAAACGCAATTGCCGCGAGCGCGAGTGGCTCTCTCTTCGAATTTTCTTTTTCTTTTCTTTTGCCAAACTTTGTTCGCAGCACGCGTATATAATAATATAAGCATATAGGAGACCGATTCGCTGTAATATACGCGTAAAAAAATTTTTAAAAAAATGTTACTCTCTCACGCGAATTTTTTTTCCTTCCAAAGTAGTTTTACGCATACTTTGGGAAAAGCAGAGCAATAAGAAGAACGATAAGAGACGTTGTATATAATAAACAGAGGAAAAAAGTTTCGATTTAGAGAGACAAAGAGAAAGAGAGACAGAGAAGAGAGAGAGAGAGAGACGTGTAGACAAAGAGAAACCAGTATAGAGAAAGTAATCAGTCGAGAGAGAGAGAGAGAGAGAGAGAGAGAGAAAAGAAATAATAACGACAAACGAAGAGTAGAAACAATAACAAGAAGGTGAGGAAAGCAATATCACTGCAAACAGAAACAAACAAACTGTTAGCTTGATATATATAGTGCAGAGTAAAGGAGTTCGTCTAAGCTATTGTTAATGGATATATAAATGGTTAATGTGGATGAGAGACAGTATATAAGTGTGTGCAAATTACACGCGGGTAAAAAGCGACAGAGAAGGGACGCCCAATCACGTGCTTTTCATATAATTGTATATATGCACTGCGCCTGCAGCCCATCTAGCGATCAAAGAGTCACTGATTTTCCAAGCTTTCTTTTTCCTCTTTTTCAAGTTCATTTTACGCTCCGAAAAGTCTTTCGATACAATTCAAACTTCCCGCGTGTCTCCTGACAGTTGCGGTCGCGCGATTCCGAGTTTTGCTTTTCGAGCCGACTATACGGGTTAAATCGCGGGTAATTCGAAATATGAACATTTTTCTCGGCACACGTCCGAACGGAACGAGAGCTTAGAGGCAAATCCGTGCGTAGTGGCTTTGAAACCCGAATTTATAGTTTTTGTCGAAAACCGTAGGAATATATCCAAATATAAATGATACGCCAGTTTCACGGATATCCTGTGGCAGTCGCATGATTGAGTGAGCGAGTGTGTATATATCGAACGTGTTTACGAATATACGGGGGTGTAGTATATACTGGCGATCGTGCATGCAGCAACATCGCATACAAAAACACACGTTAACGTTTTCTCGCTGAGCAAAAAGTGCAAAAAGAATGTTTCTCACGCTCCCCAAAACTCAACGTGCTATACGCGCGTTCGAAGCCGTTACACTCGAGTCCAAAGACTCGTTCGATCGTTAGATAGGTGCTAATGATAATATGGCTTTGTATATAGATAATACGTTTATGTCAAGCGTAGCCTATATGCTGCTATTACGTATACAGTATATTATAATAGAAACAATATATAACTGATGCGGCGATAAAAAAGATCAAAAGCAAATGTATTGAGTATATAACGTAATATAGAAAACCAGCGAGCCAATCAGCGTGCTGCTCTTCTTTCCACCGCCCTCGCACGACAGAATATGCATATTATCATCGTGAAGCTCGTGCTCCTGGCAGCTGCCTCGCCGCGAATCTCGACGGAAGCTCTCCCGGTCTCGCCCCCCCCCCCCTCTGCCCCGAAAATTCTTGAAGCGCGAAATAACAACATTCAACAAACAACAGTGGCAGCAGCAACAACTGATCAATTCGAGCAGTACAAGTGCACAGTCTACAGTGTATACAGTGTACTTATACACTTGCAAGTTGAAAACAATGACTCGGTGTGTAGCCGATACTCATCGCTGTATACTCGAGTATATAGCAGCGAGTTCGAGCATCTCTCTCGATATATACGTTTATGCAAATCTACGTACAAATATAGCACGAGTCTAACGTCTGCGATTGGGTGCTCTGGGATACTTTTCAGCTCGATCGCGTGCTTCACGAGGTCTAAAATCTAAAGTTTATACACACAATTATAATGTTATATAACTGAGAGTTGTATATATGCGGTGCTGGATCGAAGCTTTCGTAAGAGCGAGAGAGTTTCCGTCGAGACCCCCGCCGAGGACGCTTCGCCAGTTCACGAGAACAAAGGAGACGTGCTTGTTAGAAAAAAAAATTTGCCTTTTTTTCTTTCCCTTTTTCTTTCATTTATATAGGCTTGAACATTTAACGGACATGTATAGTCGGCGCAAGTGCGTGGGTAGAGAGCTTGAGCGCAAAAATTTTTTGTTTGTTTGTTTGTTTTTTTCGTTTTCAAGGGCGGGTTACCTTAAAAATAAGGTCGCTTTTGCTGAAACCAGACTTCTTTTTATTCATATTGTCAGAGCTTAGGCGCCCCCTCCGCTCAGTGCGTTTTTTTTGTAGGTTCTGCAATATCTAGAAACAAAAGAAAGCCGGGACATAGCAAGACATAGTAAAGAAGAGGAAACAAGGTTACAGAAAAATGTTTGCACAGAGAAATTTCTTTTCTTTTTTTTCATTTTTTTTCTTTTTTTTTTGTTATTACAGTTTGTTTAAATGCTTTTCTTTTAACATTGTTTTTCATTTAAGAAGACCTTTTAGAATTGAAAGTAGGAGTGTTGCTTTTATATTTCAGTATAGAAAAAAGAAAAGTAAAGAGTATAGATATAGGTAATTGTCGTAAGTTTCGTTCTTTGATTTGTTAGTACGAAATACATAATAAAAGAATTTTCTGAAGAACGTTAGAGCTTAAAGAAAACGAAGATGCGAAACGAAATTACACAATTCAAGCAGGTTTTTGCATTCTGCATTAACTCCCGTTGATTGCATAACAATGTTCTCTTCGATAAGCATTAGTACGCAGATTATATATTAGCATTTTTATTATTGTTATTTTGCCAAGCTAGGCTTTTCGTAATGATAATTTGTTTGTGTGGATTCTACTTGAAAAAAATTATCATTTTTTTGTTTATTAAATTATGTAAACAACATTGTAAAAATAAAAGCGACATTCACTTCTGTCTGGTTAGTTTTTTAATTGCTATTCAACAGAATAAAAAGTATATCGCTGCTTCATATATAACTTAGAAGTTTCTGTTTAACATTCCATAAAAGAAACTTCTCGATAAATTAGTTCTGCATAGTCGTACAAGTTGACCAGTTATCATAAAATAACTTAACCGATCAATTATTTGCATTATTGATAAACCTTTAGTGCGCATCGATACTTCACAATTGATATGTTAGTCAATTCATTACGACCGCAACTAGCCTATCGAATCTGTGGTATCTATAGAGAAGAGAAAAGCCATTCAGAAAAGCGCACGTCATTTATTCTCATTTGCATCAAACGCTTAAGCAATAAGAATCGAATATATATGCGTAACGTATTTTTTATAACGCTTCCTGGTAGAAAATCAAGTGGTTCTGCTGGATAGTCTTATAAGCAAGTAACATAAAAGTGTAATCAGTTTAGCATTTATAGCGACAGATAAGGTTAGCGAAATAAAGTTGTTTTCATCGATTACAGAGCTTTGGAAAAAAAGCAATATTGTCTGCATGTGACAGACAAAACGTTGTTAATACAGGTTATTACTGTTTCTAGACTTTAAAACAAAAATACATGTATTTGTGTATTAATTATTAACATGAGTTTATAGTAATTGGAAACAAACATAATAATTAATTAAATTACATGTTTTCCATGTAGGTAAATATCAAAAGTCTATTACAGATCAGAGTAAAATTTTATGAGAATACAAATACGAATGTACTTGAGAAAACATGCAAAGTTTTACGTGCTTAGTATTATAAGAAGGCCAAATGTCATTTCTTCGAAGATTTTACAGGTAACGTGATCTAAAATCTCTGGAGCCATCTAAATAGCAGCTACACTTTTTATCCTTAACGGTCAGGTCGAGGCAATTATCACTCTTGTTACATAAAAAAAAGTCAAAAAAATCAAACTGAGAAAAGTTCAAGAATATATTGAAGACTATATGAATGTAACAATAATTTTGGCCAGATATTTTTGGTAACAATTATTAGTATAATAATCCTTCGCATTGATAAATAGAAGCAAAATTTTACTTCATATGTTTGAAGTAAATAAATATACTTCTAATAAGAAACGCGTTTGAAAGTGAGTTTTAAAAATAGAATTTTTAAATAGCATATCATTACATTTGATTTGTATTGTTACTGGTATAACCATTTTATTGAGGTAATAAAAGTGTCAGAGAGCAGCTGAGTTTAGTAAACTAACCAGCTTAACCAACTTATTTTCTAACAAGTAAATATTAATAAGTTTTATAAAAATAGAAATTTTTACTTTCTCATTTCCGAATATTTATGATCGAGGGAAGGAAAGATGTTATAGTGACAAACCTAATTGTCAATAGACTGTAAGAGAAATAAAAAAAAATATATTGCTTTAACATTACTGTAGTTTAAAAAATGTTTAAGGGCGCCGCAATTATATTTAAGTTTTGTCTCCGCGATTTATCTGAAATAAAATCGCCACATATTACCAAAAAGTTACGAGAAACTCTTATGAATCTATTTTTATTATTAAATTATGTTATTTATTTGTTCTCATTCTTCCGGTCATTCATCATTCAATCTCACTCTCTTCATCTTACTTAATATAAATTATGCTTCAACATAACTGTAAGGTATGTTAATATACTTATATTATTTGATTAAAAAACCCCTAGTGATTCTGAATTTAGTTTTTCTTTTTTTGATTCAAAAATATATTCAAAATAAAAAGATAGGCTCCTTCCTGATCAAAATAATTTAAGTTTGATATACAAACATTTTCATTTTTCATGATTACCTAGACATAGACGCTGTCATGTATATATCCTGGGGAATAACTTAATTATTAAAAGTAGATTTTTAAAAGACAATTTAATAAACCACTTTATGATTAGGCATGGTGATTATGATGGCGAGTAAAAAACCAATTATAACTTTTTATTTATGTTTGTTGCGAGGATTGTTAAGATACGATAAAAAAACTCGAATCAATAAATTAATATGATTATACTGGGAGCAACATAACAGAAAAATGTTATAAATTTTATTCAAAATATACAGGTATCTTATTTATTTATTTAAATATTACTATTCTTTAATTTTAGTTTGATTGAATTTATAAGAAATCAGTATTGAAAAGATAGTAAGATATTGAAGGTCTTATGTAAAAGTCGTTGAAATAATAGATAAGAATAGTCTAATGAAATTTTGAAAAGAGAAATTTAGTGACGATTGAAAGAAGACGATCAGAATAAGTATAGGAACATAAAGATGGGAGAACTAAAATAAAAGCGTGCTAATATTAAATTAAAGAATGCAAGTGAAATAAGTGCCATTGTTTTATCGCTTACTGCTATTTCTAGTAATTGTTTCTGTTTTCTTCGTTTCCACTGAAACTTTTTTATTACTGCCTCATCAGCAGTTACTTAATAAACATGTACACAACATATCGTTCCCGCGAAAAATATTTTTGACGTACCTTGGACGTTTGAGAATTTTCTGTTAAAAAAACAAGCAACTATGAACGACATAAAACTGTTAGCAGGCAGCAGATTTTCAATGTCGAAATAGATATTTAGAATATACGTATAAAAAACGCAAAAAAGATCCCATACATGTAAAAACACGGTTTTCTCTATAGCAATGCACTAACCATTGTACAATAACAATTTGTTTCTATATGGATTGTTTGTACATCACTATTCAATCCAATCATAATTCTTTTCTATGAATGTTTTTTCTACAATCATTATACATAATTTCTGTCAACTGTAATTTAAATAATTATTGTTAAAAAAATAAATTGTGAAAAAAATGAAAAAAGAAAATAAACGAAATAAAAGCTCGAGCATTTTGTAACTCAAAAACTGAAAAATTATAAAAGAAATTATAACACCTAACACACAAGCAAAAATACAATCGAAATCATAATAAACAACAAAGAATAAAGTTTATAATCGAGAAATGATATAAATTTATAATAAATGAAAATTAAAAAATTAAAATAATAACGACAACGACAATAACAGTAATGAAGATGCAGACCGACCAACTTTTCAATAATAAAAATTGTATGTCAACAATTGCGCGCTACACGTCAAACATCTTACGAAAAATATAAACTTTTTAATTATTTAATCGTATAATTTAATTATAATAAAATTTATTAAAAATATAAAAGATGTTTGGCGCGAAAGGCTACCACAACATAAGTCACGTTTGTCTGACAATATAGTGGTCAGATTAGGTAAAACTGTGCATATACATATACATATCATGTAAGTCTATGTATACATATACAATGACAAAATCATTTATTAGTAACATATTATCATAACCCGACGAACATAACAAGGCACGAAAACATAGCAGAAATCGTTTCCAGGAACACGCTAACATTAAGGAGTTCAGCTACCGTGTGAAACATGGATCTCTATTCATATTAATTCTTATCTATTTTTATAATTATTCTATACATTTGCAGATGCTGCAACTAAAAGAATAATCTTTGATATTGCACATGAATATTTGAAAAATATAAGTACTGCAATTTTTAAATACTTATTTTACTTGCAACTGTTACGCAGACAGGTAATTTCGTAGTTTTTTCAGCTGCTAAATCATAATATCGATTCAGCAAAATCAAATATTCAAACTCAGTAACTTCATAAGCACTGGATTTCTACTCTAAAAATCTTTCTAACACAATTTATGTGAATATTGTGAGGACGCGCAAAAGCGAATCTTTTTTATTTCTAAATAGAAACAGAAAATGTGAGTAATTCTGCATTGGTGATAAAAAATAGCATGAAGATGGAATAACTAAGAATTTAGGTAATGGATCCATGTTACAACACGTGGATGTTAATGTTGGTGTGTGGTTTTGGCAGCAGACCTGATCAAAGCAAATATGTATATATTGTCGCGACTTGGTTTATGTCAACACATTTTTCTGTTTATATGATGTAAACAAGTGTATGTACATCATTGCTCCTTTGCTTATGTCTAAATAAATCTGATAAAAGTGATAATAGGGTAAATACAGTGTGGACAAATGAAGACAATTATTGATATAATGCAGAATTTGTGAAAAAACACTGAAAAAGTCTTGAACTTTGAATAATTATAGAGTTTTCCAATTATGGACTAAGTTATAATGCATAATTAATACTACATGAACTAGTTCTTGGTAAAAATATCAATAACATTCTTAAATTTTATTGATAATATCTAATATTTAAAGTTATAAATCCGAAAACTAAGGCCAAGCACCATCTAGGTGCAGATATTCCTAACTTTTAAACTATGTTTTTATCGATAAAACAGTGACGGTTATCTTTAAATTTATATCACGGTTATTCCGACTGAATTATTTAAATTTTGCAAATATTTCTGTAAATATTCAACTTTTTCTCATTAATCAAAATACAAAATGACATTATCGATCAAGTCTTTTCTCAGTATTGCATACATTGTTGATTGTCAAGGGTAAACGGGTTTGAAACTTATAATGGATTGTATGACTGCAGAATCAAGAATAAATGCAAAAAATAAAATTATATCAAAGCTTTAAACTCAATTGCTTAGCTTACGATCAGTTCTGCTCTCCAGAAGGAGGACTAAAATATATTTAGTATATAGGGTTGTAAGAAACTTGTTACTTCAGACTGAACGACAAACTATTATATGCAACTCTGACTAGTGTGTCAAAAACCACATTAATTAATATATATATTATTGAAAAAAAAATAAAAATAAACTTGATCTAGCGGTAATAATATATATACGTAGAAACATTAAGTTTGAATTAACGAACGCTTGTCATATTCAAGAGAGCAAAAGTGCGAGGGGCCGTTTTAGTGGGCCTCCGGTTATTGCTTGTGGGTTTTAGCGTATTGGCAGGAAGGCACACCTTGCTGGTTCGATCTGGTTGGGGCGGTGTAGCCCGACGCTCGTAGTGCCTCTCCGGCTGTTGGTAAAGGGGGATCTGCAAACCCAGTCGGAATACGTGTTCGCAAAAGACCCAGTATATATCTTAGCCAGGTATATACATTGTTTTTTATTTTTATGAGGAAAGGGGGCTATTGTTAGTATTATACCGCTTTTATACTGCTTAATTAAACATAATCAAAGGATAGGATTTAAATTCAAACTCAACGCTTATTTGTTTTTTTTAATTCGCCAAATTGTAATCAAATTCATGTGATAATCTTTTCATAATTTATCTTGTGCGCCTAAGAATTTCAAATATATATTTATTGTCGAAATTCAAAGCATCCCGATTTCGCAGGAAACAAGTTCAATTTATCTCTACATAAATAAATGATGGTATGGATTTTGTCAAGATGATCGACGATGATTTAATTAATTAAATTTTCTACAAAATTTTCAAAAAAAAGTTAAAAGGTACTAAAGAATATTTTTTAAACTTATGTTTAGAAGAACTTTACGAATAAATCATATTAGCGGGTATCAATATTAACAGATAAGGAAGGAAAGATTGGTCGCTATAGAGAAATGCTGAAGAAAAGCTAAAATTACACACGACGAAAGATAATAAATTTTGAAATTCAGATGCCAAATTATTTTCATGCCAACCATTTTTATTCAATTGCACTTTAATAAAATGTAAAATGATTTATTAATTAGTAAACATATATAACTGAAACGAGAATAATACTTTCGTAAATGTATAAAATTTGTTGAATAAAAATGTTGATTTTTGAAATGACTTAATTATTTCAGGGGTATTTACCGTGTGATGTGATAAAATGTAGATCTATAATTAATCGCAACTATTCTCTTGAATATTTTTACGTGATAGCACCATTTTTTAATAAATCCTATGTTTTGTTTGAAAGTAGTGAATTTGAATAACCAGTAGATCAATAAATTTTCACGGTTAACCTAATTCTTTTTTAGTGCGCAAACTATAAGTTATAAGTGATGACAAATAGTAACTTGAATACTGAAGGATAATTGGGAAATTCTAATATGGATAGTTTGAAATTGAGAATACCGAAATAGCAAGATCAATCTATTTCGCTAATGAACATCATTAACAATTCAATAGTGCTTCTAATACTATGGAGTAATAAAAGCGAAATTTCCCTTTTATTGATACGCTTCTGATTTTAGGATATTCACTTTCTAAAAGTAAATAATATTCCACCTTCTAAAAGTAAATAAGAGTGGCATAATTGATATTGTACTAAGCAAAATAAGAAGCAAAATAAACGAATTCATGAACTTGAGGATGACATATTAAAAATGCTTATATGGAATAGAAAGTGATCAAAATCTACTTAAAATTTTTAAAACGACATTCAGGATTTTTGAATCAATCATAGTTGTTTGATTTAACGTTCTCAAATAATTATACAAATATCAACTATTTTTCATTGCACAGACTGCATAATCAATATCTCGTAAGCATTTTTGTTATCAACGTTTTGTAAAACATATTTAAACGTTTAATTGAATATCTTTAGAAATTAAAAAGAAAATGTGTAATAAAATAATGTGCTATGTTCAACATTCAATCCAGCTTATATCTTACATAGATATACATTCACTGCATCCAACCTGTTTAGAAAATTGTCTGTCATCTACGTATTTCAATAGTTGTGTATTACTATGTCCTACCAAATACATATGTAGAGTATTTATAGTTTACTGTCTTTTTAAATTGTTTGGGGTCAACTTAGCATAATATATTAATTATATATAGAAAGCTTCTGCCGTGATACAGATTACATAGCCCACTTTAGGTAAAATTGTAAAAATGGAATTTCCCAACTAACTTGTCGCAAGTATAAATTTTCAACTTTTGTCTAGCAGTTTAAGAGTTATTTTGTCACAACACACTAGTGCATTTCTTTAATCATTTTACCAACTTTCGCTGTGCCAAGTTACTTCGTTCCCGTCAGCCGGCAGTACACTTCAGTCCGGATTAATCTGCTAAATTGAAAAATTTAATTTTTTGGAAAAAATTAAAGTAGTTTGGTGCTGTGACGACAATTGTTTAAAGCCCCTTTGTAGTCAAGAGCTATTCTTTTAGTTCTATAGGCATATCCGATTAGCAAGAGCATTTTTCTGCCCCTGGAAACGCTTTACCGCATCAAACAACTTAAACGAGCATCTCATTCATAAGTTAGTTGAGAAATTCCAGTTTGTTCAACTTTATTAAAATAAAGTAGACTGACGTATACAGAGGTATATTTTTGTAATACGAAAAACGACGAGCTAATACTAGAATATAAAATATATAGTATAAGTATATGTATAACGTATATAGAATAATAATAGTAATAATAATAATAATAATAATAATAATATTAATAAAAAAAATTTAGAAATATTAAATGGATACTTACATAGACCTCTTCCCATTGCGAGACATAACGTACGAGTCTCGATAATCGAAGTAACCTAACGAGCGACAGGAGTTTCGCTAGCCTGAGAATCCTGAGGGCACGACCAGCATGCAAAATCTGGAAGGACTCGCTGAAATCCTGAAACTACACAATAAAAAAATAGTGCGCATTATTAAGTCATCTGCAGATGTAGATCGAAGCCCTTTCATGTTTGCATCTACATATTAAATCTATAGTTATTCGAATTGCATTATTATATTTTTATACATATAAATTCATGAAAACTTGAATAAATAATAGACGTACTTGATTAAATATGAGGAAAATATAATCTAACGGTATGGAGGAGATGAGGTCAAGAAAAAACCATGTCCTGAGGTAGTGTTTTGCGATTAACTTTGGATCTAATATCACTTGCTCAGCGTTGTCCTGCTGCATGATGCCTGTGGCGAAAATGCGAAAATTACAATTAAGTGTAAACTAAATTTTTCAATGCGAAAAAAGTTAAATAATCCAGGTAACACACTTACCGGTCCTAAAGTTGACTACGAGGTCTATAAGAAATATTGTATCGGAAAGGCAGTTGAAGGCTATCCACCGTGTGCTCAAATCGTCATTGAAAAAACTAATAGCGACCGGTAGAATGATTAGGTTGGCCACCAGAAGAAGAAGCATGCACAAGTCCCAATAAAACCTGCGAACAATACAATACATTTTTTATGTCCGCCTCTACCGCTTCATGTTTTTTACGCTATAATACAACTCACTAAGCCTAAAACCCTTTCAGACTATAACCGCGCTTATAATATATTGCGTATATTATTCGAAGGTTAAATAGTGTTTATTGCAATGTTGTGATACAGTTTTACGGTATGTTTCGGGGAGTAGAGCAGGGAATTTATGCAGCACATTCTGCTGTCTCAGTGCGGTGTAAGAGTCTTTCGTTAATGTATGCAAAACTCGTCGGCGGAATTGAAACACTGCGCATGCTCGATCATAAATATGGGCATCAGCAGTATATCGATCGACCCTATCTTTATTGATAGTAAAATGCACGTACAGTTAAGGTGTATACACGGACTTCCGAAAATTCGACGCGAAATTTCGAAAAAGAATTTTCCTAAAGGGTACACAAAGAAGAAAGAAGCATATAATTCATATCACGAGCGCCACGGCAAATTGGGCCAATTAGAAGCACCAGTCGGCTTCTTTACAAACTTGAAAACCCATCAAACGGATCGTCGCCAGTATATCCTGTCATTGTCGCTCTCCGTTTCATATAAACACGGGGCTCGCGCCGTATCGTTCAATCAAGTTCGAATTAAAAAAAAAGTTGCTGAAATTCGTGTGGACAGAAATTACGCACGTTACACTTTGTTAGATGTCATTTCCTGCTTGTGGCGAGCGAGAGCGAGAGGTCCGAGTCCCCGTCCTATGAGTCATCGTTCCGCTTCTTCAGCTCTTCGCTATAAGTTGAGCGTTAACCGTAATTTATCAGGAGCCGCGGCGACGCGAGCCACGGCGTCTACATAATGCCAAGCCAAGCGTATTTATATATATAAGTATATATTACACATGCGGACTTGCGGCGCGCAACTTTCCGAAGAATCGTATACGTCTTTTTTTGGCGTAGAGCTGGCGGCGTTCGTTCGGGGATTCCGGCATGTGGAGGGGAGGGTCGGGGGGCATGATTAATAGCGAAATAAGATGTCGCTATACGCGCCTCGTTGTTTCGCACTCGTCGTGTATAGCAGTAACAGCGGCAGCAGTGTTATAAAGCGCTCGCGAGCGCCCACTCGTCGTCGGTAGCCTCGGGTCATGGTCGCCTGCTGCTGCTGCTGCTGCTGCTGGCTTTTTCCTTCACTTTCTTCCTGTGTCTTTCTCCTCCTTCGCCAAAGTCTATACGCGCGCGCGCACGTGCCCCACGGGCTAATGTAGAAGTTTGTCTCCATTTTTCAGACGCATAAATACGCGTTAGCTGCTTGGTTTCTTTATTCCTTTTTCTCGCCTTCTTCTTTTTTTTTTTAATTCCCAGTTAATTTTCAGCGCGATTATGCCGCGTTACGCCAGAACGAACAGTATATATATAACAGTCGGCGCGACGACGGCGAGTTGTCGTTAGTTAATGTATACATAATATCTGTACGAATGCAACAATTGTTCTTTTGTTAGGCAAAGCGTTATGGCTCCGACAAAGCGGCCTATAAATAAAAGATTTTACGGTATGCGTGCGCGGGCAAAAAGCGTGAAATTACGACGCCGAGAAGAAAAGAAGATGAGCCCGTCGCGTTTCGAGTGCATAATTTTTTGCCGCGCGGCGATCGGAAGAGCAGCGGGATGATTTATCAGTTTTATGCTAAATTACGAAAAAGAAAACGGCGACGGCTTTGTTCGCGTCGCGTCGCATAAGCGCGCGTATATAGCTGCATCGAGAAGCGATGAGTCGCTCCCGTCGCGGACGTATATATATATATAATATACTGCGCACATAAGGTGTACGACGATAAATACTTGAGCGTAAGGCCGAACTAACGGAATTAATTTCCCGTCGATTCTCGTTTCGCCCGGATAGATCTGCGCTTAAGCTGCTGCAGAGCCTGTCGATTTTACGAACCGACGGTCGCGTACGCACGCGAATAATTCATACTAATTTCCAGCCGAGGGTGAACGAGGGATATAGTCTGCGGAGCTGTATACGTACGAGTGCATTTCGCATCGGGGATCAATTATTATCGTCGCCGCGCGCAGCGCCGCCCGAGAGATGGACTTTGATTTCGCGTATCGCCTCTGCGCATTAAAGTCCGGGGAGCCGATAATATCTGCGCTAATTGCCCGAACGAGCAAATTAACGAGCCGCGTATATTTTCAAGATCCATAAAATTTCGTTTGCTATAGAGTGGAATAGACGCTGCAGACTCGCTGCTCTCTCGTATATACGTGTGTATATCATACGTTGTGTATATTGTTGCGAGATAGAGAGAGAGAGAGAAAGTAGGACAGAGAGACTATATACGTGTGGCCCTCTGCTGCGCACGTGTAAACAGGGCCAATGTTATTTAATTTATTAATGCATTATGGACTTTTTGTGCCGGCTCTTTTTGCCCGCTTTTTTTTCGGCGGAACGCGTGTGTCGTGTATAAGTATGCTACTTGTGAATACAAAGTGAATGGCATTAAAATTCAAATTTCCCGCCGCGCGATAGAGCGGACCAGAATAGCGTCTAATTTATATACTTGTAAACTGCCGTGCGGTAACAATTGTTGCAATTAGCCACGGGGCGCTTGTTCAGCGTTGTAATCTGCACCTTTTTGTGAAAAGCTCGAAATTCGCGTTGTAATTTCTTAATGAGGAAAGCAGCGCGGCGTTTCATAAATTGCAGCGCAATGTTCGAAATACGCTCGTTTTGTTCAAAGTTTTTTCATTCAAGTGTAATCAAAACGTAAACTCGAAACTTTGTGAATTTATGGATAACTGCGTAACGAGCGAGAGCAAGAATAATTTGATTCGTTACAATTTTTTCGCGCGCCTCGCTGCAGCGCGCGGCGCGAAATTCGAATTTTTAATTGACTCGCTGACCCGCATTTCATCATGAGTAGAACGATTTAATTTGTACAGCGCAGCGACGGGATAAAACGAAAATCGGTCGCGAGCGCGAAATTAGAAGAGAAAGATGAAATGTAATTCGCAAAGTCCAAAAGGACACGGGATCATGGCGCAGCTCTCTCGTGAGCCTTGCCTACAATTTGCCGCCGAAATAAATTAGATTATTAGTCGCGTCGCGCTACTCTGCCCGTCAAAGGTTTCGTCTCTCTCACCCAGTGTTTGTATACGTATATATACGCACACTCACACTTACTGTGCATTTATAATCCCCCCCCCCTCCCCGGGGGGGATGTGCGACAGCGACGCTTCTCCGACAATTCGCTGCGGCATTATCCTTTATAAACTTTCCTCCCCCCCGATCGTACCCAACGAGCAACTTGATCGGACACAAGTCTAATTATACTTCTACGTAGCTAAGATACTTTGCTGTATAGTTTTGTCAATAATGCGATAACTTTGCAATTTATGCTGCAGTATATGTTCATATCGATATAGATTTAGAGTATATCGAGTATCCTCAAAAGAAACGAAAGCGATTGCGTATATATAAGGACATTGACTGCCAATATATGAATTCAAATTTTCGATTGTTGCATAACTATTTTCGATTTACAATACAGAGTCTCGTCGATGCAATCTTACAAGAAAATTTTCTTATCAATTTAATAAAATGAATCCAAAATTCGGACTCGTCGCACATAAGTATACACGAATCGCGTGGCTCGCCGAGATCAAATTTTGCATACGACGCTATATAAAGAGCACAATCGACAAAGCGGGCGATATGTACGCGCGCATAAAGCTCCATCGACGTATCCCGAGGAAATATCGATCATTCGTGCATACGAACTTATATACCTCAGATTTGAAAATACACTTGGCTGCAGCAGCAGCTGCATCAGGATATGAGGAACTGCGCCGTGCCTATATATATATATATATATAACAGACTATAACTCCATATAAATTCAAGGCTCGCTCGCAGTAGCCGCGTGAAAATCGTCGCCTCTCGCTCGTTAATTGTTGATTATAAAGCAAATTTCGCGCGAGAGCGCAGCGCGCGCATTGAATTGTCGGCGGCGAGGAGAGGAGTACATTATACGTATGTGCAGTGCGTGTGTGCGCGAGCGGCTGTAGTGGCGCGAGCCGAATTAACAAACGGCTTCCAAAGAGCTGCGCGCTCGCGAGAGTAGCAGCAGCAGCAGCGGACACAATGAGTCAATTGGTGGCGCGCGATTGTCGCCTACCACCCACGCGCGCTCTCACTATCTATATATATACGTTATATACGCGTACGCGTGTGTAATGTGTGTGTAGCATATACGCGTGTGTAACCAGTCCGCTGCACGGCGCACTTATATACGTGCGTTATATGTATATATCTGCCCGACGACTCAACTCCGAGGCAGAGCTCAATCGGATGATTATTCTGAGATCATCTCTCGGCGCGCTATACGTTAAAGCGCTTGATACAGTTGTGTCGCGAGCCTCGCGTCAGCTTCTCTTTCTCTCTCTCTCTCTCGCACTCTCGCACTCTCGCAGCTTCTTTGTTCGGAGAGTTGATGCGCGCCTCTCCTTTAGAGCTCGTTAAAAGTATTTTGCGCGCGTAAAACCGAAACGACGGAGACGAATAATCACGCGCGCGCGGCTCGCCTCTGCACACACATATATATATACTTTTTGTACACTTTACGTATATATACTATATATATATATACATAGGAAAAGTTGACGTTGCCGTGTTTTATTACATTTTCATTGGCGATTTTCATTTGGAGCGCGAACTATCGTCGTTTCGGTAATAAAGCACACGTAGAACGCTCGACTTGAAATAGCGGACTCATATCTCCTGCAGTAGACAAGCCGCAGCGATGATCCCGCCTTTCGTCCTGACAGATGCGCGCGCGGTATTCTGCTCGAGCGATAATACACAGACTTGAGAGATAGAGAGAGCCATTGCATCTAAACATCCAATAGACTTGGAGTGTGTACTCCAAGGTATAAACACACACAAACACACGTCCGTATATGTTTGTCGTTACTCTATACGAGCGCGTCTACTGCGGTAAACACACTGCTATATGCTAAGAGATTGCAATGATACACACAGTCCAACTATTCTCAACTGCGCTCTGCTAAGCGATCGTTCGATCAACCTTTATTTCCATCCCGAGAGAGATAGAGAGAGAGAGAGAGAGAAAGAGAAAAGAAAACACACTGTCGCTCGCTCGACTGGTATACCTATACAGCTTGCGCGGAAATTTCGAGAGAAAATATAGATTCGACTTAATTTCAAAATTTCGCGAAAACTCGCGTTTCTCGAGAATAATCCAAGTTTTATGCGCTCGAAAATTGTACAGTTCGAAATGAACTCTCTAAATATTTCGGAGTGATTTTCGTCACACTTTTTCGGAGTGATTCGTAAATGACTCAAATTTGAGTGATCAACCACTCCTTTCGGGTGATTTACTGTCACACCTTATGATCGAGTGATTTAATCACTCGAAACTTCAGTGTGATAGGCTTTGTTCAAATTACTCTGAAAAAGAGTGAAACTACGATGCGTTGCTTTCTAGTAAAGTGTGGGACCTCGTTGCCAGCTGCATGTGCCTGAATCTGGGCTTTGTTTAAATAATTATTGTGCCGCACGGGAAATTATCAAGAATATAATGTCTCTAATTAATGTACTGTCCGATGCAAGTAAAGTATTCAGGTTTTTGTGTGATTTTGTGCTATAAAATGTGATAGAAAAGTTTTGAGGTTAGAGGTTAGCTTATCAATGACAATATTTTTATAACTGATTTGTTCATGATGTGTGATGGAAATGTTTATTAGTGTCGAATATCCAAAATGTAGTATTTTCAATTATAGTGTTTGAATTTTGAATAGAATTTATGTTTTGTTGCATTTGCAATTCCACAGGGGGATCCTGAATACCCTATTCGAGAGTGAAATTCGTCACTCAATTAGAGTGAATAAATCACTCTTTTCAAAAGTGACTTATCACTCTATTCCGATAGGCTCAGTTTTGTCTGGATAGGAAGAGTGAAAAATCACTCGATTCGAGTGGAAAATCACTCCGAAATATTTAGAGAGAATGAAGATAAATCTTTGCAGCGCACAGCTATTATGCACTCGTCCGCACCGTCATGATTTTTTTTTTCCAAAGCGCATAATTACAGCGCGGTTGTATACAGCTTTTCGAAGCTACGAACTTTTCCTTTTTTTTGTAAACATCGATAAAACAAGCCAATTCGACCTAACGTTCAATTCTCCGATCGTCAAACGTTTTTCCGATAAAAATGATAAAGCCACGAGAATCGCGTAACCGGAGCTCGTAACAATCTCGGATCGACGCGCCGTCTATCTCTCTCTCTCTATATATATATACCTATCTCTCTCGAAGCGATTCTCCGCGAGATTTTAAATTTTAACGCCTCTAAACCCGCGAAAACGGAGCCGATAAGCGCGACACACACACACACACACACAGACACGCCTGGGAGAAAAACCCAAAAGCAGATTCGGTCGTTCGACTCGAAGCCACATAACGTATACGGTAGTATGTATATAAGTATATAGTGATAGAACGCTCGGACGCTTCCGAGCTCTCTCTCTCTCTCTCTCTCTCTCTCTCTCTCGTCGGGCATCAGATCCCGTGGCGCGCGCGCGCGCGATCGGCCATAATAGGCACTTTACCTCGTAATCGAGGCTCTCCCGCGACGCGGCGCGGCAACTGTCGAGGATGATTTGTCGCGCTAGTGTGTCCATATAATCGAGCGCTATCCGCATAACCCGGGCGCAGCAGTATATCCAACGCTCTCTCTCTCTCTCTCTCTCTATCTCTCTCGGCTACTCGCGTGCGGCGTATTATTAAGGTTACGCTTTAGCGCACGCCTCGCACAATTCGCAGTACGCCATTAACTTATAATACCTCTTTAACTCCGGCTAATCACGCACGTCCGCGAGCAGCGCGGCAGCAGTCGTCGGCGCGCGCATCCAGAAAGCCGCCGCCGTCGCCGACGCGTCAAGGGACGACGTGGCTTTCTGTGTGTGTGTGTGTGTAAGTATACACAAGCATATACGGGGTGAGATTCCCTCGCGACTTTTCGCACAAGCCGGCCGAAAGTGCGCGCAGCGAGATGTATAGCGCCCGATGCGCGTGTGCCATTGATTGATCGTAAAGTGTGCGCGTAGATCGAGAGCCGCGCGCTGTATCGCCTCGTTATCACGGGAGAAAAAAAGCTGTAACGGATCCCGTATAGCTCGCGGCAACAAACTCGCGCGCGCCGCCGCCGGCGCAGCGTCAATTGCGCAATTGGCATTGATCGGGTATTTCGCGATAGATTAGCCCCGTTGCGACTGCGACGACACGAGCATTTCTATTATATTCGCTCTTGCGAATTAAGCGTAATTTATACACGCGCGCGCGAGCGCACGCACACCGAATTTGCGCATATATATATATATATATATATATATATATGTGTGTGTGTGTGTGTGTGTGTGTGTGTGTGTGTGTGTGTGTGTGTATCCAGGAAATTTCGGAAACAAGGCGGGACGGAAAAGTTGCAAAAAATTTTCTTGAAGGCACACGTATACCAGACCGGTTTTCTTCTCGTTCCTTTAGGTCATTCTGAAAGAGAAAGAGCTCGCGTGCATAGCCGATCGTAGGGTGTACTTTTTTTCCTGAGCAAAACCGATTCGGAAAACGATCGTTTTTTCCTTTTTCGTTTTTTCTTTTCTGATTATTTTTCGAGAAATAATTAAAAGACAAGATTCATAGATATTTTTTCTCAAAAACTGTGGACTTTCAAAAACATTCCATTAAAAGAAAAATGTCTTGAAATTCATCAGAGAATGCTCTTAAATTTTTTCAGATTTTTTACGACGTTTACCGAAATTTCGATTTTTTTTTTTTTTTTGGATTTTCGAAAGATCAACAATTGTACCGGATCAATCTGAAAAAACTTCAGAGCGTTATTCTTTCACGAATGCAGAAATATTTTTGTTCCAATGAAATTTTTGTAAAAGTCCATAGTTTTCGAGAAAAAAATCTCTGAATTCTCTTTTTGTTAATTCATTTCTCGTTATTCTTACGAGTCGTTTTTGCTCTGGAAAAAAGTATACCCTATACGATCGGCCACGCACGCGAGCTTTTTCTCTTTGGGAATTACCTAAGGAACGAGAAAAAACAGGTCTGGTATAGGTGTGCCGTCAAGAAATTTTTTCGCAACCTTTCCGTCCCGCCTTGTTTCCGAAATTTCCTGGACACACTCATATACACTGATACGTCGTGCGGATTCTCGCGGGGAATTCCGTAAAACTTTCGGACGTTTTTTTCCTTCTTTTTTCTCTTTCTCTCTTCTTTTTTTTAGTAAAATCGCGCTTCCACTCTCGGCGCTTTCGAAGGACGCGTATTATTGCGGCGAAGAGCCGGTTAATAAATTTCGTTTAAAAATAAAACGCGATGTAAATTATCCGAGGCGCCGCGCTCAGCATATACAGCGATCGGGTTTGCTGTGTATACACTCGTGCAATAAACGCGAGAGACTCTCTCTTCTCTCTATCTCTCTATACAGCGCGTTGAAAAGCAAATTCGAAAGCTTTCGCGCGAAATCTCGCCGGCAAGAGGATACCTCTCTCCGAAATGAAAGAAAAAAAAAAAATAATCCAGCGCCGCGCTATTTCGTAAACAAAATCATGAATCCTTACGCGCCGAGAGAGCGAGGCAGCAGCGCAATTTAATCGCTCGGCCGCACGTCTCGTTACAAGGCGATTTCGAGCTGATTCTGCTGCCTCGTTCGTGTGTGTGTGCGCGCGTGTGTGTGTGTGTGTAGTATCGAAGCAACGCGCTTCAATGTGCGTTATATATACGCACACACATAAATACGTTATAGTAGAAAAATTCTGCCACTCGATGCTGTTCTATACTCTCGTTGCAGCAGCGCACGACTCCTCGCTGTTTCTCTCTCTCTCTCTTTTCCTTTACAGCTTTTTTTTTTAATGGCCGCGCGCGTCCGAGGATTATGTCCGCGCGTATATAGTTGCAAACACACCGGGCTCTCTCTCTCTCTCTCTCCGAGATGTGTATACTGCTCTTTTGAAACAAGTCTTTCTACGCGCCAGGCAGCGCAGCGTCAAGAATTCCGCGGCGGCGCTTCGCGCGGCGAGAGGTTTCCCCGCTAATAAAACAGCGGCTGTACGACTCAACTTTATGCTTTCCCCTGTAAACTTGCGCGAATAATAAATTAAAGGCGGGGGCGGGGGGGAGGAGGGCGAGAGAGCTACTCGCGATTCCGGAATATATTCTCCATCCCTCCCGAGACGAGTATGTGTGCATGTATCTGCAGCGTGATATACCTATATATGATAATACTCGCGAATCCGGCTGTACAGGCGAGTTCAAGGCCGCGAACAATCCTCGGTGTATATTGCACCTATGCAGCGCCGTTACAGACTTACATATAGATACAGGACGACGGAGTCACGCGTCATTTTCCGGCCCCCCCCCTCTCTCTCTCTCTCTCTCCTCTTTGCGAATAAAAATTTAGCGTCGAGCATACGGACGGGTTATAGAAGAGAAGAGCAGGAGGGGGTAGACCTCGTTATATCGAGCGATGCGATCCTCCGAAATCGAAATTTCAGCTTTTCGATACTCGAGGGAGCTTCGCTTCGACGAGCCCGCGCCCGCGAGGGAGAGAGAGAAAGAGAGAGCCTCGACTGACTCCCAAAGGGAAACTATCCTTCTCTGATATATATGCATGCGCGCTTGCACGCGCTCCGCGCGTCTATAGTTCCGATGCATCTTGCGGGGCTAACTTTATCCGCGAGTCATCTATAAAACACACACCTTGGGAGGGGGGAGGCTGATTCCGCTGTAACTATGCTCCGGGAGGGGGTGTTAAACAATTTGTTTTTTTTTATCGCAGATCGATTTGTTGTACCGAAGTTCTTTTTTTTTTTCAAGTGCAGAACGAAGTACATTAAATCTCCGGAGATTATCGATTTATCAAAATTATTAAGCGGTTCGGTATTTTAAAATGATATATTTTACCGGTACACGGAACTGACGTTTTCGTATGCACTGTATAGTATACACTGGCTCGCGCGCAGTTCCGGTAATTTATGTTTTTATTTATTTTTTTTTCAAAACAGGATTGTATTTCTGTGCGCCGCTAAATATACTACGAGAAAATGGATTTTATGCAGCTATGCATAAACGTAATACACGCTGGAATTCACCTCGGGGGCAGGGAAAACTGACTAAAATTCTCGTACGTTATTTTACAATGCATATTCGATAACAGTATATTTTACGGTCATTACTGTAATTCACTTTTTCAATAACACTAATAACAATACGAAAGATCCGAAAAGTTACGTACATAATTAAAAATACCGATGTCGGCGCAGCTGAGCTTAACTATGGATTTTCCGCTCGGGTAAGCACATCTTGCGCAAAAAGCCCGCGTTTCCCAAGAGGCTATATAGACGATGGAGAAAGCTCGATACACCGAAAATTCCTCCAAAGACCAAGAGTGCGCAACAAATCGATCGCCGCGACGATCCGCCGGTGCACAGTCCCCAGAAAGTTTAGAGCATTTTATTATACACTCTCGACTAGATAAGACATCGTTGGCCCTTTACACGTCGGCTTATATACGAGCTTCGGACGCCCATCTGGGCCGAGTTACGAGAGTATCAGCTATCCATCTATATATACCTTCGACAGTACGCGCGGCGTGATCGAAGTTTCCAAATGACTTTCCTTATCGTCGTTTCTCCCCCTCCCCCCCTCCAGCACGCGCGGAACGCCAAATTCGTCGAACGAATTAGAATCTCTATAGAGAAAGGAGAGAGAGAGAGAGAGAGAGAGCGAGAGACGCGTGTGATGGTCAACCTTCGAAATGGATTTCAAACAAAAAAAAAAAGCTGCGGCTCTAACGATCCGTTAATGACGTGCGCCTCTTATCGTATCCTGCTATCTCTCTCAGCTCGAAATCGCTACCTCGGGGGCTCGACCTCGTTAAGCGAGTCGAAACTTGCCAAACTCGCATCTGCTTTCCCTCTCTCGCGCTCTCTTTCTGCTCCGCAAGAGAGAAACGTGTGTGTGTGTGTGTATAGGTGGAAGCTCATATTTCATTTCTAATGCACCGGCGATTTAACCATGCGCAGCTCTGCAGGAGAGAGAGAGAGAAGGGGCCATGAATAAAACATTGTTTTTGAGAAAGAGAGAGAGAGAGAGAGAGTGAGTGAGCGAACGTAAAGCACACACGTTGTGTACGTGTGTGTTTGTGCGGAAAGGAAATGAAGTTTCTTTCCTCCTCCGCCTCCGCCGCCGCTGCGGAGAAAAACAAGAGCTTCTCTCGAGCTGGCAGTATAGAGCGGCAGCTCTTTGGTAAACAAACTGGCGGCGCGCGTCCTCCTCTGGCTTCTTCGCCTCCCCCCCCTCCGCCCCTTTTTTTCTCGCCTTTTAATTAAACTTGCACACCTGCGATTTATCACGGCTTTTTCAAGCCCCGTGGGTATAAGAAAGGCGAGAGAGAGAGAGAGAGAGAGCTTCGGCTTTATTGGCTGCCGAGCCTTGGGGCTCGTTTAGCCGTGCGGGAAAATCGAGCTGTATGTACGGAGAAAGAGAGAGAGAGAGAGAGAGTCGAGTCGGTCGAAGCTGACAAAGCTTTTACAATAAACGACTCGCGTGTAACCGTATAGAATAGAGCGTCATTAGAGGCGCTTCGCTCGCGAGAGGATCTCCTTCCAGACAGAGCCTCGCAAATGACGAGACAAAAAAGGAGAGCCCGATATGACACGGGGAGAGCAGCTCTCAAGCAGAGAGGAGGAGGAGGAGGAGGCGGCTGACGCGCCAGTTTCGCGTTATCAACTCAGGAAATATTTTCTCTTTCTCTCTCTCTCTCTCTCTCTCTCTCTCTCTGTATATATATACATATATCTCTCGCGGTGTGTTCCAAAGAAATTGAAAACCGGCCTAGATTCCCGCCGCGGCTAATTACAATGTACGCTCATTACGAGAGTCTCTCGTCTCATCGGCGCTGATACGCCGCGATGCAGTATGCTGCCTAATGCCTTTGGGGACGAGCGACGAGAGACTTTACGTGAAATGCCGCAGTGCACGGGAAGCGTATTCAACGGGCTTTAGAAAATCGCAAAGTATTTTATGCTGTCTAGTGTAATATAGAGCGATATTTCAGTGAGTGCATAAGGTGCAGAAGACAGTTTTCGCGGAGATATATATAGAGAGAGAGATGGAAAAATTCGAATGGAATATATATTTGAGGGAAAGCGCTTTCTCCGTCAGCCATAGTGCGTATATATATATATATATATGATAAAAGCAGATGTCCCGATCAAATGGTATAATATAGAGCGATGGAAATTCCGAAATCTTAATAACTCCGAGATCGATAGGGCTGGAGGGCTATATTTAAGTATCCCTGCGGGGAATTATGTGTAAGCCCGCGACCCGCCGGAAATTTTTCTCTAATCCGCTATCTTCGCGAATCCGATGAAGATTCGTCCGCTGCGGCGCGCAATTTCGCATATATAACAATTCTCAAATTAAAAACTGTGCTCCGTTGCACCTGAAATTCAGCATATATATTCCTCGCAATCGACATCGTCGAGTATATCAGCCGACGCTGGCAGAATCGCACGAGCGAAGTGGCCGCGGAAAAATCGCGCGTCGATCAAGGGTCACACGCGTATGCACGTGTATGTGTATAGGGGAATGCGCCGAAAAGGCGAAAAGCCATGGCTATCCGACGGCTAATATTCGCGCGCGCGCGCGCGAGTCTGTTGCGCCTCGGCGGGGAACTCACCGAAAACTGGAGCAAGGATGGATGACCCAGTGACCCGCGGCCTTTTGCCTGATCCGCTCCTTCATGAGCGCCTTCTTGCTGCCGAAGAGCTTCATGGCCAGCTTATTGTCCGTCGGCTGGAACAGGGCCTGCAGTTGGTTCTTGATGAAGCTCTGCTTGACTTCCTGGCCAGGCAGGCCCGGGCCCAGCTCCTCCTTCGGAGTCCCGTACAGCGAGACATCGTCCACTCCGAAATGGACTTTGCCGCTCCCCTTGTAATTCATCTCGTTGCCTGCGGGCCGGAGAACGAGATTCAAGATTTATTAATGCGCTGTCTATCGTATATGCGGAATTGGCGATGCGTCGATTGTATACGTGTATAGTACACACCGCATGCGCCGCTCGATTTTGATTATCGTCGACGCGCATGGATCGTGGGTGGACACATTGGACTTTAAATTATAGAGTTTAATTAGTGAACTACTGATGTCCGCGCGCAGGTATATATACGTAATCTATATAGTAGCGCGACACTCGATTGTCGAGGAAAATATTCCGCACGTATAATACAACGCGGCGTATACAGCTCCATCCGCGTCTAATAAAAATTTCAAGGCAATAAATGACGTCGTAAAAAATTTATATACCTACACTAGCTGTGTGTGTGTGTTGTATACGTGCGCATTAAAAGTGGGAGAGACAACGAGAAAAATGACCGTTTCGAACTCGAAGCATTTCTCACGTTTTATTATACGCGCGACACACCGCTCTGTCCACTATATATGCCGCGCCGCGCATTGTATTCTATATACGTACGTTACACAGTGCGCATACATATATGTATATACGCACTTGCAGAGTACACGCGCACACACGAGACGCGAATTCGAGCGGCCGGTTCCAGATGCATTTCGCACACGCGCGGGTAGCCCGACGTCGCGCGCGCACTGCATTACAACAGAGCGAAGCCTTTACTCTTGGCTAACTCGAAGATTAAAGCTCGGGGGGAAAAAAGATGACGACGACGACGATTTCGAGGACGCGTGCATTACCGCGGCGAGCTCTTCCCAAAATGAAAAACTAAAGCCGCGCGCGAATCGCGCTGCGGAGATGAGAGAAAAAAAAATAGGCCTGAAAATGCAATGCGAACGCGAGGGACGGTGTATCGTACGTATATATAGACGGCAAGAGAGAGAGAGAGTGGGAGGCTGTAAAACTCGAATTTAAATTTCGTCGTCGCGCAGCGCGAGATTCTTTAACGAGCTCTCGACACTTGTTTTCCGCAAGCTCTCCCCCCCTCTCTCCCTCTCTCGCCACAAAGTACACTCGAGAGAAAAAAAGGTGTACACGCAGGCGCGGTCTCGCGTCTGTGCGTGCCAGTCGCGTTAAATTTTACGACTCGAGATAATGAGCTGTCCCGGAAATTGCTCCATTTATATTAACGTCGGCCCTCGCGCGGGCGGCCGACCAAATGAAAAGGAGGCGAGAAGATACACGGACGAGTATAAGCTCTCGAAAGCTTCACTTGCGATAGTTGCGTCGAAAACTCGATCAATTATTTTTTCGCGAGAGTATAGCGCTTATACGTATACACAGGTGCACCGGTGCGTCTGAGAAAAAAATTTCGCCGATCACGGCCACGTGCCGCCGCGCGAGCCGGACGGAAATTTATTAGACGCGCGAGCGCAAAGCGACGCGTATACGGACTCGAATCCCTCGGCGCAAATGATTTATCAAAAATTCAAATTCGCCCTGACCTTTATGGCGGCTGGAGAGAGCTCGCTTTTTATGCATGTGTATAAGCTTGAAATTCGTAGCGGAGTGTGTGCGTCTGGCCGTAAAGGAAAAATTTTTTACAGCGTCCCGGGGCCACGACGGCGCGTATACGCTCTTCCCGGAAATATTTGCATGAGAAAGGCATCGCGCGGCTCTCGGCGAGAGGCGGAGGAAGAAGAAGAACGAGGAACGATCGTCGGCGCGCAGTCGCGTGGGAATTTCGATGATAGTCTGAAAATTGAGTTAACAGCGTATAACAGATGCGTATATGTATAGCGTCTAGACCGTCGAGTTCTCTCCGGGAAAAGCTGTGGCGTTGTTTAAAATTGAAAATTAGGGCTGCCGCGGGAAAAAAATATATACCTGTTTCAAGCGATTTCAGAAATATTGACGGATTTCGAACAGGTGTTCTATATTGTTATATAGGTATATACGGTGTACAGAATCCTAACTTAACCTGATAACGCTCGAGTTTTGCACGTCTATAATGTCTAGACAGGCGGGCATGTGCAAATAGTCGCCCACGACACTGCGCGTCGGCGAGAAGAAAGGGGGGGGGGGGAAACAGGTTGGTTTTCTGTTCTTTGTACTGTTACCTGTGTCGCCGAGGAAATCGGTAATGAGAAGAGTCTCGTCGTCTAGCGCGGTGACGAGGCTGTCGGTGCAGGTGTTGGTGTTCTCGATGCTGATCTTGATGCTGTCATCCTTGTTCAATCTCGGATGATTGTTGTTGTGGTTGGCGGAGGGATTGATCCCGACGTGGTGATAATTGTGCGCGCCGTTGTTGTTGTTGTTGTTGTTATTATTGTTGTTGTTATTGTTGTTGTTGATGCTGGTGGAATGATGGGCGCCGAGATGATGATGGGGCGAGCGTATGGACTCGGTACTGCTGGTGTGGAGACCAACGCCGGTGGTCGTGCGTCCGTTCACCAGCCGGAGACTCGGTGCTCGTCTGCCGCCGCCTCCTCCTCCCCCTCCGCCTCCTCCTCCTCCTCCGCCGCCAGCAGCAGCTCCCCCCGAGCCACCTCGGCCACCCCCGCCACCCCCACCGCCGCCTCCTTCGCCCTCCCTGCGAACACAGAAAGTGCATTTGCTACGTGTTACTTTGATATGGCTATATACTGCATTGTCTCGCTCTGTCTGTGTGTGTGTGTGTGTGGGGGGGGGGGGGGATGTGGACACAGGCTCAGACGACGATCGAGGGGGGGATTTTGAGGGGCCAATGAGACGGGACGATTGGGGGCTGTTATTCCACCTCAACCCTCGGTGCTCACGGCTAATTGGCCGGAACGAAAAATTCCCTCATTGATCTCGGAGATCTTGGGATTGCGTTCTATCGAGTCGACGGTTATACTGCAGTACATGTGACCCTCATCGAGTCGCTTTGGGTATAAATATAAGATATCCTGTGTTCAGTCGCGTCGACGTCTGAATTGTATAGCTGACTATTCGAGTTTTGTCTTTTAAAAATTAAATTTTCAAATTAACAAAACTGCTTTTTTCACGAATTTTTCAACGAAAAAAATTTTAAATATTCAAATCGCAATCTCCATACATTCATACAGAATACGTGCACAATATATACACAAGCCATTAGCAAAAAAAATATAGTTTCATCTCATTCGCCGATCGTTTGTTTAAAATCTAACGACCTAAGTCCAAAACTAGTCTGTATACCAATTTTCCCACGTCTGAATTTTTCCGAAATTTCAAACCACCCCGCCCCACTTTCCCCCCCTTGGTAATCACATACGATATTCCAGCCATATAATCTCCGCATAGATTACACATTCATTCGAATATCGCGCGTCTAAGCTCGCAGTCACGTCTAGGGGATTTCTCGATAAGGAGCTTACACCTCCTTGAAACCAGCGTCAGCGCGAGTTTACTTCTCGCATTGATTCGTGCAGCAGCACGCGCTAATGTTTACACTAAATTTAATACAAGACTAGCGCCAGTCTTCCAAAATAACTTTCGAATATTGTACGCGTGCGAATAAGCGCCAATCGTTCTCTCCGTCCGCCGTCGTTACAGCCGCATCGAAAATCAAGCATCTCCCTCCCATTCGAAAATCGCTCTCGTCAAGACGAGCTCAGCCGCGCGATTGACGACAGCGAGCCGAGTTTATCGTCGCGTTGGCGGAAGCGCTTACGAGTTCCCGCGCGGCAAACTGTTGAGCGCCACGCACACGCACTCGGCTTTACCTCTCCCCCTACACATATATACTCTGCGGCAGTCGAGCGTTTACCCCCCAACGCTATATACAACGTTTTCCAGCGAAAAGCAAACGCCGCACTTGACTACTGATACGCACAAGCGCGATTCGATCAAACGGAACACATTATATATATATGTGCGTATCCATCCTATTTCGGAAACAACCCACACGAGCAAGTCGCAAAATTTTTTCTTGAAGGCACACCTACCAGACCTGATTTTTCTCGCTCCTCAGCTCATTCTGAAAGAGAAAAACCTAGCGCACGTGGCAAATACGAGAAATAATTGAAAAACAAGAGTTTATACATTTTTTTCTCTCGAAAACTATGGACTTATATAAAAATTTAATTAGAAAAAAAATGACTTAAAATTCATCGAAGAATATTTCCTCCGGAATTTTCTTAGATTTTTCAATGACGGTTTTCGAAATTTCGGTTTCTTTGAATTTACGAAAAATAAAAAATTGTGTCGGATCAATCTGAAAAAAATTCAGAGCATTCTTTGATGAATTCCAAGTCATTATTGTTCTAATGAAACTTTCATAAATGTCCATAGAATTTTCGAGAAAAAAATCTACGAATTCTTTCTCGTTTTTTCGAGTCGTTTTTGCCCCGAAAAAACGTATACCTTTGGATAAACCATGTACGCGAGATTTTTCTCTTTGAGAATTACCTGAGGAACGAGAAAAATCAGGTTTGGTAGGTGTGCCTTCAAGAAAATTTTTTGCGATTCGCTCGGGCGAGTTGTTTCCGAAATAGGATGGATATGCACATATAAACGCGCTTTAGGGGGGGGGGGGTGTTTATACGAAGAAAAGCGGGCGGAACGGAGAGAAGTGGGCGGGAGAAGTGTATGATAAAAAAAGAGAAGAAAACAACAAAAACGCTTCATCCACATGCTTTTGTCTAAACCACCTGTTGCTCTCTGCAAAAGTGCAACGCGTAAGCGAGCAGCGCTGTGCGCATTTCTATGTAGACACTCACGTAGATATATACGTATATATACGTGCGGAGAGCGACTTAATTATTCCCTGTGTTTCGCCGTCGACGAATAAGGAGCTCCGCGGAGAGCCGAAAGAAAGCAAACAAAAAAAAAGCCCGCGGAGAAAGAGATCTTTCTCACAGGTGTGCGCGGAGCCCGACGGGTTTCAGCCTGTCTACACCTGTACGACCAATTGTTCTAGAAAAATGCACTTTTCGGGGGTTCAGAAATCGAAAATTTTTTTTTAAAGCTAGAGATTTTGGAAGATCAGACCTTCTTCTGTGAGCTGAAACATAGTCGAAAATGCAGCGAAACATGGCAAACATGGAACATAAGAATTTAACGTAGGGAGGTTTTTCGGATTTTTATTTATTTATTTTTTTTTTTTAACGGACATAACTTTTGATCAGAGCATCGAATCTGGGCATATTCTCTTTTAAACTGAAGCTCTTTTGTTGTATTTCTATTGTAGTGCAATTTGAAATTTTATTTGTGCCTACTCGGAAACATTCGTAGTTGTTATTATTCCAGTATTTTCACGCATTAATATTTTGTTAAAAAAAACGTAAAATGGCTGAGAAATATGGTTACCAGTAACTTTTCCCGTGTTCCTCCGCACTTTTGACTATCTTTCGGCTCACAGAAGAAAGTCTCATCGGTCCGAAGCCTCTGGCTTTAAAACAATAGTTTCGATTTCTGGATCCCCGAAAAGTGCATTTTTCTAAGAGAATTGGTCATATATCTGCACGTATATATTTATGTATAATATATAAGTACGCGCGCACCAGCGTCATCGCGGCGCGTTCAAATGTATCTATATATTTGCGCGCGGATGTGATTTATTCCGATGCTTTTTGTGGCGCGCGAATCCGAGAGTGGACGCGCGGATGAGCTTGTCGTTTCTCTCTACGTCTCGAGACAATTTTCTGCATCAGGAAAGATTCGTGGAAGCGCGTCGCGTTTCTCGTTTTTCAATCGAGCCATTGCGCGCGAGAGCCACGTGATCGCCACCAGCGACCAGGAGAGTCGTATTATAGACGCGTTGAAAACTTAAACGGCTGTGCGAACGCGCGCGCGAAGAAGACGCTCGAGGAAACATTCCTGATTCGTGCGCTGTGCGGATGGAAGAGCGCATGTATACGAGGTTGGAAAAAAAGCCGATGCTGCGTATGCGCGAAATTTTTTCGGACTTTTGGCGCCGATTCTTGGATGCAGAAACGACACGAAGCCTTGGGTCGAAGTGAAAAGTGACCGCCGCAGGAATATTTAACTTGGACGTGACAGCGTGACGGATCGTCGCGATCAATCTGGAGGATATTCCATTGAAATAATCGAGATAATGAAGTTTCGAGCTTTGACTCATTGCTCGCGAAAGTCGCGTTATATACTGTTGTTGAAAACGCAAGCTCGCGTCGAATATCAGTCAGCCACGACTATATAAACACACGCATCGCTAAAGTTTACAACCTGACGCTGCTTTGTTTTGAAAAGAACATTGTTCCGTCTCCTAGAAAAATGTTGGAATCACGGCTTCCTGACGCGCAATTTCCATTATCGAATTCGTTGTAAAAACGCTTGTGGCAATGCGCTTTGGTGCACCAAGCGCGTTGAAAGAAAAGGTCTTTTTTCATTGTATACGAATGATTGTTCTGCACTTCCTTCTTGAAAATACTTGCGGTGCGCATGTAAATGTGAATATCTGATAAATCACTAGTACATCACTAGATACAATAGATTGTTAAAAAAAAAGCCACGTCGCTATTTATTGTAAGACACACTGATTTGTTATTGTTAAATGTACATACGTTATTGAAACGTCAAGCATCATTTTACATAATTTTACATTCTAACGTACCTGAATGAATAATTTAACAAATTGCAGATTATTACACAATAGAGAACAAATAATTATGAATAATTATGGCTGGTTAAATGCATAAACAATCTGTTTCTTCGCCTACTCTATAACGTCAACGAATTCTGAGTAGATTTACTTTGCAAATCCCCTTACCGAAATTTCCTATTCTCCTGCATTACAAAAGCTACGCTTTCAACAAAGCCGAAAAATAAAGCTACACAGAAAAAATTACTTTGAAAAAAAAAACTCTTTTTGTCGTAATTCTAACTGGAATACTAAACAAAGAATCTCTCAACCATCGCTCTTTTACGAGTGGAACCAACGGTTCCCCCCCCTTCAACAATATATCCAATAAGCTGCAGTATCGAGGCACCTGCCGTCCAACACGGCAGCCCAGCGCAGAGCATCAGCTGTGCGAAAAAATGTTATTCCCCCGAAAACGGCGCGAAGCCGGAGCGCGAGAGAAGCAACAAAAAAGAAAGCTCCCGCGGCATTGTTAACCAGAGCTCTCGCGGAAGGCGCACGCGACTCGTTAAAGATTTTCAGCGGAGGAAAGTTTTGGAAGGGCGGCTTCGAGCAACCAGGCACGTAGCAACTCGCGCGCGCGAAAAAGTACGGCTTGCTTAAATTTCTATTTTAAGCGCAAGCGAAAGAGAGAGAAAGCGGAAAAGACAGAGAGCGGCGGCGGCGGCTGAAGAAAAAGAAACAGAAGTAGCGGAGGAAGAAAAAGTCGACGAGGAACGAAGCAGAGGAGGAAGATGTACACGTGCAGCGAGAGCTTGCGGAGAGTAGTCTCGGCAAGAATAAAGTTCTCTCCCGCACTCGTCGTCGGCAGGTAGATAGGTATGTGTCGCGGGCGTTAAGCGTCGAGTGCACTCTTCAAGTTGGCCAGCAGGTGCAGCGCGCGCGCGCGCGAAGAGTGTCAAGGTTCGCTTTCGATTTCGCGGTTCTAGAAACATAGAGCGAGAGAGAGAGAGAGAGAGGAGCCCTGAAAAAACACGCGCGCGCACACAGAGAGACGGGCCGCAAGTGCACCTATATATAGCTATATATATCGCGGAAATACAAACGAATTCCTCTCGATCGCCCTGTGTTATTGGCTCTTTGACGCCGGCGGCACGGACGATATTCGCTGCTCCGACGACGACGACGACGAGAGAGACGGAGAGGACAAAACAACGTCGCGGGGGGAGGAGCTTTATGTGTACGTATGTAGCGTTGAAGAAGAAAAAAAAAAGGAGAGCGCGTGACTGCCGTCGAGACTCGACCTCGGCGAAGCTCGAGTGACTTATGCTCCGCGTGTGTGCGGCGTGTGTCCCTCTCTCTCTCTTTCTGGCTCTATTGTCGCGGCAAGAGAGGAAGGGTTAGACGCGTCGTATCAGCCGCGATTTCTCGCCGCGAAAGCGCGCGACTGCTCTGTATGTCCATACACCGTATACGTATGTGTGCACGTGCATGTATACAGCGCATACGTGCATATCCGCGCTGGCCCGGTTTTTCTAACTTCGACAGTTTGCGGCCGCTATACTGTGTGCAGTTTGGAGTGAACGAGGGCTAAGGAGGTCGGCCGATTATGTCGATTCGACGCTTTTTTTTCGACTGTATGCATATACGAGTGCAGTGCATACGCTCGGCCGGCAACTGCCGTATAGAGCTTTCTTTTTCCTATGTGTGCTCCTTTTCTGGCGCGGAATAACACGGGGGGGATCCTGGTTTATCGGTGGCGATCGGCTTTCGCTGTCTGCACAGCTGGATTGGCTGTTTTATTGGGGGAGAGGGTGGCCGAGCTTTTGACGCGTTAGAGGGATGGAATTCAACGCGTTGAAATGCGAAATTATTAATATTCAAAAAGTTAGCTGGTTGTGGCACACAGTCTGATTGAACAATAAATTGAGCGAAAGAAACGTTCGAGGATCAAACGTATATCTTTCGTTCACTTTATTTTTGGTAGGATCGCAAGGAAACCTGTATAGACCATAATAATTTAAAATTTTTCGATGTTATTTTTGAATACACAAGTTATAGCATGAATACATGAATGTCTCTTCAAATTTTGGACTTTTTTTCTGAACCCTGCATTTTTCATAATTCTGCATAATTCTGCATTCATACCATTCGACTAATAATTTTTGCGAGAAAACATCCCAAAATTTTCGCACATTTACTCCCCCCCCCCCCCCAAAAAATTTCTCGGGAATTCCCCGCTCGATAAAATAAAGCGTTCGCGTATCATCAGCATATAAATGTACAAATACACTCCGCGCGTGCACTAAAACATATTAAAAATGTTAATTTTCTCTCGTCGCAATTGAAAGGCGGTCCCCCCGCGTCCCGTTACAAGCGCGACTCGCGTTGCATAAGCGGATACACATATACAGAGACGTATATATATAGGAAGATCGGATTGCTGCGCGCGCGCGAAAGCAATTTTCGTATACGCGCGCGTAAGCAAGGATCGTAAGGACGATTTCGAGCCTCCGATTTCCGCGAGTGTATATATAATAAGTATGCACATCCGATGCGCATGGGAGTGTATTGTATATAGGCGAGGCGGCGACGAATTCCAAATGGAATCGATTCCCGTAATTTTGGAACGTGCCCGCCCGCGGGAAAAAATAAAGAGAGGAGAGCCGGAAGCATCGCGCGCGCGCAGTGCGCGGTGCAACAAAACAAGCGATTCGCGGCTGATGTGGCGCGCGCGCGCGCGGAGAGAGAAACGGGGCTACATAAACACAAGCCTGCGATGCCGTATAGTGGCATATACGTTCGGCTGATGTGTGCTTGTGTTTGCGGACCGATGCGCAAAGCTCGGCTGCGTGAAATCAAAGAGCGCGACGTATGCACGTGTGCGTCTGTGTGTCAATGCGTGCTATATATATATATGCATCGCATATACATACGTGTATATACGTATACGTGTATGAGCGAACGATTCGCTCCGCTATTGAGCGGCGCGCGCGCCTCGGATTCATTCGCGTTCGCGCAGAGATTCTCTCTCTCTCTCTCTCTGTCTCTCCTTCGTATTATGGCCCACACACACACATACACACGTTATACATTACTGCACATACTCGACACGCACACGTACAGCCCAGTCCGCATAACCGCGCGGATACATACGAAATCGCGAAGACTCGTTACCGCACGGAAAATTGCGCGCGAAAGCTGCGGAACGTGTCTAATACGTGTATATATATGTACAATATCGCACAGTCGGTACCGAGAGAGGATACGAAGATTCTGGACGCGCGCGCGCGCGCGCGGTGTTCTACGTCAGAGGCGGCCGTCGCCTCTCGTTAGCCATTAGCCATTATATACACGCTGCTCTTATTCCCCTTACGTATATATATAGCGAAACACTGCGTGCGGCAAGCGCGCGACGATCGCTCGTTTAATACACACATACGTGTGTGTGTATATATATATATATGTGTGTGTGTGTGTGTGTGTATATACAATCGAATCGGAACGCGACGCCGCTAATTTAAAAACACTCGTGCGTATCGGCGAAGATCCTCCGGCGATTCTTATATATTATACTCATATTATTCTGCGTGAAATCCACGCGAAAGAGGACGTCGCGCGCGGAGAGGGGGGGGGGGGAAGAGGAGAGCAGAGCACACGGATGGCCGCGACGCGGCCACCTCCTCATCGATCGCCCATGCGCCAAAAAGTATATAAGTCGCGAGCGGAGGCTCTCTCTATATATCTGCACCTTTTTTTCCTATCCGCGCGAGCGAGAGAGAGAGAGAGAGAGAGATCAGAGCGCAGCAGCAGCTGGAGTTTCGCGAGAGCGAGATTTTTCGGCTGGGATTCTCTCGTCTCTCTCTCGTCCGCGTAATTAAGCGCATATCGCGAGTATCGAGTTTCTCTCTCCCCGCGGCTCGCGTGTGGCCGCACGCGGCTCTCGTAAATAATTCCAACGGTCGCCCATTAGCCCGAGATCGAGAGAGACAGAGAGAGCCGCACGTGCAAAACGAGTCGTTTTTCTCTCTCTATACTATTTCTTCGTCTTCCTCCTTGCGCTTTTTTTTTCGTTAAACTGCATAGCCGCCGAGGCGGCTGCAGCACACACGTAGGAAAAATCGCACTGTGTGCGTGTGCAGCCGGAGAGCCTGACCCTGACTTCCTAGTTCGTTCCCGTGTCTCAGTCGATTTTACCGTCTCCCACCCTCCCATCTCCCCCACCCCCCCCTCCCACCTCTCTTCGCATTGGCTCTCACTCTCTCGGCGAATATACAGCGCGTGTGTCTGTCCTGTATATAATATGCTATATACTTGTATACACATAGGTATGATGTGCAGCGCTCAACGATTTCGCTCTTCGCAAAATATGCTTAAACGTCTGCGCGCGACCTCAAATATTTGCGCGAAACGAGATGGAACGAGGAAACGACGTGTACACGTAGTCGAGCTTTTATACACTATCGCGAGCGTGTGTGTGTGTGTGGGTGAGTGGAAAAGGACGACGTGTGCGCGCAGGATTCGATCAGCGCTCCGACTATACGTCGAACGCGGAAAAATGTAATTTATTACGGTATGTGTACCGAGAGAGACAGAGAGAGAGAGAGAGAGAGCTTCCGCTGGAATTCCATCTCTCGAAAATATTGTGTACGCGCACACGTGCGCGCAGTGCCACTGCGCCGAGCTATACACTGCAGCGGCAGGATATGTATAATCGGCCTTTGCATCGGTACAGCGCAAGTCCCTCGGAGCGAATAAAAAGGGAGGAAGCAAAAAGTTCAATTGAATTTTCATATACCCTCGGTATTGTTTACTCCGACCCGTAATACACGATACTTGTGGCAGTTTGTGCAGTCTATGCACCGAGTATTTATATTGTAAAGGCCTTCGCTTCTCTCGACAGCCGATGGATATAGATAATACTTTGTTTACAAAGGTTGCGCCGCGAACGATCGTTTATACATGTATACGGAAAACGATTACGAGCGTCATTTCACGCGGCGCAAGTACGAAAATTCAGCGGCGAGCTTTACAGGTGCATAATGCGCAAACGCAGACACACACGCTTACACACGATACACACACGCAGGTGCGCGCGTGAAAATTGAGATAAATGAATATCATTACAACCATGTGCGTGAGTTTAATTGTATACACAGCACGTGCGCCATAAAAATCAAATGAATACAATTCCACGACATTTGGTCAAGGTCTTATTAACTATATAATTATAATATTCTAGAGGAAAAAAAACAAAACCTCACGTTTTCACTAGAGATCGGAAGAGAGAGAGAGAGAGAGAGGGATCAGTAAACGAATAATATGTACGTGCGTGCGGTATAGCGCGACATCGTCTCTCTCTCTCGAATTTTTCTCTCCCCCACCAGCACCGGTATATAAACGCGGATTTTTTTACGCGACGTGTCGCGCGCGCGCGTTGTTCATCACAATGCGCGCGCTACACTGCGGCCGCCGCGGAGTCGAGTCACGCCGGCGCATTCCCCGAGCGAGAGAGAGAACCGAGTCGCGAGTTATTTAGTCGTCATTACATTCGATCGCGTTTTGCGCGCGTGTTATATATCGAGGCGGCGAATTTTTTTTTTTTTTTGTTCCTCTCCTTTCGGCGCGCCGGAAAAACCATTTCGTATATATATACCGCACGAACGCGCGCTGCAAATATTATATATGCGATCTGTGGATGAAAAAAAAAGAAGAATGCAAAAAATGCGCGCACGTAATACACAAAGCGAATCGTATATCGCGCGCAACAGATTACACGAATCATAATCGCGATCGGAAGTCTACCGATTTTTTTTTTTTTTTTAATGCACCGCGCGCGTCCGGTCGGTTGACGATGGATTACGATAACAAATCTATATACAGCGAGATGCACTTTTCGTGCGCGATAAGCTTCCGGCTGTTTGGGTGCCGCGAGGGCCTCCCCGGGATATCGCCGATTTCTCGGAACCGCCGTCATTATTTTCGGTACACGAGAGTTGGGAGAGAAAGAGGAAAAGGAGATAGAGACGAGGGGCCGCGCCAGCGATAACCGTCTACACAACGCGCGTACATATTATAGGAGAGAAATTTTTCGGGCTCGAAAATATGCACTTGTTGCGATATCGCGGGAGAAGTGCGCTTATCGGGCGATTCTTTGATTTTTCTTCCTTTCTTCCTTTCCCTCCCGTCGATCGCGGCATCATTATTGCCGAACGACTCGAGTGCGCGCGTGTTATGCGCGTGTGCACTTGGAGAGCGACTTCACCTTCGCAGATGTTATTTCGAGAGGCTGTTTTAGTATATACGGAGGCTGCATACTTGAACGCGTAATTATAGAGGTTTCATGTTGTGCGTATATGTACGCGATGCTCCAGATTTTGTTATACGCCACATCCTTAGCGAATGCATTATCTCCTCGGATGTTATATATATATATATATATATATACGGCGCGCTGCGCTTCGAGTTGAGAAAACAAACGATCTATAACCGATTTCCCCCTACGTCATATCACGCGGTTCTCGGCGCACACGCGTGTCTTGTATGTATATATATATATATATATATACGCGTGCACACGTATATATATAGCCGGACTTAGTGACCGAACGTCGGCTGCATTAATCATCGGGCTGCAATGAAAAGTCGCATGTGTATATATGTATACAACGGTCGATCCTCTCCCTTCGGTGAGCCACGGAAATCCGATTAGTTGGTTTTTACGCGGCGTAGCGGAAGTGAAGTCAGGACCGGATTTAACTGTCCTAAAATAACCTTAAGGTTGTAGCGGTTGCGCGTCTCACGGGGCGCACGTCCGATCCATCGGACGCGAAAGACTGGAATAAAATTGCAATATCCCGAGTGTATAACTTGTGTAAGCTTTATCCTGAAAACGCGGCGTCGCCCAACCTGAACACTATATATATAGCTCGCTATCCCCGTCGTCGTTTACTTGCTTTTGCGCTGACTTTTTGTTTAGAATTCCGAGACAGAGCGAATCGTCCTCATACCGTTTCAATAACAAAAACAATATTTTACGCCTATGATTTATCCGCAGACGCGCGGATTCGTGCAATATCGTTTTGGAGTCGCGCGCGCGAGAGAGAGAGAGAGAGAGATATATGTATACCGTGAAATACGCGCAATTTATCACTGGTGTCTATATGTATATAAGCGCACGCGGCGAGACCCGACAATTTTTTTCTTTCTTTTTTTTTGCAGACACCCGCGGCGAGTTCGAGCCGAATTTCTCGGCTCGTAACTTCGTTTCTAATCCGGAAGCGGAGCTCAATCAAGCAATCGACCGGATACGAAGGAGAGTTCTATATATATATCAGTATATATATTGCTCTAACGAGGCTCGATCTATAATAAGCGGTACACACGAGATATATAGGAGTGTATCGACGCGGCAACTCTTTGTTGACTTTTCGCCGTGCCTCCATAATAATATTCTCTCCCTCTCGCGCTCTCTCTCTCTTTCTCTCTCGGCTGTTCGCGCCGTGACTTTGAAAGGTCAATAGGTCACTGCCAACAGCTGCTCTCTCCTATTCGCGGGTCTTTCGAACTCTCTCTCTCTCTCTCTCTCTCTTTCTCTCTCTTTCGCACACACGACTCGATTATAAAACGGAGAGAGAGAGAGAGTTTGCGAGACGGGAGACAGAGAAGAGCATAGCGCGCAGGATAAGCGGAGCATGGCATTATACGGCCTTCATAAATTAAAACGGATTGGCTTTTATCTCGCTCGCGGTACGTATACATTTCGTCCCATTAATCACTTAACGCCGATACGTATATATAACGGCGAGGGAGAGTATGCGTACTGGCCGCGGGGGGGGGGATCGGTCCGACCGACCGACCGACCGAGCGAGAGAAGAGACCAGGTGAATTTTTCCGAGAAGCTCGGACTGTAACGCGCTGCGTATTCATACATCGCATCGGTCGCAATAAAATCGAATCGTATGTGCAATGCCGCTGCTTCGTACAATTCGCTCGCGACGTTTTCAAACGCGCGCTGCACACACACACACACACGCACGCACGCATACCCGCGCGCTATCTTATCGCGCGACTCGCGCAAGCGAGAGAATATATAAATATAGAATGGTCACCTAGCAGCTCAGCCGGGCCGACAGAGAGAGAGAGAGAGAGAGCGAGCGTGCAGTGCAGCGTGTATATCGTAGTAGCTTGAGCCGGTGACCGGTCAGGCCTCGGCCGATGCTGATGGCGTTCTCATCGAAGCCCCCTGCGCCCTGCAGGTATGTCGCACGACGTATAGCGGTGAGTCCGGTGATGCGCGGGCCGCACTCGGGAGGGAAGAACGATCGCACTGTAATGCCGCTGCACGTGTCGTATAGGTGCCGATGTGTATTACATACTCCGCACTCGCGGGAATCACCGAATTTTTTTTTGAACAGCTCGATTGTATCGCGTATGTGTGTGTGTGTAGTGCGCGGCGCGCGAAGTGCACAAAGTGTAATAACGAGAGGATCGGCCGAGAGTCGAGGGCAGACTGCGGCCTCGCTCGCTCGGTCGCGCGCGCGCGCGTGTGATGTCTGTGTGTCCGCCTCGGTATTCCAACTGACGGCGGCTGCTGCAGCAGCACAGCACGCGCGCAGAGAGCGCGGCGGCGGCGGCGGCGGCGAGTTTGTAGAAAAAGTCAGCCGCCGCGTGCGTTGCCTCCTTTCCTCTCTCTCTCTCCCTCGTGCGTCTTCGTCCTCCTCTTCTTCTTATTCTGCTTTCTGCTCTTCTCGCGCTCTTCTCCTCGCTGTGGGGGAGAGAAGAAGAAGAAGCAGCAGCAGCCGCAGCGGCGAGACGCGCGACTCTCGTCGGCAATAATATACTTGTACGTACGACGGAAAGGACGTGAGTCCGTGTGTGTGTGTGTGCGCGCGTCTATATATAAGTATGCGTGTGTGCGTGTGTGCGCGTGTGTGATCGTGTGTGTATATGTGTGAGAGTGTGAGCTGCGACAGGCAGTGTGCGTGCCGCCTGTCTACTGCCGGGCGCCGGCCGCAGGACTGCCCGAGCGCGTGAACTCGAGGCGCGCGAGCGCGATGTGGAGAACGCTACCGCCGCCGCTGCTGCTGCTGCTGCTGCTGCTGCTGCTGCTCGACGCCCCCGCGCGCGCCGCCTCCGCTACTATAAGCTGGTGGGGCGCCGCCGCGGAGAAGAGGGGACAGGAGGATATATCTGTATGCTGGGAACTCGCTGTGCGCGCGCGACCCCCTATATACACCTGCCGCCGCCTTTTAGCCTTTTAGGAAGGTAGGGGTGCTGCTGCTGCTGCAGCAGCGCGTCTATGCACACGTGTGCGGTTGTGCGCGCACAGCTACACAGCCGAGATGTACACCTGCAGGATGTGCAGGGGCCAAACCGGAGCGAGAGAGAGAGAGAGAGAGAGAGAGAGAGGAGAGATCCTGCCGCACAGCGATTCAGGCCTGGATATTCTCTCTCTAGAGCCGCGCGGGCGAAATGCGCGAGAGGGGCTCGACTCTCGGCTCTCGGTGCGAGCGCAGCTCTATAGGCTGCGGACTGACCTAGCTGCCGCGGCAGCGGCGGCGGCTAAACTTTTTGCGTCGGCTGCAGGGCTGAAAATTGCGCGCGCGAGTTAGGCTCGCGCGTCGCGCGCGCGTTCGCGCGGCTGACCGATCGATGTAGCCAGATTTCCTTCTTTCTCTCTATCTCTCTCTCTCTCTCTCTTTTTACGCGCGATTTTTTGTCAATTATTCCCACCGCTGGCCGCGATGCTCACGACCCTGAACACTTTGCGCGCGTCGATGCGGCTGTAAAGGCATTTTTTGGGCCGGTTCGATCTGACGGAGTTTTTGTTGACACGCATAGTGTGTTGGATAATTCCAGAAGTATTTGGGCTGGAGTTGCGGGAGACACGTGACTTTTGATTTGCGCGGAATTAGGATAACTCACGAGAATAATATTGCTTGTCCTCCGTTTTATAATTCTGGGCTATCGTGATTTGCGAAATTTTTGTTTGAATAATGTGCGAAAATCACGTTATTTCAGTTTATTTTTTTTTCGCGCGTGACGGTGCGCGTTTGAAACTTTGTAAAAATATGATTGTTCCTTCCGTAACGAAGGACAAATATTTAGTTGTTCCTTATTCTTTGATCATACCTATACAAGCTACAATTAAAAATTGATTTTTTTTCGAGGCAGTGATTGTACAGTATGGCATCGTAACGTCGATTTTCAATTAAAAAAAGAACTATAACTTGCGTAGAAAATCTACAGCTAACTGTAACTTCTACAGCTTTTAGCCGTTACGTTGCGGATTTGTTTAGAAATTCCAAAAATCGAGTTATATGCTCGCGGCGCAGCGCACGCGAATGGAAACGATAACGCCGATTCACGCACGCATTTAGCCTGCATCAAGCAAGTTCGGGTGAGAAGTTTTTACAGCGAGGCAGAGGCGAAATCGATAACGTGTATACTTATGCGAGTTTGATTAGCGAATGCGCGGATCGAGTGTGTGTGTATGTGTTACAAGGCAACACACGCAGAGACTACACTTTTGGAAGAATTTACTTTCGTATACAGCCTTGACAGCCAACACGACGTCTACTTATACAACGGATTCGAGGAAATTGGCTATCGGGAATATCCCGTTTAATCCGGTGGATGATACGTCCAAGTTGGAAAGGTCCCTCGGCAAACACAGTCCAACGCAGTCGTATAACGCGGATCGCTCGGTTGAATTTGTTTTACCTACATTCCGATCGATTCCGAAGACTGTTGTCGGCCTCAAATTGTCATTGGAGTTTTAAAAAACGCGGTTTCCTAATTGTACCCTCCTTCGGAAGCACTGCAGGCAACAACGAACTTTAACACCGACAACAATTGCGCGATCGTCCCGCGGCTTCGTTCACTTTACATCAGTTTTTCGGTCTCGAGTCCGAAACTATTGCTCAGCGCTTAACCGTATGGAAAGCTCGCAACTCTCCGGGAAATTCGAAATTCTCGACTAATCGCTCTCTTACAAAACTGTAGCGCAACGCGCGACGAAAGCAAGAAATAAGTCGGCGCTGCGTTATTCATCGGCGTCTCGATACTCATCGATATACCTATAATTATTCACAATACGATCCGAGGCGAACTGTGCTCTCGTTGTTGTATCAACAGTCGCGACAATCCAGCTTAACATGTGCGCCTATGTACACACCAGTGGAAAACAGCTGATTACGTTATAAGCCGAGAATTTCGATATTGACTCTATACGTACACATGTTGCGAGTGGCCAGGATGATGTTATTTCGTTAGTGTCAACAGCTGTGACATGACGGACATGTGAAAATAATTTTTCTCTCTCGCGCCTTCCGTTTCCGCTTTGGCGCTAATAATGCGCGAGTCTGACGCGAACGGAATAATGCGAGATTTGATTACATGCATTTAAAATTTTTATCAATTCGCACAGTGCCGAAGCGAACGAAAAGTGCGCTGTAGCAATCGATTTTCTCTGGCGATAATTGACAATGAGGCTCACGTAGCCGAACGTGGTCCATAATATATCGTTAATTTTTAAGCACTATAGCCTATGTGCTCCACTGGCCCGTGACTGGCGAAGAGAAAAGTCTTTGGGCAATTGTTCTCGAGTGTTTTTGAAAAAATTATTTTCGGACTTTTGTTCAATAGGTATTTTTCGTTAGTTTCTTTAGCATTATTTTTCTTATTTTCGCTTCAGAAATCGTCTCAAACAAAAAACGAATGACGCAAACGGAAACAAATAACATTCGCTGCATAGTGCCGTATTAAAATTGTAGTTGTGTAAATCATCTGTGTAATGCTCTCTATACGTACACAGTATGGTACAGTTCTAATCAAAAGCATGCGTCAACAGTCTATAATAATATGAATGTTTTACGTTGAAAAACCAGGTCTTTGATAAATTAAATAATTGGAATAGATCTTCAATTTGATTTATCGAATACATTTTCTTCGAATATTTCCGAAATGAAAAAAAAAATCATTTGAATTAATATTCGAAACTATTCCAGAAAAGTGTACTCGTTGAATAAATATTTCGAATACTACTTTCAGTCACTTCTATATCCGACTTCAATTCAATCGACATCCAGCCAAAATGTGAAAATTCGCTCGAAAAAATTCACGATCGAAAGCGGCTAGCTCTAAGAAAAAAAAAATGAATCATTCGAAAAAAAACCATAAGTGTGCGGAGCTTCTTCATTAGGTAACAGAAAAAGGTCGATTCCTCCAACTTGGGTCAAGATCTACTTGCCCGAAACTCGCTTGTTAATCAAAGTGTCTGCAAAAGAGGAAAAAGAAGAAGTCTACAAGGGATTATAAAATGGTTCATATTTCACAGCTATATACGTTGCAAGTCGAGGTTAGAAGTATGACACGTCGTCGTGTCGCATATACATCAGTTTCGTGAGCGCGGCACACCACATCGAGATTCCTTTTAATGTTTAAACTTTGTTCTTTAGAAATTCCTCGCCCCCGCGCTCCCAATGATTGGACAATTTTTCAGCAAAGCCGCGCCATATCTGAATAATTTTCCACTTTCAGCTAACGCAGTCGTTTTTAAAAGAACTAAAAGCATTACCATGCACGCGTGTGTGTGTATATACATATATAGCAAAGCAGCACATATATATTCTACATAAACAACGCGCCCGAACCTTTCATAGTTCAGAAATTTCTTATAACAGGAAAAACCAGGTCATCCACCCTTTCACCTTTTGACCCCTATTGTGGCTTTTGCACAGCCGGTCGAGCCCCACTTTAGTAGTTAAACAATTAAACAGCGAAAAATCGTAATTTGCAATGGAAATATTGTCGAAACGCGTATACTTTCCAAGTGGCTGGTGTGTATAGTCTATGGTGAATTGCCTGCCACTCGTCAAAGACGCTCGTTCCATTCCCGCTATAGGAAATATATTCGCGAGGCCGGAGACGTCGAAAGTCTCGTAAAATTTTATTGTTCGGCAAGAAGTGTGCAGCGTTACTTATAAATCGATAGAGCGAGGCGTTCGATCCGTTCCCCGAGGCAATCGTCGTGATTGCGAGCAATTAATAAAGTATCCCTCTTCAACGCGTACATATCCCCCCCCCGAGAATCTTCGCAAAATACGTTCGTATTTGAAAAAAAAAAAAAAAATCCAAAGCTTCACTCGTCCCGAGATCTGCGAGCTCGCTTACGTAAACGGAAGGGAAAAAATCGCGGCGCTTTGCGCGCAAAAGCGGGCGGTAAAGAGGCTTGGCCAAGCCGACGCCGCGGCTCAGCTGATTTTCAAGAGTTGCCAGCGGGAGAGCGAAGATGGCGGTAAAGGAAAAGCAGCCGCGCGATTCCTGCCTTACCGCCGATGGTAAACCGCGAATCGGCGGTCCAACCTCATACAAATTGCCGTTCTAATCACTGCACGCCGCGAACTTAACGCGTGTACAAAGCTCGAACTTGCCTCTATACATTGCGATCGGCGATAAACATTGCATTATATACACACACAGAGAGCGGTTTGTACACGCGAGACCCTCTGTACATGCATATATAGGGGTGTACCGCACTGCTAAGTACATACGCGTGCGTTCAAGGCAATTTCGCGAAAATTGATTTTCCGCACGCGGCGCGTTATTAATAAAAATCAATCTGCTCTCTCTCTCTCTCTCATTACGCCCGAGCTTTCGTGAATGTTTCAGCGGGCAATATTACCACCGCGCTAGCGCATACGGCACGCGCGCAAACGTATAAATATATATGTGCTATCGCGAGCGGCTGGAATTTGCATTTCAATCGGTTAAGCTCTTCCTACCGCGCGCGTTTTCATCCTCCGCCGCGCGACTCCGAGAATTCAAATTAATTTTTTCCAACCCTCCGACATCTGTACGCGCGCGTTTTCGCTCGCGTCGTCGAATACACCGCGGCTCGGAAATTCATTCGAGTGTTGTGCACGCGGCGCGGAGGCGAAAAAATAAAATTGAAGAAAAGGACGAGGGGGCGGGGGGTTGGGGGGAGAAGAAAAAGTACAGAAGAAACTGCTGGCTACGACATCTCGCGCACGAGTGTGTGTGTGTGTGTATACGTTCGAGTGCATAGACGCGTCTAGAAAAGGTATAGCACTGTGTCCAATCGATTGGACGGATGCCTGTCCTAAATCTGTATACTTGCGCCCCTGTACGTGTACATACGACTATCTATGTGAACGTTCGCGTACATGCGAGGAGCCGACATGAAATGTAGGTCAGTGGATCATCTCTCTTTCTCTCTCTCTCTCTCTCTCTCCGTCGCTCTTGCTCTATTCACTTTTTATTTTTTTCCTATCCTTTTTTTTCGATCATGCATATTCTCAAGCACGCAGTTCGCGGTCGCGTTATATGCATATCGGCTTTAATTTTCTACCCCCCGCGCCTTTTTTTTCTCCGTAATTTTGCAGATTTTTATTTCGCTCGTTCGGCCGGCCTCGCATTAGTATCTGGCGCGCGACGACTGGATTTTTATTATGGTTGCACGACTCGATTGAAATATATTAATGACTGCCCGCGGAATTCAGTTGCGACTTACGTGTATATACATAGATATACGGGCGTCTGATTAATGAAAGTTTTGTCAAAGAAATTAACGACGAAGCGTATACGTATACAGCTCGACGGAAACTCGACGGGGTAGGAATCGATGGTTAAAATTGTTTATCGCCGAAAGTTTCGCGATAATAAAACTGCAGGGCTAACGGCCTCGATGTAAAATTGGCGCGCGACCGGCTAGCGCGCGGGTTTGAAATTTTAATGGGCCGCGTTCGAGGAACTTGGATAACCGATTGCAATCGGACGGGGATGATAACGTTATCTTATTATTACTGAGGCGTTACTATTACACTTGCCGCTTTATAAACGACTCATGAATATGCTAGTCGCGCGCGCGCAGCGAAGCTTTTAGCAAATAAGCTGGAATAATAGGAATCCAATAGAGAGCCGGCGCGCGGCCGGTACGCAGGCGAAAATCAATAGATATCGATTGCCCACGCAAGCGTTTCTCTTTCTTTCCCCGATCTCTTTCCATTTTTTTTTTTTTTTTTTTTTAACAAATCACCGCGCGCGCGGTCGAGAGTACAGTCGCAATCGAGATTATATTCCCCGGGCAATATCTCGGGCGCAAATCGCTGCATGCATCGGAAAGTCGATTTTATCACTCAAGCGCGAGTTGGAATGCATTTGTATGCGCGCGTTCGGAGAAGCTCGCTCTCGGCCGCGCGCGATTGGCCGGAAATTCGAGAGCGCGGCGGCGGCGGCAAAATTTAAATTTAGAATGCGGGAGCACGACTGGAAAAGGGCGCGCTATCTCGCGAGTATCCCCAACTTTAATTGTACAGAGATATAAGTTGGTACACGAGGATCGGTTGTACTATAAGAAAGAAAATCAATGCCGAGGCGTTTCGAATTCGCGGGGTGCTCTTGAACCGAGCGTCCCATAACGCTGGTGAACCTGTAATTTAACGTAAAGACAGAAATGCGGATCGAGTGTCGCGCCGGCGACGCGGTGCATAAATTAATTTAATCGCGGAATTGACATTGCTCCAGCTTACACGTATATATACGTTGAAAGCAAGTTTACGCGCTTGCAATATGTAAGCTATACACTAGACTTTGCGTGTCACTGGTCTCGTGCTCTCGTCGGGACAAACAATCGATTCTCCCCCCCCGCGGCTCGGCTCGGCTCGGCTCTCTTTCTTTTTCAGAGCAGTCGAGCGCCGATGCATCGATGTACAGTCGGGGCTCTACGGAGAATCGACTTGAATTTTTCACGGCGACGCGCCCGCTTTGGAATTCCAGCGATTCTTTTACACGCTGATGGGCAAAAGAGTGAGAGAAGAAAGAACCCTTTGTTCGCGCAGTGGATTCTCCGCGAATGTGTCGAGACAAACGATCTAATAGAGAATCCGCGCGCAGGATCTAATTGCACCGCGAGCATTTTTGCTGTACACCGCGGGAAATTTTTCCTCGCAATTGTTAGTCGAGAAAAAATTATTATTGCTCGAACTTCGAGCGTTATACCTCGGTGTTTACACTTTTAACGCTATCGCCTGTATATACAGTGTAAAAGCCAATCACAAAACTTTTTTCTTATAGCCTGTCGCTGACGCTCGCGGTCATAACTTGTTTTATAGGAACGTATATATTTTACGGTAAATTTTACAAGGGTACACGCAATAAATTTGCCTACCGCATCTTAACGAAAATTAACATGAAGCACGTGTACAGCAAACAATATGTCGTTCCGCACAGTTACTCAACACGTATATATATAGCAGTAATTTCTCTAAAGTAATTTCTCTCCCCCACGCGGCGAGGTGTGTGATTCATGATTTTTTGATCGCGTATACACAGTGCACGACGAGCAGAAAAACTTTATCCGCAAGCTCTCGGCGATTTATTAGTTTAAAACTTTGGTCCAGAGAAGCGAAATTCGTTTATTTGTCAATCGCAGTACGCTTTTGTACATCGCGTCGCTGCGCTGCAAAGACACGAAGACATCACGTTTTCAATATCAGGCATATTGGCTGTCTTTCTCGAATTTTCTATTGCACAACGGAAACGTGTTAATCTCGCGCGCAGGTCTATAAAGTTGATGACCCGCCGGCGCAGAAACAAACTGCGCGAGAAAAGGCGTACGATCCATTTGGCGTGTATATATATACGCGTTACAGACAATGCGCGAGAAAATCGCCCGGCCGATTGTAAATCATGTGCACATTCAATTTACGTAAACGGCGCATACGTATACGCGATTTCAACGCGATTTACACGTTTAATTTTCCTTAAAGGCTCTTTCGCAACACGTTGCCCACGCCACACGCCGCCGCACACACACACACACACTACTGCGTCCGCATAATAAACACATACGTGCAGCCAGTTTTCGCACGGCGCACTCGTGTATTTACATTTATCGATTTGCTTCCGGCTAAGCTGTCGCGGCGTTTGTTTGACTCGCGAGTCCGGCAACTCTTTCCCGCTTTCTTAGAATAGTGCGCGAGCGCGTGCGAGAAAAAAAAATCAAACTCGGTACGCGCATCCTCTTGTATAGTACGACACAGAACATTGGAGGATAATTGAAAATTTGGCCGAGCTTTCGGTCGGCGCGCGTCTCCCGGGTCTCTGTATAAATTTTCATAAACATGACGAGCGCATTATATCTCTCTCTCTCTCTCTCGCGCGGGAAATTTGAATTGCAAACGATCGGTGTACAGCTCGTTTATTAAAAAATGCTTTCAATGGTGCATGAATAATGGATTAACCGATATGCAATAAAATTTATGCGCCTCCTTTCTATGCCTCCACCCCCCCCCCCTTGCCCCTCTCCCTCCTTCCCATGAATCAGCAGTTTATTACGTTAACGCCTGCACACACTGCACAGACGTACACGCGGAGAGCGGATCTATATACTTAAATCCTCCCGACGGTTAAATCAATAGCGCACCGACTGTTATGCAGTCTTATCTCTCGCTCCATCCTCTCTCTCTCTCTCTCTCTCTCTCTCTCTCTCTCTCTCACATACTCGCGCGCGCATATCAGCCAGCGCGAAGCTTGAACATTTCGCATCAGCGCGCGATATATAGCCGCGCCTATATAGCGACTCCCCCGACTATTTAGCGGATATAAACGCTCGCGCGCTCTCGTTCAATCCGCTGCACGCAGTCAATGAAATCGCGCCCGCACGCAGCTAATGTCAAGGTTCTTTTCTCTCTCCTCGCCCCCCCCCTCCCTATTTATACACACACGTGTCCAGTGCAGCAGTTAACACCTCGTTCTCACGACGAGAGAAGGGGGGAGGGGGGGGGGGGGAAAGAAAAAAAAAATTAAACTTGCGTGCAGGTGGATTGTGCTCTGCAGTCCGAGTCGTCGTCGTGTGTGTGTGTGTGTGTGTGTGTGTGTACGCTGTACGCGAGTATTTTAATTTTTCCAGCTGGTCATTATCGCGGCCGCAAAACTTTTTGGCGCACGAAGCGTTTTTTTTTTTCCTTTTTGAGCCTTCACCTTGACAAAGACGGCGAATGGGGCTGGAAAAAGCGATCGACTGCACGCGATTGGTCGTGGAGGTGCGGGAAAACCTGGACGCATGCGAAATTTTTCCTATTTTCTCTCTCTCTCTCTCGCGTCGTTTTACCGCTGCCGTGCAGTGTTTCGCGCTTATCGCCGCGAGGAGCGGGGACGCGGCATTTTTCCAACGCGATAGTTAAAACTTTCTTTGTTATTCTCGCCGCAGCGATGAAATTTTAATTTTTTCGAACATATTTCTGTGTGTGTGTGTGTGTGTGTGCATTTTTTTATGCTCGAAAGAGAGAGAGACGCACACGTTATTCGCAAGCCTTTCTCTCGTTTCGATTTTTATCGGGAAACCACATCGCACGTGTAGACATTTTGCGAATAAATTAATATAGTTAAGCGATATATGCAGAAAGAAAGAAGCAGAGGCTCATAATAGACACAGCGCGTACACAGACTGGCTCAAATAATTTGCTAAAACGCATAAGTGGTGGGTAATTTTGCATTTTCAAATTTTCGTCGTAGAGGTACACTTGGAATATTCTCGGGAAAAGGTATTATGTTAATTAAACGTTAAAAAGTGAAAAGGCTAATTCCCTCGGCGAGAGAACATTAGGACTGAGAATATGTGTAACATTTGTTTAAATAGGCCTGCCGATGACTGGGGATTCCGGGAAAAGAATAGTTTTTTTTTCAGTCGAGATTAAATCTCGAGCAACAACAGCCAATCGATTTGCGGGCAAAATTGCGGAAATTGAAAAATAATTTCGAAGCAGTTAAAGTATACGGAAAAGCGTAATTGTTATATAGATGCCAAAGAAATACACTTGACTGCCACTTGCTCGCAGACTTGTCTTATTCGATTGAACCAATTGATATCTATATAAGTTATATTGTATACACTAAAAGCAATAGGGAAACGCTTGCTTTGTTTGGCAATCGCTCACCCTCCTCCCCTCCTCCTCCCATTAATATTAAACGAATTTTCTTCGGCTATAAGTTTAGCAATTCAAACCCCTAAACGTGACCCGCTTATTCATTCGGCGGGTCTCCGAGTGGTCAGATTGCATAATGCTGTTTATGCTGATTTCCGATCGGGCGGCGCCGAGAGTCAATGAATAATATTGACCGACGAAATATTGCTCTCGACCAGAGAGCGAAATCGCGATCATGCTTCGATGACGGGCTGATGAGAAACGGCCAAACAAAGCAAGAACGTGCGTACAAGGTACTGAATACCAATATAGCTGTCTCGGTCGAATTCTCCTCCGAGAAAATACATACATTTCTCGAAAATTTTATTGAAACTTCTTGCTTTTGTATTATAAAATAAGTGTGAAAATCGATATACAATAAGGCGACAGACATACACATGTACATATACAATGCTGCGTTATACATATTTGCACAAAGTGTTGCGTGTTTGCGTAATAATAAAAAAACAAAATAAACAATACAACGAATATGCTAATCGCAACGTAAAAACACAACGGCTGCGATGTACATAAACTTCAATGCGCTGCAAGTTTAAAAGTCCTGTCACTTGTGCGTAGTTAATGAAAAATAAAAAAACAATAATATTATCGTGACACGTCAAAGCGTCGTTTACATAATTATACAGAAACACACACGCACACGCACACAGATAAACATAAAAGCGGTGAGAGCAGCGAGCGAATAAACAAAGGCAGGCGCAAGCTCGTTCTCCCTCCCTGGCTCCTCTCCCTGCCCGCGTAATCGCGAGGAACACGACGAGAGAGCGGCAGCTTGCCCCGTGCCAGAGTCTGTGTGTGTGTGTGTGTGTGTGTAAACTCAAAAGACAGAAAAAATTATTTTTTTTTTCTCTTATATATCTTGCAAAATGGATGGTGCTACTTGTATGCACATATAGATATCGTACATCAGAGGGTTGTTCTCCTGGTTGCCGGCGGGCGTCGCGTTCGAGCGTCTCGTGCGCCAGAGCGCGAACCTCGAGAATCCGTATCTCGTCATCCTTTCTCTCTCTCTCTCTCTCTTGGGCGGCTACGGACAGACGGGGAGAGAAAAAAGGGCAAAACGTGAGAAAAAAATTTTAGCCGAGAGTTTTTTTTTTTTTTTGGCGACGCCTCGCGACCGCTCGCTCGGTCACGAGGCGATCTCCGCGCGATTGTACATTTGTAAGCCAGTGTTGGGCGGATAGAGTGGGAGAGTCGGCCGGGATGAAAAAAGACGGCACTTATCACCGGAGAAAATAGAGCCCGGAGTTAAATTTGCATAAAAGCTCTGTAAAATTTACATAGTTCGCGCGCGCGCGCTGTATGTAAAATTTATTAGCCTCCCTGGAACTTTGCGCGCGAGATTGTGCTGTGTATGCACAAGTGTGTACGCGAGCGAGTTGGAATAAGTCGCGGCAAAATGTTTTTTAGTCGATTCTTAATTGAGCTCGCGACCCTTAATGCGTGAACATATATATACACCAAACGATCAAGATCTTTGCTGTACATATATATATACGTATTCGACGCTGATGCGATGTCGATGCGTTAGCGGAGATAAGAAACAATGCAAATTTCGCTCTATAGACTCGAACTTGGAATATAGCATGTGTGTATATATACTTGGAACTGAAGTGTACAGTATACGCGTATTATACACTCCTTAACTCGGCCAACACTGTTTACAAGAAAACATTCTCGTGTATAACGTATGTGGAATACGTATATGTGGCATGAGAACCAACCTTTAGCTTGACACGCTACAGGACGTCGTCGTCATAATCTCTGATGGTCGGAAGCTCGTCGCCGCCTTCCGCGCACTGGGGCATATTACTCGTACGCTATTTCGTATACACGCGCCTCAGTCTCTCTGGCGTCTATTACATGTGCCTCGAAGCGCAAATAAATTCGGCTTAGCAAAAATATACTCGCGTCGCACAATTACGTATACAGATACATGGCTATATATACATGTATATACTAAGCTCGCGGGCGCGCGCGCGCCGTGTCAGCCTCCGCGCTTACGGCTCGGTCGACTGGTCGCGCGCGTCGAAAAGAGAATAAGGCATATATATCGCGCACGTGTGTGTGTGTAGTGTATTTACGCTATTACGCGTACGTACGATACGTATATAAAAAGAACAGCGGTTGCGGTATCTCCGTATACGTATGTTTCCGTGTAAATTAACGTCTATGCTTATGCACATGTATATATATATATATATATGTATAGCAGAGGCTGTAGAGCGCAAACGAGGCAGCGAATGCGCGTATAGACACGGCGTATAAATATATACGCGCGCGCGCGCGGCGGAAATAAAGGCCTGATCGATGATCACAGTGAGAAAAGAGTCAGCGCATTCGATCTATAAATATACGCGGGCAATTTACGTATGCGCGACTTGCGCGTACGCGTCCAAAGGCGCGCGTAGACGAAAAGTCAGTGTGTGCAATAGAGTCGACGTCATTGAGGCTCTTTGTATGCATACACACACGTTCGTATGTATGTACGCGACTGTGCGCGCGGGTGCACTAGCGAATTCTTCAATTATTTCGAGCGCCGATTTATATATATACACTTTTTATCGATCTCCAACTTATAACTGGCAGCGCGGCGTATATAGCTCGTCGTCGTCGTCGTCGTCGCCAGCGAGTTTTTCCGCCGTATGTATGTCTATCTATGTAGCGCCGTCGTCGTGCTCGTAGTCGTCGTTGCAGCTCAGTCTCGGGCTCCTCCTGGCGCGAGACTCATCCCGTGGAGACGTGGAAGCCAACGCCGCCGGGGGGCGGGGAGGGGGGCGGGCGATCGAGAAGGCACAAGCGCGACGTGGACGAGAAGAGAAGAGAGCCGCTCCTGCCGAGGACAGGCGGTTCGTCGACATACCGTTCGCCCTTCCGTTATGCGCGCATCGGCGTGGATGGGTGTATTTTTGCGAGAAGCAGCGTCGCGCACGGCATACATGTGTGTGTGCGTGTGTGTGTGTGCGAATACGTAACACACAGTCGGTCCCTCTCTCTCTCGCCCTCTCAAAAATCGATTCTCCTGCACATGCTTTCCCGGTGCTGCTGCTGCTGCCGCTGGCTCTCTCGGCGACTGGGAGCTTCTGCAAGCTCGGATCATCGATCGCGCACCACCACCACCACCACCACCACCATCTTCCTCGAGATTCGCCGCTGCTGCAGCGAATTCCTCATGGAATTTGGGTTGAAAGCCAGGAGGAGGAGGAGGAGGAGGAGGAGGAGAGAGAGAGGGAGCTATTGCAGGTGAGCGATCGATCGGCGTAACATGGAAGCGACACCTGTCACGCTGACCCTCTCTGGCCGTTGCCACCGACGATCTGTGTGTCTATATATATATACACGCGTTTATCCGTATAGGCCCACACGCAGAGACGCACAGTCGAGTCTACCGTAGCACATGCGGAGTGAAAACGGGAGCTTCGAGCACACACTGTCCCGCGTATCGCGGTCTCGCACACATGTCCGCACTATACACGACGTTCCCGTTCCGGGGGGGAGGCCCGCGCGCACGGCTCCGAGGAAAAGAAAATCCCCCGTCTGACCCATCCAGTCCTTGTTCTACTTGAAGCCGCTGCCGCTGCGGCCGCGCATCGGGCCACGCATGGAGAGTAGTCCCGTTCCCGTTCCAGCTTCCCGCGTTATATATCACATCGTCCGCATCCGGTCATCTCGCGCTCGCGAGAGAGAGACAGAGCGCGGGAGGTAAGAGAGAGAGGCTCGCGGGAGGCGATGACAAATCGGCCGCTGCAGCGCGTGGACGGACTGGTGTGTATTGCGGAGAGAAGGGCCGCGACTCGAGGACTTGTCGGCGCGTTGCTAGACGCCGCTGCAGCCTGGCCGCCTCTGCCCGAGCTTTCAGCTACTGCCCCCTAAGTGAGCGCGAGAGAGAGAGAGAGAGCGAGAGAGCGAGAGAGCTCGTTCGAGCCGTGACCGCGAGGCGGCGCCGAAATGCACTCGACGTCTATTACCCTCTCTTTTACACTCGTCTCGCTCGCTCGGTGCATGTGTCCCCGTGTCTGCAACGCGTCTGTCTGCCCGCCTGTCTGTGCAAGGGGTGGGGGGAGGGGAGGGCTGGGTCTTCCGCCCGAGGCAAGTCCGAGCGACGGTATATATATATCACGTGTAAGCGGGGCTTGGCAGCTCTTGGCGGACGATAAAACAACTGGTTTTGCTTATTACCGTGAATAATCGCGTGTCCTTTGAATCGAAGTTTTCGATTGGTCGGTCGGAGCGCAACGTATAGGAGAAGTCGCGCGGTGTATTGACAATTTCATTCGTCGGTTCGATCGGATATGACACAATTGAAACTCTGCAGCGTTGAAATTTCGCTTGCCATTATCGTCGTTTCGAGAGGACAAATCGCACCGCGGGAATTTTGAAATTTTGCAATCGACGCGCGTCGTCGGAAGCCTTCGGCCGCCTTCATTCACCTTTTTTACACGCATACGCTAGCTCCACCAGAGCAGCTTTCGACTTCTCCTCGCTTCCGTTTTCGGGACTGAATTCTCGTATAATATGCGCACACCTCATCGGCGGTTATCAATAGCTATGAATACACCAGAAATACCCTGGAATCCGGTTTATAAATAAAACTCCTATTTAACTCTATCGGATTGACAGACTCGGCGAAATCTCTCTCTCTCTCCTTCTCGCAGCAGCTATTTCCAGGTATCGACCAATCGGCGAGGACTGCGCGCGGCCGCACTAAGGTCAGCAGCTCCTTCCAGCTTCGCTGTATACGTATATCTATACAGTCGGTGCAGCGCACGCTATTGTCGACGACTCCTTTCCTCGGCTTCTTACGAAATCTCGCTCGTAAGCCGATTCGTACATATATATATACACGGTATACGCACACACTCGCACGCGTATACGCGCGCCGATCGAGTCAGTGCAGCGGGAGTAAAAATTCAATTACGCCGCTGCTATGTACTATGCTGTCTCATTGGCACACGATTGCATATTACGCGCAGAGAGGCTGTGTGCGTCGAAAAAAAAGAGGAAGAAACGGGAGAAACTGCGCTACAGCAGCTATATGCGCGCGCTCGTGCAAAACGAGTCAACTCAACAAGTTGACTAATGAATAAAAAATGCTGCTCTCGCGAGCAAAGCCAAATTTAATAAGCTCCGCCGCTGATGTGTACACGTGTGTGTGTATGTGTCCTGGGGGACATGTTTATTTTTTGCTCTTTCCCTCTCTCTCTCTCTCTCTCTCTCTCGCCGTACTCTCTCCGTGTGTGCAGCGAGAAAATGGCGCGATCAATGCCAAACGAACACAATTGCCCGCTTCTCTCTCCACACACACACACACACACACACACACACACACACACACACACGGCCCTGCGCAGTAAAAATCTGAATTCCAAATTATCCTTTGACGTGACTGCGCGCTAAATAAAGGTCAGTTTTTTTAACGTTTTCCGCCGATGAGTCACGTTCTAAAATCAGCTCGACTAGGCGCGCGTGTATTACACGCTCGTATATATATACACGAGAGAGAAAAAAATCCGCGCTCTAGGTTTTCATTTCCTCGTCGCTCGCACACCTCGATCCCGACGAGCGATTCGCGACGTATAGTCCGATCGCAGCGGAAGCGACCAGAAGAGGAATAACATCGAGAACCGGAAAAAAGCTCCTTTTCTCTCTCGCCCTCACCCTCGCCCTCTCTCTCTCTCTGTCTCCGTCTGGGCGAGGGCGTAACGATCCTGCGGTTACCAGGAGGACGCCGAAGTGCAACCCTACCCCCATCTCCGGCGATCCGGACGCTCTATACATACGTCCAGAGCAGGAGGAGCCTGCACCGAAATCCCGAAGCTCGCACGGTACGCCGAGCGCCACCTAAAGCTCGCGGCCGCAAGCTCCCTCGCCTCCCCCGCGCAACCCCTCCCCCCCACCCGCTTCGATGCACTCTCTTACAGTAGGAGGCTGGAGGAGGAGGAAAAAGCTCGGCTGGAAAGCTCTCGGGCCTGCCATCTGGCAGCGGCCGGCGGAGGCGCTTTGGCCTACGCTGCCGAGCGAGGGGCTATACGGCTGCTGGCGCGCCGCGCACGGATCGAGCTTACATTATTGATCGCGGAAACGGCGCCAACTCGAAAAAGCTGCTCGCGCGATGTATAAGCTTCCCTCCTCTTCTCGTCTCATCTCGTCTCTGGCTCTCCTGTGTGCGGCTCTCAAAATAACTGATATGCGCGCGGGGATATCGTCGCTGCTCGGCGAACTCCTCCTCCTCCTCCTCCTCCTCCTCGAGGGAAGAAGGGAACGAGATCGACTGGACGTGCACGCATCAATTTGACTTGCGCGCTCGATGCCGATGCGAGTGAGAGAGGGAGAGAGAGAGGCCGTGATCGGGCGGCCACTCGAATGTGTTACACACCTTATCGCCCGACGATTTATTGGACGGCGACGATCCGCGGCTTATTTGACAACAACCTCGGATTATGGGATAAATATACAGGCGGCCTTGCGCGATTTATCGAGCGGAGAGGGAGTGAATTTTCTATCTCTCTCTCTCTCTTTTTTTCAAGTTGATGCGATTTTACAGACGCGCGAAAATTCATTTATATACGTACGTGGGAAGCTTCTCGAGTGTCGTACGCTGTGAATCTTTTTTCTTGCTCGAGCGTCCGCCGCGGGTTTTGGATTTCCGCATGAAATTAAGCGAACCTTGAACCTGACTCGCCGACTGCGATTGCGGAATAACGACGGGCGGTAAAAGCGAAACTTTTCTTCGGAATAATTAACGGAAGCGCGAGCGCGCACGAAACTGAAACAATTTCAACGAAAGTTGTCAATTCGAATGCACTCGCACGAAAGACGAAACATTGAATTAATCATTCTGACCTCGATTACCGAGTCCCGTGCAAAGTTATACCGAGCGAGAATTCAATTGGCTTTGTTGGAAATCATTGCAAAATGTAATCGACTTTTAACCCCCTATAGCATCTACTCTCTCTCTCTCTCTTCTGCGATTGGCGGAAATTAAAACGACGGGCCGGGAAAAAGCGAAACTTGTCTGTCGGAATAATGTAACGGAAGCGCGCAGCGCGCACGAAACTGAAACAATTTCAACGAAAGTTGTCAATTCGAATGCACTCGCACGAAAGACGAAACATTGAATTAATCATTCTGACCTCGATTACCGAGTCCCGTGCAAAGTTATACCGAGCGAGAATTCAATTGGCTTTGTTGGAAATCATTGCAAAATTTAATCGACTTTTAACCCTCTCTCACGCGCTCTCTCTCTCTCTCTCTCCCTCTGTCCTTTTCACTCCGAATGAGCGAACTCAAGCCCATTATCTCGTCACCGGATACTCTGCAACCCAAATTTCATATTCAAAAAAGCTCGGGGAAAAAAAATATTGCGGTATATATGCTCTCGCGGAGGACACTTTTCCGATAACTCGAATACGAAAGGCTATCTGTTCGAGATAAGAAGATTATTCGCTGCGCTTATTACTTTGAGCACATTGTACAAAGTGGGATTATGTAAAGTACGATTTTCTGTGTGTGTGTGTGTGTACTATGCAGAAGTACTATTGAATCAATGAAACATTTATAATGCGGATGTATCGGGATGCATATGTAAACTATAAATATTTGGGTTTGCAATGAAACATCGGATTCCATTGAAAATATATGATTGCGAATTCCTTCCCAACTATAAAAAAATCAAGATAAAAAGCTACGCAATAAAATATGTGTCTGGAATGAAAATTCTTGATTATTTGACGTACGACTCTCCTGTATGTTGTGAATAAATACTTCACTATAGTTGACTGAGATTTTTCCCCCTACGTATAATTAATTCAGAAAACAATTCGTGATATCCGACGACCTTTTTGCAGCGATCAAACGTTTTAAAAGTCCTGGAGCACGCGCAATATATTTTTTCGTTTTTTCTCGACTACATATTGCGCGTGGAAAGCTGCATTCAATATTCTACCCACTCTGTACCTCTTGCTCTCCTCTTTACCATTTTATATAATGCATTCTCATTACTATTCGCTCATGTTGAAGTAAAAAATTATCGTAATATTTTGTACGCACTTATTACTCGTGTGTACACAGAAAAACGCTTTGAAATCAAGTAATAATGTGCATTTCTTAACATGATTCTTGATAATATTAATAATTCTCAATAATTCTTAATAATGAGAGTGAAGCTTATGTTAAATTATGTATGTTTATAATAACGGAATTATAATTCTATTATTTTTCAATTTTAGCAATGTGCAGTATTCCTTTATACCTTCATAAAATATGTTATCCAATTATTATCGACCCAAATATTAATATGTATTATTGTAGATATAATATTTCTAGTTTCCAGACCATATATGTTAAGAAAGTTATAACAACTTCCTCTTTTTTCATAATTCATTAATCGTTATTTGTTATTTTTTAGAACTATAATAGAAAATTCCACCGAGAGAAAGATCTATGTCTGAGCCTTGTGTATCATGATGAAATAGGTAATGTATAAAAATATAAAAATCTAGGCAACTCATAAAACTTACAATGAAAATGGCCAGGAGGACTCGAGTTTCTGCGACGGACGCTTTTCGTGCTTCGCAGCATGACGATTCTCAATTCCGTGACAACTGTTGAAAAAATAAATAAAACGATTGATTAATAAATATTGATGCATACGTGTTTGATGGTAAAATTTTAAAATTAGAAATGTATTTTCAAAATTAAGATTAATTATTAAAGATGTCATATACTATGGTAAACACTTAGATATATAAAAATAAAGTTTTTGTGTATATACAGTAAGAGGTAGGTACGTTAGATTTTTAAGCAAAAGTCTTTAAATATATTTTCTACGTATAAAACATGTATAATATAACATCGCCGCTACAGTTAAGAGAAAAAGCTTATTATTTAAATTTGAAAAAGGCATAGAATTGATAAGCGATTAAAGATATTGTATAATATCAAACGAGATCAAAAAGCATCTAAGGTAATAATAGATAATGAGGATCACTTTTGCGAATAAGAATCAAAATGAGTATTTTCCCAATGAAAGAAAAACGTTATTCGGGCACCCACCGTGTCGAAGTTACGGAATTTTTCCTCGAAAAGTACCTAAATCCACGTCTCCTACAACAGCAGCCGGAAACACAAATCACACAGACGAGAAAGAGTCGTATAAACATCAGCTGCTTCCAGCGTTTATCTATTTGTATGCCGCACACTACCGGTGTATAGCTATACATCCCTGCTTGTAAGGCAAATAACGACTATTAAGCCACATTTTTGTCATTCCGAGAAAATCGTTGCAACTTCATAAATGTAATGCACATAGTAACACTGGTATGAAAGTCGCGGTACATACTCTTTTCATTCATATTATATATATACACGTGTACAACATCGACTTAATCGTGTATTCACAGAGTCAACATGGCTCAATCAAGTCACTATGTCGGAAATGGCGTTGAGCGCAACAAAGCAAGATATAATTGATAGAATTAAAGGGTTCATCTAAAATGTAAGAGATTTATAATGAAAACTGTCAAGATTGAAAATCTTTGTAAATAGTTATCTGCGTTTCAAAGTATTCAAAGATAAAGAAAATCAGAAAATTAAATGATTTCTTTTCTTCTAATTACTTTTTTAATTATTAATGCTAATTAACAGCGTAGAATTATAGAAAAATAAGATGGTTACGAATAACCAATTGTGAGTACAAAGTTTCGAGCGTTTCAATTAAAGAAATGAAAAATGTAGTCGCAATCTCGTGAGGTAAACGAATTTTTAATTACATTCTCATTGAAATTTTAACGTACATTTCTTTCGTCTTCCATAATAGTAATACAAAATAATCGCTGCAAGCAGGAAGCACTCGTAGACTTAAGTTATAATGCTTTGAGCAATAAGCATAAAAGCGGGCGTGAATGATGAGGCAAGTAACTGGTACTAACTATCGATGTTTCGCCAGTTTTCCATTACTGTACATCAAGGAGGATCGCTGAAACTTACGCGTTCGGTAATTGTTCTCAATTTTAATGGTCGTGCGGCTTGAATCGTGGCAGAATATTGACGAAGATTAAAAACAAAAGTCAGCTATATGTGCGCAGAGAGTCGATCGATCCAAAAAGTCAAGCGGCAATAAATGTCCAGCTTACAAAAGCCGTCGCGAGTCTAAATTATACATAGGCTGTTGCACATACTCTCGATTCGATACCTGCATATGCGCAACGTTTCTTCTGAAAATCGTTCCCTATGCCTACGACGACGACGGCGCATACAGCGCTGTGTCCTCTTTAGAAGGGGCACTTCATTGTCTGGTCCCGAGGATACTTGACCTTCTCCCAAATATAAAGTATGCAATGCTCCATATGCCTATATACGACACGTAAGGTATACATGTCGTGGAGGTCTTTTCGAACAGCGAGGGTTGTAGCAAAGGAAAGGAGCGAGAGAGAGAGAGACAAAATGGGAGAGACTTCTTCTCGGCACACGTGAATTTATCTCGATATTTGCTCTTTGTGTAAGGCGTGCCTCTGCCCCTGTGTTGTTCTCTCTGTGTCTCTTTGTTTTTTTTTCGGCATCTTTGTCAGATGATATAAAGCCACGTGTGCGAGAGGTACTCTGAGCGTTGTCTCCATTTTCTTCCGAGCGACAGATAGAGAGAGAGAGACAGAGAGAGACAGTAACGTGGCGTGGCTTTTAAGTGTTATTTGTTCTTAAGTAACGTGACTTCTTTTTCTTTATACAAAAAAAAAAGAAGAAAAAAATGTCACGGGCAGGTCTGCGGTGCAGTCAGGATCTTATCGTGAAAAAAAAAACAGCCGAGTCGAGTTATTTCGTTTTAATGATGCACGTTCCATCTAAAATTCAAATTAAACCACATTTCATATGAATAAGTGAGCAGCGTGCACTCTCGTAAAACGCAATTTACCCTCAATATATTTACATGAATAACTGCGCGCGCGGCAGAGCTTTGTACCCTTTTTAAATTGGCGTACGCGATTATGATTTTTTTTCTTCGCAGAGAGAGAGAGAGAGAGAGAGAGAGAAGAAAAAAGTTAATGAAATCTGGATGTGTACAAAAGAGCAGCGGCTCTTTCTGTCCCGCGGCTTATCTCGAAGGCGAAACGCCATGTCCCGTGTTTAATAGCCTTTCTCTTTCTCTCTCTCTCTCGTCTCCCTCTTTCTCTCTTGGCTAAACGCGCGAAGGGGAGAGAAAAAAAGCTCACGAACGATTCTCAACTAAATTATCGGCTTCCTCCTCATACAATTCGCCCTGCGCGAATCGGACAGTCGCATCGGGTGCGCCGCCAATAGCCGAGCGCGACATTAAGGACTAACGCGCGAGTAAGCCCTCGTGATATATATATATAACCTAGGTGTGATATACCTCAACTTTAATCTCGTGTAGTATATGTAGGCGTAAGTGTCGGGAGGTAGAAATTGCTTCCCGAGTCAGTTGCCACGTAAATTAACGATAAAGTTGCGAACGAGCGAGTGGCGAACGAGTCAATTATTCGATAACCGAAAATTTTCGATTAAGCTCACTCCCTCCCCCCTCCCCTTCCTCTCTCTCTCTCCATCGCTATATATACATCTCTTCCCCGGCGCAGCTCTCGCTGGTACACTGGGCGTACAAGGCTGCAATTATCTCCATTTAGAGCAGAGCGCGCGAGCCTTAATCACCCCCCAAGACTCGTCGGCGTAAAGAAAGCTCTCCTATACATATGCGCGACTCGTTAAAGCCAAACGTAAACACTGCACGTACACACACACACACACACATACACACGTCAATCCCCCGAAGAAATCCATTGAAACTCCTCGCGGTTGCATTATCCACGATCCCGAAGGCCTAATGAGCGCAGCGCGTATAGTTGCTTCTCTCCGCGTCTCTATAATGTGTTGTACGCTGCGGCTGCGGCGAGAAAAAAGAGAAGCTCGCGGAAAAAAAGCACGAGCTACGCAGATAAAAATTTCAAGCGCGGAAGGAATAGGCGAGCGACGCACGTACTAAAGCGCGCGGCACACCGCGAGTCGTAAATACACCCGGAGCGTGCTGTACACCAGCGAAGAGAGAGAGAGAGAGAGAGAGAGAGAGAGAGAGAGAGAGAGAGAGAGAGAGAGAGAGAGAGAGAGAGAGACGCGTATGTACATGTATATACCAGCTTCTCCTATAGCGGCTCCCGCGGCCTTTATGCGCTTACATACGCGGCGAAGCTACACACCATAATCTTGCTGGCGCGGCCGAAGCCGACGCTCCCGGGGTGGTGTGCAGCGGGCGCGCGGCCGAGAGCGACCAATCGATTAGGGAACCGCGTGTGCCCTGCTCTGTAAGTATATACATACATGTGTGTGTGTGTGTGTGTAGACCTTATAACGGGATGTGCGCGACGATGTTTACGATGCACTAAAGACCAAACTTTCCTCGCTTATCCGCGTAAATATCTGATGGGAGCCTCGATTCTGCTCTGTGTGTTGTGTGTGTGTGTGTGTGTGTGTGTGCTGGAGCTAATCCGCCGCGAGAGCGCGGGAATACATTTTCAATCCGGAGTCTCGCGCGTGTGTTTGCTCGCCACGCGGAATAGAGAGCGCGAGATCGTATACAAAAGATGCACAAGCGCGATATGTTGCGAATCGATTGACGAATTCTTTTTTCTGGCTCGAGACCGGGCTGATTGGGAGACCGCAGAGTCATCGAAGAGGGGCTGATAGTGTAATTGAGTTTTAAATGATGTAGTCCATTTTTAATCTAGAAAAGTGAAAGTCGCAATTTCAAATCAAATACTTTTGCTCTATAGATAGTCCACCGAAATTCCTTATTGTAATTCTATTATAACTCTATGCACATCACCAGAAAATGCTAAAATTAATTATGTATTTCACTTTGTTATTGTTTCGCGCCCGATCATTAATTAAACATTGTTGATCGGCATTGTACTGTAAATACTTTCCGCCAGATGGGGTCTTACCCCAAGGCGCAATAAACGTATCTATCTATCTATCTTTCTCTCTGAAAGGCGAGGGAGAGGAAAAAAATATGCGTTTTCCGATTGTTGAACAGTCTTGGGGATCAGAGGCGGCGATTTAGACGCTTTTATGCAACTGGAGGGTGAACGATGCATTTTGAAAAATAGTTGATCTTCTACTTCTGCCTTGGATTGTTTAGAGAGTTTGTTGAGTTTCATGGATATCGAGTGAAAACTCGATGAAGACTCCAATATCAAATAGCGAATAAAAAAATCGTCACGAAAAAAAAGGAGATATAAGGACAGAATCAGCTGACTCCGCGAAATTATAAAATTGACCTCAAAATTATCAAGGAGTATACGCAGTCAATTTTATCACTTAGGCTAGAACTGACCATTCAACATAAAAGTTACTATACTGTCTTATAAATTTTATTATACATATAACAGTAAAATTTACTGATCATATGCAGTAAAATTTAATAGACAGTGCGACAATTTTTTTCTTTTTTTTTTTTTGCATTTTGGTTTAGATCATCAAATCGCTCTGTAACCAATTTTTTATAACAATCCATATTATCTCTCTTCCAGTGATTGTTTTCTTATCGAACTGACATAATAATAGTCTGAAAGTGACTCAACAAATTTTTGTGACAAAAGATGCGACTAAAAAATTATCAAGATTTCGGTAACCCAGTGCATCGTGAGTAATTATTTCAATCAATTATATAAGTAACGATTTTACCAAAGTCATCGTTCAATTTTTCATTTAAAATTTTTCTGATCAAGACACACATTAGACAAACGTTTACCAATTTCTAAAGCATGATTGCACATAAGTAAGAATTATAAAAGAAAAATTCACTTTTGCATAAAAATTTTTCTGAATATAATTAAAACCAAATATTTTACTATCAATGTACAATCAATATTTTGCGCAAGTCCATTAATGCAATTTTTCAAACTAAATCGTACATCACAAATTACCAAGCGTCAAAAGTGATCTCATTGTGATTAAGTATAGAGCTATGAAGCAACACGCTATCCATAATTTCAAATCGTAGTAGGAAGCGGAAATACAAAAAAATTGTACAGAAATTAAAAAAAAAAAATAGAAATTTCGCCTCGAAACTGTGCTTTCTGTAATAATTCCAAATATTTATTAAAATTCTCATCCTCGCACTAGAGCAAAACAATAGCTAATTCTATTCCCAGTACTGTATCACAAGAAGATTATCAACTTACACGTAAAGTACATTGTCATAATTATTCCGTCTTCTATGAAACGCAAATTAACTGCCACCTTATCAACAATGCGGCCACTCGTTAATTTCCATAGCATGCAAAATCGCGCTAAACAAATCTTAATTAACTTTGACAATCCCAACCTGCGGAATAATACTTCATCAGAAACACACGTCCACACGGAGACACACTTTTGCACAAAATCAACTTGCACTTTCTCGCGGTAAGCGCCATGCATAATATGTATATATAGTGTCGTTCGCCAGCGATTCTCAAAAAGCAAATCGCGCCAACGGAAAGTCACGTGTCTGCTAAGACACCGTAAATACACGTCGTCGTATATAAGCCGAAATGAAAAAAGGTCTCGTCGCGAAATAATTAAAACCCAGCTCGCGGCAGTGCTGTATTGTCAGCGCGCGCTTCGTAGAAAACGGAGTTACGAAATAGCGCTTACATCGCCGGATCCGGTAAATCGCCTGGTGTAACGAGAAAAATAAGGAAGTCCTCTTTTTACCTTGACCCGCTCTACACGGGCTCGTTATTAATGACGAAGAGAGAGAGAGCGAGAGAGAGAGAGAGGAAAAAACACTATAACCACGAGTCCAGGGGGTGTTGAGGAAAAGAGAGAGAGGGACAAAAAGACGCGGCTCGCACGCTCCATTTTTTCCGTTGCTTCCTGTCAGGCTCGCTGCACGTCCACGCGCTCTCTCTCTCTCTTTTTGTTTCCGATCTTGAAAAAAAAAATCAATTTCACCCACACTCTCGTACTGCGCACTCCCGCATGTGCACTTGTCGAGCCTCTATACAGCCGCCGTTTGTGGGTAATAAGTGAAGCGTTGAATCGTCGATAATGTACCGGCTTCTTTTTCTCGTGATGCTCTCGTCTTCTTATTCTCTTTCTTCTTCTTCTTCCGCTTCGTCTCCCGATACAGGTTCATTATAGTGTCGTTATATTCTGAATACGCGGCTTGGCATGTATTTTCCAGCAACGATGCGAGACACTTTTTACAGGAGACGCTGGGACAAAAAACGAGCGGGGAAATGGAACATTAGCCGCGAGTTATCGCGACGTCGCGTAATTATAATCCGCTTCTAATCGGGACGCTCCTTAATATCGCGCGCGGCGGGCGACTGCGCGCTGCAGCGAGGAAAAGAGAAAAAAAAACGATGCCTTATCACTTGCGCGGCTATGCTGTGCGTTGAGTTTAAAAAGAAACCCATTATTCCACGTGATTCCGCCGGGTAAGTCTAATTGGCGATTCTGTATACGTAAGTATCAATCTTTCTCTCTCTCTCTCTCTCTCCTGCTGTCTTCACGAGCTGCGTGACTTGCGCGAATCGGCGCGTTCGCGATTTCTCGGTTTCCATAATCGTAAACAAATATCGTTACATATATATATGGACAAGCAATTCTCGAAGATTCAGAGATCGCGACTCTACTCGAGCAGAAGTCGGTCTCTACTTTTTTTTTGGAAATTCGAGAGGGAAGAGGACTTTAATAAAGCTCCTCTCGTGCGATTGGATCACTCGATCCCTTTCATTCTCGACGAAGGCATCCGGCGTAATCCGGTCTTAGTCGATTTGTCGTCGGGATTCGAAAAAAAGCGGAGCGGATATTTTTTGGCCACAGATGCGTATAATCGAGGGAAAGCCGCCGTGTAACGCGCATGTAGCCGAGGAGATTTCGAGAAACTCGTGATTTTGTGTCGTCGTTCGCTGCACGTACACAGAGAAAGATCTCGAGCAAAATTTACACAATTTGGCTGTACTTTGAATTTGCAAAGTCTATCGAGTATGGAAATACGATGAACCCTGGTAGGAACTTAGCGATAAATTAGCTAATTTCGTTATAAATTAGCTAATTCATAAGGAAATTAGCTAATTTATCGTTAAGTTTCTACCAGGGAACGGATAAGATTATGGTTTTTGTTACGTGAAGATGTTATGGACAAAATATAGGTTAGGTTATTACCTATATTCAATTTTACTCGGTCAATATATTTAAAAAATAAAAATGTGTAGAGAGTAACGTCAAAGCTAGAATCTAGACCTTTCATTTGATACACAATTAACGCACATCACAAAAGAAATAATGAGAGAGTATGTAAACTCAACAGAGAACTATGTATACACAAGCTTTAATCGACATTTTTCCGTGCGTGAAAAGATCTCAGAGTTTTCGTTAATAGTCCCAGCCTCATTATCATTTCAATTTCAAACTTCCATAATAAGCTGCGTGCACAACTTTTATTCCACGTTTTTTCTCCTCTCCCATTGCAAAAACGACCGGAATTCCTGTTGATAATAGCGCGACCCCTCATCACCATTTCAATTTTCCACACCTGTAAAAAGGAGAGAGAAAAAAAGCCAACAGACAAATCCGTAACGCGCGCACGCATTTGCATAAACTCTGCATATCTCCGACCGCAGATTTTTCCTCGGTTACTCTCGCGAATACTCCCTTCCCCCCCCCCCTCCGCATTTCGCCTCGACTCCACGCTCGGAATAAACAAAACGAAGAAAAAAACAAATCGACTCACCTCATAAACTAGCAAGTGCTCCGGAGCTCCATGCCGTTTCGAAAAATAATTCTCAACAACCGCCGCAGCGCAATGAGGGGCCACTCATCGGCCATATCGCGGCACAAGCCGCGCCGCGCACACCGTAATGTGCCACCCGCGCGATTATTTATGCGCGCGTGAGCACACGCTATCCGCCTCCGGAGCGACTTCCACTGGCCGACTGGCACTTTTGCCGCTCTCTCGCCAGCGCCGAGCGGTGCACAGCCGCACACATACACACACACACACACATATACATGTAGGTATATGCACACAGGTATAGAGGCGGCAGAGCCGCACGTCGCGCGCGCACGAGCCTCCGCGCAGCAAAACAATGAGATCCTAATCCGAGCTCATTCGTCATACGGCTATTTAGTCTCTCGCGGTTCTGCCGCTCTCTCGCGCGCTTTAATAGTCCAGGCGTCGCTGCAGTCGAACGAAAATAAAAAAAAAAGAAGCAAAGAAACAAAAAAATTTACGGGATTTTTCATCCTCGTTACTCGGCGGCTAATCGAGTGCGCGCCTGAAATTACGTCACAGACACGACGAGAGACCGAGGAGGAGGACTAATTATTCAAATTAAAACGTCGACTCGGCCGAGGTTTCTTAGGGACTTTTCGCGTGACTCTCTCTCTCTCTCTCTATCGTTCTCTCGTGCGAGTATACACCGGCACGCGTGCAATTACACATGCATCGCCGAGAGAATAATGGATGGATAATGGATTCGGCGGAAAGCGCGCGATGGAATTTTACCGCTGTTTTCGCGCGATAATTATCTCTCCGCGTACACACTCTGCGGCGCGCGCGGCCCGTTTAATGATCGTTATTACGCGTCGTTACATGCCTCCGGCGCATCCGACGACATGAGGATCGGGCTTTATTCTCTCGCTGTGTGCGCACATATGAAATCTGATGAGATGAGCGAGAGCCAGAGAGCGAGCTAACAAAAAAAGGGAGGGGGGGAGGTGCGACGATCGTTTAATTGCTCGAGGGCGTATGATGATAGCCGTAATACGCTGTGTGTGTGTGTGTGTGTGTACGTGGGATGCGGTGTATTAGGGGGCGAAGTCGAGCTTTGCCGTAAATGCGCGTTTACACGAGATCGTAATTGGAACCGCTAGACCGGATTCCGTAAGTGCGGCGACTCAACGCGCGAGGGAGAGAGAGAGAGGGAAAGTGTTAAAATTTGCCAAACTCGGGCTAGACACGCGAACTTGTACACAAGGGGAGAATTATATGGGAGAGCTTCGAGGGAGCAAACAAGCGTCTTGGATGGATTTTAATATCGATCAATCGCGAGATTGAAATTTGTATACGGCTAATGGACGCGGGTTGGGATGTAGGTTTTATTTCGTGTAATAGAAAAGGAAACTGTACGGTATCGGTTTTGTTCGTTGAGTCAGTGAAAGAAAAGTTACGTGCGTTATTCTGTAAATTCGAAAATTGGCACAAGTCGAAGCCTATAGGTATGTGTATAAGAGTTGTTTTATTGACAAAACAGAATTACTGCTACTTTTTTACCTGAATTAAGTAATCGATATAATCATTTTCAGTTTGGTAAATTGAAGTAGTCCAAAAACAAAAGTTATTGGCACTAGTTGTTGTAATTGGAAAAATTCACAAGCTCTAAAAAGAAAAATTTTCAACTGCTAACTTGAATAACCTTTAATGAGTGTCAACCGCACTGGATAACTATCCCACCTCGCGAAAAAATGTTATCAAATTAAAGCTGGAGGCTATTAAAAAAGAAGATCTCTTTTGTCTGCCAGAGATCATTTACGAAGAGTCTCCGCAGCGCCAAGATTCATCTGACTGTAAAACGCGGAAAAAGCGCGGCGCGTGCGTCTGCCACGACGAAATGTTCTTTGCGCACTATTTTTCACGAGAGAGGAATGCGATTAAATTCGGGTAATGAGGACATATTATAATTACACAGAGCGCAGAAATCGATTGCGAATAATTTTCCCGTACGTTATTCGACGCACAAAGCGGAGCTAACGAAGCGCAAGAGCGACGCACACACACGACACGCGCCCGCGTCAATCAAGGAAATTTATTGTGCCAACTTTTAATTCAACGAGAGAAACAATTCTGAATAGTGGTCCGGAGGATTATTTACGGCGACGAGAATTATCGGGAAGAACAAAAAAAAAAAAGGACAAACGCACGTACACACACGGCTTATTCGGGGTGGCGCTACAGTTAAAAAAAGAATGCAGGAATGAGGAGAACAAAAAAAAATTACAACAACAGAACGAGGCCTTTGATAGTATTATCAAAAATAGCGGAGAGTCGAAATCTCGCTGGAAGCATTTCAAGCGAGAAGATAGAGCGAGAGCGACAGAGTAGCCCTGAAAAAGCAACAACCACGTTGTATAGCTCTTTTACTGCGCGGAAATCGAAACAGTGCTAAAACTCGCTGCATCCACACACACACACACACACACACATACTCCCTCGCTGTGTATATATACAGTATACACACGTGTATATATATGTGGGCTCGCGGTACATCCGATGCGAAAATCACTGGCGAATGCATATCAGAGGAAGAGAGAGGGAGAGCGGACATCATACGTGGGAATTGTTCTTGCCATTGTCTTTCTCTCTCTTTCGCTCTCGCTCGTGTGCGTACGCGCATGAATATCGATGATGCAGAATCATAATGCGCGGGAACGCGCGTATGCAAATTTTTATATACGCTCCCGAGTCTTTTCCAGTGCATTAGCGTTTTCATAAAAATTCATTCGATTACGCCCGCGCACGTATACAGGTATATACATACGCGAATATAGATGAAAGCGCGCGGTGCGGTAAAATAACAAAATCGCGGTTTACCTATATACACGCGTCCCAAAAACAAAAGGCCAGCGTTCTCGCGTGTACTGCGGCGGCCCCTTCATTGAAATTCAAGTGAAAATCTGTGCCGATTGGTATCTATCTAGATTCTCTCGACTCTTCTCTTTCTCTCTCCCTCTATCCGAGAGAGGAGAGAGAGAGAGAAGTGCAGGAGGCTCTCTTTGCGCGACGTTTCTCTGATAAAGAGACTCGCGCCACCGCCGCTGCTACTGGTGCATGGAAGTCTATCTCGCTTTAATCACCGGCGCAACCTTGATGCCTTCTGCAAATGGCCCGGTATAGTATGCATCGTCTCTTTCTCTATTATGTGTGTGAGTGTGTGTGTACTGCATCTGTGCAGCAAGCGAAATTCTTGAAAGAAGAAATCGAGAGCGAGATTCATTATGCGAGAGACTCGATTTCAGCGGGTTATTATTACCCCGCATATCTCGCGTAGTTATACAATACAGTTTAACACTTTGCGCAGATGCAATAATTGATATGTATATATAATAGCTCTTCTGGTTTTGGATATCAATCGAAGCTTATATAGACGTATTAGTTTTTGGATTAAAGCGATATCGCAGATTTAGTAAAGTACATATAGCAAATAGCCGACTATAGTCGAGTAAATTTAATCGTTGGAAAAGCGCGCTTTGATCTTTAAAATTAGCCATTCTTTTAACGGGTGAACGTTCCTATAGGTTTTACGAACCCGACTGACAAGCCGATACTTTGGAGGATAAATATACGGGTCGAACAAAAGACTAGAGAGAGACTGATTCGCTCGTCCACTATACGTATCGGTGGCTTTCTTAGAGCGTGATCGCCCTTTTTAATCAAGTCACCTGAAATAATACGAGCGAGCAATTTTTGCTGTTCAATCTCTCATCGAGCTTTTTGACCTAGAACGTTATTTAATTTGTAATACACTCGTGTTATTAGTGGTGGATATATAGTATAGAGTATAGGATTAATTTTCATACAATTTGCGTACATCATTATTTATTATGCTAAAAGTAATTTTAGTTAAAATTAAAAAAAAAACACTAAAAATTTCAACTACGAATATACCAAGGTACATAGTACATTTCGATACAGGTGCGTAAGGCGTTTACACAAATTACGTGACGTTTTCTCGCGAGGACGAAGCGAGTAAGAAAAGTCAAACAGTAGGGATCAAATTATTCTTATGCATCGGTATCGAAGCGTATTTTATACCACGAGAGCATAAAAATCATTTCAAATTTGTAATTTTTAGATTAAAGTGGTGCAAGTAAATTTATAATATGAATTAAATATATAGTTTAAAAAATGTATCTTTATAAAACTTTGAAACTCTTCAATTCTTAAATTAAACTTTTTTATAAAATTTTTTATTAGTTATTTTTGTATCAATAAAGAATAATTTTAAAAAAATGCGTTTTGATATTAATAAAAATGCAATATTATTGTAGCTATGTATAATAACTGTTTTATGAACAGCAAATGAAACATAATTCGAAAAACTTTTTTAATTGTTAATTTAGTGAAACTCGAGCTGACTAATTTGAAAATTTAATATTGCAATATGTTATTAGATTCATATTCTGTATTCCACGAAACGCTTTTGTGGACATAAAATTCGTGCTTCAAAGGCATATATTAATGTAGAAACATGCAAAAAAATTGATATCCAGAATACGCATGTAATAGTATATTACAAAAATATAAAAGACTCTATTGTGGCAAGTAATTAATAGTAACTACTCCTTGACCAACTCACCTTAATAATCGACAATATAAATCCCATGTTTTGATAAATATAAAAATATGCGATAAATGAATTTCGAAGAAACATTATTAATTGTGTAAAAAACGAGCTCAAATTTAACAAAAAATGTATAAGAAGCTAGTGTGAATAGATATCGTAGAGAATTAATGACATAAGAGTGTGAGACTATACTGTTATTGAATAATGAAAAGGCAAGCAATGCTAAAATAGAAATAGAGAGAGAGAGAGAGAAGATATCAAATTTAAAAAATGAATAAGTGAAGAATAAATAAGAACGAGATAAATGCGAATAAGTAGAAAGAAATAAGTTTAATGAATCAATAAGAAAAAAAAGAAAATTTGAAATGTACCCTATTGCTTAGTCCGCGATGATGATTGGGCCGGATACCGCGTGTGTTATAACGTCCAACCCCTAACAACAACACAACAACAAAAGAATCAGTTTTACACATTCAACAGAATTGCATAGATCTATCAAAATTCAACTCTCCACTCGACTCTCAAGCTTAATTTATAATAATGCACATGTTAATATTTTTCCCCCAGGCACGTTATAACGGCACGCAATGAAGTAATATATGCATCCTTCTCCGATGGTTGTAATCGATGAAGTGGTCGTCACAATGAGAATATATAAAACGATTAAAACCTATACAAGTACCGCTATTACCAACGTTCTATTATACAGCACTCAATAACACGCTTACAATACCTTCCACAAAGCGGGACAATATTATTTCTTTACGATCGTACACTGCAGCTAGAAAATCAAATATATACCACTGGAAAGTAACCTTCCATCATTAAACAGTCCTCGACAGCAACAATCCAATTTATTTCAATCATTACAATAAACCAATCCATTATCGAAATGAAAAAAATCCATCAGCTTTAATACACCGCTGTGAAAAGCGTATATACACGCGTATGTATAATGCATATGCACACATCTATATATTGACGTTGATATTCCGCAAGTATATATCCATCAGCGCCAAATCAAAGTGTACGTGGAGTAGTATCCAAACAAATGCCAGTACCAACCGCGTATACACACACACAGTATATGTATATATTAACCGCGGCAGGTGTGCGAAGCTGCCAGACCTGCCAGAGTAGATATATAATATGTAGGTTAAAACTCTCTCGCTCTGTCTCTCTGCAACTCAGCCCCCAGCACACGTGCGCAGCACCACACACGCATACACACACCTACACAGCAACACAGAGCCGTCGTTTGAAGGGTCCTCGAGGAGGCTGCGAGCTGGCAGAGCACATCTGTCTGCGCGCGCGCGTGTGTGTGTGCGAGTGTATGCACACCTGCATGGGAGCATCGAAGCAGCTAAAAACGCGGGAGAGAAAGAGGCAGCACATACAGGCGCAAGAGAGATGACTGCGATATGAGCGTCGCAGCTCTCCTTCCTTCCTCCTCGCTGTTGCTGCTGCTGCTGCTGCTGCTGCTGCTGCTGTAGGCTCTTCAAAGGGGCGGCCACTCGACTCGAAAAAAACGTTCGCCCGGCCTGTTTACAATGGCAGGAGCGAGAGAGAGAGTGAGAGAGAGAGAGAGAGATCTAGGTCGTCGTCGATTTTAATCGGCTTCAGGGCCGCGACCATTCAGCGAATTCTTAAATCCGTGCCTGAAGGCGCGCTGCGTCCGTTCTCCTCCTCCTCCTCCTTTTGGCTTCTTCAAGGGCTAGACTACTGGCTCTCTCGCGGAGGTGAGAACGCATGCGCGAGCTTTCGCGGAAAGGGAAGTGCCGCTGCTGCTGCTGCTACTGCTGATGCTGATGCTCGAAATCGTTGCCGATCTCTTCTCCCTCGTCGCGAGAGAGAGAGAGAGAGAGAGAGAGAGAGAGCTTTGAGACACAAGACTTTTCTCTCCCTCTCCGCTCAGGCTCTGATGCGTCTACAGAGCTACTCCGTCGCGTGGCTATTTTCGTACTCGTTGGAGTAGAGAGCGACGAGAAGAGAGAGAGAGAGAGAGATAAACCAAAGACCGCTCGCGCTGCGATGTATTATACTCGGAACGGAAAGCGAGAAGAGATACAATATGGGTCAGCTATCGATTGTTGTCCGCTCGATTTTGTAAGGCCTGGTTATATAGAATATATATATACATATACATATACACACACATCGAGAGAGCGAGCGAGAGAGCATGCTCGCCTTATACAATAAAAATATATATATACGTGTATACGTATAAAGTATACATCTAGACTGCACCTATCCATATAAGCTGTACACGCGCCTAGATCTAGTTTGAGAAAGAGCAGAGGAACGCTCTATCTCGCTATCTTGGAGATACGTCTATCAGCGCTACCTGTATTCATGGCTACCTCTTCCTAAGTCTCTCTTGCATGTGCAGTGTGTAGACTGGATCTCTGCGTAAGTGTGCGACGTACCTGAAGTCTGCAATGTCGGTTCTAACGAAAGTTTATTTTTTCAATTATCGTCAAAGCTATACAAAACAACCCCTAGCGAACGACAAATCCTTTATCGAAAAATTTTTTATTCCATTGATTACAAAACGTATTGATTATTCTTTCGTGGAATATGAATAAGGTCCTGTTTTTATGTAATAAAGCTTATGTTCCAAGCAGTAAGCCCATGTATATACCCAAAGAAACATGATCGTATGTGGGAAATTGATGTTTAGCCGACGTTTGTCCGCCATTTCGAGAGTGCTCCGAGCACCATGGGATAAGAAATATGGGATAAAAACATGAGCTTATTTCCTGAAACGTAAGCTTTATGACGGCGTAAAAAACTGGGATCCTTTTTACATTTCACGAATTAATAATCAATACGTTTTGTAATCGTTGGTATATACTTCGGAAATGAAAGTTATTGTTCGCTATAGGGGTTGCTTTGTAGCCTTAACTGTAGCTCTATCACCCATTAAAAATTTCGAAAGTAAAAATAGAAATTTTCGTTAGAACCAACATCGCAGACTTCGGGTACGTTGTGTGTGTCTATATCATATATCCTCGCGAATATCGAGGCTCATTAAACCAACGACTCTCGGCCCTCTGTATCTCCACTGCTGAGACTCGAACTCTCGCGACTATACATTCCAACACGTGCGAGAGGTGAATCTTGGGAGAGAAAATTAAGAAATAATGGAGTTGACAGTCGTTTTTTCTTTTATAGAAAATGCGCGCGGCAGTGGCGGCGGCCGCGGGAGGAGAGCCGGCTGCCGAAAAAAAGTAATTTCTTTTGCAATCGGGTCATTGCCCCCATCGCACGCGGTTCTTCTTCGTCTTCTTCTTCCTGTAACAACGGCGACGACGCACCATTTATCTTCGTCCTCTCGCGTCTTGAAAACTCATCTCTCCAGTCTCCGGCTAGTCTGTATTTTTATCCACTCGCCCTCTCTGCGCTTCCCTTTTTCTCTTTCTCTCTCTTTTGATCTCTCTCTCTCTCTCTCTCTCTCTCTCTCTCTCTCTTTGGTTTATTTTTTCGTCGGATGTTTAATTCCACGTGGCTCCGGGTCTGTGTGCGGCTTCAATCAAAATGAGTAATTGACGCCGAGAGAGAGAGAGAGAGAGAGTCAATTTTCGTTTTGCGACGCTTTGATAATCCTCTCGCCGCTCTTTTAACAAAAGTAGTCCTCCTTTTCAGAATATTAATCGTATATAGACGGTAAAAAAAATCTAGTCCCTATTGTGCGCGAACTCTCCGACTTTGCCGTGATACAGGTCGAGTCTTTAGGAAAAAAAATTCGCATTAGGCGCGAGATCGTTTAGAATAGTTGAAAAGGCTCTTATTCAATTGCAGCTCGCAATTCGTCTTCTGAGGGCGCACATTTTTTGAGGGCGAAAGATTTCAATTGCGAAGAGACGACTCGAGAAATCAATATAAAACTCTTGTGTGCGTGCGCGCGCGTGAATAAAATAAATATTTGCTTATTGTAAAGGAAAATCTGAATACTTCAATTCGAGAGCTTTTATTCGGCGGACGATATGTGCGCGACCATGGATTTCGACGAAAAAATTGAAACTCTTTCTGTTATTCAAAATTCTACAAATACTGCGAGTAAACGTAAAATAAAAAACAAACTTCTGCATAAAATGCACGTAGCTTTTTCTTTTAAAAGGTTATTTAAAAGGAGCACAACATATGCCCTCTAACTACATAAAAGTTCTCTTGTGTTTCTAACTCATAAAAAATTTACACGATATTCTAAAAATTAATTTTATAAAAGTATCAATAATCATTATATTTCATTATTCATAAATGAGTTTCTGTTAAACGAGATTTCTGTGTAAAATGAATTTGCTCGATTATAACTAAAATAATGTAATATTCCTCGAAAAGTCGATATTAACTGGACAGCCGCACGCTAAAAATAATTTGAAGCGTATATACGTCAAAGTTTATCGCACAAATTGTACACTGTTATAACGAATTTCGGAATAAATATCAACTAACTAATTTGAACCAGAAAGTTAATAGAGCTACTCAAAATTAAAATCTGTAAGTTTATTGAGAAGATCGCAGAGAAGAAAATAAGATTTCGATCCTTTATAGCCACTTCAACTATACAGACGCACACCCTACCCTCTTTATTTTTCTATAGCAAACTTTCTGTCTGCATTACAGTGGAACGAGGCATCCTCCTTGAGCAAGACAGTAAAAAGTCAACACACAAAGGCTGTATACGGTATACAGAGCGATATAAACAGTCATCTTTGGATACAGGTACAATCGTTCGTGAAAGCGAAAAAAAGGGGAGCATCGTCGGCGCCGTTATAAAGTGCTGCTTTGGCATCATCGGCCTGGTATTGTTCTCAACTTTTTTTTTCCGTCTTCTCCGCTCGCCTGGGCACCAAAGGGAAAGAGGCACAGCGCATACAGATCGAATATTCGTCCGAATGGCTTCTCGCTTCGTCGTCTTATATACATATCTATAATTATAAATGCACAACTTGCTATACGTGCAATTAGTATCGCATCTAGTCGAGAGCTCAACAAGTATACGCGTACAGGCACATCAGATTCAGAGAAAGAGAGAGAAAAGCCTCAGAGGCACTCTTATCCCCTGTCTTATTCATTGAAACGTCTTCTGTATATAGAGCTGCGGCACTTGTGCGTCGAATGAAAGACGCGAGCTTTTGCGCTCGTTTCGCTCTCTCTCTCTCTCTCTCTCCCGCGAGCGACGCTTGCGCTTTTACTGCACGCGCTCGCTGCGACTCTTTGTTATAGCGCGAGCAGTGTTTCTTCGAGACCGCTTTAAAAATTTTTCAAGTAAAAGCTTTGTGCGCGCGCCCTCGTCGTCGTCGTCGTCGTCGCAGCCTTTATAAATTCCTACCGCTCCTACACCCCACTCCACCCCTCTCCCCCCCGGGAAGGGGGTAATTTACCGTAAGCGACGTTATACATACCCTTTCAAGGCTCGCGTTATACTTATATACGCGCATTGTTAACGTTTTGACGCGATTTTAGTGAAATGAACGCCTCTCGTCGTTACCGCGTGATTTATGTAAGACATTAACGCGAGAGAGAGAGAGAGAGAGAGGGGGGAGAGAGAGACAAAGAAGCCACAGGTGTAAATGAAGAATGAGGGAAAAGCGCTCCGTCGTCGTAAAAAATGGATCAACTCGCTCGGTCAGCGTGTTTAATGAAAGCGTAATTTTTCCGAAGGATTATTAATGCTCGAGTTGAGAATGGGAGTTATTGAAAATTACGATGATGCGCTGCGAAGGATCCCCCATACGCTATATAACGCCGTAACGCGACGCGTTCGGTGCATTGGATTAAAAACATTGCGGCATAATAAAGTACAAAATCTTTCGAGTATACGCTTGAGCTTGTAAAGTATACGGAAAATAACGGAGCAGAAGAGATATATAACAAATACGAGGCCCGTTTTGTCGAACGAAAAATACGATAGAATGTTTAAAAAATCATTTAACGCTATTAAGCCGCGTGCTTAGTATTTCCTTTTTCTTTCAATTTTCTACCAGACGATTGGGCATCGATATACACAATGCAATAACTCCAAAGCTTTCACACAAAAGTTTACCGTTTCAAGAAAGTATACTTCAACCACAAGTACACTTACCCATGCAATTCTTTTAAATAAACAAGTGCTTTCGCCTTTTCCCAATATCGCTTGCATTTCAGCTTGCGCCTTTAAAAACATACGTTTGCAGCTGGCGATAACAAAACAGCCCCACGTAATATACATGCGCGCGCGCGCGCGTGTGTGTGTGACCTTTTTAATCGATAAATCGGCGAGCGATACGCCAGCCGATTGCCGAGTACACTTTTATCAGGGGGGGACCACATTCACAAAGTTTACGCCACGGCCCCGTCGAATCGCCACTCAACGTTAAAAATAACGGTCGCGTAATAACAAAAATTATCGATTACACGCGCGCGGCTTTATTGACCTTTGGGCCGCGGCGATAAAAAGTATATGCGAATACCGGCTCTCTCTCTCTACTCTCCGTCGGCCGTCGACGCAGCTGGTGTGTGTACACTGCCTAAAAGCATCTTTTTTTCCACTCGGAATAATCCTCTCCTTTTGCTTGCCGCGCTTATATATACAGACACGGCATAAAGCCCCGGTAAATAGGAGCGCGCGCTCGCAGCCCCCTCTCCAAAGCTTGCTCTTTTCATTTCGTACTTTCGTCGCCCTCGCGCCCGAGCTTCCGCGCCCGGCGTTACACGTAACGCTTGCACTATATGCCGTGTATAGCTGCGCAATAAAAGATTTCGTCTATTACTATTCTACTGCCAGCGAGAGGGAGAGAGAGGAGTCGTTATTGCAGCTGCTCTCGCACTGCACTCGCGCTGGCATTTATTGAGTATCTCTCTTTGGGGATGTGCAGGCGGTATGTGCACTGAGACAATGCGGATAATATCATGCATTATTTTTTTTTTTTTGCTTCTCGGACTGTAATTCAAGGTAAATAGAGCTCAAATATTCTAATCTAATTATTTCGGTCGATAGAATTTTCGTGACCTACATAATTATGATTCTGGGTGCAGTATTATATAACGTAGCAGAGAGACATAAAGACGAAATCCTTCTCAAAAGTAACCTTTGTTCGCGAATAAGTTCTACTGAAACACACAGCTCAATTAAAGCTATGAATCGCGAGAGGCCATTCTTTTCTGCCCCGAATGCATCCTGTTCCCGTAGCAAATCCTTAAATGGCCTCTTAAGTCCACGTAGCATCGGAATAAAAACATCCATCTCGATGGTAACAGCGCGCGAGAAATCGCTTCGCGTAAGTGTACATTTATCCGGTAAGAAAGTCACTTTCTCTCGCTCTCTGCGCCTCCCTCCTTTCAGCCGTCACTAAATGATCTGGAAAATTGAAATTCGTCGGGGCGCCGTATGTAGTGTAGCACACCGCGCGCATTTCATCCCCTAACCTGCTTTTCTACGCCCGCATCTATATGCTCGAATTGTAATCGTCGCGCACACGATGTGAGACCGGCTTACAATACGAGGGTCATAGAGTGCGTTATATTGACCGAAGAAAACGGTGAATAGTGTAGCGGGTGTATTATAACGAGCCGCGATTGTTTGACACGGCTGTTAGCCGATGAGACGCAGTCACTGGTCTGCATTATGCGCTTGCGTTATTGCCTCGTTCGAGAGAAAAATTCAATTTTCTTTCATAAGAATGTACGAATACATCGCGCATTATCGCGTGCCTGGATAGTTTTAACCAAATATAATTGCGAATTTTCTCTCTCGTTGTAATCGCGACTCTGTTAGTTATGTATAATGGGTATATCGCTCTCGTTAAATTACGCTAAAAATAATTATGCTACTTTTACAAAAACTGTGATAAATCCATTTTTAAATCGAGCAAATATTATTAATTATATTTCTCCGACGAAAACTACCCAACCACTTTTCCAAGCTCCGATTCCATAACGACACGACGTTCTCCTCGCTCATTGCGTAAAGATTATGTCTTCTGGTCTCTCATATCGAATCTTCTCTCGCAGCTCTCCATAGCCGCGCGTCACGCAGTCGAAAGTATCTCAATATAACAAAAGTCATTGGATCCACCGTGGAGCGCGGCATCGAATCTCCGAACACCCGAGAGCCCGACGTTACAGTTACAAAAGTTGAAATTACATAACGCGAGAGCTGCAGCGGACAGTCGGTGGACGCCGCGCTGATCCGAAATGCCCACGGAAGCCTATATATAGATCACGTTCGCGAATCAGCATCGCAACGCAACGCGGCTCTCATAACAATAGTCCGAGAGAGAGAAGAGAGAGAGAGAGAGAGAGAGAGAGAACCAGCCGCTACTGGCTCTCGGGGACGTCTCATTTGTCGACTGATCCTCTCATGCATGTCCCTCCAGCTGACAGTAGTTTTCCAGGATATTGAGAAACTTGCGCTGCGCATTTGTCTGACTCTGCGCCCGCCGCCACACGTTGTTCGCGAGTTTGCGAGATTGCCGACGGACAATTTGCCTCGCGTACAACTCCCCCCCCCCCCCCACCGAGAGAAACTATTCGTGTGTACGCATAGGTGTAAGAGAACGTCACCCGCAGTATGGTTGGGATGTACTGTCGATGGCCAATCGCGTGTCTCCGAATTCGATGTTTTCCATAATTCAGTGTCATTTATCGGTAGATTCGTGGAATCAATATCGCGCAAGAAACTTTCTTAGTTTACGAGCAATTAAAATTCAATTATACAGTAATTGTGACAATAACCCTTTTTTTTTTAAATCTTTAGTTTGCCGACAAAAATATCGTTAATACAGCTTCTACAAAACGCGTTTTTCAAATATTGCCTTTCACGCGTGAAATCCGAAAAAAAAGCTAAAAATCAGCTGTTCCACAAATATCAGATTAGACTCTCGTCCCGCGCCAACGCAGAGACTCGGCAGTTCGGACCTTTCGTCTTCTCAGCGAAAAGATGTACACTGCGAAAACAGCCGGGTACAGTCGTACCGGGCGACTCGTCTCTCCCCCTCCCCCCTTACATCACCCTTTTCGGATGTGTTTTCGCGCGGATATCCAATTAGTCGATTGAAAGGGTATACACAGCGACGAGCCGTTAGATTTATCGGTCGCGGAAGCGTCCCGGCACTTTAATTTTCGGAGCGAGTTTAGGAAAATGGCCCCGATAGCAAGAGTTACACGAGCCGCGAGCTCTACACACACACAGCGCACACTGATGCCGAAGGCGAAGGCCGCTTTAATTTGTTTGCTACGCGCGACGCCTCTGCTGGGAGCGGGAGCGAGAAGACAAAACGCGTCTCTCGTCTCGTTTCGCGCCGCCGAGCGAAACGAATAAAATCAAAGAGAGGAGAGATATAGAGCTGAATATCGGCTGTAATAAATTCTCATCGGGTTAATAACAGCGCGCGCGGGTGTGGATGTGAGAGAGAGAGAGAGAGAGAAAGTGTGCGTGTGCATGCGTTTCCGCACTGATGACTAATCGCACGCAGGCTCGCGTGACGTCGTTGCCATGACACAGCAGCTGTTAGCCCCCGCGCGCGCGCGAGCGCTGGACGAAGAATAATAGAGAAACCTGCGCGAGCGGGAGCGATTCCGATGCTTTAGGTTTAATAAAATGCCCTCCCCCCCTCCCTGGGGGTGATTTTCGCGCCGAGTTCCCCTAAATTTCAGGGATCGCCATCGAGGCTTCTCGGCCGTGCGGTGTATTTATAGAGTTCGCTCCTCGTTTTAAAATTAGCCGTGATAACAACGTGGGACAAAGTTGCACCATCGATTCTCCCCCCTCGGATTTTCGTAAAACGAGCAGCCGCGACACGATATCGAGGACACGCGTGTGCGGCCGTCCTCTGCGCGCGACTGCGAAGAATACGGTATAATACACGCGGCGGCCGCCCGAGACGATCGGAGAATGTGTGTATATATAGAGAGCTGCGGTGTGCGCGGGAATAAGCTCCGCAGGAGCCGCCGCGGAGATCTACGGGCCCCAGCAGCGCAATAATTCAATTCCAAGGAGGCTCGACCCCTCCCACTGCGCATTAATCGGCGCATTTACACGTGAGCCTATTGCATAATTACTCGCTCCCGGAGCCGCAGTGCCGCGCGCGGCTGCTCGCCCAAATCGAGTTTACACAAATATATATACGCCGACCGGTATCACGGCCTCTAGATAAGTATATATACGTGTGTACGTGTGCGCGCAAGCTCGGCTGTCGCTGATTGCTCGGCCCTTTAAAATCTAATAATCGTCGAGTGTGGCATCGCCCAATGTGTATACACGGATATCTTATATCTCCTCGTTAATTCCCTGGCAGCCAGTGTAGTTTCCGCCGTATGCATCGACATTAGCGCCGCGGCGATCACTGATTCCGACCTGCATTGCAGCGGGTGTCAAACGCGGTACTATATATACATAAAGCTCGCGTCAAGTGTGTATGTACGAGAATTTTTACGAAAATTTTTACGAAAGCGTTGATTCCAGCGTAACAACCAACAGAACAATTTTTCAAAACAAGGGGGTACAGCTTACTCGATTCGACGATAAGTGTATCATAGCGAGATTCTAGTTTAGTCCTACAGCGAACGCGTTCTCCTCATTCGAACTGTATACATCGATACTTCGAAAATCGATGGCTGACGGCGCAAAAGAAAAACCCAAACAGTCTGCGAAATGGCGAACTCCTGCACTGAACGGCAAGAAGAAGCCGACGAGACAATGCCGTAGTATTAAACACACGCGTGTCGTAATTTGGCCCCTCGCGACGACACTTGTCGAGGGTCGACGCGTGAAGCTTCTCTCCGCGCTAGCGCTTAGAGCTTTGAGTGTTGCCACAAAGCTACTCGTCAGTGCCGCGGCACTGCTTCATTTTTTTTTTCTCCTCCCTCCGCGCACTTTAACACTTCTCTTCTCTTTACCGATTACGGCGCGTGTATATACATATATATACATACATACAGAGGTCTCGGGCCACTCGACTTTCTCTTTCTCTCACTCCAGACGAGCCTCGCGTGCTCCCGGGCTAATAGAAATTATACGTCACTCCTCGAGAATACTCGTTTTCTTAGCCGAACTAATGCACTCTTTTACGCCCCCCTCCCCCCTGTTCCTTGGCACGCGCGCGCGTGCTTCCAATGCGGCCCACGGCGATTTTTCCGACGCTTTCCGCGCGTCGGTCTCGACTTATTGTTCATATACCTTCGCTCCTTCGCGTTAGAAGCCGCGACGAATAGGAAGAAGGAAGTATACGCGAGGGATATTAAATCGGTATTTTGAAGCGTATTTGCTTTATCCGGCCCTATATCAAGCCGAACGGCCATAAACTTTCTTTATTCGCGCGGAGAGAGAGAGAGAGAGAGAAAGACGAGTGGAGGAAAACAAGGAAAGGAGCGAACGCCCATAAATTGCCCCTACGCAGGAGACGAGAGAGGCTACATTTTCCGATCCTTCTGCCTGTCCTATACAGTCCGGCCGCACATTCCTCGTCCATTGACCCTTGAGAAATCACTCCTCGCTTGTCAATACACGTCTCTTTCTCGAACGCGCTCTCGTGCTCTCCTATATATACGTTCCCTTTTTCTTCCGATTCTCTTCGCGCTCATCGCCCATTAACAATTAATCTTAACTCTACTGCTGCGGCGCTTGTAATACGCTATATATATATCGTAAATTATCTTCTGCGTTGATGCGGGATCAATCAATCTTTTTCTGTATACATAATAATTCAATTCGGGAGAGAGAGAGAGAGAGACAGAAAGGGGACGAGAGTTAGATGCTTGAAAAATGGCCATTCAACACCTGTGCTTAGAGTATGTACATCCATTACGCAAAAAAATGTGATGTATACAAGCCATCATTGCGGGGCTGTCGAAGCTTTTCAACGACAGAATATATATTCTCTCTTAAAAATGCGCGATGCGGACGACTCTTTTTTCATCGATTCCTTTTTTCTTCCCCCCCCCCCAACTTTTTTATTAATTTTGTTTTTTTCAACATATTGTGTATTTCAAAGTTCAGCGCTGTAGCTTTCGAAATTGGAAAACTGAAACGCTGAAAATGTAGGATTTCGCGTAAACACAGCGACACACGGTATATTCGAAGGGGGAAAAAAAGTGTCGAGAGCAGCAGTGCACAACAAAAACAGACATTTGACAATTTCGCGAGGTAACGGGGGCGTCCAAAAGGGCCGCCCGAAAAACTGGCAGCGCAGCGCCTCTGGAGATTCTAGAGGTCCCTGCCAAAAACAGACGGACCGTATAAGCCTGTATAACACCGCAATCGATAATCTTTGTTTATTTAATTCAAAGCCGAAATTTCGCGTCCCACATTTCCCGAGATCTCGACGAATAAGTACACACGTATATATAACGCCGGCAGCACAAAAAAATCCGAGCGACGAAAAGGCTAAGCAGCAAAAAAAAAAAATATAAATTGCGACCAGACGCGCCGTGCCTTATCCGCTCGATCGGCTTCGCGAAAATCACGATTTAGCGAGGGAGACGTGCTCCCCCCCGCGACTGCACACTGATTTTGCATTCGAACGACTCTATCCTCTCTCTCTCTCTCTCTCTATCTCTCTGTCTCCTCGTCGTCTCTTGTATACGAATAAATAAAAAAATTACGTAAGCCTCCGCGCGCGTCGCCCGATACATAATTTATCGCGAATCTACACAACGATTCGGAATTTTAACGAGCGCGCGGAGGAGCGTTCTATATATATGTATAAGTACGTCGAAGCACTTTTCGTCCGGCGCGCGCGCGTTGCGTAATCCCTCCCACGGAGCAGAGGAAGTGATCTCCACGGAGCGACTTACGCAACGCTGTATATTTCATAAAGTTCGAAAATCTCGAGGCGGCGGGGCGAGTATAGATTTGTTCCTATACTCACGAGTCTCTCGCTGTGTCTCTGCGTTCTCTCCTCTCTCTCTCTCTCTCTCTCAGGGCGACGGTGTATATTGCGCGCACGAAATGGAAACGATAGAAATCACGCAATCGTCGAGAGGATCGATATATCGCCGGGAATGAATAAAAGAGTGAGAGAGAGAGAGAAATTGTGAAACCATGCGAGCTATAGCTATATATATATATATATATATATCGATAAATCGTCGGCGGATATACATATCTATACGCCATACGCACTGCGCGCGCGAGCTCACTTTTTTTCGTCCATACTCCGTACCTATACTACTTTTTATTTTGTATTTTTCGCTCGACGGCGCGCGAGCGAGCTCTGATTCCAGAGATGCCTCTCGGGCCGAGAGACGCGCGCGCGCGACGGAGATAAAAGAAATCGTCGAGCGTACGCATACACCCGAGGATGTGTGCAGTGAAATTCGGAAAATAAAAGTGCCGAGAAAATATACACATATATATACATATATACTGCATATGTGTGCGCAAAAAGCGGAAGCCGTGTGTGCGCGGTACCGCCGAAAATCCTCTCCTCGGAATTTCGCGATTAGAGCGCGCGGCCGCAATGTATAGGCGAACGCCGCATTTACTCGAGAGGACTACGCGGCCGCGTGCTTATTTTTCAAGTGCCCGCGCATTACGCTAAAATTGCGCCGAAACAACGGAGATAAAAAGCCGCGCGGGCGGGGACGAAACGCATCGGCGCACACGGCCGAGAATCGTCCCGGTCGAACAAAAAAAAAAATGGAAAAAAAAGGACAATGATAAAGCGCCCGCGGAATATATTAAGCGCGCGAGCGAATCAGCGTCGCGGCAGCTCTCTCGCGCGAGTGGAAAGAAACGAAAGCCGCGACAAAAGCTCCGAACAAAAAGCGTATACACGGGAGAAGGGGCAGCGCGCGAAAGGAACAATCGCAGTTTAAGGATGCCACACGTACATCGCCGGCGCGCAACTATGCGCTCGGTATATACATACGTCTGATTGATTTTGAGGAGACAAAAAGGGAGAGAGAGAGCTGGAAAAGCGGGACGCGCGTCGTCGTCGGGCGCACAAAAGCGGGGCGGGGTGGTTCTTTGCGCGCGCGAAAAAAAAATACATGCGCACACACACAACGCGAAAACGGCGCCCGGGGCCCAGGCGACCCTGAGACCCCCGGCGCTCTCTGCTCATCTTCGACCTTTCACGCGATTGTTCTCCGTTTTTTTTTTCAGCTGTGTGTCGAGAGGGGGAGGGGGATCTATATCTCTCGCGCGCGGCAGGGCTTTGTTCGTTAAGGGCGGCGCGCATAGCAGTCTCTCTCTCTCTCTCCTCGTATTCAAAGAGCGCGAGAGCTTTTCTCCGATAGCTGCCCCTCTCGATATATATTGTCGGGCGAGGAGAAGAGAGAGAGAGAGAATCGAGCGAGGAATACGAGGAGAGAGAAAGAGAGAGAGAGAGAGAGAGAGAGAGAGAGAGAAAAGGGAAAGAAAAAAATGAAGGAGAGGCCCTCGCCGCCGTGAAACGTAGTTAAAGATTCGCTCGCTCTCTCTTTCTCTCTCTCTCTCTCTCTGTGTGCGAAGTTGGCGGCGCCCAAAGCTACGAAATAATCGACCTGAAAACTTTGCGGCATGATCGAAAAGAGCAGGAGGTGGAGGAGACGAGGAGCTCTCGCTCTTCCATTGACCTGATTTTGCCGCGAGTTCGGCACAAGGGCAAGCCCGAGATTCCAGTCCTTAGATATTTCTGCTGTGCGAGAGTCTCTCGCTCGAGCTTTCGGTCTGTACACCAGCTGCTGCTGCTGCTGCTGCTTCTATACCAATGTTTTTTTTTATTTTTCGAGAGAGGGGGGAGGGACTTCAATCGGCCGAGTAACGAACGCTGGAAATCAAGCCAATTTGATTTTTCTCTGTATAGCGGTCGAGACCGATGTGCCAGAGGCACACACTACTCGATTGTATTAATAAAAGAACACTCGATTTTCTGTGCTGCTGAGGTTCGCTGCTGTGCGTGCGCACGTGGATGATTCGACGATGTGGGTCTGTATGCAGTTTGATTGGACTGGAGAGAGAGGGAGAGAGAGAGAGAGATCGAGCTGGTTGCGCTTTTGAAGGCAATGCTGCGGAGTCGCTACTCCTCATCGGCACAATTATTCTGTCGAATTCCGGGGCTAAAATTTACTCGCTCTATTCTGCAGCCTTTCACGCGACACCAGAGACTGAAGGGCTTTGACACAATTGAGAAAGCGATATACGAGCAATCGTGGATTTTTGCGCATAAAATTTTATGTAGATCGCAAAGTTCCAAAGAAATTGATATAAGGCTGTTTTAAAGTGAGAAATTGGCTTTTCGGTTTTTTCTTCGCGCATATATGTGTTTGTTAAATCGCCTCTTAGAAAGTAAGTTTTCGCTAAAAATTGATAAAAATCTCAAATATTTCAAAGTAAAATCCAATTTTTCAGTTTCTGTTATCGCGCGCGAGAGGCATGGGAGAAGTAATTTTTCTTCTGATTCGAAAGAACAAATGTATCGATAACACGGTGTATTGGTATTACATATTATACAGTGAGTTTCGATATTATGCAATGCCCTGAATTACGCTATAGGATTCATCATTATAAAATTGTGTAATATGCAGATTGAATTAAATGGTAATAAGATTTCTGAGAGCATTACGTAGACGTTACTGTAGAGAGTATTTTATTTCAATCTAATTTATCGCTCAAAATATTCAACTAGTCAATTTTATCTCGCTCGGTTACCGTGTATATATATACTTTTGAATTTTAGATGTTGTATTATAACGCTATAAAGATAGATTAGCTCTTACACTGCAACGCTCAATTTGAATTTTAATTAATTCTCCGAGACTTTTGTATATTACACTGTAAAAATAATTAGATTTTTTGACTACGTAATTTAATTAAATGTACCTTATGTTACAAGTTAATTACACATTTTCTTGCCGCACCAATATCCGTTCGATTTTTCACCCCACTCGATACTCGCAGAATTTAATTTCCAATTCATTATAATCTATTTACAAGTTCAGAAGCATTCGACGAGGGGTTAATCTTAATTTTAGCTGGAAACGCACGTTCCTTCGACAAACACCAATATTATAATCGAGAAAGATCGTTTATTCTCCCCCCCCCCGTTCTATTCTCGCATTCTCTTCTTAAAAATATTCACCTATATAACCCTCTCCCGACATAAACGCCACAGCCAATCGTAAATTCCCGTATCTGTATAAAAGCCTTTCGCATATTCCATCCGCTGCTCCATTCTAATTTCAATAAAGCCAGCGCGAAAGCCCCGGCAAAAAAAAGAGGCCTGACCGAAGCGCGCGCGCGATATCAGCGCGAGCTAAAACCCGTGAATTTAACGCGCTATTACATGCATTTCAAGCGCAGAGAGCGAGAGCGAAGAGAGAGAGAAGCGGAGAGCTCAGTTTGCAGTCGACACTCGGCCACTGGGTTCGCCCCGTCGCTCGCTCGCGCGGCTTTGTCGAAAATGCAGCGCACGCGGCTGGCCGGGGGGGGGGGGGGGTGCAACGGGTGGAGGGCTAGATTTTGCGCTCGGCGCAAAAAAGACGTAAAAATAAAAACAGCTGTGTGTGTGTGCGCGCGCATGAATGAGAACTAACTGCCGGTTCAGTGGCAAAAAAAAAAGTTGTTGCTTTTGATAAAGGTGACCGGCGCGCGATTTATCGTGTCGCCGGACGCGATAAAACGTGAAAAGTGCCGGGGGGGGGGGCGGACCCCGCAGAAGCGTAAAAAGTTAACGAGGGAAAAACTCTTTCTCCCTTCCCGGCGACGACGGCGGCGGCGGTAGCGAAGTACTCGGAATTATATGCATTGAAATATAATACCTTGGACTAGAATTCGCGATCCGAATCATCGCGAGTGCGAATAGCGCATTATTTGTTGACAAAAGCTTCGGGGGGTTGGGGAGGGAAAAACAAGGCAGTCAACCGTAGCGCGCGATCTTTCGAATCCACGCGCAGCTGCGCTTTGTTGCCGAGATAGAGAGAGAGAATATTATGCACTGGAAACTTGCGCCGCTACATAATAATTCGCGAGCGTAACCGCGATAAAGCCAGCCGCAGAAATGCGAGAGCCGTTTATGTGCAGAGCGAGGGGGAGCAACAACTACTTTTTGGCATACCATTGGCGATCCCGCCATCCCCTCCTCCCCCCGCGCGCAAAGGGTCTCTCTCGCTGTACGCAACCTGATAAAATAAACCGGTGTGTACACACATCCTCAGGCGATCGATCGAGCGATAAAAACAAAAAGCGTCCTCTGTCTCTCTCGCTCTCGATGCGAAGCGAAGGAAGAGAAAAGAAAGAAAATTGCCGTGGAAAGGGACAAGTGGCGAAAGAGTAGGAGTCGCTAAAACATTCGTCGCACGCTGCGAAAGATCCATCAGGCCTCGACCCTCCCCCCCTTTGGCCAGAGCGTAAACTTTCTCCTTACACTTTTATCTTCCCAGACTTGTACGTAGCCGTGTATATATTCCGCTTTATCTCGCCACTTCGTGCGCCCGGCTCGAGCTGTATATATATAGACACCTCTGCGCTCACACTCCTACATAGATAGATATACGTACGGACTCACGGCTTCGAGGGACAGAGCCGGAAAACCCCTCGCGGGGGTGGGCCGAGTCGTAAAGAGGTGGCTACACGTGTGCGAGTGTCTCCAGTCGCGTATTATATATAGAGGCCGAGGGACAGAAGGCGAAGCCGCGAATTATCGAGTTGTTGGTTTTCTTTTCTTTCCTCTCCTTTCCTTTTTTTGCCGAGGCTAGATGTGCAATTTATGTTATTTCGCGTTTCTTTTTTTACAGCACTTTATATCTAACGAGAGCAATCTAATCGTTCGAACGCGGGGGGGGGGGGGGGAAGCATTAGTCGGGGTCAGGCGAGCGCGTCGTAAACTGAAAAATAAATGTGCGCGGAGAGAAAAAATAACGCACGGTCTCTCTCTCTCTCTCTCTCTCTCTCTCGAGCTTTTCGCTTTGAAGTGCGCCACTCGTGAACGCCCGGCGTGGACCAAATTAAAAGCGTAAAACCACATCGAAGTAGGACACGTCAAAAGTCTCTTTCACCCCCCCCCCCCCCCCCGCGGCTCGCTCGCTCGCTTGCTCTCTCCTTTTTTTTAATTACAGCTAAAACTCGCTTAAGGACGTCGGCGCGTCCGCTGATCAAAGACAAAAGTTTGAAGAAAGAGACGAGACGAGGAGGAGAGAGGAGTTTGTAATCGGCGCTCTCTGTCTCCCGCTAAAAACTGCAAAGTCGCCAGATGTCATTTTTCTTCCGATCGATCGACTGCTAACATTGCTCGGGCTTTCTGTATGTACGTATACATATATATGTACGCGGATACTTGGGAGACTGTGCGAGCAGGAATATCGAATCGGAATGAAGACGCATTCAACGGCTCAATGAGCATTAATCAATCGATTTTCGCGGAGACAGCCGAGCTCTCGCGCAGTCGAGGAGAAACAGACGAGAGAAAGAGGAATCCGTTCTGGATGACGACTTAATTTCTATGGCTGTCGACCGGTGTAATCGAGCCTCGAAGCCCTGTACGCGTATTAGAAATTATAGCAGCGCTGGCTCGTGTATTAAACTCGGAGATAAGAGGTTTTTTTCAATTAGCATCGCTGTACAGACTGCCTCTCGTTTTTCAACGTTACAATGGTCTGGCTGAGAGAGAGAGAGCGAGAGATACAGAGAGAAATTCGCGCGAGAAACAAGCAGTTCTTCCCCTCCCGTTCCGCTAACGCAATACACTCCGTGCGCAGCGAATCTAGATCGATTCTTCTCGAAAAGGAGACGAGCGTTTCGCATTGTTTGCGCAACGGCGAACTGCGTGGACGCATGTGGCGCTCGGTAACGCGAGCTCGGACATTTACGGACGCTCGCGCGGCCCCTTGTCGGCGAAAAATATGGATTTCCCCGAACGAATTTAGACCCGTGCATCGCAGACCTAGAAGCTTCAGCCCGGCCAGATTGGTCGCTCGTCGATGGCTATCTGGACACCTGGGGTTGTGGCTGCGAGCTCGCGTGCCACATACGCTCTCTCAAGGATGTAGCGGGCGCAATATCGGTATAAATCGCTCGCGGGATGAGAGTCGCGGCCGTGGATTCCCGTCGTGCGAAATAGCAACAATTAGACGGGCTGGAACGGATGCGCGTATAGCCAAGCTGTGTAGTATATGCGGAGAGCAATAAGTAATGTAGCGTGTGCGTTGGGCGAGAAACTCACGGATGAGAGACACGTCGGTGGAGGCTCCTCATGGATAAGGTCCTATCCCGATAGCGACTGCTCGAGCCGTGACTGCTCCAGGTAGCGCCACTGTCGCCAGCACCGCCGTCCCGCGGCGGGCTGACTTGGCGCTGCTGTTGTTGTGGTGGTGGTGGTTGTTGTTGTTGTTGTTGTTGTTGTTGTTGCTGATGCTGATGCTTCGATTGCTGGGCGGGGGTAGTCAGCGATTGCTGAACTTGTTGCTGAAGCGGTAACTGTAGCTGCTGCCGTTGTTGGGCGATCGTGGTCGCAGCAGCCGGTGCTTGCTGCTGCTGCTGCGGATGATGATGGTGCAGTTGTTGCTGGCTGACCGACAGTTGTCGTTGGCTGACCGATAATTGCTGCTGTAGGGGCTGATGGTGGTGGTGGTGTTGTGGTCGCTGTTCCCCCGCCTCTGCTGCTAGTTGGGCGGCTGCCGCCGCCGCCGCCGCCAGGCCGGTGCCGTTGCTGGCTGGCGTAGTCCCGGAGGTAGCCAGGACGACGAGGCCTCCGCCAGCGATGCGTCTAAGCTGGACGGCCCGGCGTTGCTGGTCCCGGTGCTGCTGGTGACGATAGGCCGAGGCGAGATGTCGGACTAGTCTCCGGGCGAGCCGACGGGCGAGCCGCGCCCCGGCTGCGCCGGCACCCACCCTGCTCAACGATTGGGACGCGCCTCGTCACCCCCGTCACCGGCACCCTGTCACCAGGGGCTGGCTCAGGCGCAGGGCGAAGTGGGCGCGAACGCAGACTACTACCCCGCTCGGATTCCGCTCTCGGCTCGCTGCTGCTCCTGCTGCTGCCACTACCACTCTCGACGCTGCTGCTGCTGCTGCTGCTGTGGTGGTAGTGGGGCTGCTAGTGCCAAACGAGCCCGGCACTAGCTCTGCGGCTCTCCTTTCGCGTGCCCCAACTTGCTGCGGCACCGACGGGAGGCCAACTGCTGGTGCTGGCGCCAATGCCGCCGCTCCTGCTCTTGGCGACAGTCAGGCTCGTGGTGAAGAAAATGCTGCTTATGGTGATGATAACAAGCAAGTGGTGAATGGCGAAGACGATAAGGCCGCTGAACTTGTTGTTGTTGTTGGTGGGGCAAGCCGGCGCTTTTCCAGGCGCTGGGCTGCGGGATTGCCAGGATCGGGGAAGGGCGCTCTGCGTCTGAAACAACAAGCGAGACGGATCTCTCGTTAATTTCAATTTCTTCGTTTATTATTTCTTATTCGCGATAGAAATTCGTGAAATTCGTATTGCTGCCCAAAAGATCTATTATGTATGTTCGCGACTAGGGAGAAAAAAACTCTGCGCTTCTAACGAACACGCTTGAGACGACGATGAGTGTTTAAATATTCAAACTGAGCTGGAAATGCACATCGTAATTTCATTATCAAGTAGGAGTTTTAATGCACACGAAGATTAAGGGGAACGATGATGTGTACAATGTGTACTTATGGGAAAAAAAGTTTTTTTTCATCTGCACTGAGAGCAACATAAATTTTCGTCATCATAATACATCACTTTTTTACAGTGTGTTTAAATTAGGGTTAGTCTCCTAAATAGAGATTTACCCAGAGGATAAAACTGACAAAACTGATGTACAGTAAATTAAAATAAGTTTTTTTACAATTGCTAAATTCGGAATTATCTACTTCTACAGACAATTTTAATCTGTTGATTGACTTCAAAGTTATATTTATACCCCAAATAAGTTTTTGTGGTATTTCCGTTGTGAAGATTTTTGTGTTTTACTTTTCAGTACTGCGCGTCTTATTAAGCAAATAATACTTCCTTGGAAACTTTCTAACTCATCGATTGTAAGCCAATTCAAGAACGGATAAATTTTTCGAAAATTTTACCTTCAAATAAAAATTACAATAAACGGCGTCATTAAAATTACTATATAAATCCACAGTAGCTTGTGGCTCTGATCGTCTCCTTTAAAATGACCGTCTAATACCGCGTATATTACCTAGAAAATAATTTAAGAAGTACGTCGCCTGTTTAAGCTTGAAGCATAAAATAGGTATACCGTGAAAATTAAGCAGATCCTTCGCCTCCGCGCGTATTTGCATATTAAAAGTGAAGAGAAAGTCGTAGCCGTCTGACCAGAGCGTTGAGTTGTACTACTGACACCTTCCTCTCTCTCTCTCTCTCTCTCCGGGAAGCTCTCCCTTATTCATCGTATTTCTCGCAGCTGCACAAGAAGCGAAACTTTCCTCCTCGTCGAAGATCATTAATTATTTGGCCTACACTCGGAAGAGCGAGAGAAAAAAGCCTGACACTTTGTCGCTCGAATGCGCGACGTTGTGCAGAGCAAAGCATCTCTCTCTCTCTCTCTCTCGCTCTCTTTCCCGCTGCATTATTCAGCGACGAAAACCGGCCCGAAGGTAAATTCGCGATGCGCGAGCCGCTCGCCAAGTTTCGAAAAAATTTTCAGCGAGCGCAATGCACTTTTCCCCAAATTGGGCGTACGCACACATCCTCTCATCCCCCGTTTGTTAAAAACAGCGACATAGCGTTAGCGACGGTTTTCAAACATTAGCATAACGTCGAGGAGATCACAAAAGCCAACTGCGTTATAATAGACAGCGAGAGAAAGTGAGAGGCGGTGAGGAGCAGCGAGGCAGAGGCTGAGTGAGAGAGAGAGAACACTCGTTACACAGTAATCTGCACAAAAGGGATGTATGAAAGGTCTCGGAGCTTTCAAGGGACGGGAAAAGAGGTCGCGAGCGCGAGTGCGACAGCTATCAATCTAAGCTTCCAGCAGCAGCAGCAGCAGCGGCGGCGGCAACAAAAATAACGACACTACCGGCCTATCTCTCGAGAAACAAAGCCATTTTCATTGAACGCACCTAAGCGTGTTCTCTCCCTCGCTCTCCGACTTTTCGAACATTGCCTCGGAAAAATCACTCGGGCGAACAAGTAAAACCAACTTGCCATCCATGTGCGTACACGTATACACACTATACGCATAGCTGTATGAGTACAGCTATATATGCGCAATCGCACGGGGCAATCGGGGGGGGGGGGGGGTAAAAAAGCGAGAATCTAAACTCTGTCTCTCGCTGCTACACTGTGTGTCGGTGATCCAATTCTCGAGAAGTTTAAATCTCGAACAATGGCGTGTCGGCGCGAGCGCTCGCAAGTTTCCCTGCGGCTGTGCAGCGACTCTGCGCGCGCGGGCCAATCAAGGGAGAAACACGCGCGCGCGTCTACCTCCGCGCGGACCCGGAATTAAATCACTTTGGCGCGAAAGACGAGCGACACACACACAGAGAGAGAGAGAGAGAGAGAGAGAGAGAGAGAGAGAGAGAGAAGTCGTCTTGTCGCCGTATATATACATGTATACGCGGCATTGCAATATTTAAATCGCGGCGCGGATCGGGAGCTGGAAAGGTGATGTAACATTTGGCACGGGCTCTGAGACGAGGGACGACACGAGAGCTTCCTCTCTCTCTCTCTCTCTCTCTCTCTCTCTCGAAGCTGCATCACCCCGGGATTAAGCCAGTAGCTGTATTAAACTGCAGTGATGCTACATGTCAGCGTATTGATCCCTCCGCGAGACGCGCGCGCGACGCAACAGCGAATGCAGTATATCGGGATAGGAGGTATTTATGTATATGGCAGCATCTATATGTATATACCTGTGTGTCCGTGTCCGTATCCGTGTGTGTGTGTGTGTGTATATATACGCGAGGCACAAAGAGAGCGTATATAGCATTGCTCGCAAAGCTCTCCGCGCTGTATACGCTGCAGCTTTATTGCCTGCTTTGGAATTTTCGAAATTAGACACACAGAGCGAGTACAGTGTAGCTCAGCTCGTAGATTTTCTCGGGGGGGGGGGAGGGGGAGGGTGGTCGTCTCTTGTGTTTTAAAGACGCGCGCAGCTCCGCAGCGCGACGCGCTCTATATACGCAATGCTCCCCTTCGCTCGCCGATAAGACAGCTCCGGTGCTGCAGCCGCTATTCAAGCAGCTGACGCGAATGTGGCATTAGGCCAACGCGCCGAAGCCGCCGACCTGTTCCGTATATAGAGGAGGGAGAGAGAGAGAGAGAGAGAAAAGGATCGATCGCTTGTTGACGAAAAATGAATTTATGCGACAAGTACAAAATGGGAACGTGTAACGGTTCCCTCTTGGCGAGGCTGTATTTTTTTTTACTTTTTTGCGCCCCCCCCCCCCGCCCCAACCCTCGAATGCAAGAAACCTACTATACGTCTATATACATGCATGCATACGTGCGGGGGGAGAGGGTTGCGATCGATACTGAAAAATCGAGTGTCTCCCGGCGCTCTGCAGTGGCTTTGGCCGCAGTATGTGCGCGGCTTCGCGGGGGCTAATGAATATAAATCGACCGCTACTTCCGTTTCTCGCGAGACGGCGTCTCGTCAACTATAAATAATACTGGGGAAAGCGGCGCTCTTTAGGAGAAGAGAAATCAATCCGATTCGCCTCGCGGTAATCCTCGATAGGAAGGGAGAGAAAGTAAAGAGAGAGAGAGAGAGAGACTATTAAATGCACTGTGTAAATGACGTTTGTTGGCCTCTTAACGGGTCTCTCGAACGGCCGGGTATTAGGTGGAGACTTTTATTTTCGGTCGCACACGACTTGTCCTTGCGTCGCCGCTGGCGAATGCTCGAACTCGGCTCTGAGCGGAGCGAATTCGGAATGAATTTTTAGCGTTTTGTCAGACGATCGGCATCATTGAAATCGAATGATTCTCGTTCTGCAGGTTCGTATACGAAAGTGACTCCCAAAAAGTATCGAAACGGTTGGAAGAAATTTTTTTCCAAACGAAAGCGCATACATAGTCGACGAATAAATTTGCATCTGGACACTCGATTTGACAATAATGTCTCGCGTGAAATTTTAAAAATTTTAGCCGATAAAGCTGAGCGCAAACTTGTAATCGAAACAATCGCAGTGCACGAAGTATAAAAAAGCCTCCGCCCCGCTGTGTCGCCCGAATAAAAAGAAAAATCGCAAAGACGAGCGAGGACCGCCTCGGGCGATCATTGAAAAATCAATCGCAGAACCGATCGCGCACACAAACACACAAACAGAGACGCGTTCCCGCAGTCGCGAGTAGCTTGTATAAATTTCCGCATACGATATAGCGAAGCTCCTTCGCTCGGAGCGTGACACTCATCGCCGGCAATCGGAAGCTGATCCGCTCGTTCGATACACACTAAACGGGCGCTCGCGCAAGAGAGAGAGCGAGCGAGAGAATTAGAGATCGGCGTAACCTACTTTCCGATGTAACAAGCTGTAAAAATAAAATTACACGCTCTCCGCGCGAGCGAGGAAGTTGAGATATCTATAGATCAGCGCGCTCTACACACACACACACATTATAGTCCAAGTTGCAAAAAGGCTCGCGTCACGGTCAAAGAGCAACGTGTCAAGTGCCAAGCGTCGTCGTGCCGGAGGGGGGGGGGGTGGGGAGAACGAGGGGAGTGTACTGTAAGCAAAAAGAAAAGGGGATCGAAATTCGAGACTGGATAGATGCTCGCACAGACACACGGAGACCGGCGCGTCAAAGTTTGGGAGGTGAGGGTAACTCTATCTCTCTGCAAACACGTGCGGATTAGCATCTCGAAAGACGGCGAAAACGCCAAGACGACGACGACGACGACGACGAAGAAGAGCACCTGCTTGCACTCGGGCACGTACGCCGGGGGGGGGGGGGGGATGAAAAAGAAAAAGAGAACGAAATCAAAGTCGTACGTATCCGGACAGCCTCGTCCTCTCTAATCGAGCAGCTCGCTTATCCTAATTACACGGCGAGCCTCTGCTCTGCGCACACGCGCGTTGTTACAGCGTATAAGGGAAGACGCGTGGCGGCGAGCGATCGATCATCCTGCAGCCGTCGTCGCGTATATATAGCTGTCGCCCGTGAGATAGACTCGAGTCTTCAATCGCAGGATGGACATTAGCGAGAAGCGCGCGCGCGAGATGAAACAAAAGTATCCCTTTCGCTCTCGCTTCCTCTCTCTCTCTCTCTCATCCCGGAGTGCGGCTGCGACTATATACGGAGGGGACGGGGGACTCCGATATAGGGACGCTTACGCGGATATAAAGCCGCCGCGCTAATCGCCGCGAGAGATCGATAAATCCGGTCGTGAAGTCGCGTCGAGTGCGCGACTCGTATATGTAATAGGCGAGCCTCTCGCTGTACACTGTCGACGCGTCACGCACGGCTCGGGTGACATCTGTAACCTCGAGGGGCTCGGCGTATCTCAATCGTCCGTCCTCCGAGAGAGAGAGAGTGAGAGAGAGGAAGGAGCGTCTCGCGCGGAGGGGGCGAGGAGGATGAAAAAGAGAGAAAAGGAGAGAGAGAGCTGTAACTCGCGCTTACTTAACCGCTCGAATCCCGGGCTCTACAAGGAGGACGACGTATTGTACACACACACACACACACACACACAGACGGAGGGAGTATAGAGGAAGCCAACGTTTGGACGCCTCGGCGACCGCGCGCGTGTGTCTACATGATTAATGCCGAGCAGAAGCTCGAATGGAGAGAAAGAGTAATGACGTTTAAGCCGCTCGGTATGTGTGTGTGTGTGGGGTGTGTGTACACTCCTTCCACGAGGATATGACTCGCGGAGGACGAAAAAGAGACCGACTCCCGTGTGTGTGTGTGGGGGGGTACTGTGGGTCTCCTATACATACACACAGCCGCGACGGGAGCTAACTACATAATAGACTTGTCGGTCTAACGTGGTAGTGCTAAATTGGATCCCGGCGCGATGATGAAACTTTATTATTGGATGAACTTTCTCCAATTTCTAATGCGATTTTTTTTACTCTCTCTCTCTCTCTCTCTCTCTCTCGGCTCCTTCTCTCCACAGAGCTGTCTATATATCTCTGTATATCCGCACATAAATCTCTCTCGCTCCCGTGCGGTGTGAGCTCGTGTGCGCCTCTGTGTGTGTGTGTGTGTGTGTGTGTGTGTGTGTGCGCGTATGTGTATAGGTGTGCTTCTGCTTTCGACACCCAAAGTCATGTACCGAGTAAGTGGGTCTCGCGTATTAGCCGCAGAACTTTGGGCGTGCGAGATGCGTCGCTTACACACACACACACACACACGCGTATACGTATACACATAGACGCTGTCTATATAGACACAATTACGGCGCATCGCACACGACTGGCCTTATTCCCGAGGATTTAGACGCTTTCGAGCTTAAGCGGCTGTGCACTTGCGAAATTTTCCTCCCTCCCCCTCCCCCCCTTACGTATACTATATTGCCAAGCAACTCTCGCCTCGGGATTTCGATTCGAGAGCGTCATTCTCTCTCTCTCTCTCTCTCTCTCTCTCTGGCTGCCTCGTCTCATCAGTCATTGATTTCGGAGCGCAACCTTCGATGGCTCCGCTGCCGCGCGCACACACGTACTGCACACGGCTGCACTACTGCAATGAAACGAACGTCCCCGCGTTTATTCTCTCTTTCTCCCCGCCGCAGCTCGCGGCGCGACGGCATCGCAACGTTTAAAGGGTTGACGAAGCTAAAAAGGCCTTAACCCCTTTTCGACGAGCCCTTTGACGTCTCTCGAGGGCGAATTGACGGGATCCACTGCTCGGGTCTCTCTCTCTCTTCTTGAATTCCCATTAAAATTTCGTTAGCGGAGATTTTGCCGTTTAACTCCCCGATAACCTTGAGAAAACGAGAGAGAGAGAGAGAGAGAGAGAGAGAGAGAGAGAGAGAGGAGGGGAGGAGAGCGAAACGCACCTCCCGTGTGTGCAGCGCCGTTATATATATACATAAGGACGAAGCATACAGCCGTCCGCCGTCGTCATGGCGCAGCGAAGAAATCATCAGTCAGCCAGGCGATGAGAGTACAAGCGAGCGAGAGACAAAGAATAGAGAAGAACTAACGAGCATCGTCCCTGATCTCGTTGTTGCAACCCAATACGCAGCTGTAGCCGCTCTCTATACGCTTTATCAAAAAAGACACATCGTCATCTCTCACCTCGACCTCGACTCCCTCTCTCTCCCTCCCTCCCTCTATATCGAAACAATTAGAGGAGCGATATCGGCGAAAGGCATCCACACACACTCGAAGCGATCGACGCTCATTGTCTCCGCGCGGGAGAAGAAGAAGAAGCGAGAGAGAGACGCGCGAGCTTCGGCGGCGGAAATTGCCTCTCGCACACATCACGAGAGCAAACGCGTCGCGTCTTGTGTGCAGCGCTATATACCAAATGTAAGGGGGAGGAGGGGGGACCACCGACCAGGCGGCTTCCGAGAGGGACGAGAGAAAATGCGCGACACACGCACACGACGGCATTTGTCGTCGCGAGAAAGCGCGGCGGAGATCAGCGTCCGCTCGCGATCGATAGCGCTATTTCTCTCGTGTATCCCCGATAATTCGGAGAGGCGAGAGAGAGAGACGAGAGCCAAGGCCTGGCAGTAGTAATGCGCCTCGTTGGTCAGACACGCGCGAGAATCGCGATGCGTGTTCACCACGTTTTCTCGCGCGCGCGCCAGTACAGCGATTACGTAACTATTCTCCGCACTTCCCCCCCCCCCTCCCTCCGCCCCGCGAGACGAGCTCTAGGTCAGCTCTCTCTCTCTCGAGCGGAGGCTACGTTCACGTTTGCGTATATGTATAGATTATCGAGAGACAATTGGTGTACCGCACACGCACACGCGTACATACGTATGTAACGCAAAGCGCGCGTCGAGACGAAGAAAGTGCGATAGGCGAGAGGGACTGTGCGTATACGCGAGAGGCGTACCTTCGATCAGCATCGTCCTAGGGCCCGAGCGCGGCACGGCGCTGCTCTTCCGTGCTGCTGGAGCTGCTCCTTCGATCCGCGGGCTGGCTTGACTGGCGCAAGCAGCAGCAGCAGACGAGGACTCGTCGCGGCAGCTCGACTAGGCCGCTCGCCGATGCCCGACTGCCTCGACGGGACGTTGCTGCTGCTGCTGCTGCTGCTCCTGCCGCCGCTGCTGCTGCTGCTGCTGCTGCTTGACCTGAGCGAGCTCTGCTGCTGTCGCTGCCGATGCATCGTCCGCGCGAGGCATTCGACACCCCGAGTCCTTCGCTTCAGGCGGATGTACGAGACGACGACGACGACGACGACGACGACGGCGGCGGCGGCGGCGGCACTTCTCTCTCGATCGGGGAGCGATTGATCAGTGTGTGTGTGTGTGTGTGTGCAACGTAACGTATATATAGCGTACAATGCTGGTGCGCTGGTTATACACTAGTCCGGCGCGACGCGGCGGCGATAAGCCGATAAGACACGAGCGCGACGACGACGGCGATGATGATGACGATGGCGATGCACTGTCTCCTCTCGAGCCGATCGTCGGCGAGCCATCAATCACCGCTACGACTCCGCGATCCCTATCCCTCGCGGCACACGGCGATTCCCACCTCGCGCCTCTCCCCCCCGTTTACGCGCACACCTGCGGGACTGTTTATTCGCGCGCGTCTGCGTAATTAGCCCGTCATCGCACTGGCCTCTTGCGCGCGGATAATCGCGATTGCAGGACTCCCTATACGTGGACGCGCAACATTGTTCGCGACGTCGAGTCTATGTGTCCGCCTGTCTATATGTGCGCGCGTGTAGGAGATATATCGTGTGTATACGTGGTCCGGAGGGCCCCCAGAAGTTGTTGTTGGGCGGCTGGCAGCCGGCCTCGCACTGACTGATACTGCCTGGCCGGACTGTCTTTTACGCACGGCACAGCCATAAAACGCGCGCGCGCCGCCCACCTACCCTCCTCCCCCTCCCCCCCCGTCGCACCGCCACCTGCGACGAGAGTCTGCTCGCGCTCTCCGCATCCCCTCCGCTCGTGGCGGAGCTCTCGGGAGCTCGAGTCGACGCGGGGGAAGGACTGCTCGGGAAAGAGTTTTCGGGACCTCTCGCTGCTCTCCCGATGTTGTACAATACGCGCGATGCTGCTCCTCGCCTCTGATATACTTGCGCGATTTTTTTAATTAAAACTTTTGTTCGCTCGCTGTGTATGTGTATATATATATACTGGTGGAGAATGAGGGAGAGAGAGCGAGAGAGAGAGAGGGGATTTCTTTCGGGGACGTGACGCCCTGGCTACTTGCGCGGAAACGGCCAAGAAAGAAAGAGAGAGAGAGAGAGAAATGAAAGAGTCCTATAGGTTGAGGTGGATTGATTGAGCGGATATTTTTTCGCTGAGGTTGGAGATGGAAATAAAGAAACTTTCGTCATTTTTCCTTTCTCTCTCTCTCTCTCCTTTTTTTCCCTCCACTTTTATGATTGGGGGGGTGGAGGGGGGGATTGATGCGCGATTTCCGTTCGGCTGCGTAAAACAAAGTTTCTTTTACATAAGTACGAAATAAAAATTAAAAAAGTTTGCGGGGGGGAATAAAAGGACGCTCGAGGGGCGTTCCTCCATTACGCGAGAACAAGCTTCTTCGTGCTCGTCGCTGCTGCTGCAGTCGCGAGACTTACGTAAATCGCAGCTCGAGCATCGCGGTACACATTGTAGGCCGATTACAACGACGAAACTTCGTCTCGCGCATGGCTTGGCCTTGTCTCGCTTGCGAAAATAAAGAGCGACGAGAGAGAGAGACGACTCTCGCTGCAGTTCGAGAAAAAGAAATGCGAGAAGAGAGGACGGCCGAGTTAATGAAGGATCTTCGACAGTTTCCTCGGGGCTGCTTTGAATTTTAAATGTCGAGAGCGAGAGAGAAATGTTACAAAACAAGAAGGATCAGCTCGCGCAATTAGTTACTTATTCTACGGCGGGGGATTGCTTTCGCGAATTAAGCAGCAGTGATATTTTCATTTCTCTCGTCGAGTCGCCCGCCTCTCGGCAGAATAACATTCACACCAATAGAGGAGATAATGAATGGAAACGAAGAGACGAGATTGTGCGTTCCTCATTATATATTATAATATATTTCCATCTTTAGAATTGTTTTATAAAATATAAACAAACAAAAGCCTTTGGTATACAGGTCGTACAATCTATTACGAAAAAGTCATTGGCCACTGTAACAAATATAAACTGTATGTATAGTTTGCGCTTTGCGGAGACATGCGTTCCCAATGACGCTTCCACTGCTCTCTGTACAAATAGAATCGTCTGATATGCGCATTTACATAATAATCGAAACATCCTAACGCTCGGCGAAGAAATTTTCCAGAAAATATATATTTACAACGAACCGCCTGCGCAGACATGAGCAGCGATTCTTCGTTAAACCAACGAAAGAGACACGCAAGCACATCGCCGTCTAATAATCTATAGCGGCTCGCATCGGCGTCTATAACATTAATCGTGAACTACTTGCCGACGATCGTCCTCGGTCCCGAGAAACAAAAACGATATGCATAACCGAAACTACAATTACGACGGCGACTTAGAGTATGTGACAGTGACAGGAGAAGCATCCCGCGGGCATGTAAGTCCGGGTGTGCGGATGAGTTTCCGGAGCAGCGCCGAGATGAAGGGAGTCCTCGCTGCCCTCGCTCAGCTCCTCGATGCTGAACGTGTCGGTGAGATCCTGCTTGTGCTTGGAATTCTTCTCCCTGGCCATTGGGAAGAGCGTCATCTCGTCCTCGCTGCGGAGGAGGAGGCAAAACGTGAGAATGACAAATAATCGCATTCGAAGACTACCCAGTATTGCGCATAACACACACACCTCTCGCTGTCGCTGTGCCAGAACTCGATTAGCGTATTGTGCTTTTTCCTCTTCTGCGGTATGGGCAGCCGCTGTATCGGAATGAGGGACGTGTTGTTGCCGCCGCCGGTGCCACAGCTGTCCGGCTCATTGTCCGGGAGCTTCGTGTACTCGGAATTGCGCTGTATCCTCTTCGCCTGCTCTATCCTCGCCTCTGCACCCACACAATCAACGGAAAAGAGTAAATACACCACGGGCGCAATCACATCTCCTCATCGATCGACAAAGCAAAAATTACCCAGTTTCTTCTGCAGCTGCTTCGTCGTAGACCTCGGCGCCTGCGGAGGCTGACTGCTGATGCTGATACCACCACCGGCGCCGCCGCTGCTGCTGCTGCTGCTGTCGCTCCCCTATACAAAACAAACGCAATTGATACATCAATTATTCCGTGACACGCGCGCCGCACACGCCCACATAATTATACGTATACACGGCTACACGAAATACTCACCGCGAAGACATTCTCCTCCTCGAGCCGCGTGTTGGCTTTCGGATCGCTCTCGATCCCGCTGTCCTCCATCGTTGCGGGTCACTCCCGTGTCAGTCCATGTCCTCGCGGGCCGAGTCGCTCAATCGAGGCGGGCCTCCTCGCCCGTATGCAACTTGTTGGCTCGCATCCGCGCCGTCGGCATCGGCCGAGTCGCTGATATTGATTTTTCCTCGCGCTCGTGTGCGGTGTGCTTAGCACGCGCTAACGCGCTCGCGATCGAGCGGACGATGAAAGCGCCGTGTGTCTTCTCTCGCCTTCTCTTTCCTCTATCCTTGTTTTTTTTTAACGAGAATTATTGTTCCGGATGAGCTGCGCTGAAAAGAAAAAAAACGTGTGAGCTTGAGGGTTCTCGTATACGCAGGAGGGGGAAACGGTATACGGGGAGATACTTACGCTGCGGCGATCGATGAGGAGCGTTGATATCCGCAGATACGCGTAATAGTCGTAGTTGTACGCACTTGACGAACTGAACCGCCGAAGAAGATTGGGGAAAGCCGAACAGCGCGACAGCGAACTCCGACGTCAACTGACCATCGGAAATAACCTCCACGAGCTCTGCGTCTATTTCCATAGAATATATAAGGAGTCGCGCGCGCGCACCTCCTCGCTCGGGAATCGAGTCTGCGCGTTGATATACGCGCACGAGTCGCCTTGGCGACGGCGGAGGCTTTTTACTCCGGAATTTTCGAATTCGAGTGCGCGCGCGTGACATAGAATTCGATGTCGCGCGGAGGTGGTTTAGTCGTCGTCGTCGCAACGTTTCGTGGCAACAGCAGTTGTGCTGCCGTCCCCTCGTGGCTCTCGCGGTCATAACCTCGGCAGAGGATCCCACGCGAAATCCTCGGGGAGCAGGACTCTCCGCGTAAGCCTCGGCGGGATGCCGCAGGACTAATTGTTGTTTAGCGCAGCCGAGCGAGATTAGCCTCGCGATGCAGGGGGCCGGAGGGAAGAGGCCGTCCTCCAAGACCTCGGAGGTATACGACTCTGCGGTTTCGTTCGTCGGCGTGTGACTCGCGGACGGATGGGAATAATGGGATTTTCTTTGAAATCGGTGCAGGTGAGCCTGAGCAAGAGTCGAACGTCGAAGATCGACTTTGGCGGGGACGCCGACTGGTCGAGGAGCAAGACCCTCATGAAGCCCGACGACCAGCTCCAACTGAACGAGACCGTGAGTGTATATAGTGCGCATAGCGCGCGGACGTCCAGCCGAGAGTGTACAGCCGTAATCTGCTTGTCGCAGGAGCTGAACGACGAGATAGCCGGGGTGCTGACGATCCAGAACACGAGGGTGCCCGACAACCTGGTCCAATGGTCCTACAAGTTCCGGGAGTACGTGAAGGTGCCGGACCCGCCCAACATCATCAGCGTGCTCAACGTGCCGGGCACGATGCTCCACAAGGAGAGCGAGGAGGCCAAGAAGCAGATGTCCGGCGGATTCATGGGTAAGATCGGCGTCGAGCTGGAGATCGGCTGGACTCAGCTGACAGGTTTCCCGCGAACTGTGCAGGAAGCGACGACGACGACGACGACGACGGCGGCGAGGAGGAGGACGTGGACGAGGGCGAGGAGGAGGAGGAGGAAGCCGACGAGGGAATCGCCGAGGAGGACGAGGGTAAGCCGGGGGAGTCCGCGCCGAGCGGAGAGACGTTAAGGGGATCCGATAGCCACTAATGACCCGTCACTAAACGCACTATAAAAAAAGTGCTTAGATCTAATAAATATAATCAATTACACAAATCCAAGCGATAGTTGCCCTTCGTCTCGATATTACCTATCGGCATACGAAGTTTGGAATCAAAATGTTCAGGGATTGGGGAGAAAAATGCAAACGAAATTCAGTAGCGGTAACCTGACGTAAATGCTTCTGCTGACAACTACTGATTTTCGTTCGCATTTTTCTCCTCAACACCTAAATATTCCGATTTCAAACTTTGCATATTGACAGATGACACCAAGACGGAGGGCAATTTATTTTATTTAAGCACTTTTATATCGTATGGTTAGTGACACGTCATTAATGAGTATCGGACCCCCTTAAAACAATGCGGAGATCGGCGCAGGTGAGGAGGAGGCGAAGGGCGACGCGGCTGCCGACGACGCCGAGGACGACGAGGAGGAGAAGTCGACGAAGCCCAAGAAGATCCCGAACCAGTTCAACTTCTGCGAGAGGGCGGCGCTCACCTACCACAATCCCTTCAGGGTAAGCCCCGCCTCGGGACACTCAGCTATATAAGTCCCTCGATCGATCCGACACACGGAAATATCAATGATAACGCGAGCTCGCCTGGTGCTGTCCACGCCATAGGAAATGTTCACCCAAACCGTGCCACCACCGACGTCCTACTACAACTCCACCATCCAGCAGTGGACGATATTCGACGATTACCAGGTAAGCGTCCCGGCCGATTCCTCTAACCCGCCACCGGGGGCTAATCAGTTCGCCAAGTTGACCGCTGGCGCGCGCAGGAGGACTTCTCCCACCAGGAGCGCGAGAAGGACAAGGAGAAGAAGGCGGCGGCGGCGACGTCGGCCGGCGGAGCCGCGGCCCACCAGGCGAAGAAGGCCGAGGGCAAGTCCAAGGCCCAGCAGGAGCTCATCGCCATGAACAATCGGATGCTGCAGTGCGTCAAGATACTCGAGCGGATGGTCAACCAGAACATATTCGACGACATATCGCAAGGTATCGAGGCGTCCGCCGGGGAGGTCGTATCGCCGATCCTCCTTCCGATCGTTCCGATTTTTCAGATTACAGGTACTGGAACGACCCGAGCGACGAGTTCAAGGAGGGCGAGGGCTCGCTACTGCCGCTCTGGAGGTTCGTTTACGAGAAGACGAAGAAGCACGACGTCACCGACGTCTGCTTCAATCCTCACTACTACGACCTCTTCGCCGTTTCTTATGGCACTAGTACGGGGGAATTTTTAACCGGCCTGTAATTTCATAGCCTCCTGGAAAATAGCGAGAAATTTCGGTGTTCGTTGTTGGGGAGTTTGAAACGTTATTCTGAGAATACTTAATATCAGATTGTTTTTAGCCTAATCAATTTAGCCTCTAAAATATTGAAACAGTTCATTAGCAAACTCAAATACGTCAGTACGAACGCCTGAAATTTTTTTCCACGAGGACGTATCGCGATTCGAATATCATTTTAACGTAGTCGCACCTATAGTGGCCTTCGACAATCCATTGTCTACCGGAGCGGTTTGCCTCTTCTCCGTGAAAAATCCGTCCTATCCAGAATGGATCTGCATGACGGAATCAGCCGTCATGTGTCTCGACTTCAACAAAACGAATCCAAATCTGATCGTGATCGGTATGGATGAAACTTAAAAACAACATAATCTAAAACGCGTAACAATGCAATTAATTGATTAATGCAACTAAATACAAAAAAAAAAAAAAACAGGAAGAAAGGACGGCGTAGTCGAGGTGTACAACGTCATGCTTCCCGCGGACGTGCCGCAGTACAAGAGCAACGAAGTCACGCAGAAACACGCGGGTATCGTCTGGCAGGTATGCTCGACGAATTTCTCGACGAAACTCTTTTCCACAACGCCGAATTAACAACGACTCTTCCGAACGAAAGGTCTGCTGGGCGCCGGAAACGGAGGAGGGCAACCTCGCGTTCTACAGCGTAAGCGTCGACGGCAAAATCAACTACTGGGTCTTGAACCAAAACGAGATCGGCGTGACGACGGTGATGACGCTGTTCCTCAATCGGCCGTGTATACCGGGTCCCGACGGTACCAACATCACGTTGAAAGGTTCGCGCCGCCGTACAATATTCCCCATTTTTTTTCTCTCTCTCTCTCTCTCTCTCAATTAACGACTGTCAATCATTGCACGTGAACTGCGCAGGTTGCGGCACCTGCATAGCCTTCCATCCGGACGACCCGCACATCTTCCTCGTGGGCACAGAGGAAGGCACCATCTACAAATGCAACACCGACTACAGCAGCGTCTACATGAGGACCTACAGCGAAGCTCACAATATGCCGGTTTATCGGATCGTCTTCAACAAGTACAACTCCAGCATTTTCGCCAGTTGCTCCGCCGACTGGAGAATCAAGATCTGGGAGGACGAAAGGCCGTTGGTTTCACGTCCGCAATCTGATTTTCGAACAGTGCTCGGTAACACCGAAATACTTTGCGCTTCTCTTCTTCACTTTTCAGCGAGCCGCTGTTCATGTTCGATCTGGGAGTACCGATCGGCGACGTCCAATGGGCACCTTACAGCTCGACGGTGCTCGCGTGCGTCTCCAACGACGGTAAACTCACGGTCTTCGACCTCAATATCAACAAGTACCGGCCGATTTGCAACCAAGCCATCGTGAGCAGGCGTCGAAACCGACTGACTCGGCTGGCTTTCAATCACACCTTGCCGTTCCTCATCGCCGGAGACGACAAGTGAGTATACACATTGCTCTTTAGAATACACAATTTTTCGCTCGCTTTTTTTCTTTCTTTCATTTTATTGGCGTCGTAATCAATACAGTAACAACTTACATCGACGTTACCTTACATTGCTTTGTGACAAAAATTCATGACGTAGCCGTGAAGTACAATCGGGGAGCTTACAGTGCGTCGAGTTAATAACGAGTAACAATTCCAAATATTTTTTAATCTACGATGGAAACAATTTCGCTTGATCCAGGGGAACGATCAACACGTTGAAACTCTCTCCCAATCTGAGAGTGAAAGTCAAGCCGAACAAGAAGCAGATGCATCTCACGGAACTCGAGTTGGAGACGCTCAAGTTGGAGAAATTGCTGAGCTTCGTGCGCGAACCGCCTGTGCTTACACGGCCGAGTGATGTAAGAACTTGAGCGTGATGTGCGTTTATCAAGTAAATACACGTTCAAACGAGATGTCGAACGACACAATGGTAAATCTATTGGATTAACAATATTTTGATTATGAGATCACGTGCGCCTCACTTTCTTAAGCGTATGTTGAAAAAAAAGATACTCTATTATGTGAAAATGTCTCAATACTATTTTTTGTCTAACATCGCACGCCTTAAATGTAGCTCGAATTGTCGTAATATTTGTTAAACAAAAACGTACGTTGAATTTCCTACTACTTAAGCAGTCGTAAATATAATATATGGAATACATTTCAATTATGTCAATTGTAATTGGCTTAAAAAATGACACAAGGTCTTTTGTGTAGTCAACACATCACAGTTTGCGTCCTCATCACGTATATTAATGTATTAGGACAGCTATACAAAAGAATAAGAAAATATTTGAATTCTCAACAAACAATGTGGACGTTTTTTGTTTTATTTTTCTTTGACATGGAGAAATTTGTACCAATAATCAAAGTTCGAAGTTTACAAAAATTCACTAATCACTTCGTTCGTTAAGGGTCCTAATTAAATCTAGACTATTAATACTTGAAAAATATCATCACAATATGCCAATATAAGTACTTCTGTTTACAGTAATTCTGATGATTATACCCTGCTACAGTAATATTGGTACGTATGTTATGCTGTATATAAATGCATTTACTGATGATACAAGCTATCATAGCTTTTAAAGGAGCAGAAATAGTAATTCTTAAAGGCTTCTGATAGTTGTAATTGTGTTAAATTGTATGGAACATATGGCGGCGGGTAACATTATGCGAATTCTTTTTTTAAAAATTGTGCTAATCCTCAAGTATTTACATTATCAAGTATACAAAAAGATGTCATTATATCTATATCGAGTAAAAAAAAATAATGTTTCCATTTAACATGCATTTTTCTAGATTAGAAAAAGTGATACGTTCTGTGTGAAGAATAATCCTTCACGTTATTTTATCAATCGTAATTATCAACAAGGACATATATCACGGCAAAAAATTAACAAGAATGTAAAACTATCTTCATTCATTACAACTAACTATAACTAGTCATTTCTCAATCGTGAGAAATTTTTCCTGGCAATTCCGGATTTTCTATTACACCTTTGTAATACTTAATTTCTAAGAAGTCTCTTATATTATTTGGACTTGGCACTTGTCTACCAGCGAATTCTATACTCGACATAGGATGTAAAAATTGCTCTGGAAAATCACGGTTCTTAAGGAACCAGGAATCTCTCATCATGGTTCCGTTCTTTGAATAAAAAGGCAACAAATTCACGTGTAATCTGTTGGTTTTGGAATATTGAATCTTGAAAAATTCTCCCTCCGTTGCTTTTTCCCAAACATATCCATGGTTATCAAGCACAGCTTTATTTCTTGCTTTAACTAGCCAGGGTGATCTGTTCAAATCATCGCGATTAATGCCAACGACGACCTCGTAATCCCATGGCAATATGTCCCCATTACGCATAGCACCTAACAGTGAGTTACCTTCTAACCAGTATCTGATACCGACTTCTTCCAATTTGTCAAATACATGATAAGCTGCCTTTCTCAAACCAGCGAGACAACAGGGTGGAGTATAACGATTTTGATACAAGTAAGACGGTATTCCGTTAACAACAGAGCCAAAACATTGAGTTGTTTCTCTTGAGCAACCATACCAATCTACATTGCTAGAAGCGCGCGTTACTTTTTTAATTCCCAGTTTTTCATACATGATTCGCTCTCTGTTTCGATGAAGTTGCTGCAACTTCCACTGAGCTTGCTGGCTACGATAGAGAGGCTTTCCTTCATTAAAATGCAAATTCTTTAAGATGGTCGCCTAATGGAAAAAAAATGATTGTTACAATTTATTTCCAGTACCATTTAGTAACATTACATACTTACATGCTTTAAAAAGAAAACAGGTTTTAAATATTAAAAAGAAAAAAACCAAAAATAAAAAAAAATACTTACCATAGATAGACTCACTAGTTATACAATCTCAAAAAAACAGTGCACAACAAAAAAAGAACGAAAACAGTGGGGAGAAATTAAATTTTGGTACATAAACACATGCGGTGTAAATCACAAAAATATAAAAAATCAATCATGGTAAAATAAAAACTTAATTTAGCAAATAATAATAGCAAACATTATCAATATTATAATAAAAAGAAGAAGAAAACTCATACCTTAATTCCAAGTGCTGTTGTTTGCAGATACAGCGCATCTGTAAAAGGCATCATAAGTGGATCTGATAATTTTTTTAACAGTTTAACATCCATTATTGTAACATGTTTTCCAACAACTGCATCACACTCTGAATGAGATATTTTTGTAAAACGCACACTCCATTCCTTTATCTTAAGTTTGATTCCAAGACAAGTTAAAGAATTTTTGCCTACAGGTACAGAAACGAGTCCTACTTTCCCAGCTTGATTAACTGATTCCTGTGAATTAAACAAAATTAATAAAAACCTGGTATAGAATTCAACGATATAAATCAAAAGTTATGCAAACCTGCAAGGTTTGTTTTGTAGCCAGTCTGGTTGCATCAGGTAGAAAAACCACGTACTTGGTATGAACATAAGTCAATGGATTTCTCTCATCATACGATCTATTAAAACTTGGTTGTAAATTGACAAGGTGAACGTTCTTCAAACTTTCATTACTAAAATCTAATTCTAGCGGTGGATACAAAAATTCATCGCACACAATCACTATCGTAATAGCTGGAAATGAGTTCAAAATAAACTTGACGGTAGTGGCAATATCGTTTTCGAAGCTCTCGAACTGTCTTATGACAACTGTAACCAGTCGTGCTAGTCTCCGATGAAGCTTCTGCGGCACATCCGTTACACCAGGCTCCAGCAGAGATTGCGATTGATCGGCAGCAAAGAGCTTCCATATCTTATACCAAATAACGGCGTTACCCAGCAATACAAGAATGAGCAGAGATTTGGCTAATTTCAGTCGCATTCTTGAGTCCATGTATCTTCAACCTATTTTGGCACCTTCAACATGGTCTTTCATAGTTTTCAACTAGTGTCAAAGCGATCTAAACTTTGCTTAGCTTCTCATTAATAGACAACTGCGCAAAAAACAACAACGTTAACATTCGCCACGACAGTCAAAACGAAAAAAATAAAAACTTTGCACCAATACCTTGCAAGCTGCGACAAAGTTGGCTCCGACTCTTCTCTCAATACAATGACGCGACGTCATTTTATCTTCCTCCACCGTATTACAGCCCATTACACCGTTACTCGCAATGTACGGCAATAATCCCTCGACTCAAGTATATATTACGCGTAGAACTGGGTTATGCCACCCTCTTGTAGTACCGCGATTCGCAGCCCTTCAGTCAAGAAAACAACCAAAAGTTGACGTACTGCAAAGCCAACATTATATCGCTATACCTCCGATGCTTCCCTTCGCGAAACTAAAGCCGTTAGACCTTCCTCTGCACAGATAGATTCAGACCTGTCCAGACACGTCGAGCCGCTGCGGCTAAACCGGGTGGAGACTCTCTCGGCGGCGGGAGAGGCTCTTGGGGGTGTTTTCACGCTATATACGGCTATGATTATCCGCGAGAGCACATGGATTGCGCGCGGGCGGCTTCTCGGCAACGACGTGCACTGCGAATTCGATTTCAATTATATCTGGCTTGTGCGCGCGCTCATGCACTCTGATGCGCCCCCCTATACGCGTTTCTCGGAATTTCAAAGATGGCGGTCGCAGCTTCACGGGCGCGGGCAATTTGAATGCGTCGAAGCGAATCTTAGTAAGATATTTTATTTTATTAATGTTGCGGTGTGCACGTCGTAATATTTCGAACCCGTTAACGCGAGGTTGACAATTTAAAGAAGAAGGTGCTATAATAAAAGTAAATAAATACTGATAAAAGTACGAGCTTGCTTACCTGCGCAGAGAAAGAAGTAACACTTTCTTAAGCATTTATTTCGATAATATCGTATACCATTTATTGAGAGATATATTTTAGAGAAATACATAAAATTATTCAACATCAAATAATAGATATAAAAGCCTTTTTTTTTATCATAGATTTTCTTCAGAAGAAAAACTTAAGTACAAACTTGAAAAAATAAAAATTACAAACAAGTTTAGTTGGGAACAAACTAAAAAGCAACTTAAAATCTTTGATGAATTCGGTTATGTCATACATGGGTCAAAGAAAAGAAGAAATAAAATAATACAATACTTTGAATAAAATAAAGCTATATAGTGGCGTTTGACACAGGAGCATCGAAATTAAAGGATATGTATAGGAGAATTCAGTTAAAAAGACATATCATAGGTATTTCGTTAAATCTTTAAACGAATTCAAAAATGATTTTATTGAGTGAAAATGAAGTGGCCCAGAATAAACTATTGTGACTTATAATACAATAAATCTTAAACCACTTTAACTTCTTTTTTCACTAAACAGCAAGAAAAGTTAACATACTGCGAGTGGTTCGTTTTCTTAGACAAACGTATTGGCTGCCAACGTTTTTATTTATTATACTCTGGTGTCTTGCGTCGAAATTTCTATATGATTATTTATTATTTTTTCATTTATTCTTTACTTTTTATCACGTGGTTGCGGCAATGGCCATAGTAGTACGACGATATAATTGTAGTAGTAGTAATTAATAATTCATAAATCATTGTCTTTCAAAATTATTTTACATCGATATATTATTCAATATAATCCATTTCATATATATTTCTATATTAATATAGACTTCTATCTGTTTTTCTCCATTAAATTTTTCTTAATATTTTTCTTCTCTCTCCTCTCTCTCTCTCTCTCTCTCTCTCTCTCTCTCTCTCTCTCTCTCTCTCTCTCTCTCTCTCTCTTTCTCACTTTATTAAGGATCTTCATTAAAACCTCTTTTATAATTATATCGCACGTATCGCGCATGCCAGACAAAAAAAACTTGTGGCAATGCGCGCGAGGTAAACACTTAATCAACCAGACAATAATTTTTTTTCTTTCTTTTTGTTATTGATTTTTTTTCTTCATTATTAATTATAATTCGCGACTCTGTGCTGCCACTTGATACAATAATAATCACTCATTTTAGCTTCGCTCTCCAGCTTCATTCGTCAGCGTAGAAATTAACCACAACGCGCAAGGCATGTTATAAACGAAATAAGCTATGCTTACTCTTGTTTCATTCTTCATAAGAACTAAGTCGAGGTGACTGACATTAAAAATAAAGAGAGTACGTGTTAATTTTAGATTTTTCTTCCTATTTCCGTTTGCAAGCACACCTAAACATAGCATCGCTTTTATCTTTTTTTCTATAATATATAAGCACGGGTGTGCTTTCTGACTTTTCAACTTTTCATTTCACTGTCTCTTGTACCTCTCACCCTTACTAAAATACGCATTAAATCACAATTATTTGTGACGAAAAAACAATAATAATAATAATAATAATAATAATAATAGTGCTAAAGGACTAGAAGCTACGTTAGAATTGATTTTTGTAAAGTTGAGGCATGACAATAGGTGCAAGACGTGTTAAAATTAGATTATTTTAGATCACTTTGTATAATGTCTGGAAATATACTCTATTGCTTTCAAGTAAAAAGTTCCATTAAATAATTCAAAATGATTCATTTTTACGCGAATTCCATAGCAAGAACTGAAAAAATGTAAATAATACGAAGAAAGTTTCAAGCATAAAAAATAAAATACCCTACACTGAAAAATTATTTATAAAATAATTAACAATGAAGGTGAAACAGAATTATATATATTTCAATGCGGTACAAAATATCCACAGCAGAAATTGTATAAATTCAAAATAAACTTTTACGTCATGACTCAACTTTATACACGGAAATAAGGGCTATAATAATAAGCGGGTATGCACGTAATAACAGCATGGACAAAAGGGATCTTGAATTTTTGTACTCTTTTGATTAGGGTTCATCGGTTGGCCGAGCGATTATTTAAATATAAAATACGTACCCATCCCACACCTTGCATTATACTTTCTTCCTGTACAAAAACGAATCATTTCAAAGATATCTGTTTGCTTTCTTAACTTTTTTTCGTTAATTCTAAATTCAGCTAGAGACGTAAATTCTCTTTAGTTACGCTGCTGGCATATAATGATACTAAATAATTTCTTTGAATCTTTTGCGATATTGAATATAATTAGACGGAAGGTGCTTTTACAAGCTTTAATTTGTTTTAACTTTTTTAAATACTTCGCTTGGCGTCGTAAAAATACGACATCGTTGTTTGCGATTTTGCAGTTTTTTTTTGTTTCTTTGTTTAAGAGCTAATTTAACAAGGAGTGCATACAACAAATCGTTGGATTCACAAAGAGAACCAGTAACAATAATACATTTTACTTTTTTGGAGTCGAGAAAAGGAGAGTCTGCAACTATTAGTGTACTGTGTGAAAAATAAAAATTCTATATACTTATGAGAATCCGTACTCTATGTATAAGAAATTCATGATCTTAGGATTCTCTCTTTCATTAGAATAAAATGTAGTTGACATGTGATGTTTTAAGTTAATTTTAATGGTCTGTTAAATGACAAAAAAAAGTTATCATAATGTTTACCAGTTAATGTAATGACCGACTTCCCATCATAGTCGATATAATGAAAAGAAAAAATTTAGCTACATCCCCTTGAGCCTCTACTCTCTTCACACAATAAATTTAGCAACTGTTTAACAACAAAACCTTTTAGCTGCAGATGCAACTTGATAAACGGACAGTGTGAAAATAGAGACGACTAAAACTGGTCACAGATTATGAAAAACGTCTATTACGTTAATAATAATTAATTTTGAAATCTCACATTATTATAGTTTGTTTCATTATTATTCTTTAGCAGCACCGGTATCCCTAACGGAACCCAATTTTTTTTCTTGACCTCAACCATTTAATTACATGATTATTTTATTAACTAAGCATTCTTATCTATGATCTAAGTTAAGCGAAAAAATAAGAAATCTCTTTCTCTCATTTATGCAATCTCTCACTTCTTTCATTTGCTTTCACGCTAAAACACTGCATACCACACAAGGTCAAATAGTTAATAAATATAATTATTATCATTAGAAATTATTCGATATACAACTAATCATGCGAATCGATAGAGATTCGAAAAGTTAAACAAATTCTATTGAGCTGCTCGCTCAGCATCTCAATAATTCAATTTTACAATCAGCTTTAATCTTACTTCGAATTTAGTTGAAAAAATGATGTATTACCGTGTAACTCATAACTACATTATTATCGTATACTAATAAAGAAATATATAAATAATTTTGATATAATTCTATAATTTTGAATTCAAAGAATTGTAAAATCATAAATAATTAAAGTTGCAATTCATTTAACCATTTTAATTAATGTCGAAGTTCTGATAAAGCTCATTGCAGTATACCTTTAACATTTTTTCCAATAACATGTATTCAATAATCAAGTCTGTAACTCAACTGTGTCTGTACATTATGATTGACACTGCATGCTGAGTCTTTTTTAGAATAGGATTCAGGTATTGCCAATTATTTACTGATATTTCTAAATTCACTTTCATTTGAATGCGCCAAACATAAAATACGTGATGAAGGATTTGCAGTTAGACATTCCTCCGTGTTAATTGGCTTTTTAATTTCTAATTTAATTTACTTTTCCAACTCTTCTTTTTTATCAAAGCATTACTCGTCCTCGGTATCACCATCACTGCTATAATCTTGCAGAACAATTGCTCTCGAGAATGGTGCTTCGTTCATCTGACTGGAAAGAACAAATTTAGATTGTTTAGTTAATCAAATGATGGTCTTCTTACGTATAGGGTAAATAATAATGTATATGTCACAACATCATAGGATTTTACAACATGCAATTTAAATTCAAAATTATATTCATTCTACATTAATTTGTATTCATCAAACGCAAGAAAAATTCCTACTTTAAAATCGTCTATTAATATTACAACCCTATACGATTAACGTAGTCTTTAAGTTTTCGAAAAAAAAATTCTATTTGAAAGGAACATTCACAACCGAAGCTTTATACAAATAATAGGTAACAAAAAATTATTATTAAATTGTTCAGGAAAACTGTTACTCTGTATATTTTCCCTGTAAAAGTATAAAAAATTAGTCTATTCGAAAAACTTGCTGACTACAAATAAAACAAATAACATTTCATATTAATAACCTTTGTCCTGTGCACTACTCACGCTAATCTTCTATAGTGATTCAGCCACTCCTCAACCATCTGGGCAACAAGAAGCGGCCTTTTATGAAGTTTCTGTTGCGCCACTAGTATGCCACCTTCAGTTGTACATACATCAAGCCACTGCTTTAATATCGTCTCCTCGCGACCCATCTCCTCGGGACTGAGAAAATGTATAGGCAGGAGTTTTCTATCGCGGTCCATAAGCGGCATGAAAGTGGTTTGCATTTGCAGCTGCTGCATAGGACTGTTTCCGCCGCCAACAACATTTACGCCACCATGATGTGACGCTAGGGCAGGAATTCGAGACGAAGAATAGGGCTCAATGGGCACAAGAGCTGTGAAGTGACCACGTGTATAGCCCAGAGCTATGGGTGAACGGATACAGAATGAAGGTTCCCAAAGCAGTGGTAGATACACTCCTTCGAATCTTGCATAACCTAAAATTCATGTTATTTAATGACCTTCTAATTTGTAAAATCTTCTAATTACATAGTAATTATAATAGAAATGATAAAAATTTTACCTATATCTTCCCCGCGAAAACTTTTAACATATTTCACTCCGTAAACAATAATTGGTCTCCTCAGTATGTGGGCCAAAGCAAAAACATGTAACTGCTCAAGGGCACTTCCGGGCTGAGCGGCTGTAGCTAATAAATTTTCCCAATCCTCCTGCCATTGAGTTTCTTCGAGAGTAAAATCTAACATTCTGGAAGCCTGCGACGCCTCGTATTCTCGCCAACGAGGATAGAAACTGAATCGTTTTCAAAGGATCAGTAAAACTACAATTAAAATTGTTATGCAAGAAAGAAAAAATAGTTGTACTTACAATTGACCTGCCTGCTGCAGCGTATCTGCAAGTGCGCGTCTTAGCGCATTATCTCTGTCGAATACGCCCCATGTCGCCTGCATAACAGAATCGAGTAAGCAATCACCAGCTGAACGATTCCACAGAGCATGCAATCGACTGCCCAGCCGTTCGGTGATCTCAAGAGACCAATTGAGTGCAGGTGGTTCCCCACCACCTCCTTCCAACTGTTGCTGCGCTTCACGGTCCAGGAGTTCCTCGAGCATCTGTTCTTGCACTATACTTGGCAGATCTTCAACCTTGAATTTCCCACATAAATGTATTATTCACCAGTAGATCGAGAAATTCATGTATCTTTTAAGTATTGCGATAATGATAAATATTCATTACCTCTGCAGGAAGAGCAAAAGTTGCCATGTCCGTTACAAAATAGCAGGGAAATGAACCTTTTCGCATGCGTATACTATTTGTCACGTGCCTGCGTATTTGAGCAGCCAGATCTGGGGCCACGTAACTGGGTACCCTTTTGATACCTGAGCCTGAACCCTCGATTTGTGATAATAGTGTTGCCAATATATCTTCCCTTTGAAATCTGCAAAAAAAAAGAAACACTATCATTATTATTGCTTAGTACCAATTAACGGAAAAAGTAAGTAAACAGAAGATTTTTTACATTGCACAGTACATACACTAACAATGAGCATAACAGTAAGTCAAGGTTGTGACCTACGACTGCTTAATCTTTTTATTTACAAGTTCTATAAACTATAATTCTCGAAATTATTTGTAATTGAGCATTAACGAGCCATGCACACTGTTATTTTGCAATAAAGAGCGTAGTCATTTTAGGAAGAAATCGGGTGCCTAATCACCGTTTGTAAACAATTGTAATCTCTAAATTTTTCCATCCTACCCAAAATTTTTTATTAAAACTAAACAATGATCTGAATTTTGGGAGAAAAAACTTTTCGTGGAATTATTTGTACTATGATTACGAAACGCGCGTGCAGTACAAAAATAAAGCCGTTATAAACGACCGTATCGAGTATCTCGCAAGTCAGTAGTAATCAGCTGTTAGTCTACATTAACACGCACTGAGTGCGGTAAATTATCTTGCATAATTAAACAAGTCTGATCTTTTCTTGGGTCTCAATTCTATTTCAATAAATAATATCTAATTCGTGAAAGTGTTTTTAAATAAATATACATGTAGGAAAAAGTAATTAAATCGTTCTGCTTAGACGCTGAAGCATATTCTAGCCACATAAATTGAGCTCGACGCGTCTTGCGGTAAGCCATGTGGCCGCACTAACCAGTATGCACCTGTTATTTATCCTTCTACTAAAACGCTATTATTCTTGAACCTAACAGTCTTAACCATTCAATCGTTCGTTACGGATACGTCTATATGTTCTTTATTTGTGAACGTCCCATAAAAATAAATCATTTGCACAAATGTGTGTGCATAAGCTCGTTCGTCTTTGCTAACAACGATTGGAATTTCAAACTTGAATTTGTAGGTCAATGTGTGCAGGGATTTTTGGAATTTCTCCAAGGAAATAGTCGTAAAACAAACAACCTTGAGGAAACTTCACAGTATGCGCGACAGCACATTAGCAAAAATTAAAATTTTCTAAATTTGACAAATATTCGTCTATTACAAACGCTACTTTGATTTTTCTATAATAAAAAGACTTTAAAAATGTACCCATGTGTCAGACTTACCTAATAGCTAAATGAACTAAGGTGTGTCCTATGTCAAAAGCACTACTTCTGTTTAGTAGTAAAACCTCGGAATGCGTTAATTGACGAGCCGGATCACCGCCGCTAGCTAGATACGCCTCGACAGGCGCATTGTCGCCCTCGACAATACCGAGACACGCGTTCAACCAGCACCAATCCGTATGACGCCTGAGCTGCTTGAGCCTGCGCTCATAGTCGCAATTATTAGGAGATTGCGGAGTAGGAAGACTGTCATTTCTGCCATCGTACCTGTGAGAACTCCTGGAAATAAGTATATTAAACATTAAAATTTTTTTTATAAAATTCAAGTAACAAATTGCGTGGCATTATTACCGCCTAGCTATTGCCAGATTTTCGTCACGCTGTGCTTGATGTATATAAGGCGTGTGCGGCGGCGAGGGTAAGCCCCGTTGAGGGTGATTGTGGTGTAAATCCCTTTCTGGACTCGGCAATATCAGACTGCTTGTGTTTTGTGAATTTGGGCCCTTCTCTCCTCGGCTACGCTCCCGTTCCCTCTGATGACCACACATTACGCATTTTACCGACTTCGGCCAGTTTTCATAAGTACACGCCTGGCAGGACCATTTTTCTGGTTGCTGTTGACCGGTGTTGTTTGAAGATGGACATCTATCCGGATTTACATTCATATTTGCCTATTAAACAGTTAATAATACGTTATTATTTGTTTTAAATCTCTTTATTTATTTGTGCATTTGGTTTAAGTTACCGATGATGTATTGTATTGAGAATTTGTCGAAGGAAAAGACGGCGGCGGGGGGTCTCCAAGTCTTAGAGGCGCTAAGTGTTCGTGGAGATTGGAGGCTACAGAGTTTATTGACTGATTGTGTTGAGGTGTTGTTGCTGTAACGGTTGTAGTTGGAGATCGACGATTTGAGCATTGGGTGCAACGAGTTGCGTTCTGATAATTGAGATAGGTGCAAGTTTCACAGTACCATTTTCCTGCTGAAGGTACATTTTGACTGTAATTTTGAGAACCTGTAATGCAAAAAAAAATTATGTGACACTTTAAATTTAAAGATAATTAGTGTAAATTATTTTTTTAACCTAAACTTACTTAAATTGTATGAATCACTAGCGGGTGGTACCGGGCCCGAAGCTACATTGGAGCTTGATCTTTGCGGACTCGGGTCACGTAGTCGATAAATATCTTCTCCTAATAGTGGTTTCGCGCCTCTGCACATTGTACATTTCAGTGATGATGGCCAGTTCTCATAGGTACAGTACTCACAAGTCCATTTTGACTCTGTCTCACCAAGGCGACTATTCATTTTATCTGAATAACACTTTTTTGGTGCGCTACTTTATCTCTATAGCCTATAAACAGAGATTTAAAAATTATATAATAATATTGACATCTCAACAACACATTAAGTTGTATCAAGCTATAAACTGCATAATTTACCCTTTAGTTGTTCAGTATGATTAAGAACAACCTTCAGATTATAGAAAATAATATCTCGCCTTTGACTTATATATCAAAATTTTGGTTTTGAAAAATCTTGGCTTATCTCAATCCATACAAACTTTGGCCAAAGTTTTTCTGAGAGGAATACTCGGATCTTAAGTTTATTATGTAATGGAGCTTGCATCATGGGATAGTTATCTTACTAGAGATCATGGTGATGCTGATAAATATACTTGTTGATATCAGCAACCTCTTGTATCTGAAAATAATAAGTAAATATATTAACATTGAAATTTAACAACTGCATAAGAATGAAAATAGGTCAAGGTTCTTCATACACAATAAAAAGAAGTAGCAAGATGTAATTGAAAAATTTAGGGTTACGTTACCTGAGATGAATATCAAAGCCGTACAATCCACGATTGCTTTTTATGCTTAGGCAAGTAAGTCCCACTCAAACGAAAAGTCCTTGCTCTTTGTGGTCTTCTACTGAAGGCAAAGTGGTCAGCAGCTATTCTCATGAGCCCACTGCAACAATACCATCAATAAAATATGCAAAAAATATTCAAGTATGATACATTTTATGCATGTTCCAAAAGGATCCTATCAAAAGACTTATAGCATCATTATACTTCTATACCCAAGCCTCATGGAACTTAACATAAATACATGTATTTAGAATGCATAAATTAACAAGTCCAAAATGAAATGTAATACTATTCATTCAGATTCTAATTATACAGGATTGCTCAAGTTTGATCAATACCACAAACGGCACGACAGACGAAATGTTATACTTTTGTTTCAAATATGCGAATGGTTCATAAGTATATACATATATTGCATAAAAAGAGGTAACATGATCCTTAACAATAAGTATCCATGAACGGCAAATGGCCAGGGCAATCCATGTCCAAGAATCATCAATCTATCTATCTACTGGCTCTGGAGCAGCCATCGGAAATAAGAATCAGGACTAGACGTACAAGAGCCAAGAATCATGTACACACAGTCAAAGACTTTGCAGTGGCAACATATACTTATACATATACGAAACTGTCGTGCCTAGCATCGCGCTAGAGTGTAGCGCAACATATATCTAGAACGTGTTTGTATACTAATAAAGCTCGCGAGCGCATAGGTGTACGTGTCTATCAGCCGAGCAACTATTCTCAATAACCGATGCTCATTATTATTATCATCGTCCTTGCCGTCATCATCATCAACGTCATTATCATCATCATCATCATTATTATTATCAATGTGTCTTGCGCAAAATATTACGTACGAGTATCCAGATGTACCAAAAAACATATATGTGTAATAACATTAAAAAATACTAATATATAAATTTAATATATCGTCCTTTCTCAACTAGACACGGCAAGAGCCACGACGAGCAATAACAAACACTTACTGCTCCGATATCACTCTCCGGACGTATATCCAGTCTCTTTCTCGCTCGTCGAGGAAAAAAGAAGTCAGCGCGCACAGCTCGGCAAACTCTCGGTGTAGGTATATATAGGTATATATGCGCGAGTTGTGTACTCTCTCCAGGTCGCTTTCTTCTCTCCTCGCTCGATCGCCCCCCCCCCCCCTCGACCCCTCTCGCGCTCTCGTCGTGATGTATGCTCGCACACACACACACACATGCATACTTGCTCATACGTATATAGGTATAGATGCTATACCTATATATATCCCCTATATATGTACAGCAGCAACGTCGTCTCCGTCGTGCGCTACTGCTGCAGGCTCATTTATCTTCCTCTCTCTCTCTATCCTTCTCTCTCTCTTTGCACTGCGCCTCGGCGCTACTACGAAATGGAACCACTGGCACTGCTCCTCTTCATGGTGTTATTCCTTCTCTCGTCGCTGCTGCTGCTACTGTTGACGACGTTCCGGAGAAGGAGGATAGCTCGCATCGCGGAACGACTGATGGCTGCTGCTGCCTCTGCTTGCGGGACTTGGGCTTTTTGGACGATGACGGCGACGACGAGGACGACGACGACGACGACGACGACGACGATGATAGGACGATATGGAACTACTCGTGTCCGCTGGTGTGCAGGTGCCAACTATATGATACTGCGCGCCTCGGCGACGAACTTAGGGGGAAATTGCTTTTGACAGTCATCCGCAAACAGAGGAACAACAGATCAGCCTTTAAGTAGCAGCAGCGCGGCTCGCGAGCGCACACACACTAATCACTAACTGGACTCTCGAGGAGGAGAGTCCGAGATGTCGCGGCTCGCTACACTCGCGCGCGCGGCTGATATTTCTACTCTCGCGCCGTCTCTCTCTTTCTCTCATATGGCTTGCATATTGGCTGTATGAAGGTAGACTGCTGGTACTATATAGCGTGAAAGTGTATACCTATATAGGCAGTCTCGCGGCTCGCGAAGCTAGGGAGTTTCGCTGCTGCGCCAGGCCTGCCAGTGCGCGTATAGAGATTTTGTTCTCTACTCTCCTCGTAATTGGCCAGCGCCGCCGTCGATTCCTATTGCTTTTGCTGTCACAATCACGCGGATCTTTCATATATCTTTATTGGTCCATTTTTTTTTCGGGGTCAAACGGTAAAGTCAGATATATCGACCCAACAGTGCTGGGTATGGGCTCCTTTATCCAAATGCGTATAAGTACTTACGCGCGTCTTCCACTTTGAAAGTTTTCTACGAATTTATTTTCAAATACTTCGTGGATATTAGCTAATTCGTGCAGTATATTTTAAAATGACGACTGCAATATAACAACAGGTTTTCAACTCGTTATTTCGATCGATATTGCGCAACAGTGTAATAAGTCTAAAGATTTTTTTATTAATTATATACTACAACTGCTTATTCTTAGTCGTTTAATTGCAAACAATTAGATATTCGATTCGCTCGCTTTTCAAAAAAAAAAAATCAATACACCAAGATTGCCAACCGGTTTCTCTCGCGCCAACGCGTAACCACCAAATTCTCCAGAATCGCGCGCAACGTGTGTAGCACAAGCTCGGCGGCCCACCAGATTACTTTTTACTCCTACTGCTTCTGCTTAGCAGACTAGAATAAACAAGAACGAATTCCGCGAATTTTAATAAATCCGATAAACCGTAACAATAATATTCGGCCTCCGCGGTCGGACCTAACCTCGGTATCGGCCAGCCTGAGGTTCGTCACAGAATCATACATGCGGTATTGTATTTCAACTGGCTCGACCGCAAACGAAAGGTCTGACGACACATCCGCTTTTATGGCCAATTTTCCCCGACGCAAGACTCGCTGTATTTCAATATTTTCACGAAGAAAATACTTATCATGACGGCACTCATGACACTCGCAGAATATCAGGCCATCAGGAAAAAAGAGAAGGAAAACCATCGGACGATCTGAGCATGAGAGATGAGAGCCAAGGTGTTCGCTCTCGCGCTGCAGGTATAAAGACGAGTTTAATGAAGCCAGAAACGTGCAACGTTACTTTTTTTATTTTATAAATAATTGCGGGCTAAACGCCAAATGGGCCCCGCGGCCTAGACATTTACCCTTGACATTTAAACAATGAAACTTACAGCGCTTGACGTCTATGTATATGCATGTTCTTTTCTTTATTTGTTTAATTTTCTTTTGAAATTGTTAATGCGCGTTCGCATACTCTTGTTAAACAATCGTTTCACTCGGGTTGTTAATTAACGCGGTCGTTCTTGTATTATTGAAATTTATCAAGATAACCATTCGAACATGAGATACATTTATCTGCTTTTATTGCAGGAGAGGGAAACAAACTCACAAAAAACATGATTGTCTTAATCTTACAGAGAAGCAGTAGTACAGGTAGATGAATAAATATCTGGCTTGACTTGTGTTACATCATTCCCTCATCTGCTGCGAGGTATCAAGAGCGAAAAAGAAACGAATACTTTGAACCATATCACGAGAAACTATATTCAACTTTTTTGGAAGACACTAGCTTCTTGATATTTTCAAGTTCAGTTTTGATCTACTGAGGATGGCTGGGCCAAACATTACTATTCTGTATGGCAGTGAAACCGGAACTGCTCACGACATTGCAGAACAAATTTGGAAGCGCTCCAAAAGGTTTTACTTTTTCATTTGTTAATGTTATATATAAGAATTTATTTTTATGTATATACACGTGGAGGTTGTCTATCATTGTTAAGAACTTTCCAGCAAGATAATCTATCTCCAGATTGACATGCTCGGAATTTTTGTTTATTATCTTTAATTCATTTATATCATTGTAACTGTTATCTATGTATTATCTTGAAAGTTGTGAGCAGTAAAATATTAACTGTAAATCTAAAATATGACTTTATTTTTCCAGAACTGGACTAAAAAGTAGTGTTGATGCAATGGATGAATATAACATAAAAAATCTTGTCAACGAGGAAATGATGATTTTCGTAGTATCGACTGCTGGTCAAGGAGATACACCTGTTAATATGAAAAAGTTTTGGAAGTTTCTGCTGCGTAAAAATCTTCCTGAAGATCTTTTAATTAATCTTCACTTTTCTGTACTTGGATTGGGAGACAGTTCATTTGAGAAATTCAATTTTGCTGCTAAAAAGTTAAATAAGAGATTAATACAACTTGGCGCAATGGAATTAGTGTCTATTGGACTAGCAGATGATCAGCATGATTTGGGATTAGATGCTGTTTTTGGACCTTGGCTAGAGGATGTATTTAATAAAATGTGCCACCAATTTAATGTTCCTAAAAGTAGTATACTTTCAGAGAGTGAAATAATCGAAAGATTTAATATAAACATCATTGAGAATTCACAATTAGATAACTCTTCAGCAGATATTAATCTGTATGAAGCAGAAAGAAATAAAAAGTTAATCACGAGTACTGTAATAGAAAATATTAGAACCACTTCCACTGACCATTTTCAAGATGTAAGATTGATAAAATTTAAAATACCAGAGTCGGATTATTCACCTGGAGATATAGTATACATAAAAGCGAAAAATTCTGATGATCAAGTTGACAAGTTTTTCGATGTATTGAATAAAAACGGTGTTGATGTTCATTCTGAAATGATAATACAAGTATCAGAAAAAGAAATAAAACTACCAACTGTCTTGGAACCAAAATTAACATTAAAACAAATAGCACAGCAATATTGGGACTTAAATAACAAACCAAAAAGATCAATCATGCATACTCTGTCCCAAATCAGTGAAAATGAACTAGAAAAAGAAAAATTAATTGAATTTACAACAGCATCGGGTCAAGAGGATTTATTTAATTATATTAATAGACCAAGAAGAAACATTGTTGAGGTCTTGAACGATTTTCCTCATACAACAAGTAAACTAAATGTAAGATTACTTTTCGAAATTATGACTCCAATAAAACCAAGAGCATTTAGTATTGCTTCTAGTTTAAAGCAGAGCAAAGATGAAGTTCATTTATTGGTAGCTGTAGTTCGCTACAAGACAAAACTTTTAGAACCCAGGTATGGACTCTGCTCAAACTGGATGGCCACTTTGAAACCCGAAGAGAAGGCTGTGTTTTGGATTCAAAAAGGAACTTTTCAATTTGATTATGAGAAACCAATGATTTTGGTTGGACCAGGAACTGGTATAGCACCCTTCAGATCTTTGCTCCTGGACAAAGCAGCAAAAGATAAAGATTTGAGTTCTTGTCTGGTTTTCTTTGGCTGTAGAAACGAAAAAAAGGATTATCATTGTGAAGACGATTTTCAGACTCTAACTGATAAATACAATCTGAAATTATTCTGTGCCTTTTCCAGAGATCAACCTGATAAAATGTAAGCCTTATCTTCATTCTCCTTACTATTGAAGTATCTTATTAATCTTCATTGAAAAATGCTTGATTAATGTCAAATTTTATCTATCAAGTGATGAATTTAATATAAATTAATTGACCTTTGATGTATTTAACATTGAACAAAGCGTATTATTGAATTAAAAATTAAAATTGTAAATTTTATCGCTTTCAGATACGTACAACATCTTATAAGACAGCAAAAAACACTTTGTTGGAGCTTTTTGCAAAACAATGGAAACATATATCTGGCTGGGAACTGTAAAAATATGCCTAGTGCTGTGAGAGAAGAATTTGTAGAAATAGCCAAGGTTTGTGGCGAAATGAATCAAGAACAGGCAGAGAATTATATAAGAACATTAGAAAAGAATGGCAGATATCAGAGTGAAACCTGGTGAGCCAAGACTGTCTGCATAATTAATGCATCTACTGTGATAGCTCCTGAAACTAAATTCTTAGTGATACTCACAAAGATCACTGTTATAATGTTTTGTTTGTTTTGTCAATCGAATAAACAGGATTCTTATATTGAAAAAACATCCTGACATCCATTACTACTATAGCAGTATAACTGAAGTGTTATCTAAACTACTGATCACAGACTATAATTCATGCAAATGGCATTCGAGCCTCTACTGTGCGTCATTAACATAACAGGATTTAAAAAACCTAACTTCGTTTATTTTTCTCTGCAAAGCTCAGTGCACGCGACTCGCTGCACATTAAATATTCATTCATCAACGCGCATCAATAACAATATATAGAATGCTACAGTTTTCGCACGAGAATCGGTCTCGGCATTATTATTACACTCCAAGGAATTCGCTTATTAGCGGAAAAAAGATAAGACGTGCACACAATATATAATAACGGCATCAAGCGCGCAGTGTTGTATGTCGCGGGTGTTGAGTACAAAATCAAAATTCAGCAGAAAGCCAATCGAGCCGTGCAGCAGCAGCAGCACGTGGTCTCGCTCTGACTCCCCTCGGTTAAGCGCGCAGCGAAAAAGAAAAAAAAGGAGAGGCCGCGACGAGGCTAAAGGTGACAGAGAGAGACAGGGCGAGGCGCATAATAGAGAGCCGCGCGACGAGAGCGTGCGCAATGCCCGCGGAGCGTACTTAAAATCTAAAGCGCGACACGGTGGTGGGGGAGTGGTAGGCGCGATCATCGTCGTCGCCGTGCATTTTCACGCTAGTCGCTGCTAAGCCTCTACCCGTCGCTTCTCTCACATATATCCATACCAACGCCCGCGCGCGCGCGTTTCCATCCACGCTCGAAAGCGCAAAAAGGGGGATTCTCGCGCTGGCTGCGGTGCAGTGCACTGCGAACGCTGACCTAACCTAGAAAAAAAGTGCGCCGCGAGAGCCTGCCCCCTTCGCGCTGCTGCTGCAGTATACAGTAGTCGCGGATACAGAGTGCGTGCGTGTGTACACCGGAATAGGAGGCCGGAGCTGCCGATGCAGTGTATAACGTAACTCTCGTGCTCGGGAGAGAAAGAAAAGGAAAGATGCTCCGATGCTGATGCGACGACAAGTCATTGAGAAGCGTCCCGTGTACGACTGGTGAGAGGAGTGCAGCGAGAGAAAAAGACGGATCGGAAGTGCATTATATAGAGTCGGAGAGAGGGGTAGAGCTACCGCGTGCACGACACACACGTATACACGGGCGCAGAGGAGAGCAGAATTCGAGAGCTCTTTGAATTTTTCTTTTTCTCGAGAGAATAAGTAAGTATATTCGCGAGAAGAAAGAGAGATAGTGAGAGAGAGAGAGAGCAGCGGAAGAAATGGCGGGCAGTTACACGAAGAAGGAGTTCGGCATTGGACCGGAGGAGCAGACGCTGCTGAAGGATTCAAACGGGACGCGCATCGTACCCACTAAGGGTGAGGGCACGGCCACATCGACGATCTTCTCTTTTTACATGCTCGCTGCGTGATTCCCTCTCCTCTCCTGCCTTCCTCTCGTGCGTAGAGCAGGTTTTGAGCCTGTTTCCTCTCCCCGTGTGTGTATTCCACGCACCTCTACGCGCCCACAGAGAGAGCCTGCTATATTTTCTTAGCCAAATTCCTGAGAGCCCTTTGCTCCTGTTTCTCCTTTTCTCTCTGGCCTGCTGCCCAGATCAAAGTCACGCCAAAGCATTTTTACACCGCATACGTACAGTCATAGTTGTTATTGCTGCTGCTCTTGTTTTATGAGTGCTTGCGTGTTATACTATTATAGAATTCTCTACACCTGTGTGTCAAGGATTTTTTTGGTAATGTTGATTATTTTCTATGTGCTTGCTTCGCTTACAATATATTATGGATAGCTCGGACAATTAAGTACTGTGCATTAAATGCTTAAGCTAAAGGTGCTATCTAACAATACGGTGATGTAATGCATGTACTAACAGGTTAAATGAAGTAATTTTGATTGTGATTTTATGAAATTTATTGGTGATTCGTTCTTATTGTCACTGCTATGATTGCTGTGCACAGCTCCGTATTGCTGAACTAAATTTGAACTAGGAAACTAAATGTATTCATCAATTGTCAAGCAAACAACAGTAAGGCTCACTAATCAGTCACTGATAATAGATACTGCTATCATTATTTTCCCGCGTAAATTGTGAATTGTCTCTAGAACGTTTGCTCTCAACCAAAACATTTAAACATTTTTAAATAAAACGCAGATTGCCAATTCAACATGCACAGCCTGTTTACTCTCATCTGTCATTGATCTGTTACAAGGAGTATTATGTGCAGCTTTAAAAGTTCATCGCACTGCAGCGCAGCAGTCTGCGTCTTTTCATTGTGCCCACAATGCCTGCACGCTTCTGTAATTTTTCTGCCCTATTTGCAGCGTGTGCATCTGACCATTCTGTAACCGCATTACATTTTCTTTTTTATCCCATGTACACACACGTGCACACGGGTACACACCGGGCAGTACATCCCTTCACTTTCTACTCAGTTGGAACTTGAAAAGCACCAATAAGCTGAATATCGATTTTGAATTAGGCTCTCTGTATCAAAGCTCTAACGGGCACTTGACCCAAAAGCCGCCGAGCAGCAAAGCACAATCCGTGCAACACGCGATGCAACATTTTTTTCCCAAAGGTGTACGCACTCGACGTCGCTTATACAAGCGCATACGTTAAACGTAGAAAATCCGACGATCCGTAAGAGGAGCACTATTTTCAACACTCGTGCGCGTGTTATCTTATCTGTCGTTCGTCTTGTATGTAAGAGACCGAGAGACTTTTCGACTATACACAGATTTCCATTACTTATAAAGAAAAAATCGGATTCGACAAAGAAATCACACACATACACACACGACGTTCGAAATGTCTGCATATATATAAGTATATCGTGACAAATTGCCTCGTGTCCGCGTAATAGCTTTGAAAATTGGCGCGATAAGCGATTGGCACTTAGGGAAGTTAGGAAAATTGTGTATTCGTACGAAAGTCTTAATTTCTGATTACGATTACGGACAATTAGGTATTTTCCGCGATTACCGAGCGCGATGAGTAATTCGGTAATTACGCGATACGTCCAAACGTATAATAGAAATTTATAAGGATAGGGTATATACTTATGAATATTTCAATTTTTTTCCCCCCCGTGGTGGTGACTAACTTTCACTTTCACACACAAAACGATAAACGTTGAAACGAGCCATTATGTATACTTATAACATCGTACTCATCCGTAAGAAACTTGACTAATTGCAGCAACGAGGCAACTAAAAGCTCAACTTACAAACATGTATAGTGTATATTGTATATTGTATATATATATTATATACTTTATATCTATATATTAGTATAATTGTAAACACTGAACTATTATTGCATATATAGAAATAAAGTTTTATTGAACTCGTTACTCATCTTTTCCAGATAGACAAGCAATCTTGCGCTATAATACATTTCCTAATCCAGATGAAGACGGTAATTTTTTTTCAATACAGATAATCGTTAAGTAATATTAACCATATCTATATATATACGATCCATCATCAAGTTTCATTATTCGTGTACAAAATAGGCTCATTAAACTTACGCGACTAACCAGGAAATCTCGTTTAATCGCCGATGCTCCCATCGATTGCACGCGCGCAAAAAAACACAAAAAAAAAACAACAAAACTATCCGTCAAATTGAATCTCGAGTCGAAAGCAGAAGATGCTTTCACGGTTGATCAGCGTCACAAGTGCGTACACCTCGCGCGTTATTCTCTGTCGCGTGAAAAAAATGACACGGGAGAGCCGCGAGGCGAACGGGAGGGTATATATAATTGAATTCAACGCCGCAGGAATTGAAGAAAATGTAACGCAATTTGACGCATGAATTGCTCGCATTATACGCTATATATTATACACTTGAAATTAATGTCGTTCTTCGCTCGCACGCTGCACCTACATTTTTCGAGCTCACTCTTATGTAAGTAAGTACATTTGTCACGCAAGTATTTTCTCTCGTCCCGCGGCGAGGGAAAATTGTACTTACACGCCGCACATGTATTCGTCGAATTACATAAACGATAAGAGAAAGAGAGCAGATAGAGAGAGAGACTCGTGTGTGTGTGTGTGTGTGTGTGTGGAGCGGCTTTAACGTGGACTTAGACTCTGAAAATCACGACCGTTAGAGCCGCTAACGGCCGCATTGACTGGATTAAACCCTACGTAAATTGATACGAATTAGTCGGATTCTCATGTACGTGTCATGGAGAACGGACGATGTGCTTAATAATCAACGGCTCGGTTTAGCTTCATTAAGACAGCGCTCGCGGGACTCTTTCTCTCTCTAGGGCGTATCGGCGCGGCAGATTTTCGTCTTATATATTTATACCCTTTTACTGACGCGCGTAATTGCGCGAAATATTTTCTAATGAAATATTTCGTAGCATACGCTTGTATTGGATGCACCGAATGATGAATTTCTTATTGAGTCGCTTCTAATTTTTAAAGCTTCTTATTTAATTTTCATCGAATTTTGATTAACCTTTCGAGAAGATATTTCAGTACGGTGTTGTTGAAGCGATATATAGTCATGCACGATAATCTTTCTGATTAAACTTATATATGTATAAGCGGTTTGTATCGTGTGTCTGAACGTTGCTCCGCTTTATTTATACAAAATTTACTTATTTTTATAAAAAAATTCTAAGTTGACCCAAATATCTAATCTCAATGTTTGTTAATTACTCTGATGAAAACAGTGAATGATACGTTATAGGTCATAAATAGTTAATTTTTATGCAAAAAAGGCATAATTTGAAACCGTGACATGTGACGTTCCGATTAACGAAATTGAGTAACGATTCGCCAAACAATTTTGAAACTAACCTTCTACCTGGCACGTATGCGTAGCTTTCAATTTAAAACATTTTATTTGGTCTAAAAATCAACTTAATATATTGTTATTTAGAAAAAACAAACAAAAATAACTATTAAAATCGTGTTCACACCTCTGACGAAAATCAGCCGCCCAAACAGGTTTAGTTCTCCACTATTTATCTCTCTCTCTCACACACATACTTCACCACACAATAATCCATTATACTAAAAAATCTTGGGACACACACATTGCATTGGCGAAACTCCTTTTGCCTATAATCCATTCGCAGAATAATCTCGGAATCCCCGATGTAAAAAGCCATCGCACACATTGATCGCACAAAGCTGCGCGTTATATGCATAAGTATCCCTTTATCTTGCCGAGGCAAGTCTCGCTCGCCAACTAGACGTCGAAATTCTTTCAAGGTACAGAACCAGTTCGTCTGTCGCCCGGCTGGGAAGGCACCGGCAGACCCGACGACGAGCTCAACTTCAAAGGCGTCACCATGGACCAAGCGGACCTCGAGCTCAACCCGCCCAGGGATAGGTGAATTTCGTTTGCGAACAATTTTTTTTTTTAACTCGTATCGACAATTTATTTAATTGCGGCTTACTCTTTTGCACCCGACAGATTGAACATCGTGTGGCTGATAATGATACTGCACGGAATCGGCGCCTTGACCTCTTGGAACATGTTTATAACGGCAAAGAGTGTGAGTTTCGTGTCGGAATTAACTTTCTTTTTTCACGCGCGTTACTTTGGCGAGATTATCTAATGTCGCGGGATCGACGCTTTATTTTTCAGTACTTCGTCGATTACAAGCTGTCGAAAGATTACACCAGTGAGGATCTGTACTACTCGCAGTCGTTTCTCAATTACATGACCCTTTGCTCGCAAGTGCCGAATTTACTGTTCAACTGGATGAATATATTTTTACCTCTGGGGTGAGTCACCTGAACTTTGAAAAATAAGTACGAATTGTAAATTTGAGCAATTTTAAAAATAATTGCGATTGCCTTTTCAGAGGTAACCTGACAACCCGTATAGTGTGGGGACTCTTCATCCAAGTCCTTGTGTTCATATTTACCATCATTTTAGCTATGGTGGACACGAGTAAATGGCCAGGAATCTTTGCCATTGCGACCCTCACCTCCATAGTGATTTTAAACAGTACGTATTTAGAAGCCGCTATACCATTGTGCTTATCAGCTAACTCGATTATTATTTTTCAGCCGCGAATGGTATCTTCCAAAATTCGGTATTCGGTTTGGCAGCCAAACTGCCTGGTAAATATACTGGAGCCGTTGTTTTGGGTTCGGTCAGTATCTAATCTTTAGCGTGTATTTCTCTTCCTAATGAGCCATTATTCATTTATCATTATGTTTAGAATATAAGTGGAACCTTCACTGCAGTCATCAATCTCTGCGCAAAGTATTTTGCTCCGAATGTGAGGACTTCTGCGATATACTATTTTATCACGGCTCTCTTCGTACTTTTGGCTTGCTTCGATACCTATTTCGCACTTCCTATTAACGTAAGTATTAATTGCAGTCAATGTTCAGATCAACAGTAGGTATATACGACTGGAAATTAATGCAACGCTTCTTATCAATTACAGCGTTTCTACCGCTACCACGAGTATGTCAATCAGAAAGAAGCTAACAAGAAAAAACTCGAGTACAAATCGAACAGGTCTGGCACCTCGACGTTCCGTGAAATATGGGGAGCGTTCAAGCAGTGCGCTCTACAATGTTTCAACGTTTGGTTCGTCTTCTTCGTTACTCTATCCCTTTTCCCTAGCCTACAGGTCAACATTAAACGTTCGGATCCAAATTTCATTGTTCCGGAAGAGTATTATGCCAACATCATGTGTTTCTTGAGTTTCAATGTCACAGCTATGCTTGGTAGTTGTCTTGCGTCTTGGTTCCAATGGGTGAGTGTTATATTTTAAGTTTTAGAGAGTTTAGTTTAAGATAAGAAAATATATTAACATAGAATTCAGACGCTTCAGAAATTATTAAAATTGGATTTATCTAAGATTTATGCAATTGTTTTCAAGTTTATGCACGATACTTTTAACGTTTTAACAAATTTTTTTTATTATTTTTTTTTAGCCTAGCAAAAGATTTGTCATCATACCAATTCTTCTTCGCGCTGCGTTTGTACCGCTGTACTTCATTTGCAAATACGTGCCCGAGAAATGGACTGCTGAGCAGCGCACGCTCATATTGATTGAAGATGACTGGATCTATCTAGTTATTGGGTTACTTATGGGCCTTACCAGTGGTTACTTCTCGTCCGTCGCTATGATGTATTGTTCCAAGTAAGTATTCAAATGTCTATCTTCATTTCGTGCTTTGTTTGAATTCTTTTTTTTAAAGATAATTAACTAATTACAGTACGGTGGAACCTCGGTACGCGTCGACTGCAGGGATGTTCGGTTCCGCTTTCCTCATCACCGGCGTTGTCTCCGGCATTGGCTTCTCAATGTTAATGCCGTGGTTTGTCTCTATCTTCGGCTAATTTGTACCAAGTCAAGTCCATGTACAGATCTCACGAAGCTCAGAGATATTGGATTGGGTGTCACCCAATTTTTTTCTCTGTGCAACCTCACTGAACCACGAGCTTCAAGAAAGAATGAAAAATACAACTTGTTCTCTTATAATATCGTTATTTTTTAAAGTTTTAGCTGAATTGAGCGCGGAAAAGGTACAGTGAATGAAAATATATCTCTATCAATTGTAGTACATATGTACAGGCAGTAACTAGAATCAATTTGGGGCTCAAACCAGGTTGACCGGACTCATTTGTTAAAGTTAGTAATTGTTGAATGATATTGCAGACTCTTTCAAGTCTGATCATTTTGAGTCTTTGCTGAATTTCAACTATATGATATATACTTACTGTGTAATAATAGCAGGAGACTCACTGGAAATCTGTACGGAAGTCAACGGGCATTTTGTTACAGGGTCAAGGGACCATTAATAGATACTCAGTACATTTTTATTTAATAATTTATACAATATTGCATAATTATGTGCTTCCGTATAGATTTTCGCTTGTGAAAGAAAAGAAAAACGCTTTTACTCTATAAACATCAGAGCAGCTGGACCAAAAAGCCTTATAATCGTTAAATGGAGAAAGGACCAGCGATGTTATTGACAAAATAAAGTAAAATCTTAACATAAAGCCGCTTGTTAAGCACATATGTATATTGCCATACAGCCAACAAGTAAATAAATTTGTAAATTTTAGCGAATTGAACAGATTTTGTAATCTCGATTCATCAAACATTTTTTAAGGAAAACGGAATTTTAATGCAGCGCTGCCATAGTTTTTAAACGCGTTTTATTGATTAAAGCAAGGAATTTTATGAAGGAATTCTTAGTGTTATAATACATTTTTATACTGTCGTTTCTATCTTTATACGTATTTGTACACACGAATGCATTATTAATTACTTTTAACAATTTGCGGTTACCTTTCAAATCGCAAGGTATAGTACAAGTGTGCAACATAATATTTCTTTTCAATTCTTGAAGCATTGCTGCATTACTGCATACTAATTTTTACACTTTCGACCGAGAAAAATTGAAAAGATTTAACGTATACATATATTGTACATGCGTATCTAATCGAAGAAATTTGTCTTTGACAATCATGTTACAAAATTTACTTCTTAAGTAAATAAGTATAATTTGTACCCTACGAGTGTCTAATTTTTATTTTTAATGTAACCGCTTATTATATTCACGAGTGTTATTTTTACAACTTATTTATCTATTTTAGTCGTTTAATCTATTTCTTTTGACTCGTAAATGTTTTTACCGTTTTTCTCAGCATCTGTACGGCTCGTATAGCAGCACTAATTTGTACACTACTTCTAAATCATTGATTAACTAACTCCATTAAAAATAAATATCAAAATCTTTTTCTATACATTTTTCATCAATTCATATTATAAATATACTAGAATTTTTGAAACTAAATATACAACTTTTACATCAACATCAACTTCACATTAACTTTATCTATCTCTTGGTCTAATTGACTATAAACTTATTCACATGCTCGTTAAAGTACGTTATTTTGTTCAGTATAATTATTTTTTTATTTTTATTTTTAAAGGTGTGATTTATAATTGAAATCGGTTATCAATGTTTACTGTCTTAAGAAATTCTATATTGTATGCGATATTTTTATATTTCTAACTGATTTTATGAATTTTGAAATATTTTAAAATGTCATCATGCAGTATGACAAAAATGTATTTATTTAACGTTTTTATTTATATCATTCATATATTTAATTAAATTATCTAAATATATGATTAATAAATAATCACGTGTTTTTCACGATTTCACAATTTTTAGTTTTATCATGCTATAGATATTGTACAATTCTTATTAAAATTTAGTCTGATAACCTTGTAGATGGATAGTTATATTCAAATAAGCAATACAGACAATAAATTCTGGAGGAACAGTAAAACAAACATTTGATTCGATCCAATTCATTAAAGAAAGAGTCGAACTATAATATTTAGAATAGATGGAATATTTTTATATGTCGTTCAATCCCAAAATGTGTGTTCCATTTTTTAATGTTTGTCTACTCTGTAGGCGTTGTATGGTTTAGCGATAACAAAATTCGCCCAAGTGTCGGCAAATTGTATTTCAATAAAAAGATATGAAACAGCAGCAAAGTAAAGAATAGCCATTTTTTATTACATAAGAGATTGAAAACAAAAAATAGCGAAAAATATAATTGTCAAATCACATTGCACACATCCATCAGGTCTAAAATTAGTTACAATACGTAGTAAATTCAAAGTTGACATTGAACCGAAAATTGAGAAAAGCTGCATATGTTTTCGTAAAAACTATTTCTCGTTGCACTCATAAAATAATAATTATTTTATTACGCGAGATTGAATCATCGCTCAATTCAAGCTTCATTGCAATTATGAGGTTTGATCACAACAAATTCATGTAATGCATGGAAGTCTTATGCCGTTTCCATCCTTTTTAGCAGATTAAAACGTTAAATAAATGATTAAAAAATCTTTAACAATTCTATGTCCTTTATTATCTTTTTAAACCTTTTTTATGTTAAAAATAAAGTTATCTCTTATTTTTTGGAAAATATACTTTATTTTTGAGTGATAATTTTTACAGTTATGTTTACAATCAGTTATTGTGAATGATTTCTACATAATCCAAATTTCTTAAACTAATATGAGATAAGAGAGATTTAATTGTGTATAATACAGCTTGTTCTTCAGTGCCTTACATGACATACACTTTCTCGATTTTCTTAAAAGGAAATACTTCTTTGGTCTTTGGACAGATCACAGTTCCATTATTTTCCTGTGCCATTTTTTCCAGAGCCTATAAAAATATCTCCCATGAATAATTAAGAAAAAAAATCTAGGAAAATTTTGTTTTTACATTAAAATAAAAATTAATAAAAAAATTATTAAAAGTTTGTTTAAAAAATCTAAACAAACAAAATCTCACCTTTTCACCATAAACATAGCCATTTGGCATCATCATGGGTTGATTATATTCATTGAGTGCTTTTCCACTGATACTGCATACTAATCTTGATTGTGAACAGTGAGCAAATGGCAAAGGAGTTGCAAGTTCATTAAGAGTCTCATTACACACTGGACAACTAGGATTTTTGCCTTCTTTATTTGCACTATAACACTGTGGGGTTTTAAGAGCTGATAAGCCAGCCTGTAATGCTACTGTAAAAACACTTTGACTAGCTAACTGGAAAAGTCTGTAATTTTCATGGCGAAACTGTTCTATCAATCTGTCCCATCTACAAATAAGATAATATTTACACATATGGTAAGCTTATTTTAAAAGAGACCACTTTAAATCTTAAAATGTAACACGAACTCACCGTTTTTCATCTAACAGGTCTTTATACGGACTGTGATGAGGGTCTGCTGGGAAAGCCAATTGACCCATGCAAGCTTGAATTTCCTGGAGTTGATAATCTTCATAGTTCGCAAAGCACTTTCGTGCATGTTTTACAGCATCTAATCTTCGATCTGCTCGTACAAGTTCTATGAATTCTTGAACACGTAGGTTAAATTCCATTGTACTACCTAATTTTCGTAATTTCGAACGATTATCGTGACACCAGCCTAAACATCTGGCAGTTTCGTGATTTGCCAGTGATTTTTCTACTTCCCTTGAAACCATGAAGACATCTGAAATACCAATTACATTATTGGCATTGAAAAAAGAATACTATCAATAGTAATCTAATGCACAGTAGCATACCTATATTTGTCAGATCTCTGAGTTCGCTGGTATCAGCTAGTTTCATGGCAGTTTTGTAGTATCCTTTGCGCAAGAAATACTCCACCAGCATTCGATCGAGTCTCTGTCTTCTCCACACGTTAACCGTACTGGGGGTTGTGTTTGCATGTTCCTTGAGGTGATCCAAGCGTCGCTTGCACACCATACCAGCCTGCAATTCTTCGGCAATGGATTCCTGCGCCTTTCGCTTTAGCACTTGTAATTTGGCCACTACACCCCCCAACAAACGAGTGATCTCCCCCGTTGGAACACCCTTTCCTTCCCCTCTCAGACCAATCTTCTCGAACTCGTTAGCAGCTGCCTGAACATGTGAAACCTCTCGGTCCAGTGTCTTCTGGGCTGAGCGAAACTTTTTGTTCAGCAACTCGTATGGCACCTGTCGAAGGGAACCCAAAACAAAGTTAAAGACCCCCTCGCTCCGAAAAGGCGCAGCACAACAAAGGCGCGCAAGAATAAAGCAGGAAAAAATTCTTTGTTTACCTTTAGCGTGGGATGCTCGAGACTCTTTATGTCCGACATCGTGATGGCTGGAATCGCGTTACTCTGCAGCCAACTTAGCCAATGCTCGACTCACTACCTCATGAGTTGTGCTTTACACACAGTGAAGATCCAGGTCGTAGGAGCTGCTGCGTCAGGTGCAAAACAACCATACAGCAGCAGCAGCAGTAGCAGCAGAAGAACTGCGTTGTATGTATATATATGCGTAAGCGTGTGTAGAGCTACAGCAGCGGAATATCCAACGCTTCCGCGTGCGTGTGAGCAGATTCACGAAACACAAGGCGAATCCGGAATATCAATTGGGAGAAGAAAGCGCGGAATAAGCCATGTCAGCGCGTCGTAGCTTCCGACGCGTGCTGGTATAGACAATAAACGCTGTCGCTGTCCGAGCTCTGCGCGTTGTTGAGCGTAGGGGCATGCACACAGGCAGGCTATAAGGGGCACAGCTGATCCGAGAGAGAACAGTAGCAGACTGTATGTATACTTATAGCTTGTGGTCAGAGCGAGTGGCGACGCAGATGCGGGCGGGCGGGTGACGGGAGAGAAGAGAATATATACGCGCTATATAGTAAACAAAGGTGGAGGGGAAAGAAAGGAAGGGGAGCCGAGATGGGGGAAATGGGATGATCCTATCCTGATTGCGTGTATATGTGCGCAGTGCACTTGGTCGCACTCAGTCACTGCAAATGTGTTACAGTGATGCACCCGCGCGATTGTCTTTCCTTTATTATCTCGATTTCTTCGAGATTACACGCGTTTTTGCGATAACATCATTCTTCGATTGAAGTATATATATTATACGCAAACTACGATCGCGCACATGATTTCGCGGAAATGACTGTTAAGTAATGTAGATATGTAGGTAGTTGCCAAGCTGGCAATTGATTTTATGTTTATTATGCATATACATATGTATGCAATATATGCATGCACTAATAAAGATGTCGTGTGATTTAGAAATTTTTACAGAGAGTTCCCACGCGTTCACGCGCCTATAAGCAGTGAGAGCTGTTGCGCGCACGCCTACTCCGCTTTTTAAATGGGCAATTATGCGTAGTTACTTTCTGCCCGATACTTTCAGTGCAACGCGTGTATTTTATACACTACTGCATTATTAAACCCTATACACTACGGACTACAGTATAGTTATATAGCTTTGTATATCTATCAATATTTATATAAATAGGTATACGGCATTTCATCCTGTCACACATGCATGGACGTTTTGAATCACAAAAAAAAATATAAATTAAGAGAAATGGAAGCTATACTGGCTTTAATTGCGCTAATAAAAGAATTACAGAATTTTAGAGAATTTACAAAAAAATCGAGTTTATTTAGTCGACACATTTAGTAATATATTTACAAGTTCATTATATATAAATCAGAATTACTCTATCACATAATATCAACCAACAAATTTGCATATTTGCTCATATGGAATTTTCTTTAACAGTTTTCTTTTATCTTTTAACTCAACGTCTGCACAAAAGTCTTCAATTCTCACTTTTTCAATGGTAGCTATTTGACCACTGTATTTGCCCCACAAAACCATGACATCTCGACCAATTGATGGAATTACAGTTTCAAGATGTTCCTGATCTATTTTAACTATGTGTCCCTCTACTTCTTCAGGAGATATCAATTTTATTTTGCAAACAAACTGATTTGTATCTAATATGTTCTCAACTGTTCCCTTAGCCTTGTAATATTTGTCACCAAGAGATTTGGTGATAATTTTGACTGATAAACCTTCTCTTAGCCAACCTTTGTTTTTATCTCTCTCATCTTCGCTGTCACTTTCTTTTTTTATTTTTTTAGACAATTCGCTTGTATCTCTTTCTGTATATCTGCGTTTTGAAAAGTCTTTAGTAGAACTACTTGTACTCTGTTCATCATCGCTTAGAGGTTCTTCTTTTACTTTTATTAGATTTGGTTCCTTCTTTATAGGTAATACTGGTTTTAACGGTAGAATTTTTTTAGGTTTTAATTTCAGCTCTACCACAAGCGGAGCATCACCTTCAGGCCTTTCTAGTGGTTGTTTAAATTCTTCCGTGCCATCATCAGCGGCTTTTCCTCTTTTCACTTGCTTTTGAATAAAGTCCATCATTCTTTCCTGATCATCTTTATCCATTTTCTCTTTCTTCTCTTTCTTTTCTTGAGCAGCTATGGTATCAGGATCCCTATCTATATAAGTCAAAAACCAGCCTTTCTCCGTTTCATCAACAACACATTTACCACTTCTTCCCAACCATTTGACGTATCCAGTTAGTGTGAGCCACATGGTAGCATTCATGTGAATGTGATTTCTATCTGCAATGTATTCCTGATAGACTCGATTGGCTGGTACACGTTTTGTACCAAACTGGCGTTTCAAAAGTTGCAAGAACCCATAAGAAAATTCTTTGGAAAATTGATCCATGTACTTATTAGCATTATCAGCAAATAGCAATAACTGCCTGTGATGCGATTCGGAGGTAGTGTGACATTTGAATCCATTTTCATCTCTACACTGTTTTTGACACATCTGACAGTACCACCGCAACTTCTGCAAGCCCTTGGCTTTTATTTTGTTCGCAATGTACTTAGGTGTTCCAACCTCGTGTTTACCCATTTTCACTAAAAATCAAAATATTCTTGCTGTAAAATGTGTAGCAAAAAAGCAATAAAAACTGTTTCAATATGATTACCTGTTAAATAATAGTTAACAAACTCTGATGTATCCTTTTTTTGATACTGAGATGCGTTAAGACACTTAAGCTTTTAAGCTTGAAAAAATTAACACTGACATAGTTTTTCAATTAAAAAATAACAAAAAAGATAGGAACATAACCTATCCAACGAAGTCGCTTAACCAGCATGATACCGACAAAATATTTATACAATTTGTTCTCTCAGCCATGTTAGACTTTTATAACAATTCCCTTTAAAACGTATTCTTTTTGGATTAATCGAATCAATAATAAATAACCCAAAGGCAAACCAGTGTAAAAGCAGCAGTAATGTCGTCTTTCGCTAATTCGCTATACTCTATTCTTTCGTTATGTGTTATGGGCGCCAGAGGACACTGTACGTCCATCACGTCACGATGATTTCATCTTTTTGCCTCGCTGAAGTCTATACTTCGTCTCCGACTCCGCGATGATGAATCAAATTCAAGCTGCAAATTGCAATGCATTCGTATGACAGTAGCATGTATTTTTCAGTAATAATAATAGCTAGTTAATATATTTTATACATTTATATTAATATGTATTTGATAAATGGCAATAATCTTTAATATTGTTTAAGAAAAAAAAGTTGTTAAATCTGATATAATACATAAGTTCAGCAGAAAAGAACAAAAAATATCAAGAAAAAGGATTTTTCTTTGTTTATTGATATTAATTATAAAAAAACACTGTCTATGTAAAATTAAAGTGTAGAAAAAAAGAAAATAAACATGGTAACTGAGTAGGATTTTCAGGAGTCATGTTTGGAATTAGTTATTTTTAATGTAAAACGTTTTTTGTATATGAATTACACACATAAATAGTAAATAAACGCATATTTACTCATACATTAAAAAAAAAGATAAAATTAGACTCTACATTATTGTGCTAAAATATGAACAATTCAAATTTAAATACTTTCCCGCCCTCAGCGCTATCGAATTCACAAAGTCCGCGACTTCCGGCCTCGAATTTTCCCTGTCACGCGTTTCAGCGTAAACTGTGCGCTCATTAAAAACGAATCGCAAGCTCCGAGAAATCTTTTTTATTTTCCGCGTCCCCAGCGAAAAATCTTCGCAAAACTTTACGGAAATACATCGGATACCTTGTTTGGCGCTTCGCGTTTCAAGTACAGGCCATCTTCGCCTGGCCTCGCCAGCCGCCTTTCTCTCAAAGTATCTCCACCGAAGCGGAATCCCGGCAAGCGACCGACGATCCACCGCCGAAAAAGCGAAAAATATCTCTCGCGGGCTCGCGTGGCCTCTTCGAAAAGTGCAGAAACGCCAGCTTCGCCGCAGTCGCCGAGGCCCCCGTGTCCCCCGCCGCACTTCCGGTCGGCGTCCCACGAAATCAGCGCACTCGGTCAGCTTACCGGTCAGCGACCGTCAGCACCCCTCCCCGCGCGGGCTTCCGTCCCGTCACATCGGCCATCACGTGACCCGTCAACCGTCGGCTCGGCCGCAGTCGGTTAACCGTCGGCCATTTTGCCAGCGAGACGCCGATCGTTATTCGCCAACGCGCAGCCATCCGGGCTACACACGAAGGAGCACGCAGAGAGACAGCCCGCAGAGCGTACGTTATTGGCGGCTTTCACGAAGTTTCGTCGCTTTTCCCTCATCGACGAGGAAGCGAGACCCTCGGGGAGCAGACACTTGGACAGCGTTAAGGGCCGCGTGAGCATCGCCCCCTGAGACACACGCGCACACAGAATCAGGTAAGTCCCGGACACCTCCGGCTCGCTCTCTCTCTCTCTCTCTCTCCTACGCGATGCATGCAATGCCACGTACGGCTTCGACCTTTTGCTCTGTGTGTCTTTCTCTCTCTCTCTGTCTAGGCCGCGATCATCCATCTGCGCCACGCCACTGCGCGTAGACGCGTAATTTCCGCAGTCCTCGCGATGCCGCTCGCCGCGGAGACTCGAGCTGCGTGCACGTCCTGGCCGTCTTTGCAATTGCGTTCTATCTCGGGAGGCGCTGCGGCGCGCGCGCGGCCGACATGTTGGCGCGTCATGCACGGCGCCCGCTTTTCCTCGCACGCGCGCGCGGCTCTATACCCGAGCCGCACTTTTCTACGTTTGCGCCGTCCCATTGGCGCTTATCGTTTTTTTTTCTCTCTCCTCTCCTCGCTTTTGCGCAATTCCTCTCGCTCGCTAGTTGCGAGACAGTTTTCTGCGGTGTAGAGGCGCGATAATTTTCGCGCAGACGGAGAGAGAGAGCCCCGGCGTCCGAAGAAAAACGCCGGCACACCGCATGCCTCCGCGGTTGCTCTCTCTTTCTCTCTTCCCCCTCCCCCCTTCTTCTCCCGCCCCTCCCGGCGTTGCGAGCGCGCGTGACGGAAACTTTTTTATATGGCTGCGGTCTTTATTTTACCTATATGCAGATGCATAGGTATAGCACTCGCACACGCATTAGTCGTTACGTAAGTCGTCGATTTCCGCTGTTTGTTTACGTTCGGGGTTCGCAAACTATACGCGGGACGATATGTATCACGTACGTTTCGTGTCCGTACGCACGTTTTCCACAAGGAGGAGGAGAGAGGTGGGGTTAGAGACGCGTCGCCTCGTCATTCACTCGTACTACATAGCTTGCGTGTATTACGTGTATTTATATGGTATCTACGGACTCGGCGTATATAACAGCGGTTGAGGAAACAATAAAAGTTTGCGAGCTTACGCAGATAAGCATCGGCGCAACTGTGTTTGCTCTCTCGGCGTTATCGTCTCGGGTAACTAAGTAAAGGTGACGACGAAGCGCCGCGTGATTGCAACGAAAATGTCGAATGTCGGAGACGCCGCGTGGGTTTTTCGTTTGCGCGCGGCGGCCGCAATTTCGACCGGTTATACGCACTCTCTTTCTCCGGCTTGGACGTTATAGGCACTGCCTATAACAGTAAACTGACCTTTTCCGTCTCATTTCGGAGTAAGTGTAACGCGCGATGTTGTTAGGTATATACTGCAAGTCGCTGCAGTTAATTATCGGTCTACGACTCGGAGCCGCACAATTTATTGCATACCCGTGTTTCAAAGCCATTATGTGGCGTTACTCACCTCTCGGTTTCTCGATAGGATTTTAATGCGATTTCTCATTAAAATTTCATTTGGCTCTTCGAGATTCCGAGAACTATTTGAGCGCTTGCTGATTTGCATATTTTTCGATTTATCGAATTTCGCGCGGTTCGTATATAGTTGTTAATTCATTGCCAGTAATAAAAATGTAATTACGAGTATCTGGATATGTCCCTATCTATACGTGACGCCCGAGTCGACGCTTATCTTATGTACACTTACGAGCGGCATTGTCTTTGCGTGATTACAGTATTTTAGTATGAAATTTTAATGGGTTTTTTTATTTTAACCTTCCATTTTATTGATTCTGTAGAGAGGACTGCGGAAAGCTTTTTATTCATAATTTTCACATTGAAAAAGTTTAAACAAATTTTATGTAGTTACTTTCTAATCTGATTTTTATCAAATCTTTTTTAATATTTATTTATTTATTTACTTGTTTAACACTTATTTAGATATTGTGTCGATAAAAATTGCATTCATTTTAGTTAAATAAAATATATTTTTTATACTGCTTTTTATCTATAGTTTCATGTAGTAATATTTTTAATATAGAATTTCATCCACTAACGGCATCGCTGGCTCTATCAACATTTTTTTTAATTCAGTTAATAATATTGATTTTATGAACTTAAAAATTTGAATTTTTATAATACATATTATAGATATTTTCCTTTAATTTGTTTAAATTTTTTCTTATACATCAAACAATTTTATTTGTAATTTAACATTGTCATAAATAACATTATTAATATCGATAACCCTCTAAGAATACAGCATAATTTTTAAGAACTCCAGTTTTCTATTAAAGAACATGCTGATATTTGCAAGAGATATCGAAATCATAATATTTCCATGAATTTTCATCGTTCATCGCAATGTGAATAGATAGTCTATAATCAAACTGTTCGGATGTAAAAACGTACTGTAAACCGTTGAAATAAACAGAGATCATGTCTGAATAAAAAAATTTATAATTTAACTTTTTACCACATTTTCATGAAAAAAAGCGCAAAGTAGAATCAATGCAAAAAATTAATTAAAATTCTTTAAAATAAAAAAGCGGCAGGTTCCAAAGGAATCCTGTTATGTATGGTGTTTTTTATATTTTCCTTTAAGAATGAGCACCCGAGTATTCGTTGGTGGATTAACTTACCGGGTGCGAGAGCGCGACCTTGAGAAGTTCTTCCGGAAATATGGTAGAATCAAGGAGGTCGCTATGAAGAACGGATTTGCCTTTGTGGTAAGTCTAATGTGAATTAATTGTTTCTTTTTACAGTATGGTAGGGACAAGGGTCTATGTCGGTGGGCTTCCATACGGCACCAGGGAAAGAGACCTTGAGAGATTTTTCAGAGGCTACGGTCGATTCCGTGATGTCCTCATCAAGAATGGCTACGGCTTTGTCGTAAGTATCATCACTAAGTCGGAGCTGTTTGTTAAAGACCAAAGAAAAAATAAAGTTTCAAAGCAAATAAGTCGTTAAAGACAAATCCAACACAATGCTCAACAAGTTTTTTGCTCCTTCAGTTTTCTTTTTTGGGGACTAATAGTAATAATTGCCCTTGATGTAATCGACATCAAGGTGATAAAATGCCTCTTTCTAGTATGTACACAGCTGAGTATTGTAAAGATCGCTTAAATATCAGAATGTTATTAAAAGTTTGTTGGTTTTGTGGATGCTTTTATGTGATAAGTTTTATAAACTTAACTTTAATAGCATTTCTTATCCTTACAAGAAATATTTTCGTTTACTTCACTGCATGAATTTCATTTCATTATAGAATAAATTTTTATTTAACTTTGTCAAAACAAATATTGATTGTTTTTAAATATGTACAATTAAATTTTATCTGGGGGTAATAATACATACTGGTAAGTATATAACATAAAAGCATAAAGTTTTTTTACACATGATGTTTTAGCGATTTTTTAACAATATTCTGTTTGAGTACAATATTTATTTTTTTTTCTTTCTCTCTTGACCGAATGTGATGCTAAGCATAATTACACAAGTGTAGATAACAAGCCGACGACCTGAATCCCTCTTTATTTGATTTTCATTATTTAAATTATTTTCTTTTGAACCAACAAAGTCACAGTGATGTCCCAGCTGCTTGACATTTATATAAACAAAATTTTCAAGTTCTACAGGAAAAAATGGACTCGCCTCTATTTTACAGCCTAAAAATCTTGATGTGAAAACTGTTTAGCAACCGCTACATCCTCAAGAGATAAACCAGATTAAAAATTGGACTGGGATTCCTGATTTGCTTGAACAACCCTATTCTTTAATTTATTTAATGTTTTTTGAAGTTTTATTTTATTTTTAAGCTAAACTTGCCTAAATTGTTCAAAGGTGGATTTCAAATTTCAATTAATGTAAAGAATTAAAAATTCTCGTAAAATAGAAACATTTTAAAATGCATTGTTTTTTTAATTTTTTTGATGAAAAAATTAATTTCTTCAAATGAAAGCTCTTTATTATCCATCTTTGCAAAGTCTACCAAATATGATTTTCAAATTACAGTTAGGCATGTTCTGAAATTTTTTTTCTCATTTTCATACATGACTATTTTTATACTTGTACATTTATGAATGCTCGATTTAATATTTAATAAATAGTTGATTACAAATATCATTTATTTATTATGTACAAACTTTAGTAACTTTAGAAATTTTTCCTATAGGAATTCGATGACTATAGAGATGCTGACGATGCAGTTTATGAGCTGAATGGAAAAGAACTCCTGGGAGAAAGGTAAATTTTCTGTTATTGTAAACTTCTCTTTATTTTCTGGTAAATGGGTTTGATTCTGTTAGCATGCTAATGACTATTCGAAATAAATAAAAAAATTTCTTTCAAATACTTATTCATTATTTTTCAAACAAAACTACATATTGAAGTTGACATAAAGAACATTTGATCTTTTTATGTATATTCCTTACCATTGTTTTCTAAAATTTAGTTTAAATTACTTTTTCATCATAAATTGATAGCAGTTCAATCCTGTTTTATTCTATTCTAAAATTATGTTAGTTTAACTCAAATGGTATAAATGAATTTGTCAAGTAAACGTTATTATGGCTTAAGTTTTTTCGTTTTATTCATACAATTAGTGAAAATTTACATTCTAAAAAATGTTTAATTCTTATTTTGTCGATTATTATTTTATTAGAAAAACAAAGCACATCCACCTTGTAGACAAACACACTCATGAAAGCAGTTAATCCAAATTTACAAAAATTCAAAGAAAAACAACTAACATTAATGCATGTTTTCAATACTTTGCCAGCTTAAAAGTAATAGATTGAAGTTTTAATGTTTAAATGCTGTTTACCAAAATAAGTTCAAGCAATTTAACTAAATTTCTGATGAAGTGGTTTTTAAAAAATATAACAATTGATTTCTATACATCTGTGTAATAAAGACTATATATGTGCTTCTTTTTTATCCTTGTATATTGTACTAGAATTAAAACTACCTTTATTCTTACTTTATGGATTTGAAATGTTCTCAAACTATAAATCAAAAGCATTTTCATTTTCTGAAAAGAAAATCTATTAATGCATGTAATAACTTTTGGTTACCTGAAGTAATTATCAGTAAAAGTGCATTACTGTCGCTTTTATGTAGTTAACTTAGGATAAAGTATGGTAATGCTTCTTTTGCAAAAATATTATTTTCTATATATTATAATAATTATTTAACAAAATTATTTAAAACACCCTGAAAACCCCATGAAATCTAAAAAGATTCACTGCCTTCGTAAAATTTGCATTGCGCAGTCTTGAAGATAATTTAGGGTTAAATGAAAATTATCTTTATGACCGTGGTAGTGTGACTTACCGCCATTTTGAACTACTTCCATCAATTACCCCATTGGAAGTGAAATTAAAAGTATGAGAAAAAAAAACACACACCTCACAATAAAATATTATCGACAATGAACGATTATAAATTTTAAAAAAAAACTTCATCAATGAAAAAGCTCAAGTCACAAGTACTTTTATTCGTCTTTTTTTTTAATTATTTATTTAATTAATTAAATAAAATAAACAAAATTTTATTAAAACGAATTGCAGATTTGATTTTGATAATAATTACTGAAGTAAGTTATAATTGAACTCTTTAATATTGTATTCTATGTTATAACAATGTTTTTAGAAAACAGAATTAAATTGATAAGGGCAGTTTTACAAATCAGATTACAATTTTCAAATATTAATTATGCAACATTTGTCATTCTGTACTAAGGCTTTAATTTTTTTTAATCATAAGAAATAAAAAAGACAAATAAAAAACTTAGTTACTAAGGCTATCAAAATTTCGTCCTCCATCACTGGTTGTAAGTTTCTTACTAATGCATATTTTTGAATGATCAGTTAAAAGAAAAGAAAAATAAAATATAGCATTTGATTGAACTCAAAATTTTTTGCTAGATTGAAGTTGAAAATTTGTGTTAAATTTATAAATAGTTAATATCGGTTTATTATTTATTGAAAATGTCTTACTCGTATTCATTCATTCATAAAACTTTCAGTATAGCATTTTATTTACTATAGTTTGTTACGAGATGAAAATTCGTTCAATTTTTTGTTTTCAAGTAATTAATAAAATTAACTAAAAATTCTGAAAAAGGTCTTCTAATTCTAAATACGATAAAAGTCAAGCCAATGAAGAAAGGCAAAGATGCCGAAGGCTTTATTGATAATTTAAAGATAATAGAAACAACAAAGGAGGATGATGATAATTATGATGATAATAATGATGGTGATGATGATGGTGATGATGATGATGAGAGATAAAATTAGAGAAAAAGAAATAGTCGTGAACTTAGGTGGGGCTTTTTGTTGGGTGTGTTTCAGAGTGGCGGTCGAGATAGCACGGGGTGTTTCAGGGAGGCGAGGCGACCGTGCCTACGGGCGCTCACGCTCCTGGAGAGACAAGTAAGCATATCCCATTTGTCGTATTATATCTTGTTACAGAATAACTGTAGAGAGGGCCAGGGGTACGCCCAGAGGTAGCGACCAGTGGCGCTACGGTGACTCCCGCGGTGGATATGGGGACTCGAGGCGATCAGCGTAAGGCTATCTTCAAATGAACATACAGCTATACTATTATAAAAGTCTCATTACAACGTTATGATGCATATGAGCACTCGCGCAGATACTTGTGTCTATAAATATTGAGCTTTTACTTTTCTTACAAGCCCCCAGTTCCTCCTTCGATCTTGCGTCATCTTATATTCGAAGATAACGTAGATACTTCCTATAGAAAATGCAGCTTTTATTTACCTTTTATTTTAGAAACTACTTTTACCTTAAAGCTTTTTTTTATATATCTTAATTCATAGATTAAAAAATTTTTATAGTAAAATTAATAATTGATAAAAAAAGATGACTTTTATTTAATCGGTTTAAATGATACTCATTTTAAATTGGTTGTCTTGGATTTGACAAAATTAATTTTGACAATTTTTAAGCAGCAAATTATTAAAACTCTAAATTCGAAAAAAGCTATTTAATGAAAATCCTCTTTTTACATTGAACATTATTTTGTTTCAAACGAACTAACGGTTTGTGTGGTATTATGTTTGTTACAGCCGAGACGATATGCGGCACGAAAGGTACGCTATTGCTGCATTTTGAGTAGAAAAAGTTTAATACAATTGCAACAGGTGATTGAATCTGTGCCTGTGCAATGAATGCTGTATTATTTTTGTTTAATCTTTTTTTTATTATTATTTTTATTATTCTATCACTTCTTTTGTTCTCTCTTTTCCTCCACGTAGTTGTTGTTTGCCATAACAAAAAAGTTCACACCCCTTCTTTCTCATGATTTCTTTAAACTATAATTTCTGTTCACATGAGATCCCTTTTTGCAGAGATAGTGTGAACAGAAACACGAGGACCACATCTAGCTACAAGCAATCATTGCCCAGGTACATATATCTAATGTTTTGTTATACAAATTCCAACTATATAACCCTTATCAAGTTCTCCTCAATGTTATACTTTTTTCTAAGCAGTTTACTCTTTTATTTGAATCTAAAAAAATGTTTTTTCCATATTTCCGTATATCCGTGAACTTCATCATAATTATAATATCCCGTTCATACCTTTGTACAGTCAGGTCCAAGACATACCTATATTTTTATGCCTAATTAAATAATTTTTGCACGTCAAAGATGAAATACTGTCATTTAAATGGCAGATTCTTACTTTAATTTTTTGTATCTTAGTTGTATGTAAAATCGGATCTCTGATAAATAACTAAGTTCAAATTCTTCAAATGGTTTTTAATTTTGTTCATGAGACATTGGTACGTGCGAAAATTAGTTATTACGTTGTACCATCCTCATTCATGGAAATCACTTGTGAAAATGCGTATATCACATGATTATAATTTAATTTCTGCACCGTTTGGCCCTTACAGATACGGACCCCCAACCAGGACGGAATATCGCCTTACCGTCGAAAACCTTTCAAGCCGTGTTAGCTGGCAGGTAAGCTTTCGTATTAGACCTCTTTTAATGACATCATTTCTTACATAAGTTATCTTGCGGATCACAATACAATTATTTACATATTTATGAGAAGTTACTCTCAGCGAAATTTGATAGTACATTTTTAAGGACATACAGTCTCGTAATGTGTACACAATAGAGATGGAGCATTCATGTCAATTAATTATAAGTGTATTAATAGATTGTCAAAAATTATGTTTGGTATTGTGTTTGGTAAAAAGAAAGTTCATATCTCTATTTTTACACAAACTAAGAGATTTCTAGTCCTCAGTTTAGCTTGTTTACTAAGAACGAAACGGTTTTCGATATCGATAAAAAGCATTATTACTTTCGCTTCATGTTTTTGTCTTTGATATTCTTGTTTTGATATAAGTAAGAACAAAACTAAATAGTCGCTACACCCGCCAGTTTTGAAAATTTTGGAATGTACATTTTGATCAAGTAAGTCTATGGAAGTAAATTTAAAAAATACTTGCAAAACGCTGGAAATATCTTACACGAGAGCAATGGTGAATTGACCTATCGCAATGGGAAAGATGGTCACTGCGACTCTTTACTGAGAATGGGAACCAGATTCTCAAAGGATCCGATTGGGCCCTTGGTAATGTGCACTGCAACAGTACTGCCAACAAGAGTAATACATTGAAGAATCTATCAGTGATGAAGGAATTTGGAAGACTGAAGAGGACACTCGAGGGATTTTACTAAACACGTCATCTAAATAAAACTTATGAAGGATGTTCAAACTATAAATTTTATTTGTTCCGAGGCACTAAATAAGCTTAGGGTGTAATAAAAAAAACCAAGTCTTACTTGATCAATTTACATTAACTCTGTCTTTTGATAAAGTTTTAGTCTTGCTATCAGTTATAAATTGTGTTTACGGTACATTAAAATTAAATCTGAAAAGAAAAGATTGGTTCGATGCTCACTTATTCGTTATTACAAGCTAGCTTTTGAATATCGACAAGCCAAATTTTCACGTGAGCGAAATAAGTAAAGAAAATGAAAAAGCAACTACACACAGAATATAATAATGAAAGAAAAATAGAAACACTAAAAACCAACCAAAAAATTCAATAAAAAAACCATTGCTGTTCTTTCCGAAGAGCCCTGTCCTCTTCACCGTGGAGGGCCGGTGACCACCACACCCACGATTAGGGCCGAGAGAGAATAAGAAACCGATGTCTTACACATGATGATGAGTGAGAGAAACAAACACACTCACAATGAAAGAGAGAGAGACAGAACAGAAAGAGACGATGGCAGGCGACGGCGGCAGGCCTCGAGGTGTCGTCACCATCAGCGCTCACGCAGTCGCTAATCTCGGGGGTGTGGACGACGAGAGATACCCCCGGCTAAACAGAGAATCTGTACCTTTTCACAGAGAGAAAGAAAGAGAGATAAGAGGAAACGTGCGCCGGTCAGTCAGGCGACCACACGCGCAAGTGAAACCCCACTGCCAATGAGCCCGGTGTTATCTCTTCCTTCTCTCTCTGTGTGTGTCTATCTGCACCCGCTCGCGCTACTGCCATGTGTGAGAGGGGGACACGGATTTCGGTCCCTTTGGCTCTGTATCTTGTTGGTCCGTTTTCATCGACGACAAGCCATGACTACCACTGCCACTACTACCACTACTGCTACTACCTACCACCCGTCTGTGAAAGCGAGAGAGAGAGAGCGAGAAAACGAATCTTGTACTGGGGTCGAGAGGGAGAAAAAGAGAGCGCGAGGCTTCTTCAACAAAGCTACTACTACTGGCAACAACGACTTCCACCTACCTTCATCTTGCTCGACTACACTAGCTTTTTACAGTTATTTTCTTAGGAATTTTTTTACGTCTATTACTCATCTCGTCCTATTTTGATTTTGAGTTATTTACGTCAATCTATTTTTTTATTTTTTATTGCTCTTCACAAAATTGTTTCCAAGTGATGTTTTTTGAGTTCATTAAATTTCAATAATTAATCAAGTTTTATGGCAACCACGTTTCGAGCTTGAATAATTTTATTAGCATCATTTTTGCAGTCACATTTTTAAATATTTTGAGTTTTTTTATTTATGTTTCACTTAAATATATTAACTACTAATAGTAATTCAAACAAACAAAAAGAAAAAAAGAATCAGTAAAACTTTTTTTTTAAATGTTATTAATTTAACTTAGAATCCAAAAAAAAAAAAAATAATTAACTAACATTGTATACTAAACAAAAAATGCAATAACAAAATGAGACTAGTAAATTCACATTAAGACTGTTGAACACTCGACTAACAAACGAAAATCTAACATTGACGAAGCAAGCATTTCTTATACAACCAAACATACGTTCGCAATCTTGTGAATACATGATTAAAACAACATGCACACGCTCACGTTTTGACTGTACGAGTGACATTGACGGACTTACACACCTGCTAACAACGACAACTTGAACAAAAAAAAAAGAAATCACTAGAGCCATCAAAGGGGGTGGTGTCGTGGCACAGAATTCCGCAAACCATAGCAAAAGAGAGTCTCTGGCAAAAGCAGGCAAGATTATGAGAGCGAGCGAGGGGGCCATAACCGTGGCGCGTCCGCTTGGCGATTGTGTCGTACACGGCCTGTCTGTGTCTGGTCTTTGGGCTCTTCTACCATCTCTCGCGTCAAACTGTGTCGTCCACTGCGTCTCTCCGAGAGCGGGCCATGCCAGGCAAGCACACGCACACAGAGTGTCCACAAATGTTCCACGAGCGCCAGGCTCTCGCGAGTCAGACGAGTCATTCAATCCGGTCAGTCAGATGTGCTCTGTGGCCTCTGTCCTCCTCTCAGTCTGTCCGTAAGCAAGGTGGTGCCTGGGCCCAAGGTAAATGCGTCACCTTAACCGAGTGTACTCTTTTAGATATATATTATTCATGTATATCTATTTATTCTATTTTATTATTACTATTATCATATAAATAAATATATTGCAGTGAAGGATATAGCGCGCAGGCACGATAAATGTATTTTTCATCTTTTTTTTCTTTGTTCACTCCTTCAGAGAAACTTGCCTGTACGATTGCTCGGAACAATTCAGTTTATACAATGTGCACATTTCTCGAGAAGATTGTCAAGCCGCCCGCGGAATGTATTAAGTAATGTAGATTCGTTTTTCGGCATATATTTTCAAATATCAAATCTAATAATAATGATAATTGTAGTTGTGCTCGAAATTAGGCATCTTCTAACTTTGCTCAATTGAACTTATATTGTCAAACGTTTTTTCAGTAGAAAGTCTTGATGTTTCAACTTTTCTTTATGCATAACAATTTCACAAAAACAAAACGAACTAGGATAATGCGTGTGTTAGGTTAAGGATGTAGAACAAGGATTTGAGAGTACACTCTTCCACACTTACCACCCCAACAAGCGTTGATTTAAGACCCTATGGTTCTGGTTCCCATAATATGCAAGCCACACAGATCTAACATCGAAATACAGATCTCATGGTCAGAAGACAATGAATCAAGACGCAATGAAAATGGAGAAGACAAACTCAAGATTTTTCAAGACTCGACAAGAAACAAAGTTTTAGGTGGAAGATTCAGAATTTAGGAACGTTCATTAATTATAAGTTAAGAATAAATTACCTTAGAATATTAACTTACGTTATCGCAGCGAGATAATGTTAGTTATAATTACAAGATAATTTACTAGACATTAATTTTTTATGTATCTAATTGAAAATCACGAAACGTTGGTGTCAATTTTGATTTTGAATTCATTTTTAATGCATTTTTATGTACATTTTTTTATAATGATTGATAATGTATCTCTGATGATTTTTTTTACAATTGACCAATCTACGTTTCTTCGTCTAGAATTGTAAACCACTTTGCTGAAATCATTTTATAAGTTGATTTTCAATTTTACAATTTTTCTGCAAGGTGGTATTCATGTGTATAAATAATACCTTAGATAGCAAGGGATTGAAATTGCATAACGAGAAAAGTTGTAATAATCGATACTAAATTCGAGCACATGCCGTTTTTAATAAGGTACACGATTCAAACTTATCTGTAGGCTCAATTCATCTAGTATATAGGATACATATGATAATAGGGTTCTTGAACAGAAACTAACTTGCTAGTGCACAGTATTAATCTTAATATTAGGTTAGTGTTCGATTTAGGAACGATATATCATTTAGAATCCGCAGTTAATAAAATATAAACGTTATTAACATAATAGTCCTATGATCACTACTAATTGATTTTTGTATTGGTACTCAGGACTTGAAGGATTACATGAGGCAAGCTGGAGAAGTCACTTATGCTGACGCGCATAAGCAACGCAGAAATGAAGGGTAGGTGTTAATATTATTCGTTATCTGTTGATCGTAAATATACTGATGCTGTCTGTAAATTATATTTAAAAGTTTTGGTACACATTAACGTAAACAATATTTTCATAAACACAATTTCTTTTAAAATTAAAGTTGTAAAAAATATTGTACTGCTTCAATTAGATATACTTACAATATAGTAACAGCAAATAAGCAAAACTCTAGGAAAATCTTACGGTTTCTTCTGTTATTTCAGAGTGGTCGAGTTTGCCACTTACTCTGACTTGAAAAACGCCATTGAGAAGTTGGACGACACTGAGTTGAACGGTCGCAGGATTCGCCTAATTGAGGACAAGCGTCGTGGACGCCGTTCACGATCCTCAAGCTCAAGATCTCGCTCACGTTCCAGATCGCGCTCGCGTCGTCGCTCGCGCTCTCGCTCAAGGTATTCATGTCCCTAATTTTTTCCTATAATTGCCCGTTTTTATTCAAACTGTTTTTATGTTAAATTTTTTACATTTTTTCGGCCCTTATTTGTTTATTCAAAATTAATAGTAGTTCGATACAAATCCCCACACATCATTTTTCTCTAAATGTTGCATTTACCCCAGAAGTAATTTTTTTATAAATCAGTTTTACTGTTTTAACCCTTAATAGACATATATATATATACGTAAATGGTCATTTGCTCGCACGAACTACCGTAATCGCTTGGTAAAAGTTTTAGCTACTCTTTTGATTATTTCATCACTTTATTCCAATTTAGTTTAACCTGTTTGTTATTTTGCTTGATGTATAAATATTAATAACATTGTTTATTTAAAATCAGCTAAGACAAAGCATTATAACAACAATTTATTTTTGCCTGATTAAACAAAATTTTTTAAATCTAGTATTTTAGAAAGGAAAAGCAGTTGTTTTAATCCTTGCATTAATATTTATAAAGCCAAATTATCCAAAAATGTATATAAATGCTGGAAAAATCTGCAAGGTTCTTTGTAAGCGATAGTTTGGCTAATATTAGTTTCTTCCTATTTTTTTACTATCTGAACATATTTCCCTACCCAACCCTCATACAAAATACAACCTTCAGCAAAAGAGATGAATAGTAAACTTTTTTATTCGAATTTATTAACAGAGTAAAATCATTTATCGAGCGGTTGCAGTAGTCGCGACTTCAAAAACTTCAACTAGTTGTAGGTTTCGGAAAATATTATTAGGTACTATTAAATGTTTTCCGTTATAAAGACAGATAATATAACCATTGATTGCTGCATAGGTTTACGCATTCATAAATTGATTATAATGTAGGTTTTGAGCACTTATAAATTGTACTCAATTTAGTTAATACTTAAACTAGTCTTCATAAGATAAAATTTATGAATTTATGTAAGAGCGGTTTCGATTAAGATCACCGGTATTACAAACGTTAAAGATTATTAAAAATTAAATAAAAAAAAAGATGGTAAATTATTTTCTGTGTGCATTAGGAGCCGTCGCAGCTCTCGTAGCCGTAGTCGTCGCAGCAGCCGCTCCAAGTCGAGGGCACACTCGAAATCCAAATCAAAGTCCAAATCCAAGTCTCCTGAGCGCAGTCGCTCACGATCCAAGTCCAAGTGAGTACCTAATCCCAACTTTTACTTTGCTTTTTTTTAATTTTCTATTTCTTAAAATGTTTTCGGTCTGCTATCAATATGATTTTTATTAGTATTCAGCTTGTGTAATGCACGTGATTTAACATTTGAATTTCCACATTATATAACACTACTTTTTTTGTAGATGCTTGAGTTATTATTTGTGCTATTATTATTACGCTTAAATAATTTTCTTTAATATGTGTAAATATGAACTAACTTTGTATACCACGATTAAAACTCGATACAAAAATAATGTATTCTAAACGGAAACAATATTTCTTTTAGGTCAAGAGATCGTTCAAAGTCAAAGTCTAAGTCAAAGAGCAAATCTAGGTCTCGCTCCAGGTCTAAGAATGACAGATCTAAATCTAGGTCGCAATCAAAGTCAAAGGCTAAATCTCCATCAAAGTAGGTTTTTTAAAACGATTCTCATTTCTTAAAGGTAGACATCAAGACAAAAGTCTCTAAACTATTGTATTTTGTAGGGAAAGATCACGAGAGAGCCGTGAACGCTCAAGAGGTGACCGATCCAGATCACCTTCTGGAAGCAAGCATAGCAAGAGTCGCAGTCGCTCTCCATCACCAATGAACGGTGATAAATCACCAGAAAAGCAGAAAGATGATTGAGCTACCGTGTGCACATTAAGCACTTGACCTGGAAAAGAATTAAACTTCTTTGCCGATTTTTTTTTTTTACAATTGAAAATAGAAATTCTACACAATTCAAGAAGCCAATCATCTATCTCACCAATTTCAAGACACAACTACGCGCGCGAATTTTCATTTTTACATTTTATTAGCAATCATATTAATAAAATCATATTGATCATTATATTCCTATTTGATCTTGATACGGGAAAAGTATGTTTGTAATCACGTAAAAATTAATGTTTACGTGAAGCTTAATGAAATCTCTTAACATGTTCTGATTTGTCCGGTGAGAACAATATAATATGTACAGAAATGACGTATTGACTTTTATGCTCAACTTAGGTTACATTAAATTTGTAAACATCTATCGTTGACGTTAGATGACAAGTCAGAAGAGGAAAATTGCATATTTGTGAAATAATTTATGTAGTATGATTTCTGAAATAGAATAACGATAAGCGCGTTATTTGAACATCATTCGCATAATTCATCATAAATCTTAGAGCAGTAATTTTGTTAAAATAGAAGAAACTATGGTGATAGCTACAGAAATTTGGATAATAAGTTATTCTTAATGTCAGCGTGCAACCATTGAGAGCATTTTTCGATTAAATTGATTCTTATTGAAAGATAAAAGGCGGGATTCACATTTTTTTTTGAGGTTACCTCCCCTCCACGTCTTAGAAGTTTTCCTGGCTTTTTGTATATATCCCTAATGCAGTAATTTAAGAAATATTATTATGCGATGTGTATTGAGTTATAGCGCTAAGTTTTACTGTCATCATAAATAAATAAAAAAAAAACAAAAAAAAAGTAAACCCGAAATCAAATTGTAGATTAGATTGTATTTCTGTAATTTAAGGTTGAATTCTTAACGATGAAAGTATAGGTTTTCATTTAATATTTACGGTAGTGACGCGAAATTGTTAACAATGCCTCACTATAGCTTTTATTCTTTACGTACACCCGGATGAAACTAAAAGAAAATGATGTTCTCTGTTCAATTGTGGCAAATTAATAGTTTTTAGAGATACGTCTTATAATTTATAAGGTATTTTTTTAAAAACTGCTGGATTTATTGAATTGGAACAGAAAATTATAGTTTTTGAATAAAGTCAATTTGTAAACTATAACGTTGTTCGATATTTTCATACACATACGAATTATGTTTACGTATCCGTTGCGTCGAGCGAAACATTTTAATCAGTCGCCACTGCAAGGAAGCAGAGGTGAAATTTTCCACGAGTCATTTTCAATTTTTGACAGAGCTGAGATATATACGCAATACACGCGCAGCAGCTCGATGACGTCATCAAAAAATTGGGCGCTTCCCCGTATCAAATACCAGATTACCATAACAGGTTTTTTAATCACGAAAAAAAAACATCGACGGTGCGCGCGCGCCAACTAAGTCATTTCAATTGTGCTTGGAATTTTCTATTGATAAATGAGATTCTCCACAGGTAGTACACACGCGCACGAAATAATTTTAGATTACACCGACGAGACGCAGCATCCAAACTGAAAGTCATTAGCCGAATTCTTTCGAGCCCAACAACCAAACTAACAATATTTTCATCGTCCAACAATTCATCCGAAATTTCGAATACAGCACGCGGCCACTTAAAAAAATACGTGTCAGCTCCTAAGGTTCCCGCATCAGATACGCCGTGCAGTAGCAACGAACCGACCAATGGCAAACTGGCGCGCGTGCCTCGTCGCGCCTTCGAATGGAGCGAGAGGGGGGCGGCGGGAGTGAGCGCGAGAGGAGAGGACCCCTACTCGCGTATGTGTATCCGGCGGCGGCGGCGGCGGCGGCGCTTTCACCGGCATCAGCCAACTCCGCGACCGCACAGTCGGCAGCTCGCCTCGTCAGTCGCGACTCTCCTCTCCGCCCTTGAGCACGCATACACGTACAGCAGCAGTCCTTTTGCGATCTCGCATCTGCCAACTACTCGCTACTTTGTCTCGTCCTAAACTCGCCGGTAAGTAAGTCCCACGCAGCGACGAGTGTACGCTCGCGAAGAAGCTCTTTTTCTTCCCTCTCCCTGCACTACTTACCCGCGGCGGCGAAAGGGTCAAGCCGCGCGGTACACGCCCGCCTACGCTGCCCCTTTCTCTCTCGCCGGGACTCGCCTCTCCTTCTTCTCCCCGCAGTAACTTTTGCGTTTGTTCCAACGAGTGCGAGCAGCCTCTCCGCGTCTATAGGTTTCGGCGTATTGTGCTCCCAACGAAAATTGTCGATACTCATAAGCGAAGTCGGAGCGGTACACGGCTCGGTATCGAAGGAGTGTACACAGCGGCACAACAAGGATCTGCCATTTTGCTCGGCTGCCGAGTCAGTCTCTCTCGCCCTCTCTCTTTCTCTCCTTTCCGTCCGCAGTCGTCCTGGGGATGCTGTCGCCTCCCCGGCTATATAATCCCGCCTTGTTTTCTTTTCCCGATCGTCGCGGACTTTTATCGAGCGCTGTATACGTGTGTTATTCCCTGTATGCCCGTGACTCATCTATCGCTTGGCGCGCCGAGATACAGCTTCGTACATCGAGAGAGAGAGAGAGAGAGACTTTCCGAATAAATGTATAACGCGTTGTATACGCTTCCTCCCTCTTCTTTTTCCTCCTCGTCTTCGGCGCACTCGATAAACGCGTCGCGCAATAAAAAAGAAAATAATAACGCCGAGCGCAAGAGATATTAATACGCGACGTGGAGCGACGCAGGAAAAATAATAATTCCTCCTTTTCGCGTATGTGCATAGCGTCGTAAAAAAAAAGAACGGTAAGGACGATGGTTGTGAGGCAGGTGTTTCGGGGTGGTTCACCTCTCTCGCCCGGTTCCCCTCACACGCACACGTACACCATATACGCGCATGTATACTCGGCTGGCTCGTATACACCTATACAAGTGCATTGCTCGTGTAGCACCGACAGGACCTTACGTACGTGCGTATATGTGTGTAAAAAAATTAAAACTCGCCGGGATGCGACGACGCGAGAACGGAAGTCTCTCTCTCTCTCTCCATCTACTCGCGCCCCAATCGATGTGGCGGCGGCTGCAGCGGTCGTCGACAACGCCTTTGCTCGAATGTCAATGAGAAGGGCCGTATGTGTATATGTATACTTGATGCGTGTCAGTCTGCTTTGTCTCTCTCTCTCTCTCTCTCTCTCTCTCTCTCTCTCTCTCCTTATCTCTTATGACAATGTTTAGTGGGTCGATCAAGCGTACCGATACTTACACGCGCACGAGAGGAAAAAAGAATATTATTCTCGTGTCTCATTCGCGGACAATTAAGTAAATGCGCGTATATGCCATCGCAGCCGCGTGCCGTATCTGAGTCATTTTTTTTCTTAGTTTGTTTACGTTCCCTCTTTATCGCTGCTCTAATCCGACGACTTCTTTCTCTCTCACTCTCTCTCGCTGATGTTGACGAGTCGGCAATTAAATGCTTCGTGACTTTTTTCCGTATACTTACTTAAATACACTTATACTCGTATATTCTTTTAGCTCGCGGTTATATACATTAAAGCGTATAAGCGTAGGAGAAAAATGCGCAAGGCTCCTCTCCGCGAATTTGCACTTGCAAATGCGCGACGATCCACTCGCGGATAAGCCCGTGTAACGATTATCGCGTTTTCATTCCCCGCGATTATCCCGACGTCGCGCACTTTAAAGTCGTAATCGCCGTGTACATCGAAAAGGCTCGAAAACGACGACGCGCAGTATTGTTCTTTTCTTTTTGTCGTTGTGTCTCGCGTATATGTAACGTACCTCTTATCGCGCTCGATTAGAAAACTATCAAAGGTCTGCGCGCGTGTGTTAGGAAACAATCGATTGTCTCTCGTGTATTTATACGGCGTGTAAACGATCGAGGCGCGCACACTCGCGAGAAAGCCGATGCGCTTTACAAACGCGTATTGTATCTATATACTTACAGCGCGGACAACGCGTATATCGAGTTTCTCTCTCTCTCTCTCTCTCTACCCAACAAGTTAGGTATTCGCTCGAAACGGCTACTTGCATTTTGCGTTGCGCGAATTTTTTCGAGAAAAAAAATTTTTCTCTCCGCGCGGGCATTACTCACCGCGTCCTTGATAAGCGCGAATCTTTGCGGATTTCGCAGGCGTACAAAAGAGCTCGCCTATCGAATACTAATCAATCGCCGAAGCCCAGACGGCGAGTATACGTGTAATGTGTCTATATAGTTATATCGAGAAATCCAGCGAAGCCGGGGCATCACGTATATCTCGCCGCTTCCAGTGTGTCTCGAATTTTTTCTCTCTCTCTCTCTCTCTCTCTCTCTCCGAGTTTTATGGCCTTGAAACGTGCGCGTCTCTCTCTCTCTCTCTCTCGATGAAATTAATACGCACCGACGACGGTTTTCCCGTATATATACACATGCGCGCGCCTCTCTTTCGCCGCCGGGATCGCGTTTTTCGGGGGCTGCAGCAGCAGACAGACAGACAGACAGACCGGCCGGCAACAGCGCGCAGGATTTCGCCCGCGGGGGGGTGTGCGGGAAGCTGCGCGCCAATCGATGAGGCCGTCTGCTCTCTCGCCGTATACACATCTCCCGGAGTCCGCGCGGCGAGCGTTGGCTTCGCAATTATCGCGCGGTGAGGAGAAATTCTGCGGATTTCTGGTAGCCGCTGGTGCTTTTCTTTTTTTATATATACTTTTCTCAATGCTCCGTGTGTTAAGCGCCGCTGTTTCGTGTAGAACACAATCCTTTCGAATTTACAGCTGTTGCGAGAGCGTCAATACCTTCTCTCTCTCTTTCGTTTACAATCGTCGCGCGGCTGCGGTGTCTGTTGTGCCGCTCGGGGGGGCCGTCGATCGAGGGAAAAAAAAATCGGAAATAAAACGCGAGCGAAAGGAGTCTTACGTTATTCAAAGAATCCTCTCCTTGTACATTGTATATATGTGGCGTATGACCGAGCGTATGACTAATCGGCTCGATAAAAGGCCGAGAGCTGACGCTCCCCGCGTTGGCCCGTGACTCACGTTACCCGCTTCTTTCTCTCTCTTCTCTCCGTGTATAATGCGTACGTACATACGCGTCGTGCGTATAGCTGGTAATTTTTTTTTTTTTTCTTAAATTTACTGTACTTTTATTGTTTTTTCGTTACAAGAATTACGACGCTGCGCACCGTCTGTTAAAGAGCGACTCCGAAAAAAATTAACGATAGTAATTAAACAATTAAAATTTTCGTTCTGGCTGGCGAATGCGGGGCGCGCGGAGATTCCCGGAAAAGAGGAAAAGGTCCGTTTCGGAAAACGCGAATCTTCTTACACACACAGCACCAGTAGCATCAGCGACAAGTCGTGAGAAAAGACTCGACGCCGCGGAGAAAGTATACCTACACCGATCCTGCACAGTTAGGTTTCGCGTTGTGTTCAGTGTACACACAGATGGGTGTAAGAACCTCCGAACAGGAGGATCGTGAGTCGCGGCGAAAGATAGACAATCGGGATTCGCCGCTGGCCCGAACAAAGAAAATTATCGGCAAAAAATCTGCGGCCCGATGTTCATATCAATATTCCGTAAACGGTACAGCAGTATCCACACACAGTGCATACGATATATATCGTACAGCTTACGTAAAGCGCGGAGATCGATCTGGCAGAGACTCCTTCGCGCGGAACAAAGACTTTCCAAGGAGAATTTTCTCTCATTCCCGATGCGCGGATTCTCTCGCGGCGCGAGAGAGAGAGAGAGAGAGAGAGGAGGGAGATTTTCGGCTGTGCAACGACTAGAGCCGCGCGTTATATAGACGCCGGGATTTTGAAAGCGGAGCGCGCAGTCGTTTCGTTAATTGGCCGTTAAATCCCAGACGGAGAAATTCACGCGAGAGTATACAGCTGTATTGCGTATACACGTGGCAGCGGCAGTAGCAACTCGATCCTTTTTACGACTATTTTCTGTCCTGCCGCGCGTGCAGCTCGTCGCCGGGGCGAATCAATGCCGTTTCGACGGTTTGCGTCCTCCTCGGCGAAAGTGAATAAACTCGTTGCTTATTACACGGGAAAGAATTTCACACACGAGTCGCGCGACTGGTCGGAACAAAAGAGAGAATCGGGCAGGGTGGTTTGGTAAAAAAAGAAGAAAAAAATACTGGCTACAGGGGTGGAGTAGGCGGCGGTTGCGAGCACAAGCGTCGCGTTTGGGGATAGTCCGTACAACAGGAGACTTAGATCTTTGTGGGCGACTGTGCCCCGAAGTTTTTTTTTTTTACGCGCTTTCTGCAATTTTGCTGCGGAATTCGAAAGAATCGCGCTTTTACCGCAAGTGGTCGCGTTAGTTTTTACGGATAATTCTTGTGAATTATAGTTATTAACATTAAGAAACTTTACCGCGGGACTGATTGGCTTTGGGCCGATTCGCGCGCGTATTCCGAGCAAAAAAATAATCGAGTTACTTTTAAATTGCTTCGACCGCCGGGTCTAGAAGACAACATTATATTTTTGCACGATATCGTATATTTCTGAAATTGAATGTAATAATAAGGCCAACAATTTCGACCCTTAACGAATAGAAGAGATTTTATTTCTTCGGGGCAACAAGAGGACGATATACATGTATAGAGTATATTAATATAAGCCAGAGTAATCAATAATTCATCGAAAAATTTTAATAACAATGCAACGCTCAGAAGCTTAAAACTTCTCCGGAACAAGTCATCCATCATTATCCGGCCACTGAACCCACGCAGCCGTTGCAATCGAACTTATTGGCCGTCCATTTTTACCCCCGCGCGAAAACATTGCCTCGGAAAAAAAAATGCCAGGCGCGCGAAAACGGAGAGAAGAAAAACTCGTCTACTGCTGCTGCCGGGCCGTCGACGCTATATACGTGCGCGCAGCGCAGTCAAAGAACTAGTTCGCGCGAGTCGAGGTGCAACGTCTCGTCCCAGTTTCCTTATACTCCGCAACCACTCCTCGCTTCATCTCGTTCATTCTCCCGAGAGAGATTATATACTCTCGCGGTTCGCTGCAGCAGCGGCAATTCGTCGTGGAAAATTCTTCGCGTTGTCTTTAATTGCGGCGCATTTTCGATTCGAGAAAAACTCATTAGCGCGCCGCCGAATGTATATATGTATAGTATATAGACTTGTAACGCTATTTGCCGCGCGGTTCGAATTATGGTGTTTCGGCGAAGCCGTATGCGCGCGGTAGGGGGGGGGGAGGGGTAATTAGGCAGCGTTTGCATGAAAACAAAGGACTAGCGGTTCTCGCCGCGCTAAGTGTCGTGTGTATATGTATATAATAGAGGACAATGGGCGAAAAGATGCGGCGAGCGCAACTAGGCCATCCGTCGATAATGGCGATTAATTCGCCTCGAAGTGGAGGCCGCGCACGTCTGACCAAATACGTCGGGCATCAGGATCCCCGCGGATCTTGTATAATGTCGAAAGAGAGAGAGAGACACGGTTTATTATGTATAGGAGACCGGCCGACTCCTGAGCCTTATAAGGCGAGGGAACGACACCGTCTCCTCTCCTCTCGATGCGCGTGATACTGTTTACTGTTCCTGTTTTTCTCTCTCTCTCTCTCTCTCTCTCTTCGTACGACCGAGACACGTGGCTGCATTTCGTGACAATTTTTTTTTTTTCGCGAAATTTCGGTTTTTTAAGGAGAATTCGAATGCACGTGTGCCATGCAGACTTTGAAGGTCCTTTCGTGCGAGTTTATCAGTACGTTAGGATCTAAGCGTAATGTGTGCAACGTGTATATGTAATGTATATATATAGCGAGGTTTCTCGGCGCGTTTTCTTGTTCCTCGTCGTTCGCGTCGCTGCTGCCGCTGCTGTTGCCGAGGGTAAAGGAGTAACGGTATTAAATTCGCGACGTGTGCATCCCGAGATTTTTACGCGCGTTGTCTTACTTTTCGTCCAAAAAGTTTCGGTTCACGAAGTGGAATCGGGAATGTTTTTAAGGAATGTTGTTGGCATTATGGAAACTATTTCAAGCAAACTTATTTTTTTCGTTTTTACTCGTACTTTATTATTGTACGGATAATAATTGATAGATACATTATCAAATTTACGTATACGGAAATTGCATCTTAATTTTACAAAAGTTACGCGCAGACGGTTGTATGTTTTTTTAAAAATTGATAATGAATGTTTACAAAAAAAAAATCCTTTTCACCGAATACTCGCGGTAAAAAGTAAAAGTAAAAAGAAAATGCAACTCGAAAAGAAAAAATTCAAAGTTTCTTCTTTATCCGTCCTCGTAAGTATTATATACAGCGTCTAACTGCGTCGGAGCAAAAAGGACTCGGAGCGTGAAAGAAGCGCAGCTGCACCTACTGTGCATTACACATTTATATACATTATGCACTATATATACGGCACGTCACGCTCCGGCCTCTTTTGGTCTAAAATCGTCGTTCACCCGTGTAGAACGCCTCCTCGGAGGTCCCGAGTCATGCGATAAAGGTATTATAACAAAGCTCCTAATGGGACACGAGATCGAGCTCCGGTAGCACCTCGTTTCTTTCATTCTTTCTTTCCTTTTTTTTTATATATTACATACACGTACGTCGTACATAATATATATTAATTATCCGACTGCCCCTGCGTCTCGCTCCGATTCGTCCCGATGGCACACGCGGACCGTGAATAATTCGTTATATATAGTCGTTGGGAGGGCTTGTAAGTCGCAGATTAGTGGATTATTAATACATAAAAATCGACGCGTGTCTCCCGCGCGTTATATAAGGAAATTACGCGCGGAATTATTGAATTATCCTCGATCGTATTCTTTTCATTGGCTTTCATTGAAGGCTTTTTCGCAAAATGACGCGTTGAGCCTGACAGAGTGTCGCCTAGGTACTTAATGCGGTTTTCTGATCATCGATTATAATTCCCACTGACGAGATTCTTGCGTTACGATGTCGACGAAGCGACGAACAGGATTAAAAAAGAAAATTCTCCGATGATTCACCTATATACGCAGCTGCAGCTGTTCGGGTTGTTATATATATGTGTGCGCGTAGCAACGAATTAATTTCGTTCTCCTTTTTTTTTCTTCCTCGAGATCTCGATGTCTGCGCTCTGTATATAATAGTCTCTCAAGGCTGCTCGCAACCTACAAAACTCGCGGTTTTTTCTTCTTTCGAGCGCGATGCTCCGGAAATCGCCGCGAGACATTTGCATATAGCGCAAATTGAGCAGAGTTCCGAGAGCTGGCTCTCCGTACATTGCACGCGCTCGAATTTGATTTTCATCGTGCGCGCACTGCGCACTTGGTCGAGAGAAGCCGTATGATTTTGTGCAAGCCCTAAAAAAACGAAGACGCGAACATCCTCTGCGGTGAATACATATATATACAAGCAAGCGCCACTCCTCGAAGCCCCGAGTTTATTTTCGGCCTTTTTCGCGCCGCGGCTCTCTGACTTCACCCGCGAGGAATGCAGCTGCGCGAAAAGGTCCTCGTGCATCCCTGCACTCGTCTCTCTCTCTCTCTCTCTCTCTCTCTCTCCTCGAAACTCTTCGCTGCGCATATACTATATGTAATATACATATTCGCCTCGTCTCCGAAAATAGCTTAATATGTATAGGAGAGACGAGGAGACAAAGTCGACGGCGTTGGATTTGCAGCGACGTTGCGCGAGCTATTTTTCGCTCGCTGATCCTTTCCCGTTACACACGCGGCCGTTATCTCTCGCCGGAGTGCATATACGTATACAAGAGATTCGAGACGCCTACACACGCGATGCATCAACGCGATTTCTCTGGCGTGTTGCGGTGAAGATTTTCGAAATTTTTCAAAGTCTGCGCTCTTATACACATCCGTTATCGCCAGCTCGATCGTTTCGTGCGAGTGTGCAGCGTATATATATAATATATATGTACATAGCTTCCGTTCTCTCGCCTCCCGATTACACTTATTTTTCCTCGACCGAAAATTTGCGCTGATAAAAAAATGCGATAGTCATACATACAGGCCGGCCTTTCGCCTCGGAACACGCATTGATATTTGCCGTTTCATCAATCGAAAATCGCAAGCTCGGCCGTGTGTGCCGCAGCGCGAACGTCGCGTAGATCAGCAAAATTAACAATGACACTCGTTTCGTCGAACGGAAAAGCCGGCGTTGTTGCATCGTTGCGCAAAAGAGCGAGAGAGAGAGAGAGAAAAGAAATAAATAAAGACTCGCGCGCCGACGAGAAGGCGGCGGCGGCGGGCGGCCCGATAAAAGTGTGTTGTACGCATAATAGAATCTAACAAAGAGAGGAAGATAACTCGCAGAAACGGAAACACATCCGCGCTTCCATATACACTCTTTCTTTCTCTCTGTTTCGCGCGTCTATACAGCGAGTGCCGTTACTCGTCCGGGACTCGCTTCCTCGTCGCACTGCGAGCATTCGTCGCCCCTTTTTTTTCTCCGCGTCTTCGCGAGCTCGCGCCAGAGCAGCTCAAGGTGACGCTTACACGATGTGTGCATATGTACATCGGCGCGACTTCTCGTGGGCCGCGCAGAGTTAATTTTGCATTTTTCCGCAATAAATTTTCCCCGCGCATGGGGCGTGCGCGCGCGATAAATTTCAATAATTTCGCATTTTTCGACAATGAATCTCGACGTGGCTTGTATACCCGAGATATCCATAATGTATTATACTCGACGGCGATATTGTCGTTATTCTTCGTCGTGACTAATTTCCGGACGTTATTTCTTTCGTTGCAGATCTTCGAGGAAGCATCATGTCGGATCCAGTCAGTCCGTCCCTGAAGAACCTCCCCAAGGTCGCCGTCGATCTCAAAAGCGAGCTCGAGGGCTTCAAGCACAGCTGCATGAAGAAGGCCGAGACCGCCGAGAAGAACGTCCTGCCTTCGGCCAAAGGTTCGTATTATGAGAACTGGCGTATTCGAAAGCGTGCGGCTTTCCAGATAGTGAACACGGTGTGATTCTTTGACTTTTGCCTTGCAGATGTGGCCGACGAGAAGACCCAGCAGACGCTGATTGCCGGCATCGAACATTTCGATACCTCGAGACTGAAGCACACGGAAACGCAGGAGAAGAACCCCCTTCCGGATAAGGACGGTGAGAGGATCGCTTTGCCGCAGCGAGTGCTAAATTTTGTAAAAAGAATTTCACGACTAATCGAGAATTTTCCTTTTTCTGCGCAGCCATCATGCAAGAGAAGGGAAAGCAGCAGCTCATCTCTGGAATCGAGAACTTCGATCCCGCCAAGCTGAAGCACGCGGAGACGCTCGAAAAGAACCCGTTGCCCACCAAAGAAGGTATACGCGTTGAAGATTCATTGCTAATTTCGCATGCGACAAATGTCATTTTTGTCCGACTGTCCGATAATAAATCGTTCTTGTTCTTTTTTTCGTTTCAGCAATTGCCGCAGAGAAGACATCTGCATAAGGCGCCAGCGTAAAATCAACAAAAAGACAAACAAGATAATAATAATAAACAATCGTGATGCAGTATCTGCGAAACTTTTCATATTCTTATATATTAATATTTTATCATTGCTCCTTGATGTCGGACAAACGACGACGTCAGTGCAAGAAAAAAAAATCGTATTAATGTAATCTCATGACCTATATATATATTCTCTCGCTCGCATATCGTATGCTTTTATTAAAAGAAAAAAAAATTATAATAATGTCGATGTCAATATCTTCGACTGTCCTAAAGGTGTATAACGCCACTTGATTTGCGTCTCAGTGAGACTGTTCCAAAGGCGTTTTGAACGTTCGTATGAATTACTCATAAATAATTTTCCATACATGCTCGCATATATATTTTTTCTATTTGAAATGTGTGAAGAAAACATTGAACCACTAATCTTTTATAACGAAACACTTTTATACTGAGAGAAGCTGAGTAATTCTGTCCTGAATGAGAATTTGTATGTGGTTAATAAATAAAAAAATACCAAGTCTGCTTTAAGATACAAAATGTTATTTTTCACCGTTTGTACTCTTGCGACGGCGATCTATGCTTTAGTATGCAAATCAATAATTAATTATTAAAGGTGCGGCGGCATAAATATTTGTGTAAAAATATTTTATATATATATATATCGGGCTAATGTACTTTTTTAATAATCATACACTTTGCATTTTCATAAAATTATTATGATGAAATAAAAATTAATTTGTACGAAAATTAAGTCTTATTTTCTTTCGAATTGAACCGTTAATAAATAAGTTATTTAGAGATAATGCAGATATCTTAACCGAAATACCCAATTCCCGCAAACGATATGTCATAAGCATTAACTGCAACAATTCGCGTAGTTTATGACTGATTTTACTCACATTTTTCAATAAACATTTAGAAATTATGGATTTTTTGATAAATTTGTATAATTGATGATTGAGATATATTGATTTGAGAAATCACACATGTCAAATGTATTGTTACGCTTTATTATTAAAAAATGAAGTATTAACGTTGTTGACTTAAAAATTGCTATAAATTATAAACACTGATAGATAAATTATGATTCCGATAAAATTCGTATACTGAGAATAATTTGCACTTATATAAATAAACGTAATAATAGGGAAATACAGTAATAAGTTTTCGAATACATCGCATTTTGAAGCAACATTGTTTTCATCACGAATAAAAAAAAAGAAATTGAGTCTTTAATAAATTATTGATTCGTTCAATATTTCTACACACTGTTTCTTGTACGGCTTTTATACTTTTACACGTGCATTACCAAAAATAAAATTATTCGACTAAGTAGTTTTTGCATTTACAACTACAAAATAGTAGCAGAGCAGCTAATTTTTAAATATTACTAACGTTAAATATACTTGCTCTTATTCATACCATAATCGCTCAATTAAAACATCGTTAGCCGTTTTTAAGGGCACCTCTCATAAATGTGCTGTTAATATGCTCTTACAATTACCAGATGCACCATCGACAGCTACTTAAACTCTTGAACTTATCTGTTGCTGCCAGTTTTGAAGCAGCGACTGAAATAGCAAGAGGTCGAATCACTACCATGCTCTCGAAGACGATTTTCATTTTCTTAGCGACCTTGGCCGTAGCCAAGGGTATCATCTCCGATGAAACAACCGACGAACAGCAGAGTAACGGCGCCGTCAACCTTTATAAATCGAGATTCATGTCGTTTATAGTGTCGCTAAAGCTTTTATCCAAATTAATTCCCATACCAGTTCTGAAGTTGATATTTCACGTGGTCTTGCCTATACTAGTTTTCTTAGCATCTATAAGTGTTTTCAAGTGCTTTTCCAAGGATTACGTCTCTTTCTGTAAGGTATAGTAAGCCATCTTTATATATATTCATAAAATAAAAAGACAGTATAACTTTTAAGACAAAATTTTTAAGAACTAATAAAAGTATTATAGATTATTTTAAGTATACTAAGTTATGAACCTGTACGCGCACACTTCAGCTTTTATACAGTAAATCCTTATAACTACTACTTTTCAGTTGATTTAAAAATAAATGACGACAATCACAAGATTTCACTTATTTCAGAAAAATTCATAAAATAAAATTAATTACAGAATGGAGTTTCTCAGATGACCCGAATGTATGCGACTCCGGAAAATATAGAGATGACGTCGAGTTTTGTTCGCAGGGCTCTTGAACTTTATGAAGACGTTTTGTATTCTTCAGAACCGATTCAAATCGATGAAAGAAAAGACGAAAATTTTCAGACACTCAAATCGGACCATGAAAAAATAACACCAAACGAAGAGGAAAACGAAACGAAGTCTTATCTTTGAAGACGATGCAGTTTTTTCGTTAATTTATGCTATATCTTCAATCACATCATCAACGAACTGTAATATATTTATTCGAATTTATCATAAATTACTGTAATATAATATTTGCAATAATAAATTTGTTTCTTTCCAATTTATCTTTATTTTGTTATATACTTTAGAAAAAACTATTTTTTAATGATTTCGATGTAAGACTCACCCCTTCCTAATAACAAACAATTGTTTTAAAAACTCCAATACTTTATGGAGCTGAAAATAATAACCGTCGCGCTTCTGTCGGTCTCGCTTCATTTTTCAATTGACTATTCATAAAAATATTTTTAATTTAATAAAATATCGCCACCTTATTAAGCAATTAATTAAACTGAGGTAAACTTTTAATTTGAAATGTTGTTGCTATTTTATTATTTGGAACGTTTGCGTCACCGTCCGCGTATAAAAATCGTCGAAAAATAAAAATTTTTCTTACAAAGTTTTTGTTTTAAAAGCTCATAACTCTTTAAGAAATTTATATCTTTGTAGAGCTTATTGGAAATATTACCTCGGCGACCTACGAATTTGCCCTATAGTATACAGTTAATTGGAACAATTTGGAAAAAAAAGGACTTTTTAATTAATTATAATTTAAAATCTGTTAATTTCACAAACAAACCGTAAGAGTCGATAATTCTATATTAAAAACCATAAAAAAATGTTGCATACTCCATCCGCTCTAATTAAGTACATCAAAAATTTCGATTATCATATCGACGCGCACAGCGCCTATCATACATTATAAATGAGTCCTATACTTACGTACACATACTTATTATACATAAATCGCTCAAGACGAAAATCGAAAATCATCATAAGACTCTGTCGCACACATAAGCGCACCCGCAGCGCTTGGCACTAGGATACATATTATACCTATATACTTACTCGAAAAGTTTAAGTTTCAGGGCGTCGTTCGACGACCTCTAAAAACGAAATGCCGATATTACGCGGGAGCGCTTTGTTTACATTCGCCGACTGCCGCGAAGGGGCTGCTGCTGCAGAGCCGAGACATTATATAGTCGCGATCAGTTTCCCGCAGTTCTCGAAGACTTAGCTCGCGGACTCGACGCCAAGGCATCGGTGACAGCGACAACGTCCTTTGTGCCTATATATTACATTATACGTGTGTATGAAAACTTTTCTTTCGCCATATTTGCGACTTTTTCATTCTTATAAATATCCCGAGAGGTAACCGTCGCGTACATATACATATATATCGCGCGTTTGAACAAAGGTATCGGAAGTTTGTAACGTACTTATTGTATTGAACTGCCAACTGCGAGTTATATACAAGTAATTCTAGCTGGTATTGCCGTCCGCGCGTCCAGTCGACCGGCGAACTCGATCCTCGCTGCAACAACAGTCTTCTCACCCCCTCTTTTTGCCGTACCTTTTTTTATCTAGTAAATTGTTGCGTGATTAGGACGCGTCCTGCGGCGCAGGTAAGTCGAAAATTTCGCGTGTGCGAACACATGAGTGTGTAATGTGTATCGTAGCGCACGTGCCGTTTTCAATAAATCGGCTGATCCGATGTGCTGTGCGTCTTGTTCGCACTGCATAAAGTCCGGGTAGTAATACTTATGCACGTTAGATCTTAGGTACACTTACTTACTAATCATCTAACTGCGGCTATTGGTGTAAGTATCACGCTTACCGAGCTTGAAACAAACAAGCGTCGGTTTCCGGAAATCGGGCTCGGGCTGTTCGCATTGCATGCGATGCTTTCCTCTTTGTCGGGACCTTTTCTTCTCTCTACCAAGTATATTCGCCGAGATGAGCGACTGATTTTCCAATTCGTCTTGGATTGGATGTTCATACTTTTTTTGAAAGCTTTCTTGACAGTTTTAGAGATTTCGTAACGTTGATTGTTGCTTGCTGGTAGAGCGCATTTTTTTGTCGAGGAGTCTAATAAGTGTATGTAATGGCTACCGCATTTGTCAACCACGTTTGTGCTTATAAATAATTTTTATTTCTGAAGATCCATGGAGAGTCCAATGAGAAAACCATCGAAGCGAACAATAGAACCCGTTGATGAGTGGCTGCAGAATGAAGGTTATTACAGAAAACATGTACCAAAGGATCCGACCAATTTGTTTAGAGCTGTTAGCGAACAGGTGTACAAAAATCAACGATCCCACATAAGAGTCAGAAAGGAATGTGTGGAGTTCATGAGGAAAAATAAGAAAATGTTTGAAGACGTAAGGAGACATATCCAGTATTTGATGATTATCATTTATACTCTAACTTAAGAAAACAATTTTCTTGAATTTTTTTAGAAAATATCTATACATTATGACAATTACTTGGACGAAATGAGTTGTTTCACTGAATGGGGTGGTATGAATGAAATTTTAGCTATGTCACAGTTGTACGAGAGAAACGTTATTATATTTCATGGACAAAAGTTGACGAGGGAAACTATAATAAATCACGGTCATAAAGACAGTCTTTATTTATGCTTTACACCACCCAAACATTATGAAACTGTTTTCACCCAAGAGCATACAACTAATGTTGGATTCTGTCAGTGTAAGTAAAAATTTAAAAAATTACTTACCTTACTTTGTACATGCTCTAATTTAAATGAAATTAATTTTCAGCTTTGGTTTATCAAACATTGTATAAAAATGTTTTCAAAATGAATAATGTAGATGTTACTGTTCACAAGATGTTACATGAACGAAACAGTCACCTAAGGCATGAGAAATTTTTCTTAGAAAGAAATTTAGACATACGAAAGTAGGTATAAACTTCTGTAAGCTTAGTTACATAAACGATTCATTAAAGGTCATTAATTATATTTCATAGTCAACTAACAGTAGAATTATTAGACAAGATCAAAGAAAGTGAAGATAGTGAAGAATTGCAACTTTTATCTAAAGGAATCACACCCTTTCCTTATCGAGTAGCAAAAGCCTTGGACCCAAATATTTACAGGAATGTTGATTATGATATCTGGCATGAAATAAAAAAAGGTAGCTATTTTAATACATTATTGTATACATTTGATAATTTGTAAGGCTTATTAAATTTCTTGATTAATGATTATAGAAGTGCGAAACTGTGGCTTCACAAAGTTTAATTCTACTGAGTTGCAAACTGGAGCTAAATGTTTAGTACAACTTGATTTGAAAGAAAATGATAAGGTCAACAATAACTTTTTGACTACCCATGAAGAATGGAATAATACCAAAGATGTTGCTGAGCCTAAACGCTCGGAACCTTTCTGTTATACAGGACATATTCAAGAAATGGGCAAGAACCAAGGACCAGTTGTCGTATTTATAGTAGAATTGGGGCGGAATATGACGGTATCGTATGACGCATTAAAACCTTTTCCACAGAAGAAGATTAAGCAAAATAACTGGGCAATGGCAGCAAATAAAAGAAATATGATTGCTCAAAGTAAGTTTGAGATAATATTTAAGATAAAATTTAAATAATTCCATTGATTTATGTTTGTTATATTATTCATAGACTCAAAATGGAAGAAGCCATGGAATTCAAATGGACGCAATAAACTCAAGGAACAAGGGGTTAATGAAAAAAGTGCAAACAAGAATCAAGTAAACAGTACTAACCACAAAGCGGTTACCAAAAACGTCAACAGTAAACCCGAATGGAACACGGAAACAATGTGATTATTTTTTATCTACATTCTCACAATACTAGCGATCATCAAATGTAAACAAAAAATGTATTATTTACAGCACAGAACATCATCCACTAAAACAGCAGGTAGAAAATTATGCAACTTATAACGAGTACAGTACAGATGCACGTGAAAATGTTGTAATTGAAAATATTGTAAGTGTATGCAACTAAATAGAAATTATAAACTTCAAACTTAACAATTTCATTTCATGTTATATTAGGTACCTATTGAAAATGCAAAAGTTTTCGAAACGCACATAACACCTGCAGAGACGGTACAGGATATTGTTGCTGAGAAAACTCTTAAAAATCCTAATCCAAGTACTGAAGTACAAGACAACGGACAAAAACCTGAAGTCGTGACGAATTTTAGTAATTTGAGTTTAACAAATAAGCAGCACAATCAACCCAACCAACGTCCAGAAAAGAATGAAATCTTTTATCCGTCTTATTCAAGTAAATAGCAATATTTTTTGGTATTTTTAGTATGGTACTGATATTGTATTTAATTATATTCATATTACAGATAATGTTTATCCTCCAAGCCCTAGATTTTCTGAAGACCAAGAAATCGTTAACTATGAATCGGTAAAGAATTGGGATGTTGATAGCAATGGAGTTCCTTATTCAGGTAAGAATAATTGTAAGATTTTTAAAATAAATTCATTGAAAATTTTGTTTTAAAAGAAAATTAATTATAGGAAATTGTTTCGTTTTTTATAATCGCTAAATATTTTTAGATCCTGCTACTGTACGACATTTCTATAACTTAGGAGTGAAAGTAAGTAAAAACTATGTCGATATATTGTTTTAAATATTATTTCCTTCCTTTTAAAAAAATATTAATTTTGCAGTATTATTGGTCTCAAAATATGTGGCCTAATGGAATAAATGACCAACAGTATGGTGATAACACATTTTTCATTGCTCAAGCTCCACCTGATGTAAACTTTAATCCTGCAATGATGAACGGTATAAAAATACAAATAAAATGCAAAAACTTATCTTTATCAAAGAATTAAAACATTTCAAAATTAGGGATGAATCCAAATGGAGAGATTGTCAACCAAAGCAACAACAATCATCGACACACTAACCGTTCGCCTCCAAGACCACGAGACAAAGATAATCACAACGGAATGAAATTATTAAATGGACAAAAGTCAAATTATCGAGGTTCCGAACTCCGCAACACATCAATTCCTCGAGATTTGCAGCAATCGTCGCATACTGATCTCAATCGGAATCGAATAGATTCAAAAACCGTTAATTTCAAGGAACACCAGCAACACAATCAGACACACAGTAATAAGGATCTAATGCGGACAAATAAATCCAATGGAATGGCTCCACGCTTTAAGCGAAATTTCGAAGGTAAGAAAATACTCTTTATTTAAAAAAAATTATGTTAATTTATTAATTCTCTGGTAATATCAATTTAAAAAATAGCTTATAAAGAGAGTCGCACAGGTAATGTAGATCTTATATTTTAATATCACAGTTATTTATGAAATATTTTGAAAAATAAGATTTTGTGATAATTATTCATACGAGAAAAAGTTAAAAAAGGAATAGAATATCTCGTGCTTTTAAAATAATATTTACAATACTACAATAAGAGATGTATAGTCATATTAAGATCTTGTGAGCCGTGATTGCATTTTCTTTACGTAACTGAGCTTTTCCTTTTTCTTAGATTTTTTTGTTGTGGGACTTGTACTACTTGAAGGAGATGATAAAGAATCTAATCCCTCAAGTGATGGAAGACTTGGAATTGGATCTTCATGTTTAAGTTCCTCACCTTTCTTAGGCGTTTCAATTGATTCTACCTTTTCTTTTCTTTTCCAAGGAAGTAATGAGCGACTTCTAGTAGCATGCACTACCTTTGATGCTTCTCCAGATGGTTTTGGTTTTTCTTTCTCTGGTGTTTTTGAAATTGGAGCATCATCTGTTTGAATACTACTTGTTGGTTGCAAATCACTAGACTTTTGAGGGGACTTTTGAGGAGACTTTTGAGGGGACTTTTGAGGGGACTTTTGAGGGGACTTTTGTGTATCTAGTTCACTTTGTACTGCTTTCATAGACCGTGCAAGTTTGTCCCAAAAAAAATCAGACGATGCTTTCGTGTAGTAAATTTTAGAATAGTAAGCCAGTTGAGGTGGTAATTCACAATTTTTGTATATGCATGGTATGATTTTTCTTTCTTGTCCTTTATCTGAAAAAGAAGACAGAAAATATATTTTTATAGTACTGAATTACTGGATAAATGTGTATAACTAAAAATAAATGAGTACAACCAACCTATTCCAGTAGCTTGTGCAAAGTTTACAAAAAATTTATTGGCAGCACTTTTTAAAAAGTCTGGACTAATAATTGTAATAAGTCTGTTACATCTATCTGATATTAATCTCATAATGGCTTCATGTTCAAATGTTACTCCAACCATCAAATCTCTTTCTTTCAAACATAACTGAAAGTAATGTTAATTTTTTAATTGTCATTCACAACATATTTAGCCGTTTTTATGAGTACATATATATGACCTTTGATTTTTTGTAACTTCATAAAATATTAACATACCTTCAGGTTGTGTGTTTTCTCCAAATTTTCTATCATCTCTTGTGCAAATTCTTCATCTTCATCTGCGTATAGTAGAAAAGCATCATAATGTTGTTTTTCTTCTCCTCGCTCTATTCTAAATTGATCATCTGTAGAAAACAATGATAATTTTATTAAAATTAGTTAAAATTTAAATAAGTAAGTTGAAAAATAGGCAAAACACTAACCAAAAGTCAATACATTAGCATCAGTAGAAAAATCATTTTGTTGTGCAGTTGTTTGAGATTTTTCTAATCTTTCGCTGTACAATTCAGCATCTTTGTTCAGAAGTGCCTCAGAATCAGCCAGGATATCCCATCTCTCAAGGCTTTCCAAAGCATCTTTCAGATTAAGTAAAGTAAAATTTTCAGATTTTGCCTGCACAATCTTGAATATCCGATTGGTTGGATCAGCATCAGAGGCTATTGCAGGTAGAAGCTCACCTCCGATAGAAAATAATTGTGCAAGTCCTCGCCAATCTCTAAAAATATAAAATTCATACTTATTTATTACGTCTATTACCTCTAAAAATAAGGTATCAAACAATTTTAATTTCAGTCTGCCTAAACGCCCGTATTCGCGTACGTGAAAGGTACCCGAAACACGCGATATGTAATATCCGACATGTAAAATTTTAGACATGTAAGCATAAGTCTGGATTTATTTATAAATAAACAATCCTACCTTTGCTTACTTCTACTACACAAGTCCACCAGAGTCTGCATAAGTCTCGGTTTGTGTACGATTCGGCGTGTCTTCGCGTGTTTCGCGTATAGGCGAATAGCGGCGTTTAGACACTTTGCATTAGTTTATTACAATTATATATTATTGAAAAATTAAATGTCTAACCTAAGCAGTCCATTACATGCTGGGATAACCTTTGGCGGATTTAGCAGTGTTGAAATTAAATGTTGAGTTTGAGGCGATAACGCTGTTAAGGGCACGCACGAAAGATCCGGCATGATTGTCTTCTGTAAATAGCGGCTTCTTTGTCTAATCAAGTGGTACCACGATAAGTATTTACTCGACCGACCTTGACCTTTGTTGCGCGTACAGATGTTTGTACAAATTCGTCTTATACTTAAATACTGAGTAGGTAAAATTGGAAATTTCGGAACGTTCTGTTGTTAATCATTAATTGTTAAGTTAAAGGAATTTAGATATATGATGCGGACGAACTGAACACCAAGTTCAGACTGTTATCTCAAATATTCTCTACTGAGCGTATTGCACACAGTTTGGTTACATGTACGTATGTATACATATATGTAGATATACCGGCAAGTCCGGCCGGCTATACCATATCAAATCATATTGTATCCATACCCCTACTTTTCTGATGAAAAAGCGCGGTATAAGTACAAGCAAGCGCCAAATTTAAATTTCTCAGCATTGATTTCAACTGTTAATTTGAAGAATTTCAATTGAAAATTCAAAGCATTTTAGAATATATAAAATTTTTATTGCAGATTCATAAGTTTCATAACATATAATAAATTCATTTTTCCATAACATTTGATGAATCATTTTTATTTGTGAAACAGGTAGAAATCGAAATGACCACCAAAATGGACAAAATCAATACCGTACACAGTCACATCAGCAGCAACAACAACAGCCGCAACATCATCAGCAACAACTTCAGCAACAGCAAGATTGCGATTATCGCGGTAATAAGAAACAACAGCAGCCGCAATTGACAGAACCTCAGATGATCGGTAACCAGTGTGAAATCAATGATGTCAATCACATGCAACAACAACAACAACAGCAGCAGCAGCAGCAGCAGCAACAAAATTCTTTACCAGCTCAGCAGCCGCAAATACAACACCATCAACAAGTTCAATATCAACAACAACAACAACAACAACCACCAGTAGCTCAACGACAAACTCCGCCACCAATGAATAATGGATATTCTTATCCAGTGCCTTACAATCAGCAACTCCCTTACATACCATTAAGCACGTATCCCGTTGAATCCGAAGCTTTCACAGGTTGGTCTAATTTTTCATATTTTTGTATTGTTAGTATTACTTTTTTTCAAGTCATTCCTTTTTTTAAAGGTCACTACTATCCAGCTCCTGGCAGTTTCGTTCAAGTGCCGTACATGCCTCCATCTGCCGATCTTTCGACTGAATCTGGAAGTCCTCCGGGTTGCATGCCAATGTATCCTACAATGGATGGCTTCCCAACTCAGTACCCTGCAGGCATTTACGCACAGTATGCATACCCACCGGCAACACCACCGATGTACCCTGCCCAGCCGCCACATCCGATGCCGGGACCACCGAGTGATGCTGCTTGTTACCCGCCCTATCCTGGGCAGTCCTATTTCATATCCTATCCGCTACCACCAGCTCCTCCGATGCCAATAGCTTGTTTGCCCAATCACAATTAACGTATCTACGCATTAATAAACTAAAGTATGTGTAATAGAGATTATGTGGAAACTTGTCTCTACTGGAATTTCGTACTGCGGATTCAGTCGTCTCACCATTTTCAACTACTTGACGCATATCATCTTTGTCTACTAGAGATTGTTGAAATCCTTAATTTCTTTTATGAGATAGGACTAATTTTTAAAAGCATACTTAGTATAATTTCTGCTGGGCAGAGTCAACAATGATTCCTAAAATTTCGGCAGAGTATGTAATTGTTACCAATTTGATATTCAGCTCTTTTCACGATAAGCCTTTTTCGAATGTAATTCACGAGTTGACTGCTTAGAAAGTGTTGTTTGACTATTCGTTGTTTGGATTATAGAGTCACGGTCACAGAGTTATGTTGGGAAAATTGCTAACGATGATTTCACAAAGCGCTTTCAAACAAGACTACTTTCCTACAAACCATTAGCTTATAGCTACTGTTTAATTGTTACTTTTCATAATTATTTCTTGAAAATTATATTGTAAAGTTAATTAGGTTAATAGGTTTATTAATTCATTATAAAGCTAATTAAATCTTTGGAATAATCTTTATATTTTGTATTCAAAATAATAGAATTTTTTACAATGCCATGATCATTGTAATTTATAATAACATTTCTCAACACTCAAAAAATATATACATATTATATTTGTAACTAAAATTATTTCTAATAAATATTTTCATTAAAAAAATTTAATTTCACGTACATTTATTATTGTATAAAGCCGGCAAAGCAAGGTAAATGCGCAAATTCAAGGTATATATTCATCGTTCGATCGTCATAACTATATATATATATATAATATATGTATGCTACATATGTACAGGTATAATGTATATATATATCTATACACTTATAACATAAATCGTGAGTGTTTCCAAAAGCTTATGCGAGAGCGTATCATTACATTGAACGGTAGACGCACTATTACCATAATAGGAAACAGTATAAAAATTTATTGATTTATAATTAAGAAGTAATCGTTAACATGGGTGATTCGGATTTGGAAGAAATTCGTAAACAAAGATTAGCAGAATTGCAATCTCAATATAAGGTAGTTGAAAATTGTGTTAAATAATTTTATTATATTTTATGAATAGTCATAATTTTTGTAACCATATAATATTAGTCATTCATAAACGTTACTTTTCATTTAAAACAAATGTACAATTTAATTTGTACTTCTTAAATGTTCATATTCTTGAAGTTTTGAGGTTAGAATTTTTAGAGGTTAGAAATGCAATAAAATAATAATTGTTGTTTTAAATGAAAATATAATTATACTTTTGTATGCAAGTAAAGTTATTAAAAAATTGCTAGTTTTACAATTATTAAACGAATTGTGAGTTTAAACAATTATTATAATTATTGTAATGATGCGATATGATTTAAAACAAAGATTATTTACAATTTAAACAGTTTATTCTTACTGATTTAATATTTGTTCTCAGCCTAACAATGCAGGCAATGATCATCAAGCAGCAGCTGAAGAGAAGCAAAAACAGATGGAAGATATGCGAAACTCTATTTTAAGTCAAGTACTAGATCAAGCTGCCAGAGCACGATGTAAGGATAATATTTTATTTTCATTCAACTAACACTTATAAAAACATCTTTCTTTCAGTGAACACTCTTAGTTTAGGAAAGCCAGAGAAAGGAAAAATGGTCGAAAACATGATTTTATCTATGGCACAACGAGGACAACTCTCAGGAAGACTTGGGGAACAACAACTAATTAGCATTTTAGAAAGTATAAATCAACAAACAAGTAAAAGAGCAACAACTGTTAAGGTAAGTGATAATAAATAATATAACACACTTATTGTATAATTATTTAATTTCAACTCTGTATAATAAATCTAAGATCCATTATTTTTCTAAATTATTAATTGTATTGTCAATAAAATATTAAGCTTTGAATAAGCTATAGTTTATACAACCTGCATTTTAGTAAAATCAATTTATTTTTAAAGTATTTTTTTATTTGTGTTTCTTGCTTAGAAAAATTTATTGTTGCCACTTTAATTTTGTCATTGCTTTTGAATAGTCACTATAAAAATGTTTTAAAAAAATTTTTGCATTTTCTATCTCTAATGCATAAAATATTTTAGTTTGACAGACGCAGAGCAGCATTGGATTCTGATGATGACTTGTAAAACTTGCTGGGGAATTTGTAAAAGTATGTCCATATGAGAAACAAGTTTTATACTCTAATTTAATCATTATGTTTAAATGCAGGATACGCTTATATCTAGGTTGTTTGGTTTTGTATGAGCAGTAATAGTCTGGAAGCAGTTAAAGTCAAATATACATTATGCATTATGCACCTTTTATACAAGTTCATTAAAATCTTGTTATTAATTTTATTCAATGATGACAATAAGTACGCTTCCAAAATACACAACGTAACACATGTCCACAACACTTGCACAATCACCTTCACATAATAAATTAACAGAAGTATATCCTCACAGCTTATTAGAATCATGAAATGGATTTAACAACTATGTTTTACTCCATAAACCGACTTTTTTATTCTTAAAAAGATTCTTTTAATCTTTCTTTATATGACTTGAGTCTGTAGTTTCTAAAATAAGAACATTTTTTTGTAAAAATATGAATTTTTTTTCAATGTTTTGTTGCAAATAATAATTAAATTTTTTTCAAATTACCTTCTTCCTCTTCATTTGCAGTAAATACGTCTGGACACCATATATTGTAACAGATCAATGCTAAAAATCCAGTAGGCAGACCAAACAAGACTATTGTTAAAGTTGCATTGCCTTTCCACATTGATGCAAGAGCAGACCGAACTTCAAACCATGATCTATATATACGCACTATCAAACTGTTTCCACCATATTTCTAAAAATATTACGAATCTTATTAAATACAGATTCATTTAATTTATGATACAATTGTTCAAGAAAAAATTATTTACCGGTGCACTTTCATTCTGAATATTCTCTAAAAATATTTCAATCACTTGTGGAGTTAACTTTTCTGGTTCATCTTCTGGAATGTAGTGATGATTGGTTGTGGAATTTATTACAATTAAACTTGGCAGTGGCACAACCATCATTGCTATGCTATTGACTAGGTCATGGTTGGTTATCCAGCCAAATTGGAAGTTACTAAGAATTTTTGAAAGATATTAATAAAAACCATAGTAAAACTTTGAATAGAACAACATAACTTTAAGGTAGATTGTACTTACTCGTGATACTTTTGTCTTTTCTTTTTAATCACAGATTCAACCATCTCTTTAAATTCCAACATATCTGGTGGAACTTCCTCTAATTGATTTTCTTCTACTACTGCAAGGACTAGATTTTTATTTGTCAAAAACAACTGATTAATATTACCACGAGTTACTTTTGGAAATGTTGGAAAACGCTCAGCATTAATCCATTCGTATAAAGTTTCATTTAATTTCTCTTTGTCACTTATTATATGGTGATCTAAAAATTATAAATGTTGCAAATACTGTTCATTTACAATTAGTAGGATATAATTTTGATTTTAACCTGTAAAATTATAGTGCAGATTTTCTTTATATACAAAAAGTGCAGGAGTCTTTTCAATTGGAGCATGTTTTTCCACAACAACTGGATGTGAATGATAAAAAAATGCATGAGGCTGGAATACAGTGGCTATATTGTTATATAAATCCTAAAATTAAAAAAATTAAATGATATTATTATTTAGTAACTTAAAAGTTTATATTTTCTATTAAATCTTCTCTTACCCATAAATGTCCCGATTTTTCCCCAACATACAAAAAATATAAGTCTCTATCTTTTTTTAATGTATTAAAACTGGTTGTTCTAGTTACTTCTTGGACTGGTGGCCCACTCAGTCTTGTAGCAAATTTAACAATTTCATCTCTTGTTCGATCTCCATTGTAAACAAACTGCTGATCTCCCTTTAAGCTAAATTATAAAGAAATTTGTTGTTTTAATAAGATAACCATTAGAGAGAAAAATGCAGTGAATTAATAAGTAAATTAACTCACAATAGTATTGTTGGAAATCCTTTAATTTGGAATGAATGAGCTACACTTGTAAATCTAGTGCAATCTATTCGACCAACTCTGATAGAGCTTGAATGGAGATATTGAGCTACATGAGCCCAAATTGGTTCCAATCTTTTGCAATGTGCACACCATGGTGCGTACATCTAAACAAACGATTATGAATAGTATTTATTACTGCATTTATGTTAATACTTTAATTGTAAAGATAAACTGCTCACCATAACGAGCCATTGTCCTTCCTTATGAATATCTAAGAACCTGCAGAAAATCACAATGTTTCACTATTTAAATAAACCAATGTTTATTACAATATTTAAACAATAATTTACCTGTCACTGAGTTCCAGAACTCGTGAGGCTGCCGTGCTGTTGACAATGACTGAGTGAAAAATGCAAAATGTTAATTTTCCCTGTCGAATTTCAATTCACGAGAACGCGGAAGTACAATTTGCAAACTAGATTAGAAGTTAATTTAATAATAATGTTCGAGCTTGTCTAAAACTGCGATTCTGACGAGAAATTGATAATTTTTCCTCAGCAATAAAATACGGGTTTATCGGAGTGAAAGTCCGCTTTGCTCGACGTCGAAAAATTCGAAAAACATTCCGAGAATGTACGCAGGGAAAGTAATGAAGCATGAATATTGATCGAAAATAATCAGCATTTCGTGGTTATGTTCTCCCCGATCTTTGCCTCCGATGTAAATAAAAACAGTGTTTAATGTCAAAACTCACCGCAGTACGTAGCGAGAAGTAGGATTCTGGTCAATGAAACCATCGTGTAACAATGCGCGCAACAACATACGAGATAGAAACGTTAACAAAGCAAAATCCGATATTCGGCGTTCAAAGCTGCGAGCCAGTGATTTTTCGTACTCCCCGATCCGCTGCGCTGGTCCTTTCCATATTGTTATTTTTATCCTCGGGTAAAAGATTGATCAATTTCAATCCCCGCGGTCACGCTCGGGGCGAGCGAACTCCTCGGTCGCGGCGCATTGTCGGCTAATAATGACAATTCGGCGAGCAAGTGCGTAAGTACGAATTTTTCTTTGGATTTTGATAGAACGCGCGCGAGGCCCTATTTACATTGCCGAGTAGACGACTAGACGAGTCGCCCGATGCGATGGAACTCGACAGATCCCGACTATCTTGTAGCGTTGATAGCTTGCGTGGCTCTCTCGGCAAGAGTCGCGAGGCTCACTGGTCACTGCGCCAACTGCGCGGAGACTGCGCTTGCGTATAGTTTCTGTACTATATGCGCGATGGATTGAAATTCTTCGATTCAGCAATTTTTCAGTGAATTTCACCGTTACAACTTTCCTTTCGGAATACATTAATAAAGTAGGCGACGTGCGTGGGGGACATTGACATTTCGCTAAGCTTTCATATTTGTAATTTATGCTGGTTTATTCTCTTAAATAAAAAAATAATGCACGGAGAGTAAAAGGATTTATAATGAAAGTAGTTTAATAGATCACCATGTACGATAATACTTTTTCCTACAATAAATGGGATGTCGAGAGTAATGAACATTTTTAAAAATAGACATCTCTTATACAATAGTATATGGTATAAATATTTTTGAGCACATTGGTGAATGGCAATTGCCATTAATGAGGCAAGTATACCCCGATGATGTTTCTTCAAAGATTGGTCAGGATAAATATATATTTGTAAGTGTAGAAGATCTGCGATAGTGTTTGGTAGTATCTTGACATCACAATAACAATATTCTATAAGCCACACTGCATTGCCTTTTATTGGTTCTGACGTCTGCGAGCAGCTCTCTGTTTATCAAAGCGCAATTCCATTTCTTCTAATACTCTTGGAGTGTATCTTACAACTAATTTAACAGAGTTTGCTTGCTTTAACAATTCAACAGCTTTTTCATGGTTCTCTCCTTCCACACACTGTAAATGAAAATTTAGGTGATTGTGAAATTTTTGTCTGGTACTCTTGTGTTATTTTTAATGATGAATCGTAACTTACCACTCCATTAACAGACAACAATTGGTCTCCACGCTTTAAACCTCCATGCCTATCGGCAACTCCTCCTGGAATGATTCTAGATATATAAATAGGTGAATTTTGTTCCTTGCCTCCCATGACATTAAAACCCAGTCCTTCATCAGTCTTTGGTAATTCTACAACTCTGGGATGAGCGTGTCCTTCACTAGCAGCAAATGCAGCTACTGTAGCTTTGGCTGTTGCCGATGCTCTAACATCTTGTGATCCCTGTAAACAAACAATACATGAATAATGAACTAATTCAGAAGTGTCTGAAAAGTTATTAAGTAATTAAAACTTACTTGAATGTCTACAGTGTCATAAATGTGTTCATAGACTTCTCGAACAGCATTTAAGAAATCACTTTGTAATACTTTTTGCAAGGCAGCTAACTTTGTGACTGGCATTTCGCCACCTGTACAACAAAATTGAGGTATACAAATGAGATTTGAATTCACTGTTAAAAATCCTTAAGAACTAATTAAAATGGTTAAAAAGAATGCTTACTTTTCTGTAATTTGTCCAGCAGTTCGACGGATCTTTTGATATCTGGAAAGAGTTATAAAACAAGTGTTTTACTACGATCAAACAGAATCTACACTTTTGTCAAAATTTTGCATTCTTACCTCTTGCAAGATTGAGTGATTCGCCCACGACTGCCATTATTACGCGTATCCCTCGTTTATAAATTTAAATGAATAATCTAATAACAGCAGCTCAATAAATAATCCAACAGTTCTAGTTCATTGAGGTTAAGGCGACACTCCTTTATTTGTTTTCGGCACTGCAGGTGCCACCCCCTCGTAAGTGCAATCACTCGATGCAATTCGTGTAAACACTTTGTCGAAACTAATCGACTTATCAAGCTCGACTTTGCAAAAATCAAAACAATCGAAAAATATCTCGCAGTGTTTTTGTCGACGCTCGAAACTCTCACTCGAGTGTTTACTTACGCGTAGGCGTATATATAGGTACTCATATGCATGCAGTATGCACTCAATTTTACCTGTATGAATATATATGTATATAGCGCATGCATGTACATAGACACACCCAGAAACAGATGGCGCTGCAGTCGCGAATCTTTTTTTTTCTCGAAACTCAAGCGATTTTACGTTGGAATTACACGACCCCATATATGTATATATATATATTATATATGTATGCATAATATATAGTGAGAGCAGTTTCTTTTTATTTCACGTCCCATTTTCTCGCATCAGATAAAGCGTTGATTAAATTTGTGTACAAATACAGGCATTTATTTTCCATGACTACATTACGTGTGTAAATATACAAAATGGTATACAATTTTCACGATCACAAAAATATCGTCTCGCAAAAGAACGGTATATATGGTGTACAATAATGGAAAAGAAAATGCAAAAAGCTATATATACGTTCACCGGGTGTAATATGCGTGCAGCGCATGTCAATTAAGACATCGCTCTAAAGAAGTAAACAAAACAGCCTCCGTTCGTCAATACGCATTACGTATACAAATCCATGCTGAAAAAGTACATTCTGTCGTGTACATGAATTTTCATAAATAAACTCTGAAAAGCGTGTAACACGGGTAAAAAAATATATTAAAAAAAACAAATGGTAACGCAATACGTATACAATGTGCCGAGCCGAACGAGCAAAGACAATTTTTCTACTCGTAGTCGTGGTAATCGGGCGGGACGCAAGTCGGCACGGGTTTACAAGGCGCCTGGACGCACAGCGCCTGCTGGAGGACGCAGGTGTAGGAGGGCTTGCACGGAGGGTCGAGGTTGGCGCAGGGCCCGCCCTTTCCGGCGCCCAGCTTCGCCAGGACGCTCTGGCAGGCGTCGGCGTCTAAAAAGAAAATTATTATTAGTTTTTTTTGTTATTAACGCGTATGTTTATATTGCGTTTCATATATGTGTTACAGCTGTAGCACTATATACATATACGTACTCTCGAGACACTTGGCTTCGATGCAACATCCGGAGCAGCATTCCGAGCTGTGGACGCACTGTTGGAGCAGATCATACGTAGGTTACGTTTATAATTAGCACGGCTGTGTGAATTTTAATGGAGTGGAGCGTGGTGTGGTATATATTGCGCGTGTGTGCGCGCAGTAAACTGACCGAGGAGAGTTTTCTCTCTCGCTATAACGCTCTCCTCTCGTAAATTAACCGTAATGCACTCTGGGGCTTATGTAATGCAATGCTTCGAATTACGTTGTTATTGTTGTTGTTTTCATGTATTCTTTCCTTTTTGTTCTCGGAAAAAAACGTCCTACACTCGAGCACATCTCTTTATACAGTAGCAGAGTAGTACTCGGCGTCTACCTTTTACAGCGCTGCACACATGGGCAGATATATACCTGATGCGGGTAAATTACGTCATTGCTGGTCTTCAAACAGATCTTGGGAGCGGCTGCCGCCGCCGAGACCGCCGCGGACAGCACGATTGCCGCGAAAACGGCCAACAGCAGCGTCGTCCCCCTCATCCGCATCTCTGCAAGCAAAATTCGATCTCTGGCGAGAGATGTTTATGTTTACGATCACTCCCCGTGCGAGTATATTATGTAGAACTCGATTCGAAAAAAAGCGCGTGTGCGTAGAGCGAGACTTTTTTGTATATGCGCAGTATAGGTATATGGGAGGCGCGCGCGACGTACGATATAGTACTGTTTGCGCGGCACGCGCGCGGCGTGTATATAAAAGGCTTACTGCGCGTGGAAAGTGAAGACTGGTCAAAATTACCGGTGCTTGGTCGGCCTGGAACTGGTTGACTCTCAACCTCGTTTCTCATTATATTGTACACGACGAGAGCTCCGCCGGCCACTCTTTACCTCATTTATGCGTGCGTTCGTATTTAATACACGCACGCACACATCGACGCGGGCCGTTTTTTGCCGCCTACCCGCCACAACATAACCATGGCTTTCTATTATATGAGCTGCTCTAGCGCTCTCTATCTATCTCTCTCTCTCGCGCTCGCGCTCTTATGCAGGCTTTTTTTACATTATATGCCTCTCCTCGCCGCGCCTCAGAGGAATTATTTCAATTAGTAATGAGAAGTCGTTAAACTTGTCGATCGCCTCTCGTGTATTCGTATAAACGTAACGAGCGCAAAAGCTTTGCTGTATTGTGGTATACCATGTATATATCTCTGCCGAGAGTTATACGTTGCGCAAAAGTCTATTTATATATGTATATAATTATGTATAGTGTGTATATTCTCTGTCGCTCTCTCGCTGTGCAGTAGCTCTGCGCAGTGCAAAAAAAAATAATGAAAATATACATGACTCTCCGAGTATTCGAGGGAAAATGTATAAAGTATATTATAGGCGCGCTCAAAGAGCGCAACGTTTTTTTACTCGACGCGGATTTATTAACTGCGATGTAGCTCCGCTAAAATAATCTTTATCGTTTTCTCCGTTATTTTCTTCGACGTTTATGCTTATGGCGATTAAACGCGATCGTTAACCGAAAATTGAAAAATTCATTCCTCTTGTTAAAACTGTGCGATCAGTGTCTATTTTTGAGAAATCAAAAACCGATCTGTTTCAGCGCGAAAATCGATGAAACTTCATTTTAAATATTTCTCCGCATGTAAATGTTTTTAGCCGAGGATAAATTATTATACTATATGGGAGAATAGAAGACGTAGTATTCATTTTATCTCGTGTTTATGAGGCAAGAGACTGAAAGAGAGACATGCTATATAGCCTCGTATATAGCTATGTAGTTCAATGATTCCCGTCATCCCCGTCTAATCAATCGCTGCAATCTCTCTGTAAATTTCCTATAGAGGCAGCGATTAGTTTCCGGTAAGAAGCGATCGAGATGAAGTGTTGTTGAATACATTTGCATAACGATGAGAAAAGAGAGGAAAGTGCGAGCGTATATTGGCCTGCTATGCATAGTGTATACGAGATCTCCTTATATACAGCCAACTGGTGTGTATACATAATGATCATTCGATTTAAAGTAGATTTTTCGAAAAAGAGATTATTATGCTGCTGTTCTACTTTCTATATCTAGTTTGAGTCTATTGACGTCGTCGTCGTCGTTGTTGCTGTAAATTCTCGTGTAAATGTTATGTTTTGGAATCAAATATACGGAAAGATCGGATGCACTGCATTTTTTCTTTTTTTCTGGAAAAGTTAAGTTTGACATTTTCCATAACGTATTTTTAAACGAATCATTTTGTGTTAACAAAAAGCACTAATCCGTGCAGCATAATGTCATGTTTATGTGTAGACATAAAATTCTGTTGCTACTCGTCTAGCGCATAAAATTCAAATTGTCAATTTGCGGAAAGAAAAACTAAACGGAAACTAAAAGTCCTCTTTTAAATAAGTGATGGCCTTTGTTGTGAAGCCGAGTGTGAAGCATTTAAAAGTGAACGTCAATGCTTTGCCATGATTCATAGTTCATCACTGATGTTGTGTCCAAAACGTAACGCAAATGTCGCGTTTGTATATGAATAAAAATCAAGCTTATATATTTTAAAGTATATAATACATGTTATCGTCATATTTATCACAAGTGTAAGATAAATTAAGAAAAAAACGTTGAAAGAACCACCTTGTACTACAAGTTGATTCAAAACAAAAATATGGTGCAATGATATTTTATCGATTTCATAACAACACAAGTTAACAAACTACTTTTAATTGTGCTGTAAACTCATTGCGCAAAAAAGAATTTTTCATAATTTTATGTATCATCGTATAGTTAAATGTTGTACAATATTCATTATTCACATTCAGTATACATAGTCTATCGATAAAGAAGTTCTCAGCCTTAGCAACAACCGAGTAAATATACAAAATAATATCGACAATGTACAACTATAACTTTCTATAACCGGCGACGAATAAGTGAGAATATTCTAGCGCAACTCTCGAGGACAGCTTATACAGTACACTTATGCTTTTTAAATTCATATCTACAAGAAACGATCGAAGCCAAAGCTATAATGCATCACTTTGCTCAAAACACCCATGAATCACCCCTCAATTTGTCGAATGTCTTTTAAATATCCTCCAACAATTTTCTCTCTCTATATATACGCACTCGATATCCTCGCAAGTGTAGCCCATAATCGCGCACATGCAATTAGTAGGCCATTAAGCTCAGCTCGCGAAAACAGTCAGCGACGATGCGTCGTCCCTTAATTATACTTTCCTCGGACCCTTCGATATTTAAAGCGCGCGACGAAGCGACTCGACGTCACTTCTCGAGCAACAACCCGATAATCCAGTGCAGAGTCCGGTGAATCTCCGCGATAGCCTACATACCCAACGCAGAATCATGTACTTCGCGAAGACGATTTTCGTTCTGCTCCTGAGCCTGGCTCTGGCCCATGGAATCGCCATCAGCAAACCCACCGATCAAGCGGAGGCTGCGAACGTCCCCAAAGTCATCGGCGACCCCAACAACGGTTTCGTCGTCCAGAGCGGCTACGAGGGATACATCGTGAGTCCGCAGAAGGCGGTCAGCCCCAGCAACAACGTCAACACCGTCGCCTGGCTACTTTCCGCCCTTATGAAGGCGAAGTTTCTGAAGAACCTGCTGCTGCCGATCTCCGGGGCTATCGTGCTCTACGGATCGAAGATCGCCGCGATCGGGCTGCACCTCGTGCTGTCGCTGATTCTCGGGATCGTCGCTACCACTGCCGTCTGCACTCTCACGCCCGTCTGCAGTCTGACCTTGAGCTTGCCCGGAGTTGACTATTTCAGGGGGAAGGTGAGTCGCAGTTTTACTCGTTTTTCCTCGATTCAAGCTTTTCGATTAGCTGAATTTTCGTAGCATTGTCATATATTTTTTTTATAAAATTATTCGTAATTGCTTATAACGAACGTATATAATTTAAATTTGATTGCTCGCGCTGCACACAAATTAATTTCAGAAATGTTACAAATGTAGTCTCTAAATCTAGAACAGTGAAAATCCACTGTTTTTTAGTCCACATTAAGAGTTCGAAAAAGTTATAATGGTATGCAACTGCGAACTATAGTGAACAATCACAGTTTAAACAGGTTAAAAAAATAAAAAAAGTGTAGGACTACCTAAAATAGCAAATATGAACATTGCAAATAGTGAATAAAAATAATATTTGGGAACGATATGCATTAGCTGAAATAGTGAAAATACACTACCTACAATGTTGCAAATATAACATTACTCAAAATCTCGCTCAAAATAGTGTATGGCTGCAGTAACAGGAGGCTAAAGGGGGCATAAATTTTCGCTTATTCTACAAGTTCATTGCGTTAGCTAATTAAATAGTCAATTTTTCTCATATTATGCAAAACGATTAAGTCCATAAAATTTCACTCTTTCCGGGTGGTGGATTCTCCACTTGAATAGTGTATTTCTCGGATGTTAAAAATGTATAAGTACCAAAAATTTCACTTCTCTCAAAAGTCATTGCGACTCATTGAAAAAATAGTAAATTTTCAATAATGTGATTATGTGCTGCGGATAATCAGTGTTCCAGTGAAAATTTAAAGCAAATACCTTCTACTATTTGAATCAGTAAATATTTACTAACTCGATAGTAAACGCAATGAAATGAGCAAAATGATAACTCATTTCATAAACAGTGAATAGTCGCAAATTTGTAAAATGATATTTCTTGTACTACGTGTAAATAGTGAAAAATTTCACTATTCGGGACGTCAATATTATTTAACTATGACAAATAGTAAATTTTTCGCTCTTTTAGATTTAGACAGTATAAGCGTGGAAAATCGTCTCCTGCAGCTTTTGCGCATAGCGTTAAAAAAGTAATTCGAATAACTCGAAAAATACATGTATTACCCGCAGGCAATCAAGGAACAAGTGGCCGAGCTAGCCCGCAACTACATGACATCGGAGAACATGGAAATAGCCACGGAACTGCTGCAGAGCGCGCTCAGCAAGTACGGGACGAGCCAGCGCCGTGAGAGCGAGCAACCGGACGAGCTTCAGGATAGAGAGTCCGCCGCCGCGGCCGACAACTGAATGAACGGGAGAAAAAGTCAATGCACGCGAAGCGCCGAGGGAGGCACGCCCTCGTGTTTCTCGATTGTCCTCGAAAATCATGTCCGTCCATTGCGTGCCTATATCGCCCTGTTATTTATTGTTCATTACTCCGAAATTCGTAAAAGCCGAAAAAAAATTGTTACCATAAAAAAAATCGAATATTTGTTAATAAAAAATTGATTGTAAATTTCCTTGTTTCTCATTTGCTGCGCGCGCGTGCGCTATTCTAAAATTTCACTTTTATAACTTTTTTTTTTGCCCGCAAAATTCATTCGGTCGCTTGTATGGCAGAAGAAAAATTTATTGCACTGCACGCGCGCATGTATATATAAGGAATAGAGAGAAATGCCGATGAAAAAAAAGGGGAAAACAGACGCTAAGTAGAAGCTCCGAGGAGAAAAACATGAAATATTGCAGCGGCGCGCGACTTGATCCAATCAGCATAATAGACAAGTATGCAGTAATAGTCCGCGCCGTGAGGTATACGCATTACACACGCAGAGAGACTGCATAACCGAGATATATACCGCACCGGCGAAACAAAACAACGAGATCGCTTCGCGAACAATATATCCGAGAGTCGATCGTTACAGCAGTGTGTATAGCGCGCGCTATATGTATACATATATCGACAGCACACGTTTTTATGCTTTTCAATTATTTTTAATTGCCCTCGTATGGCATTATTTTTCTGTTATTTTTACTCATTCGACCTGTGCGTGTGTTTACGATACGAAACAATATAGATATTATATATATACGTATACGCATTCTGCAACAAACGCGCGTGCGATTTTATAATTGAAAAAACGCCGGGCGTAAAAATTTCAATGTTCGAAGCGCGCGCGCAGAGAAAGAGGAAGATACGATCGGAAACGATCTTCGCACATTTCCGAAGAAGCTCTCTCTCTCTCTCGCCCGAAGAATTTCCAAGGCTACACGTATACAACCGCGTCAGCGCCAGTAGTAAAGCTCTCGCTTGAAAATTTCTCTCTCTCTCGTTCTCGGCCGAAAATCGCCCACATACCGGCAACACATTGGCGAAGCGAAAAACGAAAATCGACGCATACCAATAAATTTTCCGCTCGCTCCCTCGCCGGAGTCTCCCTCTCCGTATATAACTACACCTCTCCGCAATAACAACCTCACCTCGCAGTTTTTACACTGCGGAAATATAACGGCCGTGCGGGGCAATAGATCAAGCGCCGAGAGCGAGAGCGAGAGAGACAATAGGCTTTACTGCAGGCTGCGCAGGACCGAGCAGGAGAGCTTCAACGAGAGCATCTGGTCATCAGCTGTGCGACGACGACTCTATTGTCTGTGTGTACCTGGCGATCCTGAACTTTACGACGCTCTCGCTCTCGGCTCGCACACCTATACATACAGCTACAGCAGACGCATTACGATCCGTGCGTACACGTAGACTCGGCGCGCGAGGGAGAGCAACATGGAAATCGGTTGACGCCTTATCACAGACCAAACAGTAGGCGTTGTACATATACACGTATCGTGCGGCTACTCACAATCGAGCGCCTATATCGCATATACACACAAGATCGTCGCAGAGCTCGGGCGTCCCCTCTTCTCTCTCGCGCTTCTCTCTGTCTCTCTCTCGCTCTCCCCGCGAGCTCGATCTCGAGAAGCTCGACGAGAGCTATTCCATAACGCGAGGCAGAAGCGCGCCGGACACTCGGTTTCGCTCGAGACTCTCCCCGCGCGTCATGTCGTCGGCTGCTCGCACACTTCGACCAGGTCAGTCACAATACGCCACTTAATTATCGCCTTTCGAAACGTACGTATACGCGTACGTTAGGTGCGGAGTTACAGAGAGAGAGAGAGAGAGCGATCTGCTCTTCTATACGCAGGAAAATCGGCGAGCTCGCCGATCGCGATGCTCGCGGTATTAGATCACTGATTGCAAATCGCCTCGCGATTCCGAGTATACAGAGCGCAACATAACAATAAGAAAAACAGCGCGCGTGCGAGATTACATCGCGAGAATATCTGTATAAATAATTGTTGACGATCGGTACATTGCTGCGCGTTTGCGCGATCCTTTTTCCTGTGATGGATATATACGCGCGCTCGGAGCTGCGGCGCCCGATGGCTTTTGGCTCAAGGCCGTTGCCGCCGTCGACTGCGTGGATTTTTCGGAAACGCTGTATTAACCGTTGTTATTGTGTACACCTTTTTTTTTGCGAGCCAAGGATTTTCGTAGGTGTATATGTAACCCATGGCAGAACAGGAAGCACAGCTGGAATCGCTTTCTCTCTCTCTCTCTCTCTATCTCTCGTTCTGGAGATTATGATGTTTCGGAAGAATATGTAATACGCACACGCGGTTGTATATATACACGAATCGAAAACAAGCTTTCGGATTACATTAATAGTACAGCGTCGAGACTCGTGTTTTTGACTCTATTTCGATGTCGAAACGTGACCGTCGGACTTATCAAGCTTGCTGTGCGCGCGATGACACATGTTGTGGTTTTTCCAAATAACTGTATATATACGTATAAACACACACACACACACACACACACATATGTATATTTATCTTTTCCTCCTAATAAATTTCAATCGAATGTGTATCTTCCGCGACTCATTCTTGTCATCAGCCGCTTTTGTGCGTTTGTAATTGACCATTGGACGCGTGTTTCTCACGAAAATAAATGTGTAATTAATGCGAATGCAGTATTGCTGGCGCTAACGGTATTGGGCATCGCCGCCGTTAGCGGCTCGGCCGCGGACGTTAACGCAACGCTCCAGGATGACATCGACGACTTCGTCCCGTATCAGGGCGAAAGGTCGAGCATATTCGACTGGAATCTCCTGCAAGTATGGATTTACGCGTTGAATTTTCTCACAACGCTGTAGGGGAGAGTCAGCCGTTCTCTTGTACTGTAGTTTTTTTTTTTTTTATGAAAACGAAGCTATGGAGCATTGTAGTGTGTTAAACTAACGCGAAATTACAGTAAATTTAAAATCATTTGCTCGAAATGAAATTCTTGAAAATACTTGAATTTGAAAAAAAATTATCCAAGCTGCAATAGTCCCGAGAATAATAGTCCTCGTATACGTCCGTATACGTCGTGGATCGACGATATTACAGCCGAGATTATAGCTAATTATAATCGATTACAATCACTTTTAACAAATGCACACTGCCAAGCGCATAATACTTATTTTCAGGGACTAATATATAATTAAATGGATTTAGCATTTTGCTTGGAAATAATTTCTATTGAACAAAATTAATTTTTTAATGCATCGCCGTAGTTTTAATTAATTTCCAGTTGTTCTTATACCTTCGTACAACATAGATAAAATTGCAAATGAGTTTACGACTGGTAATAAAATATAGTTTCACATAGATAATATCATATACGACTCTCCCCTGCTTCATGCCAATGTCATACTTCTAACTCACTGATTCGTCTAGAACTTGGCTAAATCGAACAAAGGAAACATGCTGATATCCCCGATATCCCTAAAACTGGCTTTGGTAATGCTGTACGAGGGTGCGCAAGGCGAGACAGCCCAAGAGCTCGCCACGGTAATGCATCTGCCGGTCGGTATACTCGCGACCCGCGACAAGTTCTCCGGTGTCCTGAAATCCCTGCAGGTACGTGAAATTGGGCCGATTGCATGAAACGAAACGGTTGTTTATTCACGCGAGGCGTCGCCTCGTCGTTTTTACAGACCAAAAGCCCGGAATACACGCTGAACTTGGGCAGCCGCATCTTCATCGACTCGAGCATCACAGCGCGACAGCGTTACGGAGCCATACTCAAATCGTTTTACAGCACTGACGTCATCGGGACGAACTTCAACGACGCGAAGCCATCGGCCGAGCTCATCAACAATTACGTGAAAAATATAACCGATGGCCGGGTCGAGAAGCTCGTGGAGGATGGTAATGATATAATTTTTCAATTCCCGGCATTAAACTGCCGCGGGAATATATTATTGCGCGAGACCGTGTAATCGCGCGTTCGAACGTTCCGTTATCGTTAACAATAGAGTAACGTACGATTCTCAAATGAATTAATAATTTTTATGAATTAAAAACTGACTAAATCTACAAAATCTTCCGTACGCGCTCGCAGAATCGAGGCTACAGAGCGCCACGATGCTCATAGTCAGTGCCATGTACTTCAAGGGCACGTGGCTTAGACAGCCCTTTTCTCCCAACCGTACACAAGTCGGCAATTTCCATCTGGCCGACGGCAAGACGGTCCAGGTGCCGTTCATGAGGAGCACCAGCAAATTCTACTACGTCTACGCCAATGACTTGCAGGCCAAGATTCTTCGGCTTCCTTACTCGGTGAGCGCAATATACACGCGTATACAAAAGAGACAGTAGTAACGAGAATTTTCGTCGCACGGAAGCAAGAGGCTGAATCTCGTTGAATCTTCTCGTTCAAGGGGCACAAGCTGGCCATGCTGATCGTACTGCCCGACGCTCCGGGACGGCTCGACGAGCTGGTGCAGAAGATCTCGCCCTTCGCCATAAACCGACACGTTTGGCTCATGCAGGAGATCTTCGTCGACGTCCTCCTGCCCAAGTTCAAGTTCGATTTCACGAGCAAACTGGAGAACAATCTTCGCGAGGTACGTGATCGCTCGTATATCCAGTGGAGGAAAATAGAATGCGCTGAGAAAAGAAAAGAGTACAAAGCTATTAGTCGGCGATGTTTCGTTATTAATTTCGATTTACGCGCTTCAAGCGCACTACTATTACACTTAATGGATTTGCGCGCATTAAATTCGATGTAAGCACTTCGGGTGCAATCATTTACGACGCTTCATTAGCTTTAAAGTATATATACGCGATTAAATAAGTCTATCTCGTATCGTCGATCTGTATCGTAAACGGCTCGCGCGCAGTATTCCCTCGAGTATTCCAATAACGAATTGAAGCCGTTAAGAGACTTGGCGCGAAAATGACTAATTCAATTCAACGTCACACATTACAAGCTATATTTTTCTCAGTGTATACCTAAGTCTCCCCCTATATAACATATACTATACGGAGTGTCGCTATATCGCCCACAGCTGGGAATCCGCGACATCTTCGACGACACGGCGACGCTAACCGGTATCCTGCGCTCCAAGTCGACGTCGAGGCGGCTCGTCGTCACCGACATCCTCCAGAAGACCGGCATAGAAGTCAACGAACGTGGCACCACAGCTTACGCCGCCACAGGTTACAATCGCGACTGACACGTCCAGAGAGAGAGAGAGAGAGAGAGAGAGAGGCAAAAAAATTTTTTTTTCTCCCTCTCTAATTACTCTCCGACACACACACACACACACGTATGTATAGATACATCACACGTATATTATATGTATATCCCGACAGCGGTGGAGATCGGCAACAAAATAAACGACGAGACCTTCCACGCGGACCAGCCGTTCCTGTTTTACATCGAGGACGAGAGCACCGGCGCGATCCTCTACATGGGCCTCGTAAACAATCCGGCGGAGGAAACCGGAATGACCGAGAGTGCAGCACCGCTGATGCCATCTCGAACCGGCGATCTCGAGGACGCCGCGACTGGTATATATATATACACGTTTCGCGTTATATTCCCGATTGACCCGGCGCCCCCTCCCCCTCGGCTGTATCTTTCGAAAATCCGTGTTGCGGTGGACGCGCGGCGGGAATATAAATAAAAAAAAGGTATATAGAAGATCCGAGAGAGAGAGAGAGAGAGAAATAAATGCAAGAAGAAGAAATAGAGCCGCGCGCGCGTGCGTGTGTATAAAGCGTGGGACAAAGTCTCCTGATTTATGACGGTCTCGGGGTATTGGACCGAACGAGAGAATGAGAGGGAGAGAGAGAGAGAGAGAGAGAGACTGACTGGCTATATACATATACATATTTATTTACGTCGACAGATTTCGACAGAGTAGCGCGTGTATCGGCGCGCGTTTCGTGTGTATATATATACGCTATACAGAGCGGAGAAGCGACGACGGCTTGGATGCTGGGAGGAGGGAGCTTATAGCGAGTCATCGATAGATTATATAGCCGCGCGCGGCGGACGACACAAGCTTTTTCTCATTCTCGCGCGGAAGATAGTCGCATGTGCATCTGTCGGGCGAATATCGCAGTGTCCGAAGCGCGGAAAGCTCGTCGCGGACCGCATCACACACATACTTAGTGCGGAGTTTCGAAGGGGCGGCGGACGGATTAATAGAATTAACTGCGGAAATTCGATCGAGAGCGAGGGAGATTAGACGCGATGGGCCTGACGTCGACGGTACTGCTCGTCCTTGGGATCGGCGTTACTCATGGTATAAATTTTTGTTCTTCTATATATTGTATACGACGCGGATGCCCGACGTACGTCGGCCGAGTGTGTACTCCGTGGATTATCGCTTGCGATTGGATTTCTCCGCGATTTCGCAAGTTAACAGTCGAGCGATCGCGGTACTATACGTACGCATAGTTCTATTTTTAAAATTGAAGTATTGCGAGCGTGTTTATCGGTGTGTCATGAAGCTCCGTCGGTTCCGTAAAAATGTATTCCACGAATTTGTATTAAAGAAAGCCATTCGAAGCGGTTTATTGGCATTTTACGCAAGCGCGACGGCGTGTATGTGTAAGCGACATTATCAGCGTCTAATTAACCAACGATTATGTTCTCCGAAAAAATTGTGGAATCAAGAGCGTCTCGTTATATTATATACATATATACTTGCGCCGTCCAGCGCGAGACGTAGTTCTTCGCACACACATACATACAGCCACTGATTTGCATGACTGCCAGAGCGTGTTATTCACGCTCTATTGACATTTCAAATATTTTAATTGCTATCTCCACATAGATCTCTCTTTCTCTCGTCTCTTACTGGACTCAGACCACTTGTGTCAATACACCCGAAATTCATCCTTGAATAATCGCGTGGTCCTAGAGTTCGACTCCTTTACATATTTTTCTCTCGTTCTCTCGGCCTTCGACAGCCGCGACGAGTCGACTCGATTCCCAAAAAAATCGTTTTATTAGTCATTTACATGAATACAGTATAATACCGCGTACAATATACATTATAGCCAATGGCTCGTTGCAGGTTTGGGAATCGGCCTGGACGAGCGACAGAACTTTTTCAACGTCGAGCTTCTACAGGTCAGAGCCGATCTCTATATAAGTGTATGCGTTCACTCACAATTAATAAAATAACCGAGGTAAACAAATGAATTTTACGTCCGATCGCAGTCGCTGAACGACCTGAGGCCGGGTAACGTGGTGGTCGGCGCCTCCAGTATTAAAGCGGCTCTCATGATTCTCGCCGAGGCGGCGGCCGGTCAGACGCGCCAGCAGATCGTGTCCTCGCTGAGACTGCCCTCCGACGATGTGGCTCACATTCGAGACCTCGCCAGCAAGAGCATCACCTCGTTCCAGGTAAATCGTCGCGCGCAGGAAACTGTTTATTCACGTGCCCCAATGAACGCGGATTCTCTCGCGCAGGACTCGAAGAGCGACACCCTCCTGCAGACGGCGATCAAGCTGTGGCTGTCGAAGGACGTGACTCTCCACAAGGACTACAGCGACATTCTGCAGAGGTACTACCGGAGCGAGCTGCAGACGGCGAATTTCGCCGACGTCAGCGGCACCGTTAAAACCATCAACGACTGGGCCAACAAGTACACCAACGGACGCGTCACCTCGATCCTCGAACCTGGTAACAATAGCGGGCTTCGATATATTACTGGCTCTCGGCGACTCGAGGCTCTCAAAAATAAATTAGACTTGTCGGTGATGTTGCATAGGCGCGGTAGCGGCCGACGCGAAGATGGTCCTCACCACTGCGGTCTACTTCAAGGGCACTTGGATGCACTCCTTCGATAAAACCGCGACGAGATCGCGATGCTTCCGCGTTCCCAGATTGGGCTGCCAGCAAGTCCAATTGATGGAAGTAGTCGAGCAGTTCAAGTACGGCTACGTACCCGCCCTCGACGCTTACGTCGTGCAGATCCCCTACACGGTATGGAATAGAAAAATTAGTACAGAAAGAAAACTGTTTATTTCTACGTATATAGTACATACTGACCGTCTCGATCGATTGCAGGGCCAGCGAGTGTCGATGGTGGTTCTTCTGCCGAAGCGATTTGGGGAGCGGGCTCTCAGCGATCTGTCCCGAGATTTGGCCTTCACTCCGGTCTCGGTGCTGCTCTCGAGTCTCCAAGAAACCGAAGTTCTGCTGCAGCTCCCGAGATTCACCGTCGGCAACAAGATCGACCTGCGCGCCACCCTTGAAAAGGTTTATTTAATGAGCGATTTTTCAGAAGATTTAAATTTCGCGCTAGAATGATGTTTGTGCTTTATCAATTTAATTGTATATGCTATGTTAAATCATGGCGCGAAATTCAAATGCGTCAAACGACTAAAATGCAGAAGCGGTTAACGCTAAAATATTTTTTTCATCCAAAAGCTCGGCATAAAGGACTTGTTCGACTCTAAGGCGAACCTCTCGACGGCTTTTCCAAACAGCGGCGCGAAGGTCGGCGCCTTTGTACACAACGCGCAAATCGAAGTGAACGAGGAAGGAACCGTCGCCGCAGCTGTAACCGGTAATTCCGCCTCACACATACGTAACACACAGTCTAAACAAACAGTCGTACAAACGAGCTTAACATCTGCTCGATAAAACGCACACGCCTCGGGATAACGCGAGTCGCAGAGTGCGCGACCTGCCTTATCGACGGCGTGTGTGCGCAATAAATTTAAAATTCGATTCGCTGCGCAGACAAAGTTTATAAAGTATAGAGGATAAGTATAACGTGGATATTGCGCGTACTATGTATATCGACACGTGACACGTTTTCGCAGGTGTCTCGGTGATTCCACTGATGGGCTCGACGGCCACGACATTCCGCGCCGACAGGCCATTCATTTTCTTCCTGGTGGACCATCAGACGAATGGCATCTTATTCGCCGGCAGATACTTCCAGCCGGACGGCTCGGCGACTAGAGCAGCGTGATATTGATCGAAAGACTGGAATTATTCTATATCGAGTTCTATAATATGCATATTGTATATGTGTAGAGGGACCATCGCCGAATTATCCTGTAACGTCAAAAGTATTTTTTAATAAATTTCGGACTACATTGATATGAATCTCGAGGTGATTTTTTTTTTCGGTTGACGCACACACTGATTCACGCACACGCACGCATGCGCGTTAATACATATAGCGATGAGAGAGAAGTCCCTCGAAAATTCAGTGCTTACATATAAACGGACTATTGTTCTGCAGTTACGCACCTGCTGCTGCGATGTAGTGGGTGGCAGGTGAGCAGCAGTATATGTACCTCCGGCAATTCAAATTTGAATAATCTCAGTCAATCTTGGACTGTATCATTATTATTATATTCTTCTTCTTCTTTCTTCCTTCTTAAAGAACTCGTCGATATAATTATTCGACTGCAAGCCGCGGCAAGTTTTTAACCGGTTATTGCTTAATTTTGTTATTATGCTCTTATCTATATTTTTGTCTTCTAGAATCTTTTTCATTTTGCAACATCGTTCGTGCTATTGTTGGAAAATTTACCGATATACCGGTAAATATTGCATAATTCGTATTCTATAGGGAAACAATGTAAGAATAAGTGTGTATATATATAACTAATAATTGTTACCATTTCGTTCGAATAGCATACCTGTCAAAAATTTTCCCCTTCGTGCAATTTCCAATTCGCGCAAATAACAGCTTGTTTCGCAGTCTCCTATATCGTAAAACCTTATAAATTACAGATGAAACCTACCATCTAGACGATACAACGCACACGAGTAAATCAGTCGATCGGCACACACACACACAAGCTAAAAGTAATGAGCTGTTCTCGGCTCGGTTCTCAGAGCTCTTAGCAACTCATTGCTCCTCGTGTGTATGCAAATTTCCATCTCCGTGCGCGCAACTTTTCTTCTTCTTCTTCTTCTCTTTCGAGGAGCGAAAAGAAACCTGAAAAAAAAACACACACACACACACATTGATCTTTAACTCGCGCATCGCTCGATCAATTATACGAAATCATTAAATCTCGCCTCGTCTCGCCCGGACTCGTTAATGACGCATTAGCGCGCGCGGAAGGCGATCGACTTTCGAGCGTATACAAGTACAAGTGCACATCGGCTCGCGTTCGAGGAGGAAAACACGTGAAAAATCGAGAGCCAGGCGCTTCGGCCATAAGAGCAAAACGGAACTTTTCTCGCGCGCGTCGCGTCACGCGCCGTCTGCCCCGAGAACCAGCCAAGTAGATACACACATAACCCACACGCGCGAGAATATAATACACTTACATATACAGCGTTACGCTTGTCACGCAGATAGTTCATTAACGGTACGATCCCAAACTCGTGCGCGCGAGTTACTATATATTATATACTTACTCATTATCGCTGTCCGCGTATAAAAGCATAGCTCGCGCTGCTGCCGCGCGAAAACTCAATGGAGGAAGAGAGAACGAAAAAAAACCAAGATCCGCGAGAGAGAGAGAGAGAGAGAGAGAGAGAGAGAGAGAGAGAGACGAGCGTAAAACGACACAAGTGGCGCAGCAGAGAACTGAATGATCGAATAGAATATATCGAGCCTCTCTTTCGCGAAGAGAGAACTCTCTCTCTCTCGGAATGCCGAAAAAAAAAATTCCCATGGGGGCGAGAGAGCGTAGCGCGAGGAAGTTAACAATGACTTCCCATAGAGCGGTCTCTCTCTCTCTCTCTCTCTCTGGTTATATGGCTTAAATTTCAAGCCATTGCGTGAAGAGTGCGCGCGCGCGAGCACAAGCTTGAATTGCGGAAGAAAGAAAAGAGCCGGACTCGCGCGCGCGGCTATCAAGCAGCGCAGAAGGAGCGAGCGAGCGAGAAGGAGAAAGAGCTACAAAGCGAAGAGAAGAAGAAGAAGAAGAAGACTTTTATTCTCCTCCTCCTCCTCCTCCCTTGCCTCCCTCTCTCTCTCTCTCTCTTTTCGCTGCAGCGACGACGGCGGCGGCGGTGGTGGCGCGGCGGCCGAGATCCTGTGAGAAATCTTTTCTCTACCAGCAGCGCGAGCGCGCGCGCGGCCCCCCCAACCCAGACTACTGTATATATACCTATACTTCCGCGGCTGCTGCTGCTGCTGCTGCTCTTTTCTTCTCTCTCTCTCTCTCTGTTCGCGAGAGCTGTTATATGCCCTTCCAAGCCTTGCTGTATATATAGGAATTCCAGGAGAGTACCTATGCTCTTTTTATTGCGCGAAAAATTCTCTCGAGTCTGTGCCGCTGCTGCTGCTGCTGCCGCTGCCACTCTTGTGTGTGTGTGTATATATATAGGTATCCGCGTATACTTACGAGAGGAGGATAAATTGTGTGTGTGTGTGTGTGGGTATAGGTTAGGCCGCGCGGCGGCGAGAGAGCGCGCGCGGAGGTGTAGAGAGCGGAGATAATATATAGCGCCTTGCCTACTAATGCGACCGACTGGCACGGATATCATCCCCCCGCTGCTGTATACATTATCTTGGCTATCTGGCCGAGACGTTTGTCGCTGGCACTTGTCCAAGCTGCGCCCGCGAGTGCCGAGAGGACGGGGAGCATAGCGTATATAATACAGAAGTCTCGGAGAGGAATGAATTAACAGTCGCGTGCAGAGGGCACCTACACGGCCACATCTCGCAGGGCTGCGTGGAGTGTGCACAATCTAGCAGCAGCAGCAGCAGCAGCAGCTCTCGCGAGAGAGCGAGAAGCGCAACCCGAGGGCAAGTGAAAGTCTATTTCACCGGAGAGCCGCGACTGTATGTGTGTGTATACGTAGCTATGTGCGGCTTTTGTCTATATAGGATATTATATACAGCTATACATGTATAACAGCTCGCAGCCAGAGAGAGAGAGAGAGAGAGAGAGAGACTCGAGGAAGTTTGCACACTGTGTGTAGGTACGTTATAACAGTCAGCTACAGCGGAGCTTTATTATGTGCGGGCTCCGCTAACTCTCGCGCGCCCGCGCGCGACTATATAGTTCGAAAAACTTGCCTGCGCCTGAATGTGCACCTCTCCCCCCGCGCTGTATATATAGCGTGAGAATATATTAGCCGCGCCGCCGCGCGCGAGAGAGAGAGAGAGAGAGAGAAGAGAGGCGCGATCGAACTTTATCTCGCGCTCGCGCGCGGCCGAGTCAGTTATGCGGATGTGTGTGTGCGGGATCAATTATGAACTCGATAGAGCGTATACTTGTATACTTAATATACTTATATAGGAGCTCGGAGAAAGACTATCGGGGATTCGGCATTGTGCGCTTATCGCCACAGCGGATCGTCCATTGCAGCCGGCGAGAGAGCTGTCGCGCGCAATCTGCATTTCATTATGCTGGGCTTCTCAGGCTTCTCGTGGATTTGGGAAGATTGTCGGGCGCCAAGCTCACGAATTGCACGCTGTATATAGTTATAGTATACCCGCGCTACGACTGACATGACGACTCTGCGATCTTTTTCGGGAGGAGGGAAGGGTGGTGTGGTATACAGTGGGGGAGAACGTCACGGAGTTTGATTGATGGTAGACGAAGCGTCGTGGCTTCTGGCGCGAAGGAAACTGTTTAGGCTAATTGTTTTCCTCGATTTTTCAGGCGGTCCTCGCGATTTTCCGCGCGGAGCTACGTGTACACACGAGGCGAGATAATTATTTTCACAGGTTAAAAGTTTGCAGTTTACAAGTCGGCCGGATAAATCATTCGGTGGTATGACTGTGCATGTGTATACTGTATTCTTGTATACTCTCTTTGGCTCTTTTGTTCTGACGAAATGCCTCGCGATTACCCAATTGTAATGCATGAAAATTTTTGTTTAAAACGCGCAGAGTCTGGAGTAGGCGCGCAGTGTTACGCAAGTGGCGAAATTTGATTTACGATGATTAAGTCAGCCGATTAACCGCTATATATAAAGGAAAAACATTTTCTGAGGGTAGGCGGCTGATCAATCAAAGGTGTGGAGCAGCACACGCTCTTAAGACGCGATTAGCTACAGAAATGGAAATTCACCGCTGCATTCGCCTATGAGAACGTAATATTCCATTATCGCGTGCAATGGAACGCGTTAAAACTATCAATATAGTTTTAACGCGAATTCTTTTTCTGTGCGCGGATTATGCAAGCCGTACGAGAGCAATGCACGTATATGTACGAAACTTCAATTGAAATCCAAGTTTTTTTATCGAGGTGAAAAGAAATATGTTATTCGATGCGAATCGTTTAATTTACTTTAATTAAAATTCCGAATTAAAAAGTTAATCTATGTTAGATATTATTTTAAAAAATAAACACTTTTTCGAATTTCACACCGAGAGAGAATCTCCATATTCCTCGAAAGAGCAAAGATTTTATCGACGCAAGAATAAATTAACATCTCGTTCGTCGCATAAATGGATGTATAATCGAGTAAAGCTTAAGCATAAGCGAAGACGATGATCGGCGACTAAAATTGCAGCCCTAAGCACATCGATTGTAGAAGCCGATTAACCGAAATAACAATGATTTCCAGCAAAAGAGCCGCATCGAGCATTGTGGAACCGAACGAAAATTCGTCAAACGCAATTAGTCCGCGCGCACAATTCAAATCAATTCCGGCGAAAATTTCGCAAGCCGCGCGCGCAAGAGCTTACAAAACAGTATGAGCGCCTCGATATTATGCAGCCGGTGCGCCGCGCACGACTCGCCAATTTCTCGTTATGGGGGCTTCGAGCCTCGAAATCGATCGCGGTTAAATTAATGTCCTCCAAAAAAAGATCGGAAGCCGCGCGCATACTGCATATTTACATATATATACTAAATACTTATATATACAACGTGTATCGGCACGATCCCGAGCCACCGCACGCGTGTCCCTTATTCACGTATATGTATATATATACGCGCGCGCGCTCATAATAGCCGGCCATCCGAATATAGCGCATATTGTCAACGGCGTATCGGGATAATGAAAATTAGCCATTAACATAACTGGAAATTACACGGGGCCCATCGCGCGCGCGCGCGCGCTGTCTGTTATATTATACGCCTCGCGCGCGCGTTCCGTTATATATGCGCGCATATATAGCCGTATACGTGTGTATATAGTATATACCTATATAGTCTCGGCTGCGACGAGCTCTCTCTCTCTCTTTCCCCTACATATACGCATATAGGTATAATATATACGTATATACACTTTGAAGAGCGCGCGTAACGTTTTTTTCCCCGGAGGTGCATAACTCACGAATATATACGAACGCGCGTCGTCTATCTATAGCCAAGGCGCGCATATGCGTATACTTAGTACTATACAGGCAAATATCCATTGGAGTTTGTCCGCGAGTGTCGTAAAACGCGTCGATGCGGAGACACGGCCGCGCGCACGCGACCGATTCCCAGCCTCTGTATATAGTATATACTATATATGTATATACGAAATTACAATTAGTCGACTTATTGATTGGCTCTTTATTGGGCGCGACGCTTCCTTTTCCAGGGAACCTGCAGAGAGAGAGACAGACCTTTTCATTCGAGCCCGAATTAGAGCTGACGCTCTCGTCGCCGCTCCCTTTGATCCTCGGTATTATTCGAGCAAACGACCTGGACCGATATTGCTCGGGAATTATTTTCTCAACTGCCGCCGCGCTCGCTCCTTTGCTTTTTCTATTTTCGTACGCGCGCGCGCGCCTTGTTTCCTTTTTTATTCTCTCTCTTTTTTTTTGTTCTCGCGGCTGCACGCGCGCAATGAAGCGTCGATTAGAGATCTTTGCTTTTTTTTTTCCTCGGAGGGGAGGGACTTTAGTCTCCGGGTGCGCTTCTGCGCGCGCTGCGGGTTCCGAGTGTGTGCAATGACGAAAGAATAAGACAGAGTTGTATATCTTTGAATGTATCGTTATTAATCGTTTCACTTTCGCTCTTTTGACATTTTATATTGACAATTTTTCGTCTATTTACAATGGTTTCTTGTTTGATATAATGATACAATATAATAATTAATTAATCATAATTTTACACGGCTACTACAAATATACAGGATTTGCATGTTTCTTTACAAAAAGTTTCAATCTACTACGAAATTCTTTACAACGCTTGTATTTCTCGCTTAAAATTATACAGATGCGCAAATTGGGGGGGGGATACGGGAAAGAACATTCGAATAAACGGACTGGAGGGGTGTGGAGAAAGAAGGAGGGAAAAGGTGTCTGTGTGTGTGTGTGTTTTTGCGTGGAACGTCGGCGGGAAAAAAATAAAGATCGACGCGACTGCAGACGAGCTCCGTTTCCTGGAAGCGGAGCTAGCCTCGTCGCGACGATGCAGTGCGTTATAGTCTCTTCCCGTCGAGGTCCTGCGTGACGAAGAGATTTTTCCGTCTTCCTTTCTTTCTCGTTTTCTGCCTTTTCTCTACAGTTCGGATAAGTAGGATATGAGATAGTTGAAAGAGAGATGTACAATAGGGAAAAGATGTAAGTACAAAAAAATTGACAAGAAAGTCGTTACGAAGATCCAAAGAGTAATCGCATAATCGTCTTGTCTTGGTAAATTGCATGATCACTTTTCTTTCTTGTATCCTTCATTCGCTTGCTCGAATGAACGAGGGATGAAGAGAGTTGGCTTTAGGACGACCAGCATCGCTCTCGCGCGCGGTTACCCGGACTCACCGAGTCCGCAGAGCTTTTGCAGAGCTGAACGCTTAGTTGCGCCCCAAGTCTGACTTTAACATTTATCATAATAATTTAAGAGGAACATTAATGAATCTTGGTTCATCATCATCATCATCGATATATATCAATCTCGTCGTCGCTAAGTATATCATCGTTGTCCGATATTCCATATCATCTAACATCGTCATGATCATATTATATCACCCAACAATATCATCATTGTTTTACATTTATAAATAAATAGTTTAATCATCGAGAGAAATCGTACCGTATAACAAAACAGTCGTATCGTTATAGTCACATACACGTTATAGACGCACACAAGCGCACTCGCGCTCGCGGGGGCGGGCAACGGTGCCAGCAAGATTATCACCATCAAAGTCTTGAATACATAGTCGATCATACGCAACAAAGTCTTATACGCGTACGCCGAACGGTTAAATGCGCCGTGGACGTAAAAGCTTGCTCGCACCGCGTCCGCTCGCATGCCGCGAAATCAGCCGCTAATAGCACAATATAATGCCGGACTTTGGAATCCATCGCCGGCGCGCACACGCGCGCGCGCAGCGCTGGCAATTTGTCGGTGCTGAATCGAGAATCGCCAACCGTTCGTATGACGAGTGAGCTGGAACTGATCGTTAATCGTTACAATGAAAAAAAAAAACGCCGAACACAGAGAAAAAAATCGCACAATGCGCGCGAAAAAAAAAGAAAGAAGAACAGCTGCTGTGACCATAAACGAGATCGTCAAGAGTGAAAGCTATCGAAGAAAGGGTGGCGATCCTCGATTCTTTTTTTTTTCTTCTCCTCGCTGCGTTCTGTTCCAGCGGTTGGCGCCGAAAAACACCGCGTCCACACGCGGGGACGGGAAGGTCAGCTCGGTGCGCGCATCAGTCCCTATTTTTCTCTCCCTCGTATACGCGCGACTCGCGAGGCTTCTCTCTCGTATACACAAGTGCTGCGCGCTCTCGAATGAACGACGGGCGACGCGCGCCTCGCTCGCACCCGTTCTTTTAACTGCGGGTAGCGCGCTTCGAGTGCTGCGTATTTTTAGATTTCAAGACGCTACTATCGCCTCGCAACACAGACTGTCAATGAACTCGCGCGCGCGCGCGCTGAGTGAAAGAGAAAGTCCTCTTTTCATCTGCTCGAAGAGAGACGGAAAGAGAGCGAGCGAGCGAGAGAGAGAGAGAGAAAAAAGGGAGTATCACACTTGTTGACGGGCCTGTCCCGATCGAATTGCGCGTGATTCGACGTTTTGTCCCGAGGAGAAAAGCGCCCGCGGAGCTTCTCGATAGCCAGGAAGGCAGTTGTAGGCACACGCGCCTTTGTGTAATTTCCATCCGAGCTCGCTGGGCGGCGAGAGGGGGGGTGGGTCGGACGAGAATTACAAAAAAGTGGCATATCGATTGGCCGCGAACGATGTCGTTTCGCCTCGGGACAGACCGCCAGCGTATGCGCGCCTCCTCCTTGTTTGTCCATCGCGAACGGACACATACACGAAAAAACACAGTCACTTTTGTAGCCGCGCTCGCGAATGTTTCTCCTCACTGTAACAGCAAAATACACACACATATCGGACAATACAAAAATGCATACAATACGCAATGAACGAAGACGCTATCCTCTCACGTATACGCGCGAAGAAAAAAAAAATTGGCGGAACAATGATAATCAGGCGACCGATTACTTTAGAGCATCTTATCCGGTGTAGTAGTGATTAATGTCGTAAAGATAGTGGATAAGCATAATTATAAAAATAATATTATAATTAATAATAGAAAATAACAATTAATAATAATAATAAATTAGTTCTGTACAAGGCGCTTCGAGCATGATACCTATTTAATAGCTAAAGACAGGCGGAGCACTGGGATCCGCCCACACAGCATCCATTTGTTGATTTTGCCTTAAGAATCTAAGAAGTCGCGTGTGTTGTCCGTAGGGCTGGCTAGTTGTCGCTAGTAAGAAGATTCAGTAGATAGAGCACAGAAGTGTCAGTCAATGGAATTGAAAATTCGTCGTCGCGGAGCCGCCGCCGTAGCTAGACCTCCGTTGCGAGCGTCGCGGCCAGCGCCGAGTCATGCCTGTAGTGATCGTCGATTACGTAGACGGCGCAACCGGGCGTGTCCGAGCCCTTGAGGGGAGCCTCGCCGTCCGGCGGCGACGGCGGCCTCGTCTCCGTCAGCGTCGTGTTTGGCCTCTTGAGGTCGCCGCAGCTCGCGGCCGAGCAGCAGCTGCCGTTGTCCGTCGTCATGAGCATCGATGCCCGCTTCGAGTCCATCATCTGGCAGGGACTCGTCCGCTGCATGCAATCCTTCTCCTTCTGATAGAGCTGCTGCGATGCCCTGTGGGCCGCCGCCTCTGTGTTTAGCTGCTTGGTTATAGCAGCGCCTCGTTGCCGCACGTCTTGTACCGGTTCGGGTTTATAGCCCTCGTCGTAAGCCGCCGCTGCTGCAGCGTTGTTCACACTCTTGGCTTGCAGTCTTCCCGCGCTGGAGCCGTGCTCGAGGCCCTGACCGCAGCCGGCCGCGGCCGCCGCCGCCGCCGACTGAGCCGTCCAGGTGTTCTTGATCATGTGACTATCACCATTGGACTGGAGCTCGCCGGGTCGTTCGCACAGCGCCGCCGCGGCGCGCTTGCTCATGCTGCTGTGCACGGCGTTGCGCTCGTTTTGCAGGCGCGCCTCCTCGTCCGCCTTGGCCTGCTCGCGCTTCTGCCGCCTCTTCATGCACATGACGGCCAGTGCCGCGAGTAGCACGAATGCCGGCACCGCCGTGGAGATGGTCGCTATGACGACGACGTGCTCGGTGCTGAGAGCCGCGTGCCTCGCCTCGGGTTTCGCGGCCACTGGCTGCAGCTGCTGTTGCTGCTGCTGCTGCACGGGTGGTGGGGACCAGTAGCCGGCTCGCGGCGGAGACTCGTTGCAGGTCTCGCCGCGCCAGCCTTCGGGACACTCGCAGACGAAGCCGTTGACCCGATTGCGGCAAGTGCCGCCGTGATGGCAGGGCGAGCTCTTGCACTCGTCGACGTCGAGGCTGCAGTCCTTGCCGGAGAAGCCGGGCTTGCAGAGGCAGCGGTAGTCGTTGGTCGTGGAGACGCAGGATCCGCCGTTGGCGCAGGGCTTGGCCAGGCAGTAGTCGACCTTGTCCTGGCAGAGCCTGCCCGTGTAGCCGGGCACGCACTGGCACCTGAACTTGTTGACGAGGTCGACGCAGGTCCCGCCGTTGAGGCAGGGCTCGCCCTGGCAGTCGTCGACGTTGTGGTGGCAGCGCTCGCCGGTGAATCCGGGCGGGCAGGTGCAGCTGAACCCGGCGACGAGGTCGGTGCAGGTGGCTCCGTTGGCGCAGGGGTTCTCCGCGCACTCGTCGATCTGCTTCTCGCAGTCGGGCCCGGTGAAGCCGGCCGGGCACTTGCAGCTGTATCCCTTCTCGCTGTCGTCCTCGCAGGTCGCGCCGCGGGCGCAGGGCGAGTCCTTGCAGGACCTGGAGCTGACCTCGCAGTGCCGGCCGCGCCATCCGGCCGGGCAGGCGCACTTGTAGCGCCGGCTGATGTGCCTCTCGTCGGTGTGGGTCTCGTTGGTGGGCAGGCAAGTGCCCTGGTTCAGGCAGGGATTGGCCTGGCAGTCGAGCAGGGGCGTCTCGCAGTCGGTGCCGGTGAAGCCGGCGGCGCAGGCGCACGTGTACGAGCCCTGGCCGGTGTTGAAGCAGGTGCCGCCGTTGCGGCAGGGCTTGTGGTTCGTGCAGAAGTTGAGGTCCTGGTTGCAGAACAGGCCGCCCCAGCCCTCGTCGCAGAGGCACTCCCAGGGCTTCTGGCAGCTGCCGTGCAGGCAGCCGGGATAGCGTACGCACTGGTCGCAGAACGCTCCCGTCCAGCCGTTATGACACCTGCGTTATCGGGAGAAAGCAAAACAAGCGCCATTAGTTATGCACGTCGCAGGGCACCTCTCTGTGTCTCTGTCTGGCTGTCTAACAATGCCGAGCTCGAAATTTTCGCAAGATCCCATTAGCGATCTTGACGGAGGGAGAAAAGTGGGGGGGACAAAATGGTAAAAAATTTCGAGCACAGGCAAATTGCGAATGTGATTCACGTGTAAAGCGCGCGCGCGCGTGTATGTGCGAGAGTCTGTGTGTATGTGTCGCTGGCCGATTCGTGTTATATACGAAGAGAGTCGGGTGTATAGAGTTCCGCTGGCTTTTGAAAGGTAGGTAGGTAGGCAGAAAGAGGAGAGAGAGAGAGAGAGAGAGAGAGAGAGCGCAGAAAAGCTGCAGCAGCGGCGGTGGGTATAAAGAAGCAGCAGCAGCAGCAGCAACAGCAGCAGCAGAGGATGTGGCGGTCGGCCATTACTTTGTCCAGCACGCGGGGGCCCAAGAGAGGAGGAGTAGGAGGGAGAAGAGGAGAGAGAGAGCCAAGCTAGCCGTCCGAGCGAAAAAGAGAAAAGGAAAATGGGAGAGAGGGGGATGAGAGCGAGAGAGAGAGAGAGGAGGGAGGGGGGGATGAGTCGCCGGCGAGTAGTGTTCCCACGGTTGAAGCCGCACGGCAGAGCCGTTCAGTATGCGGGTCAAGGAAAGGTTACGCTCCTCTCCGTGTGTCTGCTGCTGCTGCTGCTGCTGAGCGAGCGAGCGAGCGAGAGAGAGAGGAGGAGATATGCACGTACGTGAGCCCTCTCCACACACCACCAAGACTAGTCTCTCTCTCTCTCTCTCTCTCTCTCGCTCTCGTCGCATGACTATACCATTAAATCCCATATACACCGGGAGAGGATCCGCGAGGAGCTGCCGCTGCTGCTGCTGCTTCTACCTTTCTTCTCGTCCTTTTTTTCCTTTCTCCCTCTGAACGGCCCCCTCTGACTCCGCTCTCTCTCTCTCTCTCTCTCTCTCTCTCTCTCTCTCTCTCTCTCTCTCTCTCTCTCTGTATATATACACGTATATACAGCCACATGCACATCTATACAGCTCTCTGGTCGTCCGGTCTCTCTCTCTCTCTATCCTCCCCGCAGCAGCAGCAGCAGCAGCAGCAGCGGCTACTTGTTCGCGGGATTCTTCGCCAGAGAGATCTTTTACGCCCGCACTGACTCGCGCGCAGGAAGGAAGGAAACTCGATTTACAATGTCTACGCGCTTATAATTGCGCGCGCCGGACTCTCCTCTCGCCATCGCAGCTATATACGCGCATATTCTCTTTCCATTTCAGCCTACGCGCGCAATGCGATCGTACACAAGTATATACGCGCGCACACAGACGCTCATACGCAATATTAAGCGTATGTACATGTATAAGCGCGCGACTCATTTACGCGCGAGAGAGAGAGAGAGAGAGAGAAAGAGGAGAGAGGAGAGAGATGCGCGAAATTTTTACTCGGCGATGTATGCGCGCCTGCGCGTCTGAACGTGTGTGTGTGTGCGTTGCGGCGGAATTTGAATGGGACCGATCCCACGGCTGGAAGAGTTGTACACGTCTCGACTCGCGCGCGTATTTCCGCGTCAGCGCCGATTTCGGGGAAGAGTACGCGACGGGAATCCGAGCTCCGAACGAAATGAAATGAAAGAAAAAAAAAAGGAGCGAGCGACTGCGCGCGAGAGAGAGAGAGAGAAAGAAGAAACGGAGCTGTCAAGTGAGTAAGCGCTCCGAAATCAATCGAGAGAAGAGAGAGAGAGGCTCATCGTAGCATTATATAGTTGTATACAGTCGTCCACAAAAATGAAATTCCGTCTCTCTCTCTCTCTCTCTCTCTCTCTCTGTGTTGCTCCTCGTCCAGTCCTATCTGCATACGTCCGCGTGTGTAGTGTGCGCTACGTATTGTATGTATGTGTGTATAAAAGCCGAGTGAGTGAGAGACTGGTAATACTCACGTGCACTCGTTGGGTCGGCTGCAGTGTCCGTGCTGCTCGTCGCATCCGGCCAGGCAGTGGGCTGAAACAGGCAAGAGGAAAAAAATCCAGAGGTTAAAACCAGGCTTATACATATATACTTGCGCGCCCCGGCTCTCGCGTATATATACACGCACACACACACACACACGTCCAACATCCACTCTCGCGAGCGCGCGGATACACACACACATACATTCACCGGCGGCAGCAGCTATTTCGCCCCGGCTCTCGAGAGGTCGATCGCGTACCTCACGACTCGCTCTCGCGCAAGAATGCATAGCTATAGAAGAGAGAGAGAGAGAGAGAGAGAGAGAGAGAGAACCCGCGAGAGAGAGGCTATACGGCCCTTTCTCTCTATACGCGCGCGAGATGCGCCGCGGCGGCGGCGGCGGCGGTGCCGCGCGCGTGTATATAGCTTCTTTGCCTCGGAGACTTTTTAGCTATGCCGATTTCTGCAGCAGCAGCAGCAGCCCGCTCTCTCGACGACTCCAGTGAAAGTGCATCCATCTGTACACATCTCTCTCTCTCTCGCTCTCTCGATCTCTCGATACGTGCGAGAGGCGCTTCTCTATGCACACACGCGCGAGCGCGTGTACGAATCGCAAAGTTTAAGTGCTCTCTCGAGCGAGCGAGACGCGGGGCAAATCCGTCCGGGTGACCTTGATACCGAGGAGCGAGAGAGAAAGAGAGACTTGAGTGAGAAAGAGTATGAGAGAGAGAGAGAGAGAGAGAACGAAAAGGTCCCGCCGGTATTTATAGTCCCCTATACACCGGCAAAGCACGGAGAGAAAGAGAGAGAGAGAGAGAGATCGACGAAAGGAATGGCCGAATCGCAGGGATTCCACCGATCGCGTCGTCGTTCCCTTGTCGCCGCGAGGAAATAGAAAGAAAAAGATCCCGTGCCGCGCCGCATCAGCAAGAAGAGCCGAAACTCTCCGAGGTTCTCTCTCTCTCTCTCTCTTCTTTATTTCTGCATATAAGTATATACGCGTCGCGACGAGGGAGCGACGCGAGAGCTTCCTCCTCCTCCTCCTCCTCGACGCTAAGCGACGAGAGCTTTTTTAAATGACTGATCTGTCTCTCGCGGCCCTTTAAACCACCCCGCGAGCGCCTGGGCTACGCGAGAGAGCTGCACTGCACACGGAAAAGGGGGAGAAGAAGACGACTCGTCGTCGTGTACACAGAGAGAGAGAGAGAGAGAGAGAGAGAAAGAGCCGAGTGCGCGCATAAGGCGCGCTTTCAACGGACTTATCGATTTTCCCCAACTGGCCGCTTTTTATTACAGCACACCCCGCGAGACGGCATTGTGCCGAGGTCCTTTACACCGCTCGCTCGCTCGCTCGCTCGGAAATACCCGAGCGCGCAAGTGGATTCGTACGGAGAGTTTATACAGCGCGTATACGTACACACGTATATGTATACGTATACGAGTACGCAAGGGGGTTGCCGCGAGAGAGAAAGAGAGAGTACATAGAGGAAAAGTTGCAGGCGTGCGCGCGCGCGCGCATGTGTGTGTGTGTGTGTGTCGGCGCAGCTGTTGGGTTAAAGCGCCGCAGCAGCTGTGCCGGCGATCCGCAGCTGCCCCGAAACGCACCGACCTTTCCCCCCTGCTCTCCTTAGCTATTCTCCGTCTCGCTCGTGCACGCGCGACGACGCAACCGTTAACGCGTAGACCGCGTAGAACAAGTAGTAGCAGTAGTGGCAGGCAGTAGCAGTCCTGTATACTAGATGCCTCTGCGAATAATGCAGTTGATCCAAGAGTGAGAAAGGGAGAGAGAGAGAGAGATACGTCGAGTTTGTCGGTCAGCTTACGGAGAGGAGACTCGCGGAGAATGAAAGAGCGCGCGCGCGCGCGCATGCACACATACATGCAGCAGGTGCAACGACCGAGGCGGCGGCGGTGGCGGCGGCGAGTCGAGGCAGAAACTCGATTCCTTGCGACTCGACGGAGACGGAGCCGACGACGGCGACGACGACGACGAAGAAAGTAAACCGAGGATTTAACTACGATGATAATTGCGTCAACTGGCACACTTCTTTCTTTCTTTCTCTCGCGAGGGAGCGAGGCTCGCTCTGTACGCCGCGTATTGCGCAATAACCGGGCCCGATTTTACGCGATACAGTCCGGGTTGTAAAAATAAAAAAGGACGAGAGCTGCGTAAAGGAGCGGCGCTCTCCTCCTGCCCCTCTCCCTCCCTCCCTCCCTCGATGAATTTTCGCCTGTAGTTTCGAGAGAGTACCTACACACACTCGCGTACACGGGGCTATACGGACAGGTAGTCAGAGAGCCAGCCAGCCGTGAGCGGACCGGAGAGTGAGTGAGAGAGAGAGAGAGAAAGAGATTGCATGCGCGTGTACGTGTGCACGTATAGCAGCGAGAGAGGCGAAAAAGAAAAGAGAGGCCCGAGAGAGAGAGAGAGAGAGAGAGCGTGCACGAGTCGTCGGCGGCGGGCGCATGAAGCGTGGGAAGTTGCGCCGAGCGGCAGCAGCAGCAGCAGCAGCAGCATCGGTAAGGCCGGGCCTACCTACCTCAGCCGGCCTGCTGTCTTCCTCTCTCTGCCTCTCTCTTTCTACACACACGTACGGGGACGCACACAGCCCTCTGCTCAGCTCCGTCTGCAGGTATGTATCCGAGCAGCAGCAGCAGCAGCAGCCGTCGCGTCCCCTAGCAACCGCGGCCGAGCCAGACACACTCTTTCTCTCCTAGGATCTTCCTCGCGAGCGCTCTCGCGAGAGATTCGTGCTTGCGTAACCGCGCGTGAGAAAGCTTTATCCCCTGAAGACGACGACTACGACGGTGACGACGATGATGATGATGATGACTTACGGGTAGCACAGTAGTCGCCCTTCCATCCCGAGAGGCAGACACGCTCGCCGGTCGGCGAGCACCTGTAGTGGCCGAAGTTGTCGTCGCGCGGCCTGCACAGGTTCTCGCAGCCCTTGCCGTAGTAGTGGGCGGCGCAGGTCACCCGGTAGTCGTAGAGCATGACCGAGTGCTGCGAGCGATGCTCGTCCTCGATCCATTCGGGTCCGACGTCGAGCCAGCGCTGGGTCGCCAGCCGAGTGATTATCACACGATCCGCTGCGCTCGAGCCTGCAATTAGAGAGGAATCATTGAATCATGCGCGGCTTTTGTGCATATACGTGTGTGCACTGCGGTCTTACGCTGTGCACGTGCGCGTGTGCGTGTGTATCTGTACGTATAGTCAGGTTTTCGGGACAAAGGCCCGGTTGCGCGCGCGCGCGCGCGAGAGAGAGAGAGAGAGAGGCACGCGGAGAGCGAGGATAGCCGGAATAGCTGCGGCGCTGGAGGAGAGGAAGGAGGTGGGGGGATGTTGTTGCAGGTGTACTTCGGCGGAGGGGAAACCGGGCGAAAGGCCTGAGAAAGGAAGCAGCAGCAGCAGCAGCATCCGAAAGACCACTTCATATGTGCGAGTGTGTATACTGTGTACGTGTATTGTCGGCTATATAACACACTGTGTTATAGCAGCTCGATGAAACGGGCCCAAAAGAGCAAAAGAGAGAGAGAGAGAGAGAGCGAGAAGTTGCTTGCGGGAGATACATAGGATATTTCGAGTGCGCGGCATTCAAATGAGGAATGCGCGAAACTACGGCTTAGCAATGACCGCGTGTGATCGTGTATATTATGTACAGCGTGCAGGCAAGTGCATCTGACTCCGCAGCAGCAGCAGAAGCTCGTGCTACTGCACACATGTCTCTCTCTATCTTTCTCTCCTCTCGGCTCTACACTGCAGTGTTGTATACGTATATATAATACGCGATGGGAGAGGGAGGAAGGGGCTCTCGAGTTACTAGCGGTAACACTAGGCTGCCGCCGCTGCCGCTGCTACTGCTGTTGCAGAGAGACAGAGAGAGAGAGAGAGAGAGAGCGACGACACATACGCATAATACACAAGAGAGCCAGAAGGGAGGAAGGAAGGAAACACTAGCGCTCTCCCCGGGCCACGTGCACGCGCGGTCTAGTTGCGCAGCGCGCGCGCGCACCAGCTCTCCCAGCTGCGCGCTCGCGCTCTCCCGCAATGCCGCCTCATCTCTGCGCGCTGCTCTCCGCGCGTATATATATGTGCACGTGTGCGCCAGCAGTGCGCGTATATGTGTGTGTGTGTGTGTGTGTGTGTGTGCCGTGGACTTGATGCGTGTATATGCGTGCGATGTACACGATGACACTTACCACTGGTGAGATGCGTCGCGTTGTCCGTGTTGTCGTGGAAGGCCTCGACGATCAGCGAGAAGGTACCCTGCGAAAACCACCGTTATCATTAGCACACTATTCCAATGTATAATATACGCATACAAGTTTTACAGTATACAGGGGGTGCGTGTATCTCTGTATCTGGACGAGCGCAGGGAGAGGAGCGAGAGGCTCTGCGTAGCTACGTCCAAGCGAGAGGGAGAGAGAAAGAGAGAAACACGCCGGGGGAGGAGAACGAAGGAGGAGGAGGAGGAGGAGGAGGCGAAGAAAGAGCGAGGAATCCCAAAGAATGTCCCGGCGAAACATTTGTCAGGCAAGTGAGTTATGTTTGCGCGTATTTTCGAGGCTGCACACACGCGGACGGAGACACCGACACGGACACATATCGCCAAAAGGGCAAAGGAAGCGGCGAGCGAGAGAGGATCGGGCTTTCGCGAGGAGAGCAAGGACAGCTCTCTCGCTGTACGGCCCCGCGCGCGCGCTGAAAGAAAGTAGTTGGAGGAGGAGATAAATTACGGAGGAGACAAATGCCACCGTGATCGGCCGCTAATTTATTACAGAGATTGGAATTAAGCCGGCAAAAAGGCCGCGCGGCGTGCCGGCATCCCGGGAACAATGTCCGGCGAAAAAAGCGCCGCGCGCGCACTCGCTTATACCAGCGCACACGGACGCAGAGGACAGACGCACACGACACGCACACTCGGAGGAAAAAGAGAGATATACGCGCGAGCGTTCCCACGAGTGCAGCCGCGCAGCCGCCGCTGCAGTAGATCACGCGCGCTATGCTTTTCGGGAAACTCCTCTCCGGCTCTCTCTCTCTCTCTCTCGCGCTTTGCGGCTAATGCGCATCCACACGCGTACACATAGAGAGAGTGGAGAGTGGAGAGGCGCCGCTCGATATTATAGCAGCGGCCGGCGCGAGCAATAAGAGCCGAGAGAAAGAAACAATAGCCCCGAGGGGTAGTAGTAGCCCTCCTAATTGAGGAGGTAATGAGGGCTACGCCGCGACTGATCAGCTGATCGGACAGTGAGCACGTGTCGCGCCTAAGGGAAGGACCATTCTCACGTTTATGCTCTGCTCCCGTCTCGGAAGCAGCAGCCGTAGCAGCAGCAGCAGCAGCAGCAGCAGCATCGCAGACTCGCGAACGAGAAGAAAGCGAGAAGCAGAAGAAGAAGAAGAAGAAGAAGAAGCTGCCCCGGGACACAAAGCCATTTCACCGTTATTAGCCGAGCGTTCGCTCCCTCTCTCTCTCACTCGCACACCGTGGCTCCCTTTGATTCCCCGAAGCATGTACTTTGTAGCGCTGCGTTTCGGGAAAAGCAATAAGGCCCGAGAAAAAGCGAGAGTAGCTGCTGCTGCTGCAGAAGCTTGTCATTTAGGGACGAAGTCGAGGTTCGACGAGACGAAAAGCGAGAGTCTGCACGAAAAAGAGGAGGAAGGTCAATCTTCTCTCTGCAGCATCAGCGGCAGCAGCAGCGGCAACGCTTTGGTTTTATAGCTCGCGGTAAAACGCTAAAAATACACGAGTAGCACAAGAGAGCGCTGCTCTCTCTCTCTCTCGGTTGGGCGGACGCCGCCGCTGCCGCCGCCGCCGACGTTCCCTAATTATGCTAAACGCTAACTACCAACGCCGATCCATTCATGGGGCGCGAATCCCTTCTTATAATACACACGCGCGCGCGCGAACCAACGACTCCGCAGCCTCGGCCATCTGCGCGCAGAACGCGGACTCCTAGTCCAGTTTGCTCTTTGTCTAGGACGAAGAAGAAGAAGTAGAAGAAGAGGTGGGGAAAGGGTGCGCGGGGATGCGGTTCGACGAGAACGAGACTCGCTCTCTCGGGTACTCACCGGCCAGGTGAACTCGAAGGGGAACCTGATGGGATTGGCGAAGCCGGTGGTGGCGGCCGACGCGTCGCTGAGGTTGCTCAGGACGCTGTCGGCGAGCACCGGCGTAACCACGTCGCCGTACGTGCACGGCGTCGTCGTGTCGATGTTGGCCTGGTACTGCTTGAGGCAGACGCGGAAGCGCGTCCTGCAGACGCCCGGGCACTTGCCGCCGCCCGCGGCCGGCTGACCGCCGGAGCAACACTTGCCCAGGCTGTCCTTGCCGTTCTCGTTCGCGAACGACCTGAGCCGCAGCTCGAACACACCCGAGGCCTGCACCACCTGCAATGTCCCGCGAATTCGTCGATATTAGACTAGATTCTCTTTCGTCTGTTTATTCAGTATCTTAACAATTCCAACTATCTCTCTCTCTCTCTCTCTTTCTCTTTCTCTCTGTGTAAGCTGTGTGTGTGTCTACGCGAGTGAGTATTAGCCGCACGACAGAGCAGGTACGCGTCCTCTGTTCTCTGATTGTAAACAACAGAAAGGAATCGTTGTACGTATGCCTGTATGCTCGTGCGAATAAACGTGTGTATATTTATATACGTGTGAGAGAAAGAGCCAAGTAAGTATAAGCATATATATATGCAAGAGAGAAGGAGAGAGAGAGAGAGAGGCGTTCGGCCTGAGAGAATCTATTCGTGGATCGGCGAACCGGCGAACTTACCGAGGGCAGCAGCAGCAGGAGGAGGCAGCAGCAGAAGCTTGCGATGATCATCGTCGTCGTCGTCGTCATGTTGATGGCTGCGGGGTCGGATCTCCGTTCGCTCTGTGTCGCGGCTGCGGGGATGTTGGGTCGGCGATGTTCTGTCGCGGCACAACAGGCGCACTAACTACTAGCTCCTGTTGGCGACGGCCGATGTACAATGGCAGCGCGGCATGACAACACTTGCACGATTTTTCCGCCGTACGCAAAAGCCGCAACGAGATGGTGGGTGTGGGAGCGCAAAAAAAAAAAAATTATTTCGATCGTCGATGTATCCGAGGGAACACTTCACACGCGGACACTGTACTCCTTGCGTTACGCGCGTCAAACTGTCGCGACTGCTCTCGACACTTTTTTTCTCTTTAATCTCAATTCAATTATTATCCTTTTCGCTCGTCCTCGCGCTCACGAATTGTCAATTCGTTTATCTCATGATGACGGAGCCGGTGTCGAACTGCCGCGCCGCACTGTGTCCCATTATTGTGTGTAGAATGCGTGCGCGCTCTCGAGGAAGCAGCAGCAGTAGCAGCAGCAGCTTGCGCGCGATCGTCCGAGCCGAGAGATGCGAGAGAGAAGGAGTGCGTGGAGAGTTGTTGGTCGCTCGGCGCTCCGGGAGAAACTGCGGCTACCGTGCGCCTCCGCTGCAGTGCACACCGACGCTACACGCCGAAACACACACTGATGGGGAGAGAGAGAGAGAGAGCGCGCGCGGAGTGGGGGTATACGGGGTAGCAGGCGCGTAGTAGTAGTAGTCCCCCTCGCCTCGGCGCACTGTGTGTATTGGCGAGCGGCGCGGGACACCTGGCGCCACTCCGCGGCGGACCGGCTGCAACTCACTTCGGTATCTATAGGTATCGCACACGGCTTGTATATATATACGCGTGTATACCCGCGGATATATATGCCGATCTCTATAGTCACTGCACACACACGCGCGCACTACTCTGGAGTCTCGATGGAAAAAAAACTCGTCTCGGCAGCGTGTATGGTACGTAGACCTGAAGTGCGGAGTCCTCGCGCGCTCACGGGCGGATCTTTCGAGCTTTCTCGCCGGAGTGCAACCCTCGACTGGAGGTTGTCGCGTCGCAGGCACCCCTACTTATAATCGCGCAGGGAGAGGGTAGCTTGGCCCGCCGCGCTTCGCTGCTGCAGCAGCGCGTACACAGCGAAGGGGGGAGATCACACCGGCAGCTGCAGCTGCCGTCGCCGGCTGCACACGCGCCAGCCGCCCCCACCACCGCGACCCGGGCCACGCGTCGCTTTCCTTTCGCTGCTGCTGCTGCTGCTGCTGCTGCGGCTGCTGCTGACGAGGACCGACGACGAGGATGACGGTGATGGTGATGATGATGCTGCCGATGTCTTTTCTCTCTCTCTCTCTCTCTCTCTCTCTCTCTGCGCACACACAAAACCCATGCTCGCGTAAGTATGCGTGAGAGGGGATCTTTGGAGTGAGGCTGTGCAGCCAGACGTAACCTCGTTGCCCACTGGCTTCGTGCTTTCTTTCTTACGTATATACATATATAACCTATGCCGCCTGTAGAAACTAGGATGTTCGAGGGGTGCATCGACGAGTGGACGCACTGTCCGCGCGGTCGTTTATACGGAAACGCCTTTATAGACGATGATGCGCGCGCGTGTGGTGGACGACGTCTTCTTTTTATACGCGCGCGCGCGATGTTTACCTATTCCGCCGGCGATTTATGACTTCATTCCCGATCTCATCCGGGGATGCGAGAGACGCAGAGGCGCAGCGAGAATTGGCGCGGGAGAATACACTTTATGTATATACTCACACTTCCTCTCTCGGCGGCGGGCTGCGACGGATGTATAATTAATTCCGTCGCGCGATCCTCGCCACACGAAATTGACAAACAACGTCATTTCACCGAAAAAAATAAAGACTCCGAGAGAGAGAGAGAGAGAGAGAGAGACAATGGGTTTTGTACTGTTTAAAGACGTCGCGCGCGCGCGCGCGAGTGGAGAGCTGAATGCATGAATGAATCATACAGGGAACACAAGTAAGAGGGAACATTCTTGCCGAGGACTCCGTTCTTAATTGTCCACAGAAATTCATTGAGAAGAAGAAAGCTTCATTGTGCGAGGAGAGCGTCTGTCCTGGAATACCAAAACTTTGTGGGGATCGGATAAAAAGAATACGATTGTGATTATAAGGCTTTGTTGTTTATATATTATCTTTCTCCCCCCCCCCCGCCTTCCTCTTGTCTCTTTCTCGCCCAATGACTAATTTCGACTTTTACGAGGCTCTTGATCTCAAAGCATCGCGATTAAACACAGTAGACGCACATGTTTAAGGAGCCAGAGAGAGAAAGGGGGGAGCCGATCGAAAATATCAACAATTTAAGAATTTACAAGATCACACCTGTGACACTACACATGCGCCCGTTTAACCGCGTATTTATATTTACTTGAGTATATAACGCAGAATAAAGGCCCTTAAGGTCGCAAACCCCCGCGGGAGAATCTGGCGCGAATTCCGCAACTACGATGTCTCGCGCGCACTTGTCTCACTCGCTGCTACGACGAAATCTCGCGCGGCTATATATTGCGTTTACATCTAATTATACGAGCAATATATAGGATAAGAGGACACGCTGCAGACGCTGCGGAACTATGCGATGGGCGATGTCGCCGGCGCGCGAGAATAGCGAAAAAAAAGGGGGCGCTCTAAGCGGGGACCGGAAGCGGTTCCATCTGGCTCCTCGTCATTCTGACCTGTTGAACCACCTCGTGACCGGAAGTATACGCACACACACACACACACGCCACACTTATACGATATACGCAAGACACGAGTCTATGTAGACCGCGTCTCTTATAGGTTATAGGCCCGTATATACGTACGCGCGCGCGCGCGAGAGTGTGTAGTCCTTGTGCCCGCAGAAGCAGCAGCAGTCTTTTTAGCGCACGAAAACAACGAATGGAGAGCAAGGCGGATTGCGAGAGAGCGAGGTAGCCGGTATATAGAGGTAGGCAAATATACGCGTACAATATATATATACAAATACATTATACACATATCCGAGGGAGCCTATATAGCTACCTTTGTTTTGCTTCCGATTTCCGAAAAAAACACAAGCTGTTGCCCCGGAACGTGAGAATCTCTCTCTCTCTCTCTCTCTCTCTCTCTCTTTCGAGTGCGTGTATGCAGTCTGTGTGTGTTTTGAAATCCGAGCAATTAAGGTATCGAAGCTGAGAACTTAAAAAAACACATCATGGTATGTATATGCCTAATGGAGATACTTGCAATCGCTGCACCTTCAAAATGAGTTGGAAGCGAGGAAGCCTATATACAATACTGGCAGAGTTCTATTCGCGCCTCGATGCGTACTTAATACTTCTATATATACGCGCGGAGTCTCGTTCGCAGCTGTCGCGAATTTTCTATATAGGTATAATGGTATACGCATAAACGTGCTGCCCCGAGTAATTTCGGCTCTGTCTCGCCGCACATCGCTGCAGGCAGCCCTATAGCCAAAAACCGCACTGCTCTCCGCTCTGTGAAAATCTCTGATCGGCAGTACGTAGGCTCGAAGCTCTTCTCTCGCGAATAAGCTCAAGGACAAAGAGAGAGAGAGAGAGCAAGAGTGAGCTTGGGGCCTCATGCCCCGCGGGGGAAAAAAAGTGGAGTCTACGGCACAGTGTCGAGCTCTCTCTCTCTCTAGCTATGCACACATTCATTATGTAGGTATGGTATACATATACGTGTATACAGAAGCCGAAGCTCTTTGGAAAGATTGGCGTGTACGGGTCGATCGCTTCCGGCAGAATCGGGGCCCGGCGCTTCCGGAGTGGGGGCGGTATACAGCGCATGTGTATAGGTATAGCAGTAGCTTCTATATACAATACACGCACACACGTATGGGTATAGTTGTATCCAGAGAAGAAGCGAGAAAAAAGCCGGAGCCGAGTAGGGGGGGAGGTAAGAGGAGAAGCGACGCGCGCTTGGCGGTGGTCGCGTCGCAAGGGGCAAGTGGGGAGCGGCGGCACGCGCCCGAAACTCGCCGAGTCTCCCCGAACTTTTGCAGCCGCGCAGCGTTTTCTAGATGTATTATATACACAAGTATATACGCACACACGCCGCTGATGCTCTGCGCGTATCATATATACTGTATAACGCGCACCTACATATACATAATACATATACGCATACGTACATGACGCACACGCCTATATATATCTATATGGCGGGCATACTTACACATGTGCGCCCAGCGGTACGATAATAATCTGCGCGAGCGCGCAGCTGCCGCAATGTGCACGCGCTTCTGCGTTATATACTTACGCAGAGCGTAAGAGAGAGAGAGAGAGAGCACTACATAGCGATGCCTATACACACGCGTGCGTATATTACATGCGTGAGCGATGCACTTGAGCGAGCGTATAAACGCACAGTGCTCTCTCTCTCTCTCGCCCCGGCGACTGATAGCCTTTGCACATGGGGCCCGGTTTTTGCGTATCGAATTTTGCCGAACGCGCAAGCTGGCGCATAGTCATTTTTCACCGCGCGCGCGCGCGCTGCCGGCTTAACGCTAATTAATGCCTGGAGAGAGAGAGAGAGAGAGAGAGAGAGGAAAAGGGATAACGATAAATTCGAAAACTCCGATGGTCCCTTCGAAGCGAGCCGACTACGACTCCTCGGCTCGTAGGTATATACAGCGGACGAACCTCTGACCTGCGGCTGCTGCTGTTGCTGCAGCAGCAGCAGCAGCATCTCGCGCGCGCATAAAGAGAGATGGAAAGAAAGAGACTCTTGGAAAAGAAAGAAGAGCCGCCGTCTGGAGCTGCATCTGTTCGACGTATACGCGCGCGCGCGCGCTTTTCTTCTCGGCCTCTGCGCCTCTCTTTCTCTGTGTGAACGTGCGCGCGCGTATAAGTGTATGCGCCTCGAGAGATGAGGGAAAAACCGTATAGGGAAGAAAGGAGGGACCGGCTGAGAAGTCAGCCGGTCCTGTGCGCCGATGCATTTTCCTCGCGCGCGATCCCACCGCCGACAGCTGCGTTTCGCCTTCTAGAGTATTATACGTAGAAGGAGACCGGCTGCTATACCTATACTACTACAGAGCTATGACGCGCAGCGCAGCTAAGAGCCATCGAATTCGAATTTAATAGCTCTGGCCCGGCGTGTGGCGCGCGATCATCGACGTATATGTGCTCTACACTGCTTTTCTCGCGGGGGTAAATAACTTGGATTCTTGGGCTGCGAGGAAGGCGTGCTGCTCGATCGGCCCCTCCTGTGGTCAGGGATATTTATTGAGACGTCTCCGGCTGATCGGTGTAATTGTAATCCTTTCATCGGGCTGGGAAAATCTCTCGGTTCTTTTTGGAATGCGCCTACTGCCGCGTCGACTCGCAGCTCGTTTACAGAGTTTAATATGGGGGTTTGGCTCTATTTAACATCAAAATTTTTTTCCAGTAACATTTAATTGTATTTATTTGTTATATTACTTTGTCGATTTTAAGATTAGAAAATAATTTTATTTTTGGAGACTTACTTTTACCATTTTTTATTTTTTGCATATTGATTGTTTGGGCAACAAGTCAAAAAAATTTTAATATATAATCTCATTCCAAAGATATTTTTCAGAATATAACCTCTATAAGTTAGGATCCTTTTATTTTTGGCTCGATTTACGCATTCGCATACGCATTTACAGAGATATTAAATTTCATTAATTTCTGATTCGAAGATCGTCACCGTTCCGAAACTTTCTCCTCGAGAAAGCCAGGAGGTACAGATTTTTTTAAAATCTCGTTTCAAGACGTACCGTGAGAATCTCTTAATTAAGATATCACATCTGATATACTAAAGTACCCGAATACACGCGTACCTACAGATATACCTTTCTATGTTGTTTGTATCTTCAGGCTAGTGAGGGAACTCGCCAGATAAGCATTAGAATGTCTCCCTCCCTTATCTCGAGTAGTGTTTGATTTTCTTCTAAAAAGTCAAACATTATCTCGCACACACCTTTCGGGCATCTAAAATACCTCGTGTATACCTGATGCATTAACTACTCGTGCAACATCTGTCTACAACTATATAGACACTTGTCCGCGACTGCGCGAGAATAAATACAGATATTTTCGGAAAAAAAAAGAAACTTTCTCTCTCGCTCGCTGTCCGTCTCCGATACTTACAGACGCGTTATATAGTTTGCAAATACACAACTGCAGATCCGCCGGGCGTTCCTTGCGCCGCTTGAAATAGATCGACAGCCCGCGCGCAAAAAAAGCTCTCAGGGTCAAGATCGCCGCCGGTGAGTAAAAACCGCGAGGCTCGCACGAAAATCTCGTGTGTGTTATATACATATATAAGCGAACAGACGGCGGCCCACACGGACAATCACAGACGGCCGGACAGACACACGCGCACGTGCGGAGTGCATGTATATGTATAATAATGACTCGGGAGAGAGGAAGAGCGCTTTTTAAAATACCTACGGGAAATCCCGTCCGAGTGTATAACGTGCGGTATGTACACTATAGGGCACAAAGGGCCGAAGAGCGTATGCTAATGATTATACCTACGCGCTGCGCGGCGCAACCCCCGAAAGCCGCCCGACGAGAAAGCAGAGATAATAGAGGCGAAATATGCATAATATATCCGGAGAGAGAGAGAGAGGAAAAGCCCGCAGAGGAGATTCGGCTCACGTACGCGTATGCGGCTCTCGTGTGTATAACGAAAGGACGAGACGCGCGTGTCCTACCCCCGTCCGTAAAAAGTGAGAGAGAGAGAGAGAGAGAGAGAGAAAGACACGAAAAAAGATAAAAGCTTCCGCGCCGCGCTGCATCGGAATATACGTATACGGCGTTGGTGGCCCGGTCGTAAGAGAGAGATCCGATCCCGCATGCCGATCGCGCTTCTTCTTCCCTTTTCCGACAATATAACGCCGCGCTGATAGCGCGTGTACATTATAGAAGGTCACGTGACAAAAGGCCGCGATTCATACGTGCGCATTGTCCATTATATACATGTATACCTGTAGTACACAGCTGCATCCTCGCGTCCTCCTTCCTTCCCTTTTCTCGCATATATATATATATATATAATATATAGGTATATAGGTGCGTATACCTGCGCGCGTTGCTGCACATATCTACGGCTTCGTGTACACAGGCGCAACGTCACGCAACTCTATACATACGTGTATAACGCGGTGCACACCGAGGTGCACACGGTGTATATACGTAGGTACTACGTAGCAGCGGCGGCGTCGTCGTCGTCGTCATCATCAGTCAAATCCGAACGAGGGTCAGCGCCAGTGTGCCAGCCGGCTGCGTTATATCGATCGATCGAAGCTTTCCTGCCCCGAATACTGCACGCATACATACGATCGACTATATGCTTTCCGCACACACACACACGGTAACCCCTTTAAACGTGCACTGCCGCGACGCTTAAGAAAACTGGGCTAGCAATAGTAAGCTCATAAGTGCTGACGTATATACACGCATGCGATATATACATAGAGGCTTTTCCGAAATTTGTGCAGCTGCGCTCGCGCGCGTCGAGAGTCTCCATTCACCAAATCACAGGCACACACACGTCTCCCGGCGCTTATCTCGCTTCCGCAGTATTATAGGGCATAAACAGGGTAGACGCGGCGCATACACAAGGCCGACAATGACGCCGTTGTTTAAGATTCGACGAGCGCGCGACATACAAGCCCGAGCTTCGTATACGCACGCAGCACTAATACGCACGCATCACGCGCGGGAGCTCGGAAATTTTCGGCCCCAAGATTATTACTATGTTGATTTTCGACGATTGAATGCCTAAACGGATTTTTCAGTTGTCGACGTTTCGGTAATGCAACGGGGGGAGGGGGAGGGGAGGGGAGATGCGCCTGCGGGGCTTTATTATAATATTGAGGGCTTTTATCTCGTGGGACCACACCCGATATTCTTCTCCGAGTTCTGTCTGTGCGATGCCGCGCAGCTCGACTGTATTATACGCGTATACGTGAGGCTTTTGCTTAATGGATTTGCTCCTCGATTTCAATGTCTATAGGAAAGTTGACAATGAGGAGGATTTTATTTATAGGCTTTTCGTCTATGTATAAATCCAGCGCGCCGAGGACGTGATGGCTATTAATGAGACGCGGGTATACGTATAGCCGGGGAGAGACAGATTGAGATTCGGAGTTGTAAAATTTTTTTTTTCTGATTCTTAAATAATTCATTGTCAAGCGTAGTGCTCCTGCGTTTGGAAAATTTTGTTAAACGTTTCGTTGCTGTGCGCATGAAATTGTAGATTTCACGGCAAAATTAAGTATATACGTTTTCGAAATTTCGATGGAAAAACGCGTCCAGATCGTCCGCAGGACTACAGTTTACGAACAAGCCATTAATTTCCCCGCACTACATCGAAACGCAAAATTAAATTTTTCAAAATTCCCATAAAAATAACGCGTCCAGATTGTCCGCACGTCTCTATAGTTTACCAACAAGCCATTAATTTCCCCGCATTACATCCCTATATGAGAATCCAGAAAACTTGTTCTCTTTCAAGCCAAAAGAATCCCCACACACGAGGCGACTAATTCCAAGTTTTACCTCCAGTCGGCCGTGAAATCACCTCTGACGCGTACATAAAGACCTTTGCTCTAATCGTAAGAAAAGCGAGCTGCCGGAATAATTAAGGCGTGTGAGAAAATAACCGACTATTAGAGCCGCGCATCAGGCACGCAGAGTGTTGTGTGGAGACGAGCGCGCCTATATATATATATACGTATGCATTATACATACGCACAGCACAAGAGAACAGCGGTGTATGCGGAGCGTCTGATTCAGAGGAATAAAAGCGCAATCGGCTAACTATTAATTAGCCGCTATAATACACGCGCGGCGGCGGCAGACGCGTATCGCATCTGCCCTCCTCGTTACAAAGCTATATACACACACACACGCGTGTATATAGGTATATACAATATATACGTATAATAGACAAGCCGCGGCACATAATGAGATAGTCGATATCGAATCGAGGCTCAAAAGCAGATTTATCGTATTATACTTACGGCGGCGGCAGGGCAATGAGCATCTGCGGCTTCATTTGTTTCTCGCTCGTGTGTATATGCGGCTGCGCCTATATAACGCGACTATCCGGGGGTTGCGGCTGAAAAAAGGCAGACCGTCGAAAATAGTCGCTCTCTCGCTCGCTCGCATTATGCGTTCGCGCGCTGTATCCCTCGCCGTTATTTCTTTTTCCTCTCCTTTGGCCCTCTCTAGCTCGCTTGTATATATACATATACATGTACAAAAACGGGCGGGAAATACTTGGGAAGGAAGTGGATCGGTTTTATTCGGGAGCTCGGCGTACACACGCGGCCCGCGCGCTCGTCTACTGGGAACTTGTAGCGCGTAAGTGTGTTATAAGCGTATGTGCGCGCGGAGGAGCGAGCGAGAGATGTGAGGAGAACACGTGTGTGACGAGGGGATGCGAGCAGAGAGTGAGAGAGAGAGGAAGAGAGAAAAAACAAGGTGGTCGCGTATATAAGAGAGCGCGCGAGAGAACTGAATATAGCGGAAGCCAAGGTGGTTACAGCCTCCTTCTACGGGCCACTTCCGCCTCTCTTCTCTTCTCTCTCTCTCCTCCGCCTGTATTATACACATGTGTGTGTGTGTGTGTGTGTGGGGGTCTGGATGTGCATGTGCGTATCTCAGAGACGTACTCGCTCTCGGTGTGTGTATATCTGTATATATCGTGTGCATCGAGGAATACACCAAGACACTGGCGCCCAAAGTTCTACGCGCACGCATTCAACTCTTCTGCTGCCTCTTCTCCGCTATGTGCTCTGCCTTCCATGTATTCTTTTCTCATATTTTCGGTTCGGCCCATTGTACGCACCTATATATGTGACGCGTGTATACATAGTCTTGTATATGTGCGCGCACATCGTCGTTCTCCGCGTATATGACCAATTCTTCTGGAGAAATGCACTATTCGGGGGTCCAGAAATAGGAATTTCTTTTTTTAAAGCTACTATAGAGGTTTCGAATCGATGAGACTTTCTTCTGCAAGTCGAAAGATAATCAAAAGTATACAGACGTATACAGAGGAACGTTGAAATAATAACGTCTATAGTTCTATACGAATGTTCCCGTGGCACAAGTAAGATTTTAAATTGCACTACAATAACGTACAACAAAAGAGCTTTAATTTAAAAAAGCAATATGCCCAGATTCGATGCTCTGATCAAAAATTATGTCCGTTTAAAAAGAATAAAAAAATAAGAATCCGAATAGCCGATTTTCTTGTTTTCTCCATATGTTTCCCTCCCCATGTCAAATACTCATGTTCCATGTTTCCCACGTTCCTCTGCATTTTGACTATCTTTCAGCTTACAGAAGAAAGTCGGATTGGAATAAGACCTCTAGCTCAAAAAAAAAATTTTTCTAGTAGAATTGAATATATATGTACAAAGAGCGCACCGTTTGGAAAATAGCGCAATAACGTAATATTATATATTATTGCGCAGATTTTCATTTATTTCGTTTATTAAAAATTCCGCGTATTTTGGATGGAACTTCGGTTGGAACGCGAGGTTTATCGAGAATCACTCTTCAATGCAGTCGTACGCCAGAAGCCTATAATTTTCCATATACTATACACCACTACGCACAATACCTGTAAATAATGTAAATTTAATTTATACCGAGATTCCCGTAAGCTCCCGTACTACAGCTATATAACTCATTCATCGCGACGAACCCTACATATGCAAGCCTCATATACTATATTTCACAGGAAAATCTCTAAAGTCAACAGTTTCCAACTTATAACACACAACCAGGCCGTTTTTCAAAGGCGTTAACGCAATACAGTTAGAATCTTCCTATTGAGCGACTTACGCGCGGGCACAATCACGCTCTCGCTGCTCATTGTACCTGCGCGCACATGTGCAGCCCAATAAATGTATATAATACGAAGGCGCGCACGGAACGTTCGTTTTTCTCTCTCCGTGAGAGAATCGCTCGGTTCTTTCCGTTCTCTTTCCGCATATGTCAGGAAGTAATCCTTCGATAAATACACGCGTATCGACTGCGTACACAGAGCGCAGGGGCGACGGCTGCAGCGCATTCGCGGAGTCGAGCATCGATTGCTCGCGGATTACCGCAGTCGGATATACGTATGCGCTTATAATCCGATGTGTGTTTGAACAGGAACTCGTCTCGAACAATTAATAATGAAGGCATGTACTGCCAGCTATGCCCCTTCGTGTGGATATCTCGGTTCGCACATGCGGCTTCCGGAAACGTATGAGTATACGTATATGGCCCGAAAAAAAGCCATCCTTTTTTTCGTTTCCATCATCGATCAAACGTGTATACATGTAACGTCCTCTTCGTACTTTGCATACGATATGCGGACTCGTATAGAGACGTACAATTTTACGCATATGTATATAGACGCGGAGAATCGAGTGGCACTTGACATTAGCGGACGCGTATAATACACGTATAGTATAGGAAGTGAAAAAATGAACGATCGATTTCCCAAAGAGTTCGGGAGCGGAAACAGCAGCAGCAGCAGCAGCAGCAGCAGCAGCAGTAGTCCTCTCTCTCAGCTGTCGTAGCTTCCCACGCTGCGGATGTGTATTATAGCTATAGGTATACCGAAGGAGAGGCCGAGAGAGACGAAAGAGAGCGAGCGGTGGTCTATAATATACCTGGAGTATTAATATATGCTTCAATGTGTATTCGCGTACGGAGGAAAATCTAAATTTAAATAAAAGACGCGTATACGCGCGCGCATACTTACATATACATATATATAGTGCGCGGCGGTTCCGCAGGCGCGCCAAGTATGCGCGCAACGTATGTGGCATGTATATATGGTGCACACCCGGGCCATTATTACACTTTATTAAAACGCGAGCGAGAGGAACGCCGTCGCTGCCGGCGCAGACGACTGCAGCAGCAGCAGTCGACGGTGTATATAGAGGAGGCTTTTATTTTTGGAGCGCGCCGTGTACTCCAGAAAGCGTATTATCGCTCGCTCTCTTCGCGCGCCACGCGGTTCGAGTTAAACTTAGGTTTACGGGGAACGTGACGCAACCCCGCCCGCCGGTGTGTATCTTCTCCGTCCGTATTATGCACGGAGCATGTGGCTGCCATTACGCACTGTATATACGTTATACACGTGTATTGGAGTTATAGGAGCTGATCTCGCTGAGGCGATGGCCATCGGGAAAACTTCAAGGCTATTATACAGATGTGGGGGTGCGTCCAGAAGGGGTTGCGACGATACTCGGCTGTCTCGCGCATCAGCTGTCGTACACGTATATATGGTGTGCAGGCCGTATCGCGCGTGCGTGTATATAGGGTTGTGCGCACAAGGGAGAGAAAAAGTCGGCCGTAAGAAGAAGAAGAAGAAGCAGCAGCGTTTCCATATAACGTGTACCATGTGCAAACGCGCGCGTTGCGTTATAATGCACAACGTCTTCTCTCTCTCTCGCACTGGCCCCTTTTTTTCTGGGCTCTCTCGACCGTCTGTCTACACCGTGTATAATGCCGCTGCGCGTGTATTATATATACCGCTCTCGCGGATGCCCGCGTTTATGAGAAAACACGCGGCATGCGTATATACGTGTATAACTATATAGGTATATGCGTATATAACGTATAACGCTACGTAGTGTATGTGCGGCGAGCGGCCGAAGGGATGCTGCTCCCGGCTCGTTCTCACGTAATATACTCAGTACCTTTTTGGCTTTCTTGAGAACGGAAGCATTATGTGGGTGAACGTTTTAGGAGGCCGGAAATAAATAGCGAGTTCTTTTTATTCTGCCTCTCTCGTCCTTCTTCTTCCTCTTCTTCGTAGTCGGCGGCGGTATAATAGCGGCGCAGCGGCTTCTTCTCATATTTGCGCCTTGCGAAACTGTATAACCTGCGCGTTCGCGGATGTCGCGTTTCTCGAGTCTCTTGGAGAATTCAACAGTTTGTTAAACGAGTGTTGACTAAATAGTTGTTGACTACGGTGCAATAATAACAAAGTCAGTCTGGTGGAAAGTAGATCGGGTTTGTGATAATGCGATGTGTGCTATATTTTTTATGTTAAATCGTCGTAATACACTGCTTGTAATGTCGTTATAAATCCTGCTCCCAAAATAGTACAAAATATAATCAGTTATGTCATGATAACAATGATGTATGATAAGTTATGATAAGATTACGTTATAATAATAATCGTCACAAATTATGATAATATGACATTCCAACCATACTTTGCAGCAAAATTTCTAGCAAGGCAAATGACAAAACAATTCTCGATTCCAATTTGAAATGCAGGTCAGGCTAAAAGTCACACGAGCGAAAGAGAGAGAGAGAGAGAGAGTCGCTTTTTGCTCATTTTCGGAGCTGATTCATCAGAAATGTTTGACTCGAGAGCCTATATAGTAACTCGCGTGTATAGGCTTGACTTGAGTGATCGAACAGTTATTACTGAAATAACTCTTTCGGGAATGAGAGCTTCTATATATAAACTGCGGGGCTGCGGCCGCGGGCTTAGAAGTGCTTTAATCGGGTAGTTGCTCTGTGTGTGTTGCTTGAAAAAACAAATTGATACACTCGCCGAGCTTTTAGAGGTGTTTTTCCACCGACAAAATTTATCCGTCGTCTTCTCTCGTTTGAACCAACGCGCAAAGACGCGACAAGCTTTTTTTTCATCGTTCGTTTCGGTTTTCTCGTTTTAAAACTTTCACGTGTGCAGCTCCGATATATACATAGTACCGCAGGCAGCGAATGAGAAACTGGTTCAAGATAACCAGATGACCTTTTTATTTTTAGGTTTTTGTTTAACGTTTGTCGTATACGTACGCGACTTCAATGGAATACCTCGGTTTTACTGTTCAAACGAGAGAGAGAGACACAGAGAGAAATTTTTCCGTACCTTCGAGGCTCGTAAGATTATTTCGGATTTCCTCCCGCGACTGCGGGGAAGCACATAATTGTTCCCATAGTAGAAACCAATAAATCGTCCCGGGACAAATTTGTACGTTATGAGCCTTCTCGCGATGCAAACTAAAAATATCGCTCTCTTAAAAAGCGGCGCATCTCCTTCAAGAGCTTTCGGTTACCTCTTAATGATTTTAAGAGCCTTAAAACAATTCTAAATATTGCTGCTTGTTAGTGTAAATACTGCAGTCTCGCGGCTCTAAATATAGTAAAGTATTTTGCTTTTGGAAAATAAGCTTTTAGCGCCACTGCAGTGTTCGCTTCGTGATATTCGTGTACGTTTACAATTTTTCAAATGCTGGTTATGTAAATATTAAGTCTATGCACGCTTTCGTCATCTGTACTTGAAAGGTAAATAAAAATAATAAATATTATATGAGGAATATATATTAGAATTTGGGCAGTTCAACTGTAATAGATTCCATCGTTGAAACAAGGTTTCGCAATAATTTTACGAATTATTTTTTTTTTTTGTAAAATACTAGGGTTCCATGTAAGACTTGAAATTACTTCGCGGAAGTGACTCTCATCACAATGACCAATTCCTCGAAGTTAAGAGCATTGTGATTCAACTCCTTCTTATAATAGTACACGGCGTTCAATTAAACTCTAAGAACGTAAAATATGAATTTTTATTTTTAGTATATACCACTTTCTGATGTACGCGCGATAACGCACTGTTAGATAATACATTTACCAGTTTTTCAATCGCATTTAGATCTACATAGCATTACGTTGCGGCGTTGAAATTTCGAAGACGGTACGTCATAGGTTTTTTAAACATATAGAAAACGGGAACGGAAAGTTAGCCGCCGTTTCCAACGTATTCATGTCCATGCAGTCAGATCTATTCGGAAACCAAATCATACGGTATATTTATATATACCACATACTAACCTGTTTAATAATTTTCGGAATACCAGCGGAGCAGCTGCACTTGGACGTTTCGGCAATTTTCTACAAATTTTCCGATTTCCCGCATCAGGATATCTTTGGCTCACCTTAAGTCCGCGTCAACAATTCAAATTCCGCGCCCTTTGATCTCCCTTGTAAATAAACAAATAAATCAAATTCCGACAGCCCCCGCGAAGAAGCCACATATTCTGGCATCGCCTCTCGCACTTAGCGCAAAAAAGCGAAATAATATCGTCTGCTCTCTCGCAGCTCTCGCAACAGTGTCATATTTCCAGCCATTCGGCGCCTATGCCAACGTCTCTCTCTCTCTTTCTCTGGTCATCGGTAAATCTCCCCCAACGACTTCACTTTACATTTGTCTCTCTCTCTCTCTCTTGGGAGCGTTTGCGCGCGAATTTTCGCTTATTTTTGTTTACTCTCCCCCTCGACTACGGCTCGACGAGGCTGTTCTCGCATCCCGAAGTGTCGTCCGAGAATAAAGCTGCATCGGGAGCGCCGTCGCTGCGCGACGACGTGTATATATATAGGTATATGCGCCACGGCTTTCTCTAAAACCAATGGTATATAATATAAAGTATTTGTCCGCGGTACACAGCGCAGATGCAACCTTTCCCAACCGTCCCTTCGCCAGAGACGGATTTTCGAGGATCGTAATAATAAGCGCGCAAAGGGATGTACGCGCGTAAGTATATACTATATACCTATATACGTACATTTTTCACCGGCGCATATGTCTCCTCGGCTTTTCCGGCTGCAGCGGCTTAAAAAAAAAGCTGCGTTTCCCCTCGAGAGGAGCGAGACGGTAGTAAATAAGAGCATTTAACGCTTTGCTCTAAAAAATTGTCGTTCTCTCTCTCTCTCTCACGTACACACACTCTGTATATGAGGCTCTTACAACGGGGGGCGGAAAGTCTAATCCCGGCCGGTTTTCCGGCCTCTGCGCGCAGCGCCTCACTTTTTTCCGCACCTTTGTTTTTTCAGGCTTTCGAGCTGTGTACATATACCTATATACCCATATCGTGTATCGTCGCGCATCACGTTTATGACGTATGTGCGCGCGATCAATTAGTCACGCGATTTTTCGAGCTGCAGGCTGCCGAGTGTGCATTATATACGTATACGTATACTATATACATAGGAATAAGAATAAAATAAGCGCTGCAGTGCCATCCCTCGCGCGCGAGGCAGATGGCTTGTATATACGTATATATAGTGCGAGTATCGAATCTGCGGTTGCGCGCAAAGAGCCTTCCGAATTTGATTTTTAATTATAAAATTATACCGATCGCGGCGATGATCGGCGGAAGTGAGCGAGAGAGAGAGCGGTAAAAAGGTGTGGGGATACGCGCATAATATATATGTATATATCGTGCGTATGTAAGGTGCACACTGCACATACGCGGGAGAACAGGAAGGAAAAAAAAAGCATTATACGCGTCCGCGTATGGTATATACGCATGCGTGAAAGCCCGTATATATATACATTATACAGTATGCATTATACATATATATACACGAGTCGCTTTCACTCCTCGTTCATCGAACCATAATCGCATTTCGTCGGACACACACTTGTGTGTCCGCACGTGCGCTACATCATATTATGCTCGTCGCCCGTCCCTTCCTCCCTCCCCCTACACTATATATATTATACTCCCCGAGATCCTTGCACCCCGTGTACAATCTGTGTATATATACGCGGATACGCGTACGCGTATAAGCTCTGTCGCGCAGCGAAAGCTTCTTAAAGTTGGCCGGATTATGAAGAAAAAAAAAAGAAAAAAAAATATAAAGTCTCGTCTCGGCGAGAAACAAATCTCACCGCAGAATGTATACATACGTATACGCATAAGTATACAGTGTGTATACAGGCGCGCGCGCGCGTGTGTAGGGGGAGGTTTCGACCGCAATCGCAGCTGCGTCACCTGCGCGCCAATCTGCGACAAACATTTTGGCTCGGTACGCGGTGCCACACACACAATACACGCGCCGAGAGAGCCGCGCCGCTGCAGCTAGGAAATAAATATAGCGTAGGCGAAATTGCAGCGCAGCGCGTCAGTTGGCCACTCTATACATTATATTGTGTGCGCCGTACACGCAGCAGGCGAGAGGGAAGACTTTCAATCGTCCTGTTTAATAAATTGGATTTTTCGAAAGATTTTTTTTTTTAATGGACCGAGAGTGTACGATGGATTCTTCTGGAAAAATTTTTATTTTAAACTTTGAGGTTTTGGGGCCGACGGGACTTTCATCTGTCAGCCGAAAGATATAGTCAAAAGTGGAGAGGAACAGGGGAAAAGTTACGAGGCATTTCACGTTTTCTTTACAAAAAATTAATGCGTCAAAATACTAGAATAATAACGACTATGAATGTTCCCGAGGCACAAGTAAAATTTTCAATTGCACTGCAATAAATTACAACGAAGGAGCTTTAATTAAAAAAAAAATATACCCAGATTCGGTGCTCTGATCAAAAGTTATGTCCGCGTTTAAAAGAATGAAATAAAATAGAAATGCGAATATCCGATTTTCTTTTTTTCTCCATGTACCTCCCCATATTAAATCCTTGTGTTCCATCTTTCTGATATTTTCATCAGCATTTTTGGCTATCTTTCAGCTTACGCGGAAGGAAGTCTGATTGATCCGAAATCTCTAGCTTTGAAAAAAATTTTCGATTTCTGGACCCCTGAAAAGTGCATTTTTCTAAGAGAATTGGTCATATTATACATACTTGTGGATTATTATACTTACGGAAATATTAAGAATTATGCTACATTTATAACATCCGTTTGAAATCGTACGAACATAAATCAGGTGCTTGCGTATAATATATGCCTACAATATTATTATTATAATATCCCGACTGTACATCGCATAAAAATATTTGACAGGGTGTTCGACGTATAAATAATAGGCATATTGTACAATGCAACTGTTAATACTCTGCATAACTAAGCAGTCAAGATAGGAATAATGGGAACAAGAGGAAGAATAGACCGAGCGAAGAGTATAAAGGAGCGAAGCGGCGTAAAAATACGGAATGACAATAATGCAGGTCGGCTGTGCGTTTAAAATCGCGGCTCTCGCGTCACCTGCCCGCGCGAGCGCGCGGCAATCTGCATCGGCGACAAAGGCTCTCCGCAGCGACGTACAATATGTACAATACAATAAGCAGCGCGCGCGCAGAAGAAGGCCTAGGAAAAAATTGTGCAGCGCGTCAGTTGGCCTGCACTACGACTATACCATCGTATATATATATATCCCACTGCGGAGTACAGAGAAAAAGGGTGTATTAGACATTAGGTATATAGAAGAGGCATAGCATAGCCGCGGCGGCGGCGGCGGCGGCGGAGCAGCTATATCAAGGGTCTCTCGGGGGAAGCAGAAGGTGCTTGAGCTGCAGATGGTGGAAATCTCGGGAACGAGAAGAAGTGGAAGGCGCAGGGGAAGAAGAGCCCGGGAGGGAGGGGAAGGTGGCTCAACAGCAGCAGCAGCAGCACGCGGCACCTGGTCTAGAGCCGGAGCGCGCCGGTGGAGCAACAGATGCCGCGCCTCCCTTCGCACATGTGCGCGCCGCCCGATCTATACGACGCTGCAGCGGCGGCTCAAGGCGATCGCGCGCTCTATATATGTATCGAGCGATGCCGAGAATCGACGCGCGTGCCGCGCGAGCGCAAAGTGTCCCCGATCGCCGACGGCTAATCGCCCGCTCGATTCGGCCTATATATACACGCGTATATAGATCGGGCACCTGTGCGATGCGTCTAGAAGCCGATAGAAAAGCCGCAGCTGCAGCGCTTCGATTACACGCGCCTTCTTCTTCCTCTTCTACAACATATAGCTATCTCGCTGTGCTCTACGATGGAAAGAGGAAGCAAAAAAAAGGAACAAACAAAAAAAAATGAGAGAATCGTCGTGATTAAAGAGCGCCCGGCATAAATAAAGCGCGACTTTTTACGTCTAAGCACCTGCACCGGAAGCCGAGCGCGAAAGGTGCATCGAAAAGGGTGCTGCAGCCGCCGCTGCTGCAGTCGTTTCCGAAATCGGCTCGAAAAAATCTCGGGACAAGCGCTCGCGCGCGCGCGCGATCGGCAGATGTTGCGCGCGCTGTCGAGCTTGCGGCCAGAGAGACGATTTTTCGAGCCGGCGATGCTCATCTGCCGGGCCCTCTCTCTCTCTCTCTCTCTCTCTCGACGTTTCGAAAAAAAGATTTTTCAATCCACGCATACACGTGCAGCGCTGCACTTGGTTCCTTCTACTCTACACACTTACGCGTGTATATAGGTATAGAGAGAGAAGTCCTCGACGTCGACGTCGTCGGCGGCAATCTGTCGTCTTTCCGCTCCTTCTTCCAACCACTGCGCGCGCCTTCTGCGCGATGTATTCCCCTCTACGCGCGCGCGCGCGCCTATATATTTTGCAAACAAAAATAACAGGCTTCCAAAGCACACACGATGTATCGAGGAATATCTCACTTCCGGCTGGGCTCCCGTATTATACGCACTGACCTACAATATATATACGTATATTGTGGGTATTGCAGAGAGCAGGCTGCGCGGAAATCTGGCGTTTGTAACAGATTGCTTCTGATTTTCGTTTTCTCGTATGTCGAATTTCAGAAAATTCTTTTCTTTGGTCTGGAACTCGAAAAATAATTTTTTGAGCTAGAGCTTTCGGAGCAATGGGACTTTCTTCTGTAAGCCGATATAGACGATGAAAAATGCCGAGGGACACGGGAAATGTAGAATATGAAATTTTGAACATGGGGAAGCATAAAAATTGGCTATTAGGAATTTTTATTATTTTTTTTTTTTTTAAACGAGCATAACTTTTGATCAGAGCATATCGAAACTGGGCATATTTTGTTTTAAAATCAAAGCTCTTTTGTAATAGTTTATGGTTATACTAAGTACTATCTTTAAAAAAAAAAATTGTCGATTTCCAGACCAAAGAAAAGTGGATTTTTTTTTTTGAAATTCGACGTATACGTATACAATTATTCCCAATCATATATTTACGCGATATTTCTCTTTCGAATGCATACGCCGCGCGCATTGTTTTTTTCTTTTTTTACATCGAAACCGGAGTTCGCTCAGCCGATCCGTCGTAACGCAATCGTCTCGATGGCTTTGTATTACGAGCCGCGCACGTGCGCATCGCTGTCGTATAATACACACAAGAAATTAAAAATATCCGTCGATTCCTCGATTTCTCTCTCTCTCTCTCTCGCTTTCGATCGCCTCCACCAGATCCACATATACATACACAGACACACGCTGCACATAATGCAGACACGCGTGGCCAATAATATAATGCGAGAAAAAAGTCAGGCCGGTGTGTGTGACACTGTGCACACGGCATAAAGAGCATCGGAGAAGCTCGAGGATAGAGAGGAGGGCCGAGAGTGTGAAATTCAGGGAAAAGCCATATAGAGCCAGGCACTGTGTGTGCGTGTAACGCGGCTTTTGGAAAACAGAGGCCTGTTGTGAGAGAGAGAGAGAGAGAGAGAGAGAGCCATAGGCCGCGATTTCAAAAGCGATTCCCTTTTGGGCCGTCTGCCGAGAGTCCGGGACAGCTGCTGCCGCTGCTCTCCTCCCTCTCCTTCGGCTTTCTATCACTTTTTTTTTCTCACCACCACCACCGCCGCCGACGAAAAACTCTCGGCTTCCCGCCTCGTCGTAGACGCGCCTATATATACCTATATACACCTATATCGTAGAATATGCAGATTTTTCTCGCGCATGCGCTCTCGTTCTGCTGCCGTCGAGGCGCATTAGGGTTGAACATCGTCGTCCCGTAAATCACTGGCTATATATGTAATATATATGCTGCGTATGCTGCGAGAGCTATCGCCTTTCGCACGGCTGATTTACGAGAGACAATTATAGATATTTTTTTATACTCCGTAAGTAAGCCGTGTGTATGACTTTGTACGTCGGTGCTGTGCGAAAAGTATATCCGGAATACGACAATAAGTCGCTCGCTGCATGTTTATATGCGCGTGTATAGATGTATATTGTATATACGGAGATCGGGAAAAGGTATATACTGACGCGGGAGGACATCCGCGCAGCTGGTACACCCTATTATAGATCGCAGGTTTTTCCGAGACGCAACAACGCGCGTCCTCGTGTGTTCGCAGTGCGTATACACCTATATAAAGGAAATGGAAAAAATCTCGAGATCCGGCGAGACGAGCGAGGGGGGTGGGGTGGAGGGGGACACACGCGGCGGCCGCTTCTCTCCGCGTGTGTGCGTCGATAAATCAAGCGGCGCGGCTCTTGTCGGAGCGCTCAATTTATTTATATTTACGATCGAACGAGAGCGACTATCGATTTTTCCTCGCCGCTCACACACACACACACACACACACACACACACACACACATATTTATGTATACAGACGCAGGCAGTCATCGCGCTTTGATCGGTTCATCGCTCGATCTTTTCTCAAGAGAGAGAGAGAGAGAGAACGGGACGTGGAAGCTGCGCTTCTGTTTGACGGGAGAGCATAGCTGCGCTCGAGAGAGAGTCAATAATCCGTGTGTGTGGATGGGATGTTATTTATGGGCGAAGCGCGACGACGTGCGTGTTTTTCAAAATTTTCAGGGGTGCGCGCGCGCGCGCGCGCGTCGTTTGATAGAGTGGATATAGTTGGATACATTACGGCCGCGCGCGGCGGTGCGTCAGGTTAGCTTTTGTTCGTCTCTTGTGGGACACGCATAGATATTGGTGCATATGCGCGTACGCGAGCTTTTTCCAGGAAAATTCGGTGGCTCACGCGCGTTCGGCGGCTTTGTTTAGGTATATATGGACTCGCGCGCGTGAGACGATCGAGAGCCGATGGGATTCCTGCATACTGTATAGTAATGCGTACACTTATGTTGGATGCGAAGCGCGTGTGAACGAAAATGTTGAAGAGTTTTTCTTGGTGGATGCGTGAAGGGGAATAAAAAAAATAGGGAAAATTGTTTGGTAAATGAAAATTTTCGAGGACGAGAGGCGAATTTGCCGGGGATAAACGAAAATTTGTCGTTTGGAAAGGTTTCGAGAGGAGTTGGGTATACAATACTATACGTACACTTCATACGTCTAGTGTATACTCGTCGAGTCGCATACGAACGTCTCTGCTTGCATAGAGGTTTTTCCGTAAGATTTGTGGATATACTGAAAATAGTGAGTTTTTAATGCAGTGGACACTTGGAATAATAATATTGTGTATGAAAAATTTTAAAAATCATTTAAGATTGCGCTTTTTCTAAATAAGTGTCTTCTTGTTTTTTGAATAAAAAATATTCGCGTCTCGTTATCATCAAGTATCAGTAATCAGTGTAGTATGGAAAATGCGAAAACTTTAAATTTCGTATTCAAGTTTTTTAATAATTATCTTTCATATGTTCGAATGTCTGCAAACACATCTACTATAACTACTTTCTATATACCTACATTGTAAGAATAGTAGATTTTCTTACAAGGGGGGAAAATGTAATTTCCGCACGCACGTGGTATGACGGCCGAGGCGAAGCCGAGGCCGTCATAAACGTGCGTGCAGGAATTACATTTTACCCCCATGTAAGAAATAGTATTTTTTTCTATCCCCGGTCGAAAGTACATTGATTCATTTAAAAAACGAAATCTATCAGATTGCTTGTAGGTTATGCGCGTTTAAGGACTGTCGATGCCCGCCCGACATTTGCAGCACGAGCGAAGCGAGTGCTGCTGGTCGGGGCGGGCATCGAAAATACATAAACAAGCAGATTATTGTAAATTGCTTAAATAAAAAGCAATATAAAAGAAGAGAAAGACAATATTGATAAATTGATGATTAGAAGATTCAAAGTAGCAAATTTTTTTCAGATAAAAATAATAATCTATTTATTGCAATTTTCACATGAATAAAAATTATTTACAATGTTACCATGAAAAGTACAATTTTCATATTTAATGCACGAATTCTTGAAAAAATTTTCTGAATCAGCATTATTCACTTTTTCTTTGAAAACGATTTCTTGTCTTCGATCAGTTGCACTTTTGCTTCTTTATCAAAATCTCTAAGCACTTCTTCTTCGTCGGTAGAACTATCGTCATCAGATGTTATATTTGTGTTAGCCATACTGTACTTTTTTGATTACTCGTAGCAAGTTTTTAAGACTTAACCTCGTGCTGCATAAGCTCTCAGCTTTGATACGATGTGATTTGACTCGCTTGTTTTGATGTGACTCGACCATAGAGCGAAAATATAGTACGACGCTCTGAAATTGGCGCTACTTTCACAGCGCGATCGTCATCGATTTATCAATAGGTAAAAGTACTCCTTTTTCTTGTCTAAGCAGACGGCGAAACAATGTACTTTCGCCCAGGGGATAGAAAAAAATATAATTCAAATACACCATAATAATAATGTATCTTCAAATGTGTCCTTACAAAACAAACAAACTATATAATTCTGCAATATTGTAAAAATTGTATATTACTAAAAAATTATCAGTTTAAAAAACATGAATTAAAAATATATTTTGAAGAACTGCGCGCACAACGCAATGAAGCAAAATGATCTCTCTCTCTCTCTCTTTCGAGCAACTCGAAAAAACCGAAGCTAAAACAAACAAAATCTGCACTCACAACGCGGAAGCTCCAAAGCACAAGTCACCTACATATACGCGCTCCAGTATAGCAGCGGAAGCCTCATATTCTCCTTCGCGTCATATCCGACCAATACAGCTGCGAAATTCGTTCACCCAGATTTTCCGTATAGTCCCTCTCTCTCTCTCTCTCCCCCTCGCCCGGGGGAAAAAAAATCATCCTTGTCCAACGACAAAGAGAATAAAACTCGTATGTTTATCCGGCAAGGAGCCAAAGGCCGTGTCCTTTCGTCACACGCTGCATCTCTCTCTCTCTCTTTCTCTCTCGCTGCATCGAGCACATGGGGGACACGCGCGCATATTGCACACATAGCTATAGACGCGCGTTATACGTGTATATACGGGGGGACAGCAGGTATAAGGCATAAAAATGAAGGTGCAGTACGGGAGGTTGTATTGCAGAGTCGAGAGAAAGAGAGACGACGTAGAGGACGAGGAGCGAAAGCACGCGACAAAAGCATGTTTGGACTGCCGGTGTCGTGCCAGATGTCAGCCGAAAGCCGAAGAAAGCTTATAACTCGTATACTCGTATATGTATAGCTTATAGCACTGCTGCTGCTGCTGCTGCTGCTGCTGCTGCTGCTTCTGGCAGACGACGCTTTATACACACCGAGGGACACACACATCCACGCTTGCACGTGTGTACTTTCACCGCGAGAGATCTCTGATTCGACGCCGCGTCATCGACACCTGCGCGCACTTTTCAATCTTGATAAGAGCCGCCCCGGTTAATTTCCCCGCGCGGCGATACTCATATTCATCGGCGCGAAAATTTCCACGCGCTCGAAAGAAATCTGCGGCTCGCGCAGCCGGCTCCTCGAGATTTTTCCCCGCCCCCGCGCACACCGGATGCGTTCTATACCACGTATACATAGTGCGCAACATGCGGCTTAATAACAGCCAATTAATGCGCCGGGGGCCCCCGAAATTTGAGGTTTCGCAATTTCGTGTACACTCACGCACGTGTACGCGTGCAGCGGGCGGAGTGTGTAGAAGAGAGAGAGAGAGAGAAATCCCTTCGTATCGGAAACGATTTTTTTTCTCTCCTCGCCTCGATCGGGCCGAAGACCTTTCGGGTAAACACATCCTCCGCTACGGATTCACAACATCCTCTCGCTCGCTTATCACTCGCGCAGCGGCTCGTATTATATTATGCGCACGCGGCAGGAGCGCAGCGAGAGAAAAAAAAATTCCCCGAAAAATCCGGGAGAGAGAGAGAGAGCAGTTGCGAGATAAAGGGAAAGGTGGCGCGAGGGCGAAAAAGGTCAGGCGCACTGTACGCGCGCATCGGGCCGGTGGTTGTTCGCCTCGCTCTTTGTCCTTTTTTTCTCTCTCCCTCCCTCTCTCTCTGCTCTTACGCTCTAGTCTACGGGCCTCTAGCACAGAGAGACAGTAGGTATATACGTACAGTATGTGTATATAGGTATACGGCGTGTCCCTCCCGTTGTCTAGCGCTTGCTTGGTTGCTTTGCGCGCGCGCGCGCGCCTTTCTGAAGGAAAGGAACGAACGAACGGCAGATGTTCGAGTTGGCGCGTGCCCGCTGCCACTTGGCTGCGAACTCGGGCCATCTGCCACATTTGATCTCTCTCTGTCTTGCCGTTCGTCGCGGTGCGCGCGTTCGCGCCCCTCTTCTTCGTCGTCTTCGGCAGCGATGCCGCCGCCGCCGCCGCTGCTGCTTCTTATTCGTCTTCTTCCGAGTCGACTGCGGACTTTATGCCGAGAGAGAGAGAGAGAGAGGACGAGGCGCATTATAGATATATACTGTTTTATTGGCTGTGATAGGGTCGTACGTCGTTTCCTATGCATTGTCTCGACGATCCTCGAAAGCTCGGCTGTGCGCGAGGGACGAGGCTTGAATTATTCAGGGGCTTACTGCGTCGGTACGTTATTATAATATAAAGCTCGTGCTGAGATCGTATAAATTATTGCTGCCGCTTAGCGTCCCGAGATTTCCACGAGTACGCCGCAGATCTGAGTTATTGGCTCTTGGATGTGTGACGGAAAATAATCCCACCCTTATATATATTATCTGGCCTTAAGTCTCATTATTTCGATTTAAAAGTCATTCGTTGTGTGATTACGCTTCTTTTTCACTTTATACATTAATTTATTATCGTACGTTACAAATTGAATCTTAATAAATTTTATACCATCTGCGTTACAAGGGATCTATATACGCAAATTTGCATTTTCATGCTTACGAGCGAACAACTTGAGCTTACTCCGTCCTATTCGCACGCGCTCCATATCGGATTGAGTAATTTTTCGTGCTCGCTGCGGTGCAGCGCGTGTAACGCACTCCGCACAGGAGGTGAAACGCCGCGAAAGGGTAGCAAGTATAAGTATACCCCCGTATACCCACTCGAAACGCGCGCGCGTGCCAGGAAGCGCGCGCATATATATAAATATGCAATATATGCATGTATCGTAATACACAGGTATATGCATGTGCGTATACGCACACGCGGGCGACTGCGCGGACGCGCATCGGAAATCAACAGGTGTGCGCGCGCGTGCAGCGTCGTTTCCGTGATTCGTCGCGTTAAAAGTCGTAGAGGAGAAACGAGTTTATTACATATCGCGTACGGAGATCCATCGCAGCGGTGCCTAATTAAGCGCTGCTGCTGCCGTTCTCTCTCTCTCTCTCTCTCTCGTCGCGTTTTCGGGAAAGAGCGCGGCATTGGCGGCTGCTGCGCAAACCAGAGAGAGAGACCCGAAATAAAAATGTCAGAAAAGCAACAGATGGTTGCGCGGATGCTGCAGCAGCAGCAGCAGCAGCGGTTCAGGTCGCTCTTTGTATACATGTATATATTGTATATGCAGCAGGCTCGCGCGCGCGCGCCTGGCACGTGCCGGCTGCCCCTCTAATTTTCTTGAGAGGCTGAAAGAGAGGCTGCCGCTGCTGCTGTCCTCCCTCCCCCGTGTCATCTTTCGATCGAGATCTGCAGCAGGCCGCGCGCCGCGTGCACGTCGGGGCTTAAAGACGTTCTGCGCCGGCTGCTGCTGCTGCTGCTGCTGTTCTTCTGCAGCAGCGCGCTCGGTATCGGCTTTCCGAAGACTCGACTCGGCTCTCGTCTGCTTTTCGCGCTTGTTTACGTTGCATCGCGTGCGCAGCCGCGCAGCGTCTCTCTATATACTTATACGCAGCAACAGCAGCAGCTTTCGAACAAATTTTTTCGGACGGCGCTAATTGGATGGGTGGTTGCGGCTTGGAAGACACTTTTTTCGGGAATTTCGTCGTTTTTGCGAGAGATTTTCCCGAGAGAAGGAGGGATTGTTCGACTCGAGGAGCTTATATGCTTACGGCTCTCTCGAGTTACGCGCGCATTTTGCTGTAAATCGCAGCGGCGAGATTGAAACGTGCGCACGTGGAGTGTTTGTATACACGGGGGAAAACGATTCTTCTTAACGAGCTGTCGCTCGAAGGATAATTATATGGGAGGGAAAACGGGACGTCAATTTTCGGAAAATTTCGGACGCCGGTGATTATACCGCGAGTTAATGAATATAGGGGATAGAAGCACTGGACGCAGCCCGACAGTCCGGCACTTTTTTCTTGCACTATATTTGTACGCGAATAGTAAAGAATAATTTTTAAATATTTATAAACAATACGTTTCAGTACAAACACGTATAGTAATGCAAGCCAAAATGATCGATAATGGTATGTTAAATTATTTTAATATAGATGATTTTGGAAGAAGTTAAATTTTTTTCTCGTTGTATACCCGCAATCCGCAACGCACCTTACATATACCTAATCCAGCAAACCACTATTACCCTCCGACGAAATGCGCGCGTATAATCGTCCGCAAAAGAGCGTAATTTTTTTCCTTGTATACAGTAAACAGGCACGTGCGACGCGATTACACAAGGTGCATCGAACAAGTAGCCGATCATCTCTCCCCTCGGCCCCGACACGGCTACGAGCCTCCCCTTTTTTCCGGCTTTCACCCGAGAGAGAAGCCGCGTGCAATAATCGAAAAACCGAGCAAGTGCTCCCCAAAGAGTATAATGTATGTATGCCAATAAGCGAAAAGCTGCGAGAGCCACCTCGAAAAAAGCTATACGTATACGGAAGAGAAAAAAAATCTCTCCAACCACTCCGTCCATTTCCAAGTATATCTACACCCTACATGTATACAATAAATATATAGGTATATATACGACGCAACTATATACAGGCGCACATGCCCGTGTGTGCGCGCGCGCGAGGAAAGAAGCTCCGAAAGGTGCGCGTCGAGAGAGCAGTGGTTGCAGCACGTGCTGCCGCTGCCGCTGCTCAAATCCCGAGGAGCAGCTGCGTAAGTCGGGGGAGCGGTGGCGGCGCACAGCCGGAGGAGGAAGGATATTCGCTTCCTCCAAATCCGCTTCCCTCTGCCGCTGCACGCGCCGCTGCGCTCTCGTGATGTCGTCCTCGGTATATATATATATATATACACACACAGTTGTGCTCTCGTCTATACGGTGTATGTATACGCGCGCGGCCGGGGACTGTAATTGCGTTGCAAGAGAGGCGGAGGAGGAGTGCGGGACACTTCATTTAGCGCGAGCGGCCCGCCCGACGGGCTTGCTTGGAAACTTGATTTCTTCCCGTCTCTTTTTCGGCGCGCGTCCTTCATTTTTCTGCGGAGGGCGCGCGAGGGGGAGAGATTTTGTTGGGAGGGACGCGCAGGGAAATTTGTGCGGCTGGCTTTTAATGGCTTTATTTTGGAGGCCGAATTGGTTTTTGGCTTTCTCGGACGAGGCGCGAACGCTTTGGAAATTCGGGGATGCGGAGTTGACGATTTTTTTCTGGTTTCAATAATGAAGGAATATATTTTTTAATTATCGATTGAACTTTCCCTGGTAGAAACTCAACGATAAATTAGCTAATTCATCGTTAAGTTTCTACGAGGGTTTTTCCGTAAGTATAATTTGATGACTCGTTATTTTACCAACAGTAATAAAACAGTTTTTTTACGAGAAATTAATTTTGGAGCATATAATGCATAAAAATCTCGATCAAAATGGTATATTCTCGCAAGGATAATTTTGTATGATTTTTATGCAATCGTAAACAATATTATGGTAAACAAGATTTTATAAAACATATAATATTTCATCAGGATATCGGCTTACTTATAATTCAAGAAAGTTATTTTCTTATTAAGATTTCGAAACTGGATGAAAGACGCACTTTTTGGGAAGAGCGCGTGAGATTTTGCGCTAAGAAAAGATTAATCGTTAAATATTCGAGTACACGCGAAATTAATTTCAGAGTAAAATTCAAGCCCTGCTCGTCGCGCAGGGTCAAAATTTCCATGAAAAATCGCGCCAGTCGCAATGTTTTTCGGTGTGCATAAGCCGGAAGCCCGCATATGAATGTTGATTTATATTAAAATTACTCCTTGGGCCGCGAGCGCATTTATATATCGATATTTATTATCATTATCTGAAACTCGATGTCTCGCCTCGTGTTTACTTCGTCGTATTATACTTCATTATACACTTCATTATGAAGTTCCGCCGTATACGCACTTCTCTCCCTCTCTCTCCCTACACGAAATTCGAAGCACGACCGCACTGGAAAGGTGCGCGTCAAAATCGAGGTATTTCTTAAAAGTGCCGAAATAATTATCGAGCTAATTAATTTGGATAAAATGTCAATTTTTGGAAAATCGATGAAAACGCACAAACAACCCCGCGAAGAGAAGCGTCGGAGCCTCGAAGGAAAAAAAAATGAGAAAATCTAGGTTCACCCCCCCCCCCCTCCTCTGGTCAACGCACACCCGCACCAACTTCTCTCGACCGCAGCTCTCTTAACCGGACAATTATCCAATAACCGGAGCCGAGAGCGCACGACATACCGTAGCGCGTAGCGCACGTCTCGATCTCCGCATTCGTATATACATTTACGCGCGTTTGCCTTGTACGCGATCTTGGCCGCAGTGCATTATGCACACGTACAGCGCTGTATACCTATATACATTATACACACAGTCGAGTTGAGGAAAGGCGAAAAAGAAAGCGATGACGCCGCAGCTGCTACTTGTGCTCCTGCTGCACACGAAATTTCGAGGCTCTCTACATACAGGCGCGCGCGCGCGCGCGCACTTTGCACCTGGCGCAAGCATCAGCTCCGCGTTTGTATATGTGTGTGTGCGCGCAGCGTATTATCGCTGTACGTATACGCGAGAGGAAAAGCCCCTGTATACACGCGCGCTTGCGCGCGAAAATCCGAAAGCACGACGAGCCCGAGGATCACTCGCCGATTAGATAAGCTCGAACAGCTGGACCCGCGACGATGCTTCCGACGCTTTCGACCTTATAGAGACGCGGATGTGCGTATAACATATATATATATGTCTAGAGTATACGCTATATATAAAGACTGTACGCACGCCGATAAGATAACGCGTATATACATACGTATACAACTGTACACAATATACTTATATACGCATACGCACATAGTAATAAGTGCGTATATACATGCGGGCAAACGCAGCGGGGATCTCTCTCGACGCGCGCGTGTGCTCCTTTTTTTCCCAAAACTGCAGCGGCAGTCGGCTCGAGAGAGCGAGACTCCTTCGAGTGCGAGAGAGAAAGAGATGATCTCTCAAGGAGCCCGATGCAGCAGCCGCTATATAGAAAGCAATACATGTCGCTGTGTATAGAAGGAGCAGCTTGTGAGGAAAAGCACAGAGAGAGAGAGAGAGAGAGAGATGCTTGCCGAAAGAGACAGCTGCCTCGGCGCGCGCGAGCGGCTCTAACATCTGGCGGGATCCGCCGAAGCCACGCGCCGCGCCTCCCCTCCTTCGCCGCCTCCGTCGTCGTCGTCATCATCCTCGAGCGTCGTCGTCGTCGTCGTCGTCGTCAGCTCTCTTTTTTATTTGCCTTCTTTTTTTGCGCCGCCGATGCGCCTCTTCTTCCTCCTTTTCTCTCTCTCTCTCGCTGTCGATCCCCATAAGCCCCCGGCTTCTGCATTATGTACTCCCCCTACTCCTGCGCCGGTTTTCCAGGAGCGGCACGCGCGCGACCGTGCGTGAGCCTGATTGAGACCTATAGCTTCTTATGCAGGCTGTATACGCGCTGGAAAGAGAGAGAGAGAGAGAGAGAGAGAGAAGACCATTGTGTGCGCTGTTTGCGTTTTTTTCTTTTTTGGGTGAAGAAAGCTCGGTAAACTTGAGGACGCCTGTGTATGGGTTTTGCCGGAGAAGAGGAGAGAGGGACGGTGACGCGTGGCTCTCGCCGATGAGAGAATCATTTTGTCGATGCTGTTGAGCGAGAGGGGCAAGGAGTAATTGTATGGGTGTATACTTGTATAGTTATAGCGATGAGTGATTGGGAATCGTCGATTTCTTCGAATAAATATGACGCAGGTACACACTCTGTATTACGTGGCGTGCTTTGTCGACTCGCTATTACGATCGGTTTGTCTGGATTGTATATGAAAAATGCGAAGCCAGATGTTGATGATCAATACAAAAAAAAAAAAAAAAAAAAATTATAGTACGAATAAATTCAGATTGTGCGGTTGTATTTCAGATTTTACGGTATTTTACGTAAAGTCATGTACATCCGAATCTTTTTAGCTTATTTATCATTGGTACCCTTGATCTCTTAATTCAACGTTCAACACTTCGATCGAACAAGTTTAAAATTTGGACAGAAACTAATTTATTTTGTCAAGAAATAAATAAATAGATCTCCGAATACATTCGAATATAAATTCAGTTATAACTGAACCTCAGTATAAATCGGATGATTTATTTTTTAGAAATTCTTTACTGTGCAAGTAAAATTTTTTTTTTTAATTTTGAACGTTTACAGGCTCAAACGAAAAGTCTTAAAAATATCTATACGTTGGGTTAAATGAAAATCAGGGAAGCAACCCTAAACCAATTTTTTAGCGCAATATATAGCTTTTAAAAACACCCCTGTCGTATTTTTCTTTAAAAGAAGATAGTCCGTGCCATACTATTTTGGATTTTAAGGGTTGAAACCAAAGCTCTTTAAAATATCTATAAGTTAAAGTTTAGTGAAAGTCAGAGATGCAACCCTACACCAATTTGTCTTTTGGTGTAAATTAGATTTCCGGCTAAGACTTTAGCAGGGCTTGGATTTATTTTTTCCAGGCGCAAGGAATCGTGAGTATAGGAAATTCCAGATAAACCGAGTGCGTTGGCAGTATTTTTAATTTTCAAAAATTTCAAAAATATAATCCTTAGCTCGAAAAAAATGACTCCAGAAGCCGTGTCAGCCTTCCCCGAAAATCTAAGTTACACCAAGAGTCTTCGTGCGGTATATATACGAAGAGCGACGACGCAGGACAGCTCAAAAAGCTCCGATAAAATCCCCTCTAATTTAATTTTCTCTCTCCCTCTCTCCCGGCGCATCTGTCACGGCTAAGCAGACCGCGGAGTCCGCGGCAAAGTGAGCCAACATCCCCCGCCCCCGAAATTTCAATCCAAACATATTCCGTCGTATGAAAGAACGTCCCGGGAAAAATACAACCTTTCCACTCGGAACAATGCAACGAGCGATTAACTCATTACCCTCCTGTATATACGTCTCTCCTCGCAATTCGCGTACACACACAGGCGTATAATTGTCCAACGTAAAGCAGTATATTAATGGCGCGTGCACACGTGCCATCAGGCCTCAACCCACACACGGACGCTCGTCACGTATATATTTTGTTTTGTCGTGTCTCTCACTCACTCGGTCGACCCAATTCTCGCGGATAGGCAAATTATTGTGCTTTTAGAGCAGCAGCAGCAGCAGCAGCAGCAGCGATGGCATATGTTCTCGTTGTTTTTTTTTTTTTTTTTCGTCTAACATTGCTAGTCCCAGCCGTGTATGCGCGGCCGCGCGCGTCTGCGCCCCTGGAAATGAAAAGGTGCAGCGCACACTGGGTCAGCCTAGTGGAAGGGAAAAGCGAGACAAATAAAAGGGTTCTTCTTCTTCTTCTTCCTCCTCCTCGCAGCTTAGACGACGACTGCCTACAAAGAGACTATGCTCTACTCCGCCCTCTTTCCGCGTGTACATACATATATGTAGTACACGAGCTATACGTATACGTATATAATATATATATACGCTGCACATACACACACCGGTGTGACACGTCTACCTACCCGTTCTCCTCTTAGACAATAGCCCTTTCATGCGACGCGGCAGATGAAGGAAGTGCGTATAGAGAAAGAGAAAGACTACTGTATTATACTTATAGTATACAGAGACGCAGAGGAGACAGAGAAAAATACTTCCGCGGCGGCCGAGCGAGCGGGTGTTCGATATGTATGAAATAATTACCGCGGACAGCGCGGAGTCAATATGTATAGTATATATATAGGCGCTGTGGGCCCGCGCGCGTAAATAAAAGCTGCGGGAATACAAGAGTAAGTACAGTGCGAGCCGATGGAGTTGCCGAGGAGTTTCGGAGTGGCCGCCGCCGCCGGCGGCGAGCGAGGGCAAGATGCGCGCGTAAGGAAGCGTAACGGCGGCGGCTCTGACTCGCGACTTCCGGTCAGTGCGAGGCAGCGGAAGCACGCTCGCTGCTCCAGTCTCGGGCTCCTATACGTGCCCGCTTATATACGTCTGTATGTACAGTGAAAAATGTACGTGTAGTGTATACGTGTATATACTATATATGTATATTATGTAGTATACACGTAGACCAAGTGTATGTACGCGCTGCTCCCGAGAAATCCTTGAAAATGAACTTGGCCAGCCGGCCAACGCTTCGGTCTTCTTCTACTTACGGCCCGACTCTTCTCTCTCCGTACAGCTGCGCCGGTGTGTGTTATATATACATGTGTGTGTACGTAAGTCGGTATGAGGTTGCAGTCTGACGTCAATGTACCCATACACCCACGCGGCTTTTGCTCTCTCGCTCACTGTGTATTCAGTGTATTATATTATTCCGTGTACTTATAGTTCTCAATACTTCTCGTCTATATATGCGTACTTGCTAATTGTTGAGCGGCTGGACAGTTCGGCCGAGTCGTTCTTGCGAGACGTATATGTATACTTTGTACGTATTCCGTATACGCGGCTCGAAGTAGTAAACAAGTGAGCGACGATGTATGGAAAAATTTTACAGTGTATACAGTACATGCTCTTCTGGTATTTCTTGTTGATAAAAGAGAATCTTAACTCTTTTTGCACAAATTATCAAATGTATATTGCGCACATTCGGAACGGTGGATTTCCAGTAGGACTAATTATTTGTTTCCGCAAGCTCGCATCGCAAATCCTGCCCCGTTTGAATTTTTTATCATCAGTAAATGCACGTACATTCCAATTATTGACACAGGAGATGAGACAGGATTTTTTTTAGATTAAATTTGTACAACTTGTGCAATTGTAAATACCCAAAACAGCTGTTGATTCTTAGAATGCCTTCCATCCTGTGAACTCATATCTATTTAAATTTTCTACTTTACAAAAAAAAAAAAAGAAAAATATAAATAAATAAGAATTCATAATTTTCTTTTGAATTATTGTAATAGAAGAATGTGAAATACATGAATTGTTGGTATAATTGCGGTATATATACTAACGAATACGAAACTATAATGTATGTTTTACGTAAGAGTTGCTTGTCACTAATAATGTTACGTAAGATGCTATATAAGTCTGCTATAGTAAATTGAAAGATTCTTTTCAAATTGCTCCAGACTTTTCGGCTGGGCTATACGTATCATTAATTAGATAGAACTTTATCAAAACGGCGGCGTTAATCAGGATAAAAGATTATCTTGAATAAGTTATATGCTCATTGCTCATTTATATCAATTAACTTTCTCAAAGAGATACGCTTTTAACGTATAAAAAATAGCTAAAATTAAAATTTCAAATTTCGCTCCACATTATAGCGTAAAAAGAAGTGATTTGCTTGTAAACTGGTAAACATAAGAAATAGAAAATTATGATAATAAGCAACGATAAAACGGCTCATCTATTTACGTAAGTATAATTATATGATTTTCCAAAATTTGAACTTTAATATCTGGCCGAATAGCACGCAAACCGATCATATTATCTCAAAATCTTGTGCAAATCAAATGTCAGTTGACAGTCATTTATTCGCGTCTACCAAACAATGTGGCGCGAAATTTGGATTTCTCATTGACTCGGAAACTTTCTCAACCTATACTCGAACAACTCGAGCAAAGAAATTTCCCCAATTTAAAGGGCCCCCCCCCAAAAAAAAGAAAAAAATATGCAAACCAATCCAGTCACAAAAGCTTTATACGTTACGGCAAAGACGGTACCCTCTCTCTCCCAGGACATCAATCATTCCGAAAAATAAAAATCGCCGCACGCAAACGAGCCATCGAATTCATACCCCACGGCAAAACTTGCCCTCGTCAACTTTTCCCGCGACACAGCGCATTATAGACGTTTCGAGCCGTAACGGCGATATTCCGGCTCCGTATAAAAACCAGGTGCCTCGCCTTCGGACAGCCTGTCGCAGATTTATTCGGCACCTCTGCCTCCGCGGATGGCCTCGTCCGCCCGGCAAAATCCGATAATCAAGATCTTTCCCTCCAATACATCCCAAGTGGATATACACAATTGTACATTGTACGCGCCGCCGTGTATATACGGACATACCATCCGGCAACTAAAGCAAAGTGAATTGGCTAACGGCCAACGAGTAGTACAACTCCTCCTCCAACTCGTGCACGCTCCAGTGGTCTCCAACTTTTTCAGCGTACGGCTCGTCCATCTCCCCCTCGACTTTTTCCCATTTTTCTGCCGCCGTGCCGTAGAGCGAGATAGAGATTGAATTAAGCCGCGCGTCGTTATAAGACGCTCGGCAATCCAACTTTAAGCATATACGCACACGCTCGCACGTACATACATACACATATATATAGGATAAGGAGGAAGCAGTATACGAGCCGCGAGTGAGGAGAATTTCCTATCCGTGTATTCATTAGCACCTATATACGCGCACGGGACCATCCCCCCGAGAAGTGCGGCGTTGCGACAGCTTGGCTGCGTAACCGATGCTATAATAACGCGCCGATACGCGAGTCCGGCGTACTTACACGCGTACACTCGCGTATGGAACTCCTTGCGAAAGTCCTGCGCGCCTTTCTCTGCCGCCGCCGCCGCCGCCGCTGCTGCTGCTGCGAGGAGCCACGCGAGCGCTTCGTCAATCCGAGCGTAAAAAGAAGCGGAGGTAGACGGTGTAGTAGCACCTGACGCCTCGTTTTACGTATGTGGATACGTGTACACGTCTCTCTCTCACTCGCTATACAGCATACAGTATACATATATATTCGTGTATGTACTATATATGTACAGTGAAGAACTCACCTGTTGATTTCGGCCCGCCCGGCTGCGGAGCATTTCAATTTCGGACAAAGTATGCGCGCGCGCGCGAGTATATAGAGGCGTTTGCTCGGATTACGCGAGAGCGAGCCTCGATATTATACTCCGCGTGTATATAAGTATGTAATGCGCGCATGTGGGATTCCTCGCGCTTCGTCGAGGTGCACGAATGTCTGTCTTAATAGGCATTGGCTCACCTGGGCTCGTCGCCTCTCTTGCCTATATATGCGTGTACTATATATAATAGGTATACCTATACACATTACACACTACACAGTATATACATATAGGCGAGCAGATCTCTCGATTGCGCTCGGAGATCTCGCAGCGACGATTGATTACGCATTAAATGTGTCTCTCCGCGCTATTATGGGGATCGAGGAGCTTATATTCACGAGGCACACATAATGTTGCCTCACGGCGACGATGAACTCGAGAGCAGCTGCAGCCGCAGCGTAGCGGAGACACTCGAGTGAGTCGGACACACACGCGCTGGAGATTCACGTGCAGCGGCACACGTTTCTGGGGTGTTTAGACGTGTGTCCATTGTTGCAGTCTCTCTGACACATGGGCTTTTGTGCGCGCCGAGTGCGGAGGTATATAACCGAGTACCTGATTTATCCTGTCGCTGACGTTGGATCAGGTAGTGGACGCTATATTGCAGGAGAGAGTCTCGTGGGAGTCACGCTACTTTGGGCTGCGCCGAGTTCTCCGCTCGATTATGGATTTTTGCCTTGAGGTATATACGACGCGAGCGCAGGGGATAACGTACTCTGGGATTGCCTGTGAAACGCGACATTTTTTTTTTTTTTTCGTGGCTGTAGGGGAGTTTTAATTATTTTTATTTTGTCGACTCTTGTTGAATTGGGAAACAGTGTGGGTATACAGTGAATTCGATACTCTCTCTCGACTTCAGAACTTTTCTGTACAATAAGGGATTATTTTGATGTGGATATTTATCTTTTAATGAGGGCGAAAAATATAGTTTATATAAATGAGGACGAATTTCCTACAAGTATATTCGAAGGTAAGGTTGACATATGTGTGTCGAGCTGCGGGGCGAAAGTGACCGCAATAGTGTATTCATATAGAAAACATGTACAGTACATATTGTATATGCGTGTAATTGCATATTCAAATCTTGAAGAGAAAAATAGGGAAATGCATAATGTACAACTAGATCGATAGGAGGACTCGATAAACTGCAGCTCTATCTTTACATGGTTTTTCAGGGGGGGGCAACTTGGCTTTTTCAGTTTCTGAATAATGATTTTGCCAAAATCTCAAAATCACCACCTCGGATGGAAAAGCACATTTACGATCAATTCTCAATTTGTTACCTTGGCATGATAGGACAATAAGAAATACGTAATAATGATCGATTTTGATCCCCAGAATAATAATAAATATCTGTTAATTCTATTGCTGCTCAAGAAACGGTCACTTTAGTTCCATGTATAATTACATACTATAAAGTAATTGGTTCATGAAAAACAACGAAATATTTAATTTAATTCTAGTGAACGATACGATGTATAAAAATGAAGCAGTAAAAGTATAGTCATTATATTGAGAAACTTATAGTGCAGATAATTAAGTGTGTAATGTTGGAACTATCGCTGTTGAATCATCAAATTCCAAACGATTCTTATACACATATATAACGGCGCAAAAAATATATTAATAAAAATCTTACGTGACTAAAGTAGCGCAAAGCGTATATATATAGTGCTTGAAATGTTGTGTTTTCATCGATAATTTATGCATCTTTTCCTTTCTTGCGTTATTAGTCGACAGTCTCGTGACGTTTTGCCAGTTCAGCCTTACCCTTCTTCATGTACAACGTGTACAGTGTACACATTGAAAATATCTGTCTGTTCATCTTATTTGTGACTTGCATTCGGTAAAATTGCACTTCATCTTCTGGATACTCGTATATTTGAAAGTTTACAATCTATTTGGCTGGATTGGAAAATTTTCATTCCTTCGATTTCACATTTAATGCTTGACAGTACTTTCACACACGGAAAACATGTGAAATCTAATTCTTTGAAATAATTTATACACTTTACGCATTCTTGATCATAAATGTATTAATATAGAGTTAAAAAAATATTTTTTATCTTGATCTGTCGCTTATTTCTTCAACCAATTTTTGAGCAAGTTGACGAAGGTGGATTACACCATACTGACCTTGCACAATGCTTAATAACAAGTTTTTGATTCTTCTTTAACTGCATAATTATCTTTAAATCTTATGTGGGCGAACGAACCAAATGTGAGGGTTATAGAGAGATGTTAATTATAATAATGATACGTCAAAAAATGATAAAAAAAATAAGGAGTGTAAGGCTTTCATATACTATTGTAGGCAAATACTACTTCAATATTGAATTAATATTAAGATAAGTAGAACAGATTTGAAATAATTAAGCAATATGAAGAAGAAAAATGAATTGAAGTCGTTGTGCAGGAAAAATTTTACACGTTCTAGTCTGAGTAGCTTCGTGTTGGAACGCTTTCGTGCAGTTAAAGATAGTCGGTAGAAATTGATTCTCACAATAAATGTACATCGTTATTCCTAATTTCTAACTTTAATATTAATTGCACATCGACAGCGAAAATAATGAAAAAATATTTTAAAATTGAAAGAAAATCCATACCCTTCTTACCATTTTGGTAAGTATATTCGCGTAGTTCGTTGACCTGCGGCCGTAAAGCAAAATTCTAAAAAGAAAAAAAAAGAAATTGAATCATTTTGTAACACTGTTTTCCAACTATCGGAATGTCCTTTCGAAAAATTACAACAGTTTTTACGTAAAATGTTCCAATATCGTAACGAGCATTTCGAATCGTGTGCGCGCATCGAGTTGAAAAAGTTGGAAACGCTTGGAAAACTTGATCATAACTATGAGTGGTGCCAAGTCAACGCTATGAAGATCTGGCTATTAACGGCGATGTTACCTCGGAGACAATAGTTGTCGAGCCATTATGAAATCAGCGCAGAGACAGAGAGAGAACGTCGCACACGTATAAATCGCACCAACTTGGATCCTCGGCAAGGACAAAGCGCTGCGCAGTCTCGAGGCATTGTCTGCTCCAATATCGGCCAGATCCGCTATAATCCTCAGGCCCGATCTGCTCGGGGATGTGCGCGATCGTCGCAGTGTCGCGTTATATACTGCTCCGCATCGCAGTCGATTCCATTCCGCACCGCCGCCCCTCTTCCCCCCCGACGTACTTACTTACGGGCCACTTAAAAATTCTCGCTTACAATATAACGCAGGCGCTTATTACAGAAAACGAGATAAACGAGAGGTATACATATAACAGAGCTGCTAATTAGAAAGAGGCTTTCGTACGGACGAGGCGAATGAAAAGCACGAGGATTAATGATCGCCGAGAGAAATTAGAAGCCCCGCGCGCGTAATTGACGCAACTTCGTTTCTAAACGCTCTCGTGGACGTTTCAGTGCTTCTTCCTCGCTGCTGCTGGCTATCGATCGAATTACTTATTCCCAGCGTACGAGGAAATTCTCGAGACGTATGGCAGTTAATGAACGTTGCGACAGTTCTGCGATAATTGCCGAGTGTAACCCGCATAACGTACATATATCTGTGCGCGAGCTCTGTAATTTATCCTGTCCTCGATTGTCTCTCTATACACGAGAATTTAAAAAAAAAATTCACGTATAGCCGCGGGAGAGAGAGACAGAGAGAGAGACGGAGAATAACGACACGTCATCGACGGCTGGGTCGCGCATCGTCGCACCCTCGTATACAAAACTGCGAACGCAATAAATAACAATAAGCTCGGGGAGTGAAAAGTTCGACAGTAAGTTTTTATACATAAGCGCAATAATAAAGTACGTGTGTACGTGTGTGTGTGCGAAGAGAAAGAGCTCGCCAGCTTAACGCGTGAATTCGCGTCCACTCGAGCGATCCTGCATAATACCCCGGAGAGATCTTTCTTCTCTGTCTTTCTCCCTTCGTTGATTATTCCGCATCACGTTTGCTCGCTCCCCTGGACGAGAACGAGCGCGTGGAGTGAGAGAGAGAGAGCGCCTTTACAGTCCTCTGTGTATATATAATGTATTTTCGACGCCTGGGGACTTTTCGAGTGTATATTGCCGCCGGGGTGTCGTCGAGATTTGCGAGCGAATGAAAGATATTCGGATAACAAAGTGCTCTGCTCTCCCAACTTGGCGTTTTATTAAATCTTAAAAGAAATTAAAACAATGTACACGTTTTGTCGTTACCTATATTTACAAATTCTGTGCTCAGTGAATACACGTCTTTATACAGCTTAGCAGTTACAACTGACTTTGGTGAAAAAATTGTTACTCTCTATAGGATAGTAATGATAATTGGTGAAAATTGCGAGTAAAAAAAAGTAGTAGAGGTCATCGCGCTCTCAGATTCCGCGCGTCGAAACTAAGGAATAAATAAATTTCAACGATTCAATTTTGTACTTACAATTTACACGTCACTTACAATAAATATGGCTATCCTTACTAAGAACGTTGTAAAAAAAAAGAGAGAGAAAGAAAAGAAGAATAGTTGAGTCCCTAAAATGTATTTACAGGCTAGACCCTAAGGAAAGAAAAAAAAAAAAAGAAATGCTCATCAACGCCCAAAAAAGCTCTGGCGTGAAATTAGGTGCCACCGGGCTGCACCTGCTGGGTGTAGAAGCCGAAGGGTCGGCCGCCGTCGTTCGTCTTGCTCGTGGCCGCGCTGCCGGACGCCTGCGACGAGATGCTCGGAAGCTTGGGTTGCACCCGAATGGGCACCGGTAGCGGCGCCGTGCTTTTCTTCGGATGGGTCTGTTGATGAGGATGACCCCCAATCGGATGGTGACTAGGTGCCCGATAGCCCTGGTTACCGGGTCCGTTGGGCCTCAGCCTCGGTCGACCTGGACCCCTCCTTATTCCCGACGACGTTTTCAGACCGCCCGAGTGCTGCTGGTGCGATTGCGCTTGCTGCTGCGCCTGATGATGGTGATGATGGTGGTGATGGTGGTGATGATGAAGCTGCTGCTGCTGCTGCTGCGGCTGTTGGCTGGAGGTTTCGGCCGAGCCGGCTGGAAGAGAAAAAGGCAGGCGAAAGCCTGGCTGGATTATCGATGTAGACGAATCGGAAGGAGTCGCCTCGCAGTCGTCGAGTAAAATATCGTGTTCGAAAGTATATATCGAGAAGGGGAGGGCGAGACGCCGGTGGTTCGTACGGTACCTAGCCGTGCCTTATCGTACCGCGACGAGCCGGCGGCTTTCTTCGATTCCCTCCTCTCTTATCTCCCTCCCGCAATGCAATTTTCATGTCTCGAGCCCTTCAGGCTATCTCTTTACCTCCGTTCCCTTGAAAGTGAATTCGCGACAGGTCTATGACTCGTTGCCTTTTTTCCTCATCCTCTCCCCGTCGCTTTTTTTCTCTCTCTCTCTTCTCTTCCTCGACGTCGCGTCGCGAGCGCGCTCCGCCTCTCCTTTTATTTATAAACTCTCCAGGGGAAACGCCGGCGTACACACACGCGACAGGTAGAGAAGGTGGACGGGCAGGGGGAGAGAAAGAGAGAGAGAGAGAAAGAGCAGCGAGTTCCAAAAACTTAAGAAGAGCATCGATCGCAGCTGCCGTCTTCGCTCCGCACCTGCTATTATGCCCGATGCGGCTGCTCGCTCGCTCGCCTCGCTCGCCTCACTCGCGCAAGACCCATTTTCTCGGCGGCGCGTGCACTTGACACGTTCGGTAATTGTCCCTATGCCCCTGCGCGATTTCCCTCAGCGCTTACACGACGAGCATTATGCATGCGGCAGCGCGCTTTTTAAGCGCACAATGCGCTATTCAGCGTGAGCGGGAGGCTCTGCACTACTGTACATTATTTCTCGTTAGTCGATTGCGAGGCCTGCGCAGCGCCCGCCCGGGAATCGAGTCCGCGGTCTGCGATACTGCACACAAAGCCGCGACAATGCAGCGTACACTTGGGAGGCCAAAGAGAGAGAGAGAGAGCCGCGAGCACACATGTGCTCGCATGGGACACATCGGCTCTCTCGCGGGGGAGATGCGAGCAGAACGAGCGCTGACATGCGTACCGGCAGGATTGGCCGGAGTGGTGAAGCCCCCGACGCCGCTGGAGTTGGGGCCCTTGACGCCCGACTGCTGCACGGCCATCATGCTGCGGGCCTTGCCGCCGATGGGTCCTCCGCGCCGCGAGCCCCGCGGCCTTCCACGCTTGCTAACCCCGCGGCCGATTATCGGCCGTATTCTCGTGGCGTCGCCGAAGCCGAAGTTGCCGCTGCGCTGCTGCTGCTGCTGCTGCTGCTGCTGGCCGTACTGCTGGAGAGTGAGCGAGGCCGAGGGGAAGGGCCCGCTGCTCACCGGACCGTCGACGTCGACTACCAGGCCCTCGTTGCTCGTCTCGTCCTGTGGGCAGAGAGTTATTATCCGCTGAGAAACTTTCGTGCACGAGGAGATACTTACGGTTTCGTAGCGCTTTCGTCTGGAACGACTGGGGATATTCGCGCGCGCAGAGAGACGCGCTTACACACAATATACTTACGTACTGTACGCATCCCATTCGTTTTACGCGAGCGCGTATAATTATTCGTTGCATTTGGGATATCGCGATCTGCGCGGCGCACGTATACAGGCGACATCGCAATTAGCCTCGATCGCAACGATCATTGGCGAAATTTTGCAAATTACCTTGGCTGCGCACGCGTTAATTTGCATTTCCGCTAGAATTTACCTCGGACTTGGGGCTCTGGGATCCCGAAACTCCCAAATCGTCCAGTCCAAGCTGCTGCTGCTGCTGCTGTTGCTGGCTCGATCCTTCGGCCGTCGCGTTGCCGAACCCGGGCCACTCTCCCTCCTCGATGCAGGCCCTTTTCGCCTCGTTCTGCCGACACGAGTAACGAGCATAATTACAGCGGGAAGGCACATGAGAAAATACGCACACGCGCAGCGGAATAAAATGTTAAAGAGATACAGCCAGCCGAGAATGAAGAAGACGACGAAGAAGAAGAAGTAGTAGTATAGAAGGTATCCGCTGCGCGCAAGAAAAGGGTACACGCGCGCGACGAGGGGCGCTAGCTCACCTTGACCGGAAGCGCGGTTTGCTTCCTCTTCCGGTCCCTCTCCTTGTGGTGCAGGCTTGGCTCGGCGGCGACGGCGGCAGCGGCGGAGGCGGCGGCGGCGGCGGCGGCACTCGCCTTGGCTCGGGCGGCCTCCTCGGCGTGCTGCTTTCTCTCCTCGCTCCGCTGGCTGTCTGTAAAACGCAGGCGACGTGCGCTCTCCTCAATACGTGTAATGCGTGTACAGCGCGGAGGCATACGTGTAACAGGCGCGTACATACAGACAGATCGTGAAATCGCGCGCATTTCTCGAGTCCGCGCGGCGCGCAATGATAATGCCCATTTTTACGGCGAACGGAACAGAAAAACACGCCGCGCATTGTACATTTACGAGCGATACGCGCGCCGGCGTATTGCACGCAGGCGCTCGGTTTCGGTTTCATTTCCGAGAAGAAGAGGTATCGGCGGGGTATCGAGTTGCGCCGTGCCCCCGGCCGATACCTGCCGCTTTTCGCGGATATATCGAGTGAAGAAGCATCCACTTACACTTCGCCTCGATCTCCTCGTCGTCGAGCAGCAGCGAGACTACCTCCTTCGGCTTGAGCGTATCCGGCTTAAAGTTACCGCCGCTAATCACCATGCGCTGGATCTGCAACGCAACGACAGACAATTTCGTCAATTGTTCCGGGAATCCGGGACGTTTTAGAGAAGCTCTACGAGGGAGAGTGTACGTACCTCGCTCTTTTCGCGGGCTCGTTGGAGTATGCGCTCCTCGATGGTGCCCTTGCAAATGAGCCGGTAGACCGTTACCTGCTTCGTTTGGCCGAGCCTGTGAGCGCGGTCCATTGCCTGTTGATCGACCGTTGGGTTCCAGTCGCTGTCGTAGAATATTACCTGTCAAAAAACCAAATCACAATCGCAATTAGCGCGTCGTGTAGCGCGCGAGGGGCAAGCGTACACGTCCGCAATAACTTCTTGGGTTCTGAAAAAATCCTGACAATTTTTTCTGAACTCAGTTCAGCGTGACGGAGGCCGCGAGCGGGACGGTGTATAAAACCGAATTTTCGGTTCACCTACCGTGTCCGCGGCAGTGAGGTTGATTCCCAAACCTCCGGCTCTTGTGCTTAGCAGAAAGACAAATATATCCGCCCTGAAAAACAAACGATTACCATCTTTTTTTTTTCGTCCACGCTTGGCGACGTCGCCCCGATTTTTATCATTTTCGCTTTAATTAATCTTAATGAGTTACGAAGACGCGCGTATATCGCTCGTCGAGAAAATCTTTTTCCCCGATTAGATTTACGAACTGCATAACTCAACGGTTAAATTGACATGTACGCTAGACGCACCTCTTCTGGAAGTCTGCAACCATGTCCCGACGATCTGAAATTTTCGAGGAACCGTCTAGCCTCATGAACGTGTGCTTCCGGTGATACATATACTCCTGCGAACAGTGATGCATTTATTTAGATTATTCTTTTCCATAGGATATATCGTATTTCATAATCAATAACGAACCTCTAGCAGATCTATCATTTTCGTCATTTGTGAGTATATCAAGACGCGGTGTCCCTGTTCTTTAAGTCGTTTCAGGAGATTGTCCAGTACAGATAACTTGCCGGCATCAGTTACCAACGTCTGTTTGTCTGGCACTGTAATATTGGACCATCCGTTCAGAGGTCGACAAGCAGCTAAACCACCGACTTTTTGATACGAAAATTGCGTCGGGAGCGTCGCGCACAAGTGTATTCGGTTACTAGGTAAATTTTCAGCTAAATCACAGCCGAGCCAGAGAATCCTCTTGGTAAATAAACCACCGCATGCCTCGTATCTTTGCCATTCACGAGCCGCGGTGCAATGACTAATGTAGATTTTCCTCGAACTAGCAATAACCTTAAAAAATGATGCAATCAATGTTCAAACCACAGTTAGTCTTGGTAACATCTCAGAAATATGTCATAAATATGATACCTTGGGAATTTTATCACAAAGAAAGGTGGGTATAGTTGTTGGCTGGCAGTGCCTCAAAATAGGCGCTCTTGGAACGTGCGGATGCTCGGGTAATAGGGGTACTTTTAGATCATCGCCTTGTTCCACCTTTACGGAACAAACCGATCTCTGGATCTTAATGGGTTGATTGGCTTTTTTACTACTACGGAGTATTCTATGAGCGACCGTTTCTGGTATCGAGTGAATCGAATGCGTCACGTGAGTATATACAACTTCGCCCTGAAGAATTTTTCTACCAAAAAATAAATTACTAGCCATCTTCGAAGACGTATTGAACTTTTCAGTGAGTAACCACATAACACTAGGAGAAATAGAGCTTGAATTCTCTGACCAATCCTCCCAATGCTGTTTAATATTTACAGCTTTCCTCAGTTGCCACGCGTGGCACAATCTGTACGCAAGTAATTTCTGTTATATGATTACAAATAATGTATGTCACTAGTAAATTAGTTGGAATTTTATCTTACCTAAATATAACACCAGCAATGAATACACTATTCAATTCTTGTGGCGACAAATAACTAAATCTACTAAATGAGAAGCAATTTATCGATTCTCGATCTTCTCCATATAAAGCTCGATGAATATACTCAGTAGCAAATATAAAAAGTTTATTGTACAGTATATGGTCTTTGGACGGCACAGACGAGCTTATAATACCTTCTTTGTACAGTAGGGATGGCAATTCTAACATTTCAGTGTGCATAAAGTATGGCGATTTTGCATCTCGTCGCTCAAAAAGTTCAGGATGATTGCAAACCTGGTTGGAATAAATTTTTGTTAGCGCATAATATTTTGATTAATTGAGTCGTTTGATAATAAAACTAAATAAATTACTTTTCTGAATTGCATGACTAGATTCATCAAATTTGATGTGAAATTCTTATCATTAACTGCACTATCTCCTACTGAATAGTGTAGCAGATCTTCTATCCTGATTTTCGTTTTTAGAGCTACAAAAATTAAGTATACATCAGTATATTAAAAAAATCTATTCGATTTCTCGAAATTGCATTATATTTTATTTACCTGTGTAAAGCAATTTTTGCCTTGTTGTGAGAGGACAATACACCATTACTTCAATTTTATCGGAAAGCTCATTTTCCACGTCTTTTTTTATTCTTCTTAGCATGAATGGTTTTAAGATCATATGTAGTCTTGATAAATGTTCTGAAATTTGGAGGATCAAATGAACAAATTTGTTAGAAAAAAATTAACTTTTTCAAAAACGTGTACTTACTTTCGTCGATTCCTGTTTTATTTTCTGCGTGACTTTCTATATCTTTAGAAAACCATTCATTAAATTCATCGTGAGAATCAAAAAGCGTTGGCATTATGAAATGAAGAAGAGCCCATAATTCAGCCATACTGTTTTGAATTGGCGTTCCACTGAGCAAAAGGCGATTTCTACAACTAAATCCTAATAAGAGCTTCCATCTCATACTGAAATTTTTTAAAAAGAAAATGAAATCTTAATCCAGATTAGATAATAATAAATAAAGTAAAATAAATTAAAAAATCATTAAGGACCTGCTTGTGCTTTTTATTGCTTGTGCTTCATCTAAAATCATATATTGCCACTTTATCCTATTAAAATACTTATAATCGGTAATAACTAGCTGATAGCTTGTTATCACAACATGGAACGATGCTTCTTTCGTGTGCAGATCTTTCGTGTCCCAAAATTGTCGTAAAATTTTCCTTTCTTGAGGATTACCCCAATATGGAACTACTTTGAAAAGTGGAACGAATCTCGCCATTTCTTGTTGCCAATTGTGTAAAGTCGATGCTGGTGATATTATTAGAAACGGTCCCCAAACAGCTGGAATTGTTAAAATAGTCTGAGTTATTAAAAGCATTATTATCAATCTTGACTGAACAAAAAACTGTTGACGTACAATATCTTTCAGCAATATGACATAAAAAGGCTATCGATTGCACCGTTTTTCCTAGACCCATTTCATCCGCTAAAATTCCACTAATACCCTACAAATCAATACAATATTATAAAAATGATCACGATGTATTCATATTTATTGGTGAAAATGTATCAAACCTGGTCATAAAGATTTGCCAACCAATTCATTCCTTTTAATTGATAACCTTTCAAATTTCCTTTGAAAATAGAAGGTTGTGGATGTTCCATGGTTTCTGGTGTATCACTTAATCGTAACTCTTGATTGGTTGATGGATCGAATTGACGCGTTCTCGCTCTTTCGCTATCAAACGCTTCTATTGCATTCTTTTTAGCTTTTTGTTTCATAATCTCACTGATATAAACAAATTTTAGAATTGAAATAGTCGTTCAGATAACATTATGTATAAAACGTATAAATAAAAGACAGACCTGTCATAATCATCAATTCCAGCAAGCCTTGGATTTTTCTCTTCATCTAATTGATTTAAAATCCGTAACTGTTCTTCTGGGGAAGCTTTTCCTAATTTGCGCGACATAAAATGGGCATACAATTCTGTTTGCGTGATTAAAAAATTAAGTTTTCTCTGCTGTCGCTTAGCTTCTATAAGTTCAACATCCATTTTTCGCTGCTCTTCAGCTTCTTTTTCTAGCCTTTTTCTAGTTTCTCTCTCAACACGATCATATCTCTTCCAGTAAGACTGCATTTCTCTTGTTAATCTTTTTGCTCTCCAAATCGTTTCTTTCATATTTTTTTGTGACTGGTAAAAATAATACATATTAACAGTCATATGACTTCTTAGTAAAAAAACAAAATGATAATAGTAAAGTAGTGACAAGGGAACTTACTTGCATGGCTTTTTGCCTCCAATATTTCATACAATGCTGTGCTACCTTTTTACAACTTATCAGCATTTCTTTATGATTATTCGTTTTGGCTCTCTGAACTTTGCCAAGCTCTTTCTTTGACATCATCATCCAAATTTTTCGCCTTCTCATTGCCATTACTTCTGGACTTTTGTTATTATGCTTTTTCTTACCACGTCCACGTGGTTGATGTTTCATAACTAATTCCAATTCGGATTCATCCAGTTGATCTTCTTGTGGTATACTTTTATCCCAATTATCATTTGGGTATTTTTGGTCCTAAACCAAAATAAGAGTTAGATGAATTGCTTACAAACTATAAATTCAAAAATTACCTTGATATCATGGCCAACTTTGTGCATTGTTTTTTCTTTCTTTATCTTGACTACTTTCTTCTCGGGCTTCTTTTCTTTTTTCTTTTTATTACCAACTATAAGCTTTTGATGTTCTAAAAATCTATCGTGGTTAGACAATAAACCTGCTCCATAATACTGATACTGTATGTTCTACAATCAGATGAACAGTTATAATTAGTTGAAGACTGTAAAGGAGAAAAAATATAAAGAAGCTACATGTATACCTCTGGTTTCTGATAAAACTTGGCTTGATATTTCTTTTTTAACATATGAAACTTCAACATTTCTTGAAAGTCTTCTTCTGTAATCGAACTGTCTGAGTCTGACTCTGAGGAAGAGGTATCAGAACCATTGTTCAGCAGTATATCCTGTAGCCATCGTCTCTCCTCCCCAACGTTACTCATATTGTACAATCTAAGCTTGTTATTTCTCTCTTCTGCAAAAGAGTACAAAAATTGAAATGTTTCTACTAGGCAAGAGTTGTATTTTTATTTCAAAATAGACAACAAACCATCTTTCTGTGATATCAACTCATTGAAATCAGTATCCGATTCAGCGGATTCATCTTCAGAAGACTCGTCCTCGTCACTACAAGTACATAGCATAAGTTAAATAAAATCTTCACGTCAATAAAAGTCAGATGAATTTAGAATAATTAATACCTGATCTGATCTTGAAAGAGTGCATTGACTTGACTCAAGAAAGGCTGTATGTTCAAGCTACGCTCCAGGCGCTGCAGGTGCAGTGGAGCAGCCATCTCGGGCTCCAGTCCCATCGTTCGAGCTCGATCAGTCATAACAGTTCGCAGAGTCTACAACAACAAAGCTCCTATCGAGTAGATGCTAAATTAACCTCTAGAAAGCCCGAGCCTCATCATCATCCCCCAGCCCAACTGTAACCCCCGGACAGTCTCTCCAAGCACTGCGAGGAAGACCAAGCTGATAAAATCCCAATGAGCCACAGAGAGAGGATATATATCACGCACGTGATACTCTGTCTGCAGCCGACGTCACGAGCATCGTCGCATATAAGTGTCATCCCCAGAGATAATTGCAACGAGCCATCGAGCCGCGCGAGGCATTATGTAAGCCAGACCTCGCGAGGACTCGAGGCGCGTTATCATCGGGTCTCTCTCTCTCTCTCTCCCGCGCGTTGTAGATATCGCAACGTAACAAGCGCTACGCGGAGATAAGCCCCGTAGCCGCGTATCAGAAAATCATTCACCTATTAATAATCCTGCTTGGTTATAATGCGGAGAGACGGTGCGGGAGACGATTCGGTTATGGCCCCAGAGTCAGCCGCGCGGCGCACGAAGAGAACGCGTCGCACGCGAGTCACACATTCGGGCTCTCTCGGGGCGACGAGCAGCCTCTCAGCCGGACGAGAAATACATAATGCGGCCCGGGAGCCGAGGCAACGAAAGAAGCATTTGGCTTGCCATAGCGGGGCCAGGCATAGGGCATATTGCCGGCCACCATATTTGTTTTCAGTAGATGGCGCCAACGGTCGTCACCAAGCGCGCGCGCGCTCCTGCGCGCCAGCGCCATTAAACGTTATTCCGACGTTCCTCCCGTCTTGTATACTTTACGATCCTCGTCTCGTCCTTTGCGCATCCCTCGACGAGTCGTCTCGTGCAGCGCGTTGGTCGTTGGAGCCGGCTATATACGCGGGCACCGGTAGGTACTACAATACTCTCTGCGGCGCTAATTTTCCAGATAACGAGTTGTGCGCGCTCGTGAGGTGTATATAATGGGAAACTTTGTTTCGAGCTTCACTTGCTGCGCTGCACTTGTTGCGGTGCTTTTCTTTTGATGGGGATTTTTCTTTTGTTTACGCGTGTGTGCATGCGTTGTCGAGGGACGGAGAAACGACTGCTCGCGGTGAGTGGGATTTAACTTTTTGCTTGTTTTTTTTTTTTATTAAAATGTGTACCAAAAGTAATTTGCGCTTTTTTCGTGAACAAGCATTTTTTACGCATAGTATCGCCGGTTTCTCCTTCAACCAGCGGCATTGCTCTTTGTGTACATCGCGCGAAGGAGCGACAGGAAGGACATCGACGTCTTCAGAATCTGCAACAGACGTGTGTATATAGCAAGTGTACGATGAGGACGGGGAAAAGATCGAATCGATGGTCCTGCATTACCATTGTGAAATTCGGCAGAGACAAGGTGTAAAAATTTCCCGCCGTCATTTTGAGAGCCTTTTGAGATCTCAAGATTATCATAGACATTTTCTCGATTGACTTCGAGTCCAGCGATGTCCAGAGCGACTGGTAAGCTGCGTAACCCATCGCTGTGCTCTAAAAAGGAATTGAATGGCTGTATAAGCAGACGATTGTTATTACTCTCAGATCAAAACGTTGTATACTTGAACGATTAGTTCGTCGCCGGGTCGACAGTAGAGGAAGATCTGAAGAAGGGCGACGATCATGAAGGCGATGTAGACTACGATCTGGAAACCGCCGTCGCTCAACGCCTGTCAACGGATTCACGTGGCAGAACATTAAAAAATTCTCGGAAACAGAGGGAAACAACACAGAAGCAAAGCCTCACTATGATGAGCTTGAAGCCAATGATGCAGATGATGACGCTGCTGACCAGCAACTGCTGCAAGCTCGACCCGTTGAAGATCTCCGCGAGCTTCTCCGCGTTCCTTCGCGTATTTCAAAATTAACTGGACAATGCACGGTATGTTGACGAGAGATAATAGGTAATTACCGAATTTCTCGCTGATGCACACGTATGAGGTGGGCGATCTGGCCGGGCGATCGGCTGCTCGGCCCCGCGCCGATTCGCTCGATGTCGTGTTGAAGTATTTTCAAACGAGCGCAGGCGTGGTAGATCGCCACCAGGAATATACTGTCCATGGAATAATTGCAGGTACCCACGACAATGCCGCTTATCACCTGATCGCAATAAAGCATTGTGGAAGGCCATTTCGTTGCGATGTAATTAGAGTTGGAAATACCTGGGAGGCGTAGCAAAGCCCGTAATAGAAATTTGAAAAGCGATCGAAGTAGTACCAGCCGAAAAAGGGGTATTTCCGGATTCGAACTCCATCCTGCTGCATGCCGACGAACGGCGAGATGAAGTACATCGAGGCCGTCGAGTACATGAGCAATCCGTAGCGTCTAGTGTAATTACGAGCTTTTCCAGCCATGTCCAGGAGAATCTCCCTGTGCTTCGCCTGATACTCCGACTCGTCGTCGTACATCGTCGTCCTCCAATTCACCTTCATCGTACCTACAACTTGCTTTTACCATACGGTCAGTCGTAAAATTTTACTGTGTAAATATATGCGGCGTTTCGATGTTTCTTTTTTATACGCGCGGTGCGAGTATGGATTCTGTCATTTTATCGAAGTAAATCGCGCTTCATTTTTTCTTTCCGAAAGAAAATAGTCACGCACTCGGCTAATTTTGCAGATTGTCAAACTACCTCGAAGACCCGTCGAGCCGAGAGGAAGCACCAGAGCTTCAGCAGAGCCGTAATGGTGAATACGTTGAGGACGAAGGTCTCGGCGATTGCGTCGACGTTACCCCAGAGTACGTACATGTCCAGCCACTCGGGTATCAGCAGCAGCATCAGCAACGCGAAGAGAATCTGCACGTGCAGCCTGTGCAGCCGCCTGCCGAGCGATCCAGCCCGAGCCTCGCGATCGCTCTTCCACACTCCCAGGAACGTGAGACCCCATCTGTTGAGAAAAGTGTAATCGTCGAAAGCGGCTCGCGGCGGCGAGCCATCGACAGCCATACTCATCTCGTCTATGCGCACTTGCTCGTCTCTCTATCTCTCTTTCGGCTGCATCGCTAAATATTCCCTTTGCGCTGCGGGGGATCGACGTTGTGCTTGTACGCGGAAAAGAGACTGTAATTATCGGTGATTAATAACCGCGACGTACGCGAAATTACAGAGAAGATTGTCAGTGGGGGGAGGTGGGAGGGCGATCGATGAAAAGCGCGGGGCGATTCAAAGGTAGTTGGCCGATCGGGGAGAGATGGCGCTGCGGGCGCCTCGATGCCAATCCGCGCCGCGAGTAAGAGTGGGGGAGGGCCAGTGCTTTCGCAGCGCGTCGTGCGTCGAGAGCGATCTACAGGACACGCTGCGCTGAATATCGAGAGTCGAGCGAGAGGCGATCGCCGGCTGCCGCCATTTTGCTTGCTCTCGAAGACATCGAGCTCTGCCGCCGAGAGACCAGTGCGCTACACACACTAAGTATTTATTGCCGCGCCGAGAGGAGAGCGAGCGAGCGAGCGAGCGAGAGAAAAGAAGAGAACAGCAGCAGCAGCAGCTCGTCTCGGTGTGTACTCCTGTTCAAAGCGCAGAGAGTCGTCGTCGGTGCCTCTCCTGTGCGACGACTGTGCGCCGCGCGCGTGAGTGTGTGTGTGTGCAAAAGATCCGTCTCTCGCTCTCTCGCGTTCGCGCCTATACGAGAGACTAATATACACGCACGAGAGGAAAGAGCGAGAGAGAGAGAGAGAGAGAGAGGTATATAGAGTTGAGCATTCGTGCTTGTTATAACATATAGATATATACGTGTTACGCGGTATATTGTATACACCTAGTGTCGCGGACCGGGGGAGAAAGTGCGTGTGCGACTCTTCTCTGGATGTGCTGCTGCTGCTGCGACGACGGAAGACGCCGCCGCCGCCGCCGCCGCTAAGCAGCACCGAGTTTATAGTGTGTCGTCGTCGCCGTCGTGGGAGGGAGGGAAGACGAAGAATACCCGTCGCCGCCGCCGCCGCCGTCGTCGTCGTCGTCGACGAGCATCAGCAAGTGGAAAGAGAAGACAGTTATATACACGCATATACACGTAGACAAACAGCAGCCAGCAGTCCTCGGGACAAGCGACGAGCCTCTACGGGGAATGATAATCAAGTGAGGAGCCTATAGAGCTAAAGCTGACACGCGGCGCGCGGTGTTGTAGTACGTGCGTGTGTATATAATACAAATACATATATATCTATATAAATATACATATATAGCATCTAGCCTGTAGATATATAACTGTGTGTCGTGCGAGCGCGAGAGAGAGAGAGAAGAAAGAAAGAGAGGAGCAGCGGCTCACGCTTTCCCATCCGTCAGGTCAGTGATACACAGGCTATGCGAATACACGTATGCAATGTAGAAAGAGAGGAGAATCTTCTCTCTCTCGCGAGAGTAAGAGAGAGAGAGAGGGAGCAGCGCGCGCCGGTACTTTTTCTCCGGCGGCTTTTATATACCTATACATATATACGGCTGCTGCATGCTATTGCAGCCGGGGAGAGAGAGAGAGAGAGAGGGAGCGATGCGTTTAGACATGGCGGGACGGCAGCAGCAGCACGAGAGCCAACCTGTTCGCGAATTTTTCCGTTTCGCCTATAGCCGTCTAATGCGTATGTGCCTCGCGGATGTATTTAAGCGTATGTATACACACAGGTTTGTTTACAGCTCGCGCGAGAGGCGACAGTTGCGGGGGGGAAAAGTTTTGCTCAGCCCTCTCTCTCTCTCTCTCTCGCTTTGTCTAAGCCATCTTTTTCGAGCAAAGCCAAGTTCATGGCTGACCTTCGCGCGAAGGACCGTGCGCTTTCTAGAATCCCTTCTTCCCGCGGCTTTTTACGTTCTTTGTCTCTCGAGCCCTATGCTCTGCGTGTACACAGAGAGAGAGAGGGAGAGAGACTTTTATATACATGTCTGTAGAGAGGGTAGAGCGTACACGTATATATACAGTATATACGCGCGCAGCGGAAGTGAGCACACGCACAGAGAGGCTACTACTCACTTTCTCTCCGCGGCGCGGCGGCGATTGCACTTATCGGCGCTCTCTCTCTCTCTCTCGCGCGCGCAGGATTTCACAACGGCGAAACGCATATACGGCGGCGGCGGCGGCGGCGGCACAAGCTGTATATACAGCGGCAGAGCGCGTCTCATGTGTGCGCGTGCATGTACGTGTGTACAGAGACATGTATTCGTCGCGTATATAGCGTATGTATACGCAGAGTGTACACGTCGAAGAGAAGGAAGGAGAGAGAGAGAGAGAGAGAGAGATGATGCGTGCGCGCCGGGGAAGGTGGGGCTGATAAATGAATGGTATTCCAGAAGCGTCCTCGCGCGAAGCAGCAGCCAGCAGCGTCCCTCTGCGCTCACCAAATCCTTCTCTGTCTCTCTCTTTTGGAGCTTAGCTCGTTCGCTGTCTCTCCCACCGCGAGAGGAGCGTCTCTCTCGCTCTCTCTGTTTCGCTCTCTTCGTCTCTCTGCCTCTCTGTCTATACGTGTATATATAGCCATAAGCGCAAGAACGCCGGAGATCAAGTGATTTACGAGCGCGTGCTCCACAAGCCAATTGACAACTTGATTCTTCGTCTCTTGCGAGAGAGAGAGAGAGAGAGAGAGAGAGAGAGACTTTTTTCAATCGTTCCCAAGCTCAACTTTTCCGTTCTTTGTTGTTGTTGTTGTTGTTGTTGTTTGATTCGGTTCGCCGAAGAAGTATAGGTATAGCAAGGGAGAGAGAGAGAAAGAGGAAGCGCGGCTTGAACTTGAGCGTCGCCGCGCTGGCTCCTAATTAATTACGGACGGCACGATAACTTTGCGGAAAGTTCGCGACGACTATATGCAGTTAACTCGACGAATGCATACACGCGAGTCGCGGCTTGGCTATAACTATATACAGAGACCGCGCGAACTTTCTCGCTTCCGCAATATGTATATGTAACCGTCAGCAAGAGCGAGAGAGAACGCTTTTCCTCACGGCGATTAAAAATATCAGCGGCGTGCAAATGGTCTTGAAAAACTTTTCGCATACGCGCGCTTACTTATACGTCTATACAGGCGCACGTAAGCGAACGTATACGCACACCGCGAGAGAGTCGGAGTGCAGCGCACCCCCGTCGCGCGCGCGATAATAACATGCGCGCCGCGCGCGACTTAAGCGGTTGCAGTCTATACACACGTGCCCGCGGCTCGCGCAGGACTATAATACAGTGCACTAAAGGAGGGGGCGCGTCGCGTGCGTGCACGTGCTCTCTCTCTCTCCCTCTCGCGCGCTAATGTCTCTATATACATATACATAATGTAGCCACGCGTTCCTCCAAAACTAGAGCGTAGAGAAAGAGAGAGAGAGAGAGAGAGCGCACATTCGAATTATATGTATAGCAGTATGTGTGTACGCGCATAAAGTGATCCGATGATCGGCGTCAGCGCTACACATCAGAACGCATGTATGCAGTGCATTACGAAATCCGCACCATTCTCTCTCTCTCTCTCTGTCTCTGCGACGTGCACTCGCTCTTACGTAACGAGCAGGCTTACTCAGCTCCTGACCCGTATGTGCTCGTGCAGTTGTGCATACACTGCACAGTTGCACACATTCGAGAGCGACGTACATAGACGGCGTTTGTATTCCCTCCGAGAAGGTGCGCGCGGCATTAATCGTCGCAGCGCGCGGAGCGAGTATTTTCATGTGTCCCTCGTTGCAGTCGCAGCCAGAGAGAGAGAGACAGCGGCCGCTCGATTCAGCTGATACGGAAGCATTGATCCGTCGGCGTCGCGCGGCGCATCCCTGCATGTCTATACACAGAAAGAGAGAGAAAGAGGAGAGAGAGAGACCCACACGTCGTCGACAGCGACCATGTTATTTTTCAATATCTGTACAGAGAGAGAGCCGAGCGGGCTGTTCACACCTACATGTGTACGTACTGTAGATTCGTACACACACACACATGCGGAGAGCGCATAGATATATAGGAAGCGCAACGGCGCGGCAGCGGCGGTGGTGGCGCGCGCGCGCGCGCGGGTAAATGCCTCGACACGATCAGCTCGCTGATTTAGTTGCCGTCGAGTCGAGCCGGGAAGGGAGTAAAGTTGTGTGTATATAACACGCGCTGGAAGGGGGCAAGCAAGCAAGAGAGCCGGGCGCTCGCGCGCGAGGGTGGGAACAGAGAGAGCGAGAGAGAGAGAGAGAGAGAGAGAGAGAAGCGAGACATCGATCGGCGGCGGCGGCGGCTCGCCGGCCATTGCTTCAGCCGGCGCACTTTGCCACTAGGAGTCAAGATGCCATCCCGCGCAAAGTCCCGTGCTATGCAATGCCGGCTTATTCTCTCTCTCTCTCGCGCGAGCGAGCGAGCGAGCGAGCGCGCGAGCCAGCAATTACCGCGACCGGTTCTCTCCTCTCTTTCTTCCTACGGCTCTATACATACGTCAGGCTTTCTTTATATTCTCTTCTATACTGTACGTTATAGCGCGTGCACACCTCTCTCTCTCTCTTCTATCTCTTTGCGCGGCGCGCGTCCGCTACATGTCCGTCTATCTCTCGCGTGTGTGTGCGAGCAGTGTGCGCGCGTGTAAAGTACTGAGAGAAAAATCAGTGCTGTATGTGTACTTGTACGCGCGGCTATGGCGAAGGTCAAATATCTCGAACTTCAAACTTCTGCTGTTCTTGTATTATATATTGTCTCCGGAGTTGGATAGGCAGGGGGAGGGGAGAGAGAGAGAACGCGAGTCTTCCGTCGCGCTCCGCGCTGCATGTCTGCGTGTGCACCTCATTTACTCGGTCCTCCTCCTCCTCCTCCTCCACCTCTCGCTTCTCTCCCCTCGCGTGCGCGCAACTTTCAAACGGGTTATATATATACTTTGCCGAAGCGGCGGCCCCGAATCTTCCGCACTTATCCAACTTGAATTTCATTTGCTCTCGGGACTTGCCGTTTAATCCCTTTTCTTCTTCTTCTTCTTCTTCTTATTCTTCTTGTTCTTGTTCTTTTTTCTGTTTGGGAAATCTCGCCGCTTTGTTTTCGGACGTTTTCCAAGGTAAATAAACAAAGTGGAACGGGGCCGCTGCCTGCTCAGCTCTTTCTTCACTATATTACAATGCACTCGCCCGATCCCGCCGCTACGTCGCGCTTCCTTTTTCGTTTGCTGCAGCTTTTTCGTTTCTGCTTGTTTTTTTTTCTCTTTCTTTTCGAAAGAGTTGCAGAATTTCTCTCTTGACGTAATCGCGCATACAGGCGGAAGAGCGATGAATCCGCTCGATTAAAAAAGTGCAGCGCACGCATCGCCGTTCATTGACTAACTCTCGTTCGAAAAAACGCGGAAAGAGAAAAAATAACGGTCGCGCCGCTCAAAAGTTGATCGAAAGTCATTCGCGAGGGACGGACTATGCCTGTATATAGGTATATTTATACACGTAGGCGCGGAAGGAAAGTGTGGAAGCACGGGAGAACGAGAAAATGAGGAAATAAAGAGAGAGAGAGAGAGAGAGAGAGAGAAGAACGGCGCGCGGCGAAAGAAAAGAAGAGAGGATGGCGTGGAGGGAGGGTGGGAGGGAGAATCGAAAGAGCGAGACGGAGGCGACTACTTAAAGTTGGCAGAAAGTTTGCTTCGGCAGCAAAGTTAACTTAGTTAAGTTCCTCCCTCCCCTCGGTAAAACTTTGCTTCTCTCTCTCTCTCTCTCTCTCTGCAGACTCTCGCGCGCGCGGAGCTATACCGTACTCTCTGTATGTATATATAGCCGTACACCCTGTACCTATATAGGTATACACATTGTGCACCGCTACACGGCGTACACCCATTCGACATACGTTCATTCACTTTTGTACATTCGTCTAAACATCGTCATGTACCAGAGCGAATCTCGATACGAGACTGTGTGTGTGCGTCGTGTGTGCATACGTACGAACGGCTTAGTGCGGCAGTATAGAGGAGAGAGAAAGAGAAAAAAAAGAACACGGGAGATTAGAAAGAGAGCATGTCGTCGAGGCGCGGAGAGTTTCGAAAGAAAGTTTACTTTATCGTGGCTCGATTGAAGAGCCGCATACTTCCTCCCCCACCCGGCAACTCGGCGCAAAGTTGCTCTATCTCTCTCGCTCCCAGGTTAGACAATAATTGGATAACTTGGCCCTCGGAGCATCTCTCCCGCCGTTCGAAACTTCCTCCTCTCTGCGGCTCCGCGCGCGCGCGCGATGTATATATATAATATCTTTGTATATACATCTCAATATAATGCGTATGTGTGTCTGTATATAGTCGGTAGAAGCACATAGAGAGAGAGAGAGAGAGAGAGAGAGAGAGAGAGAGAGAGAGAGAGAGACTGACTATTTAGGAGCCATCGTCATCGCGCAATAGAGATTAGGCTATATAAGGTCGTCTCGATTTTTGCATGTGCAGCAGTAATCGAGCCGCTTCCGCGAATAGTCGTACGCACGTTATTACGTACGCAGAGTCAGCGGATCGTCGCGGCAACGTTTTCCCCTTCTATACACCCATCGTCAGCAGTCTCTTTCTCTCTCTCTCTCTCTCTCTCTCTCTCTCTTTCGTCCTCCTGCAATTATTGGAAGAAGCTTCTACGCATCGGAGGGCGCCACATATCGTTCTCTCTTGACTTTCTCGCGCCGTGTGTGCGCGTGTGTGTACTGTATATAATATACACCGCGCGCCGCGGATGAACAACAATATGTCGAGCGAGGCGACGAAAAGGATCGCGCTCGAGTCGAATGAAGTGTACCGCTGCCGCTGCGGGCGCGCGCGGAAAATATAGTTTGTCGCGTTGCACTTTGACAGGCTCTCTATAATGTACGAAACGCACGTGCAGCAGCAGTAAGCTCATTGACACATCGCACGGTCATCGTCATCATTCATGAATAAGCTCTGCTCGCATGTGTGGGTACGCCCGCTCTCGCTCTCTCCGTCCCTCGCACACTCTTCTTTCCCCGCATCATCATCGAATGGATGAGCGCGAGGAGAGATATCGAGCGCGGCTGCGGCGACGGCGGCGGCGGCCGAACAATTAGTTCGAAAATGCTCTGAAAACGTCGACCCAGTGACCAAGGCGGTATACACAGACACACACACACACACACATCGCTTGTCCGCTATATCAACCGTTGTGAAAACGTTAGCCCCAGCCGCAGAGAGACAGAGAAAACGTAAAGTGCGACCGAGAACGAGAGAGAGAGGGAAGATCACACGTTAACTCTGCGTTTGTGCGTAAGCGTCTCTCACTCCTGCGATGGGGAGAAAGAAAGACCGGGGCTATCCTCGCAGCTATATACGCTGTATACATACACTTATGCTTATGTATATACACGAGCACACACCGGCTTCGGGGTTTAACCTATAAACTCTCTCGCTCCTTCTCTCGGGCGCTTGCGCGCGCGCGCGCACACTCCGGCCGGCTGCTGTATTCGCGGCTCTCTCTCTCTGTCTCTCTCTTCGTCTATATACCTATGCCCGCATATATCTATACGTGCACGTTCGGATGTATATATACGGAGCAAGTGCTCGAAGCGAGTTATATAGAGAGAGTCGAGCGTCGTTTTCGGTATAGGTGCAGAGAGAGCGTTGCAGCGGCGGCGCGTCTCCGAAAGAGAAGGAGAGAGAGAGAGAGAGTGGGACAGAGCGCCGCGGCTTCCTCCGCAACGTGATTTCGTGCAGCAGCGGCACTATACGGGGGAGAGAGTGAGAGAGAGACACGACGCCGCTCTCTCGGCCAGTAGCAGTCCGCCGTCGCCACCGCCACTGCTGCCGCCGCCGCAGCCGCCGCTCCTTCTCCGGAATCTTGTAGGATAGAGACAGCGAGCACTCCGTCGCGCCGCCGTCCAGGACTCTCTCGGAGCGCAACTTCCGCGTAACAGTGCGTTACATGTACATAAGCCGCCGCCGAGTTCAGCCTGTGTATGCGTGCGTATCTCCGTTCTGCTGCTGCTGCTGCTGCTGCTGCTGCCGCTGCCGCCGCTGTCTGTGTGCCATCCATTACTCTGATTAACCATTCTACACAAGTGTGCTCGCTCGCTCGCTAGCCCGCTCGCGCGGCTGTAGCTCCGAGCACTCGGCTGCGTGTTCCGAGAGAGAGAGAGAGAGAGATCCGAAAGGACGCCTCTCTGTGTAAAGGCTGAGCCGAACCCGCAAGCGCGCCTTCCGCTCGCCTCGCGGCCTTTCTCTCTCTCTCTCGCTCCGGACGCCGATGTAACGGAGCCGCGGCCCAACGACTCGATAACCGTTTCAGCCCGTCGTCGAGCTCGTCGCTGCGAATTCGCGCAAGTTTCGAATTAGCGTACGAGGCGAGTTACACGCTCGGCTCGTTCGACTCTAACCTCCAATTCGCTTCTCGCTCCCTCTCCTTCTCTCCTGCCTGCCTGCGTGTGCGGGTGCGTCTCCGCGCGCGCTCCCTCTCTCTCTCGCGCTCAACTCGCTCCGGCTCTTTCTCTCTCTCTCTCTCTCACACACACTATGTACCTATCCCAAGCGCCTGTTGTACAACACGCAGAGTGTTTCAACTCGAGTTTTCCGATTCGCAGGTGGCAGCGTTCACGGAGCCGTGATGTGTTGGAGGTTCGGCGGTTCCTGCCCTAAAACCGACCACAAGTCAGCCTCGCCAGGACAGTTGGTGTGACAGCCATAGGAGAGGAGTGAATTTAATCACACACCCTGTAACAGTCAGAATTGAATCCTGCGCTGCATTGACCAATCGCTGCTTTTTAGTCTTCTTCTTGACCCGAGAGAAGAGCTGAAAATCATTCACTTCGGGGGTTGTCTGACCGATGGACAAGCGGAAGATGCTGCCCAAACGCCCTCGTATGGATAACCTCAGGGGTCCCATTAGCAATGGACCCATTCAAACCAGACCGTTGGTGGCACTCCTCGATGGCAGAGATTGCTCCATCGAGATGCCCATTCTCAAAGATGTTGCCACTGTGGCCTTCTGTGATGCACAGTCTACGTCTGAAATACACGAAAAGGTTAGCATCTCTACATTAGAGTTTGGTACATTTGCGCTGCTGGCAAATCGGATCCTTTCTTTTAACAATGCTGTCTCGCGTTTTCCTGCAGGTCCTAAATGAGGCAGTAGGTGCTCTCATGTGGCACACCATTATACTGACCAAGGAAGACCTTGAAAAGTTTAAGACCCTGCGAATCATTGTGAGAATTGGTTCAGGAGTTGACAACATAGATGTCAAAGCTGCTGGTGAGCTTGGCATCGCAGTGTGCAATGTGCCTGGCTATGGAGTTGAAGAAGTAGCGGACACCACTCTTTGCCTCATTCTAAATCTATATAGACGTACATATTGGCTAGCGAATATGGTTCGCGAAGGCAAAAAATTCACAGGACCAGAACAGGTACAATGACCATCTTTATTCCAGGCATTCCAAATTTTTTAGACTACCTCGCAGCAATTAATAACATGTTTTTCTCTCTTTCATCAGGTGAGAGAAGCAGCACAAGGTTGTGCCAGGATACGAGGAGACACACTTGGAATAGTAGGATTAGGCAGGATCGGCTCAGCTGTTGCTCTGCGTGCAAAAGCTTTTGGTTTTAATGTTATATTTTACGATCCATACCTTCCAGATGGAATAGAGAAGTCCCTTGGCCTTACAAGGGTTTATACACTACAGGTTTTTAAGATTCTTTGCTTTCATTCATGTACTACATGCCAATATGATTTTTTCATTCTAATTGAATCATTATTTCTAGGACTTACTATTTCAATCAGATTGTGTGTCTCTACATTGTACCTTGAATGAGCACAATCATCATTTAATCAATGAGTTTACTATCAAACAGGTATGTATTTTACTAGTAGCAAGTTGTGAATTAATTTTAAATAGTTTCATTTAATTTCTTTTTCTTATTGTAGATGAGACCAGGAGCATTTTTAGTAAACACAGCACGTGGTGGATTAGTTGATGATGATGCATTAGCTGCTGCTTTAAAACAGGGTAGAATTCGAGCAGCTGCTCTTGATGTCCACGAAAATGAACCATACAATGTCTTTCAGGGTCAGTCTACGCAATGTGAGTCCTATCTAACCTAACCCATAACCGTACCCTTTAGTTAATTTATCCTGCTTGATTTATTGACTTGTACTTTGTCCAATCAATGTTGTATGTACTGGTGATATTACATTTCATGAGTGTTATTAACATATTTGAATTATATCGCATGTTACTTCATTGTTCATCACAGGTGTTCATTGATTCATTCAGAAAAGATATTGATCAATATGATTGATAATGTGTGGTAATCCATTTTACAAGAATACTATACGTTTATGCACGTATTGAGAAAATCAATGTGTTCTCTGTGTGCGTACATGCGTCGAATTCCTTAAGTAATTTAATTGGTTTATGTTTTTGTCCAGGCCCTTTGAAGGATGCACCAAATTTGTTATGCACGCCTCATGCTGCATTCTACAGTGACGCAAGCTGCACGGAACTTCGTGAAATGGCTGCAAGTGAAATACGACGAGCAATTGTTGGTCGTATACCAGATTGTTTGAGAAATTGCGTCAATAAAGAATACTTCCTGTCAACTACTGGGTAAGGCTTTTTCTCTCGATACTTGAAATTCGCTACGACTAATACAGTCGTCAAGCGTCGAGTTTAGAATTTTTGTCAGATTAATGTAAATACAGCAATTAAGACGATTCTTTTGTATCGCCGAGCAAAGAAAAACTGAATCGGTCAAACGAGCCGTAAAAGTTCACTTTTTCTTTGCTCACAGAACAAGCATTAGAAACAAAAGCTCTCTGTGTCAAACGTAAAAAATTTGTACATAGGTATTAATAATGGAGTACGCAGTGAAAAGTGACAGTTGTTAAAAAAATGTGAAATAAAATCTATTGGAAAACTACTTCTTACTTGAATTGCAAACCAATGAAATTGTTGCCACTTTAGACGCTTTGAACATGAATTCCTTATTTGCACGAAAACTTTGATCGATTTAAAGAAGCTCACGAAAAAAGACGAGATACGCTAACGGCAAAAGCTTAATTTAAAGCTACTCGCGAGAAATGTAATAATTCGTAGAGAAAGCAATGAAAACTTGACTCATGACAACTGTAGCATGCACGCCTTAACCTTCGAAATGCTAAATGCAATGTAGCCGTATGATAAAACTTAGCTCTTTCTCTTGGGCCCGGTCACGAAAAAAAGCAATCCGTAATTTTTGCAGAAACAGATTTTCAAGCAGATGTTAAGACAAAGACTCGTAATAGCGAGGAAAGTGAAATGAAACAGATAAACAAACAAACAAACAGATATACAGATATGCCACGCATAGACACGCAAAAGAACTAGTAAAAAGAGAGAAAGAGACAAAGTAATGTAAATGTGAGCGAAAGAGGGAGTGAGGGTGAGAGAGAGAGAGAGAACGAAAGAAAGAATAAGAGAGTCGGTCAGTCGGTCGGGAGGGAGAGAAAAGCAAAAAGAAAGTCGGAAAAAAAAGCTGACAAGAGTTGTTGTCAAGCTAATAAAAGATGTCGTCCGAGAAATTCGCATAAAAAAAGTCCAAGTGGCCAATTTCTTTTCGCTTTCTCCGCAGCAGCTACCCGGAGGGCATCAACGGCGGCTACTACCCGGGCGCCCTGCCGGTGCAGCAGGCCCACTCGACGACCCCGCACGATTCGGCGCCCCCGCCACCGGGCGGTCATTCAGTCGCCGGCGGTGGCGCCGGTCCCGGTGGACCCAACTCCTCGGCGGGAGGCGGCGGGGGCCCGACCGGACCCTCGGCCCCGAGCGTTGGCGGCGCCGGCTCCGGGGGCCCAGCCTCCGCCCCACCACCGGCCGGACTCGCCGGTCTACCACACAGCATAGTGAGCGAGCCCGACCCACGGCCGAGCCCGCCCGCCCCGAGTCCCCGTTGACCCTGAACTATCCAGCCTAGCAACAACGTCATCATCCCTGAGCCTCCAGCAGCAGCATCTCCACTCCAGCGGCACCGCAATCATCCTTAGATCCAACAATTACCGCCATTACAACATTCAAAACAATAACTACATCTACAACTATTAACTCCAACAACTATAACATCGATATACGGTCGACTGCAATATTAAACGAAGACAAGTAACGCCAAGACACCAGCAGCATTAGCGACCAACATCATCGTATCTTCTAACTTTTTCTTCCGCTGCTGCTGTTGCTGCTGCTACTGATGCTATTACTGCTGCTGCTGCTGCTACTACTACTACAACAACAACAACAAGAACAACAACAACTACTACTACTACTAACTACTTCTACCATTTCGACAATGTCGTCTTCGTCTTCGTCGCCGTCACATCAAGACCTATCATCGCAAGCAGCAGTTGCTACCGAGTGGACTAAATATTATCAAGTCAGAGTGAGAGTGTCGAGGATACCCACAGCACACATGTACACAAACAATCATCCACGCAGACACAAACACTCACTCACACACATCGACACACGTGACATGGTACGAAAGAGAGAGAGAGCAAGAGATTTTAGTAAGAATGTTTCGCGTACACGAGACTAAGTGCTCCGTGCCGGCGACCGTGATAGCACGCGTTATGTCTATGTGGCCCAGGGCGTATATCTTTATTATTTAACAAAAGCTATATAATTTGGTCGTATGCGTTGTATACTATCTAACATTACAATTGTGAATATTATTAATTGAGTGACAGACTTGCTGTGCTCAAGTCGAGTGGCACGGAGCCGTTTATCATATGCTTTGCGATGCGACTCATTGTGTATTCCTCGGATAACCTTTAGTTTGGAAATATTTGAATATTGTAGGAGTACTAAATTTTGGCTTAATTTTTCTCTAGGGGGTTCATGGTGTCAAGTCAAGAGTTTATCTGTTTATCTATAAACCAATTTCTTCTAAGATTATTATGTTTTCCAAGTAGAGGATCGCTGCGTCAATGATTCATTATAAGCATGTTCGGTTCTGTCATGCAAGTACGATCGTATGCTCCCAATCACGCATTGTTAAGAAATTTATAATCACACAAATTTAGATATTAACATTCTTAATTAATAAGTGTTTAAGATAATAAAGAAAAATTGCAAGCAAACAGAAGTGAGACAATCTACGAACTGAAAGAAAACAAACCTTAAAGCAGGTTGTATATCAAGAGTTAAAAAATATCTCATTTTAAATTTTATATCCGTCTTAGTCTTATTATAATTTCACGCATTTGTAACGAGTTTTATAAGTGCGTTGATGTTTATAATGTGCGGCTTCTTTATACCTTGCAAAATAAGGAGCATTGTCAAAGCGTACCCCGAACGTTTCTAAAAAAGATCAAAGCTGTCCCACAGTGTCTTTAGAAAGAGCGACAAATTTTAGTTATATAAATCGGCGTTTTGTCGTCTTAATTGACGCAAACATCACCGATGATATCAAGTATTCTTATAAAACAAAATATATAATAATTTGAGATAGCTTTTGTTTTACAATTACAATTCGCGTTATGCTTGTCTACTGATTACAAAGAACATTATTTCGTACTGAAAACCAACAAAAAATGTATTTCAATTAAAACTTTTGAATTACATGAATTTAGAAGTAAATAAAGTTATTTTGTTCTGTAATTGGTGAATCCAAATGAATTATTATTTTCGAATTTTCAGTACGAATATTTCTTTATGCTTTTAAAAGGAATGAACGAAATTGATTGATTGACTGTGAATGAAAGCTGATCAGAGTTATCAATGAGCCTATTCTAAAGTAGCGTTGAAACTCTAAAAGAACCCGCAGATTTTATCGATACTTCAATTTTCAATTTTTTTTAACAAAGATTTTTGTTTAAAACAGGTATTGAAGAAAAAAATAAAAATTCATTATTTTTCGTTTCTGCCCTTTTGTGAAACCAAAAAAAGAGATTAATGTGGAATGATCGACGTTAATGGTAATGTCGAAGAATAAAGATTTTAATGACAATTATATTCTAACGAGTGAGTAAGAAAATAAAATGCAAAGATCTATTTTAAAAACGCACACATATCGATTTAGTTTCAAGTGTTGCTGTTAAATAAAGAAAGAAAATAACCGTCGTAAATTACTGAGTGGCTTAAATTTTTAGGTAAATTGGTTTAAACATAATTCGTGTTTGACTTTGAAGCAACAAAACTTGCTGTTAAAATGGTATTTTTTAGTTAAAATCTTTTTTTCTATCTCGAGCGCTACAGCCATAGATGACACGAACGGATTTAAATCTTTCTATACATATATATATATTATTTAATTAAAAAGAAATCTTTATATAAATAAAATTAATATAAAAATAAAATAATCTCGAAACATTCAATTGATTTGGTAAGCTCCAAAATCATTCCATATAAACAAACAAGTGACCCAATCAACTGCAATTTAAAATGTTTTTAAGGTCAAAGTGCAAAGTCTAAGATTATCAGGGGCCTTCTACTTTAGCTTTACTGAATAAGAAGCCCCTTGAGATTGAAATTGATTTTTTCTTCCATTAAGAAAGTAAGGAAAAGAAAACATGTGTGAAAGTATGTGTGTGAACGAGCAAGAGGTGAAAGAAAAACAATATAAAACATCACATAGAAAAGGGAAGAAAAAAACTCAGCGTGACAGAGGCGACATATACATTTTTTAAATAGAAGTATGCTACATAAAAGAAAAACAAATTATACATAAGTACGGCTGCTGAATGGCTAGGTGGTCCTGTAATACTGATATGCTTTACAATTTTTATTCAGTTTTAAGTATATATGTATAGTAATACAATAGAATTTGAAAAATTCAAAATTAAATATTAGAAACGAGTAAAAAATGCAGGACCAGCTTGTCTTTGTACATCCGTATGGTATACATAAAGTAGAGACATTATCGATTTTTTTTATTTAAGAATATTATTACTTATAAATGCATCATTATTATACATAAAAAAGAATGAACGGAACGAGTGAGCATGATAAGAAAGAAGATAACGAGTGAAGGGAAGATTTTTTAAAAATATGAACGAAACGTAAATTGTTCTTTGAATTTTTGATTATAAAAAGTGCATAAAAATAGAGAGAATGAGACAAATTAATTGTAGACAATGAAATCATGATGCATCGATGAGAATCAAGATTGAAAAATACAATCACGATAGAAAAGACCTCCTTCTTATGTCTCTTCCCCACCCCCTCGCCTTCTCCAATTTTTCATATACTGTTATTTCTTCTATGGTAACGTTATTGTACGAGTTGTAACGTTATTTACGAGATATACAAAACCAATTCGAGATTCTCCGTGTCATTTATTATGGCCATTTGAGAAATAATCATAATGATAATTAATCTTTTTTACAAAAAGTGCAGTTGTTTCCTTGACTTTTTCGCTACGAATATTCAAACATGTATGTCTCGTTTGCGTTTTATTTTTATCTGAGCGACGTCGAGATGTCATTAAGTTTTGAATGCAATATAGGGATATATAAGATGCGCGAAACGAAAAAGTCGATGAAAAGTAACAACAAAATGAGTAACGCGAATTTGACGAAGATAAATGAAAGAGAAAAAGACAGAAAAAATAATAAAAGTGCAGAATTAATAAAAAAAATTTTAAGTCGGCGAAGAATGAGAAACCACATAAGATGAGAATTGAAAGTGGTGAAAACAGCAACATTAATATTAATTATAATTAATAATAATAATTATAATAAATACAATATTTGTACAATAATCAACGGTGCTGTGGTGTATGAATGCCGCAGGTCTGTTATCTGAATCGTTTCACCCATCCTCTTTTGGTTTGATTTTTCAATATATATGCACAAATTGTTTATTCTTTGATACTTTAGACTAGTTTCACATTGTTTTTGTTTGTTTTCGTTTTAGAATGTCGTACATGTACAATTTGATCGAAGCAAACACTGCTCTCCAAACAAATTTTTTTTCTTCTAAACAGCAAGCAACATTTCTTTCAATAAAAACTAAGCTCGTTATCACGTGCTCGCATTCTTAATCGTAAAAAAAAAACAATATAATCGTTAAGTACATTGCAACATCATTCTCGCTAAGTACATTTGCCTCCGGGAGAGAAACAAAATTTAGTTTCGGTTTTATTAGTTTCACTAAAAACGGAAATAAATAAAAAAATAAATAGCATCGAGTCGTCGCAGCCCTCGCGTGTATCTCGCGTTAAACTGAAACTGCTCCTCTCGAAGAAAAAAGGGTGACAGACGTCGTTGCGCTGGAGGTTTCTACTGTTTTCGTTGTAAGCTTGTCCCGAGTCGAATGACGGGTATTCGACAGCACTGTGGCAATGATTCGATTTCCATGATGGAGAGAGTAGTACTTTGTCACGTCAGAGAGCCGCCATGTACTCGCATGTGCCTGTTGAGGTTCCCGCTTTGGCTGAATCTTAGCAAGCACAATTTGCACTGGTACGGCTTTTCGCCCGAGTGTATTCGCAAGTGTTTCGTCAGGGTGGAACTGTCCGAGAAGGCTTTTTTGCAGAATCGACACCTGTGGACACAGAGAGAGAGAGACAGAAATTTGAATCGTCAATTGCATGCAAGAGAGAGAGAGAGAGAGAGAGAGTGAGAAAAACGAGAGTTTTAATGCGTAAATACATTAATCTGAGTCAAAAAGCAAGGAGAGCGTCTTGTTGCTTTATTTGGCATGTTGATCAATCATTTATATTATAATTTCAATGTTTAAAGTAACTTTTCAGCAAGACACTTTTTTCCGATCGTCGCATGAACGTATATTTATTGGGTGCAGGCTCGATATTGGCTTGTTGCATACGTTAGAAGTACTTTAGTTTATAATCATGAGATAATTTATAATTCAGATAGTACCTGTACGGGCGTTCCCCGGAATGTGTTCTCATATGCGTAGTGACAGAGCTGCTCTGGGAAAATCTTCTGTCGCAGACGGGACATCGGAAGGGCTTTTCCCCTGAATGCGTTCTAGCATGAGCCGTCAAATTCGCCGCCTGACTGAACGCTTTGGAGCAGGCGTGACATCTGCAATTCCAGCGAATAGACAGTTATACAAACTGTATTTTTAAAAAAAAAAGATTAAAAAATTTATACAATACATTTATCTGTCTTTACTGTTCATTTGATTACTATGTCCTCGTAACGATATTCCTGTATTTTTGTCTTAAGGCGGTCGTGAAAGTCAACTACGAATTTTCGCGCGACGCGTAGATATTGCCGTGAGAGAAGTAACCATTTGAGAAAGTTAGAACACTTTTCATTCTCATCCCGGAGAAACTGAATTTTTGAATAGCTCATCGAAAGACAACTTGTGTAAACCAGAAGCTGCGCAAGCATTGAGAAGATTATTTTGTTGGTAAATGAATGAAAAAATTTATCTTCAAAGTTTATGGTATCAGTGTAACAGAAAAAGAAAATCTTTTTATCGCAAGATTTTATTTCTGCAATTTATAACCAGATTATCGTAATTTTCACTCTAAAATGATTTATATTAAATAAAATAAATAACTTTTTGTGACAAGATTTTACAGGTACTTTATTTTACTTTGCACTAATTAATGAAAATGAATTATTGAGAATTGAAAAATCTAACTCTTACATCAGCGTTCTTTTTCTTTATTCAAAATGTTTTTTTTCTCACGGTTTCAATAAGATATTTTCAATGCTTCCAGATTATTGCTTCTAATAGAGCAGTAGACAGAGAACAATTACTTTGATTATAACAAATAATAAATGAATATCGAAGTTAAATCAATTTTGTAAGAATTACTGCGTCTTCCTCACAATTATACCCATCGCTTGATCAAGTTTCAAATTTAAACTTTATTGTTTGTTACAAGCGAAAAGCGATTGTGTTTCATTTGCGTACTGCACGCCGCGCGGCGCAATTCGACGCTAATTGACTTTCGGATCCGCCTTAATTTTATTTAGTTTTTACTTTGAGCCTTGAAACGAATTGATAATTTATTGATTTTTTATTGTATTAACGATTTGTAAATTGAATATGGTTGTTTCCAATAGTTGAAGAAAATTCATATTTTTTTTTTATGTAACTACGAAAAATTGATGTTTATAAATATTAAAAGATGTACAAAAAAGAAATTCTAAGATAATAAAACTAATAAAACAAAAAAGACGCTCTGAAATTTCATTGATCGCGTCGAAAATTCGGCCGAGATCGTGTGATCCGAGACAGAATGAATCTCTACGATGCTCAGATCAGTCCCCATCATCCCCGCTACACAATATCCCCAATAAAATAGCTTATAACCCCAGAAACCTGAAGGGTTTCTCTCCCGAATGGGTCCTCAGATGCGTCTTGAGGGTGCTGGGCCTGGCGTAGGTCTTGCCGCATATCCTGCAGAGATTCGGCCTGGCCTGGTCGTCCTGAGGGGTGAGTTGGGCCAGTCCGGGCCCGGCGACGAGCGCGTGCTCGCTGCCGTTTCCCGGCTGCTGCTGCTGCTGCTGATGCTGTTGTTGGGGGTGTTGATGCTGCTGCTGCTGGTGATGGTGGTGGTGGTGGTGCTGCTGCTGCTGCTGCGATGGCTGGTGGTGGTGAGGTTGGGGGTGAGCGGAGGAGGTGGCGGCTGCTGCTGCGGCGGCGGCCGCGGCCGCAGCGAGGCTATTGGCCGCCGCTTGATTCACCCTCTGCTGCTGCTGCTCAACCCCGGCGTACTGAGGGGCGGGACTGAGCAGTGGCTCCACGCCCCAAGCGCCGGTGTAGTTCTGCTCGTAGCTGCGGACGAATGTGCGAGAGGGGGAGGATTTAGCTGTGCTGTGTATAATGCACTCTGCCATTTAGACGCCGTCGATATATATGTACTGGGAAAGAGAGAGAGAGAGAGAGAGAGAGAGGAGGCGATGAGGTCTCTCGGCTAATTAAATGCCTGATTTCTTTTTTGGGGGTGAGAGAAGCTCGTGCTGTGCTTCCTTAGTTAATGCTGACGATTCTGTGTTTTTTTTTGCGACGGGTCTGACCGGTTTGGGGCATTACTACTTTTTTGGGTTGAGATGTTTTTTGTCGCTTTTATTTTACCTTCGGTATGGGTGGAGTTATACCAAATTTTCCAAATTCATTATTTAGCAGTTTTGTTTCTGAAATTTTTGCGGTCTAATAAGAAAGATTTTTACCGTAATATGTTGAAAATTAAACTTTCTTGCAAAAGTCTCTTACGCAACAGATTTCAACTCATGACAACTAAGAAGGTACGTTCTTATTAACAAAACTAAAAAAAGTGATAAACTCCTATTTAAAAAAAAAATTTATTACTTATTTAAAAAAAAATTAATTTTAGAAGCCAAAAAGTTTAACAGAATTAAAAATTATGAATTTTGATATAACTCCACTTTAATGTAGAAAGTATTTCTGCGGATTAGACATTTGTGAAGATTCTTGGGATTTAGTTAACTTTGTAGAAAGGTTAGCCGGAAACTACAAGTTTCATCTACTGATAAAGTTAACTATCTCAAGAAACCGAATTTTGCAGTATCAGAAATCTGAATCAGAAATAATGCTTATAATAGTCATTGTTCGAAGCAATTAATATCACGCATATGATAAAGCTTCAACGGCACACCATTCGTGTACACAGAGAATTGTTAACGTTTCGAATTAATTTACATTCGAAAAATCATTTTGAAATCAGGGTGTCTGTATTATTAAACCAACTTAAAAATCCTTCAAGATATAAATGCCGGTTCGTATTGTTTCCTATTGTCGATGAATTATTCGAACTTTTGAGGCCAGAGAAATATTGAAAGATATCAAATGTAATCGTATATTTCCCAACGAAGTATATTTTTAATTGATCGAAAGGAAAAGGAAAGAAACAAATCGATGATGGAATTTAATATCTGTGTCTCCCAACTAAATTTATAAATTGTTTCTCTCCGCTTCTCTATAATGCACTTGGACCTGCAGGCGCATCTCAAAAAATAAAAAAAAGAAGCCAACTCACCTGGGATGCATGTTCATGTTCATGGTCATGTTCATGGAGACGTTGACGGACATGGCCGGTGCCTGGGCGTAGTGGGAGGCGGCGGCCGCCGCGAGATTCTGCCCGTAGTCCTGGGGCGAGTATCCGTGCGAGGTGACGCCACCCGTGGAGTAGTAGCCCCCGGTAGGACTTCCCGGATGGACCACCGCGTGCTTCAGCGACAGCAGCACGTCGGCCATGCCCTCGCCGTTCATGTTGCCGGGTCGCGGCATGCACTCGCCCCTCGCGCAGCCCCAACTTTTTTTTTTTGTTTTCGTGCAAACAGAATTGCTCTCGGTTAGTTGCGGCTACGTATTATGCTTCCGATGATTATCTTATCGGCTGGTTTCTCTCTCTTTCTCTTTTCACGCTCGATTGAGCTCGTGAGGTGTGCGCGCACGTTTCGTATCGTCGAAGCTGTATTCTTTCTTTTGAAACGGCGCCGAGCGTTTTGGATTTAATTGTGTTTGCGCTGCCGCTTATTTCGAGAGGTGGATTTCACGGAGATTTGAAGATGCGAGGGGGTCGTTTTCATTGGCTTTTATTTTGATACTCAATTGTGTGACTTCTTAATGTAGCAATACATAATATGAATAAAAAAAAAAAAAAATAAATAATAAATGAAAACAGTGAAAATTTTTGAATTTTTGTAAAGAATGATTATTTTTTGAGCTATAGATATCTGAAATAGTCATTCCGAACGAAAATTACAGCATACCTGAGATAATTGTTTTAAGTTTTTGAATGTGTAAAATTCTTTTAGAAACACTATCAAATAATTTTCAATTTTCTTTAGTTTTTTATTAACTGATGGTAATCTATACAAATGTCTTTGTAAAATTTCGAATAATTAGGAAATTCTTTAAAAGTTTTTAAAGAATATCTTTGATTTCTAGAAGTGTTGTATATTTGATAAGGATATTTTTAGTTTCCTTGCATAAAAAGTATGTATCTAAACAAACTTTCTAAGCTGAGTTATCTTTTCATCCGGAGCAACAAAATTATCAAATAGATTGAGACTATCGAAAGTTATACGTATGGACATAGGCACTTTATTATTATGTCCAGAGATTAATCGTTTTGGCAACTTTTGACGATTTTGTTAATAAAACCAATAAAACGCGTTCGACGCAAAAAACGCATATATATAATTTTAAAAAAATGCACTTTTCTTTAGTCTGCAAATCAAAAAATTTTTTTTAAAACTAGAAGTCTCGGACTGATTAGACTTTCTTCTGTGAGCCGGAAGATAGTCAAAAGTGCGGAGGAACATGGGAAAAATTATTAGTAACCATATTTCTGAGCCATTTTACGCTTTATTACAAAACATTAATATGCGTCAAATTACTGGAATAATAACAACTATATGAATGTTTCCGAGGCACCAATTAAATTTCGAATTACACTATGATCAAGCATTACAAAAGAACTTTAATTAAAAAAAAAATATACCGAGTCTCGATGCTCTGATCAAAAGTTACATCCCCGTTAAAAATAATACTAATAATAAAAATCCAAATAGCCAATTTTTTCTTGTTCCTCCATACGCCCCTCCATGTTAAATTTTCATATTCTATATTTCCCGTGTTCCTCGACATTTCTCATCGTGTTTTGGCTCACACAGAAGAAAGTCCCATCGGTCCGAAAGCTCTGGCTTAAAATTGTTTTTTGCGAATTCTAGACGAAAGAAAAGTGCATTTATTGTTTGAAATTCGACGTACATAGAGTATGCCCAGCAACTCGCAGCGACACGACATAGAAATGAGCTTTAACACAGCCGCGGCCGAACGAGAATCAGACGATCAACTCACTTGTAAGTCCCGGAACAGGGACTGAAGAGTCCCGGCGGCAGGGGATCGAGGTCGAGGGGCGGCAGGGGAAAGCCGGCCATGTCGTCGACCCAGAAGCTGGTGCCGAACTCTCCGACCAGCTGACCGGCACCAGCAGCACCGCCGCCGGCGCTGCCGTTCGGATTAATCTGTTGCTGTTGTCCGGCCTCGTCGTCGGCCGGGCTCTGCAGATCCTGCAGTCGCAAGCTCGCCTGGAGGCCGGCTAGGCTGTTCTCCCCATGGGCTTGATGGTGGTGGTGATGGTGGATCTGCTGGTCCTCCGACTCGACCTCGGCCTCGTCGTCGCCGCCCAACGAGCCCGAACACAGGCCCGACGGTATGCTCGCCTCGATGCTTCCCACTGAACCTGCGTGTCGTGCGCAATTGCCGATTGTTATATGACGACATTTTTTTCGTTTCCGCACTTGTTTATTTATTCGTTCAAATTTAAAAATCGTAAAATCAAATTTGATGGCCTTTGGTCGTTGCATTGTTGCGTGGTATAAAAGTTATTTTAAACAACGAAATGTAGCTCAGTTTTAGAATTGAATTTTTTTGATGAGAATTGCGAATTGACGAACTGACAGTCTATCGAATATATGTGTATAGTTACAAGCACTGATTGCAATTATTTTTAGCTATATAATTGTGATAAAATGTCTACATATAATTATTCTATTACCGACAGTGAAAAGAATTATATACCGAGTGATGATTGATTATTGCGTCTGTATGAAATGTATATACTATAAATGACACTTTCTTCGATACAAGTGCAATAAAGTGAAACATGTGCAAACCCGATCGGCATTATAAATAGATAGTCACGATGATTTACTTGTATTTGTATAATTATTCGAGGTTTTCACTGTAACTGCGTATCGCGCGAATTTTCTGTAATGTATGTATCTGCAATTGTGAGCAATGCGTGGAGTAATTTTGAAAATCGAGCAAGTATTCTTACCGCACTGAGAAAGCAGTTCTACAAAAGATTACAATATATACTACAAAACTACTTTACTATACTTTCGACGAGTAACGCAGCCATATAGCGTCAAAATCATAACAATTACTAAACTGGAAGGTAAAATTTAAGTGTCAGTCTAGTAAATTTTATTGAAAATCTAGGAATATTTTTGGTTTTTACACTATACGGCTGCATTACTCGACAGTATGGTAAAAATTAATGGACTTATTTTCTCCGTGCGCAGTAAAATTGAGTTTTTATTCCTCAAAGCGACAATAACAATGTGATTACATCGTTTTAAGCTTGTTAACAATCGATCATCGATTATAGTCGATATCTCATGGTAAACTTTTTGTCAAATCATGATTTATACTGCTAGAAACGAAAGCTCTCATCGCAAGCTCCTTACCGCGTGTGCAAGCGCCGTACGCGTCGCTTCGGACTGAACCGCGAAATCCGCGACACTTATCCGCCGCGAGAATACCTCGCAGAAAAAAATTTCAAAAAAATGCACGAATCTCGACAAATCGCAGATACGCACTATGACAAAGACTGTATAAAAAAGCAAAGTTACCCTGGTAGAAACTTAACGATAAATTAGCTATACTTTCGTTACGAATCAGCATAATTTACAGCGAAATTAGCTAATCTATCGTTAAATGTCTAACCAAGGATATTAGGCAAAGAATCGGTATAATAGGTATACACAGTTTATCAATAGCGCACTCACCGGCCCCGAGGGTATACGGCGACTCGGAGTTGTTGGCGGAATGATGGCTCTGGAGAAACTCCATCTCGACGAAATTGTGATCGTCAGCCTCCCTTAGGAACATCCCCTCAGCCTTTGCTCTGTCACTGCGCGAGCGCAACCGGCTCACCGCGCGCACCAACTATATATATGTGTATTATATCACCCACACGCGCAACGCTCTCGCCGCACTCCTCCAAAAGTCCCGCGAGTATATATATATATCTATACGCTGTCCTCGGCGGCCTATCCAGCCGCGCTGGTCCAGCCCCTCCGGTTGCCCCGGCAACCGGCTCTCCCTCATCTCGTCGCCGCAAGCTCCGCGAGGCCGCCCGGAAAACGCTCTCCGGGGGCAATCCTGTCGCATGAATGACGCGCCGCGGTCTGCACGCGCGCTCGAGCCGTCGTCTCGCGCTGTGTACGAAGAACGAGACAGTGTACAAGAGAGAGGGCTTACTCGCCGGGCCGACGATGTATTTCCATTGAGGGTTATCGCGACACTACTGGCCAGCGGCAACACACTCGCAGTAGCCCGCGACGGAAGACACGGCCGCCCTCTCTCATCCCCCTGTCGCTCGTCTCTACACACCTATATATACAGCGCTTGTGTACGTCGTGCATGTGTATAGGTGTGTATCAGCAGTCGGCTGTCCGTCTCGGTGTGTATAACAGCCCCACTACCACCGCGACTCGTCTCTCTCTCTCTCTCTCTCTTTGCGTATACTGGGCCAGCTCTCGCGGCAGACTGCCGGCGACAAAGCTCCGCAACGCGCGATGGCCCTATGGCGAGAGAGAAGAACGACAGAGCGAGTGAGAGAGAGAGAGAGAGTGAGGAGGACACGGGATACTAATCGCTCACTCAGAGCGAGAGAGCGATCGATCCGAGCGATCGGCCCCGATATTATATTTTCGCCGAGATAGCATTACCGGCTCTCGTACACTGCACATACGTATATATAGGAGAGAGAGAGAGAGAGAGAGAGGGCGAGCGGGTGGTCCTCGGCGCGCGAGATCACTGGCTTGCAATGCCGATTATCATTGGCGCAGTGAACGGTGAGCCCGGCTGCTGCTGATTTTCGTGCGTAGCGACGAATACCGGAGGGCCAATCGCTCGGAATCGAGGCGATCGGTAAGCCGATCTTTCGTTACAACACCCGATCTCTCCTTCCATATATACGTATACCTATATACGTATACAGGTACCTTATACACGTATATATATGTACACCCCGATGCGTCGCGCATCATTATATATCGGGGGATACGACTCGATCCACGACTATAATACACACGCTATTTCGCCGGAAGAGGAAGTCCTCTCCCCGGAACTGCCGCGCGACCGCTAGGCCGATCGCGCGCGCTGCCCGGCATCGGGTTCGCTCCCGATGTCTCGTCGTCGCGCCGCGCAACACATGCGAGACGCTACGCGGCGGCGGCGGCGGCATTAAATTCGCACCTGTGTTTGCGCGCGAGCACCTGAGAGAAAAGCGGGGAGCGATTCCCCCGGGGCTGCAGGCGGATGCTGCGGCAATGTACATTGTACTGCACATATATACGCGCGAGCTCTCTGACTGATTGAGCGCCGCGGCGAGATGACAGGGAGATTATCTCGTCGCTTTATGCTCTGCGCGCGCGGCGGGAAATTTAATTAGGGGTGAGAGAGAGAGAGAGAGAGAGAGAGGGCGAAAAGTTGAAAGATGCGCACGTGTGCGACGGTTTTCCTTTTCTGGTGGCCGGCTGGCACGCGCCCGGGCTCTCTGTAATTCAATCGGCTATTTAGACAAAGAGGCTTGTCGCCGCCGCCGCAGCCGCCGCAGTCCCAACCGCCGCCGTCCTCGTCTCGTCCTTAATCCCTCGCGTTACACGCGCTCACTTCTCTTCTTCTCTCTCTCTCTCTCTCTCTCTCTTGGTCGGTCTATCTGCCGCGCGACAACTCCTTCGTATATACGCGCATATACCGCATATGTATACGATATACTTATACGCTCGCTCGCCGCGATGTATTTACTTAGCTGCAGCGCGGCGCGAGAGCTTTTCTCCCGCGCGAAAGGTGCAGTGTATTAACGCACACGTGTGGGTAGACGTGTATTATACCTATATGTACACTGCACACTTATATGTATAACAAGTTGCGCGCGATACAACCCCGAAGATGGCTGCTGCTGGTGCGCGCTGCCGTATCGACGTTTGGCTTTTGGAGGGTTTCCCGGAGGTAAGCTCATCGGAAATTGCGGGTCTTCCCTCCCCGCGTGTACGTATATACGAGCGCGAGAGAGAGCGTTATTTCAATCGCCCCTCCCGACGCACACGCTCTGCTCTCTCTCTCTCTCTCTCTCTCTCTCTCTCTCTCGCGGCGTGTATAATATAGGCTGCAGCTTTCTCTCGCGCCCTCTCGCTCCCGCTTCAAAACAAAGAGGCGAGCGTGTAATTAAATTTTTCTCAACCGGCGTATAGGCTATATACGCGTTACTCCTCTCTACGATGCGTGGGTATAGCGCGATCTGCGTCCGAGGGATGTAACAGCACGAGGGTATTGTGTATATATTGGAGTCTGAGACGCGCGAAGGGGAGGGCTGTACGGAGGGCTTAAAAATTCGAATTTTGCGTAAAGTTCTTTTTTGGCGGGAAACGCTTTCGGTCTTTAAAGAAATAGAATGTATACATAGGTATATCTGTATATAGCCGAATACACAAGGATGTATATCGAAGGTGTAACATATAGCGCTCGCCCCGCTCTTGCGAGGATCAGTTTTGCTAATTCGAATTGACTTATCTGGAGTTCCACACGCGCACACCGGGAGAGAAAGGCGTGTGTGTGTATGTCTCGTCGGCGGAGTCAACGAGATCCGACGTATAGGGGCGTGAAATAGCCAATGCTCGCACCTGTTTTGCGGATGTATATATATGTGCGTGAAATATCCGTTTCTCTGATCGGGAGGCTCTCAAATGTCAGACACGTCGATGATGCATAGAGCCAAGTCAGATTCTTTTCTATTTTCGCGCTGGAATTGGAAAAAGAACGAATCTTGCGCTTGTCTTCGAGGAAGTATAACGGCTGTTGTAAAGTTAATAGGATTTTTAACGTTTGGGGGGGAAAAAAACATTATTGGCGTACAATTGTTAGCATAAAAAAATACGCGATGGTCAAGAAATTCATATTTATAGTAGCAAAAATCAATATCTGATGATATACTATACATTTTTATTTCCGAAACATCCAAACCATCATGCTGTGTATGTATATGGTAGACAAAGATATACTGTTTCATCGGGTAATGGGAAGTAGTTCTTCGAACTTCGATTCTGTATATACATGGCTAGGGCAACTGCAGTTATTCCGTTGCGTTTTATTTTTCGAGGATCAATTCCTATTTTTCTGTCTGGAAAAAGAGAAAATATTCTTTCATCTATATTCAAGCGTAATTAATGATATAATTTTTTTCCAACCAGCAGTATACATACGGTATAGAAACAACCCGCTATGAGATGGCGGTGAGTTCATTCTGTAAAAAACTTATTGCTGCGATAAAATTTCTGCTATTTCGAGACTATTATTATCATTAATCTCTTTTTACCAATACAAAAGCTTCAATATTATAATTTTTCCGTAAATTTTATTAACCTGAAAAAATATGGTATAATAATAATAATACGCTTTTGATAATTCGTTAAGCCACTTTGTTATATTGAGAGAGTTTCAGATTCAATTAAATGAATTTGTGTTATGGACAACGATTGATTATATTTTATCGAACAAATGATTATATAATAAATTCAATCAAATTACGTCCATTTATGTATATGATTCTCATATTTCTCATATTGATACAATGAAATTTTCGTTTGAATAAATCTCGCTGAAATTAATTAACACGAAATATTTTGTTTGTTTCTTTTAATTAAACATATTATTAAACTAAATCATCGTAGATAATTACATGTATTGGGGAGAGTGGGGCATATCTGTAGGTTTTTCTTTATTGCCGATATCTTCCCCGTACAAATATTGATTTTCGATTAAAATGTTCGTCTTAGGATACACTTTGAAGCTATAATGTATATATGTGTGCAAAAGCTTTCCAATACCTACAAAAAAAAGTGGAACGTTGAAGTTACAGAATTGGTGAAAAAATTGACGATGCGTCCGTAATAAATGCGAATCTTGTATCGATGACCTAAACGAAATTATCTACAAATTTCCATCTCTACCGGTTGGTAAATTCACTGTACTGTATTAAAGCTTTTTACGTAAAAGATATAAGCAACTTTCGGATTTGCCCCTCGACGGAACTACCCCACTCTTCCCTATATCCCGAAATAAAAAAGGGAAAAAAACTATTTTGATCTTTTTTCCTTTGATTTTATTCGGAATTTTTAAAAACGCGTTTCTTTTTACGTCGGTCCAGAACAGTAAAACATAAAAGTCGCATCTGTATCGAAAAATCACTCAGTCTATTCTCTCCCCTGAGCACTGCCGCCATTTTCATTTATACTTATACATATAGATATAGAGTCGGTATACTACAATGCATTCCATGCACGTCTTGCTTACTTACACATACGCGCCTCCACTTTTATAATAGCTATATAATTAATGCAAAAATAAATAAATTTCAAATAAACAATATAATAAAAAAATAAAATAGAATTAGAGCATAAAAACTTTTAAAATTAAAGTCAAAAGGCGTTTAGCTCGTCAAAGCTATATAGCTGCCTATACAGCGTTTCGCGCGATTGATTAAGCTACTGCGACGTTAGTTCGATGGTTAGAGCGCGTTCCTGGAAATCTCGTGGGCGCGGGTTCACAACCACCCCTGCTTCCCCCCGTTTCAATTAATTTTTGTGCGATTTTCGCAAGAGAGCTTTTTTTTCCCATAAAAAGTAGATTTTTTCATTAATGTGCATACTAATAAAAAAGTTCTGGAACTTGGTCGCTCATCGTCGAGATCTTAAAGAAAATCAGCTCAATGCCGGTGTAATCAATTAAGTGGGAATGAAATAGATTTAATTAAATAACAATTGCATAAGGTGCTCGACAATCGATCGCCTCTGTTTAGGAGTCTCGGCTTCTTCTTTTAGAAAATACAGCGCCAGCGCACCTTTCTCTCGTTGATCTCCATTTGAAATCGAAAGAAAAACTCGTTCGCGTATTGTACGCGCTGTAGACTGCAACCGCTCGCGTATTTGGGAATAGACTTCTTCGGGAATGTGGCCTGCTTGTGATGGCTGTTGCTCTTCTCTACGAAGGTGATGTGGAAGCCACAACTTCTGCTTTTGTAAAGATCGCTTGTTCTGCGCATCGTTGTATATTATACATTTTTTTTGTCGATTCCATGTTATTGTCAAACAATCCTTTAAAGTATTTATTACTAGATTATACCATGTTTAGTAAAATCGACGACTTTTAAAATTAAAATCTCCGTAGATAATTACTTGCATTTTTATTAGTATGATTATGATAATCAGACTAGTATTAATAAGACTTACCGATTGAGTAAAAATGTTCGAGATGATAATATTGACATATATATTATCGAAATGGCAAATAAGAGATACAGGAGTTGGCAAGAATGATAAATATTTTTATTCAGATTTACATAATATTCATTTATTACATGCGAAATGCCAAAAATTAATAAATATTTTGTGCAAATAATTTGAAGAACGTTAATGACGAATTAATTAGTTTGGTTTATTTTTATTACCACAATTCATTTATCACAATATTCAAAGTTGTCATTAGTAAATTCGATTTAAAAAATATTTCTAAACAAATTTTTATATATAACGTGTTCCTATTAACAATCTCAGGTTTGTGCGTCTTACAATTGAAAACAATACATCGTCGTGAGACTACCTCTTCTAACTCTTGACACTCCTGAACGTCAAATATTTATAATTTGTAAAATTTTACATATCCCTAATTACTGCTCGATAAAATATGCAGAATTGCATTTAAATTTCTCAGAATTTTCTTAGTTTTCAATTTATTTATCATTGGTCTAGCTATTCATATGCATTATTTATAAAGTGAGTATTAATGCATAAAGAGAATTACTTCACGAGAAAACTTTTATGTAACTTTTGATTCTCTCAAAAATTCTATTTTTTCAATTACTTCGCGAAGATTATAAAACTATGAACTTTACCGAGTGAAAGATTCAATATACATAAACTATTGATACCCCAATACATTAAACTATTAGAATGGATGAAATCCATTCGAGTCATTCTGATTGTACATTATACAATTTTTTTCGTTTTAAAATCGTCTATCAATTATATCATATCTTAATAAGATAAATGTCTAATATAATTGACATGCTTTTTATAAAAAATACGGTAATAATTTTCATATTTTGTACAATAGATTAAATCTAAATTGAAAAAGTATTTATATACACTCGCATGCAACGGACGAGAAAGTGCATGAGCGTTCCTAGGACTCTCCCACGTATGTCAGTATGACTTGATTCATTGTGCAGTTCCCGAAAAGCCTCCTGTAGTTATCGAATACATTAATTTTAATATGTATTTTGTATTCAACAAATTTCTTATACTCTGATTAAAAACCAGTATCATCAATTAAAAAAAAATACAATTTACAAACCTGCTAGTGCTGATACTATCCTTCTTTGCTTTCCTTTTTCTCTTGATTGCTGTTTTCCAAAAACGATAGATTCTCCGCATCTAATGGTCCAAAACTCCAACCACCTTCACCATCAAAACGAAGAATCAAATGATGATATTTAGATAGGGAAGACACTCTGTGTGTGATTGTTAGTAATGTGATTCCTTTCTTCTTAGCAGTCTCGTACATCGCACCCTCTGCTTCAAGACTTACAGCGCTTGAACACTCGTCGAGCAGTGCATATTGAGGCGCATGGTAGAATAATCTAGTCATAGCTAAACGCTGTTTTTCTCCACCGGACAAAGTTGAATCCCAGTCGCCAAGAGCATCGAGCCCGTTGGGTTCTCTCTCTACGAGTCCACGCAGATCAACCAGATCCAACAGCTCGAGTAGTTTTGCATCTGAAGAGTCGTTTTTTGTCACTTCAGCAGGATACGTTATTTGGTCTCGAAGACATCCTACTGTCATATATGGCTTTTGCGGTATGTAAAACAGAGATGGCCTCCCGCTTTTTTTCGAGTATTTTTCTCCGGGTCTGATCAAAATACCGTCGTATATTGGCCAAAGTTCTGAAATTATTCTAAACAACGAACTCTTTCCGCAACCATTTGGACCAGTGATGATCAAATGGTCACCGGGTCGAATCTGTGAAATCGAATGAAATTAGTACTATTTTATAAATTCTGAAACTAGTAAAACATTCGTTACATACTTCAAGGGTTAATTTAGAAACTATGACTTCACAATTTGGCGTAACAATTGGCACATCGATTAAACTTATGCTACCATCTTCACTTTCTTTAACAAGTCCTAAAAATGCACATACATATAAATGTTTTTGAGAATTCTACTTTAAAAAACTCATGTAAAATCAATCGTGTACATATTTAATACTGACCCTTGATTATTGGTATTCCATCGCGGAATTCAACGAGTTTTTGATCCTTCGACGTAGTACCGTTAGGCGTGCGAGTTTGGCAAGTCGTTATTACGTTTCTTCTGTATTTACAGTCAGCAGCATCCTTGAAAACGTCCAACATTTCGCTTACTCTTGCAGTGTAGCCAGCAAGGGCAACTAATTCCTACAATATGAATTTTTTCATTTCATCATTTTCTAGCACACACATTTACGATAATTCTTTTAACATCACAAACCGAAGGTATACCTTATAAGAAGACATGAGTCTTTCCACTGCATCTGCACCAGAAGTTAGTAGATTTTTAGAAACCGTCAAATATCGCGTACGTTCACTTACTCCACCTAAAGAATTTTGAATAAATGTTAATTTAAAGAATTTAATTGCAATCAATACAAAATTATAAATTCGTTGATTCCATTCAGATATTACTTACCATCTCCATCAGTAACGCGCGTTTTTTGCAGTTTAGCGTTCGATGTGTACAGTAAAGGCATAGCAATAACTAAGAGTCCGGTTCCAGACCAAACATACTTCATCATGAATTGTTCTAACATAACATAGCCTAATTTTAGGGCAAGAACTCGTCGTAAATGTACAATCAGCGATTTGTACGCTGCCGTGAGATATCTGTGCTCTGCTTTGTGACCTCCGTAGAAAGCAATTTCCTCTGCATGAGCACTTATCCTGGCATGCGCTTCTCTCAATTTTCCTTTTCTAGATGCTTCCTCCGCTACCAGTTGTCCGAAACGCGGCGAAGCAAGACGCAAAACTTGACCAGTCATGGCAATAACAACAACTGACAAGAGGGGACCTATAAGTACATTAAATACATTAAAACACAATTTTATTTAAATTGTCGAAATTTTTTAGAACTTCCACGATTTTAAAATAAAAGTAAATGAGATCCATGACAAACAAGTATACAAGTTTGATAAAGTTTATCAGCCATGTACATGATAAGTAATCGCAAGACTGAAATATTGAAATGAATAATATTCTTGATAAAGAGAGGCTCTAAAGGGTTGACAAAAGAAAGATATGCTCAACGTACCAGGAACAGTTCTAGCTCCCATTTGAGCAGAGAAAGAGATAAGTGCAATGCCAACCAATGCGCAATCCAGCAAAGGTTTGGTCAAACTGGAATACAAGTGTGCAATAGAGCTAGCCAACTCTGATAAATCATCCGTCAGTCTTTGTTCAGCTCCACCTAGACGAGTATCCAGGGCAGACACCCTGTAGTAGGTCTGCTGGTTGAGATACATTTTGTAAGCGTACTGCACCAGTCTCTCTCTAAAGAAAGAAAGCAGAGACAATGGTATTGTTATTATGCAATAAGGCTCTGCTTACAACAATGAAAGTCTGATTAAAATACCTGAAACTCAGAGCCAATCGTCCTTCCAGATATCTAATAGACGAGTTGACAAAGGTGGCAGGGAAAGCCACTGCGAACCACCTGGCCATCATCCAGAAAAATCCATTGACATCCCTGAGGACGATTCTTTTGACAATCTGTCCCTCCAAGGTGGCCACGTAGACCGAAAGGAATGTCCTGGCCAGCAGGGTAAAAGTCGCGCACGTCAGCAGTCCAGCTTCCCTGGTTCTCCAGCCAGGGATCATGATCTTGAGCAGCATGAGCAATTGCCTGAGGAAATTCCTATCCAATCCGACGATCTTTTTGTCCTCGGCCCTCTTATTCTTATCATTCTGCTGTTTCTTCGGCAGACTGCCGTTGCTCCGCGCTTTATCCACTGCATTCTGGCGACCTTTGATCTGCGCGACGCAGACCTTAGCGCTGGCCGCGAGATAAGGATAGCCGACTTTGAGGAGATAAAGCGCCGTTACCGTACCGACGACACCGCGCGTCAGCTGCTCTTGACGGATGCCGTACTTGTGCGACGTCTTGTCGATGAGCTTCGAGAAGACCGATGTCATGTTGTCAGCAGCAGCAGCAGCGCACTTGTTCCGTCCTCGTAGTTGTCGTCGTCGTCGCCGTCGTCGTCGTCGTCGTCGTCACCGAGTCCCTGCGAACGAGAAGCGAGGATTCATCTGTCAGTCGCTGACTAAGCGCGTGTCTGCACAAACTTGTATCTATATGCGCTCCAGAATATCGGAGCTCCGCGGAGGGAACAAAGAAAACAAGAGGCGCAAAGCACACGCGCGCTCCTTCTCGCTCGATTACCAGGTAATTGCAGCGGAATCGCCGCGCAGCATGACCCCCGGGCTAACCTCACTCCCGACGACTGGACATCCGCAATGCCGTAATCCGCGAAAATGCAGATGCAGCGCGAGGAGACGCAGAGGCAAACAACGCACTGTACGTATACCTATATACTGCAGCCAGGATATACTATATGCGCACGAGAGAGAGAGAGAGAGAGAGAGACGGAACGAGCGCGAGCGACTCTCTCGGCAGTGCGCGCGCGCGTACACTGGCCAGCAGACACTCGCCGACTGGCTCCAGTCCGCTTGGCTTAGCTGCTGCGGAGCTCTCGCGGCGCAGTGTATATAGCGGCAGTAGCAGCAGCTTATACGATCGTTCATCCGTATACATATACTCGTGCACATAGCTCCGTCTTCGTTTCTCCGTATACCCGCGCAGTACGCACACTTCCATCTCTCGCTCGCACTTCGCAACGCGCCACTTCTCTGCCGCGATCAGCATGACGATCCGATTAATACCGTTCGCGAGTATGTATATATACCGAGTCTGCCTGTGCGTGTACACGTTATCTGCGGCTGTGTGCGCGACTGACACACGCGATTACACTTCTGCGCCTGTAATTACGTATTATCATCTGCGGAGATATAGAACTCCCAGAGACGATCTCTCTCTCTCTCTCTCTCTCTCTCTCTCTCTCTCTCTCTGTGCAGGAGACGATGATTGAAGAAGCGACGAAGAAGGATTCCGCGGCGCGCGCGATTTTCGTGAATATATGGTCGTGTATAACGGTGCGCGGATTGGCGCAGGGTCAGTGCAACGCGTTGCAGCGCGTGAAAGGATCTCTCGCGAGCGCGCGCGCGCGAGAGTACAGATGAGCGCGGGGAAAGCGCGGACATTTGATTCTCTTTCTTTTCCTTTTCTCCTTTTTTTACTCTCCGCGCGGCGCGTGCACCGCGAGCGCGTGTGTACGCAGAGAGACATATATATACTCGCTTTCGTTTCGTTGCTTGTATACATATATATATGTCTTCGCGAGAATCGCGCGAGGTGCGTTCGTATATGTGCGCACGTATACATATATACCTATGGACACTTTTATAGTGCCGCTGTTTGTTTTTTTCTGGAATAATTCGAAAATCCGAACGTCGGCGAACAATTGTGAAATGGACACTTATAGAAAGTATGCAGGAGTCGAAAATTTACATTTACGCGCGAATATAAAGAGAAATCAGTGTGTATAAGCTGCAGCGGCGCGAGCGCGCGCGCGCGCAGACTTTCTCCCCCGTGTCAGGATGTGTACGAGGAAAATTTTTAGGAAAGCCGCGTGTGCGCAGCGGACACCGAGTGTACGTATATATACTATATATGTATGTGTATATATATATATAATGTATAGACGTTTATACAGGATTCAATGACTATACAAGTAAAAGTACGTAACGCGCGTTTGCGCGTGTAAAAGCGTGTATAATCGTGTATATATATACGAATTAAAAAGAGCGACTGGCGCGCGAGTTTTGAAAAAAACGAAACCCGTTTCTTTTTCCACGCATTACGTACTCGTCTGTACTTTCAGAGGATCCTGGCTCCGGCAGCAAAAATACCTGCAGCGGAAACGGCCACATTATTGACGGTCTCGACGGCATGCGATATCTGGTGTACGTTATAGGTATGACATTGCGCAATGATATATGTATCGATGTGTATTGCAAAGCAATAAGCGCCGCGATCCACGTCGCGATATACGTCGACGCGCAGCTCGATATTGTAGACGAATAAATCAACGTATATACAGGCGCTGCGGCGATGCGCAGCGTATTATTTAACAAACATATCGTTTATTTATCTTTCTCATGCATTATACTTATTACTTATGTACATCGAGGATAAAATATTATCTACAAAATTTACATGTGTTTGTTTTGCGTATAGTTTATTAGATATATACATATAAGATATAATATCCGCGCTCGCGCGCGCGCGCAGTGCAAATCGAGGAAACACTGTAAACTGCGGATAAATCGCGCTCGGCCCGATAAAAGCCGCGCGCGCGCGCCGATTGTATAATATGCGAATTTTTGACGTTGTACGCCCGACGACAATGTCGTCCGATTATTGCGTTAAGCGTGACCGATAAATACAAGTCCGAAATGGCGACTCGTAATTTTCGCGGAGCGTTACAAGTACGAAAATTTCTCTTGCACTTTAATATTATATTTGTATATGTACACGTACAGAGTAGACGGCTCGCGATGAAGTCAAGCTCGCGGAGTCGGTATATATGTATGCGTATATATACCGCGTAAGGAAAAGTCAATGACACGCGCGCACGTATGCGCGTATACTCGAAAACATGCCGCAGAGTGTAACGAGAGATATCGAGCAGCCCGCGCTCGAAATCGCGAAAAACTACGTTGACTATATTCTCCGCGTCTTAATCGGTTAATATGTTCAGACTTGTTTAGCGAAAGTTATACTATAATATACTGCTCGAAGTTGTTTATCCGCATAAGTCGTCGGCGAATTAATTTTTATCGTACGCGAATATAGCAAAAGAGAAATAGTGTACAGGCGACAGCGTTGCGACTCTCGGATTCGAACTCGACTTCTCTATATGTACAGAAATACAGAATCTACACGATGTATTATGATATATACACGGGATCATTATTGTCACATCTCTGAGATTGTACATTAATTGCAGGATCGTCTCTCTCGTCGCCGCGAACGACGATCGTCCCCGATGCCTCAAGATATCGGCCCCTGAAGTCTGCGAGGAAGACTCGACGATATGTGGGGATAGGAGGGCAGCGCCTCGAGGATCCTGGGATGATGCGGCGGTGGCTGGAGCAGGTTGTTGCGCTTGACGCCGAAGAGCGAGGGTGGAGTTCCGGCGCCGCTGACCTCCGGCATCGCCGTCGGCGGCGGGAGCTCGTCCGCCGACCAGCCGCCGTTCAGCGAGCCCAGCTGCACCGGGTGAGCCTGTTGCTGAGGCTGCTGCGGCTCCTCCGACGAGCTGCCCGACTTGCTCACTCGGCCCAGAGCGTCTGGAGGACATAGCAGGCGATATATTAGCTGTTTTACGTTGCGAGGGGATTATATATATGCAAATTCATTGTGCCTGTTTTTCTGGCCTTCGTATTTGTCATATATTTAATGCGATTATTAGCGATTGTTCGATTTTTTGAAAAGTTCATAAACCATGCGACTATTGTGTGCCGCAGGCAGCAGACGGCCACGTGCGGACGACCTGCGCTTTTGTACGTCGCGTTAACGTTCACACCGCAGACACGAAAGAAGAGCTTCTCTCAAGAACATTAATTTCGTCTGTAAACAGCGAGAAAAATCGCCAATGTCAAATGGAGTCTAAAGCAGCGTAGCGAATCGACGTGAAAAAAAGACGCACGAACGATTTCAATCTGAAAACTGGAGACACGCCGGCAGCTATGTAACGCAGCTTCGAGAGAAAGCCGGCGCGCGTGCGCAAGTGGTCTAAAGGAGCCGTCATTAAATCCAACGAGCCTCGTATACGAGAATCACAATACTCTCGTCGCACAAAGTGGATCCCCGAGCCTCGAGGAAAATAATAAGAGATAGAGAGAGATTCTATATACATACGACGGCGGAGCGACGCGAGTGACAAACGTAATTACTTCTCGCTCGCGCGGGCTCGAAAACAATTAGCATATAACACACACGAGCTCGTAACACGAGCTCACACCGCCGCATAAAACGAGAATCGCGCGAACTGCTTTTATGCATTGAGGTGTGTGTATACGTATCCGCCTACAAAGGATATATACGCAAACCGCGATGCATATTGCATTAAATGGAAATTCGTCGCGTCGTTCGTTTCATATTCATCGTGCCGTTGCTGCTAATTACGCCGTTTAAGTCGCTTTACAATATACGTATATCGTGTATCGAGAGATTGATGTTTTTGCACTGATTTTTGTCGGAATTCGTTTTTTCTTCGGGGGGCGCATCGCGTTCATCGATACTCCTACTGCACGTACATGATACACCTCGGTGCGTTAATCTCGAGGCGACTGCGATAGATATATGGCGTTGCGACAGAAGCACACGCGATGTTTACAACTGAATCATCGAGCGCCATTATTTTCCGATAACGATTGTCGACGGCTCTGGTCTGCGGTTATAATTGTTCTATACTCGAGCGACGAGCAAAAGGTCACTGCGCGTATGTTACGTCAACTCCGCGGAGTGCCTCTAAGTCAACAAAAATTTACAAGCGTCTCTTGTACGTTATATATGTAACAGCAGCAACGAATGCGATTGACACCGAACGATTATGTACTTTGCTATCGCACGGATTGTATACAGATTTTTCGTCCAGGATTAAATTGCAGCGGCATTGCATCGTGATAAGCGATCGGGGCTCGATAAGGATTTTTGTTTTTCTGGACTAATTCGTTTATCGCGCATAGACATCGTCGCGAGCTCTTTGATTTCCATGCAGTTTTATCGTCGGCGTTTCGTAATGCCTCTCCAATGAGCCGAGCAATCAAATCGTCCCGTACGCGCACAGACACAGCAGCCCATTAAGCTCTCTCGAAGAGCGACAGAAAAAAATGTTGAAAACATCGCGTATCGCTCGAAAAAAAAAGAAAAAAACAGATGTATAGAGAAAAAGTAAGATGGTCGAAAGTTAAGAAGCATAAAAATTTTCGACGGCTCTCACCGAAGGTCTTGGCCTCCCGCACGTGAGCGAGGATCTTGTCGATGCGATTCCTCTTGAAGTAGACGTCGGCGATGTTGACGTGCCGGCCGCAGGCGAGGGGCTCGGGCTCGTCGCCGAGGCTCTCGTCGTCGAGGCTGCTGTCGCTCGTGTGGCCGTGATGGTGGTTGTTGTTGTTGTTGTTGTGGTCGGGCTTGAGCTCGGGGGGCGGCGGGCTCTGGAGGGAGGCCGGCGGCAGGGGTATCCTCGAGGAGTTGGAGGAGAGGTCGGGCAGCCGCCAGCGGCCGAGCTCGGTGCTCCAGGAGGCGGCCGCCCGGACGGCGGCGACGTCGCGGAGCGGACAGCCGGGTATGAGGTGGGGTATCATCGCCTCGCAGATCTGCTGGGAGAGGAGCTCGCGGCGCAGCAGCTCCCGGCGCTCCTCGTCCCAGGAGGCCTGCAGGTCCGCGGCCTCGGCCTCCAGCTGCCTCGCCCGCTTGGCCATGCGCTTGAGCGCCTCCTCCGTCGACTTGAGCTGGCCGTAGACCTCGAAGGTGTAGCCGTTGCCCTCCTGGCTGCTGCGCTCGAGGGCCTCGGCCAGGGTCTGCAGGCGCTTGCGACGGCGCTCGCGGCGACGCCGGATCTCCGCGTCGCCCAGCGCCTCGCCGCCGATGGTCAGGCGCTCGAGGCGGCGCAGCACCTCCTGCTTGGCCGCCTCGCGCTTCTTGCGACGGCGCTCCTCGACCTCGGGATCGGCGCCGGGACGCTTCGCCGGCGAGGCGTCCAGCACTAAAACTTCGCCGTCGCGACGGAGGCAAAAAACTCGAGTTGTAAAGAGACTCTCATTTGAGAGGATAATTATACACGAGCCCAAGTAGAAATCGTGCCCAACCATTGGCCAATCATTGGCCAATATTAAAAGACTTGGCCAACCGTTTGGACAATAATTGGCCAAAAATTGGCCTACAGCGTCACGTTTTTCCCCATTCATTGGCCAATGAATTGCCAAAATCTTGGCCTGGTTCATTTGACCAAGATTTGACCATCCATTGGCCAACGAAAATGACGAATATTACTAGATATAATTTTGGAATTAATTGAATAAATAATATAATTACAATTATTGTTCTTTTTATTGTTATTATTTAAATTAAATAAATAATATAAATAATAAATTATTATTAATTTGAAATAACATTTTTTAAATTAATACTTACGCATCAGTTATTGATATTTAAACATTACGTTTAATTTTAATTTGTTTCGAAAGTGTGTGTGTGTGTGTGTGTGTGTGTGTGTGTGTGTGTGTGTGTGTATATATATATATATATATATATATATAAAATAAAAATAAGAAGCATGATCAGTAATAAGTTCAACCTTTTTTTTAATTTAGCTTTGATCTCAGTTTAACAATATTAATTCAAATTAATAATAATTTATTATTATATTTAAATATTATTTTTATTATTTAAATTAATATATTCAATAAATAATAAATTATTATTAATTTGAATTCATAGTATTAAACTGAGATTAAAGCTAAATTAAAAAAAAAGGTTGAACTTTTTACTGATAACGCTTCTTATTTTTATAATATTAATATACATAGATATGTAAAGAAACATTTCTAGTTTCGAAACAAATTATTATAATTAAACGTAATGTCAATAACTGATGCGTAAGTATTAATATTATATCATAAATCGTTGAGTATATATAAACTTTTAGGTTAAAGAAAATAATTTAGCCAACGGTTGGCCAAAACTTTGGCCAACCGTTCATTATTCAAATTGGCCAATTATTAAAGTATAGGCTATTTTTCTTGGCGAAATTTCTAGAGAAGAAGAAAAAAAATGTATATTTAATTACCATCGGCGTTCTCCCGATGGCCGAACTGCTGAGCGACCGGCTGGACCTGCACCGTCCCGACGCTGCTCGGCTGCACCAGCTCGCTCTCCTCGGCGAAGGCGATCTTCGGCTCGAGCAGCGTGACGATCTGCTCCCGGCTCTCGCTGGACTCGAGGAGCTTTCGCAGCCGCTGGAGCTCGAGCTGGTACTGCCTGAGTAGCGCGTCCTTGGGGTCCTCGTTGACGATCGGCTTGTTCTTGATGCACCTCGCCCGGGCGGCGTAGCGCAGGGTGCTCAGGGTCTCCTCGGCGTCGGCGTCGCTCGGGCTCACGCACGCGATCATCAGCGTTCGCGCGTTCCCGCCCAGGCTGTCCCGCAGCAGTCGCGTCAGCTTGCTGTCTCTATTTTTGTTTTCAATTGTCGTTTAGACGGATATTCACGATGATTTAGAAATTTGAAGTAAATCAAAATCAAAAAATATCGAGTAAATCTTGGAAACTTTGCTTGACCCCGTTAAGTCCTGAATGGACAAGTTTTCAACGCTTATATTTCATATGAAAAAGCGTATTCAATGTAAAATTTGATGAACTTGCTGAATCATGTAATGATTTTTTACAAAGAGAATACCTTCTTTTCAAAAGAGAAGAAAATTTTCATTTCGGTTTTGCAAGTGGAATGCATTTACGATTTAATGATTGAAGTACAGAAGACGTATCCTCGAGACCTAAACTCGAAAACCTAATGATTCCAGGTTTGGAAAAAAAATTTGATAACACGGAAAAATCATAAAAATCTTCACGCATTTTTTACTCGAACCAGATGGACTTTAGAGAAAAATTTTACTCAAGAAAAAGTTAAATTTTTCGAAAAATCTAACCGAAATTTTACATCGAATACGCTTATTCACATATTTTTGACAATTTATTATCACGTAAAATATAAGTTTTGAAAACATTAGTGAAAATTGATGTCCATTCAGGACTTAATGGGTTAATACTTTGAAGATTTAGTTAATATTTTTTTATTCTGATTTTTTAAAATTAATGCAGTAGATAGAGTGAAATTGCAATTAAAACAAATATTTCGAACAATAGCACTTGATGATACTAAGTAAAATTTCACGAATCGACATATGCAACAAGTCGCAAATCAAGCAATAATAATCCAATCGATATCGTCAACGTTTTCCAGCATATAGGGCTTCCGTATACCCCGCGTACGACACCGCTATAAATTCCATCTTTGGCACGCGACTTTCACTTTTTTTCGCGCCTATACTTTTACACACACACACAGAGTCGGTAGACAAATTGCAAAAGATCTGATTTGCGAAACTAAGCCAGTACGTGCGTGCGGGCCTCGCGTGCTAATGCCATATTCGCACGAGAGAGTGGAGCGAGTGCGGCGCGAGAGGGAAAAGAGCGGAGAACCCACCTGTAGGGCACGTGTCGGCCGTTGCCAGCGGCGAGCGCGCTAATGACGTTGCCGAGCGCCGACAGGCTGAGATTGATGCTGGCCGCCTCCTTGAGCCGGTCGCCGGTGGCACCGGTGCGGCCCTGCCTCTCGGAGCCGGCCAGGTCGACGAGGTGGAGGCGGCCCCGGCGCACCGCCCCCGACTCGCCCTCGATCGCTATGGCCTCGAGGGATATCGTGAGGACGGCGTGGCTGCGCGACGAGGCCGCGTTCATCTTCGTCGCGGCCGCGGCCCGCCGGCGATCGCCCTGCTCCACGAGCCGGCCGCACTCCCGGGCGTCCTTCACCGTCAGCTCGCGCAGCCCGCCGGCCACGTACGTGCCGCGAACTGGATCCTCCTGCGTCGTGCGGGCGAAAATTTCTCGTTTTACGGCAATTTTTCTTAATCGTGTGCAATGCCGACGATCTCGACTGAAGAGCTCGTGCACGTAATTTGCGATTGTTTAAAGTTTTTGCTTTTCTGTTTTTTTGTGTAATTAACTTTAAAATTAATAATTTTGACTGTAGATGTAATGATTATCGTACTCTTTCCACAGTAAAATAGGATTTACTACTTTTAGTTCTTAGAAAAATATATTAAAAGTAGTATAAACAAAAATAAATTCAGATCGTCCTGTTTCATTTGCAGTTAATCACAAGTGTCAGATATAGGGTCAATAATATGTTCTTTTTCGGCTTTGAAATCAAAATGTATTAATCATAAAATCAACATGAAATTCAAAAGCCGCAACGTCAAGCATTACAACATAAATGTTCAATGAAATTGCGAACGCGTACGATTCGATGTCAATAGAAAATTGAGATAAAGTGTAATAATAGGTATTTCGTTGCGAGTATACGGAAGGTGCTTATTTTAGCTCGTGCGACGTTTTTCACGCACGAGAGAAACGAGCGAGAAAAAACTCACACGTAACTAAAAAATTTTACTTTGCATCATTAAACCGTATTTCATTTTTAGTGATTTTTATTATCATACATCATTAAACGTGCGAATATTTCCATAAGCTATTCAATATTTTTAAGTTTTTTTGGAATTCTTTTCACAAGTAGCCTACGTGTCATATTTACAATGAGCCATTTGCATAGCAGACAAATGATTTATCTCTTGTAAGTATACTGCATGTATGTACTATGTGTAATGTGTATACTCAATATGTAGATTGTAGATATATAATTATATGTATGTAATATACATTACATATATATGTAGAGTAGATAGTAATAACGTAGTGTATTCGCAGATGACTCATGTACAGCAGATCAACTAGCAAGATTTGCATTGCAATTGAATTTTCTACTAACTTAAAGTGCATTTCACGCGTATAATTTTTCTGATATTATCTTGCTAGTAATAAAAGTGATCATTTTCCTATATCGCTATTGACGCACTCGAAACGAAGTAAATTGTCTCTTAATGTAGCCGATTTGAAAATCCATCTCAAACCAAAAATCTAATCATACGATACGATCTTTACAATTTTGAAAAAAATCGCTCCATCCATCAATCGTTAGCCGCGCCTTATCTCGAGATAAGAAAGTATAATGCGCGCGTACAATCACGGATCAAAAATTTTTCCACGGAATTCTCTCTGCAATGCACAAAGCGCAAGAAGAAGAAAAAATTGATATACCAAGTTACTTCGCTCGTACGGCGTTTCGTCTCTCTAATCGTCGCATCTATATATGTATATCCTCGCGCGACACATGTACGCTGACTCGGCAACATTTTTCAAAACTCGAATCGCAATCACGACGCGAGCCGCGTCGTAAATAACGCTCGGCAATGAAAAAAAAAACTACAATCAACTATATACATAATTGGACGGGCGAAAACGAAGCAATAAGTCGTGTATACCTTGAGCATCAGCTGATTCTCGTTGGCGCCGGAGTGCAGCAGGTCCCTGAGCTTCTCGTTGTAGATCTCGAGGTAGGTGAGTAGCGCCAGGTACCTCGTGTCCTCCGCGGCCGTCGAGGTCGCCTCGAAGAGGTGCTCCAGCGCCTTGTCGATGAAGCCGCGCATCGTGTGGGACTTGCCGCAGCCGGTCTGCCCGTAGGCGAAGACGGTGCCGTTGTAGCCCTCGAGGACCGCCTCGACGACGTAGGAGCCGACCTCCTCGTAGACGGCCTCCGTCGACGTCTCCGGGCCGAAGGTCGCGTCGAACTGGTAGCTCTTCGCCTGGGACGCGCCCTCGGCGAGGGAGCATGTTCGCGATCGCGGCTCGACGCTCACCACGCTCTGTTTTGCCAATCGGATGTTTATGGATTATTGTCTTTTACTGGATTTCAAATTGGCGCGCCGACGGATTGTGAAGAAAAAAATGAAAAGATAACGAGGCATCGAATTTGGGTAAACATATGGGGAATTTTTTTTTAAATCGGCACTTAGAGGGGTCAAAAAATGGTCGATTTTCAGAAGGGGAGCACACCTCCCAAGTGCGGTTTTTCTTGTTCTTTATGTCATATAGAACATAAAAAATTTGGGGTACCACGGATTTGAGCTTTGTGACAAGGTTTTACAAGCGCTTGAATTTTTAATATTTTGAAATAATTGAGCTTCTTACGCCAAAAAGCCAATAACTTCAAATGCTTGTATAACGCATTTGCGGGGCTCAAAAGTGAAATGTCTGGACATAAAATTGAAGTACAAAAACAGAGCTTTAATTTGAAAAAAGCCCGATCGGATTGGTTTCTTAGCTTGAAAATGACAAGCATTTGAAAATAATGCAAAAATCTAATGTTAAAACTTTATTGTGAGCGTGTTGTTAAACATGATTTTTTTCTCTAGAAATATCACCTTAACGAAAAAATGTTGTAGAATAAAAACTGCTTAAAATTATTCAAAGAATACCTACGAATTTTTTCAAAATTTTTGAGCCATTTTTTAATTTTTCAAAAATTGTGCAAATTGGAAAAATTCAAAATTTGATAAAAAATTTTGCGGCACTTAGAGGGGTCAAAAAATCGACCATTTTTTGACCCCTCTAAGTGCCGATTTAAAAAAAAATTCCCCATATACGCGAGATGTGTAGCGCTTGCTCTCCGTTAAAAATATAAACTCAAATATTTTATAAAATTATGAGCTTATAATTAATTATAAAGAAAAAGATCCCAATTATCGTGTATTGAAATTTTATACACGCACATTACACTGTACGTTGGCTGAGAACGTGATAAAAGAACTTTTCTAATCATTTTTCGAAATTTACAACTAAAACAAAGTTCCCCATATGCGGGAAGTAAAAACTTTGTTCCCCGCGTTCAATAACACGTCACACGAAATGTAAGTTCGAAACTTTACGCAAACTGACGATTATTGCATTCAACGAAAGAGCAATTATTATTTACTTATATAGTTCGTGATTTCTATTATTAACGGAACGACACTAAGACACGAAACTTTAAATTAATTTTTAATCGACTCTTTCAAACTCGCTCAAGGACGATTGCAGTTTAGCTCCTGGCTTACGGCACTCGACCCGATACTCTCCGAATTCGGTGACTCCGACGATTCTCGCTATCTCGGCACAAATATATATAACGCACGCGGCGACGCACATGTTCGCGTGTGTATTATACACAACACGCGTCGAGCCGATTTTCTTCTTAATCGCTATTATTTTCAAGTTTGCGCGCGCACGCGAGGATAAAATTATCAAGCATTCTTTGTACATATACGAGCGGAACTATCTCATTGACTGTGTATATATTGATATACGTATAATATTGCCAAAAAAGAAAAAAACAAACAACTATCCCCCCGCTAAGATACAAACTATAGCGATTATCGCTCGGGATATTATTTTTCGATCGCCGGCGGCGTGGCTCGTTTGCATATATGCGGTGCGCGCGCGCGGCTCGACGCCGACGAGAGAGAGAGTATCGATGGAAGGAAATATGTGTCGAATCGATAGGGGAAACGGACATAAAGTGGCCAGCGCGAATGTTGTGTGTAGAGCTGATAACACATGTAGATGTGGTGTTGCGTGCATGTCTGCGGGTGTACGCCTGGACTGCATCGCACGGCAGGTGCATGTGAATAGCGCAAACGAGACTCCGAGCGCGCTCTCCCCCGCGTGAGCGCACGTGGTCGAAGTAGCAGCCGATTTTCCTCGGAACCGACTGCCCGAGTATACTCTCGTTTACGATTTTACGCTCTTTGCTCTCCTTTTCTGTGCGCGCGACGATTATTCTTCCTTTCGCTTCGATTAGCTGCGGGGCGAGAGTTATTTTCTCGATGCGGCAATTATTTTTGATAATGCGCGTCTTGCGGGATTTGCGGGAATTTATGGAAATTTATGGAAATCGAGAGTGATATAGATGGGGAAAAATCTTGTGTGCCTTTTTGAATATATTACGCGTGTAATTTATTTGGCTGCGCTTATTTCGTGGAAGTTCATTGGCCTATTTTTTTTTTTTTTGACGGAAAAAAACGTTGCCGATGCATCATGATTATTTTATTATGTTGTCGTCGCGGCTAAATCAATATTCCGAGAGGCGGGTCATTTTCGTTAAAAAGTCAGGTCTGAGTTTAATATACTGGAATTATGAATTTGGCGAAAAAAAGCTGATAGAAAATTTTGTATATAGTTAATTTTTCAATACAAAAAATTCTATTCCAAAAAAATAAATTTTTTCTCCTTTTATTTCGAAGGCCTCCGAAACTCTTAAACATGTTTTTCTCTGTAGAAATATTCCTATATCACTGTAATTTTTTTTTTTTTTTTTTGAAAATACGGAAATAATTTGTTTTATTTTTTATTGTCTTTAAAAAACAACAAAACATGAAATATATTTTAACATTTGTTAAGCTACAAAATAAAATAATCAATAAAGATATTTAGTACCTATAGTACTTTCAGATCAACAAAAATTGATATTCAATAAGCAATTTATGATTTTAGCGTTTAACTGAGGCTTACGCTCCTTTAAAATTAAACATCGGTCGTCTATATTTTTCTGCATAAAAGTGCTTCCACACCAGTGAAACAACATACGTAATGTTTTTATTTCTAATAAAATTACGAAGCAAAAGTTTGTGCTAAATGACACGGAAATATTTTCATATCCATATTTATACCTCCGTACGTCTATTCAAAATATCCGCTAGGATTTGGAGTGAAACATTTTAAATCGAAGCAAAACAGCTTTGAGCAGAAAAAAAAACGAAAACAAAGTTGTTCAACTGCAGATCGGGTATGCGATAAGCCGCATCGGTGTGCGCGGCACACCACCGTACACACGTATACGTACATATATATATGTAATATGTATATAGGCACCTAGATCGAAACAAAGATTCGCTCCAAGATGAGTAAGCAATGTGTCGAGCCACATACACACCGACATATTATCCACTACATACTTGGACGCGCGTATACCGGACAAAATTACCCACACACATACGTCCAGTATATATATATATACATATACATACCGCGCACATACTCGATACATGCATCAGTCGGTTTAAGCGATAAACGTCCGGCCTCAGTGTTTTGTAGCGGTCGCTAGGTTACATTCGTTCGATATGACAGTGACAGTAGTCTCCTCTCCTTCGCTGCCTATAGCTCATTTTATCGTCTATATAGCGTCGCGCATACCGCGAGGAGGCACGTGCGCGCGCGAATTTACACGTAATACACGCATACATCCATATAGGTATATGTGTGTACACAGCGCGCCTTTTAACTGTAATTTCGGCAAGTCCGTGCCGATTTCACACTTGTCGTCGAAAAAAGCTCTCTCGTCCCCGGCGACAAATGACCGGCGATGATTCACGAGGTTTTCGGATGCTTGTTAGACCGTGAAATGGGATACAATCCCCCCCAAAGACTCGCTGTGTCGAGGCTCGATGTTTCGGATAGGCCCCTCGTAATTTTCCGATGCATATACACGAATTTATCTGATTTCTATCGGCGAGCTTTACTCGTAAGCGCAGCTTTTTTCCAACGACACTGTCCGATCGTAATTATACGTATATTAACCGCATCGTGCGCAGGAGTCGGTATCGCTCCGATGGAGATTCAAGGTCGAGGTTCGTAAACTGTTTAGGCTTGGACTTTAATTGATCCTGCGCGCGTTAATTATTCACGTATTTAATCGCTGGAATCCGCGCTTAGCCTCGGCTTCTGAATATTTATATCGATATAATTATTTGATCGATCAATCGTGCGCTTATCGAATCAATGACACATGCAAGAAATTGTATCGTCGCCGAACGTTATCGAGAGTCGGAAATCGCAACCGAGATTCTCGGTATATTGGAAAATAATGAGGCGATAATTATCTTGTGCAGCGCGTATGAAATCATAACTTTACCCGGCACTTGTTCTGGAGCTCCTTCTGCGACATAGGGCGGCATCTCACCGCCACCTTCACGGACTCGCTCATCTGGAAACAAAAAGACACATAAAATGATCAGACGTTTTTATTGCTTTCTTTCTCTGTAGACATACTCTTGCGTCGTTATAACGACAACAATTTTTTATTTATTTTTTTTTTTTTACAAACTATGTTCGGCCACAATTTACGATGCTTACATGCTCGTTATGCATACTCGTAATGGCCGTATTTCGTAACTCGGATTATTTTTATTCGCAAGTCCGACAATGTTGAGATTATTCTGGATGGAATAGCTCGCTGGAATTTTTCAAAGCAACGTGTACAAGTGGACGTTTCATATTATATTAATAAATACATTTTTTTTATTTTTCGTGGGACCCGCGGAACTTGAAAAAACTAGTTTTCATCCGAATGGAAGAAGTGACATTCACTTTTAAAATTTATACGTTTACCTTGTATGAAATAAAATTTTAAAAAACTGTTCTGCAAGGTATAGCACAGCTTCTTTCTTAAATTCGGTATTTCTAAGCATTCCACGAATCCTATACAGATTTTTCCAAATTTACAGAATGTCTAGACTAGTGCGTCAGTTTAAGGGGGGAATGCCAAAGTCAAATTCGAATCTCTCGTCACAATGCAGCAGACGAAGAAGCTGCTAATTTCCATAAAATCATTTTACAAAATTTAAAGTCAACACTCGGACTTTGGCACACCCTAACGTACGCGTCGACCAAAACTTCCACGTCAACATTCTTCGATTCGTAATTGTACTTGCAGCCAATTTTATTTCCGCTAATACGTAAATAACGAAGCTCAACAAGTAACGCTATACGATTGCTCCTCGTAAGCCAAGCGCGAAGCGCTTCAACGAATCCGAGCGGCTTTTCCGGAAAACAAGGAAAATTCTCACGCCTACGCGTATATAAGCCAGGCGGGATCAAGAAACTTTACTCTCGCCTAAAAAGCGTACGAGTATAAAAAAAAAGGGAAAAAAGCTACGGAGACCCACTGCACGCACACATGTAGATAAATATCAAGGTCAACACATGGTCCTGTACACCAATGTGTGGATGAGAGACGCGCGCGCGCACACACACGGTTTTTACCCCGGGGTTGGGTTTAATAACCGAGCCCTTCGCCAAACCCACCGCGAGGCCTTGAACCTGCGCTAGCGCTCGTTCAAACGCTGTAATTATTGTTTTACTTCGGCGGTTTAGTAATTAAAGCCCGGGGGGGGGGGGGGGGCGAGCTGCTTCGCGCGTAAAAAAAGACGCCTCTTTTCTTCTGTTGCCGGCGAAAGTCGACGAACGACTATAATATTTTGTTTTCTTTTTTTTAATTTAATTCAGAAGACACTTTGAATAGTATAGTCGCAATGACTCTCGCAATCGGTATACAACGTAAGCAAAAACAAGCTTCGAAGTCACACCGAGAGAACTTCTCTCCTCATCAACGTCGCGCGCGCACAATATTCGGAAGTTGTCGATGTACATAGCTCGTGGAAAAATCAGGTCAAAGGAGCCTATATAATCGTCGCGGATAACAGGCGCGTCTACGGCGCTAAGAAAACAACAAGCTTACGTAATAGACCAGCTTGAGATTCCAAGGGGTAGATTACAATATATATACCTTCGCTCGTATAGCTGAGACCGAGTGACCGAGTAGTGCGCGTCCCTCCTCTGGAGCTGACCTACTAAAGGCCGAAGCGTGAAAGTATATTACGAATGATTTTTAGCCCCCCCTTGTGTACACTATGTACATATATATCAGACAATTGAAGGGCGCGCACGCAACGACTTACATTGAATATTACACTTTTCTGCTCGCGCGCTACATAATAATCGCGTCGCTCCACTTTCGCCGCCGCCACCGCACGAGCAACACGTAAAAAAAAGCTCCCCCGCGCGTCTATCCCTTTCTTCGCTCCGCGCTGCACACACACTCGACGGCGCAGGCCGTTGATCGTTATCCACGGCTTTTCGTCACTCGAGACACACGAGTATGCGTAAAGCCGCGCGAGTACCCTTACGTATACCGTATATTAATATGCATTAAATTATTCTTCGTCCCCGCGCAAAATCGAATCCAGATGCTCCCGCGCAAGCTGTTCGCCCGGCCGCCGAGCTATACTTTGTGCAGCGCGTGCATAGTCCGCCTGAATAATGAAGGAGTCGGTGAAAAACGTCAGAGCGCCGTGTGCGCGCGTATGCATAATGCAGCGTTAATTGTACGAGCGGAAACCGCAAGTTTGCCGGCCGCCGCCGATTGGGAATCATATATCGCGAGTCGCGGCGCCTGCACTACTGCGGCCTGTGCATACACACGGTCGGCGGTGTACTCACCTCGACGGCGTGCGTCTCGTCATCGAAGCGAACGCCAAACGATTTCCGCCAAAATTGCCCCGGGAGCTCCACGCACACACGCTCGACGCACGGACTTGCGCTGGCGAACTCGCACTGGCCGGCAGATCCCCCGGCCAGAGGAGCTTTCACCTGCCCCCCCCCCCCCCGTTCTGTTCTGTTCTGCGCAGCTGGGGCTGAAAACGCGCGCGCAAGCTCCGGGCGAGCTTGCGGGCGGCGCTGCGGTCGCTGGGCTTGGGGGGGTTTGAATTCTGGGAAAGATCGGAGATGTATACCTGTCGCGCGGATGCCGAATAATCGCACTGGATAGTCGTCCTGGGAGATTGTGAAAATTGATTGGTCGACGATGAAAGGTTTCTTATTTTTTTATTTATTGTTTTTTTTTAATGGGTTGAATTATACAGCGTTTATTGAAAACGTATTTTAGCATGAAAACATATGGTCTCCACGTGGTTGCGTGCGATTTCGTAACAATGTATAAAAGTCTTAAGATTGCTATTGTTCGTATAGGTACATTTAAATTCATTTTGTTCTCATTTTTTTGTTCAACCCGGATTGACGAGCACCGGGTCGACTTTTCAGATACTGATCACAGTAGCTTTTGAGTTCATCCAAACTTTTTAACGCGGATTCGTCAAGAAGATCACGATCGCGGGCGAATTTCGGGAAGACTTCTTCGGCGAGTACAGAGTACACGTTTAAGCTTTCGCCTAATTTGAATACTGAATAATTCTCCTGCAAATATATGTTTCATTTTTCATTTGGACTAATGCAAAGGAATATTTAGTAAAGCAATTCAAAAAGTAAATACTTACAGTTAGAGCTAAACTTTTCGGATCAATCTCGATGCAATCGAGAAAGTACTTTAAGGACTTTTCAATTTGCCCGCTGATTACGTAACTGTAAGCCACCTCGAATATGAGGGACTGTATTTGCCTCTCTGGCAAATATTTAAATTTCTCTGCCATTTTGATTAAATATTCAGTTGCATTAAAGCTACTATCATTATCCCTTAACTTACAAACAAGATAATCCCTCGCGGCGGGAAAATTGTTTTGATTCGCTGCCTTTTCCAAATAGTGCAAAGCTTCCTGCAAATTATCAATTTTATAAAAACACGAATCTTTACTAAAAAAAATTCAACAAATAATAATTACGCTATCACATCGACTCTTACCTCGAAGTTTTTTATCTTCATGTAATACTTTCCTTTGTAATGCATGTAAGTATTGTCGTCTGGGCATTTAAGGGCGACCCGATCCAGGCACGTTTTCGCCAACTTAGGCTTATTCAGTTGTAGAAAACCCAACGTAAGTCTCAGATTAACCGTGTAACTCTTAGGCCTACTTCTATAGATTTCTTCGTACATTTTTAAGGCCTTGCCATTCATTCTTCCCTCGCGGTACATCTGAGCCACGAATATGCCGTAAATCTCGTTCTTCGATATCTCGTATGCCTTCAAAAAGGCATCCGCTTCTTCTTTCCGTGGAAAAGTGCCCATCGACGCACCTCTACGAATTCGACGGAGATTCTTACCCAAAATGAAGTGAAAAATGTCGCAGTTCGAATTGTCATTCAAAGCTTTTCGAATATGCTCGACTGCTTCCTCGGAACCAAGCCGATGATACTTGGACCAACCGATGCTCTTGCACGCATTTAGAGTGCTCCGGCCGATCTTGTCAGTGGAACTCAAGAATTTGATTTTCTTATAAACTTCTTCTGCTAAGCTTTTTTCACGGAGCCTCCAATAGACGTGACACTTGGTTCCCTCCAGTACGTATCTCACGGCATCGGCTGAGATATTGGGATCGGTCCTGTAGACGGATACAGTGTCGTTATGTACTGGATTTCTTTAGAATACAAAGAGAAAATTCTCGCTTACTTGTCCGTAATCTTAATCATGAGTTCATCGCATTTTTCAGATTTTCCAAAATGCTCTTCGAATTTTCGGCATCCTCGGCCGATTTTTCATAGACCTTGGTTTCGACGAAAACCTGCATGACGGTGCACATAAAGTGCAGCATTGGTATTTCAACCTCCTCATCGTGCGGCGTATAATCAGTCGACAGAATGGATTCGTTTGTAATATCATCCATCTGCCATGTGAACGGACACTCCAACTTCTCCAATTTATTCCGAAACCTTGCGTCTTTCACATTGTCCGTAGTGTTTTCGACTAAGGCCATCTTTTATAGGTGTCTCAAACGATATAAGCAAAATATCGGATAACAGTTTATTAAAAAGTTATCGCAACAAATGTGGGGATAATGGGATCGGCGTGCGAGTTTCGCAAAGAATCAGAACGCGTAGACATTAGATATAGAAATTTCTCGAACACTTCCACTCTGGCGTTTCACAGCTCATCGTGATCTGCCAATCGGAGACCGCTCGGGCTTATCTCTGCTGGTATAGAGTAGGGAATGCAGAATCGTCACCTCCAGCACTGAGTGGAAAGATTTCAGGAAAATTTCCCTTTCCCCGCACAAATATCACTTATACACCATTGTGGGCCCGAAAAATACAATTTACAAACAATAATACTAACTCGGAATTATTCCGTTGTACATCACAGGAGAACTGGACGTTTGTAGCTCTCACAAACTTTTTAAAGTTAATATCTGTGCGGGGGCGTGCCAAAAGTTCCTCACAGCTGAGTCACAGCATTTTAGCTGCTACAACACACAGAACACTTATACCAGAGGGCGTCAGAGTCCAAGTATATGGTCACTTCCAAATATTGTCGTAAATTTATTTGAACTTAACCGAGTACGTACTCGACGACTACTCCACCCACGCTGAAGGCAAGGGCTCCTTACAGCAATAGTCGCAAAACAGAAAAGGACACCCTATGACTGATTTGTTTATAAGTTTGAACATTAAAAAAAAAACAAAAAGCATAGAGAAAATTGTTAAGTACGGTACCTAAAACATTTATTGAAAACGTAGTTTAACATATAAATATAGCATCTTTGTATACGATTTCGTAACAAGGTATAAAAGTTTTAACATTATGAAATGCTTATTAATTAATTATTATTACTTATGCCTATGAGACAATTCATGCACTTAATTTATTTTGTCTTCATTTTGGATATTCCAGTTTGAACAGCGTACAGTCGACTTTCCAAATACTGATCGTAGCAGTTTTTGAGTTCATCTAAACTTTCCAGCGTAGATTCATCAAGATGATCACGATTGTGTGCGAATTTTGGGAAGACTTCTCGGGCGAGTACAGTATATACGTTTACGCTTTCTCCTGGTTTGAATATTGAATAAAATTCCTGAAAATATGTTTCATTTTTAATGTGAATAAATGCGAAGGAATCTATAGTAAAGTAATTCAAAAATATATATATTTACAGTTAGAGCTAAACTGTTTGGATCAATCTCGATGCAATCGAGAAAGTGCTTTAAGGACTTTTCAATTTGCCCTTTTCTTACATAACTGTAAGCCACCTCAAATATGAGGGGCTGGATCTGCTTTTCAGGCAAATCCTTGAATTTCTCTACCATTTTCAGTAAATACTCTGTTGTATTAAAAGTACTATCAACTTTTAACTTACAACGAAGAAAGTCCTTTCCGGCGGGATAATTGTTTTGACTCGCCGCTTTTTCTAAATAGTGTAAAGCTTCCTAGAAATTATCAATTTTACAAATATGAGTCTTTACTAAAAAAATTTAACAAATAATAATTATATTATCACATCGACTCTTACCCTGAAGTTCTTTATCTTCATGTAATACTTTCCTGTGTAATGCATGTAAGTACTGTCGTCTGGGTATTTAAGGGCGACTTGATCAAGGCACATTTTCGCTAACTTAGGCTTATTCAATTGCATAAAACCCAACGCAAGTCTCAAATAAACCGTGTAACTCTTAGGCCTACTTCTATAGATTTCTTCGTACATTCTTACGGCCTTGTGATTCATCCTTTGCTCGCGGTACATCTGAGCCACAAATATACCGTAAACCTCGTTCTTCGATATCTCGTATGCCTTCAAAAAGGCATCAGCTTCTTCTTTTTCGGGGATGGAACCCACCGACGCATCTCTTCGAATTCGTCGAAGATTCTTACCCAAAATAAAGTGAAAGATGTCGCAATTCGGATTATCCTCCATGGCTTTTTGAATAAATTCCACAGCTTCCCCGGAACCAAGCCAATGATACTTGGACCAACCGATGCTCTTGCACGCATTTAGAGTGCTCCGGCCAATCTTGTCAGTTGAACTCAAGAATTTTATTTCCTTGTAAATTTCTTCTGCTAAGCTTTTTTCACGGAGCCTCCAATAGACGTGACATTTGGTTCCTTCCAGAACATATCTCACGGCATCGGTTGAGATATTTGAATTGGCCCTGTAGACGATAATGTCGTTATAGTACTGCATTTTATTAGAATACAAAGAAAAAATCCTCACTCACTTGTCCTTAATCTTAATCAGGAGTTCGTCGCATTTCTTCAGATTTTCCAAAATGCTCTTCGAATTTTCGCCTTCCTCGGCCGAATTTTCGTCTTCCTTCGCCGATTTTTCCTCTTTCTTGGCTGATTTTTCAAAGGACTTGGTTTCAACGAAAACCTGCATGACGATGCGCATCAGCTGCAGCAATGGTATTTCGTCCTCTTCATCGTGTGGCTTATAATCAGTGGACAGAATGGGCTCGTTGGTGATATCATCCATGTCCCATGTGAACGGACATTCCAACGTCTCCAATTTATTCTGGAACTTTGCGTCTTCCACATTATCGGTATTGTTGTCTTTTTCGACTGGGGCCATCTTTACCAAAGACGTCTCAAACTATGAACAAAATCGTACACAACGGTTAATTAAAAATTTGTCCAGGATTGACGAGCGGTTTTTACCGAAGAATCGATTTACGCGCACTTTAGACGCAAAAATTACTCGTTTAAGTTCGGCAAATTTTGAACTCTCCGATTGTAGCGTTTCTCGGCTCATCGCGGCGAGGGGCCTATCTCTATACTCTACCCTCTTGGGGGGGATTCCGAGCCCAATCTTCCCTCATTGATATAACTTATAGAGGGAATGCAGCAGCGTCGCCTCTCGTATTACCGAGTGGAAAGCTGGGAAAGCGTCCCCCTCCCACAATATTACCACGCGATAGAATATAGATCTTTGAAAAACAAAGAATACTTGCTCCGAAATGACGCAATACAAGGGAGAATCGAATTTTCGGAGCTCTTACGAAGAACTTTGCTTTGGCCAATATTTATTTGAACTCACCTGCGTGCGTACTCGACGACTGCTCCAGCGAGACTAAAGGCAGCGCATAGGCATTTGCAACGGCCCGTTATCGATGTATAGCCGTAAAACAAAAAAGGAAACCCTTCGGCATTTGTTTATAAAACAATAGCACGCAATGAAGCGGATGTATTGTATTCTGCTGCCGCAACTATACAGCGCACTATAGGTACTGCTGTGTTGCCGTCATGGTTGCGCCGCGGGTCGAGTCATCGATTCCATTCCGCTCCGTTCCATCGTCTATGGTCTCAGCTCCAGCTCCAATGCCATTCCCGTCGGCAAAGTGATTCTATATATACATATAGTTTCATAGCAGTAGGCAATATCGCATACTCGCATATTCGTGCGGACGTTCGGTTTTTATTTTCGAAGGCGTCAATCGCCGAAATGGCGGGCTATGACTTGAAAAGCGAAGAGGAGGTCAAGCTCTACCTGAAGAATCTCTTTACCGAGTATCAGTTTGGCTGTTACGGCGAGAAGAAGGCCGAGGGTAATCGAAATCAACGACAACATAACCTAATGCAATGTTATTCGAGAACGATTCGTATTTGCAGTTTGCCATTTGTTGGGCGATTATTACGAGGCGATAAATACGGACTACAAGAATGCCGCAGAAGTGTACCAGAAAACTTGCGATAACATGGATTACGGGAGGAGTTGCACCAAGTTTGGAGGTTACAAAATCGCGGGTAAGAATTGCTTCGGTATTCGGTCGTGTGTTTTCGCTGGCGCCGCTTGAAATTTAGTACAGCTCAGGCGCTGCATAGATGTCGCCAGCTTCTGGCAAAGATTTGAATTTTCTCCGATGCGGGTAATGCCCGTATTAGGTATGCCTGTTTCTGTGATAAACGAGACATTGTTTGTCAAGGCTTAAAATTGGCGATTCTTAGCGAAAATTCATTAATTATTCGTATTATTATCGCAGAATAGTATACCCACATTTTTCTTTCTTTCCATCTGTTGTTATGTAAAGTTTCATTTATTCGTAGAAATGTAATTCGTTTAATTTTGTTAGTTCATAAAATTAATGACTGATAAAACAATTGTCTTAGCCAATAATTATTAGAACAAAGATATGAAATATTTGGAATATTTGTAAACCACATTGTTGCTTGCATAAATCAGTAATTTATTATACTCATCTGTTGTACTAGTTCTATATAAATGAATCAATTGTGAACATGTATTTTTCAATGTATATCTGACTAATTATAAACTATTAATCTCGGTTTCAACGCTATACAGTTAAGTGTTAACGCTATACAGTTTGTGATTATATTGAATTTTGAACAACGTAAAAAAATCATGCTCCACTATTATTTTTCTTCTAAAAAATATGAATTTTGAGTGAAGATATAAAATTGAAACTTGTATGCAATTATGTAATTGTATAACACTGCACTGTGATGCTTCGCAATTGATTTTCAGTACGTGTTATTGAGCGGAATCGCAATTATGTCATCGAAATTGTTACGCGAAATATTTGGACATTTATTGAACTCGCGCATCACTGATAATCTACTGCCTCGTCTTCCTACAATCTCGACAAAATATCACGAGAAATTTAATTAAACATGCCAGACAGTTTTACACACAATTACTCATTCGTTTATCATTACTGAACAGGCAAAGGCTGCACAAAGGACCTGAAGGAGGCCTTCACCTACATGAAGAAAGGCTGCGAATTGAACGACGGTATCGGCTGCACGAACGCCGGAACCGTCGCTGTCTCGTCCCCGGAAATTCAGGCCAACGACAGGATAAAGGTCATCAACGACGGTACGAAGATGCTGGAGAAGGCGTGCCGCGAATACAAGATGGACAAAGCTTGCTTCTTCCTCGCGGGCGTCTACATGAAGGGCATCGACGGCGTCGTCCAGAAAAATCTCGCCGAGGCTTACAAATCGTCGCTTCTCTCCTGCGAGTACGGCAACCCCTACGCCTGCGCCAACGTCTCGCAGATGCACGCGAGAGGCGAAGGCGCCCAGCGAAACGATCAGCTCGCCCAGACGTTCAAGGAAAGGGCCGTCGAGCTCGAGAAGCAAATCAAGGAAACGCAGAGACCGATAACCTTCGGACAGGGTATCGAGGTTTAGGCTTAGGCGCTTTCGTAATTGTCGAATAGAGGAGTACTGTGTACAATGTATATTTCTTGTAAAATAGACCGTTTCGTATCAAATGTTTATCTTGCTGACTTGTCATTATAACGTGTCACTCGTCCTTTCTTGTTGTCTTAAAGAATAATTTATCATAAATTCGTGCTTTTCTTTTCGTAAACGCACTGTATATTTCGCACAGTTAAGAGTGCGATTTCGATAATATCGATGCTGACAAATACTTTGTTTATCTGTAGGCGTTGTACTGGAATTTTAAATGGCTAAGAGCGTTTATGGAGAGAAAAATTATGTAAGTCTCAGCGAAACTGAGCCTTCAAACGAGCGAAGATTCGCCATAAACGTCTCGACATTTTATGATAGAATGAAACTGTCACACATTTAAGCCATTAAACGCGGTCTCGCTATTACCATTACAAAACGCTGCATTACGATCAACGTTTACAAACTGATATCAGAATTTCAAAGTGTTTTTTTGGGCCGCCTTGGACGCTGCGCGAGAGAAACTTTCCTCTCCGCGCTATTATCTCTCATAAAAATCCTAGTGTGTATATACTCATCACTGCGTGTATATACTTAGATAAAAAGAAGTATAAGTCAGATGAAACATGCGCCGAGAAAGCTGAAAGCAAAACGTAACGCGCGTACATGCATACATCCAAGTTCCATGTTGTGTGCGAGAGAGGCCGCAACATTTCGACTTAACAGGCGATTATCTGGCCGTCGTTGCGTGCTCCCCCACCTCGTCTTTCTCTCCCGCCGCCTTTTTCTACACGCGTATATATACAGACAGTCCCCCCTCGGATTTTCGAGTCGCGAGAGACTACTAAACTAGCGGGCAGAGCGCGATCGCCGATCACTTGGATTCTGCTCCACGATCCGACCAGGACGCCAAAATGAACTGTCGACTCAGCCTCGCCTTTCTGTCCCTTGCCGTCTTCGGCTCCATCGGCTCGGTTAGTATTTATACACGCGCACACACACACACACGCACAATTTCGCTACGGCTATTTATGTAATTCGCCAATGCAAACGATCTTTTGTTTCCTTTTAATCGCCGATACTTTCTATTTTCGCAGAGATCGGTATGTACACACATACTGATACGTACCGATACACACTGACCGATTAAATTTTATACATATTGCTTGTGCGTTCGCAGGCCGTCGGAGAGAAGCTCGCCGTCGACGTCTACTACGAGTCCTTGTGCCCGGACAGCATCTACTTCATCACCAAAGAGCTGGCTCCGACGTACAACGACTTGAAGGGCTTCATCGACGTCAACTTCATTCCGTTCGGCAAGGCATCGGTAAGTCGCGCATCGTAACAGCTCGAGGAACACGCGCAGAGTATATATGCAAAATTTGGAGAAAGTAATTTTGGCGTGTATATAATGTGAAACCGGTTATTACGCAGTGGGTCGTCGGCGGGGAGTCAAAGCGCACCGAGTTCACGTGTCAACACGGGCCCAACGAGTGCCGGGGCAACCGAGCCCAGGCTTGCGCGCTTTACGAAATCGAGAAGACGATTAAGGCCGAGGAGCAGCAGCAGAAAAAGGTCGACGTCGTCAGTTGCGTCATGGGAAATCGCAATCCTGCCTCCGCTGTGCTTCAGGTAGGCGCTACTCGCTCTTCTATACACACGCCGCACGTGCATTATATGCAATTCAGATATAATAATGTACATCGCTTCTGGAATGTCGATAATTGTTTACGAGTTGCTGGCCTTCCAAAGCAGCCCGTTTACGATGCATCGATGAGATCTAGGAAAAAAAAAAAATACTCGGCGATTGTTATCTCCGCAACCGTTTTGTCTGCATATAGATCGTCGATTCCGCAGTTGTTATTACGGCGCGAGTAATTTGTTCTACGCTAATCCGTGACGATTTTACAGTGCGCCGAGAGAAACGGTTTGAGCAACGGATCCGTCCAAAGCATTCAGATGTGCGCCAGAACCGACACTGGCAACCAGCTGCTCATCGCTCACGGCGAGAAGACTAAGGCCTTCGAGTCGCAGCTCGCGTTCGTGCCGACCATTGCCATCAATGGGGTAAGTAATAAATGGATTATGACTCGTAAAAATTTATTGATCACATGTTACTTCCATTGCAAATCGCTTGTAATGTTTCGACTTAGATCCGTGAAATCGATCCTCACAGTCAAGTGTAAAATATATCGTTGTAACCTAATTACTCGCTACAATATAGTGATACGGCTAGAAAGTCGATAAAAAATACAATGTACAAAATATTTACATTTGTTTTTACACGTTGCGCGATGGGCGCCAATAAAATCCTTATCTACATTAGTCGAGTAATCGCAATAATAATCTTGGCCGTTTGATCTTGCAGGAAAAGAAGACAGAAGCCTTCCGTAACTTCGGCAAAACGATCTGCGAGTTGATCCAAGACGAGGAGAAACCAAGTGCTTGCAGTCAGTATTAAAGCTACGTTAGAGCGGAGCCGATACAAGTGAGCCGAGAGCAAGATCGAAAGCAGAGATTGAATCGTTAACGGGTACAGAGTGCCGGCGCCAGCCGATAACAAAATTTAAAAAAAAAAAAAAAATAAAGACGAGAAAACATTCCAAGTACAGAGAAACGAATTGGAGCACGTATATTATCAGTCACACGACTCTTGTCTTATATTTACATATGTATGTACAAAAGAGCTTATCGCCAAATTATTATACTATACGTTCCGCGGGGGGAAAAAAATGCGAAAGCCTCTTACTGTTGTTTTGTATATATAAAAATTAATTGACGTAAATACCGCTTGTTTTCAATAGTAAAGTCTTGATTGGGTTCTCAATATTACGGCAACTCGGCTTAGTTATTCTCTCCTTTCCAAGTCCGGTTCCAGCGAGCGAACCAAGGACAACCAGTTGGCTCGGATGCACATAAAGTGCGCTTGAATCATCATCGTCTTCCCACCTGTTTGACGAACGAGGCGCGCGCGCGTCTCTTATTCGACTTACACTTCTATATTATCATCAGTCGAGTCGTTCATCGTAGCGCCGAACGAGCGCAGTCTTGGTAAAACAGCATACGTTATACGAGTGTGTATAGATATCGGCGACCATTGCGGCTCTGCTATTCGCTAACGAAGACCGAGTCGTCCAAGCTGCTCAGCTCCAAGAACTGCTGCTCGATGTCGGAGCCGAGATCCTGAAGGTCGCCGATGTCCTCGTCGGCGCCGTATCCTGCGTAAGGCCAACAACAACAATCGACATCGATTATACAAATTTAAATCGGCCTCAATGTAAAAGCGAATTCCAATTGAATAACAATTTCGCGAGCGTTACGCATGTAACGATCGGTTTCGCGTAAGCGCGGCGTTGCGCAAGTCCCGCGCGGCACCCCGCACACATCAGGAAAATGACCGAGGAAAAGCGCAGTGCGCGAAATCGATTGCACGCACCTAAAGTGCGAGACTATACGTATCGGTGAAACGCATCGGATCTGTCTCGCGAGGCGTCTTTCTCGTATTGCGTGCTACACACGCGTATATCGTGTACACACAATACATACATATACGATATTGTGTGCGCAATGCGCATATATACGAAAATGGATTAGAAACGCGTGCGTCGCACGTGGCATGCACGGCGCGTGCAGCGTCTCTCTCTCTCTCTCGCGTATACACTCGAAAAAAGTAGGGAATATTATTTTAAGCCTCGCCGTGGGGTAGAGACATAAACTGCACCGAAAGTGCACCTCCTCTGAGATTCAAAATGGTGCCCGCTCGCGCGCGCGCGCGCGCGCACCGGACCTCGGCACTGCTTCTTTTGCCATTACTCACTATTATACGCGCGACGCGCGAAAGCGCAAAAAATCGGGCGCTTTGACGTACAACACATCTGCGCCAGTCGCCTGTATCGCACACTTTTCTGCGTTAAACTTTTTATTGTCGCGTGCGCGCAGAGCGCGTATAAAAATAATCAAGCTCGCGGAGAGAGCTGCGCGCAAAATCGAATTCAGCGCGCGTGTACGTAAATCAGAAGCGCGAGAGACGTGTATACGTGTGTATAATAGTATACGTGTATGCGTAATCGCGCTCTCGAGAACAGCGGCGGCCACAGCAGCAGCAGCAGCAGCTCTTATCGGCTGCTTGTATATTTAGCGCGCCATTGAATCGAGAGAGAGAGAAAGAGAGAGAGTACGTATAAAGTGATGTAACGGAACTTACCGATACCGTCGAAGCCCAATTGGCTGCTGTCGTCGATAAGGAAGCGAGCGACGGACTCGTAAGGAATGTACTCGTAACCGTCGTCCAGGTTGTTGGGCACGTGGTCGAGCCGGGGCGAGACCGTCGCCGGGTAGGGCTTGAGCTCGATCTCGTCGAACACGTCCATCGGATCCTTCTGCGAGCCGTAGTCCGAGGAGATCGAGGGATGCCTCGTGCTCGGCAACTGCTGCTGCTGATGCTGCTGCTGCTGGTGCTGCTGGTGCTGACGATGGTAGCCCGTCGCCACGGAGGAGACGCTCGACGAGCTGGAGTGACGTCCTGCTCGAGCTCGTCTTGCAGGACAGCCGGCTCTCGTTGGGGAAGCCGTTGCTCAGATCGTTGTGGTTCTTGGCGTGCTTGCGCAGGGACGAGGGATCGGTGTAGCGCTTGCCGCAGCCCGCGACCTGGCACGCGTACGGCTTCTGCAAAAAGAAAATGTTCTGCCTCAGTTTTCCATTGTGTAATGCGTATGGCTGTACACTAATTTTTCGTCTAGCATCCAAATCGAGCGAGCAAACAGCACCGATAAGCGGCAAGTGGATGTAGAAGAAGGCGCGCAGCGCTCTAGGCAACGCGGCGAGCTCTTATCGAGCTCGGTCTATATTTTCGATATTATCGACAACGCCTTGGCGTCGATGGCGGCCGGATGTTTTCGGCGTTACAAGCGAGTGTATCTGCAGTCGAATATTACCGTGTCGTAGTGGGTGCGCTGATGCTTGGCGCGGTCGCTGCTGTTGCTGAAAGCCTTGGCGCAGCCCCGGTGTTGGCAGGCGTAAGGCCGCTCGCCCGTGTGCGATCTCTGGTGGATCTTGAGGTTCTCCAGGCGGGAGAAGGCCTTCTTGCAGCCGGCGAACTACGTGCATACAAGTCGTCGTGCGTGACGCGTCAGTAAACCTCTACTATACATCGATTCGTCACATTGTGATGCACATTGTGAGACTTACGGGACACTTGTTCGGCTTCTCGCCGCTGTGCACCCTCATGTGGATGAGGAGCTTGTACCTCGCGTTGAAGGGCCTGTCCCTCGAGCAGCCCTGCCAGAGGCAGGCGAACTGGAAGTCGTCCTGGGCGAGCTCCTTGCCCGAGCCCTTGGCCTCGCGCTCCTTGCCCTCCTTGTCCCGCTGGAGGCGCCGGCCGCTCCCGTGCACGCTCGACGACGAGGACTCGACGTGCCGCCTCTCGATGTGCTGGACCAAGCCGAGCTGCTCGCCGAACGCGCAGCCGCAGTCCTGCCAGAGGCAGGGGTACGAGGCGGCCGAGCCGTCGTCCGACTGGGCGCTTCCTGAAAAAATTCGCGGATCAGCATTAACGTACATTGTTCGTTACGCAGAACACGGGGGAGGAAGCGAGCTGCGTATACCATAGGACTCCTCGGGATTGTCCCTCTCGGAGCGGCGTCTGCGGGGCTCGAAGAGCCTGTTCTCGCCGAGGGCGAGCTCGAGTCCCTCCTCGCGGGGCAGGACGATCTGATTGTCGGCCGTCTGGGGGACGGGCTCGCTCTTGATCTCGTCCCTCGCGTCGTTCCCGTAGACGTCGTCGACCCGGGGATTCGGCTGGGACACGAGGTGTCCCACGGGGTAGGCCGGCTGCTGCTCGTCGAGGACGTCGCCCAGGAGTTGGGCGAGCTCGCCGTGGGCCACCACCGGCTCGCTCGGCAGCGTCGTCGGGTCGCCCCTGCGAAATCACGTAAAGCCACAAGCATTAGACATCGAGGATCGACGTGTATCCTAATGTATATACAATGACGCACACGTGCACACACACCTGATGAGACTGAGGTCAAAGTCGTCGACCGCCTGGAGCGACTCCTCGATGTTCATCTGGCAGTGCTGCATCGTCGCGGGGAAGCAGAGCAGGGCAGCCTCGTCCTGGTACTGCGCCGCGTACTCGGCGTTGTACCGGTAGACGTCCTGCTGCTCGCAGCTCTCCAGCTGCTGGCCGGCGAAGCTCCGGGAGAAGGAGGGCAGCCTCTGGGACTCCTCGCTGCCGAGATTGCTGCTCCAGCCGTGGCTGCTGCTGCTGCTGTACATCTGAAGGTGCTCCCAGTTGTCACCGCTCGTCGACGACGTCGTCGTCGTCCAGAAGCTCGAGGGGTAGACCGGCTGATGCTGATGCTGCTGCTGCTGCTGCTGGAGAGCCTCGCTCTCGACTACCCGCGCCAGCGCGTGCTGCAGCTCCTCGTCCAGGTGCATTATTCTTTCTTGTGTAATACACAAAATTTCACGTGTAGGTATATTGTTTTACATATTATGCTCGTATGTACTAAGCGAGTATACATGCAATACGCGGACGGCGACCGAGACACTCGCTTGGCATATCGTCTCCGGAGCCGAATTTAAGCGCCGCGCGTCTGACGAAACGAGCCGAGAGCGCGCGCGCGATTACGTAACGCTCACACGTCAAGTGTGTGCTTTACACCGAGTGTATCGCCTCGGCGAGAGATATATTACAATATATATATATATATATCGCGCGGCCCGTGTCTGCCGCACAGAGGGAAATTCGTGAAAAATATAACGAGTGTACGAATTCAACTGATCAAGGCTAAGTAATGTATGTATACGAGTCAATGATCGATCTCGTGCCAATACACGAAACATGTGTGCGTACAGATATACTCGGTGTGTCCGCCGTTCGAAAACGCGCGCGACGTTTTAAACGGCGCGGATCACTAGTCGTCGTGTATATATACGAGCCAGCGGCAGAGGCAGTTAAGAATCGCGCGATAAGCCGGCTGCGAGCATACGAAATCGGTAATATCACGCGATACAGCCAGAAAAATGTGGAAGCATATAGCCGCGAGAGAGATTCCAGATAAAAGAGGTGCGTAGAAAAAAACAAAAGATATTGGGAGTCACGCGTGCACGCACGCACTATTACGTGTATATACATATATACTCGATTACTCACTAGTCACAAAAATCTGGAAATCCGGAAAAGCGTCCGCTGCGGTTCCTCTTCTCCACCCCGCGGCTTTCTCGCAGCGTCGTTTCGCGTGTATACACAGGCGGAGCGACTCTCCCGTCCGCCAGCTCTTACCGATCCAACGTGAAATCGGCAACTGCCTCCTTATCTCCTCCTCGTCTGGCGATTATTCGAGTGCAGCAGCGCGTGCAGCGCGGAGCGAGAAGCCTCCTTCTCTCTCTCTCTCTCTCTTCGCTAATCAGGCGTCTCGACGTCAGAGCTTCTGCGCTATCTCAAGCTCGAGTCGGCGCGCGCGCGCGCGCGGGGGGGAACACGAGAGTCAGCGGGAAAATGATCGCGGGGGTTGTCATTAAGCAAAGCAGAGTCGAGAGCGCGCGCGCGACTATGTATTATCTATATGTCTGTCTATGTATACGCACGCACGGACACACGCACAGTTTATGTATATATATGTATATGTAAGACACAGGAGTGTGAGGCGACGCGGCGACGTCGACGCGTCGACCGTCGACTTGCAAGTGACGAGGAGGAGGCTACGGCGGGACGGAGATAAGGAAAAACGACGGGAGAGACTCGGAGGGACATGTGAGTCGGAGGGAAGAAGATCGTCCCCCCTACCCGCTCCTCCTCCACCTTGAGCTTCACACCATGGCGAGTGAGAGAGAGAGAGAGAGAGAGAGAAAACGCTTTGGGTTGTAGGCGCTGATGCCTGAGTGGATGTGGGATCGAGGCTCGGCTTTGCGCCGCCTACTCGCGTGTCTTTACCCGAGATCTCGACGTTCTTGTGTCTGTGTGTATGGTGTGGTGTACCAGTAGAGAACAACATGGGTGGGAGTGGGGGAGGGGGGGGGTGATGGGTTGCAAGCTTGGCGAACTTTTGCGCACTTGTATATACATACGATGCGTATATACCCATACCGATTTTCCTCAGAGCCCATCGTCTCGCGAAGGGAAATAAAGACGCGAGGACAAAGGATTGGATCCGTAAGGCACGCACGTGAGCACCGGCATCGCGTGTCCTTTAAAAAGTACGTTAAAAGCCACGCCCCCTGTATACGCGAGAGAGTCTCTTCCCACCAGCGAAGCTATATGTATAACGATCGAGAAATCGGCTTGCACGTGCTGCAAGCTCTCTCTCTCACTCTCTGCATGCACCAGGCGCATACACATATACGTCAGGTGCGGATAAAGATCCCCGAGTGTAGTGAACGACGAGTCGATATTATTTTTAAGCTCCTTTTCCAGCCGTCAGCCGCGCGGTTTACATCGACTTTTTGGGGTAATTGGTGGGAACTCGGCTCTCGGCTTTCCACGTCGCGCGCGCGCGCGCGAGCGAGACACTTGACTTTCACTTAAAAAAATGAGAGAGAGAGAGAGAGATCCTACGTGTCGTGGAGCTTCGCTCCCGTTACCGCGGCTATGGGAAAAGTCGGGATAGAGAGAAGCGTACCGGCTTTCCACAGCTGTCGCACACGCGCACCACGTGTGCGCAGCGCCCTTGCGCTTCTCGCTGCGGTGCACCAAGCTCTCGGCTCGGCTCTCCGCGCGGGTCGGTCACGAAAATTTGGAAAATTAAGCGGCGGCCGCGATAAAAAAACGAGATTCTCGCCGCCCCGAGGAAAATTAACGATCGATATACACAACGCGTATACGCATATATATATATGTGCTCGTCGATCATCGCGCGTCGGGTTGCAATCGAGATCCATATGTGTGCGTGTGTAAAGAGCGAGCGAACCGAGACGGTTTCTCTGCGCGTGTATGTCGTGCAGTGTGCACCACGTGCGTGGATTTTTCGAATAATTTCGTATATGCGCGACGTGTGACAGTTTGCCGAGCGCGAAGAGAGAGAGAGAGAGAGAGAGAGAGAGCGCAACAAAAAGCGCGCAAAAAGCTCGCTTGCGCCTGGCACGCACGGTTCAACGCTCGCGTAAGACGCGATTCTCGCTTCTCTCTCTCTCTCTCTCTCTCGCTACATCTGTATCGCGCGCTTAAGAAATTTATTATTCCAAGGGACGCGCGCACCATCAGCTGCGCGACGAGAGAGAGAGAGAGAGAGATATACTCATTTTCCTCTCGGGGATCACGATTCTTTATGGAAGCGCAGTTGCGGAGCTTTATTGGGTGTTTAGGATGTAAACGGATATCGTGTATAATGTATATATATGGGGAGGAGGGAGGGGCTGGGGGACACTGGGAATTATAACGCGCGCGTTTATAGCTATATATGCGCCTGCGTTTAAGTAATCGCGAGAGGGACAATACTATGATACACGCCTCTCTCGGGCGACTTTTTGTTTATGGGCCGGGCGAGTCGAGTGTATAGAGCGATTGACGCAAGAAGACATTTGCGTCAATATTTGTCGAGAGCCACATAAAGCTTGAAACATGTTTATTTGCACGTTTCGCTCGGATACATAGACTCGTCCGCGTCCACGCGCAGCGCAAACACTGCGCCTTTCCGTCAGATTTTCCACGATTTCATTCCTTTTTTCCCTGCCTTTTATCGCCGACTCGCCGCGCTTCGTATATACACGGAATTCACATTTTCGGAGCCGATTGATTAACGGGGAGCGATAAGAATTTCTAAATTCAGCTATGATAATACGGGCAGATAGAGAGAGAGAGAGAGACCTTCGAAATGCTTCGAGCAATCGTTTCCATTGAGATTGTTTTGATCGAAAGGCTTTTTTGTCGCTCGGACGATTGGTCGGGAAGGAAGCGTTTTTTTCGTGACTGCAACTGCACTCCTAATGCAGTCGTTTTGCGTATATATTTTTAACCCTGGCAGAAACTTAACGATAAATTATAGCTAATTTCTGTATAAGTTAAGCTATAATAATATAAAACGAAGTTAGCTGATTTATCGTTGAGTTTCTGCCCAGGGCAAGTAAAATTGGATAGTATAGCACTTATTTCCAGAATTGCGTTTCAATCGGAAATCGCGTAGCCAAATCTTCCGAGAGAAAGAAGCGGAGATACATTGCGCGAAACATTGGGCGATAAGCATAAAAAATTACACAAAGAGCGCGATATCGTCAGAGAAAATTTCCTCCCCACGCGCGCGTATTATCCAGATCCGTCATTCTCTCTCTCTCGCGAAAAATCCTGTACACAAACGGGCATCGCGTCTCGTCGCTGCATCTGCCCCCTTCCACGCACTCGGCGTCTTTATTTTTAGCCCTTGTGCGCAGGCTGCAGAATGGCGAGCCTCGAAAAAAAGGGCAATATTTACCCGAGAGAGAGAGAGAGAGAGAGAGAGAGAGAGAGAGAGGGGCATATATAGCTTGCCACAAGGCGCGAGTCATATGCAAGTGCGCGATATATACGCGCGCCTATACTCTCGCTCGCACCCCCCATAATAATGGCCGCAGAAGAGTAAAAGAGATCTCGCTCTCGCATTATATACGGCCAGTCAAGTGATATAGGAGTATACATGCGCTTGTAGTCCCAATATACGGTCTGACTGCACATGTGTGCATCTCTCTCTCTCTCGCTTTCTCCCCAGCTCGACTTTTTTGTCGAGGCACCTGTCAAGCTACACTCTGCAGTTTCACGTCCACATGTGCAGCTCGCTCTCTACTCGACGCACTGAAATAATATACTACCCGCGGAGAGAGAGAGAAAACGTGCTATGCAGCAACGGCCGCGTGTAGTTGCGAGGGGGGAGGAGGGAGAGGGAGAAAAGATAGAAAAAAATTCGTCCGATCGCGTGCGCACAGGCGCGAGAGAAACGAATTTTATTCGGCAGATCCGCGCGTACACCTATATATTGTAATGTGGCCAGTATCGAGGTTGTCGGTCTGGATTCCGTCCGTAACGATCGAGTCCGCGAGTCTATACTCGCCAAGTTGTAGATACATCGCCAGGCGCGACGTATACAATTTTACGCGCGTCGCGGAGGAAAAAAAAAATTCCCGCGCACGCGGGTGTACGTAAGAATCCGTTGATTTTATCAAAGTGTTTGCTCGCGGCCGCCGCCGCGCGCGCGAGATGTCTGTATATATATGGCGCATATACTTGTAGTTGTAAAACAATCGCCTTCGAGATAAATGACACCTGCCTCATCTCCGAATATATACGCGTTCTATATATATGTAAGAGTCTCCAACAGTTGCTACGCTGCTTATATAGTCGGCTGTTTTCCTCGATTTCGATAATTGAATCACATGTATTATTTACGTTATATTATTATACTTGTCGCGCGCGGCTATACATACGTACCGATTTTTCCGTCGACTGTCGCGCCTCCGGCAGATAACGCGCGCCGACTGTGTCCAACAACAAAATCCTCGTTTATAACGCGACTCGAGCCGCGGGTCCATCGCACGTTCATTTTCGGGCCAATCGCGCGATGGGCCGGTCAAGATAATACATACAGATATAATACGTGCGTATATCCAGAATGCGCGTATTGACACACCGCCGCAAGAGCGCAAGAGTGGAATAATAAAAATGCAATCGCGCGACGGCGCGAGTGCGAGAGAGTGAGAGTCTCGCGCTGCTTCTCTCGCTCTCTAACGACGTTGGCTTCCCCGCGAAGATGATAAGCTTATCATGTGTGTGTGTAACGTTATTTTGTTTGTTTATCGCGATCCGCCGCGCACATCTCGTCAGGCATTTCGAATTGCGACGCTTCATTATCGCCGCGGCTAATAATACGTGCCGATTTCTGCTGGAAATTGGAAAACCACTTGCTATACGGATCCGTCTCGAATGTATTATAGATTCGTGTCCGGGGAATTGCGGCCCAGTGTACCGCTAATTACGTATTTTTCTTTTTTCGACATGCAGCCACAAATAAATTTGTACATTTGATGAACGTCAACGGCTAATTGGCGCAGTTGTCGCTCTGTTCGAATAATAAAAAACAATTCAATTACGTGCAAGATTTTTCAATTGAGAACGAGTAAAAATAAATATTGTTTGGAGATTGTTGCTAAGAAAAAAGGAGTTTTCAAAAAGTCGCTAATTGTGTGTGCACTTCTCTAAATATTGGCTTTTATAATTCGTACGAAACTTTTGCATTTGTGGATACATTACTTAAAGATGAAAGTCTACTTCTCTAATTTTAATTTCCGTCGCATAAAAATTTTATGAAAATTGTATCATTTTAAAGATACTTCCAAAGTGGCCAATCAAAAAGTAAATATTTTCTGTCGAAGTATAAAATGTAAAAACTATTGTGAATTATAGTATAACATAAAAACTAAGGTGATCAATCGTATAACGTAAAGAGCCACCGAATAATTGAGAAGCTTACGTTGACAACTTCTGATAACTTTAAATTTTTCATATGTTCATACAAATCATTGTTACTTAAGTCTTACAGAGTAGCTTTCTTGTTATACCGCCGCGAGAACGAGAGAGAGAGAGAGAGAGAGACAGACAGACAGAAAAAAGAGAGAGCCAGAGAGATATTATGAAAGTCGAAAATTTTCCAGAAATATACTCGATACGACGAGTGCGTAAGCTGTACAATTTTTATCGGCTGAACGGAACTCTTTGATTGCGAAAAGGTCTCTCTTTCTCTCTCTCCATCCTCGTCTGTTCGATCGAGGGGAAACGAGAGTTAAAATATATAAGTGCGATCGTTCGATTTTAATTAACGTGCAGCAGCAGCAGCAGCAGCCGCAGCAGCAGCAGCGGCGCACGACATGCAGCGACGAGCCGAAGCAGTCGGTTCTCGCTTGCAGATAGTTGATAACCTTCAAGAGATAAGGGTGTCTTCTAGTATATAGCATCATCCTCTCGAATTAATGATGAAACCGCTCGCGGATTACTTATTGACAAATAACGTCGCATCAGCTGCCGAACGATTTACGCTTTAACAAGCACGTTCGCGCTTCTCGCGTACATACGCGAAATTTACATTATTCACGCCGATGTATACAAGTGTGTAATACGCTGTAATGCACTCGCTATCCCCGCGGACGCATAATTCGCAAATGCGAACCTCATTGGTCATTATTTCGAGACGCGCGCGCGAGCAGTGTGCCGACAAAAATAATTCGCTATACAATAACGTCGCTGTTATTTTCGCGCTTTTATTATCGACGAGCACACGAGACTCTTGTGCTTTCCAGTACACGATGTATGTACGCGGAGAGAGAGAGATAGATAATACAGTCGAGAGCGCGTGCGAAACACACGTATACATAAGTAACGCGCTCTCGCTGGAAAATTTTCGCAGGCCTATATATACGGCGCTCGAGAAGTGTTATTGGGGGTCCCTGACTGACATCGGCATCAAAGATTAACAAAAAGTTTCTATATCGCTCGATTACTCGGCTATAGCTGATAAGCGAAACTCGAACGATTCTCTAGTATGTAGGTGGATGTATGTACATACGGTACGCGTGTGCTCGCGCGACTATTTATTACGCATTATAATGTGTCTCTCGTTGGAACTTGGAATATATAATAGCGCTTTATTGAGAGGCGCCGACGATTGGCCGTGCACAATACGATGCACCGATAAAAACACGTGTACACAAGTGTCAATCTCTAGCTTTACGACAAACATTGATTCTTATCTACATACGCATTGTAAAAAAAAAGAGAAATAAACGCTTTATTAATTGGCATTTCTTCAAGTCATTGCCTCTCGCTCTCGCGAGTCGAAGAGAATTCTACTATATGTATAATAATGAAGCGCGAAAGCTCCTCGGTTATATCACGCACTAAACTCATGTAAATAAATATAAGGAAAGAGAGAAAGTGAGAGTCGAGAGAGCCGTTAATCAATTTCTCAGCGTCTTATTAATAAACACGTAAACGCTCCGCTTAACCCTCGTAAACCATCGGAGATGTCAAGTCTTTTTAAGATTCTCCCTCCCCCCCCCTCTCTCTCGAAAAAAAAGTACATCTCTCGCTCTCTCTCTCTCTCTCTCTCTCTCTGCGCGCACATAAATAGGGTTAGAGGACTCGGCGTTTAGTGCCGGGCTCGGTCAAGCACGCGGGCACAAAAATAGAAGGGCGCACGGCTCTGCGTGTGACTTCGTATAATTAGGTAACGAAAGCATCGGGTACAGTGTGTGCGTAAGCGCGGATGCTCGGCTTGTAGTCGAACGCGCTGACAAACCCCTTGACTAATAAACCGTTTGACACTTTGTGGGGGGAAAAAAAAGAACCCCTTGTATTTTTAGTTGCGTTTTCGGCCGAAACGTCGGGAAAATTTTCCAAGGGAGGAGAATGAGTCGATAGAGAGTTTCGTAGAAAATTAAGCTAATTATTATTATCATCATCATCATCATCATCATTTGCGGTTTCACAATCCATTGATTCGCTGCGTGGAAATATACGAAAATATAACGTCTGAGCTGCATGGCTTAGCGTAGAAGAGATATTAACTCTTTCTAGATAAGCCTTTACAAATAATCCTCGCAAATGTTTACTTTGCCCGACTTTTTGTTCGGAGTTCTTACATGCTAATGTCTGATGACAATTTAACAGCGATCCAATGCAGCCGAAGTAAATCTAATGATTTACTTCGAAGCCGCGTGAGCTCATAACGTTCAATGTTACATCAGACTACGGTAAATATACGTACTGTCTTTCTTATTATTAAAAAACGTTGAATGGCGATATTGAAACAAATGTTTGTTTGTACGGGTAGTACGTGGCTCCATCGTTGATAAAAATTTGTTACAACTTTGCTGGGAAACTTACAGTCACTTCGATGCTCAGTCGCTATTGAAGCGCTGAGAAACTACTGTAGAGTGATGTTTGAAAGTCTTCCGCAACCGAGTACGTAGCGTTCAAAGCTCCAATACTCTTGCAAAGGTCCGTTCGAGTTTCTGAATGTAGACTATCGATGATTGGAAAGTATTGAACAGAGCCGCTGCTCCACGCGACCGTCAGAATAGTAGCGTCTGCCTTTTGCTGGTAATTGTGGAAAAATTGAATACAGTTCGGGACTTCACCTGGAAATCCTTTCATGAGACACAATGGCTTGACTTCGGTTATTCTAGAGGTGGCGCCAATTTTTGTTTTGAATAAGGCAACGAGTGGACTATCCTGAAATTTGTGAAAACCGAGTTGGTAATTTGGATTAGAATTAATCTGTAACAATAGTTCCATACCTGGAAAATCACTGCTAAATATTTTCCAACGGGATCCCAATCCATTGAAATAACTCTACCACCAACTGAAACTTGCATATCCTTATCGTCTGACGCAAATGTTACCCTGCTCAAATCAATCAACGGCAGAGCAACTTTGTTGTCATCAAAAGAACTAACTTTTTTTACATCGAAAATTTGCTCTTGTAAAGGCAAAGAAAATATCATCGATGGATCTTCAGTGGATGTGAAAAGAAGAGTCAAGTTTGGCCCAAAGCAAGCGGCAGCAACTCGACCGTTTGGCACAGTCCACCTTTCAGCTTTCCAGGAACCTCCTGTTCCTATGTTCCATACCCTATTATGTATAAAAATTATTTGTATTGATATTTGAAATTGTTCAATAAATTTCAAAGTAAATAAATAAATATACCTAAATATTTTTCTGCATGTTGTGGCTAATAATCTTGATCCACAAGATGACCAACGTGCAAAACATAATCCTCCACCGCCGACGCGTCGTAGAGGAATCCCACTTTCTTTTGCTACATCCCATATTATCATGTTCATATCTGTCAACGAGCAAGATACCAGTATATCTCCCTAAAAATGGAAATAAAAGTTAACATTTTGATTTTCATAAACTGACACAGTAATTGTAATTAAAATTACTTGAGGATTCCATGAAACACTAGTGACTGGTGCGTGATTTCTGTGTTTAAGCATAAAAGCATGACTGAGCGAATTACTTGCAGCTCCCAATTCAACAGTCCAAATTAAAACTCCATTTTGGCAAGCAGCTGCCAATTCCCTGCCAGCATTTGGTCTCCAGCTCATACAACAGACAGATTTTTGAGCACTATGCCTCAGTACAGCTGTAGCTATATTTCCAGTAGAAAATATTCTTATACGATCATCCCTTGTGGCAACTGCTAAACGTATGCAATTTGGATGCCATGCAATGCAGCGAATCTGACAAAGCATAATTTAATAATAATAAACCATTACAATGATGAATATCACGTATATAAACTATTTACCAAGGCTGTAGTCCAGTCTCTAGTACTCGCAACATCGGCAACAGAACCAGATCCTGACGAGGGCAGAATACTACTCCAAAAAGTTCCGCCTTCTATGGAATCCAGCATACAAACTATCCTGCAAGTTGTATTATTATTTTAATTCCAAATGCAGATTGTCTTCTGTAGACGAACACAAAAAAGAAGGAATAAAAATACTACCTAGTCGTCAGCCAGTGAATGGGATGCGTGATTTCTGCGGGATCTTCAGCAGCAGCAGTTCTGATAGCCTCGAGCAGTCCCTTTTCCCTCCAGATGCTGACTACCTTCTTGAATGCGCTATCCTGCACAGGTAGGAAGAGGTCTCTGGCTCCGATGGTGCGATTCGTCTCTCTCGTGGCCAGCATCTCCTGGGTGATGTGGACAACTGGAAAATCGCGCAAGTGGATGGAAAACGACTGGGTCTCTTGCTGCAAATCCTCCTTGCTGCAGTGAACGGGCGCATTGTTTTGGAAACTGGCAGTGGCCAAATCGCTGAACGACGGCGGATCAAAGTCCGCGAGGGACAGTACCTTCAGCATCTTCGCCTCGAGTTCCTGTGAACGAAACAGCGACACGTGTATAGAACCTCAGGAGCTGCCGGCGAGTTCGGCGCAAAATTACCTCGACTCCAACGTTTAAGTGCGGGTTGAGTATATTCAAAACACAGCGTGTCCCATAACCTCGAAAATCACCGGCTGAACGGCGAGTGGCGGGAACCAATAACGTCGGAAAGCTCGTTCAAATTCCAGACAGGAGGAGCAGTAGGCCGAGAGAACCGCTCGATACTGCAGCTGCAGTAGGCAGTAGCGAGCATTGCTCTCAGTACCGTATCTCGACAAGAGAGCGCAGCAGCTGCCCCGAATGCCCCGATCGAAAAAGTCTCGCTCTCGCGATTACACACGTATATATAGTGTATACGGTGTCGAATGCGTACAAGTGTTGGTATGTACATACATTGTATATATAAACTAAACCACCCTGCCGAGATCACAGCCATCGTACATAGCGGCGAATGCAAAAAGAGCACGAACAACAATCGCGCGGAGCAATGATCAACGCGCACATGCGTGACGATCGGAACGGAATAGAAATTCTTCGGCCGCCGCGTGCATCAGCATGTAGTGCAGCGACGCGAGCCTCGCGGTGAATCGGGCAGCGCGGCGTGTTTATGTAAGCTTTAACGCACGGCTATATACATTCCGCTGTTGCCGGGGTAGCACGAGGAGTGCGTATGCGGTTCTCTCAGCGCTTAGACGAGCTGTCTTATATGCAAGCGACAGTAATACTGCGCGCTCGCAGTTTTTTCTCGGCTGCTGCAAAGGCGAGTTGCCGAAAGCGTGCAGCCGTGCGGTATACGTGTGTGCACACACCGCTTGCGATATATTGATTGAGGAGCGAGTGTTCTCGCCGCGCAGAGACGCGAGTCGTCTCCGCTTATCACCGGTCGTGTACAGTACAGTGGGTCACGTAAGAGCCTTGCATTATTACAGTCAATTAGTTCACGCATATTGCCGCTCTCGCATGCACATATAACCGTACTGCGCTGCACAGACGTATATAGCGAGAGAGAGAGAGAGAGAGAGTACTTAATCTATTGGTCGAACGATGAAGAGCCAAGGAGACGAGGATGAGCGACAGCAGCAGCAGCAGCAGCAGCAGCAACAACAACCCCAGTTTTGTGGAAACCGGCGATATCAGCGCCGAATCATGCATCGCGTTGCACACTGCTACTGCAGGGAGTAGTTCCGGCCGCGCATAAGCCGAGGAGAGCTAGAGCGCACAGAGAGCAGTAGCGACGAGTATATAGCCGAGGAGTCTTTTGCGATAGTAGTGGGGAGTCGGCCGCGGCCGAGCGCAGAGCAGCAGTCAGTGTGCGGTCGCGAGTCGAGCACAGAAGGCAGCGACACCCTTACCTCTCTTCTAATACTCTCTCTCTCGCAGAGTGCGTTCGTCGCTCCGAGTTCCACACGTACACGGTACACACAGACACGCAAGACAGCTCCGGGGGCTCGAAAAGCGAGAAGAAAAAGAACGGCTCGCAGCCATCGGAGGTGGATCGTCGCCAGCAGCGGCGAGGAGCCGAGCTGGAGCGGAGGAAGAAGGCCGCTAGAGTGCCGCAGCAGCCCGGAGCCGCGAGCATGCCGTCCTCCAGTTCCTAGAAGCTTCCGAGGCAGAGGCGGCGGCCGCTAGAAATGGGCAAGAAGGGCGCCAAGCGGAAAACACGCTGGAGGACCCTCAGCATTGGCAGTGAGTAGAAGCCGACAGTGCGCATATCTATTAGGGAGAGATCTCGTTATTATTGCCCCGATATGCGTGTCGTGTGTGTCTCTGCCTGCGCGTATCTCTCGCCTCATAACACGGGCTTGCAGTTGCCGTGTGTGACGTAATGCTGCCTCGCGCTCGTGGGGGATCTTTTGAATCCGAACCGAAAGAGAGAGAGAGAGAGAGAGAGAGAGAGAAAGAGAGAAAGAGCGAGACTCTTCGGCTGCAGCGCAAGCTCGCGCGCCCGCACACGCAGATCGATCCGCCACCGTTGCTTCTCTCTCTCTCTCTCGCTCCCTCTCTTGTGCTCGTCGGAGAGCTGCACCTGAACACGTATATATGCGATCCATAAAGCTCGAGAGGGAGAGAGAGAGAGAGAGAGAAAGAACGGGTATAGGTAGTGGTACTAACTCTTCTTCTCTCTCTTCCTCTTTAAGGCCAATTATCAGCTGCGTGCGTTCCCTATAGTGCGCGATGCGAGTGTGTGCGTGTGTGCGTGTGTGTCTCGCTGCAGCGCGATGCGCGGACGGCTCGGAAAAAAGCTCGTAATGCCCCGCGACGACGGATGTCACGTGCCTGCCGTCGTAGCCGGTGTATAGACCCGCGGCTGCGATGCTCTTCTGGCGCGAGGAGAAAAGAGGCTTTGAGGTTCTCTGCTCTTTCGCGAGCCGACCAATTTTTTATAAATAGCGAATTACATCACACGCGCTCTGTATGCGCGCGTGCGAGTGTGTGCGTGTGGATGTGTGTGCATAGGCTATGTCCGATAAAGGGTCGACCGACGAGTATTTGCCGGAAAATTACATGATTCTCTCTCTCTCTCTCTCTCTCTCTCTCTCTCTCTTTCTTTCTCGCTGCAGCGCTCGCTCCTGTTTGCCTGTTTCATAACGCGCCGGCTGCAGCTCTCTCTCTCTCTCTCTCTCTTCTTCCTTTCTTCGCGATGATTGTCCGCCGGAAATCGTCGTTGTTGCGTGCGCGCGACGGGTAATTCTACTAAATAGACAACATTCAGTCGGTAGCGTCTCGAAAATCAGGGCTCGAGTGAGTGAGTGAGTGACTGAGTGAGTGAGAGACGAGAACGGCTTAAAAATAGTTTATTACAAGCCGTTACAAATACTTATAATCCTACTGTAAAGGCAATAATAATCCCCGTCCATAGAGCGTACGCGCGCGGCGGCCTTTCGTCATCCGGTTAAAAGAGCAGCCTTCGGGAAAAAAAAGGTCCGCGCGCAGATAAATAATCTTACATAATTATGTTTACGACGCTCGTTTCTTTCTTTCCCTGCACTTTGCCTCGCCGGCTTATCGTCTCTTGCACTCCTATCTCTCCTCCTCCTTCTCTCTCTGTCTCTCTCCCTAGTTCCTTTCCAGACACGCGTTCAAGATATGCACTTTATCGCTCGGCCGAGATTAACTTTGTACGTATTAAATACGATTTTTTTTCTCTTATCGGCGAATCGGCGCTCGCCGATCGTTATTAATACATATACATACGAATGCTCGATCTGGAATGTCGAGTACAGTACGTATAGGCGAGAAGGATAGAACTCGGAGCTCGATACTTTTTGTCGCGCATTACATACAAACGCATTACAAGTATATGTATTATGTATATACAGTATAGCATCCGCTCGTTACATGGCCGCGCGCGCGCGCCGGCGCCGATCGCGAGGAGTAATCAGCTTTCGCAATCTCGGCCCAATAACGCGTCGTCCGTTTGCGCAAAAAAAAAGCGAGCGAGATGAGACTGTGTATATATACATGAAAAACAAGTGGGTGTGGGTCGCGCTCGTCGTCGTTCGTCGGACAGCACAATGCTCGTTGTGCAAATCTCGGCGTATAATTTGCACGCCGCGCTCTTACACCTCCTTCTTCTCCGCATTATCTCTACACTCCCTCGCGCCCGAACAGCAGCAGCAGCAGCAGCGGCAGCGGCAGCGACATTAGCCTCGAATTTTCCTTCGGCCTTTTTGCATTGCGTATATAATATACAACTTTAACTTGTAACTCGCACCGCGCATGCAGAGAGCGCGAGAAAAACAAGGCGCGCGCGCGCAAGACAGAATGAGGAAGTCGGCTCCTCTCCGTAAACAAAAGCGGAAATTTTTTCCATCGATGCAGCGCCGCGCGGCCGAGAATCTATATAGGTATCCCCGTTGTGTGTGTATGTGTTGCGCCGCGGCGCTGCAAGACGACGAAAGAGCGAACAGAGAGAGAGAGAGAGAGAGAGAGAGGCCGACTCGTTATACGGAAAGCTAATCGATAGCCGTCGCGTCTCTAGTCTCGATCGGCCTTGTATCTAGCATAGGAAATGAAACGCCAGTGCGCAGCTGGGGTAATGTCCTTTGCGACTCGCTCTTTCTTCGACGTTTTATATACACACTCGCGCGTCGCGCGTCGCATACTTCGCTCGAGATCTGCAGCGCCCGCGGCTTGCGACTATAAGCTATTTACCGGCGCTACTCTCGGGCTGGTGGGGGTAACGTCGCCGCGATTTTTTTTTTCGATCTAATAAGAGAGGCGCGCGCGCGAGGGGAGAGAAAATTCACGGAACGGTAAGCTTCAATTGTTGACAAAAGAACGCACGCGCGGATATATGCGGAGGGACGCGAGAATGAACGCCGCGCGTACACCTGCTCTCGCGGATACGTCACGGGCGCTTATGTAATAGCTGCAAAAGCGCTTCGAACTCGCCATGCGCTCTTTGTGTAATGCAATTTTTTTTTGTTTGTTTTTTTTTTCGTTCGAAACGAGCGCGCGCGCGCCATTGTGCTCGTCGTGTGCTTTTACTTTTTGCGAAGAGGTACGCGCAGTTGGAATGAGGTTGAAAATTTTTGTGAATCACGTTCGTAGGCGAAATAGAGATGCTTTCGTGACGCGATGACTTTTTCAAAGATTACGCTGCGCTTCGCGCGCCACCGGGACGTAGCGCGAAGATGCTTATCGGAGTAAGTAAGTAAACAATCGCTTGAATCGCCCGGACCATTCGCGGCCTTTTAATAAAAGGAGAAGAAAAAACAACACAATGACGAGCTCGTGATTAAGAGATCGATCTCTCCGCGAAGAGACTGTAAATATACACGCTGAGAGAGGCGACACTTTCTTAGCGACTTTATAATGCACGTGCTCGCAGATCGTAGACCTCTCTCTCTCTCTCTCTCTCTCTCTCTCTCGCGGATTCTCGCGCGCGTTACGCAACGAGGCGTGCGAGAGTGAGAGAGACAGAGAGAACCGGCACAAGTTGACCAACGCACGCGGGAACCTCGTCGCTCTTTCTTCGCGTATACTTATTGCTTATGCCGCAGTATTCTATACTCATTGCGCGAAAAAAGGTATACATATATAGGGATGCACCGGACTCTTTGGAATTTAAGTGCCTCTCCCTGTACATCGGCCTCTGCCTCGCACGTATATATGTGTAGGGACAAAAGTATACAAACGAAACTCGATTGTGCGCACACATCAGACGAGTTGTGTGGAATAGACGCTTTCGCATAGGCTAATGCCGGCGTGCGCGCCGGAGTTATGAATAGCTCACGTGAACGACCACGAGGTCGGTCACATGTGTCCGCTGCCAAACTTCTCTCTCTCGCTCGCTCTCTCCCGTATATTATACACTCGTATGCGACTGCAAAGCCGACGTGTCACGAGATTTCTAAAACGCAGGATAATGAACCTTTCCACTTCTACGCTGCAGACACACACGCACACACACACACGCGCATGTACATTGTACATATAGACATAAGTGTAATTCACGCGAAATGCGAGGGCTAGAACGGAGAAAGCTGCTGCTGTTGCGCGTTATTGCAGGGGAAAAGATGGATAGAGAGACAACGTCACGTGTCATCGTTATTCAGAGAAGGCAACATTACGCAACGATTAATCGAATGCGAAGTTGGGGATATATAAGCGAGACGCCGCGCTATAACGATAATGAAACGTCTTGCAATTCTCGGTTTTGCTCGCGAGCACCTATATAATTTGCCGGCAACCCCGATAACGATGTGAAACAAGTCGCGCTCGCCGCATCGTCGCACAATTTCGCGATCGAATAAATTTTTTTTATTTCAAGGCGAGCGCGTCCGCGCGCTCTTCTCGCGCCTCGGGTGCATGAAAATATTTGCGCTTAACGGTTCGATTGATTAACACGTGTTGTGCAAGCGTGCGCAAGTTTTTTTTTTTCGCGCGCTGCGGAGAACTTTTTTTTTCTTCCGAATTCCGCGTCCCGCCGTGTGCAGTATGCAGTCGCCGGGCGCAAGGAACGCAAGCTTGACAAGTGCAAAAACGGGATGTTCGGAAGAATTCTTCTATATAGCTGGGAGAAAAAAAAGCGCCTCATCATACTCGCCGGTGCGCGTATGTCTGTGTACAGTTGTACACACAGACCGGAGAACATTACGTAAGACAGGAGACGAGTAAACATGCCGGTCATGTGTGACGGAGGGTATATAATACACGCGTGCGACGTTGCGCGAATCCGTACGAGTATTGTCTATGTTTTAATTTTTGCGACATTTTTTAGGGGGTGTCGGCGCGCTCGAAACTGATATTTTTTGGTATACGCGCGACTTGGAGGGGAAAAAAAATTTGCTATGATTTGAATTTAATGAGCGCAATACACTGGAGTTAAAATCAATGAATCATTCTGTACCGAGAAGAAACGAGATTTGACTTTGAAATATACGAGTAGTTAGTGTCCATAACTTATGTAATTTTGATTGCTGTATGTCAGTAAATACTGAGGAGCTGAGAGCATCAAAGTTAAAATTAGCGCAAAAAATTTTAAATACCTAATAAACGTTCTAACACACCGTAATTAATTTATCGCGATTCAATTTTTCGAGCGACTATATAACGAGCGAAGCACAGCCTAACGTTCGAACTGCGATCTGTCGAAAATTTAAACCAAGCCCTCATCATTTTCAATGTAGCACTCGACAAGCGCTATACGAAATGCGAAAGGATCATTTCCATGTATCCGTACAATTATCCAAGCGCACGTGTGCCCACATTTATACAGATAGACGGAGTCGTCTCTCCGCGGGCTGTTGAACTTATATTTCGTGTACATGCTGCAGTATACTTGTTGCCTCTCTCTCTCTCCGCGCTAGCTTCCTTCGTTTTTCTTTCGAGCCCTCTCTCTCTCTCTCTCTTTCTCTTTCTCCCCGTCAAATCGTCCGTCCAAACTCGCATGGCAGGCTTCCTCGGCGTCGCGGATGGAAATTAACTCGTCTGGTGCAGAGAGACACGCCGAGAGGCTGCTGCTGCGCGCATCATCCGCAGACGCGACCTCTCTCTCTCTTTCTCCCGGTGCCAAAGCCGTAAGAGAGTGAAAGAGAGACTCGACTTGCACGCACGCAAGCTCCGCACCGAGGGGGTACGAACCTCGCCGCGTTGGTCGAATGTTTTCAACAATGTGCCTAGGTTGTTCTATAATGGTCCTACGTTCTAAATGACCGACAGCTCTGCTCGTCTCTCTTGCTTTCTCCCTGTCTCTCTCTCTATCCCATTCTTCATTTCGTCACCCGTACAGCGCGTGTATACCGCTGTTATTTCTCGGGAGCACTTTAACGCGCATACTGGAGCTTTTTACTTGTACTCCGCGCGGAGAGCCGATGAGATCGCTTTTTTGCGCGGATTCCCCGGATGAGCTCTTCTTTTCTCTCGTTCTCTTGCCGATGCGCGGCTCGGCCTCGATAGCAATGATAAATTTACTTCGGATCAATTTTTTCGATGCTCGCCTATGGAGAATTATTAATACGCCGAAGATTGATTCTATCGCGCTATATGCCAATGTATCTTGTATTATCGAAGATTGTTTTCGTTTTACGTAACTGAGCGATTGGAGGAGGGAGAAAGGATAGCGCGAGCTTTATGTAATCCTCGCATGAGATTTTCGGTCGATGGGTGTATAAGAGAGGGAAACAGCGCGAGCCCTGTTTTAAAATAAGAAACTTGCCTGAGGACAGGTGGCTGTCTATCATCGTCTCTGTCTGCAAGAGAGATCTTCTTAATATAGCCGTTTACGTATGAATTCGCGTAAGTGTGTGTACATTAGGTTCGAAGTTCAGCGTCTGCGAAAAATTTTGTTCGATTTCTATCTCGCTGTCGGTTCAGGGCCGACGACGTTTTCAGTACGATAGATTCGTCTCGATTCCAACGAATCGGAGACAAGGTGTAAACACTCGATTAGAAAATTTGGTCGAGACCAGATTTGACCTTTTAAGGTTCTAATAATACACGCTTCTCGCGTACTCGATCCAAAAGTGTGGAATATAAAATTCATGGGCTTTATCAGTATTTTCAAATTTTTTGCACGCCGGGCATCGCGAATTCAGTCAAATTTTCGTCGTACAACTGTATATATAAATGCTTTCTATGAACAGCCTTGAATTATGCGCTCGTTCAAAAAATATCCCGCGGCTCACACACTCGACCTTGGGATTATTTACACACGAACTGTATATAGTCGAGTCGAATGGCGTATATAAGCGTAAAAATTGCTGCGCTGATGTAAACATTACATCGATTCACGATATTCGTTTCCAAGAAAAACACAAGCCTCCCCCCTCTGCTCGCGCGCGTGTACATATACGTGCGTGAATCGAGTGAGCTTTTACGAAAATGTCAGACTCACATGCGCGCCTATACTTATGTAAGTAAATGTTTAGGAGAAAAGGCTCTCTAATACGCATTATAACTCCGGAATCGAAGCCCACCGCTGCGCGCGACGGGCCGACGCACTTAACGCTTCGATATCGCCGCGGCTCTTTTTATTCCACATACGCCGCGCACCGCGCAATTGTAGTACACGCGCGCGAGGGGGTGTAAAATTGCTTTTTTACTCCTCGTCTCGTCCGTTTATTGTTGGCCGAGAGACTGGCAGGTGCGCAGGAGAGAAAAATCGAAGAAGAAACACGAAAACATCGAGAGAAAACAAAAATTTAGAGTCGGAATTCGAAGAGCAGAAAAAGAAGATGAAGCGAAACTTCGCGTATGCTCGGCGATGATTAGCTCGAGTTAGTGCCATCGGAGCGCGCGTATATACGCTATATGCTCTCGCGGAGGTTCTTCACCTTCGTTTAGCGGGCGCGAGACTTTTTTCTTCCCCGGCTGAAACTTCAGAAAAGTATACCCATAAATGGTCTTGCCTCCACGAATTCGTTCATTACATAAACGCTTCTCTCGCGTTCTCGTCGTCGTCGTCGTCGTCGCTACGAAGGAGAGAATTAAATTTAGCCCGCGCGCGCGCGCGCGCGCAGGTTAAGCCATAAAAACTCCCAACTCGATATTCATCCCCCTTTATATTTTTGGAAAATAGAGCAGGTTCGCGCGAGCTGCTCCATTGAAGCTCTCATGCCGCTTTTGAATCGGCGCCGCGCGAATTTTCGGCGCGTTTTAATGAGGACGGCCGCGCGCGCGCAAATTCGAATGATTGTTAACCCTGACGCGCGTTGGCCCTTCGCTTCTGCTCTGCGCGCTCTCGACGACTGTACGCCGAGAGAGAGAGAGAGAGAGAGAGACTCAGATCTATTTCTGGCAGTGTTCTAGTCCAAGTCGCGCACTTCTAGCAGAGGCTCCGAGGCATCTATCTCTCGGCTCTGCGCCGCTGCGGAGAGAGAACTTTCCGGAGCTTTCGCGCGGCGCAAAAAAGATAAGCGCGCGGGTATTCGGGAAAGAGCGAGGAAGACGCGGAGAAGGAGAGAGAGAGAGAGAGAGAGAGAGACGAGAGACGAGAGGAGGAAAGAAAAGAAAGGGGTGGAGTTATAGATAAGTTCGTCGGTTGGCGTTGAATTAGAGCGCGAGGGTTATACGCCAAGAGTTTCGGACGAGAGTCGGGGGCGGATTATTGACTCTGTATAGCTGGTGAGTGGACGTTTTCGAGTTTGTGTGTATACTTAATACACGAGAGATGCAGTGGCGCCGGCAAATTAAAATCAACCGCGTCATCGGCTCGGCCAAGTTTGCCCTACTGTTGACGAGGTATCAAGATGGTACGAAAGTTATGCACGCATTGCGGCTTCGAATCCTTGCTCGAGTGTGTCTCATCTATAGTGGTTTTATTTTTACTTCTTGTGTTCTCATTGGCTTTTGTTTAAATCAATTCCCGACGCTTGCCGTGTATTACTGTGTGTGCTGCACTAAAAGTATGCAGAGATTATTAATAACCTGGTTAATGCGCTTGCTTCGATTATTGGCGACCTGTCGCCAATATAATTGTTTATAATTTTGGCATGCGTTTCCGCGAGAGTGAAAGTGTGGATAACCTATATTGCGAGCGCGAGGTTAAGTTCGAGTTGTGCATAATGTTCAGCCTTGATTTATTAATCACGAGGAAAAACTTTTTCTTTCGTATTTACACCTTGCACCTACTCGCTGCACTAATTACTGCAGGCTTCAATTAAATCGATATGCGTATTAATCGCCGTGAAAACTAGCGCGACAATAATTGATTTCCAGCAATATTTACAAAGCAACGAGACGATAATAGTATAAGAGTAGACAGCGCGTGAATTTTCGGGGAGGCCCTCGGCGAGCGCGCGCGGCTCGGGATCCCACGGTGCGCACAATAAGAGCGAAAATCCTTTGTGTTCCAGCCCCGCCGGGGGAAGAAGACGAGGAGGAGGGATCCCGTAACGGCTACCTCGGCAAATCCAACCACGAGTCGAGCCGCGCGGCGAGCGATCGGAATGGCTACGGTCCTCCCTGGCTCAAGTCCCGCCACGGCAGCGCCGGCAGCAGCGGCAGCGGCAATTCCAACGGCCACGCCAGTCACGCGGGCAGCACGACGAGCGGTTACGCAAGCGGCGGCTCCAGGTCGAGGCGCACCGGCAGCGACGGCTTCGACTCGCCCACCCAGCAGCACCAGCAGCCGAGCCAGCAGCAGAGGATCGTCTTCAACGAGGACGAGTACACGAGGATCACGACGCCGAGGCAGGACATGCTGTTCAAGAAGGGCTACCTCGGACAGAAGAAGGCCTGGACCGCCAGCAACGCCAGCATGAGCGCCACACCTTCCACTACGGAGAGCCAGTCAGCCTCGCATTCCACCGCAGGTTCGCTTACTTTTCTCTGTATTGCCAACGAAATTAGCTAATTTATCGTTAAATTTCTACTAGGGGGGGTTACACGAGACCCTCGCGCGTACGCATCGTTCGGCTCGTTGAAACGCGGGACTCGCAATTGCAAATCATGCCCATTGCTTGCTGGAGGCGAAAAATCCGTTGGCTGCGCGTTGATGCGCGAAACTTTTCGAATCGATATTCAAGTACTTCCCTAACGTATACCTTTTATTGCAAACGAAAATCCTCGTCGTATAAGTTTCAAATATGCCAATAAAAACTTAAACACTTGTTTGCTTGCTCTTAAGGGTGGATTGCGCGTAAATTCTTTCTTATTGCATGCTTTTGCATCGCACGAAGAAAATGCCTAGTAATTTGATCTGAGCGTTAATGAGAGACGGAACATCTGTAATGGCGTCTTCTTTTGCATACATCTGTTACTTCTAGGAAGAACGTGACGAATGACTTGATCGTTTTCGAGAAAAAAGTATTCATAGCTTACAAGCTTTTTTTCTTGAAGTTTAGAACGTGTGAATTATGACTCTATTCGATAAAAATAATAGTTTAAAAGATTTACTCATTAGCTTCGAAGCGCAAGAAATAACTGTTTACACAGGCGGATCTTTTTCATCAGAAAACAAGACTTATTCATAAAATTTATGATTTTTGTGTACGAATTAGATGGAAGCGAAGGAGCAGAAGATCAGCAACTACTGGACAGCGGTGGCCTGCCGGCTGAATATGCGCCGCTAATGGAGGCGGTACCACCAGGTCCGGCCCAGTTGAGCTACGGAACGTATTACGATCACACGAGTGGCTACTTCTACGAGTATCCGATGATGCTAGTGGGACCGGCCATTCCCGACGAGTTGGGTCAGCACAATATGCTCGCAGCCATGCCTTGCGCACCTGTACCCCTGAGGCCCATCGAGTGGGTTAATCCAGCTTTTGTGCCCAAACTTGCTTCGCAACAGTACTGCTACATGGACTACCAGGTTACTTTCTTATTTCGCTTCATTTTCTCCTGTTAACATTGCCGCTGTATTAACGTCGAAGCTTTGATTCTCAGGGAGCACCGACAACTGATTGCGCGGCGCTGGTAGACGCTCAGGGATTGCCCCTCAAGGATAACGACAGCCGGATACCGATTACAAATGGCCTGAGCAAGGAGGCAAGTGCCACGGGTGGTAGCGCTTCGGCTTCCGCGTCAGCCTCCGTAAACGGCAGCATAGTCGACGAGCCACTCGTGAACAACAGCGCAGCGCTGCAAGCAGAAACGCAGATTCAAGACTATCAGCCCGATCAGGATCTTGCTTCCGATTATCAGGAACTTGCCCCTGAGTACCAGGAATGCGTCCCCGAGTACCAGGAACTTATTCCGGAGTATCAGGAACTTGCTCCCGAGTATCAGGAGCTCGCTCCCGAGTACCAGGAACCGATGCAAGAGATCGAAGGGGAGGTAGAGGAGGAGCAACCCCAAGAGACTGAAGAAGTACTCGAAGAAGCGCCGATGGAAAGCCTGGAGTACACAGAATCCGCGGCGGTAACGGCTGCGCCGTACGTCGAGACATTGCCACCTCAACCGGTTCACTTGGCCCACATGATGGCACCACCGATGGGTCACCAACCTGCCTACCTCTACCCCGGACAGTACATGTTTGGCCCATCGATGGTCAACGTTAACGGTTGGTTATTTTACTTTACTCGTGCTAGATAGATTTGGTCTTGAACACGTTTCTTTAAGATCGCGGATACTCACCACATCACTCTTACTCTCTTACTGTCTCTCTGACGAATAGAACCGCTGATCCTTTCCAAACGATCCAACATCCTCCCTTTCTGTTTTTCTTTCTCGCTCTCGATCAGTGTAAGAGAGCGAGCGTGGATGTTCTTACTAATTGAAAGTTTTCTCTGTACGACAAACTCTTCACTCGCTCGCAGAGACATGATTACGATAATGTTGATAATAATGATGATGATGACAAAAAACGAATTAGGAGATCGTTTGTTTAGTGTATAAGTAGTTAGTCGTGCTTGCTTTAGCCCGTAGCCGTAGGCTTGACCGTATCTGTTTCTAATGTTAACCGAGAGCAGTGTCGCTCGGATGTCGCGCGGCCAAGGGTCTCGGACGTGCTCAGGTTTATGACTGCTGTTGCCCTGTCCATCGTCACCATTGCTGTATAATAACCGCAGTACCTCTACCACATTCAAGGTAAAAGGTAAATCATTCGCCGGGCGAGATTTTTCCTCTTTAGACTGCTTTTACATATCCGATCTTTTTTCCCCCTCTCTTTTTCATCTCTTGCATATTCGAGTCCATTAAAATGTTTTGCGTGTCTAAAGCCTAAATCTCGCTTAAATGGCGCGTTAATATCTCTCGATATGTATTTGCAATTGTCAAGCAATGCTTAGCTTAGCTCGTTTATCACTTTACATGCACTGGATTTCTTTTTCTTACATAATCTCATATTGTACAGAGTGATCAAGTTTTTGTTTTTATAACAATACACGAAACTTCGGCACAGCATCAAAATTGTTTCACTGTCTCGCTCTCTCTCTCTCTCTCTCTCTTTCTCTCTTACACACCAACATAGTACTTGTTTGAAAAAGAACAATTCGTGGCTTAGAAAAAAAGAAAGCAAAATGAAAAACCGATTGTTCTATAGCGCGCTAGAGGAGCAGAGCGACAATCGTCGCGCGATGCAGAGTTACAGCTTGCCGTAAATATAGGTATGTGCGCGAAGCTGAACAGCTCTACACACACAGAGCCGACGAAGATGACGAAGCCGAAAGAGTGCGCTTGGCAGGCTGCTGCATTGCTCTGCGCGCGTTCTAAATAGAGACAGTAAAAATAAAAGCCTCGAGCTATCCTAGAACAGCCGGACAGTCTCGTAAGGTAAAAAGCCAAGCGCAGTCTTCCGACGTTTCGCAGTTGCTCGGACGCGCTACGCGAGTTGTGCTCTGATCCTTCCTCTTTTTTTTCTCTAATTTCTTTTTCTCTCTATCATTCATCGATCGTTATTGTTGTCCTATCCTTTCAGCCCCTTTTTTATTCATCAATTTTCTGTCTCTCTCTCTCTCTTTCCTCCTCCACCGAATTTGACGTTGCTTCAGTTCTCAGTTTTGTTCCGCACAACACAACAATCTATATTATTATATCGTCTCTTTTCTCACCATCATTTATTGTATCTACATCATGTACTATTACTTCCACATATGTGTATACAGCATATAGTTACTGTATTTCAACTCATTTATATACTTGTGCAACAATCAATGACGTATATCGATAGCAGAATTGAAAAAAATCATAAAATACGGTTGATCCAGCCGATTGATCTCTAGTAATGTCAGATTTTTTCCCTGACCAAGGCGTGACGATACAAAATGGGCCCATGCTCAGATGCAACGACATGCTGGCGAGTACCGCGGCGGTAGCCTGTGCGAAACGCAGAAAAAAGAAAAGGAAGAGAAAGCAGAAGCGTCCGCATGCTCTCGTAAGTTGACTCAGCATTGTTCCTCGTACTTTTATTGCTGCCAAACGTTCTTTTTCTGTTTGTCGCCGAAAGCATAGAAAGTCCCGAGCTTAGTGCGTAGTAAAATTATTTATTTATAGCTTGCCAGCTCGTTAAGGCGAAGTGAACAGCGCTTCGGGAATCGCGTAAAAATTTATGTTAAATGGCCCTCTTGAGGTGTCAAATTTTCCGGCTAAGCGTGACTGTGTATCTCAGCACGACCGATAATGGACGTATAAAACGAAATCGGTGATTTACGTCGGTGAATCGTAAAACAATAGCTTTTTCGAGTTAGTTTAAGGCAACAATAAAATAACGAGGCAAGCTATAAATACTCTTATATAGTTATATACGTGTGCGTGCATTCAATTTTGTTTTGCGGACGATTTTTACAACTACATAAATTTGTACTGCTATAATAAGAATTCTTTATTGAATTATTTACTCAATTGTTTATTTTTCTTTTTTTTTATTAATTTTACATCACTTGTTATTTTAGTGTTGCATGAGTTAGTGAAATCGTATAGTAACATCAAAGATTTCTAAACGAACTATTTAACGTATAACTAGCGGTACAAATATTTATGTATAATTCTAAAGGGTAACACGGAGGACGAAGACGAGGAAGATTATAGTTCGGAAGGCGAGAATGGTATCCCCTCACCGCGAGTCTCGTGGTCGTCGGCTCCTACCGCAGTGAGCAACCGACCGCTAAATCCGGAGTGCCAAGAGTTTCACCTGCGATCTGGCCCCGTTGACTCAACGCCCGAGTTATACTCGGACAGTTGCGGCACCTTCGCAGCAGTACCTGCGACGACAGCAGCGACGCCCGAGTTGAACGGCGAGGCCGCCCCGGAAGAGGACTACAATAATTTCGCAGTGGCGCTCAACGACCACAACTGCTGCAATCACGCGGACAACGAAAAAGCCATTACAAGACTGAGCGATGAGCCGGATGAGACTGCGAACGACGATGGCCAGTACTTTGAGAATGGTATGGATCACGCGCTGCCCAACGGCTACGACAAAAGCCAAGAGATAGAGAAGAAAGGGGGGGAAGAAGGGGAGGCGACGAAGAACGGCAGAATGAGCAACAGCGGGCTTGCGACGCAGCCGAGGCGCAAGTACAACGCCAAGGCATTAAAGTTCGTGCGGGAAGCCACGCCCGGACCGGACCTCGACGACGAGGCGAACGATCACGAGGAAGCGCAGAAGGACGTCGCCGTCGACGAACTCACGCTCGTGCTCAGCAGAGCTACCATAATCGAGGCGCAAGCAATGCAGAACGACGCCGATCTAGGTGAGAGCTTCATGATGTTTGTACATCGCACAGCCAACGTTTTTGTGTGCCTTCTTCACCCGCCTCACTAATATTCTCATGCCTAACGCGAATCGACGCTCTCAGACAATTCACGAAAGTCAAATGCATGTGCTTTGAAGCGAAAGCTTGGACTGACAGTGTCGAGTAACGTGCGCACAAGGCAAAAATATTAGCTGTGCAGTCATAGCAGCAATTCGCAACGCATGCACCATTACTAACACCGGTCGCTCCTTACTAATCTGTTTTACAGTCTGCATATAATTGAGTGCGCCATTCTACTTTTGATTAGATATCAGTCGAAGTCGGGCTAAGAATGAAAGCTCGACAGCGATCGCCTCTGAAAGTTGTTGCGACGAGATGAAGAATCACGAAACGACGACGAAGACGATAATAGCGACAGCTACGGGGACCATCATAGCAGCCGACGAGGATTCTGGTTTTGAAAGTCAGTCGAAGCATGGGCATTCGGGCCGACCGATAACCGACGCTGTGAACGAGTGGCTCAAGAGGGCGAATTCCCCCGATCTCTTTATCACATCTTCGGCGGCTAGTGACGAGGATGACGAGGACGAGGATGACGGGTCGTTAAGTAATGAGCCGTCAAAAAACTTGCAAAGCAACCCCATGCCTGCACTATCTGTTAATGGTACTAGCGCTGAAAAGTGCGAGGCCAGTCGTGGCAGAGTTGCAAAAACCGGCGAGAGCAGTACCGGATCTAGCAATGAAGAAGCTGCCGAACTAGGCAGCCCTGCGTCAAAGGGTAACAGAAACATTAGAAACTCCAGAAGAAAGGGTGCGAAAAACTGCCGGCGGAATCAAGAAGTTCAACTTGTAAAGCTCGATACGCAACAAAATAAAGGTTGGTTTCACAGTATTACATGTAGAATTAATGTTATTATTCATTGATTTATTCTAATTTTTATTCCTTTATTTCAGATATGGCACAAGAAGTAGCACAAGTTTCTGTAGAAACACACAACACCCCTTCGAATAAGGCGCTCGATGGTATTTGCAATTTTGCTGAGAAGGATAGCGATGTGGGTATGAGGGTTGCTGAAAATTCTCGGATTAATGTGGGAAAAGTTTTGGAGATTACAAAGTCTGCAGTAATTGGTAAAGAACCAGAAGAAGTTTCCAAGGAAACATGCATGGTAGACGTACAAGCAGTCAAAACGTTCGAAAAAGGCGAGATTGTGGTCTCAATGGATGGTGAACTCTTGCTCGTTGCATCGGAGCTTAGAGAAAGTGACTCACTGAGACGAAATAGCGACAGTACATTGGAAGATGAGCAACGAAGCTCTTTGGGTAGCATTGAGGAGCCGGACGTTCTCGAGTGCTGGGAAGCGGAAACGGTTGAACCAATGATCAGCCCGAAAAAAACGCTGAAAGCTGACGAAGATGATGACGACGATGATGTTATTGATGATCTTTTAGTGACTAAGGACAACAGTCCTGATGGCATGGAGCACGTACAGAGATACTACAGACTCCAAGCTGACTCGAGTGTTTCCAGTGTCGAGGGCGAGACTCGCGATATTTTAGTTGTAAACAATAATTTGGATGCGTCTAGATCGAAGACTGTGCCAAATACTCCTGACCCAATGACCGAAAGCGTCAGTAGCATTGAGGATTATATACCGGTGATTTTGCCCATAGAAGAAAAGTCCAAAAGTATCACCGACTATGATTCAAAACTGCCGATTGACGAAGCGTTCGAAGTTTATGAAAGCTGTTACACGGGTAAACCACTTGCTTACGCCTCAATCGAACCAAAATTCGATAAGTCACCATTCATCAGTCGGGACGAAGAGGGCGCTATACCGTGCAAGGCTGTTTGCTGTAATATTCAATGACAAAAAAGAAAATCCTCAAAAAGATGGCCGTCCTCCATTATGATCTATCCAAATGGGAAGACTGAGAGCACGCATTGGGCGTGTGTCAACTCTTTCCGAATTCGAGTACCATAAACCTTCTGTTTCTGATTTTTTTTATTCTTGGACCACTTATCGTTATTAACCCAATTTTCGATTTCTAACGATCTATTTAGAATATTTTGTCGATATTCGTAGATTATCCTGTGATGCTTCACTTTTCCATAGTCTCTGGAAGAAAATCAGTAACTCATAGTTAATGGTACTTAAATGCTTGAATATTTCTAAGGGTCCTTGCTATTGACAAATGACTAAAGATGTTAGTCAACTGATTTTTTCTTTTTTTTTTAAGTTAACTTGAAAAACGTTGAGAATAAGTAAACGATGATGAAATCTATAAGATTTTGTGTTCCATTGTAAGCTTTGCGTTTGTAAATAGCATACCAGCGTTTTTACCCACAAATCACAAAAGACTCCTTTGATACACGTTAATGTATGGTCTCCGGAGCTTTAGCGCATTATAATATATGCAGTTACTGTAGATCGTAATAATCATTGTATTGCATTCTTCATAACTATTTTTTCAAAGTTTCATATTCCTTTAGCTTTTTAAAGACGATTGAAAAAGTCTGTCAAGGTTCCTAATTATTATTACTTGATTTAATAGCCAAAATACATGTCTCTATAAGGATTTCATTCAATATTTCTACAAGGAAGATCATTTAGATTTTTAAAAAAATCTGAAAACAAATAACTATTTCCATTAACAATCCTGCGTTAAAATTTTATCATGACGTAATCGTGCTATCGTCTCACGTATGTAATGATATAATGTTTAAATGGCAAAGGAATAAAAAAAATAGTCGTTAATGTGTTTAGTCTCCTCGTGTGAGAGCTCAATAAGTTTTTGTTTTGAGCACATATAAATGGAGCTAAAAAGAGTTAGAAACTAGTCCGTGAAGGCTGATGAATAAAAAAAAATACCAAAGCGCGGTAAAGATGTGACGGCGTATTGTTATAATTGTTATCGTTCTTGTTATCTATGATCCGAGTATAGAAAGTGTGACTGAGGCTAGAACTCAAGTCGTATATGATTAGAGCATATTTTTTACGACCCTCTTAAATGAGAACTTGAGATCTTAAAGTTTACAGAAGAAATTTAACTTTTGTTTTTGTCCGTGAGTTCGACTTTTACAAAGAAAAGCATTAAAGCGCTATCGATGACATTAAAATTATACACAAGTTACACCACCAAAGACATCATCCTAGTTGTAGAGCAATAACGAAATTTGCTTCGTTGATTTTTGTGTACCCTTTCCAAGTCGAATGAATGCTGTAACGTCGATACATGCAACATAGATTATTTGCCGTAAATATTGCTTCATGGCGAAAGCTTAACCAGAGAAAAAAATTCAAATTTTAAAGAACGTAGATAAAACTTAGAAAAGCGGTAAAAATTTTAGACGAGTAATGATTAGATCATGATAGATAAAGAGATTGCGAGCCTACCGCGAATCAGTAAAGATTTGAAATAGAAATGGAATCGAATAATTGTGCGAAATGAGATGAAAAGCGAGGCGGGTAAAAGCTATAATGTATGTAGATGTTGATGGTAGGCGTTAAACGTGCTTTATGCCGGTAATGTATATACATAGAGGCAGAGCTTGTTAAGGAAATGAGTTTACGCGAGCGATTGATTAATAATTCCCGAGGGACAAATTCATATATGAAACATAGCATACACCACATACAATCACGCATGCATAGTTACGATTTAGCGTTAAAATATATGACATACGAATCCGCGAGACAAATAATTTTAATGAAACAAATACGAAATTGCTTATTCAAGTAAAGTATATGCACACGTTGAACACGGGAAGGAAAACACAAGGCGCACTTGTTACGATATAATTCACGCTTTGAGGAACGGTACACATGAGAGTGGTGAGAGAAAGGAGGGGAATTAACTCGAGACTTTTGCATCATATACCTCATAAAGTATGTAAATAAACGAAACGAATGATACATACACCGTTCACTTCACCCATTTACGCATCAATTATCATCCGGTCAGTCCAAAAAGCATCGTCATACAAAATGTTTAATCCGCATAAGCGCATTTTTTTTCTCTGTCTTAAAATCCGGGTCTCGGACAAATGAAAGCTACAAAAGCAACAGCAAGTCAGTGTTCTTTTGCTCTAGAATTTCTAAGGGGATCGACGTGTCCGAACGACGATTCGACCAAAGTGCTTTACGTTACGATAATATATAGGGTTCTGATATATATATCGCTATTATCAAAGTGCGCATCGCATCAATTGTGTGCCTTATTCTGTGGCGGCCATTTTTCTAACCGTTGCGATTGACCGTGCGAATTTGTTCGGCCCGTTAAGAATATACGGATAAAGTAATAAAAGTAAAAAAAAGAAAATAATAATTCAGGAACGCTTGTAAACGCAGATTGATCGGGAAAAGCGAATTAAGCGAGACAGCACCGAACAAAATAACATCCCTTTCCGATACAAAGGAGAGCCGGTAAGGGAGGGATAGTTGAGTTTGAAAAATACGCATACGATACATGATTGAATTTTATCATTACGATGGGGCGGGGTCGCGCACGCACACGTGCGAAAAATCCAAAATGTGCATCAGAGGGATGGAGAAAGGTACACTCGTACACGCAGATTACACGTATACATTAAATAATGAAAAAAGAAAAAAAAATGAATGCATCTCCTATCGATACGATACGTTCGAACACGAGTCATGTTGCTGTACAATTTCATGAAGAAAACTTACTATATCAGAATACAATGTAAGGAATAACTCTGTACTTTAATTCTTTTGTGTTTTGCTTAAAAAATATTAATAAAACGATTCGAAAAAAAAAATCACCTTGCTCTCAAACGCTATTTTGTGCCCTCGTCCTTTCGTTATACTTGCACCTGCAAATTAATACTCTCGTGTACCGTAAATCACTGTATATAGAGCAAAGGCTGAGAAAAGCTCGCGATTCAAATTCTCGCGCTCTTTTCTCCATCGTTAAGGCGGCGATCGCGCGAGGTATACTTACCCATAGGTAAGATGCGTATAAGCGCGGGTAACTCGTGAGGTCGCGCCCTCTGGATAAAGCGAGTAGACTCAAATGGAATCGAAGCTGCAGCGCAGCGAGCGCTCGCGGCGGAGTGTCCCATTTCAGCGAAATACGGCACAGCTCGGTGTCTAGCACGAGCGAGCTTATCCAGGTTCTGCGTGCGCGGATCGTCGGCGGCGGCGGCCCGTGAAGAGGAGACGACGAGTGCGAGCCAGTAGACGACGGTGCGAGGAGGAGAGAAAGAGAGAGAGAGAGAGAGAGCGCGAGCGAGTGAGCGAGAGAGGCAGCGAGGAAGGAAGGGAAGGAGAGGCGCGAGAGAGTAGTGTGCGAGTGCGTGCGCGGGCTAGGTTCGGCTGCGACGAGAGGCTACAGCGGAGAGACAGGAAGGAAGAAGAAACGGCTGCTGCTGCTGCTGCTGCTGCTGCTGGCCGAGGAGAAGAAGAACAAGAGGACGGACGACGAGGCAGCAGCGCGACGAGCGCGCACAGCGAGAGAAAAGAAGAGCCGCGCTGCTGCAGCACTCGCACGCAGAGGGAGTGGAGAGAAGAGAGACAGATAGAGAAGAGCGAGAGAGAGAGAGAGTGAGAGCGAGCGAGCGAGGGATCGTGGCAGGGGAGCTCGCGGGACAGTAGCGCGAATGAAGGACGGCGGAGCAGCGGCGAAGAGCTGAGAAGGTGTGTGCGCGAGGGTGTGTGAGAGAGAGAGAGAGAGAGAGAGAGAAGAGTGTGCAGTGCTGCTGCTCAGCGCGCTGCTCGAACCCCGTCGTCGTCGAGGCGCGGCCGGTCCGAAGGTGTTGCGCTCGCCAGTGGCTGCCGTCGCCGCGTTCCTCCACCTCCAGTGCTGCACGAGGTCGAGCGACTTAGCAGCGGCGCAGCGCGCGTAGAGTGCTACAGTGTGACAGATTATACTCGGGCAAGCCAAGCAGCAGTTGTCGATCCAGCCGCCGATTACAACAGTAGACAGACATGTCCGACCGTGAGAGCCTCGACGACCAGCCCCAGAGTAAGTATATGCATTCGGCGTGCGCCCTGTTACCAAGTTGAGAGAGAGAACGAGAGAGACAGAGAGAGAGAGTGAGAACCCACGAGCCGTCCTTGAGTCCGGCGACGAAACGGCCTCGCGGCGTTCTCGCCAGTACCTAGGTAGAAAACGGAGGCATGGGCGGCGAGTCTCGGGGGGCAGCTGACGGCCCGGGCTTCTGTCAGCCGCCCCTCGAAACCTCCGAATTTTTCGCCAACGGAACTCTCTCTCTCTCGCCGATTCAAGATGGCCGGCGGTCCCTCCGCTCTGTGTGCTCTCTTCTCTCTCTCTCTCTCTCTCTCTTTCCGTATGCTCTCCGCTGTAGTGTGTCGTGTATAGTACCTATATACGTGCGCGCGCACCGTCGGCTCCGCGTTACTACCCGTGCAGTCCGAGGAGCGAGTTCGTCGTGTCCCCCCTTTGGGCAGGCGCGAGCAACGTTGCCGTGATGCTACATAAGCCGCGCGTGTACATTATAACCCGCGGCAGCTCCTGTACTTACTTCTCTCTTTTCCTCTCGCCTTTTTCCACGCGTTCTCGCTCTCACCGAGCGCAGCTCGGCTCTCCTAACAAGTACTCTGTGTGCATTAGGGACAGGAAGGCTCGCGTATCTAATCGAACCGCGACGGATCTACTGTTTATTTATCTTGTGATAAGACGCGAGCGAGCGCGCGCGCGCGTGATATAACATTCGCGCACGCGCTCACCGATTGGGAGCAGCTCTTTCTCTCTGTCTTTCGCGCTGGAGCGGCGCGCGCGCGCGCGCGTGCAGCGGCTCGCATAAGCCCCGCGACACAATACTTGACACACAGGTATGTAATCGATGCGTACGCGCGCGCATGCGCCTCGCCGCACCGAGATTTGAAATCGTGTGCGGCCGCAGGCTCTCCTCGATGCACACTCGAGGGTGCAGTATACATATACGATGTGTACTCGCGCGGGGGCGAGAGAGAGAGAGAGAGAGGAGTCGAGGATATCGCGTTTGCATGCCTTCCGGCTACTGTGCCGAGAGCCTGTCGAACAGAACGATTCGATGCCAACGTCTTTATTTCTCTTTTGATGTTGCAGAGTATGGAAACTCCGGTGGCATGGACGCCGGCGGCGCTGACTTCGACTCCGGTGAGTGGATTGTTGCACGCTGTGTGTACGCAGCCTGCCCTGCAGAACAAGCGGCATTATAAATATAGCTTGGATGAATGATCGCGATGTGAGCAAGAAAGCGAGAGAAAGCAAGAGAGAGAGAGAGAGAGGAGCGACGAACGTAATGCACTAGGGGAGCCGAGAGCTCCGCCCTTCAATGAAACTAGTTTTCATCCCGCTTGGTAACAGGTCTCTTTCTCTCTCGCTCTCGCTCTCTTTCGCTCCCGATGCGCTTGTCCCGCACCGACGACGACAGCGACGAGAAGAGATCGCTTGGCAATCGGTCTCTCGCTTCTCCCGCCTGCTTATTAATAGGAGAGACTGGGTAATCCGATCTGCTGGAGGTGCGGGTGTGCTCGGCAGGAAAAATTGCCGCAGAGGGTGTAAAAATGGAGTTGGACCTCGAGAGAGAGAGAGAGAGAGAGAGAGAGAGAGAGAGAGAGAGAACGCGCGAGCGCGGGCGAGTAGTCAGCTGTCCGTGACGTAAGCAGAAAGAGCGAGCGAGAGAGAGAGAGAGCGCAGGAGAGGAGGGGAGCGTTGCCGATCACGTGGTGCAGCCGTGTCACGTGGCGCTCTGCTCCTCGTCTCTCTCTTTCTCGCTGCAGCCATGATATGCCCTGCTCTGCTGTTGCTGCATTCCTGCTGCATGACGCCGGGCTCCATGAATGACCGCACGTCATCCGCGACGACGAGGAGGTTCCACCGGCGTCTGCGGACTCCCACTACCTCTCTTGCTTTATGTGTCATCCGTTGACTTGTGTGTGTGTGTCTCTCTCTCTCTCTCTCTCTCTCTCTCTCTCTCTCACTTTACTCTCGGAGAGGATAAGCTCAGTCGAGCGATCGCGAGCATCGCTGCTGCTTGTGGTCTTTCATGACACTGATATGGTGTGCAGTGCGTCGGAGCACAATTGGAAGTGTTGTTTGCTCGTTGGGGAACAATAGTCGAATGACCGATAGTGCCCGCTGCTGCTCGGCTGCCGATGCTCTCGTGACTCTCGCGCTTCTTCCATGGAGACGACGACGGCGATCGACGAGAACCTGGCCAACGGCTGGACCGATACGATGGGCAGGATTCAGTACTGGCATCCCGAAGGTATTCCGTCATTTCATTGCTCTGTGCCCCCCACCCCCTCCGGTCGCAGGAGGCTTCGTGCGGTGCACAACTGTGCGTTACACGTACGTAGGGATACGAGACATTGCGACGGAGCGAGTTTGCTCGAATAACGATTGTCACGCTCTCCTCGAAGCTGAGCCGCACGACAACTCCATACACGCAGTCCAAGAAGCAAAGCTGCGCGGCGAGCTCGATTGGAAAATTGCAAGCTGCGGATCGAACTTTCCCGATCGTGCAATTGCCATTCCGCGCTACTGTGACTCGTTGAATTTCAGCGGAGCAGCAGCGTCCATACTAAGAATCCGCACCGGATGATCGCACGCACATACACCGGCGTCTGAATCATCGGATCGACGTCGTCGTCCACATACTTATCGCGACTCGTATACACACACTTGTACGCATGTATGCAGCTCGAGAGAGCGAAAAATCAGCCGCGAGAGAGAGAGAGAGAGAGAGAGAGAGAGAGATCAATGCACTCGTCGATTCTACATACTCCGTATACTACACTCCCACTTCGTCGACGACGTTCCTCGAGAGATCTTCTGCTCCCTCTCTCGCTCTATTCTCTCTCTCTCTCTCTCGCTCCCAGCGAGAGAGATGTGTCCTTGACACACACATAGACTGGTGCGCGCGCTGCTCCGAGGGGCGCCGCCACCTCCGCAATGGCTGCTACTCTCTAGACTATATATAGTTTTAGAACTCGTACACACACACACACACACATGCAGCGCACCTCCAGGGTTTGGTCTATCTTTTTCCCCGACGTGTGGCTCGGCCGCTGGAGGATGCGCTCCGAGACGACGGCTATGTGGGATATAAGGGTGGGTCGGCTTACGTAGGGGAGGACACTGCGCTTCGCAGGAGGGTCTTTGACCCGCTGCTGAGTCGAAGCTGCTGCTGCTGCTGCTGCTGCTCTGCTGCTCTGCTGCAGCTGTTATTGATCGGAGCATAGAGTGTGTTCGAGCAACATTGCTCCGTCGTCTCGCTTCTTTTCCACGTACTCTTCCTCTCCGCTGATCCCTCCTCCGAGGGGGTCGTTACGCGGCTTTGCCTCGATGCTTAATATTTCTCCCTTTCTCCTTCTCGCACTTTCGCGGAGGGATAGACGACTTCGAGGGGGAGAGGGAGTCGATGCACCTGCGCCAGCCGGAAGCTTTTCATGACATCTTTTCTTCTGGTTTCTTCGTTTCGTTCGATTTGTTCCAGAGACGATGGTTCGATTTAGAATTTAGAATGAACTGGTCGCTTTTCTATTTGAGTGGGACAACTTAGCACGACTACTCTTTTCGGTCGATCCATAATGAAAATGCGTATTTAGGTTACAGTTTCTCTGGGGGATTCTGCCATTCCTCCACTGACTTTTTATTATTTATTGACGATGAAGATGAGACTGAACTTCTCCGCGAAAAATGAAAAAGATTCGTTAAAAATATTCTCGGTTTCGTCGAAATGATCTGCCCAATTAGAGCAGAGAGTGTGAAAATGTATGTTAATGTTTTCTTTTAAAACCCACCTCAATGCGAAAGTGTTTTATGCAAAAGAGTTAATTTCTTAAGCAAAGCCGGAGAAAAGTCGTTGGCATTAATAAAATTGTGCTGGAGTTAGATTAATAACGTATAAATTTGATTTTCAGGCCAACAGGGACAGCAGGGAGAACAGGAGCTGGCAACGAAGATGCTTCAGATCCAGAGCAAAAGATTTTACCTGGACGTAAAACAGAACAAACGTGGAAGGTTTATCAAAGTAGCCGAGGTAACGATAATCATTGCTTTTTATCTATTGTACTGCCTGCATTATTTATGGGATGGAGTTCTGCTAATTGTCGACCTTCTCCTTTATTTTAGATCGGAGCCGATGGGAGAAGAAGCCAAATTTTCCTGGCACTCAGTACCGCTTCAGAGTTCCGGGATCATCTTTCGACATTTAGTGACTACTATGCATCTTTAGGTAAATTTTTCTTTTCTGAAAACTAGCCCGCTAGTATATTGTTGCGTCGGTTGAAGTATCTTACAAATTTATGGAGGATGTTTTGTTATCAGGAGTGCTTGTTGCTTTTGAGAAAGTTGTGTACTTAAGGCAGGCCAGATTCTTAAAATATCAACCAATTAACTTCGTTTAATACCCTGGTAGAAACGTTAGCAGGAAACCGACTGGAAATTAACTGGTTCTGCTAAAAAGTAGCTAGAAATCAACTTGAAAGCCGCTATCCAAGGGTACCTTTTTAGCAGATTTTCAGCTAGAAACCCGTTAATTTTCCGCTTGACCTCAAACATGCGTATTTCGGTATTTAAAATAAAATTAATAACCCTGATAGAAAAGTTAGCTACCGAGTCAGCTTCTTTAATAACAGAAAGCCACTATATGTGCAGCTACAAATAAATTTCGCGGTAACAGACAGTAATCATTTGTTTCGTTGCAAGTTTTGTTTCTTCGCCTGGGCGTGGTAATTGTAACCAGAAGACTGATAGCAATAGAATTCTGTAATGAACAATATTCCTTTCTTATTGCTTATGTAGAATAAGAATGAATGTTGTTTTCTAATTATAACTTCATTCAAATTTCAAACTTTAATTTTATCAATAACAGTGCTGTTATAATTTTAATTGCACAGAAATTGAATATTTCAAACGTTAGCCTTTGAAACCTTCAGTAAAAAACAAATAAGAACTTCTCTAATTTGTATTGGTTTGTGTAGGCCCTCCAAATCCAGAGAACGTACCAGATGATGGAAAGCTCAAGTCGGAAATGATGGTTAAGGACAACAGGCGGTACTACTTGGACCTGAAGGAGAACTCGCGCGGACGTTTCCTGCGGGTGAGTCACCCTGTATGTACCGACCAGCAAATCAATCATGTATCTCTTATAATCGCACTATATCGAGACAAAAAGCGCGAAAATTGCATGAGACGTTCGCGCACGAGTCGCGCTCAACGTGCACATATTTCTCTTCCCTATTTGAGGTTCAAAGAATTTGACCTTTTTTCAATGTTTGTTTTTCTTGCTATATTCTAGGTATCGCAGACAATAACGCGCGGCGGTCCAAGAACGCAGATAGCGATACCTGCTCAGGGCATGATCGAGTTCCGCGATGCACTCACGGATCTGCTCGAGGAGTTCGGCACAGATGACGGTGGTTTTAAGGGTGATTTGCCTGATGGACGTTACATGCGCGTCGACAATAAAAATTTCTACTTCGACATCGGCCAGAATAATCGCGGTATCTACATGAGAATTTCTGAGGTAATTATGCGTCGTATTTGAAGACATAAAGTTATCGTGAGAGAGACTAACGTAGATTTTCATTTGTAGGTTAAAACTAACTTCAGGACGGCTATAACAGTGCCGGAAAAGTCTTGGGCTAAGTTCCGTGACATGTTCGCCGATTATTGCGAGAAGATGAAAGAAGGAGGCAGTGGCCTCGCGGGTGGCATGGGCTCCGGTGTGGCGGTCACGAGCGGCCCCACTAACATCCTCGGCAATGATAACAAGGCCCAGGGGGTGGCGCAGGTATCGTCGCCGTCCGGCGCCTCGCAGCAGCAGCCTAATCCCAATCCGAACCTAGACTCTCCTTTGATCAAGTGAAAAAGGCTTTAACTTAACTCGAACTTTGGAAATTTACACCTGTAACTCGTTTATTCGAATCGTTATGCGTACCTACAAGAGCGTATCAACAACTAAATGAAGCGTCTATCAGAGAATCATCGAGAGTCGAGACAAATCTATCGTCATTTTCTTCTACTCCTCCGTCGTCGTGGCCGTGATCTTTCTGCAAAGCAGAAGCGCCAAGAGCTACTAGGTGTGCGAACGAAAGAAATATTATATATCTAATTTCCTGCTGCCCCTTTAAAAACGGCCACTTGAGTACCTTTGAAAGGTTTCGGGTGACTTGGTGATTTCTTGCTCTTAGGATCATCGATTACAAACAAAAACGTCTTGACTGCGTATGCGCATACATGTTCCGATACGTGTGTGCCCATACGCGTACTGTAGCATATATATGTGTGTGTATATATATTATTAAAATGACGACGAGGCGAGTTGGAAGATATTTTCTTTTTATCGATGAATTACAGATCTTTTGAGAATACGCCCGCGCGATTAAGAAAAAAAAACTGAAATCCTAGACGGATACGAGTTGCCATCGATTAACGTTAAAAACTCTACCGTTCATTTCCTGATTGTTCGCCAGGTTTGACAGACAACTGGAAAGCATATATACGTAGATTATGCAACTAGCCTTTATTTTAATTTGATTTATTTTTTGAAAATTCGATAGCCGAGCACTTTTTAATTACACTTATGACTTTTGACACTATTTTTCGCTCTTCAATGCATTTCGTCCAATCGAGAGATTCCTTTAATGGGAAATGGACTGTAGTGAAGATTACGTTACAATTGAATTTGATCGTTTAGATTTTATGGATAAATAGTTGTTATTATAACGATCGCATCGCCCTGGAACAGAGCCGAGCATCGACCCTTCCAGCTTCGCTCTTTGCTCTTTGATAACTGACTTGCATGCAAGAAGAGTTGCTATAATGCTCTATACGTGAGAAGTAAAAGATAAAAAAATAATAAATTAATATTAATTAATTGTTTTTATTATAAGGAAGAAAATTATATTATGAAATGATGAGCCTCTGAGGCTTTTTATGAAGTAACGTTCGCAAGCTTTCGAGTTTGAACGTGATTTGATTTTTTGACGGGTGGCTGCTGACAAAAGGGTGGCTCTCGTCCCTTTCCTAAGCGACTGTTGATCGGTCCTGTACACTGTGACACCGTACATTCGTTTGCAAAACTGAAGAAAACGACGTCTCTATTAAATAATAATATTGAAATAATATATAAACATAGGGAGAAAAATGAAGAGATGCTAGGCCCATACGAATCTATATGATATTTACATTATATAACGTTAATTATGTTGCGCCCCGTTAAACACTGCAGGCAGAAAAATTCACACCTACACACGGACACACGGAAAACGTGCATAAACTGTATATATGAAAAACCGTATATATCGTCTATGTATGCTGTGTGTAAATACATCAACACGGCTAAAAAAATGATAAAATCAATGTACTTGTAAAGAACAAAGACACTTTCGAGGTACACATATACATGACAGGCACACAATTACACTTACGCGCATAGACACGTATGCGAACATAATACGGAAGTTGCGTACCTAATTTACGTTACGTTTCGAGGTCGACGCGGCCGACTTCTAACACAATTGCATATTAGGTATGTATTATACGAAGGCATATTAGGTATTTATATAGAATCTATATAACTGTATAATTGTAACGAAATGCCAATATCTGGCGGGACCCAGAAGAATTGGCATTCCAAATTCGACGTAGGCATATGACATTGTACTCTGCGTAAATACAGATAAAAGAGCGAACGAAAAATTTTAATGACGTCTTGAAAAGAAAAAAATTGTTTAAACAGTTCGAATTCCTGACCGAATTGGTATACTCGATTATGATATTTTGTTTACGTTCGGGCTTACTTGTGCGTGTGCGTGCGTGTGGTGCGTGAGCGTCTGCGTGTGTGTAAAATATAACGCCGAGAAAATGTCAGTCAAAGAGAAAAGACAAAGACAAGAGGAGGAGATGGGGGGTGGAAATAGCGCGAATATTGGCAGGTGTTTCTTCTGGGTCCCTTCTTTCGGACGCAGGAAGATAGATGGCAGAAATAAGGAAATGCTTCAAAGACCTTTTCAAGTAATAAGCGATAGAAAAGTGCAGGAAATATGATAAAAAAAAAATTGAAATAAAACAAAAAAGTAAACACACAGAATTGTATAAGAGAGCTGGTTGTTAGAAATAGTTTGGTGTTTCGTTTGCTGTTTTACATCGTTGCATGACGGTTGATGGTCGGCCGTTTCTGATAAACTGCGATTTTACGTCTAGAAGTGAGAAAAAAAAATAATAATAATAAAAACCGAGTGAACATGATGTTTCACATTTAGTCGACCTATGCTCGTGATTGACAATGGGATAATCATTGCTGTTAAAAAGCGGTCACTGCTAAATAAAATATCACATCCGGCGATGTTCTCGCGCAACTGCGATTGAAATTTTCGAGTTTCTAACGACTCGTTGATATTTATAAGTCGATACAATGCGAGTACAGCCAAATTTGAAGAAACAAAACAAATGCTGATTTTTAAATAAAAACTACAGAAAAAGTCATTACTTATGTTTTACCCTTTATTATGCAAAGAAAATTTCTATCGTTCATGTACGAGAATCGCCTTGATGTTGCGATTGATTATTATGATAATATTAATTACGGTTATATTGTCATTAGTTATGATTATTATCATTATTACTATCATTATTATTAATTATTAACATTATTATTGCGATTATTATTATTGCTACTATTCTATTAGTCTCGTTATTACCAGTACAGTACCAGTGGTGACGCTCGAAAATCGCAACGAAGCTTTGATAGCGGTTGTCACGTTTCGAAGATGTCAATGTCGATGGGCTTTCTCTCACCTTGTAATGAAAGAAATATCCTTTTCTCCGGCTTCCCATATTCTAATATTCCTATGAACTTGATTTTTTTTTTGATAATGCAATTAAAATGTTTTTCTTTTATTTATAAAAACAATTGTCGTTTGTTTATTTTTTTTTACTATTACTATACTAAAAAAACGAAAAAAAAACGATTACCGTAATATACCAGTACACAGTAATATATATATATACATATAAATGAGAGGGAGTGCGGATGTAGAATCAAGCGAGAAACGGAAGTGAGATGTGAAACGAGAAAAGAACGTTGGTAACAGGCGCAGTGAAAACGAGGAGGCAAAGACGTGGAAAACTGAAAAAAGTGCGTTCTGCCATAAAAAAAGGTGTGCATGTATGTGAGTGCGATTATCTTTGTGTATGCGTGGAGCGGTGCACCCGAGTGTGCCCAAGTGTACATTTACATCATCCCTTGGCAAGTGGATAACGAACGGAAAAAAAATGACGAGGATCGAGCCGTCGTCGTGGCTTATTGGCGCCGAGGCTCTATATACAATGAGAATCGCGAAAAAAAATGGCTTTTCATTATCATTGTGCTATAAATATATATATATTATATATATTATTAATTATTGACCGACGATATGTATATTACTTTCTTTCCACGACGTCCGAAGGCAGCCCCCGATATTGTATCAGCGGCCACGACGAACTCGATCGCGTACGAGAAGGTGTTCCGGGCGCTCAACAGTTTTCAATAAACAATTCTTAACCGTTAATCAATTTCGAGAATATCGATATCAGCATAATATTATTGTTATATGATTATCGAGTCACTTTTATCGATAAGGAGACGAATGGCTGGCGTGAATTAAAAGAAAAAACGAACGATAGAAACGTCGAACATGGTACGTGCGCAGCCGGAGAGGAGAAGCGGCGGGAGAAATTAACAAAAAAAAGTATAAAGAAAAAAAATAAAGGATAAAGATTATAAATAAATAAAGTCGTAAGGAAGTATAAGATAAACAAAACAATTCAAGTCTTTCGAAGTTATAAAGTTCGCAATAGCGATTGTTTCTTCGGATAGACGTTTCGCCATAGTTCGTAATATTTTAAATTATCAAACAGATGCGAGAAAGATTAAATAAAGTGTGTGGGCGAGAGACCGCTTGCTCTGCGTTTCTAAATTCTATTCTCTGATACACAACACACGTATATGATGCACTTGTGTAGCTGCGTAAATGCTTACCATCATTATTATTATTATTATTATTATTATTATTATTACGATTATTACGATCGTACATAACGATTTACGCGCGTATCGTTTTATCATGCATTATAACTTACATTATAGTTTCTCTGTGTTAATTTTTCTCTTCTGTTAATACATGTATATTTATATCGATATATATATTACATATATATATACGATTTGGGAACAGGCCTCGCACTTGAATTTATTTGACGAGAGACTTCACAGTCGATATTTGTAATTCACCGTATAAAACTACGACGATTCAACATATATGCGTTATACTGACGAGACCTTCCGGCACTATTTCTTTACGTATATCTACTATACGTACACTATAATGTACAATTATTCCGTTTATCGTTTCAATGCAAAGCCGAAAATCACGTCGTTCTCTTAATTTCGAGGATCAAATTACGATTACACGATACAGAAAAGACAAAAGGAAAATAATAAAAAAAGAAACAAATCAAGAAGGTGCTTAAGTTAGATTAAAAATGTATTGAAAAAAAAAACGTCGAATGTTTTAGTCTCGACGAAAAATCTATTGATGAATATGTGAAAAAGAAAGGAAAGGAAAAGAAAAACGGAGACCAGCGGAGAAACGGACGATTGTGATCTTTCGCCCATCGATAAAAAATCGTAGATAGAACAGCCATTTATATATAAAAGAAAACTTAAAAACAAAAATATATATATTATATAAATATATATGCACACGCATACGTGATATGCGTGAGCGTGAATGTATGGGTGTGTGAATACATTAGATGAAATATTCATCGGGAATTGTAAAATCGAGAAGCCGCTAAATTTACTGGCGAAAAAAAAGATAAAAATAAAATATATATAAGAGAGAAGACGAATGACTGGGGTATATTACATTTAAAGAGATAAAACAAGCAAAGACACTGAAAAAAAAACAAAAAAAAATAACGAACAAACTCATGTCTGCCCGAGAATCATTAAGCAATTGATGCTCGCTCGTTAGTGGAGATCAAAGAAAAAAAAAGGAAACACGAAAAGCAAGTAGTATGTGGCTCACGTTTGGCTCAACAAAAAAAAATTCATCGCCTCGATGTTAAATGTAACGCGTTTTACAAGGTAACGGAGCATTTAATTTCGTAATGTTTCTATACTGTGCCTACTTTTAACCAGAGCTTTCTTTTCGTTGAGTTCGTTGCAAAGATTTTCCCTCTCGTCGGTTGAAAATTCAAAAAGCTCGTTACATTTGTAATCTGCATTATAGTTTTTGCACTTTGGTTTTCATTCGTAAATACCTTGAATTTCACAAAATTTCGATTTATTGCTTGCTCAGAGCATTATAAATACTGTTGTATTTCTCATTGATGGCGCGCAATATACAAGATTTCCGGAAATGTCAATTTTAAGAAAACAAAAAGCTTTAAAAAAATTCCATCATTCTATTTTCGTGTTTCTTTGTAAATACAACCCAAATTGTCAAACTTTCCGCTTACGATTATTCGTTATTCTTTTACTGAGGTTCCTTTTACCGTTTTAGTTGTAAAGTAGGAATGTAAAATTTTTAATGACTATTTTTTATTTAAGTTGGTTTAATAAAAAATTAAATTTATCATTTTTAAAACATTCTATACATCTCTCCGTTAGTATGTGCGACTCTTACATAATTATCTATTTTGTATACTTTTATTTTTATCAAAAAAGCAAAAGATAATTTGTTGTTTTTTGTTTTTTAATTTCTCGTACGTCACTCCGCTGTACAAGTTCACGATTGAAACAACCCAACGAAGAAATTGAAAGACACGAGAAGAAAATCAAAACCCGTACGTCAACTTAGCGTTCCCACGATCCGAAGATGAACCAACACTCAAGATATATGTATATGTATCCACTTGTGCCTCCGATATGAGCATTTCCGGTAATCCATCTACCAAAATTATGGAGATACAAAAAAAATACATAATAGCGCCAATATATTTATCCATGAATCGATTGGTTTGCCAAACTGACTTCTATAAAGAAACTATACCTATAATGATAATCTTTTTTAAGTATACATCGTTTGTTTCTTCGACTATATTTTTACAAGTTATGTATTAATTCTCGGCTGCGTTGAGCAGATAATCCGCTATCATTTGATTCTCTTTTATTGAGTATAAGAGAGAACTCTATATTGAATCTTAATAAAACTACTAAATTCTGATCGAGTAGTCAATATTTTTTCAAAGACATTTCGTAATTTTTATTTTGCACGAAAACGAAGTAACCGCCAATTCACTGGTACGCAGCTTATATTTAAAATTAATTTGTAGCTCCTATCAGTATACATGATCTATATATACATATTTATCTAAAATTACTCGATTCCAAACCATAATTAGAAAATCAGTGCTTTTCATTTGAAGTGAGTGAGTGTGTGTGTGTGTGTATGTGTGTGTAGAAAAATACAAAATATTCATAAAAATAAAAAACTTTTATTAACAAATTCATTAGAAATATTTTTAATTTATTATATTTTGAATAATAACTCAACTCATCATTTGAAATTTCATGCTACTCATACACATTGGTTTCTAAATAACTTCTTCAAGATTTCCAGAAAATTCTAAATACTCTGGTAACCAGTCTGGATAATGAGATACCAGCAACAATGCATCATTGTACTTATTGAAAAATATTTCTTGTAAATATTGCACTGTTTGACTTCTTGATTTTTTTGTGTGATTCACTGGACTTATCCTCAAAAGTATGACACAGTACTGCAAATGCACTGGATACAGTTCTAATATGTCTTTATGACATTTGTTACATTCGCTTTGTACTCTTTCTAATACTTCTTTTATGAAATGCTGGGCAGCTTTGGCGAATTTAGTTTCTATGAAAAGATCCCTCAAATAGTTTGTTATAAGTGAAAACAGCAAAGGACTATCGATGACTTTTTTAAAAAACATACTCATGTGGCTCAATTGTAATTCCTTCTTTTCCTTCTCTGAGCAATATGCAACAAAACAATCTGTCAAAGGTTTTTCAATAAATTGTACTTTTAATGTAACAAATATTTTTTCTATTAAAGATAATTGTAACTTTAGATTAAAGCTATTATCAATGACGTATTTTAAAAATTGTTCACTTCTTTCAGTTTGATTCAAGCTAATAATTCTTTCAATAACTTTGTCAAAGCAATTCATCAATGATCTATGTTCTTCAATAGAATGAAATAATACTTTGGCCAGTTGAACTAGGTGTTCCAAATTATTGCACATACTTAAATGTTCTGGTTTCATGTATTTTTTTAAAAGGTTGACCAAGAAAGCATGTGACTGTTCAGAATTTTGAAAGGACAAAGAATTTCCTATGTCTCCTTTCAGCTGGCTCCAATCCCGTAGAGTTTCCTGTGTGACACAAAAGTAATAAAACTCAATATATCGTTGATCTGCTGATTTAAAAAAGCATATATTATACTTACAATAACATTAAGTCTAACTGAATAACGTTGATACGCTTCCTGTGAAACTTTGTACACTAAATTTTGAGTTATTCTTTTAGACAAGTCATCGATGACAACATTGTTAGTAGCTGGGAATTCTTGGATGTCCGTTCCGAGTAGCAATTCTTTTGACAACAAATCATTTTTTATAGTCAAATTCGTGCTGTTGACTATACTTTGTAAAATTTTGGCATCTGCTTCATTCATTTTACTCAAACTTAAACTTTAGCTTGTGCAACAATTTTATGTGCATAAGCTCCAATATTGTTTATTTATTTTAATAACTCACGGCAACAATTATAACAAACACTTCCAGTTGTCCATTGACCCATTGTTTGTTTACAAATAAACGAGGTTAGATTTTCAAATATTTTGAATCTCAACAATGCAAGAGTATAAGAGAGTAAACTCATTCACAAAATCACAAAATCAGATTTTTGGAGCATCAATGGCAAATATATTGTATATACCAGGGGGCGCTCAAGAACGCGCAGCGGTAAATTCAAATTCTGCTGAGCTAAGAATAACACGCGGAAGAGTGAGACGTAAGTTAAAAAAATTTATATCTACGTTTTCAAGTGAGAGAGAAAAAAGAATGTCAGATGATACTCAATTGTTTTATTGATAATAATTTTCTACAATGATAATTTTATATACAAATGGCATCCTACGAAACAAAGATCAAATCAACTCATAACAACAGTTGAGGCCGATCGACACTGTGGAAGCTCGACGCACCAAAACATATACGATTACGCTGATCTTTTTGCTTTTACTCATATTCTCTTAATAACGACTCCTATATGAAACTTTATATATAAACCTGACGACAAACTATTGGTATACTTTATTTTTTGTTTAAATTCCTTACGTATCCTTGCTTAAACCGACGAAGTCTCTATTATCGTTTCTTTTTTTTAATTCCTTCTCCCTCATTGATTATAAGCATTTTTTTATAATTTTTTTTTGTTCACGCGAGCATATAGCTTATTACAGGATGAGCTGCACGCTCTCGTAATACATCCTATATGCGATCGCGCTTTATGGTAAGTATACATGGTAAACAGTTTTTTTCACTATCTTATAATATCTGTCTTAATGTAAATATACATATATAATTTTTCTTTTTTTTCTCAACATTCTTTTTCACGCACGTATTAAAAGTGCATTGTACATATATATATATATATATATACGCATGTAGCTTAGCTGATATATCATATATATAATATAGTAAATAGGAACTGTGATTGCCTGATGTATTCTCGTTCACTTATAAAAAAAAAATGTTCGTCTATTGCAAATTGTCTGGATGTATAAATGTTATTCCTTTGAACGCATACATCTCTGTACACCGCATACTGGTTGATACGTAAATTGCACCATTTGAAAATATGGGAAAATTTGAAGTATAGTCGCTTGTATTATCGGCTTTCGTTTGTGTGATATAAATTGATTTATATGTATATTGTATATACGTATAGAGCAATAAGAGTGAACGCATTGTGCGCATGTGATACGCGCACAAACAGGCCGTAAAAAGGCACAAGACCCGCAAAGCACGAGCTCCTAGTTTAGACAATATTATCAGAGTGGCGTTTCTTTCTTTCTTTCTTTCTTTTTTTTATTAATTTCTTTCCCATGAGTTTCGAAACATAATCTAATTCTTTTTCTACATTGCACTTCCAACAATTTAAGCCGTCTTTTCTCATTCTCTTTCTGTCCTGCACATCACTTAAGATTCTTACGTCGTATACGCGTGTTCGTATATCATGTTTGCATTTAAAGCACATGTTAGTTTATTGAGACTTCATATGCCAATAATCTAATAATAACGCATTAAATATTAAATATTAATAAAAACTTGGACAGTCGGGGAAATCCTTGTCCATTTCCCCGGCGTATATGCTCAATTTTTTCAGATCATCGTATAACATTGTAAGGATGCGTATACATCAATATTCTAATTATAAGATAATGCGATATACAATAAAAATCTTACAAATTAGGTGGTATTGCGTTTCGTCGAGAATGTCAATTTCCAAAAGTAAATTACACGACTAATATTATTCTTAAGTACAATTGCGTTTATGATATACATTATATCATTTTTCACATCATGCATTCACCTTCGTCGTCTCGTATCGCACGCTCACGCACACGCGTAATATATGTCATTTCCCTAAAAATGAACAATGAACAAATGTAAAATTACGAAAGAGAAGAATGATAAACCAAGGGAAATAAAAAAAGGTGAAAAAAGTAAATAAAACATAATTAATCAATCGTTTCCAACATATTTATTAAATCGCATTGGCAAGTTGATAGCTTACACGCTAAGAATGGCAAAATAGTAAGAACATAAGTAGTTTTTTTTATGTAGTAGGGGCGCGAAGGGCAATAAAAATAAACAGAGATAAAGAAGTCTATGGGTAATCGTTAACTGGGAGCACGACAACCATTGGTAATCAGAGCGCATATTATATTTACAATTTTTCTGGTCGAGAGGGAGAGAGAGACTGATGAGGAGGATGGGGAATTGGCATAAAAACCAATGAGGCCCTTGTGGAAAAAAGATTGAACTTTCAAATTGTTGTCGTTCCTTGTGCTCCCAATAAATCTATTTCAAAATCTGGTCGCAAATGACGAGAAATCCAAAATAAAAAAAAAAGGAAAAAAAAATGTTAAACAAAACATTGGCGACAATAAAACGCAAATAATGAGCGATAATATAATACTAATAATAATAATAATAATAATAATAATAATAATAATAATAGTAATGACAGCGATAAATGTATATAACAATCTAGAAGCACCTTAAATCTTCACTATAACGACGAATCGAAGTAATTTGATGGAGCGCATGTCACACTCTTACAACGTGTTTGCTTCTTTTTTTCAGTATAAGTCACTCGAAGGCATAGATTCACCGTCAGTGTCCTTTCCAGTAACATATCGAAAACAGCGTATTTCGAAAACCAAAATCTCCACTAAACTAGTGTTCTAAAACCTGTTGGCGTCAATTTCGCACGCATTAAATTTCATTTAATTGTCCCTAAATTGCACAGTATATAGAAAAAAAAAATTATACGATTACAATGTATAGAGATTTCTCGAAAATTTATGTTCTTGAGATTTTTTTTTACGTATACAATTCTAATATAAAAGTCGAACGGAAAATCTCTGTCTCATTCAGTCACGCACACAAACGCACAAAGTCGCAAATGCATCTGATGTTTTAAGTATACATGTATATGAGTTACCGATGATTCAATGAAAAATTATCCAGTAACTTCGTGTGACTGTGTGTCTAAGTACATCGTATATTGCATAGTATTTAATTTGGAATTCAGCGTTATTATCAGTTCGTATGGCAGTGAAAATTCAGTTCTTCGTATTATATTCAAAGTGTAAAATGAATTTTTCATTATATCGATCGCCGATTTGTTCTCTTTCTCTCAGCTGTTGTCAATTAAATGTCTGTATACCTTTAGGTTATTACATTTCGATAAAACTGGAAGCAATCTAATAATAGAATAATAATAATTCATCTCGCGCATGTCCACACGATTCGCCAAAGCTATCTTGGTTTCTCGTTGATCGTCGCTACGTAATAATAACCGTATATAATAATTACAATGTATTTACGCTTAAAACATCGTATATTCGAAGATGCGAACAATGCAAATTAAAAAATTCAACGTTTATATCGATATATAATATAATAGAGCATTGGATCGACTCGTCGAGGACTATTATCTCCCTTCATCTTATCTCGCTCACTTCCGTTGCAATAATATTGTATTCTTTCTTTTTATTTATTTTTTTTAATAATTGTTATTATAATGTATTTTATGTTAAATCCACGCAAAAAAGAAGACTGACACGACATGGAGGTAGCTGTGGTGTGGTTGTTCGCAATTATAACTCGAAACTGTGATTACAAGCAACTGTTGCCTGCAGCAGTATAAAAAAACTTGTAACAAACAAATTAACAAGTATAACACATAAGAGACAAAAATATAGAACCTTTACAGTTATGTCGCAGTTTAACGCTCTGACGTATCTCGATTTGATTATTCACTCGCCACTTCTTTCAGTTAGTTATAATTCATGTATTAGTATTATTAATTAATAAGTAATAGAAGTAGAAGACGTAGTAGTAGTAGTAGTAGTGGTAGTAGTAGGTAGTTCTATAAGTAATAGTATCACGGCCTGCCTGCTTCAGTTTTCCTGAGTTTGTTATTATGTATTATTTATTATAATGCATTTAATTAAAGTCGAACGTCGAGGGCTCGAGGCGGCTCCTTTTAGGTTTTTCTTTTTGTTCCAGTATCGTTTGTTCGCTTCTTTGCTACGCGTAGACAAAGAAAACTCTCTTGCAAAAGCTGCATTGAAGAGAGCATCTTCGCTCTCTCTCTCTTTCTCTCTCTCTCTCTCTCTCTCTCGGGGAGGACGGATCTCAAAGGCCAATGTCGCCTCAAGTTCTCGTCGCGACTTTTGTTTTATTTCTCTCTCTCTAAGACTATTGCAATACTGTTATTGTTAATTGTAAGATTCAAGTGACTATTGCGGACTATTTCGGGTACGTTTTCTCCGCGGGGCTGCTCGCGGATCGAGAGACAGTGGGCAGTGTATATTCATTATATTTTTTATACCTCGGCTATACAAGATATGCGGGTCTCGATAAAAATACATTTATATAATCTTTTTTCTGTTTTATAAATATAAATATATAGATGTGTTTGTGTATACATATAGCTATATTTAAATACTGCGGTAGAAAACTATTATTATTAATTATTATTGTATATAGAGGCTGACTCGACACGGCGACTTTGATGCATAAATATATGTTATATAGAATATATATACGTATATAAATTCTGACTCTGCTCTGCGACATTATTATTACCCTGTCGCTCAAGTTCACATTATGCACGACATTATCTCTCGATTCGTGGCGCAACAACCCTTTGGCTTGGTATTATTTATTAGTAATCGTGGAATTTTTTCAATCGTACGTCGGAGATTTATATGAACATAAATAGTCGGAAAGAATTCCTCGTTTATACATCGGCGAGATCACTACAGTCGAAAGAACTGTTAAAAAAAAAAAAAATAAAAAAAATAAAAAAATAAAAATAAAACGAAAACAATAAAACGTACAAGTTTTCTTGTAAGTAGATGCGGGCTATGGCACGGAACGGTTTGCTTCGAATTTTCTCTACATCTCTCTTTCTGTGTATCTCGATTCAAGCGCATATCGTTCTCCCGACGTTTGATCGTCGATATTATTCCATTCACTTTAACTTTTTCCTTTATAATTAATATTATTTTCATACAAAATTGCACGCACCATTCACTTCAAGCTCTATCACCCATGCATGCGGTACTGCTCCTTCAATGATATTAATGATTTTACTTTTTAATATTAATATTAATGTTATTATCAACATTATTATTACTATTATTAGTATTATTATAACTATTAATAATATTAATGTTTTTATTATAATACACGACTTGACGATCAATGTGCAGAAAGTTCGTGGCTCGAGTTTTGCTTCAGATCCCTCCTCACGACTCTAGTTTTACAATGTCATCATACTGCTCTACGTAATTTTCTGAATGAAAAAATTTGTACTCTAGTATGATTCTTTTTTCTTTCATTCATCTTTATTCTCTCGCGCTCGGGAGAGCGCGGGACTCTTAAATCAATTTTTTTTTTCATTTAAAAATTGTTTCTTCACGTAATAATAGAGAGCTTCAAGGCAAGAAGTGGTTTCTTTGTACCAATCATTAACTTGATTTTTGTTCGGAGCCTTAAGTCTTTGACCGCGAGATCGAATCTTCTTCTTTAACAATACGTCTCTTAAATTTATCAACGTATTTTCCGTATATGTATTCGTTAAAACTCTGCGAATGCGGCAGATGAAACTTGTTCACCGATCCGAATGTGGAAATTTTTATCTTCAAATATTTCCACCTCAGACTTAATGTTTCGTATACAAGTTGATTTTTTCTTTCTCTCAAGACAATATTATAATGCTTTAACCGTATACAAATTCGTTTCATCATCGTTTATTTCCCCATTTAACCGCGCTATCGTAAATTCTGTATAGTCAAGCCTTTTCGGAGCTAAAAAAATTAATTCCTTGGCCGCCTTGACCAGAAAATATCTGCGCGTCTTTTTTTCGTATCGATACTTAAGAGCTACGATTAGTATACTCAGAGTATTGTATACAGCATTTTATTTGCGAAAATTTCTAGCTTTAAAACTACCCGTCGTAAATGTTTATCTCTGTCAGTCACTCGGTTCCACACACACGCGCTCACTCAAACGGATTCTCTCTTGGACTTGTATTCCTTTTACACGATACTTATCATTATTTAACATAAGAGATTTCATGAAATTCCTCACGGTTGCGTATCAATCTTTTCTCGAAAACGGGGTCACGCGACTAACCGAAGTATCACCAAGTGCGTAGGCGAATTCAGCTCACACGTGTTTCTGCTGTATGTGAGAACCCCTCTCGCGTATGCATTAAAGTAGGAACTACTTTACATTCGTATACTCGACATCTTAACTACTTTTCCTCCGGGATAAAGTAGAAAATGGCAAGAATCTTAATATTTCATTTGATCGGCAACCGAGATTTTGAGTCTCTGTTATCTTGATATAGAGTGCGCGTGAGAACCACCGATTCCGCATGGTATCGCGCGTCGAGCTGTCCGGCAAGCTCTGCGTCAGTGAAACGTTGATATCGCGTCATTGTGGACGAATACATAAAAAGCATCTCGTCTCCGGATGAGCCTGTGCACGCCGTGTTCTCCGAGAAATAATAAAAACGAAAAGTCAGACGTGCTTAGCGCGACGATTAAAACAAGATCTCAGTTGGAGAGAAAGTCTCGTCTGCGTTTGGTCTGGCGAGGAGGGAAGGGCGAGGATTCGCCGTGGCTCGAGAGTTCGAGGGCGGATCACTCGGCCTTGACGACCTCGGGCTCGTCGGTCTCGCTGAAGTCGTCCTCCTCGCCGGCGGACGAGTCGCCGGCCTCGTGCATCCGGTCGTCGTGCAGCAGGCCCCTGCCCTCGTCGCGGCCGATCATGGGGTAGTCCTCGGCGAGGAGGCCGCCGCGCCCGGCGAGCTTGTCCATCGCGCTCATGTGGGCCATCTTGGCGTGGGCGGCCGCGTAGGCGGCCGCCTGCTCGTGGGTGAGGTTCATCGCTCCCATGCCCGAGTTCTCGGCGATGAACTGGAGGAAGGTGTCGACGATGGCCGAGCCCGTGGCGGTGTGCTGCTGGCCGAGGCTGGCCTGCTGCTGGAACGGAGCCGTCTGGGGCTCGCGGCTGGCGGCCGCCGCGGCGGCCTGGAGGGACTCGAGGGACTTGGCGGCGATGGCCGCCGGCGTGGACTTGCCGTTGTTGTTGCCCTGGCTCTGGTGCGCGTGGTTGCCGTTGTGGCCGGCCGGCAGCTTCGTTATCACTGTGTTGTTGTTGGGCGTGGGCGAGCCGTACCTGCGAGACAGAGCGGAGTCTTATAATATATATAGCTCTACGAGCAAGTGCGCGGAGCGAGCGGACGACTTACCTCAGGCTGAGCGGCAGAGTGAGGTCCTCGGGATCGTCGCCCCCGCAGAGCGAGCTGCCCGCCTCGGAGGGCGCGCCCCTGGGGATCTCGAGCCTCATGTCGCCGCGGCGGGGCCCGGTCGGGCTGGCCCGCGCCCTCAGCTCGGCGGGACTGACCTTGACCCCGGCTTTGGCCAGGAGCCTCGAGGCCAGGTCGGGGTCGAAGGGACTGGGCATGGGCAGGACCGGCAGATCCTTGGTGCTGATTCCCCGATGCTGGCGCGACATGTGCGAGTGCAGGGAGTTCCGGGACTTGGCCACCGTGCCGCAGAGGACGCACCGGTAGCCCGGGCAGATGGTGTGCTTGTCCTCGAGGTGGGTGCGCAGCGTGTGCGCCGATCGGTAGATCTTGCCGCACTTCGGGCAGGGCCGCGGATCCGTGGCTCGCACTCGTAGTATGTCGATGCTGCGCCGACCTGCGGAGAGAGATCAATGCCTTCGTTAGATTATCGCTCGGTGTCGTGCCAATGCAACGGAAGAGAGATAATTATCAAGCGTTACCTAATCACAGCGAGTACACATCCGAATCCGCATAGAGTTATATTTACGTACATTGTGGGAAATAAGTGAAAGAAAGAAAGAAAGTGTATAGGAAGGTCGTGTGTCTAAGTCTATTATAAAGCACGTGCCTTTCATTGAACTATAACGCACAACATCAGCTCGGTTTTCACTAAATACCTTTTTATTATACAAAGCATTATTGAAATAGTACAACTTCTTTGCTCTTGCATTATTTCTCCGTTTCTCGCATATATTTTATGTATAATAGTGTTTTATGCACAAGCCAGCGCTCATCTCTCTCTCTCTCTCTCACTCGCTCGCTCGCTCACTTTCTCTTCAATCTAAAATAGTGCGCGCACCTTAATTCTATCTACACAACGTGCGTCACTCGCACACTTGGCGACGCACGTTACTTTTTCGAATTTCATATATATATATATATAAACGTGCACGCGAGCACGCGACGGCGCTCCGGCGCTCGAAGGGCAAAATAAATAACTCGCACCGTACCCGCGATCCTCGGACCGGGTCTTTCGATTTTCAGTTTTCTATACATCACGTATATCGTACATTACACAATAATCCCGAGGTATAATAATTTAGCCGCGCGCGGCTTCGGGCGCCGGAGCCGTCCTGCGCGCGGTAACGACGCAATAATAATAATAATATAATCGAGGGGGGGGGGAGTCGTCTCCTCGGCGGTTTTTGGAAAAGTTGCGACGCAGAAACGTCTCCCCCTAGTACACAGTATATGTATATATTTCAGCCGTCGCTTCTACATAGTAACTTTACGAGCTTTACTCACTCGCGTTATACAGCCGATCCGCGAACGCAATTGTTTCTGTGTCTCTGTGTGCTTGCATGTATGTGTGTGTGTGTGTGTGTGTGTGCGTGCGACTGTCAAGAAGACTGTATAGCTGTATACACTCGTTTCTTTACGCGAAATACTGACGGATATAACGCAGGGTCGTAGAAAAATAAGGCTAGGCGAATTATTATGGGATCGACGACGCGCTGTTATACATTATACTTTTTAATTTTCTTCTCCCCTACTTTTGCAGTTCTTTTCTTTGTTTTTTTACACGTACGTATATAATGTTTGAGCCTCTTTCGCGACTGCGCACTTTTTTTGTTCGTTTTTTTTTTTTATAATCGTGTCCGCGGTGATGCGATTCGTACAGTACGATTTATAATATTCTATATGTTCTACATTATTGTAATATGCGGAGCGTTTACGTGTGTGCATCTGTGTGGGTGTGTGTAATTGTACGTGTGTGTGTGTGTGTGTGTGTGTGTGTGGGTGTGTCGAGCGCGCGTCGCTTATGGTTTGCAATTCTATATATAATAGCTATACACATAGTCCTGTTTGATATATATCAGTCTAAGAGAACCGATGCCTCACCGGTACTTTTACATATCATTTATATAACGCGTGTGTTGTGTCTATTAGTAGGTCATCGTTAATAAAAAAATTAAAAAACTCTAGATATACCCTCCCTTTAGACATTATCGTTTTCCTTTTCTCTCTCTCGCTCTCAAGTCTCTTGCACCACGCTCATTTTTTTTTTCTCTCGCTCGCTCGTACACACACGCTGGCACTCGCTCACGTACACGCACATCGCAGACTCGCGCATCGCGCTCATACGAAATTTCTCGCGTTCTTTTATTTTTACTTTAATAGTCGCCTTACACAACTGTATATATATATAATATATATTTATGTGTATATATATATTTATATATTCTAGAATCTCTAAGTCTTAAAGCTATCTTGTTGTAGCGTAAGGCTGGCTTACTCAGCTTGGAGGAACATTGTTTTTCGCGATATATTAATTTCAACGTGTTTTTTTTTTCATTTATTTCATTAATTTTCCACTTTTTTCTATCTCGCACTTCGAACTAGTGTGCACTAAGTACAGTCTAACTCTATAAACTTTGCACTGTACAAAGTCGCATTTTTCGCTCTCCCTCTCTCTCTCTCTCCCTCCCTCTCGAATATATATATTTATTTATTTTTGTTCTCCTATATAATAATATCGTCATACGTGTATACATATCTGCGTTTAGTCAATATATATATTTATAGATCAATATATTTCTCTTCTCCTCGGACTCGTATCTCGCCTATCGCAATATATCTCTGGTATGTACACAGGAGCCGTAAGTGTGTCTCTGTGGGTGTGTGTGTGTGTGTGTGGCGTATAATAAGATTGTGTGTCTGTGTGTGTCGCGTAGTTTATAGGTCTGTGCGCTTTCTACAATCAGGAGACAGGTCGGAGATGAACCGAGAGAGTTGTCGAAGAAAGCTTTGTTTTTTCCATTATTCTCTATATGTACATGACGCGACGTCGGAATCGCGAGTCGTTCGCTCTATAAGAAACGAATCAAGTTATACAGTATAACGACGTACAAACTTACGTTGCGCGGCGGCGGCGGCGTACGCGCGTCTATATAAGGATTATAAGCGAAGGAATTAAAAAAAATCACAGAAAGCATAATTGTATGAAGAGCCGAAAGGGGGGTGGGGCGGGTGGGGGGGTCGTGGTGGGGGGGGGGGGGTGAACGCAGGACAGTCTCGCCTAGACGTAGGTCCAGCGCAGAGTCTTGATCTGGTCCCACTGTACGGGATGCTTGAGCCGCATGTGGTTGCGCACGCTGTTGGGATGCGAGAAGGTCTTGGCGCAGGAGGTGACGGGGCAGGTGGGCGAGTCCCTCGGATAGTGCTGGTCGAGGTGGGCCCTCATGCCCGTGATGTCCTGGATGACCCGGGTGCAGAGCGGGCACCTGAAGCCGGACTGGCGCTGCTGCTGCCGGTAGTCCGCCTGGGCAGCCTGCTGCTGTTGCTGCTGCTGCTGCTGCTGCTGCTGGGCTACGCGCACGTGATACTTGGAGGCCGGGTCCAGCTGCTGCTGCTGCTGCTGGTGCTGCTGCTGTAGCTGGTGCCGATGCCTGCTCTGCTGGCTGTGGTGGTGGTAAGAAGCGTCCCCTGCCTCATCGAGCCCGTGATCTGGAACCACCACCACACCAACGTTACGTACACCGCCAGCCAGCACCGAGTGTTTTTTTTTTTTAATGGGTGGGTTTGTTGGGGAGGATGTTATTTGCACGCCCTCGTTCTCTCTCTCTCTTTCTCTCTCTTTTTCTCTCTCTCTCTCTCTCCCTCTCTCCCTCGAGATCCTCTTGCGTGCAAGTGCGGCTATGCGTATGCGTGGCAAACTGCGACGACGACGACGACGACGACGTGCAAGTAACATTAAACAGCTCTTTCTTTCGTTCGTTTCTCGATAGAGGTGATCGTACATTGGCACGAGTATATAGCAGTGTAACGCGTCATTCGCGCTACGGTCTACCGCGTGCAGAGAGGCGGTGGTGGTGGTGGTGGGGGGGGGGGGGCGGGGGCGGGGGCTATAAGTGTACTTTTTATTGTATGCAGTAGAGTGGTATAGAGTACGTGTGGCAATGTCTGGTCGTGAGACACGGGGGAAGACTGCTCAATGCGGCTGTTGCGGCTGCTGTTGCTGGGCGTTGGTGGCGGTGGCGGTGGCGAGGCTGGGCCGCTGGTGGATGCCGTGGGCCTGGAGCTGGTGGTTGATGAGGTAGTGCTTGGTCTTGCAGCGCTTGCCGCAGACGTTGCACTGGGGCCAGGTGTCGGGCGGCGGCCAGTTCGAGTGGACGTTCTTGACGTGCTGGCGCAGATTGCTGGGCGAGGAGTAGCTGCGGCCGCAGTAGCGGCAGACGGGACGGAGGTCCTCGTGGCGCAGGGCCGTGTACAGTCGCGCGAAATTCTCGGCCACCGCTGCGGATGATGCTAGCGCCGCCGTAGTGCTCTCCTCCCTCTTGGGTAGAACCGATCCTACAACCAGGACGTGCCCCACGTCAACGTTTCTCTCTCTCTCTCTCTCTCTCTCTCTCTCTCTCGCAACATTTCTCTCACGCACAACTATGATTTTCTTTTCATTTTGCTAAATTTTGCTTAATCTCTCGGATGCATTCAAGCGGTCTACTCTCGTACTCTCAGGGCATGCCCGGTTGTAGGATAGTGTACTTTTCTAGTTTTTTTTTTTTTTTTTTTAAATCGTTTCGTTTCTCTCTTCTGCGCTTCTTTATATCTTTTTTTGTCAGTTATTTTCGCTTCTCTCTCTTTTTTTTGTCTCGTGTACATGCTGTGACTATTACGTCTAATGTCTCTTCGCAGCTCGCTCTCTTGCACATGTCACGCATATAATACGCTTTATTCTCTCTTTTTTATTTGTTGTACACAATCGAAGCCTCGGCGCCGTGTGTGTGCGCGCGTATACGACGAGGAGAAAACAAAAAGAGTGTATTAGAGAGAAGAGAACGTGTAGACTGTAGAAGTATAGAAGGAGGAAATAAGAAAAGAAACGTTAAGTGAAAGAAATGGGGGGGGGGAGAAGGGGGTGGGGTGGTAGGTGGAGGGGGGCACAAGGAGCGTCGTGTGCAAACTACGTAAGAAGCGGTAGCCTCGGTATTGATCTATTCCTCTGCGCCTCTCCTCGTTATGACTATCACTCCTACGAATCTTTGAGCAGACCTCACCCATTTCTCTCTCTCTCTCTCTCTCTCTCGAACCCCCTACGACTTAGTGCGTCGTGTATCTACTACCCTCGGCTGTTCTTACGTCAAACGCCTTCAGACGAGAATTTCGGTAGGAATCACGCGACTGTAATGCCCCGACTTATCATTATATTCTACTCGGCTCTAATTGCGTGTATATCCATACGCATTTCTCTCTCGCTCTCGTTCTCTCTCTCTCTCTCTCTCTCTCTCTCTCTCTCTCTCTCTCTCACCTTCGCGGCGGAATCAAATTCGAAATAGGAAAAAAGCGAAGGCGAGCTTGATTTATGGTCGCGGGATGTAGGGAGAGTACCGAGCCGGCAATCTATTAGAATTACTCGAGCGTGTAGTTGGAACGGAAAAGTATTTGATGTATATACGAGAAGCTTCCTCTCTCTCTCTCTCTCTCTCTCCTTCTCTATCTTTCTCTCTCCCTGTGTATAGCGCATATAGCGGAGAATTCAACACCTACACAAGAAGAGACTTCAATCCCGAGTTTTAGGGGAGAATTGCCCAGGACAGTTGCGTAACGCCCCGCAGTTCGCTACGGCTAATTAATATTAATATTGCACTATTGTCTCTTCGACTTGCGACGACAACGCGGCATCAATTTCACTCTGCAATTTGGCGCGGACTGCTTGTGTGTCCTAGGAAAAGGAAGAAGTTGTATATAGCCTCGCAAATCTAGCACCGATTTCACAGCCTGATTACAATTTCTTTTTTTCTTTCGATGAGTCTAGTCCTTTACCATTACAGTAAACACGTTCACGCGGAACTTGCGAACTTTCGATTGCTCATAATTCACTGGCGAAGGATTAAACTCGTCGAAAAGATTGCTACCCAGTCTTAAGCATTTCAACGATATGGACGTTTGCGCAGCTCTTTCCATGCCTATAAAGTTTGCACAACACGGATAAATTTATACTGATACTTTGATATTTATCAGAAATGCGAATCGAACGTGTGCCAACTTTTTCCTTCTCGTGTATACGCGATATCGAGTTAGGCAACGACCAACTCCATTATATAATTCGGTTTCTCGCAGCGTCAATCAAGAATGAAGACACATCCAAAATGGCTGTACGCGTCGTGCTGGGCAAGTCTTCCCTCTGCACCCTTCGTTGAAAAGGAAAAAAAAGCGCAATTTTTTCCACAAATTTTTTCCAGAATCGTCTCCTCCGAAATTCGGAAACGCGAAAACCGCATAGAGAACGATGAACGAGAAGAGCAAGAAGAATCGGACGCGTCGAAAATCCGAGAGACAAGCTCTCGAGAGAGCGAAGCTCGAATAATATTACAAAAAGAGAGAAAAAAGAGAGAAAATGTAGGGGGGGGGGGTGGGGGATCGGGAGGAAGCGAAAAGATCTCTCCTCGCGGCGCGCAATATCCAACGATGCGCGCGCGGGGGGGGGGGGGAAGTTTAATTTAGCCGGTCGTCGGGCAAATCGATCGACGGCTTTTATTTACGAGTCGCGTGTGCGCGCAGAGCCGGGAAAAATAATGCAGCGCCGCGCGCGCGCACGTGTCACGCACCCACACGAGCGCGCGAAAAAATGCGGGGGAGGCTACACACGCGCGCACGCACACGAACGCACGTATACGCGCGCATATACGCAATACGCATGTATATAGCGTGCAGAGAGCCGACGCCCAATGGCTGTCAGTCTAGCGCTTGCAATCGATAGTTTTCAAATCTCCGGCGCGCGGAAATCTTCCGATTTGCATAATCGAGCGCGCGCGTGTGTGTGTGTGTGCGCGCGCGCGGGGCAGAGGGGGCGGGAGAAGCCGAGCGCTTCAATATTACAGTTCGAATTCGGCTTTCCACTCTCTCTCTCTCTCTCTCTCTCTCTCTCTCTGGACTTTTATATCGAATTCCGAAGGGACAGTGCGCGAGTAATGGCCAAGTTGGTCACTCTCTCTCTCTCTCTCTCTACGTTTTCGTGCTAACTTTTCACCCCCTTTTTTGTTTGGCTTTTTTCTCCGCCTCCCGCTCTCACTTTTTTTTTTTGTTCGAGGAAAGCTCTCGGCTGATCTCGTTTCAGGAGCCACGCGTTCCTCCTAATGGACGCGGGACGAGCGATACGAGATATCCGCTGAATTACCCGGCGTTTCTTTTTTTTTTTCCTCCTCGACGGCGCGCGCGCGTGTACGTATATATACGCGCGGAGGGAGGAGATTCGATTTTCGGGAATTGATCCCCCCGAAACACTGTATACGTATATGTAGAGAGGATTTTCCGGACTCTGTGTGTGCGACGTATTCCGCGGGTGGAGGAGGAGGCGGCGGCGGCGGCGGCGGCGGGCGGCTTCCCGAGGAAAACAAAAGGCGATTCTCGTTACGCAAGACGCGCAGGGCGTGTACAGTGTGGCGTAAAATCGATGCCGGCAGCAGCAGCAGCAGCAGCAGCTTGGGATCACTTATGTCGGGTCACGTCTTTAATAAAGCCCGGGGTCCGGCCGCAGGACTACGCGCAATCAATCTTCCTCTCCTCTCTCTCTCTCTCTCTCTGCGCGCTCGCAAGCTGCATTCGCAATATCTATGCTGTACACACATAAGTGTGTGTGTGTGTAATGTGTATATACGTATACAGGCGCACGTGTACATCACCTAGAGTCGAGCGAATTAGACATTCCTCGAGTATACAGTCTCCGCCTACTTTTTTTTTCTCCCTCTCTTTCTCTCTCTCTCTCTCTCTCTCTCTCTCTCTCTCTCTCTCTCTCTCTCTCTCGGCTGCCGCGTGTGCGCGCCTGGAAAAATGGGGCCGATTTATCGGGGAAGCTTTAATTTCGTGGAGAACAAACGAGCCCGAGCTTAATCCCGAGTCGAGGAGGAGCTGGAGGAGGAAGCGCAATTGTCATTTGTCGAAGGGACGACGCGCCTCGGGTTTATACACGTATATACGCGCGGGAGAGGTCCACGCGGGAGATAAGATGAGGGATACATCTGCGGGGGTGCGCGCATCCGTCTTCCGTCCGGCTTATCTTGCCGCTCTGACTTTTTATACTATGCAATTATAGACGCGTCGCGTTTTGCAGCGCCGATGCCGGGAGACGAGACGGAAATTCACTTCGTTATTATAATGGGAGCAGGAGAGAAAGAGGGAGGGGGGGGGAGGGAGAGAGAGAGAGAAAGATGCCTTCCGGGATTTTCGCTCGGCGCTTTCAATTAAAGTCTCAAAGTTTTAATTAAAGCCCGTGCGCTGCGCTGCAGCGCGCGAAATTCAACTTCTCGAAATTAACCGGGGGGCCCGCGCGGATTGAAAAAAATTCATCCGCTCGACTGAGTGAGAGAGAGAGAGAGAATACATTGCGCACACGCGCGCTTGGAGTGAAAACTCGATGAATCAAGAGCGGTAACTCTCTCTCTCTCTCTCTCTCTCTCTTCTCTCTAATGACTTATCGATTTTTCATCAGTCTAATGGAAGATCTCTAAGCTAGCCTCTGTGTATCTCGCCTCGTCTTCGCAGTCCTTGGCTCGTCTCCGATGCAGCGCGGGGGGGCTGCGCCGAGAAAAAGAGGTTAAGAGAATGAAAGTGTAGCCCCGCGCGCAGTTTGACGAGCGCGCCTCTGTCTCTCGCGGTATATAGAGCCAGAACCACCGCACGCACACCTATACACGCGTATATATATATTGAAAGCCGCGCCCCACCGGCAACGACTTCCATTTCCTTTCCATTTCCTTATTTCTTTCTCGCGGCTCTCTCTCTCTCTCTCTTTCTCTGCTCCTCTTTCCACCCCCCCCCCCTCGGCCGCCGCAGCAAAGCCGAATATTCCCAAAAGTTTTTCAACTCACTCCCGCGCGTGTAAGCTCGAAAGCTCTCCGTATAGTGGTTCCTCATCGCCGGGATATATATATATATGTCTGTGCGTGCGTATGTACGTCGGACACACACGTACCTACGCACACGCGTAGATATACGCACATCTCTCTTTCTCTCTTTTCTCGAGTAAAGCTCGGAGAGCTTACGCCTATATGCTCTCGGCTTTCAAATCGAACGCGGCTGATGGATGCGATTCCTGCGCGGGGTGGCAGTGAGAGAGAAGAGAGAGAGAGAGAGACGAGAGAAAGGGAGCGAGAGAGAGAGAGAGATAGAAGCCGGAAATCATTGGCCGACTCTCCCTTTTTATGCCTCTCGCTCGCTCTCTTTTCTCGGGCAGCCGAAGCTCGAAGCGAGTAACCGAGCCGAGCTTTTGGGGTGAAAAGGCTGCGGCGGCGGCGGCGGCGGCTCCAGCTGCAACGAGGGCGCGCAGATATCGAACGCAGAGCAGACCCCCCCCCCCTCCCCCACCCCACACCGCCGCTAGTACGATTTTCTGCAGTCGAGCACACGTGCACACACACACGCGCAAACACACGGACAGACAGAGACAGAGACACGTTATAGAGACTCGGGGATCTCTCTCTCTCTCTCTCTTTAAAATTCAGCTGCAGGCAGGCAGCTCGCGCGTGAAAGAGCGCCGGGAGAGCGAAGAGGGGCAGCAGCGCCGCTTGGTGGGGGAGATATCATTAGAAAGAACGGGCGGACGATGCGCGGAATACGAATGCTCCGGGGGAGAAGAAGGCGAACGAGAGAGAGAGAGAGAGAGAGAGAGATAGATAGAGAGAATCGCGAAAGTGGAAGAAGAAGAGGAAGACGAAGAAGAAGAAGAAGAAGCAGCCGATAGACTCGGTTAGAGAGCAAGAGAGAGGGGGAAAGAGCATAGACGGGGGAGGAGAGTACACAGTCGACGGAGGGGAGGTGTACGCGAGAGAGAGAGAGAAAGAGCGAGAGAAGGCGTTGTTTGTTGAATCGCGGAGATCAATACGATGTACTAGCGGAGCACTAGTCGTCGCGCGCTCCGTCTCCGTCTCGCTCGCTCTCGCGTGCGCGGGGCGGCCTATCTCTGCGGGCTCGGGCGCGAAGGGAGGCTCTATCGGTGGGCGGGCGGCGACGTCGACGACGACGACGACGACGACGACGACGACGACGCTGACGACGGCGGCGGCGGCGACGCAACTGGAACACTTATCTCCGTGCGAGCTCTCGCCATGACTCGGCTTTGCGCAAGATTGCATTCGTACAGGCTAAGCTGGCTGATCGGCTAAAATAGAGAATGGCCAGACGACGAGTGCGCGGACTGCGCGTATCATTGCTGTTTCTCCTCGGCGCTCCAGCGTTCGGGGAACTGGAGCTGCTGCGGCTGCGACGACGGCTGACTGCTCGTCGTGGCGAATTGCGCGACGTTGAGCTGCTGGTGCTGCTGGGCCTGAGCGTGGGTCTGCATCTGGTAGACGGGGTAGCTCTTGCGCTTGCGGATCCCGTGCATCGAGAGCAGGTGGATCTGCAGGTACTGCTTGGTCTTGAACTGCTTGGAGCAGACGTGGCAGGAGATGTACTCGGTCTGGACCGTGTGCACGTTGACGATGTGCTGCTTGAGGTTGGAGTTGTTGGAGTAGATCTTGCCGCACTCGGGGCACTTGGGCTTGCCCTGCAGGCTGTTCACGTCCTGCATCTGGTGCTGCTGGAAGGGATGCAGCAGCGCCAGCTCCTCGATCTTCTTCTTCGCGCACGACTGCAGCATGAGATTCAGCTCGCTCGTCTGCTTGTGCTGCTGGAGGCTCTGCAGGTTGTTCTGGAGCTTCTGGTGCATGATCGTCAGCTGTTCGGGATTGAGGCTGCTCAGGGCGTTGAGAGCCTGCTGCTGCTGCGACTGTTGTTGGCTGGTGGTCGGCTGCTGCTGCTGCTGCTGCTGCTGCTGCTGATGCTGCTGCTGCTGCTGCTGCTGCTGCAGACCCGCCGCTGAAGCTTCGGGCTGCCTCGAGTTGCCGGCGGCGAGCCAGGCGGAGCAGGAGCTGGAGCCGGAACCCTCGCCAGCCGAGGGCTGCCACCGCCCTGGAACCACCAGCCAATTTTCAGTCCTCAGCCAAGCTCGAGCGATCCCTTAAACACTAAACTCTCTTCTCTTCCTTTCGCATTTTTTTTTTCACGCGCGCGCGCATCTCTAACGCACGCACTCGTACTGTCATGCGGTCTGACTTGTCTCTCGCGACGGTCTCTCTCTCTCTCCCTCGCACGCGCGCACACGCACACTCCTCGTCAATCCCGCCGCACAGCCCCCCGAGGGAACGGAGAGAGACCGCGATTGATTCGACTGTCCCAGCAGTGGATGCGCCTCAATTTTGCTCGTTTACGCATTGTGTATACATATCGTGTGTACGCTCGCTGCATTGTACGCAGATGTGTATCGATCATCGTTACAAGTTCGACGGCGACGACGACGACGACGCACGATGTGTGATTTTCGGCGATTGGCGCTGACTGTGTTACAGTCGTAAACATCAGAGAGGCGAGAATGTATTAAAAAAAAAAAAAAGAACATGAGGAGAAGGGGGAGCTGAGAGAAAAACGGAATTGAGAGGTACGAGAGTTCCATGCATTCAACGCAACAACGAGAGATCAGAGTTGTACGGAGGAATGGCGGGAGGACAACTAGTTTAGGCTACGACCGTTAGAATGGATTATTGTATGTAAAGTTGAGCGATGCCGTGAGACTCACCGTAGTTCGGGTCCTGGTTCGCCGCGTGTATCCCCGACGGTCCCGGCATCAGTCCTTCAATCGACAAACAACAACAAGAGCACAACGAGCGTTAGAAACTTGCTGATCTCGCGGCGGCTTTTCTCGGCTGCAGCACAAATGAAAATACTCACCTTGGAGGCCGAGAAGCGCGGCGGGAAAGGTGCTGCGGTGGTGTTCCAGGGAGTCGTTGAGGAGTTCGCTGGGCTCGGTCTTCACCGAGTTGAGGATGCTGTCGTTGTTGGAGGTGTCCTCCTCGTTGTCCGAGATGGAGTTCGAGTCCTCGCCCGTCGATTGTGCCTGCGCCCAAGCCAACAGCCAAATTCAAGCCCCCCGCATACCTCGTGTGTACATTGTATATATATAGGCGCGCGTATAACGAAAAGTGCACGTACCTGAACGTTATTCGCGGAGGGCGTGAGTATCGTGGGTCCGCCCTCGAGGGCCTGTCCCAGCAGGGACTCCTGGAGATCGGACTTTGACTCGACGTGGTTGCCCATGTGCGGCGAGTAGCTCCTCGGCCGTTTCTCCGGGGGTGGGCTCATCCCGCTGTCGTTGAGCTCCGTCCTCCCGTTGTCCTGCCAGGGATTCCGCGGCGTCGCCTGCGCGCATTCGCGGGAGATAAGATTGCGACGGGAGAAAGAAAAGCAAGTATAGCGGTCGCGCAGAGCCGCGACCGAAGCAAGCGCTCGACTTACCGGCGCGCTCGCGTTGTTCCCGCTGCCGGTCCCAGAGGCCGCCGGCAATTTCGAGGCGGCGGCGCCGCTGTTGACGTCCGCGAGGCCGCGCACCTGCAGCATCTGCGCCGTCTTGAGGAAGGCCGCCAACTGCTCCTGCCCGACGTGGACCTCGCCGTGGTACATGAAGCGCAGCAGCGACTCCATGTCCGAGCTCGCCACGTCCCTCAGTATGACGATCGGGTGCTGGCATGGATTCGCCTGCGGAGCGGCGACCCCGAGCAAGGAGACGAGCGGAAAGAATTGCGTTTGATTAATTGCGCGCAATATGCCGCGAGGCTCCTGCGCGTGTACAGCTCACGAGCAATTAACGCGCGCTCGCGGCCACTTTTTTTCTCCGTCGCTACGCGCACACATATAACCGAGCGATAATCGGCGCTTTTATTGAATGTCCGCGGCGGCGAGTCAGTGAGACACAGCCCCCGAGATTGTCATGCTCTATTTGGGCGCTCGTTTGGGCGCGTGGCAACCGAATGCGCCGCCGCTGTATACGCCTTTTCGTGAATAGCTCGATCGCCGAGAGCCTCGCGCCGGCCTACTCTGGAAAAGAGCGAAGAAAGCCGAGAAAAAAAAAACGGGAGAGAGAGAGAATCGCCTGGACCGCTCCGCTCCGTTTGAATGACGTAAATGAGACGATTATCTGCAATTAAACTTGTATATATATATACGTCAGCGCGTACACGCACGCACTCACTCTCTTTCTCTCCTTCTCTCGGCGGTTAATCGACGCCGATGGAGAAAGATAGTTCGCAGAGCCGGAGCTGCTGTGTATATGTCCCTCGCTCTCTCTCTCGGGATAAACGTATACATATATGTGTATACAGTATTAGGCGTACAAGTTAATGCCTACGTACGCGCGCGTCTGCGTTTTGCATACACTCGAGCGACCTATATTTATTAACGCCTTTTTTCACAATCTCGCGCTCTTTTGCGCGGCGGCGGCATGCGATCATCGTTATACGCGTTAGGCAAGTCGGAGGCGGACGGGTATACAGGCGCACGCGAGCGAGCGCAGAGCGCGAGGAATGAGCGAGTCGAAAAATATTCGTCGAACAATGTTGTGCGCGTAATGGGTTTTTCGAATGTATGTACGAGGAATATTCCGCACGAAATATTGAGGTCTCCGAAAATTCTTTATTTTCGTGGATACACCTGTCGGACTGTTGAAGCACTGGCTTCGTTTCGTAGATCATTTGAAAAAAAAGCAAGTATCTATTTTTTACGAAATACAGAGTTTTTCCATCTACTGATCCAGTCATGTGTTTGTAACTTTTAAGTTGAAGCTCTTTTCTCCTACTTTCTTGTTATTTGGTCTAAATTTATTATGAAGAATGCTATATATGCATGGAACGAAAAAAGGCTTCGAATAAATAAAAAGTAGAAAAAAAGACCTTTAATTGGAGCTGGCAATCGTTACAAGCGAATGCATAGATCAAAAGTTGTATAGGGAATTTTAAAAATGCTACTTTTGATGAGTGCATCCAATCTGGACCAATTTATATATTCAAATCAAAGATCCTTTAGGCTACTTTATTTTTATATACAAAAAAAATTCAAAATATCATAATACTATCCGACCGATGCAGTATTTTTAGTAAAAAGAGGAAAAATTCGCGTTATTCAGTTTTTTCAGTTATTTAGCCTGTAGCTCGTCGTCGGCACATAGGATTTCCTCTAGCAGACACCCAACTTTTTCTCGTTTCCAACGATCCATACGAATCGAAAGCGCAGCACATGGAGCGACGTAGGTGTGCCCTCGATAATAAAACAAGTTCAAATTTCGGGCGTGATAGACTGTGATTTTCGGTATATATAGAATTCCTCGTGTATATTCGAGTGCGTGGCACGCTAGGCCGTGAAAGAGAGCCGAGCAATTAAACGCAAGAATAACGCTCTGACGAAAATTATCGCCGCGCTCGACTTGTGTTAATAGAGTCAGCGAGACGCGACCGCAACGCGTATATAATAGATATTGGCCACTACTACTATTTCGTTTCTCTCCCATGCGGACGACGACTCGTATCTGTTCTGCGCGTATGGCATACGTATATATACACGATGATATGCATACGCGTATGTGTATATGCGCGTATATATACGTATTGTATGCGCGACGTAGATGGAACAGGAAAAAAGCGTAGAATGCTGGAAGCCAAGTCCAGATAAAGCGACGCGTTCGAATACCGCAGCGCGATTATTCCAAATTGTTCGGGGACCAGAGCGAGAGAGAGAGAGAGAGAGACTATGGCGCGAAGTTAATTGGAATAACTGGGATAACCAGAGCGCGAGCGTCTCGCGCGGCAAATTCTTATACCCGCGGCAATGTAATGTGTGAGCGATGCCGCCTCCGGAGGAGCTTCTCCCGTTGTGTATCGCACAGTAAAGGACTGGACGGTGAGAAAAAAAAAAGACGAGCGTTCGGCATTTTTCGTCACCGGAGTAGTAGAATCGCTGCCTCTCTCTCTCTCTCTGTCCGCCAGGGTACTTGCATTGCACCTCGAATTGCACACGAGTTGGCCTCTTTTCGCCGCGCGATCTACGGAGAGAGAGAGAGAGAGAGAGAGAGGGAGACGACTTATCGCTCGCTTCTGAGTTTCCGCAAAGAGGACGTCGAGTCTCCGGTGTTCGGAAGTTGGCGAGAGAGAGAGAGAGAGAGAGAGAGAAAAAAAAACCGATTTTTTTTTTCGTAAATCGGCTGTACGAAGTCGTCGCGGAACGTTATTTCTATTCTTTTCTTTTTTCCATCGCGTGTAATGGAATTAGTGTCCGCGCGCGCGCGCGCTTGGCTTATTGGATTTTCGAGAAAGTATATATCCCGAGCGAGCTACGCATACAGTCATACTGCAAAGGCAGACAACGACGACGACGAAAAAGAAAAATCGTTTGGCCAAAACAGAGCAATCATAGAGCTCGCTCGCTCTCGCTCGCGGTGAGCAGCTGCAGCCAAGCAAAGCGTATAAGTAGAAAAGTAGATATACGACTGCATGGTTTCTGATCCGGTTATGCATCGGCTCATGGCTTCTCTCTCTCTCTCTCTCTCCTTTGGTATACATGTCTAGCGTATCGCGTACAAGCGAGCGAAGGCATTCGCGTACATATACATACACTAGCATATACGAGTGAATACACGTATAGGCAGAGTCGCGCACAGGGACACACACAGACGCGGGGCAAAGAGAGTATCGTAAGTGCGTGCGCGCAGATTAGGCAAGCTTCGTACTTCAGCAGCTTCTCCCCCCACCGCGGGCCGGACAGCGCACACAATCGATACGCGCGTAAGTATGTGCGCGCCTCGCCTATAACGCGCCGCACGAGCAGCCCACACGCCGAATTCCACGACACTTTCTCTTTCGAGCGCGCGCGCGCGCGCGATTTACGCGCGCTTCTGTATATCCTCCCGACAAAAAACCGAGGAGTAAGAGAGCGACATTTTTTCCTTTTCCTTCTCTTTTTTCAAAAGCTCGCGCAGCTACACGCGTTTATGTACGCGTATGCGAGATGTATAGGAGAGGGAGAGCGTAGGCGCGTAAAAATACGAATCGGCAGAAGGCGCAAGTACGAGAGTCGCGGCGCGCGGAGCATCAACTTTCCAGACGTGGAATGCGCGCAACGACGCACTTCCGTTGATAAAAATATACACGAGCAAGCGGTGTAATGTGTCTCTCGGTGCGCGGCGGCGGCGGCGGCGGCGGCGGCCGCGTCGCTCGTCATATACATATATAACACACATACATACTCGTCCCGCGCGCGAGCGCTGCAATAATAGCTCTCCTATATACACTATACCTCTTTTCTCTTACTCTTGAACCTCGTGATTTGCGTGGGCTATATATATACGCGCACCTATATGCAATACGGCGTGTACGTATACCTTGTGTGTACTACAGCTACACGTAGGTAGTCCTCTCCGCGCGCGAGGAGAGCAATAAATACGAATCGCGAGATATAGATAAAAGCTGAAAACCGGATATGCTCTCTCTCGCACTCTCTGCGCTGCTCCGCTCGTGTCTTTTTTATTTCGAAGGTGTGCCCGTATGCGCGCGCGCCGTCTTAATTATTTATTGTCTACGTGCGGAGAGAGAAATATGGGGGGGGGGGGGAGAGAGAGTGGAAGATATGGAAAAATTGACGAGAGAGCGAGAGCTGAATGGGACTATACGCTTCTTGCGCAATGCCGGTAATTATATATGCGCTGATGGAAAGAGCCTCGAGGCGGCCCACGCGTCTCTCTCTCCCTGTATTATTCATCGGTTCTTTATTCTAAGCTAAATACGTTGTATATACATTTCGCTTTTCTCTCTCTCTCTCTCTCTCTCCTTCTCGGCTTTCGAGTGCATTAGAGCCGCGCGTATACGTGTGTATAACGGACAATGCGCTCATTAGCCTCGAGTTTCTCGTTTTTTCCGTCTCCATACACGCTTCATCCTGTATTTTGTATTATACGCACACACACACACACACACGATGTGGATAGTAGTCGCAGCCTATCTCTCGAAACACGAATCGAAGCACTGGCCCATCGAGTTTTACGACAGCCCTTTCGCCCCCCTCCCCCTTCCATCGGTCGAGTCCGAGATTTAGAGGCGATTGTCCGCATACACATAGGTGCGCACTAGCGGAAGTTACGATAAGAGCGCATTGCGCGTAATATACGCGTGTAAAGCTGTATGCGCACGGCTCGTCGGATATATACGAGCGAAAATTTTCGATCGAGAGCATTATATATACAGACGCAGCGCACGCGGTATAGTACGCGTACGCGCCTCGTATTTTCGAATCGTCCCAGATCGGATTACTCCTTTCCATAAAGGCGAGAGGGAAAGAGAAAGAGAGAGAGACTACTTAGCGACAGTGCGAGAGATGCGCAGAAATAATACACACGCGCGCGCGCGCACGAGCGCTACTCCCGCGGGCTATAATAGCCGGGAGGTCTAACTACTTTATAAATAGAGACCCTTTCGCGCGTTTATATTCAACGCGCGCAGTGTCCCTCTCTCTCTCTCTCTCTCCGCAATAATACCTACGTGACGTTATATATACTTGTGTACATAAAATACGAAAGCTTTTTCCGGGAATCTATTCGCGGGCGCGTATACGCAGCCGAGTGAGAGAGAGAGAGAGAGAGAGAGCGAGAGAAAAAAACTTTTAGCTCGATTAAAAGGCGTCACCGGCGTACACTCGCGCACTCGCGCACACGACAGTGTATACACTACGTATTACGGGCTTGCGAGAGCGAGCGGAGAGCCGTCATACGGGTAATAATAGCTTTCGGCCGGCTCGATTAATTGCTCGTTTCGCGCGCGCGAGCCGAGAGCCGCGCGCTTTATATACAATGCGAGATTTTCGCTATAATACACACGGCGTATAGAGTACGCTGCACACATCGCGATAATAGCGGCGTATTACGCTTGCGTACGCGTTACACAGCCGCATTGGCCGCACAATAATACATAAGCGCGTGCGTTAGTGTCTCTCGAGTAGAAAGCTCATATATACGTGTATAGCCGCGAGCTACTTTCGTCAATTTGCAAACTAAGTGAGAGAGGGACTATATATCGACAATGAATTCCGGAGCCGGTATGTTAATGCAGAAGGAGAGAGAGAGAGAGAGAGTAGAGGCGCATGTCTGTGCGCAGAGAGACGATCGCGGCAGTGACACAGGCATAGAAATTTTTTTCCACTCACGTATGAGCACAATACACACATACAGTATATATACGCGCTCGGCAGTCGGCACTCACTTACGCCTCCTTTATTTTTCGAATCATACGTGCTGCTGTTACTCCGTCCCTCTCTCTCTCTCTCTCTCTCTCTCGCTCTCGCTCCCGACGTCTTTAAAAGAGTATAGGAGAAGACGAAGAAGAAGAAGAAGCATCAGCAGAAAGCTCGTTCGAAGAAGTGCGCGCGCGTGCTCTCCTCTAATGGACCACGTCATCGGCGCGAATTTACGCGCGTCTCTCTCTCTCTCTCTCTCTCTCGAAATTAATATTGCTTCACATAGACGCTCTCTCGCGATTATTATTGTGTGCGCGTCTCCCGCTGCTTGCGACAAGTGCGACTAAATTAAGCAAATTAAGTTAAATTAACGCATGCGCGAGATAGCGCTCTCGCTCTCGCGCGATCTCTTATCTGGGGTTAAGATATTATTTTTAATATACAAACGCGCGCAAGAGAGAGAGAGAGAGAGAGAGAGAGAGGCGGATTATTATGCGTGTAGACGAGGGGCGGAGGTATACGTGTGTATACGTGCGAATTCGAGCCGACGACGACGACGTTGCGTATAGAAGGAGCTGAGCGCGCGATAAGACCGCGTGCGCGCGGACCAATTACATACTTACACGAGCACGTGAAAAATCGATCGGCCGTTACATTCGGCGATGACCCCGCGCCAGCGCCTCCACTATACACATGTGTAGGTCGCGCATATGCACGTGCCGCGGCGATAAGCGTGCATTCGCATCGTCGCGCGGAGCCATCACCGCGGGCCGAGCCGCTCCGATCGGAGTTAGCTTCTTAATGCCCTAATCTTATCGCCACCTCTCTCTCTCTCCCTCTCTTCCTCTCGCTTTACAATATCATGTAATGCGTATACACCAGAGATTTTTCGAAGAAAGTACGGGTACTGCGGCGAGCGCTGGGCAAAGTCGTGTAACGCGCGCGTCGGATTTTTCGAATATCTCGCGCGGTGCGGCCGCACATACACACGTGTAATATATACGTGCGCATATACGCGAGCGCGGCTGCAACGCCGCCGGCCGGGGCTAAACGCGGAGGAACAGTTCTCTCTTTCTCTTTTAATAATAGAATATGGAGCAGAGCGGTGTGCGTGTTGCTGCGGATCGGACATGCGGCTATACACTGCAGCATTGCACAATCGCGCGCGCGCGCGTGTAAGCGCCTCTCTTTCACTCGTCCCGCGACGAGAATAGCCATTCTTTTTACTCTCGCGAGCGGCCCTTTAAAAACCCGTGTATTTCGTCGCCCCCCACCCCGTTGCGTGGGTGGCACGTGCTCTCCCGCTCTCTAGACTCGTACGTATAGCAGCGCGAGCGCGGGGGGGTATATCGACTCGGCCCAGGCGATTACTATCGTTATAAAGCGTTCCCGCGGCGGCGGCGGCGGCGCTTACGAAATTTCACGGGATTATTTTCGTATTTTCCCATTCCGGCCTCCCGTGCGCGCGACGCTGATTTAGACGGATCGCGTGTACGCGTGTCGTCGCGCGAGTGTATACACAGGAGACGCACCGGCCGGCATTACTGAAACTCTCCCCCTCAAGAATATATACGGCTCTCTGCAATACGCGTTTAGATTGATGTCTACGCGTATAAGCTCGCGTTCTTTTTTTAAATCGATTTTCTCGAATTCGAAAAGTTCCGAGCGCGCGACGTATATATAGCGATGCGCAAGCGATTTCGTACACTCGGAGAAATTGTGGAGCAAGTCTTTACCGTGGCGTTCGTAAAAGATTTTTCACGATTTAGTAAACCGGACACCGGACTGTAAGTATATCAAAAAAATTACCGCATATACAGTGTTTTGTAAATTTTACCGGATAAAATTTTAGAAAAATAATTTTTTTGATATTCGCAGTCCGCGGCCGGATTACCAAGCACTATATGGTAAAATGTACTCTTCATTGTGCGCAATGTGCACAGAGCAGGACGAACCTTGAGTAGCCTGCGGAAGTAGGGGCTGCAGGCGGAGAGGACGACCTTGTGGGCGGTGAAGCTGCTGCTGTCGCAGGCGAGCGTCACGTCGACGAAGTCCTCCTCGTCGCGCAGGTGCCGGAAGCTGCTGAGAATGCTCGAGTGAAAGTCGTTCCAGCGGAGGGAGTACTGCTGCTCGCCGCTCGACGAGGACGATGAGGCCGCCATGGCGCCCGTCCCCCCGGGACCCACGGCCGAGGGCACCAGCGGTGCTATCGTGCTATCGCTTCTCCGCTACGCACTCGCTCTCTCTCTCTCTCTCTCTCTCTCTCTCTCTCTCTCTTTCTCTGCTCCCCTCCGCCTCCTGCGGCTCCGGGCCGTTTACGCTCCTGCTGCCGATCCTATTGCTGCTGCTGCTGCTGCTGCTGCGGCTGCTGGCGATGACACTGCGGGCTTCGTCGTCACCGGGCGGTTCCCAGAGTCTGCTGCTGCTGCTGCTGCTGCTTCTTGGCCGCTGAGTAGTCGTAGGGCTTCCTCCTCTGCAGCATACTCTCTCCAGCGCCGCGACGTTTCCTGCACCTGCGAATTGCCAAGGTTCCCTGGGTTAGGCTATAATGCAGCGCAATGATCCGTATGTTACACTATACGTATTACGCGTAGTGCGCGAGTCGCCGAGAAGAGATTGCCGTATCGGAGAGCTGCCGTCAGAATCGTAGAGCGACACGGACACATATGCACACACATAGAGAGAGATATATATACGCAGATACACGAGTATGTATACTGTACAATGTACATGGAAATCTCGACTGGCTATAGCACCGGTGCACTGAAACGGAAGTACACGTGTACTCTTGGATCTTCGCATCGTAACGATCGGCTTTCGCGCAGTCATCCAATTTAACTAATTTTCCTTTATATTCCTCTCCGCGCCTCATTAACCGTTCCTCATTGCGCGAGAAGCGGACTTTTTTCCGCGCGCACCACGTGTCTCTCTGCAACAATATATTATAGACGGGCTGCAGAACGAGCTTGCGAATTGTTTCGTCGATATTTCGACAGTGTGCGTGAAAGAAAGTTTTTTATCCTTCCTCTCTCTCTCTCTCTCTCTCTCTCTCTAGCGTCCAGTGTATATATATCGCGGCACATACGCACACGCGAAACACACGTGAATCTCTCCGGAGATATATCTAAATGGACCCACTGTAGTGCGAATCTCTCAGCTATACATGATTTTTCGCAATAATTTTCTGTGAATATACGTGCGATAAGTAATTGCGGTCTCGCGTAATCACGCCAGCGGATTTCATCAGTTGCGCAACTTTAAGCGGCGACCGAGGCGGCGGCGCAGCGCACACACCATATATACCGAGAGAGAGAGAGAGAGTATATTATATTCTCGGCGGCAGCAGCAATGTATATAGCGCGTAGTGTGCGGCCGCCACCGCCGCCGCCGCCGCCGCCGTATAGGCCGCTCGTAATCGTCGAAATTTCTTGATAATTGCTTATACACGCAAAAACATTTATTCCGTTCTTTTCCCTCTTGGGTCTATTAACCCCAATTTCGAATGTGTGTAATATATCTCGTCGTACGCACACTTATGCTAATTATAAACTAAACTGATTCGACTCCGGATAATACGAAGCGCCTCGCTCGCGATCTCCGCAGCAGTGCGTATATACTATATACGCTATATACGTATATATGTATATTGTATAATTGTGTATGTATACACGACGTGTTACCCACACACACACACGTGCATACGCGCGTCCGCGCGTCTTGTACGAATTATTTTATCAGCGCGCTCAACGCGTCAACGATAGCAAGCGCGAACGTCCGTGTCGTAGCTCTTTTAGGATTAGATAATAGCCGCGCCGAAAACTCTATATACGCATATACAATATACATATATATTGCAATAGACGCGCGAGGACAGGGAGGGGGGGGGGGAGATGGAGAAAGCTCGGAGCGGTGGGTGTACATAACTATATTTACGTTAATACCGGGAGCTTTTCATCGGGAGAAAGAGAGAGAGAGAGAGAGAGACGCGAGCGCCGCGTTCTATATATACTCACATGCGCTTTACAATTAAACCCGCGAGAGCTTATAATCGAAAGCCGCGCGCGCGAGTCGTTTATTCCTCTCTCTCTCGCTCTCGCGCGCACTGTCGGGCTTTTTTTAAACTCGAAAACGGAGAGGAAGGGGGGAAAGCGCGTGTGTGCGTCGCACCGCGGTGTGTGTGTATAATACCGCGCGCGCAGTAGCTTTTACCTTATATATTAATGAGCATGCGATGACGCAAAGCGACGACGAGAGCCGCGCGCCCGAGCTACTGAATGAAGCATTACAATATTATGTACTCCGAAATCGAACGACGACGTTTAACACTCGCCGCTTATGTATATCAACCCGCCACGGCGTAATAATGTGTGCAGCGCGGAGTGTGTGTTATATATACGTGCATATATAGTATACATGTATATGTGGTGTATAACGCGTCGCTCATCTCTCTCCATCCCGATATAAATTATCATGTTAATTGCCATGCGTAATTTTCCCAAAGCTACTCGCCTTGACTACGCGCAAGTGTGCGTAACAAATACATGCTATATATATACGTATAAGCGTACAGGCATTTACGCGGCGTATATAATATATCTAGTGGTGCGCATATCCGTTATCGCGGCGGGCTGCCTGTTGTCGTCCTTGCGCCGAGCGATGCGCGCAAAACGTCGTCCGATTCGTATTAGGGCGGCGCGAGTCGCCTCAGTGTACGATCTTCTCGCGTCCACATTGGTGATTGCGTTACACCAGTTTCCAAGTGTGGTCTTGCTTTTTTTTGTAAATCCCAATGTTTTGCTGCACGTACGCCGCGGGCCGCACGGAAAATTACGCGCGTTTCGCGGCGAAAATTGTGCGGTTAATATTTCGGAGTTATTACATAATTAAGAAATTTTATTGTGCATCGGGAAAATTCTTTATGCTTACATATAACGCAAGCTCCGTAGGTGAAAGACTGAACTATCAAATAAAAAGAAATTTTCTATGCCATTCAACGTAAATCGATTGTTCACCGCAAAAATCACATCCTCATCTGCATAACTTTGCGATACCGCAGTATATTAGTGTATACGAAAGCAAGTTCACGGACGCGCGTCCACCGCCGAGAAAAATGAAGAAAAGACAGTCTCTCTCTCTCTCTCTCTCTGCCGAACTCGGCGCGGCAGCCAAAGTAGCACTCGAGCATATGCGCACATGTACATATAACGACACGTAAAGCGGCGTATTGTAATGGTGCGCGCTCCTGTCGGTGTCGCGACCTCTCGGTGCGCGGCTCATTGCGCAACGCGCGCGTGCGAACCTTTTAGCGATTCGCGACTCGCTTGACCTTAAGGCCATTGTCGGCGTGTACGGCTCGCTCTCGAGGCTCTCTCGAGGCGCTTCCTCGCGCGCGGCGCATAATATGCATACTTTTCGCAATAGATCGCGGCTTTTTCCTTCGAGCGTCGCCGAAGAGTCCGCATTCCGCTAAATGAAAATCATGGAAAACCTGCGCGCTAGAGACGACGACGGCTCTCTTGTGTATTCTATTAATACAGCCGCTCTCTCTCTCTCTCTCTCTCTTTCTCTCGCGGCAGTGCAATGTTTACGCGGCGCGGAATGCGTTATCGGGCATCTGCGGCGGCGGCGAGAGCCGCGGAGAGAGAACTAGAGCAGCTCTTATCGTCTATTTATTGTACGTATATGTATATTGTGCGACTGCGTGTAGAGAGAGAGAGAGAGAGAGAGAGAGAGAGAGAGAGAGAGAGAGTCGAGCGATGAGAGCAGCGCAGAGGAGCTAGTGACGAGGGAAGAAAGCGATGCGCAATGCGCGCGTCTGGCTGTTGAATAGATGGCTGTCTATATACACACGTAGCGTAGGAGATATGTAGTGGGAGAGGGGTAGCGGTAGCCGAATTCCCTATCGATCGGGCTGCGCGCGGCGGCGGCGGCGGCGGCGGCGGCTGCAAGTGCGGATTTCATTAGAGAGCTGGATGCCGCGAATTCTAGGTGTGGCCGTGCGGACCTTCTCTCTCTCCCTCTCTCTCTCTCTTCTTATTGAACCCGACGGTATGTTCGATTCTCCCCCTCTTTCGTGTGGGTACGGTATATATACGTATGTATAATACACCCGATCGAACGCTCGTTACTTTGCATTTTATTGCCTTTCCGGGAGAGGCTCTCTAGCCTACATATCTCGCGTATACATTGTTCGTTACGACGTGCGCGGTTCTTCTCTATCTGGATTTTCATCAGTTTTTTCCCAAAGTTCGACGTTTTTCCTATAGTCTTCGCGAATTCCCGTTGTTTTCGCGCAAATGGATAGTGCATTCGAAGAGTCGAAGTGCACTTTGATCGATCGTATCGCGGTACAGCATTGAAAAGTTTGAATTAAATTGCTTTCCCGAATTATTTTCATTGACGAAAAATCGAAATTTCAAGTTTTTTCTTTTTACGTAACAGCAGCTTCTGCGCGTTATTCTCACAGTCGAAATAAGAATTCGTTCGAATTAACTGCGAAAAATTGATGAAAATCAATAGTTCAAAAGCGCATCAAGCTCCCTTTTCATCGGGGACCGCACCGGACGCGAGACAGTCTCGCGATTGCTTTGGAGGGGGGGGGGGCGGTAATGCACATACGATTAAGAGTAAACGCTCGCTCGCAAACGAACTATCGCCGTACGCATCGGCGACAAGCTCGGCGAGCGCTGCAGAGTCTAATACTCTTCTATTATTAGGGAAAAAAGTAGAGTCGCGCACGCACAGCGAGCTTATAGCGCACACAACAGTAGTAGAGAGCTCGGCTTTATTTTGGTATTCGCTTCGCTGCACTATTGTCGAGCAGCGGCTCTCTCGGTGTCTCTCTCTCTCTCTCGCTCGCGTCGGCTATAATTAAAAGCTGTACAGTTGTTAAGGAAAAATCAGCTCGTGTTTACTGCTCGGCTCTCTTATGCGGTACGCGAGCGCGCGGAGAGCGAGAAAGAGAGAGAGAGAGAGAGACCGAGAGCAGCTGACTCGCTCCTCGCGTATTTTCGGAGCGTGAAGTAATACCAGCAGTAGCAGCGACGCGCTTCGAGCTTGATTAACCCGGCGAGGCGCGATCGTCTCGTTTGCGCGTTGCAGTTTCCTGCGGATCTGTCTCTCTCTCTCTCTCTCTCTCTCTCTCTCGGAGCTGCTGTGCGCGCAGCGATTCTTTTCGAGGCTCGAACGCGTCCGCGGTGTCTTTGGGGGCAAAAAAAAAAGAAATGAAGCAGAGAGAGAGAGAGGGAAAAAGAAAAGAAAAAAAAAGAAGAAGAATGGAAGCGACGAGCGGAAGTAGCGGGCAAGTGTGCGGCGCAGAGCGCACTTAGCGGCGCTTCTCGAATTACAAGGAGAGGGTCCAGCGTATATAGCGCGTACGCACCGCTGCAGCAGCAGCAGCAGCAGCAGCACGTGGAGTCGATGCACGAAAATACGCTACTTCTACCACGCCCCTCCAAAGCTGCAGAGAGCGAGAGAGAGGAAGATCAGCGGGACGCGAGAGAGTCCTAAATGTGCGGCTCTCTCGGCTCGTTTGTCAACGTCGATTTTTCCTCTCTTCGCGACCGAGAGAGCGCTTACGTAACTTTCTCTCTCCCTCGCTGTGCGCTCTGTACGCTGCGTTTTGCGAGCGCGATTCGCCCCGTTCGCCATGTTCTGCGTATTATATGCGCGCGCGTCTGTATATATATATATCGTTGTAACCATTAACCTTTTCTCTCGGCGCGCCAGACTTTCCCTCTCGGCTGATAAGCGCATTATCTCCCGGGTGTCTGTATAATAATACAGGCTTGTACAGAGGAGAGAGCGAGCATACGCCGCGGAGTGCGGGAGAGATAAAAATTCTCGGCGCTCTCGCAAAAACAGCTCTCGGCGCGGTGTACATAGCATGGCAGCGGTGGCAGCCCCCCCTCGGGAGGGAAAACACGTGTCGAGCGAATGGGCCGCAGGTATATATCCATCCCCCATCCCTCACGGGACTCTCTGACTCTCTCTCTCTCGCTCGCTATAATTGTAGAGCTATACCTATAGCTATACTCGGGGGGGCATTAGCAGACACGGCCTGTCGATTTACTGCGCTGCTTTCTAGCTGCGGCGGGACGTGAGCGCGCAAGTGCACGGATTTTCTCTCTCTCTCTCTCTCTCTCTCCGAGTGCGAGGGTCTTTTTCGGGGAATAGCGTGGCCTGCACAGCCGTCGTGCAGGCAGCTCGCACAAAAAGACTCGCCGCGCAAAGTCCGTCAAATTTTCGGGTTCTCACGTACGCGCGCCGTACCTGAGAATAATGGACGGCGGAGACTCTCGACGAATCCGAGATGCATATTACTGCAATGGCATATATAACTTATACTATATATAGGTATACGCGCGTGGAAGCGAGAAAAATCAGGCAGCGCAGGCGAGATATCGCTATTGGTGCAGATCGCAGTTAAACAGGAACAAAGAGAATGGATGTATGGCTTTCCAATGGGAGCCGCGGACAATAGATGAAAATAATCGAGCTTGTAATATACGCGCGAGCGCGAGCGCGAGCGCGCGCGCGGTGTGTGTAGGAAAAGCCTACGCAGAGAGCGATAGGAATCTCGCAGCGTCCGGTACAACTAAATCCGCCGCGCTAACACTCGCGAGTAGCACGCGAGCGTATACACGGTAAGTGTATAAGTTGAGGCGAATATGCGTAGGTACGCGCTTTGCGCTTCGGCCCACGCGTCCTCTCTCCCTCTCCCCCTCTTTCTCTCTCTCTCGACGCTCTGTAAACAGTGCAGAGGTGCGCGCTCCCATATATACATGTATAATACGAGAGACGCGCAGGTAAGTGTATTTTTACGCGACTGCACACACAAAGGACGCGCGCACTTTTTCTCTCTCTCTCTCTTTCTCCCGAGTCTCCGCGCGTCGTTGAAAAATTGTCGCTATGCTGCCGCTGCTGCACACAATTACACGTATATACATACGTATACGTATACAGCATGTAGGTTAAAGTAGGCATACGCATGTATGAATGTTACGTACAATAAAAGCGAAATAAAAGTTTGATCGTAAACGGTCTTCCCCGCGCGCATTATCCTGTGTCTCAGGACGCGGGCAATTCACGCGCGCGCGCTCTCTCTCTCTCTCTCTCTCTATCCATTGAAGCCTCGTCTCTCGCGTCCTCTATATAGATATATATATGTATAATGCGTAAAGCGATCGTTACGTTACAAAGGAGAAAGGTTTATACTGCACGGCCGGGCAAACAAGACCGGTAGCGCGTATGTGCGCGTACGTATTAAAAGTACGAAGCGCACACAAGTGCGCGCAAGCGAGCATTAGAGGAAGAAAGAAAGCCGAATTTCAGGACCATTAATATATGGCAGATGCAATTATCCCCGGTGTATACAGGCCAGCTGTGTTATAGTACGCGCACTGTGCTCGTATATGCGGCACGAGGGAAGGGTCTCAGGTAAGAAGCAGCTAAGTACGTTAAGGGAGGCTCGCTCACTCTCTCTCTCTCTCTCTGTGTACCGAAGCCCGAAGGACACAGGGAACGTTTTTTTCTCTCTCTCTCTCTCTCTCTCCACGATTTTGCGGATTACCGGATTTTCAGGACTGCACTGAGCAGCCGGGCTGAACGCTTACTTATACTTATACTGCCGTCCGTCATTAACGAAAATCCGCGAGGCGATTATCGCGGAGCCGAGAGAGCCTTTTGTTTACTAATGCGGCCCCCCCGACTCTGCCGCGCTGCGCTCTCTGCAAAAGTCTGTACTCTCTAGGTATATTTACGCGTATATACGCACACACAATAACTGCACAGAGAGCGAGCGAGCGAGCGAGAGAGAGAGAGTTCTAACTAAACGAGCGATTCGCGCGTATTTTTAGAGCGTAAACAACGCGACGACGACGGCGACTCGATTTACTCTCTCGCGAATGTTTTTACGGCGCGGAGAATGACTCGATCATCGGCGGGCGACCTTCCTTGACTCTCTCGCGCGCGCGCGCGCTCGCGACGTGCCGTGCGCGCACAATGACAGCAGCAGCAGCAGCAGCCGCAGCAGCTACGGCAATACTGTCGCGCGAGGTGCGAAAATTCTGCGCTACTTATTAACCACGGCGCTTTATATGCGGCCGCTCGAGCGTAATCTCGCGAGAGCGCGGCCGACGAGCTCCTCTAATTAATACGCAATGTCGTATGCTAATTCCCGATCGATCTCGCGCTCTACCCGTATCGCGTACTCTCGGACTCGGGCGCTTCATTTTTACAATAATTACATCGTGGAAATCGTCTCGCGAGGCGGATCATAGCTTCGGCTCGCGCGTTATCTGTCCGAGTAACGCAACGCCGCGGAGGAGCACGAAACAATTTCCAGAGTAAGAGCAATTTATAATTAACCGCGGCCGGCGAGGCGCGATCGATAAGGAATTAAAAACGCGGCTATTTTTTCGCACTGCGCCGCGCGGACGCGCCTCGACGGCCGATAAGGAAAACAAATCGACGCGACCGAGCGCGGCCTTTTTATTACCCGCTACGCGTAAGCGCGAGAAAAGAACAGCGAGTGTTGTCCGATCTTATCTGGGGCTACTTCGGCGATCGATGACTGACGCGGCCCGATTATAATGATACTCTCCTCTTCGACGAATGAGAGAATCGATTCTCTCCCCGCGTTTGCTTACATACCGTCATGCCGTGTCTCTCTCTCTCTCTCTCTATCTCTTTCTCGGCTATAGGCGAGCGAGCGAGCGCGAGAAAAAAGCCCGAGAACGAAATCCCAGGCTACCGGGAGAGAGAGAGAGATACGAGGGTAATTTTAGTTTTTAGCGCGGCCGAGAACTCCGTGACGAAGGCGGCGCGTGCAGAGAAGTCATTACCGCGAGTTTAGGGCTGCAGCAGTGTGCCTGTGTACGTATGTGTGTGTGTGTGTGTGTATAGCGTACATCACGCGCGAGCAGGCAGACACGGGCCGCCGAAAAGGGGGAAGTCGTCTCGGCAGCTTTCGTTTTATCGATCAAATAAGCGAGCGAGCGAGCGAGAGAGAGAGAATCCCGAAAATCCCGAGGAGGAGCCGGAAAAGCCGACAATGCTCGGATTTAAATATAAAACGGAGCAGCGCCGCGGACTTGTGCGCGCAAGCTATATTCCCGCGATTTATTAGCGAAAGCTCGCCGCACGCGCGACGCGACCGACACGTGCGGGGACGCGTTTCCATATTTTTTTCTCTCTCTCTCTCACTCACTCTCTCTCTCTCTTTTCCATCTCTCATAATACTCATGCTTATTGTGAGCGTATAGCCGAGCGAGTGTAAATATAGTCGCGCGCGGTCAGGAAGAGAGAAGTCGCGGTATCGAATTTATCGAAAACACGAGTCGTATAGTCGTGTAGCGGCGGCCGACGACGACGAGCGACAATAGATAAAACGCCGAGATTCTTTCGGGAAATCCGCGGAGGAACGAGTGCAGCGCGTGGGAGGTGACGCGCCGTCGATTTATTGATCTCGAGATGCTCTGCTCTCGCTCGCTCCGTCTCACTCGCGCACTCTATGCCCGTGTGTTGACGTTCGCGCGCGCCGTCGCCGAAAAAAGGAGAGAGAGAGAGAGAGAGAGTAGAGAGAGAAAAAAGAGCGTTCGACGTCGTGATTTTTCACGAAGGCCGTCTCTCTCTCTCACTCACTCACTCTCTGTATATACAGTGGCAATTAACGAGGCCCGTCGCAATTAACTTTAACGAACAGCAGCAGCAGCAGCAGCAGCAGCGGCGGCGGCGTCGGCCTTGCGATTAAACTTAATTAGTATTGCCGCAATAACTCGTTAATAATAACGCCCGAGTGGGATTGAGGAATTCACTCCTCGGTGCGCTGTATGGCACACACGCACACGCGCACACACACACACGCACACCTCGTGTCGTATGGAGAGTATAGAAATTACTTATAGACTTATGGTTAATACGTTACCAGAACGCCTGCGTGTACTTTAATGTAGGTATATTGTATTGGATATACGCTTGTGCTTAAGCAGGAGGGATGCACTGATTATGGCTTTCTTTTTGTCACACTGTGTATACGCCGCGCGTGCATGCACAGCATGCATACACGCGTTATAGGAGCCGTGAGAGTCGTGAAGACGAGCACTGTACGTTAGGAGGTGCCGGTTCGCACTTATATTACGATATTATATCCTTATATTCTCACACTGCAGTATTATACGTACGAAAGTCTCTCTCGCTCTCTATATCCCTCGTTTCTCTTTTTCTCGGCGTCGCACACTGTTTACTCTCCTAACCTCCTCTCGCTCTCTCTCTCTCTAACTCGCGGCACTGTATTTATATATGCGTGTGTGTCGTGTGTGTGAGATGGTGTGTGGAATAATCTCTCTCTCTCTCTCTCTGTCCGTCCTCCCTTGGCTCGGCGATCGCAGCAAGTGTGTACAACGTTTTATAAAGTGAAACCAAAAACACAATGGATCCTCTTGTCGAAGATCGAAACGAACCTGCGGGGCGGCGAGAACTGATATACAACGCGAACAGATTCTATCTCTCTCTCTCTCTCGCTTGTCGGGGGCTGCCCTCTATGGAAGAAGAAGCTGCGGCTACGGCGGCAGCGCTTCTCTCTCTGCGCGCGTTCTGCTAGCGACTCCGAGCGGTCCGCAAGTCTCGGCGCACCTTTCCCTCTCCGCGCACGCGCAGTCCGGCCCCGCACTTGCCCCCCACTTTCGCTAGTTTCTCTCTCTCTCTCTCTCGCTCTCTCTCTCTCTCTTCTCGCTTCTCTCTATATACTTACACTTTACTCTCGCCCCCTCGAGTCGCGATTCATGCGGATAGGTATCTATATATATTCACGTATAGACACGACTGCGTCGCCGCCGCCGCTGCCGATGCTTGCTCACTTCCTCAATCTCCGCTCTCGCGAAGCGCTCGCTCTCTCTCTCTCTCTCTCCCGCCGCCGCTCTGCCACCCCCGCGCGCGCAGCACACGCGCGTCGTCGTCGCATGAGCGGAGGAAGCTTTTTCTTCGACTCTCGCGAGCGCGCCCGTGTATATTAAGCGGTGAAAGGAGGCGGGGGGAGGGGGGGGGGGTGAGAAGCTCTTTTTGCGCCTCACTTTGCTCCGCTGAAAATTGCACGGAGAGATTAGTCATTTCCGGACGCCTCATGCTCACAGGATATTTCTATCTATAGATACGTATAGGCATAGCTGTAGCTATATTTACAACTCTGTGCTGGGCGAGTGTGTGTATAATATGCAGGAGAACGCCGAGGGTGCACGCACGGATTTCACGACAATGTCTCACCCGCTCGTTGCGAGGATTCGCCGAGAATGAGCTTTTTTCTATTCTTTTAACATTTTCGGCTCTCTGTCAATTGCTTCTCGAATCTGTGTGCAAATACCGAGTACATAAATGTTGCATACCTCTCGACGATCGCAGCGATTGACTTCTCTCCCGATTGTTTGGCCTCTACCACCGCAGTAAGCAGCACCGCCCGGTTCTCCGTGTTTATCTCTCACACCCCCTCGCGCAGCAACGGTCCGCTCACCCCGTTTTATCGATAAAATCGTCGGGATTGTACTCTCCTCGTATGATAATTTCTGTACGAGTCTCACTTAGTTTCCTCTCACGTTTTGTCGATAGCGACGCATTCAGTGTTTTATACTTGCGGGGCACGGGCTTAACCGATCCGTTTAACCTAGAATATGGTACAGGTATACTTGATTCTCGGAAATGCACGAAAACACAAAATCTATAATGATATAATACGCCGAGCGAAGAGCATTCACGATTTTACCGAGCTCCTTGCTGTCTGTTTTATCAGTGGTGCTTCAACCCTCCGCCAGATGCCGGTAGCGCTCAGGATCAGCTTGCACCCTTGGCGCCAAATTCAAAAGCGCCTCCGCGATCAACGCGAACTTTCGCAATCCATAACGCACATTTCGGACTGAAAATAAGTTTCATCGTGTAGGAAAACTGACTTGGCATAAAGTATATTAATAGCCGATTATCGTGATCGATATGTACAATATCCATTCACCGTCTGATCATCCGAGCCTGCGGTAAAGCGCGCGTTCAAGAGACGATGTAATAAGACAGGCGCCCGTCCTCTTCAGCGGCGCTCTCTCGTCTCTCCTATTTGCAGAAGCGAAATTGCGTCTTCGGAAAAATCGGAGTCAACAAATCAACGTCGGGCATCCGGTTGTTTTCTCAGTTCATAGCGCACATCCATCAGACGCTGCACACATGCACACGTGTCCATACAGATCCTATATGTATGAAGGAGCATCGCTGGAGGAGCGGTAGGAGGGGGGGGGGGTCTGGCAGCACAGGCGAATCGAACGACTCTCGCGCTTCTGGGCGTGCTCTCTCTCTCTCTCTCTCTCTTTCTCTCTCTCGGCAGCACGTGCACACGGCTCTCTCGTCGCGCTGAACGTCCGCGTTATCTCTGCGCGCGTTCTCGTGCATGCGCGGGGACCCGAGAGGCGCAAGCAAAGTGTGTGCGTTGCGGACGAATGTGTGAGCTCAAGAGAGAGAGAGAGAGAGCAGCAATCGATAGCGAGGCGCGCGCACACGTATTTCTCTCTCTCTCTCTCTCTCTCTCTCTCTCGCTCTCTCGCTCGCTCGCTAGCCTGGCATACCGTGTGACGCACATATAGCACCCCTGTGAGCAGGCGCGGATCGTGTCATGTCCCCCCCGCGACGCTTCGACTCTTCGCCGCGAGAAGCCGCCCTTGAGCGCAACCAGCAGCAGCAGCGTGTCTCTCGCGGACGGACAGTCGTCGTGTCGTCCGACTTGGCGCCTTTCTCCATCGCTGCACTTGCCCGCATCTCGAGCGCAATCGTCCTGCTGCTGCAGTGCTCTCGTACGTGTATTCGCGGGGAGTCGGGACGTCGGAGCGAGAGAGAGAGAGAGAGAGAGAGAGAAGTGCGCGGAGCCTCTCCCACGTCCGCCTCGCGCGTACCGAGTGTTGTGACACGCCATAACGAGCCTCCGAATTGAGTGCGAGAGAGAGAGAGAGAGAGGTCTGGACGATCGCTTTCCGCGAAACGTTACGTAGACACGCAGGCCGCAGTGTGGCAGACGGGGCAGCCGCGACGCGAGCGCGAGTAAGTATCAGTACGTTACACCGAAGCCACGGCCGCTGCAGCGCAGGGAGGAGAGAGCTTCGCGGAGACGAGGTCCGCTGCAGTGGCTCCCGACTCCTGCAGCAGAGATAGGAAAGCTCGTGCGGGGGTGAGTAAGCACAAGTTGCCTCTCTCTCACTAGCGCGCAGCTTCGGCCGCGCATGTGTGTGCGAGTCCTAGAGAGAGAGAGAGAGAGAGAGAGAGAGAGAGTTGCGCTCTCTCGCTTCCTCTCCTACGTGTTTCCGAGCGTGTAAGTATGTGTGTGATAATGAAAATGCGTGCTGGGCTGCTACTGCCACTGCTACTGCAGCTGAGCTCGACCGGGCGCGACCTACAGCCCTACATTCTCGGCCTGCGCTCAGAGAGCGAGAGAGAGAGAGAGAGAGAGAGAGATCGACCTAACCTCAACTCTCTCACTCTCTGTCTCTCTGATGTGCCACCACCCCCTGGTACACAGATATCGCTTTTATTCTGGACAACACGCGTCTTTCCCGAAATCGTATCGGGAATTTGGACTCGCTCGTCGTCGAATTGTACATAGGCGCAAGGGTGCGCGTTTATGCATTATATCGATTATTCCCCGCGGAGTATATCGCACTTGGCGATTGCTCGCGCTGGCGGTGAAGAGAGAAAAGAGTAACATAGACGCTTGGCTCGCCCGTATATTGTGTGCGTTCTTGAATATACATTCGCCGACTCGCGACGAGAGAGGAGAGCGAGTAGACAAACACACGGGAGAGACGAGGCGGAGAACGGCAGCGTTATAGTGCAGCGCTGCTGGCAGTCTGTTTACAGCGCACATTTTTTCCTTCAATCTCTCTGAGGCTGCCTCGCTGTTAATTAACGGTAATCGATCGACCGATGTGCGCCCAGTGACCCGTTTCTCAGTGTGTGTGTGTGTGTGTGTGCGCGCAGAATCTGTAGAGCGAGAGAGAGAGAGAGAGAGAGAACGTGCGGCAGAGTATAGAGGGAACGAGATAGTGGAGAGGAGCTAATGGGGTGAAATGTGTTTTTCAGGAAGCAGTAAAAGCGGCGGCAGCAGCAGCAGCAGCAGCGAGCGGCAGGGAGGAAGTGGCTAGGCAGACACGGTGGTCGCGGTGCTAGTGGTGCCTCGCTACCAGGAGGAGTCTGTCGTGCGGGTCCCGGGTGGGATCTTGGCCGGATGTGATGTGGTGGAGCCCCACGGGGGGCCTCGGTCAGCGGTCGGCTCGGCGGCCGGTGGAGCTGCCGGCAGCGGCCTGGCCCAGGATGCGCCGACGTACGGGGCTCGGGTCCTCGTGAGGGCCCCGAGCCGGCTGCAGGCGCGCGGCGGCCCCGGCGAGCTGCTCTCCGAGGACGAGGAGCCCGGATGGTGCGGCCCCGGTGAGCTGCGGACCGCCCGGGGCTACGGCGGCTCGCGGCGGCCCGGCCTCGCCGAGCAGCTGCTCCTCGACTCCGAGGAGGAGGAATTCGGCCTGCCGCCGCCGCCGCGCAGCATGTCGCGGAGCCGCGATCCCCGCGACTACCCCCGCGACCTGAGGCGGGAGGAGCAGCACCACCGGGCCGCAGCCGCCGGGGACAGCGACTACGAGGACAGGCCCAGCCGACACCACCAGCAGCTGAGGCGCCGGGCGCTCGACGACTACGACTACGAGCCCGAGAGCAGCAGGCCGGCCAGGTCGGCCCCCGTCGCCGGCTCCTCGGCCTCGGGCACCGCCACCGCCGCCGCCGCCGCCGCCAACAACCAGGTGAGCTGGCGCAGATTGAATAATTAGCCGGGAATCGCGGCGCGCTCAGACCCGGTTCCGCGGAATATAGGTCAGTACGACTAAAGCCCGAGAGCGCGCGCAGCGGCAGCGCAGCCCAAGGGAGAGAGGACGATATGTATTCACCCTCCTCCTCCTCCTCCTCTTCGCTAACGGCAAAACCCGTTTGCCAGTCTTCTTCTCTTTTCTCTCGCTCTCTCCCTCGCCTCGCCTCTCCTCCTTCCGCTCGAGGTCCTCCTTCCCTCCTTCGTCTCCACGCATCGTCTCCACTATATACAGGCATGCACGTTACACACTCGCGCAGACCTACCGTCTGCACTTCTGCAGTCTACACCTACACCCCTCCGCGGATTTTTCCATTTCCTGCGGCGCGGCTTTCAATCGCGCGCGCCCGCGCACTCGGACGCACGTATGCAGTCGACCTGTCGATTCCGCCAGATCGCACAATGAGAAATGGAGCAGCCGTCGATCAGCCGCAGTCCGCGAGTTGAGAAAACACTTTTCTCTCCTTTTATTTATTTTTTTTTGCTTCTTCCGCTTTTCCGCCTGATGTACACGATTACATCGAGTGCGATGCCTCGCGGACCGATAGCGGCGGCCGGTAGTTTCTCCTTACGCACTTCGACACCTATATAACACAAAGTGTCTCGCTCGTCGGCTCCTCTCGTGAATTATGCAACCGTTCGTCGAAGAGCGTTTCTTTAGAAAATTACGGGGCGCAGAGGAGATAAAGACTCTCCGAGCTCTCGACAGGAATACAACGATCCGCGAGAGACAGAGAGAGCGACTCGAGTTGTTATACGGTCAAAAACAGGATATGATACCTGCAAACGCACGCGGAGAGAATGAAAATACATTCAATACACTCTCTCTCTCTCTCTCTCTCTCTTTTACTCGATGTCATATACGGACACAATAATGCAGGAGGGAACTTGAGCGACAATGGGTCGCGTTGCTGAAGTTTATTATGCGCTTAGTTCCCTCAGGGAGGGGAGGGGGGGGGGGAGAAGTACAAACGAACGAAGTTAGAAGCTCTCTCTCTTTTTTCTGCGCGGACATGTGCGCGAGAGTAGCTTCTCTTTATTCGGACAATGGCCCGCTATGCGCTTCTAGAAAAACAGAGAGCGAATCAATTATATTCAGAGAAAAGGAGGGCTGTGGAGGGGGACTTCATCAGTCGCGGCGACGGGGATGAAGTATACTTATACAGAATTTGACCTTGGCCGCGTTTATGCGCGCACACGCTATATATACGGGCTAGATGAATTGAAGTTGATTTTCTTTGACCGGGGGGGGGGGGGGCACGCATACGTCGTCGGCTGCGCGCACCGCAGACTCGTTTGATGTCTGATTGGCCGATTCACACGCAACGCTGTGCTGCAGCAGCAGCAGCAACACCGGTTCGTTTCAGTTTTCATTTCGCGCCGGGAGATGCACTTTCAAAGTCAAGGGCTACCGCAGCGCCCTCTACGTCCTTTCGCCGATTAGAGAGAGAGAGAGAGTGCACACGAGCTATATTCACGTCGATTTTTCTATGTCTCCCCCTCACACCCCCCCCCCTCCCTCTTGCTGTCTAGCAGGTCTCTCTCGCTGTCTCTCGGAATACTTAATAAATACACTGCGCGCGGGCTTTCGTCCAGAGGGTCGACCTCTCTCTCTCTCTCTCGCTCTCTCGGTGGGAAGAGAGAAGGAATATTTCGTGAAGATCCTAATGAGCCAGTCTCGGGGATTATTTAATGGTGCGTCTCTCCGCGTATATGTAAGTCGGAGACAAGCCGCTCCTTCTCGCGAGTTAGTCAGGTATAAAAGCCCCCCTCCCTCCCTCCCTATAGCAGACGGACAGGCTTCGTATACACATATACGCTGTATACGAAGGGAGATATATGTATACCGATTTCTGTTTCTGTATGCCTTATATACGTGTGTTATAATACTAGCAGGTATGTAGTCGCTCTCTCTCTCTCTCTCTCTCTCTCTCTCCGGGCTCTACAGTTTGTACACAAGCATAATAATGCGCCTCGTTGGGCTATATAGTTCGACTTTGATAAAAATGCCTTGGCGCAGCGCGCGCGCAGAAGGAGAGAGAGAGCGAGAGAGAGAGAGAGAAAGAAAAAAGGCGAGCGCCTTTTATAGCCTCGTTCGCGGCTTTACGGTCGAACAGGATTTTCGAGAGTATGCGTTATGCCAACTTTATTCCCACCTCTATATACACGCACTTCTAATTCGTGCGTATGGGACGAGAGTCATTCCGTCTCTCGTGCTTCTTTTTGCTTCATTGAATAATCCGAAGGTCTTTCTCTCTCTCTCTCTCACTGTCTCTCCGGTATAATTACGGGAACCGTAATTTCGGGGCGTGCGTATTATATGCAGTGCGCTAATGGGATTCCACTCGTCCACACGCACACGCTAGGTATATATACATAGTACGTCGTTGTATACGAGCGCACGAGACAGCTCGGATCGAATTCAAGCATGTGTTCTCCTATTCTTTCGAGCCTCCGCGCGGCCAGTCGTCTCATCCCGCGATGGTACTTTCGAAAAATTACCTCTCCCGCGCGAGAGCGCGTTACGTATTTTCAGTTTTTTAATTTTCTATGCCTCTCGCAGCCACCTTTCTCTTCCTACCGCGCACTAATCCCATCTGTCTCCGCGCGTATACGCCTATGTATCTCGGAGAGAGAGAGAGATCGGTAAATCGACGAGGCGCAGAGGTGTCCACGTAAACTCGTCGCAATACCGTCTTTCGGGAGAGCTAATCCAAATCAGAGTCAGCTATGCGAGAGAGAGAGAGGGGAATATATACTTGCCGCGACGCGAGTTTACGGACATAGAGCTGTATACGTATATTGTGTGGTATACGCGCAGACGCACGCGTGCCTACAATACAGCTTTCGCCGATGAGCCGGTATTCGATTTCAAGATGACACATGCAGTTAACATTTTTCGTGGAACCTCGCTCTCGCGAATGATGCTGCGCGGACCACACTCGCCTCGTCCGTCCATACGTATATATATAGCCATATACATTATACAGACACGTACACACACCTGCATCGGGTCTCGGGACTCCATTATGCTTTTTACCGGGGCAAAAAGTCCCTTAATTCAAGGCTACAGATTTTAATCGTCTGCAGGTATTTCGAAAATCCCTCGGGCGGACGGGGGCCCGCGCGCTGACGAGCGGCTAGAGCAGCGGGCGCGAGTCTATGAAAAACACTTGCCCTTCTTCTGCCTCCTCCTCCTCCTCCTCCTCTCGTACTCGTCGTCTGCTCTTCTTTTCGTCTCTTTGTACACAGCGGAGCCGAGAGCGTCGAGCTATAGAGAGATACGAGATTAGCTGCCAAATAATAAAGCCCTCGGAAACTAAACGATTTTCGGATTGGAAATGTCTTGGAGAAAATATAATCGAGACGAGAAAGTGCACGCGCTCGCGCGCACATTTATGAATATTTATCGGTCACTCGGAATTTCACTTTTGCGCAAAGCTTTATAATACAACGCACTGCGGCCGCGTGTTCTGTCACGCTGCGCTCGCTCGCGTGTCTTTATGGTGATTGAGAAAACGATTCTTCCGTTCTCTCGGGGTCGTCAACTGATATTATATACACGCGGCTTCGCGTCTCGTTATTAAAATATGGGCATGTACGATGCTCGTAACGAAGCGGCCGAGGAGAATATACGTTTCTAGAGAGAGAGAGAGAGAGAGAGAGACTTGTTTTTTTTCTCCTGTTTAAGCTACAAGTCCAAAGTTGAGAGATTGGAATCTGTAACATCGGTGACACTTACTCGAGATATCTGTTGATGGATTTCTGTGGTTCCACAGTAATCATATTCCATTTGGGAAGAGAGATCACACACCGAGAGCCACATACTTACATTAATTTATCTCTATGCGTGTCGGGGATCGCGGGATAGCCGGCGAGGGAGACAGATAGAAAGAGAAGGAGACGAGTACAGATCAGTTCGTTGAAATAATTTTATGTAAATATCGAGCAGTGGAAGCGGCGGCGGCGGCGTCGTCTCGACGCGTTCGCCTTAATGTTAGAGGCACACCGGACAAAAAATGCAAACAACATATCGCATACACACAAACTCCGAGGAATTATATCGATTTTACAACGGGCCTATCATCAGACGTGGCAAAAAAGAAGCGGCAGCGGCGAACCTGATAGTTATTAATTATTCGGCCGACTGCGAGCTCTCGCGCGCACGAGGCAGCAGCAGTAGCACACAGAAAAAAGTAATTGCATAGCGCATAATAAATAGAAAAATAATTAGGAATTCAGGAATAGTAGGAGGAGGAGAGAGGGAGAGAGCGCTCGGAATTCGGAGAAAAGGTGTACACGAGAGGAGAGTGGAGTGTATGCTAACTCCAAATAAAAGTGCAAAGAGGAGAAATAAAGTCGAGGCTCGCGAAAGGGAGAGAGCGAGTGAAGAGTATAGATAAAGAGGGAGAGGTCGAGGAGGGGAGGGAAGAGAGCTAGAACGTCAAAGAAGGAAGTGCAAAATAAAAAGAGTCTCTCGTTTTCGGCAGGGAGGGTGGAGCGTATAGGTGCTACACACCGAGAGAAAGATTGGAGGGGAGTAGGAGCGCCGCCGGTCAAACTGGTCACTTTCGTAAGATAGTTCTCCCCTTCCCTCGCTGCTCTCTCTCTCTTTCTCTCTCGACCCCCCCCCCCCCTCCCTCCGTCCCTCTCTCTCTTACTCTTGCAATTTGGCGCGGCATAAAGTAACGATGGGCGAAAACAAAGGATCGTGTTCGACCGATCATTGCATTATTCATGCGCGCGTTTCTAGCAAGAAGCGCTCGTAAACTCTCTGTGTCTGTCTGTGTCTCGTGCGCGCCTTCTCCGTCGTCGTCGTCGTCGTCGTCTTCTTCTTCTGCTGCTGCTGCTGCTTCCTCCTTGCCCTCGAGACTCGTTCCTCCCTCTCTTCTTTTCTTCGTATGTTCCCCCGTAATTTCTTGCTGATTTTAGACTATACCTAACCCCGGCAGCAGCAGCAGCAGCAGCAGCAGCTGCGATTAGCCGCCTGTGTATATCTCGACGTTATGCTTCCTAGGCTTTTATGCACAACTTCGATGTATATACGCTGTACGTTCGGTTAAGCCGGAGTCGTGTCTATGGGTTCGCTTAATCGAATAACGGATTTTCACTAAAAATAACTTTCCCGTGCATAGAACGTTCAAAAAGAAAAGATTGTACATTATGCATCTGAATAAGCCTGTATATATAGATTGGATATAGATTGGAAAGAATTCAGGATTTAGCAAAGCGCGCAGGTTATTCAAAGAAATTCGAATAGTGATAAATGTAAAAACTGGAATGCATTGCTTATACCATCTCAATACGAAGAGCTTGTAAGCCATTCCGGATTTCGAAGTTAAATTTTAAATAATACAAAACTTCTTAAACATTGATGAAAATCAGCAGAACTCGAGCTTTAAAAAAGTATACACCCGTGCGCACACAGTCGCACACGGTTGATTTGTGAATTCGCCCGTAAACATCGACGCGGCCGTATATTTGTATAGATTTTTCCTTCGTGAAAACACATCTAGAAATGGAGCAGTAGCCGAGGAACGTAAGCCAAAAGACTTGGCAAAACGACGATAATTTGCGCGCGGAAATGTAGGTGAGCGCTGGCTGCTACTGATCGAAGTCTGCATACAGCGCTTTCTAGAAAAACGATGCGGGCGCAGCTGTACTTCATATTTACGTCGCGAACGGATCTCACTTAGTGCTGCGCTAAAAAAAAAAGACAAGAAAAAAAAACGATCAAGAAAACGAGAAAAGAAAAACGTAACGTATCGACTAATCGTTGGAGAGAGAGAGAATCGCCGCTAGATGGCGCGCGATTAGAAATCTTCCCGCAAGCGAATCGTGCCCCGCGCGCGGATATAGCGCGATGCCTCGAGACATTGGGTTGCGCAAGCGGTAGCCGCGCATATACACTCGCGCGGGAGAGGCATCTTTTACTTTGATATATACATACAACGTATTTCGAACCTGGGCCTCGGCGGCCGGCGCGCGCGCGAGCGCACGACTCCGAAATTATGGTGCTCTAATAATCGTAGTAACGCTGCAGATGTGAAAGTTTATATCGGTGAAGATTAATATCGACTGGCGTATACCGAAGTGGGTCGCGATAATTTCAGCCATAAATCCAGGACCTTCAGAGAATCCAAGAAGGATGTGAATAACATATATATGCGTCTGTGTGTCTGTGTGTCTTCGCGTAGGTATACATAATACTTATGCGAAAGTTTCGATCAAACGAGTTCATTATTCCTGCGCTCGGGCACCGTGTAGCAGCTTCAAATGTTCAACATCCTCGAAACTGTATACTCTCTCGACGCGTCGTGTAATACCGCACATTCAAACAAAATCAGCCTCATTGTCTCGCGCGAAGCGCGTACCGCAATGCTTGTCTCTCTCCCTCTCCGGTGTATGTAGTACACCGCTAATTGTGTCTATTTTCAAAGTTGCTAACGCCGCAGCGCACACGCGGGCTTGCGCGCGCGCGCGCGGCGCATATATAGGCAAACTAAATTTATTGCATTGTTCGAAAAATTAATTCCATCGTCGTGTCGCGCTGCGTCGGGGAGAGAAAGAAAATTACTTTTGACCCGCGGCATTTCCGATAGAACAATTTTCATGTGATTAGCCGCTTAATTGGACGAACGGGTAGCGAGAGCAGGTAACCCAGTTAATTTTTTCTTTCTATCTTCAAACGGACGTATGTATAGCTATGTGCGCGGGAGCCTCCGACGGGATGGTCCCGTGTAAGTAATGTAATCAGATAAGACCTCCTCGGTGTGCTACTGTAATAAATTATAGAAACTTGAATCATTTATAATGCGGACTTTTTAAATTGTTTAACGGATATTTTGAAACGTCCTGCCGCGGTCGGTACAGCGATTTATAAAATCAGTCCGCATCGGTAATTCCACCGCTGTGGTATGTCGAAAACTGTAAAAGTTACGATGTGACGAGACGAAAAGCTCGACCGCGTATACTATATGCTGTGTGTATATGTTGAAATCCGTGAAAAATCGATGGATCCATATAATAGAGTAGCGATAAAAAATTTTTTTAACAGGATTTATTTCTGTTTGTTTTCGGCGCGAAGCCGATACGTTTTCGAAAAGTTTTGATTGCACAATATCCTCGAAAGTTCAATTAAACAAAAACATTTTGGAGAAGGACAAGGCGCGGCGGGAGGCGAGCCGGGCAGAAACGGAGGTAAAACATTGTAACTTTGTCGGAGGAGAGGATAGTTGTTTTTTAGGGGGACGAGAGATGGGAAAAAAGAGTAGGACAATCGTCAGCTGATTTGCCCAAGCACAAAGCTGTAGCCGGCAGATTAGTCTGTTTCGGTCTTTGTCTCATGAGACGAACGATCTTAATGTTTTTCGCAGATGCCCGACAGTGGGGCCACAAGAGAACCCAAGGGAACCGAGGATAAATGGAGAGGATTATAACGAATATGGAGTGACCGTCGGCGACTATGCCTCACCAACCCCCCCCCCCCCCCTCCCCCTATCACAGACAGCAGCAGGCTTTTTTCACCAACAACGTGTGCCCCCTCCACGCAGGTAGTAGAGTATTGAGGCGCCGGGGTATTGTGTGACAGCTCGGCGATAGACATCGGGTGAAGGAGGCGCAAGAAGAAAGCGCCAGTTCGAACGGGCGCTGAAGAGGCGAATAATAGGGTTAATGTCTCGGCGCTATACGCGAAATGTTTGCGCGAGCGTATAAGTAGCGGCCGCTCTCGCGCGCGTTCATTAGTTACAGAGTATTAACTTGTCCGAGCGATCACTCATTTCCCAAAGCTCGCGACGAGCGCAATTTTTGAGGAACGCGTCGATCGATCGATCGGCATTACGGGCTCGATAAAACCCAGGGCTTCGCGGCCCGATACAAATCTATTCCGACTGATAAAGTCGGCGTGAATCAGCTTGCGCGTGTAATGCATATATGAGTCATTCCACGGGATACTGGAAACTTCTGGGGGCCCCGACTACCGAAAAATTTTGGGTAGGGCACACTTACCAGACCTATTTTTTCTGATTTCTGGGACCCCTCCGAATAAGAAACCGTGCGAGCTGCATCATTATCGGTTGCCACCCGGGTTTCCGATCGAAAAAACGCAAAAATCTTTATACATTTTCTTTTGCTTTTTTACTGTCGAGAGTATTATTTGTGTACTGTGAATCCTATGGGACTTGGCGCTATACTTTATATATACAGAACGAAAGTGCAGCTCAAGAGCTTTAAATCGAGCCCAAAATTTTTAAAATCGGATGTTCCGGTCACGAGTTACACAGGCTTCAATACTGCTAACTCTTTATAGGGCTCTCGCGAAACCAATCAATTTTCACTTTTTTTTTTTAAATTCTCGAAACTTTTGATCCAGTGACTCGATTTTAAAGTTTAATAGCTTAAATTAAAGCTCTTTTCCTCAACTTTTCGATTTTTAGGTCCAAAATTGATTTTTCTTATCTATTGAGCTATATATATGCGTTCAGAAAGCCAATCCGCTTTAGAAGCATATATATAGATCAACAGATAAAAAGTTTTTAATTTAGACCTAAAAACCAAAAAGTAGAGGCAAAGAGCTTTAATTTGAGGTATCAAACGTTAAAATCGAAGCATTGGATCGACAGAAATAGGGATTTGAAGAAAGGGAAAAATGTCTGGTTTTTGGAAAAATCGAGCTATTTCGTGAAAGTCAAACCAAAGCACTTTTTTCAAATGGTCATAAATTTTGATCGAGTAATTCGATTTTGACATTTAATAGCTTAAATTAAAGCTGTTTTCCTCATGGCTTTTTTGTTGATCCAAATATTTTTTTGTAGTGAGCTATATATATGCTTGTAAAGCCGATTAGTTCTTTGAAAGCATATATATAGCACACTATATATCAAATTTAAATTTTGACTTCAAATTCAAAAAGTTGAGGAAAATAGCTTTAATTTAAGCTATTAAATGTCAAAATCGAATTACTCGATCAAAATTTATGACCATTTGAAAAAAGTGCTTTGGTTTGACTTTCACGAAATAGCTCGATTTTTCCAAAAACCAGACATTTTTCCCTTTCTTCAAATCCCTATTTCTGTCGATCCAATGGTTCGATTTTAACGTTTGATACCTCAAATTAAAGCTCTTTTCCTCTACTTTTTGGTTTTTAGGTCTAAATTAAAATTTTTTTATCTGTTGATCTATATATATGCTTCTAAAGCGGATTGGTTTTCTGAACGCATATATATAGCTCAATAGATAAGAAAAATCAATTTTGGACCTAAAAATCGAAAAGTTGAGGAAAAGAGCTTTAATTTAAGCTATTAAACTTTAAAATCGAGTCACTGGATCAAAAGTTTCGAGAATTTAAAAAAAAAAAGTGAAAATTGATTGGTTTCGCGAGAGCCCTATTAAGAGTTAGCAGTATTGAAGCCTGTGTAACTCGTGACCGGAACATCCGATTTTAAAAATGTTGGGCTCGATTTAAAGCTCTTGAGCTGCACTTTCGTTCTGTATATATAAAGTATAGCGCCAAGTCCCATAGGATTCACAGTACACAAATAATACTCTCGACAGTAAAAAAGCAAAAGAAAATGTATAAAGATTTTTGCGTTTTTTCGATAATGATGCAGCTCGCACGGTTTCTTATTCGGAGGGGGAAATCAGAAAAAATAGGTCTGGTAATGCCCTACCCAAATGCATTTTTCGGTAGTCGGGGCCCCCAGAAGTTTCCAGTATTCGAATGACTCATATGCGCGGCGTACACGGTCCCAGAAATCAGAATGTTGTTTACGTATACGCGTGTACGTACGACATGTATACGCGCGCCAATCGAGGGGCTGATCACTTGGAAGTCTTTCGCCCTACCCAAGAATTTTTCGGAAAATTTAGAAAAAAAAAGGTTTATACCTGGGTCGGTGGCCCCCAGAAGTTTCCGTATCCCGTGTGGGGGCGACATTAGAATGAATTCTCAATTTTCCAATATTGGTAGTCGGGCCCCCAGAAGTTTCCAGTATCCGTGGAATGACTCATATCACAAAAATCGGAGCGTACTTCTATTGATTAAAAATCCTCCAAAGTGCAACATTTGTCCCGTGTTGTTTACGTATAAGTACGCATACGCGCGCAAACAAAGTAATCTCGGAAACTTGGCCCTTCATAAAGCAGAGCGAGCGGCGCGATGAAGACGAGTGAAGAAAGGCATTTTAAATTCGAAATGTGCGCTGTATACACTCGGCGGAGCGTTGCGTAAGCCCTCGGTGCGTAATTTCTTTTTCGACTCCGTTAAAGTCTGCGAAAAAAAAAGAAGAAAAAAAAATTCGAGAACGAATTACCCGATTTATGGCAATTAGGCGCAGGAGAGAAATAAAAGAGACTCTATACACGGGCAGATTAACGGATTTCGAGTTGAGGCCCCGAAGCATGATTTACCGGTCGTATAATGAACTAGAAGAGCTGAATTTCTCTCAAGAAATTTCGGAAATCGTCCACACGTATAGACCCATAAAGGATCAAAGCGAGAGAGAGAGAATATGTCGTGTATCACATTCTCACACACGTATATTATACAGACACACATGCGGAGGCTGCAGTAGCGTCAGCACACCAGCAGCCAAAAGATTTAAAAGTTTGAACTCTCTCGGTCCCGTGTAAATAATTCGTCCGGAATATCAAAGCTCTCTTCTCTCTTTATACAAAAATACTCCTCTCTCGCTTCGATCGGCCGTCTCGGCTCGTCCGTCCTTGTCTGCAGCGGCAGCAGCAGCAGCAGCAGCAGCGACGACTAGGTATACGTCGCTTTTTATTAGGCTGCGCCACAGCAGAACCCGATCGCAGGAGGGAGAGAGAGAGAGAGAGAGAGAGAGAGAGAAAAAGAAAGGGAACGGACGTATAGTGGTAAGCGATGCTCCCGGCTAATAAAGAATTTATGGTCCTCGTTACCGGTACGGTTTCTACGAATTAACGTCGATTACAGTCTGCGTAGCCCGGCTCGAAATGTAAAAACTAGATATAGTGAGAGGCTCGGGGTTCTCTCTCTCTCTCTCTCTCTCTTTCTCTCTCTATACGCACATACCGAAACCGATTAAGCGAATTCATGAATAACTTAGAGACGCAAAGGAGTAGTGGTCTCGTATACTATACGGCGCGTACGTGTTTATACACGCACACACACGTCGGCGTCGCGGCTTTTTTTCGACGCTCTATACACGGACACCTGGTTCTCCCATGTATACGTATATACAGAAATGTATACGCATATATATCTATACACGCGTGTCTGCGTCGCCGAGTCGCTCCTTTCGGTATATATAGACACAGAGTCCGCGGCTTTCAAGAGCGCGAGTGCATTTTTTAATTTTTGCCTATATATACAGTATACACACACGGCCTAAGCGTACGTAGTAAACAATAAAATTGAACAATATGATTGCGCGCGGTGCGCGTTACCAGAGATAACTCGGTGCGGTAGGCGCACACTCCGCGACTTTATAATGAGCCAATTGACGCAAAGCTTATATTCTCGCCTGTGCGGGATTAGCATAATCGGACTCTCACGCGCGAAATCGCCGAGTGCGCGCGTATATAAAATACGCCGAATCGAGCGAAACATTGCGCGATCGCGCGCGAAACTTACTATATACATACGCACTTGTATATTTGCGCGCTTTCGCTCGCGAAATTTCCCTCGATGTTGTATACGTGCGCGTATACCGCTGGCGTTAATTATACCTCCTCTCTTACGCGGCATTATTGCAATAAGCTGTTATTACGCATAGAAATAAAGGGCGACCGGCTGCCGCTGGTCCCGCGTGTATATATAGCAGGGATTAAGGCACAGCTTGGGACCTTGAAAGATTCGTTCGAATTACCATCGGCCTCTATATATAACGTACACAATGCGAGGCCGAAAAGGGCTGCAGTCGCGCGGACAATCGGCTTAGCGAAATTAATAGTCGAAAATAATATTTCGAGACAGAGAGAGAGAGAGGGAGAGTAGCTCGAGAGATCGAGGCAGGTGCTGCAACGCGCCTCTATGCACCGTTTGGAAAATTAGCCGCGGTGTATCTCGATTAAAAGCCGCATTGTCGCGTGCAGCGTGTGTGTGTGTGTGTGTGAGAGAGAGAAGAGCCGCTCGATATCGAAAGCGGCCTCGTCGTCGACGTAGTCTGCAGCAGCAGCAGAAGAGAGAGAGAGAGAGAGAGAGAGAGGGACCTTAATGGAAAATTGAATAGGCGAGTGGCTATCCACGGAGATAAGGGTTGAAGAGAGAGCGAGAGACACGCGCCACTGACTCAGAAAGCATCCCTTCATCGATCTCCCTCTCGCTCTCTCGGTTTATAGACGCCAGGCCACTGCTGCGCGACCTCCCTTTCCTCGATAACGGCATCTAATTCCCATTTGTGAGCTTGTCGTTTCCTATATACGTATACACACACATACATGCACGATATACTGCACATGCTGTGCGCACTGCGCGCACGTATACACGCGCGCGACTGCGCCTCCCTGCGTTAAAAAGTCATTAAGCGAGTGCATGCGAACAGCAGGAATAATTCTTTGTGCCTGGAAATAGGAAAACAATTATTCTTCCTTTTCTTAGGAGGGAGGGAGGGAGGGAGGGAGGGATGCTCCGGTGGTCCGTGAGCGGAGAGAAAAACACGTAAAAGCCCGTACGGCAGCGCATATACTATAACGGTTGCTGCAGGGATATTATGTGTGTCTGTATAGTATATATACGAGTATGAAAAACGAAATAGAGATGCGGGAAAGAACAAAGATTCCGTACGCGAGGCAGTCTACGCTCGTTTTACTGCTTTACTCCGGACGAGAGAGAGAGAGAGAGAGAGAGAGAGAGAGAGAGCTGCGCGCACCTACATAAATCTACTAATACTCCACCTCTCGTCCGGCCGTAGTATATAGACGATACAATGCGTCGTATAGGTATACCAGATATACCTGTATAGCATACACCTATTCGGAGACGTGTACTACAGAGAGAGCTAGAGAGAGAGAGAGAGAGAGAGAGAGAGAGAGAGAGAGAGAAGAGAGCCGACCAGGTCCAATTGTCGGGGATGAAATTATATTGGAGTCTGCGCCGCGTCTGGCCCATTGTTGCTCAGTCTAATTTTCACGTTTCTCTCTCTCTCTCTATTCCCCCATGAGGATGAGTTTCTGTCTCCCTCTTTCTCTGTCTGTCTCTCTCTCTGTCTCGTTACACCGCCGCACCGCTGACCACTTGACACGGCGCTCGCCTTTCTTTTCTCTCTCTCCCGGTCCATCTATACGTCTGCCTCTTCGATTCTTTTGTGCGCATGAAACTCGAGGGTGAGAGAAACTTACAGGTGTACATGTGTTGTACACACAAGTGGACAGCGCCGAGTGAGACAGAGAGAGAGAGAGAGAGAGAGTCAAGGCCGAGGCGGGAGATTTGAAATTGGCGCGCGCGATGTTTGCAGCGAAAGGCATTTTGCAGACTCGTCGCTCGCTCTGACACACATGCGCACACGAGAGGGACGGAAGTCGAGTAATACGTCGTTGGAAGCGGACGTAAAACTCAGAGAGAGACAGAGAGGCTCTATTTGCGCAGCTCGTCGTCGCGTGTTTGCGCCGACGTTTCGTCCTCCCCCGCGGGGCCGAAAATTTCCCTCCGAGCGCTTCTTCCTCGGCTCGCGGCTCCCATTATAAACGATACAACGGCGCGAGACACGCGGGGTGAGAAAGTGGGAGAGAGAGAAAGTGAGGAAGGGGCTGATTAATCAAGGCTGCGTATATTAGTGGATATGGGCAATTTGCGCCACACGAAAGCGACAGCGGCGGTGCCGGCCGTCAGGTGGCGCCCGGCGCGTCTCGGCACGCAAATCTCTCTCTCTCTCTCTCTCTCTCTCGAAAATTCAAATGCGAACCGCTGCGGGCTGCCGACGGCGCGCATCTTGTGTATACAGATACACACTGCGCTCGCGGCTGCATTTCTGGCTAAATCGTTTCGATTATACTCATTACGGCCGACGCCGCTCGCGCAAATGTCTAAGTCTCTCTCGTCTCGGCGCTCGTCCTTTATACGCTTTCGGCCGATGTTTCCAGGAAACTGTATATACACACGCTCGATTATATTGGCCGCTGCAGCAGCAGCAGCAGCAGCAGCAGCTTCTGCTCAAACGAGTGCGAGCAATGCGAGCATTTCTCGTCTCGCTCTCTCTCTTTCTCTTTCTGCGATCGGTATCTTCCGAACGAGCGAATCGAAGGTACATAACCTCAAAAACCGGACTTAGTATATACAGCGGCCGGCATCGCTACAGCACTATACCGCTGCGCGTACGGAGAGACAAGATTGAATTCCTTCGGCGTCCCTCTATATAACCCCCCCAACGATGAAATTGGCGAAATTCCAAAGCGGCGCGGCTCGATCTCTGCGCGAGAGCGAGCGAGAGCCTATATAGCCGCGCGCAGGCAACGTATTATAGCTATACGACGTTGACTCCCTTTCGCTCTGCATAATGCACGCGCGCAGTATCGCGTATACGCGGAGCACAGAGAGCATTTTTGCTGTTGTGCAGTTATAGGTATAGTATATATACGTATACGTGTGTATGTATAATCGGGCTGCAGCTCGATAAGCGCGCGGCTATATGACCGCGCTTTAATTGTGCAAGTATCATACGTGTCGTGTACATAGAGTCGCGGCGGGTATATATATGGGGGACGACGGCAACTTTCACGAGTTATCGAGTCGCAGCGGCGGCGGCGGCTCGACGAGATTTTTTTTCGGCTTCGATCGAAATTTACCGAGCGCGCCGCGATTTATGGATATAGCGCGTATATTATACATACGCACATATCTATATATACGCGACAGGCGGGCACGTAAGAGCGACATGTCGCGCGATTATCGGCGGGTCTCTCTCATTTGCGATTGTAATTAAAGGAACTCTTTGCCTTCTATTCTAATCGGCTAAAAACTCGAGGATTTATGCGCGCCGCGTGTATACGCCTCTCTCGTATATATAATACCTATATGTACACACGTGATGCAATATAGCGCGTGCCAGCGCAGTATGTGCGCGTGTGTCTGGCTATATGCGCGCATACGCAGCTTTTCCGCGAAAACAATTTCAAGTCGCTTTCTAATGCGCTTTTCGGCCCCCGAGATTCGACAAAAATTCGGGCACGTACAGCACGCACCTTGTGTACTACAAGAGAGCAGATGTTTATTTGGCTTTTTCCTGCGCGAAGAAAGGAAAATACGCGCGGGCGCAGGTACAGGCCTGAGGCCGCATAAGCGAACTCGTTCAAAGGGAACATTTCACGGGTTTACGCCGGTCACGTTTGCGCACCGCTTAGAGAGAGAGAGACAGCCATAGGCCAGTGTACGTACATAAGCCGCACTGCCCCGCTACGCAGTGTGTCGTTGGGGCTTTGAAAAATCATTTTCCTCCCCCGTTACACCGGCGTCGCCACCGCCGCCGGAAAAGTTGTACATTCATCTCTCTTTGTCGATATTTCCTCTCTTTCGCGGTAATCTGCCCGACTCGGCGTACCTCACGATTTCACATTTCGGTATATAGAGAGGCGCGCAAAGAGTGCGTATAACTATACAATACCTATATGCAGCGTGTGCAGTCTGTACGATTCTATTATAACGTCCCGCTTCGTTCTTCCGTGTGCGACGACGCGCCGTTTATTGTAATGTGCACGAAAATACTTACCATATAATATACACATTGCGAGAGCCGAAATTTTTCTCGAGAGCGCGCGCGGGCAGAGAGGCGAGGAGAGCGAAGCGAGAGAGAGAGAGAGAGAGAGAGAAAAAAGGTAAAAACGCGTAGGCACAGAGAAGATCGAAATGAACGATAGCTCGCATGCAAGCGCAAAGTTAGACACGCACATTCGGGGATTACCGAGAGATGAGTATCGTCCGGCCGTTTTTTTTTCTTCTCTAGGGGTGCAGCAGCAGCAGCAGCGGCGGCAGTAGCACACCAGCGCTTCTCTCTTTATGCGCGTATGTATATAAGTCTGTAGAGCTGCGCGTTATACGTGTAGCATATAGGAGAACTGCTATACATATAGGCTATGCGCACTACGGGGGTAGGGAGAGAGTGGGCCCCTTTGTTGTTGACGTATAGCTGGCAGTGCGCGTGGGTATTAAAAAAAAAAAAAGAAAAAAGAAAAAAAACGCCAGTCGGGGGAATAATACAACTCGCGGCGCGACGTGGGCGTGCCAATGGGACGGTAACCACATGTTGCTCGTTTCGCCTTCTTTTTTCCTCTCTTTCTCAATAATACTCGGCAGCCGCGCGCGCATTATGCACTTATTCGGATAGACGGCGGCGGCGGCATCCGAGAGTCATACTCTGTTTAGAAGCGAGCGAGAGAGAGAGAGAGAGAGATCAGCGCGCATTTTATTATACAGTATACAGAGAGAGAGAGAGAGAGAGAGAGAGAGAGAGAGAGAGAGAGAGAGAGAGAGAGAGAGAGAGAATCGCGCTATATTCCGATCAGGAATTCGGTGAGGAGAGCGCAGAGTCCTTGAAGTGCGCATTCGAATGTCATGCTATGCACGGGGGTGTGGGATAAACCGGAGAGAGAGAGAGAGAGAGAGATGGATGAGCATCCGGAATTTGGCTCTGCGCTGCGGCGGCGGCGCGCGCGGGAGAGTCAAGAGAGCGAAAAGAGAGCAAGGCGCCTGGAATGTGCCGTAGAGAGAGAAACGGGTATACAGATCGGTGTGTGGCGTATATACGTATACACGATTGTGCGCGCAAGCGAGCGCGTCTGGTCCTAAGTCGTGTCTCGGAGGCTGCTAGTGTAGAGAGAGTGGAGGGGTACAGGATTTGACTTTGCAGTTGTGCAGCGGCGGCGGCGGCGGCAACCTCTCCCCCTTCGTCGTCTACTGCTTCTTCTTCTTCTTCTTCTTCTTCTACTACTACTACTACTTCTGCTTCTTCGTCTTCTCTCTCTCTCTCTCTCTCTCTCTGCCGAGAGAGAAAACCTTGAAAGACGAGGACGCGCTGTACACAGCGAGATTAGTCAGCGAGCGAGCAAGCTAGAGAGAGAGAGAGAGAGAGAGAGAGAGAAGTTGCCAGTAAAAGTGACGAGGGTATGATGTTCGTTTTAATATCCACCCGCAGGTATACGGCCCGCCGGCGCACATACACTCTCGCAACGAGAGTGAGAGAGAGAGAGAGAGACTCTCGACGCTGTGCTCTAGACACACGCGTACTTTGGGGGGAGAAAGAGAGAGAGAGAGAGAGAGAGCATTTTTTCCCGATCGTTCCCTATGTGCACTTAATTGATACTCTGTGCTCACAGGACATAAGCGCACTCGCCACGGTGAATTATTCAGAGGGATTTCGGCCAGCGACTTCCTGTGCGCGAATCGCATAGCGATTTCGTCCGATAAACCGTGCGCGAGATAGTGTTTTTTTTTTGTTTTGTTTTTGGGCTTGCGCTCCCGCGGGTAATTTCCGAAAAAAGACAGTCGCGCCGGTCCTCTCTACACTGCAGTATATTGTATGCCCGTGCGTGTGTGTGTGTGTGTGTGTGTGTGTGTGTGTGCGTGTGTGTAAAGTCACTGCCGCGGCCTTCCCGGAACTATTATTACGCTCGGCTGCGTTATAAAAGGAGGCGAAACAAAAAAATAGCGGCGAGATAGAGTTATTGGCAAACGCGTATATAGGAATCCGATAAAAAGTGCAGGGATTTTTGAGATTCGTTCAGCCTTGAGAGCGAGAGCGAGAGAGAGAGAGAGAGACTGGAACCGCCTGGATTATGTCCGTCAGTTATTGTTTTTATTGTTGCTCCTAGGCCCTAATGTTGCCAAGTCGCCCCCTTCCCCTCAGTCCCGCTCTCTCTCTCTCTCTCTCTCTCTCTCCCTCTCTCGCTCCTCTCGAAAAGAAAGAAGAGAAAAAGAGAGGAAAAAAATGAGACGACTCCGATATATCTGAGGGGAATCTACGCGCATTTTCACTTAGCAGTTACACGATACCGGTATACCTCGGCTGTGTGCCATCATTAGTATACCCAAAGCCTCTTTTCTGTGTCTCTCTCTCTCTCTCTCTCGCTCCTCTCTGGTTTTTTTCCTTAACCTGTCTTCCTCTTCGTCTTGGCTTCTCTCCTCTCTCCCCCCCCCCTCTCGCCTCTCTTCTCTGTGCGTCTATCTCGCTTATTTTTATGCATTTTTTTCTCCTCTCTCTCTCTCTCTCTCTCTCTCTCTCTCGCTCACGCTCTATCTTCCTTCAAATTTTGCCGCGAAAATAACGAAAAATTCTCGCCTCCCGAATTTTTTATCCCCCGGACTCCGCCTCCTTTATATACCGACACTTTATTGCGCCAAGGAGTGCGTATATATATCGGGGGCCCGAAAGAAAACGAAACTGCGCTCTAAAAACTTTATATTCATGCGCAGCGCGTCGCGTCCCGGGGAATGAAATCACACGGACACTCCGAGCTTCCACTGCAGCAGCAGCTTCTTCTTCTTCGATGTTTTTAACATTTTCTTTTTTTTTCTCACTCTCTCTCTCTCTCTCTCTCTCTCTCTCTCTCTCTCTCTCTCTCTCCCTCGCTCGAGTACATAGGCAGACTCGCGCGCGGACGTACACGCATTCCAAAGCTATGCACCGCGCGCGTATACCTCGGGGAAAATCTCGTCCCTTCCCGGCTTATTATTTACGATCGTGTAGATTTGAGGGAAGAGAGGAGAGAAATGCCCGAAAAATACCGATGCGCGCAGCTCCGCCTCGAACTCTTCCATAGAGCTCGTGTTGTATGCTATATATACGCAGCGCAGCGCGTAAGCGCCAAGTGTAGCGCGTAATTATACGTAGGCGCACGTGTATAGTGTGCACTGTGCAGGCAGCAGTCTGGACACTCGGAAACTCTCCCGTGGAAATTAACGACCCTCGCTTTTTCTGACTGAACTGTCATTTCGCTGCGCTGCGACGGGACTTATCTCGAAAAGAGATCGAGGATGTGGGACGTTAAACGTATACAGTGGGTATACCGTGGATCTGTATGTATAGGTAGGTATGTGTATATAGCACGTGCGCCAGAGCGGTGATGTATAAATGCCTACTACCTGAGGATAGGAAATAGGTGCGGCTGACAGGTCCATTCGGCGATAATCGATGCAGACGGAGCTTTTCGCGAACGAACCTCTAATGACTTCATTTCCAATCGCTCCTATATAGATAGCTCGATCCTCTCGGGCATTATTTTTCTCGTTGTGTATACGTATATAATACTGTCGTTGTTGTTGCGCTGTTGCGCTGTTGCGCTGCTCCGGCCGAAGAAAGAAGGGGAGGGGCGGAGGGGGGGGGGGGGAACTGTAGAAAGTCGCGATGTCTACTGCCGCGGCGATTCGATGCGTATTAATAGTACGCGTATAGACGATTACTATGCGACGCGTATATACGTGAAACGATAAATCCGATAAATCAATAGAACTCGGCTCATAAATACGCTGCCTGGATTTACCGAATATCGGGGAAAAAGTAGAAACTTCAAGTTGAATACGATTATCCTCGGGCAAGAACAGATTTATACACGGTATTTAATATTTATAGAAGCTACAATCACGTGTTTAACTCTCACGCATAAACATTATACGATGCAACTATAATACAGCCGATTCCGTATCAACTCGTATATTTATCGGATGGTACATTAATTATTATAATTTTTTTAATTAATCAAATTATTCTTCGCGTCCCAAACAATTTTTTTTCCCCCGGCTACCTACATGTATATACATACGCGTAGGAATTTAATTAAAAACATTGGGCGTAACGATGAAAAGTCTATGTTCACGGATCAACGATGCAATGGCTAATTTGTGTTAAGCGTATATAACACGCACGCGGCAGAGGCAAACAAAAAAACTGAACAAGAACATATATACTATACATATATAGGTTAAGAGCCGTACTCATCCATATAATATATAATTATAGCCACTATTCATGTCATGCGCTCGTCGATTACTCCCCGAGATTCCTCCGTCAATTATTTCGAATCCATTTATAGACGAGCCAACGTTTGATGAGATTTCAGGAGAGGTCAGTCGTCGGCGAGAGATCTGCCGTTGCGTTTCGCGAAGGTCGTGAAGGCCTACAGTTAGTGAACTTGTGCGTGCCGCACAGATCGACGCTCATCGTAAGTAAGCCAATGATAAAAACACACGGCTTTGTCTCTCTCTCTCTCTGTGTGTCATCTCTCTTTTTCGCACAAATTCTCACCTCACTTTTGCGTCTCGATGGCTTATATATATAATGACACAGAGTCTAAGTCTGTATATACACCTTTTACACACGTATAAAAAATGTATGCAATGAATTTCAACATCATGTAAATATACACGAATTTATTCCGCAAGCTTTGTGGCGCAGTCTGTGCACTAATACATACAATATCATGTAACGATACACGAAACATTTTGTCGAGTGTACTCTGCTTAATAGTAAATAATTTATATATAGATGCAAGCTTGGGGGGCTCTATACGTTAAAGGGGCGTCTCTCTCGCTGCTCTTGAAATATTTTGTAAAAAGGCATAAGAGCTGCCTAGCTCATAAAAAAAAATGGAGAAGTATATAGCAGCAGCTGCCACTGCTGCTGCTGCTGCTGCAGTGACTTTGGCACTTGCATTAGTCGCTCTTTTTACTATATATTTGCTGCCAGAGGGCGGCTGACGGATGAACGCGTAGAATAACTCGTAGAATAATGAAGGCGCGAGCGAGTCTTTGTTGGCGTTGGGCAGTATAACTTTTTTTTTTCTTCGGCGCCATTCAGAAGGTATTGAATGTAACGTGCCGGACACAAGGAGGAGTGAAAAGTAGCCAGTGAAATTTATGCAGATTTTTCTGATTAAAGAATCTTGTGAATAGGAGCGCGCGGGGAACATTTTTCATCCGCTCTATATCTAAATTTGCGTTGGCGATAGTGTAGAGGGTTTTTGTCGATTCAAATTTTCGCGTTCGGTATATGCAATACTAATAATAGCGGAGGAGAAAAATTTTTGAAAAATCAACGTTTCCCGACGAAAAATCAAATTAAAACGCCTTTGCAAACTTAAATTGGGTTTCCGCCCCCCCCCCCGGACGCCTTTGATTAACGCGCCAAGTTAATTTAATTAAAATTTGTCGACGAAACTCGAGCAAAGTTCGAGCTTCGGGAAATCTTTTCAATGGGAACTACACAAGTTTCGCTCTAAATTTTTCGCGTACATTTGTAAAAACGACTTGCAAACTTTCCGTACGTCGCTATCTTTACAATATACGTCGGACGCGAAGGCTTGATTTTGCAAACAGCTAATTTCTAGGCCAATTTAGAAATGGGTCATTTATTTTCAGGTATACGCGCAAAGGGCGGCTTTAATGACCGGGTGGGTTGACGCATTTCGATGGCCCTATATACCCCTGCCTCTCGTTCGACGACTATCGCGATTGCCGATTTTTTAAACGCGTCTCGTGTCCTCTTTCCGTAATTTTTATTACACTCCACTTAGTCGCGTGCACCTTGTGCGTTGTAAAAATACAATACGCACTGCGTCCGCAGGGAAATGCATGGGGACACAAAAAAAAAATCGACGCCTGCGCCTGGAAAACACGGGAAAGCAATTGAAAATTCATTTGCCGCTCCTCCCATGGTCCCACGCAGTGACGAGCGAGCCCCCGAAACTCAAGTGCGTGTCTCCCTCGCTAAAATATCGAGCGCAACGACGCATCCTCCAGTCCTGCGTATACACTCGCACCTATACACGCCAGGCTTCTCCGCTCTCGGCTCCTACGCCACTGGATGAGTTATTTCTTTCGCAACGTGTCCTCTCCACCTTGTATTCCTTTTCGGCTCTCCTCCTGGCGCATCGGGCCAAGTGCATCATCACACGTAGAGCCATAAGAAAAGGCCAAAGGATAGTGTGTATAGAGACGGACGCGCGCGGCCGATGTGTCTAGACGCGTATGTATATAGACGACGAGAGGAGGAAGAAAAAACGTTGCGGTTAACGTTGGGCTCATTGTTGCGAGCACTTCTCCGGAGCGAGCAGCAGGTAGCATAGACTCTTCTCTCTCTGGCCCACGTGTATACAGCCCGACCATACTCTCCATACTCCTATACTATATAATATATCTGTAGGGACTGATCTCAAAGAGTCGATCGCAAATGCCGATAGTCAGTTACGTGGAATGCATTTGAATTTGAAGAAGAGAAAAAAAAAACAACAACTACGACGACGACGGCGACGGCGGCCGAGAGTCGAGAGGGCAACGATTAGACGCGCGTTATTATTATATATATACGTAGCTCGTAGAGCAAAAAGGGATCAGGTGAAACTAGCCATGGCGCGCGGTTGTTTGCTCACGAGGGAGGGGGAGAGAAAGAGAGAGAGAGAAAACCTAACTGCAGCGCGGTTGTCGAGGGTAAGGAAAGGCAAATGACTTGGCTTACCCTTTTGAGGTATGCTAACGTTAGAGAGAGAGGGGGGGGGGCTCAACTAACTTTTGCTCGCCTCTCGCTCTCTCCGCGCACGGCTCTCCGGAAAGGATCGAGCAATTTTTCTCGGGCCCGCCGCCGCCACACGATGCAAATGTTGGCATTGTCCGTGGGGATCCGTAAAGCGGAGATTTTTCAAAAATACGAAAGTTAAGCCGGGGGTTCCGACAAGCGTTCTATTGTTGTAAATCTCTTAAAATAACGCGCTGCCGCTGCTACGCTGACCTGTTCCTGCCCCTCGGTTTACTGCGCGCATATAACTGTGTATACGTACACGCTGATGCAGTACGCGCGCGTACCTCGGAATTCTTCGCTCTTTCTCTCTATACTTTTCTGATGCGCCGTTTCTTCTTCGTCTTCTTCTTCGCTCCCTCGACTCGGTACTTTGTTACTCGCGTCAGGAAGCTTTGAATTTTTGATTTGCGATAACATCTCGACTTCCCTTCTTCTTCTTCTTCTTCTTCTCTTCTCCGCGAGCAGCTCTAGCCCTTCGTGGAGAGCCTACTGTCTACTTGGGCGTGCCTTTGGTAACCTCCTCTTTAAGAGGAAGACAAAAAAAAGAAGAAGAAGCCAACACTTTTTTTCTCTCTCTCTCTCTTTGAGAATGGCTTTCTCTCGTTCTCTCTGTCATCCGCGGAACGAGCATTAGACGCGCTTTCGCGAGCAATATCGAGGACGATTCGGGAGCGATTGCACCTCTCGGATCGTTTGCGAAAAGCCAAGGGCCGAGTCGAGGCGATGTTCTCTCGAAAAATACTAGATTCGAGTCGAGGAGGTCGGGAGAGAGCGAGAGATAGAGAGAGACGAGACGAAGAAGAAGAAGAAGAAGAGGAGGAGAAAGAGATGCGGAGAGAGAGAGCCGCAAGAGGAATCCGAGTGTTTCGGAGCCCGACTCGCGGCCGATCCACAATGCCAGCACTAATGTCCTGCATTTACCATAGTGGCTTGCTCGCTTGCTGCTGCTGCTGCTGCTGCTGGTTCGGCCATTCTCGGCGCTGTTTTAGTGCTTTTACGCCTGCCATAATGCCTTTTTGTCAGAATCCTCGGGCGATCGAGCCTCTCCTCGCTCTCTCTCTCTCTCTCACTCACTCTAGCTGCTGCAGGTATAAAAGCCGCGAGTGACCCTCTTTTTCCTTTCCTCTTCTATATACACGCCTCTCCGTATAGCTATATACGGTGCGCGCATATACGTACAGCAACTACTACTTCTAGACGCATTATTATTTTATCCGCCTCGAAAAATTCGTCCGTATCATTCGGTGTCTCGAGGAGAGGAGAGAGAGAGAGAGAGAGAAATACCGAATGTGTGTGGAGTGTATATATATTTGTGTATAGGCGCGTCGCTTGCTCAACTCTCGCGCGCTTGTCGGTAAATTGGCATTAAAATCATCGGGAGATATTCTCTAATTTAACGGCTCCCCCCCCTCCCCTCCCCTCCCATCTCACTCGCTCACTCTCGCTCTTTCTCCGCGTATACGGCGCGCGCGGAGAGTTCAAATTACGACAGCCGCGTAAATATATATAATGTAAATATATAAGAGCCCGAGAGAGGCGCGCTTTGTTGGAGGTTATCTCCTCTGACCTGAATAGTATCTTTTAAAATTCAATAATCGGAAGAAAAATTGCACTTTCGAACAATACGCATTCGCGGCGCGATGCGAGAAAGAGAGTGAACGAGTCGTTGAATATGTACGCGCAGACTGCACACGTTGGCGTAACAATGCCCGACTCGCTCTTTCGCGCAGATAATGCACTGCAGCTCGCGCCCATATAGCCGAGAATAGTCAGCAATAGCCGATGCCGCACTATATGCTCGGAGCGTGTCTTATTAATACGTAATAATAATTGAAACGCGCGGCGCGTAGTCTCCGCACTACTACATTACAAACTCGACTAGTCGGGCAGAGTATCGTAGCAAAGAGAGAGAGAGACGGAGAGAGAAAATGACGCAATGCAGTGAAAAATGCAAGCGCGACACTGGCTCTCTTGTTTCTTAACCTTCGGCACGAATACACTTACATTTTCTCCAATTTAGATAAGGATTCCTCGTCTTCTCTCTTTGTTTCGGCCCGTCCAAATAAAATTCTCGCCTTGAGCGTCGTTCAGCAGCGGGTCGATGCACATCTTTACCGCAGAGTTGGCGGTAGTCCCTCCGTTTCGATTGGTCAAGGCTGTACGAGAGAGAAAGAGAGAGAGAGAGAGAGAGAGAGGTTTAGAGTGTACTCACTCACACAGACACACACAGACGCAGTGTAATCATCGTCGATTCACTTCTTCTCGCGGTGGGTGGTCCCGAGTTGGTACATGCATCGAATTAATTGAGAAAATTGCACTCGCCGAAGAGAAAGATTTCGCGAACAAAAGGCCGTGTACCCCGCGTGTACTCGGACTTTTATCTATTTTCTATTCTCTACGGGTTTTATATCTCCTCTCTCTCTCACCCCTGTATTATATAGTATCCGGCCGCATAGCCGCCGCTGCTGCCGTTGCTTTGTGCACAAGGCCTCCGAATATACTCCTCGCATTCTTTTTTTCGCGTTCCTCTTGCTTTTAGATCTCTCTCTCTCTCTCTCGCTCACTCGCTCACTGAAACAAAAAGTCAACTACGAAGGAGTAGACGAAGAAGAGGAGGCAGTGGTATACAGGAGAGGCTTCAAGGATAACGAGTATATGGCATAGGCCTAGTCGCGACGAAGACGCCATGTTGCGTACAATTGAAACCGTCCTCCGCCGCCTCCTCCTCCTCCTCCTCCTCCTCCTCCTGCAGCTGCACACACGCGCCCGACTTTTTGGGAGAGGCGAGAGAGATAGACGAGGAGGAAATAAAAGCAAAAAACGACAACATCGCCGCGCGCCGACTTATTGCAACTCTAATATAATGGCCGGGCTTGCTTTTTGCCTTTTCGAGGCTCCTCGCACTCGGTTCTAGGTATTTATACTTCCGACAGGTGTTTCTCAATGGCCGCTATATATATTGCGCGCACGCCATGCAACTTTGTTTTTTCATCGCCAAAGGGCTGATTGCGTTTTCGATGCGCGCGAGTATAGCGCGGCGTTCCGGATAAGCGTATAGGGGAAACGAGCGAGTCACGAGAAATCCATGTCCATCCTCGGTGAATTTGCTGTTAGAAAAAACATCGCCTCGTCTTAGAATTCGCCTTCTCGACGACTTGTCTCTCGGTGTTCGCTGCAGAAGCAGCCTATACATACCTCGAAATTTATTTATACTTTGAAATTTCAAAAAGAATAAAAAATAAAATCAGTGCAGATTCTGCAATACACCCGAGAATTTCTTCGATATAACTTTTTGAGAAACGTATTCTAAGATATAGCCTATTGTTCAAGTCGTGCGGCTGAAATACTGTTCTTTTCCAGACAACGTTGTGTATAGTACACAGTTCGCTATATATGTGGATAACGGCTTGATAAATTTCGAGCTCGGCTCGCATTCAACGAGCGAAATTGGGCCCGAGCAGCTCTCGATCACTTGCATACTATATAGTATATACGTTGTATTAGCGAGTTGCATATATGCATATATCTCACAGCAAAAAATACAAGAAGAATCAGAGAGGAATAATCCAGGCGAGAAACGAGTATAGAGGCTGTATCTCTCTCCGGAATAAACAGATTCGCGTATATGCATCTTCTTCGCGCAGCTGTTCGGCCTTATAGCATCTCGCCGGATTCTCGTTTATAACTCTCACGCACTATAGCGCGCGACGTGCGTGTATACTTACCCGAAAGAATTTCCAAAAAAAGATATCCTCGAATAATTGAAAAAGAACGGAGTGGTCCGTTGATACGTCGCATAGGTGTATCGGCTATAAATTCGGCAAGTATGAAAAAGCGTCGGGTGGGGGGTGGGGTGGGGGGGAGGGGGATCAGATGACGCGAGCGCGCACGCGATATAATAGCCGCGGGTCTTGAGGCCCAAGCGCCGCGCGCCGATGGTGGGGGAAGCGCGCCGCTGACCTTGACTAGGCCCGAAATTGAGGTGGCGCGCAGACACTGCCGGGGCCGCCCCTCTCTCTTGAATTCACAATGTTCCTTTCTTTCTCTCGCTCTTTCCTATATCATATACGTATATACACGACGCGCGCTACATATATACACAGCAGCGCAGCGCGCACATCATCCGAATCGGCCTTTATATACATTACATACAAAAAGAGATGCGTGTGCCCGGCGATGCGGCACTTGCTGCAATTCGCGCAGCTCGCACGCACGTCGCGCGGGTATATTGACACTTTTAACCCTGGGTCATACATTATAATGCGGACTCGCCTCGATATATGGAAATTATTGTGATTTCGAGTCGGAGGGGGGGGGGGGAGGACTGTTAAAGAGCCCGACGATTAGGATTTACCGAACGGCGGAATATTAATATTTTAATAAATAGGAATTAAAAGAAAGAGGAGAATATTTGGGCCATTATTCTGACAGGGAAGGTCGGGCCTAATTCGAGGTTCGCCCGTCTATATATAGTATGTATACGTATATGCGCGCAGAAACGCACACACACACACACACACACACACACACACACACGAGGGGCTACAGCTACACGTGTAGATGCACGCGCGCATTCCTCGGTGCATATATATATATACGCGAACATGTGTCTACCCACACAGATAAAGCGAGAAAGAGGCGAGAGGCGAAAGAGCCGAAAAGTTAGTCCCTCTCTCCTTTGGGCCCTATGGTTCTGCATTCGCAGACTCCTCCATCAAGGACAGCACAAAAAGTACACTAGACGAAAACACGTTGTCATTATACCGGGCGCAGGAAGGCGCGCGCGCGAGCACAACAACACTCGCTATATAAGCGCACACGAGACTTCTCTCTCTCTCTCTCTCTCTTCTTCGCATTCGAATTCGCTTGCCTTCCTTCCGAAACAGTACAAAAAAAGCGCGAGTGAACGAGAGAGAGAGAGAGAAAGGGACTGACATCAACTACTAAACGCGACGAGCGCGCCACGCATGAGATGTGTCCTTGTCGCCGTCGTCATTGCGCTCACTCGGATTATTTTTGCGTGCGTCTGTCGCTCTCTCTCTCTCTCTTCGTGTATACTTATATATACGGCTGATTCCCAGAAAAAAATCACTCTCTCCCTCCATTTCGGCAGCGCGCACTTTTTTCCCCACTCGCTCGCTCGGCGACAACGACGTGCGTTATGCGTCGCGCTGCAGAGAGAGAGAGAGAGACAGCAGCAGCAGCAGCAACAGCCGCAGTATAAGTATACAGAGTCGATCGGATTTCCGTGTGCGAAAATTTATCGCTGCGCTGCTCGCGCCTATGGTGCGTGTGAGAAGAAAAATGTTTCCGTAATTTTGCATAAAGCCCTTTATATGCAAATCCGGCGCTCGCGCGGCAGTACAGCCGCGTATAGAGAACACACACACACACACACCTATATGCGCGTATACGTGCAGTTTATAAATATGCAGCGGGACGTATATTCCTTCATTGGTTATTCCGCTTGCAAGACACTTTTTCTTTCCCCCCTCCCCTCCCCACTCTCTTCTCGCGCGGCTATCCGCGACGGCATTCATAGGCAAATTTCGGCGCGCGCGATTCCTTAATTGCGCGGCGAGAGCCTCGAAGCGCGCGCACAATCGACGAGTCCGCTGATTTTCCGGGAAGGCCGAGAGGAGGGGGAGGGGGTGGAGGCCGTAGCGAACCGCCGAATTATCTCGCTTCATTCAAAGGGAATGATCTCTTTTCGTATTATAGAGAGGGAGTGAAAAATCACGCGTGCCGCCCGAAAGCTCGGCTGATTCCCCCCTCCCCCCTCCCTCACTCTCTCTCTCTCTCTCTCTCCCGGCGCGGTGCAACACCTCCACTTCAAGATCAAGGCCAACGAGTGAGTCTCTGGATGACTGGACTCTTTAAGTCGTTTGCGCCCGCATCTTTTCTTTCCATCTCGCTCTCGCTCGCTCGCGCGCGCATACAGCGCGCGGTACTACCTGCGCTTTTTTTTATCGAGCCTTTGAGCGAACACAATAGCGGCTGCTATACAACACTCACACACACATACGGAGCCGAGGAGACGCGAGACGCGGCCGCGTCTCGGCACTGGGTAATAGTGCAGACGCGTCGTGTGTATTTGGCATACAAAGCCGAGGCTCTCCCAAAGAGTGAGAGAGAGGCTTATTCACGCTGAAAGCGAAAACTCTATACGTCCGCGCGAGTGTGTGTGTAAAAAACTGACGACTTTGACTCTTGCATTATTATTATTGGCTGCGGCTTCTCTATTACTGCTACTACTGTATCCGTTCTCCGCGTTATGCACACACGCCATCCGACAATTATTCGACAATTTTTATTTATTTATTTTTTTTTTGTATATAACCACATCGTCGCACGCGCGAAGAAAGAGCTCACATCACAGTGCGCGCGAAACGTTATAACTCCGCGCGAGATATAGGGAGACGCGAGAGAGATGATTCTCGCAGTGCAGCAGCGCGGCGTCGACGGGACAATCTAAAATTCCATTTGGTTTTACGACCGCTCCGCAATTCCCTTTGCGGGAAAACTAGAAAACTGCAAGGCCCAAGCTTCGCGTAGCTATATGGCGATTTTGAAGGATTATACGTATGTATGTATATTCAACAATGCGAGACGCGCACTGAACGATGGAGAATATTTAAAGCGCGAATTTTTGCTCCACACTGCGGTGTATACGCATATTTGCGCATATACACACGTCTCGAGATTATAGAGTCCCTCCCTATATATACGCTTGCGGCTTGACTCTCGCAATCGAACGCGGCGTATAATAAATATATAGGAATACGTAATTCGGAGTATACACGCGGTCGGGCGGGAGAGCCCGTTTTTATGCTCTCCCATCCGAATTATATGCTAACGGTAAAAGTTTCGCACGCTCTCGCGGCTATGCGCGGTGATATTTCAGCTTGCTCAAGGATACATATTTCATGAATCCGCTAATTCGAACTTCCCGCGCGTAATTGACGAATATACATATAACTTACTTGAGGTCGACGTATTATCTCTCTCGGATGTGTACGTGGTGCGACAGGAATTTTCTTGTTTTTTTATAATTCGCAGTTCGCGGGGTTATAAAAATGGAAAATTCAGTCTGTCTCCCGTGTACGGAGCTGCTTGCGCGCGCACGAGAGAAAAAATTTTGCGTGCAGATATACAGTGTTTGCGATATGTGCAATTCATGGATTTTTTTCCTTTTTATTTTATTCGTGTTTTTATTTTTGTTGTTGAAAAATGAAGAGACGAATTTTGGAAAAAAAGTATAGCTCTTCTGTTTTATGGCGCGTACGGCTATGGGATGGCAATATAGTGCTTTTTTTTGCTGCGGATAGAAAGTTTGAGATTGAAAATTCTATCCGTTCGAATTTATCAAAGCTTTTTTGTTAGTTCTACTTTCTTGTGTGTGATATATGCAATAATTGTGTGATAAGTTATGTGTACAATATGCATACTCATCATTTAGAAATGTTGCTTTTAAGAAGTATACTAGTAAAAAATTTTATGAAATCAAAGTACGGGTAAAGTGTTACAATTGAAACACAAGTTTTATCAAATTAGATGTACTGGTAAAAAATTATTCAAAACAACGGACGATTAGATTAGATCTTTTTTTTTACTCAAACTTTTTGCATCTATTATTTTTTGCTGTACATCTCAATCGTCATTTTGTAATACGATGAGCTAAACATGTGCTTATCAAAACAAGAAAATATAAAGTAAATAGGAATAAATAAATAGAGGAAAAGGCTTTAATTAAAAGTTGTGTTCATACATTTTTATTAGCTTGATTTTTAAGAAAAAGATGCTCATTGATTTATCGCTGTTTTTCCACATGCAGACAAGTTTTTGCCAGTTCTATACCAATCTGGATAATTTTTTTTTTGTTTTCATGTTTAATTGAAGGCTTTTCCCCTACTTCAGTCTCAGCAATATGCATTTCTCGTTTACGCTCACAACCGTTCACAGCAAACATGCCAAAGGCTCCAAAATTTATATCGAACCAATAAATGGCTACTCAACGCCGCGCGTTAACAGCTTTAGCGCCAATTTTTATCGCTTATCGCTATATAACGTTAATTATCTTTACGCGTGTGTATAACGACGCCAATTTTTATCGCGTATCGTTAAAAGTTAATCACCGTTACGTGCGTGTTAACATTATTTTTGAAAAATAAAAGAAAAATTGAAACAAGCCTCGAAATCGATTGACGAAGCTTAATTTTCGTCGTAACGCTGTATTTTTTAACTGTATAGAATCACCGATAAATTCGTTAAAACGCGCGATAAATCTATATTTCGACTTATAAACAAAAACAATGCCGGACACAGGTCGGTATACGTTGAAAAAATTTCCACAAAAGATATATTAACATAGCGCAGATGTGTAAACGCGTACGCGCGCGCGCTACAGCACGTGTGGCCGATGATGACTGCGCTCGTTTCTATGAATGAAGCTGTGTGTACTATAGGTCGCTACTGTGTGTCTGTGTGTTGACCTCCTATTGGGCTTCGATGTATGTACAAAGTATATATATATACTGTATAATGCTATACGTGATCGGAAGCGATAAGTCACTCGGTGGTAATATACAAAATTGATAAATCGCCTCGTCACGTCTCGCCTCGTAAGTATCGCGCTCTTTCTCTACCCCCTCCACCCCTCCCTTCCCCGAATGCAGTGTATTAATCCGAAAATACGCGTAACTCGGGGAACTGTGCAGCGGTGGCAGCTGGAGCACGGAGAATCCGCGCGTTATATACGCACGGCGAAGACCGAGTCGTTTGGACGAAGCCGCAGCGGCTCTTCTCGTCGCGTCGCGAATTCAATTCGATGACGAAGTCGTTAAAAATGTCGGTGAGAGCTCGTTGCTCGTCGGCCGATTGAGTCAGCGCAGCGCCGCTCAGGTATATAACAGACCGATGCATGTGTAATGTACAGCAGAGTCTTGTCGCTCATACATACATACGCGAGCTGCGTATATATAGGACCGGATATATTACCCGGAGATTCCCGAAGGGCTCTCTTGCGCGTGAGCTCGTTGCAGTCGGATTTCACGTTTACGCAACTATATGTCGTGTACGTATATATACTATGGATACATTAGATATGTACGACGTCGGAATTAATGCGGTGCGCTATACGCGCGCGTGTATACGTGTCACATAGGCTGTGTGGGTATACCTGGCGGGTATATACGCGCGCAGCTATATAGGTAACTCGATCGGTCTTTCTCTCCCGAGTCTATTCCAGCGGCCGAACTTGTCGCATTAAATTTACCTTCTATATTATATACGCAGGCGAGCATTATGCCTAAAGACTATCATTTCCATATACGAGAAGTCCGAGGAGCGACGACGACGACTATAACGGGTCATTCTCTCTCGCGCGTCTCTCTGTCTGCGTATACGCGTATACAAAATATACATATACGTGTGTGGGATATATACGCATTATATACGCAGCGATATTAATGCGAATCCGTAAGGATGGACGCATGTGGGCATGGACGATGAAAAAAAAAAATGAGACAGCAGAAGCAGCAGCAGCGGCGGCGGCGGCCGCGCGGTGAAGTAACGTGTCTACTTAACCCTCGTCTCGAGTGCGATTAAACTTTTTACACGCACTTTCCATTCGGCTATATGTATATGCGCGCGCGTGTGTTTATAGGTGTGTATAATACGCGTATACGCGCGGTATACACATAGAGACACTTATATTAGGCGAGCCCGCGTGCGCGTATACGTGGTGTATTTCTCTCTTTCTCCGCGCGCGGGGCCCTGGGCGAAATACGATCTCTTTGAAGCCGGGGCATTAAGCCGCAATTCGAATTCCTCGCCGCCGTCCGGAATAGAATGTGCGCCATACGCGCGCGCGCGTATATATATATATATATAAAATTTCCGCGCTTGAATATATATTTTTCTACGAAGCTTATTGGGATATATAGCGCGTCGCGGAGCCGCCGCCGCCGCCGCGTTAATGTCGCGCGCCAGGTTTGACTTTATTTTTAAGCGTCGTGAACCAAATTTTTTCTTTCGCTCTCTCTCTCTCTCTCTTTCCACAACTGCTTGCGCTTGTATCATATACTTATACACTTGAGCGTTGCTCAATTTTTTAAAAGCCTCATTTGTCACTTCCTCTCTGCGTGTATAGCGTATAAGCTCTCCGCTCGTCTGCAGCAGGCGATTTCCTGCTGGGTAGCGCTGTTTTCCTATAAAAATACTTTTAATCCATTGACGCTCGGTTAACTTAGAAGGAGACGATGGAAGGAGCTGTCGTGTATTGGGCGACGAAAATGTCGAGTAGACTTTGCCCGCTCGATACTATTATGTGGGTTATGTAAAAATTTATACAGCCAGTCAAAACAAGTTTATTCTACTTGTTTCTCTATTTATTCGTTCGATATGTAAGCGCTTTGTAATGCAAGTTGCACAAACGAATTTGCATCGTATATCGATTATTCATTCTCATAATCATATCTTCTGCAATTATTAATAAAAACAACAAACGCAAGGATGGCCGAAGTACTCGAGTAATTTTAAATACGAAGTCAAGCCCCTTCTCACCCATCACGGCACTAAAGTTATTCTTTGTTTTTCCATAAAGAATTCGTAAAATGTCAAGCTCCAATAGGCCACAAACAAACTTCAATTGACTTCGAATCTGGGAAAATTTTAAAATTATCTTAACGACCGTGATTGCTTTTAGGCATTACCTTAAATGCCTCGATATATTCCATAGCTTTCACACTATCTAGAGATTTCCATAAATCAAGTAATGACACGGTAACAGGCAATAGAGCATTACCTAATCTGTCTCGCGCGCGCGCGCGCGCCTGTAACGTCTCGGCGTTCTCGATCGAAAACTCGGGTCACAGAGCCTCCGAGAAAAGAAATCCTCGCCTCGAAACACGACATTATATCCCCGCGGGAGGAAAGACGATCCGAGAAACTTCCACGGCCGAAAATCCCTTGGTCGGTTTCTACAATCAATCGAATTATGTAAATTCGAGCTGCCCGCGCGCGTAGCCGGCTTATAGCCGAAAATTTTTCTCGTCCCGCGTCGCGTCCCTCCTCTCGTATACGCGCGCCGGAAAACCATAAGCGAGTACAGATTTTTCACAGTCCTGTGTAAATAGGCTCTATTAATAACAGCCGCGGCTATCCAGTCCCCCCCCCCCTCCCATTACGCTGCAGCGAAGTGGCATGGCTCGCACGGCGACGCACTCTGATGCGAGCGTAAAATTGTGTGGAGTGTATAAGGCGGCAGGTATATAGATATACATTATACATATAGATATGTACGCGCGCGCGCGCAAGGTAAAGAGTATACACGGTTGGTCAGTATTGAAATATAAAGGAAAATTAGTCACGGCCTAGTTGTCAGTGTTTTTCGAGCAGCTCTCACACGTACACGTATATAAACACGTATGCGCGAAAAGTCACTCTCGCGGTGGATAGGCATCAGGGTGAACAACAATCCATCCCGCAGAGAGAGAGAGAGAGCCGAGCGCTAGATGGCCCAGCGGTGGACAGCTGCCAGGGATGAGCGTCCGAAATCTAGATAGAATCCAGAGTAGCATTCGTTGACTTTCCTCTCTCTCTCTCCTCTACTCTGTCTCTAGTGAATCAAGCCTCATCTCGCCTGTATAATAACCCAGAATGAGAGCCACGTGTGGGGCGCGTGTGCGCTTTTGTATCTCTCCTCTATATAAGCATCAGCGACTGTCTCTCACTCGCTCGCGTGTACAGCGGTAGGGCTATAAAAAGAGAAAGCTCGGCTATATATTATGCGGGGAGCACCTACGCCACCGCATCTATATACGCGCGTCTATGCGCGTACGTATGTGTGTACACTGTGTGTACGTAAGGACTGCAATGCCGAGGAAATAACCGGCGCGCATAATGCGCGCGCGTATTCGAAAATATCTCTCTCGCGCCTGCGTGTGTACATAGAGAGAGAGAGAGAGAGAGAGGCACTATAAGGCGAGCCGTCGACGCCCAGGATTATAATTACGCTTCACATGCACCGGCTGAATATAAGCTACGTGTCATTATGTATACGAGTGGGCTACGCGCGCGCGGCTCTCGCAACTATCCGCTCCATACGATATATAAGCATTAGCGCGCGCTGCGTATATGTATATGTGAGCAATGCGCGCACTCGCCTCTCTCTATATATATATGTGTATATCTCTCTCTCTCTCTTCTCTAGATGTAATTTCCATCGGGTTTGGAATTTTAAATTTTCTACGTCTACGCACGCACCTCCCGGGCTCTTCTCTAATTCACAAACAATCCAATATCCGGTATAGACATAGAGAGAGAGAGAGAGAGAGAGAGAGAGAGAGAGAGAGCGAGGGAAATTTGGATGAATTACGAGGCACACACTACTCGCATATACGGCTTTTCAATCTCTCTCTCTCTCTCTCTCTCTCTCTCTCTCTCTCTATAAACTACGCGTATGTGTTATACGCATACATAACTGGTTTGGAAAAACGATCGCTTACATCATTACACGCACGAGAAACTCGAAAAATAGCGCCGATGTCTGCGTATACATACACAATAAGCTCGCGCGCGCGCGCCGCGGGAAAGCCGCGGCTAAATCGGGAGTACGCGCCGCCGAGCGCGCCAAAAGACTCATTGTGCGCCGTGCAGAGAGCCGGCATATATATATATTGTGTATACGTGTGTACAGTATGTATGTATATGAGGCGCGTGCAGTGCATACACGCGCCTTTGTACATTGTACATTATATTAACAGCGAGCAATTGCGCCGTTGCGTCAGCTCTGCGTATATAACCCTCGCGTACATATCGGTATATGTACGATATGCTATATACTGATTGTATATACAACTCGCGCTCTCGATCCCTCCCTTTTTCGTAGTCGTTCCGCCCGTTTATACACGTATATGCGCAATTACACACTCGCGTGCGCCTATATACCGATTTCCGGAATCCCGCGAGAGGCAACGTTTCATTCGATATACACATCGCACGTATATACATATGATTACGTGCGCGCGTATTATGCCTCGTATATCATATGGTAGTTGGAAAAGCCATTAGTTTTTGCGCGCGAGAGGATGGCGGGGGAGAGGGGGGGAGAGCAACTTGCTCAATTCATCGTATATGCGCAGGCGACTCGCGGCCGTTCGATTAGCGCCGCCGAGATCGCGTGCGCGTGTGCGTATTACGCTTTCAGAGCGAGCCGTCCGTGCAATTATTAACACTCGGCTCGCGACTAACGAGTTTCTATATGGGAAAATCCGGATTTCGAGCCCGATGCATTTCGCAGCGGCCGCAGCTTATATCCCGCGTCGACTCTCGACGCTCCGGGAATTTTAAGCGAGAAATCGCAGCCTCCGCATCTCCGAGGGGGGTTTTCTATTCTATGTATTTCTGGGATACGACGGTGAGAATCTCGCAATTTCCAATGGCGTACAGGACATCCCGAAGGAGCTTCAGTTTCAATATTTCCGGGCTTTTCTTCAACTTCTTGACTTGCGAGTAAAAAAAGCTCTCGGCTTTATTGAAAACATCGCTTGGACGAAAATACGGCAAGCATATATATATATACATCTGAAAAAGCTCACGTAATGCCTCCATTCGATCGCGACAATACACTCGCCATCTCGCCCCGACAGAAACAAAAAAAAAAAAAAAATAAAATAAAATAGTCGGAGCAAAAATCGGGAATTCCCCATATGTAATCAGACCGCGCGCGTATATACTTTTTACGCGCTTGGCTTTTTGCCCCGCGCGCAACGCGCGACGTGCTCTTTTCTCAATCTCTCGCGTCTCTCTCTCTCTCTCTCTCTCTCCTGGTAATTCGTACGTGTACAGTAATGCGTGTGTCTATGCATATTGTATATAGCACCGCATACACTATATACGCTGCAGAGCGACAATATACTGAATTATCTGCGCGAAAAGCGAAAATGGTGCGGGGAAGAAAAAAATGAGCGAAAGCTCGTGTTTCGGTTGGAAATAAGGTTAGCCAAGCCACTACTTAGCCACTGTCTGTGTGTGTGTGTGTGTGTGCAAGAAGATCCGAAGCTGCTGCTGCTGCTGCTGCCGCTGGCGCGCGCGCGCGTGCACGTAGGTAGGTACGCAGGGCAATTAGCGCTCGAAACACGATATGCTTAGAAAGAGAAGCTCTCGCGTTTCTGCATGCGCGCATCTGTACGAACCCGGCCATATTCGATCAGCGAGCACCGCCGCATTCGAAGAACATGCGTTTGCAAGCTAACTCAAGTGTCCACCATCTGCTGATGTGTCCTTGGTCATGTAGCGTGCGAGTAATCGTTCGCTCTCTCTTTCTCTCTCTCTCGCTCTACATGTACCCGTACAGCTTGCGACGTTCGGAACGCGCAGGTCTCTGTATACGGCCCGTTTTCGATATATATATATGTATCTTTTGCCCAATTCTCCGGACGACGTCTGCATCGTGCATAGAGCGATCGAAAATCTGATTGTCCCCCCCGAGCTGCACTTATTTTGAACGCTGTACGTAATTTTGCTCGATTTCGACAATTTCGATATACGAATTCGCTTATTGTTTTAACGAATCGATCTCTGTCGTACATGCTAGTCGTCGCGTCTCAACGTTCATATACACCGGATTATTTCTAATCAATATTTATTTACACTCGCGTACCAGAGAGAGAGAGAGAGAGAGAGAGCGAACTGCACTCCAATAAATATTGAATCAACTCGGAACCTGAAGTCGATTTATCAAATTCGAGCGCGGAACCTCCGCTCGAGTCGATCGCTCTCGCGCGCGCAGCTTTTTCAATCGGCATCGCACCGGGCAAGTCGACGATATCTCACCGGATTCAGCGATATTTTCACGCTCGAAAATAAATCGCGAATAATTCATCAGCCGGCAATTACGAATAGACGAGCGCGCAGGATCGGCCCTTAAGGAACGAAAAAAATCGTCGGAGAGAGAAAATCGCCGAGCATCAATCTCCACCCCCGCATGTGTACGCGCGGGCGACGAGCCACTCCTAAGCTCGAATAATGCTCTTTCTCTCTCGCTCACTCTCTCGTTGCCGACGAGCTATACGCGCCTCTCGGTGTAATGCATATCCCGCGACTCGGGATTGGTCGAGTCTCGAATGAGATCTTCTATATTTGCCGGGGCGCCAGAGCGTTATATGCGCGCGCGCTCTCGACAAAGCGACCCACATCTCTCTCGCTCTCATCTCTCTCGCCATACGTCTTTTCTCTCTCTCTCGCTCTCTCGCAGTATGATGCAAGCAGCGTCAAGTGAAACAGGTGCACACGACTGTGCGCGACGCTAAGCAGCGACGACGACGAGAGGGAGGACGTGAAATCGAGACGCGAGAGAAAATGGAAAACGAAGAGGAGTAAACAGAATTAGTGTTGGGGGAGGGGAAAAAATAAATGGCCAGATATAAGGCGATTTGTGCCCGCGGGAAAGAGAGAGAGACGAAAATAACCGCTCATCGCTCTGCTGCTGCTGCTGCTGCTGCTGCTGCGGGATAATTAAAAAAAAGGGCGCACGCGACGACGGCGTTTTCTCGGTTTTTAACTCGGTTACACACACGCGGCAGCCGCGCATCTCACTCTCCCGCTTTCTCGGCTGCTAAAACACGATGTGTCGTTTACTAGCGTCAAAATTATACACGCCGGAAGATTGCGTTCCAATTTTTTTTCTCCCCCCAGCTGCCCCTCTCGCACGCCCACCTGACGCTTTTTTTTCGGCGTCTCTATACACAACGCGCGCTTTTCACGCCAAACAGTCGAGCGCGAGCGCGTGCGCCCGTCTAATATCCGTCGCGCGCGGGTATAACGTCTTGCTCGCGATGCGCCTAATTGGGGGGGGGGGGGGGGAGTAAGGTGACGTTTCGTTGAGATTCGGCCGCGGAGGCGATTAAGCGAAATAGAAAGAATTTTAATTTTAGAGAACCGTTAAATATATCTCGGCTCGTTTCACAACCGCATTCGAAAACTTCTCTCTATAATCCCCCCCGCCGCCCCACCCACGTGACGAAGATTACAAATTCTCGGTGTGTTTACGCATTGTATTTATATCTTCATTTCTATACATTATTTTCTTTATTTTCTTCGACTCTTGCGCGGTTTATCGGATTTTTCCCCCGAAACTATATGCGTGTACACGACGACGACGACGACGTCCGCGTAACTTGAGTAGATTTGTTTGTTTATTCATCTATTTACACACTGCGCGCTGAAATCCTCGGAAGAGCATGAAGCTCGATATGTGCACGCTTTACCGATATAAATAAGTAAAAATCCATAAACGATTAATTTTAGCATCTCTCTCTCTCTCTCTCCTTTTGAATGAAATCAATACGTCACGTTCTGAGAACGCTCTCGTTATATGCGCGCACATTGCCGTCTCCTTCCCTTTTCTCTCTCTCTCTCTCTCTCTCTCACTCTCGCGTTCGTTTTTTCTTTATTCCTGAAAGCTGCGCAATGAATGCGCGACTCTCCAGCAACTCCATAATAATTGTGAATAAACGAGGAGAGCATTAATAAATTCGCAATGAGCGCGAGCCGAACAAAGCGTATATTACTGATTGGCAATTTCCGTTTTAATTAACTGTGATCGATGGGATCGTTTTGCGATGCGTAAGTGCGCGCAATTAATTTAATCGTTTTTTATCGCGCAATATATAGAGTGTGTATACGCGCGATCCGAGATATAATACTTATACGCGTCGACGGGGCGCGCGGCATCTGGCGGCGCGAGCGAAAACGACTCGACGAGACGAGAGCGTCTCGAGCAGCCGACGATAAGGTGGAAATCTGTAACGGCGGGGGGGGGGGGGTTTATCGACTGCCGACGGGACGTTCGCGCGTGCGGGTATACGCGATATTTTCAGGGAATTATCGCTCGCCGTCGAGACGAAGCCGTCGATATACTCGAGCTGTCGACGCGATGATTCGTCATTTACTGCAGGTTTTACGAGTCGGGCCGAGCTTATTATATCCTTTGTATTTTTACGACGCGTAATTAATCAGGAGGCAACGCTCTGATAATCCCTATGCTGAACGACTCAATTTGACATTGTTTTGTCTATCCGCATATATACACGTGGCGTTGACCCAACGTTACAAATTTACACGTCAGTCGTTAACGACAGAAGCTCTGGCGTAAGGTATATAAAAGAGGCGCAGCGCTGATTTTCAAATATTACGACGCGTGCGGTTAACGGCTCCGAGGCATGCGCGCAGCGCGGACGAGGGATAACGGCGTATATTACACGCCGAAAAGTGCACTGAATACTTTTTTTTTTTATGGATCGTTGGACGCGCGCGAACGAAAGCCTTGCGCCGCCGCGCGCGCAGAGACGATGATTTAAGGCAAACTTTTAACGCGTTGACCCTAAAGTCAAGCCGCCGTCCCTTTAAAGCAAGCTTAACGAGCGCGTAAAAGCAGAGTTAACGTCTCTTTAAAGCAAAGTTAACATGTTATTATTGATACAGCATTTAACCGATGGTTATCGTCGCGTTGTGTTAATTGCGTTATCGTACAACTGGCGCGTCGTTAACGTTTGGAGAACGAACGTTAACGTGATGTGACGAGGCCGCGTCGCGTGACTTTTCGCAATTTGCACTGTATTATACACGCACATCAAAATGAATCTCGCGCTGCGTATAAATCGAAGAACCAATAATGCGCTACTGGTCGGAACAGACGCGCAGAGTGCGCTCCGTGCCGCCGACTGGCAATCCGAGTCGGAAAGAATAAGCTAAAAAAAGCCCGCGTCTCGAGAGAGCAGATCTCGCTATTCGCTCCGCGCGCGCGCAGCAATGAAAACGGAAAGCCAGCTCTCGGTCTCGCAATTAATCAGCGGAATATAACAATGTTACCCGCACGTATGTCCCGCGAGAAGATCTTCAGCAGCAGCGGCGGCAGCGGTAGCGCACGCGGTTTAACGTTTCCGGCCAAACTCGTCCGAAGGTGCATACCTCGACGCATCAGCGACTCGGAAAAGAGAGAGAGGAGACGGCAGTTGGCAGAGAACTGGCCGAACTTTATTTATAGCCGAGGAGGTCGCGTTGCCACTGCTGCCACTACCTTCCAAAACGTCGTCCTCTCTCTCTCTCTCTCTCTCTGCCTCACGAGGAGTTCGGTCCGTCGGCTCGGCCGCACAGTGTCGAGCTGGGCAGCGGTTCGCGCGGACGGCGGAGCCGCGGATTCTGACCTTCGTCGCGGCCGCGCATCGGCATGTGCATCGGCATCGGCGGCCGTCGCTGAGGAAGAGGAAGGAACGGAACGTGTATACATATATACGGACGGGATCGGAGGTGTCGCGCGCGAGTGCGGGTGAAGCTTCGGAGAGCGTCGACGGCTGCTGCGGCGATAAATGTGTCAGCTCACGAGGCAGCTCGTCGAGTCGGAGAAGAAGCAGCGGACGATCTGCTCGGCCTCCTGACGAGCGCAGTCGATATAGCCCGCAATGGCGCACAATATGCGACGAGCCGCGAGGCGCGAGCAGTACAAGCCCTTCGGCCGAAGGAGGGTATGGATATACACTTCGTTTTTTGCTTTCTCTCGGTGCGGCGGTGCGATAGTCCGCCGAGTGCGTATACCGAGAGACGAGTGCACCGCGATTTTCTATGCGATCGCGCTAATAATAGAGTAAGCTCGTGTGTCCGCGCGCCTATATACACGCGTATTATACACACAATATGTATATGCGTGTGTATGTACGTATGCGCAAAATGAAAAGCCAAAATATGAGCGGGCGACGCGCATCGGACACAAAGTTTACGGCGATTTGTATAGTCCGCGTATATAATCGAGTTTTGGCCTCAGTTCAGCTCGTCGGGTGTCAGCAGCAGCAGCAGCAGCAGCAGCAGTAGTAGTAGAAAAGGTTAGGCTATAGCGAGACAGACGGCGGCGAGAGGATAGTCGCCCGTAAAATTGGCGGATCCGCAAAGCCGCGGCAGTTCATTGACAATATATCGCCGGGCTGAGGAAGACGGAGAATCGTCTAAAAATACGCGGCGGGGGGATGATCATCGTCGCCGCGTTCGGGAAAAGGAAGCGATATGCGGGAGCAGGAAAAAAGCGAGGGATTTGTAAATACACGCGGGGAAAAGCCGCGCGCACGCAGCGCCGCAACGCGTATTATATACGTGGAAGTCCCGAAAATAAATCCGAAGCGTCTGCATCGGCGCGCCGTGTGTGTGTGCGTGTGATATATAGTATAGCCTCGAGTTGTTCACCTCTCTCTCGAGTGCTATATAGGGCCGAGAGAGAGAGAGCGTCGCCCACCCATTCAACTTAGACTCGCCGACCTGCATATATAGCGTATTATACACACACACACCGTTCGCGCCGGCTTTTCTCTCACTGTCTCTCCCTCCCTCTCTCTCTCCCGGGGGGGGGCAGTTCGATGTTTATCTATGCGCGACGTATACACACGCGTTTATACAAAGCCCTGCTCTCGGGAGGGGTGGCCGCGCGCCGACTTCCGCTTCTCAGCTCTCTCCGGGTCTTCGGCCTATCCGTATGAATGAGAAGCCTGTCCTACAGGTACACACACACACACACACGCACACAGACCTCTATTGCCGCATATCGAGAGTCGGCCCTTCCCAAACGCGCGGGCCGCAACGCAATATACATGTGTATAGACAGCCTCGAGCGCGTGCTCGAGAAACTGTCCCGAGGCGCGCATATATAGGAGAGGAAAGAGGCGAGTTTGGCGCAGAGAGCGTAACCGTATAGCGATAAAGCGGTGGCAGAGCAGCAGTATAGCCATGTGTGTGTGTGTGTGTGTGTGTAGAGGGTGCAGTGGCCTAGCTTGTCGGGGGAGGGGGGGGGGGAGCTTTTCCGGATCGATCGATCCCGTGCTTGCGCGCTACAGCTCTGTATACGTATATAGTCGCGCACACACACACACACACACGCGCGTAGACTGGTGTACAGAGCTCGTCGTGTGTATCGCCGGGGGGGAGGGGTGTCGTCGGCGATGCCCGCTCGGCGCCACCTCTGGCGGCGGAGCCTCGAAGAAGCGGCGGCGGCGGCGGCGGCGGCGAGTCATCGGCCGCCTCGCGACGCACGCGCCCTGTCCGATGCAGTCTCGCGGAGGAGCCCGAGCACCGCGGAGCAGTCTACAAAGAGCCTCGAGCACAGGCGGGACCCCCCCCCGCGCGCGCGCGCACACACACAGACAGACGGCAAGATGGCCCGGCCGCCCGAGGACCCGTCGTTGTTTACATCCGCGCCTTGGTCGCCGGAGCGCCCGGCCCCGCGTCCCACGGGACAACGGGGAGCGTAGAGTCGGCGCGACGCTGCATCGGTTCGTCCGCGATTGGCGTGCATAAGGGGGTCGTCGCGTGTGTAGCGCCGGTCGTGTGTGCATACAGCGAGCGAGCGAGCGAGAGAGAGAGAGCACAAAGACGCTGCGCTGACCTACTTCGGCGGCAATCATGTCCAGGAGCCGCCGCTGAGGGAGAGGCATGGCTTGAATGCGCAATGCGGTGCAGCGGCGGCAGGGCCGTCTCTGACTGCGGCGGCCCGACGCAGCGCCGTGTCGGCCGTCGACGCGACTAGACGCATCGTCCTCGGGAGCTGCGCGTGCCGCCGATGCGATGATCGGATACAACCAGCACAATTCCGGCTACAACAAGCTATTCACTCAGGTGCGCTCAGCGGCAGCGGCATATACGCATATATAGCTTCGATCGACTTTCTCTCGCTTTCTATATCACAGCGCGTATTCCGCCGCACTTGTACGATAGAGCCCCGTGCGTCCGACCGCACACTGGCCACTTCCACTGGTCGCGACGCGGCGGCTCCCTCCCTCCCCGCGTACACCGCCGCCACCCCCGCCTATGTTTACAAGCACGAGAAACGCGCACCAGTTTTCCCTCCGCGCGACGACCTTCGACCTGTTATTGCCCACCTCCCTCCCAACGAGACACTTTCAATTTTCATTAGTCCGTCTCGGCTCTGAATAATTGATCCCTCTAGCACTGCGCGCTGTGCAGACGACGCGCGACGACGCGCGTTTACACGTATACAAATGTAGGTGTATGTATACGCACGAGGACGCACGGATGCTCTTTTAACTCGCCCCCTTTGACGCAGCCTTGCCGCCGCCGCCGCCGCCGCGGCGTCTGTTACACATTTTCTTATTTCATCGCGCTCCGGCGACTCCTCTCGACCTTCGCTCTCTCTCTCTCTCTCACTCTCTACACGGAACTTTCCCGCCGCTAAAGCCGGCTGATATGCCTCTCTTATTATTACGCGCGCACCTTCGGACGTGTAATCCCGCTCGACGCTTTATTTACGCCGGGGAGTTTATAATAAAAAGGAAAATGTACGACCTTGCTTTTACGCGCCGCACGACTCGACGGCCTGTTATATATATAATAGATATATGTACCGCGCGGTGGTCTATATATGCCGGACTCGCTTCTAACAGATTATATATGGCCAACTTTCCGCGGCTTTTTCTCGAGGAGAGAGAGAGAGAGAGCCGGTGCTCCATAATGACTCTGTGTATTAGGGGAGAGTTGTGTACTCATCCTGTGAGGCTTGGGGCTGATGATATTGTCATTAAGACTCGCGAGGATAAATAAGGCGATGTTTCGTTTGACTTACTCATTTTCAGCTGAAAGACTTGGTATTCCGTCGAGGCTATAGGATATATATCACGATTCGATTTCAACGAAATTTCCGAGCTTACGATTTCGAGAGAAATGCTGTTACTATGTGCGATAAAAGTCAGGGAACACCTTGTTAGACATTGAGGCAAAGGGACACGTTGCCAAAAGCTCGTAAATCGCACCTTTCACAAAATTTCTTCTTCGATATTTTTACGCTTGTCGGCTCTTTATATACGAATCGAAAGATTGTAGTCTAAAAAAAGATTCGAATGCTCATTCAAAATATGCCCGAAAGCCGCTCCAACGCATTGCACACGGGCAACTCTTCCCCTCCGAGCGTGTAACAGCCGATGTATATGCGTTGGAAAACAGACGGCGTCCGTACGATTATTCGCGAATCAACGGCGTCGAAATTTTTTTCCCCCTCGGGTTTCTTATGTCTTATGTAGGAGCGACGTGTGTAACCCACACACACACACACACAGCCGCAATGTGGAGAGCGAGAGAGAGAGAGAGAGCGAGCGAGCTTGCGGGGACGTTTCCATGACGACAGGCTTCCTCTCTCCACTGGATTTTCCCAAATCTTTTGCCAAGAAACCATATACTCGGCGATTTTTTTCTCTCCTCCACAGAGATATATATACGCGTACGATATGCGCCGAGAGCAAGAATCGCCGAAGGATTTACATCGCTTGTACACACCCACACACAGTCCCGCACAAGTATACCTGTGCAGAAGCCGCAAGAGCTCTTGCGTCGCAACAAGTCGAGAGACGAGTTCTCTGCGTATCGAACACACGCACACATCACACGCCTCGAATTGGAATCGGCCGGCCACTAGTGTAGTGTACATATCGATTGCACTATCCTCCTGGTGTAATTGCTAATGCGTCACGACTCGTCGTTTTTTCTCTCCCCGATACTACGCTATCCCCGCGCGTACTTCTCTACATCGATTCCTCGCCTCGAAAACGCAGAGCAGCAGCGACACGGCGACGTCGTTCGGATTAAACCGTGTCACACACGTGATGCAGTCAGCCTCGCAAACGTTAAAACACGCTCGGACGTACGTCCTTATTTATTCCGACGCGCCTGTAACCTCCAGAACTCGTCCCCTAATAAATATAAGAAAGCTGCTCGATATATAGGATACGCTCGTTCGCCCGTCGAATCGATTCGGCACAGTAAGTAGTAGCTGCCGCACGATTGAAAATTCATGCCTCGCTCGCGTATAGGCTGCTGCACTACGGCTCGAGAGTCCGTACGGAGAGCGAGAGCGAGAGAGAGACAGCTGGAAAAATGGACCGTCCATTCGTTCGGCTTATTCCCGAGAGCCTTGCGGACGCCATAAGCTCCGGCGAGCTTTCGCAAGGGTGGGGGGGGGGGCTTTTTTCAGCAGACGTATACGAAGCTGTATATATATACGTTTTCCCGCGAGCTTTTTGCATATCGCCAATGATGTTACACGTACTCAGCCAGTTTCTTTCTGCTCTGCGTGTTTCAGGGCTCGGCGGATTCGAACTACTCGCAGCCGAGCTCGGATCTCTCGCTGGACGAAGAGAAGGAGAGCTTGCGACGCGAGAAGGAGACGCAGGCCCTCAATCAACTCGACAAAGCCAGGGTGAGTTTATTGCGCCGGAGAAGAGAGAGGGAGGAGAAACGTGTCTTGTCACGCACGCTTCCGTTAAGTGCGTATACTACGCAACGATTTTGTAACTCGCGCGCGGGGCGAATCGTGAAATTTTAATCGCATACTTTTCGGCTATTCTTCGCTCGTTCTGTATTATGAAACGCGAAAGAGTCGAGTTTTCTAGACTCGGTAGGATATGTTCGTTTGAAACGTGAAAAAAGTACGCGTGACACCGAATAGAAGATGAAATTATACGATTTTTCCAATTATTCGAATTCGGAAATAAGGGAATGGGAGCTTCGATTTTTTAAAACGACTTTTTACTGGAAAATCAACCGTAAACATTAATGAAATTCCAAGATTTTCCCATAAACTCCGGAAGCAGGGGGAGAGAGAGAGCGAGAGAGTTTCATTAAACGCAAGCGCGCGAGAGAGCTTATATACGCGCGCTCGCATTGGAATTATGGAAAGCGTGTCATTGGATATTATTGTGAGCAACTACGCTGAGAATGCCGGCAGGAAATGTGAAAACTGAAAAGACAGCCGCCGCGTGACTCGTCTATACGTTTGCCTATATCCACGTATATACGTACATGTTTACGTGTGTGACAGGGGATATCCCGAGACACGTGATAATGCGCATATATGTATATGCGTGCAGTGTATAGCTATGTATACAACTGCGCGGCGGAGAGGAAAAAGGCCGGTTTAATGAAGCGAGTATACACTCTCGCGCGCGCGCGCGCTGCTGACCCGTATATTTCATCGTGTGCGGCGATGAAAATATACAGCGCATGTAATGCACGAATGAGAAACGCTGTTTTCTTCTGTGATCCACAGACGAAACCGGTAGCGTTTGCGGTGCGAACGAACGTCAGCTACGATGGCTCTATCGACGACGACTCGCCGGTCCACGGCTCCGCCGTCAGTTTCGAGGTCCGGGACTTTCTCCACATCAAGGTATCGATTCACTATATAATTTTGATTGCCTCATACCTATTATACTGTTAAAAATACCCGACACGTTCACCCGAGAGAATTGCCGGCTATAATTTTTTAATTATACGTGCTTACTTCGCGGCGCGGTTATTATTGTATTATTATTTCTCGACTGGCGGATCGATAATTTCAAAGGCAAACTCTTGTAACGTGTAAATGCATTAACACATCAACATAATTGTCAGTAAATTTAGATATTGATCTTCGGTATAACAGTTGCTTGCTGCAGTTGCTTCGAATTGCGCGCCAGAATGTAGCCGGAGTGGGAAAGCAATTATAAATTTGCGATAAGAAAAGTTAATTTTCTGTTATTTAATTATCAATTGTATTGATTAAATAATGATGATGTAAATGTCAAACTTGGTCTTATTATCTCATTTGGCTAGATTGTGGTGCGCAAAGTTTGAATTATGAATGAAATATCATAATTCATATTCAAGAGGGGAAGGGGTCAGCCTAAGTCAAATATGAGATAATAATACGTTTCATTGTTACCTAAAAATGTTTGTACTATCGAGTAATCAATGTTGATAACCTTCTTTAAAAAAATGAATTTTTGCTGTAGGTCAAAAAACTCGTTCCCCCACAGACGTAGAACCACTGTAAACTGTAAAAAATCTTCAATAAAAAATGGATTTTAATATCAGACAAATTTGCATAACGTATATTTGATATCATAGGTTGCTGAGCATGTAAAATTAAATTTATCTTGAAGTACTTGAAGATAAAAAGATTGAGCTTGATTAATTTACTAAAATCTATACGAATGCGATTTGGCGTGAAAAGCATGAAAAGCATTAATTAAAGATTCATTTGGAAGATGCTTCTTTTTTTTCCTGAAACAGCAATGGGTCTATTGTATATACTTGTATGTAGAATTGAAATGAAAGGAGAAAAAACGTTTGTGATCCTTAGGAAAAATACGACAACAACTGGTGGATCGGCAGGCTCGTGAAGGAAGGATGCGAGGTCGGCTTCATACCGTCGCCCGTGAAGCTGGAGGCCCTGCGGGTCCAGGCGAGCGCAGCACGCGGTACCAAGGGCCTCTATACGAGCGCACGCGGAGGGTCTTCGGGGAACCTTGGTGAGAGCGGTATGCCCTCACGAGGTTCCACACCGCCCACACCAGGTAGCCCGATACGCAAAAAGAAAAACGAGAAAGAAAATTATCCGCGTTTCTATTTATATATATAATATCTATTATATATATACCTACTCTCTGACGAGACCTATTACTATATACTATATATTATTCCATATACATATATTGTGCTACTTGTGCTACTTATTGATATATATTATTACTTACTTGACTGATATAATATTTACACATATAAATTAATTGTACGTATAGAGACATTAGACGATCTGACTATGACTGACCGGGAATCTGAGAGTGGAACCGATCTCGATTGTATATATACAATATACATTTTATATTACACATATATATATAGTATATACACATAGCGCTTGGCGACCTCTCAGCCTCCCGTTGTTAATTATCTCGTTGTTTATTTTATTACTACTATATGCTGTATTACTTACTAATCGATCGTTGTCTACATATATATTATATACTCTGCACTCTATATGTGTATTATTATATAAATATATATATGATTTACATGTATTATGTATACTTACGTCTACTTGCTCTGTCTTCTCTCTCGCAGAGATAACTCGCAAAAATAACCGACTCGTACCCTCGAAGACCCTCGAGGTAGTGACTTTACTTTTTTTCTCTATCTCTCATTGGTCGATCGGTAGTTAGCGATCGACGGCGTGCAGTCGCTCTATATACAAAAAAAAACCAATCATGTAGAGCTCGATTTCGTCAACGATATTTGCCGTGATTATTATTATATCTCACATATACTATTCACGCATCAATATGCATTTCATTTTTTTTCCAATAATTTCTCTGTACTCTTTTACGCATATATACATCTCTTGACAGAGAGACGTAATGTTTACAAATATTGAGCGCAGCTATATACATGCATATTGCATATACGCTGCAGTAAAAGTCAATTTTAACGTTTCGCTACGAACGTGTACAGCCTCGCGAATTGAATTTTACTGTGCTTTTGCCTGACGAATTCTCGTCGGCAACGCGCACGGTGTATTATTACGTTCTCGCCAATATGCTCTGCAGTAAAGAAGTGATCTTGTTCACGTAAAAACAGAATGATATTATTTTCCCATCACTCTTTGCTCGGTAACAAGTAGTTATATATATATCGATGTTTGTTTGTGTGTTCAATGTTTATAATTTTTCATTCTAACGTAAATAATAATGTATGTTACATGTTCGTATTATTCTACAATACTTTGGTATAAAAACATCTTTTCTCTCAGCTTATATATTATCCTTATGTATTATTCTATTTATATTATACACACGTATTATATTATATATACTGTGACCGAATACTACATTTTCATGAGAGACGAAAAAATATCTTGAAAATAATTGTAAACGTTACGAGTTTCACGCATACGTTTATACTTTCTTTTATGTACTCAGTCTATTTTTTCTGTTTTTTTTTTTCTTAACCAAAACTCAGAAGTATCATGAAAATGTCACTTTCATCGTGCATACAAACAATTTCAAAAAAAAAAAAAAAAATCCGAATTTCGATTGACAAGTTTTTTTCAAACACAGTTAGTCTTTTCTTTACATCTAGTAGCACAGTGCAAGTAGGTATATCATGTAGCGGCGTATGCGCTTCTTGTACAGCTTTCTCGTCGTAGTCGCGCTCCGAGTGCCGAGAGACCTTCCATTTGTATAAGTATAACGCAGGCGCGACGATTGTTTCCGCGACTGTCTCGCCGCTCGGAGCCGGCGAAAACGAAAGAAGAAGAAAAAATGCTTGCTTGGCTTGAGTATACGTAGCTTGTGTGTAGCTTGTAGCTTGCTTAATAAAAAAAAAAAAAAAGAAACTAAAATGTACGTGTGAGTAATTGGAAGAGCTGTTACTACGGACGATTTTTGGTATCTCGCCAGGTGACGACAGCGATAGCGTGGGCAACATCCGTCCTGGTAGAGCGACGCTGACGACCCCTCCAGCCAAGGAGAAAAGGAAGAACTTTTTCAAGAAGCCGGTAAACGCTCGACGAACTTTCGTCTTAGATTACTATTGCCTCGACTTAGTGTTTTTTTTCCCCCTTTCCTTTATTTCGATATTATGCAGACACACAAGTCCTTGGGTACGAAACAAGCAGTATATATAGCCCCGTATAATGTATTCTCAGTATTATCGTGTATGGAATTTTTAGACCCTTACTTTCTCCGCTGCTCTCCAAGTATCTCTGTTTTTCTCAGTCTTGAAGGTGTTTCATCAGAAATTATTCATAGGGTATATATACCTAATCCCTTTTTTCAAGACACACCGAGAGACACACCGTTTCAATTTTCATATAGAAATCCTAGAAATACAGCAGACAGATTTATCGTTTCAATAGAATTAATACAAATAGAATTTTATACTTTTCGTATTATAGTCTCAGTGTATAGTTCAATAGAGTTTAATAATACTGTGTAAGCAATATGAAACAATATATTTATGTAAAAGAGAGTAAGACACGATATGAAAAGTGCGAAATATAACGTATAGAAGCAAACGAATTTCTAGGATTTTCTCTTCCGCAATTTTCCAAGTATCTCGCAGTCGTAAAGTTGGGTATTTTGTGCGCGTCGACGATTCCCAGTGAAGAGTCTAAAAAATAAAAGTAAATAAATAAAATGAAAGAGCACAAAATACGTAAACGTAGAGTATTTTGAAGTATATATTTTGAAACGTTGCTAGAAGGCCACAGTAGTCCTAGATCTCCCAGTAAACCGCGCTGCGCCGAAAAGCGATGGTCCATTGGACGAAAGGATTTTCCGTCCAAGCGACTCTCGCTGCAGCAGCAGCAGCGCGTTTGGTTATTACGGCGAGACTAATCTGATAAGGCCATTAACTCTTTTCAATATGTTTTCGATCTTTTTTGCATTCCGTGCTCACGACTCGGTCGCTCACTTCTCTGTCTCTCTATCTCAAGTCCTACGTAAGTGAGACTATAATCAGATGAGGTTATTTTTATATATTTACATATGCAATTATATACGTATACTTATATGGATATGACATTTGACGAGTATAATTTTTTATCAAGTCAATGATGTGTAAATAAATCTTGTTATCATGAGAATAATTAAAGTATTGAGTTGTTTGTATCTGCGAGTGTCTGACTTTTGTCGGGGATTGGATTGGCCAAGTGGACTGATTGGTTTATCGACTATTTTGCAGGAAACGGCTACACCTTACGACGTGGTCCCGTCTATGAGGCCAGTCGTGTTAGTGGGACCATCTCTGAAAGGCTACGAAGTTACCGATATGATGCAGAAGGCGCTTTTTGACTTTTTGAAACATAGGTTTGAAGGAAGGTGAGTCAACGATATTACGAATGATTCGAGCTCTGCTTATGCGCAAAGCTATAGATGACCAAGCGTGAATACAGCTTGAAATTAAAAGTAAATGAAATCTGAAAAAAATAATCGATTTTGGATGTACCTATAACTCACGTGACTTTGCACTTTTTTCGAATAATTACATGAACCCAAACAGTCTTGCTGATTCTAAAAAGTACGTTTATATAGCTTGTAACATGAGAAAAGTTGTATGATTAAAGTTGCAAAATAAGGTCACAGAAGATATGGTTCACTGTAAATACTAATGACTAAACATTAGCTTTCGTATGCGTAAACGTTAACCAGGCTCGTCACTGGAATTTCCAGTATTGCCTGGTCTTTATACATGCTGATTTTTTTTACTGGTGTATTATTAAAGTTCAGTGTGCTGCACAATAATTAGGAAAATCAATGCTGTCAGTGTGATACAAGAGAACACTTTTTTTACTATCACGATTTCTAGTGAACTAATTTCTTCCGTGCAAAGATTTCATTTTTAAAAAATGGATCGCCGAAAACGCTTCGTAGGGTCAAAAGCTAGAAGCAATTAAGCAGTCCATTTTTCGAAGTAATAAGAATAAAATAAATATTGGTGACATTTTTTGTAAAACGCAAGCAATATAAGAGGAAAAAGTGCTTGAGAAAATAATGTTTAACTTTCAATTACAAGCCGTTTCAATCTTCACGCACACTTGGGCAGAGATGTTACACACATACTAATATTTTTACTTTTGCTTCAGAATCATCATAACAAGGGTAATGGCAGACATTTCTTTGGCCAAGAGATCCTTGCTAAACAATCCGACCAAGCGAGCAATCATGGAAAGGTCGACGAGTAGAAGTAGTTGTTTGGCGGAAGTGCAAGCTGAAATCGAGAGGATTTTCGAGCTCGCCAGAACGCTCCAGGTATATGGATTACCCATTCGACAGCAAAAAAACAACAAAGTAATCCCACTAAATCTCACGTGCGATTCCCATTGTAACAGCTGGTCGTGCTGGACTGCGACACGATAAACCACCCGTCGCAGCTGGCCAAGACGAGTCTGGCGCCGATAATCGTGTACCTGAAGATCTCCTCGCCGAAGGTCCTGCACAGACTGATAAAGTCGCGCGGCAAGTCGCAGGCCCGCCACCTCAACGTGCAGATGGTCGCCGCGGAGAAGCTCTCGCAGTGCCCGCCCGAGATGTTCGACGTGATCCTCGACGAGAACCAGCTGGACGAGGCCTGCGAGCACGTGAACGAGTACCTCGAGGCTTACTGGCGAGCCACCCATCCGCCCGTCATATCGACCGTGCCGAGAGCCGTGCCAGCGCCGGACGCACCGGCCGACGGCCTGGCACCTCGTGTCACCTCAGGTACGGCTATCTCTGGCCAAACAACCAAGCAGAATCTCTTTCTCTCGAGATATCTCTCTCTCCCCCCCGGACCCGATCATTATTATAGATATCAGTTAACAATACACTAGTGCTAATCAAGCTCGACCTCCGATCCTCTCATTCACTAACGATATATATAAATATACGAATACATACAGTTGGATAGTCACACACTCAGCCTTACTCGCTAATTTTCTCTTGCCCCATTCAGCTGGCTATCGTGAGAGTCGCTACGGTCACGAGCCAAGAGGTAAATGACGAACCCAACCTTTCCTCGTATATCACGCGATTTCTCTTTATCTCTTGCAATGCAAAATACAATTGTACAATTATACATTTATTATAATATAAATGCAGTCTATTTTGCCGAACGTATACGCGCTCAAACCTCTACTTGTTATACCTATGTATATCTCTCTGTATATCTGCGTAAACGCAGTCGCAATTGAACGGTTGATGTGTACCACATATTATACCTTTACGTACGGGTCGCCGAGGTGTTGAGCGGTAGTTTTATCAAATCAAGCCTAACGCTCTGTAAGCTTGACACACTACTGAGCGGCCCGTGCGCAGTACGAGTATCGAGATTTACTGGTAGATATGCAGTGCTCGTAAATGTTGCATGACCCAAACGTAGAGTTAGCTTCATCTCGATTGCCGCCGCCGCCGCCGCCGCCGTATAGCACCACTCATTTCCGTTCGATAAAACAAAGTGTGGAAGCTATCCGGGCCGCATCTGCAATAGGCCTCGATCATTCATTTTGCAGTTGCTCGTGTGTCTGTTGTTCTACCTCGTCCGTGTAAACTTAAACCTGTACATAATGCGTGAATGCTCGAGGTGCTCTCAACAGATATATACATAGCCTATATTTCCATACTATCCATAATCCATATGGCACGACAGAATCATCAGCTCATATTGTCTTTCTTTTCAGCGGCAATGTACGGATCGACGCACTTGTACTCGCCCCATTGAGATCGAGACGCGCTTACGCATCCGCTTGTGTCCCGTTAGTCTCGACACTGTCATTTTTCTATACTCAATCGTTTTCCGTTTTTTTTTTTTGTGCAAACGTTTTTTTTTCTCTTTCGTTGCCCATTTTTTTTTGTCGCATTCGCCAAACACGAGCCTGTTAGCCGCACTAACGCGTTTTGTGTATAATACGTCATACTTCATGCCGCATACGCCACAGGCACTGTATAGAGCTCTAATATCGTTTTTCCTTCTTTTTTTTTATCACCATCCTTAGCTTCCTCGCGTGCACGAGGTGCAGCCATTACCGTGTCCCCCTTTTCCCCGTCATTCCATGAGAGAAGCATTTTTTTTTCCTTACTAGGCGCCGAACCCATCAATTCACATGCGAGCATTGTTTTAATTTGCGATTAGCAATCTTGCGCACGTAGTCGATTATTAAAGCTACGTTCGTAAACAAACGTGTACGCGATGCGACTAAATGAAAATCAAAGAGGAAGAGATGTGCAATGCGCGAAATCGAGAAAGTTCATTTCGATTAAACGGGCCGCAGAGGAAGAGTTGGGATGAGCGAATCGAAAGAGAAGCTTGTGTCGTCCTTCATCGATCGCATATATTACTATAAAGCATCAATTCAGTTCTATCAAAAAGTCATATCGCCAGCTGCATTAAAAAAAAAAAAAAAAACGCAAGTTTGCCGATGAGAGTGTTAAAATTGTTATCATTGATTTCTTTTGTTACGTGAACGAAAAGCCTCGGGACCACTGGCTGCCACCGGGATCATCCGAAAAGAGGGCCGGGTCAACCTAAGTCAGGAACCCAACGCTTAAGGAGTCGAATTGACTTGATTTTCTTCCGCTATACTCTTCTGCTCCCTTCTTCGATGCTTATACAGAGCGAAGCAATTTTGCGTTTTATTTTCCGTCTTGACGCACTTTGAGAGTGATCGATCCGAGGCGTTGGCGGGAGAGAAAGAGAGAGAGCAAAAAGAAAAGAGAAAAAAAAATAAGAGCGAGAGGGGGAGAGAGAAAGCGGAAGCAAAGCAATGATTTTAATTTAGGAGAGATTCATTAACATGCCCCGTTCGCAAGCCGACGCGTTGTAAGTACGACCAAACACACACACACACACGCACACGCGCGCACACACACACGCACATTATATACACGCAAACTCATACACACACGCATCAGGATGATCTATATACTCTAAAGGTTTCATACGATTTTTCTGCATGAGATTCCGCATCAGTCGGTGCGATGCTGCTGATGATGATAATTTAAAAGAAACAAACATCAATCCGTCTCTCACGCAGTTTTGTTCACCCCCGCGACGCAATGACGCCTCGAGCGTAAAAGTCGCTGGATTTGAGTTAATTTTGCACCCGTTTTGTTACACACAAGCTAACATAGCCGCTGGTTTCTCTCGAAACTTTTACAATTATTGTCCAGTGTTGTTGATTTGTGATATACGCAGCTGTGAGCCCGACCCGCCGATCTCCTCACATTATACACACACGACAGAGAGTGTACGTTTTTTTAGAGTAGAAACAATTAACTGTATACAATATACAAAGAATAGTCGCAGCGTTATAGTGAACTGATGTGTTATACAATAGATAAACTCTTTCGTCGACGATTTTTTTCAATTTTTTGCTCGACGTCCTCGCCCCGTCCGTGGCAATTGTTTTTTTAATTTGTTTTTATTCGACAACTAACGATCTCTCCTTCTCCCTAACTCGTGCTTGCTTCTAATAAGTTTTCAAAAGATGCTGTATAGCATCGATTTTTTTTTGCATGACCTGATGACTTTCGTTTGCATAAATTTTGATTTACCCTTGAAAGCATAATCAGCCGAGCTTCCGTGGTGTTGAGTCTAACGCACAGCTTCCTAAAAAAACAAACAATGCCGTCTTTGCAGCCCTAACCGACAAGCCGTTGCAAAAGACCTTTGACGTAGGATTTTCTCCCAAAGTCGCGTGGCTGCACGCGGTATAGGTGCGTCAAGAAAAAAGTATATTAGAAAAAGAAAAGAAAATGAAAACAAAAAAGAAAACAGGATCGAGAGACACGTAGCTTGACGCACTATATACGCCTTATTGAGATGAACCCGTCTTAAATATCAGTCCCCTACGTAAAACTGTTTTAGTCGACTTGTGCATGTGCTGTACCCAGTCGTACGAGAGATCCGTTGCAATGATAGCCAACTACATTACCCAAAGTTTGCGTACAACGTCCATTGTAAATATATATATAGAACGATTGCGAGCAGCACAGACGTATACGTGTACATATTATACGCGGAGCAGAGAACTGCACAGTTGCACGAAAAACAGTTTTGACGCGGTGGCCCGAGTGATTCGAGAGCTGCATTTCACTAACGCTGAGGTGTGTTTTGTTTTTCCCGAAAAAAAAAAAAAAAAAAAAAAAACAATACAGGTGGCGGCAGCACTTACGGCGGCCACGGATCTCGGCGCTCGCGACTCGAGAGGACGGACCGAGGAGGCGAGCACTACGAGCGCGACGAGGAGGAGTCGTACGCCGGCGGAGGCGGACCCGGAGACTACGGGAGCGCGCGCCGCAGACAGCAGGACTCGCGCGCGCTCAACGCCATTTAGGAACTGGGGCCCCGGGGCCTGTCGCTACTGCGCTGTCCCCATCTGCGCACCACGGCCCTCTAGCACAGGGGGCCGGAAACCCATTGTCACCTCGTCACCTGTACTTTACCTCGTAACGTACACACACACACACCACACACTTACACAGCCCACACCCACCTCATCTGCCTCATCTGACTTGTCACACTGTTCGGATTATAATCGCTATGTCTGTACTCGCTCTTCTGTATCCTGCTCGACTCTTCATCATCGGATCATCATCGTCAGCATCGGTATTTATCGACGACTATCACGGGAGACTGGGCACGATCGACCTCTTTTCTTTATACTCGTTACGCGCGTCTTGTATTGTTGCGGGTATTCTTTCCGGACACTGTCGCGTACGCATATACAGCCTTTGCTCGGTACCTTGTGCAGTCGACTCTCATCCACTCGCCAGTTGTACAATTATTGTATTCGAAACGCAGCCGTGAACGAGTTCGAGCTTCAAGCAGCGGATCGAACGTTCGAGTCAGTGCCAATATCTCTCGACGAGCATTGTACCGGAAACGCAAAGTGCTATACTTGTTACGATTGTATACGGTCTATTATACTCGTTCTCTTTGATTGTTAATTCTTGTACACGTCGTGCATAACTCTCTATCCACATCCATCATTTGCGAGACATCACTTTATTGTTATTTATATATGTATTATATACTTTTTATTGTAGCATTATTGTTGTGATTATTTTTATTATACAAAACGTGAAATGCAAAACAAAATGAAAACAGCATAGCACAATTGTCTTAATCATATAAGCAGCGTGAAAATAAAGTGCGCGAACCAAGGGAAACACTTCAAAATCGAAACGAGCCCTGGGGCCTTTACTTTTCGAACTGTGTCCTCGCGGGCCCCAAATATATATAAATATACGTATGTATGATTCCACTGACAACCTACTACTTTCAAAGTGATGATTCTCGGCCAAAGCGGTGATTTTGTCGGATCTGACGGATTCCTAAAATCGATGCGATTAAAACTGAAAAAAAAAAAATTAATAACTTACAATGCAGCCAGGCTATTGTAGTGTGATGATGATGATGGAAGTAAAAAAAGAGGAGGATTGCGAGCTTCTAAACCAACTTTCGAGTTTCTAACGAGCCGCGGAGCTCTTTTTCGCGAATGCGTTCTAATCAATTTTGATGAGATTTTTGTCCAACAAATAATAAAGTACGTGTAGATTAATTAAGAAGGAGTAACGGGAAGTAGAGTTACTTACCTTATACGAGAAGAGGCAGAGGGGAAGTGTTGTGCGCGATTTTTGATCGACGGGGACTTAGGAGTTTGCGAAAAAAAAAAACAAGTATTACGAATAGTAAATTTTTTCATTTTCCAAACTATAATTTTTTTCAAGGGAGATACGATAAGACAGAAAAATAAGAAAAAAAAGAATACATTAAATTAAATACGCCAAAGAATATACACGAGTCTGCTATGTTTATAAATTTTAATATATAGAATCTACCGAAACAAAAAAAGTCAAATGCAGGTCTCACTTTCACTTTCGTGTATATAGTGCGACAGTATGAAAAATTACGCATATACGTACGAATGTGAGAAGACCTAGTAACAAATTATACCTGACTATAAGATAAAAAAAAAATTAAGAAAAAAAATCACAAAGTGTAAAGTCAAACGACGCAGATCCGCTTAGATATATTGCGATCCGATAGCGCGGGGTACTGTAAATACTGTAAGAAAAACTTTAAGGATATCGAGGAAACATAAAACGCCATTGGTTGTAGCGAGCAGGACAGCGATGATTTAAATAACTTATCCGTTTTTTTTTCGTTGTTTCCCTTTGAACTTGTAGTTGCTTTCCGTCGTCTCTATGAGTGCAGTGGTCCAATTTTCCTCTACCGCGTTTACGTACGTAACTTGTTAGCAAGAGTCCTCTCGCTGCAATCGAGGCGTGCCCTTCGTGTATAATTACAATTAATAATTGTATGATTATAAAATTCAATCTTGAAGACAAAAAAAAAAATACAGAACTACTGAAAATTGTCGAAACAGTTTTTTCCATGCGCAGGCTTGACACTGCTTTAACGAAAAAAGGTTTCATAGAGTGTATAGGAAAACAATCTGTATTGTATGCTAAGAATGTCCAAGAATCTAGTAACTGTGTGAATATAAACGACTTAAGCGTCGAAGAATTGTTCAGCAAATTGTTTATGTACGTCTTTTAGTTGTCGAGGCTTGGCAGCGAGAGCCGGAGAAAGCGTTCGTTTATTTTTCTCAAGACTATAATATACAATATGAGCACCTCTCGATATAACAATTTGCATAAGCAGCAATCCTAGTTAGATCCTCGTGATTTTTCCTCACCGGCAAAGTTGATGATAATGATAATAATGATACCTGGATATTCGTCTGGGTCTTACTGCTGAGCCTCGACGACAAATGTTTTAAGCGACGATTGCGCTGACGTCGTGCTTAAAGTATAATGGACAGAGACAAGTGTATAGATGTATAAAGTCGAAAATGTTGATTATGTCACTTATTGAAAAAAACCTTTTGCACCACTTCTTGTATGAAACTTCGATGATCTTTTGACAATTTTAATATTAATGATGTCTTCAGATACTTTATTAATTCCATGCGTATAATGAAAAAAAAAATCAAGAGACTCTGAAGTTTTCTGGTTGTTGCTGAATTCTGAGCGATATTACATTATATACTCTGTACACTGTGACGATTCTCCGATCGGTTGTGTATCGCCGTTTACTTTGTTATAATACCGTGTCTGAATTCACATTAATTTTGTACGCGTATGTAACGAAGAAAACTCCAGAGTCTTCACAGCTAAACGAACAGTGCATGTATTGTATGATTGTATATATTTCCGAGCCCTTAAAAAAATTATTAAAGATTTTACTCTCTCCTTGCTATTTTCATTAATTTGTATTATCCTAGCAATTTTCGTTTCACGCCGTTTTTCTATATTGCTTTATCCCATGATATATCTATATGCGAATTATTTGTGCTCATTATTTCAACAATTTTACGTTTTCAACATTGAAATGAAACCGATTTTGCTGATTAAAAATACAGTGCACATGAATCTTGATGTAAATCTTTATTAAAGATTTCTTCCTAAAAAGATAACGATTTTGGTTGAATCATTTTCTCCTCGTTGAGAATGAGCGAGCGAAAGTGAGAGCGAACATGTTTATTACGAACAAACAAACGAAAAATTACTTAAACGAAGGATGCTGGTATAACGACTCAAAAAATTTAATGCGCTAAGATGTTTTTTGTAAAATTTTGTAAGAATCTTTGGAGGCGCTCGTATCGCCGTTTCTTCAAAACTTTTTCGCGCTCGAATAAACAAGACAAAGCATAATTCTCCCAGATTCTGCGGAAGTTCGTAAGACGTTTCTGAATTCTTGTGAAGTCACTCTCTTGTAGCAAACTGAGCCGACGATGCATCACAAAAGAATAATAAATACTTTTGAAGCGTTGTTCTCGAGCGCGAGGTTGAAGAGTCTTCAGACGTTGTGCGAATCACTAACGAACCGTTATAATCTTGTATTGGAAAGAGACTGCAGGAGAACGCGTTACGTATATAGTTCGCTTTGTAGAAATCGAGTCAATGGTCAGACAGAATTTAGCAGCGGGCACAAATCAGCATAGACAAGGATATCTGCCTTTTGTCGTTTATTCACTTATATAATTTGAGACAAAGAATGATGCACCGCAAAATTTTCGTCGCTGATGCACGTTTGTATACAACACGAGTCGAATATTAAGTGCGCCTGTTCAAGACTTTGGAAAAGTACTATTGTTACACATTTGCTCTAACGGTCTTCGATGTCTACGTAGTCGATAATATGGTAAATTCAGTTTCGATTGTTCGCTCACTTAAATAGAGACGAAAAAAAAATAAAACATTGAAAGTTTACTATATAGGGAATATTTCGACTTTGTAACTACGTAGGAAGTTAATTCATTCGTAGAAGTACTTACGATTCAGCAACCCAGTACGTATACACACAACGAGTAAAATTGATTGATAGAACAGCTTGCGCGGTCAAGAGGCTAGAGTCGCCACTTAATTGTAATTGTGTATCGGTCGATCGCTACCCGCAACTCGAATTCACTTTAGCAATCGCTATACGAGATCTTTTTGCTGATTTGCACACGAGCTATATGAGTATATATGCGCGCGCCGTCTTGACGGGACGTTAACAGCTTTGATGTGTCACTATATTGTAAGTGGATCGCACCGGTGCTGTGTATTAAAATTGTAGACTAAAAGGCACAATGCATTCGGCGAGGGATATAGCGTTAATTTTTTTGCAACAATCGGTTTTCCATATAGATACAAAACGTCGCAAGTTCGCGATATCGCAAGATTAAGGACATTAATATAGCTTTTGTAATCTATTCAAGCTCAAACCCTTATTTCCGAGGAAAAGCATGCGAGACTTTCGAAAAAATTCAATTTCTATGGATGTAGCTTCACAAAAACTAACGTTAGAGATTAAACTGTAGCATGTATAGCTGTACGGCGAGATAAATGTCTTGAAAACACGCGAGGTATACATTTTGCGATGGGCGCGAAAAATAGTAACGTAAACAATTAACGATTTTGAGTCGATCCTCAACACACGCAACAATATTACGATATATACGTATGAAAAAAAAAAATTGATAATAAAAAAAAAGAAACACGCGGATTACCCGATTCCCGCAGTATCGAGCAGAACACAAAAAGCGCAGACGAATACTCAGGGATATTTCCTCGATTAATCTTTTTCTGTCTCGACCATCCAATTTAATGCGCCGCCTCTGTACAGTGATTTTTCACTTTCGATCGATCCTTTTCTCTTATTTAGCATCAGATTTAGAACATGCATTGATTAATTAATTAATACACAAATATATTTGTATCGATAAAAAGAGAAATATGATATGTTATATAGGTCGCTATTCGTGCGCGTAATAAATATATATGCTACTTCAAAATTTTAATTATGCGCTACGTAGAGATACATACGTATAGGCTTTAGACTCGTATAATTATTCTGATTTTCGTTCGGCTGGTTCGTTGGATCAAAATATTTCTTGCGCACGTCGCTTGTAATTTTCGCGCGATGCTTTTAGCTGTAAGCGGGTGTAATACGCGAGGAGGGTTTTTAGGCGCCAATTTGATTCATTGCTCACAATATATGCCGACTTGAGATTGCGGTACAGGCGCGAGCAAAAGTTTTGCTTATTATGCGATTATTTCCACGTATTATTGTTGAGAGAAAAAAATATTATTGTCGGACGGTGAGTGTGTGTGTGTCTGTTAATGCAATAACTGCATTATTGTCGGTTGAGACGATTGTATAGATCTACACCCTGTGATGTTTATCCCTTTTGAATAATCAACTCTTAAGAGAAGGGAGAGCGAGAAATAATAACGAGTCAAAAATAAAACACAAACGAGACGAGACGAGCGATATGATTATAATTACTATGAAAATATCCGCCGAACTTCCATAAATTTCGAGAGTGTGTCCTTTTTCGAGTGGCAAGTTTCCTCTCCCTCGCGCATCGATTACTTAGAAACAATTATAACGAATATAATATACGTACGAACGATCGAGAGAGCAAATAAAAAAAAATATATATACACAACCATCAGAGAGGCAAGTGCGAAATCGCGAGTATAATTAAATAAAAGAAAAAAGACAAGGATATTTCTATTACTGTACTCCGTATTAGACCTTGAGACGAAAAAAAAACTAGCTAGACGAAGGAAATCTAATCATATTTAATGTAAAAATTATTATTGTTACGAATCTCAGTGAATCTTTTTCTTCTGTAAACGAGCTCGCAGCTTTTCGGCAGTGAGGGCCGAGATCGACGAGAATTTAACAAAGAGAGAGGGAAAAAAATTCGTGCGCGTCGAGGCGGACTATGATTGTATCCTTTCAATGAAGTATACATACATATAAATATATAAATATATAAAAAAACAAATGATAATCCGCTAGGCGGCAAAATGATATATATACATAGGCGTGTATATGTGCGATATGATATGTAATATCGACATCGGCCCCTCACTTTGCGAACAAGGTCGAGACCGAATTCCTACACTTGTCGCATTTGTAAATAAAATTTTTATCATCACACCTCTGCTTGATATTATTATTGCTATACTAATTTTTCTACACGCACATCTATAATTTACCCCCGCAACTATGGGACATGAGCGAAGGTCGGGGAAAAGTGTCGCACGTCGAAATGAAAAAAGTTATAGTCAGGTGAAATATGATTTTTTTTTTTCATCGAGAACATATTTAATTATCGTAAAATGGACAATACTTGCTGCCCCGAGTTAACGGGCATATGTCGTTGTGTTAAACGTGTGTTGAGAGCCGGTGTGTATCATCGTGTGTCGCTCGTTAACGGAAAATATTTACAATTCATTGAGTGGGTGGCATTACTTACACACCTCAACAGGATACAGAGAGAAAGAGACACTTACGAGCTATGGTCGATCAGTCATTGGTATGCAGCCAGAATGACGCTTTTTATTTATCCTATCGATATATGTATACTTTCTTAGACGTTTACATATACATGTGTATAATTATATAAACTCCTCGCGGGACGATTCATATTTACAATATGTTTGTTGCACAAATGATTATTTTCGAACGACGCACCAAGTCTCGGTTTTCGTTGATCTGTCGTTTTATCTATGAACTATATACGATTCGATGGCGCACAGATGCGAAGTCCGTGTAAAAGTGTTGCTGACAGTATTATAGCCGCGTCGTTTGATGTGTACGGGGGAACTTAGAATTCGTTGTTGATACATGAATGCGAGATAACATTAAAGTCTACTTGGTATACACGCATATCGACTACACGTTCTTACATGTATATTGTATATACTGTTGTACATGCGACATTACCTGCGATTGGCATAATGCGTGCAATATAGTGGCAGTGATACAGCATTGCTTGTTTTTTTCTCTTTCGCTATCATGATTACAAAGCTACATCTGCTACACATATATATTTAATATATAATTCATCTTCTCTTTGGTTCATTGCGCTCTTCAAGTATGTTTTATACAAAAGCAGCTCTTCGCGGGCAGCCGCGCTCGTGTACAAGTGCCTTCGACACCCCTTAGACACTAAATAAATTAAATTACGCCCTTGTTCGTACGCAACTTTTTAAATAAATTATTTTCCAGAGGTGTGCACCCTGGTACGAAAATTGACCAACGCGTTGCTCGACAAACTGTCGGCGAACAGTTAAATTTTTACCTCTAATGACTTGACAATAATTTGACGTTTTCAACTTCAAAATTAATCGACGCAATTGCGGCCAACAAATTCGATTAACGTTCCTACCAGGCGAATGGCTCTCCGCGCGTTAAGATTTTCGTTTCTTTTTTTTTACCTATACGATACATTTACATCTTTGGTACGCAAAATTAATAACGAGACAAAAAAAAAAAAAATCATAAAAAATAAAACTAAAATTTCGCGAGAGCTCGAAACGAGAAAGTTAATAGTAACAAAAATCGTTGGAAATACTGTGTGACGTGTGCGGGCCGATCCCGCGGATCGCCGCTCAAATGAACAGATAGTTCTCGTAATCCGCGTAAGAACTGGTCGAAATGTGTTTGGTGGCTAACGGTGTGGCTGGAAGGCTCTTGATCGACTGCTGCAGCTGTATCTGCGACGTCGGCCTGGATTGTTGCTGCTGCTGCTGCTGCTGCTGCTGTGGTTGGTGCAAGTGACTTTGACTGCTGGACTTTCCGTTATTGTTGTTCTTATCGCTTTTGCCCTGGCCATGGGAATGACTGGTCGGATGGTTGTGCAGGTGGCTGTGTAAGTGGCCGTGTCGACAGCTCAGGAGGTTGTTGTTGTTGTTGTTGTGGTTGTTGTTGGTCTTCTGGGTGATGTAGTGGTGGTGTCGGTGCGGACTCTGGTGCAGCTGGAGACGCGACATCGCCAGGGTTATGCTCGAGTCCGACGCCCACATGCTCTGGAAATTTGAGAGAATTGATTGTAAATTATGTATTGACAAAGTTTTTGAATGACTTTCGTTGGACGTCGATAATTTGTGTGGCAATAATTTAATTTTAACCTCGAAACTTTGCGAAGGGAAGTATCGTGATCAATTATCTGCTGTATTAGCTGGCGAAAGAACAATTAATTGCTTGATTAGGTAACTGAAATTACACTCGTTATTATTTTGTTAACAATGAGCATCGCGTCGTTAAAGATTAAAGCAGAAATCGGAAATCGTTAGTTTTTGTATCCGTCACCTCGGTACTCGGACTTTTTGCGTTGTTTCAATTAGTTCGAAATTTTATTTTGCGAAATATTGTGTATCAAAGTCACAGTCATCGTGTACGCCGATTCTCAACGTAATCGTCGCACTTTCACTTTCCGTCGTACTTTTCATTTTTTGCAAATATTATCCATAGTTAGACGAATATATAAGACTCAGTCAAATTTTCGCGCGATAAATAAATCCATGAATTTATTATTTATTATCACTGTAAACAATTTTTCGTTATACAAGATAGAGCATTGAAATCGATCGGCACAGCTACGATTTAATTTTTATAATACCATAACTTTCAACGAATCGTCCAATACGTTTTTGCCTGTTAATTCCGACGCTCTCAGATTATTCGGCAATCAGCTATATATTAAAAAAAAATATCCGGAAAAAAATTCGTCAGCTCACCATGCGCCTGTGCGGATTGTAATCGGGATTGCGCCTGATTCGCAGATGTAGATCGGCGCTGGTCCATCTGAGGGTCACCTTCAGCGGGGAGTCGTCCGGATGGAGTTTCCTCTGGTACTCCTCGCTCTCGCTTACCTCGTAGAGGGAAAACTGCTCGACTCGCTCGCTCGAGTTGTAGCAGCTCAGCAACATCTGGATGAGCTCGTCGACCGTCGTCTTCTCGGAGACCAGCAGGCTCTTGTACTTGCTCTGCGGAAATGTTTGTTTTTTACAATCAGTCACTTCGGCCGCTTGTGGATTGCCAGAATGCGCACGTGGCCTTTTCACAGGCGCACGTGCGACTCCGATGGCTATATTTCTATGTATGTGTACCATTGGGTTATTGGTGACTTACCCCCGACATGAGAGCGCTGTCGTAGACCTTGACGAGTCCCCCGCGACGAGTCTGCAGGGAAAATCTGGGGGGAGGAAAAATTGGGCTTTAGTGCGACGATCGCAGCGTCGAGATGGAAAAACTTTCTAATTTACAGTATAGTTGTACGTAAAATCGACGCGTTAATTTTCAAATAAATTTCACCGCCAAATATATACATCGATCGGTATATGCGTTAACCATTGGATTTCTTTATCGTCCAGTAAATCTCCTTCTCAATGCGCAGCGGCGTTTATTGCTTTATTATAATAGCCCGCGCGTATAGTGCGCGAGTCGAGCGTAAACCATCATAAAGAGCTGCGCACGTGTGCCTCGAGCTGTTCTGTTCTGGGGCCGGCCGTACCATAAATCGGTTAGTCGGTCCGCTCTCGTCGCGCACACGCCGCTTATTCAAGCGAATTCGCTACTGTATTTTTGGCCTTTCCCGCGTTTAACCTTGAACAAATTCGCCGGCGAGAAGTATCCCACCCTCGGACTGTTTACTTATACATTTGGAAGGTATAAACATCGGTTAATGCGCCGCGCGGCAGAGGATAAAAATTGTTGCTCACTCGCGGGCACGTAGCTTCCTCGTGATAAATTTTTTGTTTGCGAATAATCCGCGGTGTGTTGTCGAAAACACGTTTTTTTTTTGTACTGCGTATAATACGTATAACAATATGTATAGCTGTACCGTATAGCTCGCGACGAAATAGCCGTTAGAAAATTTCTTTTCGGAGGTACAGTATATATTGAACTTTTTTTTCGTATCGAACGGGACTCGTCGTAAAGCAGAAAAACATCGCGAAGGTAAACGGACAACGTTCTCGACTACCATGCTGAAGATCCAGGTTCGATTCCCGTCGCGGTCAAAAAAATTTTCTATGTTAATTTCATTATTTTCAAATTAAAAAAATATAATAAATATAAAAATAATAAATTAAAGTAATCTGTGGATGGGCAATTATATAATAATAATAAAAAAAAATAAATTTTTAAATCTTTCTAACGTAATAAAAATTACTAAGTTACTTAGTAAAATTTATAAAGTGTTCAGTATGTCCCCACATTACAAAAAAACTTAGTAATTTTTCGTAGAGTTCTAGCAATATTTATAATAAGATATCTCTCAGTGTATAACAATGTAGCTACCGTGGTTCACGTCGAAATAGCGACTATAAAATTTATTTTTGGAGATTAGTATCAAATTCTTTTTTCGATTCGAATAAAAAACCTCGAGTACCGTGTAAATTGCACAACGAAAAAGAAACGGTGTCTCGATCGATTAAAATCGAAGAACCGGCGAAGTCGAAGTCACCGGCAGTTTCCAGGACAAAGCGGACAATTTCCTACGCTCTGATCGCGTGATTCCAGCTTCTAAGAGCAACGTTCAATCACGTTTCTGGAACGATCAAAGGACCTGCACTTAAACTTTTATATCCGCGCGATCCGAAGCTTTCTCTCGTCTCGCCAAGTTCGAATCGGCCGCGCGCGCATTATATATATATATATATATAGACAGCTGGTTGTGTATAACGCGCGGCAGAGAGGACGAGAGGCGAGGAAAAAAAAGGAGTTGTAAATTACACCGCGTACCTGGAATCGCCGCGCGGATGGCAGGACTGGAGAACAGCGGGCCTGGCGTCCTCGTCGAGGGGCAGGACCGTGCGAACGTTGGCCCTCCTCACGGTCACCTCCATCGTCAGGTAGAAGAGCCGCGAGTCCCGGTGTCGCATCTTGTACTTGTTCAGGAGGTTCTGGACCACCTGCTGGCAGGTCGTCTCGTACGTGATGCTCAGCGTCTTGTACTCGATGTCCGGCCGCAAGCAGTTCGCGTACACCTTTATCGTCGTCTGCAAGCACACAGGCAGAGAGAGACGGGATGAGACTCGGGTCTTCTCGACTCTTCCGAGTATTCCGCCGCCGAACGTGCGACTGATTAGCCGAGAAGGAAGCGCCGAAAAAAGACGCGCGCTCGTCGCATCCGCGACAATTAGCGCGTAATTAAGCCCTTGAAACCGCTTTCTCTTTCTCTATCTTCGCTCTCAAAGAGTAGAGCACACGTATAAATAGACGGCGAGAGACGAGAGGAGGGCGCGTATCCTGCCTTCCTGCGAAGCTCCCATTAACGCTCGGATCAAACGCTTCTGGGGTGTACTGTATAGACTCTGCGCTTCGCGATCGACTGTTCGCCGTGTGTATATGTACCTATATACGCGTTCCCCGTAGGAGCCCGAGGTCAGAAAGCTCGGACGGGGTCAAACGCTTCTGGGGTGTACTGTATGGACGGGTCTGCGCTTCGCGACTGTATAGTGTATATATACTGTTGGCCGTGTGTTTTGGTTTGTGGTGGTGTTGTGGTTTGTTTTGGTTTGGGTTTTTTGGGGGTTTGTTGGTGTGGTGTGTGGTTTTTTGGTTTGGTTTGGTGTGGTTGTTTGGGGGTGTTGGGGGGTTGTGGTGGTGGGTTGGGTTTTGTTAGTGGGTGTGGGGGGGTTGGGGTGTGGGTTGGGTGTTTTTGTGGGTGTTGTTGGGTGGGCCCCGTAGGGGTTTGGGGCGGTTTTTAGTGGTTTTTTGTTGTTTTGTTTGGTGGGGGTGGGGTTGGGTTGTTTTTGTTGTGTGTTGGTTGGGTTTTGTGTGGTGTCGTGTTGGGGTTTGGTGGGTTTTGTGCGTTTGTTTTTGTTGGGGTTGGGTGGGTGTTGGTTTTGATGTTGGTTGGGGTTTGTGGTGTGTGGGGGGGTTTTGGGGTAGGGTTGGGTTGTGTGTTGTTTCTGGGGGGGGGTGGTGGGGTTTGGTTTTTGCTGGGGTGTTTGGGGTTTTTGTGGTGGTTGGGGTTTGGTTGTGTTGGTTTGGTTTGGGGGGGGGGGGTTGGGTGGTGTGTTGTGTGGGCTGGGGTGGGTGGTTTGTTTGGGGTGGGGTTGTGGTGGTGTTTGGGTTTGGGGTTTGTTGGGGTGGGGGTTTGGTTTTGTGGGTTCGCGGAGGGGAGGGACGGGGCTGAGGGGTGCCGAGGGGGGATGGGGGGGGTTGCGTAGGAAGGAAGGGTGGTAGTAGGGGAAACATGGGAGGAGGAGGGGGGCTGGGGTGGGGAGGGTGTGGGGGGAAAGAGGACCTCGTGCGCTGGAACTGAAGCGGAATCGAGGGGGCGAGGGGTGGGAGAGAGTGGAAGGGGAAGGGGGCTGCGTGGAAGGGGGTCGGGGGCCGGGAAGTTGGGGCTGTGTACGGCGCGGTTCGGGCGGCTTTGGTCGTGGGGGCTTCCTTCTGACATGGGAAGGGCCGGGCCGGGCGAGGAAGACGGGGGAGGTGTGGAAGGTGCCGCGGGGGCGGGAAGCCAAAGAAGATAGATGGGAAATAGATTTTAGACTAACTGAAGAAGGTGAATAGAATACAAGGGAAAAGAAACCCAAAGACGGGATAGGGGAGATTAAAAGTGAAGTAAGTTTATTTTTAAGGACCTATTAAAATCGGTAGTGGTGTTTTGTGTGTTTGGAGAAGTAGTATTGTGTTTATTTGGAAGTTGTTTAAAAATTACGTTAAAATACGGATTTTGATCGTAAATTTATTTTCGCGTGTGTATATGTACCTATATACGCGTCCCCGTAGGAGCCCGAGGTCACGAACCCTCGTCTCGAGTCTCGCGCTATTGTACCGAAAAAGTGAGCGCGTACGTGCCGGGAAAGCTAATTACGGGGTGAGCGCGATGCGGCGGGTAATACCGCAGCCGCGGGAAGTCGTAAAATCGAGGACTGCGTACGTGGACGGGGTGAGCGCGATGCGGCGGGTAATACCGCAGCCGCGGGAAGTCGTAAAATCGAGGACTGTATAGTGTATATATAAGCCCCTGGAAATTCAGCGGCGCACGTTTCGCGCGTTATTCGGTAGACGCGTCAAGCGTATGCCGTATTATACTCTCTCCTCTCACTCTCCTCTCTCTCCGACGGCGAGGAGAGCGAGAAACTTTACGATTTACATATATACCGTACTTTGGGCTATACACACGGTGTACGACGAGTTGAGGAAGAAAAATATTTTGGGTTGTACGTACAAGCGCGTGTCTGACGAGTGAACGACACAGTGATCTGTATATGTATATATATATGGTGGAGCGGGGAGAACGAAATCCGCGCTGATTAAGAAAAGCAGCAGCTGCTGTCGGCCGCACACAACATCTGAGTCATTCCTATGCGTTTTTCCTCTCCGGCAGTATATATACATCGAGCGAATTATTCTCCTCTCTGATTCATCGACACAAGCGACGAGATGCCATTGCGATTATGTGCGCACAATGTGCAATCCCTATCTGCATACCGGGAAACGCGGAAAAACCAGCTCACCCAATGCTTTTTCGAGGAAAATGCACTGGCGAACGACGCGTATATGTAAATACATATCTATGTATATAGTATACAGTTATACGCATACCATAAGATATTTCCCTTTCTCTCCCGTCCGACACCCGAAATAATCGTGTCTCTATTTCTAGTTTACCCCATAGCGCGACGCGCGTTGGCCTATAGAGAAAAGAAAGTAATCCAACACCTCTTTAAAAGCTCTATATTTCTCCTGTATATAAAGTGTTATGCTTGTATACCTCGACGAGCGACGACGACTCTCTTTTGCATCGAGAGAGAGAGAACGACACGCGACACAACTCGTTAGCTAATCGATCCTGAAATAATCTATACACTTTCCAGAGAGGAGTATATAGCGGAGGAAAAAAAGGGGGGGAACAGATTTGCTCTCGACTCCCGATCGACTGCGCTCTCCGTTTTTTACGCGCCCATCAGCAGTTATGCTGCACATCTCGGATGTATACGCACGCAACGTATATACCTTTTCCCGAAATAAATGCGCGCGCCTCTTTCGGGTCTCGGACCAAAAAAAAAAAAAAAAAGCGCGATATAAACTTCTATTTTCGAGACGTGGATATGCCACCCCCGAAGCGACACCCGCACGAAAAGCAGAAGAGGAGAGAAAGAAAAAAAAAGAAGAAAACGGAAGCTTCTGTACACAGGCCGCCGCACGTGTGTCTCGTCCCGGTGCGGAGAGAAAAAATCACGGCGACGATTCGCCACGCGCCGGAACGATTTTTTCCTCTCTCTCTCTCTCTCTCCGCCGCAAGCGTCCCGCTTATAATACGCTTCTTGCCGCTTCTTCCTTTTCAAAGTCTCTCTCTCTCTCTCTCTACTCTACTCCTCCCGTATCGCACATGTGCGGCTTGAATGTAATCCGGAAGCGGTGTGCGCTCAGCGCACCGCATCGATTAAGAGTGATTTTCTCCCCGATTTTCTCATTCTCCCTATACTATGCCTGCATCTGTGCGCATCACGCACGGCTATATAGGCGGGCGCTTCTCCTCGTAAAGAAGAAAAGATACGCCGCGCGTCGTCGTCGTCGTCGTCGTCGTCGTCTCTAAAATTATCCGGTATAACTACGGCGGCGCATCTCCTGCGGTGTATAAGGGACCGCGAGGCCTTATAAGCCGGATTAAACGCATGGCCGTCGTCGGTGCCGACCTTGCGCCTTTATGCATCGAGGCTAGACGCTACAAACGCGTTACTTTTCTTTATGTACGCGCGCGTTCCCGATGCTCTCGGTGTGTGTGTATAAGTATATATAGGCATCTATATACGTTATACACGGCTAAATTACAATGAGCGTGAAGTGACTTGTTAAAAGTGTTAAATGCGCGCCGCTTACACGGAAAGTTCAAACGGCCCTCGCGCGCCTGCATATAGAGAGAGAGAGAGAGAGAGAGAGAGAGAGAGAGACTGAGGGAATGCTCGACTTTATTGAATTTAAGTGTGAAACGGACGCTTATGTAAGCTTATAAGCCGCTCGTTTCATGGCTTTTTACAATCTATTGAATATTCAGTATATATAAACGACCGACGCGTTACTGCGCGTAATTTTCAAATTTCGCGCCCTTTTGCAGCGGGCGAACAATCGCCTCGAAATCCGAATTAACAGGCCGTCCACATCGCTCTCGAACTCGGCGTTTAATCGTGAAAACCGCACTGCGGCCCCGGCAATCAAGCCGAGATATATACCTCCTCGACGAGAGAACAGCAGCGCAGCCGTCGCTTCTTCAGGTGCACAGCTTCGCTCGCGTCCGGTTGTATATATATGCACGTGTACCACGTGTTCGACGTTCGCTTCCGGCGATATACGTCGAAAAAAGGACGAAGAAACCAAAACAGGGGGAAGAGAGGTATAGAGGGGGGGGAGACGTCGCGTGGCTGCTGCGGATGCAGCTCGTGCCGCTCTCTTGGCTTTTTTCCGCGAGATCTACACTATATAATACGCTCCCGCCGCGCGCACGAGACAGATGTTCGGCCGGATTTCTCGTTTCTTTTTCACTCCTATTTCCTCGCGGTGCGGTGTTTCTGTCGAATAAGAAATCCCGTTGTCCGACAAGCCTTGTTATTAATGAAAGCTTAAACGTCGATGTCCGACGTATATATACGTTATACGCGTATACGAAAAAAAGGAAAAAAATATACATACATAAGTATATGTAAGGTGTAGATTTAGCGCGAAACACACGTACATAATCGAATTTCAGTTTGGCGCAGCTTTCGCGGAATCGCGAGCGTTATATGTACACCCGACGGCGTAAAACGTCCATACGGTTTCTTTGTTAACGCCGATTTTCGCCGCTGCTGCAGTGCGGGCTCTGCAAATCCGATATATAGGTATACACGTGATATAAATCGCGTAATCGTAGCGCTGCGCGAGCATCTCCAGTGTCGAGCGCGCAATATAAAATTTGCCAGCGCGCTTCTCGAGTTGCTCGCTCGCGACGACTTTTATCCTCGCAAGCGAGCCGAGGGAGTCGAGCGTATAATATTATATTGTTGTGTTTAATATAACATATGCACAAGTATATAGGGTGGGCCGAGCGAGGAAGAGACGGTGTGTAACGCTCGTGTATCTCTCGAGCGTATAGCTGCGCGCGTATTGGCCGCGTCTCTCTCGGTTATGGCTATTTATAAATCGGGTTATCACAGACCGCCGCTGGAAAATATAATACACTGGTATAAGACACCGGATTAAGTGCGCATCTCTTTTTTCTCCCTCTCGTTTCTCCTTGGCGTTATCTCCCGCGCGCGAGGCGTACGTAGAGAGACTCGAGACTTTTTTACGCGCGGAGTGTATTATATATAGTTGGCCGAGGAGGAAAAAAAATCGAATTATTTGAATATAATTACGTTGGTCGAAATTTGTAACGAGCCGCGTCTCCGGGACGTCGTTGCGTCTCGCGTGTAAACCGGGACGTGCGACACCTCTCTTTCCTACTTTTATTTTACCCGCGAAGAATACGTATTATATAGACACATACGCGGCGTGTGAAGCTTTATCAAGCGAGACATCATACATATAATCACGCAATTAAATCAAAATTCTCCCAGGCTTTCGTAATTTTCGCTAAAATCGCAGCGGGAAAGTACACAGGATACATAGCCAGCCGCAGCAGCGCGACTTCGACAAAATATCCCAAGTTTCCTCTCTCACAAGCTCTCCTTTTTATCAGTATAGCTATGCAGCGCTATATAGCCGCTTACTTTCCAAACGGGACGTCTAATCGCTCGGCGGAGTGCATCGTCGTCTCTGGCCGCGGACTATAAGGAAAAATATTCGGCTGGAGAGGGGCAAAAAAAAAAAAAATTGGCGCGCCTAGCGGTATATCAGCAGGCCGGCGAAGCTTATCCGTATACACGCGCTTCCGCGCTGCGCAGCACTGCAGACGAGCGAGAGAGTTAATTCTGCAAAAAGTGCGATGCGCGCATGTCCCGGGCGAATGAATTTCGCCGTCGAGGAGCATAGGACCACACGCCAGTAGTTTCCGGTCTGCCCCGGCGCTGTTTCTCTCTGTACACCACTATACAACACAGTGGGAGAGAGGGACGCGCCGCAGCGTCTTGTGCGCGTGCAGAGAGGCTCGCGAGAGCGCAGCCCTGCTATATGTATATACACAATACTTTACCGCGGCAGTGCCGCACGAGAGAGAAAGAGAGAGAGTGATGAACGCAGGCAACGTAATACGTGCGCGTCGGACAATGCGGCTCTTCCTGCGTCCGCTCGTGGGCGTCTTTTTATAGGCGGCCATATGCTCCGCTCTCTATACGCGTATGTGTATACCTATACACTCTCTCGTCCGAGAAAGATCTTTCTCCGCGTGGCCTCTCTCATATTTACTCCTTGCTTTATATACTCGGAATTGTTGGATTAATTTTCTCATCTTTTTTTCTCTCTGCTCTCCATTTGAAGTGTGTGTTTTCGTAATAAATCTCGAGACGTCCCGAGGAGAGAGAGAGAGAGAGACGGTCAATCTCTCGAGGGAGTGTCAATCGATCCTCGTCATCCTGCGGCGTAGGAGGCGCGTGCCAGGAAACGACAGCTGCAGCGCCGCCGCTGCCGAGTATATAAGTAAGTGCGCGTAAGTGTAGGTCTTAAACGCGAGTAACTCGATAGCCGCTCGCGCGCACACTCCCCTCAATATGTGCGTCGGGACCAACAGTTTATTTCCTCCCTCCCCCCGTGGCCCTCGCGCCATTCTTTCGCCAAGCGAATTGATATACGCGCGCGCGATTCGTTGATTCGCGAAAAGTACAAGAAATTCTATAGTCTTGTTGTAGCAGTCCGCATGTGCGGGATGGAGAAAGTTGAAAATGATAAACAATATAGTCTTCGAAGTTAAGATCACATCGGGGATCGAAGTTTTATTGGGCTAGATCTACTTTCGACGCTCGTATAACTGATCGGTATATCGGAGGGAGAGTGTAAATTCCGCAAAAGTATATATAGTTGTTCGTTATTTTGTGGACAAATTTTTATGCACGATGATGTGCGCGTAAAAAACGGCACATATATTTTACGTTTTCAGCTTTTTTAATTTTATAGCGTTGACGCAACTTTATGCCGCTTTACTCGGATTCCATTGGTTTTAGAGCTGCCTATAAGTAAAAGTAGATCAAGCCTGATTAAAGTGTTCTCCGTAATATTCCGATTCAAAGAAAGTCTACGGTATCGTGTAAAAATGAAAATCACGAACAATGCTTATCGTCATTTTCAAGTTTACCGCGTCTCAGCCCGGCGCGCATTTCCTCAGTACGGCTAAAAAAAAAGATGAAATTCAATTTTCGACTGCGATTAAAGGTATACAGTTATACAACTCCCGTCGAGCGATACATAACGTACATCGAGTGCACTGTATACATACGTGTGTCCCTAATTACGCCGTATTACGCAGGTCTGCGACGATTTTAATCTCCTCTACACTTTCTCTCTCTCTCTCTCTCTCGGGTAATCACTGCATCGAGCGAGGAATCCAGCGCGATAGGGACGCGGAGGGAAAAAAATGAGTATAACGAGGCGTGAACGACAAGAGTCTCGGTGTATATCTGGAGTGTGTCTCTGGAGATAATACTCGTCGGATATTGACTGGCGCCATGAGTGCCGCAGACGCACTCGTACGTATATGTACAATATGTACGTACCGTCTGTACACTGTATAGAGAGGACAGGACGGAGGCTCTCGAGAGTATATATATAGTACACTGCAGTCGAGCAAAAGGTACTATAACGCGGTACATATACGCGTCCACACGACGACGATTCTCCAATTGGCTCTTCCTCCCTTATATAGCTATATAGCTATATGTCCCGTGGCACACACAGAGAGCTTGTTCCGCAGCGCGCGGCTTGATTGTCTCAAACGAGAGCGGCCTTAAAAGCCCTATTATATAGCCGCAGAGACGGGCGCACGAGAAGGAGAGTATACGAGCATCCGCCCGTGGAAAAACTTGCCGGTCGGCTTCTATACACACATAGACACAACGTTATGCAGAGAGATATACGTGTGTACGTGCGGCTGGTGTATCAATTATTGCTCAAGCTCGCGCGGGGCCCGATGTTTTCAGCTCCGCGTGCAGTATATATACGTAAGTCGCGGGACGCCGCTTGTTTTCGACGAGGGGAAAATTGCTGCGTGCATATAGCCGATTATCGGCCGCGAGCAATTAGTAAAGCTCTTCTTTAGACTCGTTACGAGCGAAAAGCCCGGAGAATAATACGTATAATACGTGTATATATTCCGTATCGGATAATTCTCGATGATGAATCTCCCCCTGCGCGGCGGCGGTGGCGGGCGGCGTCTACTTACGCAGCCATAAAACAGAGCGATAAAGCCGTGTATTTTTACGAGATGCGCTCCAACTGCGAATGCGCTTCTCGGAGCTCTCGTTTTTTACGTGTATATTACATCAATTTTTCTTATTTATTCGTAATTTTCTTTTTTTTTATCCCGGCAGCTCGCAAATACTCCCAAAAACAATATTTGACTTTCGAAGCTCTGCAATCGCGAGGACTCGACGCGGTCTGCGCGCACCTTTGTATTACACCGTCGTCGTTACGTGTACGCAGCCATATGCGCAAGCCGATAACGGCTTATCTATATACCGCCGACTTGGCACATTACGTCGGAGCTGCCGCGAAAAGTCGACTTTTCAGAAGCCGTGACAAACTCGTCGACTTATAACGCACACAATATATACGTGCGAACGAGTGTAAATCCCGTATGCTCTTTCGAAGAAGCGCATACACATGCGAAAGCCAGCCGCGCGCGGCGTATCGATCCGAAAATAAGCGCTATATTTTCCTCTCTTAAAATCTCGCAGGTGCGGAGAATATTTACGCGCGTGCGTATCGGGCATTTGAAATTTAAACGAGAGGGAAGCCGTTCGTTCTATATATACTGCATATATATATATATAGTATACCCTTCCATTGTATACAGAGAGCCGCGCGCGAGCGCGACTGTTATGGCGCGGGGCGTAAAACCGGCCGATACATAAACGCGCTTCCCGAAATCGCATTCGGAAATAGCTTTGATTGCGGCGGAGTATATTCTTTTGCTTTTTATCGAAAAAGCCGCGTAGCCTGATTCTCGAGTTGGCTTTTGCGCGAAATAACGTACAATATAGACGCTATAATACGGACTTGGAAATTGAGCGTATATACTCTATTCTGATTTTGTACAAAAGTCGTAAATTCAAGGAGAACGCGCCATTACGCTTCTTCATTGAAACGACAAGTGTTGCAGTACTGCACTGCAGCTTAAAGTGCGCGCAACATTCAATTTGCTTATAATAATTCCTCTCTTCGGGACGCTTGCACGTAATCACAGAGGGTTTCTTTCGCCAGAACGGTGTATATACGCGATTTCTGTACGACGGCGGCCGTTGCCTTTATGGCGCGCCCGAAAAGAAAAAACTATACGGAAAAAGCGCGCGCAGCGGCGAATATACATAATTTACTCCGCGGATAATGCTCGTCGAGCTTTTGCGCTCTATATATATAATACGGAGAAGTGCTCTGTACAGACACGCAGCGGTCATTTGCACCGGAGATTACTTTCTCCCGAGTCTCGGGCGATTTTTCCCTTCGCGCAGCTCGCACCAAATGAATGCCGGCACTGTGCCATACGTATATATATAACAGCTCGCATATTACGCCGTGAAAATTCGCATTAGCCGCGCTCGCTTTGTACGCCCGATCGTTATGTTGTATATATATATATATATATAACGTGTACCACTACACACACCATATGAGCCGCGATTATTATCACGATTGCATTACGCGAGCGCAGAGACCAGCGCAAAAATATGGGTATACGTGTCAACGTCAAACGCGTCGTGTATATACATACTACATAGGCATTTGCGCGTGCAGGCTTTCTCCGCGCGCGCATATCGCTAAAAATACACCTTCCGGTCAATCGTATTCGCTCGCGCTCAAGTCGCCCGTTTCCGCTCGCATTCCCCGGGCAATTCCGATCGCGACCTCTATATATACTATACATCACACGTATACTCTCGCGATCCAGCGCCCGTCTCCTCGTTCCGTCCGATCGCTTTGTTCTGCCGCCTGTGATCCCTTGGGTTGCAGTAGTCGCGGGCGCAGGAAAAGATCGTTTTCTCTCGTTTCTCACGACGCACAAGCGTGTATATGTGTGTACAGACGGCGGCGGCTGCGCTATCGCGCGCGACTTTATGCGTGCGTACACATCGTACCTTTTACACATATATATATAACGTACACGTGTATACGCAGAGGAGCTTTATCGCGCTGTGGGTATAGGCGATGTACACGCAAGGAAGCGGATTCTCTCGGTTTTTTTTTTCGCTCCTCGGGACGCAGATAAGGGAGACTTCTGTTTGCCGAAAGGGCTGAGATGGTATCGCGAGCGCGCACGGCTCATCTGCGTTTCGGAGGCGAGAGATCGGTATATAAAAAAATCGGTGGCGAGACAGCTGAATGCGCGCACTGTGCGCGTTGACACACTGGCCGCGTGCGTATATAGAATATTATGCGCGCTATGTGCGATATAGAAGCCGCGGAGAGATGAAAGCTTCGTCTCAGCGGCGAGGATTTACGATATAGGGGCTGTTTATCTGCGCGGAGCACAGGCCAACCGATTCACGATCGATTCCCAGTTTACGCGGCGGCTTCCGCCGATAAAACGCTCGCCGCCTTATACGATGTATATAGACGCGCGCGAAGGCGATAGTGCGCTGCTGCAGGAAACGATATACGCGCGCGGATATGTACAGTTCCGAGACTCGATTGAGAAATTCGGAGCAGAGATTTTTTTTCCCCGATTATCAACTTCTGCAACGCGCAAGCGCTGTATATATACGCATATACGCTCGTTGCGAAAATATCGCTACACTGCGCGCTTTATAAGTCTCGAGACTTATGGATTTTTCGAACGCGCTTAAGACTGCGGCGAGAGTGAAGGAAACACTTGTGTGGAATGTATGCGCGGCGGCGGCTCGCGTTTATAATTTAAAAGCGCGTGCATTTAGTATATATAGTGCGATTACGACGCGGACTATGGGCCGATTTATTACGTAAATGACGAGAACGGCTCGCTAATCCATTCGTTTACTTATCAGCCACCTACTTTGCGCTTTTAATGCTATCTCGTTTACAAGCGCGACCAATGACACTTGGCAAAAAATTCGCGTGTAATAAGCTAATCATACCCGGTGCACATAGCCCGCGAGTTATATATGTATAGCGATCGGTAGCTCGTGCCGCGGTAGCCCATAATTTTAATAGCCTTCTCTCTTCTTGTTTCCGCATAATAATTAGATTCTGTGTAATACACACAAGTGTATAGACCGTTATATAATTCCGTTTCTTTGCCACTCCGAATTATCCGAAGAGGGTGACATTGCGTTCGCCGATTTTTTTTTCTCTCTCTCTCACCTCCTCGTAAGCCGCAACACACCTCTCGCGTTCGCAAAAAAAAAAGAATAGCAAATCCACTCGGAGAAGAAATCCGAGCATCGAAAAGCCCCATTTTCCTCGCGAGCACTCGCATAGGAATAATCTCTCCGACAGGTTGCATCCTCTTAGACACTCGGACGCGAGAGAGCAGCCCGCGGGCGGCGGACGATCGCATTGCCGCGTAGAAAAGGAAACCCGAGCGCGAGAGAGAAAGAGAGAGATTGACGTCGGGGAAAAAAGTCGAGTACCATGTAGGCGCGTAGGATAACTCGGTCAGGGGTTGCCGGTGGCCAGCTGCCGCGGCATTCTCAATTAACCTGCGACGCTCCAACTCGGCTCGTCCTTTTCTTCTCCGTCGATCGCCATAGTGCTGCCTCGCGAAAAGTGCGAATCAGTCCGCGGCGCGATCGAGTATATATATATTATATATAGAGAAAGGAGATCGTTTGTAATTGTTGCGCGGCTATGCGTATCTCTCTTTTTCTCCGAGATTCCGCGCACGATTCCTCATATCGGACAGTCGCGATATTATACTCGCCCTTGCGCAATGGATATTGTGTACAGAGGAAAAAAATCCCCGGCCGTAATACACGCGCGATGTATATATACGTAACGGGCGCGCGAGCGATAACTATATGTGAAAAACCGGATGGCGAACGCTACCGATCTCTGCAGCCCGGCGATCGAAAGAAAGTGAGAAGGATGTGCGAAGGGCCGGAGACGAGCGTTCTGTGTGTGTGTGTGTACGAGATACCGGTTTACCGTAGCGGTAAATCCCTCTCTCTCTCTCTCTCTCTTTCTGTCGAGCGCGAAAAATATTTCGAGACTGCATCACACACACACACGTAAGTATACTTACGCGCGCGCCAGCACATCGGGAGAAAACAAGCCGGACTTACTCGGTGATGCCGCGCTATATAATACGAGATCGCTCGCCGATTTAGCCGTGAACGGGCGCGCGCGTCATCGCCTGGGTTATACCGCGCTACTGCATTCCGCGAATGACTGCGTCGCTGCCGCGCTGACGAAATGCAAACGCTCGAGCGTAAAAAATCGTCATCGATCGCTTGTACTCAACGTTATAGGGATGATCTGACGATGTACCGCGTGTTATCGGCGCGTCCGCCGATATTTGCGTTATAACACGCGGATATCGCTCGAAAAATCGGATGGACCGACGCTGTATAGAGCGAATTATACCTATATGCCCTCGAAATTCCTCTTTCTCCTTCGCGCGTCCCAGCTCCCCTTGTTCGTATACTATATATCCTCCGGTCTGAGAGCGATCTTTTTTTTCGCTCGCCGCGCCGCAACATCTGGGGGGGGGGGGGAAGGGACTCTTTTCTCTTCTCTCTCTCTCTCTCCTGCAATTGCGGTAAGACGCAGATGGCCACGAGTCGTGACGAAACAATGACGCTGCTGCTCTCGCGTGTTTTTTCTCTCCTCTCTCTCTCTCTCTCCTCTCGACGATGAATAATGCGCGCACGCCCATGTGTACGGCCGCGCGCTCTCGCTTCATTCGATTCGCACGCTCGCGGGCTTTAAATATTTAAAGGAGCTTCGATATCTCCGTATTGTATGTGCATATATATACCTGTATCTATATGTACTGTATGATACGCGGGCACACGTGCGGCGCGGAGCAACAAAGGGCCCGCTGCTGCGCCGCGCAGGAAGCCGAGAGACATTACACAATGCGGCCGATCGCGACAGTCCGATATAGAACGTGTACTATCCCCGTTAGGACTCTATAGTCCATAATACTCGTATGCGCGCAAAGTGTGTAACGTGTAGTGTGTAATGTGTATATACGAGTTGAACTCTGGTGTTACGCGTTTATTGCGCCGTAATACGTAATGCACATTGCACGTGTGTGCACACCGCGAGAATGCGGATTCCGGAATTTTTTCGCTCTCGCCGCTATGGTGTATATTGTATATACTGCACGCAAATACGCAGAAGCGCGGCAAATTGAAAAATTTATGTACGCGAGCGCAAAACGGCTATTTACACGCGGCGGCGGCGGCGGCCGTTTAGGACCTTGGTCCGAGCATTCGTGTCAATTATCAGCGGCTCTGCTCCAATTCGCTTCGTTAGACAAATCTAGCTTCGCTCTCGCTTTCCCCCTCCCGCCTCTTGCCGACCCCCCCCCCATTGTTTTTTTTTTTTTACAAACGGCGGCGCGGGCGAGCCTTTAAAAATTCGCCGCGCGAATTCCCGCGATTTAGCAATGTAGTACGCGCGCGTCTAATGCGTAATGGTTTAGAGGTGCGCCGCCGCCGCCGCCGCGACGGAGGAGACACACAGGATGTTTGCGAAGTGCGGAATAATTGAAAAGCCGATTAGGAAATACCACAGTTTCATCCGACGGCAATCATCGCTCGACGACAAGAGTCTCCTCTCGGCAATGATCGACCGTATACGCTATATCTCCGCTATATGTATATATAGCTACGGCCGGAAATTACGCGTTATGCAATGTACTGCAGACGCGCGCGCGCGCGTCGATTCCGCTGCGTGTACTTATATTACATATTCTATACGTACACGTATATATATCGTGTAGTACATGCGCCGAGTGCTGACGTAAGCGCCGAGCGACGCGTCCTTTTCGCTGATGATGCGCTCGCGACTCATCCGACGTGTTCTTGACCTTGTTTATATATATATATATAGAGAGAGGCGAAAATCGGTTCGACTATTTTTCTTCTTCGTCTTCGTCTTCTATTCTCGATCGAGATCGCGGGAGAGCCGCGATGATCGCCGAGTCACATCCTCCTCTTATTCCCTGCGCAGGAGGGAGAGAGAGAGAGAGACACGGAGAACAAAGGCTGCTACTGTGCCGTAAGCTCGTAAAGCATAAGTTTTTCGAATAAACGAGAGGCCGAGTCCGCGCGGTTACGAATACAAATGACTCAGAGGTGGAGACACACGCACTATCGGCTGGAACGAAGAGCTGCGCGAATTGCGAAAAGCGCGTGTACTATATACATATATCTCTCCCGCGTGTGTTTTCCCGCAGCAGTCGAGATAATAATGCGAAACGACGTGTCGCCGGAGAATATTCATACGATATACTTTCACATGTATATAGACGAGTGTCTGCGTGTATAGCGCGTCCCTTTGTGCGTTATCGTATCTATCCGTGTCTGTACACGAGTGCCGATCTCGTCGAGCGATTTGTGCGCGGAACTCGGCGATGAGCGATCGAGAAGAGAAAAAAAAAGGTCGTGTCTCGCTCGTTATCGAAAACGACGACTGTAACGCGCTCGTTCGCCCTAATCTACGACGAGATTAGAGACGCCCCGGCGACGGGCTTGTTTGCGCCTCGAGTGTCCCTATATATCTATATAGATGCGCGCTTCGTGGGTATAAAGCGTATATATATATATCCCGCATCTGTGACCTCGGCCCTTCGAGCTGACGCGATCTAATCTGTGTAGTATATAGACCTGTTGTCTCGCCTACATATATACATTCTGCGAGAAAGTTCCTTCGCGATTGGGAGAGCCAGATAGAGCGATCGGCGTGACGAGTAGGATGAGTTTCTCGAAAACGATTGTTAATTATTGATAAGTGGATTTTTGACGACTTAGGGCTTCGAACCCCGTGAATCAACTGCCTCGAATGAAAAAACCGTCTCGATAAGAAAATCGTTTGTATACGCTTTTACGGCAAATCACATATAAGTTCACTTCCGCGTCAAGTCCAATTCCATACAAAATTCGTACATATAACAAAAGTTTTTCACTCGCGCGAGTGCAGTCACCCGAGCGCCGCGCCGCACGTGTATTACAACAAACGCTCTATATATACGTCTCGAAAAAATGTCTCTCTCTCTCTCTCTCTCTCGTCGCGCACCTGAGCATTCGTCGCGCGAGCAGGTTGGCAATTATACGCGCGGGACTACCGTGCGCGACGTCAATAACGTCCCCCCCCCCCCCCCGTGAAAAAGAAAAGAAGAAAAGGAAAACAGGCGTCCGCGCTCGCGGCTGCAGGCGGGCGATGTGTGTCTTGTACACACACGCGGGCGCACCTTTTCAAATGAAAATGACCTTCCGGAAAGCGAGTGACGGCCCACGCTCTCTCTCTCTCTCTCTCGCTCTACACCCACGCGGTTATCGCTCAATTTTACATAATCCCTCGGCGATTCGACTCGCGCATAATTTACCTGGATACTTATGCGCGCACGTGCAGCAGAGAAGTGCAAAATGCTCCGAGGGATACACACACACGCACATAATATACGAGTACGCATCGCGAGAGCCGAGGGAGACAAAGAAGAAAAGAGAGACACGGGGTCGACGCGCCGTCCGGGGGTCAGCGATACGGTGGGGAGGGGGGGGGGGACGTCATCCTTGTGGCGAAGCTTCTGCTCTCACTCTTGGAGCAGTAGACCCGCTCGTATCCTGATTAACGGCGTCGTTTGTGTGCGTTCCACACACGGCGTTTAATTGCGCGCAGCCGATACAGGCGCGCACTGATATAATGCGGGCGGCGGCGTACGGCTTTATTGAATCGAGTGGCACTTCCTGCTTCCTATACGTATATATACACACGCAGCGTTGTACTATATATGCGTATACGCAAACAATGCGTGCGCTTCTCGAAACAATACACTCCGCACGCGTGTATACGCATGTATATATAATATAGTCTCGCTCTAATTTGCAGCTCCGCTTTTGCATATATATACACGCGACTATCGTCGTATCTCCGCGTACGTGACTCCCGCGACGACCTTCCGAAAAATCTCCTTCCTTTCGAAACTATATGACGTGTACGAGCGCAACGAGCGATATCGCGCTCTGCGTTTCTACACAATTAGCAACAAAGGATGATTCGCCGGGGCGTATATATACCTATACAATATACATGTTCCTTCACGGCCGCGCTTAGCGAGTACAAGTATATGTATAACGAACGAAAGCAAAAGTATACACGCGCGCCTATGGATCCCCGGCGCGAGATATTTCCCGCTGCAGATCGCGCATTGTATCTACGAGTATATATATACAGCGAGTACTCGCGTCTCGGGAGGAGGAGGAGGAGGAGGAGAGAAAAGAAAAACCGGAAGCACGGGCCGGCGCGCCGGCCGCGGATGTTGCGCGAGGGCAGCCGCGCAGTTGCTGCTGCTGCTGCTGAGAGAGAAAGAAAGACACGAGGCTGCTGATCAGTAGCGGAACGGATTGTGTGTGTGTGTGTGTGTGTGTACTGTTCGTTCGCGCGATTTTTTTTTTCTCTTTACGAGTTCCCTCCTGCGCAATCGTTGTACGCGTCTATCGGCGATACTTCAGACTGAAATGCTTTGATCTATTGCCATTTCCTGTGCAGTGCGTTGGAACACGTCGTTCTGGAATTGGATCGAGATATGCACGGCGCGAGCGTTTGGTGAAACGCCACGACGCGCATTGAGAAACTTTGCGCGAGTTTAGCGTCCTCGACTCTGCTATACGGCTGTCTCCGAAACTTTTTGGAGAAACTGTATATACGCGTCTTGGAACGATTCCCGCCGACGGCGCCCCGAGGACATCTCGTACACGGATCAAATTTAAATTGCTATATGCAAATACATATATAGATGCCCGCGTGTAGCCCACTTGCCGATCGCCGCCGCCGGTTAAGACATCAGCCGCGGCTATAGATCCGTAGAGTGTGAAATCTCCGATTTCAGCGACGACAAAATCTCCGAGAGGTTTTTCGGAGACCACCAGCCCCCCCTCCTCCCCCTCTCCTCCATATATACGTATATAACGGCAAAGGCGTTCCGGCGTGTATAATACCCGCACGTTTCTCAATTTTTTTTTCGCCAAACGCTTTGTATCATTTCCACGGAGGAATGTTTCGGCATCGCTGCTGTACGGCGGTGCACTACACTCTGCAGTATACATATAGCCACAGGGATGCACGGCGTCGTCGGCCGCGCTGCGCGCGGACAAGAAACGCCGTGTCGAAAGCCCGCACGCCACAAAAGGGGTCCGCGCTCTCGCGAATTCCTCGCTTACGTAAACGCTATATATATATATAATACATACACACACGTCTATAGAGACGAGCGTATGTATAGCGTTGGATTTACGTACAAGAGCGCAGTACATAATACACGTCTATGTATATCCATCATCGCAACCCGTCGAACCGGATCACTATACAGTATATACATACGTGACGCGGTGTGCGAGCGCGCGCGCGACAAGTGCCTCGCGTGAATTCGCGCTCCTCTCGTTTCCCCGCGTGTCTTCCACTCCTCGTTTGCTACGTATACATATACATACGCGGCATAAAACCGTAAACGCGGAGGATCACGCACAGCTCGATCGATCCGGCAATCAATTTCCCCGAGAGCGAGCGAGCGAGCGAGGATCGATGATGCTGTGAGCGATCTCCTAATTGAAAAAGTGTCTATATACAGCAAGGCGATACATCCGACGGTCTCGCTATATATATATATATGCGGAGATAGGGAAGGGCGTGTGCGCCGTGAGCTCTGGTCTCGCGGTATAAACAAGAAAAAGCTGACAAAACGAGAAAGAGGCTCTCTCTCTCGTGTATACAGCCGCGCGCGCGGCGTATACACAGATGCTCGTGGCCTGCTGGTGCGACGGCCCGCAGCGAGGAGTTCTCACAGAGCCGCAGCCGTACAGTCCCTTCCACTCTATACTGTGCGCGCATCGAGCGAGCGCAAGAGGGAATATAACACAAAAACCGAGAGACGACGATGAGCCGGCGGATCGTCAGGCAGGCGGCGGCGTAAACTGCACCGAGAGAGCGAGAGCGATGAAAAGCCGCGTAAGTACCTCCGAGAGCGAGTGTGATGCACGCGCGCCCCGTGATAATGTCCAGTTTCCCCCCACCCCTGCTGTAGTGTATATATAGGGTCTATGCGGAGCCTGGCGCGTAATGCCTGTGATTCCGGGGGGAAAAGTATGCGCGCAAAGTCTGTGTTTGCGTATCGCGTGTATATACGTTTATATACACAGGCTGCTGCCGCGGCAACGGTCCGCAGCGCAAATAAACCCGCGCGCACGTGCAGTGTGTGCGGCTCTATATTGGGAATTTGAATTTCCCGCGCCGAAATTCCGCGTCGTGCGTACCGAATGATAACGAACGCGCGAAAAAGTTGACTTTTTACGCTGTCGATGCGTGTACATTGCAGGCGAGGGTGTCCCTCGAAAACAGAGTCCCTCTCGCTCACTCTCGGGAAGATCGAGTTACGCCGCGAAAAGGGACACGAAACCGCAGCCGATGCGCCGGCGGATCGTGGGAAATTCAAAAAGCCCGCGACTTTCCCATGACAAGTGGATACGCGCGTGTGTGTACATACATATGTGGAGGTCTGCGTCCACTCGGTGATAAATACTTCTTCTACCCTGTATACAGTATACAGTATACACTATAGACGCTACTCCCTTCGGAAATATACCGATTTCACTGGCAAATCGTATATGCATCGCCTCGAGAGCGCGCGAAGCACTTGGCGAGGCGCTCAATTCGTTTCAATCAATGTTTTCTGTCGTCTGGCGATTATTTCGAGTGACGTCAGTCCAAGAGCGAGAGCACATGTCGCGCGCGTACATTTGGCGCGAGAGCCGCGTCGACTTTTTTTCGCGTCTACGCTTTTATTGCTTCGTTAAAACGCGCGCGATTCTCACGCTGTACACAAGTATACGCGCGGGAAATTCAAATTCTCGGCCCTCGGCAAGAGCGCGTGTATACATACGTATAGATATAGAAAAAGAAGAAAGTGAAGTGGCGCACGAACCTGCTGGGGCTGCTGCGCGACGTCCGCCGAGGAGAAGCTCGAGAGGCCGGTGAGTGGGGCGAGAGAGGCGCAGGACGAGGCCCTCGAGGGCGGCGGCGTGTGCCCCGGCACGGGGCTTCCGCTTCCGCAGCTGCTCGCCCCGCCGCTCGAGGCCAGGCTCACGCTGTCCGCCCGGCTGCGCCACGGCGACGCGGCCACGTGCTTCAGCATCTTCTTGCAGCTTCGCGAGGCGTAGTAGTGGAGCTTCCTCTTGCAGCTTTTTCTTTCTCCCTTTCTTCGCTCGTGCTGCGCAGAGCTTTCCTCCGCGCGGCCCTCCTGCACATGTGGATTACGGGCTGTACTTAGACGGGGCTCTCTCGAGTGGCATGAGTGCGTTGTGTGTAATAGGGGGGGAGCTTGTCGTTGTCGACGCGAGTGAAAGCGCGCGTGAAATAATACAAGAGCGAGAAGAGGCTGACGACGATTGGAAAGTCCGTTCCGAGGTGTTTCTATGGGGATACGTAGTGCTTATTTCTTTACGGTTTATTTGCGAAAAAGTCGATTTTCTCGCTTGAGAGGAAGCTTCTAATGTTGCGTCGCGATTTTTAAGCTTCTTTTTGTGCAATCGTGACTAGAAACGCGATTGAAGGTTCTTGAAGCTTGAATCACGCGATTTTAGAACATGTATAGATTGTACAGTGTGTATACGTGCTTTGGACGATGGGTGTGCGTGTGCGTAATGATTTATCTTGGAATTCTTAGGAACTGTGTCTTCAATTTTAATTATGCGACGACTTTATTTATTTAATCATATTAAATAAATAAATATTAATTTGTTTTACGCCTGTTTTATTCTGCTTATTTATTTAGTTGACTAGTAGAAGATCGAGTTTTTCATACACGTTGAATAAATTTTATCGCGTATAGTTTTCATAAAATCGATTGCGTTCAAAGATATTTCATTCAAATTGCAATTTTTTTCGAAAATTTTCTGTGTCTCTAAGTCTTGGCGAACAGTATATTATTAATTAATCAAGATAATATTTTGAAAAATAAAAGAACAGACGTAAATAATGTAGTAAATTATTTCGAAACACGACCCACGCGACAGAAATCGGCAGCAGCTTTTTATTTTAATCAGACAATGTGATTGGGTCACTTGAACAACGGCGTCTTTCAGAATTGACTTTCAGCGCGTCAATGTGTGCCACACGGGAAGTCCTTTCCTATGTTACCAAGTAAATACACAATACGCGAACACACGTGTGCAGTCAGCTATATACACGCGCATATGTGTATATATATATGTGTAGAGGCGAGAAGACGCGCGAGAGAATCAAATTTGAATAATTTCGCGGGCTATGCTAATACGCCGATGTCGCTTACATATATCTATATGTAATATGCATTTATTCCGTATTGTTGCGACGTGTGGGAGAATTTCGATCGGTGTCAGCGATTTTCGATACTTTTTTCTCGTACTCGAATACTACGAGCAAATCGTTTCGAAAGAAGAGTCGCACACTTATACGCGATGCTACATACAGTAAAAATTTTAATGAAAAAAAGCACAAGAATTGCTCTAGCGTACATACGCGCATACCACACGCTTCGTCCGTACGGTCTGTAATTATAGACGCACGAGCAAAAAAAAAAAACTCACCCAAGTCCACAAAGTGCGTCTCTGGATATACAGGCGTCTGGCTCAAGTGCGCGCGGAATCGTCTATACAGATACACACAGCAGTGTAGAAACACGCCGGGGAGCGATCAATGCGCGAAACTCCTGTTTGCCGGGCAAACAAGCGGCATCGAACGACGATCCATCCTCGAGTTCACTGATAACACTCTTATTTTCTCTCTCTCTCTCGAAAAAAAAGAAATGGAACAAGTACATCCGCTCGACACTTGTCACAATACGTTTTATCGGGGAGAAAGAAGAACAAAGCGCGCGAACGTCTGGCCGGTGTCGTGTGTGTGCACGAGAGCCCGACGCGACGATATCCTCGCGCACTCGACGATGAAAATCGCACTGCTCCTAATGCAACGCGTAAATGCACGGGTATCGCGTGCAAAAACAGAAAACGGAATGCCGGAGCGCAGCGCAGGACGCGACGCTCGGTGTGCTCACTCTCTCAGCGCCGAGGCTCGACTGACTCGGCGGCGCTACGAGCGGAGGAAGGAAAGCGACCTTCCATCGCTCGCCGCATATACGAGAGCTGCAGAGAGAGGAGCGGGGGTGTCTGAGTTGCGCCGATCGCGGCCCTTTCGGAGCTGCGCTACACACACTGGGGAGACTTCCTCTTCTGTCTTTGTGATGTGGCGCGTGTGTTCGTTTCGTTTTTTTTTATCTTCCTCGGTTTTTGAAGACCTTTCCGAGCCCTTTCCTCGCGACCGAGTCGACGACTGATTTTATTCAACGGCGTCTCGTGCAGAGCGCACATTTTTTTCGGGGGGTCGGGGATGAGGGGAGGGAGATTTTCGAGAAATTTTCGTATTTCCCGGGAGTTACGGCTGCGCTCTCGGCTCTGCGGTGGAGAAAGAAGAAAAAACACGGATGATGCGGGAGAGATATCCGGGGACGGGAGGAAGAGCGCGCGTTTTCGTTTTCTTCTTCGCGCTGGCAGCCGATGAAAAGGGATGCTGATGAAGATTTCACATGCGCGACGCGTACGCTATATACCTGTGTGTGTGCGCGAGCGTCGAGCCGAGTGGATATACATATAGGTATATATAGGTATGTGATGGAGGGAAGCTTTTTATTGTTATTCACGACGGAGACGGACGCGACGGGAATGTATGCGGGAATACCCCCTGGCTCGTTCGCGCGAGGAACATGATTTTTCTCGGTTTTACAAGTTTAGAAAGGTGCTCCTGTATGCGTGTCTATAGCCGCGTGTATAAGCAGTTTTTTGAATGACCGGCCGGATAATGGATGTAGCTGCGGTGGGAAATTAGGCGATTTCGATGGCTGTGACGTTTTCGGTGAAGATTGTGAGTGTTGTGGTGCGCAGGGCAATACGCTCGATGACGTATTTTATTGTACTGCTATAGATTGTAGAGAGATTTTTATATAATTTGCTTTTGGGGCGTTTACACTCGTCGTTAGAAAACTTTGGTTTTCAATATTATGCATGCCCCATTATGCATTCTATAAATAATGTTAAATAAACAACACAGCGTCAGTATGACTTTTCCATAGTAATTAGTCAGTATAAAATTGAGGTACACTGCAATGATTCGTCGAATAAACGAAGCACGCAGCAATTAATGCGTATCCATTACAAGAACAATGGCCTCGCTCTCGAGAGTGTCCCAGAAACGGGCTCGTCACCTGGATAATCACTCGATAATCTCATGCAAATTTTCGTTTTTCACCTCTCCTCCACTGGAGAGGCCAGAAAATCCGAGAACAGCCGACAAAGGCCCGGACCCGGGAGTCCAACCCTATATAGGTATACCTGTATAGGAATAGGTGTGTGCGCCCGTGCAGCATAAAGTAAAAGGCGCCTCCGCATTATAAAAGACAGGTATACTCCCAGAGAGTTAAAGGTTCGCATATACCTGCTGCCGCCGCCGCAGCTTCGGCAAGAGATTTTTCTGAAGGAGCTCTTCCCATAGGAAGCTAGTTCATCATACAATGGACGACTTTTCGATTGTTCTCTCAGGTGTGTGTGTGTTTGTGTGTGTACGAGTGTGCACAGATATACTACACGTATATATCGAGACACGCGAGAAAAGTTTGGGAAAGAGCGAAAGCGCAGACTCTCTCGCGCGAGTGTGTCGTGCGTGGGAGAATCGGTCACTTGTTCGCCTATATATGGGAAATCTCGCGGCAGCTGTATCCTATATATATATATATACATGTAAGCGCTCGCGCTCGTAATTATATACAATATACATACATGCGTGACAGGCTTCGTTATCTCTCGGCTTCGCTATGCCGCTGCTGCTCGCGCGCACACGCATCGGACAGACATATATACACTATACATGTATAATAAGACATCAGGCGTATAGGCGATCGAGTTTTAATTAACGGGAGATTTTCCGAGTGTATAATTAGCTGTAGCAGGCAGCTCGTAACTTATGCATACATTCGTATATACATATATAGTATGCATGCAGCGTACGGCTCGCGGGAGTCGATCGTCGGCGGCTTTCGAAATTTTCCCCGTCATCGATCACCCTACACTACGCGCACTGCGCTGCGCTATATCCCGAGAAAACAAACGAGCCGCGAGAAAAATTGGATTTTTCCATCTCTCCGCTCTCCTCTCATTCGTGTATACAGAGGGCTGCTGCGCTGGCCCGTGTGTATAGGGCACATTGTGTTTTGTGTGCTGCACAGGACAGTCGTACAGTTGTATACACACGTATACAGAGGGGCCCCGGTCACGCCGAGCAATTTGCAGCCCTACATATATATATATATATATATATGTGTATTATGTATTGTATACTACTGCGAGGCAAAGGACGAGCCTCCTGCGCTCTACACTCCGAGGAGGAATGTCGAAATTACACCTTTCACGGCTCTCCGCCGGCCGATATATATAAAGAAGAGGAAGGAGAGCTCTCGGCTCTCCTCCTGCGCTTCTTTTTTCCTCTCGACTGCGCGCGCGGCTCGACAATGCGACACCAAGAGTCACACCGGACACGGGATTGTGTCGCCTCGGCTCTCCTCGCTCGGAGGCAGTAGGAGCGACAAATTGATGCTGCTGCCCGCGCAGCAGTCTAGAGCTACACAGTGGAATACACTGTATAGTGTATAGTGTATAGAGTAGTGTAGAGGGATCGACGAGGCACTTATTTTATTGCGGAGAAAATGCAAGCGCATAGCCGGGAAATTTAAGCGGATATTGTGCTCTGAACGAGCGTTAAATTGCCCCGAGGAGATCGGCCGTTTCAGAGAAAATTCTCTCACCTCGCCGTCGATGCCGCGGGGATTCACGCGACGAATTCTTATGATCGATGTACACGCGGAGAATCGGATTCCTCCTTTCGATACACAATATACGCATATTTTGCGAAACTCTCGCGCGTATCGCCTGCAGTCAGCTTTTATATCGTATATATACGCATGTAGGACACGTATATATAGGTACATGATATAGATATACGTGTATAGCAAGCGGAATAATTGCCGACACAGATTTCCTAAAACAATAACGCGGCTATCGCGGACTCGAGAATGCTGTCGTTCCTACGCGCGATATATCTCTCCTATTCTATACATAAATTTTTCCCTGTATCTACTGTGCGCGTAACGAGTGATTGATCTGTCTCGAGCGTTTCCTCACTATACCGACGGGCATTTTGCGCACCGCCGACGTTCCTCGCATTCGTGCGTAATACGGAGGAATTTCCATCGATGCGCCCGAATCAATTAGAATAATTTGCCGTAGCCGCATTATAGACGTGATATAAATGTTTAGCGAGTGAAAATTCAAGCAAAATTTATCGGCGATTTTACTACAGTGTAAAATAAAGTTTTACAGCAGATCTCTGCAGCGCTGCACGTCGACGAGTTTGAATTTACGGGGGATTTAGTCGACTGGAGAGAGTTGTAAAATTGCCGCGTAAAAAGATGTAGACGACGAGCGAACGTTGCGGCAGATTCACTTTCCTTGGAAAGCATTCTCGTAAAAGTCCTCGCTGCGTCGAGCGCGCGAGTAAAATTATAATTGTATATTTTTTGCGGCGTATACGACCATTACAATTTTACCGCACATCGAGCCGCTCGCGCGGCGCAATACAACAAATTGACAATATCGGCCAAATTGAACGACTATGCGCTCGTTGAAATAAATTAGCCGACGCTTTGTGAAGCCGACGAAACACACGTTTCCTTGACTCTATACATATACTCGCGCATCTTTTCCTCAAACCCAAACATCAGATCTCTCGCGAAACCCGAAATTTTTTTCCCGCTATATACACACGCGTACTCGTTATATACTTGTGTACACACGATAGCATCGCGCCGCCCGCGCACACGTGAGCGCGGGAATTTTAAAATCACATGGTCAAGCCCGCGCGCACAGTATGTCCCTTTATACACATATACAAAGCCTACGCGTATTACCGCAGTGTATATACATGTACTGCCTGCAGGGAAGAGGTCCACTCTTGTCTTTCGCTCTTCTTTCCCTCCCGCGCGACGGTGTTGCGTTACTTTCCCACAGAGACGTCGGCGGCGATCCTCTGTATATACTCTGTATATAAGTGGCGCAGACTGCGCGCACACGCGTATAATATATAGCGCAGACTATAAAACGCCCACAGGGGCTGCACCACCTGCGAACCGAGCAATTTTTCTCCTATACGTCTCTCTCTATATATATATATATATAATACATATATAGTATATACATTGCACTGCTGCGCAGAGGCGGCTTACATTATCCGCTTAATTAGCCCGCGCGGCGTCGATTTTTTTTACGTAATATCGCACGCTCCGCTTGAAATTAACGCGGAATCGATCGATCGCTCTTGCGCGCCTTATAGATGCGAGCATAAAAATAGTGTCGTTTCCCGCAGGTGCTTGATTCCTGCGTAATTCCAGAATGAACAGCTATTGCGTGCATACATTCTTTTTTATCTTTCTCTCCCTTTTTTTAAGGAGAAGGGCATCGTCCCAGCTGTATATTATATATATATATATATATATATATATATATATATATATAAAACACGTAGATCCGAACGTGTATATATACATGTAAATGCGAGAGCCGTAGCGAGAGATCCTGCGGTTCGGGAGTAATAGGCTCGTGAGATCTTTAAATTTCAGAGGCGCGCATATCCTTTGTGGCTTGCGAAGCGAAAGAGAGAGAGAGAGAGAGAGAGAAAGAAAAAAAATTTGACGCTGCGGTGTGGAGAGCGCGCAGGCAGCTCCGGTGTCGAAATTAATTCCCGCGAGCGAGCGAGCGAGAGAGAGAAGGAACCGCAAAGTGGGACGGCTGACTTTTTCTCTATACATCTCGCGGGGTTTGATTCTTTGGGTACTCGGATATACCCACATAATGCCGGAGAACGCGATTTATACATATATACATCGGGAGATGCACCGGGCCTATCGGCGCTACTGTATATGCATAGGGTTGTGCTGTATTTAAATTTTTATTTTTTTTTAAGAATAATTCGTTCTTGGAAAGCGCATAATGGATCCACTTCAATTTGCAAGACGAGCTCGCGTGATGTATTTATTGGATTTGCGTTGAGACGATAGTCAGCCAGTGATTTGCTTGTAACAAATGTAATTGTACGCAAAATCTAGACGTATACGTAAATTAAACTTAATCTGAGTTCGCCGCGATTACCTCCGACGGAACACGCGGAGCGCGCGAAATTTGAATTTTGAATCTTGTGCAATCGCTCGCTCGTCCGCGCTTTATACTCAATTTGAATTACGAGAGCGCCGAAATATTCCGATGCAAGCCGCGTCTCGGTGACATATAGGGACGCATCCAAATACACATACCCAAACACTATCAAAAACGCTACTGTCCACGCAGCCCACATTAGATACAATGTAGCGGCAGTTTCGTCGCTTCCGGCCTCGAGAGGCTGCATTCGAAGTGGGGAATTAGACACACACACATGCGCAGCCCTTTCGTACAGCGCACACAGACATACATAGATATACTCTCAATTCCCATGATGGCTCGATTTCCCGTTCAAAGCGGCCTCGGCTGTATACGTATCTGCATACTCGTTCCGGAGACTTTCCTTCCTGCGGATGACGATGATCGCTATATATGTATATATAGATAGATCTGGTTCGCCGGTGCGCCTATACATATATATATCAGCTTCGACAGTAGCGCGTTGCAGCCATAAGTTTCTCCCCTTTTTCGACGAGGCGAAGATAAGCCGGCAGAGCAGTAGAGAAACGCATTATGTAAGGAAAAGGGCTCCGCGATAAGAAGCTGCGGTACAGGAGGAGGAAAATACCGCGTCGACGTCCGTGCGTATACTGTGTGTACATGTATCATATACAACGAAACTCGAATCAGAGCCGTCGTGCGATCCGCCTCTCTCCGAAGCGGAAGAGCATCAGTCGACTATAACAAAGTCAATCGAAACAGATGCTGCGCGCACGACTTCCTCTCTCTCTCTCTCTCTCTCTCTTCCCGCGCGTGCAGTGCTCGAGCGATACACGCCAGTCATTCTCTCCACACCCTCCGCTAACGCCCGCATCACAACAGAGAACTATGCGCGGAGTCGATATTCTTTGATTTTCGAGAGAGAGAAAAAGTGAGAAATGTTTTTCTCTCACGGCCGTTCACACAGGCACCAGATATTTCACGCAGGTATTTACGCCTATATATGCGAGCGCGCGAGGGAAGAAGATGGAGAGGTTTTTAAAACGTGGGCCGGGACGCGCAACGCCCCGTTACGAAATAGTGTGTGAACCGACTGGTAATGACGATTACGGGATGTGCGCGCGGCCTCCTATAAGTCTAGTTTATGCTCTGTACAACTATATACACACGCGCACACAACACTTGTGATTATCAGCACGTGTCCTTATACTCCTTACACACAGCCGGTCGAACGCGCGTCAATCGGGGCGTATAACGATATATGTTATAGGTATACAATATACATAGTACATATCGACGACTGCAGTGTGCGCGCGCGCGCGCGAAAAAATCGCTCCTATATGAGAACGTCGGAAAAAATCCGCTGGATTATGTGTACACAGACGACGTATAGGTGTATAGGAGGTGCGCATAGCGGATGTATCCTCCTCCAGACGCTCGCAGAATATCGCTTACATAATCCGGGCTCGTCTTCGCTCTCTCGGCTGGGCTCAGGTATAAAGAGGCTTCGCGCCGCGCGAATACGTGCGGGCGACCGTATTATAGACACACGCTTATATACGCGCGTAGAGTAGCTTTCTTCGCATTTCTGGGGTGTCTGCGTAGCGAGCCGCTGGAATTCGCCGAGCTAATTTTCGTCGATCGAGATTTATGGGATTCCCCCACCCCCCCTGAAGACCTTAACTTTCGGAATATCTCCTCGTTATATATACCTTTCTTCTCGTCGCTCGTCTTCTCTCGTATAGGGAGACCCATGTATGAAAATGAGTATTAGTCACTTGTTCGTCTCTTTTGTTTCTCTCGTTACGATGCGCGAGGCTCGCGAAAACTACTTGCAGAGAGTCTCTCTCTCTCTCTGCGTCTCTCCGACTTATATCGAATGACGAATGAGCCATGACCATATACGCGTCCGATGACTTATGAGTAAGAGAAGAGCTCGTACACACAAACATTCTCCGGATCGCCCACCGCGACTGGCATCGGAGATCAAACATTCGCGCGAACAATAGCCGCATCGCAATGTATAATATATATATAAGCATCGCGCGCAGGCGATGACGCGCGAGACGCGGACCGAGGGGGGGAAAAAATTCAGTTCCGCACACCGCGCGCGTAATAACGCACTCCGCGCCGCTAATTGAACAAAGTTTTCGCAGCTCCTTTACAATCGATCTCGAAAACCATAGGGAATCATAGCCAAGTGCAATACAGGAGGAGGGGGGGGGGGGAGAGCCGCGGACCACGCCTTAATAAGGGCACGTCTATAGGGAGCGGCCCCAGGTGTAGAGTGTGTATGCACAGTCCTTACTAAACTTCGTCACGCTTTCTTCCCGGGAATTGGGCGTGCTGTTTACGAATTGTATTACGCGCCGGAGTGTATCCTATATACATTAAAAAAATTCGAATTTCGCGCCGCGATTAATGTCGTCTATTAACGCATTAAGCGACAGGCGCGGTGGCGGGAAATTTGAATTTTCAATGAAAGATGTAGATATAAGTATAATGCATATACGCAGATTATCCTAATATAATATATGCGTATACCGCAGGAGGCGCGGAAGCGTCTCGGCACGCTCGAAGGCACGCAGTGGCGCGCGTGCCCCGCGTCCTCCCCAAGTCAGAGTCTCCCGGCCTCATTATCTTTAACCCCCTCGCTCTGCGTCCGTCCCGCGTCTACACAAGCTCTATATAGCTGTGCACACACGCGCTGACTGTCTGCTCCTCTCCTCGTCCGTATGCACACACTCGGATTTTTTGTTCCACTCGGGCTCTCGACTCTCGGCTTCTTTATCGGGCTCGAGCTATCTCTCTTCCTTCCTTCGCTGCACGCGCGTCTTCTGCGCGCATATGGGCATGTCTTTTGAAAATTCACGCGCTTCTGCGCGACGAGAGCGAGGGGGCTCGAGGCGAATTATCGATTTTCTAATGGGGAGCGCCGCGGCTTTTTTATTTCGTTTGTTGTGTGGGTGTGCGTTGGGTTCTTCGACCGCCGAGAGGAAAAAGCGCGCTTTCGTTGTTATTTTAGATAAGAACGAAATATTTTTTGCCTAAATCGTCCGATCTATCTTGAAAATTCAAGGCTGCAGGTAATTTCCACGGAGTCCTTACTGATTTTTAACACCTCTCTGTACGAAACGATTTTAAAAAGATTTACTCACGTACTTACGTCTGGCTTGTTAATTGAGCGTGCAGTTTATCGTACGGGAGGAGTTTATATTTTTTTATTAAATATACCTTCCTTTTAATTAGTTAATGGATGTAGGTATGACAAAGGGTGTCGTTCCGCACGCAAGCCTGTCCAACTTGATTACATTCTTCATTTAAAGTACGGTCTATATAGTTGACCGGTCGAACAATGCTACAGTCTTCGTGTCTCCTTCACTATTCGAATAGCGTGTAAGTAGCGTCCAAATTTTTTTCAATTTTTTCAAATGAAAAATTCACTCTATTAGATGCATTCGCAACAAAATTGTATTGTTATAAATATGCAATAAATATGGTTGGATAAGAATAAGATTGATTTCTACTATAGCTTTCTATTTATTTACTTAATTATTTACATTTATAAATGATATTTTCTATTTATTTATTTAATTATTTAATTATTGTTTGTTATTGCTCGAATTATAGCAAAAAATGTTGAAAATGTAAACTCGAATGCGCGTACACGCGCTCGGTTTACTTTATGCGCCACAACACTGCGCGTTGTTGTGAAAATGTTATTACCGTTGTTGCATAAAAATGCCGTTATCGCGGGGCGTTCTGGCCTGCAAGAGAAATGTTATCTTTGTAAAAAGGCGCCGCTGCTCGTTCGCGAAAATCTTGAAAAATACACGTAACTTGAAAAATCGCGAAATTTAATGCTCGATTTACGCTCTTAATACTTTATCATTTTACCACGATAATTACGTTTGGTAAAAAATTCTGGTATAAACCAATTACCCCTGGCGTCACAGATCGCTGACTCGCCCGGCTGCTTTTAACAGGCGCTCTCCAGTTGTTCCCGAATAATTGCTTTTTGTACTTTACTCTAAATAACAATTTAAGTGAAAAAAGAAGAAGAAAAAACGAAAGAAAAGGTCATACTCGAATGACGAAATCGGACGCGCTATTTTATATTCATCGCGGGCGGCAATCGCGCATACATCCTCAATAAAATTCGGCGTCTGGGACACCGCGTGTATAGAGCGCGGAGGCGATCGACGCCACCGGGATCGGAGCTTTTTGTGTACGTACGGTACATCGATCGCTATATATGCTGTGCGCATCGATCGAATCGCGCGGGAACAAAAAAGCCCCAAGGATTTCCGGTTCCCCGTAAATTCTTTTCGCCTCCTCTCCCACAAACGCCCGGGATTCCGTGACGAAAATCGGAGCAGGAGGTCGACCCCCCCCCCCCTTACCATACACAATACATATATAGACCTATTGAGAATGAGACTTGCATTGTGCTCGTCTCTCTCTCTCTCTCTCTCTCTCTCTCTCGAATTATTCAGCCGCTTAATTAGCGATAGATTCCGTTATGATAAATACTCGTGAAAATCAGGCCGCACCACGCGCGCGCGTGTCTATTATCAATTAATTGCGCGGCGGCGGCGGCGGCAGCTGCTGCTCTAATTGATTCCGTTGAATTTGCCTATATAAGCAGCAGCTCACGCATGTGCGCGGAATGTATCTCGTCATGAGAAAACGAGACTCCCGCCGCGCACAATTCGAAAGGTGTGCAGAGCGTATACAAGAGAGCTATAATACTCCGCGCTATTTCCGGGTTATATATCGCGACTTTTCTTTATGCGCAGCGCGCGAGCGATTTCCACGAGTGTAGTCCGAATAATCCCGAGAGCTTTTACGAACGTCACGTATAGCGCGCACTAGCGCTCGCCTATTATTGTACGTGTACTGTACTGCTATTTTTATGTCCCGCCGGCGTCGTGTCGACCGGAAACGTAATGATGCGGGTGCGAGTACATATACCGGAGGAGTTGAAGCTTCCGAAGTTCGGGAATTATTCAGGACGGCTCTCGTTTCGCGCGAGGCTTAGGCCTCTCAGTTATGGTAAACTTTGCCGAGGTGAGCTTTTGTTTTATAGAAGCAAAAAAAAAAAAAAAAAAATTCCTAAATGCGTCGATTCAAAGATTGATTTCTTTTTCGTGCGGCGAGTAATATTACGCGTATAAATAAGCTATAATAGCAATGAAATCAGGATCGAAATATTCGAACGATTAATCTCCAATTACTTTCCAAACGAGAGAGGAAAAAAGCTCCGTTGCACAATTCAATTTCTCGGAAATCAGCGTTTAAAGGGAGCTGCGCGCATCGCATGACGCACGCGGAGCGCGAGCGAAGGCGGAATCCGAAAGTTCAGAATTGGACGTCCGGGGACACGCGTCCAGGAAACTCGGGTGCACCTATTTCTCTCTTTATAAGAGCATCAGACAGGATCGGCTCCTCGAACCTCGGCGCGCGCGTTTCCGGTCAGCCGTTTCCATGGCAGGTGTCTTTCATTCGCCGCTTCTCTCTCTCTCTCTCTCTCCATTCGATTTTCTATGCCTCGAGAGAGCTGCGGCTCGTCGCGCGCACTCCACAACTCGAGAGACCCACCAATTTTTTTTTTCCAATTCCGACTCCGTATTGCGTGGAGAGGAGAAAAAAAACGGGGAGTGATAATCAGCGGCAACGAGAATTTCCATCGTTTCCGACGCATCCGCTCTGTGCTGTATATACACAGCTATATACAATACATGCACCGGAGAGAGGCGAGAGACGCGCTGCACGCAGCATCCTCGGACGATTTTATACGCACACTTTTGAGCTTCGACTCCAATTTTCCGCTCTTTTTACGCTTCCTCCGGCGCGCATCGCGCACTTATAAAGCCGCACGCATTCCTTCGTAATTACGGCCTCACGAATATTTCTTTCGCGGCAGCAGCAGCGCGGCGCACGACTTCCGTCGGGATCGACGAGGGCCGCCGCGCGAAAAAAAAAGGGGCTGACAATTGAGCGGGCGACTCGCGACTCAACGGTGCTGCGCGTTGCGCAGTGAAAATCGGCGCGACGTCTCTCGATCGCTCCGCGCGGGTCGAATTAAATGGATTCCATAACTCGGAGAGAGCGAAGGAAGAAACAAAAATCTAGGGAAAAAGGACGGCGTAAAAAGGGCCAATAAATTGGATTGCCTAAGGGCTCGGCGCGCGCAGCTCTAAAAATAAGCGATCGACGACGCGAGAAGAAGCGACGAAGGGCATATCCCCGTACTCGCGACTCGCGAAATCGGCTCCGCATTTAATGTATCCGTGGAAGCCGTGCGCGCGATCGTAAAGCGATCACTGCTCGCCAGAGAGCCCGACGCAACTGCGAAAACAAAGTCGATGACAGGACGCGTCCAAACACAGAGACGCGCGGCTCAACTTCCAAGAGCCGAGAGAGAGAGAGAGCGGAAGAGGAGAAAAGACTCCGCAGCTTCCCTTCGCGGGAAAACTCGGCGCTGCGGCGCCGGGACGGGAGAGAGAACTCGATACGACGACGAGGCTCTGCCGCGCAGCTGCGCGTATACATGGAGAGTTGAAAAATGACTGGGTAATCCGAGGGGTAATCTCTCTCGAGCTCTCGACGCGATTTCTAATGTCTTTGCGTTAGATGTTTTTCTCCTTTTTTCCGCCGAGCGAAAATATAGACTTGTATATGCGCTGCGCATTGTGCGCGCGTAAAGGTTTAATTATGACGCTATATGCGAGCGGTGAGAAAGCAATGTTATACGCACGGATTTGACGAGAGCCGAGGAAAAAACAGGCGCCGCGCATCCTTTCGCGACTCTGTATTTTTTTTTCTCACTCGAAAGTACTGCGTACATTGGACTCGAGTGTGCAGAGCGATCGTAAATCTAAAAATAATAAAAGTATTCGCTCGATTCTCTCCCGAGCTCGCGCACTCGTACGCGCACGAGTTTGTCGGTTTACACGTGCTCGTGTGCGTGTGGCGTGTGTCTATACGGCGTTCGTTAATTCGGTGGGAATGGAAAGCGATTTCTTTGTCGCGTGTGGCCATTGTTTGAAAATGAACGAATGGGAAACATGCGCGCGCGACTCCAGACGCGCCGTGGAAGCATATATAGGTATATAAAGCTGCCGTGGCATTTCGCAACAGTTGACGCTTTTTATATTGTTCGAGTATGCGTCTATATCGCGTATGCACGTATTTACACGTTTTTTTTTCTTTTTGAACAGTTTTAATGGTGACGCTGCGAGCTGCAAAACAATCAACGAATATATCCAACAATTAAATTGGCATTGTGTGGGATTTGTAAAAATGATTTTTATACTTTGTTGTAGTAGCGCGACAGAAAAATATCGCTTACAGCGTTAGAATTCTTTTTTTTTTTTACTCGATTGGGAAAAAATATACACGACGCACGCCGCACTGTTCTCAGCCTAGGGAACGAGTTACATTAACGAGCAAAATTTTGAGGAGCGCCAGTCAATGTTAATGACCCGCGTACGCGCGGTAGCCTAGGCGCACCGGATAATTGTACGATTTTACTTGCAAATTCAGCTTGTTCGCAACTGAAGCTACGGTAACCTGCGGTGTAGCGAAATTGCCGGTGTAGTCGAAAATTTAATTAAGGCAGTTCCGCAGCATTGAGGAAATAAACCATTACAATTTTAATAAAACTTAATTCACTATGGTGGTAAATATTGGCGCAGAAGTGATTGAAATAAATTTTTCTCCAGTTTCCATTAATTGTTTTGTAATCATTAATATTCAAATTTTATTGACAATAAGAAGAGATAAGTGTGTGAGGAATAGTTCAAACCACTTTTATTCCAAAGCGACTGTATTATCTAGAGAATATATGCAGAAAAATAACTGTTCGCTTATAAGCAAAGTATCGTCGTCATTCAATAAATGAAATTTTGTTTAAAATTAATTTTCCAGCTATTTCACCAAATTACTCGCTGCTTCCTAAGATTAACGCCAATCGAAAAATAACAAGATAAGCTGGAATTTTCTTTTGAAATTTTTGTATTTCTTGCATGGAGTTAAGCCTAAGAAGTAATTTTAAATAAAAAAATTCCTGCGCTTACTAAATCATCCAAAATTTTCAATAAGACACGTCAGCTTAATTTTTTTTCATTCTACGAAATAAGAAGGTACACAATTAAAATTGATACGATTGTACAAATTATGAAATGAGTATTTTCTTTTATTCTAATAGATAATATTCTATAACCAAATTTGAAAAAAGATTAAGTTGTTCTTTTCTTCGAAGTTATACTTACTAAATTAAATATTTTACACGATAAAAACATTTGTAAACTATTTAATTACATACTATCAAATATAATTAAAATAGCAATTGGAGGCGATCTACCTTCATTTCTTTATAAAATTGGTTATCTCTTATTTAAGATGGAAATAGATAAACATGTTCAGAATGCGATTAGATAAAAATAAAAACATAAAAGTGCACCTTTTCTTAAGTAAAGAAAGTTAAAAAAAAAGTTCCATTAACTGTAAGTCGACTATAACTGGATTTGCACGAAAAAAATATATCAAGTACGTTGCGTAGGATACTACAAAATAATTCATACGTTTTATAAGGCTTATTTAGATACGCTGAGTTAAAATATTCCGTGACCTCGCGATACGAATATATAGTTACCTACGACCAAAGTCACATCTTAATTCCCCGAAAATTCAATATACCAAAGAATACTCATGAATTATTTTTATATATTCTATGTAATGGCCCTTATAGATGCAAAGATATTCATGTAAGTACTTTTCACCTGAACCAAATTTATCCAACTTATCATTAATACTCATGAAAAATACAATTTTTAAAATTCGCATGATTCTGAACATGTCTATAACTTACAATTTATATAACAAAGTTTCTTGAACTATCAGTACAACAAATCTAAGACACTTTTGAAATGTTGAAATTTCACTACCATAACAAACTCATCAAATCGAACAGTCTGAATATATTGTGAAAAGTCAATAACTATCGTGGCGTGAAAACTTTCTATGTAACGAAATTTGATACTCACGTTAATGGATATCATAATAAAGTCGCAACACTATTTACATGCTTATGATGATCAGATATAGAATGAAATCTTTTTAAAATGTAATCGAGAACAACTTCCAGAGTTGATAAGCTCTAATATTCAGTTTTGAATTAGATATCTCGCCTCAATTTTCTAAAATAAATAACATTTTTTTCAGTATTATATTGTATTAAAAATCGTACGTTAAATAATGAATACTTACTTTCTCAAACCGTGTTCTTTCAAATTCTTTGGCGCCTTTTGTCTTCTAGGCCTTGATGCTACTTGCCTACTACTAGAACTGGCATTGCTGCTATCCGAATCACTCAATTGTTCAGCTCGTGAAATCAGCGAACATCTACTGCAATAGAAATAAATGAAAAATAAGCTGAAAATTCGGATGTACTTATTTTTGGTTACGTTAAAAACTTACGCGGAAGTACTGAGCTCGCCAGAATTTCTCTTGTCATGACTCTGTGGTGAATTCGGAGATGTTTCGTTAAGTTTTTGAAGCACAACCTTAGCAGAGCTGGGATCTTTCGTTTTACTTGACTTCTTCTTTAGCTGCCTAGGCTTCTTTTTCTTCTGTACCCGAAGCTCTTTATCGTCATCTTCACTATCGGACTGTTTCATTATTTCTTCATCTTGTTTTGGCACTATTCGCTTTCTCTTCTGTGTCTTACAAAATTTAGATTAATATAAATTCAACAAATTTATGTAAATAGATCATTTGTAGTAAAAAGTAAAATAGCAACCTCTTGTTGTTTGTTGTTTTCTGGTGTAGATATCATCTGCGTCTCCTGATGATTTTCTTCAGTAATATCCATAATATCGGTGATTCTCGGTAATTCGATCCTGGTACTAAGTCTTGCCGCGGACGCCTCTGAATACCTTTTATTTTGAGTATCTAGATTAGCTTCGTGGCCCCTTACCGCTGATACCGTGGGTAAGTCAGGTAAGTCAATCTTTACAGTCGAAATTCGATTAAAAGTTTCTGTATTTTCTGCTGGCCTCGGAATTCTACGAAAAAAAATGATTAGAAAGAAAATCTTAATTTTACAAAAAAAAGTGAATCTGATTCTATAAAAAAAAATTACTTTTGAGTTATCTGTATTGTGGCCGTAGGTTCGGGCTCGATGTCTACTTGTATGACAGGTCCATTGTTTGTTTTTGAATTCATGTTTAACAATGGTTTTAAAGGCGTCAATTGAAGTAGTTCGTTCATGTCGAACTGCAGTCTCTCAGGCTGCTCGGATGATTGTTGTGACGTTTGCTTTATTTGCCGTTGTATGTTTAACATGAGAGTTTCGTCATCGTCGTCTTCATCGTCCTCGTCTTTAATGCTATTCATGTTATTTCTACGACCACTGCTAGAACTTGATCCCATTTTTCCAGAAGCCCCACGGCGTTGTGTTATAAAACGGAGCGCATTTATTCGCTGCTCTTCCACATCATCATCGTCATCGTCATCGTCATCTTCATCATCGCGATTAAGAAAGCTAAAAGCCAATAACGTTTTTAATACGCGTCAATAATTTGCAAAAATTTGTGCAAAAATAATATTTACCTGCAAGTCGCCCCTATAGAATTGCTTGTTGAGGCAACATTACCATTTGGCGAGCCATCACTATCATAAACATTGAATCTAGAGTTACCCGGTTTTCCCAAATTTCTGGGAAGATCTGGTACGCGAAAAAAGCCAGAACTTCGACGACGCTGCGTAGTAAGTGACGATACCGGTGAGCTTCCTTGCTCTCTATCTTCATTCTCCTCTATCTGATCCCCGAGCCTATCATTTTTATTTATAATTGAGGTGGTAGTATTATGAGGCGCATCTTCAGTCTCCATTGTTTCAGAATCGTACATCCAACTCGTGCCTTCCAACGCATCAACCATCTGAGTCTCCAATGTCCTCGAGGACAAGGACTTACTTTTACGAGACTTCCTTTTATTTAATTTAGCGCTGTTATTTACAGTTAAGTTTTGTTTACGCCCACAAACTGTAGTATTTTCTGTGACATCCGAATCCGAAGACGAATTCGTTGTAGTCATTTCTTGGGCTGATTCCTGAGTTTCAGGAATAATAGTTCGCTGACTTGGAAATTCTGGACTGAACAAACTTCCGTTCATCTGCGTATCTTCTACGCTGGTAGCGTTATTAGCTTGACTTCCATTTGTCGATTCTGACAACTTTTTTTGAGAATATTTCAATTAATTTAAATGCTATGAATATGAGTACTTATTTTAAAATTTTCTAAAAACTCACCAATCGAACATTGATAGTCTGATTGTTAGTCAAATATCTTGAGACATCTTGTAAAGTAACACGTGGACTTTTAATTAATTCAGAGTGATCGGAGCTACGTTTTGACAATCTCCCAGCTATGCCACCTCCTCCAGATAGTCGACCGGAATTACGTTTCGAGTAACGTCCTGACGATAGTCTACCTTGTGAAAACCTGCTAGTTCTTCTATTTATACGCTCCATCACATTCTCTTCATCATCTGACCCTTAATATTTGAAATAGTCAATTGTAATAATTCTACTTTGATTTGTTTGAATCTTGAAAATAATCTTACCTTCATCTCTAATTGCAGACACAGGGATCCTTTCAGGTAATCTATTTCGAGTTCGCGAACGCCGATTTTCCTGCTGATAATAATTAAGGTTAAAATTATCAAATCATTTTTCAAAAAACTTTGCTAATGCTATCATATTTACAGGTGATCTTTCTATATTTCCCTCGGGAGTAGCCGGACCTTCTTGAATTATGCTTAAATTTGTATTTGGAAGTCGTTGCATATTTACTCTACTTAAGTTTATTGTCGGTTTAGTAATTGTATAACCACTGACCATTGGTTTTACTACTCCTTTGGCAGGAGATTTTGTTGATAATCTTTTATTTGAATCTCTTCCTACAATAAAATTAGCAGATTAATAAAAATTAATAATAAATACTCAAAACTATTCAGAGTAATGCTTCTTACTTCCAGAGCTACTTGAAGAAGCTCGATGAGTTGTTACTTGATTAGAAAAAATCTCTTGGCATGAAGAAATCGTATTTGTTAGGCAACCAGACATTGCCACGATCATCTGCATCATGTCCTTGGAATTTTTTAAAATGTTTGATATGACACGCTGAAAGATAAACTAAATTACAATTTTGTCTGGTAATAAAATCTTTTGCATCTAACTTGAACTTACATCACGACTGTTACAAGCAATAGCTAACTTTTGGATATCATCCATCAACTCAATATTTCTTGTAAACAATAATTGATTTTCTTGCTTCTCCTGTGATAGAGCTCTAGCAAGTGAATGATTATTGACTTTTAGTTTTTGGTACACTGAAAACAAAAACAAACTAATAACGACTGAATTCTGAATTACATTCCCTTATAAATTAAAACTTTTTTACTTACATGGTGAGTGAGACTTCACTTTTGGGTTCCTCACACAATGACTTCTCTTTATAAGGACAGTTGCCCGTTTTATTCGCTTCTGCTTAGGTACTTTAGCCATGATTCTCTTTTTTGTAACTACCTTTAACTACAAAAATAAATCGTGCTTTACAACAAGACTCCAGTATTCATCTTGAAAACAGCTTTCCACTAACTTTAAGTACACATATTTTATTTGATGCTATCAGCTAACTTTATAAAAAATCTATAACCTACTCATGAACTATGTATATACGTGCGCCTGTCGTCAAGTCAGTAAATGTATGTTTATTGATAGCTCCAGAAGGTGCATAAAAGTCAATTTCCAAACCTATAACCTTGAAGATAAATTCAATATCTGGACAGGTGAAAATCGAAAATGACTTTTTAGACGAGCAAAAACTACCTTACAGTAGCACGTCGCTCACTGTAGATTCTCTTGAGGAAGAACTTGGCGTATACCGTGCGTTTTGATGCCAGAATCGCTGGCTCGAAAAGTAGCGACGAAACCGCAGCGCAGAAAATCTTGATAGAACGCTTCACTGGCAGTGCAAATAAACAAAAAGACTTGGACAGCGGATATGCACTCATGAGACTTTCCCCTGTATAGGTAGGTGTGTAAGGTGCCAGCCGTTAAAAACTTTGTACAAACGCTGATACGTATACGGTATACCGCCGTATATATGTGAGGCAAAAAAACTGGGAATGCAACTATATATAATACGAGTTTCCGTTGGAGTTGGACCTGGTTGGACGTTGGCGGTTGGGTCAACTGGGTCTCTGGTTGGAGAGAGAAAAATCAGTCGTGTCGAGGCGCTGTTAGATTATTCCAAGCTGGAAAACACTGGTGGCGACATCTCACGTTTAGTGTTTGCGAGTTGCGGACTTTGCAGCATCGATCGAAACGCCCTCTCCACGTGTTTGTGTGCGGGCTCCCGAGTGCCGGAGTGCCGTGGTGCCGTCTGCCCGCTGCCGTCTTCTGTTATTGGACAGCTAATAATTGTGGTTATGTGAGACCTAATGACTGTTTTTCTTTTTTTCTGTTTATAAACAATTGATGATCTTGCATAGTTTATAGTACCGATACATTTTTTACACTAAAACAGCATTTGTTTATTAAGTGAGTACAGAATATTGCCTAATATCTTTTACTTTTAACAGTTTGTTTTACTTTTGTGGCTGTAGAATTGCTTCAAAATTTTCTTACTTTTCAATTGTATATAACTATTAGAATTATTATTATTATTATTGCTATTGAAAAATGCCAACTTCACCTTGTATGCTTGATAGAACATCTGACCAAAAAAGCTACAGATACATTATATCATGAGCAAGTACAGGAAAACGGAATCTTCAACTGATGACAGTGATAGTGAGGAGGAGCGGAGGAAGAAGGATATCAAGGAAAGAGATGAATTTGCCAACCGTCTCAAAACCAAAGATGAGAGCAAAACTCGAAAAGTGGCTTTGCCAGCTGGTTCTGGTGCAGGTATACATTTCAAATTTTGTTAAGACTATCAGAGCAGAACTGTAGCAGAATTTAAATATTGTTTACATGTTTAGCTGAGGCAGCGAAAAGACTTAAAATTATGGAAGAGGAGTCGAAAGAAAAGCTTGTTCCAAAGTTACGTATAGAATCACGTAGAAAATATTTAGAAAAACGTAAGGAGGACAAAGTTGCTGAATTAGAAGCTGACATTTTGGATGATGAGTACTTGTTCGAAGAGGAAGTGTAAGCAGTATATTTTTATGCATTGATAGATATGATACTTTAAGGATTAAAAATAATCTAAATACAATTTTAACTCAACATTCAGGTTGACTGAAAAAGAAAAAAGGGAACGAGCTCACAAGAAAGAACTACTTAGATTAGCTAAAGAACATGAAAAAGCTAGAGAAATTGAGCGGATACAGAGGTATCACATGCCTCTTGAGAAAGGAAAACGTGAACCTGAACAGGATTATACAGAGAGAGAACCACCTCAATCAGAACAAAGCAAGTGGGAATCTGATCAGATGTCCTCTGCTGTATTTAAATTTGGAGCAAAAAATAGAAAAGGTAATTCGAAAAGTTGAAACGATTTCAAGTATAAAATATAATAATTATAACTTTAATAATTACAAAAACGATTTTCCATAAATCATTTCAGCTCAAGAAGAATATGATTTACTTCTGGGTGATGAAGTTGAATTTGTACAAGCACTACAAATGCCAGGTGATAAAAAAGAGAAAAAAGTGGAAATGGCACCTAAAGAACGTAAATTGACGACAATTGAAGAGACTCAAAAAAGTTTACCAATATATCCATTTAAAAAGGAATTAATTCAGGCCATCAGAGATCATCAGGTATTGTATTAAAACTCAATAACAATAGAATATATCATTTGATACAATAATAATGTATTTTAATTTATTTAAAGGTACTAATTATCAAGGGAGAGACTGGTTCAGGTAAAACAACACAAATACCTCAATATCTATATGAAGCTGGTTTCACAGATGGAGATAAGTTAATTGGTTGTACGCAACCGAGAAGAGTTGCCGCTATGTCAGTTGCGGCTAGAGTTGCTCACGAAATGAGCGTAAAATTAGGTAACGAAGTCGGCTATGCCATCCGTTTTGAAGATTGCACGTCTCACCGCACGAGAATAAAATATATGACGGACGGTACATTGCATCGAGAATTTTTAAGTGAACCAGATTTGGCTTCTTATAGTGTTATGATTATTGACGAGGCTCATGAAAGAACGTTGCACACCGACATTCTCTTTGGTTTAGTAAAAGATATTGCTCGGTTTCGCTCAGACCTAAAATTGCTTATATCATCTGCTACACTGGATGCTACAAAATTTAGTGAATTTTTCGATGACGCACCTATATTTCAAGTTCCTGGTAGAAGATACCCTGTAGATATATTTTATACGAAAGCACCAGAAGCAGATTACATAGATGCTGCAGTTGTCTCTATTTTACAAATTCACGCGACGCAGCCTCCTGGCGATATTCTCGTATTTTTAACAGGTATGACGATATCCTTTCATACTGGTATTAAAAGTACACGAACGTTAAGAATGTAGTGATTAAATAAATTATGAAATTGCAGGTCAGGAAGAAATCGAAACGTGCTTTGAAATGCTTCAAGATCGAGTACGGAGATTGGGAAGTAAATTAGGAGAACTTTTGATTTTACCCGTTTACGCAAATCTTCCTAGCGATATGCAAGCTAAAATTTTTATGCCGACACCTCCTGGAGCAAGAAAAGTCGTTTTAGCTACAAATATCGCAGAAACGTCACTGACTATAGATAACATTATTTACGTTATCGATCCTGGATTTGCAAAGCAAAATAATTTTAATTCACGCACAGGTATGGAAAGTTTGATGGTGGTTCCCATTAGTAAAGCATCAGCAAATCAACGAGCTGGACGAGCTGGAAGAGTTGCACCAGGAAAATGTTTCAGACTGTACACTGCTTGGGCTTACCAGCATGAGCTGGAAGAAAATACTGTTCCAGAGATACAAAGAATCAATTTAGGTTAATATAAAGTTTAATTACTATTTAATTACTATTCAGTTACAAAAGTTGTTGATAAAAATAAGAAGCAGTTAACAATCAATTAATTATATTTAACAGGAAACGCAGTGCTGACTCTTAAGGCATTAGGAATAAACGATTTGGTTCACTTTGACTTTTTGGATCCTCCTCCTCACGAGACTCTAGTACTTGCTCTCGAACAATTATACGCTTTGGGAGCTCTTAATCACAGAGGTGAATTAACAAAACTCGGCAGAAGAATGGCCGAGTTTCCCGTAGACCCCATGATGGCAAAGATGTTACTTGCAAGCGAAAAATATCGCTGTTCGGAAGAAATTTCTACGATCGCCGCTATGCTCTCAGTCAATGGTGCAATATTTTACAGACCTAAAGATAAAATTATCCATGCTGATGCTGCGCGTAAGAATTTCAACGTTCCTGGTGGCGATCATTTGGTTTTGTTAAATGTTTATAATCAATGGGCGCAAAGCGATTTTAGTACTCATTGGTGCTATGAAAATTTCATCCAGCACAAGTAATTAAAGAATTTTATTGCGATACATATTCGAATAATATTTTCTATTAGACACTTGAATCTTTATGTCGTTTTCTTTTTTAGATCAATGAAAAGAGCGCGGGATGTTAGGGAACAATTGGTTGGATTAATGCAGCGAGTTGAAATGGAACTTGTATCTGGTATATCAGAAACGGTGAACATAAGAAAAGTAAGGCATTAAAATATCAAACCGAAAAAGCTTTAATTCTAATAATTATATGAACGTTTGTATTTCATAGGCTATCACAGCTGGCTACTTTTATCACGTCGCTAGATTGTCAAAGGGAGGTCATTATAAAACAGCTAAACATAACCAGACGGTATCAGTTCACCCCAACAGTGCTCTTTTTCAGGAGTTACCTAGGTGGGTTTTGTATCATGAGCTAGTATTTACAACGAAAGAATTTATGCGTCAGGTTTGTAATAATTATTGCACCTTTTACGGGTCAATGACAAAATAGAATATTAGCTACTTGATTATGATTGTTTTTTTTAGGTAACGGAAATAGAATCCAAGTGGCTTTTAGAAGTTGCTCCTCATTACTATAAGCCAAAAGAATTAGAGGATTCAACGAATAAGAAGATGCCAAAAGTAGCGGGTCGTGCAGGTCCTGACGGGACAAATTAATTGGTATTTTGAGTGATAAATTTATTTATTCTGTACAGTCAAGTTTGAAATGTAATATATAGTGTAAGAATTTATATCGACTGGTACTATAAGAATGTAAAAAATTAATGACTGTTGTAACATACATCTGATTTATATAATTTTAGTAAGCATTAAGTAAATGCTAAGAATAAATAATTTTTTATATTTTAAATTAAAGTATGTCTTTGTGATTATTAATTTTATTTTCTTTGCTTAGAAGGGTGTAAAGGGATTAAATAATAAGAAATTTTATACATAACATACATATTCATTATTCAAGATTTTACATCATAATATAACATTATATTTCTAAACACAACGCTAACATATACTTCTATATGCTCAAATTGGTTTCGATTGTAAACTTTCTCATTCGACACGTGGTAATCATAAAAAATTTTCTATTACATTTGATAAGAAACAAATTCTTAACTTGCATTCTAGCTAGAACAGACTGCATTCTTTATTAACTTTAAACAATTTTCATATGATTCTAATACATTATTAGCACACTCATACACAAGCAAGCATATGCAGCTCTGTGTAAGTGTGGATATGTACAAAATGGAGAACAGTTAACAGAATTAGAAAAGCAATGTTTTACCATTTCTTATAATTTTTTCATCATAAAGAACATTTATTTTAAAAAAGTACAATAAACAAGTGTTACAACTTCTCAAGGTAGTCCTTTTACAAACTGGAAAATAAAGTGGAAGATTTTTATGCTTCAAAAGTACTTTCTAAATTTAAGTAAAAGTTCATGCAGTAAAAAATATTTATCATAAAACGTTGCAAACATATTAATTATGTTAAAAAAAAAGAAGAAAAAACAAGTTTACAAATTAAAGAAGCAAATCGAAAATATGTGAAAGAATTACCTCAAGAGATAATTAATCTGTATGTTAAAGCATATAGATAAAATTCTCATGAGAAAAGCAATGAGAATTTCAACACTGCTAATTATGATTTGCTGATTATACAATAATGCAATGCGTAAACTGCTAAACACAGGCACTATTTATGTAATAAAAACTTATAACCTAGACAATAAAGTCCGTTAATCGCGCTTTTCAGTTAAAATTTGTATAGCAACATTCTCAAAGAATATTTTTTTCGTACTCTGAGAAAGAAGGCAAGTTTAACAATAATCTCCATCACACATTAACAATATTACAAGCATCTTTTCTTAAATTGGATTATTTTTAAAGGCATCTCATACGTTAGTATCAAGATAATACATCTTTGATAAAAATATTTTCAAAATTCTTAAATAGCCTACTTAATAAGGTAAGGACACTTTTATACTTTTTTGTATTTAGTCAGTTATTAATTGTATCAAACCTCTGAGATTAGTTTAAAAGTCTAGATTACTCAGAAGCTTACGTGAATAAGGCACACAGAATTTATTGTTATGCGATCACAATGTTAAATGAAAGTAGTAGTAGTCACCGTTTGGAAAATCTAACGAAGAATAAATTCTTTTTATTATGTTCTCAAAAAGGTCTGTAAAAATTATATACTCTAACAAGTTAAACTTTTATGCACAACACTACTATGTTTTTTTTTTATTATTAATCTGGACGATAAATCTGGTAAGAGGGAACCTATTTTCTTCTACGTTTTTTAAAACATTAATTGTACAGCATTCCAGTGTAAATTGTTCCAAAAATAAAAAGAAATGCAACTTAACGGAATGTATTGTAATATTTTCTAGAAAAAACTCTATTTTGTTTTATTAATTTTATGAAAATGAATGTGTTTTGGTCGTTGCACTATGGATATCTTTTTCCAGTCATTTTAATTCTGACTCAAAATGCATAAAAAGTTTTTTGCTTGTAAAAGCTATTGGACTCTGCAGTACTACATTTTTAGCAAAAATATAAATGGTATTTAAAACTCTGGACTCTACAGTAACTACTAATTAAAAATCAGTACAAAGCTTGATCGAAAAATTGAAGAAATTAAAAAATTTGAGCTATCTGCTAGAAAAACGTCTCTAAATATTTTTATGCAGGTAAATACTGTATTACAACGGAAAAACAGTAATATTATGTAAATAATACAACGAGAAAAGTACGTCAATGAAGCAGTTATTTACCTGCCAACAAACCTCGTCAATTATTCACATTATTATGCTGCTATATTCAAAGAGCTTTTAAGCTGCTTTAGCGTCTTAAAAAGTCATTTTAAGATTACATAAAGCATTTCTTTCATATTCCACGATTCTCCCATTAAAATTTAAAAAATATTCCTCATTACTTGCGTTTCACAGAAGCCCTTAAATAACAAAACTCTGTCAGGACAACGAAACGTACGAAACATATTCCAAAGTATCGTACGTATGCATCCATCGAGGGCTATCGATAGATATCTAATTCGATAGAAAATCCAGTGGCACTGCACTTGAGAAAATGAAGCGGATTGTGAAGAGAATCGATTAATTGTAAAATCGAGTATTTTACGTGACACGTTGATTTACATCTGTGTAATGGACGTCTCTTGGCTTCGTTCGACCCGCTAGCTTCGCGGGTGCTTGGCGAAGATTATGCGAGCTGCAGTTAAAACAGCTCTCAACCTAAATCTGAGCGGGCTCAACGTAATTCGCAGGCAACATGCCGTGACGTCCCGTACGTTGCACTAGACCGGTCATCCAGCCTTCATCGATCGCTGTACAGTTGATTATCAGATCACCGTCGCAGAAGCTCACTTCGTCATGGTCCTGAGCCTCGTAATCATACATCGCTCGGTACACGCGCTGTTGGAACAGAAATGACCATTATGTTAATTTTAAAGTGTCAAACATAAGCTATTGAATACATATTTTAAAAGTAGAAGCATAAATTGAAATTGTAAAATTGTATCGAAACTTACTCCTGTGTTTGAAGGTGGAGGTGGCGGTTGATGCTGCGGAACGTGATTGTTGTTTGTGGCCGGCGTGAGCGAGCCGTAGTACTCATTCACGGGGTCAATGTCAGCCACTGATCCGATTTTCCTCGTTGGCGGATTCGTCACTAGCGAGTCAAAGCAAACGATTCCATATAAGGTACAAAAAACCAAAACGAGTCACGAATCTTAGATGTGTGAAACAGTGTCACGGAATTATTACCTGCACCCTTGTCGCTCGTGTAAATGACGGTGGTCGCGGCTTGCCTAGCCGAGTAGGGGCTAGGTCTAGCCTCGCTAAGTGGGTCGTAATCGGCGATCCTACCAGGCGCTCGTTGAACAGGCGATACCGCTGAACGTGTGATCACCGGTGCTGGTGGATTCGCGTTTACGTTCACATTCGCATTCGCGTTGATGTTTGCGTTTACGTTGCTGGCAGGCGCGATCGTCCCATCTGTGTACTCTACGTACTCTGCAATGTTGAAAATTTCGTTAATTTTAAAACATCACCGCAAAATTTTGTCGGTCTAGCGATAATGACACTTTTAACTCCTGTCCAGAACGTTTATCACTAACGATGCAGTTAAAAGCTGACGAGTATTACCTTACAGCTACGTAATTTCAAGCAACCTACCGATCTGTTCACCATTTTCACCGGTCATGGTCCTCTTCTGTTCCATAATGGCTTTCTTCTCGAGTTCTCCGTGATACGCAACATTCGAAATGATTTTGCTGTTCTGCTTGACGCGCATTGTTTCCGGATCATCGGCTACCTGAGTGAATTTGCCCTTTGCCTTCTCGAATTCGGCGTGATACTTAACATTACTCTGGATCTTCGTGTTCTCGGCGATGCGCGTCAGCTCCGGGGTCACCGCCATCGTCGTCGCCTTTGCCTTTGGTATGTGCCTGCAATAATGCACATATTCTCATTAATGACAATACTAAACACGCTTCTCTCCCGGATCAAATTTTAATTCCGAGAATGCAAATTAACGCTTAACGAGAACGGGGGTCCTCGGGAAGGGAAAAAACAACAATGCCGCGAGTGTGTGTACACAGACTCGTTGCGCAACGAGTGCGCGAGCGCGCGAAATGCTTTTTTACGTAAGAACCTATGTACGTCGCGCTCTCTCGAGGTCAAGGAAATATTTTGCGCTTTCACGTGCGCACCAAAGAGGGTAGGGTTTCCGGCCGTTCCGTTCCGCGGAAACATACTTAGACGTCGTGTTATGCGATTAAAAAAAAAGAAACGAAAGAAAAACAACAACGACGGCTGTGTTACCCGCCGCGACGGCGAATTTTGATTTCTGCTGAGTATCGCGCATTCCTCCGTGCTGTCCAGATTACGCGTATAAAATATTGCCTGACACGCTCGTCGCTGTTTAGTAAACACGAGAATGAAATCGAAATTTGTAAGAAGCTCATCGGCAGGAAGGTGCAGTCTCGAGCGCATCGTCCCCTCGGCGCTTCTTTGAATTTGAATTTGCGTCCAAGCGCAGAATCGTCCTTTTGTCTCACGGATGATTCATTCGCGCCGCTGACAATCCGGAGTCGCTCGAGTGATGAGAAAAAAAAGTAGCGTAGCGGTGCTGGAGATTAAGTCATTAGCCGAGCGCTACATAACGTGAAGAGAGACTTACGCCTCGCAGTAGGGCTGTTTGTTGAAACCTTTGTACGTTCTCATGTTGAGGGTCATCCCGCAGCCCTGGCATTTAAAGCACTGCTTGTGCCATATCTGAAAAAGGGAGTAGTTTTTTAGTTCAGAAATAATATAAAATTATTAATTGGATATTTCAAATATTGCACAGTTCCTCAATGTTATTTTCAAGCAAGGAATCAGAGTGTTAAAAGTATTCAAGGTTGCTGTCGAAGATTTCCTGGAGTCAAATGAAAAATGTACGATGATACTATTCTTTTGGTATTCAGTATCTATTACTGTGCTAATATAGATTCTAAGAAACCATAGTAGAAAACATTCACATTCAAAATGAGAGCAAATCTGATAAGCATTTACAATGTTTGCACGAGTTAAGCTTGTTAAAAAATTATCTCTGCTGTCTCATACTGGATTGCTACCTGCTGAGAACTACATCTGCATTGGTTACATATTTTCACACAATGCTGTTAATTGCTCTAGTAGGAATTCTAATTTAAAAGCGTATCATTCAAAATTTTCTGCCTGACAAATTTCAGCACTTGGTGGAAATTATTGCACCGAGTTATTGCACTATTTCACACACTCAATTTTCTATCTCTTTACATTCACTTTAACTTTCAACAGCCCATTATTTTTATAGCAGAGTGTTTACATTTTTTGCTCTTGCTGATAATTGAGACAAAAAGAAAAGAGTAATTAAATGATTGCGTATAATTTTACTTGAGAACTGATTGGCCGTATAATACTGATAAGCCAGATCAGTCTTTCTTATGTCATTTGATAAACAAATCTCTGCGTTATTCCACAATGTAGTTAAAAAAAAACACTTCCTCATCGCTGTCATTAAAAATTACTCATGCGCATCCTCAATTGGAATCATACGTCGGTAAAAGTCTGAGACACTCGCAGAAGCTGGAGGCTGCTGGGCCAAGTGAAAAATGAATTCTCGTGAAAGCTCTCGAAAACGAGCGCGAACCATAGAGAGAGAGAGAGAGAGAGAGAGAGAGAGAGAGAGAGAGAGAGAGAGAGAGAGAACGTCTAACGTATTAATGCCGGGAGTAGAGTGTGCAGTGCACTGTGTATACATGTTGCACATTATACACACGTGCTACGCCATGCAGGGCGCAGCTGCTGTGTGTCCGAAAAGCTGCAGCGCAGCATCCCGCAGGCGAGGGAGAGAGAGAGAGAGAAAGGAACTGCAGGAGAGAAGAAGTAGCATAAGCGGCGAGAGCGGAGGAGGAGGAAAAGAAGGGACGAAGATAGACAAACACGGGATGAGAGACGACACGCGTCCGGAAGCTGGCATATGACAGGCTCTCTCGGCCAGTCGGGCTCCGGAACTATCGGTCCCTATGCAGCCTGCAAAGTTTATTACAAAATGTCGGACAGCAGAGCACTGTGTATAGCCGGGGATTATTTCACGGGGGGGCATAAGGTAAGTATGGACGCGAGAGAGGTGTGCCGCGTCCTTCCTCTCCCATGGCTGTGTGTGCGTTAAAGCACCGGTGCAGAGCGAGAGAGAGAGAGAGAGAGAGAGAGAGAGAGAGAGACAGCGAGACCGAGAGAGACAGAGAGAGGGAGAAGGAGTTTAAGGCGTGGAAATTCGGAATCCAGCGCCATGTCTCGCGAAGGAGACTCACCTTGTCGAGGCACTTGAGCTCCTCGATCGGGTAGACCGTTTTCTCGCAGCGGGCGCAAGTCTTGCTCATCTTCGCGTCCTTCCTCGTGCGTGAGTCTGCCTGTGTATAGTGCGCCTACCTCTCGCTCGCTCACGCTATATACACGATGTGTGTGTATACTGTAGGTATACCGAACCTCCCCGCGCGATCTCTCGTCTTTCAGTAATAGTAGCGCGGCCACGTCGTTTTGCTTTATATATTTCACTCTGACGCGGGGCTCTCCAGACTCAGGACCGATCACTATACATGGACACTCGCGGAGGCGATGAGCAACGCATCGAGGGGGATCGAGGGAGAACTTGCGTGTGTTGACTCGACGACGGCTTAGCGCGACGTCGGAGTCGCGGTCGGTCACTGTATATAGACTGCGCTGCGGCGCGAGACGGCGGAGGAATTTGGACGGGCGACGGCGCTAAGCGCGAGAATACTGGAGACTGGTGTGCAACAGCAGCCGAGGCGGCGATCCCCCCTCCCTCTCTCTCTCTCTACTCTTTTTAGATTGGACGTCTGGCGCTTGCTTTTCTTGGACGTCGTGCGTGCGCGCTGTGACACGATACGATGCTCCGCTGGCTATACTCGTCGCGCCGCCGCGCCTTTTCGTCTACACTCTGCTGAACGTCGATATGTTCTTTTTTTGAAAATCCTTGCCCCGCTGCGCGAGAGGGAAATTTTCGGACGATGGATACGTTTTGGGCGGTCGCTTGGAGTGCGGGGAGAGGGAGAACGAGCCGTTCCAGCCGCTTCGGTTGACGTTGACGCTTTTACCGACCGAGACAGTTTCGGCCGCGTTATCGACGTGCGGCGGGAGCTGGTAGAGTAGGGCGCGGTCGTTACTTTTGAATTATTCGAATAGCGCTCGCTATATTCTCCTACCCGTTTCCGTTACAAATTAGATGCGTTTCTGCAGTACGAGATACTTCGTGAGTTGACCGATATACCAAAATTTTCAAAGTTCGAGCGTAAGAGGGTGAGATTAGAGGTCGTGTGTGCAATAAAAAAACGAGTGTCTTAACAAAATACGTAAACTCTGTAATTGAAAACTGTGTCATCGTACAATGAGTATATACAATGTATAAGTATAAAAATCTCGCAGGCGCACGTATACACGTCGTCGACGAAAGTACAGAGTAAGTATATAGGTACCCGCACATATACGCCACAGGACGCGGAGATCAACGATCTCGCTTAACATTATATACACCGTTATCTCCGTCTCCCTCCATTGCACATCAGCTGTAGAAAAAGCTAACGAGGCTCGGAGCCGAAGATAAGGTGTCTTTGCTTATACACATGTACACATATAAGCGACATCGTATATTGTATATTTACACTTATAGAGATTAGATAGATTTATATGTGGATTTAAAAATAGTGTGCAGAATAAAAAGTAAAGAGAAAAGGAGAGAATTATGCACGATGCTTATGAAATAATTCTTTACTTCTTGCCGCTCTCGCCACGGATGAACTGGTAGACCACACTAAAGTCTTTAGAACCAAGGCCGTAGGCTTCCATGGTCCTGTAAATCTGATGGCAGAGCGATCCCAGAGCTATGGGGGAACCCGTTCGCGTGGCTGCAGACTGGGCCAGGCCGAGATCTTTGGCGAGGAGCGACGTTCCGAAACCTCCCTGTAAGCAAGTTCACACATCGCGTTGGTAAGTCAGTCAGAAATTTCAATTTCGCGTTACGTTGCGAATGACTAGGCGTGAAAAATAATAAGTAATCAAAATCTCTGGTCTATCATTGCAGTCTATAGCTTCATCCTTCCATAGCGACTTTTCAGTAAATCAAGCCTAAATAGAAACGTTACATTTTTCCAGAATTTTTTTTGTAATGACCGACTCTGAGACTTCCTTAATTGCATTGTCTTTTTATTTATACTTGCCGCGTAGTCGTTGGAACTGGGTACAGTTGGAATGATTCCAGGAACAGGATTGTAGATCTCGGAGGACCAGCAGCGACCGGTACTCGTGTTGATGATATCCGTAAGGACTTTCGGGTCGAGCCCAAGTCTACAAAATTCATTCGTCGTATTACACTTCAAGATTGTATAGTGTAACTGTATAGTGTATAATGTATATGTAATATAATAAATATGTCTTACCTATCGCCGAGACTCAGAGCCTCGGAGACGCCAATCATAGAAATGGCGAGTAGCATATTGTTGCAGATTTTGGCGACCTGTCCCATGCCAGTATCACCGCAGTGAACTGCTCTGGAACCCATTGCCTCGAGAAAAGTTTTGAAAGTCTCGTAGTCATCCTTGGAACCTCCAACCATGAAGGTCAATGTGCCGTTCTCAGCACCCACGACACCTGTTACGTTTGTCATTAAATATTTAACACATGTATTCGACAATAGTTTACTACAGATTGTATTTGTTGAAAAACATTGTAATTGACGCTTTGAAGTAATTCTGCCCTGGAATTATTTTAAAAAAATGTTATCTTGATTCGAACAAAATAAATTTTAATTGAATATCATTTCGGAGAAATATTATTCTTTAATTACAACAATAATTAAGTAAAATTATTTATTCAAATTGTTTTTCAGTGCTGCAGTATCACTAACCTCCGGAGACTGGACCATCGATGAATCTTAAACCTTTTTTCTGAGCTTCTTTAGCAACGGTTTGGGACACCGACGGATCGATCGTACTGCTATCAACGAGGCAAGTTCCCTTTTTTGCTGAGCTAAAATTTACACATATACAGTACATTTATTTTCGTAAAAAAAAACAACAATTACGTACTACGTAAAAAAAATTAGATGTATATCAAAATTACAGTAGCGCACTCAACAAAATCCGTAAAAGTATTTCATCATTTTTTTTTAACCAATGAATCATTTCCCACGATTTCAGCGTAAGATCCGCAAGCCGCAGAGGTCACGCACTCTCCTTTTTAGTTGAATGAGAAAAGTGACTCGAATACAATTCTAAGGAGATTAAATTCGCATTTCGTACGTGAGAGGCACGCTTTACATTTCTCGAGCTTTATCGTCGACTACGTCATTGCTCAAACAAACATTGCGCAAATACACAGCATCAGCGGCTTGAAATCAACGTCATCGCAAAACAGCCCGTGTCCGCACTCTGTCTCAAAACAGATCAATGAGACGAGTATTCAAAAAAGTCAAAAAACAAACCTGATGATACCGTCTTTGCCGGTATAGGCCTCCAGCACGTGTTGATTCATCGGCAGCATAGTAACGATGACCTCGGAGTTTTCGGCAACTTCGGCGAGGCTCTGAGCGCCTTTGGCACCGGCGCTCACAACGTTGTCCACGGCCTTTTTGTTCACGTCGTAGACCGTGAGCTTGTAGCCCTTCTTCAGCAGGTTCTTCGACATGTAGCCGCCCATATTGCCAAGGCCGACGAAGCCCACATTGGAGAAGTCCCGCTGGCCAACTACATTCATTACATTTCATTATATCCGCAAGAGTTTCAATCGAATCGGTATTCTCTGCAGTAGAGCCATATGGCCTACTTATGACTGGTAGATATAATACGTAACGATGTCGCGGCTAATCAAGCTGTAATATTCATTCATTCGCGAATCACTCTCGTTAAAGATTCTGGAATAATTAATGAGCAGCAGACGGAAACCGGTTCACGCACACACGATATTCTAATACTCATTGCGGAGTATATGTAAACCGACGAACGAACTAAAAGGCACCGTAGACGCAATAAAAGGACAATGTATAGCTGGACAAGAAAGCTCTTACTTCTTCTGACGGTGTAGATAGCCAGTGGCCGTGTGAGCTTAGTCAGTACGCCCATCTTTACTTCTTCTCTTCGCTAAGAAAGCTAAGAACGATCTGTTTCCTCGACTATCTTCCACACAATGACTGATACTCACGAACCGGCTGACTCTCCAACTCTGGAAATGTTATTCAGTGCCCCACTACGCGCCGATACATCCGTAGAAACAAGTATGTGTGCGTGCGCTCGTCTCTTTTCAAAATGCGAGGGATCGAAGACTTCGTAAAACACACGTCTATTTGTTATATGTTTATAATATGTACGTTAGAAAAGTTGAGACAAGAGGCCCTGTCCTGTCTCTCTTATACTTTTGCATTAAACGCGTATAAGTATCTTCTATACTCGCCGTGTGCGTTGTGTGTGTAGAGCTGTGAGAATAGTAGGGATATATACCGCTAGATCGAAAATAAAAGCCAAGTCGATTGGATGTGTAGAAATGAGGCGAGGCTGTAAAGATGCCCGCTGATTCGTTATCGGAGTTTCTGATGTATGTACGCGCGTAGACATATATACTGATCGATTGATGAATTATACATATATGTATATAGATCGTGAGTCGTGATATTCGTGTGTTTGACCAAAACATGTGTATAAGCAGAGTTGTTCCAATCAAATCATTGTGGTGATTCCATATAGTTTCCAGTCATCTTTTTAACAGCGATGAGTCGATTTAGGAGAGTATTTCAAGGCTCTGCACATTGCGTGTGGCTATACTAATTATGCTTATCAATGGCTTATATAGTTCAATTATAATATATCTCGAGATAACGTTAATTGTGGTAAATGTATTTGGCTTCGAGATAATGTCCGTGCTCTATCGTCATTTGATTTGGTTATTATACCTTATGCTTGTAGGAAAGCAAAATGAATTGTTCTCAACGACTTACTATAAAATGGAGATCATCTTCCGTATTTTTATGTGAAACCGGTCACCTCATAGCTACTTATGCGAGAGGATGATTTAAAATCGTAATCGTCGCGTTAAAATAGACTCGTTTTGGAGAGCGACAGATTTTGGTAAGTGTATAAACAGATAAAAATCAATATTGAGGGAGTTCGAATTCAAGTATACAACTTATGGTTTTGGAGAAAAAAAAATCAATTGTTTGGCGAAAAATTGGCATAGTCCTCTCCATAATTGATTTTCCGACTGTCCTAATTCGTGGAAATGACTAAGAGTCGTTTAAGTCCCAAAATATGTATTTCGGTGAGGATTATCCGTGAAAGACTCATAAACTTATTGCAGGCATCATTTCTTCAAATAATACACGGGACAGAGACTATGATGAATTAATTTCAATGAGCTACAGAAAGGTTGACCGTATCATAAAAAAAGGTCATACCTGTCCGCTGTCACTTGAGCAGATGCGCGCGTCAGCCACGCCTTTGAAGATTTCATCTATTTATGACATCGTATCTTCGCTGGCAATTGTCGACGCAGGTAAAGTTTTATTGTATTCTCAAATCAGCTCGTCATAATCATAATCATCACCATATTTTACTTGGTACCTCTACTTACTTTTATGTCAGCTTACTTAATTATAACATTACATGCTTATTATTTTAATTTTTTTCAGACAAACAAACAATAACGAAAAAATATCAAGAATTTCCAAATTAAATGAATAAAACTGTATACAAATGATTGTATATAAATTATAAAAATATTAACGCGAAATTTTTTCTCCAAAAGTTATAAAAAGATAACGCGCAGGTATTCATTTGTAACATCATACAGTAAATAGAGTAAATATATATAAAACTAAATTTAATTGCTTGATACCTTTATGTTGACATAGAGATACAGCGAGCTTCAAAATCGTCTTATCATCGCAGACACGCATTTTAGCCGAAAAAAAAATGAACCGCCCAAAAAAATAATATTTACTTGACGTATACTCACGCGTCGACGTTAACGAGCAATCATACATCGGCTTCTGACAGATACAGTCGAGTTAATTGCGAGGACATTATATTAATTAATTAAAGGACGAGGGAGACTCTCCGATTGTCGCGTGTTTGCTGCGAAAACATACTCAGGCCCTTATCGTAGGTTTGTCACTGGAAAAAATACACCGTCGCCACCGCCGTTTACTGTGATGTTTAATTCCAAGCGATGCGTGCGAAACGACTGAAAATTCGATTGCTAGGAGCGCATATGCCGTACGGTCTACTTGTAGAACTCTTGATACTCTTTTCTACGTTTGCAGTCTAAAAATTTCGTTTTAATGTGTGCATAAAAACAAACATAACGTATAACACTGTTTTAGAAACGACAATGAATCTCAAAGTATGTATAGTCGTCGTTATGCAGTTTTCCTGGGGTAGTTTGTCGTTGGATAGGAAGTACGGCGTTACTAAAATATCGTGGCTGTCGGAGGAGGATCTCAAGTTGCTGATCAAGTACAGTTTTCCAAAATCCAGGTGCTGCATCGTACATACTCCGAAAAGTAAATAATACAACTTTACATGTACACTTTCATCAGAGTAATGCTGTCAAACAGATATACTTACATTATCAATTTTGCACAGACGCAACAGAATCAGAGCAGACGTTACTCAAGTGGTTTTCTATGAGTTACAAAGGCTACGAGTACTTTGCCAGAAAAAGTAATCGCGTCTGCTCGGATCACCTTCTCATCACGCCGAACGTTAGCGAAATAAGGAACTCGTTGAAAAGGTAATTTTTTTCCCTCCAAGATACGATTCGGCAGGATTAACGAAAATTGTTGAAAAAAAAAACAAATATTAGTGTACCAGTGGCAGAGGCATCGACGAGAATACTCGCATTAATCGATTTGGCATTGGAGGAAAATTCGATTGTCCTCAACGCCCTGATGTACGTGAATTCAAATGTTAATCTGGTCTGCCGAAACGGCTCGTACGTCCTGTCGGAAAGCTACTTGCAGCCTCGAAGATTCAGAAGAGTAAAAGGGTAAATTTGAAGATCAGCACGATTGAAATTTATTTTAAGTCATGAATGATTCAAGGTTTCAGGATATGCGACGAAAAAGTCGTCGAATCGTCGACTTTCGTGGCAGGAAGCTTCAGGTCTCGACGTATTACAGTCCTCCGTTCAGTTATTTGAAAAGCACCGTCAATACCACTATCGACGGATCGCCCGTGACGGTCTTCGCACCTAAAGAAAGTGAGCAAGCAAAATTTGCTAATTTGGCGTCAAAGTAATCGTCAGTCAATCATTGAGTATGTGTGTTAATTTTGCTAGCAGAACAGGAGCTCGACGGAATCGAGCTGAATATCTTTTCGATAATCGCGAAAGCACTGAACTTCACTTACACGATAAGACAGCCAACCGGTCGCTACAAGTAAGTAATTATCCGTATATATAATTAGTCGATCGATTCATTGCGTTGAAGGTCGATGTTAACGTTAAACTCGAATATCACCAAGTCACGGGAGAAAGTATAACGACACAGCTTGGGACGGCGGAATGATCAGCCAAGTAGTTAATAAAGAGGTAATAAAAGTTGATAATGCCGCTAGTATATAACGTTAATGGCTCTTGATAAAGTTATATTCTAATCACATGTGACAGGTCGACTTGGCGTTCAGCAACGTCTGGGTAGCCGTGGACAATTATCAATTCGTCAAGCTAACGCAATCCTGGACGCAGATCTTCATTCACCTCCTCGTCCCGCGTCCCAAGGCCATCACGAGCTTTTGGGCCTTGACAAGGCCCCTGTCGCCCACCGTTTGGTTCCTCATCGTCGGACTTCTGGCCTTTGAGACGATATACGTCTGCGTCAAGGCGAAAATCAATCCTCGGATGCCGAGAAGATTTGGGAACGTTGTGATGACGCTGACGGAGTTGTTGGGCCGTATGTTGGGGACCTGGTTGCCACCTATCGCGCCTCAAGTCAGATTGCAGTTCATCCTCTGGGAGTTGGCTGGTTTCTTGATCGTCACCATTTACTGCAGCAGCTTGGCCGCGAGACTGGCTAATCCGGAGTTCGAGGCGAGGTGGGTTACTTTTTTGTCGACTTTCGTTTTTAAGGTTCTTCAAGGTGATGTTACAGGATAGATACGGTGAAGCAGTTCATCGAGAGGAATCTCACCTGGGGAAGGGAGAATACTGCTCCTAATTTCGTTGGCTATTTGGACTTGAGCGTAAGTGTTTATCTTGAGTTTTGCTCTTCAGAATTCAATTAAACATTCAGATTTCGCGCTATCATGTAGCAGATAAAAAAACTGCATGCCTGATATAGTCAATAACAAGATATTGTATTGCACATTATATGCTTGAGGTTTTTATTTACACTTTCGGATTACTTAATTTTTTGTATTTTAATGAAGTTTTTTTACGAAGGACAAATATGCCAAGAAAATGCCAAATCAATTCATCTTGGAAAAATCTCCTGTGGATAGGATAAGTCGAGTTTTACAAGGGAATCATGCTGTTTCTGGAAACATAATCGGTGGCGTTTATTATCCTGAAAACGAAATTAGCGACGAAGCTTTGGAGGTACTGAGTATCATATAAGTATTTATAATCTATCAAATGTTGAAAGGTCATATGCTTTCAAAATTTTGACGCGAAAAAAAATTACCCACTTTTAATTTTATAATTTACAGCTTCTATGATGTTATATTAGGATACGTAAACGATGAAATAAAACATTTAAAAAAATATTAAATAAAATTATTTATGGATACTTAAAATAATAACCGGTCGATATAATTTAACACATAAAAAAATATTAATTCAATTTAAGGGTTTGTCGCAATAAAATTTTCAAAGTGTATGCTCAATATTTCTCCCTGATATATATTCGCAAAACAAGGCAAAATTGATTAATCTAACTTACACCAAAGGTCTTAAGAGTGATGAAGGAGCCCTTGGGTCAATTTTACGTCTGCTTCGCAGTTCAGCCTTGGTTGTTGGATCCTGTGAACGCGGTAATTATTTCTAATCTCAAGTAAAACGCTTTTGTAAATAAATTGCTAATCATCCCGAATAGAGACGTCACAACTATTCAAAACAACAAATATACAACAATAATACAACAACAACAAATATTCATTAAGCTGTAAAAAAAACGCAAAGGTCAATATTTCATTAAATTTCGTATATAGTGTTGCGCGAAATCGCACCGTCGTTCTCACGTACACACGTCCATGGTTAAAAATTGAAGAGCCAAAATTGTACTCAGGTGATGACGCGATTAAAGGAGTCCGGAATCGTGCTCTATCAGATGGTGCACGTGATACATCGTCGAACTGGGGCGCACTTGAGGGAAGTATTCGTGGAGCGCGATAGGCTGGATTTCGACAAGTTCATCGTGTTGTCGGTGAATCCCTTGGGAGTTGGATTTGCCACTTTGATTTTTGGACTGTTGCTGGCCTCTGCTGTTTTTTACACGGAGATTCGAGCTGTGCAGGGAAAGGCGACGTTACTCCAGACAATCAGGAACGTACGGAAGAAAAGGGAGCTTTCCAACAAGTAAAGAGTTAATCATGCGGCATAATACCTACACACTCGTGAGGATAAGAATTTCAAAAAGATACTATTGCTGATGGAGAATGAAGGGGCGAGAGAAGACGATGAATCGGAATAGAAATTGATCTCGGGCTTTTGAATAGCGATTGTACAGAAAGGTTGATAAAGTAGAATTCTCGTTTATTTCTGCGTTCCTATACGTTTATTAACGAATAGCAGATCACCGCCTGTTTACTAATTTTCCTAATAAAACATTCGATCAAAATTCTACTGCTCCAATTCGTATTCTCGATGTACAGTGACGAGGTAATTTAATGTCAAGAAAAACCGACGTTTTCGATAAACGAACGAACAAACTTCCGATCAACTAAGCCAAATGGAATAAGCAGATACTCGAGCCGGAATTCAATCGATCGCCCGATAGGCGATAACCGGTCGCATAAATCTTATATATCATCCCTTCGGCTGACGTCTCATTCATCGACCGTGGATTCGTCTCCTTCCGCGAGATGGCGCTGCCAGCTCCTCCCTCACATTTGAACAGCCGCGCAGCAGCGAGCGAGAGCTGCGAGAGAGCATATAACTATAGTAATAAACCTCGCGCTCAGCGCAACTATCAATTATCTCCTCTCCGATATCCGATTGCAACAATGACCAACATTGTAAGTATACCGCCGATATACAGAGCAAAGAAAGCCGAGAACTCCCCTGCAAGATCAATGCCAAGTTCGCCGAATGTTTGTATACACGAAATTTTTTCGCAATCCTGCGTAAGCCATAGCGCGAGATTGCATGCGGCCTCGCAGGTATTGTACACTTGCTACTCGTTACAGTGCACGTACGGGGAAGAAATGCGTCTACCGACGCGAGGCTCTCGGCCGAATTCGCGGACATCGCGCCGTCCACTTTACTCTCCGCGCGACGACGCGCGCGAGGCTGCGCAGCCGCTGCGAGAGAGAATCGCGCGGACGAGAACCAGTCGTGTCGCGGCGAATCGAGTTTTTCCCTACGCGACGCTCGCGCGCGTGTGTTACTTATACTCATACACACATGCGTGTGTATCTCTCCTGCAGCAACAGCAGCAGCAGCGCAGCTTTAATGACGTCAACGCGACGCTGATGCTTCGAGAATGAGAGAAGGAGCAAAAAAAGAGGCCCGACGCGCGGGATCAAACTCTCTTTCTCTTGTCTGTACGGCTGCTGCCGCTGCCGCTGCCGCTGCGTGTGTGCTGCCTATAGGTGAAAGAGAGCGAGATGGAGTAAGCGTATAAGAATTGTCCGCGTGATTCACCGACTTTTCTCACGCTCGCTCTCGTGTGGCTTTTCCTCTCGTCCTACGTATAGGTACGCGCTGTATTACAGTCGTGCGCGACAAGCATATAGATCCATTCGACCGAAAGTTTATAGCGCGTAATTGTAAAGCGACTGCAATCGAGCGCGTTATCGGGTGCGATCTCGTTGCGCGCGGTGCAGCGTATTGTACCGATAAGCATAATTATCGCGAGGTCGGTTTAAAAAGGTATTGAAATCCGCGGCTCGTCGCATAGTCGGCAACGGCCGCCTGCTCGATCACCGTCATCGTCCTCATCATCGCACGCGATGATCTGCGGGGAAGGCGAAGAAGCTGCTGCAGCAAAGGGGCCAACTGCAGGCTGCAGAGCGGCAACGAGATAAAGACCGACGCCCCACTACACGCCACCCCGAGAGATAGATATATAAGACGCGCACGGCCCGCGAGAGCGTGCGTTTTATTGTATAGGTATACATACAGGCTATATAGACGTATATATCTATGTGCAGCGCGAAAGCGAAAGAAAGTAGGCACAGCAGCAGCAGCAGCACTGAGAGAGCGGTGGCGCCATCTGGTTGGCCGCGAGATGGCGTTAGCGTCGCGCCTTACCCCATAGCGCGGCTGACCGCGAGGGACGCAGCAGCAGTGCTGCACTGGGCTCTCTGCGCTCTATAGTGCGGGGACTCGCGAGTGCGCCTCTCGTTTTTCTCTCTGTCTCTCACACACACTCTCTCTCTGTCTCGCTCCACCTATATATGCGTTTCTCTCTGCCGAGTCGCCGTAAGTGCGTAACCTCCTGCAGCTCACCTATCGTATAACTCGCAGTGACTTTATTTGTGTGATTTACGATTAAAAATAGTGCGCGCGACCGGACTTAGCTTCGCGAGTGTGAACGCGCGCGGTTGATGCTATAAGTGGATGGTACTTATACCTGCTGCTCTCTCTCTCTCTCTCTCTCTCAGTATAATACGAGCGTCGCGTCGGAGGGACAGTTCTTCTCGTCGGTATATACAGTGCTGTTGTACGTCGTCCTACTGTGTGCATCTGTGTCCCTTTAATTTATTCGTCCTCTTGTTCCTTGTCGTGCGACATTTCGTAGGAGACGAGAGGAGGCAGGCGTAGCAAGTGAATCGTTCCGCGGCCCTTCCTCGAAGCGTAGGTGTGTCATCGTCATTATCGTCGTCGCAGCGAGAGATTCGCAGGTAAGCTATATAGCGAGTGCACTGCATGTACGTACATCTTCGCGCCGTGCACGTAACGGGAAAACGAAGGCGCGCGGCGCAGTAATAGCAGCAGCAGCGAGAGCGTGTTAGGTTATATAGCGAGAAAGAGAGAGAGAGAGAGAGAGAGAGACATTGCTGCTGGCCCCGAGAGCGTCAATAACTCAGCTGCAGCCGCCGCGGCTGCCTGCGTGCGACCGAGATAGGCTGAGCTGCTCTGCTGAGTTTCTTTGTTTTCGCACGCAGCGGCACAGAGCGGCCTTTTTAGCTTTCTTCGATGTATAAGTATATCGTTCCTCCCCCTCAGGCCGCTCCGCTACTCGATTCCTCGTCGTTTTTTTACTGGGCAAACCAAGTATAAGCTATACACTTCGCGCGATTGTTGACGTTTTTGTTATGCAGTTTCTTTCTCTCTCGCTCTCTCTCTCTCTCTCTCTCTCTGTGTATACGTAAATCTATTCTCTGTGCACACAAGATCGCTGGGCCGAGAGAATATTATGCAACGGAAATTACCGTTAACCGCGCTCTGCACCGGCTCTCCTTTATATCTCTATACATGTATACTCGGATAATATACCTGTAGACAGCGTATTCGAGACGTCATAACCTTAAAAACGCATAACGATAATCGCGCGATAACGAGAACGCACCTGTGCAAAAAAATACACGCACTTCTCGAAGCGAGAGAGACAGAGCTCGAGACAGAGGTAGAGAGAGAGAGAGAGATGAGCGTTATGCAGTATAGTACAGAGACGACGATTCGAGGAGAGGACGCTATTAACGTCCGCCGTCCGGAATAGCCGGCTGTATATACAACACGCAAGTCTCCGTCGTCGTCGCGTAAATCTCGAGCTCGTTCTCTCTTTCTCTCACATAGGAATTTTCGCTTCTCCAAAGAGGAGACAGAGTGAGAGAGAGAGAGAGGGAGACAATTTTTCGGCTCGTGTTAATCCGATTAGCCAATCGGTCACCTTCCGCGCTCTCTTCCTTACAATACTTATATTCAAGCGCAGCGCTCGTAAATTTTCGTGTTTTGTCAATCGCACCGTCGACTGTTGACCAAACATATACATATCGCACTCGCGCGACCTACATTATACACAGCCGCCTTTACAGCGCGGTAAAGCATCTCTCTCTCTCTCTCTCTCTCGCTCTTTTTCATTCCTTCTCCGCACCAATGCACATTGTACGCGCGAGTAAAGCGAGCTTCCGCATAAACAGTCTCTCGCGCGATATACTTACGTCAAATCTAATAATCTGAGAAAAAAGCCTTTTTCCCTAAAACGCGCTTGCTGCGCCCACAGTGTCTCTCTCTCCCTTGCTCGCGCCTCTACGCCCAGCATGCCATATACCTACACTCTAAGCCCAAGAGAGAGAGCGAGAGAGAAGAGAATAATAGCCAAAAACCGATTCGTCCCTCGAATATATACACTCGCAGCATAGCGAGAGCGAGGAAGGACGGTTGTGCCGCCGGCATCGATCCGTTGCTATCTCTCCCTCTCTCTCTCTCTCTCTCTCTCTCTCGCTCGCTCGCTCGCTCGCTCGCTCTTGCTCTGCGTCCTGACAAAGCCTCGAAGCCATTCCGCACCGGCACAGAAAAGAGAGCCGCCGCTTCAAGACTCGCTGCTGCTGCTGCTGCTGCTGCTCCGCTGCTGCACGCGAGAGAGAAAAAACTGAGAGGCGGACGACGATGGGCGCGCGCGCGCGCGCGCTCCGATTGAAAAAGGGGCTTTATATTGTATACCGCGTGCTATTGCTGCTGCCGGCGTTGTTTCGATGATTCTAGATTAATTAATGTGAGCTCTATTATCGTTGAGTCGCGCTTGAATTCCGTGCGCGAGAGTCCGTTATAGCGTGTAGAATGTAGATAGAAATGCGAGGCGAGGCGCGCACAGGGAAAAATGCAACTTTTCAAAGTCGTCGATCTCGTTTTAATGCAAACGCCCGTTGCACTCGATTGCAATCGCGAGGCGCTTACAAGCCCGGATTTTGTTTAATAAGCGGCCCGTCCTCGCCGGCGCTCCGTCTCAGTCCTGTAGATCACGTTATACCTTATATAAAGTTATAGGTGCAATACCGAGGCGCTTGCTAATTTCTGTTTCTCGAACGAATGTGTTGCAGGAGCCTGTAGCAGAAGCAGAAGCAGCAGCAGCAGCACGAGTATCAGAGCGGAGCGAATCGCAAGGCAAACCTACACAACGGAGTGAAGAAGAGCGCGGATGCCGAAATAAAAGATGGCCGGATAATCGATTGGCCCGTCGATATGCGCTGCTGCAGTGGAGATATTAAGTACTGCTATACTCGGAAGCCACGATGGCTTTGAATGCTGCTCCAGCGGAGGTGTAGCCTTCACGCCGTCGTCGAGTGAGCGGATGTTGTTTTATTTGTGTGGTGCTTGTAACAGTGCTGTGAGTGGAAATTGAAAATTCATATATATTTGAGAGAGAGAGGGGACGTTTCTTCGGAACAGCTGCTCCCGAGTGCTCGGCGGAGGATTGAGCTTCTCTCTCTCCCTCTCGCCTCTCTCGCACGCACACGCACACTCGGTCTCTGCGCGGTCAACGTCAAGGTGAGTCGATGCGTATGTGTTACTCGTATATACTCCTATATAGAGATCGATTGTTTATATTATACGCAGTTTCGATGCTGCGCTTTTGAGTTATCGAGAAAATATAGCCCTTGCTGCGGCGAGGCGCGTGCTCGTACTTACGTATGGTATTTTAACCTTCCGTTGTTGAACGATATATACCGATGCTGTGTGCACATGCGAGATTGCGAGCCTCTGGTGCGTCGTCCGCAACGACAAATTTAGTTCAGACGACGAGCGCGAGGCCTATCTTCGCTCCGCGTGGCGCACGGGACGTCTCGCAAATTAATCAGCATCAGCGGCAGCTTTCAAAAAAGTGTTTCTCGTCCTCGCAGAAAAGGCAACAGCAGCAGCAACGCCGTAATCCGTATATACCTATACCTCCGCCATCCGCACACGCTACATCGTCCCGAGGCTCTCTCTCTCTCACTCTCTTTCTCTCTCTCGCAAAAGGGGGAGGGGAATTCCCGGCGCTGCCGCTGCTGCTGCTGCTCCTCGCCGCCGTCGCATTTCACCGAGCTGCGAGCGAGAGAGAAGTTTAGCACTGGCGGGTGGGCTGCTGCTGCCGTTCCATCTCTCTCTCGCTCTCTCTCTTTTCGTTCCTCTCTCGTATAGCGCGCTCGGCGGCAGCGTCTATCTGTCGCTGTTTCGCTCGGCGCGTTCAATACTTGGACAAGGGCAGCAGCAGCAGGCGGAGTGAGAGAGACAGAGAGCTGGTTCTCTCTCGGTTCTCTCTTCCTTATATACTTCGTTACGTCCGGACGAGGCTTATATACCTGCGAGTGAAAAAGAGAGAGAGAGAGAGAGAGAGAGAGAGAGAGAGAGAGAGAGAGAGAGAGAACTTGGTTGCACTTCTTACGCGATGGGAGGAGCGACGATGCGCTTACGGGCGACGAGCCGCGCGATTATACATCGCTCTTATGTATACGACAGATTTGTATGAGCTATAACGCCGAGCGAAAGGTTTTTCGATAAAAAGCTCGCTCGCTCTTGTAAATAAAGGACCGTTCTCAGGAATGCCGCGCGCGGCACTTCTTCCCAATAAGTTTCTCTCTGTATATATACAGCGCTCGCATTGCATATATAGATGTGGAATCTAGACGACGGCAAAAAAACACCGAAGAAAGGGATCACCGAATTCTTTGCACACACAGGCCAGGCCATCCTACCGTATACTCCTGAAAAATTACAAATCGAGACGCGCGCCTGCGTGGCATCGCATTTATAATGGAATCTCTCTCTCTCTCTCTCTCTCTCTCTCTCTTCTCTCTCTCTCTCTCTCTCTCTTTCGTTCGTAATTTTCGGCGAGAGATCTCATCGCGCGCGCCGCATGACCCAACGCTCGCGCTATACGAGAGAAAGAGCGAGCGAGAGAGAGAGAGAGAGAGCGCCCGGTTATGCTTCCTTCTTTTGCACTCGCCGCGCCTCCTCTCGACTCCTGTAGCTCTTTCTCTCTCCCTCGTATGTATACCTATACGTATACATATATATAAATACACAGCCAACCGCCACAGCAGCGTCTCTCTCTCTCTCTCTCTCTCTCTCTCTCTCTCTCTCTCTCTGCGTGTGTGCTCCATTCCGCCATTGCGCTTTCGTTCCTCTCTCGCTCGCGCGACGACTTTGCCGTGTACTGCTCCGGGAGAGAAGTGTTTCAAAGGAAACACGCCGATATCCAGTATTCGGCTGATATCCAGAGAGAATCCCGAGTGCTTTGCTCGTATTACATATGCGCGCGCGCGCGCGTCAACGTACACGCAACGAGCAGATGGCGAGTAAGTTTCTGTCGCGAGCATTGTCAAGGGTTTTACGCGAAATACGCGGACGACGAATCTCTGTAGAACTATACAGCCCTGCGTGCACGCGTGTATGTATACAGTGTATAGCGCTCATTACGCACCGCAGCCTATTTTCTCGTCACGCGCGTCGAATGTACGCTATGCGTTATACTTATACACGCGCGATCGATATAAGCCATACGCGCAGCCTCGCACCCTCGATTTACATGTATAGATTTGATTTACCCATAACGCGTACATCTATTATATACAGCGCGACTTCGACTTCTTCTTTTTCTTCTTCTTCTTCTTCTTCTTCTCCTCGTAGCGCTATAATTTCGTATAGCGTACGCGCATATAGCTCGTCCCTCCGGCCGTTTCGCGCGCGCATTTCGTCGATGATGATTCCGAGAAGAGCGACACTACGAAACTGGGCTAAAGAGCCTACCACTACATTAAACATATATGTATGTGTGTGCAGAGGGAACTCGGCAGTTGTCCGTGTCCGTGTGTATACACGTTGCGCGTGTCGCGCGCGTAGGTACGCGCTCGGAGAATCAATAAAGCAGCGCTCGCGCCTTCCTTCGCGTATTATAGATAAAAGCGCCTACTCGGACCTTAGATTAATTATCGCTCTCGGGCCAGAGCGTGCCACCCTCTCCTCTCTGTCTAATACTCGTGCAATAAGCGCTAGTGCGAGACTATAGACACGCCGCGCGCACATGCGGACAGCTGACTCCCGCGACGTAAGCTCTATATATACGTAGGTGCAATTGTCCATTATATGCGCGTATTATGCATACGTATATAAGGTGGCGAGGAAGCCCGTCTGGTATTGCTCCGTGTACTGTATAAACGCAGGCGTTTGCGCGCGTGTGTGTCTGTGTGTTATACGGCAAAAGTGCAGGCGAAGCCGAAAGCTTTGGGCTCGCGAGGCGGGGAAATCCAAGTGTCGTTTATCGAGCGAGGCTCCTTCCCTCCTCTACAGCCACTACTCGCTGTGTGTGCCAGCAGCGACGGCGGCGGCGGCGGCAGCGGCTGCCCTCTGTCCTGCCTTCCGCGTATTGAACCCTCTCTCTTTCTCTCCGACTTTTTTACAAATTTACACGTTACACCGTATATACGATTTCCAACACACGGGAATCAGGCGGTGTGTTTTGGAAAAAAAGAGAGAGAGAGAGAGAACGCGCGCACGCAAGCAGCCCGGAAAATATAGGTCTATTCTAATCGGCTCGTCATTTCTTTTACGGGCCATCGGCTCGAAGCAATAACGAGCGGAAACGCCGATTCCGCGCTTATACGAGCTTCGGGATTCCACGCGATCTCCTCCTCTACTGCACACACGCGAGTGATCCCTCTCTCTCTCTCTCTCTCTCTCCGTGTTTTTTTTCTTCTTTTTTTTGCACAACACACGGCAACGCCGGCCAAACTGGTTTTCGTGAGCCGCGAGTCATTGGCGCTGGCTGCTACGTTGGCAACCGACTCTCTCGATTAACGAAAAATCGCATTGTGCGCGCGCGTACGCGCGATGTATATAGCGCGAGGAAACCGCTTCCAAAAATTCTTGGTTGTAAAGATAGAGAGGAAGAGAGAGAGAGAGGAGAGAGAGAGAGAGAGAGAGAGAGAGAGAGAGAGAGAGAACCGCTGCTCCGCTCGGCCAAGTCTATAAAGGAGTGCTTTATTGATCTCGGCTTTGAACGCGCGCGGTAGGCACTAGGATACGGATATATAACGACAGTCGTCGTCCCTCTCTGTGCCCCCTTCTCTCTCGTCAAGGGGTTCTCTCTCTCTCTCTCTCTCTCTCTCTCTCTCTCTCTCTCTGCGATGCGCCGCCCGGCGGATTACAGGCGAGAATGTATACACAATATACATATAGTTTTGTGAGGTCGGAGCGAGCGACGAATGCGTTTTCAAGAGAAAATGCTAATGCGCCCGGCGCGTTTATATCGAGACCGAGAGAAAGAGAGGATGAGTTCGGAGAACTTTTAAAAACCGATTATGCAAAGGAAAAACATGCACATCTTCGGAATTGATGTTCCGCAAGAAAACAGCTGATTCGATTTTAGCGTTGAGGTTCGTCGCGTCCGAGATTGTGCGCAATGAGTGTGTGAGTGCGCCTTTAAAAAAAAAAAAAAAAAACAACAAGATGCAAAATCGAACGAAACGAGGTGCTCAATATGCCAACTAGAATAATTATATCCTTTAACGCACATCACTGCACGAAACTCGCGTACATTAGCGCAACTCGCGAATGAAATCGAGGCTAGTCGATATAGCAGATCAGAAGGAAAACAGACTAGAAAAAAAAATTACGCATGCAGACTGTTACGAAAGTTGAAAAAAAAGTTCGCGCACGTGTTCTCTCTCTCTCTCTCTCTCTCTCTCTTTCTCTCTCTCTCTCTCGCTGTCAAGTCCCAAAGCGAAAAGTGATTTTCTCCATCGATCCCATTTATTCGCATAACTATCTCCGTCATGTTAATGACCTTAGACAAGATAGACCATGCGCTCTCATTACGCAATTGAGTTTTTCAATAAATCGTCGCGTATACGCTGCCACGAGGCAACGCGACCACTGTACTCGCGCACAAACACACATATAGCTCAAGAAAACACACGTAGAATGTAACGAAGGAGAGACTGCAGCGGCAGCGGCGGCGGTGGCGGAGGAAACGATAAAGAATTAAGCGAAGAGAGAGAGAGAGAGAGAGACAGACGAGAGCGAGATGTACGTATGTGTGCGCGAGTGTGTGCGGGAGCGTACGCTTGTGTGCGAGCGTACGCGCGTTGCTCGAGGGGGGAAGAATCTCGCTTCGCGCGAAGGACTGGCTCTCGTCTTTAATCTTACGAGAGACCGGCCTGCAGCCGCCGTATAACACACATAATACACTCGCGTGTATCCCAATTCGTCGTTGTATTATACAGCGCGAAAAGCGCGAGGAGGTGGAGGATGTTTGACCGTGAAAAAAAAAAACAACGGAATTCCGCGCATGCAGATACACACATGCGTGTGTGTTCGCGCAGCGGCGGACCAATGGGAGCCCGTGGCGGCAAATTCAAAAACCACGTGTGTCGGCACGCGACAAGTACCTATATACGTACACACATTCTTTGTTGTTCGCTCTCCCCCCACCAGTCGACCACTTCTCTCCACGTGTTCTCTTCTCTCGCCTGCACACAGACACACGCATTCACACACGCACACACACACACACACACCTGCGTGTGTGCGTTTGGGATGATAGGCGGAATCGAGGAATTTTCGGCAACTGCTGCAGCTCCGGCTCGCTGCGCGGCACAGGATCCCATCGCCGGAATATAAGAAGAAGCCGAGGCTGCAGTAGAGAAGGAAGGCAGCAGCAGCAGCAGCTCTCTCGACGGCTGCGCCTCGTTTCGTTATATATACCGAGTATAGAGTCTATATACACGGCCGGCGGCAGCGGCGGCGGCGTTCGCGCTCGGCAGTCCTCGTCGAGTCGAGCCCGAGTCGAGACGCGACGCTCCTGGCTATATACAACTATATAACACACGCACCGACTCTCTTTCTCTCTCGCTCGCTCGCGCGCGCACACACACACGCCGACTCGCTGCTGCAGAGCGCTCGCTCTCTCGACTCTCCACACACTCGCGTACGCGCTCGTGTGTCTATATGTAACGCTCGCGGGAGAAAGGACGGCGGCGGCGGCGGCGGCAGCAGCATCCTATACGTCGTCGCTCCATTTTCTCTCGGTCTGTTGCAGCTGCAGCAGCAGCAGCAGCAGCGGCGGCAGCGACAGCGGCAGTAGCGAAGAGCTGTATACGCGCGGCGATTGAGGTTAAGTCGGACTTTCCGTGACGTCAGTGCATCGGCAGAGTGTATGAGCTGTGCTGTTATCGAGCGCCCGGCTCTCTATATATACCTGTGTGCCTCTTTCCTCCGGCTCTCCTCTGCAGTGCGAGTGTCGGCTGATAGTACATACAAGTTTGCGAGGCTGCTACACTCTTTCTCAGCTGGTGCGCGAGTGTCGTCTCTCTCCGCGCTCGCGATGCGGTGTGCCAGTGCGTGAACGCCGTCGGCAGCGTATACATAACGTACGGCAAGGTGCATCATCCTCTAAGTAAGTCCCTACCTATCGATCTTCTCGCAATCGCGCGCTCCCGTCCCTATAAAATATACAAACAATTTGCAAACGCCGGCGTAGGCACTTACGTACCTATACAGCGTCGTTCTCTCTCCGCTGCAGCGGCGACTGCAGCGGTCTAGATCGGCCGCGTATACGTATACGTATACGTGCACAATTATACACCGAGACAGACACACACACGCGCGCACATACGTGTATGCATGTAGATGTATACGCGCGTATGTAGCGAGGGAGAGGCAGAGCAGCAGCAGCGGCGGCGGCAGCTGCATTCCTGCGCGGCGCAGCGACGACGACGAAAAACAAGCGACAACGCGAGCGAGAGAGCCGATTTCTTTGCCAAGGACGGCAGACGCTCGCTCGCTCGCCGCGCGCGAAACGCATCGAATTACGCAATGCTCGTTAGGATTTTTCCCAACTGCAGCGCGTGTACGCGCGCGAGCGTGGACGCCGCTTTATTTCGATTATGCGCGTGTCTGTGCGAGTGCAGTGTGCGAATGAATGAAACCAATAGAAGGAGGAGCGGAGGGGGGGGGGGGTGATCGGGTCGACGGTGGGAGGGAAAAAAATAGAGATTTTTCGCGAAAATGGAAAACGCTACGCACTGTATCACGCGTCAATGAAAGCGAGTACCCATATACGTACGAATCAGCTGCCGAGTTTTTCATAGGCGCGAGAGAGCGTGCGTGCATATCGATTTACGCATCTCTCTCTCTATAACACCTATATACCGTACTCACGCACGCAGTGACCTTAACGAGAGACATATACGCGCACGAGTGTGTGAATGTGTGTAGGTATATCCGTACGTATGTATATGTCTGCATGTATACTGGCGACGGGTAAGCCGATCCTGAAAAGAGAGCAGGTGCTGCGTCGTGACGTGGCCGAAATAACGCTTTTGTTGACTTACTTATCGCTCCGATCGGAGCCTCGTATTTGCATGCGACGATTTTGTTTCGCCGAAGGAGATGTGCGCGCGCGCGCGCGCGCGCGCGAAACCGTTGCCCTAAGCGTCTTACACATCTCCCCGCTGTCTTTCTCTTCAGTTTATGTATACGGAAAGCGTTGCAAATCCGATTTCGCTCGAGCATTACACTCGCGCCGCCCTTTTTCGTATCTTCCGCGACTGCGCCGTAATTGCCGTTCCGTGTGCGTGTTTTTTTTTTGTCGCGAAAAAAAATACGATCTATTTCTCTCTCTCTCTCTCGCTCACTCTCCTATACGCGTGTGTTTGTGTGTCTGTGTGTGTCTAAGTATAATTGAATCGCGGGAGCGATGACCCCCAAGCGCGATGAGCTTTTGTTTCGGAGCACGAGTCAGCGATTCCTTGCCTTGTATATACATACACAAAGAGAGAGAGAGAGAGAGAGAGCGCGACGGAGAGCAAGCAAGCGAGCGAGCGAGCGAGCGACCGAGCGAGAGAGAATAGATAAGAAGAAAAGCGCTCTCATATACGCACATACGTATACAAAGGTATATACAGCGTAGAGACGCGCTTGAGCCTGATTTTTACAAAGCGGCGTCTGCAGCGCGCTCGGCGACACGTGCGCTCGGTAATCACCTTTGATTATTTAACCGGCCGATCGATCGCGGCCTCCGCAATAAAAATCCTCACGGGGCAGCGGAGTATGTAGAGTCTCCTACTTCTCGCCGAGAGAGAGACAGAGAGAGAGAGAGAGAGAGAGAGAAGCGTCCATTCGGTCAAAGAAAGAGCTCTCGGTCTCGCATATTTCCGAGCGTGACGCACCTTGGGCTTGGCGAGCATGTGTGTGTACGTGACTCTGTATCGTGTGTGGATGCGTGTGCGTGTGCGTGTGTGTGTGTGTGTGGAAGAGACCGCGAGCGCCTCGCACGCGAGCGAGAAAGACAGAAATCGAGATAAAGAGCAGCGCGCTGCAGTATAGGACGTAGTATAGAGTACACGAATAGACCAGCTTCTCTTCTCTTCTCGCGCTGAATAAGCGCGCGAGCGCCGGCCTCACGGCTCAGACAACAGCTGACCAGAAAATCTCGGACTTGTTAAGAGAGATCGAATTCTAGGAGCGAAGTACACGTAGGCGGCTCGTGCGAGAAGAAGAGACACTGCGCTGTGTAGGCAGTGCACATTATAGGAGAGGGCGACTCGGCTCGCTGGTTTGAGTCACGTAATTACGGCAATTACGACTCTCTCTCTCTCTCTCTCTCTCTCTCTCTCTCTCGAGTTCGCTCTGTGCATGTGAGGTAACGAAGCGCTACTCGTATTATATTTTTCTTCCTCGACGGCGACGGCGGCGGCGGCGGCGGTGGCGGTGCGCTGTGTGTGCCGCTCTTCATAATTCATGGTATATAGTGGCCGCCGCAGCACCGCTCGCGCGACAAACGAAAAAGAGAGCGCGTGCTACGCTCTGCGAAGAGCTGTAGTGGAGAGAAAGAGAGAGAGAGAGAGAGAGAGCAATCGATAAAGCGCCAGCTCGCGCGCTTTACAGGCGACGTGTAATTCCGAGCGAGGTACCGTAACGCCGGCAGCCGCGGCGGCCATTGCACGCATCGTCGTCGCCGTCGCCGTAGTCGTCGTCGTCGTTGTCCTCGTCGTCGTATACCAGCCGCCACCGCCACCGCTGCTGCTGCTGCTGCTGTTCTGCGGCTGTTACTCCATTTTCTCGGGAAGCGAGAAAGAGCGTGCTTCGTGTTATATATACTCAGTACCTTTCTCTTTTTTGTCCTCTCTTCTCTCTCTCTCTTTCTATCTGGTTCAACGCGGGGCTTTTCTACACGGTGTGCGCGCGAGATTGAGACGTTTGCTTGCCCTGCCGCACGATCGTTTCTGCCGTCTCCAACTGTCAAAAGCGAGAGAGCGCTCTCCTCCATATAATCGGCGTCTCATCGATTTTTCTCGCCGAGCGATCAGCTGATTTGCGCGCTCTCGACGAAAAGCCCCTGCCGCAGCTCCGAGTTCTCTGTTAACGTAAAATCTCGAAATCCTTGGCGTAGGTGCAGTGGAAGCATACACTTAGCGCGACGAGTGACACATACGGCTCGTCCTCTCTCTTCCTCTCTCTCTCTCGCTCTCTCAGGTAAATGTGTCAATGAAGCTAAGCTGCCGTTGTAAAAGTTTACGAGGACTACTAAACACGTTGCCCTACGTGTGCGAACCTGAACGTGACCTTGAACTCTCTCACTCCCTTTCTTCGCCGGAGTAGTTCTCCTGCAGTATGTATACGCGTGGAGAGCTGCACACACTGCGCGCACACACGCGCGCAGACAAACTGGAAAGTCAAACCTGGACAATCCTCGTCGCCGAGAAAAAGATAGCGGCGGCCGCGAAGAGCAGCTCTCTTTCTCCCTGCCCCACCCGTCAGCGCAGAAGAACGCACACGAGCAAGCAACGCTCTTTTCTCTCTCTCTCTCTCTCTCTCGTTCGTATCGATCTGCAGCGGCCGCAATGAAAGTCGAGTCTCGAGCTACGCTCTCTCTCTCTCTCTCTCTCTCTCTCTCTATACGTGTGTGTCTTGTATACGAAGAGTGTGAGAGAGAAAGAGCTATGCAGCGCGCGCGCAACGTGATTAATAATCGAGGCTGCGCGGCAACGACGCCGGCGATCCTCCCGAGCGATACACACACGCACCACACACGGCCAGCTGCCTCTACCTCTCTCTCTCCCTCTCTCTCACTCTCTCTACAATGCTTTTAACGCGACGTCCGCGTATATGTATATAGCTGTACGAGGAAAGCCGCCAACCCTGAGTTTCGCGGATTCGCGAGTCGAGCGTTGCGTAATGTGCTCGCGAAGGAAGTCTACGCGTACACTATATAGAAATCGTTCGCACAGAGAGGAGAGAACGTGCTGAGAGAGAGGCATTGTAAAGCCGGCCGAACGAATATTGTATTATATGCATTGAAACGCGATCTGCCCTCGTGTGGGGAGGCATTGTAAAGCCGGCCGAACGAATATTGTATTATATGCATTGAAACGCGATCTGCCCTCGTGTGGGTTTATATACGGTACATATACTGCGTATGTATAGGTATACATATAGAGCGCAGAGGAGAACGAAGGACGACAGCTGCGATCCCCCAAACACTTACGGCAGGAAGAGGGAAGAATGAATGCGCGCTAGAGAGGGAGAGAGAGAGAGAGAGAGAGAGAGAGAGCGAAGAGAGCGTCTGTCCGTGCGCTTGTGGTGCGCCGGTCGTTCCGGTGCTTGTGCAGCCCCGTAAGAATAGGTCCTGCGGTAGTGCGCCGAGCGATGGGATTGACCTTATGCGCGCTGCAGGTTATAATAATAAGCCCGCCTGCGTGTCTTCCGCGTCACCCTGTACAATCCTCATTGTACACGATGATCTCGAGAGCCAAGTTTCTTTTCGCGTAAACATACTTATTACTTATCTACCTCTCGCTCCAATCGGCAATATTCGCGTGTATAGCCTACGCAGTTTCGGAGCAGCGCGCGCGTATATACAATACGGCACTCCGGCGAACTACGCGTCCTGAATAATGTATACAGGGAGAGTCGAGAGTAGCGCCTAATAATGGATCAACCTCGCCACTAACCCATTGACCCAAACGCGAAGGTTGCGTCGTCGTGTCGTACGTCTCAAATATATTCAAATCCGAGAGTATGTGTCCATGTAAAAGAAAAAAGAAAAACACCTCTCGACGTGCGTAATGTCGCGCGCGCGGGGGCAGTTGGAGAGACACTCGCTTCCCTCGAAACCGGAGCTTTGGATAGGCGGCACTCGAAAAAACCCTCAAACTCGCAACGCGTCCTCGACTAATCCTCTCTCCTCTCCTCTCTCGCTACCTCTCGGTGCGCCTCCAGCTTCGGCTGCATTATAGGTGCAGCAGCAAGTATGTATATAGAACGTCACCCGCGAGAGAGAGAGAAGCGGATGATTTACGGGCTCTCCTCGCTGCTGCTGCTGCTGCTGCTGCAGCTTCCGAGAAATCGAGCATGAAACGAATAAGCCGCGGCGCTAATGCGCGCGACGTCTTTTATCTCTCGCGCGCGGAGAGTCGATGCGCGCGGTATAGTTGCATCGCTCCGATGTCTGACGTAACGGATTCTATTATTGTCTCGTGTCGTTGTCGTTTCCTTTTTTTTTTCTTTCCTGTTCTTGCTCTCTATCTCTCGTCGTCGTGCGTGGATTCACCGATGGCTGGAGCGCCCGCGCGCGCTGTACAGGACACAAAAGTGCAGAGTCACGGAGAACGCCGGCGTCGCGATCGAAGGAGAGCGAAAGATACGGGAATTTATATACGGGCCGTAAAGAGAGAGAGAGAGAGAGAGAGAGAGAGAGAGACGGGAGAGAATCTGAATCACCAAAGTGTTTCTCTCTCTCTCTTTCTCTTCGGTTGGTGCTTGTAGGCGCGTTATACCTGCGATCATAAAGGACGTAAGCGCGTACGACGCCTGAGTTATTGCTCGGCTGCAGCAGAGAAAGAGTAGTTAGCCCCCCAACGATTCTGCGTACACGATAATTCTCGCCTGCGTCGTTGCGCGTATCGAGTTACTTTTCTCTCTCTCTCGCTCGCTCGCTCTGTCTTACGGCGAGTGTGTAGAGCGCAAAAACTATGAGAGAGAACGGCACATCGATCGGCCGCCGCGACGATTCTCGCATGCGAAAATGTTCTCTCTGCAGGCGTGTGTCCGTGTATAGAGACCGTGTAGTGCTGGCGCGCGCACACGCGAACGTCGAGCGATTCGCCGTGCTGCGTGGCTGCGAAATCTGGGCCACGATTCTCTGAGAATTGGAACGTGCGCTGTGTGTGCAGGTGGCAGTAACAAGGCCCCTTGTCTCTTTCTCTCTCTCTCTCTCGATTTTTCACTCTTTTTTTCTTGCCTCTCCTTCTCTCCTACATACATGAGGTTCTATAATGCTCGAATCGCATGATGCGGTGGTTCCTTCCACACGCGCCTGTCATTACAGACTAGAGACGCCCGCGACCCGAGCAGTTTACGCGCGTATTATTGTAGAATACGCGCGCGCAGTGTACGTATATATCATATAACGAAGGAGTCCATCGATCCTGAACATACCGCATGGCAATTATCGCTCCATTAAGGAGTAGTACTCGGGGCAATCGTTTGCGCCGATGCTCTATTAAACTCCGGCTCTAAATACATTTGTGGACACATAAACAACACGTGCGCATATAACGCACGTCGGAGGATTGAGCCAGAGAGAGAGAGAGAGAGAGAGGGAATCGCGCGCGCGAGGAAAAGAGTCGCGCACGCGATAGTTTTTCCTATTGGCTCTCTAATCGAGAGGCGCACATCGGTTGCGCAGGCGTGTCGATGTTCCCGGGCACTATCAGGCGTAATTACACGCTGTGCTGAGACTTGGCTCTCTCTCTCTCTTCCTCCCCACCCACCCACCCTCTCTCTCTCTCTCGCTCTCTCGCTATTATTATATCAGCGATAACTCGTGCCGGCGCGCATAATTATCGTGTTTATAAAGCCGACTATTTACATATCTTAATAGACTTATTGTACATTATTAATAGCCGGCTCTTGTCCGCGCGATTCCCGATTTGCGCGCGCGCGCGCGTGTGCGTGCGAGTATGTGTGTGTGTGTGTGACTATCATGCAATCGAGAAATCTCGAGACGAGGAGAGTGTTGTGTGGATCTTATTTTTTTCTTTTTTTCTTTGTAATAAATTACCGTTTATAAAGAGCGGTATAATGGAGACGTTACGATCGCGGCTCTTTTTTCGGGACGTCGTAGCTTTGATTAACGGTTGGCACAATTATGCAACTTGGAAACGAGCGATCGACGTTAAAGACATCGTCATCAAGCTTTATTTACGATATATGCACTCGTCGTTACGCGCACGCGAATAACGCGCTCGCGAGAAAATTCAGCGACGACGAAAAAGCGTTGGCGAGAGCCTCCTGTATACTTCTCTCACACGTCGTACGGAGAGCTGTTATATATATACGTACTTACGTGTGCCGCCGGGTTCCAGCACTGCGCGAGAGATCGCATGACGAATCGACGAATTCGTTCCTGCCTTTGATCTATATCTCTATCTCCCATTCTCGCTCCGTCCGGATTAATCTCGCTCGGCTTTCCAGACGACTCTTACGTTATACACGACGAGCTCCTATGTACACTCGTTGCGCTTTATATATCCGTTGTTTGGCGCGCGCGATTTTTTTATTTTCGCTCTGGCAATTGACGCGCCGCGAGAAAGTGCACGCCTACGGCGCGTGGTATATATAACGAGACAGATAGCCACGTTGGAAAATAAGGACTTCGCTAACCCACATCGCGCGGGCAAGCGCGCGCGCAGAAACGAAAAAAAATCGATGAAAATGAAAATAGCGCCCACCTCGCGCGGAGGAGGCCTTCCCCCCCCCCACCCGCGCGGATGGGCAAATTGTACACAGCGCTGTCTTATTCATGCGTGAATCGAGTACGTGCCGTGTGTGTACACACATTATGCGCGCTGTGTATAAGCCGCGAGTGGCGCGAGGTTCTTCGGAAAAGCGAAAAAAATAGAATGACGTGTGCGTATAATACGGAGCGCAAAGGTGGTGTATAGGCGAAAGCCAGAGCGCTCTTACTCGCGTGCTTTTTTAATAAAGCCGAGTGCGTATACGTGTAAGCTCCTTACGCCTGGAAAAGAAAAAAACGAGTACAGTATAATACTGTACGCGGCTCGCGCCCGCGTTGCGTATATTATGTACGTATATATATATATATACGTATAGTACACGATACGCGCGTATGTACGGCCGCGCGAGAGCGCGAGAAAGACGGGGGCACGCGAGCAGCGACTAAATCGGTGAGTCAGCCATTGCCAGAGTGCTCGACCCCTCCTCGCACTCTCTCTGCCGAGGCTTCGTTCGCTACTTCTTTCCATACGTATATCTCCGCCTCTTTCCTCGGCTTCCTCGTCCTTTGCGAAGAAGGTATAGGGAGGGGAGGGGAGGTGGATTTAAACTACGCTTCATTGTACGAATCTTCAAAAGACGAGCTCGTCTATGCGCAGGGTTTGTGCTCGACCTAATAGATTGACAAAGTTACGTCTCGCCTCTGCACACTGTATATACACGCGCGCAGAGCAACGCTGATGCAACGACGCAGCCTCGACGACGCACAGACTCGTCGGTGTCTCTCCCGCTCGTTATCGCCCTGTACTAGAACGAGAGACACGGAGAGAGAGAGAGAGAGAGAGAGAGAGAGAGAGAACTCGATAAGGAGACAGCCATTAATTAATGAATTAACGCTGATAACCCGGAGGGAGAGCAAAGCACACTCGCAGTCGCAGCGTCTCATTGCTCTGTATTGACGCATATATGACCCGAGTATATAGTCTCTCTGTCTCTACTCCAATGTGTCAGTCGCGTACTTAATTAATTAACGACGCATGTGTACGCGGTGTAGTTGTAAAGGGGTTAATCCGTTAATGCTGCGCATATCCATGCGAAAGTATGCGTTTTCACCGACTGCTTTCTCTTTCTGTTGCAGGTGTGATGAAGCTACGCAGAAACTACGCCAACTATGAGTTGAGGCCGCACAACTAATTGTAAGTAAACACCATTGACACTGGCTCTCTTTATTAATTATCATATCCTCGAGTAACGCCACCATATAGTGCGGCGATCCATTTAAATTTAAGCGCTCGAACGCTCTCTCGGCCACCGCCGCCACCGCGAGAAATATCACCGTTATACACATTCTCTCGAAATCACATCCGACTCCAATAAAGAAGCTGATATTTCCCTTGGAAGGAGCAAAAAAAAAAGGCTGCGCTCGCTCGCGGCGTAGCGGAACTAATTACTCTCTCGCATAAGGTCAACCTGCAAATCTTCTCCTGCAGAACGGGGAATAAAATGGAGATCTCTCTCTCTCTCCTCTCATGCGCATATATACAGGCGCGCCGGAGAAGAGAGAGAGAGAGAGAGAGGGCCGCAATATAAGATTAGCGCTGCGACTTTTCCGGGCCGCGGCCCTCTGCATAATGCATTTCCTCTCTTTCTGCCTTCCTCTCCCCCGCGCATAGAAGCTATATAGTGTACACTAGTCCAGTCGTCGATTTCAGCTCTCGCGCAGGCCTCCGCCAGAGGTAGAGAGAGAGAGAGAGAGAGAGAGAGAAATATACAGCGTCAGGGGATGCTTTCGCCGTGTAGAGGCAGCGGCAGCGGCAGAGGCAGAGGCAGCGGCAGCAGCTCGCTCTGTATTGATTGCCGCGCGCGCGCGCGCCGCGCTCCGCTATCTCTCGCTTTGCGAGCGCGGTGCTCGCGGCGCGGTTCTCTTTTTCCTCCTCCGTATCTCTTTCTCTCGCTTCGCTATCCGGGTCGCCGGAGCTCTAACGCTAACTATAACAGCGCGACGCCGCGCGGAGAGTTTCTTCGCCTTTTCAGGACTCCGCGCGCGCGCGCGCGCGTGCAAGAGAGGAAGAGAGTTGAGTCACGCGCGTGTAGCCGAGACGTATAGTCCTGATGGTCTGCGTATCGCGTGGACCTTGAACTCGCTGCGCAGCGCGCGCGTTTCTCTCTCGCGATAGCTTTATGATTTTTCGAATCGACCATTTGATGGAGAGAGAGAGAGGGGGAGGGAGGGGGGAAATTAATAGGCGTATGCATTTGCGCTACAGCTGCTGGAACATGACTTTGACTATATACTCTCTCTCTCTCTCTCTCGCGAGGTGGAGCCGAGGAGGAGGGAGGGAGAGTAGTGAGCTTCAGTCAGCTGATTGAAGCATCGGAGGGGAAGTGTGGAGGGGAGGACGACCTTTATTTAAAGCACTGTGTGCACTGGCTGTCGCTCCAAGAAGGCGAGAGCCATCTCGAAACGATTGACTTCGCGTTTATACTCTTTCTCTCTCTCTCTCTCTCTCTCTCTCTCTCTCTCTCTCTCTCTCTCTCTCTCTCGGCTTATCTCGGCGGCGTCTGAAATATATATTGAAAATTCGAAAAGCAGTAGGAACGGCGTCGGGCACAATGCCGACGAGAATCCGATACGCCGTTTGTAATGGAGGTGGAACGTGCGTAAGAGTAGCGATAAGCGCGACGACGACGACGGCGGCGGCGGCTTTGTAGGTCAATAATCTCTGTTAATTAATCGAGGAGCGTCAACGCGCTGAGAGAGAGAGAGAGAGAGCCATTCGATAAATTGGCAAAGGGTCTCTCTCTCTCTCTCGGTGCTCTGCGCAGAGGAGCGTTTTCTCATTGGAAACTTTATGTATACGTTGCAGGGGACTGGCATGGAGAAGGAGAGCTCCGCGACGGGCGGCGGAGGTGGAAGCAGCGGAGGTGGCGGCGAGGCGACGGTCACGCCGGGCGCCACCTCCACCCCCGACCATCTCCAGGCGGATCAGGCCAACTCCTTGCTGGATCCCTCCGCCCTATTCAGTGGTAAGTTATCTCTCGCCCATCTGTCCTCCCGCGATTGCGCTGCCTCGGTCGGGCCCGTCGAAATTCGGAGGGCTCTCGCGGATAGGACAGAAAGGAATAATTCGCTCGCTGTACTCGGATTCTTCCCCCTTTTAACATTTATCTAAATACAGGCTATTCCCGAGTATCGTGATTTTCTTGTTCTGCAGTAGCTTGCGTGCGACATTATTTTTTTAATACCCTGTAATTGATAATAAGTAGTTTTGAGATTATCATTTCGTGTCGTGTAGTTAATGATATGTAGTTTTGACATTGTCGTTTCGTGTAATGCGTTTTTCTCCGTGTGCACGAACCCCCCCCCCCCTTTTCTTTTATTAAGCGTAACGTAATCGTTTACGATGCATATAGTTCCAACGATAAGATTATGAGATCCAAATTTTTAATTGGATTTCGTTGCCGTAGGCGTCCAAACATCTGTATAAGAGCGAAAATGAATTTAAATAAAGTTTCCGAGATAAGCTTTTACAGACGTGCGAGAGTCGAATTCCATATTTGAAAAGGCTTGACGAGTACGTAAACATTTTCTTTTGTTTTAATCCCTAATAAGCTTATACCATCGCTTTCGTTTTGTGCAGCTTCAGCGTTTTTCACGTTGCTGTAAGTCTTTCCGAGCGTACTTGATCTGAAAATATTTGTTCAACTTTAATTCTCATTGTCGGCAATGCGCGAACGCGACGAAAAAGTATTTTCGATTGATTCTCAGCGCGCAGTACGTATATAGTACATACAATTTTATATCTACCGAATTCACGCTAAGCTTCCCAATCGGATTGTCAATCGATCGGCCATAAAACAATGAGAGAAATCTACACCCTTACAGACGGCAAGTATTGCGTACAGAGAGAAACGCAGAACCAGCTTATATCCCGGGCCAAACTCTCCCCTGCATCAATCTCCTAAACGGCGATACGCAAACGCAGCTAGACACGATGGAGAAACAATGCAACGTCGGTCCAAAATTACACTGGCGAGAGCCGCTGGCGCAATTACACTCGCTATTTTATTCCACGGAATGACGAGCCAGTGCAGAGCGGCGGCGGCGGCGGCAGCAGCATCATCCCATCGTATTTTTGCCTCCGCGCTCACGGCTCTCTCTCTCTCTCTCTCTCTGCATATATACACGCGCTCGCTCGCGTTCTGCCCCGCTATAATGCACTAACTCGCGGGGACGAGTATACACTACGGCTATATACATTATACACGTATATATATGCAGATATACGTGCAGCAGCAGCGACAGCAGCAGCGGCAGCGCGTTGAGCGCGCAGTTGGAAATAGCTCGGCCTCAGCTAGCGACGAGCGATAGCAGCGCTCAGCCAGAAATATAACTGCCGCGGGAAATCCATATTATTGCCGCGAGCGTGTTTCGCGCATTCTATGCGCACTCGCTCTATATATCGCGCGCGCGCGGCACTATATTGCACGTGTGTAAATAGGCAGTCGCAGCTCGACCACACGCGTATATATGTGCATTGTATATATATACCACCGCGCACACCTTCGCACATAGAAATTACAGCTTAAAAGTGCGAGAGCGACAAGCGCCAAGAGAGAGAGAGAGAGAGAGAGAGTTAAAAAGCTAATCGAACGCACGCGCGCGCGCGCGTATATATATTTTTAACTCGGACTCCCTCTCGGTAAACGGCGTTTTTTTTCTCTCCTTTACTCCGCGCCGCGTAGCATCTGCTGCTGCTGCTGCTGCTGCTGCTGCAGCGTTTTATTTCAGCGTCGCACGCCTTCTTCCATTTCCAGAAGCGGGTTTTGGCGTAGGTATGTGCGCGACGCGGCGCATCTGTCCCGAGTACACGTATACACACTGCACAGTCGAACACACACGTACGAACGTATACACATGTATATGTATATACACGCGCTGCGTGACAGCGACGACGACGGCGACGACGAATTTCACTTTGCCCTGTATTCCGCTTCTCTCTCTCTCTCTCTCTCTCTTGGCGGCGACGGTGGCGGCGGCGGTGGCTGCCGCTCTGTATAGCGGATAAAATCGAGTTCCCTGCGGAATTGGGAGATTTCGCTTTGGTTATAAGGTATAGGTGAGCACTGTGTACAGTACCTATACATATAACTATGTACATTCGTTATGCGACTTATATGCCGCGGCCTATACGCAACTCCTGCAGCTGCGTATATAATACGCTCCGCCAGGTACACGTATACGCGTACTCTGCAGGAAAACACTCGTCGCCGGGTATTCCAATAACGGGGCAGTCTCTCTCCCGCGAGCGGCAAACGCTGCAACAATGGCCGAACAATTAGGCAAATTAGCTCTCGGCAAGATCCTCTCTCTCTCTCTCTCGCGCTGCGCTGCCGCGCGCTCGCTCCAGGAATTCCGAATAGGCACGCTCCAAACTCTACACGCACTGTATACATATATTTGGAGGTACGGGGAGAGGGTGGGAGGGAGGTAGGGAGGGTCGGACGGGGGAGCAGCGACGAACGAGTCGAGGTTTATCGGAGAAGCGACAAGAACGACGAAACGGACGGTCTATCTCTCTCTCTCTCTCTCTCTGTATATTTATTGATTGCCACCTCACTGCAGTGCGAGTACAACGCGACGTTTTCCCGGAGTGCCGCCGCCGCCGCCTGGACTAGCTTCTCTATACATCGCGCATAAATCCAAGCGGCTCGCTGGGAGGCCCTGTGCCCTTTGTGCCGCCGGCTCTCTCTCCGCGCACGTCCAAGATTTTCTTTTTCTCTGCCTCTCGCAGCTCGCGCCCGATTATTAATCGGGAAAAGTATCGAACTCTCTCGCTCTCGCTGTGCGGAGGTAGTGCCTGCAGTATACACCTCTGTTACGTGCGCGACGTTGTATCGGGTGCAGTACGCGCGCCACGAGATGAATTGCTCTATCGAGGCGCTAACGCCTATATAACTGCAGCGGCTTATTTATCCGTCTCTTCGATTCGCCGCCGCGCCTTCGCGATGAGAACGCGGCACGCCGTTTTCAATTAAGGAATTCAATAAAAAAAAGGATCTGTTTCCAGCTGTAAAAGCACAAAGTGGCGAATAAGGAAGGTTTTAATGGCACAATAAAAGTGGAAGAATTCTCATGAGATGCGAGTGTATAGCTGTTTTTTTTTTAAAACGTCGGTACCGACACTCGCAACTGTATAATTTTCGCGATTGCAGATTACCGATACCTCGGCTAGTCGGAAAGAGAATAATATTGTAATGGAAAAAGAGTATAAGTCGTCCGACTATACGGTTTTCGAGAGTTCATAAATCTCGCAGATTTCTTGTGCATATCAACGCGAGTATAACTATCTCTCAAGCGTCGTTGTCGTCGTTATTTCAAAGACACAGCTTCAAAGTCGCCGTGTTACACCGTATAGGGGCAACTCTGCGCTATATACATAGCGCTGATTGGAGCGATACGGATATGTACGTTCAGAGGCGCAAAAGGAGCAAACATTCCTCGAGATTAATGCGAATTAATTAGATGGACTGCAATGGCCGTGCGGAGCGCGAGAGCGAAATTTTTTGCGCATATTTCGAGTCTTTGTTCTCTCTCTCTCTCTCTCTCTCCCCTCCTCTATATATCTCTCGTTTGATTTTCCTTTACAGCGAGCGAGAGCAGCAGCAACGGCAGCAGTACTAGTCGAGAGATTTCTTTCTTTCTTTTATTCGAACTGCGCCGGCACTGCTGCATCCGGGGCTTGACGCGTTTTAATTTAAAACCCGATGAAAATGCCGGCCTCTCTCGCGTGTGTCGCCTCTACTCTCTCTCTCTCTCTCTCTCGCTTTTTCCGTCCCTCCGCTCTCTCGCGCGCGAGAGAGCCCGGAGCGTACATAGCTTCGTTGATTATTGACGGGAAAAGAGGAAAGGGCTGCGCATATATATGTATATATACTATACGTATACACACACAGAGGCTACGGCTGCACACGGCCATTCTGTATAGCGGAGAGGCAGAGGCGAGATATGTATATACGTGTGTGTGTGTAGAGCGGGAGGCGGCCGAAAAACGCTCAAAGAAAATCGCGCGTATATCGAAAGTGGAAAAAAGCAGCTATAAGCTACAGCCGCCCTCCCCCATATCTCTCTCTCTCTCTCTCTCTCTCTCTCTCTCTTCAATTATCCATGAGAATAGACGCGTAGCTGTGTGTATATGCGCGAAAAGTCTCTTCTCCGCAACAAGAGAGAGAGAGAGAGAGAGCCGGACGACGATCCCCGTTATATCGCCTGCGGTGCTCTGAAACTCCCTCCCCCTTATCCCGCTGTACGTACGTATATAGACCTATACAGACACACACATACACACACGTATATACGCTTCTCTCTCGCGCCACCTTTCTCTCGCTGCCGCCGCCGCCGCTGCCGCTGCTGCATCGTCGTTGTTCTCTCTCGGCTTTCCCGGGCGGCGAGGATCTTTGCATGCGCTGACCTATTGCGCCTGCGTCTCTCTTCGACGTTAGGAGTCCTACACAAACGAGGTCATCGTCTCAGAAGATCTGGTCGACCTGCTTGCTGCCATCGAGAAGGTTCGAGCTCAGGGAGTCCTCAACGCATCTGTTCTCCCTCTCCTCGATCAGTTGGTCCCTCATATGGACTCGGAGGTTTGCGATATGTCATCCGTCGAGTGGGTGTGTCCTGAGGCCTTGCCGCACTTCAAGGCAGTTGTCTGTCTTCCTCCTGCTGGTTCTGGGGGGAACAACTCAGCCACGATCTACGGGGAGGCTCGGGGCGGGGGGGGATGAGGGTCCGGTCATTGCGTATCCGTGATCGTCAATCCTCACTCGGCTCTGCCGGGGTTCGATTCCTCCCTCACCGGGTCTCGCCAATCTGGTTAGTGCTATTGCGGGGTATCTCCCATAGTCATGTCTCGGTTTGTCGACCACGTCTCAGGTGCTATCCGTGTCGCCTCATTGTCTTCTTGCGCCTGTCCGAATGTGGTCAGTCCTTCCCCTGTCTATTTGATCAATACAGGTGATCGAAGCTTCTGTCGGGTCTGTCCCTCTGCTTTCAATGTAACCATCTGCTTCATGCCGCTCAATCTACCCTTCCAGAGCCCCCCGTACCCCAGGTGGGTCGCTCTCCTCCCCCATAGAGGACGTAGTCCGGGGCACTCTGCTCCCTTCTCCCATGCCGAGACTCTCAGACGCAGACGTTCCTTCTTCCGGAGTTCTGCTAGGACTCTCTATTGCGATCTGGCTAGTCACCGGAGCTCTAGCAGCGCCCCACTACATTCCAATCGGAAGTCTACGATTTTCTCCGGTCCCGGGAGAATGCACCGCCTGGGGAGGCTGAGATTTGTATCAGGGAGGTCTCTGCACGCATCTCCAGGAGGTCAAGGCAGTCCTACGTCTCGGGTAGCCGTATCTCTTCTCTCTCTCTCCCGGCTGTCCCGGCGGCGAGGATCTTTGCATGCGCTGACCTATTGCGCCTGCGTCGCGGCAACGACGGCAGCGAGAGAGAGAGAGAGAAGAGCCTCAAATCTGCCCCCCTCGCACGGCTATAAAACATCGCGCCATTATTATTCCACGGCTGAGAGACCGAGTGCAATTAGTCGCCGGCTGTCAATTTCGATATACGTATGTATATGCAATATGCATATATATGTGCGCGTATACCGCATTGTGCATATCCTTTTTCTCCGCGCGCTCTGCCGCCGCTGCTGCTGCTGCACGTATTCGGTAGAAACTCTCGGCGGCGTTTATCTCGCGAGAGATAGCGGTATTCAACTCTTTCTCTCTCTCTCTCTCGTCGCTCGCTCGCTCGGCCTAATCGCATCGAAATAATCCCCGGCGCGTATAGAGAGACGAGTGTTTAGAGCGCGCGGCTGGTACGCGCCGTATGGTGCGTGTATATATACGTATACCCACACACGTATAGGAGAGTACGATCGTGTATATAGTAGTCGGGGGACGCGAGAAGCGGCGCGGCAGAGAGAAGCGAGTTCAATTCTGTAATTGCAATCGATTGCGGCGCCGAGAGGGAGGGGAATCTCTCTCTCTCTCTCTCGCTCGCTCTCTCGTATTTTTCGTCTTTTCCTTTCAGCCGGTGTGCGCGCCTCGCTACGCTCTCGCTGTGTGCTCTGCTCGTCGTCCCCCTACTGCTGCTGCTGCTGCTGCTGCTGCTGCCTGCCTGCGCCTCACGGCTCTCTCGATCCATATTCCGGCCGCCGCAGCTCTCCGTATATAACTCCGCTGCTCGCACGCGCCGCAGAGAAAGAGAGAGACTTTTCCGAAAAGTCCGTTCCTCTCTCTCTCTCTCTCTCTCTCTCACTCGCAAGTGCTCGACGACGTCGACGGCGACTCTCGAGGATAAGGAACGTTACGTCTTATACGCGCGCATTAGCGACGTTCTCTCTCTCTCTCTCGCTCTCTGAGAATGAGCGTGTCTTGGTGTACGTATATATAACGCGTGTGTAACGAAAGCACACGACGACGCTCGTCGCAGCACACACTCGCGCGCAGTGATGTGATTACACCGACAGAGAAAGAGAGAGAGAGAGAGAGAGAGAGAGAGAGAGAGAGAGAGAGAGGAAAAAGAGTCGGTCATCTCGAAACACTCGCGGCGCGCATCTTCGCGTCGCAAACTCGATTCGCTTGCTTTGCCCCTTCTCTCTCTCTCTCTCTCTCTCTCTCGCTCTCGCGGCTGCACTCGTCCGCTGTATATATACTGCTGCACGCCGCTGCCGATCGATTTAATAACACGGCCATTTTCCCAGCAGCGACGCTGCTCCGCCGGCGCTGCTGCTTTTCCTTCTGCAGTTCTGGCCTTCTTTGCGGCACCGCCGATGTGCCTTCCCTCTATATACACACACACACACCGAGAGACGCGCGCCAAAGAGGCACGACAATTTTAATCTCGACGTCGCTGCTGCCGCCGCCGCCGCTGCCGAGCTGCAGCGACCGCAGATAAAAAGCTATTCTAGTTATATACGTCGAATCGATCTCTCTCTCTCTCTCTCGCTTGTTCCTCGGCGAGCTTGAATTATATAAAACACTTTCCTGGACACGAGGTACCATATATATCTATTTTTCGTACACACGCGTGTACATTTTTTCGCCCATCCGACTCCCCCCCCCCTCTCACTCTCGACGCGGAGTTAAAAGTTATTCGCGTTTACGCACATGCGCTCACTTTCATGCGCGAATTATAAAACTCGCGCGTTAATTTCACTTTTATGGTGGAACTCGCGCCGTTTGCGTGTGCGCGGCCCACACCTATATACGCGCACTTACACGCGCGCCTAACGCAGCCGTGAAAGCTTCGAATGCCTCGTTTAACTGCGCGGCTCGCATTCAAACTTCTCGCAGCCTACATACAGGACAACAAAAAAAAAAAAAAAAAAAAAACAAAGCAAGGAAAATTGCGATTTGACGGGCTTAACACACTTGAAGAGTGACCCCCATACACGGCGCATATATATCTATATACGCAATGCGCGCGTCTATCCCAATTGCAAGGCAGCTAATGTTATGCACCCTCTCGACGCTCGGCCGTTGCATAAAGCTTACGTGCGCACACGTATGTATAATGTGTAGAAACCGATTTCATTGCCGGTCGCGCACATCCTCGGCCATATCGATTTTCTCGGCGCGCGGCGGCGCTTTTCGCCGCGCGAGGACACATACGCGAGCCCCCGGAGTTTATTGCTTTCCGGAATCGTCGCTTACCTCTGCACACGCCGCAGTTCACCGGGTCACCGGGACGCCAGGCACCTTTTACACATTCGACGTTCCCCTCCCCGCGCGCGCGACCCTCCCGCGCCGCACATTACATAGATATATTGTACAGCGTGTAGCCTGTGGTGCGCGCCGCGAAGGTTTAGCCTAACCCTCCCCCCCCCCCCCCTCGTCTATACTGGCCGGCTCAACACGGCTCGAGCCAACCGAACTACTACCCTCGGCCCGATCGAGGACGACCCTGATGTGCCCGATGATTTTTCGACCCTGCCCGTAAAAAAGGGGGAGTGCGCGACATTCTTCGAGAGCTTTTCGCGCGCCGAGAGCTTTCGCTGCCACTATATGTGCGTTCAAGATTTACGACGGTGTCTATACGGAGGCGGTTTGCAACGATCGATCAATGAATTATTGAATTTTACGGTTCACTTTGTCTGCTGTTAGTTTAAATAATTTGTTAAATTGTACAGTGTGTAATCTCGGAGCAATTGCGCGGCGAACGCGTAAAACAAGCGCATAGTCCAATTCGCCGTAGAGCGAAGTTCAGAATTTGCATTTTTAAAGGCATTGCAGAGACTCTCTTTTTTAGAGCACTCTTGTTACGCTAGATCTACTTTAAAAATATACGTATACACACTTTCCGGATGAGTGCGTGGTTGTTACAAAATAATGAACATTTTTTACAAAATTATTTATACGCGTTTTCAACTGCGACCAGGCTGTTTTCATACTGCAGCGAAGAGATGCCCGGATTCCGAGAGAAAGTCCGCGGAGCCTGCAAAATTGAAAATCGTTTCGCGAGACGTACGACGCGCGAATATTCGGCAATAACTTACCCCGCGTTTAATAAATTATCGCAGCTAAAAGCGGAAATTTTCAAATTTTTTCACTATTAAACATCGAAGGTGGTGTACCTGCCGTCTCGGCGATAGAGAGCGGGGGGCTGGTACGTCTTGAAAAATCGTTAGAGCGCGTAAAGTATAGAGGACACTCTATATATCGCGCAATCGACGAGCGCGCGGTCGCTCTGAAAATTGAAATTTCATCGAAAGCGGCTCTCTTTCTCCGGCGCATATCGTTTTCTCGCATCTCACTTGAGCACGTGCCAGCAAAGTTTTTCCCAATTTTATTCCTCCGCCCCCTCCTCCCCTTCGTCGCTCTCTTTTCCATGTATAAAGTACGCATATACACAGCAGCAGCAGCAGCAGCAGCAGCAGCAGCAGTAGTAGCGGCGGAAGAGGTCGGGGGGCTCGCTTCGCGCGGGCGGGCGCTCTGAAAAGTTATAAAGCATAACTTTGTTAATGAACTTGGCAGTCTTGTGTATATATTCCTCTCGCGAGTAGCGCAGTAGCCGCGGCGGCGGTGATCGAATAGAGCGAAACTCGGTCGGTTCACTGAACGTCCGTTGTTGCTCTGTTCTCCGGCAATATATATATAGCCGCGGAGCTCTGCGCGAATTTCAATGCCAAGGACGAGCAGTAGGCGAATCGATGGAAATCGGCGGAACAATGCTGTGCAAACGAATACTAATTTCGACGGCGGCGGCGGCGGCCACCTCGAGTATTTGTTCAGCCTCGCGATGCTTCTCGCCGCCGCGGCTGTTATAATACTGCACGCGCGCCTCGGCGGCGGTGGCGGCGCGGACGAGTCGGGAGATGGCCTCTATACACACGTCGGAGTATTAATCAGACGCGCGAGAGATCGTGCTTCCGCCTTTCGCCGAGTGTCTCGCGCTTATTATTCTCGTTATTATCGCGATTTTTCTTTTTTAATTTTCCCCTCGCCTACCCGAGAGCTGCGGCTCGACTCAATCTATATAGGCGAAACGCCGCGAGAGCTATCGCTCTTTCGGCCCGCGGAATCCTGCAAATGGAGGAGACGCTCGCGCGCGAGGCGGAGGCCGGTTAAAAAAAGAGAGAGACGCGAAGGAAAAAGGAGCGAAAGAAACGAGTTGTACGAAAGGAGGAAAGGGGCAGCGGCAACCGACGCTCGTTAACGCGCTTCTGCTGCACTGCCCGGAACTTTCGAGTCGAATGGAACACGCGGCTGGTGTATGGAGGAGAGCGAGCGAGCGAGCGAGCGAGAGAGAAAGAGAGAAGTGAGAGGATGGATTCAACGACTGACGGCATTCTCGAGAGGACCGCGCGGCATAAAGTCGCTTATAACGTCCGCGCGACCTCTTCACTTGCCGAGAGAGTGAGAGAGAGATGCTACGTGTGTGCGTTTATTTCGCAACACACAGCGCCGCGAGCTTTTCTCTCTCTCTCTCTCTCTCTCGTTTCTATCTCTCGCTCTCGCTCGCTCTGCAGGCCGCTTTGTATTATTATAGCCGCGCGCGTCTTGGCCCTCTCTCTCTCCCTCTCGCGCGCTCTCTCTCTCTCTCTCTCTCTCTCTCTCTCTCTCTCTCTACGTGCAGCGCAGCAGCAGCAGCAGCAGCGACGACGACGACGACGACGCGGACTCTGCGGGGATGTGGATCGATATTATACGGGCTTAGAATTAGTCGCGAGAAAGCGCCCCGCGCGCTTTTGTTTTATTCGAGGGGAGTGAGAGAGAGGGTTGCCGCTGCTTTTTCGAGGCGAGTTGCGCGCGCGCGACACCGCCGCCTATATGCGCTGCACTCATTCCCGATACACATATAATACGAAGGTCGGCGCTTTCGATAAATATTGACTCTTCTGGCGTGCATATGTTAAATTCTAATTGACACGCGCGCGCGCACGCACTCGCGAGGACGGATCTTAATATCGACTCTTGGTGCTCTCTCGTCTGCTGTACACACATTACATATAGGTGCAGTATACACATATTATCGGAGGCGTGTGTATATTATAGGAATTACAGGCGGTCGACGATTTCGAATAGTTATTACATAATGTTAATGCGCCTAGGCTGTAATAATTATGAGGACATTCCCGCGCTATAAGCGATATTTAATTCAAACGCAAATTTAACGACAGGCTTTAAAGAGAAACTGCCTTTTTAATTGGGATTGTTAAGGACGCGATGAATTTAAGCTGCGGCGCCGCGCGCGCAGTTTTCTTCTCGTCGCGCATTTTAAAATGTATAATCCGCCCCCCCCCCTTCCCGCTCTACCTCCCCCGCCCCTCCCCCGGGTTACGGCAGCCGTGAACTTGATTATGATAATCCGAGAATTTCAACGGAAATGTGTAAACTAATTGCTGCACTGATTTAATATCCAAAGTTTGCCGATGGCGCTTGTTCGCGTATAAATATTGACGATTACCCGGCGGTGTAATATTTGAACTTTACTATGACATTCGCTCTAAATATTAATAAGCGATATATACGTATAATGTATATACAGAGCTGCGATTCTGTATTCGATCGCGATTCCCGGCGCGTTTATCAATTTGTAACCTCTTTCATTTATAGAGAAAGTCAACAATTTTCGTGGATTTAACGCGTTTATTAAACGAAAGCGTTTTCCATCAAAATAATCGATATGAATAAAGCGGGCATTCAAACTTTTTAATTATCATTGTGTTTCCTCGATTATTGGCATTCATTATACGAAATTAAATTATAATTGAATTTTTATCTTTAACGACATAATAACGTAATATCCGAGCACGTGTCATGTTTTTATAATTTTAAAATTGCCCAACAATACTTTTGTTCGAATAATTGATCGTCGCTTGCTGCTTTCCGATAAAATATTTTTAACCACCCAAACTCTCTCTCTCTCTCTCTCTCTCTCTCTGGCCAAATAATGTTGTCTAAAATTGTAAAAAATTTAATTTTGCTGAAAATAAATTGATCATCGGTATAAAAAAACGCTTGCTTTTCTTCTGTTTGCAGCATACTGGCCGCGCGGTGACAGCGCGGCGTCCTCGCTGTTCGGCGGAATGCCAGCCGGTTACGGTCTCGGGCCTCACCATCTGCCCTCGGCGTACGCGATACTGGGTCGCGGAGCCGGGGGCCACGGTGGGGGTCCGGGCGGCTTCGGCGCAGGCCCCTCGGCAGGCTCGGCGGGCCCACCGCCGCCACCTTACTCGCACGGGAGCCTCGGCTCGCTGGGCGTCGCTGCCAGCCAAGCTGCCAGTCTCGGCATCAATTCTGCCTGGTGGACAATGGCCTGCACGCATCTCGCCACCCAGGATTATCTCGCGAGGCTCCAGGGCGCCGCGGCTGGACTGCCAGGATTTCCGCCGGGCACCGAGAGCCTCTTGCCACCCTATCCGCCGGCGTTGCTCAATCAACCCTCGCCCTCGCATACTTCGCACAAGTCGAGCAAGTGTAAGTGTCCTGAGTTTTGCTCACTTTTTCTTCTATTCGTTTCTCGTCGTCGTGTCGATTGGCGCAATGCTTCTTTCGCCCGTGCTGTAAGTCCCGAAAAAAGAAGTGTAACAAATTTTCGAAACTCATCCAAAGTCATTCGGATTACGCTTATCAACGCGCCGACATTCTTAAAGAAAGCGATTTTGAATTAGGTTACCTTGACAGCCGTAAATAATTCGAGCTATTAACATTTTATTACAAATTGTTAATCAAACCCGCAGACACTCCCCTAAGGATGTGCAATTTTAGTAGTATATCGCCGTATATACTTCGAGTTTGTAAGAGAAACTTTGGTCAAATGTAAAAAGTTTAAAAATAAAACTTTTCCGAGGTGATTTTCAATAGAATACGGGGTTTCGAAAATGTAAGCAATACGCACACTTGTACACTTTCAACTGTGAGCGTTCTTCAATGGAACTTTTTTTTCGACGTCATTTAATACGTGAAACGTCGGATATATCAGAAAAGTTATCGACGTTTTGATTGTTGAAGTACGAGCAGAGCTTTGCTAATAATTCATTCATATCTTGCGCCATTCATGGACAATGTAAATCGAAAACTTGGAAACGCCGTTCAATTTAAATGCGATAAGCTATCGAATTTTCGTTAATTGAATATTTAACGCAATCAAAACGACATTATGGTCTCATCGATATTTGAACCACGATCAAGGTTGACGATAATTCTAACGTTTCTCTCTTCGCTCTCCAGCAAAGTCAAGCAAAAGTCACAAAGTGTCGAATAGTTCGAGCTCGAGTCACTCCAGTGTAGCGGCTCACGTCACGAGTCAGCAGCAACAGCAGGCTCAGCAGCAAGCTCAACAAGCACAGCAACAGCAGCAGCAGCAGCAGCAGCAACAGCAGCAGTCATCCTCAAGTTCGCATCACAATACCAGTAGCTCATTAACGAGTACCGGTCAGTCGTCCAATTCACAGCCAAACGTCGTCAGGTAAGCTCGTCCACACCTCGCGACACGACTTTTACGACAATGCCCATCATAAGAGAATACGTCGCACTAAACTGATTTTCTCTCTCTCTTTCTCTCTGTCTCTCCCAAATCTCTTCTCACTCTCAAACGCCGCTCATACTTACGCACACTGTAGCCCCGCTAAGGACACAAGGTGACGATCGTTATATGCGATTTTTTTTCTCGATGTTAACCTCCTGAATGCGTATAGTTCTTTAGAGTTGATCCTCGTAGGCAGCCCCGTAGTGATGCGTTTAATTTTAACTTGAGAACTAACGCATTGTCTTTTGTACAGCGATCCGAGCAGCATATTGGGAGGCGTGAGGCTGCCCCCGGACACGGAGATCATCAAGTATACGTCGAGCATAGTCGGACCGAAGGTTCCCGGTACGACGAACCGCGGCAGAAAGAAGACGATATCTCTTGACTCGCCCTCGGTCAGTGTGCACGCACCTGGCGCTCCGGGCCTCTCGTCGCATCAGAGCAATAGCGCCGCCGCCACCGCGGCCGCGCTCATGATGGAACCCACGAGCAAATACAATCGTTCGAGGGTGAGTTGCAAAGCTGTTATTCCATCGTCGAGTATAGAATCAGTAGCAGAGCGAAAGAAGAATATTTTTCTTGTTTTCATTATATTTTATGATTTTGTTTAAGCTACCTTATCACGAATGCTGCATTGCGCTTTAACGATGTTTTCTTTTGTTTCCGAATAAAAATTATAGTATAACAACCATCGATTGCAGAACGACAGTGGTAACGAGTACAGAGACTCAGTCGACCGGGTGGAAGTGATTAAACTGCCCGCGCATTCGACCAACGGCTCGCTACTCTCGGCGCCACCGACTTATACGACGAGTAACTCGGCCGACGCGGATGCGCCGCTCAATCTGTCTCTCAAACCCTCCACGGCGAGCAGCGGATCGCCTATCACTGGCAGCCAACCGCTTAGCCAGCTCAGCAATCTCAGTCAGTCGTTACTCGCGTCCGACAGAACCTGTGAGTATCAACGTCGTGAACGTCTTTTCATTTGGACATTAGGATCACAGATTATTGTCTTGGATTCTGCTCTCTCTTGTTTACGCAATTGTTTACGCAATTTTATCTTTCTCCCACTATTTCTATCCTTTTAATTTTTCAATGATTACCATACCACCAGTAAACAGAGGAATACACAAACACACGTTTAACGAAGATGACAACGTTTCAGCACGTCGTAAGCCTGGGCCGAAACCTAGGCGCGTACCCCAGAACTCGGTACCTGTACCAGCGAGTCCGAATCCCTCGTTGGCGCAGCTGTTTGCGGCGGCAGACTCACCTCAGAGGCCCAGCAGTGGTAGCGAGGAGAGCGAGAGCGCAGCTGGCAATGCGACTCATCACAAGGATCGTCCGCGCAACCTTGGCCGCGGTGTCTCCAAACCCAAGAAAAATACTGTCGCCTCACTTCTCGCACAAAGCAGAGCACTGGGCATCAAGCCTACGCCTGCACTCGATCCTAACGTGCCACTCTCGCACCAAGTCTCGCTGCTGAGGTCGAATATACTCGCGGCGCAGCTGCATGCGTCGACACTCAGTCATCACGACGATAAGCATCAGGTGAGGGATTCGTTGTACTTCACTGTGAATTTGATGTTCAATGACCCGTCTAAAATAATGTATACAGTATGCTTTACAGCGCTCATTGCAGGAGAAAATGAAAAACAAGTTGCTAGAGGCTTCGGGCGAGGAGAGCAATATGGACGTGACGAGTGAGAGCGGAAGCAATACCGACGTTTTAAGCGATACTGACGACGACAATGCTGACGGCACGTCGAGTGCAAAGAAGCGCAAGATGAACCACAGCGACAAGGACCTGCAACTGCCGCTCGAACGTGGCTGGAAGCGGGAAACCGTTATCAAAGGTCTCGGCAAGACCGGTATTATTAAGGGCGATGTCTCTTACTACAGTCCATGTGGCAAAATCTTTAGGAGCAGCTCAGAACTGCTAAAGGTTCGTTTTTATACTGATTTTTTCATTTAAGTTTACATTACATAAAATAGAAAACATAATGATAAATATATTTCGGTTAGTTCTTGGAGATGCAAAACCCCGCAGAGCTGACAACTGCAAACTTCTCGTTCTCATCCCGACCATTGGTAGGTGAATTTCTGCAACCAACAATGGGCCTTGCGGAGGCCGAATTCGTAAGATTAGGCGCTCAGGAAGTGGCAAGAAGGCTTGAAGAACTCAGAGCAGCTGGCGGCTTTCGTGACATAAGAATTAACAATCAGTATGAGAGAGATAAACTGGCTTACGCCAAGAAGCTTGCCAAAGAGGAAGCACAACGACATAAAGAACAAGCCAGGTATATGGGAAACTAAGTCATTTAATGCTGTATTGTTTTATTACTCAAAGTATCTTGGACAGAATAATTTTTGATATTTAAAAATATTTTAACGTTGCAATGTGCCTTTTCAGATTGATAAAGGAGCAGGAGAAAAATGAAAGACAGGAGGCTGTGAGAAGGGAACGGGAACTTCGAAATCAGCAGCTACTCGAGGTGAGTGTTCAGTCACTAAGCTCTTCTACTTTGTTTTAATCTCGTTGTTTCATTCATTGAAAATCTACTCTCTTTTCTATTTGGGATACCTTCGTTTTTTGTATTTTTATCCACTTGTCGTGCGTGTCGCATGCTCTTTGTGTGTATCGTATTATACATATTATTACGTATCGATTATGTCGATTGACATTCGTATTACTATTATTATATAAATATATATAGGTTTTGATTTTGTACATTCTTTTTCACTCATAGGCTTATATATATTTATATATATTTACATTTATATATTTTATATAGAAAATTACTCTTACTCGTTATCCTTGAACCCTGAACCATGAGCCCCTAAATTATCCAGTACACTATAAACACCAGCCAACGATAATTCGCTAGCGATAGTGACAGGAGAGCCCAGCATGAAAAATTTTTGTTGATTTTTGTTTTTTGAAGATACTTGACTATTTTCTTTTATACAAACTGATTTTCGTTTATAGACACGGTTTATTTTCGTCATTGTACAAAAATTGATTTCAAATGATGTTTTACGCGAACTTTACCTTCTATTAACAAATAGCCAAATGCACTATGATTTTTATTTCGCGAAAAATATAATTAAAAATTTTGTTCACTTACTTTTTTTGTCCGTTTGCATTCTCATGCAATCTGTCGATCGTTTAGAAGCATCGATTGTAGTCTTTTGGCTAAGCTGAACAATGAAAGCTTCCAATGCAAGAGAGAGAAATCGTCTAGTTCAGATTAACTCCTTCACCAATGATCAAATTGAACAAAACTTACTCACTAACTAACATCACTATATAGTTGGCTACAGACATGTCCTACCGCACCTTAACTGCCTAATCATATCAATGCCTATACACACGCACAATAAAAACCACAGAAAAATCACGCCTTCATCGAGCACATCACCAACGATAAAGCCTATACTCTATATCAAACTACCAAAATCATCACCACAATCGTGCATTACAGAACAAACACAGTTCTAAGATATAGACAATATCTGTATTCCTATGTCAAACTAGAGAGTAAAGCCAAATCATAGCTCTATATACACAAAGTAAGGGCGAAAATAGAAAAGAAGCTTAATAGGATACTAGTGAGATCCCGAGAGAATCTCAAAACTTAGAATCCTAGAGCCGGGTTGACTATAAACAAAAAAAAAAGAACACAGCTAAAAGTAGAGTTTAGAAATACAAAAAAAGTGGACTGACGTGCGACCTGGTGCGCCGGTCGATGCCATAACAGGGTCGTAAGCGGCTCGCGTTCACGATCAAACAGAAGATGAAGATCATACAAGAGATCGAGCGCGGCAAAAGCAAGAGCGACGTGGCGCGTGAGCTTGGACTCGCCAGCAGCACCGTCGCCACCATCTGGAAGAACCGCGAGAGCATCGCTGAGAGCTGGCGCAACCGCGACATGATGCACTCAGAGCTCGACGTCGAGACTGCTAAGAAGATCATTTCCCAGGCACCCGTCAATGCACATCATCATCATCATCACCACCACCACATTATGCAGCCGCTACCCCTCGTCTCCACCCAACAACAACAACAACAGCAACAACAACAACAACAACAACAACAACAACAACAACAGCAGCAGCAGCAGCAGCAACAGCAACAGCCGAGTCAGCAACAGACACCGGCAGCGCTAACGACACCCATGACCCTGACGACGACGAAGCTGAGCACGACCTCGGCTAGCGAGCCGAGCGTCGTGCCCTCGGCCCACCAGCCGGACCACCTGCAACAGGCCCAGAGCCAGACGCAAAGTCAGGAACTGCTGGAGGTAAGATCCACCACAACCATCACCACCACTACCACCGACTCTCCGAGATCCAGAACAGAACCAATAATAAACAGACAATTAGACTCGTTCTTTCTCTCGTTCCTAATCTTATCTGTCCATCTCCCCCCCCCCTCTTTCTTTGGCTCTCTATCTATCATTACCAACTCTCACCGTGATCCATCGATTCCCCTCGTGAGTCTATCTGAATACATATGATATTTTTACACACTCATGAGTATTATGCGCCAAGCATAATGAAAACGAAACATTTTACACGGAGACACTCGAAACACTCACATACTTAAATATGGAATATATATACTGTTATACACTGTCAGAGCGACATCGACAGCAGACTTCTCTCTGAGAGATAATTAATGCCGAAAGCAGACGATTATGGTCGACGCCGGCAGAACTGTGTACTCAAACGTTGTGATCTAGATATTAGAAAGATACATACTGTGTCCTTGACCTTATGTATCTTAATCATTGCATGAAATTAGGAAAGCTTATATTTGACTATGATTTATTCTCTGATACGACTATGATTATTATTCGTTATGATGATTTATTTATATGATTATCGTTATCATTATGACTAGACGAACGAGCACGAGTCGGATGAGTTTTCAGTGTGGTGAAGACTTGATGCCGCGCTCTCGCGGTTTGTGCTACTTCCTTAGTTCATTTTATACCTCTTTTTTCTGTTTCGTTTAGTTGATTTAGATGTTGAGTTTTATTTGTACAAGCTTATGTAGAAAAGTGAGATGACGTGTATCAAAAATCGGCTAGATAAAAAAACGTACGTTACAGTTGACGAGGGCTCATCGATATTGTGCTCTACAGACGTCGATGAGCCCTCCACTAGCCAATTGCTTGCTATACCGAATAATAGCGATGATGATCGATAAGATACATCGAATCTTCGACGAAGCGACAAATACACTCTGAAAAGCGTTGTCAAAATAGGTGTACCTCGCCGTTTTGCTTTTCGCTCTGATTCCGTAAATGTAGATGCGATGATCGCTAATCAGTAGTAAGCCGTGGATGAGAATCCTGCCAAAAGCAAAATGACGTTGAAATGAAAAAAAAAATCCTTCAACGACCAAGAAGACTTCGCTAGAAGAGCTCCGAAGAATCTCTGAATGTGGACACTGAGAAAACAAAGATTTACGAGAGTCTCTCGATTGGCGAGACAAAAAAGAAATTAAGAGTGATAATCAAATGAAATATGAATTAAAGATGAATTGAATAATAGATATTAGGCACGTTAGACACTATATAGAGGCTGACGTAAACGTAGGTGCGATATAAAACTGCCGCAATACTATCCTGTGCCTAGCTTCTCCTGTCACTATGTATAACAGCTAGCTGTATAATCACACGGCATGCCAAGTTTAGTATTTTATATAAATATATATTTGATTATCTATTTATCGTAAATACATCGGTAAGCGGATCAATATATTAGAGTATCAATGCGTGTATACATTTTTCTCATTTTATTTATTCTGTCTTTTTCCTATATAAAATAATTATTACTTTTTCAATGTACGATTCGTATTTTGTATTACAACTATATACAGATTTTGTAACTTTTCGAACTCGCATTTATATATATCCACAATGTTTTTTACGTCAATCATTTATAGATCGTTAAGATTGCGAATTCCCTTTTTTAAATTGTATAAATATTCTTTATTAACGTCTTTTTTATACATTTGTAAATTTTTATACGATAACTTTTGTGTAAAAGCTTTAATTATTACTATAATTATTATTATTATTGCTACAATTATTATTATTAGTATAGAGATTCAAGAAAATCGTAATATTACTCTTATTATTACATTATTATTGTAATTATGCGTATATACTTGCTAATTGAATCATTATGCTTCGCTCTTGCTTGCGGGCTTTTATACATATTTTCATGCTTGTTGCTTTGTTGATTATTTTAACACATTTTTTTGTATACTTTTCGGGTTTAATGGTATATGGTATTACTTGTTGGTGTTGGTTTTTCATGTGCTTTATGTCACATCTACATAATCATTATGTTGTGTACATTGAATTTGGAAGTTTACTTTTCAGTTTTATCATAACAGCAGTTTATTATTTTGAGCTCGATTTATACGATTTCTGCTCTCTTCAGCTTAGAATGCTATAATTTTGAATTATAGTAGTGATTTTTTATCTGTTAATTTAATTGTTGAGAGGGAGTGTATCAAATTGTCAGCTGCATGCCTCTTTTTTCTATAGTCATTAGTTCGACGTTCGAAGATATCGCCGCGTTTAAATTATGAACTTATGATTTTCTAGTTCGAAATTCGCGTTTGCACTTATATATTTATATATAGACGATAATATGATGCATAGTACATACTTCCTAGTGTACATATTCGGGAAGCGAATTTTCTTCGTGATAGATCGATTTATTTTATTTTCGTACGAAGAAATTAGACCTTTACTTTGAGACTACTCCCGATCGCGCGATTGCTTTGTGTCTGTAGAAGCATCATACATTAGATTCAGGTCCTGTCGGATACAGGACTCGTAGTACAAAGATCACACTGAATATATCTTAGCATTGTATTAGCAGCATGATATCGAACGTTTGACGATTAAAGAAAATCAGTATAACACGAAAAATATGAAACGAGGAACGATAAGTCAAGAAAAGATACACACAGACACATTTTTCTCGCCGTACTAAAAAATATTATAACATACGAATTTGCCTTGATCATATATAAGACACGCCGATTTTTTTTTTATTAAATTTAATACCAAATATCTGTGCTCAATTATGGCAAGTATGAACGAAGTAGACTGTTTATCTCAATGTTTCTATTATAATCTTTGATACTCATTTATTATAAATATATATTTTTTCGTATATTTTCAATTTTATAATATATATAATATGTATATTACGTATATTGACTGTCAATGAGTTATGAAATTTTCGTCAATCTCCTTGGTTGTGCTTGCTCTTAATATAGATATATATATAATATATAATATCTAATCCACCCCACCCAACCCGCCCCCGCCCCCCTTAAGAATGCGAATGACGATCGAACTCTGAAATGTGCACAGGCGCGGAAAAAACGCCAGGAGGAGGTCGAGAAGATCCGCATGGAGGAGCAGCAGCGCAAGCAACAGGTAAGCCCTTCGGAATATATATGTGTATTCAAATTTTTCGTGGTCAAAAGAAAAAGCCGGAAAATTCAAATTTTTGTCCTCTCGCTCGTGTTGCAGGAAAGGGAGCTCAAGCGCCAGCAGGCAGTCATACTGAAGGAGCAGGTGAGTTTTGGGGCTATATACGTATATACATATACCTGCAGTATGCGCAGACATATATATATTGCCGCGTGGATATAACCGGGGTTTATCGTCGCTCACTCGAATTATGGTGTGCCGTAGAGAACTAGTTACATATTTACGTGCCATGTACTTTTTGTTTCTACCTCTTCTACTGTCCTACTCTTGTATATCTCTTCATATACGGCTTTTTGTTTATCGTCAAGCGGTAGCTATACGAGAGAGTCGAGAAAGTGCGTCTGCACGTTACCATAAATTTCTTTATACTCTGATGTCTACTGCGTTCGTTGCTGAATGTAATGCATATGCATATATGTACACAGTACGCACACGCACACACACAGCGTGCAGACCGCTTCGCCGCAAGAGTAGAGGAAAATGTCGACTCTACCTAAACGTTTCTCTCCTTTAATATCATTTTTTGTTTTTGTTTGCGTAAGTATTTCTACAGCTTCTGTACTACACTGTCGATTATTCGTAAACAATATATTAAAGTAGACTGTATGAACTTTTGTGTAGTTGTAATTGCGAGTTATTAAGTATAATACACATATCTTCATTCTCTTCGCATTTTTTGTCACATCGAACCATACATCATTTTTCAATTGTAATGCGTGCGTGCGTAGAACCGCGTAAGTTTCTCCCGCGAGAGTTCTCTGTATGCGCTTTTTTCCTCGTGTAAACGCGCGCGCGAACTAAAAATACAGAGAGAACGATGAGCGAGCAATGCAAGCCCACGAGTCGAAAGATCGAAAGAGAGAAAGAGAATGCCACTAAACGCGAGCTTCGCCATAAAGCCTCGATTACTTAGACTGAATGTAGCGGTGGTTTGAGCACTGGTGGACTGGATGTGTTTTGTGCCGCAGATGTACATGCAGGAGCTCACCAAGCAGCGCGAGATGCTCTACACCGTCGAGCTGGTATGTCTCGTACCTAACTTGATTTAACTACCCTGATTGTCCTGTCTCACACCAACCTATACTCTTGTTGCTTTTACATTATACAATTAATTCAATAACACAAGCATATAACAGCGTTAACGTCTTACGTTACATCTCCGCTAAAAAGAAACTGAATCCCCAAGATCCTCTTGTTTTGTTTTGCTTGCACAAGCTGACGGCTTTCAACATTAACGCTGTGTACATTTTGATTTCGCTCGCGTTTTAACGACCACGACGACACATCCTTTTCTAACCGATTAACATTGCAATCGTAACCACTGAATGTTTCTTCAGAGACTACTTCACCTATACACGCTTGTTTGACAGTCATCGCAACAGTCACTCTCGATTCATTCAAGTATTCGACGATTTTGTAGGGCAAACATTTTATCGCGTAATGCGTATCGATGAGCGATACTTTGAAAATTCAAAAAATCATCAATTAACGCCGTGGGTCGGATCAGTAACCGCGTAACAGAGCTCTCCTATTATCTTTACACGTAACGATCCCATATCTCTCGCTCTCCGGCGAATAACTACCGATAAATCCGTAAAAAAAAAGTTTTACTCTCGCGCGAGCTCGGTTGAAAGATACGTCATGGCTCGGCTTTCGAGAAACGAGAGCCGAAAATCATGGCCGAAACACAATACGTGTTCTGCCAATTTTTTTTTTTTTTCCCCATATACAAAGGATAGATTCATTATTCTCTTTTTCGCCTGCAACGCAGAAATCATCTAAATAATCTAGTAATTATCGTAGTTTTAAAACTTTGAAGTGTCTTTTATGAATAAACGGAGTTGAGTATTATACATCCTGTGGTTTTGTGGTTGAAGCATGACAGAACGACGACAGAGTGCCACTTATTCTATTACTTTCGTCACGTCTTTTCTGTATTATTATTATTCTTTTTTTTTTCACCATCACCATCACAGTCGTCATCATCATCGACTACTCTATTTTTATCGAAGAGAAACGAAATCTCGTGCGCGACACTGATCGATTATTTTGATAAAACAGGAGAGAGAAAGAAGACGACAGCACATGGCTTTGATCCGCGCGCTGGAGAACCGTCGCAAGATGGAGGAGAGGGAGAAAAAACGATTGGAGGCCAGAGCCGAGAGAATCGCATCGAAGGAGAGGAGAGCCGAGCAGAGGAGGATCGAGCTTGAACTCGTGGAGCAGATCAGAAAGCCCGTGGAGGACATGGAACTTACCGACCACAAGCCCCTGCCCGACATCAAGAGAATGTCCGGTCTGAAGCTGCCCGGGCAGGCCTTCGCCGATATCGTTATGGTTTTCGAATTTTTGCACAATTTCGGAGAGACGCTGGGTTTCGGTGAGTTGGACACTTCGAATTCTCGTGTCTCGATAGAAATCCTCTCGATTTTAACTGTTCGCGTTACTCTTGCAGATATGGAGTCTTTGCCAAGCCTGAAGAGCTTGCAAGCGGCTCTTCTGAACGACGAGGAGGCCGAAGAGGAAATGCTCTCAGTAATGACTCATCTCCTCGTGTGCGCCATCGAAGATCCAGGAATACCCCAGCCAGCTCGGCACACGACAGGTTTAGGACAAAGCTTGCGTCAGGCTGATATCACCCACGCGAATATCAGTGAGGTTTTGCGCATCTACCTCTACGCCAATGCCACAGGCGAAGTGAAAGCTCTGACCGGCGTATGCCTCGAGCGAGAACGTGACAAGCGTTTCGCGGATCATCACCAGAATGGCGGTGACAACGCGCTCAACTGCTCGAGCAAGAACGCACAGTTCTACGAGCATCTGCACAACAACGAGACTTGGCGTATGTCCGAGCGACTGCGCGACAAGCCCTTCCTCGCACTCAACCCCACGCACAAGGCGCAGATGCTTGCGTTCCTCTGCAACGAGCTACTGCAGAACAAAGCTGTCCTGAGGCAGATCGAGCAAAGCCTCGAAAATGTTGCGCAACTGAAGAAGGAGAGATTCTTGCTCGACACGAAGATTCGGAAACTCAGGCAATTGCACAGCAGGAAGGTGCGCATGGAAGCGGTTGGAGTCATCGTTAATAAGACTGGGGATAATGTTACGGTTGAGAAGAAGGAGGTAGACGGGGAGGAAAGTTGTAATACCAATTCTAGTGCTGTGGGCACGACGCCGACACCAGAAGATTCACATCATCACGAGGAGGAGACTCACGAAGACGATCATGAAATGTCGGAGAACGAAAGTGAAGGCACTCAGCCTGAGGAGGTTAGCTATGCATTTCATTAATTTTGTCAGGTAGCGCGTATTATTTGTATTTATATTTTTCCTTTTTTTTTCATTTTAGGAAGAAGATAAGAATTTATCAGGTGAAGAATTGGGCAAGAAGCTTGACAAACTCCTTAAACAATCTGAGGAGCAGTTACAAAAATTGAATAGCTCATCAAAAGAATTGCGCGCCCATATATTCGGCCAAGATAGATTCTGGAGACGGTATTGGGAACTACCTTGTGCTGGAGGCATCTACGTAGAGGCGATGGAAAGCGCCGAACCTGAGGTACTCAGCGTACAGGCCGAGCTTGATGAAAAGTACAAAGACAGACCCGTTGAGGAAGAGATCGAGACAAAACCAGAGATCAAGGAAGAGGAAGATAAAACAGGCACAGAGAACCGAGAAAACGAGACTCCAAACGAACCCAAGGAAGATAAGAAAGTGAATGCGCACAACGAAGATGTAGAGATGAAAGAGGTTGATGAGAAAGATAAAAAGAAAAAGAAGAGCGAGGATGATGAAGAGCAAGTCACAAGCAATGACAAAAAAGAAGTAAATCATTGCAATTCAGAGGAATCGAAAAATTCTATTGCTGAAGTTAAATCAGAAGTTGACGTCGAAGTAAAGAATAGTTCTAAGGTAGATGAGACAAAACAGGAGGGAGAGGTTACTAAAATGGAAGTGGATGTCAAGACTGAAGAAAATAAGAAGCAAGAGAATGGTACTGATGAAGAGATTATCAAACCTGCAATTAAGATGGAAGACAAAATTGTTGAGACAATAGCCAATGGTGATAAATTTAATCATGTCAATAATCTACACAATGGCAAGGATTTGAATGGCAGCTATCTTTCAGGTAAAAAACATTAATTTTACATTCGGGAACGTTTAATACTTACATAAAATATTCATAAATTAATTTAATTTACAGAAATCAGTTGTACTGAAACAAATTGGTTTTCGATTCTTCCTCGAGAAACATGTGACACGCCTGGTTCTAGTACAAAACAAATTTTTGGAATTGCAGACTCTACAGAACTTAAAATCCCAATATTTCCACCGCCAGCTAGTCCGAATTATGATAGGTGTGATAGTCCAGCGCCCCTTATTCTCACTCAGGATGAAGCTACCCAATTAGAATATCTTAAAATTCACGGCTTACCACCACCAGGTGAAGCTAAACCGGTTCCAAAAGGTAATGTATTGATACTTATTATTTTTAAATCAAACATCTATGTTATATAACTTTTGCTTACGTGAATTAATCAATGAATTAGATTTACGACATGGTTGGTGGAGGATAAAAGACATAGACACCTTCCAAGAACTGTTGGAACACTTGCACTCTCGTGGCGTTCGAGAAAAGGAGCTCAAACGTACAACTTGGGCTATCATGGAATCCTTCCTCGCGGTAACGGGCAAGATTCACGTAGATCCTGGTAATGTGACGGCTACCGACATGTCAGATGGCGAAGAGGACAAAGGTCCATTTTCCATTCCGAAATCTGACGACCCTGAAGATTGGAGTGAACAAGTTGCAGCACGAGTTGATGCTCAACTTTTAGAGCAGGTGGAAGCACTTGAGGATAAGGTTGCCAACGCAAGTATGCAAGTTAAAGGTTGGAAACTACCACCTAGAGCTGGTACTGAGGAAGCTGAAGAGCTCGAAAAACTGCACGAAATGGAACAAGTTAGCGCCGTCGAACAAGCACGTCAGAGGTTATTGTCTCTTGAGGCAGCTATCGAGAGGAGATATCTCAAGCCGCCACTCGGTGTTTGGTAAAATATTTTTCGCATATAATATTATTAACGTGTATGTATAGAAACTAAATTTGTATATGCATTTTCAGTACGGGCGATCCAAATTTAGCAGCATTGAAAGCCGAACAAGCAGCTGCTGCTGCAAACACTAGTGCAAATTCGTCAACTGACGGAGGCTCAAGTGGAAGTCCGCCCGAGGAGACAACTCCACGAGGTCTTAATAATTGGCGCGAAGCCACCGCTAGAGCTCATACTTCTGCACAGCTCGCCATGGCGTTGTACATGCTCGAGGCCAGCATCGCTTGGGACAAGAGCATCATGAAGGCTGTGAGTCTTAAGAATCCAGCTAGAAAGTCGGTCTGCGTCAAGCTACGAAATCGCAGCGTCTCACTCAAATCTGCTACTCAAAACAAACAGCTAATGTCTTCTACTCAGGCCTCTGTGGGTATTTGCACTAACTTACTAACCAACTTTCTATGCTTCCTGTCTTTCACAATCCTTACGTCCACAACCCTATCCACCAACATTTCAAGTTATTTCACTTTTAAACGCACTGTTTTATGTACGTCAAATGATACGTCAAAAGTTTGTTTCCTGCTTCTAAGTGGCATCATTTAGATGCAATATCATTTTTTTGGAACTGTTTGTCTACTTTTTTCTGCAAAGTAGTTCAAATGATAATTGTCAGAGCACCATTTTTGTATCCTTGATTCTCAGTCCTTCTACTTTTCCCACATTTTGAGGAAGAACTTCAAACAATTTCTGAAATTTACGGGTAATACGAAATGAAAAATTATATTTTGCAATAGTATTTTTCGCGATTTGAGTATTAAAATGGAGTTTCTTACAATTTGGGTAAAAAAAGTAAATTTTTTTTCCATTACTGCTACACAGTTGATTGAGTCGTCGATTTTTAAGCTATGACGCTTGATGCTTTGAAATAATATTTATTGTACTTTTGTATGTTAAAAAGCAGCAGAAAGTTTTGATTGTTTTTAATTTATCCCTTGCTTTGTTTTATTACCTTGGTGCGAATCAAGGATTTTTTAAACTTATATGGATAGCATGGCTATTACCTACAATAATTTTTTTGTTTTACTTATTAGCCTGTTTGCACTGTACATGCTCAATTTGCCCAGCAATGATCAATTGATTATAGTTTATTTACTGAGCAGTGTTTATGTAACCTACGTACTAATCCACTTCCTTGCTTGTTGCAATCCTTTATTGTTCACAAATATTTTTTATAAATTATATTTTATGTTGCTAAATGGTGCATGTTTATATAAATAAAATGTTCAAACTTAAAGTGTATACGAAAAATGAGACGAAGTAAATTTTTTACTTCAAATTAATTTTTTGCTGCTTTTTTCACTAACTCACCATTGATAAATTGTATAAATGGCGTAATACATTATAATTGGCTTCATCTTATTTTTCTAAGTTTCAAAAAAGGTTAATGTTATAAAACATTATCCTATCAAAAGCTGCATTTAGCAAATAAATATAAATATTGTAAAGAATATATACTTCAACATATAGTGTATTTTGTTTCAGAACTGCCAATTTTGTCACAGTGGTGACAACGAGGATAAGCTGCTGCTCTGTGACGGCTGTGATCGCGGCTATCATACTTATTGTTTCCGTCCAAAAATGGAAAACATTCCTGATGGTGATTGGTTAGTATTTTGGATTAGATAATTGTTTTTTTTTTACTCTTCATCTCGTAATCTTATATGATTCCCTTTCATTTTTAGGTACTGCCACGAATGTATGAATAAGGCTACAGGAGAGAGAAACTGTTTAGTCTGCGGCAAACGAGTTGGTAAAAATCTGGTTTTATGCGAGCTCTGTCCTAGAGCTTATCATACTGACTGCCATAATCCTGTAATGCCAAAGGTATGTTTTTTAGTTCTATTATTCTTATATGCAATTTATTCGTCGCTTTTTTTATAATTAATAAATGCACTTTAGATGCCCAGAGGAAAATGGTACTGCTCGAATTGTCACAGTAAACAACCAAAGAAGAGAAATAGCAGCCGGAGAAGTCACAAAGGAGAAAAGGGAGAAAAGGGAGAAAAGGGTGAGAAAGGAGAAAAAGAAGAAAAAGCAGAAGAAGGAAAGGAGAAGAAAGAAAAAGCAGGAAAAGGAGATAAAGGAGATAAAGGAGAAAAAGGAGGAGTCACTCGAGACAGTGAATGTTCTGATCATCCACCAGCTAGGTGATTACGTTAAAGCAAAACAAATGTGTCGGCTCGTTGGTCCAACGTGTTTTATTTACAAGGTTTACCATTGCGAATTACAAAATAAAATCCTAATCACTAATAGAAATCAGAAAGATGACACACATGCACTTATACATTCACGTAAACATAAATGTCAATGACCGTGTAAAAAAAAGAGAAAAAACGAAAATTTCAAATAACACATAAATTCATTTGCGATTATGTTAAGCAATAAGCTCGCCAAACGAGGACGGATAAACGAATTGATGTTGAGTTATTTTATGTTAATTCATTAGTTTTTTAATTGAAAAAAGGGGTATGCCTCATGGTGAATGACGCTTATAGGTATACCCTTATATAAGTAGTTTTTAGTTCTATGAGCTACAATTGTGTAATGTTGGTCAGTTCGGCCACACTGACCAGCAGACATAGATTTTTATTATTTCATTAAGTAGACACCCAGAAGCTTTTAGAAGCTGGTACATTGTGTTGAAAAAGAGTGATTTATGGTAACTCATGTGTTGTTTTGCGCCGCAGTCCAACGCCATCGACAACCTCGAACACACATGTAGAGGATGTCAGTTCGTCGGAACCGCCGACGCCGACTGCCTCACCGAGGAAAGAGGGAAATGCTGGTAAAACACTTACGAAGAAACAACAGCGAGAGCTTGCACCTTGTAAAATTCTCCTAGAACAGTTAGAACAACAAGACGAAGCATGGCCCTTCCTTTTGCCCGTTAACACCAAACAATTTCCGACGTACAAGAAAATCATAAAAACCCCCATGGATCTCAGTACAATCAAGAAGAAGTTGCAGGATTGTGTGTAAGTTAAAGTTCTTGACAAAACCATCTTGTAATATTATAAAAATATACACTGTTAATTACATCTCATTACTTGACGAACTTCACGACCTGATTAAAAGTTTATTATTGATGCTTAATAAAATTTATTTTTTTAAGATATGTTAAAACAAGACTTGATTTCAACGTTGCAACATCTATCGCTTGCATTATAATTTACGCTTCAAAAAATGTCTGCATCGTTTAGGTTTAGTTATAATAACCTTTTAATCAAGAGAAATCCATTAACAAAGTATTTCGTTGTTTTAGATATAAATCTCGAGATGATTTTTGCGCCGACGTTAGGCAAATGTTTATAAATTGCGAAGTCTTCAATGAAGACGACAGCCCTGTCGGTAAAGCCGGTCATGGGATGCGCAACTTCTTCGAGACGCGCTGGACTGAAATAACAGGAGCTCCTCCGCCGCCTCATCCACAAACACACAGCTGAGGATCGGCTCGAGTTCGTAGCGGCTGCAATAGTTTTGCACATTTTTACTATTAAGTAAATTAACAAAATATGGCTACGTTTGTAAAAAGAGGCCGATAATAGACGTGATGATCGTAGCGTAATTCTCGCGTTGATCGCGTTCTAGCGATCCCACATTCATTCTTCGTTTGCCAATCAAAAGCACCCACTGCTCACGTCTTCATTCACTCTCAAACTTCTATCCGGCCTAATATTCTTGACACTCGAATGATTTTGCCACATTAAGTCGGTGTTTGTTGCTTTCTTTAAATCGACAAGTATTTCCCAAATACTCACCAGCTTTCATCCAATGCATTCTATAATCAATGTTTTCTCTTTACGGTATTTGAAATAAAGGTTTTTGAGTTTTAGTTTTGTTTCATTGTTAAATATAACTCATTTTTAAGGCAAAGTAAGTCAAAAACTTAATGGGACTGAAGCTGCTTATACTTTAAAACAGCGATCCAAAGAAACTGTTTATTGCAGAGATTTCGAGGTTTCTTTTTTGAATTATCGGCAGGCACCAGGTTTTACTTTAACTTTTACTTTTTTTTTAGTCTTGAACAAATCGTAATAAGAATCGGTCGATGTACTTATACGAAAACAGTTTTGCCTAAGCGAATCCAAATCGATTTGCGAAATTGTATTATATAGGCTTAATAATTACAGAGTCATTGGCGAAAAAGATATTTTGCAAAGTAACGAATGTGAGATAAAAAGAGATAGAGATATATTATATATTAAAGGTATATACAAATGAATAAATAATTATTATATATAAAATGTAAAGATATGCATTCAAAAGCTATACATACACAATATACGTATTTACATTATTCAGATGAAGCAAACGGATCGTATCTGAATCGAAATAGCAATTTTGAAGCAAATTAAATGCCATTCCAGAATTTCGTTCGTGTACCTTTCCATTTGCACGTTCGAACAGTCCTGCGACGAACCTCGGATTGAGACCGAGTGTACATAGTGAAAGTAATGAAAAGCCAGAGGTTTTATAAAACAAGAAAAGCGAGAGAGAATGATTCGAGTTATCATTAATTATCAGTATTTTAAGATTTAAATTAAACAAAGCTGCACTCTGCGTAATGTGGAAACAAAAAATAAAAAAAAAGATGTGTGTACTTTGCAAACAAGAGTTTGAAGGTTAATGTGGAACTTGACGAGTTCGAATGTATATAAGTATGGCAAAAACCACGTGAGTCGTTTTACGAAGCTTATATAACGATAATAATGATTACAGCCGTGAATGAGTTTTAAATAGAAACTTCGATAATATGGTACTTTTTAATACTGAAATATAAAAAGATGGTAAATGCGCAATTAATAAATGCGATGCTCTGCTTTTCAATGTGTAGTGTACAGTTTTATAAAGAGTTTTTTAAATCCCGTCTGAGCTCGCCGTTTGTCATTAAGGTTCTTAAAAAAGTGGCATTATAAATGTTCTATTTGCGGTGCGGAACCCCTAATCGCATTTTAGATTTCATTGTATAGACTTTCTCCTGTAATGCATATGTCGATATAGGATAAGTTAACAAAGATCGTATACATTTCGCGTAATTAACACAGTTTCGCATAAAAGAAGGAATTGTCCTATAATTCATTGCTCGTTTATTATCTTTTTACTTGAATTTTATTTACCATAATAAAATCGGAGATTTTCATTTTGAATTTTCATCTTGTCTTTATTCCATATCAATACATTTTTATGGCAATGAATAAAAAATAAGTTGCTTTGAAAACGTTCACTTGATAAACAATGACAAGTAAGTTTAGGTTCGTTTTTGAATTAATTCAAACTCGTATGTGATTTGTAAACTTTGTAAAGTTTTTACTATGCAACTTAGTGTTGACTTAAGGTTCTTACGAGATGTTGCGTGAATGGATGAGTTGCATTGTGAGTGCGAGCATTGAAATCGTTGAAATAAATTGTTTTGTATGTAATTGATGTAAATGATTTTCAATTTAACTTGTAATAATGATATGTATAACAACGCTCGTAGGTAATATAAAAGATATTTGCACTCGTAAAAAATATTCAGCCGTCAAAAAATGACAGATGACAAAAAGAAGAAAGGTATTCATTTTCTTGACTTTAGAGTCAACCGATTACTAATTTAATTTTGCAAATAATTATAGTATAGCAATAATTTTGATATACATGGAATAAACTACTTTTTTTTATAATTGCGAGTGAATATTTTGGTTGATAGAGCAAACAATAGACTTAATTAAGTTCTCTTTTATGTAAGTTATTTATTTATCTATTTTGTAAAAGAAAAACAGATATTGAAATTTATTAGTGTCAGTGAGCAGTATTGCGTTAATTCAGAATTTCAAAATGTGAACTTTTGTCTATAAGATACGAACGACACATACACACACTATATATGGGTACTGTAAAGTAAACTTTATACGTACCAATAATAAGAGACGAAAATAATTTTTTAAGAATTCAACTCTTATTTGAAAAAAAAACTAGCTCAGCTATAAATCGTTATTTAACGAATGACGACGCTTTTTATACGAATTTTAATTTTTAATGCGATCTTATGATACATTATATAGTGTAATATTAATGATTATAGCGAAGTCGACCGTATCAATCCTCGATAACGAAATAAAAATAAAAGTAAAGTAACGAAACGAAATGCGCGGGCAAAGAAGCGAAGAATTTAGAGGTATTATGATTGTCTATAGTTTAAACGATGGCTTACATTAGGTAGCCTATCATTGCTATTTAAACAGACTTAATTAATGTATTGCAAATGAATTAATAAAATGTAAGCGAAGCGTGTAAACGAATCATACGACTTGTTTATTATCCTACAACGTTACTTCCATAGCTCATTCCATTCAAATGAATTTCATCGATTGTATCATTTAAGACTAACAAAAATTTTATTTTCTTTTATACAAAAAAAAAACAAAAAAAAATTTTAAGACTACAGAGCTTCAAGTATACGACTAGTACAAGATAAGTGTAATCGTTTCTCGGTTTGAATAAGTAAGTACCATGACGTTGCCATGACCATGAGTAGATAAAGCAGTTAAACATGCGTATACGAAATTCGCACAGCAGCAGCGCAAAATACTCTATATTATCTGCCATAACAGTGACTGTATCGTAAAATATTGCATGTATTTATGTTATTTCAAATTCAATTTAATATTAACAGACCACAGCATTTTTTAAACTATATTTTTAAAATTTTTCAACCGATAGAATTCCAAGATATTTCTTTCACAGAAAAGCAGCGTATAGTTTTTACCTATTTTTACAGACCGACATTTGGTTGGTGAATATTCCCTTCTTTATTTCTGTAATTCTTCTGAGTCACCTGATTTCTAGATACTTAGTATGGAATGGTGAGGTTAAGACCGAATCAACTTTGCCAAACTTTTAAATTTTATTGCATACGATTTCTTTGTAGTTAATGGTGAAATATAGGAAAAGATCATGACGGCTTTGGCTCATCTTCGCAGAGAAGCTCATCGTAAGTTTAATCTGTAATTAATTTTTTTTTTTATTTTGTTCTGACCATAAGTGCAAACTATAATATGAAAACTATTGAATCCAGTTTATTTTTTTTATATTTTCATTTATATGTGTTCTCTGTTTATGTATACTTTATAGGAGTTCGCCAAATTTTAAAAGTATCCCAAGATTTATGCAAGATCTTACAATTATCTATTCGGCTGGAATCCAGTTTTGTACCAAAACGTGTTCTTGTTTTAACTAAAGTTTCAAGGTATCAAATTGAAAAGCTTCAAAATCCTGATCTTGAAGAAAATCATTTGAAAGAAAAGCTGTTGTCAAGAGGTACCAATTATGATGCTATTTTATCTGGATATAATAGAAATAAAGCAATAGAATCAAGAATTGTTGAGACCCTTAAAAACTTGAATATTACGTATCGAGTTAGAGATAGGTAAGATTTGTTAAATAAAAAATATTACTGAAAAAATTTCTTAGTCATTATAAAACTTAAAAATACCAGGTATAACATAGACATTGACAGCATTGTTTGGGCAGATTTAATTGTACCAGTTGGTGGAGACGGCACATTTCTTACAGCTTCCAATTTGATCAATGACAATAATAAGCCCATCGTAGGTATAAATTCAGATCCTGAATTTTCTGAAGGATTTTTGATGCTACCAACAAAATATACAAACAATATACCTGAAGTATTTGAAAAACTCAAGGCAGGAAAGTTTAAATATTTTATGAGGAGTAGAATTAGGACAACGCTCCTTGGGGAGAATGTTTGGGAGATGCCCTTTCATATGCATGACAACACTTCACTTTCAGCAGATAAGAAGTAATTCTGAATTACTGTTTTTGTAAAAGCTCTAATTCTAAAATAGAATAATTTGAGTATGATTCAAATGATTATGTTCTAGATTCTACGTGACTCATCATTTAACTACAAAACCAACAGGAAAACTTCCAAAAGATAGACGATTACCTTGGTTGGCTCTTAATGAAGTAAGTCATACTGTATTGTGCAAACAGAAAGGAAAATTGCTTTTTTCTTATGAATCTAAACAACACTTGTTATCTTGATATTTGCAGTGCTTTTTATGATATGATTACAAGGACATGAGTAAGACCTTTTTGTAATAGAGAAGGTTTTATTGAGGACTATTTATTATTATACAATAGAAAAATAGTAGATTATTTTTATTCCTTAAACATTTCTTAAAATTTTTTCTCATGCAAAAAGTGTCTTTTTCATGTATAAATCATGAAAAGTTTTTTTTCTATCAATCCAATATTATAGATATCTTTGTAACTTGTAAATAGGTTTTCATTGGCGAATCTCTCTCGGCAAGAATAAGTTTGTTACATATCAATTTAGGAAACGAGACATTTCAGAAAGTAAAAAGTTCTGGAATGTGCGTTGCTACCGGAACAGGATCAAGCTCGTGGTACCGAGCTATCAATGCTCTCAATCCGCAATTGATAGAGGATGTTCTAACTATGGCAGGATGCAAAATAATACCTTCTTGTGAAGACATGAAAAAAATTTGTTACGATTTCAATTCAGGACTTCAGTACCCTGCAGGTACTGAGCAAATTCATAGATATTTTCTTTAATTTTTTTTAATCCTACCCGTTTATTATATAAAATAAAAAGTAAAATAAAATATTATAGATGTAATAGACATTTTGGAATTTTTCAGATGAACTTAAACTAAGTTACGTAATTCGCGACATGATTGTTAAGCACGGCTGGCCGATGCCAAAAACTATTCGACCACGAGGCTTTTGCGACAAGTTGACGGTGAAGTCTCAATGTTATGACGGAGGATTAGTCATAGACGGGGGCATTGCTGTCCGTTTTAATGTTGGAACTACGGCGATTCTCGAAACTCGAGAAGAAGACACTTTGCGCAATATTGTTCTTCTCGATTAATGAGCTAAGCATAACATCGGTTTGCAGTAACATTCCTGAAGGACAAGAGCAAAGTTTTCCTCTGAATTTTTCCAGAGTAAGTTTTTGAAATATATTATTTCCAGATTTACACTGATCGACAGTGCACTTTCGTGAATACAATATAGTATATGATTGATTAAAATAGTAATCGTAATATTGTACACGAATTGCTTGTATTTTTTTAGACATTTCATACGATCTGCTTTTAAGTTTTTATAGATATATATATGCATATATTTGAATACTTGGTGCATTGTTTTTCTAAATGTACTAAAACTATCATGATTTGAATATAAAATATTATGATATAATATCATAAAACTACAAGTAGATTATTAGTGTTATTATAAAAAGTAATTATATATTTTTAATTTCTTAAACAATATATGTATCAATACTAACTGAATGCGTCATGCGATGTCATGATAATCACTATTTCTTTATTCACGAAAAAAAACAAAGGACTTAATAAAAAGTACTTTTGTAATTCACTGTATATATTATAATGTGATATTTATCTACTTTTAAAATGTTATATTTTGTACAATTAAAAATGTTAATAAATAATATTTGAAAAAAATGCACCGATTTTTAATGTATATTTATCGTATACGTATTTAAAGGAACGGATATGATCACATAATAAATACTGGATTTTTTCAAAGAATGCATTCTATTGTTAAAATTTGTTTTGATATAAAAATTTATTAAACACAAAGGAACATCTAGTCTATAAGTATGTATGTGCCTACATTTTGTGTCTTACACATGTTTTGTACCCATATGGAAAAAGAAGAGCGTGAAAAATCACATCGTGCTTTTGTCCCCAAGAACACGTTCTCAACATTAAACTGATTCATGTATTTTGTTCTGTCATAGTGTAGTTCAAAACAAAACCAAAGTTAAAATATTTACGTTTTTACAAGTACACTAAACAATGTTCAATCTACGAAAAATGAAGCGACAAACAGACGAATTGGAAAGTTTAAAATTCGCGGCACTTGGAATATTATATGTATACAAATAAATTAAAATGCCTTACACATGAATTATTGTTTTTACAAGGCGTTTGATTGCACATTCGTTTATAAAACTGAAAGTGAAAACCAAATGAAAACAAGCAAACAATTAACAAGGGCATAACATAAGCGACTCGATTATAATGGTAAATAAATTAAGTTTAATTTTCTAAGTAATAAAATGGTAATTACATATCGATTAATCGATCAATTAAATACAACACACGTCTCGTGCAAAAGTGTAAAGAATTTAAGTGCTACACTCAATACCGTTTCTTGTTCTTTTCATGACTTAAAATCGTGTTTAATAATTCTCGACTACAATAAGCTCTTCGTAAAACGTAGTAACATTGTAGTTTACAGTAGTTTACAATTGTTCACGCCTTGATCGTCAATGTGTCTATTACATAGGTACACATTATGCCAGAATCTAGTTGTATGACATTGTTAATCTTACACTGTATGGAATTTCTCGCCAATTCACGTAATTTTATAGTATTAAGTAATATAGTCTTCGCATTCGCGCACTCTTTACAAGATGAATTTTCAATTTTCAACTTGATCCTGGCATTAGCAGTTTGCTCTACGCATTAAAAATAAATAAATGATAGTCATCCATCCTTCCGTAATATTGTTCGCTTTATCATACCGGGTTCATAACCACATCTCTTAATTAGATGCCTAAGTAAGTGTAAATAATCAATAATGAATATTAATGTAAGCTATTTTTTATCCTTTGGTATGTCACGTGAACTTTCCTCGGGTTTACGAATCGACTATCGATCACACATTAGAATACGATCAGTCACCAACTTTCATACGCGCACTTGCTATTTTTCTTAGATCAAAGTACATGCGAGCCTCGCTGTGTTTTTTATAACTCGGGTGTTGTCGCTTCTGCTGCAGCCCGCTCATCTTCTTTATTTTCGATTCTCCCGTTTGAGCACATTTTTTCGCCAACAATCATACGACGACTCTCGTGATATAATAAATATAATAATGTTTACGTGGTTTGTATTTGTATTTTACATTATCTCCTATCCGTCAACTAATCGATACCTTATTGTCGTGTGAACTATTTTTCTTGTTGTTTACACTGTGATAGTCAAAATAAGATACAAACCAGATATATACCAGCAGACATGTTATTTCATTTTATTCTTTTTTCTAATTATTATTATTATTATTATTATTTTCATAATTGTAATAGCTGCCGTCCCTTGTCTCTTTGTTCAAGCGCACTCGAATTCAAAACCCCTTCGGTATATAAACGTACTTCGATATATAATTGCAGCTGATCCTCTCACACTTCGATTAACAATGCATTGGAGCTTGGTGATTTATTTGTTTATTTTTTTTTTTTTGTTCATTTATTGGTTTATTTTCTCTATGAAGGCTTCCTCGTGATACAGGTTCATGTTCATTGTTCTAATATTCAAGCGAGAAACACGTTTTGATATTGCCGACGATACATTGCATTTGAAATCTATATATAAATTACATGGTACTCGAAGCGACAAACTGCTCAATGGTTTTTTTTAACTTGTACATACAGCACCTCTATATCTCGACAGCCGCATATTATTGTGCCACGACCCGCTGAGGAGTCGTTTTCGCGTCTATTTATTCGATAGATATGTCTTCGGTTAAGAGTTTATATGTCTTTATTTAGGGTTTGTATTACAAGCTTCGTCAGTGCGTACGCGCGCAAGTTCCTCGTCAACGTATGAATATAAAAAAATGATCTGCTCGCGGCTTGACACTCGATGAAGCGAGTAATGGAATTCGATGCAGCGGCGTAACAATAGTATGTACCGAGCGCAAGAGACGTGTGCTTTTTCTTAATTTTTTTTCTCTTTCTTTAAATGACACCGAAAATGTAATTGCTAGTTTAGCATTTTCTCAATTGTTCCTTCCTAGGCACTTCGATCCGACAGGGAAAAGTCAAGAAATTCTGTACATCGCAATAACAGCTATTGATGTTAGAACGTTTGCAATGAACCCTGGCGAATGAACTTTGGGATATCTATTTTTTTTATCACAATTTCAGTGCCTTTTGAAAATGGAATTGAATAACGCAAACAAGTCATACGCACAGACATATGGAATAGATTCGTGGTAAAATTTAGTACAGATTTCTCATCGATACATCGTTAAACGATATAAATAAATAAATTAGAAAAATAAATAAATAAGTTAGGCAATAAATAGAATAGAGTAGTTGCTAATCTTACGTTGCGCAATTATTAATATATTATTAATGTATCATTGGAATGTCTCGAACGTATGGCAATGAGTCTGAACATTTGGAATGATAAGAAACTTCTAAAAATGAAAAGGCAAAATACTAAAGGACAATGCAAGATGTTCATTAACGGCCAGTGAGTAAGCGAGCACGCAGTCGTTCCTTATGATTTAGTTTTTGCCTATTATAATTACACTCAGACTCGACCTAAATTACACCGATGTCGATCTGCTCTTAATTTTTGCTTTGTTTCTTTTTTCAACTGGAATTATAGTAAGAATAAGTTTCAAGTACTTATAGCGTTTGCGTATAAAAAACACACGTATACACACGGATCAGAAATAGATTCTTTTCCCCTATGGAATGATCATTGTCTGCCTTGACTTTATAATGTTTCTACAAATCCTAACTTCATGATTTGAAATTCCCTCATGTTGAGGATTATAATGATTTCTTTTTTTAAGACTGAATATAAATTTTAGTAATTATGTAATAGTATTACTTTTTATTTTTTTTAATAAAACTGAACATAACATGTTAAAAATTATTAAATAGAAATGCGACCAATTTTGCAGTGCCTATTGATGTATGTTTACGAGTAAAAAAATAATTAAAACTATGAGCACATCAACATAAAGGAATTTTTATCAAATCATCAAACGCGCACATTACTGTTATATATAAATAGATTAACAATTTGTCTCTTGTATGAAAAGGAAATGAGCATGTCACTTCGCTTTTCTTAAATGTCCAATTAAGTAAACTCGCCGCGATTTCCTCCAGCTGAAGGATCGAAAAAACAAATCAGTCCTCCGCTCGTACCACTCATATTTTTATAATGTAGTATTCACGTTTTCATTTCTTTTTTATTCATAATGATTACCACTATTATTAATATATTATACTATGTTCCTTTGCTTATGTTACGCTGCCTGTTTCTTTTACCTAGAGGTGTGTATCCCGCTTTCGCGATACATTATACAAGTTTTACCATTTTTTCTACTATGTAACTATCTACTGCTTAGATTCCTTAACAAAAACACTTGCATTAATATTTATAGAATGATAATCAATAATCGCAATAATAATCATTTTTCGTCGTAATAATAATCATCGGTAATAATAAACTTTTCTTCGCAACTAATGTATTTACACTGTTATTATACAAGTCACTATATGTTCCAGACGCCGTCTCAACGTCTGCTTTCCCTTATTTTTCATTTTGTATTTCCACGAAAACTCACTCGGACAAAAATTTTACACTCCAATGCCATTAGCACTTATATTGCGATTGCACGTCTAATCGAACGATCGTCGTCGTTACTTTTTTTTTTTTAAATCTTTTACAAATCTCATTGCTCCACGTCACGCGCACGCCCTCTCTGTCTTTCTCTACACATTATTAAACGCTTACAATTTTCTTTCCAAGTCTTGGGAAAAACACTATTCGAATTCGTACAAGCTAATTTTTAATTTACACAGCGCCTCAGTCGGCCAATTCCTCGAAAAATTAATATATTATACTTCTCGAGCCGTTATCACGGCCTTCGAATCTGCTGAGATTTGTATAAGGTCGCTCGATTAACTGTATCGACAAGTCAAGTAGTGGCAATACACAACTGTAATGCAAAAATTGGAACTCGCGACTTCATCTTTACGACTGCTAGTCTCTTAGAGACAAAGGTAACTTCTCAATGAACGATCGCCGCGTCATTTCTTATTGAACAATTTCATCTCTTTGAGCTTTTTATTTTTTCTTTGTTTTCTACTTCTCGCTCTTCCGGGCACAGCTTACTCCCTCGTTTAATTTACCTCATCATTATTATTATAATATATGTTTACTTTGTACTATATATGATCTTAAACCAGCGTTAAAAACTGCCGCTTTTGGTACGATGAATTTTTACAATGACTGTTTAGCGACCGTGCGTTTCTTCCTCTGAATTAATAATTCGTCGAATACTGCATCGTTTATTAATCTGTAAATTTTTTTTTTTTCACAACTTTGAAAGCACAAACGGATTAAAATGTGTGTGATTACAGCTGGTCGCGTGGCGATTGGACAATGCGCTGCGACGGAAAACATCCTCGCTTTATCGTCGGAAAATTTATATATGATGAAAATTCTCCGTCGTCGCGCAGTATCCCCACTTGCTCTCGCGGGCGCAACAAAGAGGCTATTTATAAGCGGATTAATACGCGTGTAGCTTGCTTAAAAATCGCTAAAACCTAATTCTGATTCGCAATATATCAGTTCTCTCATGCAAAGAAAAAAATTCTCTCTCGCATATATAATATACGTCATCAGTGTGTATAATATGTACAATTCGACTCAGCGAGCAACGAAATATATATGTATATAAGAATAATCAGCACGGTTTTGAGTCCCTTGTGTATAGGTGAGCGTGTCTATGTCAACGTCATCTTTATCTTATTGATCCTCCACCTCGTCTCCATATCACTTGAGAGAATGCGCCGACAGGGCGGCTGACCAGCGAGGAATCGCTGACGAGTCTGGCTCTCATCCGGTTTGCGTATATTTCACATTCTCTCTCTCTCTCTCTCTCCTTTCTCCCCTCTTACCTGCGTGCAACGCCTCGCACATAATATAAGCTTACAACAAAGTATAATAACATACCGACTGCGAGTATATAACGATTACAACGAGGACTTTAACGACGACGACGACGACGATGACGACGACGACGACGGCTCTCCAGCTCGGCTCTGGTGTTAATGTACAGGCCCGTCTCTCGCCTAGGAACTTGTGCTGCTCATAATGGGTCAGGATAATGCGCAGAGTCGAGCCGGACGAGCTGGTCGCTCGATGAGTACACAACGCGAGATAAAATCTACAGCGACAATTTTGACTAGATTGCTTGTCTGAGGAAAGTATATAAGGTTTATCTCTATATATCTCTATATGTATATATAAATATATAGGTATATGCGCGAGCGCGTGAAAAGCCAGTCCTCTTTGACGACTAGAACGAAGGTTCGGAAGAGACGTCGAGCGGATTACCGCTCTCCGTCTCTATAAACATACGGTTTGCGTTCATGGCACTTGGTCAGCGAATGCGAGTACAGAATTTTCGTGCATAGAGAGAGAGAGTGTCTGAGTCTATGTGTGTGTGTGTGTGTGTGTGTGCGCGCGCGCGTTTGTATGTCTCCATGTCTCCTGTACGCGTCACGCAGTGTAGAGGCGTTGCGCGCGTTCACACAAGATTCTCGTCGTAGTGTACATCGAATATATATACGCAGTGACCGGAGGCATTGTCGAGAGCTCATTGTTTACGAGAAGCCAAGGTCTTCTTCGGGTGACTCGTCGTGGTACTCCTCCTGGTCGGACGTGTGTCACAAAACGTCGCTGGCCTGCCGGGGACTGATGCCGATCGTCGGCGAGAGCTGGCCCTCGTCGACGCTCACCGACTTCGGATCCTCGTCCTTCCACTTGTCCATCGAGCGTCGCCGCGCGTTCATGAAGAAGTTACCCACCGTCGTCGGCTCCAAGCCGAGCTGACGCGCGATTGTCACCTGCATCTCCTTCGACGGCCTCTTTGTCTCCTGCGAAAATAACGAGAAATTCCATTAAGCTTCGCCGCGCTTTCTCGCGCCCGCTCCACTTTTTATACTTGTAGCGCTAAAACTTTCTCGCGCGCTGCACGCGTGTATTTTTAAATCGCCGCGCTATGCCGTTTCTGCATTCGGATTTAATTCTATGCGGACGGGGTAGAAAATGCTTCTATTTAGGTGCTGCTGCTGCTGCTCGGCGATGCGCGAGAGCCGAAGAAAAAAAAAAGGAAAAAAATATCTGTCGAGGTTGCTCCAACGTCACTCTCCATAGTCCGCAGTGCATTCTGCGCCATATTTCTCCGTGCACAAGCAACATTACCCCCGGTCTTAAAATTATTTTTAAAACTAGCCTACCCTCCCCCTCCCCCCCCCCCGTCCTACTCCCGGCCGCTGCGCATATCTCTCAATAGTAGATCTAAAGCGCAGCGGCAGAAAAAGTTTGAAACTCCTGGAATAGGCAATTCGAGGGGAAAGAGAAGACGTATATTCGCCAAATTTTCATGTCTGACTATACTTGACCCGTATCCCCTTTGCCTGCAGCCCCCTACCCCGAGAACGCGATCTATTTCCATCGCGGCGCGCATATATATACGTTCCGCTCTCGCAGCATCGATTCGGCCCAGCGAAAATCATCGGGATCGCCCTTTGGAAAAAAAGAGAAGAGAAGAGAGGAGAGAGAAATATCCGAGGCGAAAACGAATTCGCGCCAGCCGTCGAAGTAGGCTAAGGTCATTTTATCGAGCTCTGGCTTACTTCCAATAACCCGGCGAGTCTTGCACCCACCCACACGTATATACGTACGCGTATACAGAGTGTACATAGAGAGAGAGAGAGAGACATGCAGATCGAGCCTGGCGACAGCCAAGATCGGACAGGTGCGCGACGCGGTCCAGCGAGCAAAGCCGCGCAGAGAAAAACTGTTTGGCGCGTGCCCCAACGTCTTAATAGCCGCTCCCCCCGCGTAGTCGCGCACAAGTGTATAAACTCGGCCCCGTGCAGCGCGAGTGCTTCCTATAGCCTTAGCAGCTCGCCTACGCTCCGGGAGCTACGCGCGCAGAGAGTATACAGCACACCCCCGATGCAGCGCACGTGAGTGTAGGAGCTGAGAAATTATTCACGAGCCGATCGATACTCGCGAGCGAGCGAGCGAGGCGCGCGCGACTCGATTCAACTATCTGCTGCTGCTGCTGCTGCTAGTGCGCTGTGTGTGGGTGGGCTGTGCTGCACACGCGATGTTTGCTCGGGTATAGATATATACGAGGGGACGATGCACGGGGTAACCTTACCCTTCCCCGCTGCTCTATGTATACAGCTCGCTTTTATTCTTTCACTTCGAGGGTGGGTGGGGGGGGGGGGGGCAGCTGAGTTTTTTTAGGCTGCTATACACAGTCGCGGCGTGTGCTCCTCTTGTTTTCGGGATTTACCTCGCGCGCCAGGTGCCAGCGCCGCCGCGTTTATTTATTTCCTTCTATCCTCGTCCCGCGCACCAAAGATGCGGTGTATACACGGTTTAATCCTCGCGGCTCGCTCTGGTATACATATAGCTCGATTCTATATCTATGCATCACGCTTGTTTACCTCTCGAGCTCTATACCGACTCGGCCCATCAATTTTTCAAAGGATCTACCCTATTTTGGAAAATTCGCCGAATTCGCGATTCTCCCGGGGGGGAGGGGGAGGGGGGGTATTCTCATTAGTCATGGAAATACTCGTCGATGCGGCTAATTTCGTCGAATAAACGATTTTCTTACTATAAATGTTGTCTCGCGCGCACATGTGGCGCAGCTCGGAATTCTTTTCGATCTGTTCCATTGAAACGTGTGATTTAATCGGGGTGATTGAGTGGTGACGTTTATTAATTGAAATGATTCGAGGTAAACGCGCGGTATAACGCCGAGAATCAGCTAAACTCAGAGCTTCTTTTGTTTAATAAATATAACTCTATTGTTACCGCGGTTGCCGTATAAATTTCGAGCCAAGCTCGCAAAGAATTGAGAATTCAGAGATCGAATTTTCCACCTATCGAGCAATTTGCTCGAAATAGGCGAACCGAATCTTTCTAAAAAGGAAGAACTTTTTAGGAGAATATTGATAAAAATTAATATAGAACACTGCAGCTTAGCGTTGTAACAACAACCTTGTTTTACGATACACCGAGAGAGAGAGGGTGAGGGGGTGTGGGTGGGGGTGGGCGAGAGAAAAAAGGTGTAGAAAAGAAGTCTCGCTTTCGGGCGATAAAATCTCGCAAGCACTGCTGCAACGCATTGTCCCATGACAATGCGCATTTCGACATGGAGAAAGACTGTATACACGCGCTTACTCTCTCGCTCTCTCTCTCTCTCTCTCTCTCTCTCTCTCTCTCTCTCTTAGTCTCTCGTGGAAGAGAGAGAGAGAGAGAGAGAGAGAGAGAGAGAGAAACGCGCAGCGCGGCTTCTGTTGTGGACAAACTTCGAGGCAATTCGATGGCTGACTTGAAGCATGATATACTACTGTCGCGGCGGAAAGTAGGACATCCCGGCAGCCGCTGGTTACACTGCGCGCGTATACACAGAGAAGAGAGAGAGAGAGAGAGAGAGAGAGAGGTTTTGTTCGCCGTCGGGACAGCAGCGCCGCGATACATCCTTTCAATTGAAGACTATACTCCTACTGCTGCCACTTTTTCATTTCTGTCGCTAGACTCTCGCTGTACACGTGTGTGTGTGTGTGTGTGTGTGTGTGTGTGGGTGGGTGGGTGTGTGTGTACGTGCGGCTATATGTGTACACACGGTTATTTTTCGAAATATCGCTACGCGAGCAGCGGACGCTAAGGGAAGTTTAACTGTCAACTATGTAGCCTGAACACAAGCCTGTGTACATGTGTGTGTGTGTGTGTGAGTGTGTAAGTGGGGGGAGGGGGTATGCGTGTGCGCGCGCGCGCGCGCGTGTGTGTAAGCGCGAGGGAGGAGGAACGAAGCTTTGCGGTGTATAGCGCGTGTCGGTAGGCAGGTGAAGCGAGCGAGCCTCTATTGCCCGGCGATCGATACTCGAGAAAAAGTTGTAAGAAAAACGCACGCTCGTGTGCCGCTGCTGTTCTCTCCGCTTCTCCCTCTCTATATAGTATGTGTGTGTGTGTGTGTGTGTACCTCTATATACACACGCGCGGAGACACTTTTGTTGCTGGGATTGGAGCTTTTCAATTTTTGAATGTATACAGCTCATTAATTATTTTATTATTTTTTCTCGTATTACTAAACTGCGTGTATTTGTTAAAGTTTTCGAGTTTTCATTTTGGAGGGTAAGAATTATTAAGAGCGATTTTTTACTATTGAATTATGTAGTCTATGCCGAGCGAAACAACGATGATTTTTGCAAAGTTGTAGCCATTGGCGGTAACACAGCGAAAAGTAGTATATTATATGCAAATTTTTGCATAAGAAGACAAGCACACGAGTTCAGATAATTTTTTGTGATTTAAGCTCCGTTTTCACGCGTGCACGTGAGCGACGGACGTGAATTTGCAAAATTTTCGTGGGTTTTCATTAACTCCCGTAATTATTTTAGCATTTTAAAATAAAGTTGAAACGATATCGATGTATGCTTTGGCATGAGTAATACGAATCACAGTTTGTTCTCACCTCCTCACCAGAAAAATTCGTTGTAACTGTGTCGGTCTGTGCGTCGCGAAATCTAAACTATGCTACACTTCTCGCTGGAAATGTGAGCTGCGCTACTTTTCGCGTACGAAGCGACGGAGCGCAGTGTCTCTGGGTAAAAGTAGATAAGGTCAGACTGCTGTCAGCCAAGGCTGCACGCGCACAATTTTCAAAGGATTAAGTCGGACAGGACTTTTTTTCGATTTCCATAGGACAAATGTTAGGCTAAATCGCAACTGTTTACACTATGCCCCGTGTGTATCTGTATACACGTATGTATATTGTCCGTCGAGCGATAAATCAAGCATCCCCCGAAAATAATCGGCAATTACTCAGTCACCAGCTTATCGGCCATAATGCACAAAAGGATATTTATTCGCAGCCGCGAATCCCGATAAAACGCATCGGCTCGCACTCGTCTGCCCGGCGTGCGCGGGGCGTTTTGCAAACAACGACTGAATTTTTTATCTACTATACGGCCATCGGCAAAAAATACTCGGGGAAAAATCTGCTGATGATGGACGACCGGGCGAAATTTGCAAAATTTCCCCGTCATTCGCACCTCCCGCGGTATGCGCGCGCGCGCGCGCGTGTGTCCGTCTGTGTGTGCGAGTGTGTATCGCAGCAACAGGTAGGCGCTCAGAGTTATGAAATCAAAATTGCGCGAAGCACCCGATAAACATTCTCGCGCGCGCTCGCTCGCTTGCGGAGCGACAGAGAGAGAGAGAGAGAGAGAGAGAGAGAGAGCGAACGTATAAACTCTCTCTCTCTCTCACTCGAAAGCGGCTCTCTCGCTCTCTCTGTATACGTAGACGTATATGATGTATATGCGATACTCACTTTAAAAATAGCCTGTAGAGTACGGCGCTGAAGGTCTGTGAAAACCAGTCGGGGTTTCTTGGGGGCGGGCTGCTGGTGTTCGGCCTGGCTCGACATCTCGTCTTTCCTCTTGCAGGCTGAAATTGATGAAACTGATATGTACTTGTCAGTCGTTTCTTTGCGCCGGCCTGGCTTATTGGTTTTTTTTCCCCGTCGCTCTTTACCGCCGGGGGGACGCGTTGCTCGCTCGGTGCATCGAATTTTTCTTTTTTAAGTAGAACGGACCGAGTGCGGTCAGACGATTTCGCTGTCTAATCTCTGTCTCTCTCTCTCTCTCTCTGTCTGTCGCCGCTGCATATTCGCGTGATATTTTTGTATAGGGACGCGCGAAAGGACGTCGAGTTTGTCAGAGTTAAATTTTCAGTGGGAAAAATCGACAGAATCTCGGGGCGAAACGTCAGCGATTGTTGCTTTAATTTTCGAGCTAGAATTGTCGCGGATTGAAAAAGGTGATTTTACTTGGTCGAACGAGGTCGCTACGGTTTCGGATAAAAAAGTAGCTTCCGTTTAAAATGGTTCATCACTCACGCGACTGCACTGGAATAGACGAGCTACACATGTTGGGTGCCAGAAACAATTTTGTTTGAAACCGAGGTCGCGCGATGCGCTAATATTTCGCATCCGAGGAAAATGTCAAAAATTTTGTTCCTTGGATAATTTGAGGGGCGCAAGTCAGCGGGGACATTGCGGAGTTGGCGTTTACAAGCGAAGCACAAAATATAATTTTCACAACTGAAGTGTTATGGATCGTGTGATTCGCTATTGCTGTGAAATTATTCAAGGAATAAAATGAGTTTTGTTTTACGAAAATTACAACTCGATCGATTTAAGTAAAATTACTCCTGTATCGCATGAAATATCTAGTTAATTCTAAGGATACTCAATGGGGCACGAGAGAATCAATAAAACAAGGGTGAAAATTGACTTTAAAAGTAACTGCCCACCACCACCCCAGTGAGCCAGCTTACTTAGCGCTTTAACCAACCAAAATAATTCATTTCTTATCGGGGTAATAACGATTAAAAACCAATTAGGTATAACGACAAGGGCGTCGACTATCGGTACGCGAAGACTAGCGCGTTTCGAGCTGTTGATTTTAGAGCTCTACAATCGAATATAAAGCCCGGATCGTACGTACACAGGCTCGCAATATAGGTGTGATAAAATCGGGCGTTTACGAGAATCCCGATAAATTTATATTATTCCCGAGTTTAGTAGACAGTGTGTGCGGTTGAAAATAGGTCTGTTCTGAAAAACGCAGAGTCTATATACGTGTATATATATGCGAGCGGCGGTCTATGCGACGAGCGGCAGAAAAAAAGCCAGGGGGGGATAACGGAGTAAAAAAGAAGTCAAAGGTAGTACTTACTTCCGCGTTGTGGAATCTGTGCAGCTGAAAACAGAAAAGAAAAGTAAAAATTAGTGCGAGCAGTAGAAGTTTATGTAGAGGCGACGAGAGAGGCTCGTGTGTCTCAGACAGCGGAAAATCGCTTTATATCGCAACATCCGACCTTGCTTTGCACGCGCTTATCAATGGCTTATACAGATACACATTCAGAGCATAACATAGTACAGTCAGATATATAATATATATGTATAGTAATAATAATAGTAATTAATAGTAATAATAATATGTAATATGGAAAAAAAAGAGCCGAGCTGCATACACGTAATCTCGGCTCGAAACTACGCCAGTTACATCTCAACTATAGATAAGGGTTTCTTACAGGATATCAAGTGTGTGTCTGTTGTATTACATGTCGTGAGATATATATATAATATGCATATATTATTCTGTCGTATATGGTTCTGTGTGTTCGAACAGCAAAATTATGTAGGTTTGCGTATGTGTGTGTGTGTGTGTGTGTGTGTGTGTGTGTGTGTGGGCACATATGCATAGTATCTCTCGCATATACTAAAGGCGCATATACAACATAACGAGCTAACGAAGCGAAAGTCTGAAAAGCTTATTCCGTGTAACGTATGCACTGCTATACTTTGTGTCACACAGAAAACAGACTGCTGCAGGTGTATATAACGCGGCGGCGGACACGGCCGAGCGGAAAAAATCTGGTGAGACGCGCCTGGCACCGGCTTAATCGATCGTGCGAGAGCTACACTACTCTGTGGTTCAAAGTTAACAGGCCGCGCACGCGACAAAAGCCTGCTCCGCTTTCTCCCTCGTTCGATGGGCCTGAATCAGGATACTTTTTTTTTTTTTTTTAGAAATAATAACACACACACACACACACACACACACACACACACGGCTTGTTACGCTGCGCGTGGTAAGAAATAATTTCTGAGCTAGCTTTCCATTCCGAGAGATGATGGGACTGTGTGTGTTCACGTAAAGAAGATTTAGCCGTTTCGGTAAAGTAGGCTATGTGTAAACGGATTCGTGGAAAATTCCGGTCTGTATATAAACGAATGGTACGTATAGTCTCGATTTCTTTAATAATTTACGCGTCCTTATGGCGCGGGAAAATTATACGCGCTAATGATTTTATTCTCGCTTTCAAAAGTGTACGCTCCATCGTATAAATAACATGGTTTTTATTATTATACTTTTAAAATTGCATCCGGAACGCGATTTTCTACGAAATATGCAGACCGGCAAGATTTTTTTTTCCAAGCGGATGACCTGCAGAATATTAACGTAGCAAAGAAAAAATCTGACAAAATTCTGTAGATCCAACGAGCAAATAAACGCGGAGAGAGAGAGAGAGAGAGAGAGAGAGAGAGAGAGAGAGAGAGAGAGAGCGAGAGCGAAAGAGACTTGCTCTGAAAAGCCGTCACTGCTTTTTTAATTAATGTACATCACGAGCGCGTTTTTTAAATACTCCGGTACGTAGAGGTGTAAACGCTCCCCGAGGGGGGGTCTTGCTGTCCGATGTAATGAAATATTCGTGGAATTTGGAAAAAATTTAATTTCCCGTCGAATCCGGCTACGCTGGAATGCATTGCTATCTCTCGCAGTGCAGGACGAGCGAGAGCGAGAGCGAGAGAGAGAAAGAGAAAGACATAGCGGAGAGATACATATACAAAGGACGCCGGCATTCGAAGGGATAATGTTGCCAAGACCCCCGAGTCTATAAAGCTGACAATAATAAGCGATATACACACAGAGAAGCGCCGGTGTATACGCGCGCGCGCTTCTACGCGGGGTAGAGGGGCGTTGAGGGCGGGGGGGGGGGGAGAGGTTAAGGAAAATTCCGGATACAGCCGCGTGTCCCAATTTCCCGTATCCATTTTTTAATCATCGAACTATGTGTATAATTTTTTCATAACCGGAATAATCCGATCGCGCATCGGATTCCGATGCAGCAGCCGAAATCTGCTGCGCGCTTTTTTTCTCTCGTCCGCAACGTACACACACACACACACACACACACACAAACACAGCCACACACAGCCGCGCAGACATCAGAGCACTTCCTCATTACACAGATATATAGAGTCGAGCGGAGGCGGCGAGACGCGATGAGGTCCTCCGCGACGCGTCGCTGTATATCGGTTATTTATTACCGACACTCGATATATACCGCTCTCGCACATAATAACGCTTATCTCTGAGCATCGACGTCTTTATCATTCGCGAGAGACGGCGCGGAAATGGAATTATTGGCTTCCTCTCCGCGGCTCTCTCCGCGTAGAGACACGCCGAACACACACACCCACACGTGTGATATATAGAGCGCGCGGCGGCGGCGGCGGCGGGTTCCCTAATGAAAAAGCGCGCAATAGGCCCGCGCGCTGTCGATAAGAAATTAAGGCCGTTAGACATAGTCCGTCCGCGGGTGTCAGCTGCCGTATAATAATGCTGCTGCTGGAGCGGCGACGAGGTGAGCGACCCACCCGCTCTGTATCTATATAACGTGTCGCGCGTTTTAAGTGATATATATACATACGCTGCGCGAGAGCGGCCGCGCGACAAGTTAGCCCGTCAGAGTCGTCGGCAGCGCGCGAATCAAATCGAAATTCAAAATAGCCGCCTCGTGTCAGGCGTCAAAACGTCACAGACCCATAGCGCCGTCCTTTCGAAATATACAAAGGCTCCTCTCTCTCTCTCTCTCTCGCTCTCTCTCTCCTTCTCGTCCGGTCTCGCGCGCGGCGCAACTCTCCGCGGCTGTACTGTCCCGAAAAGCTTTGAATTATTCATCTTCATTGGGTAATCCGCGGTTATGCGCGGCTGTACTCGAGACTTTTCTCGCGCGGCCTTCAATTTTTCAATGCGACACGAGACGACTTTGCGTTTGAATATTATTGGAAAAAACACGGACACGCGCGGTTCATCGAAGGCTTTAATTTTCGCGCGACGCCGTCTGATATGCGCGGCAATTGACCGGACTCCGTACACCTTTGGCAACGGCTTCTCCCTTCTAATATGCTTCGCTCGTTGCTGCTGCTGCTGCTGCTGCGGCTGCATCAATTTTTAAAAATTCAAATCACAGCGGAGTAGCCGACATTGTATAATACGGAACGAGCCCTTCGAGAATGAAAATCGCGTCCATCATGTGTCCTCCTCTCTCTCTCTCTCTCTCTCTCTATCTCTGCGCCGCGGAGCAGCGCGCAGCCGTCTCGTTCGTTTCCGCTTAGAATAACTCAAGAATGATAGTCGTCGCGCGCGGCCGTCACGTGGCTAGAATGGCGCAATAACATAATAACGCGCCGGAGCGACTCCTAATTCTCCTCGAAGGAGATTTATACGGACGATCGGCCGGGCCATATTGCCGGAGAGAGAGAGAGAGAGAGAGAGAGAGAAAGAGCAGAGCAGAGCGCGCTGAAAAATCAAAATAAAAATGAGCGCGCGCACACCGGCTGCTGCGCGACAGCGCCCAGCTTGTTTCGAGCTTTTCGAAAGCTTTTCATAGCCGCCCTTTATCTATGCGGTTTGCATTCATATCGAGTCTCTCTCTCTCTCTCTCTCTCTCTCTCTCTCTTTTTTCGTACACGCGCGCAGCGTCGCCCGTGTCGCCGCGACTTGAATATGCAGATCGCGCGGCTGTTTCGCGTTTTTTATACTTGGATACAGATATTTTTTTTTTCCGGTCGCGTATATACGCAGTGTATGTAGCCGTATACGCGGTCTAGTTTACATTTAGAGTGCTTTCTAATGATGCGCGCACGCGCGCGCGTCGGAGCGAGGCAGCGGCTCCGATGATCTTTCTGGCGCGTGCGGATCCCGCGGTATTGTGCGTATATATACGCGCGTATGCGTTGTTGGAGCTAAGTGTATAGACCTGCAGCCTATATGCATTGATGAGAGACGGTTATAAACTATTTTGTGCTCGAGTCTGAGTATATATATATATCTGAAAGGAGAGAATGCGTATTTCCACTGTATTATGTGAACGCGTGTGCATATGCGTACTATTTGCGAGAGAGAGAGAGAGAGAGAGAGAGAGAGAGAGACAGAAAACTTCCCGCATTCGAAGTCCTCGTGTTATTGTATGCAAAGTGCGCGTTGTATATGTATGAAAGAGAGAGAGAGAGAGAGAGAGAGAGAGAAGGAGAGAGAAAGGGAGAGAAGGAGAAACTGATCTCTCTCACTCCCCCCTCTTTCTCGTTTTAATATATAGGTACCTATATGCATATACAGTTAAGAGCGTATGTATGTACACTCGTTTTTACGGTGCGGGATGACGAGAGTTTTCTGAAATTGTATATATTGGTATATAGATTACATTCATGCTATGTTTATAGATATATATTCTGTGTGCGAGAGTATAACAAGTATAAGAATGTATATATTGTGTATATATATAATATACGTGGGAAGGCTCAAGGGGGATGATAGTTTCAGCATTCTAAGCCAGAGATTTCATCACGCTCCACATATGAATATATTGTAAGGTTACAGGTATACAAGGGCTTATGTAGTACACACATATATATGTAATAGATACATATCTCTAGCAAATCGATAAAAATGTATATTACATATATATATATATATGATGGAGCTTACAGACTAAATTATACATGGTATGATATATAAATATATATATATATAAGTATATAGCTATAACTACTTGAACACAATGCCCATTTCATTTAGACAATAATTATTGGCATCTGCTGCAGGCCGATGATTCGATCGAGGGGCTGCTGTGGTCAAAGGAATCAATTAAATCTATAAGTTATGAATGCAGATAAGATGATCGGACGCATGTATACGCGTATAGTCAGCCCGTCGACGAATCAGTCATCGCAGCATTGCGGTCTGGCATTGTGCGTCGAGCCTCGGCCGACTAGTTTGTATACATATATATATATGTGTGTGTATACATATATATATATATATATGCATAGATTTACGGTGATGCGGTTTTACGAGTCTAAGGGTTCGGTTGGGAGGCCTCGTCCGAGTGCGTGTCTCGATCTCGAGGCGAATCATCGATTACCAAGTGCTCTTTCTCTCTCTCTCGTTCTCTCTCTCACTCTTTCTCTCTCACTCTCTCGAGGGACGCAGACGAACTGGAGAGGCCTCGACGAGGTATACGAGGGTAATGGGTTGGCCATGCAACTACATTATCAATTAGTACAATACAGCCCGGCGGCGTTTTATTGAGAAATTATCTCTCTTTCCATGTTAGATCGAACAATATATATAGCTGTATCTCAATGTACACATTATAATATGCTTGCCATCGAGACGACCGACCGATCGCATCCCCCCTCTTTTTGCTTAAATCTCTCTCTTTTTCTTTATTAAGTTACAATTCCGAATGTCCCAGTACACTTTTTTCCGTTAAGTCACCGATCAGTCATCGTCGTGTGTATTTTTTTTTTTTTTGTTTTAAATTCTGTGTTCATCCTGTATCCCACGCGTGCGCTGAGAAAATCAATAGAAACGGCGCTATTTACGAGAAATTTTTCCAACTTTTACAATTCACGTAAAAATTGTTAATTTTTAGCGGTTGATGCGCAAATTGCGCAGCAATTGTTTTTCACTACGCTGTTCGGGGGCAATTTTCTCAGCGACGCGAATACGTTCCCTCGCAGCAAGACTGCGCGTATTTGCCTATATAGCGCACAGTCACGTGGACAAAGAGTCGCTTGAGCTACACAATCTTCCCGGTGTATTTCAAGCCAAAGCCGTGTGCGCCGGCAGCCGCAGCGGGACTGACCGATTCCTCATTAATGGCTAAAATCGGAAAAGGCGCGCGACTGATTGATCTGATTAAGTGCCGATCGCTGGCTGCGGCGCACCGATATAGAGGCGAGAGGGACAGGATTACACGGATGAAATTACCGAACAAGAGCTCCCGGCGTGTATACACGCCGGCATTTTCCTATTGGATTTTCCAACAAAGCGCCGAGAATAGAAGGAGCCGAAGTGGCTTTATAGTTGCAGCGGCCGAATCTATCGGCAATTAATAGACGCGCGACAATTCGGCTGACTCTTCGACGAGCGATTAATCCGCGGGAGAGAGAGAGCGAGTGGAAAATTAAAGAGAGAGAATCTCCGTGTTATTCTAGCCGATGATCGGCTACTTGGTTATAGGCGAATTACGCGGCTCTGCGACGACGAGGATAGCATAATGTTAATTAACGGACCCGATATCGTTTTCGCCACTCACTAATTCAATGCGCGCTACAGTATTATTATTCGTCTTTGGCCGCGCTTCGATTGCTGCGCCAGGCTCGATTATAGATTAGATCGGCATCGCTCACGTCAATACGTCATTGAATTTCGATTGGGGCAAACTTTTAATCACTTTTCCATTCCTGACTAAGGGATCGCGCTAAATATTTTCGTCACGTCTACCGCGGAGTCGTTCGTCGGGCGGCTGGAGGAGGGGGGGGGGGGGTGGGTGGAGGGCGTGGAAGGGCTCTGCGCATAAGACATTGGCTCGAAAGACACCTCGGATTGTCTCCTCGTGCACTTCTTGTCCTTCTGGACGAAATGACGCAATTATGAAAAAAAAAAAAAATACAAAAAAAAAGAACAACATGACATCTCTCAGTGGTGAATACGTCTACGTTCTCTCTTGCACACGTTCTCCTCTGTCTCGGTACTCGCGTATACACGTCGACTAATCTTGCCGTTGCAGTGACATTGAACATTTATTTAGCGGTGTGTCTTTTTCCCTCCCTCCAACTCCCCCTTTCTCTCTTTCTCTCTGCTCTACGTTTGTATCGTTACGTCAATATCAATAACGGCTGAGTAGCCCTGGACGCTGAACCGTGACAATTCCGTTTAGTTATAGTGTATATAGAAAACGGAAAGTCGAATCTCCGTCATGGAAGACTGGTTACACTCTAAAAACGAACACGTCCCCCTTTTTCCAGCCGTCCCTCCCGCGCCGCCCCTCTCCCGCAGAGGTTAGGTCGTATTCTGGAGTCGACGGCTCGCTGCCGCTGGATTGTTGCCTTTTTTTTTTCCCTCCCGCGCTCACTCGCACCAGCTCTCCGCGTCCCAAACGTCTTTTTTCTCGCGACCTTTTAAGCACGTCCTGCAGTGTGTAATAAACGCGCAGAGAGCGGGACGCGAGCGATGCTATATGCAGCGTCGTGTATACTGCGGAGGATCGTCGCAGAAACGTCGAAATACGTCACACCTCGTGTGGACGAGTGCAGTGCGCGCTGCCAAAATGTGTGTTGGGACATAATAGCGTTGAGACGTATTGGAAACGTTGCTGCGCAACCAAGCGAAATGACACCGAGAGCTCTGGAACGCCTCCAACGTCCTCGTGTGTCCCACCCCGTCGCTTTGCGCGATATATATATCACACTTCCTTGCGTTATGCCAGGCGAGTAGAAGCTACTTTGCACTTGTTGATTTGCAAAAATACGCCAGCACACGTCTCCAAGTTTCTGCGACGATCCTCGCTAATTTCCACTATAATGCGCAACGTCCGCAGCTATTCGCTTTTCTATAGGCCGCGAGTGCTGTGCGAAGAGAGAACGAAGAGCTTGCGTGTACACGTACAGATTATATGCGAGAAGTAAACGAGCCGCAAACGAAAAGCGAAAGACAGCGAGATGAGGAGAATTGGCCAGTGCGAGTGTGTGAAGCATGCCGATGTCTGTGTGCGAGTGTAAATGTGTCAGAATACCACCCACTTCTGCTGATCTGGGACCTCCTCGTCTTTTTTTTTCTCTCTCTCCGTTTTCTTTCTCGTCCCGCGTCCGCTCGCTCTTTGCATCGAGCGCACGAGGCTCCCGAGAGCTCCGATATACGACTTTCAACGGATTGTAAAAAAAATAAAAAAAACTGCGCGGTGCTCGTGTAGAGCGAGCTGGCGCTCCTCGAAGGCGACCCCGTGCGCTCGAAGCTGCCGCGCCGTATAGAGAGATCGAAAGAATTTTCGAATGATGTATACACGACAGCCTCACGTTGCGGATATTTCGCATGTGCACGTGTGTATGTATATAGATGTATATCAGCCAGATTATTGTTTGAGTTTCGAATTTAGAGTGTTTCTACACGTAGTGCGGCGAAAAACTGGGGAGGGGCGAAGCTTTCGATATTATACATGGCCACTCTCTCGTATGTACACACACGATAGCGTTTTTTTTTCTTTTTTTTTTGTTAGTAGACTATAGTACGCCGATTCAGCACTGATCGATGGATGTAAAAATTTTGACTCTTTTTTAGAACGCAAGGCATTGTCTCTTGTATAAGCGATGCTGTATACTCCATGTGCGAATTTTTTTTTCTCTTTCTGGTTCTGATGTGCATATTGCTTTGTTATTGTTAGATTTTTATTTTCTCGTTAACACAGACAGCGACTCGAGCAGCTTCTCAATAAAATGCCTCCGTATCGAATGTGTCGTTTATTGTTTGCGTATATATATATATGTATATATATACAGTATAAACATATCATCATATCGCATAATTATTATGGCACAGTACTGACATGGACTTGCAAATAAATATATGTATATATACATAAACTGCTGGTATACGCGATATGTATATACATATACATACATGTCAGCCTTTTAAAATTGCACATAAACATAATCGTTCTGTATGAAATCGATTATACTATAAAGCTTAGGTACGTTTAAATAATGAAGCAAGAGCAAAATACAATGTGCGGTATATATACGTAATACGTGTGTCACTGATGATGTCTGCGTGTATATATTTATGTGCACAATATAGTGGTATTACATGTGTGTATAATGTATATGCTGTAGTTTATAAGAATACAATGTAAGAGGCGAAAAACGTTTATGGTTAATATACGTTATCAATGAATAATTATACGTTTCATACAAGAACAGCGAGCGTGCAAGGAATTTCGGTTTCTTTCATGTACGACATAGCTTGCTTTTGTACTTGGCTTGCCTTATTATTCGACAGCTAACTATATCATGTGATGTCGTTCAACAAGACTCTGCTCTATATACGTGTATATAATGTATGTATATAGGTATGCGCATATGTGCTTCAACAGCTGATCGTGTGGCATTGTAATGTTCTTGTATAGCGTTATTACAGGTGGTAAGCCAAAATTATAACCAAAACAGAAATAATCAACAAATATATAGACGCGAGAGAGTCTATCTGTGACTGTGTATCCAAATACCGGAATAACTTGCTATCTGTATAACTATCTGTAACTGCCGATAATCCGATCGCTTATATATGTTAAATATATGCGTATATGAATATAACGTAGGTGCAGATGTGTGCGCCCATGTTATGCAGGAGGCGAAGCAGTAGATTTGGATTAGTAATCGCGCGCGCGTATTCCCCGCATATATATATGTACGACGTTTTAGGAGAAGAAATAACTTTGATATATATATATCAACGAGCCGTCGATCGATTCGAATGGATCGAGTCCACTATGGATGTCTAAACGTTATATATGTACAAGGTATATGCAATGAAAAATTAACGGAATAACGAGGAGCGCCGCATGCGTCGGGTCTGCGATGTGCTGCGATCGAGGCCTACAATCGCAGAAGCATCGAGACCAGCGACAGACGCGACGATCCGCCGTCCGGCAAGAGTTTCCGCGCTGCACAGCGTACGCCTGTGTCGCGACGTGAAACGTGCTTGCCTACTTGGCTATATATACTTGAATCCGCGGCGAACACGTGCGTGTGTGTGTGCGCGCGCGCGCGTCGAGCTGGACTTGATCCATTAGAAATCGATGTCTTTTCGCGCCTGTTGCTTCTTTCATGCAGCTTATCTATATATACATATACATGTATGCATGGAAAGAGCAGAGAGGGAGAGAGAGAGAGAGAGAGAGCGCAGAGGTGCGTCGGGAAGACGGTCGATTTGCCGTTTTCTTCTTTCCCTCGATATACCTTCCAACTCTCTTGTGGGTTTCGTCGCGAGTCAAAGCGCCATCTAGCGCTACCTCGCCGAAGGAGAATAGGTTCGAGCCTGGCAACAGATGATGAAGCGGAGTTTGTCAAACTCGTTCTGTATTATTGACGATTCAAGTGAAAAAAAAAATAACTTTGCTGAACACGACTCCATACAGTCGATACATCCTTAAAACAAGTGTCGCGTAAACTCTCGGGTCGAGCCGCGATACAATGCTCAAAGGCGGAAGCCGGACTTGACTGGCGCGCGGGCGCGTGGTTATCGCAGAAAACGAACGAGTAAAAGCAAGAGTCGGCAAAAGTTAGACAATTATGCAGCGGGAGCTGCTGCACGAGCGAAATTCCAAAAGACACGCGCGCACATGAAGAGAGAGAGAGAGAGAGAGAGGAGAGAGAGGGAGAGAGAGGCGCGAAAAAGCGACACACGCGAGACAAAGCGCGACGGATGGAAAATTATACGTCGCGAACGTGCGCGCCTCGAGATAATGAAGATTCAATCGAGAGAGGCGCGCTTCATCGCTCGCATTGATTTGCGGCGCGAGCAGAGAGAGAGAGAGAGAGGGGATTTTTCGAGTGATACGGACGACGCGATAGCGACAGAGAGCACAGAGCGCGCAGGCTCTCGAGGCTTATTAGCCTCGGGCTCACATAAAGAGATGCAGATTTTTTAAGGACTACGCCACCGCGAGGGAGGTGGGGGTGGGTGGGCTTGCGTGAACGTATAGACTTGGCGATTATAGTAATACAGAGAGGGTATAATACACGCGTACCGGAGGGAGTTGGACTTGTAATTTTTTGTTTTGCCTGGCACAAAGGAATTCATTAGCGGGATGTGCAAAGTAGTCGATCGCACAAATGGATGAGAGGCTGCTTTTGCTACTGTTGCTACTGCTGCTGCTGCTGCTGCTGCTGCTGCTGCTGCTGAGGTGAACAAAATAAAGAATATATCGAGAGAAGGACGATCTCTCCCCCCTTCCCCTCTCTCTCCTCTCTGTCTCCGTATTATTGATACACGTATAATACAATCCGTGCGTGATGCTGGTTTGAAAGTATGTTCCAAGTGGCGTATAAATATCATTTTTCTACGTATCATAATATTACACGAGTGTGTCGAGCATTATTTTACTTTACATAGGTAATAATATACGTGTGTGTAATAGAAGAGAGTACGCAAGTCGAAATATCGGTATTTATATCTATATTTATATATGTACGTGTGTATGATGGTGATGATACATAGCGAATAATAATAATAATAATAACAAAAAAAATTTATGATAATCCATCCATCGTATAAATAGTCGCAATCAAACCATATATTGAACGTAATAGTTACATAAGAGTATAATATGTTATTATCAACGTTAGAATCCAGAAAAATAGAAGAAAAGGTAACTGAAGTAATACATGTTAATGAAAAGAAACCATACACAACTGATAAGATACATAATGTATAAAAAAACGTAGAGTACAGCCGTGTGATCGGTATATTTATATAAAGAGTATGTATATATATACATATATGCATACACATAGATGTATAATATATATGTATATAATTGTATGCAAAGGCAAGTTTAAATCGGCAAGTATACAAGTACAGAGGTCGGGTTATATAATATCTGGTCAATCAAGATTCAATAAATATTAATTATAATACGTCATATCTCGTCATTACAACAATATCATATAATTGGTAGTAATATAATAGGTAGTTTTGGAATTATATAACGAAACACCGAAACTGAGAGACTCACAAGCAGGAAGAGGAGGGTGTTTTCCTTCTTTTAGAGTTGACTGATCGCACGTTAACATTGCGCATCTGGCAGTCTGCAATGCAAAACATAATTGGGAGGGTCAACAACCGGCGATATCACACACGGTCTTTTAATCATCTTCAGCATTACAATTGTTCTTTCCTTTTCATTTAACTCTCTTTACTCCTTTCCTTTTTCCTTTTTCTTTTCCTTTCCTTTCCTTTCCTTTCCTTTCCTCTCACTACGACGCTCTCGCACACGTTCTCCGCTACGTATAGGATGAAAATGCTCTTTTCTTTACACATTTCTACTCTCTTTCTCATCGTCCACTGTGCTCAGTCTGCGGCCGCTCTTTTTTCCTCTTACTCTCTTATTCTCGTCTTTTTTTTTCTTTGGCTTACGTACACAATACACATACGTTGCTCGCATGTGTGCTTGATTCATTACACTCTAGATTATTATATATGTATGTATATATAAAGGGGCGTATGCGGACTCTTGCGCCAATCGAACCTTTTGCCAGACTCGCGTATTCAAAGCGTTTGTAATTGCAGTAGCCACTAAGTATTCATATAAAAATGCGGCAAGAGTACGCATACGTATATATAGAATATTTATAGTAAATATCCGATTCTGTATTACTGTATTATGCTGCTTATTGCGAGATAGAAGCTCGAGCTGTCAAAGTGTTTGACAGCTCGAGCCGAGATTAGAATAGAGGTATTATATAATAAAAATAATATAATGCATATATCATATGAAAGAACCAACATTTACTGAACTGAAAACTATATTGCTCTACGTTTGACAAAAAACAAAAACAGACATTACAGGGCATTGGTATAAATAAGTTTCTGGGCTAGAAGGGGGGGGGGGGTGACAGAGGAGTAACGAGAGGGGTGATATACATTGTACGGCCAGCGGTAACGTGGTCGCGATGTGTATACAAATGTATGTATATATACACAGAGATGTACAGGACGTCGAACAAAAAGGAGTAGATTCTGCAATCCCTCGTATCACCTCTCTCTCTCATTCTCTCTTGCTCTCATTCTTTCTCTCTCTCTCTCTCCCTCTCTCTCTCTCTCTCACTCTCATTCTCTGTCTTGCTCCTTTACCGGTTTCTTGCAGCTACGAATAGAATCCACTCTAAATTCGAAACAAAATCAATTGAAGAGGGTCGTGTTGCGAGGCAATTATAATGACGAGTACGGCGATCGCCGTCGCTGCTGCCTCTTTTTTTTTCTTGTTTCACTCGGCTCTTTCTCCTCCTTTCTCTATCTCTCCCGCTCTCTCTCTCTCTTTCACTTTTCTTTTTTTTCTATCTCGGCTCGTCTCGTTTTCTCTCGTGTCCCTTTGTCGACGGGATCACTGGCAAAGTGTCTCGCGGGACTCTGTGTGTACACGTGACGGAGCTCGAATCAATCGTGCATCGCGAGAAAATTTTGAAAAAAAAAAGAATTCTCCTCGAGTAATAATCTGGGACACATTTTGATGAGAGCGCAGATCGGACAGGCAAAAAAAAGAGACGAGACTTTGCTTCGGTCCGTCAGTCGTTCTGACAAAATTCGAGGACAGAATTAGACTGGAGACACAATGCGCGCATATGTCCTGTATATGTATAAGCACGCGATGGGTGCACGTGGCATGGGATGTATAATACATAGAAATTCCATTAAAAACAAATAAAAAAAAAAGAATGATTGACTCTCTCCCGAGCTCAGATATATAGATATTAGATATATCGTGCATATAGAAGTTGAGGTGAAAAAGTGCACTGCTCTCGCTGTAGAGACATATGAAGTAATAGAGTGATCGTACACAACATCAATCGAAAAATCATAATGAAAAGTGTGCTGAGGAAATGGAAGTATATAGAGCGGGATAATATGTCTTTGGAACACAATTGTATAAAGACACACACTCGCATCGTCGGGATTTCGTCTGCTCACCTATAGAGTCGCGCGTATATACGTATATGTGTGTTATAAAAACTATCGCGTGGCTCCGCGCGCGCGTCGCGCGAGACGTCCATTAAATTTCCCATCGTCGCGCGTCGTTCGCGGAATAATCCCGCGAGCCGTATATAGGTATACGTATATGCACGTTCCCCGACGTCGGCGTCGCGGCGAGAGCCAGCCAGCCAGCCGTATAGCAGCTGAAAAGGAGTCAGAAGCCTCGGCACAATGTTTTCATTACCTCCCGCTGACATTACGATTCGATAGGTACACGCTCGGCTTTTCCGCGGACGCGCATATCGAAGCGTCAGTTTACGGAAAGGCACTTCAAAAGTGTAACGTATATACTCCTCCCGCTCCGCGCGCGCGCGCGCAGCAAGAAACGAGAGTGAGAGAGAGAGGTATATAGCGGGAGAAGCGGTCGATCGTTATATAGCCGGGGCCTTTGATCGGAGAAATTAAAAGCCGAAGTCGACAGTCGGCCGACGATGCCACCGGCGCTATTGGCCGGTCGCTGTCGCCCTTTTCTTTCTCGCTCTCGCTCTTTGTCAGAGTGGCGACGGTTCGTTAACCTGTCTGCCGCATTTATTGGCGCCTTCCCTCCCACCCAATAACATATTACTATATCAATTCGCGGGAGAGGACAACTGCTCGAGAGAGAGAGAGAGCGAGAGAGTTGAAACGCAGAAAGCGAGGGGTTAATCCTTTCGTTTTCGGCCGATCGAGAGAGAGAGAGTGAGAGAAAAAAGGCGACGCGCGGGCAGATTGACTACTTTGCGTCGTCGGCGCGCTCGCCGGTTATGAATATTCGAGAGAACGCTCGGCAGGGCTCGTAAAATTCTAATGACTCTATGGGCTTTATTTTTTCTTTTTTCTCTCGATTTCTCTCTCTCTCTATCCAGTCGGACAGTCGCTCACCTATATGGATAGCGTATCTGTTTCAGCAGCGGAGAGAAGAGGGAGGGAGGGAGAGAGAGAGGGGGGGGGGGTAAAACAAAACGAGAGAAAGAGAGCTCCTCGATTCTCGATATGCATTTGGCATAAAACTGTCACGACGACGCTCTGGCTACGGCCGCCGCGATGTCGGTCAGAGCCATATGCACACACTGAAATAGGCTATATCCCTGTCCGATCCCAGTCTCTCTCTCGCTCTCTCGCTCTGCGCCGGAAGACTCGAAATAATAATTCATTGGCTACTGGCAGAGCTTACACGTGAGTGTGCGCAGCGTATATGTATAGCTGATGCTATATAGGAGTAGAGATCGGGGAGAAAGAGAGTATATAACGGTGAGAGGTACAGGGAAAAAGGAGGAGTGGAGAAGGGCCCGCTGCATCGATACGTTTCCGAATATATCCCTCTATGCCTCTCGCGTTTTTCCTTTTCGCGCAGACTCGCGCTTTTTGCGCGGCCGCCGCCGCCGCCGCCGCGCTCCATTCGAAATATCTCGTTCCTGATGCGCATTACAGTTAATTTCTTATCGATCGGCGAAGAGAGAGAGAGAGAGAGAGAGAGAGAGAGAGAGAGAGAGAGAGAGAGAGAAAGAGAGCTGCAAAATTACGCGGCGGCGAGTAGTCGGGGAAATAAAAGGCAGAGTTGGCCGGCGCTCCGCTGCTACTGCTCTGCTGCAGAAAAATCGAGGGAAGAAAAAATGCGGCAGCAGCAGCAGCAGCAGCAGCAGCAGCTAAAGCTTATAATAAATGCTCGAGAGAGCCCCGCGTTTTCTCTCTTTTCGCGCGCGCGGACCGTTCGTTCGTTCGATTTTGTCCAAATATGACGGGCGGCGCTGTGGAGGAGCTACTCTCGCGCGCTCTCTCTCTCTCTCTTTCTCTCTCGCTTCGGAATATTGGAAAATGCCAGGCAGCCCTCTCTCCCTCTCTCTCTCTCTCTCTCTCTCTCGGCTCGATATGCATATAAACACAATACCTTCTCATCCCGAGCGTTCTCTCTCCCTCTCTTTCTCTCTTTCGCTCGCACACATACACAAGGCGATATCTTTCTGTCTCGCTCGCTCGCGTTATACGTGTATATTTTATATATTCGAAGGGGGAGGAGGAGAAGGCGCAGCGGCCCTGGTTCGTCGGAGCTAATCCAAACCCGCCGCCATATCTGCGCGCGAGCTTCTCTCTCTCTCTCTCTCTCTTTCTCTCTTCTTTCGCAAACTTCCCCCGGTACAGCGCGCGAGAGAAGCTTTTTCGGACCTTCTCTATATATCTGCACGCGCTGGATGTGTGTACTACAGTCAGCCCTGCTTTTCCATCTACGTGCGCCGTATGCGAATGCATCGTGAGAGAATGAATTTTTTCCTTTCTTTATTTTCGGCCGATGTGCGTATAGGACTGCGTGTAATCCGCCTCGCACTCTCTCGCTCGCTCTCGCTCTCTCTATCTCTGAGGTAAGTTTTGATTTTCGCGCCGCGCGCGGGGAGAGAAACGAAACAAAGCCGATTATGGCCGGCGGCGCCTCCGCCAATTCGTTTTGTGCGTTTGCCGTTGACAAAAGTTAATCGCGCCGCCTTTTTTCGCGCGCGTAAATATACGCTCATCGATCATTATTTCGAAAGATGGAGAGAGAGTAATCGCCGACGAAAAAGCAGATTAATTAAATCTGTAGATTGTTTTTTATAAAGATATGCACTTTTGTTTTGTATGCCATTACGCGTAATCCAATTAATAAGAAAATATTATAATTTTGCGCATCAACAATTATATAGCTGCTGCAAGCTTTTCAAGCCGTATCGCTCGTGCGCGCATCTATTGTTAATTCGGAAATGATTGCCATTTATAATTTTGCGAAAAATCTCGCCGGCTCGCCATATCGTTTCCTCATTTCGCCAAGAAGAAAGAGTATACGCGCGGGCTCGACCTAAGCGGCTCAGGATTGATGAGCGCCTAATTAGGAACGAAAAAAAAGAAAGAAAGAGACGAGAGTAGACTGCGCACGGCTGGAGACTTCATTTGTCCGCGCGCTTATTTCGCGATATAGACGGAATTAGAGCTAATTACAGTCAGACCCTTAAAATGAAATAGCTCTCTGCACGAAAAAAAGTTGCGCGGAAAACTCAAAAGTTGCGTTCGTCGCTTAATATACAGGAAATAAAATTCGTTGGAACTCGATTGAACTTTTGCTTGCGGGAATTCGTGAGAATTTAGCGCACCGAATATATCGAACTATTATTAGAGTTTAGGGGAGAGGGGGGCTAGCTTGTAAATATTGAAAATCTTTGCTATCATGGATTTTTATTCGTATAGCGGTGATCGGCAATACAAATTTCAAGTCTTCGGCTCTTATCGTTATAATTCTCGAATAAAAACAAGTGTTAATTCTTGAATTTTGTAGTTGCGCAACAGTTCGAGCAACACTTCTGAATTAATAATTAATTGCAGTACAGCTAATTACGAGAATTTCTATGACTCATCAGTTTAAATAAAGATTTAACTGCAAGCAAGTTCTATTAGTTTCAATTATCACCTAATTTCGAGAGCAACTCCTTTAATATTTGAGGGGATAAGTTATTGCACGTGTTAAATTATAATTAACCGTCAAAGTACAGAATTACACGGGTCGAACAAAGTAATGGCTTGCAAAGTCTTAAACCAAGGATACACTATTTCGACCGTATATTTTCGGAGTTAAAAAAATGTCGCTGCGATCGCTTGGACTTAAGCTCGATTTTTAAAATACACATTCGACTTTAGCCGCCGATTCGTACAAGTTTAGCCAGCCCGCGGGGTTGCGACCCCCCTCCCCAGTGCGCATTTTCGAAAATAACGCGAGGACGAGTCGAGTTTTCAGCGTAGACTCGAAATTTCAAGAGACAGATAATCCGCGCCAGTCCCTCAGGATTTCCTCTAGAAGCCGAACTGGTGCTGCGCGCAGAGACACAATTAATATATGCATCGAGAGCCGCGGCGGTACCGGCGCTATATCAACAGGGCGAGCCGTCACTCCTTCAACTTCCGGCGCAAGTTTCGGCTCATACTCTGCGCGCATGTCTGAAATTCGAAGGGGCCGCTGCAGCAAGTTTCATCTGGTTTGCAAGTTTGATCGTGCGGCGAGTGTAGCCGGATAGCCGTAAGGAGTTGAGCACGAGAGAGAGAGAGAGGGGGGGGGGGAGGAGGGAGAGAAACTATATATGTATAGAGCAAAGTAGCGCGGGTTTAATCGTTCTATCGGTTGTACGTGCTGACGATCGTAGCGCTACGCTTGAAAATAGTAAATCACTGCAACTAGTATATACGGTCGATTTTTCTGTTTTCGCGAGCTTCTTGTGAATTTGGAGATCATAATTATTTAAGTTGCGCGAAACGAATGAGTTATGATAGTAAAATTTTGGAAAATTCGAGAGTAGGATGATTCCTCGTGAGCCTATATACGCGTTTTTAATAATTAATCAGTAAATTATTAATTAGTCCGGACATATTTACCCCAGCCTCATAAAAATTCATTCAAATTACACTTGCGTCAATGTTTACCAGTGCGATAAGTTTCATTAAGAGGGTTGGCTTGAACTAAACTCTAAAATAATAAGTTTCATTTTCGTAACTTTGTGGATTGCAGAATTGCGAAAATAATCATTTTATATGTATTTTAAATGATCGTTGTTAGTAAGTGTATGTTCTGAAATTCTGAAAATGTTTTGGTTTTTAGCTAAATCTCATTATACATATACACATTTATTCTCAAATCGAAATTCTTTATAAATCATTTTGTAAGTAATATTAACTTTACAACTTTTTTAACGCGAAAATGATCTATTTTTAAAGGTGGATAACCGAAGAATCGATTTTCTATTTAAATATGGTTGAGACTTCCGGTGTAAGCCTTATTGACTGCTCTTTGCACAGGCCATACAGAGTTCGATTTTCCAAGTTACATCATTTTTAAAATCATCGGATCCCAAGGCTGTATATTTAAACGATCAAAGTTACTATTTCGGATCCGATTCACCGACTGCGAAGGAACTTCGCTGAATATTTATTTAAATAATTAAGTTACCGTATAAAAGATGTAATAAAAGTTCAAAGCTCGACGGATCGAAGAGGAAAGCTATTTTCTTATCAGCGCAGAACTGCGAGCGAGCTCTGATGTATACCGCTTGCGGAAAAATTGCGATTTCTCGCCGGAGCGCAAGGGACAAGTGCGCGGGGTGGAAATAAAAAAATGAACTGCGACTCGAGCTTAGCATCCGAAACACGTTGCACGCGGGAGATCTGGGCCTCGCGCGCGCGCGCGCGCAAGGTTTCCCGGTTCCGCGCGTTTCCGGTTTCGCGCCTGTCTGCAGCAGCCTGTATACACGTATATATATAGCCGACTGCAGCGATCGATCGTTATTAAATTACCAGGGGCGGCCTCGGCGTCCACCAACCCCCTCCCCCCTCCGCCCCACGCACGCACACGTGCGCGACTACTGTCCCTCCGCGCGACGCGTTATCCCGCGACAGCTGCCGGTGGTCTCTCTCCGCGCGCCCTATATATATGCGCGCACACGCCGTAATACCTAATGGTATATATATGCGCTGCACCCGCGCGCGTATTATGCTCGGCGTATACGCGACACTTGCAAGAAGTGCGCGTATATACGCTTTCTCAAACTTGTTTTATCGTTATAGTTGCCACATATATCACGAACAGAATGGAATTTCCTTATAATGCAGATTCCGCATTGCATTGAAAACGCTCGAGGTATAAGCAGCCTGCCGTCTATGTAGAGCGGGGAAAGAAAGGGGAGCGCGCAGGTGGGGGGCGGCCGATAGGTGAAAAATGTGTAAATTTTTCTTAATTGAGCTTTTATTAATTTTCGCGCGCGCGCGCGCGCGCGAGAAAAGTGCCGGGCGCAGGGCTGGGGAGAGCCATATACTACGGCTCTTTATCTTTATAGGCGGCTGGGCGTGCAGGGTAGAGAGAGAGAAAGGCTGCGCGCCAGTATATAGGGGGTAGCTCCCCCCCTCTCCCCCCCTCGACCCCTCTGTGGCTTGCCGAGACTGGGATTTCTTGCGACACTTGCACTTGTTTCTCCTTTCCTCCTCTCCTACATATACCTTTTTTTCGGCTTCGGCTTTTTTCATTTGCAATGACAAACTCGCTGCCTTAATTGTTGCGCCCAAGCGATATAACTGCGGAGTATAACGGCGCGGACGTAAAAAAGAAATCGAGAAAAATCCGAGCGTACACATATATCCTTACTCTGAATTTTTCAGCTACTATATACATAATATATATATATATACTATATACTATATATATACTATATACATATATATACATATACGTGTAGCGCGCATATACACCCAGGCGTACGTTTCGATAAAATGTGTCGCTCTCTCGTCCTCGAGTAGTCGACTTCCTAACCGAGAGAGAGGGAGAGAGAGAGAGAGAGAGAGAGAGAGAGAGATAGAGCGCTCGGGAGCTTATTTTCGTCCCCTCTATTGACGTGAAATTCTTATGAGCGTACGAGAGTTAAAAGGCACACAGGATGCGATTTTAAGCCTCTCCTGTCAATACTATACGTATATCTTTTCTCTGCTGCCTTCTATATACAGGTATACACGCGGGCGCGTAAGCGATGTGCTCGAGCGATTTATATATATATACACGCGCGTTCGAGTTTCCGAGGCGGCCTGAGGTTCGCCAAGGCTTAGACAACTTTTTCTTGCTTTTCATTATGTACACACCTACGCGTTCGCGCAGGAGCAGCAGCAGCAGCAGCAGTGGTAGTAGTCGCTCGTCATTATTTTTTCCCTTTTTGTGCTCACCTACACACGCGGAGGGAGGGGGGGGGGGTGGGGGAGAGAGGCTCTAATTCACCTATGATTCACGCGAACTCGTGCCGCGCGCCACCCTTTGTCCGTTTCCCTCGATGAATTGAAAAAAAAAACAGAGAAAAAAAAACTACAACACTCGCTCCCGCGCACACGGTGCTTTAGTTATAAGCATTATATTCTATATATCGGCTTGAAGTATCGAGTTGGAAAAAAAAACACAGCGCAGACACTGCGTATGTACTACGACTACCTCGACAAATCCGAATCGAGCCGCGATGGTTAAGTATTCGCGATTTACGGAAAAAAAAAAACGTTTATACGGCTCAGCGTCGGATTGGCTATTCTAATTTCGAAGCTGGCCTATCAGCTCACGCGCTTCGTATGTGTACACGCGAAAAAGGACGACGCAATAATAATAAACAAGGCATGTGTGTGCTGTATCGAGCTTTCTTACTCGCGATTTTTTATTTTTTTTATTTTCATCGCTACCTCTCGCTCTCTCTCTCGCTCTCTTTCCATCTGAAGCTTCGCTATTAAAAATTCCAAATTGAATACACGCACACGCGCGCGCGGTGTACACACACGTACGTACGTACGTCAAACTCGAGGTTGGACTGGCGCGCGCGCGAGCGGCACAGCCCCCGCCGCCGCGCATCAGTTTTCGCCGGCTAAAAAATTTAATTACAGAAAAGTTTTGGCATTCCGTCAGTTTGGCTTAGCGGTGCATCGCCAAGTGCTGTTGCCGGCGCTGCTCACTCTCTCTCTCTCTCTCTCATTTTTTTTTCTCGCTCGGTCGCGCGTATCTGCGGTCGGCTCTCGCAGCCCAGACACGTAACCTCAGAGCCCCGGATCTCGGCCGGCTTTTTATAAAGGGTTATGCAATATTTTATTAATAATACAATATGCACCGACAGACAACACACCCACACGCGTACACACAACCACACACACACACACATACTATCGGATGACTTTCTCGTACCCCCGGCGCACGGTTTTTCGTCTCGCTCCGGCTACTGCACGGCTCTTCTCTTTTTTTTTTCGACGCGCGCGGGGAGGCCGGCGCGCATAACCGGAGCTGAAATTTTCTTTTTTTTTTCCCTTTTCAAGCGGACTTTGTTATTAGTTATCTCTCGCGTACGTATACGTATACACAAGTGTATTTTTCGCGTGTATCGGTAGAGAAATGCGAAAGTTGCGCGGCTCAAAGTTGCGTGTACGTGCGGCAATAACAATAGTATCGGGGATATGCAGAGAGAGAGAGAGAGAGAGAGAGAGAGAGATAGAGGGCAGTTTCTCTGGGGGATAACGTCTTCTTTCGATTATTAAAAAGCCAATGGCGCGCCGAAAAAAAGGCGGCGAGAGAATTTCATTAAATGCGCGGTATTAATTTTCAATAAAACCGTCGGGACCGTAATGGGGAGAGAACTGCGCCCGGTGTGTGGTATATTATAATACACACGGCAATTTCGGACCTATATCTTTTGAATGATACCGTACAGAGAGACCCGAACTTTTGCGGGGGGTCGAGGCTGACGTTTGAAAATTCAAGTTATGCATGCATTTTTAAGGCCGAAAATATGCATTCACTCGCTTTTTATATTTATATTTTTTGATACGCGAGATGAAAATTGAAGCTTCGCGATATGGATAAATAAAAATTGCAAAACGTATAAATTAATGGTCCAATCCATCGATGTATTACAAAAAGGTATAATTTCATTCAAATTTCTTACATTTCACGCACTGAGAGAAGAGAATGTTTAACCGAAATGTGGCATGTTTAACCGAAACGTGGCATTGTAACTATTACAGTGTACATTGTAATAGTTACAATGCCACTTTTCGGTTAAAATTCTCTTCTCTCAGTGCGCGATCGCAAGCTTTTCCAACCACATGCTTAATCTGCGAATTGAAAAAATTCCAATTTTTATTGTTCCCACGCTACTTGGCAAGCGCAACGCTTGAGATTCACAAAGACTCGGAAGCTTTTCGTACAATTAGGTATACGTCGTACCTGCACCAATGAAGAACTCTAAACTATGTGGAAACATTTTTATAGCGACTTAAGCTTATCTACGAACTTTATATACGTGGCGATCGTAACTTGAGTTTTCGACGGGTGATAAAACGAGGATTTTACTTATACAGCCAGCGCCTTTTCCAAGACGCCCGCGGGAGAACATTATCGAAATTCGTATGCCAGGTTTATTAGAGCAACAGCCTGCGCGGAATAGTCGGCGATCAAGGCGGAAAACGGCGCCATTTGTCGCTACAAGTCGGAAAGAACGTGATTAGCCATATATAGTGGGCGTCGCAGCCGTATTGTGCGGGTAACCAGTCGCGGCAGAGGCGTATGGAAAATTTTTGTTAAAAATATTTCGGCGCGCGTAGAGTTATATATGGTCTTTGGCTCGTCGGCATTTCCTAAATTTTCGCCCCGCCTAGACGAATTGGCGGGCGAGCGCGCGCGCGAAGCTCGTCGATGGCACTCGAGGAGAAGCGAACGAACGAAGGGTCAAAGAGGTTAAATGAAAAAGGAATAGGCGGTCGCTCGCGCAAAAAATGGAAAGCTCCCGCTCTCTCGCTCTCCGGCTCTGGGGTGATCGATATACGCGTTTGCCGTATAGCCTCCCCCTTCGGGAGAGCGGATGGATGTGTGGGCACCTGCTGGAGGTGCATTCGATGCGTGTACACGTATACGTATATATATATATGCGCGAGCGCGCGCTCGTGCTTTCCTCCTCCCCCCCCCCCAAGCGCATAATACATATATATAGGCGCGTGCAGGGAATGCAAAATTTTCGACTTTCCTCGTCCTCCGCCGATCGCGCAGTGATTTCGGCCCCCCCTCTCTCTCTCTCTCTAATGAAGCGGAAAAAAAAATTCGCATCGAGAGATTTTTAATTAGCGCTTACAGCACATCGAGCGCGAGTATTATATGTAGACCGCGTAGCGGTTTCGACTTTTTAATTAAGAGGCCAAGGTGTTGCTCTCACTCGCGCGCGACTTTTCCCTCATTTTCCCCAGCGCCCGCGCGGCTATATACGTACAGCGGCGGCAAGAGTCGCGCGGCGCTGCGGGTATTATTATTGAAAACTAGAAACTATAAAGCGGAATCCTGATCGAGTGCAGGCGCCGCTCTCATCGAGAGAGAGAGAGAGAGAGAGAGAGAGAGAGAGAGAGAGACCGGCAGCAGCTACGCGGAGAGCACAGGAGAGGTAGGAAAAAGGTAGAGGGGAAAATCGAGAGAGGGAAAAAGAAAGGGCGAGAGGCAAAGAGGGAGTAGGAAGGTAGGCAGAGAGAGAAGGAAAGGTGGGAGGAAGGAGACTCGTCTATACAGTGATAGCCGAGCGCCGCCGCCGCCGCCGCTATAGAGAGAGAGAGAGAGAGAAAGATGTAAAAGATTGGTGGTCTCTCCCTCGGCGACCGAACGAAACCCGCCCTCCGAGAGTGAGAGAGAGAGAGAGAGAGAGCTGAGGACAAAAATCAATATGAACGTGTAGCCATTTCTCTTTAATCTGCCCCGCGCGCGCTCACCGACGAGAACTCGGCGCGAGCGCGTGTACATCTCAATCGGCCGATTAGAGAAGCGTCTCGCGCGGCTCTTCATCTTTACGCGAGAGGAGCGTTATTGTACCCAACCCACACACACGCGACACGATCGAAGGCCACGTGTCCCTCGCGACGGATCGGGGGAAAAAATCGTTGGCTCGAACGAGCGCGTAAACGCGCGCGCGAGAGAGAGAGAGAGAAAGAGAATACGGGCAGTATTCGCCGGGGGACTATCGCGGATGCATTTATCGCGGCAATTCGAGCCCGGGACCGAGGAGTCCATTTAAAAATTGAAATTAAGCTCTGTCGAGAGAGAGAGAGAGAGAGAGAGAGAGGGACACACACAGACACAAACGCGATATACCCCAGCTGCAATATTCGACGGCGGGGCTTAGCGGTGCGCGCGCGGCGCTCGCTACTACATATAGATTATTGATTAGGCAATAACTCAAGGACTAGTTGGGATGCATATTACCGCCATACCGGAGCCCACCGCGCGCGCTGCCCTCCACGTGGAGAGAGAAAGAGAGAGAGAGAGAGGGAGAGAGGAGAGCCTGGCTGGCCTCGCGCCGCTGCCACCGCCGCGGCTACGCACTAGTTATGCTAATTAAAGCTGGCGCTCGCGCGGCGTTATATAGCTCCTGCAGACGCTCTCCCCGCAACTCCTGCGCCCGACTATTCGCTCGCTCCGCTACTCGTTCTTTTCCCTCTCGCTCTTAAATACAGTCGCAGCAAACCGCGGATGTCGGGGTTCGATAGCCCATATAAGGACCGCGCTGTCCATCGGCGGCGGCTCAAACTTCTCGAGGCTAAGTACAAGGAAATCGGCGCGAAAGAATTGGTTCTCGATACACGGCTCTCCGTATCCCCACACAGAGTGAGAGTGAGAGAGACGCGAGAGCCTGGCACAGGGCGTCGCGTCGTGTACACACACACACACACCCACACAGAGCGAGAGAGGCGTATAGAGAGCGAGTCTCGCGCTCGAACGTAGCTAGTAAGTAGAAATCGATAGCCGGTACGTTGGGCTCCCTCTATACTTGGCCTCTCTCTCTCTCCTCCCCCTCCCTCTGTCTCTGCGCACACCCGCGCCATCGTCGTCGTCGTCGCCGTCGTCGTCGTCGTAGTCGTAGTCGCGCGTATATAGCGCATTACTAGTACTACCAGCCAGCTATACTACAACGGACTCGCACTAGTCCCGCGCCTTAGTCTCCGCCGCCGCCGCCGCCGCCGCCGCCGCCGCCGAGTGTCTACCTAAATTGACCCCGGCGTGAATAGGGAGAGAGAGAGAGAGAGCAGAGGAGTAAAAGTTGCCCACCACCACCGCCGCCACGACCTCCCGCACTCCTCGAATTTTCGTTATCTTTTGGCCTGACCTACTTTTCTCACCCCCCCCCCCTCCCCTCCCAAGCCCCCGCGACGAGTGTGTACGTATACATCCCGTAGTCGCTACTGCTGCTTCTTCTTCCTCTTCTTCTTTTCTCTCTCTCTCTCTCTCTCTCTTTCTCTTTTCGAGCCGGTCGCTCGTTAAGTATCCATTAACTCGGACGATTGTTCGATAAAACGACGCGCGGGGACGAACGGAGGAGCTATATAGCCCGAGAGAGCTCGGTTATTAGGCGCAGCTCTCCAGCTCTCTCGCTCTCCCTCTTTCTATATATACATATGTATATAGATATACGTATGCACGCAGGGGAGGGAGCCGATGCATCGCGGCGGGCTCCTCTTTTTTTTCCAGCCCCCGAGATTTTATATATCCGCGCGCAGCCCTTTTATCTCCGGGGCTGGGCTTGCGCGCGCCTCGATTGGCTACTTTGGACTTTTCGAGCGCGATCGCCATTTCAGCGGCGATATTCACTTGTCCGCGCCGCTCTATTGTTTCCAGGCCAATCTCTCTCTCTCTCTCTCTTACTCACTCCCGCTCGCTCCGGCTCGACTATATAAATACACTCGGGCCGCCGCGCGATGCATCTGAAATTTCTCTTCTCCGCGGTTTTGAATTTTCCATGACAGCTCTTACTTTCGGACGCTAAGCCGCAAGGCCGGAGTGCAGCGATGATTCGCCGCGAAGCTTCGTACGTATACCTATCTATAGATACGTGTACCGAAGGAAGAGGCTCCCTCGGAGAGCGATGGAAGTACATTTCGATTTTTTTCCCGTTTACTATACGTTTACGTTTGCCTCTGCTACCGCCTGATTGCGAAAGCTGTTTTTCCACGGAACCGCGTATAACGAATTTCGTTTGGCAGAGCAGACGCTCAATACACGCTCAAAGCGAGTCGCGTGCGCGCGTTTGAGAAAAAGCGCCGGGCAGTTGGCTCTCGCATCGCGATAATTAAAGCTTTAAAAATCAGCCGGAAGAAGCAAGTGGAGCTTTTTATTATTCAAAGTCGTGGGGGGCGACGCAGCTGAGCCATTATCGGAAACTCGTTACATGCACTGGGGGACCGGACCGTTATACACGTGTATACACAGCAGAGAGAGAGAGAGAGAGAGAGCCGCATAATGTGGCCCAGAAGCGATCAGTGCGTCCGAGGAGAGAGCACGTACGCCGAGACGAGTGGGAAAAGTTTTTCCAGCCGAGATTTATAATTGCGTAAAGCTCCGATCCCGCGAGATATACAGAGAGACAAAGAACGCAAGGCGATCAGTAGAGAGAGTCCGCGTTTGGTCGGACTCGCGGATCTCTCGCCGCGGCGTCGCGCGTACACGGGCCGTATAAAAAGACTCGTCGACGGGAAGTGGCGCTCCATATCTCTGACCCAATTATTATACATAACCCCCTTCCTCCCCCCCCCCGCGCAAGCTTAAGAGACGCAATGATTTATGCAAGAGGCTTTATCTTATGCGGCACCTGACTGACGCTTTTCTCTCTCTCTCTCTGCTCTCTCTTTTTCTCTCCGCTACACGAGACTAAGTAATGAGACACGTGTATATTCCGATCGACGAGCGCACGCCGCGCGTTCGCCGCTGAAATATTCTGCATGAGATATCTCTACCCTGTAACCATTATAATAGTAGTAATAATAATAATATATTGGCGATAATGTCACAGGAAATTCAAATCAATTAACTAATGTCTTGTCTCACAGCTTCCCGATATATGTAATGATCCATCGCTCTCGCTCGCGAGCACAGCACAGCTGCACACACACACACACACATACCGCGAGGGACGTCTTATGAATAAAAATTACACCTGATTAATAAAACGTCGAGTACACTCGCAGCGCCGCGCTCTCGCCGAGACGTTATAAAGCACGCAGTTAAGGGGACGATCGCGCCCGGGAAAAAAAGAGTGTGTCGCTGACTCGAAAAAGCACGAGTAAACAGAGAGAGAGAGAGAGAGGGAGAGGGAGAGACGGAGCAAGAGTATGTATAGATATATGGAAGAATAAAAGCGGTGAGACGCCGGCGCTTAAGCCAGTCTATCCCTCAGCGCATTTATTTAATGGACCGCGAAGCGGCCGACGACCTAACTTATATACCTCCTCGCCGCGGATATCTCTTTCGCGGGCTTGCACACACAAGCCGCCCCCTCTACACATTCCACTGATTTCGCCGAAAAGTCCCACTTTCCTTTTTACCGCCATCGCCGCTTAATGCGTCTCGAGATATTTGTTTACACGGGCGTTTATTCACGCCTACTTTCCATGTACATTGTATACAGTATACCGTATGTGTACAGTCGATATAATACACGCTGCATCAACAATGTACGAAACGATCGGCTGACTTTTGAGAGCGGAGCTCGTTATAGAAAGCCGAATCAAAGTTAAACGTGTATTTGGCAGCGGATTGAAGGGACGTCAGAGTTCTGAATGAATTTGCCGGCGTAAAACAGCTGTCTCGTCCCCGGGCGAGCCGGAGCCCGCCGCGCTTCTGCGGCACACTCGAGCTCATCAAACATTCATCGCGTCAATAATTCAAGAAACTGTAAAATTTCCCGAGATTGACGCGTCGCCCGAGACGAGAGCAATACTTTACACGTTAGTGCAGCTCTACCTCCCTGAGTGTGTGTATACGACTTACCGTGTAACAGATTGAGAGAGAGAGAAAAAGGAAAGCCAAGCTCTCCTGCCCCATCGATTATCCGCTTCGGATTTGCTCGTCTCGGACGCGAGTCAGGGGAGAGGGAGTATCAAGAAACATCGCGAGTCTCGCTCCTTAAAAGGGACTTGGAAAAGCGTTTTAAAGCGCGGCGAACCGCATTTCCGGCTACTTTTTTCTCTCTCTCGCTCTTGCTCGCCTACGCCTGTATATACGTATACGGCCGCCTCGGTCGGGGCGCTCTCTTTGTCCCGAGAGAAAGGCTGCGCTCCTTCATTATCGAGAAATTGATCCTATTAGGCACTGCGAGAGTCACCGCGGCCAATGGCCAAACTTTCTTCTCCTCTGCCGCTCTCTCTCTCTCTCTCTCCGCCCAGCCTCCCGGACGTCTTTTGTTCTTTCTCTCTCTCGCGCTCCAAAACTTTTCTCTCCGCGTCGCGCAGTCCCTCTCTCTCTCTCCCTCTGTCTCTCTGCGCAGCAGCGATTTACACACGCGTGCGTCTATATAATACTGCGTGGGATATATATATATATACGCAGCGCGAGCTCGATCAAAATTTCATAAGCCCGCCACCGAGTGTATAAAGAATTCGCGGGCGACGACGTACGCGCACGCAGGAATTTCAATTTAGCGAGGGAGAGAGAGAGAGAGGAGTTGGGGGGGGGGGGGGGGAACGCGCTCGCCGGATAAATAAAGTCGCTTACATCGCCTCTTCAAAGGATCCGCTCGTCCCAGCGCCGCTACACGGCAGGGACAGCCTAAAAGGACGTAATTAATATATTCGCGAGAATGAGATATCGAGTGATATACTTCTGTACATGTATATACTCGGCGCATCGTGCAGGATAACGCGCACGTCCTTCTCCGCGACGCGATATCTCGCGGAAAAATTAATAAGAAAGTTTGATATTGTGTGTGTGTGTGTGTGTGTGTGTGTGTGTATGTATGCACGTCCTCGAATTCAAAGGCGCGTCGGGAGAGAGGATTCCCGCGAACAAAGCTGATTGCTGCTGCTGCTGCTGCTGCAACTCTCTCTCTCTCTCTCTCTCTTTCTCTCCTTTTTTGCAACGTCGACGTCGAGAGGAAGAAGACGATGGCGAAGGTATATAGAATGGAGCGACGTCGTCGTCGTCGTCGTCGTCGTCGTCGTCGTCGTCGAGCTGCGAGTTTAATTAGGTGCGCCGTCGCGTTACTACAGCCCGGCGTATACAAACCGATAGATACGTATTGAAGAGGAGGACGGAGAAGGCGGCGGAGGAGGACGAGCCGAGAGACGGAGAGGAGGGTATTGGCAAGGAGGATCGCGGAAAATGGACCGTCGTCCTTGCCTCGAAGAATCTCGCGGCTCTCTCTCTCTCTCTCTCTCTCTTCCGAGTTATTTTCATTTTCGACGGTGGAGCAGAGTAGAGGGAAAATTAAAATTTCTCCATTTCCCGGCGAGAGGCGGACTGGCCTTTATGTTACGTATTAAGAAGAATTTCCGAATAAAAGTAATTTTCTCCGCCGTACATATACGCCGAGCGCGAGATGCACGCGTTGTCCTTGATGCCGCGTATATGTCTCTATATATCTATACGGGAGAGAGGAAGAAAACACGTTATATACTCTGCTCCTTCTATTCTTGCCATATAGAGTAGCTATGTACATGTACGTGTATCCTCTGATCGAGAATTCAACTCAGGATTCCTATAGAGCGGAGGCTTCGTCTCTACTTTTGTATACACGTCGAATTGAAATTTAGCGTGGGATCCCCGAGCGAACGAGCTTTCCAAGTAGCGAGATTACCTTCGGCGACTTCTTCCTCTCTCTCTCTCCCTCTATCTATCTGTACGCTGTGTATCCGAGTCTAACTTCTCGGCTTCTATCCCGGACTTTTGCTGCTGCTCCGACGAAGAGAGGACTCTAATTTCAATTGTCGAATGACGAAGGTGGATATATATATATAGGGAGACGAGAGTAGAGTGAGAGCGAGTGAGAGAGAGAGGAGGCTCCTTCTTGACTCTTGTGGTTAGGTATACGCCGGGGCTTTTCTCATTTCCCTGCTGCCGAGGCTTTGTGGCGCTGCTGACTTTCCTCCTACTTACCCCTTCGGATTAGTCAGGTTTTTTTCATTCTCTCCCTCTCCCCCGAGTATAACCAGTCCTCTCTCTCTCCCAACGATTCGACTTCGAGGACGTATGCTAATTGAGAACCTATCTATACTCGATTCTATTGTGCACGTCGCGACTTGCATGTGCGAATCCATGGGGGAAAAACACTTGGAGTCACAAGTTGCAGAGCCTCTCTCTCGAAGGCGCTGGCAGACCACTTTATTTTTTTAAATCGCCCGCCTCGCAGACGCTCATTTCGAGAGAAGACATTGCTCAATGACCTGTAGCGCGGGTCTGAGGGCTGCGCGAACGAAAAAATGCATATCGCTGGGATCAAATTACGAGGGAAGAGCTTCAATTTCAGCCCTGGTTGAGTCAAAGTAACTGCTTAATAACAAGCTGCCTACGTTGGAGAACTGCGACAAAAATCCTGGAAATACCGATATTTTGGGACAAAAAACCGGCGTTTTATTCGATCTCGAACTTTTGACTCGACCGATTATTTTAGCTTAGAGCTTTATTTTAAGTTTAGGTACTAATCAACGAGAAATCAAGCTGCTGTAAATAATTACGAAATCAGTATAAACATATCTGATCAGCAAGGTCTCAATGTTAAATGTCCAAATAAAGGAATTTGCTTAAAAATTGCAGATTTTTTTAATCCATAGATAACTTTTTAGCCAATAGTTGTTTTCTTTTAACTTGATACTATATATGGAATGATGATATTCCATTTCCGTTTGCGCGTCTAGACTACTTTTTATTAATCATCTTAAATCTGATTCTTATACATCCTAACTCGTATAACTTTAGATTTTTCACTTGAGGCCAAAAAAAGTGAGCTCGTGGGTATGCGTAAAAATTTTAACCTGCAATTCAGACCTGTTTCCACGTGCTCATGGATTCGCACATACGACACGAAGAAATCTTCATTTTTCATACACTTAAATAGTATGAAATAATTCACACTCCGGGCCTGATTTTTATTTGCTCTACTTCTAAGACACACAAAATAAAATGAGTTTCCATGGGAGCTTGTCGTATGCAATGAGCTATAGATACGCTCTTAAGAATGCTCTACCTTTTGCCAGCAAGTCTGACTTTACTAGCGCCCCCACATTACACCTCAGTTTTTTTTAATTGTTTTAACAAAGTTAATAAAAGATAAATGAGTTTAACTGAGTTTCGCCACTTGTGATAGGTATCTAAGAATATGAAAAAATTATTTCTATGGGCTAAAAACCAAAATCAGTATTTTAATTCGTCGGAGAAATTTTCAAGAGTGCGGACACTTTGCGGACACTTTGGTTTTGGCTTTTGCGTTTTGCTTTTGTCTTGCGAAATACGTCGTTATTATTTTTTAATTGATGTCTAATGCCAGCGGCGAAACTCGATTTGTGGAGATAAATTTCGACAATTAATTATAATAAACGTTTTTAGAGATAAATCAATTATTTTTTGGTGAATTTAGAAGCTCGTATATGTAAAAGGAATTTCATGACATTTACATGATTTTAATCTGGATTATAAATTTTGTTTTTAATTCTTTTAATGCATTTTAATTCTGCTTGTGTGGAATCATGATTCTCACACTCTAGACTTAAAATTTACGCAATTGTAAAAAATTGATATGATTGGCCCATTATTCTTTGAATATTAATTTTCTTGCGCTAATATAAAAAGAATGGTTTTAAAAAAATAGCTCCTAATTCGTTTTAGTAGAAAGACTTATACGCCATGCGTGTGAGAAGTGGAGCAAGGGAAAATTAGGTCCAGAGATGTAACACTAAATATGTTTATTTTAAAATATTCGAACCATTTATGCGAATGAAAATTTTAAATTTCTTCACACACATGCCAATGCAGAATCTTCGGTGCAAATGCATAGAATACATACATGCGTACACGTGTATGCGAGTGTGTGTGTGTGTGTGTGTATGTGTATGTCTAGAAACAGGAGCTTGTCGTTGCAGGTTCGTCGAACTATACGCGCTATTTATAATCTCGCTCTCGGACTATGCGGACATCGTAGTACACGTATATATATATTGAGGGTAAGGTGTGCGAGGGTCTAAAATGCTCCCACGCCGTTATAATTATCTTTGTATTAAACCCAACGAAAAAAAGGCAATTAGAAAAAATCAAAGCGTACACATAAATCAATAATAAAACAGGAGATTTGAAAGAAAAAGTGAGAACTTTGAGAAATAGAGAGACAGACAGAAAGAGAGAGAGAGACAGATAGAAAAATAGAGGATAAATGATGATTGAGTGTTGATATTACCATATGAGTTGTGAAACTGTTGGTGATGCGTGTCGATGGATACAGGCCCGGTGTGGTGGATATCCAGCATCGAGTCCGGGTCACCGCCGCTCTCAGAGCAGTTGCTCAGCGCTAAAACCAAACCGATAGACACACACCTTGCATTGCTTTGTTCATTGTTTTCTCTGTCAAATTTTTGGTCAATTTCTCTGTTCTTTTTTTTTTCATCTCTATAATAAAATAAACGCACGTGCTTTTTTACCATACAGCTCGATTTTTACTTTTCTTTTCTGCCACTCTCTGTTTCGCGATTAATTTTCATTGATTTTAGTTTATTTTTTTTTTAACAGTTCTTCTATCGTTCGAGAGTAGCGTCATATCGAAATTTCGCGATATCGAGGCTCGCTCTATTTCGTCGTGTAGTTGAACCAGACGACAAGGTATAAACAGAACGATATAGACTTTGTCGTTGTCAAATCAATAATGAATAATTAAAAAAATAGTACAAAATAAAGATTAGTAAATTAAATAATTAGGAGGACAAAAGAGAAAAATAGATAGAGAGATAGAGAGAGATAGATAGAGAGAGAGATATTGCACAAAACTGAGAAAAAACCAAGACTCGTAACACAGCAAGCATATACATGACTGTTTTGTATAATAAAAAACACACGCGCAAACTTACGATTATCTAGAGTAGGATGACGTTGTTAAATAATGTAATAAAAGTCTCTATTCTAATCGTGTGCCACACTTTGCAACTATGCTAGTGTATAAAGTCACTCTTCTTTGTACGTGTCTGTGATGTACGTGTTAGGCTTTGAAAAATTAAAGCGGCTCTCCTCGAGCACTTAGTTTACGACTAGAATAGAGACACACAACGAAAACAAAAGATAAAAAAGAAGGAAACAAACTCGAAATTTTCCAAACGAGACTTTAACGAGGAGTTGGAGAGTATAACATATATACGTATATATATAGGAGAAAGGGATCCAAACGATAGAAAAGTAAAAAGGGGGTGTATCTATATGTAACACAGTTCCAGGGGGTTATGATATATACATGACGAACGTGAGATGGGGGCTGACGAGGTATATATGGAGGGTTTGAGTTGTATGGGACGTATAGACACTGAACGGAGGCGAAAACGAAAAAAGAAAAAAAAAGGAAGAAATAACGAACGGAAGAGGCAAATGTATATATAACGAAGGTATACATGGAGGAAAAATTAAGACAAAAAACCTTGTGTTCAATCGGCACGCGGAAACTACGACGACGACAACGACGACGAGGACGAGGACGACGGCATTGTTCACAGTGCGTCTGTCTATCCGTTTGGTTTTTCTCTCTCGTATATTCTCTTTTATAGATTTCGTGGCAATTTGGCGCGCAAGAGACCAAGTATACAGTATAGTAATACACACACAAGGCGACAGGTATGCGTGTCTGTGTGTATACACAGGTATGCACACAATCCGTTACACTTTTTGCTTCTTTTTCTTTAACGGCGGAGAGTCGTAAGTACATACAAAACAAAAAGGACATGATCGTGGGCTCCTCGTCGCGGAGAGATCTCTTCAGTGTGGCCTCGTCTGGTATATTATCTTCCAAGATGACGGATCAAATAGAGCAGAAAGATAAGTGAGAGAGAGAGAAAGAGAGAGAGAGAGAAGGAGCAAAATAAGGAGAGAAAGAGAAAGAGAAAGATAAATAAGCAATGACATTTGCGGACCAGATAGACATAAAAAAAAATTGAAAAATTCTCTCGATGACGTTCCTAAAAAGTCGGAGACATACGCATATCATACACGCGCACAGGCACACATGCAATGCATCTATAATAACATAATGGTGTGCGGCGGGTCGCCGCGCGTACATAATAAAACCGCAGAGTGACCCTAACAGAACTATGCTTTCAGGGTATTTACACGGGCCAGTCCATTATGATAACTTCCGAGATGCTGTTTGGATAATTTTACCCAACAGCCGACGAAACTTTTGCGGTGTCAATGTGCAACTCGCTCGCTAACTCGCTTTTCCCTACAATTACGCTCTCTCTCTCTCTCTCTCTCTCTCTCTCTTGCTCTATCGCGTATTATAATAAAGTTATATATACGTACGTACGCTATATATACACGCACAGGCTGGCGACAGACCGAGAGAGAGAGAGAGACTCCATTATACTATATATCGCGAGCTTCGATAGCGCGGAGAGAAAAAAAATTGAATAAAAACGCTGCTTTCTTGTACGCGCGAGGGAGAGAGAGAGAGAGAACGAGCGCGCGCTGCATAACGCATCGCGTAGGCGTATACGTATATATGGGTACGTGCAGCGTTTTAAAATCGACGACAGAACCGCGGTAAATGTATTCGCCAGGCTTATCGCGAGTGGGCATACCAGTGTCACCTTTCCCTTATCGGCGATCTCGCGCTCGTTTAATTCGATACGTCTGTCCGTCAGTGCAGCGCTCGCGACGAGTAAAAGCGAAAAGCGATTGTCACGCCGTCTCTCGCTTTTTTTTCCATACGTACGCACTCTCTCCGAGCGAGCGAGCCAGAGAGAGAGAGAGAGAGAGAGAGAGAGAGAGAGAGAGAGAGAGAGAGAGAGAGAGCTATGCACATGCGGGTGTCGGTAATCGCGAATTTTCGAAAAAGTGTCTTGCGCGACGAAACTGGAATGAAAAAGGGAAGCCTCCGCCGCCGCAGCCGCCGCATATATAAATTATCCGTCCGCACCTGCGCGACAGCAGTAGCAGCAGGCGCGCCTCCTTTCGCATACCCTATGCGTATTAGCCTTCCTTGTATTTTCGCGGGCGAGGATTAGGGCTGCGTTATATGCGCTAATAGTCTATACCTATACGCGATCTCCCCACCACCACAGCTGCACTCTGCTGCACAACGGAATTGAATTTCAAGTCTCCGCAATAATAGCTCGCGCGAGTCGTTGCGTAAGTCGGGACGGTGCAGCGCTTCGGCTCGCGTTGTATATATTCCCATCCCTCGTTACGATATTGACTTGCACTTCGCATTGCGATGCCCAGTTATGGAGTACAGCGTGGAAAATATTTTTTTCACTCTCTCTCTCTTTTTTGCGGCAGTCATCGAAGCACACGTATGCACGTACAACATACACGATATTTGCTCAAGTGAGAGATGCATTGAAGGATCGAGAGAGCGAGAGAGATATACAGAGATAGAGGCATAGAGAGAAGAGAAAGAGACTTGGAAAGCTTGAATAAAACAAAAATAATGTTCACGTGTATATAGGCAAGCGTCTGTTGCGTGTACAATGTTAGAAGATGAAGACGAGGGTGACGAAATGAAGCGAGTTTCGTTTCCTCCTTCGACGACAGGATATCCCGCACCGAGGAAGTGGGATACCACGCGGTGGTTGCGTGTTTGTGTGTGTGTGTAGAGGTGAGCGCGTGCGTGTACGGAGAAAGAGTGTATGAGAGAGAGAGAGGGACCCCCTTTGGCGCTTACGTATAATACAGACACGATATACACGCGTAAGGCCTCGCGACGCGCGGGTGTCAAGTTTCGGCGCGTGCTGCAGCGACAGCGAAGCGAAATTTACACCGAGCCAGCGAGTGCCTTCTTCCTATACACAATACACGCATATGTCATTATCCGCCGCGCTTCGAGCTCTGTACACGTGCTCTTTCCCCTGACGCGTATACGAACAACTCCACGCGCGAATAAATAAACGAATAAGTGAATAAACGAAGGTCAAAGTCTGCTTCCTCTTCCTTCCTCCTCGTCATCTTCGGGGGCTCGAGCTGCGCGCTAAAAGCCCGGCGAAAATAACCGCAGTACGTGCGCGCAGCGGAGCCCCGGAGCAGCAGCAAAGACAAGCCTAAAGTGGGTTCGCGCGCTCGCCACGACCGCCGATTAGTTGGAAACCTCGGTCGCTCCACGTATACGTATATGTATGCGTATATATATATACCGGTAACGTCGCTCAAAGAGCTACCAGCCGTCCATTCGAGGAACACACATCTATACGTATGTGCATACATGTAGAGTGCGGGTACCCGGTCGCTTACGTCATTCGCTTTGAGCCCCGCGCGCGCGCATTTGCATGAACAAGCCTAACTGCGCGCGCGTGTCGTCGTGGAAATCTAGCCGTGTGCTTTCCTTCCTTAAAAAAAAAAGGAGAAACGAAGACGTCGAGACACGCGGTATATACGAGAAGCCGGGGGTTCGATTGTTTATCCGACGGCTGCGTGGATTTCGCCCGCGCGCTCGTTTTATCGGAAAAGACTAATGAAATGTCACGAGAGAGAAGTCGGTGCGCGAGAGCGCGGGTATAACGAAGCAGACAATGCCGAACTATAATCTGAAGGGCTCTGGATTGAACCCTCTCTCTCTCTCTCTCTCTCTGCCGAGCGCGCATTGTTTCTTCCGACCCTCTCCTACTCCGCTCTCTCTCTCGACTCCTTAACTCACTCTCTCCACCTCTATATATATACGTATTGTATGCACATGCATACGCTTAGCGCATACACACGCGCGAATATAGACGCTCTCTTCCCGCGAATAGTTTAGCCTCCTTCAGCTTATCTATATATTCTGTCTCTCGCGCGTAATACAGCTGCGCGCAGCGCGCCTACGGAGCCCGCGCTCACCGCGCAGCAGAAGAAAAAAATTCGCGGAACGCTTAGAAAAAGAAGTAAGAGGTAATAAAAAAAAAAGAGAAACACGAGAAGAGGCGCATAATCATAACATTGCGGCGCATCCTTCAGCCGCACGCCTGTTTCTGGGGACGCTCGCGAGGTCGCGCCTGCGCTCTCGCGCTCGCCACCGCGTGACCGGCCGATCAATAACCTGCATGTGCGTGTATATACCCCCAGCGCGCGCGCAGATTCTCTCTCTCTCTCTCTTTTCCGTCGCGAGTGTGTGTGTGTGTGTCATACACAGAGGCTGGCTCTTGCGCGCGCGATACTCCCCCCCCCCCCCGGCAAAGGATGTTGAATTCGAAAAGTGTTATTCCGCGCGTCTATCTCTGAATGATATGGAAGGGAACGCCTCTCCACGTGGGTGCCACGTGTGCGCTCTCGCGCCAAACTCGTTCGGACGCAGCTTGACATTGGCGAACTTTTTCGTTTCGCTCTCCCGCGGCCTCTCTTTTCGCCGATTCCTACGCCAGCATAGTCGGGATCCTCTGCTTGCGTCCTCATACCGTTATTGTTAGTTCGGATGGAAGTGTACGTTTAGAGAAGTTTGTGAGAAGAGGAACGAAGACGAGGTTCTGTCTCTGTGAGTAGGTGTTTGTGCGGTGTGCAGCAGGTAAACAAACCACGAGTGAGCAGACGAAACTCGGTGCGCTTCTGCGGCTACGACGATAACACACTTCTCTGTCTTTTCTTTTCTTTAGGTTTTCTCTAGGTGAGTATACTGCAGTTGTATGAGGAAAGCAGGTTCACCTTAAACTCGATCACACAGTCGATCTCACTCTCCACTTAAAGTTCGTATCAATAACTCAACGAGTTCTCTCATTCAACTTGCGGAGAAAGTGACACGGAGAGGTGCAGTTGGGGCAGAGAGGCAGGAATGAGGTGCTGCTGGTGATGTTGGTGACAACTAAAAGCCTGAGATAAACAACAACAATAACAACGGTATACGACGAGGGGGCACCCCCCCCCCTCCTTTTTCGTCCACTCGTCACGCGTGTTAAGAAGAAAAGAAAGAGGTGTAGTGAGTGACAATTATAGGCAAACACAGCTTATATAGTAGTGGAGAGTGTACGGATAATCCTCTAGAAAAAAGGTGATCGAAAAAGTAGAGTATACGTAGTGAAAAAAAGAAGAGGAAGAAGTAGAAGCGAGAGTTGGGCAGTGTAGAGGCTAACCTGCGAGCCTGAGGGCCGACATCCGCTGGAACTCGGGCTCCTGCAGCCACTTCCACATACGGCGGAAGGTCTCGCGACCGCTCTTGAGCTTCGACCAGGGCTTGGGGTTGCGCAGCAGGTCCGACAAGGTGCCCTGGCTTCGGCAGAGCACCCTCTGGGCGAAAATCGCCTGCGGTATGCTGTACCTCTTGAGCTCCGCGCTGATCCTCTGCGCCAACTCCTTGGTGTTGATCTCCTCGACCTCGCTGCCGCCGCCACCGCCGCCTCCAGCACCAGCGCCGTTCCCCGTGGAGGCGGCCGCGGCCGCTGCCGCCGCCGCCGCCGACACGGTCTTCATCACCACCGACGTGTGCTGCACGTGCTGCGTGTGCGAGATGGTCTGCTGCTGCTGCTGTTGCTGCTGCTGATGGTGCAACTGTTGCTGCTGCTGCTGTTGCTGCTGCTGCTGCTGCTGCTGGAGCGTCGGGGGCGGCGAGGCCGCGGGCCCCGAGAGCGCCGTCGGCGAGTGCGAGTGGTGCGCCTGGGACTGGCCGAAGCCGGTCTGGCTCTGCTGGAGCTGGGGCGTCGGCGAGGGCGGCGACAGGGCCGCGGGGCTCTGCTGCAGCCTCGGCAGGAAGGCCGGCTCGTAGTGCGGACTCGCCGATTTGTGCGGCGAGTTGAGGGCGCTCTGGCTGTAGGCGCTCTGGGGCGAGAGCGGCGACGGCTGGAGCCCGGCCGACGGCGAGGGGTAGTTGTGCGGCGGCGACATGCCCATCGAGGGCAGCTTGTCGTAGCTGTAGGGCGAGCCGGGCATGCCGGCGAGGCCGATGTTCGCCAGGCCGTTGTTCTGCATGACGGCGAAGCTGCCGGTGACCCCGGAGCCGGCCCCGCCGGCACCCACGACCCCGTGGCCCCCGGCGGCGTGCGAGCCGTAAACAAACTTGTCACTCATCGTGCTGATGGGCGGCAGTGGCTGGAGCGGCGTCAGCGTGGCGTAGCTCGAGCCCGGCGAGAAGCCCGGCGGCGACATCCTCTCCGCGACGCTGGTCAGGGTCTGGTAGGTCGGCTCGGGTTGCATCGCCCGGAAGTCGCTGGCGTCTATCATGCTGGCGACGCTGACACTGATGCCGGAGGTCGGCGAGAGCTTGCCGGGCGAGAGGAGGCCACCCTCCTGCTCGTCGCCGGCGCGCGAGTCGACGTCGCAGTCGTGGCCCGGGGGTACGATCACCGAGGCGCCTTGCTGCTGCTGCTGCTGCTGTTGCCGCGCGTGCTGCTGCTGGTGATCTGAGTGCTGGTCTTCTTCTTTGACAGGTAGGGCGCCGGCGGCGAGCAGCTCCAGCGGGAGGCTCGCGCAGGCGATGTCGGGGCTCTGGGAGGCCGACGAGCCGGACATAACCTCGGCCCCTCCTCCGCCACCACCACCACCACCGCCTCCTCCTCCTCCGCCTCCTCCTCCACCACCACCACCACCAGCTTCGAGCGACTGCTGCTGCGCCGCTTGCAGGAGAGCCGCTGCCTGCTGCTGCGCCGCTGGCTGGCCGTGCTGGTTCTGCTGGTGAAGGCGGCTCGCGGCGGCGCTCGCACCGCCGGAACCCCCACCAGCGCGGCAGAGGCCATTCGCCGTCGAGCCATCCCCGCCACCGGCGGCGCCGGCGCTTCGGAGCAGCCTGCGAGCGCCACTGCTACTCTGCTGCTGCTGCTGCTGCTGCTGCTGCTGCTGCTGCTGCTGCAGCACATCCAGCTGGTGCTCGGAGACGTCCTCGAGGTCGTCCATTTACGCAGACGCGCCGTACTCCCGATCAGGAGTAGTCGCGCATGCCGCTCATCCAGGTGCAAGTCCGCTCGCTCTCGGCCGTCCCCGCTCCCCGAGGTATTATTGTTCTTCGGCACGTGACGACGGCTGTGTCCGCACAACGGTCGTGTCTATACGCTGCAGCGGCGACCGCGAGAGCAGATGGAGAATAATAATCTCTTCACTCACCGGCGGCAACGTGCGTGCCCGTCATCCCCTCCGCGCTCTCTCTCTCTCTCTCTGCACTTATGGCTGTATAGGCTATGTGTGTGTCGTAGACTGCACGCGCGCACCGCGAGTTTGCGCGCAGGTTTGGCTCTCCGTTATCGATTTTCCGATATACCTCGTGACAGCGCCGCCGCTCGTTCGATGCGGCGCCGATAAACACGCCGTCCCTTCACCGTCCGCAGCGGCGCACTTGCAAATGTTATTGTCACACACGCACTGACTGACGAGCTTAATTCTCAGGGACGATCGGAGTCCGCGCGGCAAAGCTCCGATATGCGGTCTATATCGCGATTATGCTCGCGGACTCGGATCACACTGCACGCACGCACTGCACGTCGCGTCGCAGATAGTCTCTCTCTCTCGCGCGCGCGGACGATGGGAATCGATCTCGCTTCGAGCTGCCGACTCCCGTTGGCGGTGGCTAATAGCCGCGGTGGCGCTCCAATCGAAGGTGTGCTGCATAGGGAGCGAGAGAGAGCCGATAAGTACTCGCCGCGCGTCGAAGACGGGGTCAATCCGAAAATCGATGCTGGTGAGCTGCTGCAGCACTGCTGGTGCGCGACGCGGCCGCGGACGCCATGACGCGCTCGGTGGCGCACTTTAACCTACTATACCGCGCGTATACAGTCGGCCACCCCCTAGACGAGATCGAGCGAGAGCGAGACGGACGAGTCGCGAGTCTGCGCGCTGCAGTCACTCGCGCCTCTCTGTCTCTCCGCGGCTATATCTATATACACGAGTCCGCACTCACACTCTCTCTTTCTCTCGGCGGAGCGCAATGGCCGAACGAGCGAGGCTTCGATTATCACTTTTCTGGATTCGCGCGGCGGCGGCGGCGGCGGCGACGGCGGCGCGCGCTCTACACTCTCGCTTCTGGCAATCGAGCGCTACGATGGACGTCTCGATCCAGAACTGACTAGACCGTCCGCGCGAGAGATGCTGTGCTAGTGAGCAAGAGAGACAGAGAGAGAGAGAGAAGCGCAGGGGATGAAGCCAACGAGGGAGGGTTGCCGGAGCAGCAGCAGCAGCAGCAGCATATAGCAGCACGGAAACACTCGGGTGGTGGGGAGCGCGCGCGCTATGTATCCCCCGTCGATACACCAATCAATAGTCGAGCTCTCTCTGGCTTTTCTATATACGTATATCGCCGCCGAATTCCCGTCGACTCTCCCCCTTGTTTATATGTGTACGTTACGGGCTCCTCGCGGGATTTCTCGAGCTACGGATCGATGTGTACTTATATACAGTCGTCCGGCCGGGGGAAGAATTATATGCGAAGGAGACACACGGTTCTCGAGGCGCTAGCTCGAGAGAGACTACTCGCACACGCGCCGCTGATTTTTCGGCCGCCGCAGCCGGCGCGTACGTGTATATATACGCTCTCTGCTGCTGAGTGTGTGTGTGCGTCTGTGCACGCGAGGGAACAAGGGGTTGCAGAGTGTGAGAGAGAGAGAGAGAGAGAGAGAGACTTCGCATGCGGCGACGGCGTCTCCCGAGTTTCGGACGTGTACTACTTGCGCGCACGAGAGAGAAAGAGAGAGAGAGAGCCTCGTCCAACGATCTTCCTCCGACCAGTTCGAGCTCGATTCTACTCGACTTCTCGATATTCTTATACGCTGATGTCGTCCAGCGCGAAAAGAAACGGTAGATCTCGGGCCGGAAGCCGAGTGGTTATTGCACGCGTGCAGCTCGCCGGTTCTGCCATTCCGATTAATCGAGACGAGAGCGAGATCGAAGCGAAAATCGACGAGGACGCGGTATATATCGCCCCCCCGTTGCCGCCGCGCTCGCTCGATTCTATGTATGTGTATAATACTTACGCGCGCGCAGATGTGCCTGTGTAGTGTACGCGGTGTGTAGACGTGAGTGTGCGTGTAATATGTATACAGCTATAGGTATATATATGTGGGGAGTTGCGCAAATCGCGCGCGCAAACGGAGGGAGACGACTTTGAGGGGCGGGGATCTCCGGCCGCGGGGATCTCTAACGAACTCGATACTCGCGCGAAGGGGAAGGGAAGCCGGAGAGCGAGGAGGGGCGAGTTTGACTCGCAGGGATGCCGCCAGATGACGAGCTACCCCGCCGCTACGGCTCTTTTTTCGTTTTAACGGGTGTAAAGCCTACAATTATTCTTATATATATACTGATGCAAGGTCTTACTTGGCATATTTGTGTTTGGTATTAGACCTTATAGACTTGCGGTTATCGATTATACAGGGATTAGATCGGTTGATTCAATCGATCGGCCCGTCGTCGATCCCCTTGCTGTATACGATTCGTTTATCCATTTACACGGAGTTCGAGGGAGAGTAGAAAAAAATAAAGTTGAAAAATAACCGTTACGTGGGTATAGCAGCCCTCCCAGCGCTTCGCTGCACTTTGTCACACTATATATGCTGCGTGTGCGCAGCTGTTTGCTTTACTTCGTATCGATCGCGGCATCGACCCCCACAGTACATAATCTCACGAGCGATAAATCATAAATTTGGCCGCGTGTGTACTCTTGGCTTATAGAGATGAACTCACGCAAATAGCGCTCGATTGAGCAACATCAATTTTCGGCGGCAAAACACACACGTCGTCGCTTCGGCACCATATACCTATGGGTGCCGATATATGTACCTACCTATTCGCAGCAGTAGCCCATTCGAGCGACGGACAATCTGTCCGATATTTCAAAGGCCCATTCAAGCCCGAAATATCGAGGCTTTGTGCGCTCAATGGGCCGAGTCCTCTGCGCTTCTCAATCTTGTTGTCCGTCTCGGCATAATGGAGCGAGCGATTTTCGCGCTCCGAAATAGGAGAAAAGCTAATAGGGCAATTGATCCGCGCAAGTAAGTGCCGTATATATCGATCGATTCGCAGGCCACAGCGATTTCTCGAGAAATTACAAGTATATATATCACGTATATATACGGAAGACAAGAGCCCGGGGCAACGCGGCGCGACGTATGCATCCCTGCAGTGGAGCAGACGTCGACGTTATACATAGGTATACACGCGCTCACACACACACACAGAGAGACAGGGGAGTCCTGCGCGTGGCACACCCGGCGCGCGAGTAGCGGGGGTGGGGGGTCGCGTTTCTCTCTTCTCTTATCTTCCTCCCGCCCTCGGAAGCCCACGAGAGCCACCCCTCGTCTCTCTTCGTGAAAGTGAAGTATAAGGCCGGTCTGCAGCGCGGCTCTCTCTCTCTCTCGCTCGCTCGCTCGCTTCGTCTCGCTTTCTCGGCAGCGATGCAGCGTCGATACGACGCTCTATACTCTCTCGCTCTCGGGCTGCGCTGCGCGACACGCCACGGTGGAGGGGCTGAAGTCTCTCGAGGCTCTCCGAATAATCGATAGCGCCGACCGATGCTGATTATCCTCCCTCCGCCTATACCTATATATACACGGCCCTGCTGTACCTACACGTATATACATTTCGGCTTTGTGTGCGCGGGCGATGCGGTGGGGGGGGTAGGAGGAACACGGAGGGACGCGTGTACCTGCGGTTCAACGTTTTCTCGCGTGGGGGGGCTTCCTTTTCTTTTGCGGCTTTCGACTATCCCGCGTAGTGCCACCACCACCCCCCCCCGCGCTTGTGTAACAACTTTTCGAGGGCGGCTTTTCGAAATTCCGTAATCGCGTTATGGGCGCACTATGGACTCATTTACGCTCGGACATGCCCGGCTATCTACTTCTCGGGCGATTAATTTTTCATTTTCATTTTTTAGTAGGGCACTATAGAATTGGGTATATACATAGAAATTTAAAATACCCGCCGGAGCACTTGCTACGCGCGCACAGCGCTTCCCGACTCTACACAGCCCTTGTCGAGGGGATTACGACGTACGGACGCGGACGCGCGCGTATATGAAACAGACAATTTTTTTTTTCGCTTTTTTTTGTTTTTCATTTCGAGTGCAGGCCATCGCGAGATTAGCGAAACTTTAATCCGCTCCGGGCGTACATGTATATGTATAATTGTATACGTGCAGGTGTGTGTGTGTGTAAAGGTTTGAAAAAATCGGGCTCCCCCGAAGCAACCTGTTCGCGGCGCTCGTGTGTGCGACTATTAGAGAGCGGCGGTGCGCGCGTACAGCAGTGCAACCTCGTTCGCGGCGCGCTTTCTTCAGAAATCAATATCTATAATTATGTTGTTATACTTGCGACCTGCCGCGAGACTCCCTTGTGCTCGGCTCTATAGGTATACGTTACACGCCTTATTTGAATATCTATATATCGGTCCCGTTGCCGCTTTTTCACCCCTTTCTCTTCTCTTCTTTTTTCGCGTAATTTCGCGAACAACTGATTACTGCGGCTTTTTTTCCCGAAGTCTTTGAAAAATGAACTTTCGTCGTAGTATACGGATACACCTGTGCGATATAGGCGATTCTGAAGAACAGTTATATACATACTACGGTCTCGCAAGATGTAACTTTACAGTTTTTCTGGCAGAAATCATATGGTTAATTAAACGTATTGAATGCGTGTGTCACGAATACTCTTTCCATGTAGAGAGATAAATCGACGAGTAAATCACTAAAGGGGTTCCATTATATAAGCAATTAAAAATTTTAATATCATTGTAACTGTTAAAATTAAAACTGTACCGTATAAGGCGAGTTACAGGGATATCATCTTTAAAAGCCACTTTAATCGTCACGTTATTATCTCTCAATCCATGTAATTTAAATTCGCCACTTGAGCGGCATAAGACACTCAAAGTCAATAACTTAAAAGCTCGATAAAATAATACTGCAACGTTTTGTTCTTTTGCAATTTCATTTACATTAATGCCGCTATACTGCACTTATTTAAGTAAATTAGTTGCCACGGCGCGAAATTTGAATATTTAATCGACTTAATTAACAATTAAAACGTCAGCGCGCAGCAATACCCTCTTGAACAGCGTGTATATATATTTATATATACACACACATACACGTATGCGTATTGCACACATATACAATTTAAAAATATACGATTGAAAATGCATCGAACATACCGGACGCGCACACACACTACAATTTTCACGCTGTATAAACTCCAAGCTGTCGATATATATACATACATGCACGCGCGGCTTGGGCGCGCAGCCGATACGCCGCGCGCTAATTAAAAATGTTTATACTTCCACAATGTTAAGTTCCGTCCCAATTACTCCGCGGCGTTATAAAACGAATAATAATAATCCGCGCGCGAGGAGCTAAATTTAAACTCTCGCCGCGAGAGCAGAGAAGTTGGTTAAAAAAACAACAAACTTCCATCCGCCCCCCCCCCCCGCATTGCGCGCGCGATAAAACGCGATAAACTGCGTCCGCTGGAATTAAAAAAAAAACAACGAAAAAGTAACAAAAAAAAAAGAATGCGCTCTTCCTCCGTGACGACGCGCGCAGGAAAGCTCCGTACCGCCGAAAAAAAGAGGGAAGCCCATATATACATATACCTTCAAAACAGTTGTACATTAGAGGCACACATATTATACGCGCAGTATGTATAGTATATATACATACACGCATAGACGTGTATATAGAGAGGTGAACGTAACACACGGCGCGAGGGCGTCTCTCTCGCCGCGCGGCGGTACCATATGATCGGCCCGACGACGACACATGCGAGGCGGGAAAGACACGAGGGGGGCTGCCCCACTGCCTATGCGCGTACGCGCTCACCTGCCGCCAGGTGCGAACTCGTGCCATCTGCGACTAGGGTCTCTCTCTCTCGGACCAATAACCCCAAGACGCCTCGAATACATATATATATATAGTGTATTATATATATGCGTATACGTGTATTTATTCTTAATTCGCTTGTGAAGCTTCTTAGCCGATCGCGGGATGCGGCTGCGTATACCCACACACGTTTAAACGGTATATAGAGAGAGAGAATTCACTTTTCGGAGGACAATAGGCGCGCGCGCGCGCGCCAGCCGTCTTGGCTGACTTCTTTGTTGGGTGCGCGCAGTCTGTATATAATGCGCGTATACATAAGACGCGTTGGGGCTTTGATTCTTCTTATAGGTAGGTATATACGCAGAGAAAAGACGCTCCTCGAGTAGGAGTACGTGTGCGCGCGTATAGCCGTTGGTCGTGTGCCACCTTTTCTATATAGATATATACAAGACGCGGTGCAGTACGTATAGCGCGTGCCGCATCGGGGGTAAGCCTATACGGGCGCGGGGGATTTCGGATTACCGAATCTCTCGGTTTCCATATATAGGTGTATACAATTACATTTTTCTTTCTCTTTTCAACACGAATATAATATATACTCATATACATATATTTGCAACGTATATAGACACGTATAATAGAGGCGGAGAGAGCTATACAGACGCGAGTGGAAAAGTCGTGCTTTTCCTAGTCGTACTCGGCGCCGATGGTGATGCTGATGTCCTCGGAGACGATGAGCGTCTGGTGGTACCACTTGTTCGTGTCCAAAATAACTGCGGCATATAGATACACAGAAAGCGTTATATAGTGTCACGCGCAAATAGGAAATGAGAAAAGACCGCAGAAAGGCGACGTCGCGCACAGCCTCATACTTATCTCGCCGGGGTGGACGGTGACCCGGAGCCTCCTGCACACGTAATGGCATTCCCGGGGCGGCTCGAGCGTCCAGGTTTTATGGCCGCGGATCTGCGCCTGCCACGAGGGATACTCGACGTCGTCGACCTGCGCATTCGCGGCAATTTCCCGCGGATTATACAAAGCGATCGAGGAATTCTTTTAATTCTTACGGGTTATTGCGCGTCGGGTGTATATACTGACGTGCATGGGGGCACCGTAGCCGGGACTGCCCATGAAGATCCAGTCGGTCTTCTCGCTCTCGGCCAGGGCTGGGAGGAAGTAGGGCCGATCGTAGTGCTCGCGCAGGACGCTGCCGATCGCCTCGTCGCAGTTGCTCCTGATTCAAGCCGATTTTTCAACGTTTTTATATATTAGATTCTTAACGGATATCACGTTCTCTTTTATTATATATATAGCTCCGCGCGCCGCGATGCGATCGCGGTTCCAATTGTTATCGCATATAAAGCTTCTTGCAATATTTAGGCAGCTCTGGAAAATGCATAAAGCAGCGCGCAGAAAAGAGTAGCACGAAAAGAGTAACTGGATAAAAAATTTTCGTTATATCAGGAAACAGAAGAGAGAAAGAAAAAAACGCCAATTCGATGCGGCGGAGAGCAATCGTTTTAACCGAATGCTGATGCAGTTATAGAGGAGGGAACGGATAAAGTTGCGTTGCTTCTGCGATTAATAATTTCTTCATCTTTTGACGTATACAGCAATCTTGCGCAAAAACTTATAAATTGACTTTCGCGGAGCGATATCAATACAGTAATCTCGCGGTTCGAATGCAATATTCGAAAAAAAAAAGGAGTAGAAGGAGAAAATTGGCAATACAAACCATCCGACGTACCAAGGCTCGGTACCAGCTTGCATGAGAGCCCGGCTCGCGCTCATATTGAAAACGTCGTGGAGCGAGCGAAATCCCGTCCTGTAGGGGAAGAACTGACAGTTGGCCTCTTGGCCCTTGTACAGCTCCCGCAGAAATGCAAATGAGAACGTCTCCATGGCCGTCCAGTTGGCCGCGGCGTCCGTCACGACGACCGGCCTTCCCGAGTACGCGTAGCTGCGCTTTTACAAAATTTATATGCAATTGCGTTTTCCATGCGCTGCAAATCTATATATGTACATAAGTGTATAGCCGAGTATACCGTTCCTCGAAGTCCTTCGGATCGACGCCCGCGATCTTCTCGACCTGTTGCACGTCGCTGCAAATCGAACAGTCCTCCGCCGGTCGAAACAGATGACGAGCGAACGACGGCTGCTCTATTAGACACTTTTCGCGCAGGTTGCGCAAGAAGAAAATTACACACGCTTGTTTCGACGCTTGGAAAGCTCGAAAGCTTTTCAAATTTTACTTTCGACAAAAAAAAAAAAAAAACGGCTCGCACTCACTTTATCGAATCGCAAGCTCCTCAGGTGATTCCGGGCCGCGAAGCCGAGACAAGCCGCCAGGACCGCGAGGACCGCGAGGCGGCCTCTCCTCCTCCATCTGTCCCGCGAGCTCTCCTCCTTCAGCCGGAAGTAAGCTCGCGCCAGCCTGACGACTCGGCCCCTCGGCGTCAGGCTCGGCGACTCCGCGACTCTCGCCAGGATCGCGGCCAGCTCGTCCCGCAGCTTCTCCGGCGATCTCGTCGTCTCCGTCATGCCGGCCGCGTGACGCGATCCTCTCGCCGCGGACTGGACTCGGCGACTGTCTCCGGAGAGGCTGTGCGTCGGGGTGCTCCACACGCGCGCGCGGGAAAAGCTCTTTCCGCGGGGAGAGCGAGAGAGAGAGAGTCGCTCTCGCGGATGGAAAATTGAATTATGGGCTACTGCTGCTATACCGCGTGCGGGGGTGAGGTGATTTTTTTTTTTTTTCAAACGACTGCCTTGTAAATGGAGTTCGATCGAGAGGTAAAGTATATACAGATATACGCGCGCGTGGGGTATAGATGGCTTCGCTCTTTTGGTTGGTATCGCTCTCGTTCGATTTTCGGCCGCGCGAGAGAGAGCCGTATTTTTTTAAAAGCTTTTTCGATCGCGCTGTGGCCGCCGCATTGGCTTTTTTAGAGATTCATCGGCGTCGAGGGGCGGGGGGACGACGACGACGACCGAATTACGCAAGGATACATATATAAGAAAACGAATTGGTCCGATCCGATTAGAAACCGATATGCTGTAAAAGCTTGTATAAATAGGTGATGATCCGAGTCGATGGGAAAGTCAGGCTCGAAACGAAGGAATCGAATTTGAAAAGGAGAAAAAAAAAATGCCCTGTTTATTGGAACGAGGCGCAAGCCTATCTCTAGCGTGTATATAGGATATATGTACGTATAGCGCTTCTGGTCAGAAGCGAAAACTTCTTATCTCAGCGCGCAGCTGGGCACTGCTCACTGGAGCGCGTTCGCGCTCTAACGCGTTATAAAATACGCCCCACGTGTATACGGTAGAGCAACTCGCCTCCCCCGCCCATTCAGGATTATCCTCGTGCGCGCCTTGTGTATTACCCGCATTTTTCTACATACATACTGCGCGGCAACTATCGTCGCTTGCGGGGAGAGAATAACCCGCGAAATTTTATATGTACTCTTTTTTTTTTTATTTTCGCGCCAGCGGTTCGGGAATTTTCAACGCTCGCGTTCATCTGCATACTAGGTAGTGTGCATCTGTATATACGCAATTCAGCCGGGGGAATTGAAAAGGACTCGCGAATAAGCTCTGATTGATTTCCAGAACGAAGTTACGCGCGCGCCTGGCTCTCTTATATACGCCTGCCTCGCTCGCAAATTGACAATTCGCGTTTCTAATCAGCTCTCTCTCGGAGCTCCTCTCGCGCTCTAATTTCGTGCGATTAATCGCGTCTGCGTTTTTTACCGCGTCTTGTTTCGCGCCTGGGTATGAGAGAATGCCCGGGAGAGGGGGGGGGTGTCTGTAGTTTCGAGATTATGGGATCTTAGGAAAGAATTTTGCGTTCCGTCGTTTTGTTTGCCCGTGGATATTAGCGATTCCGTTGCAGAGAAAATGTGCACGAGATTCGAATATGTTTACTCGCAAAATGAAATCCCGGGGAATGTTCCCCGTCGCTTCGAGCTTTATAAATTTTCTGCGCTTATACAGATAAAAGAGAGAGAGAGAGAGAGAGAGAGAGAGAGAGAGAGAGAGAGAGGAAGGCAGAGTAACGGGGCTCACGGAATATAGATTTTTGCGATAAATAAATAAACAAAGTCGTGCATATAAGTGAGCGCATTTAAATTCTTTAATCGTTTTCAGTCGGGTTTTCAAGTACACTATTTTAATTCTTTATTACTTAGTCACAATGTACTCTTCATTCTCTTCGATATAAATATAATATACGATGATGAAAATAAAAGACAATGCGTTTATATATAAATTTATATTCATATTTATATATATATATTTATATTGTATATAATATATACTTTCCCTCGACAAAAATTATAAACTCGGCGTGTGTTCGCGCGCTTTTGTTTTTCATTCGCTACATCTTTTTCTCTCTCTCGGCGCAAGTGCGCGCTCGCCAAGCGCGAGAAAATAAAAAAAAGCGATCGATACCTATGATGATCGCTTGATACGCGCGCCCAAACATTAATAATGTGTGTCAGCTGTATTGTGGCCTGTGTACAAACGAAAATCAGAGCTCGTAAGTAACCATATATATACTTGTATAACGGACGAGAAGAAAACTCTGATCTTGCGCGCACTCTCTGTTTTCATTGATGATATTTGATGAATAAGGCTAATATAATATATATAAATGTTTACATACTTATATGTGTAAAAGATACGCGAAAGGAGTTGGTTGGAGGAAGGGGAGTTGTGATGATCGGAGGGAGGCCGCTTAAGCTACTGAGGTACCCTTACTTAAACTGCGCTTTTATAAATAAATGTAAAATCTCCGTCGTGTTCTCTTATTTCTCATGGGCTCGCCCTTCTTTTTACTGCCTACGTCGCACGCAAACTTTTATGGCTCTTTGAATCTCGCGCGTACATTCGCGACGCAGCTTCGTCTGTATAATTATATAGATTTAAGGATATATAGCTGCAGCTAACGAAGCTCATATCGGAGATGATGAAAGAGATAAAGAGAGAGAGAGAGAGAGAGAGAGAGAGAGAGAGAAAGAAAGAGAGGGAGACAAGACGCTACAGTCGTTGTAATTACGCGTCGCACTCTCCATTCACTAAGTAACAATTGATCGGGCGCTTAAAAAATTCGCTTCTCCTCTGTGTACAAGGCTCGCATGTTTCATATATATCGTATATAATACACTAGGGCTTGGTCAATAGAAATAAAGATCGTTTGTGATTGCGGTGTCGCGTACAAAAAGCTTGGTACTCATCGTCTGTTTTCGTGGCTACATACATCGTTCTTTATAGAAAAAGTTATACAAATAAATAAAAGTGCGAAACGGTCGTCGAAATTTTCTGATCTACGCATCCTCCCTCCTTCCTTTGTTTGCTTGCAAATCGAGCGATTGGCTCGATATTTTTTTATTGAAACACTTATTACGCTGTTTTCCTGTAAAATTTTTTTTTCTAAACACACCTACGACGCACACACATGTTTATATATTCCTTTAATGTTTATGCTCATGCAGTACAGTGGAGTATCAGCGTGTCCTTTAGTTTTTTTTTAATTCGTTATATGCGCATTTTTAAACTTATATTTCTTTCAGTAAAATTCAGCTCCTAACGGAAGATTACGTGTATATTACGTTTGACATCGATTGTAAAAAAAATTAATAATAAAATATATAAAAATCGAAAACAATCGTCAATTTTTTGTCTAAAAGTAGAATTAAAAGAAAATCTTTAAAATATTTAAAAAATAAATAAATAAAAAACTTTTTTCGCTCTTTGTACGCGGTACTACTTAAATAATTAAAAAAATTTGGGAATTTAATAACTAATTACAAAATATTCTGCGTTTATATTATACATACATTTTTGGGCACGTTATAGATATAGAGTATGTGTTAGCATGATCATTCAATGTATAAATATTCAATATTTAATTGGTTTTATAAAAACAAAGAAGTGTTCGGCAATAGTTGCAGGCAAAATCTTCAAAAACGTGTATATGTGTATAAAAACGGCGCGAAATAAGTATATATACGCCTAAAAGGAAATTTCTTACATCATAATGAGTTGAAGCAGTAAGTTCTTTAGAAAGTCACATTATCAGTGCACACGGAATGTTTAGGCTTAAATCTTCATAAGATTCCAAATAATCACAAATTTATGTTAAACGTTAAAATGCATTATGTGCATTTGAACATAAAGATAGATTTAGAGTAGAAATTTCTAAGATTGTATACAAAAAGATTCATAGCTTCAACCAATCGTCGAATCTCGTTAAGCGCCCGTAAATTGTCTGTACAATGTCGTGTGTTTTATTTTACAAAATGTCGAATGAAAATATGCAACTGGAATGTTTTAATTACAGTGGGATAACTACGATATTAAAAATTTAGTGATAGACATTAATTGTAGTAAAGTTTATTATACTCGCTGGGAAAGACGTTTTAGTTCTCCAAGTACGTGAATTCTTTTTAAAAGGTGTATACACTTGGACAAAGTAAAGTAGTCGAAGCAGAACAGTACAAGTTTGTTGTCGAAATTTTATCTTGAAGAACTACGTATGCTATATATTTTTTTCACAATTGCCAAAAGATTCTGTGTTTTTTAACTGTTGATTTATCTTACTTTTTTTCTCTCGCGATATCCGTTGGACTTAATTAAATGATGTTGACATTCGAAATACTTTGTTTTCGCTCATTCCTATGCTGAGCTATCGTTCTGTCTACTATACATGAGTTTAAGCAGTCTTTTCGTAGAAAATTATAAACGCAGTTTACAAAATACAAAAGGAGAAGCACATATAAAAACCTTGATCTGTCAAAAGACGGTACGATCAGGATAATACTACGGATTTTATAATTACCTGTTTGTTACTTTAAGTATGTTTACAATGTATATATCTTGAAAACTTTTTAGGGATCTATTAACTTTGCGCCGTCGCTTATATTTTTTTTCTTTATTCTTTCTCCCCATATAATTTTGGGATTGCGAGACAATTGTAAAAGATCGTCAGATTATCACATGAAGCAAAGAAAATATAATCCGTATTGGAATCAGTGTAGAAATTTCATCAAAAAATTAGGTCGTGTAATTGTCGAACTTGAAATTTTAAAAGTTTATGCAATTGTACGGATTCATATAATAATTGTTTAGATCTATACAACACATTTTTTCTTTATCTTATATATTTATCATATAATATTTTGGTGTATATTATAACTTCATTTTAAACCTTCGTCAGAATCTAGTCACCGTGTTACGTCATGAGTAAAAAACTTGTGTGTAAACTCTTCAGAGACATCGGCGTCTGACGCTTCGTCACAATTAACTCGAACATATTACATTCACTCCCTACTAACAATCAACTTAAAAAATAATTTCATAGGATTCTACTTCATTCGATAAAATCTATATATTGTTAATTCTCTCAACAAAAAACTTTCGCTCAACTACTACAGGTCAATTTTAGCTTAATGCTTTCAATAATAAATTCATGAAGTTCTTTAATCCATCTGCTTTGCTATCTTTTTTTTTAAATTGACGGTATTGCATCGAACGACAAACGCAATTTCACAATATATAAAAACGTGATCTTCGATTACGTTTTCTTCTGTAATAATACATATTCTTTTTCTCGATTAATTATCTCTTAGATATTCATTAACTATTGTAATATTATTTGCGAAATAGAACAAGATATAATATAACATTTACGCTCATGGGCTATCTCTCTCAATATCATAATATTACTATTCGTTTTCATTTCCGATAAAATTAGCGACAAACTTAGTGTGTCACGTTAGGGCTTATTAAAGTTGATCGCTTTCGATATACACGTCTCCTGTATTATGCTCAACACTAATATTATTAGCAACAATGTGTACGAGAGTGAAGGAAGGCAAAGGACGAAACGCTCGCGAACAAATCAACCAAAAACGAGGTGAATAAAATAAAAAATATAAACGCAGCTGTGCTGTTTCGTCGCCTTGTCTTATACGCTCAACTTTGCTCGGTGGGGTAGCTCGTCTGAGAATTCGCCGTCTTCTCTGCCACACCCACAGCTTCGAAGGTCCATTATCTTTTCGTACGCAATGTATCGTTCGCTCAATTAATATATAATACTACGCACGTGTAATCTCGTCCTCTTACAATATATATTTACGTTAATTTTTGTATATATAATATTTATAACACGTGATTCGGATTGACGCACTGATGTCGACGCACTGTTTCGTGTGCGCGTGCGCCCTTGCGTTCACTCTGACCAAAAATTTCATTGATACTAATACGTTAAGTCATTTGGAAAATGGTCATGTTCTGTTATTGCACAATCTTTAAAGAAATGTGAAGTAACTATGCGATTGATTCTGTCAACTTTACCGGCTTGAACGCACGAAACGTACATCTCTGCTGTGCCTTGCGCATTTAGAGCTCATAAAACTTCTCTTAAAGATATCAAAATGAAGTTGGGTCGATTTCTGATGTCGATAAGGAAGACACATAAGAGCTATAATACATTTCGTTATGCTTTTAACGTCGGAAAAGAAAATGGACAGACCGATAAAGCAGATAGTACTCAATACCTCTTTACACCCTTTAAAACAACCAAAACCGTCAGAGTGTACGCAACTTCAAACACATTATATGCTTAATACCTCCATACCTTCAATCAGTTCGCATGCACGTGTCACCGTATGTATGTATGCATGTATCCAGTATGTATGTGCGAGCTTAAAAACGTAGCGCTACGCGTGTGTGGTCTGTGTAAATTTGTGTATGCGTGTAATTACATAATTTAGAATTGTGCAATGAAAAAAGGAGGTCATATTAGAGCCATTGGTGCCTTGACTACTGCGCTGCGGATGTGATCTGAGACCCTGTGGGCACGTATCGTCCTCTTGTTCCGAAGCTTCTTCAGCGGACGGGAGAGGATTAGACCCAGGAGTCGCCGGCCGAGACGGCAGCAGAGCTCGGCGGTCCGTTGACTGTCGCGGCTTGGTTGTCCTGTGAGACGCCACCGCCGTCCCATTGGGAGCCGCCCCCGGCGGTTGGAGCCTGTGCCACCGAGCCCGGAGCCGCGACGCCACCCGCCTGAGCCACCCCGAGCTCGTACTGCCGTTTCTTTTTCTTCTCCAAGTTAACTTGCGCGTAGAGCGGCTCACCGGGTTTCGGCTGCTGCAACACACACAAGTCAACGGCTCGGTTAGTCTTTATCGGAGCTTCTGTTTGTACAAGTTTTGTTCATCTGTTTACATACTTTACAAAGGTGCTTAAACTTAAAATTTTATACGATAACAATGATATGGAACTCTGTTTCTCTCAAGCATTTTTACTTGATTTTTTTATACGAGTCTGGAAGCTTGATACGTTTCCGCCAAGTTAAAATGTATATCGATTCAACATTGTGTCAAGTTCGTACATAAAGAAGTAAAAGCTCCCGAACTCTTATGACTGCATTGAGTTTTCGGCAATTTAAACCGCGCGATTCGGCGGGGGCGGGGCTCTCGGGCTCTGAATCGGCTTATTTTTATATCGTAGCTCAACTCGCCTGACCATAGTTCACTTCACTCTGCGACAACGGCTTTTCAAATTATAAATGTGTATGTACAAATACAGAAACTTAATAAAAAGAAATAACAATGCACAAAATTAAAAATTAAGAGGCAATGTAAAAGAAAAATCAAGTATGAATCATTTATGACAAACAAGATGTAGTTTGGGTGATAATTTTTCCTTTATTTACTAAATACTTGATATTTTCAATGTACAATTACATCACGCAGTTCATGGTTGTGCGTGTCGCAGGTAAAATTTCTGGAACAAACCTTGTTTTTTATATATATTTTTTTTCTTTTGTTTTCAAAGCCCCATAGGCTTTCTTATAGCGATTCATCGCCGACGTGATGTTTACATAGAACTTAGCTCGTATATAAAGTTTAAATTAAATATACAATTGGTGTATTGCATGCTTGCTTTTACTGTAGATTTTTATATGTTACTCAGAAAAATAGAAACCAAATCTGTTCGTTTGGTGAAAATTACTCTTTTTACCCTCAGTAGCTGAATTTCACGCTTTACACTTTTATCTCAAAGTTATTTAAGTGTCGCTTAGGACCTTTTAAAATTGTCAATTATAAAATTTCATATTTGTGTATTTTTTTCTCGAAGTTCACATAAAATGTGCTTTTTATTGTGTTTATAAAAATTGCTGGTGTTGCTTAAGATTTATATAGCCTTTGTTGTAGTTGTTCGTGTGCTAAGACAGAACGGAAGCCCTCAGAAATAAATTTCTTAACCAAAAAAAGTTAGTGGAAGCCGAGTTTATCATTACCGGCCTAAACTAATATTGCTTGGTCCAATCAAATGATTGATTTTATAAAACTACTGTTATTCAACTATTTTTGTTTGAATTGCAATAATGCAGACGTTTTCAATAGTAAAAAAAAGTTTTAATATCAATCAAAAATAGTGGTATAATGATAACAAAATGTTTACATACAAAAGTACGGTACTGAGTGAGACTCAATAAATTTTATGTTTATGCATACATTGCAGTGTATATGTGTAAAAGATTTCAAGAAAATCTTTTGATCCGTTTTCATTCTAGAAGTGTACCGGGTTCGCTATTCATTATGAATATCATTAAGTATAAAAAGGCAATAGCAATTACCGATCTGAGAAAGTATATACGAAAAACCAGTGAACACCAGAGATTTGCAGCTATTTAATTTCGATGAAATCTGCCTTAATTGACTTAGTTTATACACTGTTCATAATGCAGCATACATATGATACACCATCCATTATATATTATAAATTTTCGTGTCCTGCTTTGTGATCAACTATTCATACTATATTTTCTTAGTACATCGTGCAAGAGATGTTTTTTTTATATGTGCGAGTAAAATGTGATAACTGCAATATATAACTACTACTTTCTCATGTCACGTATGATATATATATATACTTTTTGTTTGTTTATATATATATATTTTTTAATGAATTAAAAAAATGCTTTCTTGTCGTAGCCTATGCCATCGTTTATAAGTCCGTAAAAGTTTAAAATGTAAAAATATAAGTAAATAAAACATTACTTAATCATACAAAAGTTCCTAGCACTTAGTCGAAAAATTAATACGAAAAAATGATCATGTGGTGTTTACTGATCATCTATATTACTGAGAATTGTTTTTATAATACTCGAGTTAATACTTTTTTATTCAGTTTTCTCTTTTTTGTAGCACGTCACCAAAAGCTTTGAGATTATGCGCTCTGACTAATATTAGTCTTTTTCGCGTGAATTAGCTAACGTCCACCTTAGCGCAAGGTTGACTGCGCAGGTTTTACAGTCTAGTGACTTACTGAATTCGTAGGAAACACGCATACGCCTCCAGCAGGTACTGCGTGAGTTCCTTGTTTTGGATACTGCATATCTGACATAGCGATTTCCTCGTTTTGCTGTCGAACACAATTTTAAATTTCTATCTATAATATTTTTCTTTTGTAATGAAGAAGTCTTTGTTTTTATATTTTGCTGTCTCAAAAGTCATTATAGATTCGTTGCTTTTGTTCGTTGAGAAGTTTTAATTTTGCAATAGAATGTTATTAGTCCAGTGTCTAGGAAAGTATTATGGCGAGGCGAGTTAAATTTGGTTAATTATTTTTTTTGTATATGAGAGTTCTTGCTGTGCCGTCATTTTCAAAAATCAGTATTATTTTTTTCTAGATGATAAAGTCGATTTCCCATCCTCACTTACCGATTGGTAGATGTTAGGTCGCCCAACATTGTTAGAGTTTAATGTACCCCTTTGAATTGTTCTATCTTCGTATCTCGTACTGCCTTGGCTAGCCATCGGCCGGTTTAATGTACTGCAATCATAACTACTTTGAACATAGTATAGAGTTTCGTAAAATTGATATGGGACTCTACGTATGTACGCAATATTTCAGAAAAAGAGCATAAAAATGAAAATTTATAAATGAACTTAATATAAATGTAGAGTCCCAAACGAAACAAAACAAACAAACTAAAAGTTTAAATTAAAATAAACCTGATAAAATAATTTAATAAGCGAGTATTAGATGAGAATAATACAAAAGCGTTATTGCAATATCAACCTACCTGTTTGCGTTATTAGGTGAATTAGGACCAGAATTTCTCGCTGCCACCGTTTTCGTCACAAAGTCCTGCTCCTTCCACCCATGCTTTTTATACACATCTCTCAGTTCTTGATGCTGCCACATAGTGAACAAGACTTGGCCTGCAAGATATATATCGTTAGCACGTCGCGTGTGGAAAATTACTTATCGAGCGTGAATAATAATTCGGCTAATTACCAGCAAATTTGAGAACACGAGGTGTGTACTTCTGCCTCTGTCGCGTGATATTCATGAGCCTTTCGACACCACCGGCATCCAAGAGTGACCTCGAGAACTCTGCATTCTTCTTAATAACTTCATTCAAGGTCGCTAGAACAGCTGCAATTGTGTCGTCGCTTGTTCCCTGATCATGCTGGTTGTTGCCCGAAGGCAATTTCTGAATGAGATCCCTCATGGCGTATTTCCCTATAAGTTCCTTATTGCGTTGATCTATAGCTAAGTTTCGAAGTGCCGTAGCTACAGCACATACGACTCTGTCGACCTGCAATCGAATTTACAATATTTATTATTCAATCCAAAGTACATAAAATTTGATTCAAATTGCAACAAGCTATAGTCCTTACCTCCATTCTTAATAACTCTACAAGAATGGGGAGTCCCTTTTCCTTCCTGACTGCAGCCCTGATTTCAATACTTGGTTGCCAGTAGCAAGCTGCCAGATTCTGCAAAGCTCCCGCAGCAGCCTCAAGCGTTTCCGGGTTTGAACAGTTATGTAAAAGACTTAGATACGACTGGACGACTTCGGGTTGCCAAAGTAACTCCATTCCTTTGACCGGCTCTGTTCGCGGACTAGTCGTTCTAGTCATGCTTGTCTCCTTTTGCACAGGCTGGCCGTCTTTCTTCTTTTTGCTGCCACCAAAACATCCCAAATTCTCGCCTAGGACAAAACCATTGAGGACTGTCATTTGTAAAAATGTTTCTTTAATCAATTCTTTCGAGAAATATAGAATATATAAATATAAATATCAAATAATTTTTTTGCGATTAAGTAAATACGATCAACGATAGACATGAATGTTAAGTAAAATAAAATTAATGATACAATGATTGCAAACAAGGTTCTATGAACTGCACATTATTCGATACATGTACATTATGTTTGAGGGTTATTCAAATGAGGCGCATCATTGCAATAAATATATGTACGGTGGTCTAGTGTAGACTGCGAACAAATATATTCCAGAGTAATAGCGTCGATGCAACCTATTCAGATACGTTCAAAGGAAACTATTTTAATAGTGGTTTTAAAAAGCAAGCAGCAGATAAAAGGTACTATTATAACAAATAGAAGCTATAAATATATCTCAACCGAAGTGTTTCTATGAAAAAATTTCGAACTACTCTAATGTTGGGCGAGAACGGGAGTGAATGTTGTCGCCGTAACCTTAGATATTTAACTACTTAACACAAAATAAAAAAAGATTCAGCATTTTAAAATAAATTCATGCTTTGATAGAAGAAAAGTTCATTTTCTTAACTGCGGGTGATGTCTTACCTTGACATAGACTGTATGCTAAAAAGATTGAAACAGAATTTAATCTATACTAATAATTTATTTACACGTTCAAAAGCTAGTTGTTAATGTTTAAAAAGAAAAATGAACGATTGTGAAGTGTTTCTAATTAAAAATGAAGGTCTAACACGATCTTAAATTCAGTGTGAAAGTATACAAGTGAACCGATCGCACCAATCGATATCTACATTCATAGACACAAAAGAATTGACGAAAAAATCTACCAGTACAAAAGAGATCTAAAAGAAATCAGCTCAAAAATCGAGTACGTAACGGTCTCTAAATGCCATAAATGTAAGTCACCTTTGGTGGGTGCCGCTACCCTGTTCTGCACATTCGACTGAATCGGATGCTTGTCGTAGTTGGGATCTTCAACCTCCTGGCAGCGATAGCTCAGATTCCTGAGGATGCACACGCAATTCTCGACGATCTTGTTGCCGATGTTGGATTTTTCAATAGCCGAGCGCACGACGTAGAGAAGGGCGTCAACAAGGCCGTCGCATTCGCGCAGTTTCTTCCTCGCATATTCACCAGCGCTGGAGACATTACGCAGCACGCCCGAAGCGTTTCTGAAGACAGTCGACCAGCAGGTCTCACCACTGGCCGAGCTTGGATCCCAACCGCTGTGCGGAATTATTATGTTGTTCACCACCATTGTTACGCCGTCGTCAATGATGGATTTTTTCAGATCCTGAAAGGATGAATCCATTAGTAACACTCCTTTATTGCATTGCACTGTAGAGTGAGAAAACTACAGAAGGCAAAAGTGCTAGTGTACAACTCACCTCGCAGGAAGAGAGATTCCACAAAACTCCAGTTACGAGCTCCTTGACATCGGCATCGGAAGTCCTGCGCAGCAGGTTGATGAGCGCGGGTACACCCCCGGCGTTCTTGATAGCTCTCTTGTTCTCATCGTTTTGCCGTCCGTAGGAGAGATTCCTCAACGCGCCGCAAGCATTCCTGTAGACGTCCGGGCTCTCGGAATCGAGCAGCTGCACCAGTGGCGGTATGCCCCCGAGGCTTCTGGTCTTCTGCTTATTCGGATCATCCATATAGCAGAGATGCTGGAGGTACGCCGCGGCGTTGGCTTTGATTATATTGTTGGGATTGCTCAGAAAACCAATGACCTCGGAGAGGTTGGGATCGCGCCAGCGCATGGACTTGTGGTCGTCGTCGAGGGGGCTCACCATCCCCGGGACCATCGGGTGGCGAGCCTTCAGTCGCTGCAGGTGCATTTCTTCCTCGTACATGGCCGCGCTGGGGATGGCTCCAACTGGTACGTGGCCGACGACGCCGTCCTCGTAGCCTGGAACGTCGCCGCCGACCGTGACGACGCCACCTACGCCAACGGCCGGTCCGTAGCCGACCGGGCCGTAAGGCGAGGGGGACACGTAGCCGTAGCCAACCTTGCCCTCGTCTGTAATTACGAGGACCCATATGTCGTTAGTTTTCAAGCTGACGCGCTTCATCGCCTGGCTTCTTTGCGCTAAGCCGTGCGTATACATACTCACCGATCGGATGCTGCGAAGGCTCGCCGGAATCGTCCATGTTCCACGAGTTGCTAATTTGATCTGCAAGAGCGAGACAGAGGGGGGGTATTAAACGGCGTTAATTGAGACGATAATCGCACAGCGAGCAATGGCGCATGTAAGTATGTATTACACATGTATATATAAAGTAAATATGCAGCAGAATAACTATGTATTATAAAAAAGGGCGTTAAGCGATATATGTTCTAGCGAAAAATGTACCATATTGATCTCCGGGGCCTCCGGGACTCGGAGTGATGCGAAAATGATCTTGCAAAGCAGGATTCAAGCCTGGATCTATATCATTGTAACCCCCCTCGACGAACGGCGCTCCTTTTCCCAAATATTCTAAGAGAAAAAAATGGCTTAGCGGAAAATTCTGGCGGTTTTTCATTCTTTCTTATTATCTGAGTTGGTTGTTTGTTTCACAAACAATGAACAGATATAGATAGCGATAGAGAGAGAGAGAGAATGAGAGAGAGAGAGAGAGAGGGAAAACTCGACTCAATAGCCCTGGTTGATCAAAGCAGCCTATGCTCATTGCTACGGGATTCTACTTTCGTGATATATGCAGGTGCAGCGATACGAACGAAAAAGAGTCGGCAATACAGATATATGAGCGAAAACTATTCGAAAGCGCGACGCTTGAAAGATGAATAGTTTCGGTAGTTCTCGTGTGCAGTATACAGCGAAGCGAACGAAAAACTCCAAGCGCATATTTAAAAAAAAAAAAATGTATTCATATCATAAACGTGCCCTTCTAAATATCCTCGTTATTTCACCATCTTATCTCGAAGTCGTGACAATCTAAAATGTGAGCAGCGGAGTTCGATGATCGTGACGAACGTAAAGGGAAGTGAATAAATGAAGTAAACAAAACGTTATGCGGCGAACGAAACAAACGTATAAAAATAAAGAACGTGCGAGGCGTCGCCCGGGTGAATTGCAAAATAATCAAACCAGTAAATAACGAAACTAAGGAGTTCGGAGAGTCGAGCCCCGACCGTTCGTCTCTCTTTCCGTCTATATATGCAGCTGCGGCAATCAGCGCTGGCAGCGCGCAGAGAGAGAGAGAGACGAGCGGACGTGCACGGACTGGAGAGAAGAAAACGTGAAAAAAAAAGTAAAAGACAAAAAAAAAACGTACGAGTCACCCGGAAGATAACGAAAAGAAAGAAAGAATAAGAAAGAAAAAAGAAGGCGAAAAAGAAAAAGAAAAATGAAGCAGATGACATACCATGTGGCGGAGAAGCGCGACTGTGCTCGGAGGGACTATGGGGGCTATGAGGAGAATGTGATCGAGGCATGTAGATACCGTGGGGGCCCGGGTAGCCAGGCTGCGGGGGGTATCCCAGGTACGGATCGTAGTGGTCGTAATTGACGACGTAGGGGTCGGCAGCGTAGCGTGGATCCGCGTGCTGGTAGTCCTGCGACATCAGGGGCATCGAGACGTAACTCACGGCGCCTGGATCCGGCTCCATGTGCGACACCTCCCGCACCACCTTCGTCACCGTCGTCACCTGCGACAGCCAAAGTCCGCAAAGCCGTAAGTATCGTGCACACACGCGAATCCCTCGCTCGCGTTAAATCTGCGCGCGGTCGATTTAGCGGGGCTTAATAACGGCCCCCGTATTTGAAAGCGAACGAGTCGCGCAATTGGAAATAGCTTATTTATCGAGAGATGATCGATTCGCGTTTATGTAACAAAGACGCGCTCGGCGCAGACGGCTCTCTGTCTGCATGTGCATGTGCGCATGTGTATCGGGGAAAACAGTAAGCCTTTGACCCTCGAATTACCCGAAATTTGATCAATTTGATGCGCGAATCCCCGTGAAAGCCGTAATCCGAGCAAGACTATATATAGTATACACACATAGCGATAGATACGTACTTGCTGGGAGGTTTGCTGCTTGTGTGTTCGTATGAGCAGGGGATCATCCTGCACGGATAGATGAGAAGAATGCAGAGAATGCGTGTCCGCTTGGCCGTTGCTCCCGTGATAATCGGTGTCACCTTGTCCTCTGCACATAGACGTTATTGCGCGCGGCGCAAAGAAATAAATATATAAAGAGCGTCTGAATCATTTGTGCGCGCTTACTATATATACTGCTGCGCGCGCTTTTTTGTCAACAGCTGCAGCGCAGCCAGTAGTGAGTATATAAGGCGCATAGGAAGAAAGAGAGAGAGAGAGAGAGACTATATAAGGCGTCGGATATACTCACGTGTACTGCGGCATGTCGGAGCCTTTTTCCTGGAGGACGCGTCTGCGGAGCAAACAAATATTTTAATTCGAGTATAGATGCGAAAATGGCATTTTTTGCTGCGGTTAATGTTAAATAATCATTCGTACGTGTGTCTAAGTCTATGATATGCGAATTAAAAAAAATCGAGCAACACTGTATACGTATGAGAGCCAAACAAAGCCGCGATCATTGGGTCGGGTCGACTACGCGAAAGAGAGACAGAGAGAGAGAGAGAGAGACAGAAAGAGAGAGAATAGGCGGCCCCCGTGCAAACGGTCGAATAATGGAGCCGGAAGTGGGTTATCGGAATAATTAAAAAGCGGCCGCTTTCGCTCCACATTGCCGTTCTCTCTCCCTCTCACTCTCTTGAAACTTCGGTGGCGCAAAAGTAATTACTTAGGAGAGATAGAGAGAGAGAGAGAGAGAGAGAGAGAGAGAGAGATCAGTGCGTCGCATCGTGAGATTTCTCGTCGTTTCGACATGGCTCCCTATAGAATATACTGCATATATCGTGGGCACATAGTCATCGAGAGACTATTGTCGACGAGAAATGCGCTGTATATGGCCTTCATGGGACTCTCGATTCGTGATAGATGTATTAACGTATATGGGATGCTCAATTTATTGTCTTTGAGAATTTTTCTCAAATCGTTTGCGGTATATACGGGATGACCGTGGGGATCAATGGAATGTCGAGGGTAATAAATTTATAGCGGCTATTATTGCGTGTGAACTTAATTGGCGGTGCTTTCGTGGAATTTTCTAATATTCTCTTTCTATAATACTTGCCCGCGCTATAGACTGCTAGAGAGTCATACGCTGTTGGTTAACGTTTTAATTAAAGACAGATATCTTTATGTCTATATGATATGCAATACTATAAAATAATTATTTTACTACTTTGTATCATTGATTCTTCTCTGCGCCGGTGTAATAAAATTAAGAAAACGCTATGATTTCGCGTTTCTCCTATAAATTTATACTAGCCGAATATACTCGGGTTGACTAGGCCTAAAATTTTCTAAAAGCCACCAAATAAATTTTAGCGTATTAAAATCGGATGACGAAAAAGTATAAATTTAATTATTTACTGCTTTTACATGCCCTTGTTGGTATTATTGGATTTGGTATTGGTATTAATAATCGTGTTATATTCGTAAAAAATCGCTTAAAACGAGACCAGTATTTTATTTAAAATTAGTATTGAAATTTATTTAGAAAGTATCCTTTAATGATCTTACACGCAATTCTGTTGTTATCCCGAATGAGATAAAATTTTTATCTTTGATATATAAATTATTGATTATTACGTTTTCGAACTTGAGAATTAACCAACCAATAACCAATATATCGTTGAAATATCTACCGGATTTACTTTAAAAACACTCTTAGTTATATACTGAACAACATAAATACAGAAAAGAAAAATAAATTTAGCAGTATGAAAAACATTCGTTTTAAATTGACCATATCTCTCTATCTCGCAGACTCACAGACATTCACACGCGCATACAGACATGCACCAAGTCATGAATAATGAAATCGACTAGCACGGAAAAGAAGAAAACAAAAAATGAAACAAAAATAACAACAACAACAACAACAACAACAACAACAACAGCGCATGCCCAAGTCTACGCTTTTGTAGAGACAAATAGACGAACGACGAAAAGCGTTGTTCGGTGGGTTAGTCACCTCTGTGTGATTTCAGTGCGAGTAATGTTGTGCTCCTGCCTCTGCTCGATCCGCCGATTCACCAGCCTAATAATTCAGAGCCGTTATTACGCTTGAAGCCGCTGCTGCGCATTTATCGAGTGTGTGCGTTCGGCCAAACTTTTATCGAATACAAGTGCGCATTGTGGGGCAAGTCGAGTTGCGACGAAATTCATGGCTATTTAATTCTTTTTGTATTCTCCCTCTCCCGCGAGCGACTTCCGCTCTCTGCGATCGAGTCAGTGGGTTAGTAATTTAATTGTGTGCACCACTTCCGAATCGGCTTTTCATTCCTCCGACGAGGTATATATACACACACATATATACGCCAGCCATGAAGTACACGATTATTGATTATGGGTATGGTGCCAGCACAACAGTCAGATGATGAGACAAATATAGAATACATATATATAATATAGACAGAACGGAGCGAGGGGAGGAGGAAAGGGGAGAGGCTGTGCAGTGAGCGAAGAGCTTTCGACTATATATCGGTGCAGAGAGAGATGTATTAAAACAGGTCCATACATATATCGAAAGTTGTAAAACACTTGTTTCCGAGAGTCGCAGCGCAACGAGGAATTTAATCAACGACATACTAAGCGTATATACTTACAGACAAGAATCTACCAGCTGATTGTTGGACATGCCCGCGATTCTTCCGCTCAGTGTTTACATACACAAAAGCTCCAGCTGCAACAAATAAAAATGACAAATATTTAGTGAAGCCTCGTCGTTTCGACATGAGAGAAGATCATAACGTCAGCTCGCTGGACGTTGCTTTAACAAACAACTCTATAAACGCTTCTACACACTCTCGACTCGCAACAGACTCAATCATATACGTGCATACAATACGAATATTCCCAGAAATTCTCGACGCTGGCTTATAAGTCAAGAACTTACTCCAGCACGGTATCCGCGATGTCTAAACTCTATTCCCTATATACGTATGTAAGCCACCCTCATGTACTCGTCAACTTCCCTTCCCGCAAAGAGATGCTATACGCCACGGCACGTTCAAAGAAACGGCAACGCTTAATTTTCGCGGTACACACTCGCGCGCACTTCAATCGATCCTCCTGCTGCCGCAGCAGCGCAAATTCCCTCTATAATTGCTGTGGGAGAATATAAGTTCTCCAAACTTGCGTCGCGCTATGTCGGTTACGATATATACACGCGAATGTGTGCGTCTGTGTCTGTACATCTGCTGCGCGTGTATTGCAATCAATCGCTGCAGTGCGAGTTCACATTGTAAACATATAATAAGCCGGAAGTCGCGCGAAAATTACGATACACCGCTTTGTCGTCTCGGATGCATTTGCCGAATCAGCGAGCGAGACGAGGAATGTAATTTTTTTATAAAAAAAATCGCGCCTCTCTTGTCTTTGTCGCTGCACGAGGGGGGGGGGGGGAGATTCGCTGGATATATTCTGTTGCTGCTGCTGCTGGGGCAACGGCCAAGTGAGCTTCCCGAGTCCTTTTTCTCTCTCTCTCTCTCTCATAGGGGAGCTGAATGCACTGCTTTACAGCAGCTGCCGCTAGACTTCGTTTTCGAGGTTCATTCATGTCGAGGGAGCCTTATCTCGAGCTAATAGGTTGCTTTCTTTTATTGGACAGCTCTCCGCGCGCGTGCGGTGTATATAGTTCCGCCGCCGCAGCCGCAGCCGCGCTTCTCTACGTGATCTTGTTTGCGCCGAGGACTCTGAACGAATGAGCGGATGAATGAAATCGCGTCTCGAGATAAAAGTCACGCTTCCATCTGGGCGATACGAACCGTCCGTTACATACACTGTTTTCTAATTGGATTAAGTGGCACGATTTGTACCGCGGAGCTTCCCTCTATATTTTTCGCAAATCACAGACGAAACGCTGTCGGAAGATTGGAGATCTGCCGAACAATATATATCGTTTTTCGATTTTCATTCGGACGTGTAATTAGTAGATTTAGAAAAGGTCCGGTTAAGCGCGATTCAAGTGTAGAATTTTTCAATAAAATCATACAACTCGCTATACACTGGATTTTAAAAGCGATTTAATATTTCAGAGGTGCTGGAACCCGCCCCTGAGTTTCAACTTTTAATGGATTTAATACGAAAGGATTTATTGCTTCCATTAGCATATGATGGATTTTAAGCCTAGTTTGATGTATGCACGCGCGAGCATTTTCCGAGAAAATCGGTCGTTTGATAAAAAAAAAAGCCATCAAAGATTGGTTTTGGCATATCGGGACTAAAAACGCATCTCTCAATTATTAAAATAATTTTAGCAATTTAAATTTTAACCACAGTATCACAAGTAGAGTGTCCTCTACAGTTGAACTTTTCATAAAAATTTCATAAAACTAGAACAAACTTCTTAAGCAATTATAATCAGTGTATACCGCGCGTATAATTAAATTTTAAATTCTATTTCTAAAATTGTAAAACTTTTTTGCAATTGCACTAAAAAAAGAATCATTAAAAATTCGGAATAGCAACAATTTTTTCGAATACACACCACCACAATGCGCTAATGGAGTGTAGAAACGATAGTTAGTCGACATAATTCCCAGGTGCAGACCAAAACGTAAACGTTATATATATAGCGCGTGTAACACGCCGGCGGACTTCTCTGGCGCTGTGACAGGCGCTGCGCGCGCGAGACAGAAACTCAATGAGCTCACGTCGATTCAATCTTCCGCGCACGTACGCGTGGACCTGGAAATAAAACTAAATATCCATCCCAGCGTCGCGCGCGCGAGACATCCGTCGGACCGACGAAACAAAAAAAAAAAAAACACAAAAAAAGAATTGAAAGAAAGGGACAGTGCTCGGGCTGATTATGTTCTAGCTTATCCTCATCTGTGCCAGCTGCACGTGCTTCGGATAATCGAGGAAGTTCACTTTGTTCGCTCTTTGTACACGATGTATGTAGTGTGCCCATATGCGCGCATATATACAGTTGCTTTATACAGATCAGGCCTTCAGTGCTCGAGATTGCGCGCGTGTTTCATATTGAGATTTTTTAGATCCGAAGGGGGGGGGGGGAAGAGTCCCACCCTACACAGGATTTTCCAGGCGTGTTTTTATATAAGAGGCGCACGTGTCACTGGGAATCGGAATGAATAATGCTCACGGGTGAATGACTGGAAGATTAAACGCGCGCGCATACGCGGAAGGGTTTGATGAAGCGCTTTTGGGATATTAAAAAAGAAAAGACGAGCAGCTTTGAACTCGTCGCGGGATTTTCAGTCTTCTTTTATCTCGTACGCACTGCAATCTTCCGTAAAGTATATAAAGTATATGAAATAAACAATGTATCGCAAAGCGTATCGTCGCGTTTCGGGATACCGAACACCGTTTGATCCTCGTGAAAACAAAAACAACGAAGATTCCTCTTCTCTATAAATTTTGCTCCTCGTCACCGCGGATCCTGTAGCACCGCGACTGATGACGCCTCTATAGATATATCCGACTGTACAGAAAGAATGAAAGAGAGAGAGAGAGAGAGAGGGAAGAGAGAGCAGTAGCTCGACATTAACGAGCCCCGTGACGCTTTTGAGAAGCGCCGCTACTTCTAATTATTGTCCTTGTTTAATGAAGCGCCGCGCAACGAGGAGCGAGATTCTTCGAGCTCTCGCTGGCAGTTGCGGCGCGCGGCGGCGGCGGCGGTGGTGGCTGCGGCGCAGGCTACTCGTATTTATATATACTAATGGTCATCGCAATTAGCCGGCGTTACACGAGCTGCGCTTTCAGCACTTCGTTACCTCGCCGATTGACTTATTAACCGTTCGAAGGACACAATGCGTCGTTAAACGCCGTCATGGGAGGTTAGCTGTCGTTACGGAAAGCATTTCGAGTAGTTTTCAAAGTGAGACAACTGTACACACACACACACACACACACACACAATTGACGGGCTGCAGGTTCTTTGACGCGCGGGGAGAGGATCGCTCTGCACAACAGCTATAGTATATATATACGGCAAGTCTAGTTCTCCGAGTATTATAGATGTATGTACCGCAGCATATAGACGAGTATAACGAGGAAGATAAGCCGTAGGTGTGCCCCCTTTGTTTGCTCTCGCAGATAAGCGTCTGCCGCCGCGCGGAGCCTCTCTCTCTCTCTCTCTCTCTCTCTCTGACTAATGTCCCCGGGAAGCTGTGTTCCGCGGCTCGTCCCCCCCCTCTTTCTCTCTCTCTCTCTCTCTCACTAAGTGCAGTGCGTGTGTACTCCGGAGAGATGACCTTCGCGGTTTTCTTTTCATTCCTCGCGCTTATGCTGCCGCTGCAGCAGCAGCAGCAGCAGCGAGGAAGAGAGAGCGAGAGGAAGACGACTTTGAAATTCTAACGAGAGAAGGGACGAGCTCTCTCTTTCTGTAATGTATATGTGATTCTGCATGTCTGCAGCGATGCGCCGCCGCCGCCGCCGCCGTGCCGCGTGCCGAGAGACGAGAGGTGATTGACTGGTTGCCGCTCTGTGGCGTTGCGTGACGGCACTCGGATTTCCTTGGATTTCCAATTTTCTTTTTCGGCCCGCCGCCGGAATATACCGCGCGAAAGATTTTATTTTTTATTTCTGTTTTGGTTTTTGTTGTTTTTTTTTAGGGGGGCAAACCAGGCTCGAGAGGCTCCGAAAGTTCATTGAAAAAGACTTGGAGGTGGAAATGCAGTATAGCTATATACAGTTTTTACGTAACCGAGCATAATATAAAGCAGAACTAGGAAAAATGACTATGGCTTTGTTGCACTCCGTTGTGTAATTATTTACCGTTATGCGAAGTTTGAAACTTCGGTATATAAATATCTCGCAGAATGGCGTCTGGTGAGATATTTAACTGCAAACTTTAAACTTCCTAAAACAGTAGCTTACACACAAAGCTGAGAGCAGACGGCAAGCAAGTCACGATTTTGCCTTATTACGACTTTAATACTTGTTACGTGCTGCAAATATGTTTTTTTTGTGATTATTATGTCAAGCTACACGTGTATATATATTTGAAGTTTCGATTGTAAGTTATTTGGGGCAACATATTTCCGTCAGAATTTTTCATTCGTCGTAGAGTTAGCGATGTTAGAGCGGTATATGATTCAAATCACGAGCCGGCAAAATCGTTATACTTATCTGTATAAAATACATTGTAATATCGCATTATCGCATATGAAAAAACGCACGCGTCCCCAGCCACAAATTATATACCGGCAATATTCTATAAAAATCTAACTGGAACATACTGAATAAAGAATAGCGTAGACATTCCTCGAAAAAGTCCGTTAGCTCTAAAAATATTTCGATCACCTGCGCATTCCTCTCTCTCTCTCTCTCTCTCTCTCTCTCTCTCTCTCTCTTTCTCTCAGGTGGCAACACCTCCGCCGAAGAAGAATCTCCTCCCAAGGCACTCATCCATCCCCTCGAGTAGCAGCAGCAGCAGCAGCAGCAAAAGCTCGCGGAAAAATCCGGCATAAATTTCCCGCTCCACCGCGACAGCTTCTCTCTCTCTCTCTTTCTCTATCTCGATATTCAAATGATCGCGACTTGCCACATAACATCCATATGTATAAACACGCGCACTACACAACGGCGCGGATCAAACAAACGAATTTCCGGAGTTAGACACGCGCGCAGAGAGTGCATCGACAGGCTCGTTGAGAGACTGCACGGGCGCGCGCGCACACACACACACAACACATATAACGTATAAGTACGGAGCGCACGTATATATACACATAGATATGTGGAGCGCACGAGATGCTATATCGACCGGCGGGCGAATGTCGCCTCTCTCGCATCCCCACGCGTGCGCTCCGCACGTGAACGGAAACGTAAGCCGCACTCTCCCGTCGTCTACTATACGTATATATATACGCGATTGCGATTTCGTAGTGTGTGTGTGTGTGTGTGTGTGTGTGTGTGTCGTCGGTGTGGATACGATCGGAAGGCTCACGTCTAATATGTCATCTCGTCGCGGAATTAATAAAATAATTACATTCGCACGGGCTCGTTACCTGTGTATGCGGTTACGTGTACAGAGAGAAAAAAAATCCTCTTTATTTATTATTTACAACACGCTCTCCTTCGAAATGTGCAATCGAATTAAACGCGTTTCACGTGTGTATAATGCAGCTCTCGAGCCTATTTAAAGCTCCGAGCGCACTGGACAATCCGATGTAAATGCGCACAGCAGCGCGACCGAATCGGCCATGAGTTCGTCGCGTGGGCAGAAGATTTACGGAAGTAGAAGAAGCAGAGGAGGAGGAGGAGGAGGACGGCAGAGGAGGCGAATTACACTCCGCAGGTGGCGGAACGACACTGCGGTCGCGGGAGCCCCCATGCGTATACATACGTTGTGTGTGTATATACTGCTGTATATATATATGTATACGTATGCCAGCGACAGGTGCAGCCGAGTCAGCGGGCGTTTTGCCGAACGAGTCGTATATATACTTATGTATATAGATGTGTATATAGCAGAAAGAAACTCCGCGAACTGCTGGAGAGCAGTGGAGGATATATCTTTATTTTTTAATATATTTCTCGCGAGAGCGAGAGAGGAAGTCGTCGAGAGAGAGAGCCGGCTCTCCCCTGGATTATGAGGACGACGGGATCTTAAGGTTCTTTTAATCCTGCGCCTCGCGCCACGGGAAGCAGCTCGAGTTTATTATTGCTGGCGAGTATATATACAGCTGGGGTAAGAAGAAAAGGATTAGCATCGTCGCTTCCGCAACGAAGAGGCTATAGCACTGCTCAAGAAGGTAGATTTTCAATTCTTAATTTCAGGCGCGTTGCAATAAATTCAAGCTATATATAGTCTTCCCTGGAAGCGGCGACGATATATTATACATTTCGAGCGGCGAGTCATCGCGCCGAGATGGAAAAAAAACGTGGCGTATACGTATACGTATACCCGCGATCGATCGTTAATCGCCTATCGAGAATTTCGTTTGTAAAACGCTGCAGAGCGCGGAACGCCGTGTCTCGCGCCGTCGCGCGCGCTCTCTCTCTCTGAGAGTTTAACGCGATTTTCAAGCTAATTGCAGTGCAGTAATCTTCGCCTCGGCCGTGTCCCTACGTTTATAGCGCTTGCGTCACAGCCGGACACCCGATTCTCTCTCTCTCTCTCTTATTCGCTTTTCCTATATACCCGCGCCTTTGTCCGCGCGCTCCTAAAGCAGATTCTTTGTCCGCGAGCGCACCGGCGAAACAACGCGCGCGCTCTTGAATTTTCCGAAGGATTTTCCAACCCAATTAGCCGCCGGTTTTTCCTCCGCCGCGCATATACGCTTAATTCGACGGGACTTTATATCCGCAACGAGACGTGTGTCTGTGTGGCGTGTGGAACTGCACAGTGCGGGCATTGTTCGCGTCTCTGATGCTTTTTTGAATATTAGAACACACGCGTGTATATGTGCATCGCGTATGCAGTGGCAGACTCGCGGAAATCCAGATTGATAAGAAAAGCGCGAAGAGTAGACGCGTACAAAGCTTACGTTGTGAAAAAACGTACGAGCGTTTATATATGAATGCGCTTATAAGCTGCTATGTAGCTTCCAGGTAAAGAGGAAAAAGGCGCACGAGAAGAATATAATAAAAGCACGCACGTGAGTCAGCGTGAAAGTCTGGGAGAAAAGTGTATAAGCAGTGTCAGTGATCGTCGTCGTCGTCGTCGTCGTGTCGCATAAATTAAAACGCAGCTTCGATCCACTCGCTTCGTTCCTGCACACACACACACACACACACACACACACTTTCCCGTGTTTTTCCGCGTCTGCTGCGACGTGTGCGGCGCGTATGTATATGTATATAGTCTGGCGGGCGATTATTGTGTGTTTTTTTCGCTCTTTCCTCCCTCGACCCCGTGTGCAGCGCTGCACCTCTAGAACAAACGAAACGGAGCGCAGAGTGCCGATAAGAAAAGCCATTCCAAGTTCGGCGTATATGCAAGTTTTCGCTACGCGGAAAAAAAAGGTGGAGGAAATCGATGCGCGCCGCCGCGCGCCACCGGAGAAATCGATGCGCTGCCGCAGCTGATTTTTTTTCCTCTCTCTCTCTCTCGGCTTTTTTTTCAACAAAAATGTAAGAAAGAATATGGATCTTAATTTACCCGCAGGTTCTTACATACGCGCGCGCGCTGTGCTCCACTTTCCGAGTTTCCCCGCCTGTATATGCATGTATATATACGCGTGTGTCGGTGTGTAATAGTTACGCGTATGTGTATCTGCGTGGAAAAAAGTTAAGCTACGGACGAGGAAACGCGACGTTTTCTTCTCCCATCCTGTCCCAAGAGCGACGTACGACTCCTATTTCTCGGGCTCTTGAGTTACGGCGACCGAGGAGAGCATTATTTTCGCTGGAGGGATGGGGGATTTCCGAGTCTTTTAATTGTTCTTCTCTCCCGCAGTCTCTCTTTTAGCCTGACGCGGACGACAAGTCTTGGGAAAACGGCGTGTTTATGTGCGCAATCGCTTAGCCTATTGTACGAGTAGCTCACGCGAGATATACACTCGGAGAGAGGGAGTCGACTTTCGTGTATATATATATGCGAACGGCATACACTACACACACACACACGTGTATTTGGGAAGGATTCGCGGGCGGCGACGTGTTTAGGGAAGAGAAAAACGCGAGCGGAAATTCTCGCGCGCGGCTGTGTTTTATAAACAATTAAGCGCGCGAGCGATTTCGCGAGTTTTTCTTTTCGGATGCATTAGCTCTCCCGCGCCGTGCGCTCATACGTACACGCATACGTGTGCGCGTATAGCTGCGCGCGAGTGTATATATGTGTATCCCCCACCTCGAGCAGACGCGAGCCTACTTAAAGAGTCCTACTTTCGTAATTCCGAGGAGGCGCGAGAGAAGAACGCTGAGAAAATAATCGCGCATGTGTGTACACGTATATGCATACACGTATACACTCGGACCGGCCGTGCGAACGCGGCTTTCGGGAAAAATAACAGGCAGACCGAGCCGTCGCTTCCTTCCTTTCTCTCCGCTTCCTGCGCCGAGTGTATAATACACGCGCTATCGAGAGGTGGATCGCCGATGCCGAGAGCCGCGTATCGCCGGTGGCAAATTGAATTTTATTGAATTTCGCAAGACGCCGCGGTTAATTAAGCCGTGCAATTCGCTAAGTGACGTCTGCAGCAGCAGCAGCAGCGGCTCGCAAGGTGTGCGCTACGTATAGGATGTACCTGTGTATATAAAACCAGATGTGAGAGAGAGAGAGAGAGAGACGCGAACGAGTATATTATACGTGTGTCCTAGAAAGAGCCGAGGAGAGTAAGAGGCGCATAGCGCGAGCGAGCGAGCGAGCCGTCAAGTGTCATCAATTTCCTTATGACTTTCCTTGCGGTTTTCCAATGGCCGAGCGTAATAACGCGGTGCGAGAATCGCTTGGATTCCTTTTACGCGCGAGAGAGCTGCCATGTGGTTTTCTTTTCTTTACGATAACGTTTCATATAGCGCGCGAGTCGCGTTAAACGCGAGCGCACTGTATACGCTGCGACCGTGTAATTTTTCTCTCTCTCTCTCTCTCTCCCTCCCTCTCGCGAGAGCAGTATATAAATAATTCGAGCCGACAGTGGCGAAATTACGCTGGATTGCAACTTCCTCCCCAAACGACAATCATCAATCGGCCGCTCTGTCAAAAAGTCCTCAGCAGCAGCAGCAGCAGCAGCAGCAGCGAGAGCAAACCCATCCCATCTCTCGTAGCTATATAGCTACACGGCGTATGATGCGCACACACAGAATCTGCCTCCCACACAAATGCAGACTCGGGCAGGCGCGCGCGCGCACACACACACACTTGGACACAGGTATCCAGATCCAGGAGGGGGTGTCGGCGCTCGCGGCGCCACCTACCTTTCCCACAGGCGCTTTTCCCGCAGCCGCTCCGTCTCTTCTCGCTCCTGTCCTCCGCGAACTACTCCTTTCCCCTCGTCACATGCCTTTCCACCTTTCGACTGTCTCACTCTTTCTCCTTGCGCAGCTCACGACGTCTCTGCAGTCTCCGATACGCTGCTACACAGCCGACGAGAGCAGCTCTCGTGTCGCTCTGTAGTTTCTCTCTCTCTCTCTCTCTCTCTCTCGCTATCTCTCTCTCTCTCTCTCTCCCGATGACGATGACGATGATTCACGTACGCTGCATCCACGCCCCTTTGTTTTATCCACGTCCACGTCCCATCTCTTTCTCTCACTCACTCTCTCTCTCTCTCTCTCTCTTTCTATCTATTGGAGCCGATGCCGAGAGCTCGATATTCCTGCAATCACACGGGAGAATCAGACGGGAGATACGAGAGATGCTTTATGGATGAGGCACACACGTACTAGCGCGCGCATACACACACACACACACGCACACGCCGCGACGATGGGAGGAGTAGGCGCTCATATGGATTATTTTTCTCTTCGAGCGCCGGTAAACAACATTTGCATATGTGGGTGTACGTGTGCGTCCGGAGGTACGGATATAAAAGAAAAGTCTCGCGGAAACGAGGCCTCCGAGAAGAAGGAAGAACGACCTCTCTCTCTCTCTCTTTTAGTCTCCCTAGAGCAGCACAACTGTAGTACGAGCGCTCGAGAGAGAGGGAGAGAGAGAGAGAGAAGAAAAAGAGCATTCTCTTTGACGCGCTCGGGAGAGCGTTCCCAGGAGGGAGCGAGAGCGAGATATAGTATATAGAAGAAAGAGAATCGAACGTACGGTATATTATATATTCGGCGAGGAGGACGTGCAGGACAGCAGTGCAGGCTCCTATGTGGGCCTGACGGCGAGCTTCCGTCGTCGGCGCGTCACGTTGCCGGCGAGGCTGCTGCAGCCGCTCGGCATTGCGACCCCTGCCTCTTCTCCTCTCTCTTCTACGTGGCCGATGCACTCGCGCACTACTGTTGACTCTCGCGCTCCCTCTCTTCTTCTTCTCTCCTTCTCGAGCACACTTTCATGCAGCAGCAGCAGCAGCAGCAGCAGCAGCAGCGGCGGCAGCGGCAGCGACAGCACCACCACTAGCAGTAGCAGTCCTCTTGGCAGTGGCCTGCAGCAGCAGCAGCAGCAGCAGCTCTTCTACCCCCGTCTGTGCCGCGCGCACGAGGACGGACACGAGAGCGCGACACGGATGATCCTCCGGGAGGACGAGGAACTCGCAGTCTCTTTCTCACTCTGCCAACGCCTACGCGATACACATTGCACACGCAGTAACGACGCCCCTACTGAACGCCGCGCAGCGGTTCTCAACCGAGCCGCCCTTCTTCCTCGCGCTCGCTGCTCGCGCACTGATACTTCTCTCTCTACTATAACGTGCAGCGTATGCGTACGCGGCTTCGATCCTCCCGACGTTTTTCCGCATCTACGCTCTCCTTCGCACGAGCTATTGTCTCGCGGGAGCAGCGCACACACTTCCTCGTCTCCTCGGGCTCTCGCTCCAACTCGACGACGACGACGACGACCACGACGACGAGGTTGTATAGTAGTACGACAGCCGCGCCGTACTACCGCCGTAGTGATACTAATACTACTCTACGAAGTACGAAATACGCTATAGTCAGTGCAGGCCACTGCCGAGTTGCCGACCCGAAAATGGCCGACTCCCCTCCACTCTGCATCACCAACTCCCGAGTTCTCTCACCTTTCGCCGCCGCACCGCCGCACCGCCGCACCGATGTCCGCGACTGACTGCTCCGTGTGTGTTCGTTCGTATTGCAACGCGAGCATGGGTTATGGGGACTTTTTAATTAGAAGCTTGTACTCCGCTTACTTCAGATTACGAGTAGGCATTCGCGATTGTTCATGTTTTATTCTGCTTCCTTGCCAATACGGGCTTGTTTAATTGCTCAATCTCGACCTGCTCCGATTTGGATTTCGGAGCAGAGCCGCGGACTCGCGGAAGATTGGTAAATAAACAAGAGAGCCAAAAACTTGTCCAGATCGCGTGACGTGGACGCGGACGAGCGCAGCGACGGCGTATCTTTCGTTCGCGCGTGTTCCATGGATTTCGAGCCAAGACATGGCTGCGGCGGTCGCGAGAGCCTTTAGGAATAAACGTGATTATCGTTGTTCAATTAAAACTTTGAAAATTATTGTTAAGATCTGGCACTGACTGATCGAGCCACTTCTGATTTCAGTTCTTGGGAAGGAGAACCTGCTGAGATGTGCCAATTCCGTACAGGGCTTGAAACTGTCCACGCAAACACAACCTAGCATTCAACTGGATGGTGAGATTTTTCGTTATTATTACGGATTATCGAGCAGTAGGAGGTACTAACAATTGAATTCTTTTAGCAGAACCGACAGAGGTAAAGCTACATCCACTGCAGCATCCAGACTACTTTCAGGTTCACAAGCTGTTCACGATAAAAGACTTGTTTGATGCTAGAGTGCATTATGGACACAAAGAGGGAACACTGGATGAGCGGATGACACCTTTCATATACGGGTCTAGGCTAGGACACTTGATATTAGACCTGAACCAAACCGCTGAACTACTCAGAGAAGCCCTAAACTTCACAGCACACATAGCATACAGAGGTGGAATCATTCTGTTTTTTTGCAGAAATCCACAAAACAGTCATCTAGTGGAGAAAACTGCAGTAGAATGTGGAGAATTCTCTCATACAAGGAAATGGAGTGGAGGCATATTTACAAATTCTACCAAAGAATTTCAAGCAGTCACGAGGTTACCAGATCTTTGTATATTTTTGAGTACGTTGAATACTATTTTATTGGAGCACAGGGCTGTCAGCAATGCTGCTAAAATGTTAATACCCACGGTGGGAATCGTTGACACTAATTGTAATCCAAATCTTATAACTTATCCTGTGCCTGGCAATGATGATACACCATGTGCTGTGGAACTTTATTGTAAATTATTTAAGCAAGCTATTTTATTAGGTAAAGAAGCGCGAGTCAGAGATAAAACAGAAACGTAATATTTAATTGTAGACAACAGAACAAAATCATTACAAATATAATGTTAATAATTAGTTATATACAAAATTCTCTTTTGTACCTTGTACTTGTTATCACAATGTAATGTATGGTCAAAATTATTAATGGAATGATATTGACATTTATTACATCAAGACATTTGATTACTGTTGTACAGCCACTGTTACTTTGGCATCCCTCATTTTCTGAATATAAGTTGTTCCTATGTAGGGCATGAACCTACAAAAATCATTACGACTTGTTAGTTTTTCTTTTAGACTCATTGTTTTTCTACATACAGTGATAGGAGCACTTACAAAGAAGCTATATTAGGATAGTACTTTGTAACGTAAGTTAATTGAAGATGGCTTGCTTGAGCTATCCATACTTCATCTAATTTATTGGCAAGTGCTGATGCAAATAATTTGGCACATCTTTGAGCAGATAACTTGGTTGATGAGACTTCTGTTTGTTGTCCAAATTTCTGAAATAATTATTTATATTTACATAAAAAGGAAAATTTTTCAAACATTATTAGTAAATAATCCTTAAAAAGTATTGTAAGAGACTAACTTCTCCGACACTTTCGGTGAAGCTTTCGGCAAGAAAATCGGTTTGAATGGGTCCAGGACAAACAATGGTCACCTTAATGTTAGAAGTTAGTTTTTCCATTCTTAAGGCATCAAAGTATCCCTGAAATAAAAAAATATTCTAAAATTCAATTTTTCCATTAAAAAAAATTATTGCATACTAGTCAAATACTAACGTGAATAGCATGTTTTGAACCAGTATAAGAAGCAGAGAATGGAACACCTAAAATTCCAGCTATACTTGAAGTCACAGCGACGTGACCACCGCCTTGATGTACAAATTGTTTCACTGCTAATCTAGTCAAATGCACAACTGAAAAAGTATTTAAATCAAAGACTTCTTTGTCAACAGCAAGATCTATTTGCTCCCAGTGAGCTCTTTGGCTTCTTCCAGCGTTATTGACAAGTAAATCCAGCTGAAATGTTGAAAATAATTACAAATTTTATCGCAAATATTGTTAAGTTTAATAAATATTGTTTCTTACTCTTCCATAAGTAGAGAGTACATTATCAAATATTCTCTGGTGAGTGTCAATAGCTCGAACATCAAATACTAAAACATGTATGTCGTGATCTTGTAAATTTGGGTTGACTGAAAAAAATATTAATTAGCTAAGTTCCAGAATAAATTTCAATACGAAAAACGTAAGTAAATCTTACTTGCTAAACAATTGGTTTTGACTTTATATAACTCAGCCTCTCTTCTGGCTGATAATACTAATTTGCATCCACCTTTGGCAAGTTCATATGCCAAATGTTCACCAATACCGCTGGAAGCTCCCGTTATCCATACTACTTTACCGCTCAGAGTATCTACAAAAAATGATATACTTATGATTGATGTAATTATCAGCGACGCCAGATTATCAAGAAAAATATGTTATTCAATCCTATTAATATCAATTCACTTTGACTGCATCATTCTGAATTAATCGACTTGATCTAAAGATCATTAAAAAATTGCACATTTCGCGATGCTGAATTAAGTAAATGACTCTTTAATGTCCTTGAATAATTAATAATTTTATAGCAACACAGGTTCATTTTTTGTAAATGCAAATCAATATGACACTGTTTTTGCAACGCACATAAAAGTCGTAGAAAATGCAATTTTAATTAGAAGTACAGCACCACTTTTCTGTGTAAAAATAAATATTTAAACATGAATTCAGTTACCTACGGACTTTCCAAATTTGTCGTAGAAAAACAACTTGATATCGCAGTCGAAGAAACATACTGCAACTAAGTAGAACAGATAGTAAAGCAACAGGCAAACGCCGATAAATGCGAATACGACGACCATTGTGTAGCACGCTCGGAGCGCAACTGCGGCGTCTCCTCCCAAAATACTTTGTCCCTAAAGCACTATATATCCTTCTTCACTCAGCAACTGCTCAGTCAACTGTACAGTCTCGTTATTCTAGTCATTGGAATAAAAAAATAAGTAAATATTTTCTCTAATCGCAATTAAATACTGGCAAACAGGTATGTGCGCGACGAGGCTATCACGCACTTGGCCGCGCGCTTGACGAGATAATGCCGCAAAGATGTAAATATTCGCGCATCTCGTCGAGTCGCTTGTTGCGCCGATGAAGGCTCGTCGTCATGACCGCGACCTTTTCCCCGGCCGGCGCGCTTTTATTGGCGCGCGCCGAGCTCCACCATCCGGGTCGATCCGAGCGCCTGCGCTCATCATCACAGGTGTGGAACGCCAATATGCCTCTGCATGCTCATTGCAAGGTGAACGGGCTTATCGAACTGTACTTTACTCTCTTGGCCAGCGGCTATTCAACCGCTCGTGGACTTTCATTCATGGATGCGATATGTGATGATTGTCTATTTGAATGAGCTTTTTAATGATACTATTTTATGCAGCTAGTTTCAATTTCTTTATATATTTACAAGATTTAAATCTCTTATGATATCAAATTTTCGATAACGTTGAACACTGTGATACTGTACAAAATACCTACTAACTCTTAAATTCTTAACCATTTATAAGAACCATATGTTTTAGATACATATCTATGTATTGAGTTTGAACAATTTCCGAAGTAGGATAGTTCCCGACTTATGCAATCAAACGACAAGTCTCGTTCAGAAAATCCTCCGTTTTATATGTAGCTCGATATTAGAGTTTTTACTTAATATACTGTATATAAATATAAGACGCTAACATAAAAATACAAGAAAAAAAGTATTATAAATAGAAGAATAAGTATTTTTTAAAGTCATCTTCTGCCCAGACGTTCGAAAAAGAGGAATTCCTGGAAATACAAAGGTATTAAAAATGATTTATCAGTATGCAAAGTGAAGTGAGTACAGGTGATATATATATATAAGGTTGGGCGTCGTTTATTACCAGTAGAAATGCGGCTCCGAGAAGCAATCCTTTCAGCTTTACATCGGTGTCTGGCGGAAAAGTGAGCAGTACGGAATAATCCACTAAGGCATGGTCCCAGTGACGTATAAGCGAGGCTATTTGTCGACTTTTATCCATCGAAACTATCTGAAAAAAATCAGTTTTAAAATTAATTTTTTGATATTAACAATGTAATAAAAAAATCTCTCATGCTCTTAAAGAAAAGTATGTATGAATAACCAATATTCCATTCATCATATATGAAACAAGCAGTAATTCTTGTGCTCGGTTTAAAAAAGTAATTGTTTAAGACTAATTGTTCTGATTTTCAGCTATTAAATGCTGTCCACTCAGTACAATTCACGATGAATGAGCTAAATGCAAAAGATATCGCCACGCTTTCACAACAGCGAGAAAGTCTTATCTGAGACGTGATGAAGATTCTCTTGAATAATTACGTTTTATTATAGCTAGACTTGTATAAGATAGATAAAAGTCAAAGCTTTATAATTTGAGAAATGTTTACGGGTTATTCAAGTTGTGTCGTTATAACAATGACCTTATAATTACGATATTGTACTTTTTAAAACAAGAACAGACGCTTAAAAAATCAAATATAAATAAGAAATTAACAGATGCGCACTTTTACATAAAATTAAATAATTATCCAGGTTATAAATTCAATTCAATTTGAATTTCAAGCTGCGGTACACTTCAAATACTTATGTTTTTTCAAAAAATAAATATGGCAAACCTGAAAATGTGTCTCCGTCGACATGCAACACGAGTAAACGTTGGGTCCGTCAATGATGCACAAAGGCCTTCTGCTGTGATCGTAGACCGTGAAACTGATCCCGAGAATAGTGAAATTTTGTTCGATGCTGCCAATGTAGTCAGTGGACTCAACGGTGATGCTCTAGGGAATTACAAAAAATTTATTTTCATCGGCTTTACGCATTTATGCAGAGGACGCTCGACAAAATACAAAGAAGCCGTCAAGAGCGTACGTGAAGGAATCCAGGCATACAGCCCCAGCTAAGGCTCTTCTTAATAATGAACGCCGTCTCTCCGGAGGGATCCATGACGTTGAGGGCGAGTTCGCGCGACGAGCGCAGAAACGTGCGCTGATACTCCTTCGAGTCCTCGATCGCCAAGAATATTGTCTCAGCGCGTGGAACTCGCACCCGATACTGTGCCCCATTTTTCGACTTTCCCAGAACTAGAAGAGAAAAATTTAATTTCTACTTTTTAAGAATCCATCCAAAATAACGAATATCTTCTACAAAGTCTCGATATAGGATTGAATGTCGTCATATCGAAGATACTGCACTAAATTATTTTTTTCCCATTAGAACAAAGTGCATATACGTACGTGTACTGAGTTCCACAACTTGTTGAATCTCGAGCTGCTCAACAGTCGATAGAAAGTAGGTCCCGGAGAAGATTCCGAGCTGCGATCGGGGCGTCGACACCCAATCCAAGGTGCTGATTGGCACCGGCCTCTGTGACGATCGATTTTCCTCTACGATATATATATATAATATACATACGGAAAATGCTTGATATTAGACTTATCTCTCATACAAGTACGTACATCGCATATTATACGCTGTGTATTTATTAAAAATAATTTGAATACAGATAATCGTTGGAGTTTAATTCTAAAATAAATCTGTGGCTTACAGAAAGAACCACTTAAGTGACATTTTCATGTTTTCGAGAAAAAGCGATTTCAATGTTTGGAGTAATACGTAAGATCGAAATGTCAGAGAAAAGATCTAAGTATTGGCTCATTTGATTAGGTATCTGATACGGATACAACCGTAGTATTACATTTGTAAATAGTTTCTTTCTCGACGCCCAAGCTAAACAAATTACTCGAGTTAAGTGGTTATGCGGTCACTGTCTTTGAGGGCTCGTAACTAATGTAATTTGCGATTAAAAAAATTCGGGCGGGGCATATTTTTAAAGTTTAACTCATGCCCTTTCCAATGGTATAATTAAAATTTTCGAAAATTGTTATTAACTATGAGAAAAAACGGTTTAAAGGAAAAAAGCATGGTTTTTCCACAATTTTTTGTTTTAATTCGAGATTTCAAGAACTTTTTCATTTGCAATGTATCTGGAACCCCTCTAACCAATGGGATAAATGCCCAAACCTAAAAGATACGTGATTTGGGGATTGATTTTGAACCTCGGTGTGGTCAAATTATAATTTGGCGCATATTATAATTGAAAATTTTTTACGAAGACTTTTACGAATTTTTTATTCAGAAACCACAAACTTTTGGAAAAAATTTTCAAGAGTAATAAGTTCTTAGAATCAGCTAAGGAATACGTATGAATTTTATCAGAGCGATTCCAGTAATTTTTTTGTTTTTGCAAATTGACAATTTTTGAAAAATTTAAAAACGTTAAAAAAATTTTTTTAAATTTAAAAAAACCGACGAATACATCGGTATAGGTAATTAGATATATATTATACCGCTTTAATGTGCTCCACACGGTGTATCTCGCACAAAAATGAAAAAAACGAGTGCACTTAAGTTGTTCTGCGGTAACATTTTTAAGAGACGCAGTTAAGTGATTATGCAATCGGCTGGCATTTAAAATATTTGTTTAAAAAACTCGAATTCGACATAAAAAGAATTTTTCGCAAAATGTCACTTAAGTGGTTCTTCCTGCAAGCCACAGAAATAAAAGAGGGTAAAATTCCTGCAAATCTAATAATCACATTGCATTTTTTAAATGTGTCTTCTGATTTTTTGCTCCAAAGAAAAAAAATTTTTTAAATAAGAATGCATAATTGTAAGTTTTTCGAAAATATACACGTGTAGCTTTTCTCAATACTTATGACGTGAAATAAACGAAAAATCATGCAATGCTGACCTCTGAGACGCGATGGTTGGATTGTAATAATCGAGGGATTGGTATGGATGGGCGGCAGGGACAGGCCATCATCTGGTACTGTGTTTATCGCCGGCCCCTCAAGCCCTGAAAAAACAAACAATAAAGAAATAATGTGAAATTTTCTCTTCCACTCTTGAACAGTCGCGCAAGTCATTCTACCTACACATCTGCCATATATATAAATAATATTGGCGTTATTGATCGATTGCCGCATTGAATGCTTTCAATCAACTACTTGGCGCGAGATAGTTTTAAACGTATTATGCATACCTGAGGACTCTCCGGGTAGAGGAGGAAACTTCTGCAGGTTGGAACCGTCGTCTGTCCAGGACATGTTGGTGGCATTGCCGTCACTGCATTATACCTGCTAGAATTACCCTCGGCGATCTTGGACGTTTTATCTGCTTATCAGCGTCGCAGCTCCGATAAGCGAACGCTGTATCTGCGTTCGCTACAATGGATTCCGTTTCTCTACTGCGGCTCGAAATCGATTATTTGGACTTGTGAAGTCAAGCGAAGATATACAGAATTTCTTGTTTGTTTTCTTTTCTTCTCGAACAAGTTGTCCTGCTCGTGGCTTTTCTGCGCGTTCGGCGAGTGCGCCCGTACTCACATTTTGCTTCGGTAAAAGTAAAGGGGAAAGATGAAAGTGAGGGGAAGACGCCACAGCTGTGTTGTTTGTTTATTAACAATTTAGCAACGTAAATAAGCTCGAGTTTATACTGGTCACGATGATGGAATTTTCTAATTTATTTTGTTGAATTATAATTTTTACATTGTCCCGTTAGTCTTTCTTCCATCATCACAGTTATTATTTGCTTTCGCTAAAAATTGTAATATTTCATAGAAACATAATATTAAATGATTTATACGAAACCACCTTTTAATATTTGTAAGTTCTTATATTTTTTTTAGTTTTGATTACTTTTCAATAATTTGCTCATTGAGAAAAACAGAAGTATAAAAGCAAAAAATACGACTAATAATCTTATCTTTTTGATAAAAATATAGAAAAATACTGCAATAGCTGGAAAAAATAAGCGAAAATATCAACTGACTTTTATTTTTACTTCCTTTATGCGTACCAAATGTAATAGATCAGTTGAATTGTTACAAAAGCAATACAAATTTAATTTCATAACTTCATATAGTTTAAAAAAATTTTTTTTTTCATACATTATTTCTACCCTTGGCTCAATGCATGTAATACATTCGAAAATTATTCAATTTGATACCTAGTTAAACAATGATACAAATTTAATATTTGCAGAAAGAACTTCTGTATAGTGAAGTACACGGTATGATGATGTAATTTCGAGCATGCGACCTCAATTCATTCGGGGTGCTATACATCTTATGGAAAACTCCTCTTCATATTTCTTTCTTTCTTGTTTCGTAAGATATCGATTCCATCTACTACCGTGACAACGTCTTTTATTCATACTCTTTTATGGCAACACATTCGAGGTGATGATTCGTACGCGAAAAGTCGATAGAGTAATAAAAAAAATGGTTTTACTCCGGTACTCTTAAAAATTTTTCCCATAAAATTACATGGCAATAATTTTAAACTTGAAGAATCGTTCAGAATAATGAAAAGAAAATGATTTTAATTTTATACTCTCATAAAAAAAAATACAACAGTTTTCTAAAAAACAAAAATAAACACCCTCATGACTTTGTAATTTCTTAATGCTGCGCTCGAAGGGCTGCCGCAAATGGGCGAACCTTACTTTCCAGAGATGAAGGTTCCTCACTCCGCTCATTGCGTCAATTCCAACTGGTTTAATTCGCGGAAAGTCCACTCACTTATCCCTTGAAATCTTCACATGCAATAAACATTAACATCATCATCGTGATCATCACTTATCTCAAGTGTATATATATGCAATATGCGCGTATAAATATGCATCGAGGTGACACATGAGAGGAAGGGTCAGAACCCCGCCTCTGGAGGTCCTCTCCGATGTAACTTGTTGCTGCGGCTGCCGCAGAGACACATGCGCGGCTCTATCGATCGACAGGTCCTCCTTCACTGGCGACTCTATATAAAGCCGAGGAGTCTGCGTGCCGCGAGGCCAGAAGCTTACGAAGTCTCCTCCTCGACGCAGTGTTAGCTATACATTGTCCTCTCGATCCATCGCAGGAAGTGAGTTATCGCATTAGTTGATTCGAAACGAGATCGGGGAACGCAGTGCTGCCGTAGATGAGGATTTAAGAACAGGTGAGTAGTTTCCGAAGATGCATGCGAGCTTGTGCACAAATGTTGTACGTCCTGCGCAGGACTCCGCATCATAGGGGTGTATACCGGTGACGTCGGTCGTCTTGTATGCGTTGGCAAGATTCTCTCGCTTTCGAATTTCGTCCCAGCAAACTTTCCAGACTAGTGTCTTCCTCTCGTTCGTCCGAGAACCTCCGTAGCGCACTTGACGTCGAATCGATCCGATATTTCTAATCAGACGCCACTCGGCCTATAACATCTGGATGGAAATGAATGGACGTCCGCGTTGACGTAGTCACTCACACATACATATAGCGCGTTGTACAGTCTATGAAGCATATATACGCAGCCGCTAGTGAAGTGATTCTCCGATAATTCTGCAGTATGAAATGCTTTTTGTCGCTTTTGTTAGCCGCAATTCAACAATAACATCGCGACATCCACGGTTACGCGTATATTCATAAGGCAGGTGATTAATAATTAATGAGCCGTAACTTGGACGACACTCCCTATCGATTCGCATTAGGCGCACTGAGATATGATAAGGGGCGCGCAAAGTAGATCGATTGTGCAAATTCGTGAACTTCCCCGGCGCCGAGCTGCTGGTCAGCGAGCTGCGACGAAGCCTTTCTCGTGATAACACTGAATTATTCATCAGGGGCGGCGTTGTTGTTTTCCTCTTAAGAGCTGGCCAGCCCTTTTTTTAAGCTCAAGCGGTTTATCAAAACAGATGCGATTCAGCGGTTAATTAAACTTTAGTCTCGCAGATCAACGTCACCTGTAAGACTTCGAGAAAATCAATCCTCTCCCTTGTAACACATACTATAGCTATAGAAATGCAGCAGTTGTATAACATCGATATTCCATTTTAATTAACTCCAGATTGCTAACGACGACTTGCACCATCATGACGCAGTTCTGGATGCTTCTCTTGGGTCTGGGCCTGGTCGGAGCTCTGAGCCCAGTGCCGCACCAGACGAGCGAGGAATCGTTGAGGTCAGCTCTGAACGCTGTCACCAGGAAGCAGAGATCGCTGAATGCCAATGCTCAGGCTTATTACGCCGATCTGACGCCCTATGGAGCAGCTGCCGTTGCTGGTGGTGGAAAATTGCAGAGGCAACAGGTTGGCACTAGCGAAAGTAATTCTGGTAACGATGAGATCGATGACAATGAGGAGAGTCTGGCTTTCATACCTTCTGGTGAGTAGTTAAGCTTTATCGTCGGGTCGATTGGAACAGTATACTCTGCGTGTTGCTGGATTATCTTGTTACTCTCTCTTTTTACTTATCGCTCCGTAGGTGTGGGTCAGCTAGAAACCATTGGTGATGGATACCAGCATCTCAACAATAAACAGCTTAATCGTGCCCTCATAGATTATCTGCAGTACACCACTGATCAGGTGCGATATATCACTGAAAAAATTTAACTCGTAAATGATTGTAAATCGATGTAAATTTGAAAAGACAATTCGTTCTTTTAAATCAGGAAGCGCCGACTCAATCGATGTTCCGTGAACGTGAGCACGGTGGGGGCCACAAAAGGACCGACGGTATCGAATATAGTGAACTTAGTGATAGAGATTTGGCAAGACTTCTGGGGGCTGATAATCTGGATCAACTCGACGCCAAAGACTACCAAAGACTACTTTTCGAAAAATACAGAGACGACGAAGCTGAGAATGCTTATGGGTAATTTGTCAAATTTAAATGCATAACTATTTATACATAAAAATTAAAAATATATTAGAAATAATGAAACCTTCAGAGGCGAGCCATTACTGTTGAGCAAAATTCTGAGCGATGATTACCGCGACGAAGAACAAGACCCTCGATACGCCGAGATCCCTATGGCCGAGCGTAGAAACGTCAACGCGAGATACCCGCTTTTCACTCGCGATTACAAAAATTACCAGGACATATACAAGCGTTTTCCAGTGACCAAGAGAAGCGCCAAAGCTGTAAACAAGAAACGACAGACCACCGATCCTAAGGTTTGTAAATCTGCGCAACTTCGATTTGTGCGGTAGCTGTTTACCTGATTAAATGTATAGACTGTATACCTAGAATGCACTTTTAAAAAACCTGAACTTGTGTGACACTATAGGTGGCTCAAGATTTAGGCGGACTCTTCGGCACTCAGTCGACGGAGACTGTCAATCATACTCACGATCACGATCACGATCATGAGCACGATCACGAGCACGATCACGATCACAATCACTCCAAGAGCGATAATCACTCAGAACACTCGCATGATCACTCTACCGAGTCGTCCGGCTCCGCGACCAAGTCCAACAGTAAGAATGTCAAAGAAAGCATAGCGAAGACAAACAAGACAAATAAGGAACGTCCAATCGAAGTGAAAAAGAAGAGCGTTGACTGGTCACAGTACTTTGGAATCGATCGTAGGAAGAAGAAGGCCGTGTACATGGCCAGACCTGGAACTCAGGATCAGGACGATGATTATCTTCTTCAAAAGTACTACGAGGTTTGTCGAATTGCACGATTTCACGTAGCTCCGAGCTTGCTAGCGAACCAGGTTCTCGACTCTGGAAAATGAATTCTTCTGTTGTAGATAATGGCGGAACATCTGAATCCTGTGGATAAGGATGGCGGCGAGAAACGCGACAAGTTGCACCAGATGGATTCCAAGTTGCGCAATATGAAGAATTTAATGATTGAAGAAGCCGTTCAGGTTGGCTCGAAGAATAATATGGACAATGAAGAGGTGAAAGAAGAGGTCATGTCCCGACTTGCAGCGGCTTACACTCTGGAAAAGCTCCGCAAATCTTTGTACGCTCTTAGTAGAGAAGCTGCTGCGCAGAGAGAAAAGGCCGCACAAGCGCAGAACAATCTGACGGCTAATCAAGCGGTCGAAGGTAATCCCAACGAGGACAAGCGGAATAGAAATGCTATTGCAGAATACCAGGGTGAGTTGTCATATCTTTAATGATGAACCGGGAGATAGCCGATATCGATGAAAATTTTTTTACCTAATATTTAGGTATCGAGGAGGATACCAGCTGTCCACAAGTAGACTTAATCGAGAGGCGTTGCAAGGCTACCGAGGCTCTGATCGGAGATTTCAGACAAGGTCTTCACGTACCTTGCGTTCTGTACCATATCTGCAATGCCTGTGTAAGAATAAAAAATGATTATTTATGCGTAATGAATATCTGGTGGCAAAGAATGCGTGTGTAATAAAAAATTCGTGATTTTTTTTACTCCAGGAACAAGACGAGTGCTTGGAGAGGTTTGCTGTCGAGGCTGAGAAATTCTGTCAGGAAGAGGACATGGATGACAGCCTGGCGTCAAAAAGACAGTGTATTCAAACTGCGATGCTACTTACTCGTTACGCTCCATCGATTTCCAGGTCTGCCCTATGCCGATCCAACGAATTGGACATGTGCATTGCTCAGTATCAAAATCGTTATCTGCAGCTCCAGCTTTTCGATCTCTACAAGAACAATCCCTACGCGCGTCATCGATAAATGAATCGACAAAAATATAGCATTTGATGACGACGATGCGTAAGCTTCCGTACGAGCTTCCTTCGAAATAACAAAATCAGTCGAGATGCAGTACGTATTTTTTGAGTCCTTCTGAGTTTTTCTTCTCCTTATGTAGGATATACGAGATATAAGTATACTTATAATGATTCATAGTCAAGAGCGAATGTATTTGATGTGGTCTCTACTGGATTTTTAGGAACAATTAACAAATAATTGTTCTTTACTAATATAACTGATTGTAATGAAGTCTGTGAAAGATGAAACGAATATACTTTTGCTTATGATATGATGGTATAGCATTGATTAGGTACTGAGACTATATATATTTTGATTGAAGAGAGTATATTTTTGCGATGGATTTAAAAAAAATTAGCTCAGCCTCTGAAAAAAGAATAGAAAATTTAGTTAGCTAGATGAATAACACACACTACACTACTGCATGGGTCAAGAACCAAAGATTATGATCCTATTGCATTGAGCACATGGTTGTATACACAGTCTCACTTCCAATAAATGCGCCTAATAAAGTCTAAACTGGCTTATCTCTCAATACTGATTTGAATTAGGTTTACGATAGTTTCATAATATAATTAAATATTCTCTACACATTAAAGCAGCAGCAAACTAAGCAACAGAAATTTGGAGAGAGAGACTCAATTGCCAAACCTTATACCCAAAAATCAAAACTCATTGTGGAGCTGTTACACGATTGAGACAGACAATAATTGCTAAAATTATATAGTATTTATCATGATTCATTCAAGATGTTAAGGAAAAATATTCAAATTGACAAACAAAATGATGATGAAAATTCAGTGTTGGACAGTAATGAAAATTTAATTTTAAACTCCTCAGCAATGTTAAGTGTTAATCCACAATGAGTGATCTAAGTGGTGATTAGGGAAAAACAATACATAAGATCGTATGTGTATAACTTACTAAGTGTTGTAATAAAGTAATAACTCAAACTTGTCATTTACCAGCTAAGACATCACTGTTGCATGCATTTCTTCACAAACAGCATGTCTATTATACATTCGCAAGTGGTATACAACACTAGACAAGTTTTATGGCCATAAATTTGATCAGTTGATAGTTTTACGTGATACGAATCTCATGTTTTGTGGTAAAAGTGTTTTCATAAATTTGTTATTGATGGAGGAGTGATGCACAGGTTTCCTATATGAAAGTCATCTTTGGACAATGCAAATTCAGTTTTGCGTCCTTGTGAACTGAAGTAACGACATGTTCCAAAGAGTCGTACAAAGTTTTAAAGATATATTATACATAAATAAGTTTTAAAGATATATTATATTAGATATAAATAATATATATATATTATTAAAAGAAACAAAACTTAAATATAATGTAATATTTATATATACATATATTATGATGCAATCCTAAAGTCATAGCACAACTTCCACAGCCTTCTCAGGAGCCTTAATTTTAAGTATACGTACACACACAAGACTTCTGAGACATGGAAATCCACTTTTGCTGTGCTTTGACCATGGCTGAGATTATACTGTTTATTCATTCAAAAAATGCTATATGTTATATATAAACACAATGACTATGTAAGTTTATGTTGAAAAAACAATTATATGTATATCAGCCTCATTCTGTAAAACTATGCCCTCTAATAAAAATCTATTTAAACATAAGTTACGATTATTTTACCAGATTTTATTTATTAAAGTTATCGTCATAGTAGAGATTATCCTCTTACAAGAACTATTACAATCATTTGGTTTTCTTAGATTTCTCAAAGTTTTGCTTTGTGTCTGTTTTCTTATCCTTAAGTAATGGCTTGGCATTTTTAGCCACCAGTTCATTTGAAATAGTAATGATCTTTATACATCTAGGGTGATGTAATTTAAGCATATTCATATGTAATTCTTTGCACTGAACTGGTGTAAAATCAAACAATGAACTTGGTCAATTTCAGTTGTAATATATTCGAATAACAAAAGACAAAAGTACACTTACGTCGCATCTTCATCACTTTCTCGACGAGAATTTTGGTCTCGATTATGCACGAATCCAAGTCTTGCAAAACTTTATCGTGATCATTCTCCTTACTTTCATCCATTTTTCACTGGTCGTTAAGTTTAAAAAAATATTTTTGCAAACAAATACTAAGTACCCTGCTATAATTCTATATGCTAAAGAAGCTATGTTACATCTATAGGTATAAACATGTATTCAAATTTTCTGAATCCGTACTTTTACGTTGCCGCTTCGACGCTCCGAGTTTAGCCAACACAACGGCGTCAAAACGCAGCAAAAACCGTTACGTGAACGATAAAGATGGCGCTGAGTCGAGCCTCGGCACTCTCTCGACGCCTTTGAGAGGCTGAGAGCTTTTTCCTCGTCCGATCCTCCCATCCTCGCTTCTCGCGGATAAATTTTGCATTTTCCGAGAGAAGCTTGCAAAAACGTTTTCGCGTCGATCTGAAACATCGATTTCTCATTGGTTTCGCGTACGCAACGGAGGCTCGGAAGCTCTTCGTAAACACAAGTCGGTAGCGAGTTAAATCGTCAGGTCGATTTCAATCTCGGAAGAAAGAGAGAGAGAGAGAGAGAGAGAGAGAGAAAGAGCGCCATGTTGCAGGTGCATTATTGTCGCATCAAGAAAGGCGCGATGCGCGGCTGCCGATTGCGCCGATGCACAACGTCCCGATGTCAGGGCCGTATCGAGACGGCCCGACGCGATGCGCCAACGGTAACAATCGCGCTTTTAAATCTTTTTTCCTTCGCTAAATTTTTTTCGGCTTATCTTTCTTATTATTGCAAAATGCTATTACTGCATCGAAAAGCACCAGTAACATATGAATTGAAATTCAACATTCGTCGATCATCGATGAACGTTCGTGCCTCTTAACATTCATCGATGATCGAGCAATGTGGGTGAAAAATGTTTGCGCTGCAACGTCGTGTGCGAACGTATTTATAAACAATTATCCGTTCGAATAAATGCGCATCAATGGGCTGCGCGGCTCGCATTCGAAACATCCGATAAACGGAAAATTCCCCCGCGCACCGTAATGGTATAAACACATCAGAGTCCACGCGCGCGCGCGCGGGAGAGAGTATCGATCAAACGAGGAAAAAAATCATTAGCCGCACACACTACTCATACCACTTATTGACTTATATACTTATATCCCCCATTGGCCCCCCGTGCGCGCGATCGAAAAACGTAAACAAACTTCTGGAAGTGGCCGAGCAGTGGCGCCTCCGCTTGAGCGTCCGTCACTGGGCGAAAAGCTGGAAGAAGGGAGGCGAGGGCCGAGGCTCGGACTTAGTGGCTCGCCATGTTTTACACCAAGTGGGGTGTGTAGAGAAGGCCGGGGTGAAAATCATCTCTCGGGGCATGCAGGTGAGTCCGTCGTGCGGCCGAGTGCACCGAATCTCTTCCCCGTCGCTCCGGGCGTCGAGTCGGCGCGTCCTCGGGCTTCGAAATCCCGGCGTGAAGTCGGCTGGCTCGCTTGCACAATGTCATGCGTCCGCTGTCGCCTCTGACTCACGAGAAACGCGCCAACCGCGCGCGAAACCGAGAGAGATGGAAGCTTCGTAACGCGCGTGCGGATATTCGTCGGGTACTCCAGTTCGCGCGTGTGCGCGCTCCAGCCCATTTCGATTTCGAGGACGTGCTCCGAGGATCGCGACGACCGATCCCGAGGCTACTCGTCGTCTTGGTTAGGAGGCAGCGTTTGTTTTATGTACCTATACACGCCGTCGGGCGAGAGAGAGAGAGACAGAGAAAGCAACTCTCTCGGCCAGCCTGACGTATATATAGCTATATAGCTATATATATATGTCTATCTGTACGTGCGTGTTAATATCACGAGTCCCAACGACTCGGCTCTCTTCTTCTGGCTGCGCGTGTCGAGGCCTTTTTTTTTTTGCACGACGCCTCCGTAGCAGTTTAATATCGTGCGTAAGTCTCATTCATTCGCGCGGATATAGTGGCGCGTGTTTCAGCGCTGTCTTAGCCGCGGGAACGAAGCGTTTGGACATCGATTGTGTGTGTCGTCCCCCGCGCGCATATATGATATGGCGCGATGGCTTTCAGCTTTCTGCTGTGTAGTTCGACGCGGAGGCGCGCACGGCTCTGTGTTGTTTATATATGCAGCAGCTCTCTTGTCTCTCTCTCTCTCTCTCTCTCTCTCTCTCTCTACAGTCTGCGATGTCACTCGCATCTTTGTGTCCGCTCTGATGCATCGATAGTTATACACGTTACCGATATACAACAAAGACGACGACGAAGAGTTTGCGTTGCGTTACTATTCTTCTCTGTACGTGTGGAAGAGAGAAACCTTCACCGCACGCGCCTCTTATCTCTTATCGTCGAGCTATATCGATCCTCGCGGCATTTCTTTCTGCCGTGTTTACATTTCTATTCGTACAGGCGCTTACGTCACTCTACGCAGTATTTACTAATATGCAACGCGCGCTGCAAATGCACTTTCACTTGGGAGTCGGTAAGCTTCGGTCGAGCCTCTGCGATTTACAAGGTTAATAATGTGCGAGGAGTCATTAGGGATGCGACGTCTTTGGTAAGCGATTTTTAATTAGTCGGTAAGCAGACTTTTACGACTGTGTCCCGGCCGTCGGGACGCCCGCCTATACGAATTAAAGGGCTTCAGCTGATAGGTTCTAGTAGCAGTCTGTAATGGGGCGTTAATGTTGACGTGCGGATGACAGTTCCGCCTACCGATTTTCCCGCAGTCCTTGTCGAAGTGCGAGTAATGCACTAATGCCCACAGGTCAGCGGGAAGGTCCTTGAATATTTTCGTGAAAATCAGAGCGCTCAGTTGAAGACGGAGTCGCATCACAGACAGAGCTTTGTACACTGATTCACTATGAGATTTATTGTAAAAAGAGTAGAAATTTAGTTGAGCTATTTTTTCAGAGTGTATTATGTAGATGTTAATTTGTGTACTTTTTATTGTTTTACAGAGTCAAAATGGGAAGGAGACAGTACTTCTCATTTCGCATTAAGGCCTGTCATCCTTGTGACGACGAAGCACCCACCACTCAAGTACTAGGAAGAAAGGCCCAAAACTAAGCAACAGCAGACAAAATTTAGCCACAAACATACAAACGTACATAACTGTTGCAACGCAAGCCTAAACAACAAGAAAAATTTAGCAATACTAAACAAGTTCTGTAGGGTCAAGCATAATTTAAGAAACATTTTGGTGGTGGAACTCAACGTAATCACAAAACAAAAGGACAGACAACGCTACTTTGCAACTAGGTCAGTTTCATTAAGATAACTATCGATTAAGAAGCTTATAATCATGCAGCAATGCTTACTAGTCGTTTTTTTTTTTATGACAACAGAGAAATAATGTTATCAGAATAAAAGAGAGAGGATGATCACCCCGGGCGCGTATGAACTTTGGAGAATTAGTGGGTCCAGGAGGAGATTCTCCGGTTTGGAGGAATGAGGAACCCGGCGTTGCACCTGGTCGGGATAGCGGCGTCCCCTGGTGGTGGAGGGGTATTCGGCACCAGGGCCGAGGAGGAGTTGCGCCACTGGCTGGAGCAGCGCCTGGACGCATTGGGGATAGACCCAGTCGCGTACTCGCGCTTCGTACTCAGCCTTCTGCGACGCCCCGACTCGGCCCTCACTCCTCCGCTCGATGTAGCGACTATCGGTCGGAACGGAGGAGGAGGACGTCGCTCAAAAGCCAGGACCCGGTCCAAACTGCCACTCCAGGGTGATAGGGAGCAACGCCGTGCTGTTGTACAATGCCTTACCAATGCTGCTGATCAGGTGAGTAATTTTACATTAAATTATTGCCAGATAATCATATGCACGGGTTCAAATTTTCAAATTGTTACGAAATTTGCAGAAGTGTGGAGTAGAGACACTAGTGGATGAGCTTTGCGCCAAGTTACGAGATCTTGAAGGTGGTGACTCAAAGGATGAACAGGAAGAACTAAAAACTGCCACTGACGGCGATGAAAAGGTTCCTTTCGAGACTCTCACTCCCCGCGACCGGGCTCTGAGATACTACGCGGCATTCCCGGCCTTGCGACCTACCACCCCCAAAAAATTTCCTCACCGGAAAGAACGAAACTTAAGCAACAACAACAACAATAACAACAACAACAACGTCAGCAACAACAATAATTATAACAATAATAACAACAATAATATTAATAATAATAATAATAACAATAAAAAGAACAACGGTATCAGCAACAGTAACAATAAAAGCAACAATAACAAGACCCGCCAGAAGAAAAACAAGATATCCATCGTAAGTAATTTTATCATGATTTTCTGCAGACAATTTAATCATTCAATTGAAATGATTATTTTTTGTTTTAATAGACTACTGAATCGCATATGTCGGGCAAAAAAGAAGATTTCGGATTTATTAAGTCGATGGAGCGCGAGCGAGAAAAGGAGCAAGAACTCGCATTGGATCAGCTCAGACTGGCACAGTTGCAAGCAAAATTTGACGAGAGCCTCGAAGCATTATGGGATACTGGTCCAGGAATTTCTCAGGGCACTGATTCAATATGGGCAGCTCCATCGCTCTCCATTCCATCCAGACCATTGTGGCCGACAGACAACGTCGATGCGTCTTTTCCTATAATAAAATTAGAAAAGAACCAAGTTGAAACTCCAATCTATCAGGAATCACACATCGATGACTCGCCACTGATACCGTGGGATGTTGATTTATTTAGCATTGAAGACTGCGCTGAAGAATCTGGAAGTAAAGAGTCCAAGACCGGTAAGTCTCAGTGCACAAGGATGCGTACATTGTAATTAAATAATTGAATCGATAATGACGTTAGTGTTTCGTTTTGCAGAAGGTACCGTCTCATGGTCAGATTCTGCTGGGGATGGTCCTTGGTGCTGGGGTGGTCTTGGAAATATAGCAAACTTAGGTCGCAGTCCTCGTACAGGTAGCTGCTTCTTTCCGGTTGTACCGTGCAAGAGCCCTGTTACCATTGGCAAAGAATCCAATCTACAGCAAAAGGCAACTAGTCTACCAGAACCTGACGAAGACTTGCTAACATCAGCCCGCACTCATTTTCGTCCAATAAAAGAGGACGGTCACTGGGCTGACGGGACTACATTTCCTGTAAACAATACTCTTGAAAGAGTCACATACCGCAGGTACGTAGAGAAACATAGTTCAGTTTATTTTAAATTAATTGCTTTCGATTTTTGTTGCTGACTTGAAATATTTCGATTATCAGGTCTGAGTCAGGCAACTTACTGTATCTTCCCGGTGGCGAGAGTCCATATATGGAATATAGAGAGAATCTGAGCGCTCCGATTGCAGTACCCTCAAATCTAACTCTAAAGTTCAGGGTACGGCAATGCGATAAAAGCATACAGACAGAACCAATTCGTTCTCCAGTCAAACGTAGGATTCTCTCTGAGCAAGATCGATTATACTATTCGCCAGATGCTATTGAGGAAGCTAACGTAAATGATAATGACGAGATGGAGAAGGATTTCTTTGACCTGAAACAGCAGATGGGCTGGGATCAGTCCATGATGCTTTTACGTACCGACAGGAAAAGGTACTACATCGCAAATAATAATGCAATTTAATACCTATCAGTTGTGACAATCAATAAGTATAGCAAAATTGTTCTAATGTAGAAGGCACAGCAGCAACTTCAAGTCCAGATCGCTAACGGTGTTGCGTCCATTGACACTGTGAGCCCGGCGGAGATATGGACCTAACCGAGGACGCGATCCATCCAATGCAGCATCAAGTTGTGTTTTAGTCTAGTAATTCGTCGCAGGATGGGTAAATAAATCGTTTCAAGAAATAGGCTTAGGGGTCCTCTTGGCATGTGGAATTTGTTATGCATGAACCCAAGACGGCGTGGTGAGCCCCTGGCCATTATGCAAACATATATGCGTAAGCGACGATGAGACAGATAAATATCAATTTATTTAGAGAATTCAATTATCGTTATAACTTCAATCCCTCACGTGAAAAAAATGAAGAAAAGAAAGAAAAAAACAATTTTATGAACACGTGTATACCTCATACCTCGTTTTTCGCGAGCAGTCAAGGGGATTTTTATTTTCAAAAAAAAAGAACGTAGTAAGAGTGATTTTTTGATTTAGTTGTTGAAGATTTGCCCTTCCTTTTTCATATAAGATTTTGTTCTTCCCTCAGAAGTAACATTAAATTAATAACGTACTGCGATATTGTGGGTATAAAATCATAACCATAACTCCCAAAATCTGCATTAATTTTCGTTTCTTATTTAGCACTCTTAATTAATACAGTTCATAATATATGCAGAAAATCAACATATATTACGCTACTTGATAAAAAACTAAAACTAAAAGTTACAAAAAAAGTTCATAACGAGGGAAAGCAAGAAAAAAAAGTGATAGAGTCAGATTTAATAGAGAATACGGAAAACTTAATATTTGAATGCTTGCACGAACGGATTTTATCTAAAAAGTGCGGCACGTTGATGAAAAGAAAAGCAATGAAAAGTGCTATTCAGTTTTCTTGTTGTTTTCCTTAATTATTAATGAATTTACCATAATCGTATTTCCTTATTATAATTTAACTCCCTAAAACTCTAACATAATCCCAAAATTCCTGAAAGGATACCTCAGTAATTCCTAACTCCCGAATCTTTTCCTCACACAATCCTATATCCCTTCAATCCTACGTCCCAAACCTAAGAAGAAAGCAAAGTAACACAGAAAAACATACATATATGAAAATGTATTTGTAAAAATGTGTATCTTATTAAAATGGGATACCAGTAAAGAAGGATGAAAGATGTATATGAGCCAAGTCACATAAAGATATTGAACGTCTCTCTTGCTGAAACGGATATTTCGGTCAAAATGTGTATTGGTTAACCAATGTTATGTCAAATTAAGCACGGACTACGTGTAGGGAAAACAAAAATTAAATGAGAGATGGAGTAAAAAAATATATTAAAGTGTGTCCTATTGTAAAGTCGATGAGATATGAAAAAAAAGTAAAGGTGACAAATTGCAAGGAATGCAGATACTGCAATCGAAGCACGTTTCTTTAACAATTTTGATGGTTTGAAATTTGTTAAAGAAATCTGATATAGCAATATAATAGGTAAAGTTAATATTATTTCATTGTCTTGTTGATGTTCAAATCACGATTGAGATATTTTTTTTTTATTATTTTAAAAACTTTTCTGTTATTTTAATCATGGGACGTTTAACAACATACAGAATGAAAAGTTGTAAAAACTCTTTGCAGAGTAATCGATATTGGTAAGAATGAATCTTTTAAAAAAGCAGATTTTAAAATCGATGATAATTATTGAACCAAAAATCACTCGAGAATAATACTTTTATTTTCTGCATATAACAGATTCTAAAGCTGTGCTAAATTGTAGAATCTGCCAAGGCTTAATTTTTTTTTTTCAATTTTATTCTGTTTCGCAAAGAAAAAAGAACAGTACTCACTTGGCTGTCACTTTCGATAAATCGAGAAATCAATATTGATAAAAGTTAACGAAGAAAAAAGCGAACGACAGATACTTATCTCTTTCGTTGTGGAAGTGCATTTTGAATCCTTTTGTTTTACGGAAGATAGTGAAAAAAAAAAATGAAACAAATTATCAAAACTATTTAAATTTTCTTACCACGACGGAAATGTATAAAAATACAATGGAATGTAAAAGATGGAAATGATGGAATAAAGTTAATGCAGACTAAACAACAGGTCTATATTTACTTATTTATTTGTTTATTTATTCTTCAGCTTTAATACAAGGCACGCGGAAATCGAGTGGTAATGTATTCGTGCAAATTGTTTCGAGTTACGAACTACTGCAAACGCGCAAACAAACACAACTCGGGCTAACAGAGCCGTAAAATTGATTATTGTTGAAAATTACGGATGGACTTGAATTCTGCGAGTCGAGGACTTGCTCTTGTGCATGATCTTCTTCAACCTTTCGTTGAAGCGCTTTCCAAACTTGTCGTACAAGTAGGTGTAGTAAAAGTACTCGTAGACGAGAGTCGAGTAAGCCGACACGATGCCGACGCAAATGAGCAAGAAAATGCCGCCGATGTTCTGAAAGACTATTCCACTGGTCGTCTCGTCCACGTCGTAGCACTGCTGCCGATTGGGATTCTTGCTCCACCAGCGCTCGGTTATGGCGTCCACCCAGTGCTGCTCTTTCAAGGCGAAAATACTGAAAATAATGGCGAGATTTTCGTAGATACCGTTCGCTAGTGAAATAATTGGAAGAAGGAAAAGTCGTGGGGAAATTACACTCGATTGAATTGTTTGGTGAGAGGCGAGTTTTTCCGGAGAGCAATGGCGTAGGGTTTCTTGGAGAATTCGGGGCCGATCTCTTTGAAGGAGCAGTCGATGAGGGCGCGATACTGGACGTCCGTCGCTTCGGTGATCAAGGCAAATTTGAAGTCAGTCGCATTGAACTTGTCGAGTCCCTCCTGCAGATTCTTGACCATTCGGTGATGGACAATGGCAGATTCGATTTTGATGTACTTGTCGCTGAGCGGATACTCCCAGACGGCGAGCTGAGCCCTTTCGTAAGGCGACAGGCTGTCGTTGAGCGTCATGTCCTTCCACTTTCTACGGGCGAATTGAGGGGAATGAGGGGCATCGGAATCGAGCGGAGAGTAAAAATCGGCGGCGATATATACTCACTCGTAGCACTTGTACTCGATGTCCTTCATCCTCTGGAAGTAGCGGTGGGTCGAGGAGTTCTCGATGACGGTGTAGGCGTACTTGTACTGCGAGGTGAGATCGTCGAAGGTCTCGATGTTCTTCTCGAGCTTGGAGATGGTGAGGAAGGCGGCGAGATTGGCCGTGTAGGAGGCGATGATGATGAAGCCGAAGAGCCACCAGGTCGCGGCGACGAGGCGCCCGGAGAGATTCTTGGGGGCCTCGCCGCCGCCCTGGGGCGTCAGCGACGTCAGGCAGAACCAGAGCGACTCCTTCAGGCTGAAGACCCGCTTCTCCGTGTCGTCGGTGTACTTCTCCTTGCGATTCCGATAGCTGTACGGCGACCAAACGTCGAAGATCCAGAGCAGGAGGCTCGTGAAGAGATAGGCGCCGATTATGCAAAGCCAGACGTCCGCCTCGAGGACCGTGAGAAATCTGCGGATGGGGTTTGGCTTGGCTTTAACGCACACCTCTCATAATCGAATAACGGAGGTCCAGGCGATTTCTCAAAATTCGCCAAATTTTCGGCGAGTCCGTATATACGTACATATGGATTTACATAATGTATATCTATGTGTGCGATATCGACTGCGAGTACCCGAATAATATCCGAATTGATGCTGATTTTACTTCGGATAGAGCGCGGTATTTACGGCGTTAAACCCAACCCCGCTATATATCGGCGCGATTTCGATTTCCCATTTTTTTTATTCTTATTTATTTCGGCTACGTGTTAGGATGATTGATAATAGATAATAATAATGTCATATAGCAGCGAGAAAAATAACAATCCGACGATCTAATTGACTGTTGCGCTTCGTTAAAAAGAACTTTTTCAAATATATATAGCCTATATAATACGATTACGAAACGCGATCGTCGACGGAGCGATGGGAGTGCGCACCTGAAGAAGGCGGTGCCGACCTTGGGCTTCTTCATGAGCACCGATATCCCGTTGGGCTTGTAAATCGGATCGGTGAAGTCGACGACCTTCATCCTCTCGGACATGATGCTGATGCCGCCGAGGCCGATGTCGGCCTTGCCGTCGACGAGGTCGCGGACGAGGCCGTTCCAGGTGCCGTTCTCGTCCATGTAGCCGTGCTCGAGCTCCGCCTGGCGCTCGATCGTGTACTGGAAGTTGAGCCGCCTCGAGATCTCGTTGAGCAGGTCGATCAGCATGCCGGAGTAGCCGTTGCGCTCCTCGTCGTAGATGACGAACGGCGGCTTCGGCACCGCCACGATCTTGTACGTCGGCTTCGCCATGCCGGACTCCCTCGCGTTACATGCTTCTATGTAGACGGTGCGCTCGCGCCGATCCGACGACTGCCGCGGAAGGCCTTCGATCGGCTCGTCGCCACTTCGCCCCGCGATCGGGCTTTTTAACGCCTCTACGCGGCCTTGAGTGATCGATGAGCCGTTTCCGCCTACGTTTCTCTCTCTCACTCGCTCTCTGTCTGACTTTGTCTCTTTTGTTTAAAAATGACAATTCTGATGCAATTGCGGCGCCAGGCGAAAAATCGAATGAGGCTCGCCGATTGGGACACGTGGAAGCGCGGCGCGGATGCTCGCTCAAATTCCAAAGTCGAAGCAATTGCGCTTCGATTATTCCTTTCGTTTGCGGTGGCTCGCGAAATTCGTCAAGTTTTACGACGCATCGCGCCCTCGGACACTGTATGCATTATACAGAAAGAAAAAAGCCGCTAAACGAAATCCAATATACGTTATACATGGGTTCGCGCGTTTTGAATAACATTGGAATAACACGCGGCGTATATACGGCTCGTTAACATTCATAAATAGTCCTTGCGAATGTTTAACGATTGCTATAGGGTGTCCATAGCTCACGTATATGTATACGCACGCGGACACACATGCGCGCAAGTTCATGCATTATTTAAAAGCCATTACGGCCGGCGCGTTGCATTCGTTTCCTCCTTTTTCGCCGCGGATGTGCATGTATAAAGCTTGCCATATATATATATATATATAGATACGGACGCGCGTGGACGGAGAACGTGAAATAATAAGCCGTTATCAATGTTTCAGTCTGTTTATTCACGTAACTCGATTATTCAGATTTACAGCAAAACGAATGACACATTCGTGCGGAGGATCTCGACGGGAGAGCTGCTGGGATTGCGACAAATTCTCAGCGATATCGCGCATATAATATTCTACACACACGCACGCGCACGTACACACACGTATATATACATGTGCGTATATTGCGAATTTCTATGGCATATATATATGTATGTATGTATGCGGATATACAAGAGGTAAAACGGCACTTCCGTGCGTCGCAAAACTGCATCACACAAGTTCCGGGGTGTGTGTGTGTGTGTGTGTGGGGGGGGGGGGGGGACGAGCACGCTTTTTCGTGTATTACAGAGAAATCGAATCGATTCAAAGTTCGCTTACATTGGTCGTATACAGGCGAGCGCACGCGCGGAGCATCTGTTCGTTGTCTATATGTACGTGTTTCGCGTAGTTGCGTATACGCCGCAAGCTAATCTCTCTCTCTCTCTCGCACTTTTTTTTTATATCCGCGCGGCGCAATCCTCTTCTCCCGCGCGATCTCCAAATGGACTGGCTTGTTTTACAAAAATATATCGCGCGCGTATACCTACGCAGTTTCGTGCATTAAATTTTGCTGCGCTGCGAGAGTGGTAGTTTCGCCGAAACGTTATGCCGGATAATTGTTTTTTTCTTTTAAAAGCCAAGTGCGAGCTGCGTTACATCGTTTTAACCGCAGTTGCGCGCGTGATTCGCAATTTCTCGACCAGTGCAGTAACAGAATAAAGGAACGTTTGCGTCGAGGTGCGGAGGTTGCATTGTTCGCTGAAAGATTTGTCAAGTGGAAAATTTGAAAACGGCGCGAAATGCCAAAGTTTTCTCTTTGAATTTCGGCGTCGCGTCGCATTAATTCATTTCTATGGACGGCCCGGTTCACCCCAAGGCACTCAAACTTCGCACGCGCATATCGTATACGTATAAGTAATTGACTTTGATGAGTACACTGCTAAAAAAGACCTCGACAATCGACGCACTTCTCGAGTTGCAGACTCGCGTTCGAAATTTGACAAGCGCATTCGCATATTATGAACAAACAGAGAGATCAATGAAGAGCAAAATTTTTAACAGTGTATTACATAGCAGTGTTTTTTTTTTTTCATAACGTTGTAGGAAAAATATCTCTGGTTACAAGTGTGTATAATAGGCACTCGCGCTCTCGTTCGAGGAAAATTTTCCGCCAGAAAGAAAAGGGAGATAAGGAAAGAAAAATTCAGTATCTCGTTCGATAGTTGGTGGGCTCGAAGTTCTGCGTGGGAGCCGGTCTCAGATTGAACTTCATCGACTTGACGCTCGTCTCGACGGACTGGCTCTTGGCGTTGCGGCTGTCGCGGCTCTGCTTCGCCTGCGGCCGATAGCGATAGTAGTAGTACTCGAAGATGAGGGTGACGCAGGCCAGGCCGATGCCCACGAAGATGACGATGAAGACGCCGCCGATGTTCTGGATGCTGATGCCGTCGCTCTGGTCCTCGGGATTGTGGCACTGCTTGCGCTCCGGATTGTTGTTCCACCAGGTGTCCTTGAAGCGCTCCAGCCGGCGCCGATTCAGCATCATGAGGATTCTGCGAAATCGACAATTTTTCTTTTTTATCTCCCGTGTTTGCCTTTTCGAAACAGAATTTTTCCAAGCGCGCGTATAAATATACCTGGCAGAGAAAATATTACGAATTCAGCTGGAGAGTGTTTTTTCCCCGAGTGCTCTGCGCGCGGCCAAATTGTTTTTCATCTGGAGCCCGAATTCTATTTTTATTTGACGCAGCATTCGGCTGCCATTTCACAATATTTGCATGCGTTATTTGGGATCGATATGACGGACGACGCGTATATATGCGACTTCGCCGCAACGTAAGTCTAACGCGTTATTTACCCGACGCGAGATTATATATCTGTGACTTGCAGGAAGAACCACTTAAGTGACATTTTGCGAAAAGTTTTTTTATGTCGAATTCGAGGTGCTCTTAGTACCCTTTTTCATTGTACAATAGTAGGATTTCCGAAATGCACAAATATTTTAAATGCCAGCCGATTGCATAATCACTTAACTGCGTCTACTCTCGTTTTTTATTTTTGTGCGAGATACACCGCGTGGAGTACATTAAAGCGGTATAATATATATCTAATTACCTATACCGATGTGTTCGTCGGTTTTTTTAAATTAAAAAAAAATTTCTTAACGTTTTTAAATTTTTCAAAAATTGTCAATTTGCAAAAACAAAAAAATTACTGGAATCACTCTGATAAAATTCATACGTATTTCTTAGCTGATTCTAAGAACTTATTACTCATGAAAATTTTTTCCAAAAGTTTGTGGTTTCTGAATAAAAAATTCGTAAGTATTCGTAAAAAATTTTCAATTATATAATATGCGCCAAATTATAATTTGACCACACCGAGGTTCAAAATCAATCCCCAAATCACGTATCTTTTAGGTTTAGACATTTATCCCATTGGTTAGAGGGGTTCCAGATACATTACAAATGAAAAAGTTCTTGAAACCTCGAATTAAAACAAAAAATTGTGGAAAAACCATGCTTTTTTCCTTTAAACCGTTTTTTCTCATAGTTAATAACAATTTTCGAAAATTTTAATTACACCATTGGAAAGGGCATGAGTTAAACTTTGAAAATATGCCCCACCCGAATTTTTTAAATCGCAAATTACATTAGTTACGAGCCCTCAAAGAAAGTGACCGCATAAGCACTTATCTGCAAAGTTCCCGCAGAACCACTTAACTCGAGTAATTTGTTTAGCTTGGGCGTCGAGAAAGAAACTATTTACAAATGTAATACTACGGTTGTATCCGTATCAGATACCTAACCAAATGAGCCAATACTTAGATCTTTTCAACACAAAAACACGAAAATGTCACTTAAGTGGTTCTTCCTGTAAGCCACAGATATATAGAGTCGAAAAATATGTCTGGGAGAAGTTAATTTCGTATATGAAACAATTAAGCGTCTCTCCCATCTATTCGCGTGAATTATATTTCTCGAACGATATAGCCATTTGATTGGAATTTATTAAAAAAAAAAAAAAAAAAAAAATGACAGCTCTTACAGTCTGGTTATGATAATATACTTTTTTTGCCCATTTCTTCAAGAAATTACGAATATTACGATAATTACGTAACTTTCTCGCGGGAATCTCATTTCGACGATGCGTCTACATTAACGTATTACACAGCACTGTGAAGGTGCGCACCGAGAAGAGGAAGGAAATGCTTGTGGGATGCACTCACGCGTTGTTGAACTGATCCTTGAGCGGCGAGCCCTGCTGGACGGCAATGGCGTAGGGCTTCCGGGAAAATTCCTCGCCGACCTGGATGAACTCGCAATTGGTCATCACGAGGTATTTGATGTCGGTGGCGTCGCCGATGAAGGCGAACTCCGTAGGCGTGCCGCTGCGGACTCGCTCGAGCGCCTCGTCCATGCTCTTGGGGAAGCCGGTGTCCTGCATCGTCTGGAACATCTTGGTGTACTTGTCGCTCACCGGGTAGTCCCAAACTGCCAGCTTAGCTCTTTCCACGTCCGACAGACTGTCGTTCAGGCTCATGTCCTTCCAGATCCTGCGGAGGCGGGTGGTGCAACGTTAAAGGATTGCGCCTTTTTTTTTCCCTCGTTCATTCTGGGTCGCGGATAAAATGCTTTTTTCCACTCGACTCGTATGTATACGCGATAACGAATGCAACACGTTTTTAAAAGCTCGTAAATTACAGATTTTACAGCTGATAATACACTTCTTTTAAATATATATGTATTACGAAATAATCCGATATGAAAAGTCTCTCGCTCTGCGATTCTCGTCCCCGAAATATATACGTCAGAAATAGCCGCGCGCATAAGCGAAACCGAACTCATATACCTTAATAATATATACGTTTAGATTTGCCGGTTGACTTTTGGGGGGGAGCTGCAGGCAAAGTTCATTGCTGCGTGAATCGATGGAAGAGGGATTGCGCACCGACAGCGAGGCTAATTGCATTCGAGAGCAGTTATGAGCACTTCTGCGGCTCTAATGTATATATATATATATAGGGAGGGGGTCGCGCGCGGAGTAGGCTCTATGTACGTATATATATATATGTATGTATAAACGCGTCCGCACAGAGTTTGCAAAGGTCGATATACATGTATATATATACTCTTTGTGCGGCTGGCCGATTGAATTTTCTCTGTCGCTTTACCGTTGGCAAATGTAATTTTCATGAAAGGCTCTCCATATACAGCACGCACACGCGGACTCTCGCCCTTTTTGCGCGAGCCAAAAGAGTCTCCCTTCCTTCCGCGCGCGGGCTTTCGGGTCGACCCCTCCGCAGACTCGAACAAGCGTTTGGCTTTTCGAAAACAGAATTCCCGCGGATTTGGTTGCGCGTAAGTGTACGTCGGTGTGTGCAGCGGTTCGATACTCGGAGTGAATTTGTATTTAATATGCTTTTGGAAAATGTATATTTGAAGGGATTTTATTAAAAATATTTGTCGATTATCGGATTTGGTACGAATATTTAATGTATAGAAAAGGAAAAAGGTTGATTGCAGACTCGATTGGAAACTCTAAGTTGCATCTACGTTATGAGATCAAAGAACTTAATATTGCACGACTGTGTAGGACTGTGTGAAGACGACACATTACTGCTATTAAAAATGAAGCAGTGGATTTGTCATTGGGAAGTGAAAGGTTTTTTTTGCGCAGCTGAGCTAAATGTTTAATTAGTTAATCGGTGAATAGCGTAAAGCTGTGCGAACAAGAAGTATAAAAGAGTAGGATAGCGTGCGTGGACGAAAGGTATAGGAGCTGAGGATGGCGCTTGGATTGCTGGGAGGTAAAGCCTTGATTTTCGCGTGGAGAAAAGCGAGGTGGCTGCGTGCGCGGCTTACTCGTAAAATATCTTCTCGATGTTGGCCATGCGCTCGAAGTAGCGGTACTCGGTGGAGTTGAGGATGGGGGCGTACTGGATCTTGTACTGCTTGCTGAGGTCCTCGAGGCTCTCGACGGGGGCGTCGAGCCTCGAGACGGTGAGGAAGGCGGCGAGATTGGCCGTGTAGGAGGCGATGATGATGAAGCCGAAGAGCCACCAGGTCGCGGCGACGAGGCGCCCGGAGAGGTTCTTGGGGGCCTCGCCGCCGCCCTGGGGCGTGAGCGAGGTCATGCAGAACCAGAGGCACTCCTTGAGCGTGAACTCGCGCTTCTCGTCGTCGTTCTTGTACTTCTCGCGATTGTTCTGGTAGCTGTAGGGCGAGAACTTGTCGAAGACCCACATGAGGAGGCTGGTGAAGAAGTAGGCGCCGAGGATGCAGAGCCAGACGTCGGTCTCGAGGACCGTGAGGAACTTGAAGAGGGACGTCGTCGTCTTGGGCTTCTTCTTGAGGATGCTGATGCCGACGAGGTCGTAGTACGGCACCGTGTAGTCGATCACGTTCTCCCGCTCGGCCATGACCGCCAGAGCCCCCAGGGCTATGTCCGCCCGCTTCTCCTTCAGCTCCTTGATCATGCCGTTCCAGTTGCCGTTCTCGTCCATGTTCCCGTACTGCTTGTCCTCCACCTCCCGGATCTCGTACTCGAACTTGACGTGCGTGCGGATCTCGTCGAGCAGCTGGATGCAGTAGCCCGACCAGTTGCCCGTCTTGTTGTCGTACATTATGAAGGGCGGCTTGATCACCGTCACCACGCGGTACGACGTCACCGCCGTGTGATTCCCGGCCTTGTTTTCGTCCAGGATCTTGCCGAGCCAATCAAAACATCAAATATTTACACACATAACTGTATATACCTTTAAACCTCATCATTCGTGATCGCTCGACCTATATACAATACAGCGCGACAATCTCACCGTTCACCCCATCAACTTTTCTATTTCCAAGAGTAGACACACTTTACAAAGCTTTCGATACCAATACAGAGATATCACGAGCCAGTAATTATATCGGCGCGTCGGGGAGGGGAGCGAGAGCCGAGCTAGCATCCGATGACAGAGTAGAACGAGCCGCGTACGCTCAGACGCAGCGCTCGATAATTCCCCTTCGGCCCCCTCCTATTTAATACGGCCAAACGTCGAGAACAAACCCACCGGGGCGGGCCGCCTTCCGCAGAAGCAAACACACGGCGCTCACTTCACACGCCCCCCCCCCCCCCCAACGAGAATAATCGACACGACGCCGCAGGTCAGCGATTAGTCGATTATCGTCGGCTGACAAATTTATCGGAAAACCCGCGCACCTATACGTACTACACGCGGCGGCGGCGGCGACGACTTCAAAGTCAACAGGCGGCGCTCGTTTACGATGATAACAGAGCCGTCCGAGGCGTCTCTCGCTCAGCTCCTGCATACGTCAGCTGTGTACCTGCTCCCGAGTCCCGCGGCGATATATATATCGATTTTAATGGAACGGAGCCTCGATCACTCGAGGAAACCGGCGATGTCTACTTTTCATTTGGATGCACCTTTCGTTCGCGCAGTTCGTCCACGGGTTTGACGGCCGCTAATTTCAATCTTGCCAAGCTGGAGCACCAACGTTCGACTTTATCAAATTTATGGTTTTTTTTTTTAAATTCTGCGTGGCTATGGAAAAATTGTTTCATTTCAAAGTGTTTCATTTCTTAACTCTGTCTCTCTGCACTCCATTTTCAGGAGGATTGGTAAATAAAATGCTCTGGCGGGTGCTCCGCGGAAATTTCATCGAATAAGACTGATTGCGCCGGAAAGAAATGCATTGGGATGTGAAGAAAAGTATATTTGTTAATAATCCACTTTATTTTTCATCAGAATTCGATGAGCAGCCCTCATTTTGTTTCCCAAGGGTCCTCTGTATCCTAAAAGCCACCTCTAGTCTACGCTTTTGCCTATTTTCATAAATTTCATAAGTTCTCCCGTGCACTTTTATATTTTTGAAAAAAAAACGCAAATATTAGAACTTTATGAAAATGCAAAACTGCAGACTATAGAGGTCGCTATACCGGGATATAGATCGTAAAATGAATTTCAGGGGGATTCCAAGAGTAACATACTAATACGTGTAGTCGACATCAAAATTATTTAGAATCCGTACAGCAAGTTATTTTAAAAGAATATCGATTGGTGCGACGAAATTTGTTAAATACGATATAAAACAATGATATTTGCTCGTTTGACGAAATTCCGATAAGAGCGACGAGAAAAAAACATTTTCTAAAGTCATGCTCTGTTTGACAAATACTGTCGTCAAGAATCACCGAGTAGGATAGACGTATTATGATAACGAAAGCAACGCTGGCCACACATGACTAGCATCGGCTGAAAAAAAATCAATAATCCAAACCGCGCATACGCGGTTAAACTGACTGACCGGTCGCCCGCCTAGAAAAACAAAAGGCTCTACTAGTAAATATATGTATACTCGAATTCTCTGTACCCTCCACTTCTTGCACCGCCAATCAATCCCTTCCCTCTCCCTCTCGCGATCTTTTCTACAGTGTATACGCGAATAAAGTGTCTCTGTGGTCTTGCTACGTTAGATTTGGAATTGATTTATCGCGTTGATTTCGATATATTTTCATTTAATTTGGAGTTACGCAAAAGTCGATCGGAGTTCGCTATTTTATGTTTGAATGATCGTAACAGAACCTACGCACAATGCGATTATAAACACTGCTCCCGCAGCAGTAAAAAATTTGCTCAGTACATAATTACAATAGGACGACAGTAAGACGATACAATCAGTTACGACGATACAGCCGATATTATTTGTAATAAAATTATTTGCAGTGTACCGATACCTTGAGTTGGGTCTCGATGCCGGCCGGCCAGGTCTCGACGACCTCATTCGTGATGATCTTGGAATCGCGTATCCTGAAGAGGACGCCGTTGACGTCGAAGCTCGCCTGGCTCTCGCCGTTGGCCTTGCCCCAGACGATGTTGGCGTAGGTCGGCTGGGCCGCGCTGCCAGACGTCACCTGGGCCAGTCGCTGGCGCAGGTCGAAATTCCGGGCGGGCAGTCGCCGTATTCTGGTTCGTCGCCTCGCAGTCCTGAAAGCGAGGACGACGCCACTCGCCGGACTCCAGGCCCGACTTCATCGCCAGCACTCCAATCTTCGTCAGGTCGTAGTAGAAGGCCGAACTTATGAGGGGAGCCGGCAGAGAACCTGTGTATACGCGGTTCGATTACGAAATTTCTTGAAAAACTGCGCGCGAGAGCCGGGAATATTGTTTCGCGCGTCTCCCGAGATTTATGCCTCCTTTTTTGACTATCCGTATAGGAATCTGGACAGCCGTGTGGATGATTTTTTTTTTTTGAAAAATGCTTTTAATACCTGCCATTTCGAGAGATGAATGTACAGGAATTCGAATGCGAATGGTTAGAACGGGTTTTTTGCAATGATGAAAAAAAAAAACCGGAATATTTCAGTTTAACGATCAGCTCGAGTTTTCAATTTTCATTGCATTTTCGTGGCTGAAAAAATGTTCAAAGCATTCCAATCAGAGCTCCTGCATTCGTTGAGAAACGACAGGTATTCAGAGAATTTTCCATACAAGGAACGAGTCATTGTCTAAAATAGATGAAACTGTCAGATTATGAAAGTTGGCTCGTCTCTTACATAATGCGCAGATATAATATCGATTTTGGCCGCCGACGTAGCCCGATTTCACTCAGCTGCTTCGTCCGAAATCGCAACTCAATTAAATATGAGATTTTTAATTACGAGACTGTTAGTATAAATGGAAAAAAAATTCTTTCTTCTCGCCGGTGTAATTATACAAAGAGTGCGCAGTTTTACACTGAAAATAATACCCAATTACGCAGTGCACGCGCGCGATAAATTAATAACTCGACGCAGATAAATTAATAACTATAACGAGCAATGCTCGGTCACGTAATTTCCGGAAGAATAATTTTCTTTCGCGAAGAAACGAATTAAAGCCGGCCACTTTTTCGCGACGAGCCTCTTCGCTCTTTGTCCGCGTCGAAAAATTTTCAGATCGTGCCTCGTACAAGAAGATCAAAAGCTCCGCGCGCAGCGAAACTCTCGTAATAAGTAGAAGCGCGCGAAATTCGGGCGAAGCAATTTTGCGGGGGGCTCAAAGAGGATGAAACGTGCAGGTGGGCTGGACCTTTGCTCCGGAGCTCGCCAAGCTGCTGATTGTTGTCGACCTTGGACTTGGGCTGGAAGAGGAGGAGGCTGACGTTTTTGCAGTCGCTGCACTGGGGCCGGTACTCCTCGTTGAGGCTGATGCCGAACCAGCCGTACTTGTGGCCGGTGAAGTTGAGATTGTTGGCCGTTTGGACGACAGCATTGATGGTGGCATCGCCACCGGCGACGAAGAAGTTCACGATGTCGAGGTTGCGCAGCCTCGTGATCTGCTCGTCGAGCTCGGGGCCGGCCTCCCGGGCGGGCACGATCATGTGCCGGGTCGGCACGTTCAGCAGGAGGCTCTTGTACTTGTGGTCCATGACGAAGTTGTCGTCGAAGAGGATGGCCGCGTTGCTGATGTTGAAGTGCGAGCACTGCTGACGAATGACCTCGGGCATCAGGTCGGCCGGATTCATCACTTGCACGAGGTACTCTGCGCCAGAGAGATTATTCCTCGTTTTAGCGCCGCGGCTACATTGCTACGCTGCCAATTGTAATTAGCGCTCGCGCCGCCACTACGACACCCCCCCTCGTGTTATTTCGATGATTAATTCATTGATTAACGCGGCTGGGGCGCAATTAGCGCGGCGCAAGCTTCGAAGCTCCGCAATAAAAAAAGCTAACAACTGCCCTTAAGGATGTTCTCTTGCAAATGACAATTCCTTGAATATTAATAAAATTTAGCTTAGAGCTAGATTTTAGTATACTTGATACACGGTTGAAATTTCAGCCCCGTTTGTCGTGCTAATTTTTGAGTATTAAGACCGTAAACTATGACTTTTTAACCCAGGCTACATAGGCTGCGACTACACTTGAGGTACAATATTTTGAGCTCTGATTTAGAAATCCAACCACTCTTATGAAAATTAAGTATATGTAATACAGTGGACTGTAACGATTAAGGTGAACTATTTTTTTAACAGGGCAATCCGTATTATTTTCCAAGATAATGAGACCTAAAGTTCGCAGCAATAGTCAATTTTGATGCGCGCGTAGAAGAGAGTGAGGGGAAAGCATCAGTACTACTAAGGAGAGAGAGAGAGAGACGCACCCCCACTACTCGTAGGCCCAGAGAGGAGAAGTACGGAAAACTGTGGAGAAGCCTAAATTTTGTCACTACGCATTTCAGGTGCTCAACTTAGCGTAGGAAGGAGGAGACTTTTATTGTGTAATACGACACCGTATATATAGGTAGACAAGATGGCTGTGAATAGTCGGGAAATAACATTGCGTCTTATGGGGGCTGGAAGTATTTGTATTTTTACAGCAAATTTGGTAAATAAACAGTTCCTAAGGCCAGTAAAATTGGATTCAGCTATGTTTTCTGAATATGTTCAGAAATTTTGAATTACTGAACTCTTGATCTAATATTTAGAAACATACACTTAAGGGGTCCCGATACTCATTAATGACATGTCACTAACCATACGATATAAAAGTGCTTACATTAAATAAACATAACGAATTACGCAAATTCAAAAGATAGTTGCCCTCCGTCCTGTTATCATCTATCAATATGCAAAGTTTGAAATCAAAATATTCGGGTATCGAAAAGAACGATTGGAACGAAAATCAGTACACGCTAGTTAGTCAGGTTACATCTACTGATTTTCGTTCCAATCGTTCTTTTCGATACCTGAATATTTTGATTTCAAACTTTGCATATTGATAGATGATAACAGGACGAAGGGCAACTATCTTTTGAATTTGCGTAATTCGTTATATTTATTTTATTCAAGCACTTTTATATCTTATGGTTAGTGACACGTCATTAATGAGTATCGGACCCCCTTAAGTACCAAAATTGGAGGTTAAACCTGCTAGTCTGCTAGACAATTCGTCAGCGCATCGAGTTGCCTGTGCAGCAGACAAGTAGGTTTAACCTCCAATTTTGGTACTTAAGTGTGTGTTTCTAAATATTAGATCAATCAAAATTTCCGAACATATTCAGAAAACATAGCTAAATCCAATTTTACTGGCCTTAGGAACTGTTTATTTACCAAATTTGCTGTAAAAATACAAATACTTCCAGCCCCCATAAGACGCAATGTCATTTCCCGACTATGCACAGCCATCTTGTCTACCTATATATTTGGTGTCGTATTAGCCAATAGTGCCGCTGAACAAGAGAACATCCTTAACTCTCCAGTTATACTTAACGAATAATTACTGACTTTTCTGCTCGTCGGTGATATCGCGCCATCCCAGCAGATCTCCCTCCTGTCCGAACTGGGCGGATAGCGTGGGTATGCCAACGGCCGCGGTGAATCGATTAACGAACTCGGCCCCCGTGTTGTAAGTCGTCGTGTCGAGGACAAAGTCCGGCGCGTTCGCCTCGCTCTGCTTCACCGCCGAGTTCCATAGCGAGCAGACGTCCTGCTGGATCTTCTCCCAGGAGTCGCTCACGTTCACCTGGGCCACGTACACCTGCCCGAGCTTGCCCGGACTCTTCTCCCGCAGAGCTTGCAGCGAGTTCGTCACGCTCTTGTTCGCCACATCGTTGTCAATGTCGTTGATCACGACTGCGAGCAAAAAGAAAACAAAAATAAAAGAGCACAAGTGGAGCGAACTTTCAACTCGCTGTGCTGCAGTGCTGCGAGCCACCTATCCACGGATCTTTATTAGGGCTGCGACCTGGGGCTACGTATGCTATACGAGCGCCTGCGAGATATCGAAGATAAGCGAAGCTTGCGAGAGTCGAGCTCGTCTTTGATATTTCACCGCGGAGACGTGTGTATGTAGGGAGAAATTTTAGAGCGTCGTCGCGCCCCTCGCAAGATCAGAATTCACGATAATGTTTTATTTTTGTTTTTTAATTGATACAATAGCAATTTCTCGACGAATTCGTCGAGGAAATAAAGTTTTTGCATAATGCACGCGTTCCTTTAAAATTCATGCGTAGCCCTTCAGTGACCTATATAAACATGTACGTGCGTACACTTGTACCGGGCGGGTATACGCGAAAATTCACGAGGAAATTAGACCTAATAAGCAGGAGAGCCGCTTGTACACTCAGCAATGAAATAAACACCCGAGTGTGTTGCATAAGTTTTGGCTAAGATTTGTGGAGGTTAAATTAATAGTATACGATTTGCGCGCAAACACGCGTTTCAAGCACTTTTCCTTTGCGATCTCCACTTTGCATACTACATACTACAGCTTTTGGGCTTTGACAGGGATGTGTGTGTGTGTGTGAATTAACGTGTGTGAAAGCTACGTTTTATGCGAATCTAATATATTTTTTTTCTCAAAGAAACGAGATTACACGATCAAAGCGCGTGTAAACCGTGTGTATTTCCATACGATTTCACTCAAGTTTCAATTAAAATCCAAATTACACGGGAGGAAGCATCTTTATGTTAACTTTTTCATTAACTCTGGACAAAGTCAAATCTACGAACGTATTACAAAGTTCAAAATGTAATTGAAAATATAATTAAAAACGATATGGCTTTTATAATGTATATATTTGTACTTTTTTATACCTGCAGAGAGTTTCGTGCATTTTCGTAAAATCATATTAAGAGAGAATTATTTATCGTAAATGTTTCTTTAAAATCCTTTTAAAGTTAAATAAGATAATGTATCTTGTCGACGAAGCAGGAAAATCTCGCTTTTCAATTCGTTACGTATTCATACATATGAAAAGACCTCTTTCGCACGTGCGTTATGGAAAATATGATAAATCAAGTTTTTTTTATTGCCACACGTGATCATGAATTTTTCTTAAACTGATAAATATCTAGGAATCAGCTGTGGTCCGAATTGGCTTTACGGGAGTGGGTCTTTGCAAAGCAGTCTAAAATTATTTGTGCTTATACACGACAAATTTCTGTCGCGCAAAAGTACATGGCTTTGACAAAATACGAAAATGGGATTCTCCGATTTTTCAGTGCTGCAAAAGAGAAAAAAAAAACCGTCGAAATTGCCGTGAATATTCCCTTAAGCGATGTAACGACATGACGTGTATTTGCATCGAGGCAATCTACATGAAATTTCAAGCAGAAATTTTCAACGGTATAATGCTTAATAGCGCGTCGAGCGAGAGAGAGAGAGAGGGAGGCAAGACACGAAATGCACGTAATTAATGGATTTAACTTTATAATAATCCCTCGTCCATCCGAGTTAAAATTTTATCAACGCGGTTGTGTGCGCTTGTCGCGAAAACGAAGAACTTAATTTTTTCTCTCTCTCTCTCTCTCTGGTCGACGGAACGATCCTCGCCGCGCGTGTCCCATCCGAAGCGGAACTGCACTTATCAGAGCGAGCCCGTCACTCAGCTGCACTTAAAATGCTCGCGCGCCGATAAAGTCTCGCTCGGAGAATGTAGGCCAGGCAGAAGCGCTGCGCCGAAAATTGCCGAATAAAAATCGCTGAGTTACCAAATTTTTGGGGGAAAAAAACTTTTTCGCTGCAATGCCGGAGTGCGCGCGTATACATATATATACGCGCGGCTCTGAATAATTGAACCGCGAGTAAAATGCAGTATTCATTCGGGGCAGCAGAAAAGTTTTCGGGGCGGGGGAGGGAAGGAGCCGTCTGAATTTTTCAGGGCGTTGATTAGTCGAAATGTCGTCAATCTTTCATGCGCACCTGTGCGTCGAATGGTGTTCTGGTTTTTGTGTGTATGTAGAGACTAGTTAATCGGAAGCTGCTGAGTATATAGACGTAAATAAGAGATCGCGATTTATATACCAGAGATGACTGATTGGCTATCGATTTCGACTTGTTTGAGAAAGGTGGATTTTCGAGACCTTATAGGTATAAAGAGACTTTTACGCCTTTCCACGTATTCCTCATTGATAAAATATTTAAATCAATTTTTTGGAGTATATTGGGCTATTGTTTTCGAAATATAGACGCTCTCAAAAACTTTGCGTTTCATCCGAAACAGTCGAAGGCGCGATTACAAGCGAAATCGAGTCGCGATCGTTAATCGATTACAATTTCACGCATATCACTGTGAAAAATTGAGGCTCGACGTAACCGGAATAATTGACTCGAAAGCAATGCTTCAATCAGTGCATAATTTCCCGACGCTTTTTTCGGCGGCCGGAGATCTCGGCGAAAAGATGAAGTGTCACTGTCCGAGGGATTTATGGCTTCTTTATTCCTCTTCTCTCTCTCTCTCTCCCTCTCACTCCCTCCGTGTCTCTCGAGACGGCGAAGAAAAAGTGGGTCAAAATTTACCTCGAGAGCCGATATAGGGTTCCGTATAGCGTCCCTCGACCTTATACTCCCATTGTGATACCCGAAGAGGGATGAGAGGCAGAGAGAGAGAGAGAGAGTGAGAGAGCTCGCGCACACGTATACGCCTATACATAGCCGTATACTGTACACGGCTCCTTTTCACGTGGAAAGCGACGCCTACTGTTTATTCTCGGAGCACACAGACATCGAGGGAATGGAATTTAAATATATCCCGACGGGAGGATACGCGCGAGAGTTCGGAGGGTCGGGAGCTGTTTTAAATATCACACGCGCTCGCGCAGGGATAGAAAAGAAAAAATTTCAGCTGGCAGAAAAACCGGCCAGTCGAGCGGAAAATTGCCGGCAATTAGTCATCGTCGTCGACTTCAAAGCGCGCGCGCGCATACCAGTGTGAATTTCCCTCGAAACTCGCTCTCTCTCCCTCTTCTGAGACAAAAAAAAGCACCCTCTCGAGTGGCTCGGATCATTTGCTCACGACAGTTGATTAAGCCCGTGCAAAAGCGCGAAACCTCTATCAAATTATACGGAGTCTCGCACGCGAGCTCTGCCTTCTCTCTCTCTTTCGCGCGTAGATGGGGGTCAAACGTTTGCCGAGTGCACCGCGCTCTGTGTTGCTTTAATTAAGGAAGGAGAGGGAGAGAGAGACACCCGGACATCAGCGCCGTGGCTTAAGCTTTCGGGAGAAAGTTGCTCGTGCGAGTCACGGTACAGTGTGTGTGCTTCGGGATATTTTCAGTCGAGGGTCACGACGCTGCTGTTGCTCGTCTTTCAGCGCTGCTTCAGGGCGAAGGGCCGAATCTGCGTATGTGTTTGTCGCCAAGGATTTGTGGACGTAAGGCTGGATTAACCGAGCCGCCGGGAGATCTCCTGATTACAAATTTAATGCCCGAACTGATTGAAACGCTGCATAATTAATAGCATTCGCACGCAGTTTCCTACGATTTTAATGAATATTAACTCGAGCGGGGGCTGCGTTTGCTCGAATCGAGCATTCGCGAGTGTTTGATTAGAGTAAGAATTGCGAGACGGAAATATTTAGTAGCGTGTTTTTGTTAAGTCACTTGTTGATCGTATGGAAGTGATTTACGGCTAGACCTGTTTTAATCGTGTATTCTACTGTGGAATGAGAGAGGTGGAAAATTTTTCAGCTTAGTTATATATTTGATTTGAATCGCGTGCATTGTGCGTCGAATATCTTCTGTGGAAATAATTCTAAAGCGGTATAGTGAAACTCGTAGCTATTAATTATAAAGTTCCTTCTGCGTTACGTAGCAGAACGCAATAAAATTAAATTACATGGAATTTTATGCAAATGCACATCCTTATTAAGTTTTAATCACATGTACATTTAATTTTGGTATGAGTGTACTTGAAGAGCGCAAATTAAAATTAAGGTCATGCTTAATAGTGTAGCGAAGCCGTCCAATATGTAGTTCGCGTTCATTACCTATGGCTAATTATGCGTTTCCGACCTTCATCAACAAACGGAGCCACGTTTGAGCGAAAATTCGGTGTATACTTCAAGTCTTACAAACTTCAACTTCCGAATTTGCATGACAAATTTATGATTCAATTTGAGAAAGAAGTTTGCGGAATAAGTAAATTTGTTTTTCGCCTCTATTCACTATAACAATTTTTTTTTCAATATTTACGTTCACAGAGCTTTCGATTCTTAGTTTACGCTGAAGTATCGCAGCAAAAATTTGTTTTTTTTTCCCGCCTGCATGGTTAATTTTCATTTTTTAGATTTAGTATAGGCAACTAATTCATAAAAGTGAAAATATTACTTTATCATAAAATCGAAATACTACTTTATCGTAAAATCAAAACTTTTTAAAACTCCGAGATTGTACCTTTGACATTAATGTCTAGAAATTTTTGAAATATCGGTTTCCACGTGGAAAACCAAAATTTGTCAAAGTGAGCGACAGTTTTCGTAAGATCGTAAATCGTACATTTGAAATTGATGCACGTGACTTTCTGAAATGCTCGCCTCTCTATTCTCTCTATTTCACGCTTTCGTTGCAATTTTGATTTTCGTCGCGCTGATTAGAAAATATGGTGGCAGTATAGTCCTGTAAATACATATAACAAATCAATAATTACAATTTATATCTCGAAAAATAATGATCATCCAGGTTCACGGCTCTTGTCAGTCGAAATTTAATCGACGATTAACTAACATATCGTCGCTAACGTATACAATAGTTCGCGCCGAGGTATGTTAATTAAGGTGAGCGACGCTAGTAGCAAGAACAGTTGAAATTGCGTACAAATTAAAGCGCGCGCGCGAGAGAGAGAGAGAGCAATTAATTCGAGCAAGTAGAAAAGTCAGGCTCTAGTCAGACGATCTCTATTTTCTCGCGTCTCCGAGGCGGCGGCGGCGGCGGCGAGTTCGGCCAAAGTCGCGGCGTCGTGTCTTTAAACGGGGAATTTCGCGAGACTCCGGATTATTCCGGACTCGCGAAGGATACGAGGCTCCCGCGCGCGCATGTCCGATAATAAAATCGAGAAAAGCTCGCCTGGATAAACGGGACGGCGAGAAAAAGAAAAATAAAAAGACGAGCGGAATTGTTGGGACGAGCGACGCCTCGCGCTTAACCCCTTAGCCGAGGCTTGCCTCGCCGGCAATATAGAGCCAACGAGCGAAATTCTCCTCGTCTCGGGCACTTCTTGCAATTACAAACGAGAATAATGCTGCGCGCGCGCCAGCGCTGAAATTACGCTCGTCGCTCGCGTTTAAGCTAACGCACCGGCGCAAACGTCTCATTCGGACATCGCCGAAGCGTGTATGAATTACGTGTCTCTCTCTCTCGCTATGTACGGGTACGTAGACGCTGATATATAATTGCGGATGGGACTGTGCGGAAGGAGTAAGGTTTTATTTCCATTTTTCGTCGGGCACATCGTTTTCCGGCGGCGCAGTGTGTAATGCGACCTATCGATTTATCGACCCGTATACAGCAAAAGCGCGCGCTTGAGAAAAATAAAGAAACGAGCAATTTCGAGGAGCCGACCTTGCGATATTTTCATTATCTCGGGTATGCATGTGTCCGCGATACATATACACACATACACACATTTTGCTCATATATATTTTTACGGATGTACATAGGTGTACAGCAGCTTTAATTAATACACAGTGTAAAATCGATTTTCCTCGCACCTATACGCGCCGTCTATTTTCTCGTTTCCTTACTCGTTATCTCCCGGGCGACTCCGAGCCGCGAGACAATGAATATATAAAGTCGAGGATCGAGAGCTCTCTTCCTCGGCGCGTCTCGGAAAAAGGCCAAATTAATGGCTTTCTCGCGTACATATATAGCGAGTCTATACAAACTCGGTGCGATTAAAGAAGAATCGGCGGCAGACGGAAGGAGATTACAATCTCTTCGCTGTACTTCAACTGTAATTTCATGGTACTCCCCGCGATTGTCCGACGATTATGCGAGAATCGCCAATTAATTACATACGATTCTTTCGCGTGGCAGTTAGTCGCGCGGGCGTGATTTTATGCATGTCGTTGGACTCGCGTTTCGCGACATATAGCCGTATCGTCGCGGGATCGTAAAGCTACACGCGCTGCTGCGCAAAGCTGCGCTTGCGACGAGTTTAAAGGCGGTTTTTAAAATTTTTACTCGCAAAGCAGTCGTTGCGGGAGCGACGATAAAGTGACGAGCGAGCGTGCATTACACTAATGAAAATTTCGCCTGAATTTTCAATTTAAATTTTCTTTGAACCTATATGTGCGCGTGCGATCGCTCGATTCTCGTCGATATACACACCGCGACACATTAAATTGGTCTTGCCTCAATTAATCTCATTAAAATTATTTTGAGAATCTATAATGCACGCATTAAACTTTGAATTTTAATTTAATTTCAAACGCGCAATTATTTTTTTAACTCCCGTTCCGACGCAATATTCTGTCCCGCATTCGCGGCGCCGAGTTCAAAACACGAATTAATTAATAAAGGATATCGCGTTGAAAGTTTAAACGCAATGAATTTCCGCTTGAATTTTTCTGCAAATTATTGGACGCGCATGAATGTTTCGTATATGTGTACGCTTTCGAACTTTGATTTGCGTTGTATTAAATTAAATTAAGCATTCGATTTAACGAACCGCGCAATATAACTTTATGGATTTCCATGCGCGTACAGTGCGTAGACCGGAGCTTATACACTGGGGGGAAAAAAAGCAAAGCAGAGAAAACAACGTGGAAGTAGCAAGGAGTGCGATAGCGAAAGCGAGAGCTCCGGGAAGCTCGTACTCACAGACGTTGACGGGCCTGCTGTCGACCGAGCTGTCGGCGCTCTGTCCCCTGGCGAGCAGCACGAGTGTCCCGACGCTCAGTAGAAACAAGCCGCTGCTGCATCCGCGACGAGACATGCTCGACTCGGTGCGGTGCGGTGCTCGCGGCCGCGCGCCAAGTCGCTCGCCGATCGCCGCAGGCAAATCGAGCGAGATGGAGATAAGGCGCACTTCAAAAGTCCAAGCGCAAGCTCTTCCGGGCGAGCATTAAGCTCGCGCTGCCGCTGCAAGGATGCGAGCCCGCGTCGTCGGTTTATTTGTGTTTGGCCGGCCGTTGCCGCGGGGATGACCCAATCAGCGAGCCGAGCGCGTCTATATCCTTCTCCCCCTCCCCCCCCCCCCCACCTGCTCACCTGTCCGCCGCCGCCGCCGTCGCCGCCTCTGCTCTCTGGACACGTGTCTGATGTGCGGCCGCCGCGAGCAGCGCTTAATATCCTTTGCGTTTCGCACGGCGCGCGCGACCTTTATCCGTACGCGGGCTCCATCGATTTTTTTCTCTCTCTCTCTCTCTCTCTCTCTCTCTCTGTACATACCGCTTTTTTTCGTCTAGATCGCCTCTTGATTCGCCGCCAGCGCCCGGTGTACAACGTGTGAAGCGACGCCGAATGTAGGCGTGTCACGCGACACTTTTCCAATTGATTACCGATACACAGCGCGCGTATACATGTACGCGACGCGTATTTGCGCCCGCTGGCCTTGGATTTCACACTTCAACGCAGTCCGTCGCGTCGCGCGCGCGCGGCCGAGAGGACGATAATCGAAGCTCAAGGCCGCCGCCGCTTGCGAAAATTATCGACTCTCTCGCTGCTTTGCCTTTTATATATATATGCGTTGAAGCGCGCATTTTTACGAATTTCCCTCCCCCCGACTCTAAGACGCGCGACTGAAAGACGGGATGATTCTCGAGTTGGCGCTTCGAGGTGAGTCAGCATTGTCTCGTTAATCGCATTGCGGCTGTAATGGCTCGGTTGGCGGCGAGGCGGAAACGCGGGTTAAAGTCAAACTTTATACGTAATCAAGCGTAAATATAGACTTTGTTATACGTACACTTTATCGAGCAGTAAAAATTTTAACGACAATTTCCACGTTGACTTTAGCGAAATAATACTCGCGAAGGCTTGTGCTATGGGTTAAGTAGAAGTTAGTATTAAGTAGAAACGTTAAGTAGAAAAGCCCGCGTTCGGTCGGACGCCGACAAACGGCCTCAGAGCAGGCGCGTCCGTTATAAGAAAGCCCTATCGGCTGACAAACGCGCAGCAGCAGCAGCTTCACTCGGGCAGGTCATCCCTCTGTTTATCCCCCCAAACTGTATATTCCTGTGCATAGGATTTCTCGAGAGCGCGGCGGCGGCGTCGGCGGTGGCGAGTATTATAACCGGCAACTGGGTTACGTGTATCTACGTGGCGGCGTTGTTATTATTTTCTCTCTCTCTCTCTCTCTCTCTCTCAGGGGGGAAAAATGATGAAGCGAACGAGGCCAATCGCCTCGTGCGCCGCGGCTTTATCCGCCTCTCTCTCTCTCTGTCTCTCTCGTGCTCGGCAATATTATGTGCTGGCTCGCTCGCTCGCTCTCTCGTGTACCAATTTCTGCTCTATATAGATGAGATGCTGACGCTTCGATGCGCTTCGCTTGTGCGTCGTGAGGCTGTGTAGTATACGTCTCTCTCTCTCTCTCGCTCGCTCTGCGCGTGCAAGGGGACAATAATGAATGTGGCCAATATACCTTTGTATATCGATATAGGAGAGCGTACACGTGTGGAATATATATAAGTATATATATGTGGAAAGGAAACGCGCGGGGAGGCTCTGCCACAAACGAGCTTTGCGCTCGCTGAAAATTTATATACGAAGCGGACGGTGTCGCGCGCGCGCGGCGGTTCCACTGATTTTCATTGTATCGCAATCACTTTCGGAGAGATCCTGCGGCTTTGCTGTATCGCTTCAGCGGCTGGGTATAAAATGAGAAATACGAGGGCGTACAGTATGCGCGTATTGCGAATAAAGCCGACTGTTTTTGTGGGCGAAGCTCTTTTTAAAAGGATAATTTTGAAATGCAATTAAGATGTCAATTCAAACGTTATCTCTGTGTGCGCTATCGCCATGTTGAAAGTGATGAAATTGAAAAAAATTTTACAAACTTTTCGGAGCAATTTCATATAAAGTCTGTTCAAATGTTTTCTATATACGTTGGGGACTGCGACCCAGTGGGCGTGCAATAAAGCGCGAATTGGATAACGTTCGCCACTGTTCGCGCGAATGTCTCTGCAATGCACACACGATATCAATGAATTTCTTCGACTGCTGTATGATATGATGTTTTTTTGAAAAATTGTACTTAACACTTTACACAATTTCTCTGGCGAATGAGTAAAGCATCGCGCTATTATTTCATCCGGAAAAATAATTATCAATTTTTTTAGTTGCGCGCAAATAAAGTCTGTCAGAAAGATTTTCATAGTTGAACGCAAAATCTAGGATATAAAAGCGATGAATTAAGCGATTAATCCCCGCGAGTGAAATCGACGAGGCAAATCAGACGTTAATCCTTTGCGCTCGTGATTTACCGCGGATCCGCGGATTGTCCTCGTGAAGAATGCATTCGACATCTTTGCATATGAGCCTCCGCGTGCGCCGCGCGCGGAAAAAGCCGCGGCTCTCCTCGCATTATATTCGCTCAGTACAAAGCCGCAGCTGCAGCCGTTCAGTCGAGCTCTGCTAATGATTTTTTTCTGCGCGCATATAATAGCATCCCAAGCGGGCGTTTCATGCGAGTCACGTATATATATATACATAACGCGCGACGAGAGAGGAACAGGAATTGTCGAGTGTTTTGCGCGTAAATTGACTGCTATGTGTGTATGAACATATAAGCGCGTGCTGAAAAAAGCCGCATAAAAATAACAGCGATATTGGGTTAAGGAGATATTGCGATTATCGATGGAGAACATGCTATATGCAATGTGTTATATATACAGACTTGTATGATTGTGTTGGACGGCGATAACTTTTAAGTAAAGCGACAAAAAAAAAATATTATCGCCTCTAGACTCGTATATAGACTCGTCTTATCGCTTAGCCCGTCCTGCTGCACCTTCTGCAGGCGCTTCACAGCCGCGACAAACGTCTACGAGATTTGCGCGCGAAAAATTGAGAGATTTGAATATATACGATATAAGGCCGAGCTTATACATTCGAAACAATTATGCCGAAAGAAAAATATTACTCTTCTGCGCGTTATCGCTCTGCGCACAAAATCACCCTCATACATACATATACCCGCAGTATAATTCGCAATACGAATTTCACGCTGTAAAGCTCGTTGTCGAATGAAATTCCGCAGTAGAGAATTAAGACGGATCGGCTGGCCGCCGACTCTTTTGTGTTGCGATGCCGCATAGGTATACGAGAGAGAGAGAGAGAGAGAGAGACGACGACTTTTAATCTGCGGCCGCGGCGCGCGCGCAGACAAGAAAAAAAAGCCGCACCGACACCACCAGCGGCGACGGCCTGAAATTAGCGGAGTATAAATAAGCGTGTGCGGCTGTGTTATGTGCCGCGCGCTGCCGTGAGCGAAAAGAAAAGGGGGCCGCCGTCGAGGAGACGGCCTGCTTTCTTCTTCTTCTTCCCGCGTTTCCTTTTTTTCTCTTTCTCTCTCTCTCTCTCTTCTCTCCCCCGTTTTCGCGAGTAATTTTGGTGATGGCTCTTTTTCGAAATATTTACGCCGCGGGCGGGGTGTAGCCGGTATATTAAACTTTGGGAAATGTCAAGCTGAACGGGCGCCTTGGATGCGCCGCGCACACCAACTTTCGCCTAAATAACTTTAAAGTTCGGTCCGAGTTGGCTGCGCCGAAGGACGCGATGGGAAAAAAGTTTTGCAACGGCTTTTCGGTATAATAAAGAAAACGGTTAATATCGTCACTTTGTCGGCGAAGGCCGTGCACACGCGTACACTGAGAAACGAGGAGCTTTCAATTTTTACGCGCTCGATATATTTGCGAGTGATATAAAAATTTACTTTCAACGTCTATAATACTCCCGTGAAATTGTGATCTATTCGCGCGACGTCTCATTCATCAAGGGTTTAATGGTTTTATTTTGCCGTGAACGCTTTCGAAATTGAAGATTAAATGCATTCAAGTTACTTCCTCGCGCGCAGAATATGCCGAGAAAAACAAAGGAATTCATTTTGAGAAAGGGGTATCAATCATTTTCAAAAAATACAGTGCAGATGTGCGTGCTTTCTATACTCGACGGATTTTACTCGGCATGGCTCATTTTTTAAAGATTTTTTTTCGTCGGATTTGGTATAAAAACAATTGTATTGTTTGTAAATTATTTAGCGTTTCGTCTGCTTGAATCTTCGACAGTTTCTAAATATTTATACTTGGCGTATAGCATACTTCGTACATTCTGTTCACTGATCATAACTAAATATTTCACTTATACATTGTGCATCGAAATATGCGACGTATGCGAAGAATAAATAAGTTCGAAGGGATAGCTACACGTGCCGGTATTCGAAATGCAATACGGCACGCATAGCGACGACGACACTTTCGAATTTGCCGCCGTCAGGCAAGCGGCAAAGCTCGCGCGAATGAATAATTAAAATACATTCGTATAACATAGAGTGCGCAGTCCAAGGCCGCATCGTCATGGTTGTTGGGACGCATTAATCAAATTATCTTTCCCGAGGCTTAGCCATTACATATACCGTATCCCCGGCGCTGCATTAAACGCTCGCATGCACGCACGCATAGCCCATTGCGAGCTTTATAGTATATATACTTGTATAGACGCGCGCGGGGCGCAGGTAGCGCATTCTTGGCCAGAGCGCTTGTAATGATAATGATACCCCAGTTTCATAATACCGCGCTAAGGCGCAGCTGCCGCCGCGGCGCGCGAGCGCTTAATCCCCCCGCCGCCTCGGCACTTATTCAATTTCGTCCCGTTTCATTATACATAATAAAGGCTTCCACTTCCATCTCTGCCCGTTTTCTCTCTCGCTCTACGTCGGTGTGGCCGCCGCCGTTAAACGCCGCGTTATAATCACGCTTATATCCCGCATCGAGAGAAAAATCGAGCGACATTTTCAGCGAGCATGTATAAGCGGACTTCTCGAGTGGCTCACGAGGCTGTACAAGAAAAAAGCTCGTCGATTTGCGCGCCCGAGAGAGAGAGAGAGAGAGAGGGAAAGAAAGACGAGAGGGAAAATCGCTTCAGCCATGTACATAGATATGTGCAGCGCACAGGTATATATATACCTATACGTTCGAGGCGAGCAATTTTCCCTGAAAGCCGGGGGGGGGGGGGGCGCCGGCTCACTGCTATATAGACGCGCTAGCAACGGAAATTCGTCTTTGTTCGCCGCGAGAGAATCTCGAGAGCTCCTGCGAAATTCGAGGAGGAATTTAATCTGCCCTGCGATTTCGGCGATCGATGTAAGCGCACACTGTGCACCGAGTATACTTACAACCTTGTCTCTCGCGCTCCTCTCCTCTTCGCGCTGCGGGAGAAAAATTTGTATCGCGCGAGCGTCACACACGGAGAAAGTCTACTCGCCGTATACGTCGTGCGAATTAAATAAAATCGAACGCCGATTTTGAATTTTTGAAAAAACCGCGCGCTCGTAAAGGGAAAAGCTTTAACTACTGTGTATATATGCCTATATATTAAGACCTGTTATAGAAAAAGCTTTTGCTGTGTATGTATAGGTTCTACTGAAATAATGCACGACTTTATAGTTTATAATTATGTTACGAGACGCTCGCGGTGTTACCTCCGCCGGTAAACCTAACCTCCGCGACACCTGTCCTACCAACACAGCCGAACTCCCTACTCGCGAGTCACCAAGTCTCCAGGTCGTTGTCGCGTACCGATAATAAAAGATTCAGCAGCCCATCCTGCGTCGTGCGTTTAAATTTTCGGTCGCAGGTCCTCATTGCGTTAACAAATATTTCATCTCGGACTCTCGCGACGCAGAAATTTCAAGAGAAGCTGTACTTAGAAACTTTTCCTGGAACATGGCTTGGCCGCAGCTGGGCGACCCTTCCTGGAACAGGATCGAGAGCGTCTTTGGTCTTCAGGTGGGTAAATACTTATCTATAATATTTTGTATAGCGTTGCATAGGCACCAAGAGCTAACTATGCGTTGCGCGTAACCTCAAAATATAGGCATCGCAGTCGACACCGCCGATCCGACCGTTGGTCACGGAACCGCCGCCGGCGCCAAGGAAGCTCCTTTTCGAGTGCCGAAATCAGCAGCAGCTTCGCCGCGAGAACCTCATGCCACGGAAGTTAACCTTCGAGCCTGAAAATCAGCGCAGAGTCGAAATCTGCAGGGACAAAGATAGCGGAATTACAATTTGGTCGTCGACGAGCTCGTCCCTTCTCGCCGAGGACGCCGATAAGGAGAACAGACCGGAAAACGGTAAACGACAGCGGAACAAGTATAGAAATAAAGGAAAAGCGACGCGGACTGCTGCAAACTCTGCTAAGAGCGCTGCCGACTACCGGCCGCTTAGGATATGAAGATTTTTCCACAGCTTCGATGTTGTAGTTTTTAGTTTCTCTGGTTGTGGCTAATAGCAAGTATACTTAGAGTTTGTAATAAGTAGAAAGTATGTTGTAAACAAGCTTTATCTTGTGTCCATCCTCAATGTTCTGTAATTTTTCCTGTTAATCATATTAGTTGCTTAAGTTTTGCCATCTTTCAATAAAGTTTATCGATTGTTTTGTTTTTAGTAGTATTCGCTGTTGTGCATGTGTTTTTGGTATTCGCTTAATATAATAGTAAAACGACTTTGTTTCTTTTTTCCATTAATTTGTATGAAATTTTACAGATAACAATATAATACCAAATTCTCAGGAGGGAGAGACAGTGAAACCAGGAAGCTTAAAATACAGATTGGAACAATTGATGAACAGATTCTCAATCAAAAATCATCCCCAGCGATTATGAACTTTTACTCTTAAGGTGGACAACTTTTTATTTCAATTATTTTATTTTAGTAAGTAAGGGAATAGATCTAACTTAAATTCTATAGAAAATGATTAACTTATTAGTAAAAAATATAGTTTAAATTTTAGCAGTTTAAAGTACTGCATATTGTGCTCTTGTTCCCTGATCCTGTCCATTAACTTAAATCTTGTATTTGAGGTGCCGATTCTTATGATAGTCTACAGGATTTCAAGGTACAAATGCATATTTTGCATTGGATTAGACTAAAAACTGGTTTCGAATGGGGTTACAAATTATTAGATTACATCGTGTACAGAATTTGGTTTTTAATGTAATCCAGTAATGAAAAAAAAATTTTGTTAGAAAAGTAATCAATCTGATGGAAAATAATGCAATAGTTAACTTAAAAATTCATCCCCTATGCTGCAATAAGCTCATTTCTAAACATAAAGCAGGAAATATTTATACTTTTACTCACTAGAGATATAGAACATAATTTTCATAGAATGTAACTCAGATGTACTCTCTTAATTAATTTTTATTTTTTCATTTATAAATGAATTTAAAAATTAGTGCGTTACGTTAATTATACATGCTTGCAAGACAAAAAGAGAATTGTAGTATAGGAAAATTTAAGGTTTACATGTGTCAGAATATTTTTTTTTGTCTTCATGGAAATGGACTTCGATAATTTGCCAGACTCAGATTGCGGCTGTCTATCAATCCAGCGCCTCATTCTTTGCGCCATTACACCCGGAAGAAGCTGCCACATCAACGTTATTTTTTTGTTTTTCCACGTGCTATTAAGACCGGGCACATAATTGTTAAATCATCTCAGACTCTCGCATAACTTCATGATTTATCGCGAGAAGGCAAGCAAGCGACATGATTAACGAGGGGGCTCTATCGCAGGACAAATGAGCCTCGGCGCCAGAGAGAAGCATTCTCGCCAACCGCCCGTCGCGCTCTATCTCGAAGTCGAGCAGCACAAAAAACATGTCACGCGCAAGCTGATGATGAAGTAAGGGCTAGAAATAAAAGCGTTGTTCTCGAGCTCGAGGCTGCAGAGAGAAAGCGAAAGGGGAGAGTGAGACGAATGATTGTGACGGCTCTTAATACGAAATAATCGAGGATCGACGAATGAGAAAGAGCGATTCGGAAGTCGTAGCTACAGCTAGCAGCAGGTGATTTAGAGCTCACGCGATGGCTGATACAACACTATTAGTGACCGGCAGCTTGTAAATTGCGAACGGAAGCTCATTAAATTGTAAATTGAACCACTTACGAGTGCGTTTGTTCTTTTGTAATTGTAATTTTAATGCATCTCATCAATTGCATATTTTGATTTTTATGCATTCGCACATCTGAAATTAGAAAAAGTAAGCTTGGTTTTTGAAAGCTGTCCTTTTTGGGAGATCGAAAGCTCATAGGTTCTGTTTCGAATGCACTATAATTAATTAAATTAACGTCTGCATATGAATTCTGTGACTCATGAAATTCGAAGAGCTTCATTATCGATTTGGTATAATTGATACATTTATTCATCGAAATGTAAACTTTCTGTATATTGGATTAACTTTATTAACAGTCGTGCACATCATTTATACTTCTCGTTGCGCGGCATCACATTGCAGTCGTGTATCTGTACCGCAGAGCGGCGATCGTTTCTCACTCCGAAAAGAGCTGTCGAGCCGACGTTTTAATTCTCGTGAAAAATTGTTATCATGCAGGCGAGGAATTGATAACGGACGCTCCATAAAACCGAGATCCGTCTGCCAGAAGCCGTTAATTTACGGCCGCATTAATTCTCCACTTCTGCAGAAACGCGAATTTTTTGCGTATATATATACATCAGGGGTAAACCCGCGAAGCATCGAGTGTTCGGTTTCTTTTGTGCTCGGTCGAGCTCGTTTCGATTTCTACTTTCGGCCCAATACATCGCCGAGAGCAAGGTAATCGTGAATGAATGGAAAGCGATTTCGGTGAAAGGAAGAAGTGTTCTCTTTTTGACCGAGCGTGGTTCTTCTATACGTTCTCTATAATAACGAATGCGCGAGCTTCTCCATAGAGTTTGTTAAAATTCAATCAATACGATGTGTACGCTGCACTCGAGCCACATTTTCTCGTTCAATTACGCAAATTGACGTTATTCGAATACTTGATAAGTATCGCCCGAGATAATGAATTACAACGCGGTTGAGTGAGTCACGGCAATCAACGAGTATATACGTTTTAATTTTTAATTTTAGAAGACACATCACTTTCAGCTTATTTTCCGGAAGATGTATCAGAGCTATTTTCTAAAAATGCAGTTTAAAGTACAAATAAATTTACACTTAAAATTTGCGCAAATTCTTCTTTATCCGTGACAAACTTCAGTTTCTCTCTCCTGCATTGAAGTGCTGTACTTGGCCGAGAGTCTGCCGGAATATTTTAGAAAATTCATCTAAACTCCAATTGTCGACGCTGCGCGAAAAGTTTGAAAGAGAAGTTGTATCGTTACGCGTTCGCATACGATCCGTCGAACGGTATTCAATCTACTTTTCGATTCCCGTGGAAAATCGTGGAAATCCCGAGTGGCGCGCAGAAACAATTCGCGTCGACGTTCATCGTTTGGCACTCAGCCGGCAAAGCCGATAAATTCGAAAAGTTCTGGCTTCAAAGAGCGCCAGCAGAGCAGCATCAGAGCCGTCCTCTCCCGTACATATCGAGATGCCGGAAGAGAAAGAGACACGAGCGGCAAAGTATGGTCTGCAGGTGTGAGAACGCGAGCGAGGCATATCGACCACGCGGGCAGTGTCCAGCGCGCATGCTCTTCCTCTTCCTCTCTTGTGCAGTGCGAGTATAGTGTGTGTGTGCATGTGCAACTTTCAAACGCTGCACACACATGCACGTTGCGCGCGTATATATGCGTATGTGTGCGCGAGCAGTACAGTCTTTTCCTCTTTTCGGCGTTATTTTTACGACGCCGTCGCAGCTGTTGTATAGGTGCGTTTGTAGCCTCAGCCTTCGATAGCCCTTTCCAAGAGTAGGTATACACAGTAGTGGATTGTCGCTGTCCTTTGGCGCGGTTCGAATAGAATGGCTGCTGTTGTCATCGAGGCGGACGAAATGAAATATTGATTAATTGCGCGCTGCTGCTATTGCTGCTCTCAAGTGTGTGCGGTTACTTCCGGAGGGGAAGAGGGAGTGAGGGAGATGGAGATAGAGATAGAGATGTACGAGCTTGCAGCTTCGATAAACAAGCGAATGTTAATTGCGAAATAACAGACAGAGCTGCTTCTTGGAATGAAGACTATGGCTATATACGGAAAATGAGTTGCGGGCTTTGTTATTGGATCTGCCTCGTATAATTGCAGTGGCGTTGTATTTACAATCAATTAATTTTTAATCCTATGTATTTTCCGTGAATTCTTCCTCTTCAATGTCTAAGCTTATACGGAGAAAGAAATAACTGATGTGCATGCAAAATATTTGCGTAAAGAAAAGAGTTGCATAATTAGTGTATACGGGTTGGCTGTACACGGCCAAGGATTTGATTGGAGGCGGGTAAAAATAAAGTACGCAGACTCAAAAGAATGTTACTCTTATCTCGACATGTATTATCAAATAAGTTTCGACAACCAAAGTCCTTTATTGACAGATCACTTATAATAATGACATTATAATAATATCCAACGCAAACAACGGATGATGCAATTACGCACCTTATACATGTGTATATAACAATATTATATTCGAATCATAAACTCGAACGATATGGCGCGCGATTCATATGATACATGAAAAAACGAAAAATTCAATTCGCATTAGCTACGTGAGATGAACACACTCCCCTATAATAATAAGATATTCGCGTTAGAGTACGTATTATACGAGAGAAACCGATAAAGGTGCGCATCCAACGTGTAACTCGCGATCAACATCTCATAAATTCTACAAATTCATCAAACAGAACGACGCACACATTGGGACTCGCCTGTGTATATATAATGTATATGTCCGTATGTCTGTATCTGTGAATTTATTTTATATACGTATTGTAAAAAAGACCGTCCGAAAATCTCGTGCGATCCTTACTGCGCGATAACGATGATAATAATAAATAATAGCAATAATAACAATAATAATCATTATGTATAGAATATATATATATATATATGCAAATAATTTTCTATCTTTTACTCTCTTTCTTTCTAACAATGTCGCCAACCGAGTGCGTGACACGCAATGATAATGGCGGTGATAATGACGATGGCAATACAGTGTCGACCTCGATTCTCCTCTCGTTCGCGCTCGTCTTCGTGCATTTAAAACGAGTCACTATACATCCAGTGTACATACTTTCATTCTGATTCTCTCTCTCTCTCTCTCTCTCTCTCTCTTCTACTCATTACACCGCGTGCACTGTGCATATATATGTATATTCATGTACTTGATACAATACGCGCATTGGTAGGTTTATAATACGTTAATTATCGCTAGTGCATTTTCATATGCCGTCCTGCTACATAGTCGTTAATCGTCCCGGTGTAGTCGTGGTCGTCGTCTGGTCATCGATCTCCATTCATGCCCCCTCGACTACACGCTATACATACACATATATATACGAATATTGTTCCATATTTACATACCTAAGCGCGACAGGCTGTGTGTATGTATATATACTTATGCGCGTGTGTATACAGTGTGTATAAAGTGTTGTGTGTTTAAACGATAGCTCTTCCTCCTCAATTCGCACGGGCTCTGCGGTTCTTTTGGACGTTTCTCTTTTGCTCCGGGATTTTTATCGTAAACAAGCGATGTCTATAGAACTTGGTAGAATTAGAATTTATTTTTTTAACTTTGTCTTTAAAGGTTTCGCCCTTCCTTAATAATACAATTTATATTATGAATAATGCTTAGAACGCCTTTTATATATCTCCCTAGCTTAAAATTTTAAATATTTGCTCACTCTTTGTTTATAGCCGTAACCGTTTAATATCTACTGCGTTACGGATATTTTCACAACCGTCGAGTTTGCGCAACCATTTGAGTCTAAACGAAATTGTATACTGTATAATATCGTGTATGCGTATATAATATTGGAATGTACTGAGAAAATACGATCGAATATACTTCTATAGGGAAAAATTCAGTCTTCTATCGCGAGTACGAAAATTCATTATATACGTATAATACTTTTTTTAGAGAGCGAACGAGAGTATAATATAATGTGTAGTTGTACTGTAGGAAAAACTGCGGTAAAATGGAATGAAACTGCTTCCATCTGCAGCTCTATATTAACTAAATGGTTCGATCGTCTCCTGCCCGAACATCTGCTGAAACCCATTTTTTCTTTTGCACGAAACGGCAAATTGATTAAAAAAATTCATCATATTAGTCATCATTGATCGAATTTTCAGATTAAAGCCCGAGTTTATGCAAATTGAAACTTGAGAAAGATGAACCGTCCAATATTTCTTAATTCAGATTCTAATAACTCAGCAACGGTCGTCCTTTAAAAAGCTCTATCACTTATACATATTATGACACTAAATTGTACACACTGTCGAAAATTGTTGAAAAGAAAAAAAGCTCGCCGAATATTTGCAAGTATATATAAAACTCATATTTATGCGGAAACTACATAGTACGTACATCGGTCGCTGTGTGCAGAATATAAAAAGAAGTAAAAGTAAAGTCAAACCGCTTCAACTAACTGTGGATAAAGCCGTAAATACATAACTTTGAGCAAACCAATAGTTTGCTAATGCCGATCGAGCGGCGATGCGTTTATTGCTGTTGGCTTAGCACTAATTATACGAATCGCGCTTGGAAAGCAGAAGAGTCTATGTATCCGCCGCTGCTGCAGAGCGATTAGAGCGTGAATGCGTTTCTGTACATGTATGTGCTGTTATACGTTCGTCCTACTCATAGCCGTTTTCGCGATCGATCGATAGACCAGTTAGATCCTCATCAGCGCAGAGCCTATGCGTACTTGGGCAGTTGCAACCTTATACCGGAGGAAGAGCGAATATATATATATATATATACCTCTCTTTGTAAATGTTGTTTAAATGCAGAGCGCGTAATTCGTGAACGGCAGATGTATTGCTATATATATCTTGTAAATCACAACCAATAGAGTATTAGTTGAATAATTAAATGGACGCGCTCGGCGGCCCCGTTTATTCTAAACGCGTGTGTTTTTTGTTGGTCGGGTGTTTTATAATTTTTGTCACGCATCAACAGATGTTTTTTTTTTTTAATTTTCGACGGATGTCGGGTTTTTCTGGTCACTGCGTCGTTGCGCGGAAGATCATTGCAGCATATTTGCAAGTTTTCGATTGATAAGCTTCGACTGTACAATATCATAGTGCTAATGAATCTTGAATAAATATTCCATTATTCTATAAAGTGGTCTGTTACGTTTGAATAGAATACGTTTGAATTAATGGAAAATCAAATAAATATGCAAAATAAAAACGACTAGTTCATTAACAAAATTCTCCAATAAAGTCAGAGACCGCGCAGTCAGTTTAATCGCGATGCCGAATATTTTTCTGCGTAAATCTAGCCGAATAGTACAATCGAACTGAAAAACGAGTTTGAATCTCATCTAATTGCATTTGCAATTCATATCATTCTCTATTCTATCGAAATTCCTATCCTCTATTCGTCATAGGGGAAAAAGCAGACCGAATCTCCGTGGAATATCGTAATATATTTGGTTAACCAGAAAACAGACTCACCGTCAACCTAATGAATATGTTGTTTTTCTTTTCGTATATAATATACCCGACAAACGACACACGTATACCGTCACGTTCCCTCATGGGGCCAAGCGTCACGGTTTGCACACATACAATTATAGAGATTTGTGTTTTGCGTGTACTTGTATGTCATTATATATTCATTTATTTTTATTCAATCTCTCTCTCTCTCGTTCATCGCTCATTTGTTCATATCGTCTTAAAAAATTCGAAATATAATAATAAAGTTTGCTTCATTTTTACTTGGAGATTATTCCTTTTATGTACGCCGTACACATGCGTGTCAGAGGCTATCGCGATTTCGGGCCGACTCTTATGTATTGTATAGCTGTTATTTTGATAAAAGCGCTCTATTTTCTTCGTCAGACACGCGACTGAGCTGTTGTCTTATGCTACATGGCCTTAGAGCGATGAGCCTCCCGCACGTCTATCTATATAGGTGTGTATTTATATATATTATATGCATTTATTTATATATACTATGTATATATAGGTGTGTACGCGTACGTGACCTATATATTTATATAATACAGCGCAAGTCGAGTTTGTCCGATTACGATTAATCGTTATATGCGAGTAATGTACTGTAAAGAAAAAGTATAAGTATATGTATTTTACTCGCCCGAGGGATAAATGTATGTATATTTACGAAATGTTGTAGCAGTGGTGTAATTGCGCTTTTATTTTCGTTCTCTCTCTTTCTCCCTTTCGCGTCGCATAAAGCACATCTGTGACTTTCCACGGTGTCAAGTTGGAAATTCCATTAACTTTGGCGCACAACAATTACACTTTGTGTTTACGCTGTCGATTATTTTTCTTTCTTTTCTTTTGTAAATTACACATGCTCTTCTCGCCGTCTCTCGCTCGGTTTTCCATGTAATAAAATTTGTATGTACATTGCTGCCGTCCGACTTTATACTTTCCCGTTAAAACTTCGTTCCCGTTGCGATCTACTATATCGTTATTAGTTTTCTGTATAATATATATGCTTATATACATAAATGCTTCAGCGTTTACGCATAAATAGGAACAATATAAACAGGAATGTGTTATAAAATATGTTAATTCTCTTATTACTCGTTCCGTTGCAGCGCGGGGCGAGCCTGGGATTACTCGAAATTTCCAGTTACATATATATTTCTCGGAGCTAAATCAAACCGCAACGTATTTGCACACATATCTCGACGGAGCGCATAACAGCTTGTATAGACTTTCGTATATATGTATATATATTGTATACGTATATGATTCTCAACATTTTTCTTATATAAAATGTATGCCATTGTTATTTTTGATTTTGCGTTAGTTTTGTATAGATCTATAACTCAAAGCAGAGAAGCGAGCTTTGTGCTTTTGTTACGTGTAACTTTCACTATTATATATTTAATTCGTTCGTTTTTAATGTAAATCATTCAAAGCCTTGTTCTGTTGAGATCTAATGTATAATTTTAGATTGTTAAGGGGATCTTAAAGTCAATTAAAAAAAAATGCATAAATTAAAAAATCATAACTATGCCATATAGCTGCAATAGAAACTGCTAATTAAATAATAGAAAAACAAGGGTTGCTCTCAAACCAATTGGTTTTTTTGTTTTGGAATTTTTAATTGACTATGAAAGCCCCTACGAAATCCCGGAAATATCCGCAGCAGCTAGCTGATAACTTCGAATTTCTAAATTCCAAAATACGCGCAGTCGAGCGGGAAAATGACCGATGTCATTATCACAGGTCAATTCCGTGCGCTATCCAGAATGACGTTGTGTATATGTACAGAGCAAGGCCTCGGCACGGGGGTGCAATAATAATAACGCGATGAGCTCGCGAATAATCGCTATCGGACAAAACCTCGACCTGCACCGAACGACGCGCGCATTATCGTTCTTTCTCTTTATCATCTGTTATGTATATACGTATAGTTTACTCGCTTTTATACTACAGGTAAAAGATCTCATTCCCACCCCCCCCCCAACCCCCCTTTATACTCAACATGTACATCAATCTCACTCGCTCGCATACACGTAAATTCAATATTTATTCTTTTTCTCTTATGTATACCTCGTTAAATTTAATAATAATCATTATTTTGCTTATATTTTCTGCTTGGAAATCCGCTTGAATTGCGAACAGCTTTATATATTCGGCATTTTTAAAAATTCTCGTGGATCGACATCCGCGGCTATAATGCGCGTGTGTTCACAACCTTATCACAACCTTATTTAAAGAGCGCGCCCGCGTAGTTTTTTCGATTCCGCGCTATACACGTGTGTGTGTAATAAAAGCGGAGCTGCTGCGAGCCAAGTTCTTTCGGAGCTCTGTATATACTTACTGCAGCGCACACGACGCGTCGGATTTATAAATACCTGCGGATACACTGCGCGCACATATACACACATGCACCGACAAAACTGGCGAGTTTTATATACTATAGTATACGGACGCTTCGTGAAAGCTAGTTTAATCTCTGCTAAATCTCGGTTGCAGTAGCTTGAGACTAAAAATCTCGCGAGTTTCGCCGCGTGTCTGCGTGTATATGCTGTATGCGCGCGGGCGTACGCGAAAATCCATAAAATTTGTATACTCTGCAGCAGTTTTTTTGGGAATCCCAAAATTATGTTGTCACTTCCCGCGGGCCATAGTTATATTTTGTTTTGCGCAAAACATATATACGTCGTTGGAATGCAGAAAAAGTGCTCCCACGAAGTTGAAGTAGTGTCACCTATTATTTAAATTTGACATGCACTTTGTACAGAAATATAAAAAATCGATTTCGCTTCTCCGTTTCCGTAGGAACGCTTTTTGCCACGTTCTTCTGGGAGCCCGAGAATCAAATTAATTTTATGGATACTTCCGATTTGAATCTGCGCGTGCTTTTCGACTCGAAGAATCGTTGTCGCTGCGGTTTTCACACGTAACCGGGCGCGTAAAATTGCACGCGATCAATGCGCGTGCCCATTTTTTTTTGCCTCTTTAATATAATCAGCGATTATATGCTACTCACAACCGTTAAGTGACGTGTCCCGGCGAGACAGCGACGACTCCGTCCACTCGTACGTATATATATATATTTTATGCATTATTTTATATACGTCAATACGTCATCGTCGTCTCGCTGTATGTATAATATATATATATTTTTGTTTGTATTTATAATCTATAAGAATCATCATGTGTATAATTATATATATATATATAATCCAATTCGGTGACGCGTTATCCTTAATACGCAATTGGTCTCTCTGGTCGTCCTCCGCTCGTACAATTAGTATACGAGTGTGTTTTTCGTTCTTTAATTCACGGGTGTGCGGATTGTTGTACAAGTATGTTTTCTCCTCGATTACGGTAAGATTCGTAAATGACGCACGTATAGAGTGTGAACAATCGAATTACACTTGGCGGCCTAATGCTCGACGCATTAGGTAGAAGATAATATATTTTCGCAGTGTATTATCTACTGTGTCTGTGTGTGTCACGCTCGCGCCGGCAGCGTCGCCATAGTCGCCACTCGCCAGCTGCCCTATGATTAATTGGCCTCCTTCGGCCCTCCTCGGAGTCAACGGTCAACGCATTTCGCTCGGAATAGTAAGTAAGGAGACGATTGACGAAGAAGAAAGGATGAGTCGACCATAACCATAAGTCATGCGTACAATAAGCAGAGCGAAAGTGGAAAAAAAAAAAGAAAAAGAACACAATAGACAAAGCGCCAGCTCCAGAAGTCCAGAATCTATGCGTCCGGTATACTCGGCATATACGCGCTTCCCTCACGTCGTCGCGGCATCCTGGCGAGGGTCATAGACCGTAGCCCATATATATAGCTTTGCATTTATGTATAATATGTATAATTGTAGAACCGTGTCGGCGAGGACGAACCTAACCTCTTCAGCGGATGTGGAGGAGCCTGCGAAAGGCGCGCCGGTAGTCGAGGTTGAAGATGGTGTAGATGAGGGGATTGAGGGCGCTGTTGATGTAGCCGAGCCAGGTGATGAAGTAGACGAGCCGCTCGGAGGGACAGCAGCTCTCGCAGAACGGCAGGATCACGTACATGAGGAAGAAGGGGAGCCAGCAAACGACGAACACGCCCATTATGACGCCGAGAGTGCGGGCGGCGCGGCGCTCCTTCGACAGCGAGATGCGCTGCCGCTCCTCGATGAACTGGTACACGGTGGAAGTCGTCGCGGTCCCCGGGCCGCCCTGGCGCGCCTGCGGGCCCGCGTTCGTCGAGCCCGCGCCGCCGGAATTGCTGCCGGCGCCTGCGATCAGACGCACTGCGCGCGCGCGCCATATAAGTGCGTATAAATATACCAATAGTTGCGCAACTTTTGTTTATACTTATTTATCAACGCGAGTACTTGCACTTTGCTGAGAGACACGACCATTGACTTTTATTGAATGTCACTTTTTTTGCTTGCGTGTAGATCGCATTTTTTATTCCAACGCTCGTATGCACGAGGAGATTCGATTGAGCCATTTTCTTTTTTATTCAACTTACAGTCTACGTAAGCGATTACTTCTTTTATTTTTCAAGCCATTTCTGCGTGGAATAAAAAATGCGAATGAGAGAACGAAATTTTTCTCCCCCTTTCTCGACGTACATATTTTATGCACGGGCAGAGCGAAGCTTTTGTTAAAAAATTGCTCCCTATTTTCACGAAGTACACTTTTCTGCGACTCGTATTAACACTAATTTTCCACCTGTTTTAGCAAAATGTGCATTATTTAAAATACTAGCATTTTTCACGGTCCAATGGTCAGCTGCGCGGAGAAACATTAGTCAGAGCATACCTCGATTTTTTAAACGCTGCCAAGCATTTCGCACAGCTAATATGTGCCGTTATGCGAGGATAATGCTCGATCTGCATTGCCGAAAATTCGAGCCTACATTTTTATTTAACTGCCCGTTTAATGAGAGTGTATTTTGTGGATTACTTTGTTTTTTTCGTCGGTTTATACCTTTTTCAGAAGTTAAATAATACAATATTATAATTTATCGTTTAACCGACCCAAAGAATGCTACTTTTCAAATTTCTTTTTTTAATAATATCCAATTACTAGCTTCAACAGAGTAATTTCATGTTTCTATCATTGCAGGAGTTCCTGTCGTAGCCACTTTATTCTATCTCTCAGCAAACTACATCGACAACTAGAACTACGGACGAGGAAGACGTAGATTTGAGTAAACCTACCTGAGGCCTTGGGTGGCGTGGTGCCGAGCTGCGCCTCTGTGGGCTCGTCGTCGACGAGCGAGGGTTTAGCCTGCGACCTCGGCGTCGACTTCTCGTTGTGATTCGTCTCTGAACTGACGCTCTCCTCGTTGTCGTCCGTGTCCTTCCTCAGACCGGACGGCATTGGCCCGAGTCTACTCTGTTTGGCTCTCTCCCTCAAGCGACGCCTCGTCGCCAGGAAGATCTCTAGGTAAACGAGACTCATGATGAGCAGCGGCACGAAGAAGGAACCAAGCGCCGAATATACGACGTAACCCTTTCTCCTGGTCAACTGGCAGGGCGTGCCTGGCTCCAGCTCCTCGGGCCAGTCGTTCCAGCCTGCAAGCGGTGGCGAACTTATCGCCCCGGAGAGCACCCAGACACCGGCAATGGTACCGAGGACTCGTTTGAGCGTACGCTTCTGTGCGTAGTTGATCGGATCGGTGATGGCCCAGAATCTGTCGAGAGCGATAGCGCAGAGATTGAGTATGCTCGCGGTACAGCAAAGCACGTCGCAGGTCAGCCAAAGCTTGCACAGATGGATGCCGAAGATCCACTTGCCGAGTATGAGGTAGGCGACGTTGAAGGGCATGACGAGGATGGCCACAGCGAGATCGGCCACGGCCAGTGAGACGATGAAGAAATTCTGGACGATTCGCAGCGGACGATACGTGAAGACCGAGAGGATGACCAGGGCATTTCCCAGAATAGTCGAGATGATGAGGAAGCTGAGAATCAAGGTCGCCAGGGCGGCTTCCCAGAAGGGCAGCGTCGAGCCGGTGTCAACCTCGCCGGCACTGCAGCCCGGTTCTAGTTCGGATTTAAAATCCGAGAGCTGAACTGTAGCCGAAGATGCCGAGCCCACTGCTGCTGCTGCTGCTGATGCTGCTGCGGCTGCTGCTGATGCTGACATCGTACCGCCCGCGGCCGAGCCGCTCATGCTCATCCCGCCCGTCGCCAGTTCATCTGCAAACATTGAGAACATTGGTTTGGCGAGTAATGCTATAATTGTTTTGGCGAGTAATGCTATTCTCTCGCGTTTATAGTTATGAAAGAAAATTTTGATGTCTTAAAACTTTTCGGTGTTAGTTAACGAATCTCTGTACAGTTTGAAGAATATAGTGTAATTGGGTACGGCATGCGCTCGAGGGAGTTACAAAAGTTATACAAAATAATGCTAATGTCATTTATAAGTTCTGAGTACTTGGGAGGAGCGAAGTAACGGTGAAGCACGTTGTGCGGTCTGTTAGGATTTTAGTATTCATCTGTTCCTGTTACAAAAGGTAATTTGTAGAACTTCAAAGTCCATTTTTCAATTTCCCGAATGTGCGGGTAGGTGCGCTAGTTTATTTAGATTTAACCTTTTTTACAGAATATCAATGAATTGAATAAAACGTAGAATATATTTTCATTCGTTCGTATTGATTATTCCCGCATTAACGTACTTCTATTCATGCTCGATCAACTTGCTGCATATTTTTATAATTTTTATCGCAATCAAAAGTAAACTTCAAAATTTGCTTTTCATTCGAAATACATCAAACGATTCACTCTAGATAAAAAAAAAAGAAATACATAAAAATGTTAACGCGCGTTAAATGAAATTTGAAATTTTCACTCAACTTTTATCCTAACCAGCAGCTCATCGGACAAAAATAGTAATTGATCGGCACCTCGTGTGTAAGGCTATCTCGCAACTCAAGGGAGGCGTACCACTCGGGAAATATTAAGTGCAAGGCTTGCGTGTCTAGGTGTAAAAACTGAATAACGTATATAAGACAAACTGCTCCCTCGAGGCCATCATCGCGGAAAGAAAATCAGGAAGAAAGCCGCTGAAAGGAAAATGCTCGCGAGTTCACGACAAAAACAGAGCTTTTCGGCCGGAAAAGTATTTTGGATTCGCATTTAATTTGAAAAGCTCCTCCTCGACGTGGAACTCTGTCTATAGGTATGTACGTCTATATACATACATTACATATGCATATTTGCAGTAGTGCAACGCAGAAAGTGCATAGCGATATAAGAGAGCTTAGCCGGAGAAAGAGAGAGAGAGAGAGAGAGAGAGAGAGAGAGAGAGAGAGAGAGAGAGCGAGAGCGAGAGAAAAGTCTTCGCGAAGTCGGAAAGGCAAGAGTCTAGTCGACTCTGAATAATCGAAGGTTAAGATCGAGAGCTTCCGCCGGAAGTAGGTCTTGGGCACGACGAGTACGATGACGACGAGGGAGACTAAGCGGATCGAACGTGAAAGGCGACCCCGAGTGGATTCGACGATCGACTGCGCCTGCGAAAAACATGTTAGCACGTCAATGGATAATCGTCTCTTTGTGCGTGATGGTGACTATTTTTCTCCGTCGTTAATTTCGAGCTTGCAAAAGTTGCTTGCTCCTTTAAGGCCTTTACTTCGTGCATGAAAAAGAGCCGAGGAACAAATATGGGAACAGTTATGGAGCTGCAACGAAAAGCAATTCTTACGAAATACAATTCGTAAAAGCTCCTTTGTTCCACCAGTCGCATTGAGCTTTTCGCTGAATGCGAAAATACAGATTTTTTCGATATCAATAGGCAAATCAGAAGACAAAGAGTAATGAATATTTTTGACTTAAATGTCGGCTCGAAAAATCTTATTATTCCAGTATTATTTCCGCATAATGCATGCGCGAGCTCTGATTTCAAAGCTTTCATATACCTTCATATGCAAATGGATGCATAAAAAAAGCAAAAATGAGTGCAACATTATACATTACGGTTGTATCCATTTATATTCTCACTCGTTCGTTCTATCGCAGCATAATCTGTAGACAAACTCGGTTTTTTTTATTCGGAATACTCTTCTTTTCTCTTTGTTCTTTTGTCTGCTAAAGACGATTTAATAAAGTCATCGTAGTGACATGGCCAACACGGAAATGCCAGTGTACGTGACTTTGAAATTTTTCTTGCTACTACTGGTAATTAATCAAAATACTTAAGTGATACTCCTTTCGTTCCATTACTTGGTTTCGCCGATCGCGTGAGTGAGATAGAAAAGGTTCTGATTAAGTTCGTTTGTGTTACACGTTGACGCTGTTACGTATACACGTATTTCTGATGGTAACACGACTAGGTTTTGCGCTCGTCATGTTAATCTTCAATTTGCATGTTGAAGGGAAAATTAATGCCTTAAAAAATTTGCTCGTTGTTAAAATTAAACAGTCACTTTGCATTATAATTAAAAGCTTGCACAACTACGTACGTTTTTCGTTCCTGCTGAATTACAAAGTATAAAATTACATGGAAACATTTGAACTAATTTTTTCACAACATTTCATAGGTGATTTTTCTTGTTGTATTGGTTTTACAGAAAATTTGACATCGACTGTTTTAGTCATTTTTAGAATCTCTGTAAGCAAAATTGACATAGAGAAAGTTAACAAAAAATATCAATCACGCGATTGCGTAAATACAAGTTGAAATAAATTGCACTGAAAGGGACCTTCGATGTAAAGCAAATATTATACAAATTGACTGGGCTAGTAACAAGTTTTCGATATGAGCTATTTTTTCCGTTTCTCTTCAAACACCAAAAATTTTCTCTCGAATTTTCCTCTGTGACAATCTACATTTTAAATTGTAGTTTCACGCTTTTCCTTGCATTTTCATTATATAACTTATATCAGTTAAAACGGTTTTCCGGTGAACCTTGGAAACATGTGCATAGTTCATCTCAAGAATGAATTTTTTGTAATCATTAATTAAAATGCAAGAACATGAAAACAGCGTTAATTAAAATAAAAATCATTTAAATAGATCGGGTGGATAAAAGATTACGAGCATTTGAAAACATTTTTTTTTTAATTAATGCTCTTCTCTTTTACTTTTTTTTAAATTAAAAATAATTAAATTTCGTTGAGTTTAATTATATGAAGGAAGCTGTTAAAAATCGGTATTAAAAGTTAGGATTATAAAGTTAATTTTCAAAAAGGTAGAACACCTTCCGAGCCTTCTTTATTTTGTTCATTATTATGCTCTAAAATTTTCTGAAAGTCAAATAAACATAAAAAAGTGCTTTGCTACTATGCTTTTACTCTCTCAAATCTTTTAAACTTAATTATACAGATAAATTCAGGTATTTCGGCAGTAAGTAGATATTGTTAAAAATGGTGTAATTAAAAAAAAAAATTTGTTATCAGGATTGGATGCATTGGTCAGAAATTATAAAGTTCGAGAACACCACATAAATTTTCGAAAGGTCCTTTCAACGTATCCGTATCCTGTAAATTAGGCTTTTGATCATTTTAAAAAGGCGTTCGACATTTTAGCTCATAAATCATAAGAGCTTTTGAAAGTTTATTACTTTCGAATCTATTGGCGATATTTTTGAAATGAAACTGCACTTTTTACACACTTACTACGTATAAATCCTTCACTTAACTTGAAAGTTTATAATTTATGATAAAAAGCCGACTTTAAAAATATAGGGTTATAGGGTTATTTCTGCAGGAATAAGTTTATAAACTTTATTACAAGACAGTTTTAATTAATATGCGTATACTTGTAAAAGAAAATATTTTAAGTTGCAGAAATTCTTATGTGAAAATGTTATTTGAGTTTTACTCGTAAATTTATCGTACTACTGCTTGATGCTAATTTTCATTATGTTAATTTTGTGCACAAATTTTAAAAATTATTAAAACAACGTCCTGCGATCATTTGCATGGGAACAACATTTTTCTGTAGTGCTCCCATTGTGCCATAGAAAGAAAAAGAAAGATGTACCTATAAGAACGAAAAATCATGTAGCGCAAAATTTTCTTTCGAATTTAATCGATCGAGTAAATGGAAAATTCGTATCAGAGCATATACTGCTGTCAAGAATTTTAGGAATTCGGTTTTCAGGCACGCGATCTGACAACGGAATACTCGACGAAACGCGATATTTGAAACTGTGTGCGTATCACCTATCGATCACGAAACGAGAACGACTCATAACGTTTTGCCCGACGGTACATACAACGGCAGTAGTACGAGCATCGCATCGGCGCGACAATATCGCACCGACGAGGAAATAGAAATTAATTGAATGCTCTCTCGCGGATCGGGGGGAAATAATGAAACTTTATAATTCGATTCCCGCGCGGAAAAGCAATTAATAAGCGACGAGTGCGAGAGGGGAGAGTATTAGCGTTAAAGCGCGCAATAATATGTTACGTTCGCTTTTCCAGTTATTTTTACAAAAGCCCACTGGGATTGCTTGCTCCGACGCGCTTTGCCGTTGACTGCGAAAAAATGCTGTCCGAAAATTGCTCTTCGCAATACTTTTCTTGAGACACGGAATGGAAATAAATTATTTTATGAATCGTATTTATGCTAATTTTAATAAACAAAGTTACGATAGTATTGTACGTTTTTTTTGCTGGAGAAGTATTACGTTGGTGATATATTTAATCTGAGAAACCTTTGAATTTTACGAGTCGAAAGATTTATACACGCGGCTCTTGAAGAAAAAAGGAAGCGATATGAACGCACGCCTTTGTTATACTCATCATACGTTTATTCTTTTCCAAACTACTTTAGACGCTATAAAGCCTTTCTCTCAGCGCAGTTGTCGACTTTTTCATTTCGTTACCGTAACGATTTCTTCGGGTTTTGTTTCTTCCACTTTTTTTATCCCGCTGCGGAAATAAACAAGCAAAGTTTCGTCGCTCTACGAATCCTCGGTTCATCTCTTTGTATATACCAATGAAATATATGCGTACTTGTTCCGTTGCGAATTTACGAGTAGACGTATTACGATATATAGAGATAGAGAGAGAGAGAGAGAGAGAGAGAGAGACTCCTCCGTCGAAAAATCCTTTTGACGTCCCCTCGGAAACGAATTTTTTTTCCCGCGAGGCGGAAAAATTCCGTCGAAGCTTAATGGAAAGATTCGCCCTTCATAACTGGGTTAGATAGAAAGTCGAAGTGTACGTACACGTCGAGTTTTATTAATTGGGCGATATAGCGGAGGGAAGTTTTAAATCTCTTGGAGTGGATCGAAGAAACTCTCGGGAGAATCGCGCTTCGCCGGATACGCGAACCTGATCGCTCAGACTCGAAGGGGAGAACTATAATTATAAAAGTGTCATTCGCGCGAAAGTACACACCGAGTCGAGTTTATATAAATTAAACGCGAAGAACGCGAATGCACGAGATAATGTCGTCGGGGATGAAATCGGAGCTCGCGCATTGTTGCGCGAAAATTCGTGGAAAATGGGGTATAATAGTTGAACGCTTCTGCGTGTGCAGCACAAAAGATGAGCGTAGCAATTTTATCCGGCGACTTTGAGATAATTCTCGCGAAATAATGTCGCGGGGCAGAACTTTTGGCGGAGCTTGAAATGAGACGCATCTCTCGTGCAGGGGAGGAATTTTTCTGGATCGCCAGCCGGCGGCCAGCTGACCTGCAGTCAACAGCGTATCGCCTCGTTATCATTCGCCGCAGTAGCTTGTCGGCGCCGAGCGGAATCCAAAATCGAACCACGTCCCGCGTCGGGCTATTATAAATTCATCGCGCTGTCGGTTAGCCAGTTCAAATAAGAGTCCTACACGTATATTCCATTAGGAATGTCTTATTGAGCTGCGCTAATCAAACTTTCGAAATTCCCGCGTCTGTATATACGTGTATATACGCGCCCGCACGTGATACAACTTTGGGAGCACTTAATTGGCTGGAATTTCGCCTCGCGTCTTGTTCAACGCGGTACAAAGACGTTTTTCGAGGTGTCGCGCTTGGAGCCGAGCCAAAGACAAAGGAGCCGCCTCCGCGCGGCTGCAGTCTCGCAAGAGTTTTAATCGAGGCGCCTCTACGTGCTCGACATGTCCAATCCTACATGCTGACACGTATACACGCGAGAACACGTTTCATTCCACACTCGCGGCTGCTGAATATTTATATGGGAAATCCTACTTGTCTCCGCGCTGCTGCTGCTGCTCGACTTTGTTAAAATTAATGTACACGCAGCTATTGATTGAACAAAGCTGAAAGTCGAACGATATTTGTGCGGATGAACGTTTGGAGCGAACTGTTGAAAATGGCTTTTTTTGCCCGTGTCGCGAGAGCGCGTATATTGCGTTGCCGCTATTACACTCTACAAAGCAATATAATTAGCCGGAATTGTCCAGACTTATCCTGCGTTTCATTATTAAACGAGCGAGAGCTGCGAGTTTAGTTCTTGCGTTGAAACACTAATTTTCAAGAGCCTCTAAGCGAATGTAATCTCTTTTCCGGCCAAGCGTTTCTATATATGTGTGCGCGTGTATGTGTTATAAGTGCTGCAAAGCGAGATATGGAAGAGGTATTGCCGAGCGTCGTGGGCTAATCGTCCCCGATAACGTCGGAGGTATCAGACTTAGTTATTGTCTAAGAGAAGTGTTAATACTTTTGCTTCGGGTCAGCGATAGTGGCGTTCTCTTCTTCTTTTGCCGTAGGAAAAAAAAAAAAAACTAAAGTTCACTTGCAGCACAACTTGCATAATCAATTTCGCCTCGAAACTGCATCTCGAAAAGCGTGTATTACGAAACAATTCGGCGATGACTCGCACAAAGCGCAATTATCAGAATTTTTTCCGTACACACACACACAGTTCAATATCACTTTGGCGCGCGCGCAGTCTCGCATTAAAAGGCCAACGATTCGTTTTGATTTGCGCAAGTCATCGTCGAATCGTTTCGTAATCCGCATCGCGTATTTCGCCAGCGCTCCGAAGCAAAATTGCTTCCGTTTTAGCCCGTATACAGGTGCCGCGCACTGTATAAACTTGGTTTTAAAACAATTGTAGACCTCTGCTCGAAAAGTTTGTCTGCCTCATCGCGGAATAGCGCGTCAGTTTCGATTAACAGCGGATTTTCCTTTCAGAAGCCGCAGCAGCAGCAGCAGCAGCAGCTCGATCATTTGCGCTTCAAAAGATCATTTTCATGTCGAGGAAGAGCGGAGCGCAGGGAGTGTATATAAGGGAGCCAGCATAAATCGAAAGGATGAAAAATGACTTGGCCCGCATCTGCGGCGCACGGCGCAGGCGATGAAACAGCAGAACCCGCTCTCGAAATCCCTCCGACGAGTCCAGCCCGAAAAACGTCCTCGGCAGAGCATATAGGCGAACTCTCTGCGGCTGCAAATTAAGGGGAGCAGCGTATATAAGGCCAGACCGCGAGTGTCGAGTGTCGAGCTCCTTGGAGGGTGTTATTTATGCCGTTGACCGCGCGTAGTGGCACTGCAGCCGCGCGACGAAATCGAGTGAGCGCCTCCCGCCACAGAGACAAAGGCTAACCTCCGACTGGAGAATCTAATCGAATCCCTCTCGTGCATAACTAGATAACTCTCTCTCTCTCTCTCTCTCCGCTGCGCAAATTGCAGGTGAGGGAAATATGACGAGACTAAAGCTGGATATACGACGCGTCTCTCTGCAACCTGATCTATATCCTGCGCGATGCAATTGCGTGTCTGCGCGTGTGTGTGAGAGAGAGAGAGGTATAGCTGACTTAAATGAAGGCTTTGATGCTTTGTTAATGCGGTTAATTTCGAGGGTGAGCCGAACAATACGCTTCACTTGACTCTATACGTAAACGTGCAATATTTATGCTAAAGAGCTCGAGTACGTTGGCAAGCGCAGCTAATGCGTCGGACTCCCTTGCGGAGGAATCCGAGCGTGTACAATGCACGTTCGATCTATCACTTAATTAGTGCTGCTGCTACTGCTTCCACTCAAGCGACGAGACACTTTGTTTTCTCTCTTTTTTGCGAGCGAGGGCGACGGGGAGAGAGAGAGAGAGAGAGAGGGAGAGAGAGGGAGAGAGTAAAGCTTTTCTGTTTCCGCCTTTACGTCGGTAATCGAATTTCGCGCTTCGCCGTGTACGCGTTCTTCGATTCCGCTTATTTCGAGAAATTGGAGAAAAAATGCGTGGGCTCTGAGTGCAGGCTCTGCTGCAGAGGAAGGCTAATGAAATTGAAATGCAACGAGGGGATTGATTGCTGAAACGAATCGTTTCCGCCGGTACACAGAGATTGTAGAGCAAGCGAAATGTGGGGCACGGCAGCAGCTCAGATTTTTTGTTAACTTTTCATTTTGATTTAGTAGAATCGACGCGCACGCCGAGCTCTTTTTCATTTTTTTTCCCTCAGATTTAGTTTCGTGCTCAGATCTAGGCTCGCTAGTCTGCGTTGAAATTTCGAGAGATTTGTGTCGAGAGCACTTTTTTTACTCTTCGTTCAACACGCAAACTTTTGCAAATGATAGACATTTAAAAAGTAAATAAAAATTTTAAAAAATGCAGATACGATGTACGGAAAAAAGCTCGAGTAGTCCGAGAAGCAAGCAAAAAATTATCATAGCTTTCACCGCGTTTACCCAGCATTTGATGTATACGCGTTCGCTATTCTTAAGTAGAACAAGCTTCGCTGTGGTCAGACGCGCGGCTCTATTCCTCCTAATATCAATATTTCGGCACAACTGTGTCACATTCCCTTCCACCTATAATAGTCGAAGAATCTCACTTCGTCCTAAGAATCCCTTCTCCTCCTTCTCCTTTTCCACAGGCATGCAGCTGTTATGCCACGTTCTAGCTCGATATTTCGCGAAACTCTCTCCCACTACCCGCGGAATTTCGTCGGCTCGTGCTGCAAAATTTTACAACCAGGTCGACGCGGCTCGGCATATAGGTGTGTATGTTTCCCTCCACGCATTCATTCCGCGAGGGAAACGCTCGGCGAGCTTTCATTTGTTCTTCTGCATCAGTGCGATAAAAAGTACTCTCGTGTTTCTTGTTAATTACCGCAAGGATTAGTCTTCTTAGCGAGGAAAAAAAAGCAGTGCGTTGTTTATGGTACAATAAATGTTAATGGTGTAATGTATAACATCGGTCGTTAAAACATGGCTCGATATAAAGGTGCGATTTTTTATTTTTTTCCTCGCGCGTTTTTTTTTTTTTTTTTTTTGGTGGGCGAGAGGTAATCATCGCAAGTTGCGCTCATGAATTTGCATGAGCTGTTGCTTTAAAAGTCCGCGAATTTCGACGAGCTTCGGGATTATAAAGCGTGCTCATAAAACGGCCAATCTGCGCAATGAATCAAATCGGCAGCCGGCGCTCAATGTCATTAGAGCAGAGCTGCGAACTACGGACGCAATTTTCTCGGACGTCAAATATCAATTAAGCGTGTGTTTACTCGTTAGACGTACTGGGCAAGTTTTATTACGCATTGCGTTCGTGAGAGCGAAAGCGTAACGTCGCGTTAGGAGTGAGTTCAAATTTTGGTGAACTTTTTACGCATATTTGCGTGTGTATGTGAAAGGCAGGCCTTTATGCAAGGAAATACTGTTTAATGAAAGGTATTATTCAAATTGAAATGCCGTGTCGAATGGAGCGTCGATATTGTTTCTTCTGACTATATCTGGTATAACGATATATATACCTTTGAACGAGCTTAACCTTTATTATATAGTGGTATTATGTGGAACACAATATAAATCGTCGACAAAGTAGAAATTGGCATTAATTGGAAGTTTAAAGCGAGCTTCGTGGATTTGAAACTGAAGTAAGGTATAGCGGCGTGGTTGTTGCGCATTTGTATTTAATTAGCTTGAGGTCTACTGTACTTTCAGTAGTTATATAGTACACAATAATGCAAAGCAAATACTGTGGAATATGATTAAAAATCAAAATGTAATTTCATTTTTTTTTCTTCAGAGGAATTTCAACAGTTCAGTTATTAAAGCATAGTCGATATAATCTTAAACAAAAGTTCTTTGATAACTATATTTTATCAATATCCATAATTTTGTGCAATTCAGTAAAAACTAAAAAAATCAAGTGGAAAAGAATCATAGCATCCGGAATCTTCTCAATCAATCCGATTTCCTTTCCGAAAATCTCGGCAGCTCCCCTTTCATTGCTATCAAATAATAGTCATATCACAAGGTTACAGACTGGTGCGAGTGGCGCTGTTCCATTTTTTCGATAAACTATACCGAGCCCTACCCCCTCCACAGAATTGGAATATACATCACCTGCAAAAGGCCATAGAGCCATTCAAAGCCAAGCCTCTTTGACTGAAAGAGAAGGAGGAAGGGAAGGGAAGGGGAGAGGGAGGGAGGGAGGGAGAAAGGCACTAAGTAATTCTATACAGCCGCTTCGTTCCCAGATAAAGAGTCCAATCGCTCAGCGCCTGGGAGCGAGCTTCAAAGCGTCTCCTTCTAGCCCCAAGCGCAGAGCGAAATATTGAACCACAGATTTGCTAGGCGGCAGCTTTTACTCTCTCTCTCTCTCTCTCTCTCTCTCTCTCACTCTTTACGTATATACATGTGCACGGAATTGGAAAAGGATCGCGAAGAGAAAAATGAGATCAGCAGTAGTCGTATCAATTTTATTTCATCATATATTAGGATCACGCACGGGACGGGTGGTAGAAGCAAGAGGTTTCGATCGAGGGTAATCAGTTCTTTAGGACGTTAATATATCACGAGGTGGAAAGCGCGGTCCTCCGAGCATAGAGAATTCATCGGATGCGAGGCGCAGTTGCTGAATTTGAAAGCCAGAAACTGTCTTCGATGCGCGAATTGTCTCGGCCAGCTGTGTCTCCTATATATAAATGTCTATAGGTATACCGCGTGCAGCGGGGAAAAAGAGAGATAGAGCTCTGTACGCTAGATTTCACGACTCGTTGAGAGTAAGCGCTACGACGTTGGCTGTGTACACGAGCTTTTGTCGGGGCTGAATTTTTGCAGATATTTGTACGAGAGCTTGACAGTCTCATGAGAATTTTTCTCTTCGCGAAAGGGGAATCGCACTGGAGCGAGGGAGACGAGAGCTTTCTTGTTATCGCTATGACGCGCGTAATTTTTGGAAGGATTCCGACGTTGATTGTCGCAGCTTTTTAGTCGTAGCGCTGCCTTCTCATGCGAACGGATCTTTTTTCTACCTTTTAATGCTCGCCGTTTGCGACAGATTGGTTGGGAATTAAATTGTCCTGCGCGAGCGCGTTCTACATTTTTCTTTCGCGGCGCAAGCTCCTTCAAATGTGCATGCAGAATACTTTTTTATTTAATATATATACATGCGCTCTATGCAACATTGTTTTATTATGCGAAATAGCGCATTGCTGAGCAAAATTAATCAGTGGGTTTTTTTGTAAGGGGTTGGTAAACAAAAATAGAGCAAGAAAATCGACCGGTTAAGGTATTCCCCCCCCTCTCTCTCCTCCGGAACAATCGCTTATTTTCTCAATATATAACATCTTTCTACTTTATTGAATTTCAGAACTTCTAAAAAACCACGAATATATATAAGCAGTCTTCGGAATTTCCTATAATTTTCCAACGATTAAATCTGAACATGGCTATGATGAAACTGCCTCGAACGAACAAAGAATCCCTCAATCCATCGAGCTAAAAATCACGGAATTCAATTTCCTGAAGCAACAGGATGTCGTTCGTAAATAATTATGATTCAGTATAATACAAACATAACGTACATATCGAGAGAATCGGTCCCGATAAATCTTTCAAAAATTATAATTCATGAATTGTGCGGCTAATTAATATTCATCGGATCATCTCGAGGAACTGAAATTTATTAGTTTTATCCCGATACCAAACAATATTTCTCCAATTGTTACATCATTCGCCTCTCTTCGCGCAAATATATGTGTAAATATATATATCGTTCGGTACTTAATAATAATAATAATAATAACATTAATAGTAATAACAATAATGATGAGGTACGGCATACCATCATCGTTAAAACATGCAAACTCTAAGGAGTATAATGAAGAAGTATGTTATATAATGACAGCACTTGATGCGTAATTATCTATAAACAGCGCCCGACGGCGCTTAATTACATATAAGCGCGAACCTTCTCCTCTCACTTCCCCGGCAAAGCCTGGAGAAATCCAAAGATGCATCGTATAGCTTTGATAATGACTACGCGTATACATAAACTCGAGGGATAATTAATGGCGAGAGTTTGAAAAGAGAGGCTCGGGTGACACGACCTCTATACCTACACATAAACCGGGCTTCATGTGTACACCGCTCGACAGGGATGAAAATTTGAATTTCGCGCCATACGAGCCTAAACTATATCTGTATATAGTATGTTTAATGTTTATACGTGTGTGTATATAGTAATAGCTCTTTTGCTCTCCTATGTGTGTATACATAGTGTTTATGGTGCACGCACGCGAAAACGCGATAACGAATAAAGCCCTGCTCAGGGGAATCGCGAGTTGGTTCTCTCTTTCTCTGTCTGTGTGTATACATGCTCTACATGTATACATATACGTATAATACGTATCGCAGCGCGAGATTAAGCCCAGAGTAATAGCGTGGGAAACTCGAGTGCTGGATATTATTGAATTAAAGTTTAATATTAACTTGACGGCTCTCCCTTCCCCCCCCCCCTCTCTCTCTCTCTCTGCAATACAACACTCTGCGTGTCAATTTTCCTTATACAAATACGCATTTACGTGCGACGCGACGATCGATAATTTTTTTTTTCTTTTTTTTCAGGACACTGGAGTGTTTGCCGGAAAAACGGATGGCAGAGTCGATGGCAGCGGGCACTCTGCGAAAGTGCTTTGGTACAACGCAATTCGACAAGCTGTTCAACCGAGATACTTGGCAAGAATTAGCATATCAAAGGAGCTTCGATAATGCTTCAAGGTATGGAGCGCGCGAGCGAAGGCGCGAGTTGAATATTTTCAAATTTCCCGCCGAAACATAGGGGGGGGAAAAAAAAAGAAGACCCACAGTGCGGAACAAGTCCAAGTTCCTCTACTTACTTCTCGCGCGAGTTTAGAAAACTTGGCATCGGCAGCGGCGGCGGCGGCGGCGGCGGCGGCAGCAGCAGCAGCAACTCTCCTCGTACACATTACGATTGAAAATCGATATTCTCAAAGTCCATTACGGCTGAGGCTGAAGTAGAGTCCAAGTTCCGGTAAGCAGCCTCCTGATAGAGCAATTTAAAAGTTGAAGAAGAAAGAGCCCCCGCGCGACATTTGCGCAATCGCGCGGCAGCTCCAGCCATAATCGAGGGAGTTTGGCAAGCCGTAAACAGCCGCGGCGGGGGGGGGGGGAGGGGGCTGCTCTGCGCGTGCAGTGTATATATTATATACACGCGTGGAAAAAGTTGCGCGTGAATTGATCGATCTCTCCGTCTCCCGCCTGTACACGCATGTGGAGACGTACACGTCTTGGGGGAGGAGAACTCATCCGGTGCCAAAAGTTCGACCCACTTGAAGCTCTAGAATGTAATACACAGGGTGCGTGTGTGGGCGTGTACGCGCGCGTGCGAGTCGGGCGTATTATGCGCGAGTAGCGCGCGAGTGTGAATGAACTTGCGAGAGAGTTGAGAAAGGGCCGCCGCTGCTGGAGAGTGGAGGAAAGGATAAACAACGGAAGAATGAGGGAGGCCTGCAAATGAGAAAAGAGCTTGCGGGGATTAAAGTGCTCCCTACTCCCTCGCGCTCGTTCTCTCTGGACTTTTGGCCAAACTGGAACGAACAAATCATCAGCCCGGAAACAAGCGAGTCTGAAAGCTCCTTATATAAATGCTTTTTTAATGCCGGATCAATCTCTCGTGCGAGCAGAGGTCCACGCGAAAAAATTCTCGCACTGACTCCGAGCGTGCAGCTTCCGGACTGAGATACGCGACAAATCGCCGACTTTGTCGGTGTTAGTCGGTGGCAAGCTCTCGCCCCGCGTTCGATCGACAGTTCAATTATTAATCTGGTGCGCCATTGCAATTAGACGAGAAGTGCCGCGAGCGCGAGCTGCTTGAAAATAGCGAGAAGCAATTTGGCTCGAGGAATACATATACATGTATACGGACTCACGTACGCATCGTTAAGAATGCTCAATTCCACTATACGGAAGGAAAAGTTAGTCTCATTATTGTCAGGCACGCGCGTACGATGTACGTGCCAAAATTATATGTATATATATGAAAGTTATGGATGCTACGGAATACAGAGAGAACTCCCTGGCTCTTAAGCTCCGTGAAAGCCGCGTCAAAGTCCAAGTGGAAATCATGAATGACGGGGGATACAGCGGCTATAAAACTTTATAATTGATCCGAGAGCGAGTTGAGCCCTCGGCGAGATGAGTATATACGCGTCATGGAAAATTGTAGATCGAGAAGTCGAGACGAAGCGCTCCGCGTTGAGAGACCGCGCCGCGCATACGGTATATTTCAATAATTCGATCGGCGAATTCTATCCGCGAGTATATACAGCGCGTATATCGGGGGCTTTATATACACTTTCTCGCAGATGACAGCATTATGCGCTTGCGACGAAGATTTGCCGAGAGCGCGCGCCGCCGTATAATACATAAGACGATGGCAAAAGTCGCGAGAGCCGCGGTTGAAAAATTGAGCGGCTCATTCAGCCAACAAGATGTTTCCGCGAGTGTGTGCAGTGTGTACTTACTCGCGAGCTTGCGCGCGCGCGCGCGCACGGCGACGAAGACGCTGAAAAGAGCTGCGCTGCTAAAAAGCTCTCGTGAAAAATTGAACGATCCCTTGCGCGCAGCTATAACGCTTTCTCTCGCTCACTCTCTCTCTCTCTCTCTCTCCTTGAAAAAAATTAGCTTTAAAGCCCGCACGCGTGTACGTATGTATATATGTAGGGAGATACGCAACCGGAAATAGGCGATGAGGCGAATTTCAATTGGAAGGGAGCGTAGTGAGGGGGGGGGGGGGGGGTAGGGCTAATTATTACGTGTATATAATAGGGAAAGCTTGGAAGCGCGCGGCTTTGGATATATCGAATATTCGGAGGGATTTTCGAGGAGTCTCGGCGGGATATCGCAGTCCCTTGGGGGCTGTTTGAGAAAACAAGGAGGCGCCATTTGTTTGCGCGCGAATATATAGGAGGTAGAGGAGGTGGAGGAGGAGGTCTGTGTTATTCGAAAGTAGCTTACGACGGAAGAGCCTGGCGAAGGGGTGGCGACGGCTAGGGGGGGGAAGTCGGGAGGTGGGACAAGGGTAATATTTGAGTTTGCGGAAGCGATTCTTCGCCGTCGACAGTGCCGGGGGTAACATTAACTTTTGCCATATTTGATTTACGTATTTTAATATTTTCCCCGCGCGAGGCGCACGTATTTCGCTGTACACAGCTTTCTCGCGGCGAAGAAGTCAGGTGTCCCTTTGGAATTTCAAAATTCGCGCTGACCCAGAATCGCGGGGAAGAAAGAGAGAAAGAGAGAGAGAGAAACGCGCGCGCGCGCGCGCGAAGGAAAATACACGAGGAATTGGGTCAGTTTGAGGGATTCGGAGGCTGCGGCACGATCAAACGTGCGCGGCGCAAGAAGCGGTGCCGAGAGAGAGAGAGAGAGAGAAAGTCTCTGTCTCCCATACGTGATCGGTTATTTATAAAGCGATTCGCAATAATCAATAACCTATGCCTCGCTGTCGCTCTCGCTCTCTCTCTCTCTCTCTCTCTCTCTCTCTCTCTCTCTCTCGCTCTCTCGGCGGCTCGAAATTCACTTGGGAGAGAGAAAGAGAAAGCGACGCAGCCTCACCTCGCTCACTCTTTCCCGCCCCTCTCGCTCTTTACACAGCGGTAGTCTTGCTTTTTTTATCTACTCTGTATTCACACTATTTCTCCCTGGCGCTTAGGCGTGTCGGAGCCCGTATATAAATATGCATTTGCACGTAGGCTGAGGGAGAGATAGAGATAGAGAGAGAGAGAGAGAGAGAGAGAGAGAGAGAGAGAGAGAGAGAGAGAGAGAGAGAGAGAGAGAGAGAGAGAGATAGCTGAGAAGGAATAATTAATGTTTCAGGTGATTAGACGACGGCGGTTCCCATCTCGGATCAACAATGCGTACGGCGGAAGCAGTCTCTTGTGTCCCGGATCGAAATTCACGTGTCACTCACACAGCACTGACATATGCATTATCTCCGTAATCGACAATACAGTGGTCACCACAACTCGTCGCACCGAAATCGAGGGTATACGTATCGCTGTCCATTTAACGAGACGGCCCCGGGTGTGCGTGCGTGTAAACGGCGAGCGGCGCTTAAATTGACGATGGTGTCGAAGTTAATGACGACGATGACGATGATGTTGATAATGATGACTCGTACCTGGGCTCGGATGTGCTGCTGGGCTGCAGGGCGCGGCGGCAGCATGCTCCCGTCGTGGCGCCGTTCCTCGAGAGCACTGAGGAGCTGCTCTCTGCCGACAGCGCCGCAGCCGGACACCTCTGCTGACGAGTCGCAAGCTCTGCGCAGGCTCCGATATGATGCTGATGCTTCTGCTGCTGCTGCTGCTGCTGCTGCTGCTGCTGCTACTGCTGTACGGTATGTACGTATGTGTGGAACGTTTCTGTGTGTCTGTACGTAGGTGTGGGTGGGAGGCTGCGATAATCCAGCGATGCCCGATTTTGCAAAGGGGATGGGAGAGCACCTGTGGGATAGATTGCATTATCTCTCTTCGATGTGCGTCAAAGATGCCTTTGAAAATTTTGCACTTTTCCCGCAACTCTCCAGCTGACGTCTCGCAGAGGCCTTCTTTGACTCGGCGTGTTATTGTTAAAAAAGAAAAAAAAACTGTGCGTGTGTGCTTGTTGGGATTTCCGGCTGTACTGATAAGTTCGATTGATTGCAAATGGAACTGTGTGTTTCTTAAATTATTCACTTTTCAATGAAGGTTATGATTAATCCACGCCAATATTTACTTGAGGTATTCAATGAATAACACTGAACATAATTAAATTCGAAAGGTCTTAATTGATTAATTATTTAACCATTTGTAGCAATATCATAAGTAAATATTATCCGATTATCAGAATTTAATTAAAATCAGCGTTGTATATATATCTGAAATTTCATATTTATTCGTGAAACACTTATTTTACACGATGTTTGAATTGAATAGACTGAACGTCGTCTCGAAATCCAATACTCAATGTACTTAAACACACGCTTCGATGTCCGTTTTTTAAATCGTTACCTCTAAATTTCCGCTACTCCAGGAGACCCCATGGCTACCCAGAATCTTATACGAATATTGGTTATTCTCTCAAAATGAGAAATTGTATATCGCTTGAAAAAATTTCCGGCGTTTCTCGTGCAGGGATAAAGTTTTTTCGAGACCCGGCGTGGATGAGGATTCATGGAAAATGTATTAGAGCCCGCGGCATCGAAGCACTTTTAATACTTGGCCGTTCAGTATATCGAGAGGATGTAGATTCTGCGGGAACAGCAGTGGGGATGAGACTATATTTCAATAATCTTTTTTCCCCGCGACTATGCGCCGGCATCCAATTTTCGTTCCGGCCGAGCAGCGAAAACATCGATGTCAGCCGCAGTGATTGCTCTCCCTCTCCCCCCCCCCTCTCTCTCTATTTTTCTCTCTCTTTTTCTTTCTGCGCCTATATACGTATATACGAGAGGATATATATGACGAAATCTACAATTTATATTCCCTTTTCTGCCCCCAAAAGTGTAAAAAAAAAATCTCGGGCTACATCAACCGGGCAACGTTTTTCCTGTTCTTTGAGACGTACAGAACAAGAAAAAAAGGTGTACCCACTATAGCTATATATATGCCTCTCAAGTAGATCATTTTTTGAAAGCATATATATAGTTCACTATATAAAAAAAATTTAATTTAGGCATATTATAAAAAAAGTAGAGGAAAAGAGCTTTAGTTTGCGGTATTAAACGTTAAAATCGAGTAACTGAATCAAAAGTTACGAGGATTCGAAGAAAAAAAATGTAAAATCGAGGATTTTGGTACCAGCCTAAAGAGAGTTTGAAGCAAAATTCGTTTATTTAAAAAGTATGTGACTTTTGATTCGTCCATCCAATGTAGACAAGTTTGGGTTCAAATCACAGACCCTTTAGCGTACTTTAAGCCTATTTATATGCCCATTTAGCCTTACATTCGAAAAAATCCAGAATATTTTGCTACAAAATGCGTAATAATCTCTGCATAAAATCACAAAGATGGCCAAAAAAGACAGTGTCACAAGATTGATTTCGTGGGTACACTATTTTTTTCTTGTTCTGTACGTCTCAAAGAAGAGGAAAAACGTTGCCCGGTTGATGTAGCCCGAGATTTTTATTTTGGCTCTTTTGGGGGCAGAAAAGGGAATATAAATTGTAGATTTCGTCATATATACAGAGACACATGCGCAGACTATGTATTGTAGCGGGAAAATTCAATTTTCAGAGCTTCGTGCCCGTATATCAAGCAGAGAAAAATGAGGAGACTTGTTGCCGATCGGACACTCGGGATCTCCTAGACTTCGTCATCCTGAGTTATTAATTGCCTACTTCGGGGTAAAAAGTTTGAAAGTCCAAAGTGGAGGAACTGCTACCGCTGGCTTTTCGTCCACACTTTATGTACAAACACACACTTGACTTGGTGATTTACTACGGGTTCAACTTGGCCTGTACCGAGAACTTGCTTATGCTGACGTACAGCACTGATTCGCTTGAAAAATGACCGGGTCAGGCGGACCTTAAGGGATGACAACGAATTATCGATCGGTCGCGAGCGATGGTACGATTTTTTTTTCTTCCTTAAAATGACATTTCATATCTCAAGCACATGTATTACGATCTTGACATACTAAAGTGTTCTAGATTTTTATTCTCGTCTCTGCTCGGCATTGCCCAGCACTCCTGTAATCACTCGATTTCTTCATTTCAAGTCACTTGCCACGCTTCTTTCGACCAAATCAAATCCATACAGTTTCTCACCTGGTTCCACGCATAATACGAATTTCTTTTTAAATTTATAATTAGAATCGTAGCAAGTATAGAAAAGTCAATTCCTTTGCCCCCTCCGGCGATCGATAATTTTTCGTTATTCCAGCATTTCATTCGGATTAACTCCCTTAACCCGCCTGTCCAAACGCGCGCGCGCGCGCGCGCAGCGAATAAATATTTGAACTGGAATGAGTCGCGGAAAAATCAAGTGCGTTCGCACCTTAATCGTAATAATCGATTTTCTTCGCGCTCGCTCGCTTTCTCGATTAACTGTTTGCACGACGGGGCGTCCGGCGCGTCCGCGTTTGCGAGTGTGGCCTGAAATTTTTATTCCCCCGACGTCAGTTTCGCGCTGAATAGTTAATGCACGACTCGTTTCATTTCGTCTACACATCTGCACCGTGTGTATTCGGCGATAGTACTACTGAACTCCGTCCTCGCAACGCACTCACACGTACACACACACACACACACACATTCGAGTTATTTTCGCGTTATCGGGCGTTCGAATGCGATAATCAAAAAAATGCCTCTCTCCTCAGAGACGAGGAGACAAAAGAAAACGTACGTGGCTGACAATATACGCGTTGCACATAAAGCCTCAACGCGACGATAAGATAAACGCGAATCAAGAACGAACCAGTTCCTCTCCGACGACGCGGATCGTCGATCGGCATCGGTATTTGTACATCCCTGCGGACTTGCGGGCTTATCTCGTTAGCCGCAGCGTCAACCCCCTCGCGATGCCGGGGACGAGCTCGACGGAAGAAAGAGCCCCCGAACGCGCCACGTAGTCTTTTTCATTCACGACCGGCCGCCGCATAGAATTCCGCAGCGCCCCCGTACGTGAAAATCCGAAAAACAGGGGAAAAACGTATAAGCGTATATATATATATACTTATCGGCGCTCGCGCCTCGCATTCGCCGTTTCAAAGCGCGCCCCACATCCCCCTTTCCTTTTTTTCTTCTCGCACCTGTACGTATATACCTATGTCTTTATAGCGCTGTGTTCGCGTAGGTGAAAGCCGACTGCCGCACGCACGAATGCATTTTATTGACTGAGCAGCGTCAGCTCGCTTTTTTTTGGCGTCTAGTTATATACGTTTTTTCTCGCTCTTTTTTTGCTCCTCGTAATCAATGGATTGGACGCGTGGTCGGGAGAGAGAGCCTCGTTACGTCGCCTGTACATACGAGGGAGAAAAAGAGAAAATTGATAAGTGACGAGGATTTTTTTTCTTCTGCGCTATCGAGCAAGTCACTTGTCCGAGAGACGTATATATAGAGAGATACGGCGTTGGGTCCCGAGGTATACAGTAGAAGACGGGCTTTTTGCGTGTTTATGTTTTGAAACGTTTCGTAAGACTTTTGCCGGCGCTGATGCGCAGGTCATGCCTGACTTTTTTCAACGCCGTGGCTTGGGGCAATGCCACTCCGTGCTCTCAATCGGTTTTGGCTGGAAAACTAAAACGGGAGAACGAAATGATCGGCTAAAGACGATCTAATCTGTCAATTACGTGTTGGAGAGTCACATTGTTATACTAAAATAAAGTAGACGTTAAATTATTCTGCCCATTACTTTGAGTGAATCGTCAATTAAACAATTTCTGCCCGCGCAATTAAATATCCATTCGACAGAGACTATATGCCTCGTTTGTTTATCTGACTACATAATATACATAAGCTGGCGATCAACGACCTATTACACGTGGACTAATGAGCCAGTGCGCGTGATAATTAGTAAACGCTTAAAAACGTCCGGGCGGCTGACGATCGCCTCCTTATCTTGCGGCTGTTTATCTTCCTATATCTATTACTTAAAACGGAAAGAAAAGTCACTCTTACGGGATCGTAAGTGTTTATTATTGACAACGCATGGAAAAATAAATTCAACGCTTATTTAACGCATTCGATGCGGGAATAAAACAATAAAAATTAATATAATATTTGAATAATGTTGAGAAAGTATGTAAGTTATAATTACTTATTAAATTCTTTTGTTGATTCCGTGTCTGTGTAATAAATACTAAGAGGATTAGCGCAAGCTTATGTCACGTTAAAATGGGTTTTCTTTATTCGTAAGTATTATCGAAGGTAACATCTAGAAATGAAACGTCATCCTGCACAATGCAGCGTTACGTTAATAATAAATATATCAACGCGCATATAAAGTAAGCTTCATTTTAATCCGCTTTCCCAATGCGCTCGTCATATTTATGCTTTACATTTCATAAAGTTAATGTACTTATAGCTAGTGATTGAAATTGAAAATATATAATATTCGTTTTGTGTCATACAATTTTAGTAAAATAATTATATATAGAATTAATAAATTGTTTTTTTAATCAATGTCAATGCGATTTTAATGCTGAATTAATACGCGTTTGTTATTGACATGTGAATGATAATTCATACTCGTAGAGAAAATTTTTTTTGTATAGGAAGTTTGAGATCGTTCAGAATGATCGATCGTTGTAGCAAATTTTATTTAACGGCAGTGTTAATTTTTAATACAATGTTATTTATTCTTTATTTAACGCAGTCAATGACAAAATCAGCGTAAGTTACTATCTTAAGTTAATAATTATTATAGGGTAACTTTATTCTTAAAAAAAAAATTATAATTTCATAATGTATCATCACGCGTTGTCCCTTTAAAGCTACAGCTTTATTGGCAATTTGGCTTAGAAAAATCAGACTCCAAAATACAATATTAGTATGCAAATGTAAGCTAAATTTTTAGTAGCTATTGTATGCGCTATTATAAAGTTGAATATATAAAGGTGATTAATACTTACATGCATAAATTCGTTGCTCTCATTTTTCGTAACCATATATAACTACTGCAAGCTCGACCATTCATAAATGATAGATAATTACTGAAAAAAAAGCCTTTGCAAGAACTCTCAAATGGCATAACCTTTATGCTATAATTATGCAGAAAATGCACGAGATGCTCGCATTCATAATTATTGGACGGCTTTTCTGGATGGGTAATTTTAAATAATTATTTATGAATGATCGAGCTTATAAGCACCGGCATCTAGCTCGCTTTCTAGTGCATCAGACACGTGAAATAATAGCATATAATTTTTCTGAAGCTCGTAGGTGCAGCCGTAATTTTAAAAAAATGGGAGAAAGAGAGAGAGAGAGAAGGTATACGATATTCCTACGCGCACGAGTGCTCTGAAAATTCATATAAGTATATAGTGAAATGCAGGTTGCATGGATCTCCGTGTGAAGCGCGCACTGAAAAAAAAAACGAATATAAACGCGAGTGGCTGCACCGAATGAAAATCAAAGTGCAGAAATGAAAAGAAAAAAGCGATCTATCGCGTAGAGTTGGGAAAATCGAAATATCGTTGCATAGCCGCGTACACAAGGCGGGCAAACATTGACTGGTCTCTCGATCCCCGCACGCGCGTCATTTTCAGTCAAAACAGGCCTTACTCATCGCTATGTTGATACAGCAGCCGCAAAGAGAGAGAGAGAGAGAGAGAGAGTGTGTGTAGCGCGTGCGGATTATATTTTCGAGCTGTACACGGCGACGCCGCCATGCGATATTCGGCCTATACACACGATATCCGCGAGAACGAATTCGAATGAATGGATGAGCGCCGCAGCGCGGCTAAACAGATACGCGCGTGTACACGCGGATTTGCATGGGAATTACGAGCTGCGGAATTTTCGCTTTGATTATATCGGGCAGCACGTTTGTTTATCGGAGAGTTGGCATCTGTCAAAGTTATATACGCGCGCGACATCGCTATATATTTAACAATCATACCGAATCCGCATAAACAGTTGCCGTGTACGGCGCGGCAGAGAAGTAAACAGAAAATTCGACCTTTGTTTCCCTCATAGACACATATAGCAGAAGGCAATACTGATGTCTGCGGTCGATCGTAGCCGGAGTCAGGACGGCTCGATATCGCGTTAAATTCGTTGCTCCGCCGCGCCGTTAAACTAATTGCCGAGTATGAATTGTTGGCCGCGCGAAACTCGCGAGCGCGTGCACTGTTGGAAAATCACTGCGGTATAGCGCAGGCGCGCGTGTAACTCTCTTGGAAAATCCCGAAATCGTCTCAGACCCGCGCGTGCAAAGTCCAACTGCGGCCTGGAAGATAGAATAGATTGTGTAGGTATAGACAGAGAGCGAGAGAGTGCAGTAGCGTCGTGGCCGAGAGATAAGAGAGACTATAGCCATAGAATATGAATGGAGCCAATACCACCTCCCGCGAGGAAGGCTGCAGTGATTAGTGCGTGCCCCGCCGATGCAGAGAGCGAGAGAGCGAGCGAGCGAGCGAGAGAGCGATAGGGATCTCGAGCACGCGCCTACAATGTGTCTTTTGGCCCCCACTCAAGCGGAGAACAAGCGATTGATAAGCTCGGCTCGGCTTCCTTCTCCATCAGAAAGCGTACGAGTAGAGCACTGAGCTACAAGTCGTCGCGGACCCGACTCGCCCGCGGACATCGCCGCAGTCGCAACTCTAACCGGACTCCTCAGCCGCAACTGCAGCATCATGTACGCGTCGCTACTGCAGCTCAGATCGGCCAACTGCCTCGCCGGCCTCAGGAGGTACTCCTCCCTCCCGCTCTCCTTTCATCAGGCTGCGGTAAGACGCTCATTCTTTTCTCCTCTTTCGACGACCCCTCTGTACAGTCCACAGTATACGTACTCGCGCTTAACTTGTCACTTGGCTCGTCGCTGTGTATAACACTATATGCTCGATAGCTCATTCTATCGCCGCGCGAGGCGAACGAACTCTTTCGCCTCGAAAGGCCCTTTCCCGCACCGCGGCGCAATACCTGCGCAAAAGACACGATCCCTCCTTCTTCAATCCCATTTTCCACGGCAACGCGCTCTCCGCACCAAGTGTATTCTCGTTTCACCGGCTGTAAGTACTACTTCGAGGGGATTATTCCCTTTTTTTTTCATAGACGAATATTCATGTACGAGCGTGTCTGCAGACTGAAAAAAGCACACGCGACAGCTTTGTTTTTAGCTCTACAGCTGCTTTATCTAATCAGTCGTGAAATTGACAGGCGAGCGTATGTATATATACAATTGCCACGACCCAAATTTTATTTCGCGCGCGCGCGCGGATATAATAAGTATATAAACCGGCAGCCCGTTTGAAAATTCCCCGCCGCAGGTGCAGCTATATCTTGTAAACACTGCGATAATGTACATCGACGATTTATAGTGCAGTGCATAATCGCGCAAAAGTGCGTCTTTCTTTTCGCCTGAACTTGACTTTTCAATTATTATCTCGGCCTCTGTCTTGCGTTATTAATGAGAAATGCATCCGATACCTTCTCTCTCTCTCTCTCTCTCTCTCTCTCTCTCTCTCTCTCTTTCTCTCGCCACGAGACAAACAAGTGCAGCGCTTCACTCAATAATTCAATCTCTCAATTAGCTCGCAGAGCACTGCATCAGCGTTATATATATATATGCGTCTCTCTCGTGACTAAATCATCGCGAGCGGTATATACTTTCGGAATCAATCATCGGCGCAGATAAAGCCCGCAAAAAACGAGGAGACACGCAGCTTTCATCGAGCCTCCGTCACTTTATCTCGGAGTAAAGTACACCGCGATAACGCGCCACCTAAATCATCCCGTCCTCTCATCTCGCGGCAGTTTCACCGCTGCACACGCTATATGTATACGTATATATATTATACGCTGCGCGCGGTGTGCACACAAACACACGCACAGACGTCAGGTGCGAATAGCCCGGCTAATTGTTCTGCCGTCGATCGATCCTCCCTTAATGCAGTAGCGCTGGACGATGCGTTATCCAGTCGGCTGAGCGCGAGATGTGTGCGGCTCTCCGTTATCTCGACGGTCCACATGCATCTGCTTGATATACACGCGCACCTACGCGGGCAGAGCTCATCGTCGCGGTGGACATTTAGTTTGGCTAATTATGCGCGTTGGGCGCGACTTGTATATCGATAGTAGCTTTTGATAACAGCAATTCCAAATTTATTTTCATCCAAAGTATCGCAACCTGATTTTTCCCCGAACCAATGAAAATTCAACTCTCTAAATATTTCGGAGTAATTTTCCACTCGAATCGAGTGATTTTTCACTCTTCCTATCCAGACAAAACTGAGCCTATCGGAATAGAGTGATAAGTCACTTTTGAAAAGAGTGATTTATTCACTCTAATTGAGTGACGAATTTCACTCTCGAATATATGGTATTCAGGATCCCCCTGTGGAATTGCAAATGCAATAAAACATAAATTCTATTCAAAATTCAAACACTATAATTAAAAATACTACATTTTGGGTATTCGACGCTAATAAACATTTCCATTACACATCATGAACAAATCAGTTATAAAAATATTGTCATTGATAAGCTAACCTCTAACCTCAAAACTTTTCTATCACATTTTATAGCACAAAATCACACAAAAACCTGAATACTTCACTTGCATTGGACAGTACATTAATTAGAGACATTATATTCTTGATAATTTCCCGTGCGGCACAATAATTATTTAAACAAAGCCCAGATTCAGGCACATGCAGCTGGCAACGAGGTCCCGCACTTTACTAGAAAGCAACGCATCGTTAGTTTCACTCTTTTTCAAAGTAATTCGAACAAAGCCTATCACATTGAACTTTCGAGTGATTAAATCACTCGATCATAAGGTGTGACAGTAAATCACCCGAAAGGAGAAGGTTGATCACTCAAATTTGAGTCATTTACGAATCACTCCGAAAAAGTGTGACGAAAATCACTCCGAAATATCTAGAGAGAATGAGAAAACTGAAAATGTACGCGCGGCTACACGAGTAAACGAGAGAATGACGATTACATTCAGCCACGTCCGCTGTGCTTTGCAGAGCAACCGAGTGGACCTGCGCCGGGAGCTGCAGACAGGTGAGCGTCCGCGACGGGCCACCTTCACGGAGCGCAACCAGCTGAAGTACGCCCGCAGACTGGTGGTGAAGCTCGGCAGCGCGGTGATCACGAGGGAGGACGAGCACGGCCTGGCGCTCGGACGACTGGCCAGCATAGTCGAGCAGGTGGCCGAGTGCCACACCGAGGGCCGGGAATGCATTATGGTGACCAGCGGAGCCGTTGCCTTCGGAAAGCAGAAGCTCGCTCAGGAGCTGCTCATGTCCCTCTCGATGAGGGAGACCCTCAGTCCGGCCGACCACACGAGGGAACATGCCTGTGAGTCTCTACATACGTAAATTGCATACGGCTGTCTCATTAAAACACTTTTTTTCGCCTTCTTCTTCTTCTTCTTCTTCTTCTTCTTCTTGAGCGGAGAGCCGGATAGTCTTATCGGTTTCTCTCTGATTAAATAAGATTGCTTACGTGCGCGACTTAATAGACTTTGTTCGCTCGAGATAGTTGATGATTTTTCAGGAATGCCTTGGTTACGTATAGACGCAGATAGAGCCGAGCTAACGATTTCCCAAGGTCTCGCGCCGAGACTGGCCTCCGATACATTTTTCTCCCCGACGATCTTTCCAATCGGAGCTTATCGAGTCTTGGCTTTTCCGTTTTTTTTTTCAAATCTTTCTCTCGAGCCGCGCGCGCGCAACTGACAAACGCACAAAGAACGAAAACACAATCGAACGCTTATATAGACATCAGCTGTTGAACTCGCGCGCCGCGAGTGACGCGGAAGGTATATGCCTTATATATATATACGCTGAGCCACTCTGGAAAAGAAATTATTCATCATCCTGTGCGACCAACTGTATAATACTGATCTCCCCCGCGAATTTCGTAATTTTACTCTGTTTGATTTCTGCATAGAATGATGCCATCCCAAATCGATCTCCAGTGTGCAAGAGCATTTCTAGAGCTTAATTCAAATTGCATTTTCCAAAACTGCCGAAATTTAATTAGCGCACACTCACCGCAATTAATGACCCGCAGCGTTACTGCAGTTTGCCGCGGCTCTTTACTCGCTCGTGTACGCGCGCGTTATGTATATTAGTCATAGTTTATTCGAATAAACACACTCGTCCGTACGCTCAGCTCCGGTGTTAAATCCTTGTTTTGAAAGCCGCTGTGTACTTAGTCCCGCGGTGCAAGCTTCGAAGATCGATCGCAAAACTTTTCTCCTACACGAGGAAATCTGTGTAAAATAGCTTCGCGTTTGGGGGGGTCGAAAGATGAAAAGAAAAAAAATCGAAATGGCTTTCATGCTCTCGTCATTCATGAGAAATTGTGTGACACTAATTTCGTTGCATTTGATTAATGGACGAATAACGAAGTCAAAAAGTATACATTTTTCAAAGGCGCGTACTAAACGTCTAATAGCTGCGCGCATTAATTTATTCAGTACGAAATAAAACAGATTAATGATACTTGACGCGAATAAAAATAAATAAATAAATTAACTTTTTAATTAAAAATAAAAAGATTGATATACAAATGGGCACTTTGATCGAAAGTTGCGAGCATTTGAAGAAAGAGTGATTTCATAAAAGTTCCTCCTCTCGTTAAAACACAGAGCTCTTATAACGTTTGACTCAAAAGTTTGCAACGATCATTTTTTAAATCGAAGCTTTTTGTACAATTGTCAAACAAAAGTTTGGAAAGAGTTTAAAAGAATGGTATAATACATTTTCTTTATAGAACGCAAAATTAGCGAACAATCTCATTTTAAACGAGTTCGAATAGTGTACGCGTATCCTTTAGTCGCACTTTATTAATCTAAAATTCATTCGAGATGAACTTTTCGTTATAAGTATAACAGAAAGCTTTTAAAAAGGAACACGCGATTCGCCGAAAAATTTTGCCAAAAAGCACGCTCGATTTTCCTCTCCTACGCTATAGAGCATAACAGACGAGCGCAGTGACCAACCAGCTGATGCGCAAGGGGTTTAAAGCGCAGAGAGTATCTAGACAGCCCCTCGGAAGCCGGAAATTCATCAGAGCAGAGCGCATTTGCAGCCTAAAAATCCCGCGGCGAAACGAGCTATGCTCCTCTCCGCTCCCCACGGCTTAATCCTCTTATCAAGATGCTAAACTTGCCCTCCGTCCTCCAACCTTACACGTATACGCGCAATACACGCGCACAGCAGCACAGTGTATAGACACTCGCGCTTTCCTAATCAGCCGAAATCTATCCGCCGTGCATAAGCGCGGCAGAGGAGATTTCGCCGGATGAGCCTCGCCGCGCGTCGCGGAAACGGGAGGAGTCTATTTCTCGATATCCATTTGCGTTGTATATTCGCTATGGAATACGACCGCACGTATTACGTAGACACACACACACAGTCGCTGGATAATCGTCTGCTGTAAAGCTCTGTCGATGTAGTCTTGCGCATCTCCTATAGCAGTGTTTGCTCGACGTATAGTCGCATAGTCGTTATACGCGTATACTCGGATCGTTCCTCCACGGATATACGGTTGCGCGAGAAAATCTTTGGCCCGCGCGGCGGTCGGGAGAAAGTTTCTTGAAAAGACTGCGCGTGTGTATGGTATAACGGGCTCTTTTCGCGTATGTGCGCACCGAGTAGACCTTCGACGGCTCCTCCGCGACAATCGATATACGTGTGCGGCAACGACTCTTATCTCTATCTCTCGCCTCGAGATTACGCGCGCGGCGGGTCTCGAGGTATACAGAGACGCTCGGCTCTCCGTAAACGACCCAGTTTCCCCGCGATTCTCACCTTTTTTCTTCCTCTTCTCCGTCCCCTCGATTCCTGGCGCGCGCTTCGTCGCGTTCGCGCTCGATTATATTGTACGTAGCCCGGCTTCGATAATGGAGAGGCGAATGCGTTTGAGGGGCTTGTTCCGAAATTTCGGGGTATATAGACAGTATATGTGCAACGAGCAGCGCGCGAGGGGGGAAAAAATGGGAGGGAGAGGCCGCGCCCGTGAGAGCAAAGATATAATTTACGAGGAGAGTCGCATGCGCTGCGGTGCCTCGAGTGAATGATGATTCGGAGGGGAATTTGAGAATAATTTTTTTAACAAGGGCTTGGGGGGAGGGACGTAACACACTTTGCGGTACACCTGATGCACACGTGTCGCACTCGCTCTATAATTCTAATACGCGACGAGTTTCGTGCCGCGGCATATAAATGACTACAGTTGCGTCACTCTATCGGTAAATCATGTCTATATCAGGCGCAGTGTAGTCTAATTATTTCCAGCACTCAATCTCGTTTCCTCGTTCATTTGTCTTTCTCTCCTCTCTCTCTCTCTCTCTCTCGCTCGCTCGCGAAATGAGAAGCTATATTTAGATAGGGCTGCAGTTGCGAGAAATATTCTTATCGGCGCGAGGTAGTTCATTGTTATTCAGGCCTATACTTTAGTTAGAACTTGCGCGGTGGGAGTCTCAAAGTCGATTAAAAATTCAAATTTACCGGCATCGCATATGAATCTCCGTAATGATGCTTCTTACGGGCGTTATAGAATATATACAAAGTTGAAAGCTCGAGCGCGTGTTTGGAGCGGGAAATTCGATTGTCTGCAGCTGCGATGCAATGTTTTTGAGCGCATGCCTTTGAAAATGTTGACAGCGACAATGCTGGAGCCGAGGGCAGCGGCGGCAGTCGGCCAGTCCGGATTGATGTCTCTGTACGACGCGATGTTCGCCCAGTACGGGGTGAAGCTCGCCCAGGTGCTCGTGACCAAGCCCGACTTCCTGAACGAGGAGACCCGCAAGAACCTCTTCAGCACGCTCAGCGAGCTCATCAGCCTGAACGTCGTTCCGATAATCAATACTAACGACGCCGTCTCGCCGCCGCCCCAGGCCGACGAGGAAGTCGCCGGCGGCGGGGGCCGGCGCGGCATCTCCATCAAGGACAACGACTCTCTCGCCGCCATGCTCGCGGCGGAGGTTCAAGCCGACCTGTTGATCCTCATGAGCGACGTCGACGGCATTTACAATCTGCCGCCCTGGCAGGACGGCGCGAGAATGCTCCACACTTTCAGCTCGGATCAGAGGGGATCGATCAAGTTCGGCGAGAAGAGCAAGGTCGGCACTGGCGGCATGGACTCCAAGGTCAACGCCGCCCTCTGGGCCTTGGACAGGGGCGTCAGCGTCGTCATATGCAACGGGATGCAGGAGAAGGCCATCAAGAGCATCATGGGCGGAAGGAAGATCGGAACGTTCTTCACTGAGACGACGAGTAGCTCGGCGCCCACTGAGATCATCGCTGAAAATGGTCAGTAAATGCAATTCTCCCCTTATTGCTTGCTCCCCATTCAATGATAAAGACACGCACTTTCAAACAGCGTTTCCAATACGCTTTGTTTTGAGCATTATTCAAAGCGACTCTGGCATACAGGCGCTCTCGGCGTTTCCAAGATTGTAGCCGCAGTTTCGAGTTAAAACAGCGTAATTAATAGTGAACAACACGCTCTGGAAGTAGCGAGCGCAAACTTTTAATTCCGCATTCGTTCTCCTCGAGCGAGGAGCGAGCCAAGGATACCGAATGAATGACTCGAGACTGGAACTTGAGACGTGGCAATTGCTTGGAAATAGCCGACGACGGAGTCTTAACTGTGCGCGTGCACAAGTTTTAATTGCGAAGTTGAACGCCTTCTCGAAATGTGAATTACAGCCCGCATCGGTGGCCGAGTGCTCCAGTCGCTGCTGCCCGAGGAGAGAGCCAGCTGCATCAATACACTGGCCGGACTCCTGGAGTCGCGTCAGAACGACATCCTCGACGCCAACGGCAAGGATCTCGAGGACGCGCGAAAGACCGGCTTGGCCAAGCCGCTGCTCTCCAGATTGTCCTTGACACCTTCGAAACTCAAGTCCTTGAGGGACGGGCTCAGGCAAATTGCCGACTCCTCGCTTACCAATGTGGGCAGGGTGGTCAGGAGGACGCAGTTGGCCGACGGTCTCGAATTGAAGCAGGTCACTGTACCCATCGGAGTCTTGCTGGTCATCTTCGAGTCGAGGCCCGACAGTTTGCCACAGGTCAATATACACGTGAAAGTTGAAAAAAAAACGCTCGCTTACGCGCGGCGATTAGCAAACATTTCAGTTTCCTTCACTTTTTCTTCCCAACACTTTTTTCGAAAGCAAGTTCAAACGAAGCATTGCCTATTGCAAACTTTTTCGATCGCTTACAAGCGATCAATATCAGTTGCGAAACCTCGTTTTGTAACTGTGAATAACCGAAGGAAACTTTTGTCTATCTGGAGTAACGTCCTAAACGAAGATAAGCGTTTTTACCACTGCAGGGTTGGCAATTGTAAAATCATGTTGAAAGACAAAACAAAATTCTGTAACAGGTCGCAGCTCTGGCAATGTCCTCGGCGAACGGTCTCCTCCTGAAGGGTGGCAAGGAAGCCATGCACAGCAACCGCTTCCTCATGGAACTGGTGAAGGAATCCCTGAGCTCGGTTGGAGCAGCGAACGCGATTTCGCTGGTATCGACCCGCGAGGAGATCGGCGACCTCCTCTCCATGGAGAAGCATATCGACCTGATCATCCCGCGAGGTAGCTCGGAACTCGTCCGCAGCATTCAATCCCAGTCGAAGCACATCCCGGTGCTCGGTCACGCGGAGGGCATCTGTCACGTCTACGTGGACAAGGACGCTGACCGCGAGAAGGCCCTGAGGATCATCCGCGACTCCAAGTGCGACTACCCAGCCGCCTGCAACGCCATGGAGACGCTCTTAATTCACGAGAGCCAAATGTCAGACAATTTCTTCACGGACGTCTGCAGTCTGCTGCAGAAGGAGGGGGTGAGTGCAACTCGCTTTGTGCAATTGCGCGCAGGGTCGAAGTTCGCGGTTGTTGTGCTGCACTTTTGTTATGCGATATCTCGGTGAATTCGCGATTCAGATAAGACGCGCCGTTACAGTCTCGCTCGTTGTACTGCAGACTGCAGGCTTATCGGCCGCAGCAGCGGTGCGTATACACGTTGTACGAGGAAAAAAAAAATGATAAGCCTGCAGTTGGATTATTAGACTCCATGCGAATAAATGAGCGTCGGTGAGTCATTGGAGAAGGGGACGCGATAGCCGCGTAACGGATAATTGCCTTTCCAAGTTTTTCCGTATAATCTTCTTTTATCTCGGTCTTCCTAATCCCGAGCTTTAGTAGCTTCATTCATAGAGCCAGTTTTCCCCGGCTCGGGGACTGCGGATTTAACGAGGAGGAGATAATAGTGTATACTAGTCGAAAAACAGGATTATCATTTGTCTATATGCGTTAACGTTCATTAGGTGAAAATCAATGCCGGGCCTAAGCTGCGGAAACTACTGACGTTCGGGCCGCCTCTGGCGAACAGCATGAAGGTCGAGTACGGCTCGCTGGAGTGCACGATCGAGGTGGTCTCGAGCCTCGAAGATGCGGTGAATCACATCCACAAGTACGGAAGCAGCCACACCGACGTCATTGTCACGGAGGACCAGAGAAGCGCGAATTACTTCCAGCGCGAGGTCGACAGCGCCTGCGTCTTCCACAATGCCAGCTCTCGATTCGCCGACGGCTACAGATTCGGCCTTGGCGCCGAGGTGAGTCTCTCTTTCTTCCTCCCCTCCGCCCTCTTTTTTTATTCTCCGCTGCTTATGCACACACACACACACTCTCTCTCTCTCTATCTGCTATCTGTCTGCGCTAGGCGTGTATTTTCCGAGGCGATAATAGGCTGGAAGAAAGTTTCCGCGGGGCACACGACGCGTCCGTAATCGATACGTATTCGGTGACTATGACAACAAAAGATTGTCTCGGCGCGTATATCTTCTTCGCTTGTTTGAGATTTTTTTTTCACTGCCAGGGGATTCGCGAAATAAATTGGAGAAAAAGTCCGATTCTAAATTTTACCGCGCTGATGGAAATGGAAAAAGCATGTTGGTGCAGAGAACACTGCGAATGGAACGTACATTACATCGATTTGCTTTTTTTTTTCATGCATTTCTCTGCATCTCTCTGTTTCGAGCGCAGCACGGAAATGCATAAAAATATATTGAAGCGTTGGTGCGTGAATTTTTATCGCACACTCGTTCGTTTCTAGACTTTCGTGACATCTTGTCGTGACAAAGAGCAGAAACGAAAAGAATACGTTTTCATCGTCAGATTTATACATTTATAATCGGATATTGAGCAGTACCCGCAAGAATCAAACAACACTCGGCTCTACTATCTCATCAAACGTATTTAAATGCTCCACTATAGACACTGATAATCCGCGAGAATCTCGCACGCGTACCGCCTGTGATCGCGGAATGTTATCTAATTGAGTCCCCGCGATTAATCGGTATACACAAGCCGTATATGCGCAGTCATTCCTTTTCGCGCAAGGAAAAGCTCGTTAAAATTAATTAACGATTTTCTTCTCCAACAGGTCGGCATCTCGACAGCGCGAATCCACGCGCGAGGCCCCGTTGGAGTGGACGGCCTTCTGACGACCAAATGGGTGCTGAACGGCGACGGGCACGCGGCTGCGGACTTCGCCGAAGGCGGCTCGCGGACCTTCACACACCAAAACCTGCCCATCGGCGATAGCGCGTGATATCGGATCTCGCGCTTGCCTTTAGGAAACGTTCTCTTTATTTTAATAATGACGATTATCGCGCTATTTATTCGACACAGTGGCTCCGCCGACGAGGAGCTCTCACTGGGACCAGGAGTTTAATCCACCTCGAGATTTAGATGTATAATAATTTGTGTTTCATTTTCTCTGCGTTCTTTTTTTTTTTAAATGCTACTGTACATTAAGAGCGGAAATTCGTGAGATTAGTGATTTTTAAAACGATTTTGCCACTATCGATTGTTTTACTATTAAGGTGTGTATATAATACTCTCTTTCTATGTTTTATATAGTATTAATTAAATGAAGTTCTTTTATTTATAAATCTCTCGTGAGCTTTTTCGTTCTATCCACGTACATCGGTTGCGAATCACTCCCAAGATCCCAATTCAGGAAACTGGCGGGCATACTCTCAAGGATTTTGTAACGTTAGCGTGCAATCACGCGGGTCACGTAAACATGCAGCGCTGTATACGTATATACACTTATTATCGCTAGCCGCTCGTCAAAAATTTTTCACGTCGAATTTGACGGCTGAGGTACATGTGCGCTCGTCATGTTCAAGGCCTCATAGTCGCGCATGTGCAATATATCTTTATCTCGGATCGGTTGCAGTGCAAAATATTTTTATCGAGCGCACAGAGCCTCTCTCGTTACACAATAATCCATCGAGCAATGCATCGCACTCCGAAGAAGACAAGAGATAATGTTGGCAGTGACGAAATGTAATCGCTATCTCGACATTTCTGCAGAAGGCCGACGGAAAAATCAGGGGGTACTTTGGACGTCTGTTTGTCATCGATATACAACAGAGCAGAGAAGACGAGATGAGCAAGAGAGAAAAAAGTGAATCGACGATGACCCAGATAAGGTCTCCCGGCTATCGGCGGAAATCAGTATTTCTCATTGTTGAAAGCGCGATAGATCCTTTGCCAGTTGATCAGCGAATCGTCAATTAATCTGCGGACGAGCTGAGAACTGGGTCAGGTTCGTGCAAATACATCTGCATTCACTTCGTGTACATGTACGGCCATCTAAAAAGGATCTACTTGTTCGATCGGACATCTCTGCTTTTTTTTCCGTCAATTTCGTCGGGCACAGACCTCGATTATTTCGACTGTATACGTGTGCATCAGGAATTGCGGTGGAGTCGGTCGGTCTACCGCTGCGGTTCCGGGGGTTGAAAAAAAGGGCAAGAGAGAGAACGGGCTTCGAAGGAAGCGGGGATTTATTTCCCAACTTTTTATCTGTTTGCTTTATTTTCACGCGCACTGCGCCGATAAATCGTTTCCAGATTTTTTCTTCCGCCGTGATTGCCGTTTTGCAGATTTATGCCCGGCCTTGTTCAAAGTCTGCTCCGGCAATTCGATTACCTGGCTTCTGACGCAATCAAGACGTTTATCACTAAGAATCTAAGGATTTGTATATCTAGTTTCTTTTATTGGCGATACCGCTGAGAGTAGAAACGTTTGCATTAACTGCTTTTCTTCAAGAAGAACCTTCTTTTGTTTTTCATTGGCATGTATAAATGAAATATATGCATACAAATTTTCATAATTACTCCATGTTTCTCAGACGTCATTCAAAGAGTAAAATTAGTTTGCACGATTACTAAACAGTTTTATAAGCATAAAAATTTCATGCGAGATAATCATCGCGGTTAGAATTTTTCATTTGGAATTGGATGATTAATCGAAGACAAATATTTTAAAACACATCAGGCAATTAAATTGGTTAAAAATTGTCGGGTCTATATTTACGACTATTTTATTCTTACTTGATAACTACTGCACTATTGGAGTGGTATTTAAAAATTGAAACTGAAAAATGTGTAAAAGGCAGAATTTTGAGAAGGGGGGGGGGGGAGCGGTAGAAGAGGTGAAAAGTGTTTCGCTCGCCAGCTTAAAAGCTCATCGCGGAGCAGGCTTAACTCGGAGTATGGGATCAATCTGAAAATGGCCTTTTATTCAGCATACTTTTTCTCCTCGTCGTATATAAGTAGATATTTCTGGCTCGGCTCGTATATCTGAATGCAGAAAATAGAGATACAGACACAGAGACGTACGTGTACGTGGGCACATGTAGGGCGAAGTTGCGCAAGTTTTACGGAAGAAAGGCCCTGATAAATCGTGAATGCGCAAATAGCGTGCATGCGGCAGTGCCCCGCGGAAACTACTCTGCCGCTACTTTTTCACAACTTGCGCAGAAGTTCATTAATAATTGTCGACTAAACTTTGCCCCGACTTGGGCCGTGTGCTGCATTCGAGTTGACTTAGCAAACGTCCGCAGGATTTTTTGCCGAGGCGGCGAGCGCGACTCGCCCTCTTCTCCCGCGGCTTCTATTAAAGCCCGAGGATTGTGCGCGCCGGCCCATTTATATTCTTTTCTCTCATTCCTCTCGAGACTCTTCAAGCGATTTTAAATGTTTGTTCGAGCAAGTGCTGCATGCGCAGTCAAAGAGTCACGGTCGTAATTAATATTTCTTTAATAATCCCCGCCGATGCTCGTTTACAATCGGATTTTCCCGCCGCGCGGGTGAAAAAATTTCTCGGCGTTGCGATCGATTGCCAAAAATACATCGGGGGAAAAAAAATTCGGGGAGACGAATTAAAGCCTCGGCTACAAGTACACGAGATTTGCGCGAGTAGACCGCGCCGTCGCCGCTTATCCTCGTTACATAAATAACAGATTGCGTTGCCATGTGTACGCGCGTGTGTGTGATGAGTATCGCCTTCGGAATATTTCGACGGCTGGCAAGGCCGGGCTTTATCGAAATTTCAGCGCACTATGATTGATTTTCTTCGCTCTGTAATACACACGCAGACACACACAAGTTTAATAGTCCAAGTCGCTAGGCTTTCACGTGAGTTGTTTTCCATTAACAGGGGAGCTACACACGATAATTTCGTGGATTCGTCATAGTTGGATGAGTCTGTATCGTCGGCGGCGGAAGCTTCCACTTGTCATCCATTATCGTTATCGCCGCCCGACTTTGACACCGAGAAATCCATAGCTTGTAATTCTTCGTGTTCGTCTTCTTCTACCGACGACATACACATGCGCGTATTATACGTGTGTACAATGTATCATGAACAATGTGTAACGAAAGTCATCTGCAGCGTATTATTATGCGTATAAAACATATTTATGCGCTCGCGAGAGCAATTAAGAAATCGCAATCGGATTTGCTTTTTAGAGCGGGTTCAAAGGATTGACGTCAGTCGGCCGATAGTAGAGTATACGGCTCGCTGGGAGCAGCGACGATAAGCGCGCAAAGACACGCCGAACGGAAACAAAGATGCAAGGTGCATCGATCTTCGTTAGAGAACTAGTGGGTCGCTGCACCAGTTGACCTCAGTTTAATCGCGCGCGTGCGATTCCCGATAAATGAGATTTTTCGTCTAAATCAATGCGTAATGCATTGTTGTTGTTCGAAGCTTCAGAGCAAACATTGCCAGTATATCCGTATTTTTAAATTTCAACGGCTATTCAGCTTGTTTACGAAATTGCGGTGAATAAAGAAAAAAATTCATACTTCAGTTTACAGATAAATGCAGCTTTTATAGCTTTATACTTTTTAAAACACTAATTTGCAAAGGAAGCGGTTTAAATTTACGGCTGCAAAAGTGCCTCACAGTTTTTCCATCGATTACGTTTCACAAGATTTATGAGCAGGTTTTCATCGCAACCCTTGTATTTTAATACACATGTATTTATAATTTTTTAAATTAATAATTATTAGTAATTAATAATTGGAGAAATAAGCATAATAATATTTTCACATTTACGAAACGTTTTGACAGAACTTGATTTATAAAATCTATGTGTGATATTGAAGTAAAAATACATAATTGTCCAAATTAAAAAAGATAAATTTATAAAGTATGCAGCTAAGTTTTGTCGTAAAATTTGGTTAATTTTATTGTAGAAAAAGTATGTACAAATGTTTCATTCACTCTAGAAGAAATATTTCGACGAACACGATGAAAAACACAGCTCTTTTACACGTTCTTAAATTCACGTAAACTACGAATCAGGAGCCCACAATTTGAAAGTTCTGTCATAAGAACTTGTGACAATAAATTGATGGTCGGCAGACACATCGACGGACATCACTTTGCCATCGTGTCCAGGTAACGTCTTCAACGGTTGCCAAGTATTGCTGGACCATATTTTAGCGGTCCCATCATAGCTTGCTGTGACCAGATACTGTCCATCTTCCTTTTGATACCTCACGTCGGCTATTAAATTCGTGTGGGCCGGAATCGTGTAGACAGGGGAACGTTTCCTCAGATCCCAGATTTTGCATGTATCATCTTCAGAACCGGTAGCTATGTGATAGCCATTTGGTGAGAAGTCAATGCCAAAGATCGACTTTAGGTGACCCTCCATAAACATGACGCAGCGACCAGTCCGGAGATCCCATACTCGACCAAAGGAGTCCTGACCACCAGTTGCTACTACTGATCCATCTACTTGGAAACTACATAAAAAGAAAATATTAATTAGAATGAATGCAAAATTTAAAGCTGATTTTGCAATCGATTACCTTATGCAATGTACAGGTCTTGTATGACCTTCCTGGTGTAATACTTCGGATTGTTGTTCTAGATCCCATAAACGCCATGAGGAATCGTAACAACACGTGCCTAAAAATCGACCAGATGGATGGAAGGCTAGTCTTGACACTCTGTAAGGTTCATGTCCTTCAACTTCAGCCAAAGGTTTGTCTCCTTTACCACCACCCCACAGTTTTACTGAACCTGTAAGTAAATTATAACAATGTTAATTAACAATGACAAATTTTTGTACACGTCAAATGACATATGACATAATTTGAAGTTCGACATATTATTAAAGTAAATAAATATTTACCGTCACTTGCACAGCTGGCTAATATACATGTCCGTGCAACGCTATCTTGAAATATATCTTCTGCGATGGTTGCCTTAGGATGAAACACAATGCATCCTATATTGCAGCCATGACCTTTCAATGTACGTAATAAGTTACAATCTGGCACAGACCAGAGTTTACATAATCCAGACCATGATGCTGTGGCAAGTACTTTTGAATTAGGACTAAATTGACAGTAGCTAATGGGTCTTGTATCCCCAATTTGAGAGCCGTATATAGAAAGTGCCTGAAGTTTCTTCAGCAATTCTTGCCTTTTGGCTGTTCTGGTAGCTCCAGGTATTTCCAATTCCTTTCTTGATGCGTCCAGCCTCTTTTTTGCTCTCTTCAGAGAATATGCTGTAAAGTAAAAATGTTATAATGAAAGTTTTAAGTTTCTATTACAACAAATTTTCTATACTAATTGTTAATATGTACCTGTGTTCCATAATCGAGCTATTCTTAAGGCATCAGGTCCTTCGTGATACCAGGTCGTTTCTGGATCTTTTTCTGGCTGTGCGGACTTATCATCATCGTCTTTCTTCTTTATAGCATCCTCACCTAGAGAAGCTAGAAGTTCTCTTAATCTGTTTCGTCTGTCTGCTGGTCCCTCACCAAACAGACAAATTGGTTCTCCTAAATACCTTAAATTTTTTTTCACCTCCTTGTCATCAGTGGAAACATTGATCATCCTGGCCTTCTTTCGTCGCTCAAATTCTTCCAATAAAGCTTGTCGGTCTTTCGACATATCAAGAAGAATATTTGACATTTCAAGACCATCTTTGCTATCATTTGAATCAAGATTTTCATCCGTGACCCAAATTCGTTCAGATTCTTCCAAGGATCCATAGTGAACAGTTTTTTGTTTTTTGGTATAATGAACTTCTTCATCATCAGACATAATGTTTTTACTATAACAAATTGATAAATTTGGTTTAACATTAATCATATTTTAATTAATGTACTAAATAAAAAATGTTTATTTCTTAGTAATTACTATTCATCAAAATGGAATGTTTAATGAAATATAAATAACATTAATTAAAACCAAATCAGTCGATTGATAACTTACTAGAAAATAATTATAATTATAAAACTAGAATTTTAATGGAACATTACACAATGTATCCCAAGCAATTTGAAATATTATTATTATTATTATGTAATTGAATTTTGGATGCAAGAAGTACTTTTTTAAAAATTGAAATTATAAGTTTGAAAAAGCAGTGTCAAGATAAGATTTAGGGTTATGTTTTCATCATACCATAAGTCTTTTAAGAAAATGTGAATAAAAGTTTTGTACGTAAATTAAATTTGCATTCGATAAATAAACAAATTAATTAACATTTGCACAAAAATTTGAAAAAACTCATGTTTAGAACTATAAATTAATTATTGTGAAAAGTATAAATTCGTGTTTACTTATTAAAATAATGGTTGCGCAATTAACTAGATACTGCACAGTTTAGAATTTTTTTTACAAACATGTACTGAACGTATAAAATTTCAATTACTTACCTATAATTTACCGCTGTTCCTTAATACAGAAAATCAAAAGTTTCAATAATAAACAATTTATTCACTGACAGCCACAACTGCCGCAAGCCAGGTAATATGACGATAGTACCAATAGTACGATACCAACACTGAACACACACGCGTCGACTTTTTTTTCCTCTTATATATTGGCTATTATGAGATGCTAAGGAAGGTATCCTTTATACCGACTTCGAATTATAAGTTTTATTTTATGCTGTTATCTTATGCTTGTAAGATACCGTATTTTCATAAATATAAAATTATTCTATTCTAAAGTCAACAAAATTAATAACTACTTGTTAATATTTTTTCTAATACAATGTACATAAGTACTCTTCTTCATGTTAATGTTAGGCCGCTAGATGTCACGGTTTTTCAAAATTGAGCGGTAGTTTTGAAATTCATCTGCTTTTTTCTATTAAACATTAAACTATTAAAATCCAAATTATTAAGAATGTGATTTTACAATAATTGATTGACAGTATCAGTTAATTGTATGCAGGAAGTTATACCGATATTTGCTTTTCTACATTCTATAAATATAAATTTATTTATTATAAAATACTACCAAACTAAAGTAAATAAATAAACAAACAAGTAGATATTTTTGTACTATTAGTTTTTTGATAATTTTTAATAATCTCTTTAAGCAATATCATTATTTAATCAATTTATAGCAATTCATTTTTCATAATTTTTTTCATAGTGAATTGGTTTTAAAGATAATAATTTTTATAGACAGCCGTTCCTCTACAATGCCTAGAGTACAGGAGGTCTAGCGTTATTAAGAAAAGGTTTACGAAATCTTACCAGTTTAAATATTCTGAATCATAAAATGAATATTTCCGATAACTTCGTTTGTCTTGAAATCGAAAAACGAGTATTTGCTAAATAGTGTTAAAAATTAAATCATGTTTATATTGTAATTTGCGTTATATAAGATTCTTTAATTAAACTTCTATATTTAATTAGTATGTACGAATATACGAATGCGATTAAATACATATGTTACGTAAAATGGATATTGGTAGCAAAATAGAGGTACAATTTTTGATTAACTCTTCGTTTTTATTTGAACATTCATTCATTATCCAAGCGCAGTATTTACATAAAAAAAACTTAGCGCAAAAAGTTTCTTGTTAAATAAAAATTTCCCAATTTTTACATTATTCGTAGTCAATTCCAGTGACTCTCTTAATCCAAGTGGTGTAAGCCGAAACTCTAGTGTACACCGAGGGTCTACTACTTGGACAATTAATGTCCCCGTAACTCACGATGCCCACCTGCACCGGCTCGTCCTCGTCTTCCCATACTACTAGAGGACCGCCGCTGTCTCCCTGACATACGTCCTGACCAGTCGATGAATCAGTGCAGACATGGGTATAATCGATGTTCCAAGTTATTCGACATATACCATTGGATACGATCGCAACCTGACCGTACTTTAGCCTAGAAATAGCCCGACCGTCTTGCTCCTCTTTTCCCCAGCCATAAATATTTCCCATTTTGTTGGTAAAGGTCTGAGCCCTGTATGATCTACCAGCAAGGCGGATCGTCTGCACGCTATCTAAAATTCTCGTAGTGTATTATCAAATTAGAATTGCAATGATGGAAATTAAAAAGAAATTTCAATTTACCGCTAAACGGGATATCCATCGGCATGTACAAAAGTCCTATGTCGTGTCGTTCATTATCATAGCCGGGATGCAAGGCTCCTTGCGTGGCAATCATCGAAACGCCGTCTCCAGTAACATAATCGTAACTGCGCAGTTTGACAGAAATTGGAAATACAACTGCGAACTCTTTTAGATTGTGGATACGAGTACGTAGCCAAGAGAGTTGATTCGATTGCTCACCCAAAACCAGATTTGTCAACGGCGCCGAAAACAACGAAGAACCTCCGAGGCCTGTTTGCCACGCAATGACCGGCGGTTAAGACCCAGCGAACAGAGAGAATCGATCCGCCGCAGACGTAATACTGTCCTCTGCCCGCGAGCCTGTGTATAACTGCCATAAAAGGAAATTGTCCAAGCGACGCAGTTATTCCTCCGTAAATCTTATTTGAATGATTTTCTGTAACGCACACGGGAGAATAATGTAAAAATTACAGTTACGACACAGTTTTATTATACTCGCCGCATAACGACTATTCAAAGTTCTCACCGTCATCAAGATACTGATATTTTGTATCCTCGTTATGATACGTGGAGAAAAAGCGTCCTTCGTCGGTGACACGACTGAAATTCGAGTATGACGATTTGGGTTTCGGTGAAGCCTCAGTGATGTTCCAAGATGCTGACAAGCCTAGAATAAGAAGTGTGAAAATCTTCGTATGCATGTCGCGTTCAAGATCCTTCCGACTCTGCGAGGCTCTGCTGACTGCAACTATATCTACTCCTTAGATCTTCCTCTTCGACCCTCGCTCTGACCTGCAAATTTATGAATGAAATCTCAGAATTTTGTATATTCAAGAGATTTACGAGCTATGTTTATTACCTGCGAATATAATGCAGCATGTACAAAAGGTAGGTCGAGGCCCCTATAGGTATACGCTCATGAGAGAAATGGAAATGACGTTTATTCAGTCGTGTTAAATTCCAGTTTTCTGGTGCTATAATTACAATTCTACAAAGAGCTACTGTCTTTGATGCATTGCTATTTGAAACGTGGCAAAATCGCGTCTGCGATTTGTATTGCGCATTAAAATATCGCAATGCTTTCACCAGCACGTGCTAAATGCGTCTATCATCCCGACCGCGAGAGAAAGTAAAGCAAAAAGAGCACGAACAGTGGCGAGTAGCTGACTTTTTTCTTGACACTACGCGAATCTTTGATTGAGGCATCAATCCGAGATTATTGGTATTACGAGAAACGCAAATCATCCGTGAAATTACGCAAACGAGGAAATGACACTACGCTGTCTTGTAAAATAATGGGATTACAATAGCTGGATAATAAATGATCTGCAATGAATGTAAAGTTATTAAGCGATAATAAATTTATTAACCGACAATAAATTTCATTGACAGTAAACAAATTTGATGTATCGTACAAATAATCGAATAAACAATTGTTTTCTCTCGGTGTGCTTTCTTTCGTCGCAAGTACGGCTAAACATTCACACGAGTTGTTTTTTCCTTGTCGCTAGATCAATTTTTATTAAAGATTATTAATATTTAAAAACGTTTCTGTATACATCTATTAAATGTTTCAACAATATTGGCGCCTTGGGCAGAACCCGCTGCTAACTGTAACCTTCGTTCGTTCTTTCTCGATAGTAGATCATACTTATTAAAGGCCATCGCGATCGTGAATTTAAAGTACATTGCAAATATCGATTAGTTTTTTTCTTGATCAAATAAACACACTCATGTAATCTTTTTTTCGAAGCGCCATCATTGGAGTGTACAAAAGTTTTAATAGTTACGTGTAATGCCTATTTACAAAATAAAGCGCCGTTAAAAATTATCGATACACGTCAAGTAATATACAATAACTGATTCTGAATTTATTCTGAGTTCATTATTTTACGAGACAGCCTTCAACAACAAATAGTATGTCTTCTGGATGTAGGGCTCTTATTTTCATTCATACGTTTGCATTATGAATTCTTCGTTTTCAATATCAGTTCATTAACACTTTCAGTGCTATGTTCAAAATATAGTTTTTTCAAAATTAGAAATGTATTAGTTTAAACATGGTGTCTAATAATTAAATAAATTAAATTATTGTTTTCAATAAATCTTTTGGTCTAATGTTACCCATTGGTCTCAAAAATTAAACTTATTATTTTATTTAAAATAAGCGTAATTCACGTTGGATTATGTAGCACTCAAAGTGTTAAGATTTTTTGTTGTCCCTTGTAATGCGGAAAAACAATGTAAATAGTCGTATAATCACACGCAAGCAGGTCAAAAGTACAGTGATCGTTGACTAGATTGAAAGAAAATTTTGCAGAGTATAAAAGTGTTAAGTTCATTGACTATTAACAGATTTTTTTTTAAATAACACAGACAAGTTTAATCACTGTGAATCTTATTAACGTCATTCATTTATACTAAGATTATTTCAAAATAAATGCAAGTGTTTCACAATCATCAAGTCGCATATCACTTTCATACCAGTATGTCCTCTACAGGTCGATTTCTTAAATCTTTCAAACGCCGCACTTAATTTTACTAAATACTTCTTATTTTACTTTTTTTCGCATTTTTCGCAAATTATCTAACTAACTACGTTGAGTAGTCCATAGTCGATAGAGATTGTACGACAGATATTTTCTATTATAAACAGTTCTTGAGTCGGGAAGTTGCTCTCCTTTTGATCTCCTTCGTCTTGTGACATTGAAGGATCAAATCCATATACGAGGATTCAAATACGAATGAGAATCTTTTTGGTGAAGTTTTCTCAAATGAATAACGAACAAATGCATTCTGTTCGCGCTTTAAAATGTTTTAGTTAAATTTTCTGATCACATCGAATATGTGAGATTGAACTTGTTAAAAAATATGTTAAACTAAATCCTTCGAATGAGGTAAAAGGAGTAATTTAGATAATAATATGAAAAACTTTAGAATGAAATTCGTTGATTTACTGTACAAGATGAAAATCGAACACATTTTTCTTGTGTAAAATTCTGATAACATCTGCACTATTATTTTGTACAATTCATATATCAAGTTGAACATAATATTATAATCATGATATTGCAATTTTTATAATATAAAAATTAAAGCACTTGAAGCATAGAGAGCCTTTACTCCAATAACACAAAGATATATGTCAACAGAGCTTAAAATTACATCAGAATGTAATATCATGAACTTGTTTATATAATTTCTTTAAAAATTTCATTACAAATCATATAAACAAGATGTATATTTACAATTTAATAACCATAACATATCAATATCCTTTTACTTTCTAATTTAAAACTTAACATAGCAGTATGACGCTCGATGAGATAATTTACTATTTCGTTCTCACATTCTCGATTGGACTTAACACACGAGTGAGGGATAATTGACACATTAAAATTTTTGAGAAAAAGTCTTTCTGTCTTTCAATAAATACGTCGTAATCCACGTGTGGGATTTGGTATAGGCCCAAACAGAGGTTACATAGCGTGCATTTCTTTTTTTTTAATTTTTTTTTTATAAATACGATTCTTGTCCTCGTAGTCGCATTAAATCCTGTGATACGAAAACGTCGTCCATTATTATACATATTAATTATAAAAGCATCCATTTTAATTTTTTCTCTTACTCTCTCTCTCTCTCTCTCTCTCTCTCTCTCTCTCTCTCTCTCTCTCTCTCTCTCTCTCTCTCTCTACATCGACTCGTGCTGCTTTACTCGAGCAGGCATTTGCCGATCAAAATTACTTATTCGTTATTTTTTTTCGAATTATATAATACAAAACTCTTCTAAACTTACAGAGACATTGTTCCTGGTTCTTATGCATTTATTGCAATACAGAAAAGAAAGAAGGATTAGTCACTCATAAATCTATTATTCGTCATTCCAAAGAATACTCTGGTCTTAATGTACGAATACAGAAGAAAGCTCGAGGAATAGATATTACATATTGCAGAAATATTATCTATGAGATAGATAATCAAGTGCCCAACGAAGTGTGTAGTGTGAATGTCAGACAGGAAAGTTTTCGTACAAAATCTCGATGTATCTTTTAAACAATATATAATATATACATGAAAACAATCTGCAATAGAGACTGATAGGTTTAGTGCTATCTAAATTACAGCATTAATGGGAAGCGGACTAGTAAAAGAGCGAGGATTGTGCTTGGTGATGACAGTGGATATTGTTGAGTTCGCAGAACCAGGTATCGGGGGCGGTCTCCCTTTAAGTGAGTTTACCGTACATAAGGCTTACATGCTATAGGGCGAATCGCGAATACGAAGCACTGCGTGCAGCTGCGGCCGCGATGAAGGCCCGTTAGAGGTACTCGACGATGTCGCACTTTATCGATATATTTGGACAGCTAGCGACGCTCGCGCCGTACCGACTGCTGGCGCTCTTGTGCCGCTCGGTCAAGAGCTTTTGAAAGATGGGCAGTATCGCGACGTCGAGCAGCTCACCGTCCGACACGGCGCTGTACATTTTACTGCTCGCAGAGCCCGAACCGTTGTTGTTGTTGTTGGCTGCGCTCCGGGGATTTGCACTGGCGAACTTGTTGTTGTGTATCGTAGCGACGTCCGGCGTACTTTGAACGTACTCGAGACGACTGGCTTGTTGGCGCAGCTTCGATTCAACCGCGACGTGCCGACATTCACGTGAGCGACGCCGATGTGGACACTCGGATACTGGGTGACTGTGGCGTACTGGACCCGATTTACCGCCTGACACGCACTTGTCGCGCGAACGCTCTGACACCGAGCGCTGAATTATGCCTGACATCGTTTCTTCGTATTTTTCTGAAGCATAGCAAATTGTTTTATTCTCATTATTTCACAAACTAAATTAGTTTCTTTCTTAATAATTTTAAGATATGTAATAAATTAATTTAATGAAACCATTTAATTTCAGTAAAATTATATACAGTAATTTTTTGCAGTGTACACATAAAAATATTTTCTAGCGTACACGTAATCAATTTTAGTCTTTATGAAATCCAACATACGAAAATCCATAATTTACAGAATACGATATCAGGAAGTTAAGAATAAGTTTCAGCAATGCAACTCTTTACTCGGTACGAGAAATTGAAAGATCTTTACCAGTATCGGAGTAGCTGGCGTTGACGACGTTAGGCACGCTAGGTGAACTTGCGTTATGCGAGTCAAGATGATGTCCTCTATGCCTCTTAACATCGGCAGAGCCGTTGAGCATTGCGTGGCTATGGCCACGGCCACCGTGTTTCTCGCACCTGTAGCCGGTGCCTCCGCTGAAGGCGCGCTTGTGGCCGCACTCGCCGATCACATAGGCCTTGTCGAAAGAGCCGAGCGATTCTTCGGCTCGGGCCACATTCTCCGTCGATATGTAGCTGATTGAATTGGCCGGGACGCTCGGCCGACGTTTCTCAAACAGCTCGTGATGCGAATGCGCTAGTTCGCCGCTTTTAACCGAGGAACGACGCTTCAACGAGGACTGATGCGGCGCTGCCACGATACTGACACCTGAAACAGTGGGCGCATGTTTTGTCTAAGCGTAAACACGGATTTCCCTGCGAGAGAGCGATACAACAAATTAACTCTTTACATTCGAATAGCCGTTCAACTACGTAGTGCATTCCAAACTTTTGCATATTCAAGAATCCCAAGAATCTTTTTGTAATGGGAAAGTTTACAACGGCCACTACCGTGTAACGTGCGGGAAATTCATTAAGGATAGTTTGCTTTGAGCACTGATGCAGGTATTTTCACAAGTTTGTAATGTTGCGGATGAAATTATTTTCAATAAAATTTAACTAATCAAAGCTGAAGCTTAATTTAAATGCTCTGCAAGTATAAATATGGATTTTGCAAATTAATCGATTTACTTTGAACGCGCAATATTTGTAAAACTAATTGAATTTAAATCTGATTTCTCGATATTTAGTATTGGCTGTGTAGTGAATTTAAAAGAATTTTACCTTTACAATCAATGCTCATTTGATTACCTCATATCAATTGCGCAACGTAATGCATTTTGCAGATTTTTTCTGCAAATTCAATCAATCGCTATAACACAGAGATCGATCGAAAATTTAATTGCATCAGCAACAAAATTCCGCGCGAATTGTAGTTTACATGGCGCGCAAATATAATGAGAAATGACAGCGTGTACCAGGGTGCCTATGCTTCGGCACGAATTGCACCGGTGGTGGAAGTATGGCAGCTGGCTCGAGGTAGTTCTGCTCGTGCAGCTCGCCGAAGGAGACATTTTTGGGTGGCGGCGGCGTGGGCAGTCTCGAGCGCGTCTTCGACTCCCTTGGCGTTTCGTTTTCCTCGTTCGAGTGCGACTCCTCGACGTACTCGCCGCTAATGGGTCTGGCGTAGACGGACCTCGTCGTCGGGGCGTCGACGCTGCTGCTTTTCTCGTTGTCGACGGCGATGCGGGCGCGACGTCTCAAGTTACTGCCGCTGTCACTCGAGTGTTTCAGAGCCGAAGGCAAGGCAGCGCCAGTATCGCGAATCGCCGTCGCCGGACGCTCGTTCTCCGTCGTGACTATCGTCTTCGAGAAGGACGTCTTCTTCCTGAAATGGACGAGGCTCTGTGTTAGGGGTCAAGCTTGCACGGCTTCACCGACGTCTGCCAACACGCCAGCGTTTTCTCAGTTCGAACGGCTGCGTTTAAGGCGTTCAAAAGAACGGGAGAAATTCATTTTCCGCGCAGCACGCCGTGGAATGAAAATATACGTGCGCTGCGGAAAGTCGCGCGTTTGCGTTATCGTTGCGGCAAAGTCAGATGCGGCTGAGCGACGAAACTTAATCACAGTCTAAAAGTTTAATGGACGACCGGACTCTCTCTCGCTCTCAGTATATTTTCGCTGATGCTTAAACTTTATACGGATTCATACGCACTTGGCAACCTGTTGCTCTAACGAGCTCACGTTGACGTAATCCCCCTCGAGTTGAGAGACGTTCGTCGTCGAGTTCAGACTGCACATGGACATGGAGATGTCAGTCGTTTCCGTGGTGACCGATGGACCTGCAACAGAATCGTGCGATTACCATCATCCCCCTTTCAAAAATTTTGCTTCTCGTTTCGAATACAAATAGAGTCAATTTTATAATCTGCTAAAATGCTTGCCAAGACAAATAGCGCCGTGTCCTTGCAATTCGATACCATTTCTACAAGCACGATTTCCTATCCTCGGTATCTCATACCTTTTCTACGCAGATAAATTTAATGAGAATTTCGTGCAGCCTTGTTTTCACTACTTCTACTTTTAGTGTTTCTTAGTGTGCGATGACTGATGCTTACAATGCTCTACAAAAATAAATTTTAAGTAGCTACTTTTTAAAGTAATTCAATTACAAAAGGTTAATTACAGCGTGCATACTGCTAAAGTGAACGAGGAATTCAAAATTGTTTCTACGAAGAATGTGAAAATCTACGCGAGTCCATTCACTTCGATCAACGTCGATTACTTTGTACTTGAATGCATGAGAGTTACATAGGCAGTAAAATAAGTCGTGCATGCTTCTGGAATGGCATTCCAGGACGAATTCTCTCAACGTAGGAGAGTTAATTTGCGAAGCTTTGTGAACTGACCTTTGAAATTCTGAGTGCTATGCCGCTGGACAGTGAGCTCTAACATACAGATCGTGAATAAGGAATTTGCTTTCAATCCTCGTGACAATATTATTTACATATTTACAAAAAAAAAAAAAACGGAAGAAAAAAGAAAGGAAAAAAGAGTGTCTTTACAGCCGAGCGAAGGGCCCTCGCGAGCTCTTTCCTCGACTATATACGTATACGCATATAGACACCACGAGGGAGTTATTTATAATAAATAAGTAGAAAGTAGTCTGTGGACTATAAAGAATTGGACGAGAGCTTACCTTCTCGCTTAATGGTCGTCTCGTGCCTGGGGACCGTGAGACGGTCCATGGCGGCTTGCGTGTCCGCTACGCCGTCGTCGCCCAGCCGCCTTAAATACATCTGCAATGAAACGGTCTGTCTGAAGCCGAGCTGCGATTGTATAAGGAGCCGAGGCCGGCTGATTACCGCACGGGTGTAATGAGGGGAGAGAAGAATGAGCGCCGACACAAACCTGAAGCTCGGACTCCTTCTCGTGGAGCTGCTTCCTAAATTTTTGATTGGCAGTCGTCACGTCTTTCAAACGCTCTTCCAGCTCGCTAACAGTCGAATCTCTCCTCGCCTTGGACATCGGCCTGAGGGTAGGTCTAAATCTCTTGTCTATCTGGCCCTGAGGATTTCTTCTCAACTCTATGAGCTATACGCGGTCGAGCAAAAAGCAAAACTTTTCTTATTCATTATTTTTTTTTTCCCCCTGCGTACACGCCGGGTAATAGGGATCGGCGAGCTCTCGTCGCGCGAGCGTCGTTATTCTATACACACATGCATAATGCAGGAGCGAAAATTTTCAGAATCGATGATGAGCGTTTTTCTGCTTTTTTTCTCCTCTCTCTTTTTCGCTCTTTTTCTTTCCAAGATAGCGATCGCGCGTCCGCGTGAAAAAGAGCACAACGAGCCCGCGCACATATTTATACGTCCTATATATATATATACGTGTACGCGCGCAAGTCATTATGCGCAATCGTTATTTACGAGGCATCGACGACGCTGCGGCTTACCTTCGGCACAAAAACGAGGCACAGCGTGGCGGTACTGCAAAATATTATGAAAACCGCCAGCATTATGAACATGGCGTCCTGCTTGTCGGCCAGTACGAAACTGATGGCCGCCCCGGTGACGCACATTATCACGACGTTGTAGACGCTCATGCCGACGTACTTGCTGTCGTTGAGCGCCGGGATGCTGACGTGCCGCGTCTCCCAGGCTAAGAAAGCGCCGAAGATCTGCGAAGACGGATCGTGGAGGGGGTTTAGCTTGAATACGGGCCGGCCGAGCGGATTTTTCAGTCGCGACAGACTCACCATTAAAAGGCCTTTGTAAGCGTATATGCTTCCTAAATATACCGTCATCCTATTGCTCTGGCAATACTCGTTCTCCGGCATGATTATTATGTCCTCGCTCGAGGGATGCGGCTGCGAGGAGGAGAGAGGCGGATGAGAAAAAACAAACAAAAACGGAATAACTCGAGCTCGATTTTACGCTCGGCTTGCGCTCTATATTATGTACGTACGTAGGGCTCCATTTGCTTGGTCTCCCTATAAAACGGATCGGCGACCTGCCAAGTCGTCATTATTGCGAGATCGATACACAGCAGGACCCCGACGACCATGAAGAGTTGATAGTCCTTTATGACCTGCGGACAGAGAAGAAGGGGGAGGAGAGCTATTTTTCGCGCGCCAGAGCCGCGCGTTTCTTTCATGTAAAATGCATGGCTGGCGCTGGCGATATACGCGCGCCGCGTTAACCAAAAGCGCATCGCGCGCGTATAACGCCGCTCCGGACGCCGCGCGCATATGGGCCGCGAGATTCGTACTTTCTTGTTGAGCTTGACGTCCGTGAAGATGGAGTGAACGCGCCAGGTTTTCGAGAACATCGAGCCGAAGGCCAGCGAGAAGCCGGCCATCAGCAGCCACGCCCTCGCCGTGCAGATGTAGGGGAAGGCGGTGACGCTCGACAGCTGGGAGTCCAGGCCCAGGAAGATGACGCTGCTGTAGGTCAGCATGCAGCCGATTATTATGAGATTGTTGAGGTGCGGCGACGACATCTTTATGTACCTGCAAGCACACGAGTCCTCTGGCGTCGTCATCCCAGTACACCGGCTATGCTTAAGGGGGTCTGAAGCCTGTAGTGACCGGTCAGTAACGACGCAGCAGAAAAATACTTAGATCTCAGTTAATATAATAAATTATACGAAACCAGGAGATACTTGCTCTTCGTATTGGCATTATCTATCACTATGAAAGGTTTGGAATCGAAATATTCAGACGTTGGATAGAAAACCTTGTCCGAAAATCCGTAACTGTCAGCAGAAGTATAAGTTACGTCAGATTACAACACTGATTTTCGGACAAGGTTTTCTCTCCAACGCCTCAATATTTTGATTCCAAACTTTGTACAATGAGAGATACTGCCAATATGAAGGCCAAGTATCCATTGCTTTTCCATAATTCGTTATATTATTTGAGATCAAAACACTTTTCTGCCGCATCGTTACTGACCGGTCACAACGGGTTTCATACCGCCTTAATGCCTTATGCTAAAGAATTGTATAGGATCGAGTACCTCTGATTTCTGTACTTGATGTTGATGGCGAGGAAAACAGCAGCCATAACGATGCCGATGGCCGCGGTCGAGGCGAGTACCGAATAGATCGTGATATTGACCGTCGAGTGCTCGATTATGTGCAGCGTCCGGTCCTTGGGTGGTGACTTGCCTCGCCAGACCAGAGGCTGGCCCCGAGCCAAGTCCAGCGTGTTCGTGATGGCGTCGTACTCGCCCACCTTCACCTCGCTGCCGCCTACATTTTTTTTTTTCCAAACAGAAACACCAAGACTTTATTACACGTCGCGCGACCGCCTGGCAGTCTAACCTTCTGTTCCGCAGGCTAGCTGTGATTTCGCGAGATTAAATACGCGCGAACCCGGGCATTAAGTTTTCCGATGCGATGCGGGGATTAGTGTGCGAGCTTTATTTCGGCAAACATTTTTTTTCTCTTCGGATTACGGCGCGCTGCGCGAAATTTGAATTTTTAACGAGAGAAAACTTTTTCTCTCTCTCGCGCGCGCGCGCGTGAAAACTTTTTACGAAATGTTTTATGAATATAACCGAAATTTTCCCGGAAATCTTGTGCGCGTGTATACGTGACGTGCAAAGAACAAGAGCGAATAAATTAATCACTGCGCCGCCGTTATATGCGTCTAATGGTGTACAAACAGTATTTTCAACGAAAATTGCGGAAAAGCTAAAATAAAGTCGAGATTTCCGAGCTTGCGCTGATGTCAGGCGGGAAGCAAAAGCGCCAGAATAAATTCGTATTCTTCGAAAGCGCGACAGGCCACCTGCACAGCGTCCGTCGTTCTACATGGAGCATTAGCAACTAAAAATTACGTCCTCGAGGAGGAAAAGTTGGGCGGCGTGATACGAGTACCGAGCGATTTCCCGTCCACTGTATACACAAGTCTCATTTATACATCGAGGCTGAAGGCTCCCATCGGGCCGATGCAACTCGATTTTCTGCGGTCAGTGGCAAAGTTTTCACGACGAGCAACGCATCGACAGTCTGACGCGTCCTGAAAGGGAAGGGCGACGTTTCGCGGGAGCTTTCGCGTTCTCGGATCAAAAGCGAGACAGGATCCTACTTCCTCCCTCGCTTTTTCTCCTTTCTCTTTCTTTGCTTTTTCGAGGGGCTTGGATTATCGATGGGCAGGCTATTTCATTAGAGGAATCGAGGTGTCTCGCTCTCGCCGGGATAGCTCTGTTTTTTTGTCGATGTAAATGCCGAGATTTCGCTCGTGAAAAGCTCGATCCGGCTCGCGCTCTCCCGAGGCGAGCCTCATTTCTTTGAAGTGGATATCCATTTAACTGCTTTCATCAGGCTCGCCGCACTTCCTCTCCCCAAGAGTTACTGTGCTCATAAGAAGCGGGAGAATAAAGATGAGCCGGGCGGCTTACAATAATATGCATAAGGAATAGACCGGCGTAAAGTAACATTAGCAATGAAACGAGAATAGTATGAAAATTTTTATTCGCGAAAACGCACGCGTGTTCGCGCGCTCGCAGATATATAAGAGTAAGAATATCTTTGAAATAAAATGATATTACATCCCGACGCTATACGGACTGTCGACTTTTTACGGCTTCGCTAGATTCATTGCGTGCTACGATATTGCCTTGTTTAAAGTGCCTCTTCCTTTTGATAGAAAGTGGGCGGGAGAGACAGACACGCAGACAGACAGACAGACAGACAGACAGACAGACAGACGGAAAAAAAGATACTCGCATCGCTTTACATGATAGCTACTCTCAGAGTATTTTCGATGCTCCAGAGACCCGAGGAGACACGCGTCTATACCTTCGGTCAGCTAATTTATCGATTTTCTAGCCAAGATTATTCTCGTGTGTCTGTCAAAACGTTATCTGGTAGGGACGTACTTTAAATGGGAGCGCCCGGTCTTCGGGGAAATGATTTTCAGGATTAATTGAACTGTCGCGGAAGACGGGGCGATTAGCCGCTCGCCGTTTTGCAAGAGGTCGGACACTTACTCTGAAACTGCTTCAGGAGAATGTACGCCTTCCTCTCGTTGTCGTAGAAGCGCACCGGACCCTGAAACAGCAGACACAGCAGAGTTCTGGTTAAACTTTTCCCCTTCCAACGTACGCACATTACATGGCGAAGAGTCGGAAAAAGGCATTTAAGAATAACGACGGGCCAACAAGCAATTACTAGCAAAGTCTCGTCGCGATCGAAGAAGAGCTGACTGAGAGCAGTGGCGCGCGCAATATACATGTATATAGGTATACGCTGCAGCTACGCGGCAAGCGTTATACACAGTTGCCGGGCGAAATTATGACACGGTTGCGGGAGAGTTTGTCCCCGGGGGAGAAACGTCGCAGAGCCAAGGAAGCGAGACCGAGGCGCCGCTATACTGCCACTGCCAGTGTTAAATCCAGTTAACGCTAACACACTTGATAATAACGAGACGTGCTTCGCGCTGGGCTGTCTCTGTATTATTAAACAGTACCGGCTGGGCTAATTTTATTTTCCAAATGTCGCTGAATATTTGAAAAAGTCGGCGCCAGACGAGGCGGCGGACGAGAGCGTATAGACGATCTCGGAAAATTTCGCGGATTTTCGCGCCGAGATTTGAAGTGAAACATTGACGAGGCCTTTCATAATTCGCGGAGCACGCCTGCGCTACTTGGCGCCGAGTTAACTATGGATCGCGAGGATAGACCGCGAGGATGAATCCGCTAACGTGCTTGGAATGCGATTTCCTCGTCGAGCCGTTAATCGTTGGAACGCGAAGGGAAGCTCACTTTTTCCTACACTTCCACTTGTTCTGCAGAACGAGAAGAAGGCACAGGCGAAGCTTGCGACTCCCGGGCGCAGCGTTCAGCCTTTGAAAGTAGCTTACGCGAAGCTATATAGCGACACTCGGATGATCGGAGCTCGAAAGTGCATTAGGCGTTGACCGCTAGACACGCGACAAGCGAAAACGGCCGATTTAAATCCCAACTCACGGTGACACCCTCGAAGCTGGTGTTGCGAAGCGCCTCGAGGAAGAGCCGCTCCCAGAGCTCGTCCTGATAGCGAAAGTCGGTGATGGTCTGGTTGCGTCGGAAGAAGCGTATCCTACGAGCCACGTGCTGGATGGCTAAGGCCACTGCCCAGATGCCGTCGTACGAGTAGCCATGGAAACGCGAGTATTCGGTCCCTCGACGTTGGTCGTACTCCTTCAAGTACTCGTCCGGGGTCTGCGAGCAGAAAAAAAAAATTATGCTTTCCACCCACATTCTTTAATATACTTCCTACAAAGTTTCTTCAACTCTTCGTTTCAAAAACTATGTACCCTCGCGTTACTCGCAAAGCTATATGCGGATGGAATTTCATTCGCAAAAATAACCGAAGCACACCGCACCTGCCCCAAGCGTGCACTATAGTAAATTATTTAGTTGAGCCGACTGGAACTATCCCGAGGAACTGTTTAATTCATTAGTACACATTAAAAATTCAATCCCCACATTAGCTATCTATTATGTACAATAGAATGGCAGAAGACTATAATTAATCTTATAAATAATGACTAACAGGATCGCTTTAAGAATCTCTCAAGCGCGGCCATAAAGTCATCCTCGGATCGAAAATCGAATGAACGCGGTTTTTGCCCCCCTTTTTTTACTGTGCACGCTCGGTAGAATAGACGCCGTCGAGACAAAGTGCAAGAGTCGTCCTCTCGAGCCGTGATTTATCCTCTGCCTCATATATATACACACCCACGCACGTACATACACGTGTGTATACTGTGTGTGTGTATATATATATATGTCCTGGCTGAGAGATAGAGCGAGAGTGAGTGCGCGCGCGGTTCTTTCCCCAACGGATATTCTGCAGTGTCGAAAATTTGTTTTTCCCACAGACAGCAGTCTCTCCCCTTTTCTTTACACACCCGACGCTCCGGGATTTATTTTCCTCTTCGGCGCAGATTCTTTGACGCGTCAAAGCCAATGAGGGAGCTCATGCCTCTAAACACGCGAGGTACATCCGTCAAAGCTTTGATCGAGAGCCCACGAGCGATTTCTCGAAAGAAGGTGCGAGCTCCGAAAATCTCCGCACGTTTGTCTCTACACGCGTGTACACGTAACACGAGTAAGTGACTCGGTTGTTCTCAGGCGGGCAATCGTCTCGAGGTATCGTACACACACACTTCCGATTCGGTCTTGTTTGCGCCGACGATTCACACTTTATACGGGCAATGTGTGTGCGGATGTACACTTCGCCTGTCTCTTTAACTTGTTTTCTCTTCGTTAGTTCCCCCCCGCCTTCCTCCCTCGCGCGCGCGCGCGCTGGCAATCCAATTTAAGTTTTATATATACGAACGTGCGCGACGCTGAAAAAGTTTCGCCTTTCGCGGAAGTTGCGCGAGAACAGCGTCGCGCGCGAAGCGAGCGGGAGAATCGAGCCGACCGAAAAATTGCGGACTCCATTCGATACCGATAAATATACCGGATACGGGCAGTTTCGTTTTCATTCTATCGCCTGTACATGCGAGTCACGTTTGACTCGCGCAAGAGACATACTGTTTCAATGAAATAAAAGACAAAAAAACAAAAACAACGGCAAACAAACGGGGAAGAGAAAGAGGGAAAATTCATTGTCGGCTTGATTTATGGCTCGCTTGTTGTATATTATATTTGTAAAACAATGAAACGAGATTCGCGTCGATTGGGGAGGAGAAAAAAAAAATTAATCCCGCAGCTGCAGCGCGCCTGCGCGTAAATATGACTCTTGCGCTTTGCCGAGGAAAAATGCAGAGCCATATAGGCGCAAGAGTTCCGATCGAATTCCGAATCGATAATTAATTGCAGTTGTAGGAATTGCGACGCGGATTGAAGCCGGAATGAGGGCGAGCTCCGTGTTGGGAGGCTGCGTTTGCCAAATCGTCTGGATGGGGCAATAACAGCCGAGCGGTCGTGTTCGTCAGATATCTGCCGACTTAATAAATGTAGAGTCAGCTCGTTGGATCGAGTGGCGTTCGTGCGGCTGACGTCCGTGAATGTAAGGAAATTCTTTCGATTCCTCTCGGTCTCGGCTCTTCTTCTTTTTTTTTCTTTCTCGCCGCTCGCGGCTATGCGTCACGGTAATGAACACGAGTTTCGGAAGCGGTTGTTATTGCCGCGCGATATATATAGTTGGAGAGTGCGGCGCGGCCTCGTAGATCGCGCTTAATGCGCGGCTATATATTCTCGCTGGTGGACTTTATGAAAATATAGGCCACGCTCGACTGACTTCAGAAGTAATAAAACAATGATGGGAGTGGAGGCGCGGAAGTCCCTTCGGGAAATCAGGGAACTTTTGGCTTTTTCAAAGATTTGTCGTCGCTGCTCTTGGGGGATGCTGGAGTCGTAGTCGTCATGGAGTTAGTGTGTACACCCGGTTTATAGGGGGGGGAGGGGGGTGGGTTATGGCTTACGATTCCGGAAATGGTGATCTGTTGCTCGGTTGATATGGGAAGTAGATCGGTGAGGATGGTGCCGTGCAGCGCGTCCTGTAGCTCCAAAGGCGCGCACTTGGTATCCGAGCGCAGCCACCACTCTTCCGTGTACATGCCCATTATCACCCATTGATACTTGCGACCGTACATTTTTAACCTGAAAGCACAAGCGCCCTTACCGTCAGTCCTCTGCATTTATTCTTCTATACGTATTGTCAGATGAGTTGTTTATTTCTTTACAATATATTGTGTTGGATATTATTCTTGTCATTTTTGTTCCTTTATCAATTGAATGGATAAATAATTGTGTACATCAAGCTTGCAATAATTTCTTTTCATTTTTTGTTTCTTATCATTCGAATTTCGGCAGACTAATAATATGGAACAACAGAAATCAAATTACGACTAATGACAGACATTAAATTATAATGTTCTAGGAATACATTTTTCTGTATTATTTAATATTTTATAATACTTTACAAATTTGCAAGTTTAGATTATTCTGTAGGATCGATGTTTAAAATAAAACAAAACCGCATGCAGATCTGTCTGCAACTTGACCAGTATCATCTACTATGTCACTTTGTCCCGTATTTAATTCAGTTTTTCTCTTTTCAATTCAGTTTTTTTGAGGCAACAAAAATTTTTTTCCCTCGGTGAAAATACATTTTGTACTAGTGGTGTAATCGAGTTATCCTGGTATATCGTGAAACTTTTGCATAGCGTCGATGAGAGTATACTCCGCGCGCTATAGTCTATTTTTAAACTCGGCAAAACTTTACTTCATTGTGCTGCGGGCTTTTTGAATTTTTTCTGCTTCATACTCATGGTCCGCGTCAATAAGTCATAGCAACGTAATCCTCGTGAAATATTACGAGGGGGCAGGATGCTCTTGGGAAAACGGGCTTGTTCTCTCTTCCCTAAATTATTCGACTTTCGCGAGAGAGAGAGAAAGGGAGAAAGTTCTACGCGAAGAAAGCTGCAGCGCAATTTAAAAAAAAATTCATTCGTGAAAATGATGATTGTCAGAGGGAGGACGGACTGCGGAGGGACGGAAGATTGAAAAATTAATCGCCTTAAATAAAGAAGCTTACCTGTGAGCCTCGCAGAAAATTATCCTTGCCCACACCTCGTTGAAATTTCCGAGGATGATCCTTACGTCCTTTGTCTTAAGCTTCTCCAGTGCCGTCGTGACTTCCGTAGCGAAGCTCTGGCTCTCCACGACTTCGATGTCGTTCTGATCCAGATCCGAAACCAACCTATTGTGTGCCTGCAAGCCAAAACACGAGTAAACCTTATTTTACTAATACATAGCTTCTTGCGCGCATTCCACTAAATTACACGGAATAATGCTTTTAATTCTCATTCTGTCCTTCCAACTGGAAAACATTAAATCGACTTTTTCATTTAATTTGAATCAGGTAGCCTCCACTATGCTCCTTCATTTTCGGTAAAATTATAAAAATTAATCTTATAAGAGAAGAAAGCTCAGCCAATATTTTGCAGATTGGATTTTTTGCTTAAAAGAACAGTGCATCGTTTAAATATATGCTAATACATTTTGTTTTTTATGCATGCAGCGTCAAGTTTTTTAAAAAAAAAATTCCAAATTTTTAGCTGACTTCAGCATTAATTATTAAAGTGATTTTGAATTAATTAATAACCATTTCTATATAAACTAGGGAGAAAATAAATTGCGCAGTAACATCGTTTTCTCTGTTGTAAGGTTATAGATTCTCTCATAAAAATCCGTTAAATTATATGCATGCGTATTATTCATTTAACAAGATAAAGAAATATTATGTGATTATACATATTTTATCATTTTTTAAATCTTCATAGTTTTTTTATACACATATCCTAAAAAACACTTTTCTAAGAAAAATTCAACCAAGATTCTAACTTTAAACCCCTTCAAATAAAAATATGTTTAGCATATCTTTTTGAAGTTGTCAATTTTTCGATTATAGAAAAATTAAAAAAAAAAATAACAGTTTACGGCTTTCTGATGCACGCGTAAAAATTATTTGTATTAGTATAAGAAATACTTAGCGCATTATCTTCTATATTCCGTTTTGTAATACAAGATTCTTTTATGTATCTAAATTAAATAGATATTATGTTTCGATTTATTGTTTTATCCAGCGACAAATACGCGTTTTCAATTAACGAAGTATAAAAACTAGAATTTTACTTTTAAATTGTTTGAAAAATACAAGCGTCAAGCTGCAGAAAAATACACTGTCAAAAGCAGCAAACAGTTTGCAGTTGCGACGCATATCTGTTAAAAAAGGTCTTCGAAAGCCAATTTCTGTTTTTTTTTTGCTCATTCTCACGATAAACTTAGACAAGACGCGGGTAATAAAGAGTAATTTTTCATAAATTAATCTTTTAAGAATATATACTTAATGAAGGTATGAATATTTAATATTTTCCAAAAGTCAGCGTGTCCATTATATTTAAAGAAGCAGAAAATTTGATGAAAAAAAGCTTCATGATAGAATGAAGCCGAATTCCATGTGACATACTTCCTGAATGTAAAAAAAACCTCGTGCTTTAACATAAATGTACAATACACATGTCTATTGCACAAGCTACACGTGTCACCGACATGTGGAAATCCGGGAGTATAGTCAGACATGCATAGCGAACATTCTTCAGCTGGCAAAACTTTTCCAGCACTGGCTGCCATTGACAAATTCAAATTATTCCTGCAAAGCCGTAACTTCTCGAACGCTCAGCCATCATACTCCATGAAAATTTCCGAAACTTTTTCCACTACGGAATGACTAGTAGTTTCGAGTCCTCAGCTAAATTTAATAATCTACTACGAAAAACTTGTAAGAATTCTGCTCTAATAAAAAAAAAAAATGAAATGCATGATTCCATTCTCACGTGTCTACTCTTCTCGACGACGGCGTCATCAACATTTCCATCGACAGACGCAATACACGACGAGGGTATATATGACGAAATCTACAAATCTAAAAAAAAAAAATCTCGGGCTACATCAACCGGGCAACGTTTTTCCTATTCTTTGATACGTACAGAACAAGAAAAAAATAGTGTACCCACGAAATCGATCTTGTGACACTGTCTTTTTGGACATCTTTGTGATTTTATGCAGAAATTATTACGCATTTTTTAGCAAAATATTCTGGATTTTTTCGAATGTAAGGCTAAATGGGCATATAAATAGGCTTAAAGTACGCTAAAGGGTCTGTGATTTGAACCCAAACTTGTCTACATTGGATACACGGATCAAAAGTCACGTACTTATTAAATAAACGAATTTTGCTTCAGACTCCCTTTAGACTGGTACCAAAATCCTCGATTTTACATTTTTTTTCTTCGAATCCTCGTAACTTTTGATTCAGTGACTCGATTTTAACGTTTAATACGTCAAATTAAAGCTCTTTTCTTCTACTTTTCTGCCAATGAATCTAAATTAAATTTTTTTATATAGTGAGCTATATATATGCTTTCAAAAAATGATCTACTTGAGAGACATATATATAGCTCATTGAATTAAAAAATTTTAATTTAGGCATATTAGAAAAAAAAGTAAAGGAAAAGAGCTTTAATTTGACGTATTAAACGTTAAAATCGATTTTGGTACCAGCCTAAAGGGAGTCTGAAGCAAAATTCGTTTATTTAAAAAGTACGTGACTTTTGATCCGTGTATCCAATCTAGACAAGTTTGGGTTCAAATTACAGACCCTTTAGCGTACTCTAAGCCTATTTATATGCCCGTTTAGCCTTACATTCCAAAAAATCCAGAATATTTTGCTAAAAAATGCGTAATAATCTCTGCATAAAATCACAAAGATGGCTAAAAAAGACATTGATGTGGCCCGAGTTTTTGTTTTTGACACTTTTGGGGGCAGAAAAGGGAATATATAAATTGTAGATTTCGTCATATATATAAAGTACATGCAGAGATGCAAACGCAACCGACGCCTTTCCTCAAAAGCGTAACGCGAGAATCTCCCTCTATCCCGTGTCTGACCCAGATCAGCGCTCTCGTTTCGTATCCCTCGTCGCCGTATCGTCCTCCTCCCTTCTCCCCGGTAATTACATGCTAATGCGCGAGACGGGTAAGCACATCTGTCGCGATCGAGAGCCGAGGTTGGCTCGTAAAAAAAATTTGCACGATAAAAGCGGGCGCAGGACGGGGGAGAAATTTCAGGGTCTTAAATTGCGACGAGAAGTACTTACATCTTCTTTTTATCTGAGGTGCGCGCGTAGAGAGAGAGAGAGAGAGGGAGAGGGAGAGAGAGGGCTTTCCACCTGGGGAGCGCTAAAAGCTCGGCACATATATATATATACACACGCGGCTCTCTGTGTACACTCGCACCGCTCCCGGGCGCACTATACTACTGCAGAGGGATTAAACGCCTGATGATAACGGTGTGTCCCTTTGTTTTTATTGCTGCTGCTACTGCTCCTTGCAGCGCGTCCTCCTTGCGTCGTTTGTAGCCTCGAATTGAAATGGCTCGCTGTGCGTCAATTTCATTGGACTTGGTGTGCTTTTGCGCGGACCTCGCTCTATTTTTGTATGCTTTTATTTGAAATACGCGCGCGTGCATGGCTCTGCTGTTTTCTCTATTATCGGAGAAGGTCGCCCGAAAAAGCCTGCATTTATTTTTTAAATCGCGTAGTTGAAGAGCGCACGCTTTCGCCTGCGTATGCACGGCGGGGGATTCAATGACGCGGAGCAAAGGGTCCTTCCGCATGCACAGCAATTCCCGCGTATAATCCGTTCGTTAGAGCAGCTTATAACTGTTTTCTCGATGGAACTTGCCGTTAACGCTTTCTATTTCCGCCGCGCGGACAGCTATATTCGCGAAAATAAAAAATAAAACGCGCGTAAATAGTGGAAATCCAGGAGCCGCGCGCAGATGCGACTCGATTGGCATTTTGGGACCCGCCCATGTGTGCGAGCTATCGAGTTTTTTTTTTTCATTTGGAACGACACGCGGCCATCCGCGGAAATGTAAAACAGGAGGCATAAAAATGAATTCGCCGGCGCCGAAGAGACGTCGTATTGACTGCGCGACTTTGGCGCTGGGCATCATCGAGGATCGATGATTGAGATTGACAATTTGATTAACGAAGCAATTTATCAGCGATGCGGCCTGCCGACTGATCGATGCGCTTGTATAGTTGTCGGTTTAGAGCCTGACCTGCTGTCTATATATGCACGTTAGTGCAGCATTATTCTTCGGGCTCACAACCGGCCGGCGAAATATGAATCCATCGATCGCCGGCTTTTCGACGTCAATTTATCATTACATAAGTCTCTTTTGACGCTGGCAGCTTCTCTTTTGAGATGTAGCGCGCGCTTAGGCCGGCCGATAAGCGCGTGAACGATGGCGTATCGACACGTTACTATACATACGCGCTCGCGTGGAACAATTCACGCGCGCACAGAGAGCAGAGGTTGCAATTAAAAAGCACTCGCGGAAAGAAAATCAATCTCGGGCCGACAGAGCCATCGCGTGTAATCGTCGGTCTATTTTTCGGGGTTTTTCTTGGTTTTTTCTTTTTTCTTCTTCTTTGTTTCGGCGGAAAGGACATTCGAACGGCTCGGTCTAACGCACCAAGTTCAATTATTCCTCGCCAGTCGCAAAACACAATGGTACGCGCGCATTCAAAAGAAGCCGACGCTCAAAGAGCGACAGCGACAGTTGCCCAGAGCTGGTTTCCCTCGGCACATCGAGGCTTTGACGTTTAACAATTCCGATGAATTCCGCGTTTGAACTCGGAGACAGGAAGAGCTGTGTGCGTATACGCGCGTGTGTGTGTGAGCGAGAGAGGAAGTTTTCATGGAACACGAGTACTTACACGAGCGATTTAGGTGGCAGGTGTCGGGACGGAAGATCAATTATCACGGAAAGCAGGGATTTTAATTATCCCCCGTTTTTTTTTCTCGGCTCAAAAGCAACGGCCGCGATCAGGATGGGGTCGGAAAGTTATAATTGCTTTTGATAATATCTCCATGAAGGAGAAAAGGGGAGAGGAGGCCGAGGTAAGGACGATGGTTGAAAAAGTTTCGCAGGAGGGCTTCAATTAACGGCTATGGTTTTTGAAACACGAGCCACTGCTGCGCGAATATAACAAGAGCGAGAGTAAAAGAGACGACTCGTCGGGATGCGTTCACTAGCTGCATTTGACTTTAGCCGAGATTACGTAGCCGCGAGGCATCAGGCATGCAGTATAATATAAGGAAACAAGTCAACCATTTCTTTTTCCCGACGTCTTTTCTTTAAGCTCGTGTTCGTATTCGTCGCACAACGATTTCCGCGAAATACGCTCGTTCTGTATACATGTTGATAAGGTAACCGCGCGCAGGACAAAGTACATTGTACCCTGAGATTTTTTAAAATAAAATAATATGTTATGTCTGTTTTAACGACGATCGAGAGAGCTTTTCGGAATTCGAGCGAAAGAAGCGCGTAATATCATACTAAGCCCGCGAGGCACTTCACGATTCTGCAAGTATATATATATGTAAATTAACGAGGATAATAAACCACAGCGTTCGCATTATATAGCTTACGCCGGCTTAACACTCGAAAGTTAGCCATTTTCATTTGCGAATCGCTGCGGATTAAAGCCGATCTCGATGTTATATTGAAATTATACTCTTCGGCGCAGGTGCGGTGCGAGTGTTGAACTAGGAAATTAAATTAACGCTTCCATTAGCGAAATTTAAAAGAAAAGCACGTAAGCCAATAATCTCGCGTATGATGCTACACGCGGCCTACATGTGATTATCTATAGCTCCGAAAATGAACTGGATGGCGATACTGGGGCGCAATTTCCCCTCCCCGGAAATCGGCAATCATCGACGAACATTCGACGTATTTCATTCCGCTAATCTCTGTCTGTCTTTCTCAAGATATAGAACTACCCCCGCGAGTCTCGCCTCGGCGCGAAATAATGCATCGTCTACAGCCCTCCCGACTCGCGTCGAAGATGTAATCGCGTTTAATTAAAGCGCCGTGACCCAGAAACTCTCTCTGTCTATACATACACATGAATTGGAAGAACGAAGACGTATACACACATATATAGAGAGAGAGAGCGTTACAGCACCGCGAGTTTTAAGAGCTCGCGATGTACATGCTCTCCGCGCGCTTTTTCCAACTTTCGGCATAAACAGCCGCGACGCGCTTTTTTAATCTGCTAATGCAAGGCGAGGTCCCGATCTCTCGCGCGCGACTCCGAAACTTTTGATTAAGTTGTCGCGAGGACTCGTGTACGCGCTGCCGGCCGGGAAAAAAAAAGTTAATCGCAATTTCGTTTTTCGCACATAATATACAAGTGACAATGACGAAGGAGAAGAGTTGCGCGGCGGCGAGAGCCAAGTTTTGCACTGCGCACGTATATACAGGACATCGCGAGATGCGCCACTTTTGGCACGAAGTCGTTTTTTATTTTTTTATTTCAATCCTCTTGGGCATTCAGTCGCAATAAAAGTTTCGCGCGCGTCGCGACGCATAAGTCGAAAGCGCGGAATTTTTGATGGCTGTAAAACTTTGGTATACGTAGTCGAGCTGAGCATCGTAAAACGAGCGCGTGTGGAGAGCTGACGAACAGAGCCGCTGAGATGCGTAGCCGCCCGCAGAGAAATTATGAGTTTCATAATAATCATTTCGCTCGTATAATACACAAGGCGGGCGCGGCTCTGCGCCATTTCTCCTTACGGTTATTGTGCGATCGCGCGAAATGGCCATTCGAGTTTGCCTTATCTTTAGCTCTCGCGCGAGATAGAGATAGCTGCTGTTTTAAACACCCCAATAAAGCAATGATCTACTTCGGCGATGCTCGTCCTCTCGTGACGTATGCCTCACATCTCGCGCGTTTTATAGGAGAAAGTCGTCCTGGATGATTAACACCTTGTGTCTCGCGCTAATTACATGTCTTTTCCGAGCTAAACTAACTATACACCCTAACATTACAGTCGCTACACAGAGGACACGCCCATCTCTGGAAATTTTTTGTGATTGAACGTCGTAAAATAAATTCCGTTCGAATGTGCAGGTAATCAAGTTCGATGCGCGATTGCGATGCAACTCGCGAATTGAAATTCAAATGTTTTCCAAAAATCTTTTGGTATAATGTAATTACGTAGATTGTTATCTGGGTCGAGATATTAATAGAGAGAAACGCAATTAGAGAGATCGTCGGGACAACATCGAAATTAATCATGTTATAGTCAGAGCCAGGTGTGTACACGCGAGCACATCAGCATTGACTTTTAATGGAATTTGATGAGCTTCGTCTTCGAGGGCTTGTGAGCGAGTCGCGCTGTGTATGCGTGCACGTCTCTCTCTCTCTCTCTATCTCTCTCTCTCTGTGTATGTAAACTAAACGCCGCGCCATTGATATTTGCATATCTTTAGAGGAATACGTATATGTAGGTAGGACGTGCCGCACGCTGCGGTATATGCTGGGAGCTATACTGATGATCGCAATGTTTCCGACCTGTGCTTGAGTCTGCTCTACGGGGTATGTGACGCCTCCGTTCTCAGACTATGTTTCTATATAACACAAACAAACCACGTATTTTATACACAATTTTTTATTTTGATTGGCTGTAAAATAAAGGAAATCACCTGACTTTGTTTTTTTTTTACTTGTATTGGCCTCTAATCGGTTGTCTTGGACGATATGCATTAGAATCTCGAAAAGGAGTATCAGAAAAATTGAAAGCGCCCGAAGCGAACTCTACTATAGAGAATATGATTATCTTTGATGTCATGTATAAATTACGGATTACCATATGCTCCAGGCTTTTTATTTTATTAAAACAATCTTGGCTTATCCGATTATTTCAGTGACAATGACATATTCGAGAATTTATTGATGTATAATTTCTGCTTGAAATACATATTATAGTTTTCAAAAGCTTGGTAAAAAATTAAGCGGAAATTGTACCGAATGGGTTTATCTTCTTTGAATAATATTTTGCTTTGAGTAATATACTGCTTTGAAATGTCATACCGATTACGAGAAATCAATTTTACTCAGCTTTTTTCCAGCGCAAAGCTCTCTAGTTGTGTAGCTGCAGAATATAAATTTAAGTACAGAAATATCACACGGATCCAATATAAATGTGCAAAATCAAACACTTTTTTACTTCCTTGAAAATTAAATATTTTTATAAAATTCTTAATAAATTTATCATTAGAATAATTAAAAAAATGTTTCGACTCGGATTGTTAAATCCAGCCGTGTATTTATTCTACTGGTTTTTTCCGCAAAATTTATTTCCATCGCATTGATCGAGTTTCGAAAAATATTCTGGGCGATAAAGTGCGCAAATAAAAAAAGTTATAGAGAATGGAATATAAATATCTCTTGACCCTAAAATAAAAAAGATCGAAAATCTGTGTGTGATTGTATTCTGATTTTTGAAAGTTGTAATTAACCGTCGATATATCGAGATAAAGAGCTTGTTGTGTATAAAGCAAAACGAGAGGAAGAGGGAGAGAGAGAGAGAGTAAAAAGGGACGTGGATTGATAAGGGCACACTGCAACATCAAGCATTCGCGAATAAGTCAAATGAGGTGGCTGAAATTGGAATGTTAATAATTAGGATGAAATACATTTCTCCTGTGGGAGATCTTCAAAGGGGAATATCTGGGACATGGCCGCTGATGAGGTGAGCTTGCTCCGAAATCAGCCGAGTTACGCGCTGCACATACGCGCAAATTGTTTTGTTTGCCATGGATGGAAAATCCGATGAAGACTATTAGCAGATATTTACTAAATTCCCTAGCGCGGCTGCTATGATAATTTGTGAAATTTATTCTGGTACTGGCGCAGTGCGGTATTGAGAGAAATTACAGCAAGCCCTCGCGAATCATATGAAATTCAAAGCCGGAGCCCGAGCTATTTGCATTGAAAAACGAGAATGAAATCCCCGCGTACATTTGGGCGTCTGCCTCATCAAGGGGCGAAGCGTCGCTGGTATAATAACTCCCTCTCGCGTTGTCATAACAATGCCGCAAGCTTCAAACTTATATATTCCCATCATTATATAATACATTGGCGCGTTACGTCCCTTCAGCGGGGGGAGGGGGCTGCGGCATGGAGAAGTCACGGCAAAAATGACTTGCACAACTCGAGGCGTTGCCAAGTATTATGCATTTAGCTAAATCCGGGAGGAAGCTCGGCCGGAACTTTTGGATTATGCAGTTATGCAAATGGCTGGCTGGCGCGTGCGTACTGCGTACATGCAAATGGGAGAAAAATAAGAAGCGGAGGCGGCGAGTACAGTAAGCGTATTCTTACCAGTGCGTATCTGGGCTCGTTCTGGTAGATGGTGCCGACGCGCGTCCAGTTGAACTGAGCGAGCAGGGCGAAGCGCGGGGCGTTGAAGGCGTTCTCCGACGGGACGATCCTGAAGAAGTTGGGAAAGCTGTCGGCGGTGAACATCGGGTGCGTGTCCGCGTAGCTCAGCTGAAAATCATCAAGATACGCACAAGCTGAATTAATGGCCCCACGACAGTCACGAGACAGGCTATACGGGAATAAGCTTGTTCATAAATATAAGTAGACAATGGGCTGCGCCGCCGCTGCTTGCCGGGGCTGTATTACCTAAACAATGGGGGGGTCGAAAAACTTTGCTTCGCGAGAGAGTGAGAGAGGCGTACTCGCTCTACACTATTTTCTCTGAATGCTGCAGCAGCAGCAGCAGCAGCGGCAGCCCCTTGTGCTAATCTACTCTTCCTTTCTCTGGGGCCGAGTGAATACCGAGGCCGAACAAAGCCCGCATCAGCGGCGTGTATCCCATCCCTTATACACAGCCCCGTAAATCTCCGGAGTAAATTACTGAAAAACTTTTATTTTTCCGCTGTATGACTGTAGAGCCCCGCGGGGGAGGAAAGCGAGCTCGACGCGTGGCACACGCGAGGAAGGGAAGACGACGCGTGTGTGTCCCGGCCGCGTTGTAAGAAGCTGCTGCCGCTGCTGCTGCGGCCGTATAAATAGCGCCTGTACAAACGGAGAGAAATTAAATCCCCTAGGTTATGGCTCTCTCGCGCTCATTGCCTAATGCGAATTTATACTTACACGCGGCATCGGCGCTAAATTACTCTCGCCGACGTAAATCTCGCGTGTGTGTCGTTATATACGCGAGCGCCGCGCGCCGCAATTCTAGCCCGCCAAAGGTCTCCTCTATTTTTCAACAGACACGTACGCCGCGGCGGTATAGGCTGGATTTACGAGACTCGGAAAATATAAAATAATACGTCGTAAACAGCTGGTGCTCCAGACACCTGTTCTCTCTCTCTCTCCCTCTCTCTCTCGACTCGTACATGTACCTGCGCGTATACAATACTTTATTTTATAGGAAAAATTCAAGCGTTACTGCGCGCTCTCTACCTCTATACAGTCTACAGATATATATACGTCATGACAATCGAAGCATTTAACGGTAAACGAAGCGAGTTATTACGTGCTGGAGAGCTGAGGCACGGGAACAGCTCTGCGGTGTATACATCTCGAGCTTGAGCGAGTAATCGAGACTCCCTCGGTCATGACGAGTAATTAGGCTACGCCGCGCGATAACGAGCCGCGACGATGTTTGCCGATATTTTAAGCGCTCGCTCGCAGATCCCGTGGGAGAGAGAGAGAGAGAGAGAGAGATACTGGCTGATATGCCTCTGGCGAGGGATTTCAGATTGGAACTGATTGTTTTATCATTGAAAAAATTAACTCGATTCTTCTTTAAATTAAATTTTCAATAAAACGACAACTTTGTTTAATTATCGCGTAAAAAGTATGTTGGCATATAGCATTATAAAGTTAATTCAAAGGGTAAAATTAAAGTAAAATAAATAAAGACTATTTCTGCAATAAAATATATATTTCTGAGTTATATCGAGCTTAACTTTTGTGCCATATGGCAACAATAGGATCATCGTATTATATCGTGCAACTAGTAGGAGAGAAAATTGGCTTTTTCTACTGAAGATTATATTTGAGTGGTAGTTTGGGGCGCCTTATGGCACACGAATGCTCAAGTATTATCCGAGCCTGAAAAAGCCACTTATTCCCTCGTTATATCCTCGTATACATTTTCTGACAAAGGCTTGAATATAGGCTCTGATTAATTCATTAGGATAAGAAAATAGCAAATTAAGGACTGTTAAGGAATTCCACATAGCCTGATTCTAGCAGTAAAAATAATTATATTTTTTATACATACAATAAATTACACATTTTTTCTGTTAATTGAAGTTGCAAGTATTCGAAAATGCGAATAGGAAATTTCGCAAAATTTTGTATGCAATTAGGTTAACGTAAATTAGGTTAGGCTAAACTGCATGAACAGCAATACTGTCCGAAAATGCTCCAATTCAACAGTTATAATGCATAAAGTTTAATCAACAAAATGGTTGGATTTTTATCACAAATTCCATTGCATTAAATTACATTTTCTCGGCTCTTCCGCATGCCTTGAAGTACACGACACGAGTATGAACAATCGACTTGTGAAAATGCGCGCTCGCAATTATTGTAATCAGCTAATGAATCTCGATTTAATAATATCGACACGGATTTTCAGTCGAAAGTACGGGGTATAATTGCCTGGTACATATCCAGAATTATGATGTCGCTTTCAATCAAATATTCATACCAGTTCAATTCACGTACTCATTACTACTGATCGCATTATAGTATCCGTGCGTACGTATAGATATATACATCGCGCATGGATGCGTAACGGTATACGTGTAGATATGAAGGGACGTGTCGAGTAAAAAAGCTCTTGGTAAGGCTCTTCTCCAGTCGACATCGCAGTCGAGTCGAGTACAGTTTGAGCAGTTCGCCCGAGAGCTGCATATGAGAAGGAAATCGCGAATGAAGTTCCGCGCGAGAGAAGAGGGGATTAACGGGGCAAGTTTGGCACAAGCAGCCCGCGACTGATGAGAATAGCTCGAGGTGGAGCGGGTTTTCTTGCACCTCGGAGGCTGCGCGCACGCAGTGTCGTGCTCTACTTGCACTTGTACAGCTACACATTGCATACATGCATGTATATACGTGTAGCTACGTAGACACGGTCTCTTTTTGATGTTCGACGTGCAGGCGCAGATAAGACCCGTCGTTATTCCCTCGTGAGAGTAGAGCAACAAGTAAAGGTGCTCTCGATGTGTATATACGTATAACGACGGCTTGAAAAATCGAGGAGACGGACAAAAGAAGAAGTTGAAGGAGTGGGGGCAGCAGAAGTTCGCGCGAGCAAGTGCCATCGTTTCGCACGTATTTGACTACTTACCGTGTTTTCTCTTCAAGAAAAAGAGGGAGGAGAAGAAAAGCCTTTCTCACCTTCCCCCCCCCCCCTTCCCCTTGTAAAGCGTGTGTGCGCGCAGGTGTGTACTTTTTTTTGCGGCAGAGAGCCGAGAGGAGGGTTTATGTAATCGTATAAGCGAATTACGGCTATGCTGTGGAGCATTTTTATACAGGAGCTCGCGCTCCACGAGCGATTATTTTTATCTCGCTGTGGAGGGGGGAGAAAAGCGCCTCCTCATTCACGGGCTTGTTCAGTAAACGTTTTCAATTTCACCGCCCTTAAAACTATATGCGGCTTTAGCAGCAGCGAAATCGCCGTGTAAGCCATATGCTTCTTACTTATATACTATGGAATCAAAGCTTTGATTCGACTATACCGTACGTGAGACAATTTTAATAATCTTGAACAGTAACGATAGCGCAGGCATTTTAGGAATGTTTCGAGAAAACAGGCTGAACCGAGCGCCGGGCTATATACAGCGCGCAATGTGCTGAAATTTCACATTTAATGAGAAAACACTCACGGCATCCCCGCTATCTCATATATGCGCAATTTATCAAATTACTCTCTTTTTAAAGCGGCAAATCTCCATAAAAAAGAAAAACGGAAAGAAACACAAGCTCGAGCAATTTTTGTTTGCGTCCATCTCTCGCGTGACTCACATAAATAAGGCGAAACGAGCCTTTTCCACGCTCGCGAAGTTTCTATTTCGAGAGGAAAAAAGAAACTCCGGTCATTAATCATTGTATGCCGATTTCACGATGAAATAACGTATAAACGTATCGTTGATTTTCTTCGGTATCGGGTTACAGGCCAGCGTCGGCTCTTTCTCTCTCTTTTCGGATTAGCCCCACGCTTTAGTCGTTAATCCTTCCACATCGAAATGTACGCCTGGCCGTGCACGTATATACATATTAGAGCTCGGCGTGTGAACTATATATTGTTCTCGTATGTGATTGCCTCGGAGAGTCTATCTCTTTTTCGTGGCTTTCGAATGACCCTCCCCTCCTCTCTCTCTCTCTCTTCTTTCAATTTTCTCTCCAAGCCCCAAATTGTTTCCATCAATTTAGTGCCGACCGTATATTCAGACAAGAGAGGCCACCCCTTCTTGTTTGCGTGGAAATTTAAATTGTAATTTTATTTTTAGTGACCTCGAATTCAAATGAGCGAGTTAAAGCAAGTCCATTTGAGATTTTGGAAAATGATGGACTCTTTAAACACCTGCTTCTTTTTATCGTCAATAATTCTATAATTCTTCTTTACAAGAATTTTGTAAATTTTTTTTATCGCTTTTTCCGTTTTTACATCGATTCAGAATCACGCAGGGTCTACAGCGCTATTGTGATTTAATTAATTGAGAGGGCGCAGTTAATACATTTATGAGCGCAGTGAACAAGGCCTTCCCTCTCGGTCTGCAGGAGCGATCAAATAATATTGGCAGCGTTATTTTTTCTCGTAAATGTTCTGCGTGTAAATACAGACCGAATCGTCCAGTCCTTTGCATATGTTTACGACTCGAGCGGCTACAACGAAAAATAATAAATTGAAAATTCAAACGGTAAAGCGATTGGCGAACCCGCGGCTCGAGTTTAATCTCGCCGTTTACATCTGCTGCTGCGCGAGTTCGCCATGGAGGCAAAAGCCCGCTAACGAGATAAGGGATCGTGAGCGTAAAAGCTCGTGTACGTACGCGCAGCAGTAGTAAAGGTCGAAAAAAAAAGATGCAAATTCACGAGCCGCCTGTCCGAGCAGTTTTCCTTCCTCTTTTTCATCCTCCGGTGCGATGCCCGGCAGTAAACACGCGTGTCTTCCGCTGGATGTTTGCACACTCGCGGCGCTGCAAGGGCAAATACGATGTATAACCCCATATTTTCACTCGCGTTTATACATGTAGACGTACGTACTTACAAGCGCAGCACGTCACGCGAAAGTATCGCGCCTCCGGGGCTGCGCCTCTCAATGTCCCACAGTCCAGAAAATTAATTCAGTTTTTCAGGTGTCAGAGTAAAAATATTTGCCCGTATAAATCGTCCGCCGCATTTGAAATTCAAGCGCGCGCGTCAGATGTACGACGCGATATGATAATGGCGATAAGAATCTCGCGAAAAGAAAATTCGCAGAAAGGCCGCATTAATTGACTCTGAATAAATAACTCGCAGCGCGGCGGTGAATTCGTTAGTGGCTCTCTCTCTCTCTCTCTCGAGTGCCGTTAATTTCTCTTGTTTTTTTGTCTCGGTCAAAAAAATATCCCATTAAACGTCTGCGCGCAGCCGCAGATCTCAAGTTAGTGTGGGTGCCGAGTTTTCACAAATTCATTCGCCTCTTTTCCTCGAGAATAAATAATCGCGGGACGCCTCTCTGCTTTTGTTTATCCGCGGGAGGCAATATTTCGTCTTGATTTTCTTAGCCCCCGAGAAGCGCGCGATTGCCGCGGAGTAGCCGTATTTCAAAACTGACTTATTCGCGGGAGGGGAGGGCGCGGAATTAAACTCGGCCGCGCCATAAATATCGCGGAGAAAAAGGCCTTATCGACAGGGACAATGCGCGCCTGTAATTGGCATTTCCGCGACGCTTGTAAATCACGATGGGGAAAGGCCAAGTCCGTCGAGGCGGACAATACCAGCTGCACCGAGAAATTTCACGCAGGTGAGTCGACCGGACTCGAGTTTTTTTTTTTTTACTATGGACTGATTAATTAATGGGCTGGATTAATTAGTCCGCGGAATACTCTGGGGACTTTTCTTTCCCTACAGCCGCCCCCGGCTTCCGCGTGGACGCGTCAACGAGCTTTTTTTCTGACTGTGTTTCTCCCTTTCTAGGGATCGCTATTAGTCTCGAGCTCTAGACACGCGAGAACTTAAGCTTTTTGCTTACTTTCGAGGCTTCCATTCGTCTTCGTGAAGTTGCTTCTTCTGCGTGTGTAGATTTAGCCGCGTCTTAATCTTTGGGCTTTCGTTTTAATTTTCTTTTAGTTTTTATATGGCCGAAATTTTGAAATAGCCTTTCTTCAAAATTTTTAAAATAACATAGTTCGCATCGCATAATTAAGAAGGTATACTATTTTCAAAATTTATAAAGATTCGTATGAAGAATAAGTCTTTTATTGTGTAAAAGTCCGCGATAATTATCCCACTTTTTGCCAGTACAACCTATTGAAAACAATCGATCGAGGATCTACTCCTGTATAATGTTCGATTTTCTCGTCTGAGTTCACAGGAAGGTCGAAGCGAAATACTTTCGCGGAAAGGGTGAACGCGTCTGTTTTTCCCCCCTCGAACGTCATCTACGGCTACTCGAACGTTCGACGTGAAAACAATTACATCGTCACTGCGGGTCCGCCGCTAATATTTTGAAAAAACTGAGGGCAATTCACAAAGCAGAAGGGAAACGGTTTCGGGAAGACCATGAGAATTCGAAAAACCAACAGGGCGAGAGAGCAAGAGCAGCGAACATCGGGGACAGGTAATAGTGCTCTCTGCAGTGCGTGTATAATTTGAAACGTTTGTGCATATGCAGAGCGAGAGTGACGACCGCAGAGCATCAGAATCAAACTGCTACGCTGGGGCATTATGTTGACAAAGAGCGATATTTTGAAAGCGGGCTCTATTTATCCGCATCGCGGCGATACCGAGTGTCCCGTCGGGAAATGCGAGAGAACGGGCGAGAGCGAAAGATAAATATACTATGGGAGTGCGAGAGCAAAGTCCATGATTAAATTAAGACTGACTGTCGATACGGCGTCGCGCTCGCCCAGTTGCGACAGCTCGCTGTTTAGTGTTTATTCATATAACGTCGATTGACTACGATTAGATTTCATATTTGATGAATTTTCCAGTTACACGGGCTCGCCTCGCGCGCCGTTATGTCGCTGGCGTCGTTATGAGAGGATATTAACCGGAGAACAAGAGATAATTCTGTCGTTGGGTATCGCCCGGTCGAGCGGGGTAGAGAGAGAGAGAGAGAAAAGTAAAATCGCAATTCCAGGTTGATGGACATCACTGCCGCACTGCTGTTGTACCGGCGCTGGTTTAGGCCAGACTTTATACTCCGGCGTTGAATTATTCCTTCTGTGACCGCGAGCGTCAGGCTCGCCTATGGCCGTCATTGCCCGCGGTCCCGTAGCGTTACAGATACATTTCCCGCAATTGTCGGCCATTGAGCTTTGAAAATTTTAGGGCCGCTACGCGCAGCTCAGAATATGCGCCGCGCGCCACTGTGCGCCATTAATTTTCATTACCTTTATGCTATTATTGTAGCACACTTCGTTCCTCCTAACGGTCGGAAAAATAATGGCCAGTGGTAACGGCCGATTGTGGTCAGACGGACGCGCAAAACATTCTTATTTCGCACGGCTATCTCTCTTACTCTCGCTTGGTTATCGCAAATTTTGTTTGTTGCGGCTGATTAATCAATCCTCGCGGAACGATCTAGTGAAGAAGCCATTATTTTTCATTGAAATTCCAGTTTCTAAAACTATAAATTCTTCATTCTGATGGGTGGGCAAATTGAAAAATCTGCAATCGCAGCAAAGTCAAAGCCTATTATTCTAATGAAATGCGTGTACAAATAGACGGTTGGCTCTAGCTCTGCTGATAATGCCGATTTTTCAATTTCTCGGGGGTTTCAATCGATGCGAAACTATTTCGCGGATAAAGAGGAGGGAATTAAAGTTGAAATCGAATGAAAAGTATGAAAAATGGCAGCGCACGGATTTCATTACTTTTTCCGCAGGAAAAGCTATCCACGCAATCTTGCAATAATCGAATTCCAACGAAAAAAATGTTCCTTTTTTTTTTTAAATACGAGATTAATTTTGTTCTACCGCAGTGTATGCGTCGAGGGAACGACAGCCAGCTCTCGCCTATACAAGCTGGGAATATAAGAAATTCCGAAGAGCAAAGTCGGCAATTACATTTTCCCGGGAAAAAGACATTCCCCTCTTGGCTCGTCATGCGTCTTCCGAAAGTGTCCGACGGGAGTTACGAGCACGTGGATCCGAGGAATTCGGTCACTGTGTAAATGCCCCATCTTCTACTTTGGTCCATCCCTCTCTTTCTCTCTCAGCCTCTCTCTTACACGAGCGCATTACGAGGTTGGAGCACATAAACGTCGCGAGCACGCGTCCGAGCTCGTTTGTCACCTTCTCCCGGTATATGCAGTGACTACATGACGTACGAGCATACACAGCCCCGGAGACGTTATATGAAAGCCGAGGGGCTCGTATAAGAATGAATACGCGTCCTTGCGCGCGCGAATCGAGCGGATCGCCGTGGCCAAAGGTCAGCGAGAAATTGCTCGCCGTTAAAGTACATCTGTTGGCGCCGTAGGCGCGCTCATACCTTTCAATTCCCGGGTAAATAGGACAAATTGCCAGGACAAACGCGCGACGAGCCAATCACAATCTCTATCGACTCGGGCGAATTTGATCAACCGAAGCTCGGGAGAGCAGTACACTTGAGAACGACGACGGCGTTCGGCGCTTTATTGGCTCGCGCGCGCGCGCGCGCGAGGCGTTTTATTTTTTTTCCCTCCTCCGCCTCCGCCTCCCCCCTCTGCTTCTGCTTCCTCCTCTCCGCGTACTTCTTCATAGCTTCTAGGTGGATTTTGCGCACGGATTTTTATGGACCATTCGAATTCTATACTGTTGCCTTTCCGGCAAAGGGATAGCGATTGTTTGTTGAGCAAAAGTTTGTATTTGGAAAGACAGTTAATCGAGAGCGCGATAGCAATTTATCGCTCCTCGACCCCTACTCTCTAACTCGCGAAAGACTCCCTTCGTATAAGCAGCTCGCTCGCAGATAAAATATGCTAATATGGCTGATCGATCCGTCTTTCATGTCATTAAAGTACATAAGACGAGGAAAGCACCTCCACCGCGTCTCTCGAGCACAAATGCGCTTTCCAGTTGACATTTAATAGCCTCCTTGTATACCTCACCCCACCCCCCCCCCCATTCCACCCGTGTACAAGTATATAAAAATAAACATTTGCTTCTGTATTTCCAAGAACTCGAGCTTTATACAGGACTTTGCCTTATACGCGCGCGTACAATGACTATTTCGTTGTCGTATCTATAAAAGCTCTATTGTGCTTTTCCCTTCCTCTTCCCGTGAAAACTTCGGTATATGGGCTGTAAGCTCAAATATTGTGGACACGCATTAAAAGAAAAAAATGTCGAATGAGACATCTGGAGCGCGCGCGCGGCGATCGATCGCGTTTTTTTTTTACGCTTATAATCGGGTCAGCAAGTTTATTTTAATTCGCTCTCTATAATATTTTTGATGTGCTTTTTCAGGGCTTTGTGCCGGCGCAAGCCCGACGCTCTAAGTCGAGCTTTCCCCGCTGTGTAACAAGCGGCTCAAAACTTCGTTGCGACTGCGTGCACTACAGCCCGATGCGTTACCCTCTCTCTCTTTCTAGGCGACGAAATTTGTTTTCCAAGCTCTCTGCGCAGTATATCAAGCCGTGTTTTAAAAGTGAGCAAGAGAGAAATAGAGAGAGAGAGAGAGAGAGAGAGAGCTTGCGATGACTTACGATCGAACTTCATAAAGCCGTTAAAGGGGAGTGTAAAATTTTCCTTTACTGCTCGTCGTCCGCGAGAGCGCGTTTTTACTGCGTGCCTTTTTCCAGGTCGACGTAATTTCGTGGCCGGTATAGTGGTAGCCTATATACTCTGCTCTTTCTCCCTCACCCCTCGCACTTTTCGCAGCAAGGGAGATTGAGGCAAAAAGATTTTAATTAAATTTATCACCCCATATCGTGTCGCGAAAAAATGCAAAGTTGGGACGGCTTTTTTTTTTTTAAAATAAAGATAACAGCGGGAAATTTGGAAAAAAATTTTTATCTCGTCCCCAGCTGTCGGTGTCTCTATAAAGGTGGTCAAAAACAGACGGCGCTGGATATAAATGCGAGTCATTCCCTTGCTATAACGTATATTCTACGGACTTCGTATTATATCCTCGGATCAGTAACGGCCTAACTTATGGTATACTTTGTCTTTTGCTACAAGACAGTGTATGAGAGAGAGAGAGAGAGAGAGAGAGAAGGGAGGGGGGCGTGCAGACATTCTCTACAGCTTTCATTTGCACGAAAAAGCTGTTTGCCATCACACGGTTCTTTCTGCTTTCTTTGCCTCGTGACATTTCTTTCGGCATTTGTAACTGAATTTTCAGCTACAAATGAAACACAAACTTGCTTATGCATATCGCAAAACTTTATCGCTTCTGCATGATGAAAATTACTAGAGAGAAAAAAACGAAAGTATACTTTCCGATAAGTGCATGAAAAATGAAAGGAAAGTTGAGTTTTTCAATTGTTCTTTGAATATCGAAAAAATTCAGAATCGGGACGAAATAGTACATTGTACAAGGGGGAAATGAAAGCTAAAAATATCCGAACCGAGTCTGAAATAACTTTTCTGTCCGCATTGCACACTGTTTTTTTTTTTCTTCAACGAAGATACAACAGGCTTTTTCTGTACTGAAAGTAGACGCGACGATTTCACATTTTGAGCCGCGCACACGGTAATTCTACTTGTAAAATTCATGAAAGTGAGAAACTGTACATTTCTCACCTCTTAAGGGAGGTTTTTCATTTTTCACCTGTTTACAGGTGAAAATAAAATTTCTTTCTTTTCAACGCTTTTTAGTAGCGACACAACTGCGGATTTATGCCACCCCGTAACTGCTCTGAAATTTTTAAAGGGTTACAACTTTGAAAAGATTTAGAAACATTTTTGCACTTGTTTCTCCTGCTTGAGAGATGTCCGATTCGTGCTCCTTTGTCATGTAAAACATTAATGTAGGTCACTCGAAAAGAAATGATTTTTTCCAAGTTTTTTTAAAACTTAAAATTTTTTAAAGTCTCTATTTATGGGCTTGTTAAATGAAAAATGATGCGTAGCAAGATGCGGGGCCTTAAGTTTTTCAAAGCTTCGACGCCCCTGTGTACTTCTACTCGTCCTGGCTAGAAACAGCTAATTTTCTCCCTAGTTGAAGTATGCTCTTTCGAGATTTCATGAAATATTTCACGATAAACTTACCAACCACATGTGCGCAGGGAGCTATTCATGCTTTCATCCTTTCCGTTATACCAACTCTCCTCTCCCTCTCTCTCTCTCTCTCTTTCACTCCGCGCTGTAGTTCAAGTTACGAAATTTTTAATTCAGACTATAAATTTTTACGCGTAATCGGGCTAGAAACGCACCCGAATAACTCGACGCGTTGTAATAAAAAAATAACGAGACGACTTGGCGATTACGCCGACGGACATGGAGAGATGGGTGGGGGTGGGGGAGAATATGCGCTTTTCCGCCGCGCCGCTCTCGCGCGTTATTATTTATTAAAAACATTTTTTCCCGGCCGGCACGTGTTACGAGCCTCATAACGATGTATCTGCAGGAGCTATTATAAGGATTCCGAGAGGCTACTGTAATTAGACTCTCTCGTCAATTAATATCCTCGTGTCTGATAAAAGCCGGGAACACATTATATTGGCTGCTGTTCGCTCACTGTCTTCCTCTCGCTCGTAAAGTTCCTCGTAAATTATCAGCTGGCATTTTGACCTCGACGATGTATACTGCCAGGGTAAGAGAGAAAGAGAGAGAGAGAGAGAGAGAGAGAGACAGAGATAGAGATAGAGGGAAAGGTAAAATCGATGCGTCGTCGCTAGTGGAGTCGCTCGAGACAGAAGTCGAGGCTCGCGTTTTATAAAGTAGTGAGGGGGGGGGGGGGAGAGAAAGGGAGCGAGAGCACGGATGGGAAGGAAGATAAGAAGCTGGTATCGACGCCGCTTTTCAACTGCGTGTCCACATCGACACTCGACTACCGTCATATACCCCCAGCAACACTTCAGTTAGCCTCATTAAAGCGGCTTTTTTAATGCTTGCGTTTTAATTCGAGAGTTTTTTTTTCGTTCGCTCAAGAGCGTCGTTGTATTGTGTTAAGAGTAATGAAATGCGTTTGTTGCTTAAAAATACGAAAGCTCGTATTATTTCGCGAAACCGATGTAATTACGAAAGCTTCGCGCACTGCAGTATGCTGTGTTGGTTTAAAATTATTTTTTTAAATTCGTTCGCAATAACAATGATTTTTTTAGCGTTGAATTTTTTAATGTATTATGCGAAAAGATTGAATTGCAACCGTGTCTGCCTCGCGTACATAAATTTCTTCTTAAAAAAGAAATATTAGGATGAGTATATACGTGTGGAGTGAATGGGAAAGAAAAAAAGGCTACGCTTGTCGTGGCGAATGTATATAATATTGCAAACGTAGTCGGTCAACCGGATCAATAAGCTCCTTAATCCCAAGGAAAACAAAGAGCTTCCCCGTAGAAAAGTCGTTGCCTCCTACTCGACAAATTTTTTATTGCGTCACTCAGCGAGAGAGACGAGAATAACAACGCAGCGCTGAACTTTGCCGGTGACGAGCAAATCGACCCTATCCGCAAATTATTTATAGTCTCTTTGCACGGCAGAAGGCACCGCTCGAGCATACGAGTATATATATACGTGTATAGTGTTTATTCTCCATCTATACGTAAATGCCAAGTGCGAGTTAATTCTTACCGTTGCTAGGTTTAATTGTTCATAAGATAATGCGGCAGTTATGGGTTTTCTCGCAAAAACATTCTCGTTGAAATTACTCAGGGAAATCGCTGTAATTGGACTAAAAGAGATAAAAAGCTTTTCCAGTGTATTCATAACGCTCAGATTACTGCGTAAAACGCTAAAATTCGCACGGTTTCTTCGCCTGGTGGGCGTATACCAGATCTGTTGGGAACTTTGTTTCATGCACCTCTCCCTTAAAAAAAAAAAATAAATAAATAAAAGAAAAACAATCACAGAACTCGTTCAAGCGCATATGAATCTCTCTCTGATAACGAAATTGTGTATATATATATTTATTTATACTAGCAAAGCTTCGGTAGCTCGAGATGTTCCACTGTAATATAAAACTTTCCAGGGAAACAGTAATATCTTCCAATTTTTTCGAAAATTGCACTGCCAACCTTCTGATATTACGAGCAATTTCGAAGAAATTCGATAGGTATGTTTCATCTATCACTGTATATGTACCATGAAAAGCAGGGAGGGAGAGAGAGAGAGAGAAAATATCAATTTTTTACGACTAGTCTAAAAAAATCGAGCTCCCCTGAAGCCCCTGCACTATTCACGGCAAAACGAGTCGCGCCATTTAATTTACAGCGACAATAGCGAAACGCGCACTCGACACACATCGCACCCGACAAATTCTCTTTATCGCTGGAAAAATCAAGCCGGGCAGCGTGTGTTGCGACTAGTTTGTAATGCCTGCCTATATCTATAACGAACAACATAACACGAGTCACGAGAGAGCCAAGGGCCGTGCGATAGCGCAAGCGAGCCGCCTTATCGGCCCTCGAATTGCCTGGTTACACACACACACACACGCCGATGCTTCCCTGTCTTCTTCTCCGCTCGATATATCGGGCCGGCGAATTGTCCATCAGCCGAGTCGTATCTATCCTCGGCTGCGCAACGATCTAACTGAGCGAGCACATTGAAGCCGCGCAATTTTCCCGGGAAAATACGCGCGTTTGCTTTTCATTCGGCTCGCGCTTTTCTTTCTTTTAAGGGGAACCCTTTATATACGATTCGCCGCTATCTTTGCCCTTTCTCAAATCTTAAAGTTCCTCTTCTTTGAAGTGCGCCCGGAAAATAGCCAGCGCGAAATCGCTTATCCCCCGATATAAGTATACAACGTATATATATATATACGTGTGCATTACATAGTCGAAAGCTGCATCAAAGAGGCTGCAGCGACGCAGCGGACTCTAATCGGCTTTGCTTCTCAAAGTGGAGCGCGCTCGAGCCTATTTTCTTCGCAGACGTATTTGAGGCGGAGTCTCCGTCGAGAAATTTGAGGGGGAAAAAAAAAGGGAAATGTTTACACACAACGCGGAGTAGAGAAAGCCAAACAGCTGCGACTCAGGCCGTTGGAAAAAGTTGTAAAACTGCGAAAATTGGAGGGAAAGTCGATGGTATTATAGCCGGGCCGCACACGTATCGGGCATAAGTGAAATAAGAGCAGCGAAATAAATTCTTATACCTGTGTAAGGCGCCAGTGTTTCGCGGCCTTGGCGATGGGATCCGTGACCTGCGTGCAAGCTGAACCGAATATCATGACTTTTGGCGGACCGCTGTGCATCATGTCGAAGAACGCCTTGACGCCCACCGCCGCGTTGCACTGGAAAAAAGAGAGAAACAACATTTCGGTTATTTGTTGCCACTGCAATGCTAACTTGTATACGGCTGCAAGTTGTACAATAATTTCAAAAACTTTGGACCTCAAGAACACTGCCATTTGTCTTTTTAGTTACAATTTCATCCGCGGGTCAGTTGGACAAAAATTTTCTTTAAATAGGGAGCGTTTTCAGCTCAGTTGAACTTTTTAAAGGTGCTCCATATTTCATTTCAATCACGACGCTACAGCGGTCTCTAGTCTAGATTTTAACTGTTTTATGAATTTCGTTGCGCCTTGCTTGGGAACTTTGTAATGGTGAAATTTTATTAGTACAGGGTAAAATGTTGAGAAAAAAATCATGGTAATGGGCACATAAAAGACTACTTATGGTACAAATGTTAAGTAATTTCATGAAGTATGAAATAACTTTTACAGCTCATGTTACTACTGCAGTATAAAAGATTCAATCATACTTGAAGTTTTAATTTATCTTTCAAGGAAAGGTATGTAAAGCTACGTATGCCAATGAATTACAGCAGCAGATTTTATATTCGCTGTTCTCAAAAATGCAAAAACAGTCTTTTCTCATATGTATTATGCGATAACCTTTATTTTAGAAAGGAAGAGAAAAATTGTCAATTTAATGGGGAATTAATGGCTTCCTATTTATTTCGAGCTTCCGGTTCGGAAATGGACTTCATGTCAAGTAAATAAATTAATCCATTTTTCTGTATCTGAAATCTGTCACTATGGCGAACACATTTCATCAAGATCTGCCGTTTAACGCCCTTTTTTCTGTGTATCGAACAAACTATTAATTTTGATGCAGATGCGGAAGATGGTTATTTCTCTCACGATGTATTGCGTATTAGTGAAGCTATAGAGAGAAATGTCGTACGAGCTAAAAATCTTGTACATTGGTTTCAAAGCGAAATTACTATTTTTACAGTAGAAAAAAGGATATTTCTTTTAGTGATTAATGAATGCTATTTTTACGATTTTTTAAATGAATTTTATCTTCCAGTTCCAAGTTGTTTTCAGGGTATTTTTAATTTTGCTAAATACATTATGTATATCTTGTATTACAATAAAAAATTTCATGTTATAATCCCAGATATTTATCCAGGTGGAAAATTAACCTGCTTGGATATGGTTAGCTTGTTAATTAAATGAAAGTTTTGGGCCAAAATCAATACTGACGCCACATTAAAAGTATTTATAATTAAAATTATACACCCAATTATTGTAATATATTTTTTGTGATGTGATATAAAATTTAATGGTTATCCGAAAATGCTGATATAAATAATGATAATGAGTTAATGGAATATTTTTAACATTAATTAATATATGATTAATAATTAATTCATGAGTAAATGACAAGTTAATAAAACGGATTTGGCTAACGGAAGCAAATCAGCGATAGATTAAGTTACTTATTCTCTTTTTCATCTACCAGAACCCGATACTCATCATTATTTCAATGGACAACGATGACATAGCCATTAAACAAGTATTATCTTTTGGCATATCTCTCGATAAATCATTGACACGTAGATTATAAATAGTAATTGTTCTATATAGTGTTCTTGGAGAAAGAGCCCTTATGATATCCCCTACATTTCTTCACTTCCAGAACTATATCGTTAATATCTGTCTTCATTTCTTTTTGTAATCGTTAGTATATAGCAGTCGTCCGGGTAGTTTTCTATACACCAGCCGTGTATAATGTATATGTATATACAATAGCTGCGCTTACGGAATTCGGAAGGAGGGAGATGATTTACAAGCCATACAAAGTTATGTGTAGTCGATATCTTCAAACACATATACATTATGCATCTCATTAGGAGGACAAAGTAGGCCAGACTCCGCGGGAAATTACCACCTCGGCTGCGACTCCCGAAATTATTAATACACGAGTGAGCTTCGTCGCGCGCACTGTCATCGCTTCTGATTAATCGCCATCTCGAGAATCGCGGAAACTCGTGGGAATAACTTTCGGCGCTTCGTATCCCTCGTCTTATTCCCATGATTAACGCCTCGATTTCCCTGTGCTCGAACCCGCTGATTCATCCTCCATTTTTCCCATATTGCTCTCTCCAAACGCACAAGTCCAGAAGTATCGAAAGAATTTAATCAACCATACGAAGTACGATCGCGTGCACGATGCGTATGTCTCCGTGTCGCTCGGGAGTACGAGGAGGGAATTCCACGCTCTGGCGCTTTATATATACGTTACAATTATGCCTAATGCGCGTAACGCTACTTTTCCTCTTATTAAGTCGTAAAGCTGCCCGAGGCAAACGCGGGAAAGAGAGCGAAAAAAGGGGGGACAGACGCGTACCGGCTTATAACGCGCGCGCGCAGCACCTTCGCCAGCAGGTGCAGCGCTTTCGCGTAACCTGATTATTTTTCTCGAGACGTGCCGCAGCTGCGCGCCGACTGGCTCTGAGAAACGAGGTAATTTCTCGCTGGGGGGGGGAGGAAAAACGAGCGAAGACGCTGGACTTCCGCGAGCTTTTTCGAGGGGGGGGGGGGGCTACGTATATATTATATACGGCGTGAGAGCGATTTTCGAGCGTCGCTCCATTGCGTGTATCGGGTTCCAACTCTTTTTTAATTTTCACAGCCTACGCTGCCGAATAGAAGGGAGAAAGAAAGCTGCTTTCGATTCAATTTTCCTCTCTTCGAGTGGAATTTTCATGGATTTTCGTAATTTTTGTGAATTCGTATAAAAGTTAGGAGTAGACGAACTCGATGAATCGACACAATGCGACAATTCAAAAATGTAATAATCGAAGCGGGGCAATGAGCCGAAAAAAAGATATACGAGGGATCGAAGCCACGTTTCCGGGATGAAAGGTTAAACCTTTTCCGCCTTTTTCCGATAAGTGATTCGTCCAAATTCAATTTTCACATCTCAGACACGTTAGTTTGCAAAGAAGTGAAAAACCTACAGTTATTTTACAGACACTGCAGTTTATTAAAAATTTTGCCGAATTTTAGGTGAAATTCGCATCAGCAATGTTTCCGCGAGTGTGTGCAGCGTATTGACTCTGCGCGTCGTGTGTAAAGTCCCTTGCTCGTGAAAGGCCGCGTGATTTGACACTTGGCGCATGTTCCGCCTATTGCCCCAGCTTTTTAAAACTAGGTCTCATTAGTGGAATTTCGGCACGAGTGCTTTTACAGCTCGCGCGACTTTCGCTCTTCCATCTTTCTCGCGCCTCAAATGAGTAAGTGGAGAATTTGCATACGTTACGCCACGCCTACACGTCATTCACTGCGGCGGGGGAAAAAAATTGAAATTTTCTCCCTCCCCTTTTCACGCGCGTGCGCGCGCTCAAAATTGTCCCGTATTACAGATAAGTGATGCGCGCCTGGTAGACTCCCGGAAAATGAGAGATTACACCTTGTTTTTTGTGGGGGTCGCCGTGCACGCGACTGCCTGTATTTACGCCGTTGTTGTTCGACTCGGGCTTATTTACGCGGCGGTGGCGGGAGGGGGGGGGGGAGGCGTTGAGGTCTCATGCGCGGCTAAGTTTTTTACCCCGGGAATTTCCATATTTACTGTCTGTCGGGCTTTTACATCGTCGCCTTGTTGGCCCGTGACTTTTTCATAGAGTTTTTGCTCGCTAGTTTCTAATTTGTTTTTCACTTGCAGCAGCTTCCGCGGATGAATTATGAAGTATTTCATTTCGCGGTTGTTTGCCGCTCTCGCGCGCCAAATCAAATACAGAGTGCAAGCGCGACCCCCCTCCCCCCCATTTTCGAGTCGAGCTCAACTTTTTCGCGTTTGATCGAGAAAGCGCGAGAGAAAATAAACGTTTTTCGAAAGCCCGAGAGAATTTGCGTGATGGCGAGCATTCAGTCGTTTAACGACTTACACTTCGTCCTCGAGCGCACACATATAGCTGTCTGAAGTAATTTTTACGGGGCATTAAAATTTCAATCGGGCCACTTTCCCGAGAATTATCGAAGCAATAAAAATGGTCGAGCGAGTAGTACCATAGTCGCTCGCTACACAAAACTCATGCGCATTTGCGTATACATGCGAGGAAAGCAGCTCCGGCTTTTCTTATATCGGTTGCAACTAGCCGAGTCCCCGCCGCGCCGCTGTACGACTGTTCTTGTCCCGATTAGTCGCGGAGTCGCGGTATTTAATTAACAGGGAAAACTGTATTCGCTAACTCGCCGGCTTTGCACAACGGACACGTAATTATCCGGGATTCCCCTGCGAGCGTTACGCGCACGTTCCACTTCTTTCGCGCATAGAGCGACTGTAAATTATTTTCGTCTCGAAAGTTCGGAGGGGTGTGCGCGTAATTTATAATCCGGGGCTGGAAGCCTTTTAATTTTCGAGCCGAGGATCCGGCCGTACGAGACAGTTTAATAACGAGTTGCGGTGTACGGGCCCGTTTAATGGCCTTCTTATCGGTATTAGCGACGCTCGGGGCTTCGGGCCACATCCGAATTCTTCACACGTACGATTTCGCCGAGCAGAAAGAGTGAGAGAGAGAGAGAGAGCGCCATGATTTATGAGCTCTTTATCTTGCCGTTATACTGAGCCGAGGGATGCTCGAATTGTTTTTCTTAGCGATCGGTCTCAATACTATTTTCATGCCGCATAATAACTGCGTATATATCAAATCTTCGCGTATTAGTTTCCGCTCCTTGCTGAAAAAGTGCTTATTGACTTAAATTCCATATAGGTACGTATGTATTATATAAATCGCGTATTATTGGTAAGACGATTTTAATCAAATAATTATTTTTAAATGTTAATTAACATCCCGGTCATACCGTCGAAGCGTGAATTTGCCGAAAAGATTTTCACATCGCAATTCAATCGTTGCGTCAGAAGCAACAGGAACAACTTTGATTTTTGAATAAATAACTCCGAGGATTCGAAGCTTTTTAATCATCCAGAGTAAAAAACCGTGTACTTTATTTATAAAGCTAACTCTGTCGGCAAAAGTGAGCTTCATCATTCGAACACATCTCGTTTTCCCAAAGAGCCGTATAGCACGATTTGTTTACTCAAAGGAAAACCGTCGCGACTTATTCGCTCTCTCAGAAATTGAAACTCGCGCACTTATAGCAAAGCCCAGAGACAATTGCAACAAAGTCCATTTCCGTCTGGCTTCCTTGGCGAACTTGATTCTACGCCGTCGATGATGTTCATAGTCCTCTCTGCGCCTCTCTTTCCGCTCTCCTTCGACTGTTTAGAGGAGACTGAAATGAGAGAGAGAGAGCGAGCGAGAGTCCGTAAGGCGCCGGAATCTCCGAAACATCATTAATTGTTTTAACCTCCCGCAATAACTCGCGCCGCAAGTTTACAGAGTCGTGCGCGTATATAGCGCGGAGCGAGAGAAGGCGGCCGCACATATGTATACATGTATAGGTTGGAGCTAGAGAGCAGTTAAAGCGCTTTCAAGAAAGTCGCCGCGCGTACGGATATATATATATGTATATATACACATATAAGCCGAGACAGAGAACATTCGCCATCTACTCTCTTGCTTTATATCGTCGGGAGCGATGCGGCGCAGTTGCGAACTTTGCCCGGCAACGCGACTCCCTGCGTCCGGCAGCCGGTGGAAAGTAATCGAATTGCCCTGCCGACGTCTGCACAGTCTCCCCGCAGTCCCCTGCCGCTCCCCTCCTTCTCCCCAGCCTTGTGCAGAGCTATACCTATCCGACACTGCGGCCACTTGAAATCGTCCCTCGGTTTTTCCACACGTGGAAATTTAAATAGCGAAAGTCGAAAGAGAGAGGGGGGGGGGGAAGCAAGGATCAACCGTCGTGTTTGGCCGCCAGAGCCGATGCGGAAGATCAACAAATTACGACGAGTTCTTGTCGCCGTCGGCCCAGAGCTTTTTACCCCGCGTATGCCGGGGAGGTGACTCTTCTCTCGCCCTGCTGCACGTTTCACTTTTACTCGCTGCCAGAGAGCATATAGGAAGAAGGAGGAGGCTGGCGGTAATGGTCTCGAATGATAGCGGCTCGAAGAAAAGACCGCGCGATTCAATCGTTTGCATCGACGAGCTCTCGCTCGACGCTTACTCTCTTGTCGACGACGAAAAAGTAAGCGATTGATTTCCCCCCTCCCCCCCTTTTTTCTCGCATCCCGGAGAAATATAATGCCCGATCCTGAGCGAGGAACGCATTCTCGAGGAGGAATCCGTTAAATGGACAATTCTCGTTCGCGCAAACTTTCTCGCCTGGGCAACGAAGTGAAAAATGACGGAGGTGTAACTATGTACTCAACAGCTGAGCACGATTTGATAGAAGATTGCGTAAATCGTCCATTCCTATCTATCTCGTAGATTCGTTTTCTATAAGCATACTCGATTTGAGGATAACTTTCCTTCGGCTCGAAAGGACCTTTCCGGTGTAGGTGTAACAAAATTCAATATTTTCGAAGCACTACATTTCACTGTCTACGACGCTGCACTGCGCGCACGAGCTCTCTGCCTGCCGCGATCGCACACTTGCTTCCATGTCTTTTCAATCGTGATTGCAATTTCCGCAAGATTTCCTTCGAGACTCTCTTTTCATTTCTGCCGCGCGCGTCAAAACAGATACGGCCTTGATTATTCGGCGCGGCTGACCCAGAAGAGCAGAGGAACAAGCGAGCGAAGGGATGAAAAAATAATAAAAAATATCCAGGAGATAGAGACATCTCGAAGGCAATGCGCTCTCTTCTTTTCCTCGCTTGAAGGAGCCAGTATTTCTACGAGGCCATTTCCTTTGTTTACACCCCGAGCTTCGGGATTGTCACAAAGCCAGCTTTTAGAAGTAGACGGAGATAGAGAGCGGCGCGTCGTGGAGAGGTGGGTCTGGGGGGGGGGGGAGGCAGATTCGTAAGCGCTGATCCTAATGAAAGAGACTCGCTTAAACAAGATTTATGCGCACCGCTGCGGTGTCCATTGTGCGCAGGAAATATTGCACGAGAGGACGAAATTTAATTAAGCTCGCGAAAAAAAAAAAAATTTAATTTATTAATAAATTTTCTATCTATCCATCTCGGCGTAATGCGACGCGCGCGTTTCTTTTGAAATTCCTCTCGGCGCTCTTCTCGCTTTAATTACATAAACTGCGTTGAGAACAAATCAAATTAAGTGCAAAGTTGAGTTTAGAGATTCTGCAAAGAGAAAGAGAGCGAGAGAGGGAAGACGGATGAAGTTGTAGGAAACTTTCGTTTCCTTTGGCAGCTTTCTTTGCTCAGCGCCCGCGCGCGAACTCTTCCCTTTCTCTTCGGCGAATTCCGACGCGCAAAAGTTATGCGCGCTTGCACTGCTGGGCAAAGGGAAAATAATCGCATATATCGCCGAGAGATGAAAGCGTGCACACAGGCGCCGTGAATTGATGCCCGCGCGGCGCGTCCGCGCGTATCACATGCATTTCGAATTTCCCGCGCGCTATATATATATATCCGGGCTGAAGAATAAATTAGCGAGAATCGACTTTTACATAACTTTTCCCTCTCGAGGCTCGCATTCTTCCATTTTAGAGCTTGTCTCCGACCTACTTCCCCGCGCGCATCCCTCGTCCCATATATATATATATATATATGCAACCTACACGTTCAGGAATTTTCTCGCATCGGTATAAAGCCGGCCGTCAAAGCTGGAGACGAAGAAAAAGGCGAGGAAAAAAGGAAAGACGGGAGAACCAACTATTTATTTAGGTCGGATTCCATTAGACTTACAAACCAGCGCCTGTCGCCGCCGCCGCCGCCGCCGCCACCGCGAATAATGTATATTGTGCGCCGCGCGCGGAGCAAAAATTGCAAACAATAAGAGTTCACGTCGGCGAAAAATCCGATACTCCGTAAATAAAGTGTATATGAAATTGATCAGAGCTGCAGCCTCTCGCTCGCGCGCACTGCACCGACTCGGTTGACAAAAGCAAATACCTCGGGAGCGCAGTCGCTCCATCGTAAAAAGCAGAACGAAGAAAAACAAAAGGAGCGAGAGAGAGAGAGTGAGAGATTCTCGAGGGAATCGCGAGGAAAATCAATGAGGGCGTATTAGCATGTATGATTCTCTATAGCTACTGCGACATCTTAATTTTGCGCCTGGATGAGCGGCTCACGCCTGATGTGGCAAACTCAGACGATATCAGCTATTCGACGGGAGCGAGCGTTTTGACGCCTCGATCATTGTTGAAAAGTTTTCTTTCTGCCGCTATTCCCTCGTTCTTTTCCCACCCCCCCCCCCTCTCTCTCTCTCTCTCTCTCTCTGTTTTTAAGTATAAAGAGGAAACAACGTTGCTTATTCTCCAACTTCCCTTACAGCTAAAATGAGAAAAAGTTTTTCTCGCAATAATGAGAGCGAAGAGCATTTTCCGAGGGATCTTACGATAGCGGAGAAAAATACTTTTTGAAGTGGCTTCGTCTTGAAAACAAAGTTTGCGTTACATGTATAACGCCGTCTCGAAAGGACCTATTAAGGATAAGACTGCGCTTGTGATTTCCGAACATTTTCAATACCTAAAAGTTATAGCGATATTCTATTTCCTCGATAAGCCGCTTAATCTCTGATTTATTGTCGGTGTTGTGCTCTCACAATTAATTGTACGTTTCTACATTAATTTTTTTGCGTTTTCATTGCTTTTCATTGTTATTATTATGAAAATAATAATTGCGAGAATTTCAATAATTTCTGCTATTCAAATATTCGAAATAACATTGGGAAATCTCGACCAGCCTCCAGACCCGTAATTACGGATTCAGTATAGCGACGCGAGTAAAAAATATAATAAGACAACATTTAATCAAAGAGATGAAATTCATTTAAATTCATAGCGCGCCGCATCTTATAATCCGTATCGCGACTCTTCGGAGTGTGTTCAGACGCTCTAAACGCATATACCTATAGAGCAGGCACGTCAGTGAAATCAACATCGTCACTACGTGACTTTTTCCGCGACTGAATTTTCCGACGAGCGGTCCACAGCCTTTTGTCTTATTCCCCCTCTACTCCGCGTCGCATTGCGTTGTTGTCTCTGGCGCGCCAAATAAAAAAGTCCGTCGCGCATTATTCTCCACCGCTCCACACCCCCGTCTAATTACGTATATCCCGGCGGTGTATCTCGCGATAATTAATTCGCAAATAAGGTGAGCCGCCGCGACGTCGTCGAAGAGAGCCATGTCATCCACCGGATTGCACTCGATCCGCGAGAGCTTTATTCCAAAGCTTCGCTCAACAGCTTTTTATTATGAATATATTTTTTGCTTTCTCTCTCTCTCTCTCTCTCTCTCTGTCTGTCTGTCTCTCTCCCGCGGGCGCGGCAGAGATTAATTATGCGCGTCGCTGGAAAAGCCGGTGGGGTGTCGTAAACGCAAATAGTAATAACATGCCCGCGTGCTGCCGGTGAAAGCTGAAGTTCCAGCGAAAAATGTCTTTGTTGTGCGGCGGGGAAGGTGGGGGGGGGGGGGGCTAGTTTACGCGCGTGTAGCTCATCAAAGCGAAGGCATCGAAGGCGCATGTTTTACAACTCGCTCTGTGTGTACTATCTCGTGACAGAGAAATTCCATTTCTGACTCCTCGCCGCCGCCGCCAGGACGAGCGCGTGTGTGCGCGCGAGCGCGCGATATCGTATAACGGCGGCGCATACATTTTCATTAAGCTCGCGAGGGGTATAAAGTTGCAAGCACGCGCGCCGCGGGAGCTTTTTCCCCTTTTATTTTTTGTTTCATCGCCTCGAGTGCTCGAGGAGAAATGAAATCTCTATTACGGTGATAATTTTAATGGGATTATCGCAATAATGGCTTGCCGCGACTCTACAGCTAATTATGCATAGGGCCTGTTGTGCGTTGTATATATATAGGGAGCTAGCCTGTGCGCGCGCGCGCAGCTCGAAAATGGCCCTGCCGCTTGGAGTGCAGGCAAACTAATTTCCAAGTACCATCGGAGCCGATTAAATGTCGCCGTATTTCTCTCTGTCTATGCATGCATGTATAAATTTCTATGAGATTTTAATTCGACCCTTTGGCCGAAACAGCGAAAGGCTTTTTGCTGCTGCGCAAGCTCTCGAAAGCTCGTCGCCGCCGCCGCCGCCGCCGCGGTAATTCGCGCTATAGAAATGGAGAGAGACAGAGAGAAACTTCGACGATGTCATCCTCAACAAAACGTGCGTACAAGAGACGGGGTCTTGCGATTAAACGCAAGTTAATTATGCAATTAAATTATCTAATGGACCCGTAATCGGATTAACGACAGAGAGAGAGAGAGAGAGAGAGGGAGAGAGAAGGAAGAGAGCGAGGAAGCGTGTACGCGTGTGTGCGAGAGAGAGAGAGAGAGAGATCAAATTTCACAGTGAAAACAGGAAAATCGAATTCTCCAATTTACTATCCACCGAACTTTGAAGCCCCTCGGTGCACATACACATATACATAGACACGCGCATCGGTCAAAGTTATTTGTCCGGAGCTTAATGGTTGCTGCGTCCCTGATAAAGCGTAAAGTTGAGAAAACATATTTTTACGGAATGTCTTCGTATCTCGATTGATATATAACACGGAAAAAAACTTATACGCAAACTTTCCTCGAATCCAGTAAACATCGTCCTGCGAGATAACATCTCGAGCTCTTTCGACTCTAATACTCGTCGTCTCTGATATGGGACGCAGGAAGGGAGAGAGAGAGAGTCGCTGCCTCGAGTTGCTATCCGTAATTATCGACGGATCATTGGACTGGTCGGTCGGGCGTAGCCGAGTCGGCCACGATGACGCTGCGTTAATAAGGCAATTCCGGAGATGAGCTGTGTTTTAGAATCGATTCTGTATCGGTTTCTACCTACACGACCATGTACATGTACTGCAGCCTTCGAATCGCGATCGTGCACATCGATACGTGAATTACGAGCCGCAGGAACTATCGCGCGCAGGTAGGGGAGAGCGGCAGAGAGAGAGAGAGAGAGGGAAAGCCGTGTATACACGCACGGCAACGACCGGAGGACATAATTTTCGCGGATAAGGAGAATTTTCATAATTTTTGACGAGCACATCGAGATATCGGGAAAAGAGAAAGACAACCCGTTTGGCAGGGCATAAATCAGGCCCGATCTATCGGAAAATCTAATCGCGCATCTGCGATGAAAAATATCTCTATAAATTTTTTAGTCGATAACGTCCGCCGTTCAAGAGTTATCGAGCTTTATATGTATATATATATATTACATATATATGTACGCATATACATATATATGGAATGGGCGCGTTCATGCGCCTCTGCACGTATATACGTCTACGTATGCGAATATGTGGGTGCATGTGCAGCGGAAAAAAAATGGGAGTTGAATGGCCGATAGAAAGTATTCGGAAGGAGAAGCAAGCGTAGATTCTGATTCAGCGCTCGTGAAAAAGTATGAAACGTCGAGAATGGCGCTTTTTACGGCGCTGTTCTCCACTTCTCACTTACAGAGCCGCCGAGCCGATTTAAAGTCGCTATCGGTTTCGGAAATTCATTGTCAAGCTTTAGCAACTTACTTTTCAGAAAGCCAAGAAATGCGCGGATATTTCATTTGTAAATTCATTCTTTATCGGGGCAGTGAACGAAGACATTTTTCAATAAGCCTTAAATATTTGCGTACGACTCGAAAGAATTTTTGTCCTCGCCTTAAGAGGAATTTTCAATAAATTTTCAAATATATACTTCAAATTCTTTCAAAAATTCTGACATTTGCGAAATTCAATTTAAAGTATAAAAAAATTTATCACTTTTTACATAATTTTGTAAATTCATTTTACCTTTAATTTTATACATTCATTTCAGCATTAAAGGAAAAAGTATTTATTCTTGTTTCAACGGAAATTAGAGCTGTGCATATGAAAAAAGACAAAAGAAAGCCCAGGCTCTTTGATTTATCAATCCCGACGAGACTTGGTGTTAAACATTATTTTGTTAAATAAAAAAAAATTCTGTAGCTATTTTACTCCAGAAAATGTTGAAACTTTTTATTTTCTTACTTATTTTTTATTAAGTACATCTCGTGACGTATATTTTAGTCATATTTTATAAATACAGAAATGTGAAAGATTAGAAAAAGAACCAAATTTAATGTATCTTATACTGTTGAAGAAAAATTATTACTTCAAGTAATGTTATGAATACTTCAAAACGAAAATTATTATGATTCAAAATTGTATTGAAACGCTTGATTTAAATTTTAATGGAGCCTCAAACAAGCTCGAAAATATCGTAGTGTACGCAATTAAAACGAAACAAATTTTGTTTGTTGTACTTTTACTCAGCTATTTTCAAATAATTGTTCGAAAATATATACAAAATTTAAGGTGAACTCTAAAAGCATACACAAATACGTGAATTAAATAAATGCATACATTAAAAAACCGACTTCTCTTTCAAAACAGTTAGCTACTTATTGACTGTAAATGACAGTACTTCAACTCGCTGATGTTTACGGCATTGCAACACATTTTTGAAATGCAGTTAATGAGCGCAACGGAAATTATTAATAAAAGCAAAACGAATTATTTTTTAATTAACTCTCTGTGCACGTACAAATGAATCTCGGATTTTTCGATTAAAAACCCGTTAATTGAAACAACAATTCTAATAGAAATGTAGATAGAGAGAGAGAGAGAGAGAGAGAGAGAGAGAGAGAGAGAGAGAGAGAGAGATGGAAGGGGGGAAGAGTACGATTCTGCGAAATGGAGCAACGGCGAGAGCGCCGTAAGGTCCTCATACTCTCAGAGCGGCAGAAATACTCGGGCGCTCGGGCTATACGGCAGCACGCGGGCGGCGGGCCATACAACGCTAACAACGCGTCTAAGCATCCCATGAAGTAAGTAAGAGCTCGAGGCGAGCGCGAGATATGGAGAGAAGACATAGCTCCGGCTCGTACGTGTTTATCAGTCCGGAGGCGTCGGCATTCAGCCGCGGAATGACATCAGCCGCAACCAGAGCCCCTAATTAAGGACAAAGGTATTCCCAGGCACTGCCGAATTACGAGCCTTGGATTCCTTGGCTCTCGGATCAGTATTAGCGCGATCACTTGCCGCAGGTGCTCCGCCGCTTGCGCACACGCACCCACCCACCCACTCACCCACACACACACACACGTCTCTGCGCGTTTTATTGCGCTTCGAACTGAAAGGGGGGGGGGGGACGAAGGATCGATACGCTCCGCGCCGGCTGATTCTCAAACTCCCTTGCGCGCGAGAGGCTCGTCTTTCAATTCGGGTCGCGCCCCACAGGTAATTTGCGAGACGCCGGGGCACGTATCGGGATGTACGCTGCGGGAAGGATTATTCGTGGAAAACATACAGGTGAAAGAGGGACCGTGGGAAACTGTGATTACTAGAAATTACACAGACTTGCAAACTGTTACGTGATACCGCGGATTAACGGCAAGTTATAATCGAGCGATACGCTTTATTATGGCCTATGCTCGCGTTCACCGGGCTTTTAATTAAGTTAGACCAAGTTAGAGCCGGGGCGCACCGAGCGCCGAGCGCGCAGCGATGCGCGCCTGCACCTGATTAATTTTCCCTCTCGCGCCAATGAGTTTGTCTTATTCTCTCCATCATTTGCAGGAATTATTGGTCCGCTGCGCCGACGCAGCCTAATGTCTTATTTCCCTCCCGAGCGCGCGGCTGTGCGCCCAAGTATATCCAAATTTCCAATGGAATTATTATTATTTATTGTGCTATACATACGCGCAGGTAGTACATCTTAAAGTGAGATTCTTTAAAAATTGACAACATTATATCTGTGGCTTGCAGGAAGAACCACTTAAGTGACATTTTGCGAAAAATTTTTTTATGTCGAATTCGAGGTGCTCTTAGTACCCTTTTTCATTGTACAATAGTAGGATTTCCGAAATGCACAAATATTTTAAATGCCAGCCGATTGCATAATCACTTAACTGCGTCTCTCGTATAAAAATGTTACCGCAGAACCACTTAAGTGCACTCGTTTTTTTTATTTTTGTGCGAGATACACCGCGTGGAGTACATTAAAGCGGTATAATATTATATCTAATTACCTATACCGATGTATTCGTCGGTTTTTTTAAATTTAAAAAAAATTTTTTAACGTTTTCAAAATTTTCAAAAATTGTCAATTTACAAAAACAAAAAAATTACTGGAATCGCTCTGATAAAATCCATACGTATTCCTTAGCTAATTCTAAGAACTTATTACTCTTGAAAATGTTTTCCAAAAGTTTGTGGTTTCTGAATAAAAAATTCGTAAAAGTCTTCATAAAAAATTTTCAATTATAATATGCGCCAGTTTGACCACACCGAGATTCAAAATCAATCCCCAAATCACGTATCTTTTAGGTTTGGACATTTATCCCATTGGTTAGAGGGGTTCCAGATATATTGCAAATGAAAACGTTCTTGAAATCTCGAATTAAAACAAAAAATTGTGGAAAAACCATGCTTTTTTCCTTTAAACCGTTTTTTATCATAGTTAATAACAATTTTCGAAAATTTTAATTATACCATTGGAAAGGGCATGAGTTAAACTTTAAAAATATGCCCCGCTCGAATTTTTTTAATCGCAAATTACATTAGTTACTAGCCCTCAAAGAAAGTGACCGCATAACCACTTATCTGCAAAGTTCCCGCAGAACCACTTAACTCGAGTAATTTGTTTAGCTTGGACGTCGAGAAAGAAACTATTTGCAAATGTAATACTACGGTTGTATCCGTATCAGATACCTAATCAAATGAGCCAATACTTAGATCTTTTCTCTGACATTTCGATCTTACATATTACTCCAAACGTTGAAATCGCTTTTTCTCGAAAACACGAAAATGTCACTTAAGTGGTTCTTCCTATAAGCCACAGATATATACTTATTAATTGAAAGCTTACGGTTTAACAATTTGCAAAATGGAAAATTGAGATGAAAGCAGAGAGGAGAATTTTTGCGTCACCTCAAATTAAAGAGGAATTTGAGTAGTATAAAGCCCAGAGGGCAGAAATGTTTACAATCCGTCATTTCGCACTTAATTAAAGCCAACAAAATAAAAGTCGCCGCTGCGCGACGAAGGCGAGGAGGACGATGACGCCGACGGGGCTGCATATTGCCGCGCTGCCGGAGGTTAAATGAGCTTCCGAGCGCTATCAGTTAATTAATTTACTGCATAAGCGCGTCGCCGTATTCAATAGCATTATTTACGAGGCACAGCAGCAGCAGCAGCAGCAGCAGCAGCGGCGGCAGCAGCAGAGCGAACGAGATGGATACGTTGTGTACAGAGCGACTCAACGTCAGCTGCATCCGATGCTCAATCTTGAAGGAAATCTGTGTAATCAAGTGTGTTTTTCTGCGCGCAAGCAGGTACCCATATACGCTATAAACGGCTTGATCTCAAGCTTCTTGCTTTAATAGAAAAACGTCGAATTAATCGGAGCTTCAATAACGCGATCGCCGGAATAACAGTAGCGTCGTTTTACAATATAGGAAAATTTTTATATTTTATTTTTAGAAGAGAAGGGGGGGGGGGAAGAGAGAGAGTTATGACGACGCTCGTACGTTTTACGAGTCCGTTTTAAAGGCGCGCCGCGACTACAGCTAAATTCTTCACTCCGGCGAGCTGAATTTTTCATTCGTCGCCGCGGCGCGCGCGCGCCTTCCTACGGATTTCCATATACTGCACTCTGCTTTGTATTCTCTTTCTCGCGCATATCGGTCTGAATTATTCGTCGGCGAGCAGCTTCGACGTGATATTATTTTTAAGATACTCGCGCGCACATACGCAGCGGAAAGATCTCCGTATATAGCGAGCGAGAAGTACGGGAGGGGAGAGAAAGCGAGGTCGAGGAGCGCTGGGGAAGGAAAAGTCGAGCCGGAGGCTGTTCTCGCGACTATCTGTGTCGTGGGCCTAATTTAATTGCTCCCCTGGCGATGGAGAACCGTATAGCTATACGCGTCATTTTCCCTCGGCTCGTCGCGAGGAGCGTAGCGCGCGATGGAAATTTATCTCCCTCTCTTGTTTTCCGAGGGTGGTTTCTTCTCTATTTCCAATTTTAATGATAAATTGTACTGTCTGCGAGTTGGAAAAGGTCTGTTTATTCGAAAAGTTGTGGAAACTTATTAATATATGTACAGCTTAGCATATCGCAACCTTCGAAATCATGCTAATCCCGTAATTTATTTTATAAACGAATGGACACGCCCATTAATTTTAACAGGCTTACATTAAACAACTCCTATGAAAATGATGAAATTATCAATTAATGTACATATGAATTTATGTTAATATATGGCGTACTAAGCCGGATAGAAACGTGATGAGTTGACGGGCGAATGAAGCTCATTAACATGCTAATAGAATGGTGAATTTATCAGTGAAATATGCTTTAAAAAGCACTAAGTATACTGTGAAAAAACATTATTCACGCCGTTTATTATTTACGTATATTGCAAGCACGAAAGGATAAAAATTCTAATTATCACGCAATTGAAAAAAAATCTAACATTCGTAAATCGAAGGTAAGTAAAAAGAAGAAAGAACAGAAACTGTTATGTGCGTAAGAAGAATTTGAAAATGCGTTCATTTAAGATAGAAATTCGGATTTTTTAAAAGCGCGTATACACTTACGATCCACAGAAACACTACTGCAGCCTGCACATACGCGCATGTAGGACAGCAGTAGAATTTGAAATTGCTATTTACTATGTTTGTGGCTCTTATTCGCCATGTGTACGCAGACAACAAAACTTGCAGCAGAGGGGATTGAAGCGCATATTTTCGAGCTCTGTCGCCGGACGCGGGCTTATGCATAGATTATAAAGTGAACTCGGTGTTCGCGCTTCGCAATTCCGATATTAATGCATTCATTACAGCGCGGTTGTACGATAAGCCAGCCGGATTTGACGCGTCGCGTGTGCGCTTAAATTTTCATTTGGGTCGCTGTCTTCCTTTTTCAGCAGAGACGGGTACAAATTTTTTTTTCGCCGAGTGCCCGTGTGATCTTCGCGCGACGTTCTCTATATGGTTCGCGCTCTCTGGTGACAGGACGGCTTATTTTGAATTCGGTTCATGACAGTTTTTTTTCTGCTTCCTTTTTTCAAGCTGAAATTAAGTGCTGAGCCTTATTATCGAGAATCCAGTTTTATTGTACGTGAAGTAGTAAACGCGCGAATAAATTAATATTTTGCAAGATAGCGATCATTGAAAGCACATAATTTTTATTTTTAAATATTTAGCGAGAAAAATGAAAAGTTGGAGCTCGTTTTCCAACTTTTTCAAGCTTTCAAGATGATAAGCTCTTGAAAATGTAGGCTAACTAATGGCATTAATTACCATTTGAACGTAAAATATTGATTGAGAAATGAATTCTTAATTTGATTTAAATAATTAAGCAGCTCTTATAATAATATGAATTTACGTATTTGTATTTATCACTATCTGTCTATCTTTTACATAAATTAATGGAAAAATAATAAACCTTTGTGCTACGCTTTCGTGAATACGTATTATGTCAAAAAGAATTATGAAAAAAGCAGTCAGATTTAATGCTATACATTCCAATAAGCCAGTCTAATGAAATTGGGGATTATATTTTGGAAAATACGTTGAAAAGCTTACTATAGTAAATAAATAAGTCGAAAAAATCGCGCATAAAAGTCTAATTTCAAAGAGACTCAATTGATGAAGCGCGCCCGGCAAAGGAATTGCAATTTCCTACGACATTTTTTTAAAGCCGGTCTCTTTTACAGGTAATTCCCGTTGTTTTCCTCCTTTTCCTCCTTTCGTCGCGAATTCCAGCTAAATCGAGTAAAGTCTCGAAGAGCGATGCATAATTAAATAAAGAGAGTCGAACGGCAGAGAACTCTCGACTACGCGTATATAGACGAAGGAGGCAATAGTAAAGTAGAAGTCGTCCCCTTGAAAAACGGCGGCAGCGCGACGCGTCGACTCCGCTTTGATATTCTTGCCGAGTCGGGCTATCAAAAGGAACGAGAGACTACTGCGCGCTGCTGCTGCTGCTGCTGCTACTCCACAATACAAAGGGCAAACTCGCTGCCGCTGGACCCTTGCACTTTGCAACTCGGCGCGATTTCCCCCCCTCCTCTCGGAGCTGCTTCTCGTTCTCGGCTCTATTTTCGCTCCACCGCGAGAGCGGCTAATCCCCAGAGCGGCGAAAATTGCTCGTTTTCCAGCTGGAAATTAAAAAAGTTTGCGGCTAGATAAGGCGCTGGGAATGCGATTCGAATAGCTCTCTTATGCGCGCGCGGTCCATTTTTCACGGTTTCCGCGACGTCGAGTTAACAAACATTTTACACATACTCCCGCGGGAATTCCGCGGCGACTACGGCCAGCGGCGCGCACCGCGATTTTAATTATACTTGAGCAATTCCGGAGCTTTCCCAAGATGCAATCTCGAGGGCCGCGGGCCGCTTTCTACCGCGCGGTCCTTTTAATTATCCCGCGTATAGAGGCGGGCGCGCAGAGAAGCATTTCCACGCTGTGCGCGTCTATCCTTGTATCGGGGCAGGAAACAGCGGGACGGCCGAGGAATTGATCGCATCGCGTGCGCGTCGGGGAAAAAAATTGCACTTGTTGCATGCTGCTTGCTGGCCCTCGCGTGCGCAGAAAGAGAGAGAGAGAGAGAAAGAGCGAGTCAAGGATTGCGCAGGTGTGTACACTGTACATTACACACGCCTTCCCCGTAAAGCTTGCCTCATTTGCTCCCTTCCGTCTTAAACAGCGCCGCGGAGAGCTCGGCACAGCCGGCTTTATCGGCGAATTCGCAGATTAGTCAGAGAGGTGTGTACAGCCTCTGATACGCGTGCAGTGCATTGCTGTAATAGCTGTGCGCTGCTATATGCACAATGTACATATGGAGAAGCGGTGGGAAGGGGTTCAAGGTGAGCCGGCTCGTTTTGAGATAGCGCGAGCGCGCGCTATACTGCACAGCGCGGCCGCAGCTCGTTATCGGCTAATCAATTTTACCTAACCCTGACATATTTTGGAGGCCAGCGAGAGGGTTAATTCCCGCGATGCATGCGATGAGTCGACGATTTTCTCAATTGAGCGCGAGATTAATTGGAAAATCGCGCGAAAGGAGGAGCCCTATGTATATACGGCCTACCGCCTGTGTTCGTGAGTATTTCCATTGCTGCGGAATGGCGTGTGCGATCTGCTCGACTGATAAGACACACCGTGGAAGGTCAAGTTTAAAAAAGTCCTTAGCGTGCTCTGCTCTCTCAACTGAGTTCATGAATTTTTAGATCGACGATTGCGGCTATTTCCGCACCCAGCTGTGTGATAGCTAGAAATTTTGAAGAATCAATTAGTGCGGGTTTCGCCGTTATGCCATTTTATTATTTCATTTAACTGAAATTCAATGCTAAATTCAATCCGAAATTTGTGTGCTCGTCAAATGAGACTGATGACGATTGCAAGCACATTGAAACTCAATCAGAAATGGCACACGAAAGAGTGAGCGAATAATTTCAGTGATACAATCGATTTTTCGTCAGACACTTGCACACTTTCAAAACCTAACTGCAATAAGAAGCGCGATTCAAAGCACAAGGCTGAACAAGTCCTCCCGACGGCAAAACGTACGGCTCTGATAAATCCTAGTCGTCTCGGTAAATCAAAAGTATCAAAATCTCGAGAAAAAGTCGAGGATTTCATTCCAAATTTGGAGAAAAATCAAATGATCGGCAGTAGCGGTAAGTGGGATCTAATCCGGATAGCCCTGCGGATAAAAGCAAGACGAATCTTTCTTTCTCTTTCTATCTCTTTCTCTCGTTCTTTCGCTTGGAAAAATTATTGATTCAAGAGAGGAAGAGAGAGAGAGAGAGAGAGAGAGAGAGAGAGACAGAGAGAGAAATACCAGAGGCGATCGAGAGAAAAATGCAGCAAGAAAGTATACGGGCAGTGTAAGCCGCCGATAAATCCTACCCGCGAGGCTGCTCGTGAATACAAATCGAGAGATGGCCGCTGCTACCGCGCAAACTCTTTACTATATAGGATTGTATATGCCGCGCATATAGTAGGCTGCAGAATGTGTACTGCAACGGGATAAATAATATATTAGACTAATTTTTCCACAAGAGAAAGGGGAAGAGAGAGAGAGAGAGAGAGAGAGAGAGATGAGAGAGTGAGAGAGAAAGAGAGAGAGAGAGAGAGAGTGAGAGAACGCTTTGATTAATTGGCGAGTGCAGTGTACACACGATCGCAATTATTTATGAATCGCGGTAGAGACATTAATCAAGCGGTGCCACGTCGTTAATCAAACATCAATGGAAAATTCTTTCGGCAATTTTTTTTTCGACTGCACTCGGGCTTGTCGTACATGCGGTTCAACAATCCCATTGTACGTGTTTATACAGACGTGCGAAGTAGAATACTATAGTTCATTGAAGCATATAATACTCGTCATTCGCGCCATCGTTTGTAGAGCAGTCGAGTTGTTATGAAAAGAATAAATAAAAAATAAAAACAAATGAAAAACAAATAAAAAAAAACAAGTTGATATGGGTACTTTTCATCTGTAATTGACATCACGAGCGGTTAATCCCTGGTCCTCAACTTCGCAAGATCCTAAGCTCAAATAAACGAGATGTAAACCCCGGTTGGGGTGTCCAAAGAAATGGATTATACCTCGAGAGCTAACTTCCTCATATCTTTTCTCTCGAACTCGTTATCACACTCATCTCCAGTTAGAAAAGTTTTCCTACCCGATCAGACGTTAAGGGCTCTCCATTAGCGCAGCTGGCAAACTTTCGATATTTATTGTATACGTGCGGCTGCGTCATAAAGGACAGCTGCTTTGCGACAGCTGCTGCGGCCGTCGATTATGGGAAAAAAAGCTCGTGTGCAGTCCTTGATATTTACGATACTTGATGCTTAACTCTTTTTCTGTAATACATTTTAACGTTATAGCGCTTGTTATAGTCGTTATATCTAGTTCGTTACTTCCTGCAAGCTTCAAGAGTGCAGTGCAACGCTGCCTTTCATGCGCTTTTGAATATTCTCTTTGTTTAGCAATACGCACTAAATCAAGTTATGGAGAAGCGATTTGAATTTAAAAAAAAAAACAAAAAATTGTACAGCTTGGACGGAAGAGAAAAAATAATAAAATAACAGGCTTTATTCTTTTTTCTTTCAATCTTTACAACTGTTTTACAATACGAAATTAAAGTCTGTCTCTTTTACTTGTTGTTCCCTTGAAAGCCGTTAAAAAAGCTTATTTTTCAATGCTCGCACGTCATTGAATGTTAAAATATTTATGAACATTAATAAACTTATGACGCAAAAAGTTTTAAAAGCACGATTCAGGCGCGGCGCATGCATGGACTTTTGCGTAGACGTGCATCGCTTCAAGTTTGCCCGCATAGCATAATATTTTGCACTTTTTGAAGCCCCTAGCTGTCGATTTTTAAAAGATTTTCTCATAAATATGCAAACTCTATTGAGGATTCGCGGAGAATTGAAAAATAATGCTCGTCCAGCCTCGTAAATAAGTCTATAGTGCATAGCATTCGTTATAGATATATCTAGGGAAAGAGATGCTGAAGCAGCGTAGTCTATAACATTTCGCATATACACGCGTATACATAGACATATAGGGGAGATCGAGTGGTATAGAGATACATCGTCTTGGAACACTAGCGACTCGTTCAATATGAATTTCGATCGAGTTACGAGAATTCAATACAGCAGCCAGCGGTGGCGGTATTTTAGGATCTCTTCTCTCTTATTCATGAGGTCGACTCCGGGCCGATTGCATTAAACAAGGAAAATTGTCGGGTTTCGCCCGAGTCCGAATCGAGGTCGCCGCTGAGGAATCGCTTGTGCTCTCGCTCCGACTCGGTACTTTGTCGCAGGCTGTTCTCTCCCGCAGCTACGCTGCGCGGCGCGGAATAATTTCGCGCTTCGGCCACCTGTTTTAGCAGTGCCTGTATATAGCTGCGCACTGCGCACGGCTGCGTCTATATAGCTGCCACACTCTTGGGCAGATATCGGGCTTTTGTTATTCTTCCTTCTCCCGCGGCCTGCTTTTGTTGGAGCTGGCTTTTACGCAGCTATCGATTCTTCGGCCGTTTAATTTATCCATTTCTTCGACAAGGTAAATATTCCAGCGGTGCGTGTTCCTTCCTCTCTCCCCAATAAAACTCACAGATCACCCCGCTCGAGAAAGAAGCTCAATCAGCCGTGCGCCGCACAAAGCAAAGCCAAGCGACTACAGCTTCCCCCCGTTGGTCCTCTCCCCTCCTCCTCCCTTTCGAATCGCGTCGATAAGCCAGAGAGTGTGCGGGGTTCACACAGTGTATAAAGAAACTCCGGCGAATGAAAGCTCACCGCACTGCGCTGCAAAAGCTTCTTACGCCGTACAGAGCCGCAGGCGCTCTCTAGAAAAGTCTCTCTCGAAGGTAAGCCCCGCCACAGCCGCTCTCCTATACGTATAGCAGCAGCAGCAGCAGCAGCAGCAGCACTACAGAGTAGCGTTAATGTATCAATGCAGCGATAGGGCCAATCGTCCTTGTCCTTTGTCCCGGTGCAACTTCCCGGCAACTATTTGGCGGGGGATTTCTCTCGCTCTCTCCCTCTCTCTCTCTCTCTCTCGATCGCGAAGAACCTTGATGTGGCCGGCAAAGCGCTAGAGGCAGTGGCCTTTGATCATTGAGTCGTCAAACCGAATCGGTCAGCCAAAATTCGTAGGGAGGCAAGCAAGGGGGCACTGAAGGCTCAAACTCAAGATCGATCGAGCGAGCTACTGCTGCTGCTGCTGCTGCTGTGTTGCTGCTACTGCTGCGCTACTGCTGTTCCGGCCAAGACCAATCTGATTTGCGATTGTGACTAAGCGTTGCTCTTGCCCTTTTCAACGGAGGGGATTAACGTCGCGAGTGCAAGCTCTTTCCTGACTTCTCATTCTGCCCTTGTTTACTGGTTCGTTAACAGCTTGCTTTAACATACGCATGCTTCGTTTTCAACATTGCCTGCTAACTTGGGCAGCTTATTTTTAGCATCTATAGCTCTATATATATTAAGGTGGTCATTCTTCACGGGGTGGGGGTAACTTTCTCAAAAGTCTATTTCCAGTGCTGTAAAGCTAGTAGGAATCAGGAACGATTTTGTTTAAACCGATTATGTCTAATTCGTGTGAACTAATAATGATTAACAAAAAGAAATGTCGAAATACTCAAATTTTTTTTCTTTTTCATTCGACTCCAGTCGACAAAGGCTTATATTTGGCAAATCCAATTGTTCACGCAAAAAAAAAAATCACGTAAATATAATTGGTCTTTGTATTGAGCCTTTGGACAAAACTAGTCCTGATTCCTACCAGCTTGATCTTTTTAAAATATATTAGACATAATATATAAATAATATTACTAATAATATTAACAGCACTGGAAACTGATGATTTAATAACATGTAGAATTTTATTAAATTTAATTTAAATGGTTACATGGTCTTTTACGTATCATATACTGTTATATGTGATGATCCATATAAATATATGGGACTATAGACCCTCACAGCTACTTCAGAATTATGTAACATATAGGATTTAATCTATACAGCATAAAATTTGACATAAAATCGAGCAACCTATTAATGACCGTGCCAAACAACTATAACTATGCTGAAATCATTCAGTCTGCAATGTACGCGCGGTAAGTGTAAAAAATCGTTATTCCAACCGTTTCCTTCCTCGCTGCAAGCGCAGAAATTAAAGATTTTCAATATCGCAGTAGCTGCGCATAGTAGCGCTAAATTCTTTTCCAATTCAGCAACATTTTCCTATAGTCGAATATAGGCGAGCAGCGCGATATGACGCTTGCAGCTCTCCACTTTGAACTTTCCTTATATGCGTTACAGCCTACAGCGGGCCGGTAGCTAATATTCGAATCGACTGTTATCTGCAGCGCCATTCCGTTTTATTCTTTCCCGTTTACCTTGGCGCTGCATCTGCGCGTGTTCTCCTTTGTGTTATCTCGCTTTTCAGAATTACATTCGAGTCTATACGCGTATATACACATTCGACGGCGTCCTATGCACGTGCGTTTACGCATAAGTATATTGTATATGGGAGTAAAAAATCGTAGCGCGATCTCGAAGGAAATCAATCCCACGGCCGTTTCGCCACGTGAATCTCGATATAGTGAGATAAAAAAAGAGTATTAATAAGAAACTAAGTTGACTTTTTTGAATTTCGTCAATTCGATATCGAGGTCAGCCATTCGATTTTTGAAAAATAGCTGACTTTCCATGGAAAACTGATTTGGACGGATTGCCGGCGACTGGCGCATAAATCGCCTCGGCTGTACACGATGAAAGTTCGCTTACATAATATTATATAGATCAGGGCAGGCGTATCGATAGCCAACTGTTGGAGATTTACGGGTTTCGTATACATGTACGGAATAAAAGCGGAGGAAAGGATTAATCACAGTATAGGGAGCGCGAGAGGAAAGCCGATAAGCCGATAACTAATTCAAGCGGTGTCCGCTATTTTTCCAGGTTAACGGGCAGCCCGCGGTCACTTCTGCGGCTAGAGCGCCGCGCGCCGGCCGTATAATCTCATGAAAATTCCATCTGCGCACACGCATCGTCGTCATCATATCATTACATCCGTCGTCCTCTCTCTCTCTCTCGTCCATACGAATAGCTCTTCTTTTTCTGCGGGAAGAAAATGCGCGAGTCCCCACGAGGGAATACGTATATATATACGTATGCAAAGCTGTCGTTTGCATCGCAAATGGCTTTGAGGATGAACCGCAGGCAGGAGCGAGAGCTTGCTCGGGCGAGTCAAAGTTTGCCTATGTAGAGAGGGGGGGGGGGGTGAATCTCGGCTGACCGAAGCCGGCTTTGCATTTGTTTCGTCGACTGTCTGATTTCCGGCGGAGCAGCGTGAGGTAAGCGTCTTAGAGCGCGTCCCGATTGCTTTTCTCCCGCGCTCTCGATTGCCCGGGCGTTAGCTTGGATTCTCGCTCCGGGGAGCTCGCGCGCGTTCCCGCCGCTAATTTTGTAAATGGAAACAGATGCCCAGCGCAGCGCCCCCGCGCCGAGCATTAGAGCGACAAAGTCGACAACAGACCCCCGACATTTTTCTCACCGCCCGAAGCTGCAATTATTTCTCGCCTAATCCCCGGGCTTTTTATTTTCTCTCTCTCTCTCTCTCTCTCTGCTCGCCCGACGTCGTCCACCGCAAGAGATCGCGCGGCGTACCGAAAGCTCGACATTCCAAAGCCCCCCCGCACGGCGCAGCGCAGGCACACGGCCCAATCTCGCTCCTTCTTTCTCTCCGCATTATACGCGGCTGCTGTGTATAATAGACGAGGAGGACGCAATAACGGCGGTATATAGGCATCGCCGACCCAGAAACTCCTCGTTGTAACGTCCTCGTAAATTTTCTCTCCCGCGCATTTGGTCGATTTTCGCGGGCGTCATGACCTCCCGGGCTCTCTCCCTCTCTCGCACTCGTAAGATGGGGTCGCGAAATAGCGCTCCCTTTTTTGCCGCCGCGTCGCCGCGGGGATGCTTTCTAAATGATTAGTTGCGACGTTTTTTGCAGCACTGTAGCAGCGGCAGCTGCACTCCATCGATAATTTACGTCTCGCGCGCCTCTTTTGACGCCTCTCCGCCGCCGCCGCCGCTTTTTCCTATCCGAGAAACTTCAAAGCGGCATTAATCGCGTCTACTCGCTGCGCACCTGGGCGTCGGAATTTATGTGTACAGCGAAACTTTCGTCCCTTTGCTCTCTCTCTCTCTCTCTCCCTCTCCGAGTGTAATTACGCAAAAGAAGCTTCCATTCCATTTCCGACTAACTGATTAAATTCTGATGCTCCGGCTGTAACGCGGTGTATAGCCCAAGCAAAAAATCTGTATGGGTGCATACTGCAGAGAAAAACGGGGCGGAGTCAAAAGTCTCGAGAGCACGTGCCGAAGCGCACGAAGAACAGCCTCGCGGAACAGCGCGATTGCGCGCTCGTGATGGTGAAAACAAGTGATTCGCGTCTCTCTCGCGAACGCTCTCGTATAATGCGGCCTCAATGAAAGGGGACGTAACCAGACGCTCCTCTCGCGCGTCTCGTCATTTTTTTTTTTTCGATTCGCGCCTGGCATTGTTTGCGCTTGTCTATCGGGGAGTATATAGGCTTTGTGCCGCTATTTGCGGCGAGAGAGAGACGACTGAAATTGATGTAAAGCTGAAGAAGCCCTCGGAGCCGATGTTTTCGCGACGCAGGAACGATTCTGCGGCCGTGATTTTGTTTTTTCCTCCTCTCGCTTTTCGTTTCACACATCGGCTGATACGTCTGGCGCACGTACGCGGACTTTCGAGGATATCGTAGCCGAGCACTCGCACGCCAGACAGAGAGAGAGAGAGAGAGAGAGTCAGAGGGGGGGGGGGCAAAGAGTCGCGGTTCGGTTTTGCGCGCCTGCGTTGCATTGTCGTGGATTTCAAAGTGAAATTCGAAAGCGTTATTAATGCGAGAAGCTTTGTTCGATTCTCGCGAGCTCGGAATATTGTGCATATTTGATTCAACGGGTTGCGCGGAGCTCGTGTGCCTGTGCGTTTGTTCAGTATGCGCGAGAAAGAGAGAGAGAGAGAGAGAGGGGTATATGGGCCTTCCGCAGTCTTTGTCGCGGATGAGCTAGTGCAGCTGCTTTTTGATCCGTTGAAAGCAGTGGCTTTTCCAAACCCGATACGTGCCGTTATTAATTGCTTATTAATTGAAGAACGACGTACTGAGGAGCGATCGAGTTGACGGTGAGAGTAATGCCTGCGGTATTGCTAAATTTCCATTTTCCATTTGCACCCACAATCATGCTAGAACAAACATCCACCAATGTTGGCTTTGGCTTCCGAGTCTGACACGACTTCCATCGTTCCACAAGCAAGTTTCACTCGGTTTAATAATTTTTCCAATATAAAGTAGAATAATAATTACAATACTTTCTCTGTACGCGCTGTATAAGCTAAAAATATTTTTTTTTATCATTTGGCCGATATGAATAATGCGCTTGTTGTCAAGTATAAACAGCGAGAATTTCATTAAAATAACTGGAGAAGCTTGCTTTGACATAAAAATGCTGTAACTGTATAATAAAAGCGAACGAAAGCTTTTGAGAGATTAAAATAAAAAAGAGTTTTCAAAAGCTCGTAAAAATGGCACCTTTTGTGCGTGGATACGGGTAACTTTTTTAAAACTTAGTTTTCATTCGTACGTTTGTTTAAATGATATGTTGGTAAACCTTTTTTTAAGAGTTAAATTATTCTGAAATTTGGATTTTCGTCGTATGTAGAGTATAATGAAGAACGAAATATTGTAACCGCATATTTTTTCAAATATCGACTTTGAATCGCGTCAGTATAATATAGACGTTTGACTAAGGTATCAATATCTATAACCATTTCGGATAACTCTCCCCTATGTATAGAAAGCGAAAGAAAAATTGTAGCTACAAGTATATTGCGACGAGGGGGAAGAGAGCAGACGAAGTAAGAATAATGGGAAATAATTTATTGAATGGAACATTTTTTCACGATCGATGAATTTCAGCACTAAATTAACATGTTGTAGAGCGATTATTGAAGTGAGAAAATGTATATATATACAATAAAAGGTGCAATATAAAAAGGGTTCGATTCTCTGTACGATACAAGCACTCGGTGAATTCATTATTTCCGGTAGCTCGTCGGAGCCAACAACGAGTACATTGTGTTGCGCAATGATTCCGTGCGCGCAGCGCGACTGGGAAAAATATGCGCTAATTGACACAGAAAATCCGGCGAGCCGCATGACGCAGCGGCTATCGCAGGTGAATAGATATATACTGTATATAGGAGACTTTCCTCTCTCCCGCTGGCTCTTGCGTTCATTAGTCATGCATGTGAACAAGCGATACGTCACAGCAACCTCGACACGTACGTACATACATACACACACACACATACACGCAGCGATGAAATCAGCTGGGCGAATCAACACAAAGGTATTATAGCTCGTCAAACAGTCTACGTGCCAATTAGCTTATATGTATACGCATACGGCTACATCGTTATTGTTACATCTATACGTATCTAAGCATCGCGGGCTGTACGAGAGGTGTATATGACCGTCAGAACATTCGTAATTCGAAAATCCATCTTACACACCCGCAGTCGATTGTAAGAATAGCTAATTAGCGATTGGAATCGCATAGTCAAGATTTGATGTCCAATCGGCGCTGGTATATAAATTCGACGTGCAGAGAGATATAGATGTGTGATAGGAGCGCGCGTTGATTGCGTGCGCGCGTATATATACGCACCTATATAAGCCATAACCTATTTTCTAACTCCCGGGCGACGATCGAACGAGGCTGCGAGGGGGGTAATTAAATACGCGCGATTGCGCCCGCGAGTGCGAGAGGAAGCAAAGTTTCCGTTGAATAAATACGCGGTCGCGACGAGGTGGGAATTTTATTTGTTCGAATTTAAATATTCTGCCCGCGTTCGCGCTTGTTCGTCGGAATGCGTGCGTCATTTATATATTTTTTCTCCGCCGCGCAGCCGCCGCTTGTTATATTGTTCGAGCGCGAGAGTTACAGCTTTCTCACTCTCTCGAAACATAGCCGGGCAGCAAGAATTAAGCGATGCACTTGCGGCTGTCGTTCTCTCGCTCACGTGCGACGAAAAGATCAGTCACGATCCATCGGTAACCCTGCACGTCAAAATATGAGTTATCGCTCGCGAGACGAGAGACGAGAGACGGACGGGACGGGAGGGGGAAGGGCAGGGGTGAAAGGGAGAGTTGGAGCGTGACTGTATACACATCAGCTGTGCGCGTGTATAGAGTTACAGAAGCGCGTTATATACTCTTTAAATGGAGGTAACTCCGTGAGTAATGCGTCCGGTTGATCCCCGACCTTATCTACTTAAAGTGCTGTGGACTTGTGCTTAGCGTTGAATTATCGCGTCGTGTAGTTGAGTAAGAGCCGAGTAATTACTCCAATTTTTTTTGTTTTCCAGCCACTCTCTCTTCATACTTTTCACGTATACGTACAGTAGCCGAGTAGAGTGTCAGCCGAGTAAAAAAGTTTCGCGCAAACTTTGCGAAATCGCTTTGCGAAATAAGAAAAAAAGTGTAACACTCGCGTAAAATCTTTAGAGATTTTTACTCACTTAGTTGTCCGCAGGTATAACGTCGTGTAACAAAGAGTACCGCTCGTACGCTTCGTATAATTCCGTGGAAATTCGATTGAAAGTATTATTACGGCGTGTCGAGCAAGCGAATGATCGCACTGGGGGAAAATCGGGCAGCGGCGGTGCGCGCATGATAAACAAGAAGAACAGCGGTGTACGCGTTGCAAAGCAGCTTCCCGGACATGTCGAACAAGAATCGATCGCCTGTTCCCATCGAAAAACAGGCGATACGTATTGGCCGTGGCGTAGGCGCGACGCACGGGAAGAGCTCTGGAAAAAGCCTCGCGACAAAATACTTGAACACGGCCTGCACATATATATACCCCCTTGCCTCAAGTATCCGCAGATATGTAGATACAAGTGTAGGTATGTATAGGAGCGCAGAGAGCCGGAAAATAACAAGTGGCCAACGCGGAAGCTTGGCGCGAAACATCATCCATCTCTCGCTCGGCCTCTCCTCTCTCGATATACACGTCTGTATGCGAGAAAGCAGGGGCAAGCAGGAGATCAAAGCTTCTTGGGAATTCTGGTGGCGCGCGTGCGCGCAGAGCTCTGCGCAGGGACTCGCTGCATTTAACGTCGTCGCGAGCAGCGAGGCCGGGGGTGGCGGGTAAAGCGCTGACGTCACGAGGAATGTCGCGGCGACGTACTCTCACCTTTAAGTAGATTACTTTGTTTTACGGCCGAGAATTATGGTCTTTTTTACGAGCGTCAGCTGATTAAATGTAATATTGTTGAATTTTTTTTTTTGCCCCCCCCCCCCCACCGACTATGGACCGATGGGTATCTGAAAAAAGTCTTGATTAGCGCTGCACAGACCTTCGAGTTCTTTGGAAATTAAATAAAGCCTCGGCGCTCGATCGACGCAGGCAGCGACAACAATGTATACGCGTCGATAACACTTGGTATTCAATGGGACGCGCCGAGATCCCCGAAGCCCTCGAAAATTTTCATAATCGTGCCGAGGCAGATCCCTCGAAAATACTCTCCTCTTTTGAGAGTAGAGTGCGCGACAGTGTGTTGCCCCCCCCCCCCCTCCGGGCCATTCCTTACATTTCTCGCGCATAGAAGCGCGCGCCGCACGATCTCCATTCAGTTGCTGGTCTTCGCAATCGAGTATTATAAGCTAGCCGAGCAAACGCAGCAGTAGCAGCTGAAAACGTCGAACACGAGCCCGCCACAAATCACTGGCTGCCGCCGTGGCCGCATAGAGCTTGCGCAGCAGTACTCACGGAATACACAGCAGGCGCGCTTATATGAGCAGCGCCGTTTTGATCTATGCAGGGACGAGCGAGAGAGCGCGCTATACCCTCCTGGATTCTCGGAGGTCGCATTACGATGATTTATTCGAATCAGCGACAATCGCAGGAGAGAGAGAGAGAAACCGAGAGATGGAGCGAGAGAAAGGGAGTAGATAGGGCGAGATCAATTTGTCAGTGTTGGGAGAGATGCGCTGGATGGCTGATGGGACAGCGCTGCTGCTGCTGCTGCTGTTTTGGGGAGAGATAATAGAAGGAGGAATATCTTTTCTTTTTTTTTTTTGACAGGCCGATTGGATTGGAACTTTTTGTGCGGGTAGTGCTGATTACGAATGTTTGACTGATAGGTGAATTTGGTGAGACTAAATTCGAGCACGGAAGCAATTCAGTCGTTCGAGGGGCTTGAAAAAAAGTCTATGAAAAATTCAAATTTCGCCCCATTTTATGCTGAAGTTGAAATAACAACTGTTTTACTCTCAAATTGCTACGAAATATAATATTTTTGCCCTTATTAAATAATAATCTAATATTTTACAAAAGTTGAAGTTAATAAATGTGGAACAAGGAAAACTAGAAAAATTTTGTAATTTAAAACTTGAAACTTCGTAAAAGGAGGAGGAGGGCGAGCATCTTATGGTTCGCTATAATTTGATTTCCATATCAGCTATAAGTAAATTACTTACACTTCATCTGCTACATTGTGGCACGAAATTTGAATTTTCAACTAACTTTCAAACATCCTTAAAAGTATCACTCACTCATTATATTGTACATGACATAATTAGTTTTTACAAAGAGCTATTTAGTCTTACAAATTTTACCTAAAAAATATCATACAACTTTAATTTTTTTTTTTTCATATATTTTCGTATGTTAGATCGCGAGAAAACAGTAAAAATGTACAAAATCAAGAGGAGTCCTGCAAAGAACAACTCGATTGAGTTTATGTTTCAAATCACGAAACGCTTCATAAGCTCCCGCATTGTTACTAGCCACAATAAAGATGTGCTTTTCAGAAGTGGTCATAGTAAGTACATTATTCTCTACTATCTGAGGATGTATGATTCATTACGTATAGAGTTAGGTTGGATTTCAGCACTTAATATGATCACGCAAAATTTTCAAAAATTCGAAACATAAATTCTGATCAAATATTAAAAAAAATCACTATGCTTTTTCATGTAGATGATAATAAGTGTAAAATGGATAAAAATTTGTAAAAAAAATTGGATATGGCAGGCGCAGGCCTGCCAACAAAAAATGGCTCATTTTCCGTGCAAGGATGTACTGTCGGACTGATATTCGAAAAAAAAAACAATTATTCGTGCGGAAAACACTGTAATCATTCGATTCCCTCAATTTTTTATGCACCTCATCGTCGAGTTCTCGGCTATCAACAAAGCGAGAGAACAGAACCCGCTCGTTCGCTTTGAGCTGCAACGGGCTCAATAATTATTCCAACATAACGGAGTCAGGTTACCGAATGTTCGCGTATAGAGAGGGGGAACCTCACCGCATTATATATACCTATACACGGGGCAATCAATTTCCGCAATCCGATCGTAGCCAATTAATCGTCGTCGTTCGATTGGAGTCGCGCGTTTGACCAAGCAAGACTATCCCGGCTTGCGAGGGCACTCGATAAGACAGATGTCAGGGATGTGCAAATATTATACGTGTGTATACGCGGCGTTACACGCCGTGTCCTTAAATCTTATTACCTGTGCGGTTTCGAGCTCTCGCACGATATCTCGGAGCATCGGTCGATACGCCGCCGCCCGCAAAGTTCAATATCGAGTTATGTTAATCCCTCGACTCTCGCAGGACTCTCCCCCCGACACGCGAAATAGAAATGAAATCTCTGGATCGCGTGACAGTTCGGATGGGAAATTAATAATGCTCGGCGCTTTTTGTTAATCAAAACATCGTGGTGCTCTTCTCCTCTTTTCTCTCTATGTAGAGGAGAGATAATTACCAAAGCATATCATTTGCATTATACGCCCGACGAGTGTCGTGAATCACAATCAGCTCGGCGTATCGTTTGCCATTATTTTCCCACGCGGGGGGTAAAACGTTGCATCATCGGGTCGTCCGACAACAGGAGATCGAGCTTTTTATTGCATAAAACACAGATCATTAATGCGGCGAGCTGAGCGCGCGAGGTCAATTTTTCCCTCGATTTCGAGTCGACGCGGTGTGTAAGTTCATTATTCGACCGCGAGCTCGTATATGCATCCTTAATCAAAGCGGAGCTTTCGCGATGAAAGCGCGCGAAATTCAAATCGAGATTGAGTTTCGCGCAATGCACTCTTTTACGCTCGCGGCTTCGCGAGCGGTTTTAAATAGGGACACTCCAAATAGGAGAGGGAATTGAAGAAAAACGAAAGTGCCGGATAATTAAGGCTGCCCGTAGAATCGAGACGCGACGACTGTGTATATACACGCATAGGTGTGTGTGCACGTGTTGTATGCAGATGTACATGTGTGCGGAATACGCGGAGCAGGAGCGCCAGCGCCGCAGGTCACGAAGCCTTCGCCCGGAAAATTGGACGGGCCAAATATTTTTCTGCCTCGGCGTACCTGTATTGTAGATACAGGTCGGGGAGGATTTATTTTCGGCTTAGCGATTGGCAGCGCGCTCGTCGCGGACGGGATTGATATTTATTTATATATACGTTCGATGAAATTTCAAACACTTATGTATATATATATATATACATACACGTATCTGTGCAGATACATAGGCACAGGTGCCATTCGATTTCGTCAATCGGAAAACGTATAATACGCTTTATTTCGAATATAGACTCGTATCTCGAAAGCCGATCCGCGCATTTGCATATGCCACCTGCGTATTCGTGTGCGTATAAGCATAAAGCGCACGGGCTGCGCGTATGTACGCGTGGAATATAAAAGCGGCGGTGGCGGCGGCGGTGATCGCGCCGCGGTTTAATGGGAAAATATACGCATTTTTTCGTGAACATATACAAAGCGATAGGACGGAAGTTTTATCGAGCGGTTTTAAGCTCCTCAAGGACAATTCGAAATCGGGATAGAAATGCCGCTCGGTATAGCCGTTTTTTCGCGAGAACGCGATTGAATTAACAGCTGCTTGGAAATCGGAAAACGCTCGGGCTTCTTCCGGTCCGATAAGCCAATCTCTCCTTTGTCGCGCGTACGCGTGTACGTGTGTGTGCAGTACGTATATTGCGCCAACTCTTTCCTTCTCCCTCGCAGCTGCCGCGCAGCCTCTTTTCTACGACTCGCGCGAGCAACTCTCCGACTTGGCTCTTATCTGGGGCGATAAAAAAAATTTGGAATTCCTCGCCTTTGTGCGGAGAAAATTAAGTGGACTGCGAAGCGGAGAAGCTGGAAGTCGGCGTATCGGGCTCGCAACGTCGCGGCGGCCCGCTCGCTAATGGAAACGTACTCGCGGGCGACTTTCTTTCCATTTTCGCGCGGCGCTGTGGCGCACTTGCCGCGCTCTGAATCATCGTTTGCGGCCGATCCCGATAGGGCTGTAAAGTTGCTTTTCCATTACAGCTGCGGACTCGGCGAGAGGCGCGCGGGGCGAGAGATACAGACTTCTCGGAAGGCACCGAGAGAAACTGCATAGCCTCACACACGCGACCTGTACGCCGCAGAGATATACGCTTACGTGGGGCGGGCGGCGCTGCAGGCCGAGTTAACGAGGGGGAAAATGAATCTTCACTCGGCGGGCAATTTTTTCGCCCGTTATCTTTGAGCTATCGCCGCAGCTGCGCTTTTCGAGCCCCCCCCGGCCGGCCGCATTTTTTTCGCGCGCACGTAAACACGAGAGAGAGAGCTGCGGAGGCCTTTAAACTCGTCGCGTCGGCCCAGAGATTACAGCTGAGGCATGTGCTTGTTATAAATTTTCAGCCGCGATTAGCGCGATGCGGCCCGGGCCATTAGAGAGAGAGAGAGCGCTAATAGAAAATTTTCCCTTTTCCCGGGGATGCAGCTGCTGAAGAGAGTCGATAATTAATCACGAGCGAAAGCGATGTGATTGAAATTGCAATTAGCTGCTTAACGCGAGATTAATCTCGCCGATAACATGTAATATCGCATTAATCAAATGAAAAAAGACAACGCGGCGTCGACGCAACGACGCTGCTGCTACGAGAAGAATTAATCATTCTGTCGGCGCGTGTGATTGCAGCCTCGCGAGTGTATATCTCCGAGTATAATTTGTAAACGAAATAATGAGATATTGCGCGCCGATTTGGCATTAATTAAAGTCGGTGTAATGATACACGCTGGCAGATCGCATAATTGTTTGCGCGTAGTATTTCCAGTGAAAGAGGAGCGGATCGTTGCCGCGCGAGAATATCGTTTTAAAGCTTCGCACGCGAGCGCGATTGTCGGCGGCGCGGATCACTTGTGCCGGAATGATTTTTATCGCGCTTTCATATCGAAATGCAAACTTACGGCTCGTCCGCCCCGATTGCCTGTGTGGCAAAGGAGCGTCGAGTGTTGGCTAGGCCTGCAGTGTGTCCGATTGATCAACAGAGAGAGAGAGAGAGAGAGAGAGGGAGAGAGAGTACACAGTAGAAGAAGCAATGCTTTGGTCAGACTACACTGGCTACTACGTCTATGCACACATGTGTGCAATGTTGCAGCGGCACGTAGTATCAGCCGGAGGCTAAGGTAAGCTTTTCCGAGTGGCTTCCTCTCCGTGATGAGGAGGAGGCAGCGGCAACAGCAGCAGCAGCACACACCGCCGACATAATGGCCCGGGGTCTCGCTAGATTACCCGTGGCGCGGGCTTGGCGCGCGCTGTGTTATTTCCATAGACGTTTCCGGATTAAGGGCTCAATTTCCTGAGCAAATTCCATCGTCGAGTCGAGTCGCGTCGAGTCGAGTCTACATTCCCGGCTGTGCGGCTTGTGTGCGAGAGGCCTATAATGTGCACTCTGACGCATAGCGGGAGGTGCTATGGGCTTGGCTCTCGGCCCTCTTTAGCACGCTTAAATCGATGGTCCCGTAGTTGACGTTGAGGCGAGAGAGAAAGATGGAAAAACTAGGTGGTATATGCATGGGCTGCTGGCTGGGCTACATTATGGCTATCGACTTTCTTTCCTTTCTCGCGTCGTCTCGTTTCGACTTGATTGGGCATCGCGAACCTCGCGACGCCTGCAATTTTCGTCTCCGCACTTCGCGATATTTCCTTTTTCTAAATCGGCTGGATAGATAATGATTTTTTTTAGTTTGCCGTTATGCAACTTTTTCTCGTGAAATCTTTGACGTAATTAGTTTTCTTTTTAAACGAAGAATATACTACGAAGATAAATCGAGTTAATAAATAAAATTTATTGTCTGCACGCATGACAAAGAGAGCTTGGAATAAAATGTCTTCATTTCGAAAATCAACGCATACGCTCTCGCAGACTTTCAAATACATTTTATAAAGATTTATTGCAGAAACGAAATATAACGATGGTTGAGAGTCAGCCATAACTCGGAGTCAGCTCTTAAAAACGCGTAACTCAAAACGCATTCAAACGTCAGCGTGGTTCCTCTTTGAGGATATCTTTTCGATTGCGATAAAAGATTTTAACTTTAATTCAATGGTTTTAAACCCACGATTGCATATGTTAAAATCTTTTGCAAAATCATGTATTCGTCTCATAACAATATTACGTTATACAGATAGTGTACAGGTTGAGAACGTTCTTTAAATTCCAAAATTCTTTTATAATTGAATAGTTTTAATTTGAATAATCTATACAGTAATAAAAATCCCTACGTAATTATTATTATTATTATTAACGTTTTAAAGTAAATGATTGAACACGTGAGAAAATGTAGTGGTACTCTTAATAAAAGTAGTGCCGATTTTCTATCAATAGGTTGCCGCAGCTATGTCATCATTTGAAAAGTATTTATAAACAACGAATTTTTTTTTAGCATTTCAAAATATTATTGCAAGCGCGCAATCGGTAAATGGTAAATTTTTACTATTTCAACAGATCCGAAGCTGGATCTCGGGTCCAGGACAAGAAAAAAATAAACTTGAAAGAGTATAAAACTCGATTCCACTGCGAACGCTATGACAGCACGCAGGCGCCATAAAAACGCAGTAGTAACGCCCGTAACCGGTCGGACACGCGCCTCGCCGGGGATAGTATTGCTCCTTCGAGATTGTTTCAAAGTCACGATTTCATATTCATCGCGCGACCCGCGTCGTCGTCCTGTGCACACCTCCGCTCCGCCGCGTCGTCGCTGAAGGAAAACTTTTTCGTAAGAAAGCTCCGCGTAGCGCAAACGAGCTAAAAACGTCCTCTCGCGCAAAAGTGTATCGAGTCACGCGTAAAAATCCGCTTTCTATGCTAATACTCGGCTCGTAGCTAGCTATCAGTGCGCCGGTATCTCTCTCTCTCGCTGGAAACTTACCCTCCGAAACTTTTTCCAGTGAATTGACCGAAACTTCGGCTCTCCTCGTTATACGCGCGGTATACCTATGCATAGCCGGCTAATTTCGCGTCGATGGATTTTTTTTTCTTGCGCTTTGCTTGTTTCTAGCGCGCTTTTCCTCTCTCGCGGGGATCAAGCGAGATCCGTCGTTTTTTCCCAATATTAAATGCCGTAAACTGCGCCTCGTAATTTTCAGGAAGAGCGAGAGACTCGAGCTTTGGTATAGGGCGCTATCTCTGGCAAAGCATCGACGACCCTCTGTGGCTTTCCTTGGATTTTCTCCGGAGATATCACTCTCTCTCTCTCTCTCTCTCTCTCTGTCCCTCTGTATCTCCTTATCCGTTACTGCGTCTCTATATATCCGGAAACAGTTCGCCCCTTGAACGAGTCTTCTCCGTCTCTCAGCGAAAAATTTTATGGGCTACACTAGCCGTTCTACTATTCTTTCCCCCGCTTATCTATCTCTCTGCGTTTGCATTTTCCAAAGTACGATCAATTACCCTCGTCGCAAGTATACATGTATAGGGGACACGTGCATGATACAAGCGAGCAAGCGCGCGCGCGCTCCCCTGCTTATGCGCGTTGTGTAAAGTGCATCCAATAAATCAGCAATTTAAGGCGAACGACGCCAAATTAATTTAGGAGATTTCGAACGCGCTTGATTCATCGGACGAGCCAGTCGATTCGCGGTGACGAGCCCGCGCTCGTTAAATTTTTATAGCTCCCCAGTAACAGATGCTGAGCGTCTACATATATACGCTAGCTTCGAGAGCGAGAGGAGAGAGAGAGAACTGCTATTGCTGCAGTCGAGGCTGCTGCTGCTGCTGCTGCTGCTGTGGATCGATGCTGGAACTCGGCAGACTACTCCGTCGGCGCTCCGTCATTTATGTCGCTCTGTATTCACTCGACGCTGGGCTAAGGAGTGGAATGTAATTTATAAGTTTGCAGCCGCCGAGTGTAATAACTATACGCGCCGCGCTACAGCGCTCTCTACACCTACTTCCTCACACACACACACACACACACTCGTAGGATTTTCAAGCTGAAAGAGCTTCTCTCCCTCGGGATATTAACGCGCTCGACACGGCGTTTTATGCCTCATTATTACATTGCTATTTTTTTGTTTCGACGACAATTTTACAAACTCGCGACGAGAGAAAAGAGAGAGAGAGAGAGAGAGAGAGAGAGAGAGCGGGCTTACTCGCTAATGCAATTGGATGTGCAAATGTCGGCACGTAGAAAAGAAAGATATTTCGAGATCAAAGGGAAACGGAGGTGCTGCGCTCTAAGCGAAAAGACAACGTTTTAATAAAATTTTCAAAGTTAGGCTCTACTCGCGCCTGCGCGACCCGCAAGCCTGGAATATTGAATTTCAGGCCTGCAAAAGAAAGTCTTGATGAAGCTTGAAGAAGGCACTCGTTGAGGGAGGAGGGGGGGGGGGTGGGAAGGCGCGGCGGACGTGGAATTGATTTTCTATGAAACCGGTCCTTTGCTGGCCTGCATCTCGTCGAGTTCACTCAACTTGAGGAAATAAGGGATCTTCTCGGAGTAAGAGAGAAAGACATGCCCTTTTTCCTCTGCACCCTTATATATACACACACACCTTTGCACGTTTTATACTGCCTGTTTTTTCTCGATACTTGTAGCTTTCTACAATCAACGGCGTATCTGCATTTATACTGCTCAATTTTCTTGAGTGATAAGAGACAGAGGTATTAATGCAAGAATGCAATCGGGATGGTTTAATTATTTTCGAAAAACTGGCAGATTAAGACAAAAGGGATCCAAATAATGTTTTCAAAAAAAAAAAAAAAATGAAAAGATAAAACGAATAAAAATACAGACGGGAAATAGACGTGTTATACATTGCATAAACTTCACTTTTTGTACATTGCTCGCTTATATATTTAAAAAAGAAGAAAATTTTTGTGTCAGTTTCGATTGCAATAATTCAATTGTACTACAATTAGATTTTTAAACAAAAGTAATTGAAGCAGCTGTAAAACTGTCACTTGAATCCCTTGTCTTCTAGGCGCCTCGTATACACTCGTTGATTCGATATACTGAGCGAATCACAACGGTGTTGTCTTTTCCCGCTACCAATACCTGTACAGCCGTTAGAGAGTAAACGTATATACAGCGGAAGAGAGAGAGAGAAAGAGAGGCAGAGAGATAGAAAAGGTATCTTCGGGAGAGAATCGAATTAGCGTCAGGTTCGTTGCGCTTCTCCTACTTTTTGCGATTAAGCGTTTCTCTCCGTCTCGATTTTACGTGAAATTTACTTTCATTTACTTTCTTAATTATATATTGCCGAGTTCCCACCGACCATTTACCTTTCCCGCAAGTGACTTTTATGTACTTTTCTTAAATTTCGACACTACAATATACCTGCATTATCAACTTTCTTAACACAGAAATGAAGCTTAATTAAATGCAGGCGGCGTATAATAAATAAATAAATAAATAAACTCTGGAAAATGCAAGGCAAGCTTCATTGAGAGTCAAAGCTTTAAAAAAAAAATCTCCGCTTCGCGACGCTAACGAGTGCGAGAAGTGCGCGTAGCGCTATACAAAAGCCAAGAGAGCTCGCGTGTATATTTTTAAAAATTATATCTTCAAAGGAGATGCCGAGATGTACGCGAGCGGGTTGAAATAAAAATGAAAATATATTCTTGAGAGCGAGCGCGAGTGCGGACAAGAATTCGCTTTGCAACAATCAAATTTTGAGTATTTCCATTAGACTCTCTCTCGTTTTATTCTATAACTGACTCGAATGTCCTGTAATCTTTTTTCGCCGTAGTTCTCGCGCGCGAAAACACACACACACACTGTACTCGTTGTGTACAGTGGCGCACAGTGGCGTGTATAAAGTAAGAAGCTTAAAAGCCTTTTTTAGATATATAACCGAGAGTAACCATTTACGTAGAAAAGAGGAGTCAGAGAGGAGGAAAGGCCAGTCATATATAAAGCAAAAGCTGGAAAAAGTAAATCCTCCTCGTGGCGGTATCTCTCTGCGTCTAAATCTACGTTTATGCATGTATGTATGAACGACGTATTAATATTACGATGATATTAATAATTCTCAAAGCGAACCGAGCGACGCTCCGCCAATGTAGGCCACGAGTGTATATATGATTTTAATGGTCAGCTCGGACGATCTCAGCAGCGCAACTGTCCGAGTATCTCTGTATCTGCGCGCATCATATACTGCATTTGCGTTATACATGCCTATATCATCCATACGCTCGCAGACACGCGTGCACAGACGCGTCCTGCGTATATAGGCGCGGTCGGAGAGGAAGAGCGAGCATTGCGCGCGATTTTGATGGCCCCGACGCTAGCGCGAGCGAGAATTCAGCTGATGCTCCGAGCGATTCCCCCCACGCGCTTTGTCCGACAGGTAAATGGCTTTCGCAGTTTGGAAATGGCTAGGTATCCGCTCGCTCGCTTTATCTAACGGGCTCTCCTGCGTTTCATCTCCTTTTCTCGCGTCTCACGCGCGCGCGCGCGCGAAAAAGACTCGCCCCACACTACCGGCCATCCTGCATTACTATATGTTTCAGCGTACGCGCATTATAACTGTAAAATTTCTTGGATTGGGGTCAGGGCGTGATTCAATGCGGCGCAAAGTGCCGTGGATGGGAAGGGGCTAAAGGTTCATTAATTTGCGCGGGAAATATTGTACGTCCATTACATTAACGCTTGGGGCGTATATGTGGGTCAATCCGGTGTAAGCTCCCCACGTATATATACACACTATACATTTCGTACGTGTGCGTACGTATGCTTCTACGTGTATACGCGATGACGTATGCGCCTTCATCTCTCTTTTCAACCGACACGCGTTATACGGTTAGCAGTCGAACTGCATAAGCTCTGGCTTCAAAAATATGTGCGATTTCTCGCTGATAGTATCGCGCAAGTCCGCACAGGAGCAAATGCGAGCTTAACCCCGAAAAAGCCCCTTCTCCGTTGCAGTCTCTTGTATTTGTAACCGCGCGCCTCTGCTCCTGTATTTTCATGTACACGTGTGTGCGTGTATGAACGCCGAATTTCGTTTGCAATATAACGGCTCGAAATATCGGGGAATTTCGCTGGCCAGGTGGAAGCCGTTGCGCCCTTACTCCAAGTTGCGCGTGTAACGAGGAATATTTCGGTTAATAAAACCCTGAATTGCGATCCTTCGTTAGCTGCATGTTGTATTTTATCTTTTCGATAAATATAAGAGGGAAGCCCGCGCCTGCGCCTGTTTTCCGAGACTGCGAAATTCCATATAACTGTTGTAATACACGCGGAGAGTCGACCGATATCGGGCGACTGGCTCAGCCGTATACGTAAATGTTAGGGTACATAATTAATTTTTACATTAAAATATCCATTAAATATTTTTTACGCAGGAATCCGGGCAGAGATAATTATATGCCTATATGTGTTTGTAGCCTTATGAAAACTATTATTCCAATATATTATTCCAATGTGAACATCAAGTTTTGTAGCGATTGCGTTGAAGTGTATACAAACATTCCAGTGTTAACGTTGTTAACCATCAAAAATTGCTTCACACTATTTCAAATGATTTTTCCAATTCGACTTTACATTGATTTCTTTTCGCTACTTGTGAATATTTGCTCTCAAATTTTAAAAGTATTTTTCAATTACACATATAGCTAATATTTTTCGTTTAATACTCTAGAATACTACTCAAAAATGGGGAAAAAGCAAATGTAAAACTCCAAGACTTACGATTTTGTTTACGTAACATTCGCACCGTACATTCCAGCAGCTTAGTCAATTTTAATCGACCGTCCCTCGATTCCATTTGTCTCCGATAGGAGAATTCCCTTTGTATCAAAGACAAAGCTTTCTCGAGCGAAGAATTCGATGCAGCTTTTTCCAGCTCTGTCCGATCCGATGTTCAGTATTTGCACAACTAAGCTCGATTTCGACTTGAAATTCGAAAGAGGAAAAAACAATCGGTAATGGGTTTCGCAGCTGTAGCGTCGCATTTACGAATCATATTAGAAGCAAACTTTGAACAAAAAAATGTTGCGTACATTTTTATACGCATATAGGTGCAGTGTGTGTGTGTGTGTGAGGGTGAAAGACGAGGGCGAAACGAATGCGCGGCTGGCAAAGAGAAGGGTGGAAACGATTTTGGAGCCAAATGTACTTTTCCTCGGTCATGAGAGTATGTAGTAAAGATTGCAGAGAACTGCACGTTTAATCCCTCGAGTAAGCTCGGCGGGGGTATCGACCGCAGCCGCGCGCGCACGAGACGGAAGGAAGTCTCGCTTTTAAAGCCGACGAGCTATTATTTTCTGACCTCGATCGGCTGTTTATCCGAAAAGTTGCGCCTAATTATCATCCGAAAGTTCGCGGAATCTATAGGCAATTACACACAGACAGGCGGACAGATACATTTAGACTGGAGAGGCGTGGGCGCGCAAGCTCTGCCTTCGATCGCTGTTTGACTTGGAGAAGTTAAGCGCGGCGAGGTCCGCGATAAAAGTTCATTGATTTGCTGAATTAAATCCGAAGTCGGAGTACGATATTAATGGCCAAAGTAGGCGAATGTGCGCCATAAAGTATATTAAAAAATGCACAATTGCCACCGCCTCGTTCGTCAAAGCTCTGTGCAAAAGTTACAGGAGCGCGGCGGAGAAATGGTAAAATTTTCACTCTCCGGCATCGTTTGCGAGCTGGCATTGAAAACTCGGCGTTTAACGGCAATTAAAAATGCACACAACGCGCACACGTTCGACACGTGCTCCCGAGTACGAGAACACACATTCGCCCGCGGCAACACGTTCAGAGTGTACACCGAGAGAGAAATACTCTCTTCGGTCCGTCGTGACTTGCACTAGTAGTACAGACTCTCTCTCTCTCTCTCTCTCTCTCAGTGGGCCAAGTAGCAAAGAGTACTTGCGAGCTACTCGAGGGAATTCAGCGAGCGCGAGTTCGCCTCTGCCTTCCATCATTCTAATTGGCCTGCGCTCTCGAGCCGCTGCCGGCGCGGCCGCGCTATAGACGAAAATCTCGTCGGCGCACGCGCCATTTCTTCCGCGTCGATGCGGAGGCGCGTGCGAGAGCCCCGATAAATTTCCGTCCCTAATCGTAAATTCCGAGATAACTCAGGCTTTTTCTCTCTCTCTCTCTCTCGATCTGCCGGGCTCTTGATATACAATTGCGCGCGCGCGCTTATCTCGGAAAATATTTGCACTGCTCTCGCTGAATTATTAATGCGCGGCTGCGCGCGGCTCTTGAAATATCGATGGAAAAGGCGTAGACGCGCGCACACATCTCGCATTCAGCGGGCCAATGATCGACGCGTCCTTTTTTTTTTCGTCACCTTATGAAATATTCAACGTCAATCGGCCGGCCTGCCTGCCTCGACTGTCTCGCTCTGGGGGTATACGGAATCGAGAGGTGACAGAGGCGAGAACAAGTATACGTGCACGTTGGTATGGGCGACAGAGAAGTGAGATAAAAGTCAAAGGGCGCGCGAAACGTCTGTGTTTTTCTGCGCCGTCGAGAGGGAGAGAGAGAGAGAGAGAGAGAGAGAGAGATCCGGCGCTAGTGCAAGAGTGTACCCAAGTCGTTCTCATTCCTTTATGGCCTGGGCGCCGCTTTTATTTCTCCCAGTGTAGGCGCCCAGGCCGGTTCTTTTATTTTTCGCGTTGACACATCGCTGCACTCGAGGCTGCCTCTTCACGTGAGATTTTCGACGAGCCGCGGCTTATAGGGGCTCGATCTTCGCCCCCTCTCAGTTCGGTCGGCGCGGCCTTCTTTTATAATAAAATGTGTGCCGCCGTCGCGCGCTGATCCATTTCCCAGATTGTTTTCCTTTCTCGTGTCTCCGCTCTGGCTTTTTCGGCTACGCGAACCCCCTCATAATCGCCGCGTGAATATAAACTCACGGCCGCCTCTTCCTTTTTCTTTTCTCCTCTTCTTCTATCATTGGGGGGTTGAAACTCGCGTGGCCGTAAAGCGATCGCGTCGTAAAAGCGGCCTTAGAAAGTCTACGCGTATAAGTTGTATCGCGACGCGAGCCAACTATTAAAGAATCCTCCTCGTCTATATAACGCAAACTCCTCGCAGCGCGACAATGGTGGCTCCCTCTTTGCCTCTCCTGGAAATTCCGCGCACAAAAGCGAGAGCGCTGGCATTAAGTTTGCTAAGCCGAGCTCTCTCTCTCTCTCAGCCTACCCCCCTCTCTCCCCCCCCCTCTCTCTTCTTGTCGTTATATGACGTCCCGAGGTAATGCCGCTATCTCATCCCAAAGACGGATATACTTTACGAGCGCAATTTAAACGGATACATTCGGAAGAGAAAGAGAAAGAGAGTCAGACAGAGAGAGAGAGAGAAACAAGTTTCCGGGACAGCATTCTTCCTCGGAGCAACAACAAGCCCTTTGCTTTAACAAGGCAAAACGATTTCCTCTTCTGTCTCACTCGCTCTATCTTAGAGACAGTGAGAGGCTGTGGCAAAGCGATGCTTAAAGTCTGTCACTGTTTTTTTTTCTTATTTCTCCGAGTAACACGACACAGTCATTATGTACGCATAAACACTGTCAAAAAGTTTAGCATCACACAGCGTTTCAACGCTCATGTCTCAGCATATATTTTACAAGTAAGCTAATTCTAATGCTCGTGAACAATTTTTTAAAAGTTTGTTATTTTAAAAAATTGAGTTCAAACAGTTAATGATTCAGTGGGAATTGTTATTTTGCTTAGAGGCGGTAGAGAATTATGTGCAAATTCGTCAAACCACACATACAGTAAATATTACAAAGTGGTTCTATAACTTTTACTATACTGCCGAGTACCTCAGCCATATAGTGCACAAGCTCAACATATTCCTGCATTTTTCAATAAAATTTTCTAGACTGACACATAAATTTTACCCTTCGCTATAGTAATTTTTATGACTTTGGCACTATATGGTTGCGTTACTTGTAATTTTGCGTATGTTGGCATGAAATTTCAATATTTAACTGGCCTTCTCAACGCCTTCATTTTTAAAAATATTTCTATGGTACTACATGAAAAAGTAATAATTTTGCTAGTTAGAAAATTATGTGTATTCGTACGTTTAACTTTCCTGTGATATGCTAATGCAACATTAGAACTCGGGCGTCAACCGCACAAAACGGATGTTTCATGCAGTGCCACCTTATGGAGCTATTAGTTGAGAAAACTTTTTGTAGAGCACGCAGTATATATTGAATAAGGGATTTTTGCTAAAAGCCCGAAGAGAGTTAATCGCTGTGTAGGAAACTATTACAATAGCGCGTAACGCTCCTCGTTCATAGCCGAGCGTATAATATATAATAACGTCCGACGCTTTACGAGGCCCTTCTAATGTCGAGTATATACCGTTTGAATATATATATGCAGCTGTTACATTAGAAGATTATAGGCCCGGTATCATTTGCATGCGGGAATACCGTATCGGAAGACTAATATCGCCTATTATTGTCGTCCGGAAAAATTCATCCATATATCCAGAGCTGCGGTCTGGAAAGTTATTAGAATTTGAAAAGCCATGAGCCCGCAGAAAGTAACGAGTTAGCGGGCAGTAGGTGACTGTAGAGCTTCGGCGGCGCTGAAAAATCGATTATACGCTGTGCGGGTCGATTGTTTTGCGTGGAAACTCTGCAGGCGGCTGTACAGTCTCTCGACTCCGGGATTGCGGACTCTGCAGCGAATATTAAGTTAAGTTGGGCATTACTCGTTGGGAGTTTCTGAATGGGCAGAGCGTATCGGTTAACTCGTACACAGCGCAAACAAGACGGAGTGTGATTGGTATCCGTTAATAGGGAGAACGCAGAGGCCATCTCAGATAGAACACGGAGTAGAGAGCCGATCGAATTTTCATCCCTAGCCCCGAGGAGCTTTCATCCCCTTGTATATATACGCGCGCCCGTACGTATATACGTATACGTACGTGTGCGCGGCTTGTGTATCCCCGTCGGTGATTGGATAGGCGAGGATAAAAGGATATCGGAGGAGCCTGCAGGATTGGACGCGGGTAAGCAGCAGCGTCCAGCTCGGCAACGAGTCGTAAACATATCGTTACAGGGGGATCCGCGGCTATGGGCGCGTTTTTAAACGGCCCTCGCGGCCTATCCCGCCAGCGGTGCCGCAAACAAAACCTGCGGCTGCAGACCTCGATCACAGAGGGCCCGGGAAAGCGTCCCGTCAGGAGTTGTCTTTATTTAACAATAAAAGCTCCGGCCAGTGCCAGCACTGCGGCTGGAGAGCCGTTAGCCAAGCAAAGCCGGCCCCTCGATATATTTCACACTCGCAAACGGCTCTCCTCGGAATTGCCGCGCGGCCGACGCACAGACGTCGGGGGCTTTCGAGATCGCGTTTCGGATCAATAGAAAGGCTTAGTTTGTCTGGCCGAGGCTCCGCCGGAGCGGACGCATTGTGCGCGCAAAAACGGCAGCGTCCCATTAATCTCGAAATCACAAAAGCTCGGACTTGAAAGGAGCGCGTCATCGGCCCGACGGCGGATAAACCGCAGCGCCGTTATAGACGAAAAGATTTTCGGCTGTGTTTTTTTTTCTATTGATTTCGCTGTCTGTCTCTCTCTCTCTCTCTGCCTCCCGCTGTATAGCCGTAATTCTCCTCCGAGAAAAGAGTCAGCGCGCGCATGTGTCGCTGGGAAATGATTGAATCCGCTGCCGGAAATATGCAGATCCATGTGGAGACGAGGAGAAGTTTCTCGATATAACGACGACGTCGACGACGACGACGACGACGAAAACATCGTGGAGTAGACGGGAGACAAGTTCGTTTGTGCGGGTGCGAGCGAGCGTGAAAACGTGGGGTAGAGAGAGAGAGCGAGAGAAATGAAAGTAGCCTCGGAAGGAAGATATGGAGACGAGAGTTATGTCAGCGGGAAAAGCGTTTCCTTATCCTTCTTTTCGTCCAGCGCGCGTTTATAGAAATTTTTTTCATTGCCCCGGAACCGCGAGCTTAATCCCGTTACGCGCGTTTAGGGAAGAGTTGCCCGTACGGCCATTCTGGACATTGCTTTTAAGCGATGCGATGCGATGAGAATCTAAACTGCAAAGAGGATTTCCTTCCTTGGCTTTGGCGCCTCCGACAGTGAAGAGTGCCGCGGGTTGCACTCGGTGGCTAATCTAATTTTTGGCTTTTCCAAAAATTCAATTCTCATTGCTCGCGCTACGGCGGGCAGACCAGCCGACGCGGTATCTCATTATAATGTAAATCTACTGCACAAATAAGGTTAATGCACTACTATTGACTTTGAGGCTAACTTTAAATCGTCGACAAAAGGAACGATTTGACTGCTTGAATTTACTCGAGGTAGCTGGATTCGTCGTCGTGACAAGCAGAAAGATGTAATTGCAGCTGTAACGGGCTTTGTAATCATTATGGACAACTCTTCCATTTTATTGGAGGTTAATCCTAATCAATGCGCATAGAGAAGAGAAAGAGATGAAGCAAGTTTTACGAGGCCGAGCATAGCGCGCGCGCCATTGGCAAGTTTTATCGGGAGTCGTTATTCATTACGGCGTTGAATACACTCTCATTATACCGAAAAACAATTAACGCCTCGGAGGCGGCTGCAAAGGCATAAAAATCGATTAAGGCTGCACACTGCTGCACCATGAGCTTTATGCATATTTATACACTCGGCCGATTCGACGCGTTAACTTATTACGATGAAAGACGCGTTAAAATTTTCATAGCCTTACAGCGGCCGTTATTTATTTACGCGATCAGAGCTCTCTCACTTGTGCAGTGTGTATACGTGTGTGTGCAGCGAGAAAGTTGGCTACCGCGATCATTAACAAAGCCATGTGTGTGTGTGTGTGTGTGTGTGTGTGTGTGTGCGCGCGCGCATTGTAACGGGGGACTCGATTTAATTAGTCGACTTGTCGGAAGGGACGGAGAAACGCTCTCACGTCGAAGGTGTATAATAAAACGAATCCTCCGACACGACGACGACGCGGGAGAGGACGGTTAATGGCGAATTACAACAAAAGGCCCGCCGGGGAAGCTATATACGGGGAAGCGCGCAGATATACAAGTAATAAAAAAGTCTGTCAGTCTCGTCGTTTCGCCGAGCGATTAGATAAGGCCTGACAACCCGTAGAAGAACCAACTCCGCAGGGAAGACAAGTCCTCCTCCAGCCCCTCTATCTCTCTAACGAATCCACTCACGGCCATTGTTATTTCGGCTTTCTTCCCTTTTTTTCCTCTCCCCCCCCCCTTTCTCGCCCCTCTCCAGGAGCGACGCAAAAAGTTTTAACGGGCGAACGCGGCCAGAGCTATATAGCCGAGGATTTATCGCCGCGGCTGCACTGGCGAGATGTTAATCAAGCGTTCGCGCGCATCAGAGGATGTAAGCTCCACACGTCCGACTGAACTCCCGAGTACATCTGGCCGCCCCCCGGTAAAACAAGCGGCGCGCGTAATGGCTGCATTAGAGATTCATTGACATAACCAGGCGCTCTCGCGAGTGCGTTTCATTTGGCGCTAAGCGAAATTGAATTTCCCGCGCGCGCTGTCGCGGATTTCGCCCGCCGACTCGATCGACGCGCTATACGCTCGAAATTCGCAATCCTCAAATTAACTTGCGATTGTCTCTACCTACACCGCACATAGATCTACAGAGTGCAGCGCGTATAATTGCTCCGAGGCACTTGAATTAGGCATCGGGTGACGATTGAAAGCCATATTGTCTGTTTATGTAACAGGATGAGTTTCGAAGCTTACCTGCCTCATTGAATCCGCATGAAATTCGTTCGAATCGACTCGAAAAATTAAAAGAAAAACGAATTCAGTGTATACAGCAAAAGATATATAGTTTGCATTAAAAGTTAGTGCGCGTAGTGTAGCAGTTAATTGACGAGAACCAACTGCTCGGAACCCCCTCCCTTCGATAAGCATGATTTCGAGGTAATAAGTTGCAAAACGAGTTTATTTATTCGCGCTTTCGCGAAGCGCAGCTATACGCTATTTAATTTGCCGCTTACTAATTGTTCTCCCATTAATTATTCCTCGTGCTTTATTTCAGCCCCGAAATACGCGCTCTCGGCGGAAAGAATTGCAGAGCAGTTGGTATTTTAAAAAATTAGAGAACAGAGGCATGGTCTTTCCTTGGTTTTTCGCCGCGTATAACGATCTAGCGAATAATTGTTCACATTACTCACGCAATTAGCCATGGAAGTACAAGAGCAAAAGTCAGCTCACCTGCAACAGAGAATAAGAGAATTTCAGTGAATTCCGGTGTCGCCGTTCGTTATATCTCTTTCTCGCGCGGGGAAAGTCCGCAAAAATAAGCCCGCGAGACAAAGATACGTATATATAACGCGCGCGTATAATGTATACGTAATATACACACGTATAAAGAGTGTAGACTGCACAACAGCTGCGTATGTACACGTAATGGGGCAAAAGCGGGACTGCGAGAGCGGGAGAGGTAATTTTGAGAGAAAGTTTTCGGGGACAAGTCGCGGCAAAGTCATAAGTTACGTCAGTTTTGAATAAATGGCTTTCGGGTCAGCCGGCATCCCGACAAATGCTCTGTAGAGGACGTAGCGCTCGCCCGCCACCCTCGCCTCAAACAAACGTCGCCGAGCTAACAGTTAAACAAATGCCACTGCCCGCTGCGGTTCTCTGCTTCAATGTGCTCCTGCGGGATGCCTCTATCTATAAATATGTATGCACAATATACATCTACATTAGTCTGTCTATATGCGTGTGCCGTGTGCCACCCCAGCGATATGTGTGCAGATGCCTGTGACCCATGCGAAGATTGAAAATATTTTTCTGACACGCTCACGAGTTATATGCTTATGTAAGCGAAAAATGAAATATTTTTCATTTCGAAACTCACGGAAAGCTGCACCTGCGCCAGACTAACGAATCATTCGAAAAAACGTCTTTTTTCATTCCCGCACGGCACACGAGTTTCGCCGTAGCGAATGTTACGAAAAATGCTTGATTCGCGATAATTAAATAGCTCGGAAACTTCTCGTTTTTAAATCGCAGTTTTCTGCATAAAAACATCCTCGTTGTATACGAATGATATTTGTAAATAGCGAATGTTAAAATATGAAGCAGAATTGTGAATTACGGAAAAAGTGTAGGAGAAAAATCTTGCCATTTTATACATTAAAGTATACTTTGCGAACGATGTCAATATAACGTAATCCGCAACCTAATGTCGAGATTAACCTACAATGCTTCGGTACAAACAACAATTTTTTGGGGACAGTGCCAAAATCGTTCCGAGATAAAATATTGAAGTGTCAATAAATCCAAGTTAAAGATAATACCCCGAAAGGGGATTCGAAAAGCGTCTTTCTCCCGTTTAACTCAATGCTCCAAACCCCAATTTTAACTTACTTTTATCCGATTCCTGTGCAAATACAAACAATTCAAGAGGCAAGCCGATTATTCAGATTTTCTTGATTAAATCTTTCCAGTAATGTATAGTTTTATCGCGACAAAAAAAAACATATCAAAACTTACACCGACTAAAGTTTTTACATCGGTAACAAAGTTTCTTTTATCTCCGGTACTTGTTACGATAAGTATCTCCGAGTGTTCAATAAACTAGTTGAAAATGCAAGAGATCTGAGAAGCCATTCCCATAACTCAGAATCAGCCGAATGAAAAAGTAAGTTAGTCGGCGTTCGTCCACGGCGCAACAAAGCCATAGTACACGAGGCCGACTAAAAAGCAGGAAATTAAAAGTAAAACAGCTATAAAAGAAAATTAAAAGCTCTCGCTTTAGCGACTAGCCTGATTTAACAAATAGAAATTACTCCACCGGTTAGCAGCCGCTAATGCAAAGGGAAAAAAAATATATAGCTGCAGTGTGTATATGCAAACACAAAAGAGGAAGTTAAGCAGCGCAGGAAGAGAAAAACTCGCGTGTCGAGCAAAAATAAGAGAAAGCAAGCAAGAGACGTGGGACAAAGCGGAGACGGAAAATGGAAGGGAAGACTAAACGTAGGTACGTATATAAACACACGTGTATTTTTCGCGAGAAGGTTCCATTGAGGAAAGCTGCAGCTCCCCTAATGAGGACGGCGCTCTCGCTCCCTCCCCTTCCTCCCTCTCAACGAGTTGTGGAATATAAAGTGGGGATCCACACGAATCCGGAGGGCGAAAACGATGAGGCTACCGCTGCTGCTGCTGCTGCGAGTGTGTAGGAAAAGACGCCCGGCGCAGAAAAGTCGGCCGAGTCTAGCGTGGCTAAATAGCCACGAGCTATTTTCAGCCTAGGGTCCTTCACCTTATTCTTTCGTGTAAATCTCGCACAGTCAACTCTACGGAGCTGGCTTTTTTCCCTCCTCCACGCTCTACGAGCAAAGGGGAACATCTTAAATTCTGAGGATACGCTGGTGCGTGGGCGGAGGAAAAGGTCTTATTGATGAGGCTACTGGCCTGCGATTACAAATACATTATTTCAGGAGGCTCGTTAATGGGTTGTGCGCGCACGAGTTCGTTGATATCCGTTGCTCGTCGCGGGTAACGCGATATTATGGGCTGTACTTTAACGGCTGTTGCTTGGACTTGTGGATAAAAAATAAGGAGAAACAGGCTCGAGAGAACGAAGAATTATTAAACATTTGCGTTTACTGTAAAGCCGCGAGTTATTAATTAAAAACGCAAATGCAATACAGTTATTTTTTTACGTATTTTATATTTTATTTTCTAGGTTACGCAGGGCTGTTTTGTCCCCTGAAAATATAAATATAAAGTATCACCGAAACACGTAATCTATACTCAGTGTATTATTTTTTTTTTTCACTCAAGCATCCACATTCTAAGGAAATCTGTGAGTTCGTACTCATTATCTGTGCATGTATTTCATTATAAAAATCAAAATAAGATTTTATATATTAGCAGCTCATCTAGAGAACTAAATGAACATATTACATTTGATTGTAAATATGACTTTCATATCGTCATTCTTCTTTTCAAAAAAGAATTTCAAGTTATGAAATACAGATGAAGCAAGGAATACTTTTGAATTCCCGCCCTTGCATTTTTTTCCCCGAAAGTCTGAGAGAAGAGTTCTCCGTTTAAACACGCTGCAGAGGAAATATTCGAGGTGGAAAGCCGATTAATCCTAAACAGTCGATTTAATTACGCAAGCCGCCTTCGCTCTCTTACACATAGACACGTATGTTCGCTCTATCTCCCTCTCTCGGCCCCTTGGAAATTTAAGCACTCGCTGGGGCGTGCGTTACTCAAGGCGGCGCCGGAGCAGAGCAGCCTTTAATGCACAGCAATAATTATACGCCGACGGTTTGACGTCAGGCTGGTAAGGGCTTGCGCTAACCGCGTTTCTAAGGATAATTAAACCCGATGTCGCGATTAATTGAACCTGCGGCCCGGCCCGTTCTGTGTACTCGCTATTATTAATAATTACGCGGGATTATCTGGCGCTGAATCGGCCCCCCCGAGGCCGCGTGCGAGAGAGAGAGAGAGAGAGAGAGACCGAGGGATTGCTTTGCTTCTCTCTTTCTCGCGAGCATAATATTCGATGTGTACATAGATGAGCGCTTCGGGGAGAAGACAGAGAGAGAGAGAGAGAGAGAGAGAGAGAGAGAGAGGCAGAGACGATTAGTTGAAAAATAGTGTTTCGCTTTGCACGGCTGAAAGGAGATTCAATTTGATGAGGAGCCCGAGGCGTCGTTTAAAGCCTACTGTCGAAGTCCCAGACTCTCTTTGACGATCGCTTAATCTCCCACGGTGTGTACAGTGTATATACATATATACATAGCGGGAGGGAGAGAGAGACTCTCTAGAGGCGTTGATCTTTCGAAGCGAGCTTTCACTGCGTTATATTACTTCTTCGACGAATGGATGGCTCGACGGAAAGGGGGGGAGACGGATCGAGGCGATCGGTCTACGGCGCACCGAGTCTAGATACGCTTTTGGTTTTCGCCAAGTCCGCGCGATAAGGAAAAAAGGAGGGGAGAGCTCGAGAGAGGGAGAGCTTCCCCTGGAAACGCGACTCTCGCGGAGAATCGTAAAATAAGGTCGATTTTTTAATTAAGGCGAGCAAACGGTAAACAGCTCGACGAATGAACTCTTTGTTCCAATTTCCTCGTGACAAACCTTCGGCTTTGACGTCGGACCGGAGTATGGCGGAAATCGCGAACGCTCCACTGGTTGAAACTCTGCAAATTAACTACGATGATCAACTCGGTATAAAAAAGCTCTTCCACTTCTCTCCTCTCGCGCTCTTTCTCTCTCTCTCTCTCTCTCTCTCTCTCTCTCTCGATTCGCAAAGCGCACAAAGCGCGTTATAGCGCGGTACAGACGAGTGGGCCTTTGAACGTGACGGTTGCGCGTATACATTTAAGCGATGCACATTCACATATAGCGGCGGCAGCGGCGACAAATTCGCTATGCGCGAAAAAGGGCTTAGGCTCATTTTGAGGTTATGGCCACTCCCTGCGCATTCCATCAGTAAAGCGAATTAAAGCCTCAATGGACCGCACTCTCTCTCTCTCTCACTCTTTCGCTTTCAACTACGCAATTAAATCCTATGGGCAGACGGACGTTAACCTTTCCTGAAAAATGACAAGCTGCCGCTGCATTGATTTACAGAGTACGCATTGATTGTGTTTAAGCACAGCTTTAGAAAGCGTATAGTGCGGTAGAAACAAAAAAATGAAATAGCATTGTCAAGGGACTGATTCTTTAAAGTTCTCGGTCGTTACCGTAAATTTTGTACAAAGCTTTGGAGACAAATAAATTGAATGTATAATTATTGCATTAACTCATTCTGATATAAGGTCATAACTTTTTAGGCACCACCGCGGCACAAGAAAGCCTTATTTACAGCGCGATTTCAGAATGGACAAAATAAATTCTTTTTGAATAAATGTTTAAAAAACATGTTATTACAATGTTAATCTTGATACTTTCATTAGAATGGCCAGAAAATTTTTTCAAATTCGCCAATCCTATTTTGCTACCCATTTTCATTAAAAAAAATTTTGAATTAAAGTATCTAAGTTTATACTGGAATAATAGGCTTCATAGCTTTTATTCTAACAGCATCGAGTTTATTTTATCCATAAGTTTGTCTAGAACACCAGGGACAGTATTAAAATCCATAAATTCGTGTATGCTTAGCAGAGAAGGAGGGGAAACTCGAGGCACCCTAATTTTGATTGTAGATTACAACTACATTTTTGAATTATTCAAAAATTCAAGCACACAGATTAATAATACTACCTTCCTACCTTTCTTTTTATAAAATAAAATCAATAGCACTATTTTTTCTTCGTTTTTATTTTGTAAAGAAAAAAAAATTGAAATGTGAAATAAAAAAAAACCATCAAAATTATCACTAAACTGTACAGATTGGGATTGCATATGGGGCAACAGTGGCGCGGTTAAATGAGACGTTTTAATGCAGCATGTTCACTATTATCAGATTTCCATAAAAATGGAATTTTTTATTCGTTTATGAATATTATATTTAGATGAATAGATTAAACTTGCTTGTTCCAGCTCTACCCGCGTATGTCAACGAAATACAGATTGAGCAGACTTAAATTAAACGAAAGACTGCCCAGTTTAAATAAATAAATTAATTGAAGCGTCAGAGTGATTAAAAGCTAGGTGTACGGCCGTACTCGAGCTCATACAGTTCCGTTTACAGAAAGAGAGAGCGATGCGCATATTAGAAGAAAAAAACTAGAAACTATACTGAATACACGTCCAGCATTACGTATTTCTTGCGGCCCTTTGGCTCTGGCAGATCCAATTAGGGGGAGTTTTTTTTCGCGTCGAAAATGCGCTAGTCGTCCCGAGGAAGAAAAAGACGCGACGACGGTTTAATTGTGGTCTCGACTCTCTAACTGGCTCGTTAACCGCATCTTTGTTTTCGGAGCGAGACAGCAGCGCCGCTGCATAATGAATCGGCCGGAAAACACGCGCGCGGGCTCGTCTTTTATTTTGCCAACTGCAGCTCTCGTCGACGATCGAAGGCTGTTTTTGTTTTCAGCGCTTGCTACGCTGGTGCTGAAATATGCGTACCGCGCAGCGAGCAGCGGGCTGATGCTGCAGTCCAGCTGAAAAATATCTCTCGATTATTCGAAAAAACAAGTGTTCGCGCGTAGGTGCTTTCTAATTAGTCTGGCCGTCTAGACGAGGAGGTTTTTATCGAGCGAGTCTGACCCAACTCGGGCATGACCACTGCCGGCGCGGCGGCAGGGCTCGGAGCGCCGAGAAAGAAGTCGTGTGTCCCGCGGACTGTACAGCAGCTATAGCGCTGGAAAAGTACGTCCATCCGGGCGTAAAAAGGCCAAGAGGCGAGAAAAAAATAGAGGAAAGAAAGAGGGTCGTTCCCCCCTTCCTCCCCCTGCCATAGTGCGGGCGTATATTAGCCTTTCCCCCGCTCGCTAGCTCTCGGAAGTCGACGAGCTTTTAACGAGGGCCTCCAATAACAGATGCACTTGCCGCAAGAGCGCGAACGATAATAAAGCCGTATCGGGCCCTCTCTCCTCATTATACACTTCGACCAGCTGCTCGGCGATGCATCGACTGTGTATCTCGATGTATCGGCGGTCGAATAGTTTTCGGAAACAAAGACGGAGCCTAGCTCTCATCTGTTCGTGCGTGTACGTGTGTGTGTGTGTACTGGCGTCTGGAGCGCCGCGGGGGAGATTGCAAAAAATCGCGATGAACGCTCGGAATTAAAAGGAGTTGTGCCAGAGAGAAGTCGTGAAGCAAAAAGCGAAGCAAAACCGGCATGCGAGAGGGAACGCGGGACACTGCTGCGCACAGCCCTGCCGGCTACGGAATTAAAAGCGAAAAAACTTTTTCCCCTCCCCCCCCGATATATACTCTCTCGCGCGTACGTACACGGAAATAAGCGTCGCAGATGCGCACGGCTCGATTGGGAGAAGAGCCACTATGTACACGACCCCGCGCGCACACAGACTCTTCCGCGGCAGCCAATTGGCCCGCGCGCGACAGGGAAGATTGCCGCGGATTCTTGTAAGAACGAATTCCTCTCGCGAGTGTATCGATTCAAGACGACACCCAAAGCGGAGCGAGAGAGAGAGAGGAGAGCGTAAACTCAGTGCTCTATCAAAGCGCGCACACACTGTGCGCGGTGTGTGTCGTCATGGGGCCGCGAGTGCCTATTTACTCGATATAACGTTATCGCCGACCTCCACAGCGTCGGCTGTATACGTACTCGACGAGTACGTACTTTGCCAATGGAACATTGAAGAGAGGGTATTGCGGATGCTCGTTGGGACGGAGCGTATTTTCGGACCTCTTGGCGCTGGATAGTGTGCTGTTGTTACCGCCAGCGTCGCTGCTATTGCTGCTGCTGCTGCTGCTGCTTCTGCTACTGTTGTTGTTGGCTTGGAGAGGAGAAGGGGGGGGGGGCAAAATGTATATGGACAGGGTTTACTTTGGCTCGACTGCTGCTCTCATTAAGCAAGATTTGTTCATTTTTTTTTCTTAGCCGCGCAAACTACCGATTAGTAGCCTGCTGTAAAATTAGCTATTCTTTGCTCAAGGGGATGTCGTAATTATAAACAATGCTTTCCTTTTACCTATACATTTTCAAGTAGTGCTTGGATTTAAAAATCCAATTACCATGTATAATTAGCGTGTGTAAAGAAAAAGTTGAAATTCGAAATGCTATTAACTTGACTTTCTAACTGTCGTCACAATTTTCGTTAACAAACATTTTAATTTTGAATTTTATCCAAATAACCATTATAATCTTTATATTGAAAGTACAAGACAACTAGAATTCGAGATAATATAGAATATATAAAAAAGACAGAAGGGGTACGGGCGGGGCTTTCGTACATCCTCTTAACGCGTTGGTTATAAATGCGGAGGCTTTCTCAAACAAAATTAATGAACTCAATCGAATTCAAAATTAAGAGGATTAGTTAGAGAAGTGAAGAGGGAAATCTACCTACCATCATTTTGATCGTATATCCATTTATAAAGTACGTTCTTGTGCGATAAAATTCAATCCTTTTCTGTGTCACTATTATTTTATTAGTTCCTAAAGTCTCGAACAATTCGAAATTTTATAGTTTGAAGCTACAAATTGAATTAACATTAATTTTCCATGTAAACCCTGTCAATGCAACTACGTTCCCAAACTAATTTTTCAGCATCCCGCATAATCCCTCTATACTCCTCTGCACTAGCGAACCCAAAATAAACACTCTGAAACACACATACATACACACACTGTCTCTCTCCCTCTTCTCAAAACGAATCCTTCTCCTGATAATACAAGCAATCTTCAAAAACGCACATGTAGTACAACAACATCTTTGTGAAATGTTCCTCAGTTCTTGGCGAATGTGTATCTCAGCGATAAAGATTATATTCTGACACAAATCGGCCGCTATTTTGAGCAACAAATGCTTCGGCTTTGGTCGATCCCTTTCATTTCTCTACCAGGTACAGCAAGTGAGAGTTTTGCTGCAAAACTTTCGCAAAAAATACAGGAGAGAGAGCTCGTGAAAAATTGGAAAAATAGTGAGTTGTGAAAGCCGTGCACCACAATCCTCTCACAAGCGACTGCGACGTTAAATGCATGTATATAGCACCAAAGTGCTTTCTTGTCGGCGGCGGTTCCCACCATCGCTCCATAGAGCTTTCGCCTTTAGGTTCGACTGCGACCGCTGTTCACTTTGCATTGATTCGCCGCCACGCCGTGCAGACTCAGGGTGATTTAATTAAAACTACATTTTCCTTGGCTGACGACGCACGCGCCTCTTACGTGTTTCCGTGGATGCACCAGTCTGAAGAATTAAAGTGGCTTTGTCGTAGCTCTCAGGCAATTGATTGATAAAGACCGGGGAGAAAAAGAATTAACGGCATTTCAAGTAGACTATACGACTTTGCGTTCATTGCTTTTTATTTTGACGGATATTCTCTGCGTGAATCATGCAATGAAAACTCCTGACAGACGATACGTCGAGTGTCCGATAAGAGTTATACACTTTCAACGTAAAAAAAAATTGTGTTCGTCGGGGCAAAAAAGGCGCAAAAAGGGCAAAAAGACAGAAAAGCTGAATATTTTACGTGCACGCGCCTCCATGAATATTGCAAAAAAGCTCCTGCCAATTTATTCACATGTAGCTTCCTCCCAACTAATATACATCGATCGTGTATGTATATAATATAATACGTTGTTGATAAATATATGAAGTATGAAAGTTGGAAAACTTTAATAAGAGTGTACTTTTCTTCAACAAGTTTTCTATATATAAAATAAATTATTGACTTTGAGTAACGATTGAATAAAAATTAAAATTCTATTAACACAAAGCTTCTTTTCGAACAAAAAAAAAATAAATAAATAAATAAATAAATAGATAAATATTGATTTTATACATAAAATGAAGTTACTTTTTCATTCTGCGAAAAAGAAAGGTCTCTCTGTTTGCTCTGATCCAAACAGCCCTCTGGCGTTTCTATTATTTTTCCAGTTCAAACAACAACAGCAACAACAACAACAACGGCAGCAGTAGTGGCAGCAGCAAGTAAAACATATAAAGGGACACAGTGCATATCTGTGTGTGCCTGTAATAACAGAAATATAATCGCACACGCGTCTGGATTTATTTGAAGTAGCTCCACTGGAGCGCCTCACTTATACCGATTATATTTGCGCGTGCAAATGCAGTAATCCATCGAACAAATGCCGGCGGAAATTTTCAGAATTCACCAAAGCTACTGTATATTTAGCCGGCACTGCGCGTCCTTCCTATCGGCACGTCCATTTACTTGATTGCCCACTGCTTCCGGTATTAACGCGTCCGCATGTCGTTATATTTTTTTCCTACTCCGTACTCTCTCTCTCTCGTGAACGCTTGGAATTCCTCGTTTCTACTGCTATTGCTTCCCCCCCACCCCCACCCCTCTCTTGGACCTGCGAACATTTAATCCCCGAGAATTTACATGATTTTTAGTTGACGCGCGCACTGCTTTTTGCGCGAAGTCGAGGTTGAAATTGGAAAAAGTAGCTTCATGATGTCACACGCACGACGTGATTTTATTCGCCACTGCGTGCGCGTATCGACTTTTTTTTCTCTTACTAGAAGCAGGCTAATGTCGTTGCTTTATTTTTTCCCGATCGTCAATTAGATCGATTTAACGAGCGGAACGGAAGTCTCGTAGAATCAACACATACAAAAAGAAGAAGAGAATGTAAATGGAACGATTCGACTTCGTTTAGGCTTTTTTTCGAGTTTCAATGTTTTACGCACTGCGACAAAGAACGCTTGAAGAGACAAAACACTCTTGCAGGCCAGATAATGAAAGTATTAAAAAATGCATTTTTAGAAACAATGATATTTTCTGCACGTTTGTGCTTTCTGGCGTTCTCATTCGTCGTTTCTTTCAACGCGCAGCTTTGGCGTAATTTAAAATCTCATTTGTGCTTTAACGTTTTAATGTAATAATGAGCAATAATAAATGCAAGTTTTTAATTAGAAAATACTGCTAAAAACGGAATTATAATGTTAATAGCAATTTGCTACGTAGTATCCTACTTTTGCTTATAAATAAACTCATGGCATTAAAATGTGATAATTTAACTAATATGAAAATGATAAACGAGACGAGTTTGGGGAGCTGTTAATTATCTGTAACTCTGGTACGAATGTAAAACTTTAGATTTAAGTAGATAAAATTATTTCGAGTGCGAAAAATTCAATTTTTCCTTTATCATCCGTTATCGCAATTACAAATGTATTAAAAAATTGTTCGAAAAGAGTAAATTCATTTAGTCACAGTAGTAAAAAAATATCATCATTTTTTAAAATTTATTAAGAATAATTTTTCCTTATTTAAATTCAGCAGAGACCAAAGCATATCTACAAGTATAGTAGTGGAACTACTCGTTCACAATTATCTCGGCTAAGCGAATTGTCGTGTAACTTCATCCGATACAATCGGAATAAAGAGCTGACCTTCTTAATTGTAACAGAAGAAAACCACTGTTTTCGCTCTTCAGCGAATATTCTTGTAACAACTCCAGCTAAACTTGGTCTGTTTGATTTGATAACCTCCGATAAATTAACAAAAGTTTGATAGCAGGAGGCGATACGCTTATGATCACACTGAATAAAAATATTAGCGTTTGTGTAGCAGAGATACAGAGGGAAATTCCCACAATTAGCCTCGAGAATATTCAGCTTTTCCGCAAGTGTACACGTAAGAGAAAGATAGAGAATCAAATTCCCGATTTAGAACTATCTTTTATTTAGCAGTTCCCACGCGACGCCCGCACTTGAAAGTATACTCGCGAAACGACAAATACGAAAGAAAATCAGGAAAAATCGATAACTCAAGTTGTTTTCATTCCTGAATCGTATTACGGCAATGAAGACATACGTTTGCGAGACTTCCTTTCAAGTTGGCGAGCCGGGGAGAAATTTTAAGCGAAGATATAACAGAGACGTCGGCGCCGCTTCATTCGCCAATGCAATTTACAAAGTTTTTCCAGCGGAAACTGCGCTGCAAGCAGAAATGCCTATGCTCTGCGTACCAAGACATTCTGCGGCAAATTCCCATCGCAGCGCCAGCTCTGCGGATGTAACTGATTACTTTGAGTTCCATCTAAATATACGTACACTACGTACGCCGTACGCGGACGAGACAAAGCTCCAGATCTACACATTTCGCGATAATTATAGCTGCTCGCGCGCTCACATGTAACGGATCCACTCGATGACGCGCGTCAGATCTGGGTCAAGTCACTACGGCTCAATTTTATTCTGCTGAACTTATAATGCGATCTCGCGCCTCGGAAATGGAAGATAACGTTGATACTATCGATCATCGGCCGAGAATACACTCTCGAGCCGTGACACCTTCGGAAAGAGAAAGAGAGAGAGAGAGAGAGAGAGAGAGAGAGAGAGAGAGAGAGGCAAGCTAAATAACTTAATTGACCGAGAAATCTGCCTACGTCAGAGCCTATATCCCTCGCGATGTTTTAAAAGTGAAAAAAAAAATGAGAGAGAAAAAATTCCACTCCAAACGATGCATCTTTTCAACTTGATAAAAAAGAATGCTGGCTTTCGTGGCCAAGGAAAGAAGGGAACCAGGTCGTCGCGCTCAAACGTCTAAAGTGTAATCTTTTGAATAAACAAGCTCGTTCGTCGAGACTTTTCGCACGCGCTCTAAAAATAAATCGGCAAACATCGGGCTTTCGCGCTCCGAGCAGAAAAATGAAGTATTTGTCCGTTCTGTGCGCGTGTCGCCGCTTCTTTTGCAGCCTCCAAAAAACGCGAGGCATGTTTATGAAAAAGCCGAATTGGATTTCCGCATAAATCACGCTTTTCAATCTGCGCGGACAGCCGAATTCCGCGTGTCTCTCCGTACGCCGGCTTCTCGTCGTCGACCGAAGCTGCACTTTTCGCGTCTTACACTTTGGGGCGGGAGCTTTCAGCGAGCGCGTATAATCACGGGCCGAGAGAATCGCAGAAGGATCTTAGTACGGAGCTGACTGTGACTGTGGGGGGAGAAACGAGAGAAACACGATGAATCGATATGCCGAGAGAGAAGAAGAGGAGAAAGGGCGGCGGGGAATAATGGGAATGAGCTGGGGATAGCTGGCGAAAGAAGTGCAGCTTCTTCGGAACGACTGTCACTACCGCACGCATTTAAAAGTATAATTCTAAGTGCGGAGAGGTAAGACGATTTCCCTGTCCCCGTCGGCTATATATGCAGCGAGGCCTCTCCAGAATGGTTTTGACCTTGCCGGAGAGAGCATCGATACGCTTCGAGTTAATCGCGTGAAAATTTTGCTGAGCGCGCTGGTCAAATTCCCTTCAGCGGGGATAACGTGAATTTCGACAGCGAGTACAGCGTATCTCGAAAAATGATGACGTATATTTTTATTTACTATTTCGCTTTATGTTTATTAGCAGAAGTTTCGACGACATATATAGCTTTTACGGCAAATATTGGCGAGACTCGGGGAAAACGGTCGGTAAAAGTTTTTTACCACCACAATCATATGTATCCGCGATGGAGTATATTTGATTGTAGAATAGAATTCGATCGGTCGATTAGTCGCGATGAGAAGCGCGTTTCTCGGGAGACGACGCACGCGCATCACGGGGGAGCAATTTACGTGAATTAGAGCGCGTACGAGAGCCGGAGGAGAAAAATTATTTCTCCGCGCTTTAAACAGGCGCATTGTCAACTTGCGCTCATTGTCCGCATTCGCAGGCGGACTTCTTCTGTCTCACGGCTTTCTTAATCCTTTCACGAGCGACGCCCACAATGCCGGCCTCCACGACAATGCTCGCATGTATTTGCCGCGCGAACGCTTACACGTATACACATCAACATCGCTGTATTGACGAACTTTTTTTTCTTCCTCTCAAGCGCGAGCTTTTCCGTCTCGTTTGCGAGCTTTTTCTTTTTTTAAGTGGGACTATGCAGCATATACATACTCGTTTGTGTGTCAGGCGAAGAGATTAGAAATTGTTGGCTCGAAAATCGCGGAGAGCCGCGAGTTCCGCGGCACTGCTCGAGATACTCGCGACGAAGACGCCTCTCTCGCAATGCATTATTAAAATGAGCGATTTTCGAAATTTTTCCACGGCGCAGTGCGTGTACGACGTGCGGAGCTTGGAATCTCAGTTGAAAACTCGCTGGCGCGGTGGAATAGATGGGATCGAGATATTCGAGTGGAGTATAACATATAGGGAGAGAAAATGTCGGAGTCGCGACTTTTCGAAAATTGCCAGCCGCGACGTCGTCTTCCCTGCGCAGTTTCAATTTCTTTTTCACTCCGCGGGATTAGCGCGGGAAGCCTCGTTGAACGCTGAGCCTCGAGAGGAATTGCCGTTATACGGCAGCTGGAGATTAGGCGGATAGGAGCCCGAATTAGTCGTTGCGTGCAGGCAGGTGGAAAGGTTTCGATTCGGCGAACGTCGAATAAGTATATACACACACGCGCGCTACACAGGGAGGGTTAAGCTCGCCTCTGCAATATCCAAAGTTTTTCCCCTCGGAAATTATTCCGAGATCGTAGGGCGATTAAAAGGTCGCTTATATCTACGCGGGAGATATTCCGAGGGCCATCGAGACTATACTCTCCGAGAGAGAGAGAGAGAGAGCCGGACTCTCTCAGACTACTGCTGCGGGCGGGCTGCAGTAAAAGTGGATGGTTTCTTTCTTCCTCCTCGGCTCCGCGGCGATTCTCACTCTCCCTCGGCCGCCGTCTCTCGTCGGATTACGCGCAAAGCTCGACGCAACGAGGATTAGCGCGGAGCTCGGCCGGCTACACTCGTGACCTTATAACGTTAAGGCACATCCTCGCCTCCGTAAACTTGACACCGCCGGAATACGAATTTTCTGCCCTGCTATGAATTGCCCTGGCTCTCCGCACTGTCAGGCGGTATAATGTTCCCCCGGGAATTGCAAACTACTCGCTTAATACTGGCTTGGCTCTCGCAACTATACTGTCAGACACCGGCCGAGCGCCGCATACTCTGCAAATCCGCTGGCCTAGTAAAACATTGATGCAAATCGTTCGATACTTACACCCACCGATACGTACGCCCGTATTTTCGATAATCGATATCATATCGAGCATCCTCCGCGCGCCCTTCGAGTATACAGCGACGTTGAGCCAGTAAACTTTGATAAGAAGGTGCCAGCATTATGCAAATGCATTGGCCTGGTAAAATTCGCCGGATTTAAGCGCAGCAGCAGCTGCTGTTATGTTGGGCCGACAGTTTTGCTCCAAGTCATATTAAACCAATCATCATAATTACATTGAATAGTATTGAGCTGTTCGGAGCTGATTTCTTACGTATATGGCTCGTGTGCGATGCTACTGCGCGCGTGCAGGTGAGCATGATTAATTCGAATATATACAACTATAAGCCAACGGCGTTAATCCGGAAAGATCGGATCGGCGCTGGCTCCATTAATATTAGTCCCGCGTTTCCCTTTGCGGAATAAACTCGCCCATTAATTATTAATGTCACCCTAAGCGAGAGAGACGCACCGCGACGGCGTACATTTCACGTATATATACGCGTATACGCATGCGCGCGCGATAAATCACGCCGCGAGAGGGCCGCAGACACAAAGAGAAATTTTTACCTTTTATTCCCGCTACTCTCGGACTTCTTTATGCAGACGACGGGGTTCGAGCTCGCGCTCTCTGTCCCCCGCGTTGCACAAACTCACGACGGACATGCAAGATTAACTAGTCAGTTCTTACGGCGCGATACTTAAGACGGCTTTTGTCGGCAGCCCGCAGTCGACTGGAAAACGACAATGCAGTTTGGCCTGCCTTTGGCAGCGAAGCCTTTCCGGCTTTCTTAACGAGGAAATCCTTGCTGAATGGTCGAGGAGAAAAATTTTGGCAAAGACAAGGTTTTCCGGACTCTCCGCGGCTCGCGCGATACACATGCATATAGCCTCGGAAAGGGTGGAAAACTAAAGTCCGTGGAATTTACAAGTGTCCCGCTATAGGGTAGTGAGAGCCTGGGGAAACGGAGCTTCACACTTGCGTGATATGTGGGTTAGAGCGGCTGCGGAGATCCCCGTCGTTTAGAAATGTTTGAAAAACTGTGAATCAGCTCGGAAACGGTAGACGAGCGAACGCGAGGCTCGCTCGAGGCGACAGCGAATAATTAAGCATCCCATCCGGCTTGAAAAAGCTTTAGTACATCTGTCTCCCTCCCTCTTTCTCCTCTCCCGGATCCTGGAAGTGTTTGTCGCGTTGAAATGCAGTCGCGAGAGGACTTTGACCAGGCGGGCGCGTCGTGTTCCAGTCTCAAAAGACGTCGTCGCGTACTTCCACTGAATTTAGAATGATTTCTGAGAAGACGTCCCGTATATACGCGCAGACTGCTATGCTGACGCGGCAGCTGCAGCTTCTGCGCGCGCGAAAAGTTCAAAGGCAAAGTTGCTTAGACGCACTCGCGCATTATCTCGACTGTCCCGCATATAAGCGCGTGAATTTCTACGATTCACACGTACTTATGCGCGCGCGATTCCCGGTAGGCGTGTAGCGAGGCGGCGAACGATAATTTCCCCCCCCTTGAAACCGTAGCGCCGGCGGCGCTTGGATATTAAAAAAAAAGCGGCGAGACGCGCGTGGCGGATAAAAAGAGGCGTGGAAGTCGCTGCGGTAAAAAGGGGAAGGGGGGGGGGAGAGCTGAGAGAGCTTTCATATAAATCTTGGCGACAGCAGAGACAGAGCGAGAAGATAGCGCAGTCGCGTATACGGTCGAGACGCTATTTACGCGGAGCTGTGTATATGAGTGCCCGATAAAACTAAGCCAGAGACTCTCATCTGGGTCACTATGTAAATCGAATTCGCGAGAAGTGTGTGTGTGTGTGTGTATGTATGCGAGTGGCACCGGTTCCAGCTGTCCTCAGCAAACCTGGAGAGAAGCTTTTTTTCGAGGGGGAGAAAGTTATGCGGTATCGCGAGTTAGCCGGGAACAAGGCGCTTGGCCACGACTTTTCGGGAAGCGAATAAATTTATTGCCTTTGTTTTATGAATCTCAATGTGACGAAGAGCTTTCTGATAGCCGAGGCGACTGCTTGGCTGGGAATCCGCGAATTTTTGGAAATTATTTGTTTTCTTTAATAAGCTTCGGCTTCCATCGAAGGACCGAAAATAAAGGTTATTAAAAATACATCAAGATAATTTCGAAAGCGTATAAAAGAATCCTCGTCGCTCGCAGCGCGTACGTCAAATTTCTCTCGATTATCCAAGCTTTTCAAATAGAATAAAAAGCTGAAAAATTGAAGACTTCCTCTTAACCGCAGAAATTTTGAGTTCGAATACAGAACATTTTCGCGAAACCGGATAGTGACTCGGCAAACACATTAGAGAACGCAGCCGCAGATCTGTCCTTCTCATCGGACGCGGAAGCTTTTTTCTCCAATGCTATACGTGTATACGCATGGTCAACTAACGTCTCTAATTTCTATCCACGTGCCAGCCATTGATTTCCTACCGTTAATTCATCGCCGTTAATCAACGCTCTTTTTAGCGCACTAAATCGTGGCTAGTCTCTCTCACTCTCGCTCTCTCTCTCTCTCTCTACATATATATTCAAGCAGCTGAAAAAGGAAATTGAGGCATAGGCTCGGATAGCGCTTGAAATATGTATCAAAAATGTCAGTGCGATATAGCACTGTTTCACTCACACATGCACTCGCTCATTTACGTGTGATTGCACATACATATCGCGTCTGGCCTCACTTCACGCGCTACATATTTCTTCTGTTAATTATCGATGATCGTTAATCAAATGGCGGCCTGAGAGAGAGAGAGAGAGAGAGAGAGAGAGGAGGAGAGGGGGGAGCTATTCAAAATGGAACAAGCCAAATGCAGACCTGTTTCATTTGTTACAGCTGTGACGTTAAAAGACCTTTCAACTATTAATAACCCTCTCGTCGAATCTGGAACTCGAAATCGAAATTGTTCGGCTTGACAGCGTTTGCACTGCGGGACGAGCGGAGAAGACTATTTCAAAGATTATCCATAAAAACATATATATCTTGGCAAGGGGTGTATATCCTCTAAGAAAGTTGCCGTCCGAGGCGTGGAACAACTTCCCCTATAAATAAGTCGGCGCGCAGCTTTGTTTTCGATTGGGGCGTCGCTGCAGCATGCACAAGTGCGCGGGGACGAGCGCTTATATTTGCGCCGCAATCCGCGGAATCGACTTGATTTCGGCCGGGGGGGAAAGTGGGATAAAGTTTGTATCGTAAGTTAAATGCACTTCTGCTCGTAAATATTGCCGTGGCGCTGCCGTTGATCGAAATTGGCGTGAGCCCGGAAAGCTGGCTTCGCAATAGCGCAGCACTGCGCCGCTATTCGCTAACCTTCCGCTTTGCTGGGAATCGACAGAGGAATTTTCAATATCGCAGATTTTTTTGGCCAGGTCTTTCCGAAAAGTTTAATTTCGAGCCGAGGGCAATGGTTGCGCAGTATTAAAAAGCCCGCGCGCTTTCGATGTAAAAACATTTGAGCGCGATAAATCTCTGTCAGTATGCTGTACGGAGTGTGGAAGTAGCTACGAAACGTCCTTATTCGAGAGAAATTGTTCATGTATACCAAGGGTGTAAATTGGACTTCTTTAGGCCGTGCGTGGGAATTTACAGTGCAAGTTAAATTCCAGTGTGTTTTGCGTGCCGAAGACGAGTACGGCATGAGCACGCGAGGTCAAAAGCCCACTTATCACTTACTGCACTCCACACACATTTTCTGACGCATTAACACGTAGTATGTGCAACATTAATGTGCTTTGTAACACATAATCATTTTCGCGGCTTTTTTTATTAACAAAGGAGGTCCTTCATTGATTTTTTTTAGTATCGCGCCAATATTATCCTGCGAGAACATAACGTTTTTATTTTATGTTTGCACTTTAAAAATGAAATGCGGTGCTTAAATATTGTGGAGAAATTTATTTTTCGACTGTCAATTTCAAAAGGGATTTGTCCTATGTATGTATTGCTTGATACTTCAGACTGCTGTATACATTTTTGAATAATTTAATCGCGATAAAAACATTGATATGATGAAAAACCAACGTAGCACATTACAACATTGCATAGTATAATTCTAGAATGTGTCTTTGTGATGTACCTACAACAGTATCATTTCACTCGTAAGAATTAAAAAAATCTAATGATTATGTGTATTTCAAATGTACGAATCAGAACCTATTTTTCAATAATAAAATATTTTTCAATAATTATTACGAATTTTAATCGATTTGCGATTTATCATTGATTATCGGTATAAATCAACTTTCAGCATCTCGGACAGACGTTGACGAACGCGACTGAGAAGAAGACTTACGCGCACATCCGGCAGTAATGAAAACGTTCGTCGAAATCATAGAGTGATGCACAAAAGCAGCTCAACGACTCATGACTGAAAATTGTTTTTGCAGATGGGACTTTAGCGTGGCAGATCGCGTGACACGCTTGAGAGAAGTCTAGGACCTTCTTTGAAACAGTTGTAGTAGCAGCAGCAGCAGCCCCGTGGAGTTTGTCGCAGGATTAAACTTGGCGTCGTAGCAACTCTTGGAAAAGTCGGCGGCACGAGTCCTCCCAGACGGAAAGGAGTTGGACGGACTTCCTTCGACATCCAAATCCGCCGCAACTACCTTCCCGACTGCGAAAATCATGAAATGCTGCTTTATTCTGTGCTTGATGACGATGCTGATGATTATTATGCTGCACTGTAACTTCGATTAGATTTTTTCCTTGATTGCGACAACATGGCTCCATCTCAGCTGTTAGATCTGTATTTGAAGGAGAAAATTTGGAGAAGAAATCTTTCGGTCTCTCAGGATTTATCGCAAGCATAAAGTGTATGTGATATTATTGTAGGTTCATAAGTTTAGCCAAGACATTTTGCATTTTTTTAAAACTCGCGGCAGTTTTTGATGTTATAATGTAAACAAACAACGCAGGTCGTAAAACACATTTCTAAGAATTCACCTGAATTTATCGCTTGATTTAATGAAGTTAATTATAACTTTCTTGAATTGATATTTTGATAAATCCGGAATAATGCAGTGTTGCAGGAAATTTCCTCTCGTTAAATAATCTGCAATGGAATTTCTAGGTAAGCTATTATTGTACGATATAAACTGCCCTGTCAGGTTTATCATCATAGTTGAGAATATAATTTTGCAGTTTCCAACATTGTTTCGTGTAGTACACAGCATAGCTGAGTACCAAAGGCAGAAACTGAACGTTATTTAGAATACATTTTCCCTTCGAGGAAATACCGGAAATTCGGATTATATGTAGACTGAATTTGATGATAATTAAATATTCCCCTGTGGTTCACACATCCAAATGTAGAATGTCAAATATTTCGATAACGCAAATCTGACTCTCGCGAATTCCAATAACGGCTCGCTTCTAATAATACACGCGATCCATCGACCTCATTGCCCTCGTGAAACAGAAAAAGCTGTTGTAAAAAATTTGTTGAAATCTGCCTTATACCTCTAATGAGCGAAAAGCTTTTCCTTGTGCAATGAGCTACATGCATTATATACATAGAGTATTGCGCAGAAAGAGAGAGAGAGAGAGAGATGCCGTAGGCGACGTAGCGCAGGAGCAGCTCAAACATCCTGCCGTGAAATTGGATCCTTTTCATGCCCGAAGCTGCTGTGCGCAATACCTGGACAAGCTCTCAAGACGCTGTGGAATTTCGCGGCCTCGTCGTCGCTGTTAAAGCAGCAGCGGCAGCGAGGTAAGGGGTGGAGGCTTCGGCTTAGACCGGGATTCGGGATAATCTCGCGCATTGTTACGTGCGCACACGTGTGCGGCTCGTGTGCGAGTGTGGCTCCGCGCTGCCAGGGACGAACTAAGCTGCCGAGTGAATTATTGTTGCTGGAGAAGAGTTTGCGCTTTGTCAGCTGGATATGAAGGCTTTGTTTTCTCCGAAAATGCGTGAGCGGCTTTCGTTCTGCGGGAAATGTCTTTTGGACGAAGACGCACCTTGGAAATCGGTGACGCGCCGCGATTAACAATTAATTTCAACTCTGCGGGGAAAATTTGCGAAATAAGCGTAATTTCGCGCGTTTCTCAGTGCAGCCCGGAGCTTACGAGAGGACGTAGCAGTTATACGTTGCCAAACATTGTCCGGCTAAATATACGATGTGCAGCGGCAGTGGTTTGTCCATTAGTACGATAGCAATATAGTTGCGCGCGAGTATGGGTATAGTGGGACGGAGCGGCGCGATCGCCGCTGCGACGGTAAATAGTAAATATTGTCTCGTCAAGCCTAGCAATCGCAATTTCAAAGTTTCCCGTAACAGTCGCGAAAAGCGAGCAGTGTAAAATCCAGCTATATTTTCAGCGCAAATACGGGCGAGCCGCGTATCGCGGAAAATTATTATACGCCAACCGGCCGGCAAATGAGCACAAAGGCTCCACGCTGTTTTCCAATAACTACTCGACTCTCTCTCTCTCTCGCGCGCGAGCGCGCGTCATTATCGTTACCCTTATTATCTATATGTCGCATAGAAATTACGCAATTGTTTGCCGCCGGGAAATTGTATTTTGCATCGCGTTGTTCCGCTCCGCGCGACAAAACGATAAACAACAATATCATCGCGAGTTTGCATGTCGGCTGCTGTGTGGAGGGACGTTGCGTAAGACGACTCTCTCCGAGGAAGTTTGTGATTTCGCGTATTACTGCGCGCGTTGTATAGAGAGCCGAGTCTGACCACTTAGGAGAGGAGCGGCGAGAGCTGCTTTCCCGCCAGCGTAGGGTTACCTAACGCGCTTCGTTTCGATTTCCCCGGGGCTCTCGAATCAATACCACAATGGGCCACTAAGTAAAGGCTCCGCCAGCCCTCGCGCCCCGAGAAAGAGTTGAGTTATTTCATTATTTCATGCTCTCTCTCTCCCTCCCTCTTTTCTACGCCTCCTCTCCCCGAGAGCATTCAATTTTCATTCTTTCGCGGCAGCGCACCTGTGTGTGTGTGTGTGTACCCGCGGAATGTAATGGCTTCCACGCATCTCCGTATTTTACCGTTGCTGCCGCCGCTGCCCCGGGGGGATACGTGCCTTGCCTCGCGTTGCGAATAGAAAACAATGCTCGGGGACGGATAAGTGGCTTGGAATCTTGGGATGATGATTGCGTCGAAGAGAAGGCTTACCCGCGAAACACTACTTTGCTTCTTTCTCGGCGAGAATTCATAATCAACAAGGGAATTTCATTGTTTACATCGCTACTGCGAGCACTTCAATTTCAGCGAGTTTGCCGTCTTCCACACTTAATATTTTTTTGTTCTCGGCTGTAGCGTATTTTGAAGCTCTTAGGAGCTTTCGATTAGCGATGAATTTCTTGATAATAAATTAAAAGCGTTAATTTCTAAACTTGATTTCTTCATCTCTGTGAAATGCTCTGTGAAAATAGCCGCTAGAACCTCCTTCAGCTTACCGAGTTAGTACACACACAAATCGTGGTGTGCGTACGTATACTTTGAAAAAAAAATCCTACCTCTTACTGCGCGAATGGTCAAGTGTCGTGGGGGACTGCCGTGGAAAGAAAGAGAGAACTATATAGACTTGCAGCGGAAAGTTTGGCGCAGTAACGCAGCGGTCCAGAAAGGCGAAATTAGGCCCACGGCGTTGACTGCGCTACTAGAACCTGGCAATGACCCATAAGATGAACCAGCTCTCTCTCTCTCTCTCTTTCTCTCTTTCTCTCTCAGCACATAGCTTTGTGTGTTACACATCGGACAATGGAACGGGGTTAAGTGAGCATCAACTTTAACTGAAACTGCGCCGCACGCTCTCTCCTTCCGCTTCTCGTAAGTTTTAAGAGCCAGCTCGAGTACTACCTCGCGATTCCCGCCTGTAAAATAAGTTGCCACACTCGTGCATTCCCCCTCTCGCACTCGCTCGAGTCCTTTTAATTTTCGGAGCGCCAAGCGCTTTAGACGTACATCGGCATCGGGCGCATCCTTCGAAAATCTCGCCGTACTAGACAATTTTCCCTCTCACTCTCTGGCTCTGAGCTTCTGAGTGCTCTCGGGGTCATAAAAAATTGAAGGATTCCCTCGAACCACTTAAAAGCGCAGGAACTACTGCACTCGCGGCATTGTCGAGTGTTTGGGATCTATTATCGAACCTATACAGCGTCGCACACACAGACACATACCGTTCCCTCCTCTGCTGCAGCGCATTATAGGTGATTTACATCGCTCTTCGCGAAGAACCGATAAGAGCCCGTAGAATAAAAAGTTGGATATGGTAATGAGAAGTCATTACCAGTGAAATTCGACTTTCATCATCCCCCCCTCTCTCTCTGCCTTTCCATCTCCTGAATTTTCCGCATTATGCAGATGAACACGCGCATACAGCTCCTCGATATCGTGTTGAAGGAATTCTCCTTCTCCTCTTCCTCCTCTCAATATTCACCGGAAATTGCTATCTACACCTCCGAGGCGCAAAAGTCGCAGCTTCCTTTTTCTCATCTCGATTCCGGTGCTCTATCTGCCGATATCCCTCGCATTCTCCACACGCGGAATTATGCAACGGCAATGATTCCTTCGCCGCCACCTCCGTTACAAGACAATATCTCGTTGTTGGAAAAGTCGAACTCCCACATTCCCGTATAGACGCAGGATGGACTTACGGAAACGGAAGTGTATTGGCCTTTTCGCCTTGGCCGCTTCGCGTGTAAGGGCCGGTCGAGCGTTCAACTTTTATACCCAGCCGTAAAACACGCGGCGTGATATGTTCTTCGAGCCACGGATTAATTTGTTAACGAGCCTCGATGCTCCTTGCCGACTCAGCGAGTTTTCTCGCTCGCCCGGGGGACAGAAGAAATTTGATGGATCCTCTCTCTCTCTCTCTTTCTATCCTGCGTATATACCTTGTAAAAGCAATCTTGTTTACAGGCGTCATCGAAGATTGATTGGATGTGTACATTGTTGAGGAAAAAAATTTACCGCTACTTATAATTGAATTACATGGATTATTTCTCTGATAGAGTATTATACCGGGCAAACGTGTTTACGGAAGTTCGAAGCTCTGCCTCGGCAAACTTTTCGCGCTATTGCAGTCCGGGAGCTCGCTACACTTTCCGTAGAGAAATCAATGCCCATCATAACGCCACAGCTGTTCTCATGTGTATTTTGATATTTACCGAATACGCGTTGCCAGGATTTTTCGCTCGAACAGCAAGTTATATCGTTGAAATTGTGAAAAAACTATGAGTTATAGATTAGAATCTAAAATAGAAATCGACGTATCTTTATCCCCAGTACTTATAGGTACTAGGGGTAAAATAAATGCGTGTAACCTGAATATTTTTTAAAACAAAAACTGCAATGCGAACTTCAGCAGTACTCAGAAACTATGTGAAAAGCATAGCTATTAACGCAGTCGTTAACGAAAATCAATTGTAATGTGTTTACGTTTTCGACAACACAGATAAGGACTGTATAAAGTAATCTGAAGTGGCTACTAATTAAATCGGCTGAAGCGAGAACGAAATGATGGTTTAACTAAAAAAGCCAATGGGGATAGTTGATTAAGCGTGCCGCACCACACTCGGCTTTATCTACTTGAGCGTCTCTTGGTACAGATTTTCGTTTCTCGAATAATCAAGCTTTGTTTGATGTTTCCAGTATTTCCGTGGCTATGCATAGTTAAAATATTCTCAATAACGAATTTCCCCCCCCCCCCCTTCTATAGTGCCTCTCGAAATTTAAATAACAAGAGACACTCACAGCTCTTTCGCGCGCGCGCTCGCTTGCGAGAGAGAAAAGCGGCGGAAAAAGCCTCTCGTAGCAATAAAAACAAAAATAGGTATAATATGCGTTGGGTTGCTTTTCTCTCTCTCTCTCTCTCTAGCCCTCGATAAATATATGCATCAGCGCAGTGAAGTGTCGAGCGGAAGCCTAAAGCCAACATTTGCTCTCGTTTTCTTCCGAGCGACTGTTTACATAATATAATGTAACGCATACGCGCAGCGGCATTACGTTGGCGAGGAAAAGTTTATCAGCAGTTGCCTAAACAGTGGGAAAGACAAGAGAAGCTCCTCTACTTCCGAGGGCGCGCGCACAAGCGAAGGATCATTATTAGCCGGCTCGGCGAGAGGGGCCATAACAAACAAGCAACTTTACTCGCAAGACACTTTTTCCGTGCGAGCAACTTTCGTCATTTGCATCTTAATATCTCGGACGGTTGAAATTCGGTGCCTGACGAGCTGAGACGCGAGCGTAAAAGAAAAGAAGGCCGAAAGAAAGGTATATATTATACGGACGAGCGGAACGGCGGCCGTATGAATTTCAGCTTTTCCACTGGAACTGGCTGCGCATATTCATGCATTTCAGCCGCGGAGAATTTGCATACTCTCGAGTCTATATATACCCTGTACCCTTTCAAGTTTCTCCTGATGATAGCGATAAAGAAGAGGCGACGCGAGCTTAATGCCGCTGATTGATATTTTCGCGTGATTACGAGCTCGGGGGGGCGGAGAGCGCCGTCGTATAATTGACAAAGTCGGCGAACTTTCGCGCTAATGGATCTGGAAAAACAGCTGAGTGTCCTCGTCGAGCTCGACGATTCAAATGAGCCACATGACGACGACGGGGCGACTGCACTCTCGTCTCGCGCGTTAATTGCGCTCGTCAGACGTCGATTTATGACGTTTGCTTTCAAACCTCCAACGATCGAATAACTAGCCGTCGGAGAACATTCGCGGTTATCGAGAAAGACCCGGCCGTAATAACACTTTGCTGAATTGGAATTTTAAGAGGGCGTAACTCGTCGCTCGTGATATCCAAAGAAAACGGAGCTTGTAAACTGCGCAGGCCATCCGCGCGGCGATGAAATTCCAAAATCTCGGGACACTTTATGCGTGTCTGAAAAATCCGTAAAATTAATTCAGTCTCTCAGACGAATGTGCCAGCTTTTTGCGTTCGACTGGTCTTGGAGAACAAGACGAAAAGATGACAATTAATTTTCTTTCAATTTCGGGACGAAAAGCTCGCTGTATATTTACGAACTTTGCAGTTTCATTTTACACCGACCATGTATATTACCATTGAGTAAATTCTATGTGTAGAATAATTGATATCTCGGATTATTCGACTGAATTTCGAAATTTATGTCGATGATGATGCAATACAACGACTGGCAATCCGTGCGCGTCGTCGATTGTTTGCTGTACATTTCAACGGATGCGTTTAATTGACATTTATATCGGATCGCGAAGTAAAGTATGTAGTTTATGCATTAATATAATTAATACATTATCGTTTTAAAATAGTGTCTATCCATTTATCAGGGCTGTGTGGCACAAACCCTGTGCAGCTTATAAATCCATTTTGAATAAAAAAAATTCACATTTAAAAGCTCTGCGCTTGATAAATGAATTTCGCAATTTTCTCTCCAAATCAGCATTTAATACTGTATCGGCACTTCGAGTAAGCAATATATCTCTGCGTCAATCAATTTTTCCTAACGAAACTCTACATTTCTGAAAATCGATAATCCAATAGCGTCTACGGTGTCGTGAAAAAGCTCGTTGCTTTGATTAATCATCGTCAAATTTCAAGTTGATCAACGGAAATCTCGCGGATTTCGCCGTAGCGTTCTTCAATTCGATATTCAAAGTTAACGCTTACGTATCCAGAACGAAGGTACAACGATGAATTTCAGGTGGTTTGGAGTTCTGACGATGTTTCACTACGGAAAAAGTTCATTAAAGATAAAAGCTCAATCTCGGAAAGAACTCATTAAATTGTTAAGAAATAAAAACAATAAAGTACATATTATTATACAATGAATCAGTAGATCAACAAAAAAGTCTTCTCAAATTGGCTCGTTTGAGAGAACTGAGGAGAAATCAACGATAAATGAATTTTCAAACAGTTGTCGATTCTACGACTTTTCTCGATTATACCGCGCGTTAAACGCAATTTGACGCAAACTTTTGTGCAGATTGTGTTCCGAGTACGAAAAGGTCTGAAAAAAAGTTTCGAAATAGCCACGCGTTAAAAAGTATTTTGCGAGCTTAGAAAAATTCTTGGAGAATATTCGGCTTTCCTGTCGAATATGCGACGAATGCAAGTTTCTCGTTCGCATTTCCCATCTGCTGCCTTAGCTGAAAAGAAAAAAAAAACAAGAAAAGCTACATCGATCGCGAAAAAAATTATTGGCAGAAATCTGAACTACGCGCTAGCCTACATTCGGAAGAGTAACGACGTGCACTCGCTGGATTTTCAGCAGCTGCAGCATTGACGTCTGAAAAATGTATATTTCCTTGACCCTCGCAGGAGACCCTCTCGGAGCAATATACATGGGAGTCTGCTGCATCGAGGATAAACGAGTTTGGCATGCTAATACCTGCTTCACGCGCGCTCGCCTGCGCGCACGGCGGCATTTGCGTGAACATAAAATTGAATCTAATGAAAAAACATCAGTCAAGCGCTTTAGCTTTTTTCTCCTTGGCCCTTTAGCCATTCCGGCTGTATAGACGTGAAAGGCCGCCGCCGCCGTCGCGCGCGAGCTGGATACGCAAGGAATTGTGCAGGCGGCAGCGGCTGGCAGGGCTAAATCGATTTTAGCGGGTCGCTCGCAGAGAGTCCCTCCCGAAGCACTAATCGAATCGTTGATGCTTAAGCTCTCTTCGGCTTCTCTTTTTAAACTCTCTGCGCGGACTGCTTTCCGATCGGGCGCCGCGAGCGAAAACAAGCCAGCTATAGAGGCCGGAAGGAAAACAAATCGGGCAAAAATTCATGCAGCTCTCGTGAAGCGCGAATGCGCGCGCGCGCGCTCTCTCTCTCCTTTCCTTGCGAATTCAGTGTACATGAAAAATTCAGCTCTAATTGCCAAAGCAGAGAGCTGCTCTATCTCGGCGAGACGGAAAACTTGGCTTTTTTTTCGCGCGCATTATACAGTATACATCAGGCCGGCGTAAGTGTATCGCCGGGATTTCTCCGCATAACAGATACAGAGCGAACTCTCGCTGTTACTCAACTTTCGGAAGGGAAGAGAGAGAGAGAGAGAGGAAGAAACTCTATTGTCTTCAAACACATCCGCTTTAACGTATCCCGAAGCTCCGTAGGGAGAGGAGAGCGAGAGAAAGTAGCCTCCGCGCGCTGCTCTGCGGAAACTTTTAAAATCCAATTAAAAGTATAAAAAGGTTCTCTCTATCTCGCGGCGCGGCTCCGGAGCTTTTAGTCCTCTTTATTATTTCACGTAAATTCGCAAACTTCGAGTCAACAATACACGCGTACGGAGCATATATAGAGGCTCGCCTTCTCTGCTCCCTCGCACTCCGCGTCTGCGCGCGAGCGTATCTCTCGATTTTAGCGCGGCCGATCGTCAGCCTGGATTTTTAAACGCTTCGCAAACAGTCAACTTGGCTCTCTGCAAACAGCAGATGCCGCGCGCGCGCGCGCGCTCCACTTTTTTTTTTCACGCGTACGGGTAATTAAATGCTCGCTCTATACACACGCATGCCAATTGCCGTCGTCGCGGAAAAGCTGCGCTCACGTTTGCACAGAGCGGCTCGGTGGAAATTAGAAATGCCGCTTTAGCAACGCGGGAAATTTAAAAGCGTTCCGAGATAAACGCGCGGCGCACCGATATGTATTCAAAGTGTATGCGGAGAGAATTTTGAAATTCGCACGCTTTGTTTCGTCGGCGAGAAGAGGCGCGCGCTACAGAGTCTATCTCTCGACTCACCTGCGCGGATAGCGAGGGAGTGTCGGAGGCGCGGATAAATTCAAATCGAGCCGATTTGGCCGACTGCCCGGGAGCGCAGCAGATATGCATGTATATATCTATCACGCGCCTACGGAGCTTCTCGAGAAAAAGCGAGACGAGCCTGGAGAAGCCGCGATAGTGTATATATATGCAGCTGCGCAGCAGCGAACGAGCCGAAAACTCGAAACGACTTTGGCAAACTTGTTCCAACTTCTCCTTATCAATCTGCATTTTCATTGAAACAGTGAATTCGTTTAGAGAATCGAGAGAGAGACTATTAGGATTCGGTCAATTAGCCAATTTCGACCTCGACTCTATGGCTTTCTCAAAACTGTAATTGCCTCCTGGGAAACTCGATGAGTTATACTCGCGATAAATTCGATGCAAACAACTGCTAAATCGAGCTCGAGTCTCTCAATTAAGCGCGTGCATGTATACGCCGGACGGACAAAAAAAAATTGGCTAAACCAGTTGAGATAAAACGAAATTAAGAGAGAGCGCGCGGTTCTCGTGTTCTCTTATCAAACGCGCATTAGACGCAGCGTAGTGTACAGATTCTCCTTCCACCGCGCTCTCCTGTCAGACTAATGAAAAAACTTGATATTTTCATATGGGTGGGAAAAAGAAAGGCAGAAAAAAGAAGAATTCTCGCAAGCTCGTCGCGGTTGCGCGCTTTTTCTCCGCCGCGCGTACGATCTTCGTGTGCTTATGCGCGCGTGCAGGGGCGCGTGCGTGAATTCGGCGGGAGGAAGTTCGGGAAGAAGGAGACGAGACACGCGGATCGATACTTCTAATTAACGTCGTCGACTTGGAGGGGAAAAAAAAGCCTCGAGACCTGCGGAGATAACGACGGGAGCCGGTTAAATTGAACGACCCAATTACAAATGATTTTCGTCACGGTTAATTAAAACGATTTGACCGACGAGCCTGAAACTGTACGCGGACGAGATGAGAGGGAGCAAGGAGAAAAGTCTTTGGGGCTGTCTATGGAAAAAATCCACGGCAAACATTGAGGGAGCCGAGCGCATAATCGTCGCTTCTAAATTCAAGCTCTAACCCACTCACGGCCTCTTTCTCTCCTCGAGGCAGTAGTCGAGTGTGCTATGCGCTGTTTGCAGAAATCTTAGCCCCAGACCTTTTGGCTTTCTCTCGAAGCCCATGAACTGAACATTAAATAACATTTATGTCTGTATGCGCTGTGCGCCTATATTCGCTCGAGAGATTACGCGGAAGAGTTAAATGGATTTCTAACGAGCCGTGAGTCGGTGCTGTGTATGTGATGTGCGTTTGTTGTTGGGGAGGGGGAATTGGCTTGATTCGTTGATTGAACGACCCAAGTGTTGGTCTTTCATTTTCACAGAGTTTCGGATGATTTTTTTTCCGCGTTTATTGTTTGTGCATGTTTCATTTCACTATTTCGTTTTTAAACTCCATTTTTACATTCCCAAAGGCAAAGTATTGTTAGAGTAAAATTTCTCAATTAAAATATTTCTAACTAAAGGTTGCAACCCTGCTGTTTTAGAAAATAGAAGGATCTGTGCGCATTTGGGACGTTTATTTATTTAATTGTACTTTTTTTTTAATCTCGGAATAAAATTGACTTATTTTTTGGTTTTATTACGAATAGTAAATTGAAAAAATCTTCCATTGCATTTCTAAAACTATACGCATAAGATATTGAAAAATTTAACTTATAAAATCCGTTTTTTAGAAGACGATTTTATTTCAGAAAATTTGTACTTAGATCAAATTGGTATAACTGATATTCATATTTTCATAGATTTAAAGCTCGAAAGAAAACTTGTAATTCATCTATTTATTTCTGTTTTATGACCATTTTAAACTTTACAAGGCATATCAATGTCATAATTAGGTGTCTCAGAGAGGAAGCTTTGAATTTCCTTTTGACGCGCGTTCTTTTGACTTGAACGAAATATAATCGATGAATTTCAGTTCATTAAAAATTCATTAGTATACTTAACGCCACATTAACGCAGCTTCACCCGCCATTAATTACACCTTTACACGTGTTCGCACATCCTATGAATGAATTATTTTCAGAAATTAAAACAAGTTCCACATCCTTGAATCAATCACATTCTTCGAAGTAAGTTCCAATAAAGAGATCAATGAAAGTTGATAGCGATCCGAATAGGAAATTAAATTGGAAATTAAAACGGAATTAACGTATGCGAAATAGGCGGGTAGAGTCGGTTTTTAAATTCTCCCTAAAACCACTATAAGCCAAAACATTTAACCGACATTATGCCCGCGAGTCTGTTTGTCTCTATATTGCATTCCACTCTCTTTTGTAGCTCGTTTAATGGCAATTTTAGCGAAACAAGCAATTTTTATTTGGTCCCGGCAAACTGTTTCCAATCGAGTGCGAAATTGTCAAAGCGATTGAAAAACTTTGCCCGGCCATTCAATATACGCCTTCGAAATGGGCTTCGAATTTGATGGACGCGCTCGATTCTCTAAAACTTGTTAATTCCTCGGACTGCAGGCTGTGTGTATAACAGCGAGAGCGCAAAACGAGAACGAAAGCTAGCCAAATTTTCGCGAAAAAGTGTACAACTATATCGTCGCGACGCAGAGCGCGTCATTACAGTGGATCTAACAAGCGCGAGTCATTATACTTTCTCTCCGTCTGCAGCCTCTCGCGCAATCGCAACGCCCTTAAAAACGATAATCTCGCGAAAAGCTCGCAGCACGAACTCCACTCTCGCCCCCACTTCGGGCGAGCTTGCAGCGCGCCCGTCGGGATTGTCTCACGATTTTCGATTTCCCCACGACGAGGGGGATGATCTAGGTCAGCCGTAGTAGCTGCACTGGCAATGGCAACGGCAGCAGGCAGCCTCCGCCCATAAAACGCAAGCGTTCCACTATATCCCGCTCGCTGCCTACACACACTACGCGTTATGAATCTCTATATACAGATCTGTATATCTGCCGAGAGAAATACGAGTGTGTGTGTGTGTGCGTATTCGTGCGTTATATATTTTCTTCACGATCGCCCTCGGCGTTTATACATTTCGTTTTGTTTTCAGCGCGCGCAGCTGCCGAATACTTTGACTTATCCGCTCGCGCGAGGTATTATAAGCCTTTGAAAGGGTGCGCTCCGAGAGCTCGTATAATAGGTCACTGGGCAGCTGCTCCGATGTGTGTACAGACGGATTTTTCGGGGCGAGCGATCAGCCGCTGGAAAAGCTGCGCGCTCGAGAAATCGAGAGCGGGAGAGAGAAGGAGGTCTTCCGCAGCGGACATCCGGCGGGCGAGCAGCGCGCCGGCTGCGTTTTACGCGCCGAAGCGCCTGCGTATTTATAGATTTTCCAAAAAGAAAGACAGACGCGTGCGCGCACACTGTCGGGCGCCGTGTATACTGTCGGGCTGGCAATTTAATGGTCCGTGGGCTGGAATTTTTCCGGGCAGTCGCTGGACCCGGTCACGGCCGTATATCCTAGATGCGAGCATCTCGATACGCAAAACATGCAAGAGGCATTTTTCCAAATAAAACAGTCGGTGTATTTCGGAATAAGGCAGGGAAACATTTCAATATACTCGCGGTCTTCTGTGCACGACCCTCCTGTTGATAATGTACCAATGATCTGGTTTTTCTAAAATAAAATATTTAAGAAAAATACTTTCAGAAATTGTAAAAAACGACTTTTTACTTATTTCTAGCTTTTCCAACAAATCTATAATAATACGTAGAGTTTCATATTTTTATACGCGAGCTGCCTGAAACTGCAAATCCCTGAGATATAGCCTCATCTAGTACATTTATTCGGAAAGTTATTTGAAAGATACAAGTGGTTAGAGGAGCTGGATTATCGATCGACGAACGGAAGAATAATGAAATCCCCGCACTGGCGAGAGTATGTGTGTGTGTGTGTGTGCAACATTGATTTTCGAGATAGGTACACGCGCAGCATCCATCGCCTCGTGCACAGGAAATTAATCAGCGGCCAATCAGAAAATTTTCCGATAAGACATTAGACAGACAGTCGCGCGCGACTCTGCGGTATATTGGAGCGATAATTAACGATCCTACGTACGACAATAAGACATTGTTGCGGAAAGCCGCCGCCGCGGCGGGAGTCGGCGCTGCGCGCAGCCGATGCGTCCCGCTATACGTGTCGCGCGCGCAGTGCCGCGCAGATATTACGCTGAGCGCACTGAGCAGCAGCGCCACTGCAATTATCCCTGTTTATACCCGCGGGGAAAAACGAATCGACGCTCGCGGCCGAGCGATAAATCAAATTTTTACCTCTGTCCCTCGCGTCGGCGGGGCGCGGCCCGAAAGAAGCTCGAAATTCGCGGAATTCGCCCAACTATTCGCCGGCGCCGAATCGAATTTTTGCGCAGCGCGACAAAAGCGACGGGTAATTTAGGTCCGAGCTCGGGAGCGAGAGGGAGAAAGACAATCGCCGAATTCCTGGCTGCAACTGGCTCTTATTGTCGGCCGTGCTCGTGCTAGGCGGGGCTGCAGGCGCGCGGCGCACTCTCTGCTGGCAATGCGGCCGAATTCGCACGTGATGCTCGCTGCCTCGGTCGAAAAACGGACAATTCGCTCTCTCTCCCTCTGTCTGTGTGAATTCCCTTTTCTTCGGCCTTGGCGTTAGCGACGCTTTATCTCTCGAAAAGTCAGGGGATAATCAGCGGCGTAATAATTTATTTTCCAAGCCATGCGCGCTCGGCAGACACGAGTACAGCAGTGCTGCAGCCGCGCTAATGCATACTCCCCTCTCGCGCAAACTCGGCCGGAGCTTCAAAGTTTTAACCGCAAGCAAGTTGCAAATTAATATTCGCATAAATTTGTGTACACGCGCGCGCATATTAATGACTCGGAGGATTCGAGGGGGGGGGGGGTCGAGCGGAAATCGGTGTAATTCCCGCGTGTAGCCGCGCTCAATCTTGCAAGTCGGCGGACGCCGAGCCGAGTGATATCTCGCTTTTTCCACTGGAGCGCGGACGCGTTGTATAACTGCGGCGCTCGGGCGCGCGAGTGCGAGTATGACGTCAAGAGAGGGGGGAGGGGGGAGAAAGAGGCTCTAACGTCCAACAACTCGCGATCGGAAAATTCGCGGCGTAGATTGGCCTGTCAGACTGACGCGCGACGCGACGTCGGCGTCGGGAGAAACTTTTCGGCCGTGACTGCGTATACAGCCTGGCTTTCTCTACGGCTTAACTTTCCCGGTAATAATGTCGAGGACTCGGCGACTGCCAACTTTCTTTCCTACTGTGTATACGGGAAATCCACCCCCCACCCCCCTAGCGTTATTAAGCACGAATTTTCGCGCTTCCAGTGCCAGTCAAGCCTGCGTGCAGCTGATGAACACTTTTATTCAAACGCTTCGCAGCCCGCAGAGTCTGGAACGCTGGAAACGACATTGTTCCGATATTCAAAAACGAACCATGGGCCTTAAATCAACAGATCAAACGGCTAAACTCAACTTTACCCGCACGTCATATCGAGTGTAAATTTGATGACTGATGCTTGGAGTGCGCGGAGAGAATGTAATGTGAGAACGAATGAGAGCCGAGAGGCGTCGAGAATATCGCGACAATTTTGAGAAGGTAAATTCGAGAGGCGGTGTAAGGATCGATCGTGGGATACGCCTGTAGCTCGAGAGTTACTCTTTTCAGTCTCGCACTTCACGCCATGCATATATACGTATATAGAAGCGCAGGAGCGAGGGCGGCCGGCCGAGTTTAATGGAAATTGGTCCAGCAAACGGAGCGAACAATCCAACCCCCCCGACCGTCTCTTTCTCTCTCTATACAGTCGGATAGTTTTACGCATCTTGATTTTCGGGATTTAATGCCCCGCAAGCGAGCGAAAGTCAGTCGGCTTCCCGCCCTCCCCCCCCTCTCTCTCCCTCTCGCTCGCAGTTATTGAACTCTCTTGAGCAGTAAATTTTTCCTTCAATTTTATTACGCCGAGAAGTTTGGTCCGGCTATATTAAGCGGAACATTCAATTAAAAGGTCGTTTCTACTATGCAATTTGCTCTTAATAAAGTGTAGCGAGAGGAAGCCGTTCGCTAGTTCGCGCACGTGTAGGCGCCTATACACGTCTACGTGCGCGTATCATTTCATATGCATATATATATACGCGCACGATAGGACGAGGGAAAGGTTGATGCCATTTTGCCGGGGGGGTAATTGGTGATTCAGTCGCAGAAGCCAGTGCCGGCTTAACAGCACTCAATTAATCAAGAGACGCATTTTCTAATCCATTATAACGCTCCTTGCCTCTCTCCTTAATTATGCCCCCGTATAACCATTCGGAGAAACACGTACAGAGCGCGTTCGGTAATTATCAACCAAAACATTTCCCTACACACTCCTCACGCGTTGGCCCGTCGTAAAACTCACTTGAGTCCACCGCAGCCAGTACAATGCCATAAAAGTATAGCGTATACATATTGCGCTTGAGCAGCTACAGACAAAAACAGAGAGATATAGAGAGCAAGCGAGAGCGCAGAGAGCGCAGGCAAACAAGTTCCGCGTGATTCATAACACGAGCGACATCCGGGGGAGCGAAGAAAGTTTCAAGGCTCGTTCAGTGTCTATTATCCCGTCGCGATAATTAATCTCGGCAAGAAATCGCAGCGCTCTCGCTACTCGCTCTCCTCCGTATACACTCGACTGCCGTGGTGTGTCTGACTCGATTAAGCTCGTCGCCCTGGATCAATAGGAGGGAAGCAGCGAGGACGAAGGAGGGCCACGAAACGCCAGCCAAGAGAAAGAACATTAGGAGCTATTCTTTTCCGCAAAAAACTTTTAATTGGGATGGCTCAGCCCTCTGCCTCTCTCTCTCTCTCTCTCTTTCTCTCTCGTCTACAGTCTTGTAGCCCGGAGAAATTCGATCTCGGCGACACGAGAGGTTTCGCTCGTCGCGGTCAGCGTAAGAAACGATAGCGAGCCAAAAAAAAAGAGAGAGAAGGAGCGCTACACTCCACAGTCTCTGGGGCTAATGATGCGAGCGCCCTCTGTAATTTAGCATGCTGCCGTGTACCGTGCAGAGTGAAACAGAAAAAGGGACAGGAGTTCGCACTCAAAAAAAAAAAAAAAAAAAAAACAGAAAAAAACCAGAAAAACAGGAAAAAGAAAGAAGAAACGGCAGACTCGCTCGGGTAAACAGTGAAAATGCAGCTTTATTCTCGGCGAGATGCGAACTGCTGGCTCGTGTCCGACGGCGCGCGTCAGGAATCTTTCTGATACGGACAGCCTCTCGATATCTCCATCCTCTCTCGCTCGCTTTTTGAAGGAGAGGCGCTGTTTCAATTTGCAACTTTAATAACTTTAGCCGATAGCGGCTTCTCCCTACCACCCGGCCCCCACCCCCTTCTCTCTCCGTTCCTGTGCTGCTATTACACGCGCGCATGTCGATCGTTCTGCTTCTTCCTGCCATTTTTTTTCCCCTCCTCGATTCCAGAGGCGCCGGAGAAATAAGACGCGGGATTAATTATTCAATTACTCGAGATCGAGATGGATCAGGCCGCGGGAGCGGAGAACGCGAGCGATGAAATTAAGAGGTCGTCTATCGGTGGGCGGGATTAGTCGGAGGAGTTGTCCCGGGAGGTGGAAATTGATCGCGAGGAATTCGCCGGAAACTCCGGAAGTCGAGTGTGAGCGTGACAGCCGGAGCGCTTGACTTCGCGATTCCTTAATCTGCGGGCCACGCGAGCGCGCTGCAATAAGTTTGCCGCGCGTCTGATTATGATTATCGATGCATATTGTCGAACGCGATGCTTCCGCAATAAGCTTTTTCCTATATAAGCTTTCTCCTCCACTGTATACACGCAGATCCTTGAACTTTGCTGATTATTTATTTGTGTCGTTCCTATAATCAGACTAGTTTTATAACCTTTGGCAAATGAAAGTTTATTGACAGGCTGCCGTTCTTTATTTCATACAATGTAGAAATACTTCAAAAGAAAAAAATCATGCTGATAGATAGGTAAAAGCTGTTCACCATAAAATTTTCGAGGTATTTTGTAAACGTAGAAATGTTTCGAAAAAGTCATGATGATAGAAGGGTGAAAGGTTTTCCACATAAATATATCGAGTTATATTTTATTGAGTGGAAAAAAAAAACAAAGAAAATCGAAGCAAAACGGCGTGAATCCGCAGTTTCGAAATTTTTGGATTTTATCATTGTCTCGTTGTATTTCTTATTTTGAGAATAAAAATGAGTGCGTCTAAATTTCGACGCTTAAATAGCAAGTACGTATTCCCGAAAAAAGTTGTATTGTGCAATGCAGATTAATAGAAAAAAACCTGATGAGTACTCGGTGGACCATAATAATAAATTTGAAACAGCCCAGACGAGTGTCTGATCCGTTGATCCGAGGCAAGTGCAATTAAAGAGTCATAAGCCCGGCATATCGAAAGTCCCGAAATGAAAGCTCCGTCTCTGGCATTTTAGAAAACATAACAGACAGTCGAGACGTCCGGAGCTCTAGCGCACTTGCATCTCAGCTCGATTAAGCCCCTTGAGAGCCCGTCAGCGCGCGCGCGCGCAAGTGCACGATGTCCGCTCGAGCGTCGAGATTATCACTGCGGAGGGCGGAAGAGAGAGAGAGAGAGACAGCAAGTCTCTCGCAACGCCGGCACTATAATGACGTCTGACTGGCCTGCGGCGGACGTCTCCGCTCGGGGCTTGCGACCGCAATTTGACGCTTACATTCCGCGGGGCGAACCTCGTTACCCGCGCCAGCAGCTGCGGGACAATTACAAGCGAGCCGAGGCATGCGAGCCCCTCGCCTCTCCGTTCGTCCGGTTGTAATTAAGCCTCGCGACGACGGCGACGGCGGCGCGTAGCCCAACGTCGCGAATTTATTACTTTCTCGCGGCCCGAGCGGAATTATCGAGGCGTTAATTGGAGCGCGGGCGCGCGGCGCGAATAAGGTCAGCGCGTACTATACGCGCGGCATTATAAAGTGAATTGGGTTCGATCTCGCGCGCATAATGCGGGCGTTAACGTAAGAGCCCGGCACAGTGATGGAAACTGCTTGTGACTGGCGGCTAAGTGGTGTAATTTGTCGCAGGGAATGTCGAGGGCTCGGAGCACGCGAGGCGGCGAGGGACTCTATAGCCGCGCACAGACAGGCTGCACGCACACCTGCTCGCCGGAGCGAAGGGAGCACGTACGTATACCCTGGCCGCTGGCCCTGGCCCGCCAGACGTCTCATGCAAATGCACCTAACGCTCGTGCCGAAGAGCCTATAGTCGCGCGCCATTGGCCCTGCATAATGCCGGAATTTCTTTGGACTGAGCGAGCTGAGGCCGAGAGGCGACAATCGATAAATTATAACGCGCGCGACAGCCGCATACACCCGCGCAGCCTTGCGTTTCGCTCGTGCGCGGCTTTCTTTGCTCTATGCTTTGCTTTGCTTTTTTTCCGTTTCGCCACGCCTGGCATTGAACTAGTGACTCTCTCCCCGCGCGAGCCTCGTGAATTTTTCATGGAGATGGCTGGCGGTCAATTCCGTAGCGCCAACGGCAGCGGGGACTCTTTTCCGCGCGGGCTCTGCGCGCTCGTCGGCTTCTCGGAAACGCACACTGCACACTGCACACTCGGTTAATCGCGAGCTTCCCAGGAATATGCGGGCTACGTTATTTTTTCCACTTTTCACCTCGAGTGCCGCACTTTTCCCCTCGTTAAACGATTTTCCTCCCCGCGAGGCTCGATCGGTGTCGAGAGCGCTGGAAGTAATAGCAGGCGAGGGGAGAAAAGGCAATAACAACAACGCGGGAGCGGAGAAAAACGTAGCCGGCGTTCAATGATTCAGCGCTACGAGAGGCGGCGGCGGCTCCCTGAATATTTAATTCGATTTAAACACAGCGCGGTATCGCGGCATCGGAATCGCGAAGGTCGATCGAGTGCGCGGCGACTGTGTACAGAGCGAACACGAAGAGCAACTGGACTCGTGTGGCGCGGACAATTAACTGACTCACCTGAGTGTCGTTCCACCACATGTGCAGCCGGTGGTTTCTCAGTACGTTCTGGTTCTCGTTGATGTGGTCGACGGCGAGCTTGACGGACGGCATGACGCCGCGGCCCACGATGCTCTCCGGCACGTGGGTCGCGTATGGGAAGAGCCCGGCGATGTAGACATCGCGCTTCCTCATGCCGCCGAGGTTCAGCGGCTTTTGCCCGAGGCACGACAAAATGGCGCCGAGCACTAAAATGGCCGCCAGCGCGTGGCCCGCCATCGTCTCGTCTGCTTTCTGACAAATCTCTCTCTCTCTCTCTTGCTCGCTTGCTCGCTCGCTTGCTCGCTCGCGCTCTTGCTCTCTCGCTCGTCTTCTCAGCTGCTGCGACGCCACCGCCTCGCTGCCATCCTTTGCGGAGTATCTCTCACTCTGTCTGGCTCGGGCGGTCCTAACCTCATTTGACGCTGGCGCCCTCTCTCAGTCCCTCGCGCGGCGTTTCATCTCTGTTCACGCGGCATCAGGAGCCTTTGTTCCGTAGCTCGCGCCTCGTTTTCATCTTCATCTTCGTTCTCATTTCGAGACTAAGCGAGCCCAGTAGCTGCTGTTGCTGCTGCTGGCGCTGACGGCGCTGCTGCCACTGCCGGTGACATTCTCCGGTGGATCGACCGGGACGCCAGTTAGCCAAATTCGATTTTCCGGCGCCCGGCCGTCGTCGTCATTATCCCTTTTCTGCAGTCCGTGGAACTCGATTCTGAAACAGAAAGAATCGGATTTTTATTTTCTCCGCTCTCTCACTCTCTCTCTCTCTCTCTAGTCTTCTTTATTCGCATTCTCAATCTTTTTCTCTGACGATGCCAGTTATAAACGCGATTGTTTTCAGAATTTTTCGCATCGACGGATGCGCCGCGCTAATGGGAAGCGGGGAGGGAAGAAGCTATTGCGCGAGCGACGGATTATCTTAAAAGCTCCATAACTCTGTCTAGTTTTATCTCGCCGCACCTGCACCTACGCACTCTGCATCAAAGCTTCAACCATTTCTTCTCTGTCTCCTCCATCGAATAGAAAGAGCGAATAATAATTCTGTCCTCGTAAATTGTTTTCCTTATATAAATAAATCCTCTCTTCCTCTCGCTCTCTCTCTCTCTTTCTCTCTCTTTCTCCCTCTGCAGAATAAAAGTCGAGGGGGGCAAAGCGACGGCAAGCGTAAAAACGGGAACGGGGAACGTGAGTAAGAGAGGGAGGAAAAAAGTCAGCGCTTGGCTCGAAGAGAATGAGAGAGCACAAACACTCGATAGATTCCTCCCGTAGGCCGCGCTTTTTCACGAGACAGCCATTACCGCGCGCGCGCGAACTAGACGAGAGAAAGAGATAATCGATAATAAATTTCCGTAACGGCGCACTTAATTGCACCTCTGTCAGAGCGAAACTGTCGCCTTCTTTCACGCCGATGCAGTGCGGCCTTTGCCAAAAGCAAAGTATTTTCAATGTCCTTCCCCTTTTCTGATCTCCGCGCTTTTGCACATCGCTGCGGACGGGCCAGAACAGCCGCCTCTTCATTATTTATACGGGGTCACGATGAAAAGTTACATGGCAGCTTTAATTAAAAGCCTCTTTAATAAACATCCCGCATAATTACGTAGCGCGCCTGATTAATAATTAACCGGCGTGTATTCCTCGCCGGAATCAAAGATAGGCTAATGTGTCTAGCGGCGAGTGTATATTTTATCCGTCTAGGCGTGAATTCGTCGTTGGGAATTAATGACGACTCACGCGTTTCTTTTATGTAGGCCGTACATATATATTTAAGGAAATTTAAATATAATATGCGCAGACGCGCATTTCTACGTCGTCAGACACTGGCTTTGAATAATTAATGACGATATACGCGCGCGAAGCCTCGTCTCGAATTTGCTGCCCTACTCTGAGAAGAGAAAAACTACCAAGTAATACCGGTCATTTTTATTCCCAGTGTACCAGCGTCATACACGCCCACTCTTTTTCTCGCTGGCCACTTATTTATACCCAAAGCCTAGTTTCGTTAATCGCAGCGCTGCCATCCCTTGCGAGCACCTCTACTGTCGCGTAAAATATACGTTGAAAAAATGACGGAACAAATAAATTATTGTGGATCTAGTGAAAATAACTGTGACAATGGCAACAGCGAAAAATGATAAAATAATTGAGATAGGATTATTGTTGCAATAATCACGACGATCGCGAGTACTGTTCGTATAAAGGACAAAATTGGACTAATCAGGATTAATTGGCGAGCCGCGCTATATTATATTCCAACCATTAAGCAGTCTACTATAGGATTATTCGAGGATAATCGGCTTCGTTGAGCACTCGTGAATTTTTCGCCGTACTCAAGAATCGATTTCATTGACGATTACAGCCTAACAATGCTCGGCCTATAACAGCGAATTAATTTGAGCAAGCATTATACTCCCGTCTGCAATACAAGCGCGAATCGATTGAGCCTAACAGCTGCAACATTGTGTCTGCTCGTTTCTCAAGAGGTCGTTCTCAGCGTATAATAAAATATCTATATAAAAGCGCGATAGCCGGACGTATCGAAAATAATTGGAAAAAAATGGCGGTGCAGGCGAAAACATCGCGGTCGGCGAAATGAAAACGGCGGCGCTCTTTCTCGGAGGTAAGAATCCAAGGTGTAGACAATCAAAGTAATAACGTCTCATTCAGTATTCATGGGTGACCGTGCCATGCCAAGGTTCTCCCCGGCCTTGGCATAGTAACATAATTTTAGACAGCAGCAGCAGCAGCATCGCACGCCAGTCAACCTGTACGTATATATAACGCGGCTATACGCGTGTACACATGCAGAGAGCGAGAGAGCGATGTATAGTCGTGACGCGCTTCCTTTCTCGCGCCGCACCGGCGCTGCACAGATCGATAATCCAGCCTCGAGTTTCGAGACGAGGAGCTTTCGAGGGCTCTGCGGTGTGTAGACTCGCGGAATAACGACCGGCCGGCACGAGAGACCTATAAGCAGCTGATGTCTTCTCTCCTCGCTCGTCTCTCTCCCTCCCCCTACACCTATACACCTTATTTATTTTTTCCTCTCCATCTCGTGAAAGAGAGGAGGAGTCCCCCGCTCGCTCGCACGCACCTACAGATCATGCTTACGCGCGCTTTTTTCTCTTTTCTTTTCCTCATCGGCTATAGCCAGAGCTCTTTCCCCGCGCACAATAATAGCGATGCAATCTCCCGCGAGAAAGAGACTTTTTCTCGACCTTGCCCATTATCTGCTTTCCTCTTCTCCTGGCTATATACGCCGCGCACCGCCGCGCGATGAAAAAACGCGCCTATATATACGTCGTTTATCGAGGGGGAGGCTCGGGGCAGAAAGAAAGATGAGGAGGAACGTCGCGATCCGGATTACGCTCTCCGCTCTCTCCGCTGACTATTGATTTACGGCTGATTTGCGAGGATCGATCGCAAATGTATAATGGACGTGTATTATTATCGACGCGATGCTCGCAGGCGATTCAAGTAATGTATATACCCGTTCGGCCGCGTTTACATTGTGCGCTCGGGCTCGAGCTTTTCAGTTTTATTATATATAACAGCCTGATTGCGCTTTGTAGCGTGATTGAGTCATTGTTCGTTCCTTCGATTCCTGCGCCTTATATACACTCTGTCTCCCGCGCACAGCCGCACAGACAGGGCAACACCTAAACAATGCCTATAGATATATAGACCTACTAGTAGGTCCACCAAGGGATACATACATGTATACACTTTGGCGTTGGCCTAATGAACGGCTGTCTGCTTCACCGGCTGTATTACGCGATGAAACCATAACTTTGTGCTCACATCAACGGTCGCTGCAGCCGCGCTTGCACTTTCTCTCTCGCTCTCGCTCTTCTAGGGCCGGAGTTCCTTTGATCTTTGCGCTCTTGTGTAATTAATGTAGCCGAGCAACGTTGGCGGTAGCCATGTAGTGCGCGCACTAGCGCTACAATCGTAAAGAGATTTTTACTTAATTAAATAACGTTTATTCAGGCTGCTGCTGCTGCTGCTGCTGCTGCTGCTGCTGCGTCAGACTTGCGCTGAATTGATGTGTTTGTGCGTACTTAGAAGATGGGAATGTTAATTTTTACTTGCGAACAATCTTCTGATATATTCTCAAATATTCAACTAATATTGAATTGGTATTTGAACAATTATAAGCGCAACTACTGCTTCGGATTCATTTTTTACAGAAATAAAATTCTCTGTCAGGAGGTCAAAACAATATCTGTGGTGTTAAAAAAAGTCATTGACCTCATCGTAGAAAGTGTAATGGACTTCCAGACCAACAATCAGACAAGTACTTCGATTTTGAATGAGGTCAATTCTATAGTCGACCATCGTAAAATCTTGAAATTTACCCTATTACAAATCGGAAACGATCTTTACGAGTCCCGAGGAAATACCGATAAAGTGCTCTAGACTTGATGATGAAGTTTAAGAAAAAAAATCTGGCTTTCGTTTGGATGTAGCACGACAATTTGATTGCGAAAAACAGACTCTTTTTCAATTGTATTTATTCGCGAAGAGCATTTTGATTTTGTTAAGAAAAATTAAAAATTCTTAGTAATTGTTTAAAATATTTATTTTTTTCAGCAGCATTGTTACGCATTAAAATACTGAATTGTTTAAAAATACAGAAATGTTAGAAGAACAAGGCTACAATAAAAAAATATACTGCCTGTCATTTTCTAATAATTTACGTATTATTATTATTAATAAATTTTGAATATACATTGAAAAAAAAGACAGTCAGTACAAACCCTCCGAAATTTTAATTAAAAAGAAACAACGAAAAAACGAATGGCCTAGAGATAGCAATCCACACGTTGTTATAAGCCGTGGGGTAACTTTTTCCCGTAATAAAGCCGAGCCGTCGGATTTGGAGTTGTTAAAAAAACTGATTACATTGTCAGTCCTAGCGTAACAATTTCACCGGATGAACAAAGCCCTCATAAATAAGGCAGAGATACATCGAGCGTGTAAAAATTAACTCTCATTCTGAACAGCAGAAATTGCATGAAAAAAATTTAATTAGTCTGTCACCACCGCAGTTTGTGTCTGTGAAAAATGAATAATCGAATTACACCGCAATAAAGTATAAGATTCAGGCTGCGCAGTTCTATAAGCTATTGCATTGTGCTACGCAGATACTGAACTGATATTCCATTCGTTGCTCGTCCAGGAATAACGAAATTCTATAAAATCCCGCTGCATCGATTCCAGAGGGGATACTCTTTTTTTTTTTATTCAGTGTTACGGTCAGCTGCAGTTTTATTTTTCCAGAGGGGGTATGACCAAAAGTTTACGTTAATCCTTCGCAGCAAAATCTAGCTAGTTGGTAGAATTTATTTTAGGGGCAGTTTACTGTTTGTGCCAAAAAAGTGTAGTTTGTTCATAGTGTTTTGTTGTCAATAGTGCCACAGAGTTGTAGATTTTCGAGTTTCATTGTGCCGTTTTGCTTTCTCATAGAAAAGGCTTTGAGAAATTTTTCGAGTGAATTGTTTGCTATGAGAAGTTACAGAGGTATCCTAAAACATTTTACCTGCATGTGTATCTATATGTGCAAACAATACTTATAATTCTGTAATTCTTAAATGGAAAAATAGACCCGCAATTTCACATGTACACACTAGATGCAAACTAAAGCAATTTTTTAAATAAGCTTTACGTGCAAATGAGGCATTCATTCACCGATTTTTTCTAGAAGTGGAAATGTAAATCGAAAATTGATATTTGATAGCAAAGAAAAATGTTTTTAATAGTCGAAACATAATTTCAAGATGTAGTACTTTAACAAGTGTAATGAGAGACTTTTTTCTACCATAGAAAATATTTCTAACCAATTACAGTTACGAACAGAATACGTCAAGTCAAGATATCACATTGCCTCGTTTATATATTTACCGAGTAAAATATACAATCAACTCTGCTTTGTACATCCTTAATATGTTATTTTGTAAAGCATTCTGCTATTTGTGTTAGCAGCAGTTTTCTTAACAGCGCTTCCGAACTAGAAATTTCGTTCGCTTATACTTAGAAACATTATCATATGCATGCGATTTTAAGTCTTTGTAAACGCGTTGCGCCACGAGTAACTTTAAATTTCGCTGTGAAAATTCAGCAGACTTTGAAAGCCATAAATATTAGAAAATTACTTTTTTTCCAGCTCCTCGGAAATTCATGAAAGCCCGGCCCACTTTCTTTCTGGCGTCGCTCGATTTTTTCGCTTTTACAAATTTAATGCTGATTCCGCGAGTACACACCGCGCTAATTCCTCGGCATTATTTACATTGCCGTAACCTTTGCAGCAATGCGGCTTCGTTTATAAATTAAAGAATAGAGCGTAAAAATCGAGAATAAAGAAAGTGCGCGCGCTAAGTGCTTGGCGAGAAGACCTTATAGCACAGCGTTGAACTTTCAACTCTCGCTGAGATAATGAAAGTTTAAGCGAAGAATCCGCACATCCAGAGCGGGGGAGTATAGCAGTGCGCATTGCGACGCTTTTTGTCACTGTCAGCGGAAATTTCCGTCCTAACCGTGTCCCCATGACCGAAGCTTCTCTCTTTCTCTCTTTCTCTCTCTCGCTTCGCGTTAAAATCCCAAGCAAGCAGAAGTGTTTTTAAAAACTCTTGCATGCGCAACCGGAACGACGATAATCCTGCGCGGACGACATCTGAAAATTTTGCAGAGTAGCTGTTCTCAGAATCGTATATATAGACTATAAAAGAGTTTTACCACCGCCGCAAGGGAGCGAAAGAGAGGTGGGAGAGAGAGAGAGAGAGAGACAGTGAGAGAGAATAGAGGCCGTAAATACTTGAAGGACCGGTAAAAATAGTTGGAAGAACGTTGGAAAGCAAGTTTCGAGAGAATGAAAGAGAGAGAGAGAGAGAGAGAGAGAGAGAGAGAGAGCGAGTGAGAGAGAAAGAAAGACTACCATGGACGCCAAGAAAAGTTCTAAATTGTAGTTTTCTCGTGTTTTAGAGAACCTTTTACAACTTTTGATTCTAATTGAAATGCCGGTACTTGCTCGGGAATAGCTGATTACCATCGCCCACTATCGAAGTTTGCGGTTCTTGTTTCGAAAAGAGGGAAAAATAAAACGAGCGAATATACATCTGTCGAGATATCGATACATCTTGTAAGCGAAACAGACGCGAATAATTGAAAACTCTCTTTTCCTCTCTCTCTCTTTCTCTCTCTCGAATCCCTCATTTTTATCGATATAACTCCGACAGTCAGTTTGAAAGTTGGAGCGTATAGCAGCCACTTATTCAAAGTTCCCGCAACGCGTCCGACTACTCCTGCACTCGAACAATGTTTAACGCTCGATTGACGACCAGAAAGTAGGGGAAAATAAAAGCAATTCGACACAAAGTGGCGCAATAAGTCAGTTTAAAGAATATATATGCGTCTCTCTTTTTTCATCTCTGTTGTTCCCTCTTTTCCTCAAAATTCACTTGGCGTGTTCTCAACAGAGACGCCTTCTATGTATAAGCAATATTGAAAAAAGCTCACTTAAAAATTTTTCTGCCCTCCAGCCGGAAAGCGTCAACTTTCTGGCAAATGGTAGTTGCCGCTTTCCGGCGCCATCGGGCAGAAAATAGTATATAGGTACAAGCCATGACCAGTAAAAAAGAAAGCCTCAGATTACACGTTTGTCATTGCATGTGATCTGAGACATTTCTTATTTTACTGGCCTTGGGTAGTAATATACTATTTCCGAAACCCGAAAAAAATTATTGCAGAACTAATTATTCTTTTTTTCTCCGACGCTGAACCGGACAAAGAGAGTTTGGAATACTTTGCAAGGAATATGAAAAATATTTAATCCACAAGTAAATGTAAAAACTTGTTTTTCCCTTTCCTTATACTCATTTTCTCAAGCGTTACAGTATTACTCACCGCAACTTTTATGAATAAAAATTCAAACATTTAATAAAAAAAAAATTCTTATCGAGGATAACCTGAAAATGTGCCATCTTTTAATTCTTTAAATAAATGCATAAACGCATAGATGAACTAATAACTCTCGTTCATCAGAAACTTTTTTCTCTCTCGGTCTCGCTCTCTACCAAAAGGAAGCTACGATTACCTCCAGTTAACAAGAAAAATACATTACTGAATTTCATCCGCGCAAACTTTCGCCGGAGTTGGAGCAACTCCCTTATCGGGCTGTGAAGGGAGAAAGGACTAAGACACTATACGCTCGCGGCTGTTTCGCAATCTTAGGAAGAGATAACAAGCAAGAGCGAGTCGCGAGTACACTTTTTTCCTTCGTGAATAATCACTCTGTCTTTCTTTCTCTCTCTTTCTAATTCTTAAGGAAGCTGCGGCTCGATCGAGAGGCTGTTTTAACATAGATCATGAATCCAGCAAAACAAAAACGCTATCCCTAACTTTGTGCTGAATTAACTTTCTAGACTTTATATATGTATATACCTGCAAATATAAGCGTACTCTTAGTGAAGTTGTTCGCAGAATATTTTTGAGTTAACGAAGGGATGCTTTCTTTATTTTTTACTTTGGTACACTGATTTACATTGAATTTTTGACTAGTTTCATCATCTGCATTCGTGTTTGCTCTAGGGTTAAATTAGAAATTTTATTTTCCAAAATATTTGCTGCGTATAATCTAATGAAATAACTTGATTCATCGGAATACTGTTAAAAGGTGTTTGGATTATAAATTATTTTGATTCTGTGAACTGTATGTTCACAGATCTACTGATAAATTAAAAAAAAATTTATTTTAAATTATAATTTAACGCAGTAACTTGTTTTGCAATACAATAAAAATACGAATTTAGGAGTTTACATATGTTTCCTTCTTAAAATACATAACTGGGGTGTCCTACATGTCCCTGAGATTCTCAATTTTCGGCTGTTCAAAATGTAAACCACGTTGTAACAGGATACCGTAGAAAACACACATAGAAAATTTCAGCGATATTTTGAGATAATCTATTATTCGGCGAGCCATTATTCAAGCTTAAATTATCCGGTTGTTATCTAAGCAAACATTTCATCACCGAATCATAACAAGACATTAAAGCTCGCGTAATCTTGAGGCACGTCGTACAGTTTCCACGCGATATACGATACTTCCTTTTCTCCTCCGCTCGCTATATATGCGCAACACAATATATCGCCATTCGCAAATCGTCGAGAGGCTCGCAAAGAGATCGGCTATCCAGCTACCCTCGAGAATAATTACATGCGAAGCCCTCTGGCGTAATATATACATTATACACAGCTGGAGAATCTCGCGCAAACTGTTGCATTATGATAATGGCTCATCGAACCCAGTGGGGGACTTATTTGATCCCCCCCCTCCCCTTCTTGCCACCCCTCCTTCGATTTCGACGCCACACATCCTCACACACTCGCTCTCACTCGTCTCGTCAAAAGCTAATCGATATGGAAGCGGCTCGAGAGTCAAGCTCGTGGAAAAAAAAGGGAACGGGACGACTTGGCTTTTTTCATCATCGATATACGTACGTGCGTTTGATGAATGGGGACGTATATCGATTCTCTTGCCGTTTGACACATAAAAAAAACTGCGTCGTCGCGGGAGGAAATTTTAGACAGACAGAGAGAGATATTTCGTTATATAGTGTTATGAGTCTTTTCTCTCTCCCGCCCCCCCCCCCTCTCTCTCTCTGCGCATAGTAAAATGTCCTATGTCAAAGTTATACGGTTTAGGAATTTTTCTGTGAAATAACTATGCGGCAAGTTATTCTGGCATCGATCTGAGTTGGCGCATTGCTGTACGGGAAAGAGAGCTAATTCGAACAACTTTTCTTTTAGTCCGGGAGAGTCAGGGAGTTCAATAGTGGGATATAAAAAGTTTTTTCTAGGTTTTATTTTATTGTCGAAATATGTTAGTAGTAACTTACTGAAAATAACCCTAAAGTCTCGACTTCGGGTCAGGTCGGAAACATTGTTATTATTGCAAAACAAATGTCAAAAATGCAATTTTTTTAGTTTTTCATGAATAACTTTTTTGTTACTCATTTTATGTAAAAAAAAAGTTACAAATAAAAGTTGTTGAGAATTGAATTTTTTACAAGATACGTATATTCCTAAATACAAAATTAACAATTAAAATGAGTAAAAAAAAGGTTATTCGTGAAAAATTTAAAAAAAGCTGATTATTGAAGTTTATTTCGCAATAATAACAATGATTCCGACCTGATCCTGTAAGTCGAGGCACTGTAAGTTATTTTCAGTAAGATACTACTAACATATTTAAAAAATAAAATAAAACCTGGAAATTTTTTTTAACAAAATCCTAGGACTCTCGGACTATTTTGAAAGGCAGCATATTAAATGAAATGTGTTATATATGGATGTAATCATTTTCTCTTTTCGATAGCATAGCATAGGGGAAAAGTTTTGTTAACAGCTCGTATTTATGAATTAAATCTCGCGGGCACACAAAGCTAAAGGGATGATATAGAAGACTGACTGCAAACATACGTCCATCTTGATGTAGGAAAGGAAGAGATACGACTCCGAAGTCATAAATATAGTTTTTAACTCTTCATCGTCGCCGCTTATAACAGCGAAATCCCGCGGCAGAAACTGAAACGAATGTCCCTCGCGTCTCTGCCTCGACAATATAGAAGAATCTATCTTCCCCAACGGCTTCATTTATTCTTCATTTAAACAGACGAATAAACTGTGCGAGGCGACGAGTCTCGTACAGCTGACTTTTCGATTTCTCTCTCTCTCTCTTTCTGTCTTTCTCTCGAATCCTCATAGTGAGACGTATACAGGAGGCAAACGAAAATAGATTAGCTGTAAAATTCAAGGCTGTCGATCTCGAGATCGCGATAACGATAGCGGCCATTGAGGGGTGGAATTCCGTCCTCTCCGGGGCTACACATATACATGCAGAAACACAGACACACCGGTTGACCAAATTGACTTATCGTCGTAATATCTGTGAATAACCCAACCCTATGCATGTATGTTTGTAATGTATAGGGAATATGCGGGAGCCGCAGAGCGACAACTTATATACGTATCACTGGTATCAGCGCTTGTTAGCCATGACACTTGGGCTGGTCTAGACCCGTTCGCGTGAGAGCGACTTTTTTTTCCACCTTGAGTCGATTCTTATCCTGCTCGTACGCGTTTCTCCAGCGCTCGAAATTACTCTCTCTCTCTCTCTCTCTCTCTCTCTCTCTCTCTCCGTCTTCGCATCGAGGCGTATATATCGATAAAACATTAGAGAAAGAGCGAGAGAGCTGGCTATATAGAAGCGTCCCGAGCCGAAATTCTCAAGCACTCCCTTGACCCCGATTCCAGTCGAGCCGCATGGGAAACGGATTCAGTCGTTTCTTCTTCTTCTTCTTCTACTGTTCCGCGAAATTTCCATTGGAAAAACGTAGTTTTCTTCTCGGCGGCCGCCGCGATAAAAGAGACGAGGGCTTTCTCTCTTGCTTGCCGCTCGGACAGTGGCTATTTGCCCGAGTTTCTGAATCTTTATGACTGGGCTCAGCGACACGTATACGCCGTACGTAATTTCCTGCGGGCCAGCCCGCGAGAGGCGCGGGAGAGCGAGGCGAACGATAGTAAAGAGGAAAATTGTGGGAAGCGCAGTAAAAAGAGTCGAGGCCTCTCGCGCTGCTGCATCTCATTCGATCTCCACGCACCTTTGGCCGAGCGCGGGGGAATATGAAAATTGCCTCTCGCGCTGTATATAAGGCATGCAGGCGAGAGCGGAAAGGCGGAGGGAAAGCAGAAGAAGCTGCTTAGCGCGGAGACTGGTCTGGCCGGACGCCAAGCGTCCTTATGCCCCAGAGACTGGGTAAACGGGTGACTCGTCTCCCACTTGACTGCGCGGCTTTATTTACGAATGATCTGTACCGAAACGGCGAGATCGTGACCCTCTTCCAAGCTACGTGTTGTCTCCCTGTCCAGCTCTGTGTATAGAGTCGGGACTGCAGGAATCCGCGCAGTAGTCTAAAAGTCATCGTCAACTCAAACAAAGCACTCCTTTTCAATTACATTCAACGCAAGCGTAATACGAATATTCAGGCAAGAGCTCGGAGGGAGCAATTTCGAGTAGAACCACTAGATTCTCTCTCGATAGTCCTCTCGCGATTTATACCTACGTCTACAGTCTGCGCTGGGCAAATCTCTCGGTCTCTCCTCTCCTCTCCTTCCGCTCCCTCGGCTTCCTCGCGATATCATCGGCGCCGTCTCCAGCTCCTACTCGCCTAACAATGACTAGAGCAGGTTGCCCTTTTCGCGGTGGCAGGCGCTTAAAATTACCCCCCCCCCCCCCCTCGACGTACAACGTGCCCTGGAATTAAGAGCCGAGCTGCATACACTCCCGTTCCTGCGCACATTCCCGACGCGGCTCTGTCTTCGAGAGGACCTAATTACTAATTTTATCTCGAGCAAGTGTGTGAGCTTCTATTTATAAACTGCCGAGCGTGGGGCGAGTCGCTAATGAAACGAGAGGCCGTGATTAACAGCCTCGAAAGGCCTCGAGCAGGTCAGTCTTATTAATAATAATGTATGTATGGGCTGCGAATAGACGAGTTTCTTTCGTGAGATAAAAAATTGGAGAACAAATTTTGCCAACGCTGCGCTACTATTACGCTCATTTCCATACGTAGTTGCGCTAATGATTTATGCTGGCCGAGAAAAGCTGGCTCGCCAACTTGTTAAATTTTTCAAAATCCCGCATCTAACTCGATTACAAACAAGATGTAACTGCGTGCAGATTATTTAATCGGCGGTATAAGGCAAGCGAGCGAGCAACAGCGCACGTGTATATATGAGTCATTCCACGGGATACTGGAAACTTCTGGGGGCCTGGACTACCGAAAAATTTTGGGTAGGGCACACTTACCAGACCTATTTTTTCTGATTTCTGGGACCCCTCCGAATAAGAAAGCGTGCGAGCTGCATCATTATCGGTTGCCACCCGGGTTTCCGATCGAAAAAACGCAAAAATCTTTATACATTTTCTTTTGCATTTTTACTGTTGAGCGCATTATTTGTGTACTGTGAGGTACTGTGAGTCCTATGGGACTTGGCGCTATACTTTATATATACAGAACGAAAGTGCAGCTCAAGAGCTTTAAATCGAGCCTAAAATTTTTAAAATCGGATGTTCCGGTCACGAGTTACGCACGCTTCAATACTGCTAACTCTTTATAGGGCTCTCGCGAAACTAATCAATTTTCACTTTTTTTTTCAAATCCTCGAAACTTTTGATCCAGTGACTCGATTTTAAAGTTTAATAGCTTAAATTAAAGCTCTTTTCCTTAACTTTACGATTTTTAGGTCCAAAATTGATTTTTCTTATCTATTGAGCTATATATATGCGTTCAGAAAACCAATCCGCTTTAGAAGCATATATATAGATCAACAGATAAAAAATTTTTAATTTAGACCTAAAAACCAAAAAGTAGAGAAAAAGAGCTTTAATTTGAGGTATCAAACGTTAAAATCGAAGCATTGGATCGACAGTAATAGGGATTTGAAGAAAGGGAAAAATGTCTGGGTTTTGGAAAAATCGAGCTATTTCGTGAAAGTCAAACCAAACCACTTTTTTCAAATGGTCATAAATTTTGATTGAGTAATTCGATTTTGACATTTAATAGCTTAAATTAAAGCTGTTTTCCTCAGCTTTTTTGTTGATCCAAATATTTTTTTGTAGTGAGCTATATATATGCTTCTAAAGCCGATTAGTTCTTTGAAAGCATATATATAGCACACTATATGTCAAATTTAAATTTTGACTTCAAATTCAAAAGTAGAGGAAAATAGCTTTAATTTAAGCTATTAAATGTCAAAGTCGAGTTACTCGATCAAAATTTATGACCATTTGAAAAAAGTGGTTCGGTTTGACTTTCACGAAATAGCTCGATTTTTCCAAAAACCAGACATTTTTCCCTTTCTTCAAATCCCTATTTCTGTCGATCCTATGCTTCGATTTTAACGTTTGATACCTCAAATTAAAGCTCTTTTCCTCTACTTTTTGGTTTTTAGGTCTAAATTAAAAACTTTTGATCTGTTGATCTATATATATGCTTCTAAAGTGGATTGGTTTTCTGAACGCATATATATAGCTCAATAGATAAGAAAAATCAATTTTGGACCTAAAAATCGTAAAGTTGAGGAAAAGAGCTTCAATTTAAGCTATTAAACTTTAAAATCGAGTCACTGGATCAAAAGTTTCGAGGATTTGAAAAAAAAGTGAAAATTGATTAGTTTCGCGAGAGCCCTATAAAGAGTTAGCAGTATTGAAGCGTGTGTAACTCGTGACCGGAACATCCGATTTTAAAAATTTTTGGCTCGATTTAAAGCTCTTGAGCTGCAATTTCGTTCTGTATATATAAAGTATAGCGCCAAGTCCCATAGGATTCACAGTACACAAATAATACTCTCGACAGTAAAAATGCAAAAGAAAATGTATGAAAATTTTTGCGTTTTTTCGATCGGAAACCCGGGTGGCAACCGATAATGATGCAGCTCGCACGGTTTCTTATTCGGAGGTGTCCCAGAAATCAGAAAAAATAGGTCTGGTAAGTGTGCCCTACCCAAAATTTTTCGGTAGTCCAGGCCCCCAGAAGTTTCCAGTATCCCGTGGAATGACTCATATAGGCGTATTCGTTATATTTCGCGTATACAGTAATACATGCGGACGTATAGATCCGGCGCAGATGTCGAGAGCGAAGCCATAACTCTATAGCGCGTTAAACGTGGGCGCAGCGATCCCGGAAATTCGGAAATAATGGTGAAGCAAATTGGTGTCTTGGTCCTCCAGAAAATTCAGCCTAACGAACCTCGCCGCTATTTTCATCCGGAAAGCCTTTAGCGGTCTGCGAAAGTACCGAGAGCGAGCGGGAGAGAACGATAACAAGGCCAAGAAGGAAGCGCAACAGAGAAATTACGAGGCAGTAGCTGAGAAGCGCCAGCGCCCGTCAGGGCTGTATATGCGTGCTACGCTGGCGCTCTATACATGGAAGCATACACTGGCCCTCCGCACACGACGGATTTTCCGGGCGTACACCTATGCGCTCCCTCGTTTGCTCTCTTTTATTGCCCTGTGGTCAGATCTACACACACACACACGCACACTAGACAAATATTTTCCCAAAGGGAACGACTTTTTATGAGCCGCCGCACAAAAGCGAGTCAAAGCCATTCCTGCGCTCCTGTGTGTAGCAGCTTCTTCCTTTTCTCACCACGACCCGCCCCGCCCCGCCGAATTTCATTGCTCTGTCTATACGGTATAGAGTGCGGGAGGGGAGCAGCAAAAAATATAAAGCCTTTCGAAAACGCGGCCTGTACGAAAAGCAATTTGCCTTATCGAGATTCGGCGAATGCGAGAGATTTAATCCCACGCTGTAAATCAGTCCCGAGACGCGCAGCGACCTTGTTTTCCTCTCGGCAGTCGCTCCGACAGTTTATCCTCGTTATTACGTAAAACCGGGCTCCCCTTCATTCTTCCACAACTCTATACGTCGGCGTGTGTGTGTACGTGTCTGCGAGGGGCAGTGGCTGGAAGACGCGCGCGCGGACGAGAGAAGGACGCTAAGCGAGTGGAAAGCCGGTGACATTTTTATGTCGCGAGACAGAGAGGGGGAGGGGGGGAGGAAAGTTTAATTCGTTTCTTCGTGAAAGTTGAGGCTCTTTTTGCCGTGACTGTTAGATGCAGAGAGCGAGAGAGAGAGAGAGAGAGAGAGGGGAGGGGGGAGACAAGTCCGAGCAGACGCTGACCCTTACTACTCGACCCAGAAGCGGCTTTATAACGCAGTCTGACGCACATTTTTCACAATGCATTCTTCGTCTTTTTCTTCGCTTTGTCGCGAGAGCTGCTTTCTCGAGGCCCCTTTCCCTTTGTCGAAGGTCCCTTTCTTTAAATCCTCTTTAAATAGTTCATTGTTTCGGGCTGTCTCTTACAAAAATAAGCTAACGAATTCTTTTGTCTGCGCGCAAATTATGATTTCGCGACGAGACGAGCACGCAGAGAGAGAACTCCCAACTTCAATATCCGTGTGGCGTGTATATTTGCGTTTCGCTTCGCTTTGCCTTGCTTTGCTTTGCTTTGCTTTGCTTTTTTTCTGCCTATACACGCCAATCAGAGCGAAGGGCCGGAAAAATCAAAAGAGCACACGCCGCGAGACGGCCGAATAAAATATGCAATCGTCGTGTATCGATCGTCTTTCATTTTCAATGCCGCGCAATAGTCGTCTGCAGCACGTGTGTAGAGACCGTTTCCGCTTATTCGCGAGAAAATACAGGCATTCGGGGAATCGCATGTACGGATCGATGTTTTCGTATATTTACACGGGAAAATCAGATCTAGTCTAACTGTCTGTACTCAAAATCCAAATTTCAAAGTGAGTTTTATTCCTTTGGGCGGTAACTATGAAAACGAAAAATGCAAATACGCCTATTCTGCTTATTCCTTTTGTTCTGAGGTAAATGTACTCAATTTTATGATTAATTAGAACCGTTCTTAATGACATACAAACAAACTTGTTTCCACTAACTATACAAGAAGATTATCTCCAACTAGATTCTTAGTTTTAATTTTGTTAAACATTAGGGAAAATCTCCTAGTTAAGGAAAGGAATCCACTTTTCAACTTTTAATGGCCATGAATCACTTCCACAAAGTTCACAGGGTGTAAAAAATCTTCAGATGCTCTCATCTCAATGCAATTGCAGAATTTTTTGCATCAATTTGAGCTCGTTATGTATCGACTTAGAAAATAGAAAATGCAATTAGCTGAATCAAATTTTAATTATAATTTTCAATGTTAAGTCTACTTAAAATAAAAGTCTACTTAGATAAAAGCATATTTTAATTTGTGTTTAATAGACGCACTAATTGTACTGCACTCAGTTCGAAAGAGAAAAAAAGCTTATCTCCAGATTACACTCTATGCGAATAATGAAAAATAATTAATTTTTGACGGGCAATAAGCCGGGCAATGCGCTTGCTTACAGCTTATTTTATTCCGGGATAAATTGAATTTTGAAAAGCCGGTTTTTCTAGAGCGAAAATGATTTGTTGGACGAACGGGCGTAGGTAGTGCATGGTAGTGGGCGGCTTCCCCTGTGCACATGGCCCATCGGAAAATCAGTCTCGACAGTCTTACAAATATATGGGATTATTACGCTTTTTCTTATCGGCTCTCTCGGAGAGCTGTGAAAAATCGCTCGAATTACCGGGGACGTTTTCGTTTAATTACGGAACATTAAGCGAACGTCGCCCGTGTGATTTATCGTATCGGGGATAAAGTACGTAGAAGAAAAGGAAATCAGCGAAGCGCTGCGATTCAGCGAACCGACAACTGTATTAAATTATACCGTCGAAGCAAGAATTTCCCTTAACTATCGAATTTCCAGGAGAGCAGCAACGACGCGCGCAAGTATATACATCACGCGCGCACAGGACACAACTCTCGAGTCAGGTCATCCTCCATTCGAAATTCAGCTCGACGGCTATAAGTATGTATTCCCTCAGCAGCTTATTTCCTGTCTCGGCGAGAGAGACAGGAAAGAGAGAGAGAGGGAGGTGGAGTGGCTTCTTCGCCGCGAAAATTCATGAAACAGAGTGGATACACGTGTAGACGTCAGGAGAGCGCCGGTCGCAAGAGGATTGCAGCAGCCGTCGCGTCCTTCCGAATATGCGCTCGCGAGAAATATATACGCGGCAGGACGCTCTTGCAGCGGGGAGGAAGGGTCACGCTCCGCACTTACATCGATTTACGCGCGCACATCGCACACTCGCGCGTATATTTATAGAACATCCAGTGCACACTTGCGCAGTGCGGTGTACAGAGGTCCGCGTGTAACGCGGCAACGACATGTGTTTACACTTAACGGCCTCTGTGTCTCTCTGTGTGTGTGTGTGTGTGACGGGTACTTGCACACCCACGCGCATATATATTCACGAGTGCTGCAGTGTAACAGTACACGCGCGCGTAACAACTTTACGGCTTTAACGGAGAACACAATCTTGCGCGACGGCGTTATTGTATAAACTTGCACCGCACTGCCGCCGCCGCCGCCGGTGTGTTTCTTTTTTAATGCTCGGGCTTATATGCGCTTGCGGCTGTAATAAGCGAGCGGAGAGGGGGGCTTTACAGTGCTATAGAGAAAAATGCGGCTGAGGCTGCAGCGATAATGGCGCGAGCGATTGAAAATTGCTTTATCGAGATTCTTTCGAGATCTCTCCGAAAATTATTTGCGAATACGACCACGCGCGGCACCTCGTGTATTTCTATCAGCGATGGTAATGAATTTATAGGTCGATCGCGCAACAAAATACGCGCTTGTTTACGCAATTAAAGCCCTATACGCTGATCCCATCGTAAAAGCTTGCCTCCCGTCGAGTCTGCAGTCGGTGAATTGCAAGTTGTTATAGCGCATTGTCGATGTTTATCCGTAAACGATAGGACAAAACAACAAGATCCGTATATAGTTGAAATTTTCATGAAAATTCCAGATTTTTAACCTTAGCCGGTATTGAATTTTTTCGAAAATTTCCTCGTAGCGACGGGCTGAATACCGATAAGTCCTCCCTCTATACGCGTATAACCTCTGAAATTCCAAGTTGAATCTCGAACGATCGTGGAATAATTCACAACTGAATCGCTCCTAAAACAAACCAATTGGAACGTAAACTTTCCGCTCGTATATATACATATAGAGTAACAAGTTCGGAATGGCTCGTTCGCGGAAACGCGCGACATTAAAATTAGAAGCTTCCTCTCTCTCTCTCTCTCTCTCTCTCTCTCTCTCTCGGCATCGCGCACAAAAAAGGAGTATCGCCGAGCGAAATTACAGTCGATCGCACGGGGCGCCGATCGAACGACGAACCCAGAGCGAGAAATGAGAGGAGAGAAGAGAAAGAAAAAAATAACGAGGAGAGAAAAGCTTGTCGCGCGCATATAGCCAGTCTTGCGGAAGTGCAAGCTCGAGAGCCAATCAAGCAGGACGAGCCTGTCGTGTGACGAGTTACCGACTGAAGGGCATGACGTATCGACGTTACGCGACGCCTGTCTCCTATTTGCTCTCGAGCGTAGCTGTACACACGAAGGTATAAGGAAAGGGAAAATTCCGAGGCTCTTCTGTATACAGATAATGAGCATCTGGGGCAGACGATGATGGCCTATATCTCCCCTGCGGTTTTTGCAGCAAGCGATACCCGCTATAGAGCACGACTATGGATTGGAGGCGAGCTGCACTGTCTAATTACGCTAAGGGTTGATTTATCGGCCGCGAAGCGCTGCATTAATCAGATGTGCACTGGCGGCTCGTCGCAATGTTGCGGTCGGCTAAGGTGAGGAGAGCTGCGGCGAGACCACTTCGCCTGATGAATCAACTTCACATAGAGGACGGCTAATTTCATTTATGATGTAACGCCGCTGCTGCTGCTGTCGCTGCTGCTTTATATTCAAGGAGGGAACGGGCCACTCGAGAGGAGTCCTTTCTTTCGTCGCTCGGATCGAGATTAGTTTTCTAGAGCAAGTGCATAGTGAGCCTTATTACCGCGAGATTTCCGTAATCTAACCCGACTCGGAGATTACAAAAGCCTTGAAACAATCAAAAGTTACTTCAAGCGTCTCTTGTCGAATATCTCGCTCCTTAGGCTGCAGCCGAGGGAACTCCAACTATACACACAAACATACACCAGCACACAGGGAATAAGTTAACCTCGGAATCCGTAATAACATTTGCCTCAGTTATCGGAATTAAGCTGCAAACAGAAAGTTTCCTCCCGTGTTGATCTTTCCTCCCTTACTTATAGCGACGACGATCGAGGAAGGAACTGCCAGGCCAACTTCCCGCGTCATTTGCTTATTCCCTAAAGTTCAAGCTTCAAGATACACCTACGTACTGAGAAAATAAAGTTTTATCAGCGAGTATGCCACACACGCGCGTCCCGCTATAACTGAATCTGAGCACTGCCACAGTCGCGTGTGTCGCGCGATTATTTTCCACTTTGCCCCGTTTGCGCGAGATTAAATTAAATTAAAAAAAAAAACAATGATCCGCGACCGCCAGTTCCGTCTGCCATTCAATCCCATCTTATACGTTATGCACATCCGGTGGTATAACGTTAAAACAATTTCGAACGATTGAGCGCCGAAGCCTTGCCTATATCGCACAGAGACACATACTTTACGACGGAGAGAGCTTCTGACGTTCCTTAAAGCTCGAGCTTTCGTTTTGACGAGCGTACGTCCCGCTACCCATTGACATCTCTCTCTCTCTCTCTAAACTCATCTCACTCGTCCTCTCTTTCTCCCTCTCTCTTTCTCTCTCTCGTTCTGTCGATGAGTTATCCCTCGAGACTCTGAGTTGGTGTATACCATAGGAGAAGGAGAAAGAGGTGCTTCAAAAGCACGAAGGCCTTTTCGTTTAATTTACTTACGTTCCCCGTTACGGCCGATGATCTCCTCTCCCGAGGCTTTACCGGATCATTGTGCAGACGACGGGGGATACGCAAAGGCTTGTATACATACACAGATATATTTTTCAGAGCAGCCTCTCGCGTGTGCGCGTGCGCACGTGAGCGGGTGTGTTATTCCATTGATGCATTATTTAAAGCGAGAGTCCTTTTAGACCGAGAGCATTGTGAGGTAGACTGATGCTGCTATTTATGAGAATATGGGGCATCGAGTGCATTGAATATTGCATATAATACAATAAATTACAATTAATTCTAAATGACTAGCTAACGAATGCTCGCATAGTCGTATAACGGCTATAAATAGCCTTTATAAATAATATATAATATAACGTATGTTATATACGCGCATAGAGTTAAATTAGAGTTATGAAGTCAATTAATTTGCCGACAGTATCGCAGTATTTTGTTAGCACACAGGATTTCAAAAAATATAAATGGCTTATATCAAACCAATACAACATGAGATTTAAACTCGCAGATTCAGCCGTAGCTATGCCGAACTAAAGCCATTAGCAACGAGTCGAAAGTCGAAGACTTGGATCTATTTGATCTATACGAAGATCTTCTCTACGTGAGAGTTTAAATGGTAACAGATCTGCTGGCTAGCAGCACTTAAAACATTACATGACAAAAGTTAGGCACTGCAACTTGTCAGTGAATGTATGGTATAAAATGAGCACGACGAGTTATAACCGAAACATTAATCTCACTGTTAGTTTTACATCTTCGATGTTATGAGACATCGCAATAAGCTATATGTAAGCGTAGTCAGAGCAAAGGAAGATAAAGGCTGTAACAGGCCGCTTTTCAAGGGAGTTAGATAGATAATGGAACCTATGTTCAAGGCGGTTTAATACTCCGTAGACTCGGGAATGAATCGTGGATACGTGATTATTCCGCAATAGAGAGCATCATTAAGGATTGAGCGAGAGAGGGGGTGGGGTAGAATGAGAGTTATAATACTTTGAAATTTATTATTTGCGAATTCCGATAAATCATTGAAGAAATATTGTCCGCAGCTCATAGTTGCTGATAGCTTATATTATTCAGACCTGCATTAACCGAAGTCTACTAGAGTTTCTAACACCATTACTGTAGAATTTACGAACCAACTACAACTAAAGCACTTCTACGACTCCTCCTTAACCTATTACGGTTTTCTTATGCTTGGAAAATTAGAAATTCTTTGTCTATTGGAAAATTGGATGGAAAGTTAGATAAAAAAACGTGTTTTTTTTTGCACTGCATTTTCAGAGATAAAACGTACGTTATTCGTTCTCATTTGCACGTGGTTTTGCATTTCAAAAATTCCATTAATTTTTACTTTTTTTATGAACATGCCCGATCTTTCCCAACCGAATTTTCGTTCATTTCACGTCGCGACAAAGACAGATTTTCAAGAATTTGCTCTAAAAATAAATAAATTCATACAGAATATTCACAGAAATGAGCGGTCTAATTTTGCAGTGATTAAATAATGAATTAATTTGCCGCGTTAATTATATGAGTTTGCGCGTGTGCGTGTATATACTCATTTAAAAAACAGACGAGACAATTTCAAATTGTTACTTCAATTTCCCAAGTATAACAAGGCGTTCCATTCGCTTATAAAACAGAGGCGAACAGGATGTGTGCAGGTATAAAATAATCGTATCACGAGCATATGAAAACGTCATTATATTCAGAGCGAATCATTTCGCGATATTAACACGTATATTTTCGTTGTCCACGTGTGCGCATACGGTCTCTCTCAGTTTCTCGCCGGTATTAGATAAATTTCCATTAGTTGGTGAATATCCGCTACTGCGACAGGTTGCTCGGTGAATGGAACCACTCATTAATTCGTTCCGTGAGGGGCCAAAAAGAAAATTCTTTCTCTCATCACTTTTTGCGCGATTAGAGATAATGCACAGCGGAGCGTGAAATCGCTCGAATTTTAATTAACTTTTGCGAAATATTTAATCGATCGTGATAGAGAGAGAGAGATAGAAAGAGAGAGAGAGAGAGAGAGAGAGAGAGAGAGACTCGGAGAGACAGAGAGAGGGAGAAAGAGAATGTTGGAGCTCAGCCAGCGTAATAACTTCCGCGGCTGGATTGAAGCTCGCAATCTGCTGCTCCTTTATTTCGTTTTCGACCGCGAAATGAAAAAAAAAGGTGAAATAAAGCATAGCACTGCATGTGTATGTACGTCTGTATGTACGTACGTCGTAACGTATTACCGCCTCGTGAAAAAAAGAACTCGGTTACTCTCTTTCTCTTTCTCTCTCTACACGATGGTAAGTTTTCTCGCGCGACATATTGACCTGATTTTTCGTGGATTTAATAATGCAAGATCTTTGACTTTTATTCGTGATTAAAAGTAAACTCTAGGGTTATTTGTCGTTTTTATTTTACTCTCGCTGTACGAGGCTTTCAACGCTACAAAGTGATCTTTCGCTATATATGTGTACCATTGCAAAGAAGTAATATTTTGACCTCAGCTCGCGGCTTCCAAGAAACTCTCGGAGAACTCGAAAACTCTTCGTTCTATATATTCCCTAAAAGCTTTACACGATCCATCTTGAAGTGCTGTATTATCGGCTGATTGATCGATCGTATCCGTGAATTTTACAATTAACTGTTTAACTGTGTATATTACTTCAAACTGCTTTTAAAGTTAAATAATTAATTTTAATATACAATAGCTTGGCTGTAAGCTATGGATTTTCACTTTAAAATAGGCATTGAAAATTGGGGAACAATATTCGCTTTGAAATGTAGCTAGACTAAATTGAACGGGAAAATATGCAAAATTGCATGGAAATTGTAGAGGAATATTTTGTTTTCAAGTACGGATAGATAAATTGTAATGTCGAAATGGAATTTTTGGAGAATGTGTTTGAACTTGACAAGTAGTGAAGCTCCTAGAGAGAGAGAGAGAGAGAGAGAGAGAGAGAGAGAGAGAGCTGAGCCTAGGCTATTAAAGTATCCATCCAGCTCGGCAGCAGCAGTAGTAAGAGTCCGGGTATGCTCTGACCTTTTTGCCGCAGAGGCGTAAGCACTCGTACGCCCGGGTTGACAATACGCCCCGACTCCGATAAGAAGAATGGCCACGTACGAAGACAGCCCGGCTCCGAGTGAACAGTCGTTGCGCGTAGCGTTGCTCGGTAATATTCCAAGAGGCTGCATCCACTGTATATGCAATTCTAGCCGTCGGCGATGGCTGCTTGCCAGAAATGCCCCGCTTCTCTACGTGCAACGTCGAGTGCATCTATACGTGCGTCTGTGTGTACATAATGTACAGAGAGAGAAAGAGAGAGAGAGAATAGAGCCACTAAAACAAATCATCGCAATTTTCGCTTTATTTGCCAATTGATCCGATCGCAGGGCCAAGTCAATATACAAACAACGACGTGTGGGAGCTAGTAAACAGGCGGAATCGGTATGAATCAAAGAACGCCAAAAAGTTCTCGAGGTGGATGCATCAATGGCCGCGATAAATTCAGCCGCGAAAAGAAGAACAAGTACAGTGGGGAAGAGAGAGAGAGAGAGAGAGAGAGAGAGAGAGAGAGAGTACGGTAAAAACAAAATAGCACTTTTATCTCTCGGAGTCGGCTTTTAGAAAGATTCGCCGGGCGGAAAGTCGTGCCACGCCAGTCGGAAAACTTTCCGAGGGTAAAAACCGATGCCTCGGTTGCGATAAGCCCCCCCATTTCTTTACATCTGCACGTCTTCCTCGGCCCCTTTGCTGCATATAATTAAATTCGAAATACCATAAAAGCTTTCAGATTTCGACGCTCTTATAGACCAGCTAAAACTTTCGTGAACTAAGTCGGGGAACATGACGTAAGTAATAAAGTAATGATTGAAATATGCAAAATTATAAAAGTTCTTTTTTATTTCTTTCATATTAAGCGTGCATATATATCATTCACACGATCAATTGCCAAACGGATACGAAGAATTTCATAAAACGTCGTAAATTATAAAAACAAGTTTATCTGAAAATCTTGGACGAAGAAACATACACTGGGACAATTCTGCGCGAGTATGCATACAATTTCAGCGCAAATTCGACTAGTATGAATAAACAAATAAAATAAAATACAGTCTTTTAGAGTCTGCCCTGTGATACTGGCATCTTCTCTCGGTTAACCTTATTAATGTACCAACTTCGGGATCCACTCGAGAATAAGCGAAACGTAAGATACGTATACCAGAATATTGGGTAGACGACAGCTTTTAATTACATTATACGTAGAGACGCGAGACTAGCCGAAATTCACTGATGGCTGCGCGAATATATAACGTATAACGAATGGAAACTTTGTTCGACATCGCGTAAGCCAAGGCAAATTCTAATGCAATTCAGAATCGATTGAACTGAAATTGATCGACGTTTAAAAATATGAAAGCAACTGCAGCGTAGCTTTGAATGAACACGATGAATATTCGCCTACTGTAGATTGGCAGAGAGGGCTGGATAAAATTTATGTAGAAAATTATTGTCTTGGCGATCTTTCAGATTTCGTTCCGAAAGTACTTGTCCGCAAGTTTTTTTAATGCCTCGGAATAGCCGTGAAAAAGTTTGAAAGACTGATAATACGACATCCGCGTATAGGCGAGCAGCGGCGAGACATTTTATTTTTACCTAGAAATCGATACCTTTCCTTCTGACCCCCTCTCCCCCTCCATTTAGCGCGTCGAGCGCGCGACTAGATTATGCTAACGAACACGACAAGTATAAAAATCTCGGCAATTATTCAGTCGGCGCTGAATAATTTCCAGTGTCGCCGGGGTCACCGAGTCAAGGTTCTGCCCTTTGTGCTTCCGGGGAAGCTTTTAAGAATTTACAGCGGGGCTCGAGGGCGCAAGCGTAGCCTAGGCCTTTCGCACCGATACAATCCTGCGTTTTCCCGCGAACCTCGTTTTATTCCCCTTTCGGCAGATTATATAGCCTGATATATAGATGACGCGACGCGACGATAGGCGCTCGTATTAGGAAATACAATGCCGAGCCCTCGCGGCGAGCTGCTTCAAATCGATCGTCTGTTTTATCGGAGGGAGAGTGAGAGAGAGAGAGAGAGCAGTTGCTTTATTCTCGGGCTTCCCAAGCCGTAATTGTCACTCCCCGCGACTACCTCGAGTAGTAAGTTCGCGACGATAGTTGCGAGATAAGATTTCATTCTCGCTGAAGGAGCAATTAAGCTCGTCCTCAAAAAATACAGCGTTTCTCTCTGTCTCGCTCTCGCGACTGTTTTCTCGGCATACACTCGCTTGCGAAAACAAGGGGAAATTCATTCGGGCAAAAAAAGTCCGCAGGAAAAAGACAATAAGAAAGATCGAGCGCGAGAGGGAAAAGGGAGGGACAGAGACGGGAGAAAAACAGAGGCGCAGAGAGGATCTATCCGGGAGAGGGGGGGAAAAAAAATAAGCGACACGTGTATCGAGTACAGGGGAGAGCCAGTCATCCTCGAGATACAGATGTACACACGCGTATATAAGGAAAAGAGTCCCGAAGTAAGCATTGGAATCCCTCGAGGAGGCGATCCGTCACGATTTCGAGAGCGAAAGTCTCTCGACGCATTATACGGAGGAAGCTTCTTGCTCGTTTCGCAAAAAAAAGTTAAGATTTCGCGAGTACGCGTGCGCGGAACGACGTGCCGATGACTAATCGACGAGGTCTCGCCTAATAAACACGCTGTCTCACAGAGGTACAATGTATACGCGAGCTCGTGAACGACGGCCGATGGGACTCGATTGTTGCCGATGAACTTTCCTTCCTTGCGCGCCGACAGACGGAGAGAGAGAGAGAAGAGAAAAAAAATTCTTAATTGGCTGCATACACGAAGGAATAGCACAGTAGTTCGCATCGAGTAATCGAACGCCGGGATAATCCTCGCGATCGAGATAAGTGCGAGTCACGAACCAATTGAAATGTGTCAGAGAGATATAGACAGAGAGGTAGGCTGTCTCGAAAAGTTTCGGAGGCTGTAAAGTCTCGCGATTGTTCGATTATAATGCGCGAATAAAAGTTCATGTGCGCAGCTGAAAAAAGCTCTCTCAGCTCCTGCTGCTGCTGCTGCTGCTGATGCTGATGCCCGAGGCGAAGATAAAAAGTGGCCATTGTCGAATGATTGATTATAATCAATCTTCAGCTCTCGGCAAGGTGTGTTTGCGCTGAGTCTATACTGCAAACTGTGATATTTTAGAGCTTCATTTTCGACGCTGAAGTGCACAATTATTAATGCGCGGCAAATTATTTTATTATAACAGCTCTGATTATAGCTGTAACAAATAATCACGATCTTCGTTAGCCAATCAATGCTTTTTGCTAAAAATTATTGGCTTTCAAAATTTTATGTCTTTATACAAAATTGGAGAATGCGTTTTATTCAAATTTATTCTAAAACTGTGGATAGTGAAAAATGAAAGTATAAATGACTATTATTATGACCTATATATACGGATTAATGTTCTTAAAAATTGAAAGAAAATAAAGCAGAAAACTGCTTACAATACGATCGTTTGCGAGACTTTTATAGTGTTCTGAATAACGTGGAGGTGCAAAAAAATTTGGTAAAAAACATTTATTTTTGTTTAAATTAATTGTCGAAAAGATGATATGAGTAACGTTGATCTCACAAAGACATACGTGTGAGCAGTTAGTACAAAATGTTTTGCAGTCTAATGAGTTAAAAGCGTCGAGTGGTCAAAGTCAAAAACCTGTGTACAGAAAGAGATTGGTTATCATGGAAGAGGGAAGGGGGGGAAAAAAGAAAGCTCCGGAAGAAAAAGTCGCGAAAATAGAGCCTTTAGCGGGAAGTGGTTGCGCGCAGCGCTGGAGGGAAGCGCCTAAAGGGATGGCGAGAAATCCTAGCCTCGCAGAGTCCATTGTTTGGCATTGAACAATGCTGTCATTGTGGCGATGTGATTAAAGCTCAAATAAATTTTCTATTGGCTCTCTCTCTCTCTCTGTTACTCCCGCACTTTCTCGAGCTTGCCGCGCATCGCCTTTATAATGACGGGTCACCAGCACGCGTCTCTATATTCGCACACGGGTGTAGGTGCGTGTAGCTGGGATGGAAAAAAAATTGGCTTCCTATTGCTCCGGGTGCGCTGTCAGCCTCGTCACTCTCGAACATTGCGGAGCAGCAGCAGTTCCCGCTGCACACGCGTCTGCCAGGCGTAGATGTGCGCGCGGGTCGTTATTGGAGGAAAAATAATTAGCGAGAGGCGAGAATTTCCAATGGAACGTACACGGACTCGGGGGAGTTAATAAAGGAAGTTTTGCGAAAGTGGTGGCTGCTGCTGCTGCTGCTGGTGCTGCGAAGCCAGAGCGGCGGCAGCGATAGGTACACACACTGTTCTATATATAGGCGCAGAGCCGCGGGAGTATGGATAATTCAAAGAGCGACGGGGACTTTTCGCTTAATGAAATTTCTCGGGACGATTATGTGCGTTGGGGCTTGTGTTGCTTGAGCTTCGCACGTGCTTCTCGCAGCGTCTGGCTGGCTATCGATCAGGTTACACACTGCATACTTGACGAGCTTCTGTGTCTCTTCGCCTCCTTTCCAATGGGCTTTACGCACAGTCGTAAACACGAGCGCACATGGATTAGGGGGATGAACGTCGCTCACGCGAGAGGCGCGCGAGTTTCCAAAGTAGATCCAGTCTCCATCTCTCTCTCTCTGTCTCTCTCTCTCTCGCGCGCGCAGGAAGCCAGGCGCGAAATATAAAGCTCGAGTTGGAGAAAGTATAAAGTCGGAGGGAGAGAGGGACTCTCGCTCCGAGGAATTGGGACGCGCGGGGGAGAAGAGAGTCTATACGTGCAGGACTGATGAAAAGAACAACGGCGACGACGAGGCCAGAATCACGGATGAAGAGATCGAGCCTCGGCGGCGCCAGGCGCCACTAAGAAATCGACTCGGGGAACGCTCTGCATCGCGCGGGGCCAAACTGGCCTTAATTCAAAGAGTAATCAAGCCCGCGAGTGCGAGCGTATAGGGGGCGCAAAAGAGAAAACTTTTCCCAGAGCGCCGAATAAACAAGGACCGCTATCCTCGCGATCGAAATCCCATCGGGATCAGGCGGTCTGGCAACAATAATCTCAGTTTCCAGCGCGCTTATTTACACAACTCTCTCGAGCGAGCTGATGCATCATGCGCAGCGCAGCGTGTGTGAGCTGCTGCTCATAGCGCATTCCCTCAGTAGTGCTGCGGAGATGGATACGCTGCAAAGCGCGAAAGCTCAAATTTCAAACTCACCTCGGAGCGAGCCGGAATCGGATTAGAGCTTACTGCGGCACGACTCGATCATCCTCGCTACACACCTCCCACGGAGAGCCTCTTCGGACGCACTACATTAATACCTCTCTACGGCACCGAGTACATGTACGACACTTTAGCCGGGGTAGAAAAAAAGCGGAGCTCTGCCACCCTCTCTCCCCCTCCACCTCCACCTCCCCCTCCCACCTCTCAGAGTCACAAGCACTTTCGGGATCACACCTCGCGACTGGCCGCTCACACGTGCCTAGAGTGCGTGACGAGACCGTGAGCACTGTACGTCTAATTTATATACACGCATCTCTCTCTCTCTCTCTCTCTCCCGCTGACTCAGTCACTCGCGGAGCTAGTCGCGCCCACGCAGCTTTGCCTTTGCCGCCGCAGGAGTCGAGAGAGAGAAACGCGTAAGGGCTGCGCGAGCGGCTGCGGCTGCGGCGGCACTGCCGGGCTCGCCGCGAATGAGCCGCGGCTCCTGCGCGGCAATGCCTCTAGCGGTCGATGCCGAAACTTTCGGCTTACCCCCTATCTACGCTTCGACTTCGAGAGGAGGCTGCTGCCGTGCTGCTCTCTCTCGCTCTCTTTCTTTCCCTCTTTGCGAGCCCGGAAAATACAAGCATGTGCACGAGACCGGATTGGCAGGGAGAAAACATCGTGATATCTATAATTTGTAATCGATTTGCCGAGTCGCCAACTTCCCTCTTGCTCAAGAATGAGCGCGCATTTTTCCTGCGGCAATCTCTCTAATTTGAGAAAGTCAGTGCTAATGCTCGTTTAGGCGAGCGCAAACGCATTGAACATTTCAATCTGTAACTTATCACTTTTGTTACAGCTCTAACGATTATACATCGCTAAATAAACAAACAGCTGTAAAAGTATATGAATCGTTTCGCTTTATTTTTGCATTTATGGCCCCAGTTGATTTACTACTGTTGGGAGGCAACGCTTAAATTTTACTCGCAACTGATGAAATAACCGTGCATTTACTGCGTGTAAGAGAAGCCTGTTCAAGAATAGCACTAAAATATGTACTTGATTCCAAGTTAATTAAAAGCACATTTACTATACACAGCGGCTGTTGTGTTATATACTGCAGGCTTCAAAGTTCTTTCCTATTCCAAGTTTGAAATTTCAAGTTGACTTAAAAATCTTTTTGACCAAGCGAACGAATGTGTGCTCAACTCAGCCCAACCCTTCGATACTACTCGAGTTCTCGCGAGTTTGTTCTCTTTTCGCTGTACATTGAGCGAGCGCAAGTTGTTTTTTTTTAGCGCGAGGCCTTTTCGAGTATACGCCTGACTTTAGAACTTCGTCCTTGAATGTGCACGCGTAGGCGGAAATCATGATAAAAGAGAACTTTATTCACATATCTCAATCGCGTTCGGAGGAATGTAAAAACCAAAATTTCGGTGAATCGTTGACGAGGAGCTCTAGCAAAAAGAGCCTATCAATCGATGAATTTAATCCACGAGCTACTTTTTTCGCAAGTTATATACGCAAAACAGTAACCACCTGCTAGCAAAGCCCTCTTTTTGAAAATTGCATCGTCGATAGACAGGCTTTTTTCTTGCCCAGTGCTTAATAAAGCACCGGTTCTTTGCGATAAGTATACAAATCACGAAATAAAAAACAATGTACCTAGAAATAATATTCAAGCAATCTCCACAATTTTGACTTTTACCGAGAATGTATAGTCTTTCTTTGTATTTCAAAAACCTTTTATAAATATTTATAATTATTAGATAATCGTGAGTATTTGTAAATAATTAAAATTTAAATAAGTTACAAGCAATTTTTCGCATAAAATTATTCATTTCGTATCCAATCCCCGAACGATATGTTGTTAAAATAGATCTAGTTTAGTAAAAAATGATCTTCGATACCTATGTCCAGAGAGAAAGAGAGAGAGAGAGAGTTGCCAGTGCGTTGGTATAAAAATAATAACATTTACTAGGTTATAAGCAGAGTATATTAAAGTTGCTCTGTAGTCTTTAAATTGTCTTTAGGCTATTGCGCCAATACGATTGGAACGAATTGAAAAATAAAATTCAGCTGTTAATACTTTGACCATGTAGCTAAAGTGTATCTGTCCCCTTAAGAGGGAAAGGGGTTGCAGAGCTCGCAGTTTCATAATGCAAGCGAGAAATTCGCGCTCAACTTTCACCGCCACAGTCCTTTTCAATTTTACGCTCTAATAGCTGCTGCCGGGGAATAAATAAGACGCACGTCATCGACATCCGAGTTCATTTCCCCCCTGTGACAGTGTGCGCGTATATATATATACACACACAGCTATATTGCAGAGGGCGATGTATTTGACGGTAACTGTTATACAGTTTAAATCGTTTATAATCGCTCGCGCGGTGCGCGCTCAAATTTAATTGTGATTTATGAGTTACGTGTCAGCGGGGTGATGCTCGCCCGCGGGATGAAAGAGGAGCCGCAAATCTTTCTTGCTGCGCAGAATAGAGAAGAGTTTTATTACTATACGGCTAGCGTAACGGAGTGTCGTTGCTGCGCTGTCTCGCTGCGGAATTTTCGTTTGCCGCGCTGAACTTCAGGAGGGGGTTAACACATATATAGGGCGATTTTCTTTTTCGTTCTTGCTTTATCTTGCTGAAAAATGTAATTACGACGTGCCTAGAGCTGCGCTATATATTGTCAAAGTTAAGGGGGCTGAAGTTCAATTTAAGCGATTCTTTTGCTTGCTTTTTTGGAATGAAAAACAAAGAGAGATGACGACAGTTCGTTGACGCCAACTTTAATTTAGCTGAGTATAGTCTCGACGGGCAATCGATAAACTGTGATAAAAGTAATCTCAAATCTGTTTTTCGAAAAAAGTATAAAATTTATGTGGGACAAGAAATTTTGTTAGTTTTACCGGAGCATGCCTGATAAAATCTTGATTTTTTCACTATACTTAATGTAATCAAATTATTTTTCGAGCTTCTTCCTTTCGCGGATTGAATTTCATTCTAATATCGATGCTTTTACAGCCACGAGAAAAGAACAGCATCAATTTCGTTTAACGTTTCTTTCCTTTCTTTCGCTCCTCGAGTTTTCAGTTTTGATGAAAAAGAAGAATAAAACTGTTACAGAAAGTATTGCAAAGCTTTCGCTATCAGCATAAAAGCAAACAACTCTACATCGTAGTCAAAAGTAAATTCCAAGTATTCCATTGAACAGCAGCGCAGTTCCAAACAAAATAAAAAAAGTCGGAAGTAACAGGGCCGATCGGTTTAAATTTCTATCGTCAATGAATCACAATGTAATTCCATACATCAACGTGATCTAGTACGAAAACACACCTCCATCTTCTCCAAGGCAAAGCGAGAAATAAATTCCAATTTCAATCTTCCTCGCGGCTGAAAGGAAAAAGCTGGCTCAGCTCAAAAGACACATCCGCAAGCTCCTGCAGCAGCAGCAGCAGCCAGCGAGCAAAATAAGAAACCCCATTGCGATTCGCGTAGTTTGGGTTTCTCTCGGCGACGACTCACGTCACTAGCTGCATCGACTACCATTTCTTTGTCACAGCAGCAGCAGCAGCAGCAGCGGTAGCAGCGGTAGCAGCAGAGAGAGAGAAAGAGAACGCATCGCACGCCAAGTCGACATTAAGCCCCTTTGTAACGCGAGCTTGCAAGCTCGCAAAGGCTTAATTAGGTCTAACTTACAATTACAAAAGCCAGGGCGCACTCCTCTGTTCTCGCGCGACAATTAAAATAACAAGCGCACATGCGATATACGAATAAGTGATGTACCTATCTGTATGCACTCTATCGTGCAATCAATATAAGCTCATTATGTAATCAAGTCTCTGAACCCTACCCAACTTCAAATTTTCACCTAAAATGTCATATAAAAATTTCAATGGCTTTTAGTACTGCTCCCTTGTTCTAGTAACAGACATCTTTCGGAATTTAGCCTCCATACATCAGAGATACTTTGCACTTAAAAATTATGTATATATGTAAATGTTTCAACCAAATATTTTCAAGATGTAGATCTGAGATAGACTGTAGATCGAATCAATTAATAAAAAATATTTCAGTGATTAACTCGATCTAGTTTTGGACAGGGATCCGGTCTTGAATCTTTAAGGCTATAACGTCCATGCAAGTAAAAAATATTTTATTTTCATCCCTAAATACCCAGGAATAATTGTGCAAACTAGTCGAAATATGCATGACTTAACTGAGAGCCGTTTTCATCAAAATCCTTTTCTCCTTTATTTCGCGTCGTTAAAAGTGCGGTCTTGAATTAATGAGTTTTTTTACATGTGGCTTGAAAATGAAAAACCCGTAGGGGATGCAATACCTATCTAAGTTTTTTAAGATAACAATCATCGTTTCAAATTTAGTAATAAATAAAATGCTAATAGATGCGATTCTCCCATTTAATTAATTTAATTTAATTTACAACATTTAAAAGTTCATTCCCCATACCTAGCGTCTTCCACGTTCATTTACCAACAAAGGTCAGCGTCGAAACATCGACCGTGATATTTTCTTCGTCGATTACATTGTACATTTTATAGTACTATAATACAGTTTAAAGCGCATTTGCAGTACATGAACCAATCGCACAACACACTGATATTGCTATAACTAAATCTACGCATTGCGTGATCTAATTTCTCACGGCTATTACTTTTCGCAAAAAAACCTAATTATTTTTTAAATATTCAAGCAGAACACACACATTAGAATCAGATTATTTTATACTTTGCAACATCTGGTCTTGCAAGCAAAAAGAAATATATTTTGGACACTGTGCACGTACCGCGCTATTTATCATTTGCACGTTTCCAAATTTATTTTGCATTTTCGATTGTTTCTTCTTCCACTCTCACCGGATACTATTAATTAGGTTATACGCATGCAAAAGTCCATAAAGTTTATCAAGCAGACTATGCAAAAAATCGAGACGTATTGGTTGATTCGGCGCTTTTGGAATTTGAATTCAAATTCAAATAACTTTGAAATCTGAATTGAAGTAAAAGATTTTTATCAAAAAAAAAAAAAAATGTGTGAAAGTACCATGAAACTGGATTTTTTATTAGTAATAAATATAACTACGTTCGGCTTTTACTCGGCGCAGTATCACTAATCAATAATTTGTATTGTAATTAATAGCGATAGCCGTAACAATTGTCATTGTCTCGTTTGACTTGGCGCAAAAAAAATTGGTCTTGTTGCTTTTCCCATTAATTAAAACACTAATCGAGGCAATCACTTGAAATTTCATATTCGTTGGCGTATATAGAGGAGCGCGCGTATAGCATTCCCCGTATAGGAGTATTACACGTACATGTAATCAAAGCTCCTTATAATCGGGACGCAGAGACGCCGTTGGCTGGAACAGTGTTCTTCGTGATTATGCAAGAACACACATCAGAGACAGAGTTTAAGCCGCGGCAAGCGGCAAGCGGCAAGCTTTCGCGCGCACCCAGCGAATCGACAAAGAATCAGCCGGCTCTCGATAGCACGCGTACACTTTGAAATGCGAGGCTCAAAGTTCGCCTTTGGCTTCGACCCGTTATTATTTCTCGACCATAGCGCGCAGCGCTAACGATAATAGCAGTCGAGTAGCGGAGGAGAGGAGAAAAAGGAGAAAAGCCCGCGCGCAGTTCAGTGTATAGATGGAGTGCTGCGGTTGCACCTCAACCGCAGTATGACGAGCTCCAGCCGTTGGCTTCTCTCCACCACACCTGATGCCTCGTCCCTTTCTCTCTGTTTATACGTACATATATATCCGTATATTATATATAGATACGTACAGAGAGGGTGGGAGAGAAAGGCAGACGATGGGAGACATCGACAGTGGCCAACAGGCGCAGTAGTCACGCCCGTTACGCGTCAGCCATCTAATATGATTCGGGAGAATAGAGGGGGTTAACGCCGTGCAGCTTCTGGTCCGCCAATATTGCCGGCTGTTGTGGAGAGAGGTGGGTGAGGGGGAGGGGGGGAGCTAGGCCCAAGCCTCTGCTCGCGTTGATAACGAACGGACGATAAACGTGCTTTACGAGGCTAAAAGCCGGAATTTCTGGCGCTACTGTTGCTACACGCCTGAGGAGAGCGTCTCTACTATCTACGCGCGCGTATAGTTCTTGGCTTTGCTTCGACTTATTCTCAGAATGGGCGAGAGAGAAGCAGCGTATGCTGGAGGACTTTGACGAGCTGCCGCTGCTGAGAATGATGCAAGTCTACTTCGGCGGAACTCTCTACTCCAAAATTTTAGGTTTACTTCGCGCGCACGCAGCTCTCTCGACTTTAACCGCTTATGCGGGAAGGGGAAGGGGGCCGTATACGCGTCGCCCAAACTTTTCAGGGGTGGGCGACGCCGGAGAGGGGTGGGGGGAAAAAATTTTAAATGTAATTTGCTTCGGCGTATTATCCGCTTATTTATGCATTCGCCTCCCAAAAGCTCCGAGAGCTTCGCTTCCCGCCAGTGCAACTTTCAAAGTCTACTTTGCCCAATACCCGCGGTAGACAACGAGACTGGAAAAAAATACAGAAATATTTTCTCTCCGAGGCGAAATTACACAAAGAACGAAAGCCACGTACAACAGGGCAGATATTAAATTATCCCCTCCCTTCGCAACTCAATTTTGGCCCTCGAGAGCTTCGAAAATTCCAGCCCTCCACGCAGTGGAGAGAGAGAGAGAGAGAGAGAGAGAGTAGAGCGCAGAGCCACCGCTGCACTAACCTCCGCGTTAATGGTCCGATAATAAACCCTTCGCCGCGAAAGCTTAAAATCCCTCTCGGTACGCTCTGTGTGTATAAAACCGAAAACTCCGGTGGAACAGAGAAAACGCGAAGGCTGACTGGGATGATGACGATCCATTCATTGATTCAGTGCAGGTGTACTTTATAAGCGAAGGTAACGAGAGAATCGAGGTCGAACTGACTATAGATTCACAGTGCGGTGCTTTCAAGGCGGTGGCGGCGGCGGCGGCGGCGGCAGAGCTTTCCGCAAATTCCGCCTTGATAATTACGTAATCGTGATTCTCAATTATTCAGCTTCAGCTGCATATGTATGCCATACCGTTAAAGGCTCTCCTTCTCGTTTTCGCTCGTGCGAACGATAGCGAGGCAACCTCGAGCGGTATCCTGGGGCTTTTTATGATCATTCCACTGCTACAAGCGCCCCTTTCAAAGTATAATCGCGTGTGTGCCTGCGAGTGTGCGTGTGATTGATTTTTCTCCTGACACCGAGAGCTTTGAATTTCTTATGATGATAGATGTGAGTAAGGAGGTCTAGAGCGAGATTGATTTTAAGCAACAGTGGAGCGTAATACTGTTAGAAAATAAAACGATGAAGGTTGAGGTCGACTTGTTTCTCGCGTCATATCACACGAGCACTCGCGAATACGGAATAAAGTCAATGTATGACGCGCCGGACAAACGCTATACGAAACAAAAGCGATCCGAACACGCTGTGCACGAAATAATGCCACGCAAATATTTTTTTCCGCATGAAAATACAATCATTATTTACGCCTCGTTCATTTTTTCCTTTTTAAAAAAAATTTTAATAAAAACGTCGTGATACGAGATATATTGTGAGCCCAAGATTCGCGGCCATATGATTGGCTAATATAGTGCGCATGCGTCGTAAATGTCATTTGCAAAATTTCAATGCAATTCATATTTTGATTTTTAGTTTTTTATTTTGTATACGTTACGTATGAGTATAATAATATAATTTGAATATAATTTTAAGCTTCATAAGCATATAGAATGTTGTAACAGTATGTGTTTGCATTAAAAAAAGAGTCATTGGGATCATTTTCGGTGGCGCTCTGCAGCGTCGTGTTGATACACAGTCTGCTACACTTGCATGAGTCGTCGATCGTAAAAACATTACCTCAGTGTGTGTATCTGTTAATGTTGTACTACAATTAAAATTTTGAAAAAATTCAAACGCGTACTTTAATCAAAGTTTTCAGTATAGAAAATTTACGAACAATAGTTTTTAATGCTTTTAAAATTAACTATACATCACGAAAAAAATCTGCTCTAATAACTCTAGTTTTGATAATGCACCAGTTTTAATGCAGTGGCAATATATAAGTACAAGATTCTAGACGTACAGAGGTTGAGTTGAAACTAATAGAGATTTGCCTCATTAAATCTGCCGAATCTAGCTTCAATGCAAGATTTATGGAGTTTAGCTGAGATCTTATCGACAATTATTGAGATTGTACGACTCAAGAAAGAGCAGTATTGTATTTACGTATTCGCAAAAGCAAAATGTCTTTTACATGTTTTGTAAGTAATAACACCCTCTCGAATAGCAATATTTATTTATTAAATTTTTAATTATAGCTTGTGTAGCAAAGCGTGGAGAATACGTTCGGGCAATAATGCTAAGCAATAAAAAAGTACACTTTTTCATTTTAACCATCTCTAAAAACTGACAGCTTAAAATAAATAAAACTGTTCGCATTTTATATGGACAGAAACTGCCGGTAACTATCTGCTTTTAATGGGAGAAAAATATGTTTCGCGGAAGCGTCGATATTTCAACTATTTTTTCTTACGTTCGTATAGAAATAACTTGAAATTGGAGGTACATGCTCTCTCGAAAAGCTTTTCGAATTTCAAGGTAATAAAAGGATTCAAATGAAAAAATATATATATTTTCAAACAAGCATAAATTTAACCATGGTTGCAGTGATTCACAAATTATAGAAAAATAAATATGATCAAAAAATATTATTTTTGACATTGGAGTTCTAGATTTGTGCAAGCTTTTGAGGTGAAATAAGGCAATCGAATAAAATGTACAGTAAAATCTCTATGCAGAATTGAAAAAGTAAAGAAGAAGGCTCCAGGTAATCGAATAAAAAGGATAGATACCTAAGAATACAATCTAAAACGGTGATAGTTAATCGCAATGAAACTCGCAACCTCGATAAACTGAAGCCATTTTTCTTTGCGTGCTGCATAAAACTGGGCATTGGAATTGATTCTCTGAGTGTGGCTCACTCCCGCATATATACCAACGCGAGATCCAATTGTCGAGTGCCAACGGCTCGTCTACGACGTGGAATTACGAGGGAATTGTAAAGCAGTAATGGTGCGCGCTCGAGAGTGTAGTCCACTTGTTCTAATCAAACACATCCCGAATTTGTCTGTCGAGCTCTCAAACTCGTGCTACTGCTGCTCTCGCTCTCCCTCAATCAAAATTCAATATCTCGCAGTACAGAAAAAATGATGAAAGGATGTAATGCCCACTGCTTTCGTATTGTATACCGCATTTGACGAATGCTTGGAGAGGTATATTCGTAGGTCACATAACAGAGCTCGCAAACCTGCGATATCGAAGAACGGTATACGTTTCGATTCTCTTTGGCAATTTAAATTAAATCACTGAGAGTACGGTCATCTTTCACCTGCACACTTAGTGCAGAACGAAAGTAGGAGAGCTTTCGCAAAATATGCACTAAAAATGCATGTTCAAGTAAAATATTAAACATGCATGTTCAAGTAGAACATTATGCATAAAAACATAGGTCTCGTAACTTTACTGTGTATGAAAAATGTATGCCTGTACCAAATACTTAAAAGTTTATTGTTGGTCGTACTTTTTCATACGTGCATTGTTTGTGTATTAAAACACGAATAAACTTTTATGATTCTTGATATTCCTCGGCTTTTTTGTGGAACAGTTAAGAGAAATAGAGAGGGGAAGGGGAAGAGACAGAGATAGAGAAACGAGATAAATCAAAACAGACAGTGTGTAACGAATTAATTTCTAGAAAGGTTGCAAGCTTCGAAAGCACGATAGTAAATTAAATGAATTAATTGACTTAGTCTCATTATTTACTGTGATAACAAACCGATCAGCTGGTTTTGCCTTATTTTAAAAAAACTACACAATCACAACGATTTTCATCTTGCTCTAGTACAAACACAATAATCAAAGATTATTTTTATATAGAACTCTCAGTCTAGAATGTCCCTCTTCTATAAGACAAGTAATAAAGAGCTAAGCCCGTGGTTTGAGTTAACAAGGAAAGAGGGTTCTTATCTCATCTTATGATGAGGAAGGACACTTTTACTTTGATCTTAAAGCTTTCATAAAATAGATTCAGTAAAACGCTATATTGTTATTTTACAGTGAAATTTATAAGTAATAACACTTTCCGGATGACTGCCATATGTTTGTACCGGACTTTGACAAGCTCATCGCATATAAATTAAAGTCACATTATAGTGCGTAAAAGCCAGGAATTAATGGAAAAGTAAAGTTTTTAATGACTTTTATCTTTTCGTATAACGCAATTCATTACCTGCAGCAATAATAGTAGTAGTATTGCTTTGCAAGTTTGGTTACAAGGCATTGAAGAACAACTGTGGTTCTTGAAATCCATCTACTCAATATTTGCTCATCTGTTTTATCAGAGAAACGAGCATAGGTGATGCGGTATGGAACCGAGAGTGCAAATTGATTAACTTATTATTTTCATAACAAAAAAAAACTATTTATTTAAAATATTTATTTAGAAAATTTATCAATTTAAATGAAAATAATAAATAATAATGCATTTTAGCAATAGATTATTCTTTAAAATTCCTCCTGTCTCTAAAAGTGTGTAAACCTCTTAAGCACTTGAAATCTAAATCGACAAGCTGGCAGAAATTGAATGTCTAAGCTCCTCTAAAAAAGAGCCCTGAAAAATCGCAAAAAATCCGAAAATAATCGCTCTTTTACCTTGCCTCTCTTCTGCCCCAGCTGTCTACTTTGGCAAAGTGCATCAGAGCCAGCAGATACGGAAATGGTCTATTCGGGACGTGCTCTGCGGCCGTAGACGCGATTCGCGCAGCGGCGCGAAAGAAGGCGTGCATATTTCTCAGGGAAGAAAGAGGGCGCGCAGAAAATTTTAGCATCCACGGCGCGCCCTCTAGCGGACAATGAAAAGTCTCGCGCCAAGGGGAAAGTGCCAGAAGACGGGGAAAAAAAGTAGCGAGCGAGAGTAGAATTTCCGATTGGACGAACGAAGACGTTTGCCCAGCTCTTGGAATAACGATAATCGAAAGCTCGCCTTGACAACACTAGGTAACAGTTGATGCGCGGCCCATTTGAATGTGAGTCACGTATATGTGCCCCGCCGATTTTCCGACGCACGAGCTCTAACGAAACTCTAACACTGACGTGGGGGCAGCCGCAGTGCGCGATGCATATACATTATACAACTTGGCATTATTCAGCCGAGAGAGAGAGAGAGAGAGAGAGAAGGAAAAGCCATTACCGAAGAAACTGTTAAACACCGCTGGCTGTTGGTATTTAGAGTCGTTGCTTCTCACTCACTCGCTGTTTAATGCATCTGCAATTTCCCTGCCGCCGGAATCCCACGGGATAGGTGTTTCACGTTGTGTATGTATATGTATCAGCCTGCTACTCCTCTTGTACTGCATATATGCGTGTATATTTGCATGTAACTTATATTTATATGTATAAAGTTATACGTAAATTCATATAAATATAAGCACAATGTTTTTTCATGTTTTCTGGTCCATTCAGCTCGATTTCATTGAATTGATGTGCTGCTGCTGCTGCTACACGGTCAATCATCTCAATGCTGATTTTCGAACGGAATATCCTTTACATCAAGCTCGCAAAATTTTTATTCGCAGACAACCCAATTTAAAGACTGACGGCTTCGGCCTTATTTATATAGGCTTCTGGATATTTAATTTCACACTTTTGCTGATTCCCAAATATATTATTAATGTTTCGATTCTCACGAAGTCCGTATGCAAATGTGTATTTCATTAAGAAAAATCAATACATTCAAGTGTTAAAATAAATCATACAATTGCAAAAGGATCCGTCGCAGATATAAAATCGAGTGTATGACGAAATGAGTTCTACTTTTTGTTTTGAGAGAAGCTAGTGAAAGGAGGAAAATCCATGAAAAAAATGTGATTTTCACGGCAAAGTTAAAAAAAATAGATGAAAAAGCCGCTTGCGTAGTGATACTAGCTGAACCTAGCCTAACTAAATACAAGTACCGCTAGGATCGCGCGCGCACAAAGAAAAGCTAATCCGACTTAGCACCGGTCTGTGTACGTTCAGCAGCAGTTGTCAGATTCACGCAGAACACAAGTATAGAGTAGCCATATAGTCGTCGGAGGCGAGTCTCAATGGACTATGTGCATGTGTAGCTGTACAGTTAGTCCACTTTACCGCAACGAGCTGCTCCTTGCTACGGCAAACTCGAAGCGCGTTTGATCCAGTACACATTAAGGGTGACAAAGGGGCGGAATCGGTTTAACGCAAATGGCCGATTTGAGGTTTTGGAGCGTGAGCTCGACGGGCTAATCAACTTCGGCCAGGAGAGAGTGTACATGGCTAGCTACGGCTTTCTTGGACGTTTCACGTTTCAGAGAGAGAGAGAGAGAGAGAGAGAGAGAGAACGATGGCTACGCTGTACGAGTTTTGCTGGACAGCTGATTCATATGAGCGGTCGACGGAAGCTGCTGAACACCGCGTGACGTGCTGAGAATTGCTGTTTTCGAGATATTACTTGTCGTTTTAGAGACTGCTTTGATGGACGATTTACGGTTTGATTTTCAACTTCAAGATATATCCTATTTTACCATTTTTATTTTAGTTGTTAGTAAATTTTTTCTTTACTTTCAACTACTGCTAAAAATAAATGGATTTTGAATAAACTAGTACTGTCAAACGTGATTCTCAAAAGTGATGATTGATGACAAAACCCGAAGCAATTGTTATCGAATGTAAAGTTAACAATTACAGTGTGCAAATCGTATTTCTCGAGCGAAAAATCAGTCATTCTTGAAAACAAATCCAGTAAATTTTAAAAATGTATTATTTCCATCGAATTAATACAAATTTTCAACTCAAATGCAATACCCGAATATACGACTCTCTCATTGCCCGTTTTTACAGTATAAATATTGATGGTATTATTATTCAAATCGAAGCAGAAAATGCTCCACAAAGCCTGAAGCAATTATTTGAAAAATTCAAAATACAGTATGCAGAACATTTCCATTACGAGCTATAACCCACAAAGCATAGAAAGTTGGAATATCAGCATGTGTTCAGCTACACAGCGAGTGAAACGTATCAGCAGTACAAGCAATAAAAGAAAACGTATCGAATACTGCACAATGTCATTTTTATGAACATTGGACACGCAAATGTTGGGCTCGAACAGCGATTAAATATTGTCAATTTGGCTAAGCCAAGGACTATCCATACAATCGTATTAACTATGTAGCATCGCGCAAATCACTGCGTCCGATTTATTGGAAATATATTCGCTCTCGTGATAAATAATTCATCAAATCGCCGCGTAAAATCAGCGCTCTATCTCTCAGGGACTCGAGACTCGCCGGGCAATTTTCCGTACACGACAAGATTACGCTGCGCAGCCGTCTTCCTTTATTTGGCTATTTTTCATCGGAATCACGATGAAATGACAAATTAATTCCCTTACAATATACACCCTTATAATACCTCGCTCAGACCGGCCAAGAAAACAGCTTTATAAGCGCAACGTAAATATCGAAGTCGCTCACCTTGTGCATAATGTATATATGCACGTAGAGGATAGGCGAGGGCTTTATTGGATGCTATCGAATTGCCGTCGAGCACTTTAAATTTCTCTCTTGTTTCCGGGCGTATAGAAGATCATCGGTCATATCTTGCGCCTACGCACAGCCCCACACGTCGCAGGACTCCAACTTTCTTCCTCCCTCTATACGAGAAGTGCTTAGGCCAGCGAGACGTATAAAAAAAAGGAAAATTCCTTTCTCGCATCAGAGTCTGCAAAATCCGAAGACATGAAATCACAGGTCGGAACCAGCGGGTTGGGTTGGGTTGGGTTGGGTTGGGTTGATAGTGTGAGGAGAAAAAAGTCGGAATATTTATATACGCGCGATGGGGTGACTTTACGAGGCTCGCGCGCTGCTTGCACCTCGCAGGTATATATAGGAATAGAAGCTCGGCGAATCCTGTCGGGCGCAACAACCGTTTTTCATGATTACCCGAGGATCAGACGTCATTACCGCGAGGCTGAAATTTTCTCTTCTCTCGCGCGCTCAGAATGTGTTTCCGCTCTTCGACTGACGCTGAAAAGTACCTGAATATTTAACGAGAGATTTATTGCTCGCCGACGCGTTGCGCACCGTGTCGGCCGAGGAGAGAAGCTGAAATTTCGAGCTGATGGCGCCAAGACGCCGTGCGCCGCGCAGCTATGAGATCAAGCCGGGGGGAGGGGGGGGGGGAATTGAATTATTTTCGACAGCGCCGCAACGCGACGTACAAAAGTAGCGAAAACATAGCGATCGGCCGACAAATTGATTCCCCGCAAAACAATACATCGCGCGGTTATATGCGTTGCTGGAAATATTATACAGTATAGTGTCTGTATGTGTACCGCGCAGTTCAGTTTTCGATTCGTACCCGGTTATGCTATATCCTCACGATTTACAATGGTAATTTCATTTTCGGAGAAGCGCACACCAGTGTTGTACAGCGCACGCGGCACCCTGCGGTTTATCCATTTCCGAATTCGGCGGTCTAGTCCGGACTAACAAGGTTAATCGATTTAACATTGCTCGCGCGCACATTCGGCCAATTCCTGCACCTCTCGACGCTCGTCTCACGCGCGCTTTCCCTCATCATGATCAAACGGATTTTGCCTCAACGCCACACGCGCCTAAGGCTGCGCACGAGCTACTGCATCATATGCTATGGCGTCTCTTTTCTTCGTTTCAACTACCGCAATAACGTATTGAGAACAAAAAATTCTAATGAATCACATAATCGCATTTTTCTTTAAAAAAAGATACTTTGATATAAGCTAAAGTTGAGGGCCCTCGGGGGTATGCACATAGAATACATATGTAGTAAATGAGGGAACCGTTTCTCCCAATTTCCGGCTAAACCGATGCATTGATAAAGCTGATAAAATTGTGTTACATTGAGCTCCGTGGTTGAGAAACAATTACTTATATAAATGTGCCTTCATCAACTGTCAGAAAATGTAACCCCATGTACATTATACATTTGACCACAAAGCAAACTCACTTTCGTTTCCAAATTATTTTTCCGTCACGGAGCTCACGGAGGATCATAAGCTCCCTTTTGCGTAGAAAGAGTATATGAAACAATGTAACCCAATTTTTTCAGCTTCACCAGGCTTAGCCAAAAAGTTGGGAGAAACAGTTTCCTCATTTAATAATAAATGTACTCCCGCGTGGGGTCGTAATTGACTGTCAGGGACACAACATTTAATCAAATAGACATTTTTCTCGTGCCACTACACCAGCAGTTTTCTATTCACATCGCATTACACATATCAGGCATATTGGATTCAAAATTCATTAATGCAAATGCAAATAGTTGGGACGAAAATGCATTACGATTAATACCGCGCAGATATTCTAATCTCGTAATTGCTCGATAAAGTGAGTCGATTCTTTTGAGCTCCTCCTCCCTTCTCATGCTCGCTCGAGATTATACAAACGAATAATAATAATGAAAGGAGGATGCCCACGGGCGCAGGTGTCTCGTGCCCCACTCGGGAAACGTACGAAAGCTACGCCATTGTTTAAAGCACGAGAAAGCATAATTATACGCGGGACAATAATAATCGATGTTTTGACGATATTTAAGAAATAAAACGTAGTCTTGCTCCCTAGAACGTAAGCTTTATTACAGTATTAGAAACAACGGTATCGCTTTCGCACAGCTAACTTTTTCCCAACGATTCAGTCCCGCGTAAAATTGTAAAAATCAAACACGAGCATACAATAAGCAACTGTCTTTCCTTTACATTTTTTACCTTTTTATTTTGCCGCCCCGCCGTAAAATTCAACGAGGCGGAAGATCCTCCGCTTTGGCCGAGTCGTAATTTCACGTCAAGCACTTTTTCTGGCTCCTGACCCATGACGTTTCGAAATATCGATCGAAATGAAGCGCGTTCGGAGGCGCTTCGAAAAGGAAAATTAGAGCACGCAAAAGCTCCGAGCGCGCGGGCGGCCTCCGCTTTGGCGGCAACGATTTTCCCAGTTAATTGAAACGCAGTTTTACCGCGAGAATTAATTTATTTAATAGCTCCCATAGCTCGGCTCGCTCGCCCGCGCGCGTATATAGTCTCCCGGAATCCTCCCGGGGAAATTTTCCCCGTTAATCCGGAAACTCATATCCGCTGGCGCACGCACCTATATCCCAGCGACTTAATTACGCAAACCCGAAACATTATAATTCGCGGTCGACGGGATCTTTGCGCGATGAGAGTCTGCACACAGGAGTAAAGCGGCAGCAGCAGCAGCAGCAGCAGTGCCACCCTCGGTATAGTACCTATACATGTACAGAGGAATGGGAGAAATCGGATTTACTTAAGGGGCCCAGGGGGGAGGGGGGGGGGACACGGGGAAGCCGCTATACACACGGCTGCTAAATATGTATAGCGGGCCAAAGTTTGCGCCTGCAATAGCTGCAGCGGCAGCAGTACACCGGCGAGGGCCATTCAGCCATGTACTTGCGCGAATGGCTAACGGCTCTTGTAAATATAATTTAAAACCTGCCGAGCTGCGAACAACTCGACTGGACTTTTCAAGTTTCCCTCAGCTTTCGCGACACAAACCATCAATGCTAATCCAAAGGTGAAAGATTAAGCGCGACAGATGATGCGCAGTGCGATAATCTATATTAAAGTCAATTTTTCTTCTTCTTGTACGTCGCACAGACTCGATGATTTGTCAAACGATTCGGAACAACTTCATTGAATTCGTAACAGCTTGAAAAATTTAAACAAGTTATGGGAAAAAAGCGACGAACAAACAATAGAATATTGGCAGAAGGTTTTGCAAAACTGAGAGATCCTCGCGAAGGCGTCGCTTGGCATATCGACCGAACATATGAAAAAATAAACAAGCCTCGTGCATTACTTTCCGAGCGCGCAGTAATTTTGCCAGGCGCAGCCAACGCAACGAACAACGCGCTAAAAGTTTTCACGAGAAGCTATATAGCCGAAGCAAAAATGGAAAAATTCGGCCGACGCGAGTGACGCAAGCGCGACTGCTTGCACATACACCCCTGTGTACGTCTATACAGAGGAGAGAACTGTGTATGCGCTTTATGCTATATATGCACTTACCGGCGCATACATACACGAGAAGCGAATGTTAGTTGTCTTGCGGAGCTTCGTGCGTACAACACGAGGCAGTCGGGAGACGATGAATATTAAACGTTATATGAAGCACGCGACAGCAGCAGCCTCGAGATACGTCAAACAATGCATCTACATAATGATATTCCAACGCCCAGCAAACACACCAACTTTTATGGTGAATTGAGAAATTCCCGCTGCTGCTGCTGCTGCACAACTTCTTCAGCTTCGAGTTTTCGATCGGTGAGCTTAACCTGATATGGTCACGGATAAGACCTTGGCTACATTATTTCTTTTTAGTTTTTACCAAACTTTTTGTGTATAAGGTACAACGATAATGTGCCCACGTCAAACGGCATCGACTTGAGAAAAGCGAGCTTGAGTCAAGTTGCGCAGTATATGCGCGCTGAAGCGAGAAAACATGAGACTCGGGAAAAGATCTGCGCTATAACGGACTCGGGTTGTCGCGGGTATAAACGAGAGGGCCATAAACATATTAAGTGAGATCTTGATCTCCGCAACGTCTAATGCAGCAATTAGCATGAAAACTCATAGCGTAGCGCGAGTTGCGAGATTCCGCAGCCTCCGCGCACCTGCGGAAAAGTTCAGCCGGACACGTGTAATGCAAGTTGAGGATGACCTGCGCGAGGTCAGTGAGATGTAGGTTAATTGCGCATCAAGTGCGACTGCTAAGCATTTCCCTCTTCTCTTCTGCTCGCACTGCTCCCCCCTGTCACGTAGAGAGAGAGAGAGAGAATGGAACGAATCTTTATTCTGCGCCACGAGCTCACTCGTTCGCGGCGGGGCTAAAATTAATCGGCGTTCGCCCAGAATGTATATATCGCGCAAGCAACTGTCGATGACAGTCGACGCGCGGTGAAAAGCTCCCCGAGTCGTTCGCGAGCCGCTGCTCAGCTAAGTGTATTTCAGGGGAATATCGACGGAACGAGATTCGGAGAAACTTGTGAAAAATTCAATAGCGGCTTTACGAGGTCCGCTTTGAGAAAATGAGAAAATCGATAGGCGCATTTTGCAGGGCGCGCGCGCGCGCGCTGGGAAAACGCGCGCCTATAGCTCTGAAAAATCGCTCTCGGCGAAAAACAGAATGCGTACAGCCGCGAGCCCGGGCCAGCCGAGAGACCTCGTGCAGCCGTATACACACGCGTATGGGGCGAGCTGGAATACACGTTAATGTTTACGCGGATAACGGAGAGATTGCGGAATGAAGCACCGGCGCGAGGACGCTTTATTATTCCGGGGCCGGCCGGGGTTAATTATATGTAAATTAGCTCAGCCTTATTCCGGGGAGAGGCTCGGTGCGTGAACTCGTCGGGGGCGACGGAAGCCCCGCTCTCGCGCTCTTCCCCTTTTCCCATACAAGTTTCGCCGTCCGTTTTTCTCACTTTGGCTGAGATGACCGATCGGCCGCCGTTAATCTTCGGCCAGCGCCCGACTTCAGATTTCTCTTGAGGGATTTCAAGAGGATGCCGGGTGATGTAGTGCGAGGCGTTTGTTAGCCGCAATGCACCGCAGAGGAGTATCATTGCACGAGGAAACGCCTCGCGGCATAATTCCCTCTTATTAACGTTTTTTGTCGCTTGTTTTCTCTCCTCTCTCGCCTGTAGATACCGCCTTTTTGTTGCTCCTCGCTGGCAGAGTTTACCTTGCGCGCTCTTATTCGCCTATCTTACGAAGCGACAACGGTACATATAGGCGTGTAAACGCGAATATGGATTATTTCGTTATTATTATCTCGCGTACGCATGCGCTACTAATAAAAGTTTCATTATTTTAAACAAAAGCATGGTCAAACGAAACATTTGCTGTGCAAATAAAGTGACTTGCCTTTTGTGAATGCGGGAGCCGAAGCTGACGACACCTGCGAGTCCCATTTTCTTTCTATGCACTTCGGTGCCTCAGACATATCACTCACGAATTGCTAGCGAATTCTAATCACCCAGTAAGAAAGCCTTAGACTTTTGCATAATTCTTCTTTTTTCCAAAAATTCCCAAGACACTGTCATTCCTTGGAGAGAAACTATGTCAGTGCAGCGAAAATGTCTGTGGTTATCTGAAAAGAAAAATTTTGTTATTATTCAAAGCACTGTAGTAAAATTTTGATCAGAAACTCGAAGCTTGTAACAAAATACACTTTGTCGCGAAGAAAGAAAATAGTCCCTCATCGTCAGTTTACACCTGATGCGGGGCTGGGAAAATTCGTGCCGACTTTCTTTAATATTTCTGAGCTCGACTCTTGCACGCGAATGTGAAAAGTCGCTCGACTAAATTTACACTCTTTCTCCTAACGATCCTCTAATGTCCGCTGCTTCATGGAGCGCGATAACTGCACCAATGCCTAGCTAAAGAATCGGAATATGCGTAAGTATGCGTAAGTCGAACGGAAAATCGAGCAATTTCCATGCCTGTGAACTTTTTCGTCACCTTATCTCTTATTCGCACCGATCCAGTATCTGCGCAAACCTATATCTAATGAATTATTTATACGCAATTTCTCTCCTCTGAGACTTGGACAGAATTGCTTCCTTTGTTCGCTGCATCGTCTCGCCACGCTTGATACTGTACAATGCGCTTCGGGCTTTTGCTAATGCATTTCTCAAAATGCGAAAGGCGAAGCTTCTATTCTTTTCCCGACAATATCAACAGACGATGTTACAACAGCAAATACTGAATATTACGTAAGCATATCTATATAAGGGTTTTTTTTGTGCTCGGCTTGTCGTGCGAATTTAGCAGATGGATATAGGGTGTCGGAAAAATATTTAGAATCTATAAGGCGGAAAGTGTAGGTGAAATCGAGCTCTGTGGGAAACAGAGAGGGAGAGAGTTCGTCATCTGGAATAATGCAGCACTTCGCTTATTATATTCCGGGCCGAATGCAATTCTCTCAAATCTATCAATGTCGCGACATCAAGAGAGAGAGAGAGAGAGAGAGAGAGAGAGAAGGGAAAGGGAGGAGGGGGAGAGAGAAAGAGATAAAGAAAAGAAAGCATTTCCAGAAACTGTGACCTCGATGCAACAATACTATTATTAACAAAAGTGTTCCGAGTGAAGCAATATATAATTACATGCAACTAAAGTTTTTTGTACGGTGAAAATGGTAAAATTCGGCGAAACAAAGCTAATTATGTAGCCCCTTTACTCTGAGCGAAAAGTTAAAATGTGCTCGCGACTCGCTCGCGACCTCATAGCACATAATGTTTACAGATTCCGGAAGTTTCAAGCTCGGGGAGCTTTATGTAACGCGCTGCGTGCGAACCGCTGGCTTTCGAATATGAAAACGCGAATTTCAGGTTGAGTGCGTCGTAAAATTATGCCGGAACTAAATCCACGGCGAATTTCAACACGGGAATTCATCCGTTAATCCCGACTCTTGCTAAAAGCTGCCGCGGAACATGTTTTCCATCTGCAAGAGAGCTAAGTACATAATATTATGCTCGACGAGTTTTTTGCAGAAACGACTGCCGCCATCTACTAAGCGATCGGGGAACTTATTAGATTTCCTGAAACAAAGCTCTATACGTGCAACGCGAGAATACGAGCATAGCACACAGAGCGAGCGCGAGAGAGAAATCGATACGACACGCACGCGGTATACTTTCGAGGGTTTGACGTCAGGACTTTTTATTACTTTGTCGTTTAATATTTAAACTGCGCCAGTTCTGTAGCCCGCAGTGGCGCTCTAAATTTGCCACGCCTCCTCCATTTTAAATGTGTTAATGATCGCATCTTGGTTAAATTTACGTCGTATAAAAGCGTCTCGCAGTCAGAGAAGTTACTGTTTTAATAGAGCTGCGAGGTACCTACTCTTTCTCAAGATCAATCCCACCAAGTGTTTTTAATCTCGTCGAATATTCGGAGTTCGGAATAAATTTTCGGGAGGCGCGATGAAGGTGCATGCGCCCTTAAATTAGAGAAACTTGGAAATCTTTTCTTGCGCTTGAGCGCCGAAAGCCGTCAAAAACTGGTCCGGAGAATCAGTGAAAACTTTGGAGCGAGTTTGTGGCATCAAGCTTCGCCTTTTACCCACGAGCATATACATATATATCTCTCTGTTCAATTGAAATGGCAAAGTTGGCGGTGCACGCGGATTGCGTTTTTTACTTCTCATATTGTTGTCATTTCCGTGAAATAAGTATTGAAAGATTCTCAATCAGCTAAAGAAAAAAAAAATAAGAGTGAAATCAGTCGATCGATCTAGACCGAATAAAAGGTAAAAAGAAATTACATGAATTGAGCGACGCTGACTCGTTGTGTCCATTTCCGATTGCAGTAGAACTTTCCAAACATTTGAACTGACGCACGGTGTGTATGCGCGTATGTGCTGTGTGGCCACGTCCTTGCAAAACAAACAAGCAATGAGTCTCAGTATATTGGCCGAATTAAAATAATCAACAGGTCGCGAGGCTCGCAATTACTCATTAATTGTAACGATAATAAAATTTCGCGACGATGTTGCTTAACGTTGACCCAGCCGGCAACCCCCCCCCCCCCCCCGCGACGCTGTCGACTCGCGTCTATAAGACAACGATTGCATTCGCAAGTACATTCTCTGATTATAAGTATTCAGCGAGGTATACAGTATACACTCATATTATATATATATAATATATATATGCATATACAGCGTCCAATATGGGGTAACGGCTCATTATAAAGCTAATTATGGAAACTATAAACCCTTCCGACTACGACGAAGCAAACACGAACTATAACATGTTGCGGCTTCGAGGAAACGACATAAACCGCATTATGCCAATTCAATTTTTTATTGTAAACGTTAAAAAAATAACGCTTGCGTGTCTGTGGCGCGTAAGTATAACCTTAAGCTTTGAGCCTTGAAAACTTGTATCGCATTACTGTAGGAATGGAAATTATTTGCGCAATACGTGTGCGATTGTTTACTCACTTTTATACGACATGCACTATAGTGCCATCAATGTTTACCACCTAATACGATATTCTCAGCCGAACTTATTATTCAACTACAAGCTATATTGTACTAAAAGCGTGAATTGGTATCTTGCGCTTGCGAAGCAATAATCGCCGAAGTGCAAAATTGCCGTTGGAACCGCCATCTTGGATTAGCCGTTTTTTCTTCGCGCATTCGAATTCGGGATCGGCGAAATATTACATATAGGTATATACTCGATAGCTTAACTGCTTAACCTCGCGTTTAGCTATATATAATCGTACTTAGTGCAATACACATCTACATATACTTACTTTGTTTACGAAGCTCACATGAGTATCATCTTTCTCACTCAGCTCACGGTGAAATTGATTCGGGATTTTCGATACCGCGATGCATCCCTTATAGCCCAACCGATCCATCCATCATCGCCGGAGCCGCGGGAGACTATGAGCTGCATCGCGGGCTGAAATACTGCATGCCAGCATGCGCCAACCGGCAACCACCAGGCATCAACGCCTCGCGCGGCTCGCCTCGAGCGGCCAGCTCTCGGTCGACTCTTGCAGTATCTTGTTCAAACCGGCAAGAGGTAAAAATATAGGCTTCTCCGATCTCTCCTCTGCATGCACTGCAAGTGCAGTCTGCACTGTAAACTGCAAACTGCAAGAGATATACGTATATGTATACGAAATGAATGCGAACAACTATGTATGCTTATGTATAGCTATGTTACTGCGAGTAAAAGCATCGTCAGGTAGATTGAATTTGTATAATGAATATTGCGTCGTGATGTATCGGAGTTTTAGTACAGCTATAGTACCTATAGGTATCTCAAATTTAAAAGAAACGGATGAAAGAAATTCGTCTATTCTTAAGGTATACAGGTATATCTACATATTGTTACGTATACAATTCGTGTCATTAAACCCAGTACTTACATGCGAGCACAAGCCACAATAGCGATGACCTACACCATTTAATTTACGACTACGTCTTGTATTTACATCACATGCGTATGCGTGCAGACTATATGTGTGTATTTACGCAGCTTCAAGTTAGGTTCCGAAATCAGTCAGTTCAGTCGTCGCCCATCGGACTCATCGATCGCGATATTCGCGATTACAATTGCGCCGCACACATAGGTATATGGATATCTATATACAGCTGTACTGTATACAACAAACAAACGCGTATAAATAGGTATATAATTTATAAAGATACCTACAGTAGAAAAATTGTTATTATCATAAAGTTCGGAATTGTGCAAAAAGTGTTGGATCAGCGAATCACGTGCCGTCCGGTTTTTCCGCGGTGATGCATCGCTGCGAGTATTCGGTGGAGAACGATGGGTAAGCCAGTATTGTCGAGCTCCTCCTGGCAAAACATCACTATCGAGAACTTGAGTTCCGAGGAGCCGAGACGATCTCAACGTAATAAGGACCTCGAGGAGATCAGGCGCAATGCCCTCGCCGCCAAGCGAAAATTGGTAAGCCTTCGATGTTTTGTTTTCATTTCTCCTGTCTATAATACAACACTAGATCGACTTTGACCCCCGAATGCTTGACAGTGCAATGTTTACATTCGACTCCACCGCGGCCTATTGTCTTCGTTGTTTGTGGCGTTCAGGCGGCTTGAATAACTTGATAGAGGACTCATTCTCGATTTCTAGGTTATAATAATGTGGATTTTGTTTACTGATATGATGAATTCATGATTTATTTGGTCTTTCCTTATAACAGCGAAGCAAAGCCTGTGTACAGAGGACCAGGAGTAAGCTTGAGAAGACGCTTGGACACTTTGCTTCGAGGAGAAGAGAATATGTAAGGATTATTTGATTTCATGATGAATCACTTGGGTTCTCACATGTAAATAAGGTTTGATTATGTTTCAGGAAGAAACGTTGCAGATCCAGAACACTCTGCTGTTAAGCAGCACAAGGGATCACGACGACGAAAGGCATGAAAATCATAGTTCACTCCCTAGATCTGTCAGTATAAAATTCTTTAGTCATCTGATTTTCTTTAACTAATCTTTCAACTTTCAAAATTGAATTGTTTTCCTCAGGAAAATAGTTCTCAAAAGCAAGATTCTGCAAATAAAAATCCAACAAGCAACAAAGATAAAAAATTGCAGAAATGCGTAAGTGATTTTTTTTTATAAAAATAAAATATCATAGTATAACTATGAACTCTTTAGATGTAAAGAAAATTGATTAATTTTCTACAGTTAAAAACAAAAGGATTTTTTAGAGCTGGGATAAAGGGAAAAGAGTTAGTAAGGCGTAAGTAGAATGACATTAATTAATTATTAATCAAATAAAGCAAAATATATATTGAAAATGGTTTATGTAGCTCTAACAACTACTGAAAGATTTAAACAAGCAGTATTAAATGAAGATGCATTGCAAGTTTTTCAAAGCGGAAACTTTCTTAGGTAAACAACATTTTTCATAGATAGTAATTGAATACCAAACACAGTGTATCTGATAAAAATTTCTTGAAACAGACCAGAGCCAAAGAAACCTATAGAAATATCTCCATTAACAAAAATGGAAATTTCAAAAGTACTTAAAGAGTTTACAGATAGTTCTGACAGTGATGATCCTGTGTCTGTTGAAAACTTAAATCCTAGTCCTATTTTCAAAAGGTAAACATTATTTATGTACAACTGAATTTGTGTAGTCAATAATTATTTCTTTCTTCGTAGTTACAAGAAAAAAGTTGCTACAGTGAAATCAAATAACAATGAAGCATTTAATGAAATTTCTTCTAGAAAAAATCAGTTTCTATTTACAAAGCACATCACAAAAGAAGATAAATGTAAAAGACGTTTATTTGAAGACGAAAATACTGTTATAAATAATGTTATTTCTAAATACAGTAGTAGCAGTAGTAATCAGTGTGAGAATAATAATATAATAAGGTACTGAAACTTTTTTTACAGATCCTGTAGAATCATCATCTTTATTAATCAAAAATCTTTTTAGATGTTCTCATAAAAAATCGACACCTGAAAATGTTATATTTTTTAGTGAGTATCTACCTACAAATGATGTTAGTAATCCATCTAAAATGAAAAGTTGTAAAATAATTCCAACCGATCAAAAAATAATTAAGTACTACATTCAAACTTGTAAGTTGTTGGCTCAGAATGATATAAAAAATACTTTGAAAAAAGTTTTTGAAGGTAAAGTTTTTTTATTTATATTGTATTTTATTTACAATATGTGATTGAATGAGTCTGAAATGAATTTTAGATTCTACGAAAAATGCAAAGGTAGCTTTAAGAAATACCTATACAAATGCATTCAAAGATTACCTTAATCGACAAAAACTTGATTTGCAAAGTGAATCAAGTATTTCAGAAATCATGGTAGAACCCGATTCAGCTATAGCAAGGAGACTGAAGAAAAATAATTTACAACAGATTCAAAGTTCAGAAATAACAAGATGTGGATCAAATAAAAATTCTAATACTTTAATTGGTAATAATGGCATAGAACAAGATTATCCTAATGTTTTAGAAATTTCTCAAAATTATCATTCAAAACGAAAATACGCAGCTTCATCTAAAAGTGGACACAGTGATTTGGAAGCTCCTTCATCAATTAGAGTAAATGTTGATAATGATGATGAAAGACTGTCTATGAAAATGGATTTAATTCATCCTGATCGCCAAGAACTCACAGCTCGATATTTGAATGATATTGAAGTAAGTAGTCAACAAGAAATTAATAGATACAATGCATTTAATTCAGATAATCAAAACGACATTACAAAAGAACATAGTTATCACTACGAGAAGAATATGATTCAAATAAATGACAATAATATTATAAAAAATGATATTGTCCTCAAAAATACAAAGCACATTCCAGCAATTTTAAGAAAAAATCGGTCTTTTGTTGATTGCCCATCCGAAGAAAAAATTTTGCTGAGCATGGAAAAAGGATCAGACCTTCAAGAAAAAACTAAAAAAACACTAATGCGTCATAGTAGTACTAGCGTCATAGTAACAAGTGAGCGTACTCCGAACTGCAGCAATTCCATATCCAATCAAGCATTGGAAGCTCCAAAATGTAAATACGTGTATATGAATGCGAAATATAATCAACCCCCAAGAATTAGTGCTCCTATACAAGTTCGAAAACTGCAAAGAAATGCATATGTACAGAAAATGCAACTATTTCCAACACCTCATGAAGTTAGGCAAAGTTATATTTTAAATACAAATACCGAACTGTCGCCTATAGAAAAACAAGTAAGTTTCTCTGACGATTTGAATGATTATGAAATGTTTCAATTGTCTCAAGGAACTTCAAACGAGATTCAAGATCGGACAAATCGTTTGACTCTTCATTCAAGTCAAAACTGTTCCCAAGATAATGTAGACCAGTTCTTCATCGCTCCGATTGATAACGGTAGTTCGCAGCGAAATTTGTATTTTCAAGCGTGCGAACCTACAAGCAATCACTTATCGTGTAGCTCTAAAGAAATAGAGCAACATCGAAGGTCCGCGTTGCAGAATTGCAAAATAAGATTTAATCCCACTGAAATATCACACAACGATTATCACTTACAGACTAGAGATAGTGATTCGTTTCAAGATTCTGTTTTAAATAAATGTCAGATGCATAAAAGCCATCATGTTAAAAGTTCCCATCAGCATCAGGATCCCTTCATAATGTGTGTGCAGAAGCCAAGTACATGGCAGCCAGTAAAGTTTATGGCCATAGAAAGGAACATGATGCCACAAAGACGACCAATCTATGGCATGGAAGATTCCAACGATTGCTCACATATACACAAGTCGCCGGTTTCTAGTCAGCAATACAGCCAGCCAAATAATTCTTCTTTTCAGAGAGTTGCGTTAGAGCAAATGCGTTATGCAATGTCTTCAATTCCATGTCAAACAAAAGAGGTCGTAAAGTGCGAAAACGTTCAGAGGGAACCGAATTTTATTAGCAACGGATTTTCGGAGTCAGGCCAGAAATTTATAAATTTCGTACCCAACAGCATGTCCGATCAGAATTTTTCGTCTCCGCGAAATATTTCGATGAATAGAGATATTCACAATCAGAGATACATTAGACCAGTTGGGGTACGGATTCAGCCCACAGCGTCGCAAGTTGCGTATCAGCACAACAATGATGTTAGCAATAGAAAGGTAATGATACTATTTAATAAGACGTTTTTATATGTTAAACGTTCTAATTGAGCATTTATAATTTATAATTTGTATTTTTTCAGATTTTCAAAGTTAATGATACGTATTTGCAAGAGATGAATCATAATTTTCATTAGAAAAGTCCGTGAATGAACATAATTTTATTGTTATGAAAAAACCTTAATCATTGTATAATAGAATTTGATTGGTATCGATGCATCATTAACGATGACGATATGCAATTTAAAAAATGTTAGATTTCCTTAGTTTTACGGATGTTAGCAAGTACAAAAGAATATTATTAGTGCGTATAGGTATATGATGTAAATCCGAGTTTACGCTCGGTTCGATCTATGAAGAGAGTGTGCAATTATGATTGTTCACTTTGCTCGTTAAAAATACACAATTAATGAATACAATCATATTTATTTTCCCGAAGTAATATTGTGATCGTTTACTTTGTTCGTTAAAAATGTATAATTGATAAATACAATATTTATTTTTTGGAATAATCTTCGTTAATTTATCGATAGCTCGAGATCCTTGCGGTACATTAAAATATTGCATCTTTTTACTTTACGCGTGGTAACGAAGTCCTGGAAAGCTGTTAAGCGAAAGTTGCAAATAATTTAATTCGTAGTTCTACCGCAGGATACAATCGCCTCTTATCCAAGCCAAACTATGCCTTTTTCCAAGTGCACGATGAATACATAGTTTTATAAATTGATTCGTACTTCCATCTATTGTTACTGGCGAATACGAATATTTTTTTATCCAAAATACAATCGCAATATCTTTCAAGTTTAATTGAAAAAATCACTGGGGAAAGTAACAATTGATTCATCTTTGCGGTGAAAAGAATATAGGATCCTCTCTTATCGTAATGACTCTCGAGGTCGTTTAGAGCTGCGCAGGAAATAAGTATTATCATTTAGAAATGAGAGAGATTGATGCTGAAAGTTAAATTTTGAATTCAATTTTTTTAGTTGAATTACTTTGATCCATAGCCACATACCGTACTACGGTCTGTATAGTTAACATTTGTTGTCTTGCAAGCCTTTTGAGATAACTGTACTAATAAATATTCATCTAGCAAGCTAAAGGCATCGCAAGTTTCCATTTCCAAAAGAGGCGGAGCACAAAGCATTCGGATGAGTAAAACGCCCAGGAAGAACCTTAAGTTCCAAGTCCGAATAAGCCATAGGACTGGAAGCCCCTTTCAAGGCCTGGTGCACAAACGCTGATCGGAGATAAAAGAAAACGGAAGCAGATAAGAGGAAATCGCACGAATACACCGCCGGAAGCTGCGTCTCCGCCTTCGGTCAACCCGGAGCTCATTCACTCAGCGTTAGTTGAAGCAAAAAGAAGAGCCCGAATACATCGTACTTTCGTCGTTCACGTGTCGACTGACTTGCGCTGCCGAATCCGTTCACAAGTAGTTCAGAAGTTCCTAATTGTTTCCGAGCCACAGAGTCTCTCGTACGAGATCTAACAATGTATATTGGTGCGGGAAGTGCGACAGAATCGTGATCTTTGAGAGGTGCAGTTGAGGATAAAATGAATATACCCACGATGAAGTGTATAGGCGCCCTGGTGTTTCTAATAATTACCCTGTGCGCAGCCAATCCACGCAGCTCAATTTGTAAGTTCATTTTCGTTCTCGCAATGTTATAAAGTAGAAAAAGTGAGCGACGAACGACTGGATCCTGTTGTTAACTTTTAATTAAGGCTGTTTGCGAGTGAACGCGCGACCGCGTCGCCGACTCCTTCGTGCCGATTGATTGAGCAGCCGATGCTTGTTTAATTTTCGACGGTGTAGCTGCTAGGAAAATTCCGTATGTTTGTATACACGCAGGCGTGATAAGCTGTACGTCGAGGTCCAAACGCTTGTCGATGCATGTGCGCTGCATCCATGCTTTGTGAGCTGGCGCTTTCATTGGCCGTGATTCCGAGGGCCATTTCCAATAATAATGCGCCTCGTATTGTGGAGTCAGCGCGATGACGTTCGTCCATCCGATGATAACTCGCTCGTTGTCGCGTCGACGAAACTCAGCCTGCGATTTGTAAATTATAGTCGCGGAAAGTGTTATCGCAAAAATTATCGCGAGCGTGTCGAAAGTCACGCTGACAATTTGCCAGATGAATTTCGGCCATACGCTACGTTACATCTCTAATTTCATTTCGATGTATAAAGTTGGATTAATTTTAATGCTGCGTTTGTTCGGCGCGAATTCGGCGTCTGTTCCACACAGTCTTACATTTCATTCGTGGTTCGTAATAATTCATCGATAGAGCGCATTCAAGCTGCACGCATAATTAAATCTTTGATTCAATTTCCGAAAAGCTCGACTTTATCGTAAAGCTATGCGTATATTGAGTGTTATCGCAACCATCAAACATACCTCATTATAGATCATATACCGCCGCGCGCGCGCGCGTGATTCGCAAAATCGCGCTAAAGTTCAGCATATATAGATACCCTGCACATGCGCTATTGAATAATTCAGAAATTTTCGTAGTACGCGCATTTAAACGCAGTCTCCATTCACTCGACACATATTTCACGAATAATTAAACTGCGCGCTTATATAGACGAGTTGGTTCTATTGCAATCGTGAAATAATAATCAATGATTGCTTTAATAACAGCAGACCCATCTCAATGCCCGACGCCGAGACTGAAAAACGGAAGAATCCGGGCGAGGGGCCGCGGCAGAATCATCAGGTACAGCTGCTACACCGACTACGAACTCGTCGGTAATAAATATTCGACCTGCATTCGTGGATCCTGGGATACACCCTCGCCCATTTGCGTCAGTGAGTAAGCTTTTACCGCAAATTCGACAATCCATCGCTATTTGCGTTATCATCAACAGCTGTAAATACTTGATCTGTCCAGAAACTATAATGTACTTGTGTCATATTCGTGGCAATACGATAGAATACGTTTACGGAGAAAATTCTTTAAATAATTCCAATGCACCTATCGATCCTTTCCCGCGCGCGAGGTCGCCTATTTTCGTCAAGACACATAGTTGTCCGACTTTTCAAACTTTTGAATTTGCTCTGCGTTGCGTCATCCGAAATAACTTCAAGTTTTGAGTTTTACTTTTTAAAATTTTTTCTGCACGGCGATACTAAGTACTGTTTACTGTGCAGCAAGGCGCGTATGTGCGACATTCCCGGGAAATAATTTCACTTATATGACACCGCGCAGGAAGGAAAGAATCCATTGCATCAGCGGTGCGCATCGTGCACGTGGCGCGTTGCGCGTAAACAAAATTTTTTCTCGCCCGAGCCGTGCGGCCTGCGACTGAATGAAAAATGAAAGTGGAAAATCTCGCGAAAAAGTATTGATATAAAAACATCCTGCGAGATAATGCAGTCTTCTCTTCTGGCCCACAGGTACGCGCTGCTCAGCTATTCCAGTACCGAAGCACGCGGTCGTCGGGGAGAAGTACCACGGCGCAATATTAATGTACTTTTGCGAGCCGGGCTACGTGCTCGTCGGCAACGCCGAAATATACTGCGACGGCCGACAGTGGAACGGCACTGCGCCCTACTGCCGCGGTAAATACGCACACATCTCCGCACTCAGGACCTCTATATATATACTATGTGTACTACACGCATGCCACATGAGAGCCAAATGTATATATGCGTGCAGCGCGCGTGTATATACTATATATACACGTGCAGCCGATGCCTGCACTGATTTACCATATCGCCATTGGCATTTGCCATCGGCGATGCGATACTGTCCATGTATATATTATATATATATACGCGCAGTCGATGGCCTCGCGAATTTTCGGCTTCGTTTATCGCACGCTACGGCTGACTTTATATTCGTTCAATCGCGCTATCAGATGTTGTTACCCTGGCTCTGCTTTTTTTTTACCTTTAGCTATATTTTTTTCGGGGATGGTTTGCGAGGATGGTTTTCATGAAACGGATATCGATGTGTTATTTCGCGAATTGAAATTTTCAATATTTATTCGAATAGAGACTTGCAGTTCCAGAGGAGATCAATGTCCAGAGTTCCCTCTAGGCTGTTTGTTCAAAAATGTTTGTTTTTTTTTTTTGCTTCAATACACGCGTGTTTCGTTGACTTTCTTTTCGCGGTACCGCAGATTTTAAAAACGTGTTTCTTGCTTTTAAAATTTTCTTATTTATTAGATGCGCTCAAGTCAAATTAAAAAAGCAACGTTGTAAAATTTTCAATGCTTCATTTAGTAGTACAAAAATTTCTATTCAAGCTCGTCCTACCGTATTTTTCAAGTCTTTTTTTCAGTTTCACGCTTATTGTAAAAAATGTACGCTCGTTCCTCGCAACTTGTTGTATAACAAAAACTTTACTGCAGAAAACTTGTTCATCACTTAACTCGTTCACTCACCTCAACCAAAATCTAATGTACGCATATATATGTATGAAAATTTGCGCATTTCGTAACGCACTGTGCAAACGCTGGTACAAAGAGCGAACGCGTTAATTACTAAATTTGACGAAGCGAATTCAGTGCGCCTATTCAAATGCAGATTCGAACGCCACCGCGCCAACTTCCTGCGATTTCGAAAAAGACGGACTCTGTTGGTGGGAACAGGACCCTAAGCATAATTTCGACTGGATCAAGCATCGATTTGACACGCCCAGCTCTCACATCGGCACAGGACCAACTCACGATCATACTCTCGGTGCTGGGAATGATGGTAACTAATCTGTACCTCAAATTCGTTCTTTTGTTAAGTGAACTAGAGCATTGCTCAATTTTCTGCGTAAAAAAAAAGTTATGGTGCAACGTTTACACAGGATGTATTTTCAGGATATTATTTATACATCGAGGCGTCCGGAAGGTTAGTCAACGACACTGCCAGGATATTATCGCCCTTGTACAATGCCTCTCTTACGGAATCAGGATGTTTTTCTTTCTGGTATAATTGCTAAAAATGTGCTATCGTTCTCTCTTTCCGATAAGGGAGATTTTGCCAACCGCATGTATATGTATAACATGTATGTATATAGCTCTGCTGTTTGCGCGTAGGTATCACATGTACGGCAGTACCATTGGCAGTCTCAATGTTTACGTGAAGCCGGAAGTGGAGGAAACACCGAAACTTATGTGGACCAACAGTGGCAATCAGGGCAATCAGTGGCTACGCGGCTTGTTCGAGTTGCCCACTTTGAATAGCAGTTTCCAGGTCTGCATTGTCGAAGACGTGTTATACTACAACTATAGCTACAGGCCCGTGTCTCTAATCAAGAATTTATTTAATTGAGATTTTTATTTTGTTTCGAGTAGGTAATCGTAGAGGGAATTCGAGGATCGAGCTACGTCAGTGATATCGCTATCGATGACATAGCTATTTTGCATGGAGACGAATGCAGTGTCAAGAATATAACTGTGTCGCCTCCTGCCTCCGATGGCGGTAATTATTTTTTCGGATAATCGTACCGATGCTTTTAAACATAGCGCAATAAGAATTGCTTATATTGTTAATGAGTTTACAGACGAAGTGGAAGTTTTCAACGCAATGCAGTCGTGCCAAAATCGATGCGTAACTGCCGAAAGTACACCGAGCCCCGAGCTTTATTCGAATCCAGACGTATGCCAGTGTACACTTGACTGTGCGGAAAGCTCCTCCTGTTGTCCGGACTTCGCTGAGTTTTGCGTCTATGGTATGCTACTTTTTCAAAAATTCAAAAAGAAAATTATCCGCACCAACTCATTGTACCAATTACACGTAGGATGTCGTTATATTAACTAAGGTTCTAACTGAACAAATGAATAAGTAACTTACGTTATTACACTTACATTGATATTCCAGAGGTGACCGAACAAGTGGAAACCCTCGTCCCCTCGGCGAACGACACTATAGTCGTCGTACCGACTAACCCGTTTACGGAAAATGAGACGGAAAAACGCCGCTTGTTTCCCACAATGAGCACGATTTTGAGCACGGTGACTACTACCGAATCAATAATCTCTCCATTTGGCGTGGATACGAAAATCACCGAATCTACAAACCCAGCATTTACTGTAGATACGAAAACGACCGAATCTGTAATTCCATTTAACGCGGATCGATCCAGAACGACGCTCAATGAAGCAAGCGTCGTAACAAGAGAAACTGCGCCACCGACGAGAGCAGTCTACAGCACGGCCGCATCGACAATGAGTTTTCACGCAGAGACTCCGTTTGCCAGTCCGGTGCATGAAACTAGTACTACCACTACTACTATTAGTACTACTACTATCACTACTACTACGAGTAGGCCAGAAACAATTATTGCTTCCAGTACTACTACGTTAAAAGTGTCGAACAAACCTGACGTTGACGACGTACAAGCGCAATCTGGTGAGTAACGGGTTGCCATGCTTAGGCATCATTTTACTTGACAGTGACTTGATACGTTTTTGTAACTTCAATTTTAGAATCAGGACACGTTCTGGTCGAAGTATCTAGGCAAAAGACGAGCTTTGGCCTTTCAGGAATTATCGTCATAATCATTGGAATTTTAACGGGGGTCGCCATAACTGCATTTGTGGCAGCGGTCTTCTTCCGACGACGACGGAGAGTTTCCAACAAGTCAGCTTTCTCTGAAGACAGCGATGTGCGGTTTCTCACCTCCGACGAAGTGTTAGACTTTAACTTGGCTAAACCAGCTGGTGAATACGATGAATTGTAAATCGTAAAACTCGTTACGTTCGCAACTAAATTTTAAGGTTTCATAGGTAGTCTTTTTAACTTTTTTCATGGAAAAAAGATGTCCTTTAGAGAAATACAATTACATTCACGTAAAGTATGGCAAAAAATTCTTGTTAAATGAATAGTAGTAAAGTAATACTTCTTGTCAAGTAAAATTTTTAAGTTCTAAATTAAATACCAAGTATTCATAATGAACGAAATAACACTGGGCAATTCAATAAAATAATCAATGATTATTATACGTTGAGTATTAGTTTTCTAAATATTACTAATATATACTGTAATATACAATTCTGAAGCTATTATGAATATTTTATCGAGAACAAACGTTATTATTTTTTATTTATTGTCTCTCTACAACATAACCCAATACCATTGATATAAAAATGAATTAATATTTTTTACTAAGTACTCTAAATGCATCACTTATTATGAAAACTGCACTTTGCAGTTTAAGAATCTCATCATTGATGTTGGATTGGAAATAGATTGATATCGAAAACTTGCGTCTATACGTAAGAATTGATACAAACAAATATCAATGTACATACATACCGGTATCTATGTCTGCCGTAAAATAATGTGCAAGTTCTAATAGATTATATAAAATCTATGATCACAGTAATAATGAAACCGAATATTTCCGGTCACCTTAAAAAATTTAAGGAATCCATCAAATTTTAACTCGTATAAAAGGTATTCTATTTTAGTTAGTAAAATAACTTGATAATTATATTTCTCCAATTCTATGAGTCCATGCATATTTAAAATAGCTCGAAGCAGTATCATCTTCTAAATTGATCTCAAAGAAGCACAAGCAATATACACAATTTAAACAATGAACATTACAGAGCTCAATACCAAAACAACTCTTTCATCAGACATATTGAGCATAACTGAAACACATGACTTACCTAAAGCATTCAAAACCCTGATTTGTATAGATATGTAGAGATACATCTTCAGAGTTGTTCAATATTTTCGAGATGGAAATGGTCTGATTTTTTAATAAAAGAAAACGCATACCTCTTAAGTGTATGTATATTATATTTATATAATTTTCGCAGGGGTTTAAACCTTTTTAATACAGAAAACAATAATTAATAATAATTTTTAAAATCGTAGTCATCGAAATGCCAATAAATATATGTTAGAAACAATTGATAGGATTTTGAGATACGTCTATTACAATGGTACTGTAAAGAAAATTATTTTACACACTTCGAAGTTACACCGTAACATTACTAAAAAAAACTGGATACTTATCACATTTATTGAAGCAATGAAGTACTATAAGTATATACCTTTTTTAACAATCGCAACTCCTGTTCCAACATGATAGTTGAAAATACGTATTATTCAAATGGTATTAAATGCAGCATAATTTAACTCTCAAGATTGTGAATATGTATATCCGATCGTGCACATTGTATTCCTTCGAATGTCACTGTTAAAAATGAATCTAAACATGATGCATTAAAATTCATATGAAACATTTTGTTCATGTACAATTAATTATGTATCACACCGACTGATTCTTATTTTTTATTTTTCATTACTTGTAGTTTTGTTATTTCTCATCGCATTGGCTTGAATTTCTGCCACTTATTGCCAGTTTATTGATTATTATCGCTTAATAAATAAATAAATTAATCTCGAGAAAAAAGGCAAAAAACTGCCTTTTCTCGGGGACATACACTATTTAAATAGAATACATGTGAAACTCTTAAATAAAACATACGTTAAGCCTCTTTGAGTATAAAAGTGTAGGATTGTCGTCTGTGGACAATACTTTGGCGCGGCAGCGCTTTGAAGAGAAAAATCATTGTAAGAACAGCGTCTCGTCGAACCTCGCGACAGAGCCGAATATATTGTCTCGCGTGTGTATAAAACGTGCGCATGTGTAAGTCGCAAAGTACAATGCAGGTAAAAAAAGGAAGACAGGTCACAGGATCACACAAGTAGTCGTCGCGTCGGATGGCCACCACGTCGACGCTCTTAAGGACTGTCGTAGAAGGGTGTAGGCTTGTTCATGGAGCCCCAAAACCATATGGTCTTGAAGGGATCGTGCCTGATGAAGAGGAGGAAGGGCCTGTTGGCCATGAACCTCTTGTAGTCTCCGCTTCTGTCGAGAATGACGGCGGTGGATGCGGCGGCTTCGGTGCCCTTCTCGTTCACCGTCATCTCGACCTTGTGGATCACGTCGTCGGCGTAGAGGCCGGGATTGCTGATGCCGGCGCTGTTACGGAGCTCGTCGACGCCGAAGTGCGGCAGATTCTGCGTGTTGAGAAACTGGAGGAATTCCTGATCGATCGGCCGACTCTGTCGCTTGGCCCGTCTATTGTTGTCAATTTTCCAGAGATTATAGCCGTTGTCCCACTGCTCGACACCGTAGCCAGCGACGCGATCCTCGTACCTGTACCTGAAAGCGTTACCGCGAGCACCTTTGGAGCGGGATGGAAAAGTGATATCCGGACGCACTGCTGGGGGGATTTTCACGGGTTGCTTGAAGCCGGTGGTGAAGCCGCGGCTGAAGCCGGCGCTGGGACTCGCGCCGGAGGTGACCGGTGGCGGAGTCGCCTGGGGCTCGGTGCGGTTCACGCGACCCGGAGACAGGATGCTCAGGTCGGCCGTCGCCGGATTGAAGAGCGAGCTGAGACCCAAGGCCTCGAGGGCGCTCTGGAGCTTGAGGGTGCTGCTGAGCTTCATCTTGGGGTAGCCGACGATGCAAGAGCTGTTTTTCATCTTGCCGATGAGACTGTCGATGATCTCCGGGGTGAGCCGTTGCTTCATGGCTTTGAGGGCAGCTGCGCCTGGCTCGCTGGGCAAGATTGCGTACATCGTCACCTGCAGCGATTTAATCGTACTATAGCTGTCATAGCTGTGCAGGGAATTATGCGCTGACGCGTCAGACTGCGGCACGTATCGTCAAACTCTTTACTGCAGCAGTGCCGTTAAAGTACGCGTCGCACGATATAGCTCGAGTACTCACCTCCAAGCCCTTGTAGGGGAAACCGATGATCTTGAGACCGAGATCCTTGTCCTCGTGGAAGGGAAAGTCGCCTCCGTTGTACATCATGTCGACGTATACGGTCTCGCCGTTCTCGATGGTGAAAGGTTTCCTGCACGCAAACAATCGCGGGGGTTACCCTTTTTCTCTCTCCGCGTCGCTGCGATGTATATACAAACCTCTTGGTGCTCTTGTCCATGAAGTGTTGGTTCCACTCGCCGCTGAAGTAAAGGGCCGAGGTGATGATGACATCGGTCTGGGGATTCGGTGGCTCGTGCAGCACATTTTTAATCTTGTGGTTCGTCTTGTTGCTCACCCAGTCGTTGATCACGTTCTGAGCCTCTCTGCTGTGCTGCGAGAAGTCCACGCTTATCACCTCGCTCTTGTAGACCTTCTCGCTCACTGCCTTGAACTGCTCGCGAATCGGGAATCCGTTCTGTGCGTACATCAATTTTTATTCATTCATTTATTCTCGTCTCATTTTCCGCCTCAAGGCCAGAACGCGTTTTCTACCTCGACGAAGATGCCGAAGGCGAGCTTGCTCTGCGGCGCCGACGGATCGAGATACTGCATCTGCTCGGCGTGCTGCATGAGGATACCGAAGATCTGATGGACGATCTCGGAGTGGTGGGAAATGTCGACTCCGGACTCGAGGCCGAGAATCTTGGCTATTTCCTCGAAGGTCTGCCCGCTGGAGGCGAGCATCACCATGGCCAGGGTCAACGTCAGGCTCACCGGCGAGAACAGGAGGTTCTCCCGACTGTTGGCTGGACTCGACTTCTCGATCGCTGCGTCCATGTCCAGGGTGAACTTGCTTATTCCTCGCGCGATTATGTCCACCACCTTTGCGTCAAGGCGAGTCGTTAATATATTGATACTTCGCAAAAATTTTAATCGAGCGAGCTACGCGAATACAACGACTGCTCGCACGCGACGGCGCGAGTTTAAAAAAAAAAGAAGTATCGTAAATTATTCTCGCGATATAATCGTCGTATTCAGCGGTTATATCGTTTATGATTCCCGCGAGTGCGAGAATATATCCGCGATCTATAAAAATGCTCCCAGTACGCGCGATTCCAGCCGCGGATATCATTATTTACATTAATATCTGAGCAAAAGTATAATCGTTTGTATACTTGCATTAAATTTCATGCAAATCTACAGCGCGCAGGGATACTAACTCTGCGCGCTTTTCTTTTATACTGTTATTTGCATAAACGGCAACGCGTTTCGATTGTATAGAAAAAAAAGCGCAGAGAAAGAAAGAAAGAGACTCACGTGATCCCTCCACCTCGGCGGCAAGAACGTGTCGAAGAGATTGTTGGACGCGTTGGTAGGGTATAAGGCCGGTCTGGCTGCAGCGGGCGCAGCGAAAGCCAGCGGTCTGGGCGCCGGCCGCATCGGAAAAGCCGAGGCCAAGGGCAGCGAATTGTACGGCGGCGCCTCGACGTCGTTGTGGACCTGCAGCGTCGGCTCGAACGTCGGCTCGAACGCCGGCAGACTCAAGCCGCTCTGCCGTCTGTTCCCCTGCTCCCTGAGACTCTCGAACTCGTCCGGATAGACGAACTGCGCGCGGCTCGTCGCGGCCAGCGCGAGACAGCTCGCGCAGAACGTTATTAGGAACTTCATTTCGCTGTTGCGGGCGGCAGCTGTATTTCGTCTGAAATTTCGAAGGATTTTTCGCGTGTTTTTTTTTTTTTCACTCGCGCACCTACGCATTGGCACTGCATGTGTGTATATCTGCGCGGTATTACGTGAGCAGCGGCGGGGAGGGGGGGGGGTTGCACGGCGAAACGAGCGTCGGAATCGGCGATAAAAAAAAAAAAGTAGAATTTCACGCTTCTGCCTCGCGCCGGAGGCGTAAATTTGCTTTACGAGTGACACTTTCGATTCGCCGGATGCCGAGGGCAGATAGCCGACAATGGGGGAACCCCCCCGTGCTATAATAGGTGTGTCGTATCTGACTCATTTTCGTGCGCGTTGAATTTTTAATTGGAGCGCGCAGATAAGAGACGCTATTTTTGTCGTCGCAAGCTCTTGTAATGAGCCGAGCACGTTTTATCGGTGTCGGAGTTAATATACAATAGACTGTATGACGAATACACGTGGTGCGCTAACTTGGAATAGCGTAAAAAGAATTATGATGCGTAAAAAAAAGAAAATTATCCCGCATAGCCGGGCTTGAATCTTGGCGCGCGCGTATAATACATGTATATAGTTTACGGGATGTGGTCCCTACACATCTCTTGCCGAGTAAAACGATATATCGTGATTTAGCGCTCTGGGATTTTACATTCCAAGCTACAGGTATACTAGACGTGTAGAGACGTGTCGAGAATCGCGAAATCCTAAAAAAGCTTTTATGCCCGCAGCTTAGTCAGATAGTTGGAGTCCTATGGCCTGTCATCTCCTCGCTGTGGCGTAAAACGCGACAATAGCGCAGCAGAGCGGAGCATCGAACCGCGAGCGAACAATCAGCCTGATTTTTGCATGTATTCAAGGTCCCGGGAGATTCCCATTGTCGGGCCCGCTACACGTTGGCGAGGATCGTTTTTGTTATATGCTAATATACAGCACGCGGTTTCGGTGTCTCTCATTCAAGGTAGGCACTCGAAATCTATGCTAATGCTATTTTAAAATATTCATCGCGCCGCGACCGCCACTTTGACTCATTTTTATTTGGAGAAGTTCCCTATTGTCAACCGAAAATTTATGGGGAAATCGAGCGCCGATACACGTTTGGAGCACTTGGGCGCAGCCGCGACCTTATTTGCATTCCGAGAAGTGAGATCTCAATGTTTCGCTGATTGTCGTCTTAGGATCTTATAATGTATGCTTGTGTAAAGAAAATCGTTCGGGTGACCGCGCGAGTGTAGGAAAATAAAATAAAGCCTCGATACACTGAAAATAAAATCCTGTTCGGCGACTCGCTCATCGAGAAAATTGTATTAATTAAAAACTGAATAATGTAGCACTTTATTTTCGGAATAAATGACAGGTTCATTTCATCAGCTTGAGTCGCTAACTCGAGGTGGTAATTAGCAGCTCGAGGTGATGAATAACTTCTCATTATTCGAATATTAAGCGTTCGAGCATTAGCTGGATTTTCCGAGGGATTTATAATAATAGTACCCTTTATACAAAGCATAAAAATACGTATATCGTACATTGCGTTCGAGCTTCAATAAATTCTCGTCGTTACGCTCTTGAAAATGCAAGCGATTTACGTAGCAAAAAGTGAGATTCTCGGGAGTCGAGCGTTAACGAAAAAAAAAAAAATTGATTACTATGCGTCATTGTAAAAAAAAACATTCGCGGCGCTGCACACGGTCATCTCCACAATCAATCGCAAACAAAAGAGAATCTCGCATTCTCGTCTCTCGAGGAGCATTTTGAAAGTTCGCCGACTGAAAAAAAAAGTGAAGCGCAGCTGATCGGCGTCTGGAATCAGAGTGCGACAACGTGCGCTGCGCACCGGGTACCGCGAGTGAAGTTTAATTATAATTTCAGGCATGACGTCAAGCATGCGTTACATATGACACACAACCCGCGTATAGTCGGCTTTTTATGCACCTGCAATACAACAACGTACGTACGATGTATAGTTGTGTGTATATATTGTTGCGCATGGAAGGCGAGAGACAAGTGCACCTGCAGCATTATAGCTCGCGCGCGTTGAGCTCTTTCATAATTTACGTATGAGCGAATCTATCGGCACTGCTACTTTATTTTCCAGTTAATCGTAATCCCGTCGCGGCGGCGTAAATTAAAATTTAACGATCGCTCGAATCGTAATTATTATTGCCGATAACGTCAGCGCGCAGCGCGAAATATTACAAGTCCGTGTAGCATACATGGTAAAGAAAAATTGCTCCCACATCGAGAGTAACGGCGCGAATGTGTCGGTGCAGCGATCAGCGGTACCAGACAAATTTTCGTTTTGTTTACTCGCGGGATACTTGTGCGCGAGGATCGATTGATTCGAATCTGCGAGTAAACAGCATTTATTCTCAATTGTAGATAATGAGATAAAGTTTTCTCGACAGGATTGATTGCTCGGGAAAAACAGAATGAAAACTGCCTCGGCTCGAGAAGTCATGTCTCAGAGTGTTTAGACGTACGAGACTCATCGATCGACTGCATCCCAACGTACAGGCATTTCGCAAGAGAAAATTCAAGGCTACTCATTAAAAGTCAATCTTAGCTATACAGCGACACGTGTACAAGCTGCACACATCGCGTGCACGTATATACGTGCGTATCAACATTACACAATCTCACAGACTATTGTTGATGAATGAAGAGTGCCCACTGGTACAAATACACACGCACACGAGTGAGAGAGACAGAGAGAGAGAGAGACTTACCGATCGACGAAGGAATTTTCACGACGGACAAGGAGTGTGAGCACAATAACAACAACTGAATCAGAACTGCATGTCGTCCTCTCACCCGCGTGACCCTCTATAATACTTGGCTGTGCTCGACAGAGGAAAATCGTGATATACGTTGCGAGGTAAGCGGGCGCCTCGGCTTGACTGCTCCGCTCGCGAGTTGCACTTATATTTACCGCGCGCTCGACTCTCTGTCCCCACTATTATTGGAAGCGGCCGCGGCGCGCGGTCCCACCACTCGCGCTACTCTTGCTCTTGGCCTTCGCGCGCGGCGCGCCATCAGACGACGCGATAAGCGCATGGCGTGGCCGCATGGCGCAGACACGGCAAAAATCCCAACGCAGCTGCCTTCCCAAGTGCGATGACTGCTGCAGCGGCGGGACAAGCGGCAGATCGCTCTCCGTGTACTTATACCGGCCGGCGCGGCGTTCTGTATGACCATGTCATACGAGCTTTATCCTTTATTCGCTAATTTTATCAAGCTTACATCGCTCGATAGACTGTCCGACATGTCAAATGTTTTTGGAATGGTTTGTCCGTTTTGGGAGTGGTATATATAAAGTTTACCATTAATGAACTGGATATCGGGCTTCAAAACGTCGACATAAGCTTTAACGGCTTCACATCTTGGGCCAGCCATTGGTAGCCTACTGAGATATGATGATAGAAGCCAAATTTAACGCAAACATTACCGCGCACACCATATAACAGTAATAATAAAAAGAATGGGCTTCATAAAAAATTTAAATAAATGATTAAATTAAAAATTATAAATGGTATTTCCCTCCTGTAGTGGCTCACGGATGAAGCTTTTCATAATTGCCACGTATATACCGATATCTCCTGAAAGCTCTTCGTGGTGAGAAAAAAAAATGCGCGACACGAGTAAAAAAAACCAATGAATAATATGGCTTAACAAAAACGTACGAGTAAAACTGTATTGTCAGGCAGTATTTGGTACACATATATACTATATTGTCACAAATTTCTGTATTATTGACGACGGGCCCGACTTAGCTCCCGAAATCAAATAAGAAATCATTGAGAAAAAAATTAAGAATTTTCTTAATAATGGGTAATCGCATATAAATAACAAAAAATGAATATACAATATACATATACTGCCAAGTCCTAATTCATGTGTAAGTATGTATTTTTAGGGAACGTTATATAGATCAAATACATTTACAACCAAATATTTGAGCATCGACAAAATAATATATGTATATTCACATAGGGACTATAATTTATTTTTGCAATGTGCATAACACATAATTTTTGTAAAAAATAATCGGCGATGAGCGCACGATACATAGTTTTTTACAAGTGAAAAAAAATAATGCCATAATAATTATGTTTAAACAAAAAAATTAATAGTAATGTCAAAACTTAGTGTTTCTTAATTCATCATGTTCTCTTGTAATTAGTTATTTACTGTTATATAACACTCCATGATCGGACACTGTAACAAACCCTTTAACTACAAGTGTCCAACTTGCGCAGGACAGTTAGTATTTTTCGAGCTATATCGGTTCTATCGCAATTTTTCGGTCGTTGATATAATTTTTTAACATCTGACAAAATTAGTGAATAAGGCCCCTGAGTCATCCTATCATTCTTCACTCGCTGCAGAAGAGTTGCCGCGATAACGTCACGATACATAACGCCTGCTTTATCTGTTTTATCGAGCTTTCTTTCTCATTGCGCACGGATCTATCGTACGGGCTTTATACCGCGGTTAATCATTCTTCCTTCCATACACATTACACATTCGTTTTTACGCTAAATATCGTGACATCACACTTACGCAATTTATTTCAATTCAATTCATTAATCTACCTCTAAGTATAACGCAAACAGTACTGTCTTAATACACTCATTTATTTGTGTTTATTTTGGACTTGCTTTTCATTGCGGGCTTTATGGGAAAAGGAGAAAATATATAACGTGCGGAAGTATCTTTTTTCCCGATATTTCAGACAGATATATAATATATTTGCGTCTATTCTTGCGTTCGTGGGACATATTTTCAACTCTCCTTGCGTAATTACTACGAGCATAAAATTTCCTGTAATTAGTATTGCACATCCTCGCGAGAGAGAAATTCGATAGACATCCTCTTATATTACGTGTCGCGCATATTATACTCGCATGTAATATGAGTTCCCGAAAAATATAAATTTTAAAGCCGTGAACGCGATGAATTAGTTCGAATAATAAAAAATGTTTAACTTTTCAACTATACTGAAATATTTAATGTGTGATGTAGAATATAAAGTAGTGCTGTATGCGTGTATGTATACTTATATATGCTAGGTGTTCGATACACCGCGCAAAAATAAAAGCGTAATAAATTACACACGGCGGGTCTCGTATGCTTAGTTACAGAGGGAATTTTTTATCAAGGCACAGTCAGCACGTGCTCGACAGTAATAACACACACACACACGGACACTGGCTCCTGGCTACTCCCATATCCCTTCTCTTTCCCCAGATATTCGCAGTGCGACTTTAGTCCGTATCATTTATTAGCGAGTTCGTTTAATTTTGATTAGACGCGGTCGCCGTGAGACTGGAATACTAAATTGCATGTGCGCATATTTGGTATTTACGTTGATCAAGTATTAAGGGACTATACGAAACTGTTTTACCGACTGTAAACTCAAGGGATATTTTGAATTAATTAATAATCAATTTCCGGACTGTTATATGCGTTTAATTGCAATTATATTTAGTGGGGGGGGGGGGGAGCCAGGCGCCCAGGCCAGGGCGCGTTCTATACATCGCGGCGACTTCGAAATTTGCATTGCAGGCGCAGTATCATTACCGAGGGCAAGTGAGCTTGCATTTTGAACCGAATAAACTTATTAATAAATGCAGTATTTATAGTGAATAAACGATAATATGCTCGGCAAAACATCCAGGAATATTTAAGGTCAATTAAAAATTCAAATTTCGCGCATATAATACAATAGGCAAATCAACGACTCTGTTGCATCTACAGCAAACAATGAAAAGCCAGATAAACTACGAAACAATTGCCCTCAATTATTGTCATTTTACGAACAGTTTCAACTTTATATTCTAATCACTTTTCACAACAACTGATGTATTCACCTTCTTACTTATGTGGGATTGAAGGGTTGAGCAGGGGTTTGTAATAGAAACTCGTACTCGTGGATTCAAGGTAACTGGTGCATATTAACAAATAACTGAATAACTATGAATAATCTACGGAAATAACAAAGAAGGTCGCTTGGTATCTATCTCGCTTGGTATACTCGTTGGATGCTCCCTCGTTCGAAGTCACTCTGGGACTGAGGCTCGGGGCCTGCTTCATCCCTCTCGATACTCAAAGAGGGTAAAACTCTCCGGCGGGGATTTTATGAGGGTTCGTTCATATACTCTCTCTCTCATATATGCTTACTACGCAACACATACACTCCGATTCCTGCTTATCTCATTCCATGCTTATATCTTTTTTTTTAATTGTGTTTGTATCCAATTAGAAATGAAAAAAATGGGTCAAGTTCAAACTTTTCGTTGACTAGTATCAAGCTATATTTCGTCTTTAGTAATTTATTAGCGTAATATCAACGTATAAATCAGAGTATAAATTAAATTACCAAGTATCAGTTCATTGTCTTGAGTATCCTAAAATAATTTGATTTTAATAAAGCGAACTTGCATTGAAATGCATAAATTGTCAGGTATATTTTCAGAGAAATATATTGCTTCCAATTAATCGCTAATGAAAAAGGTGCAATTAGCTTAAAACATGACAAATATTTATGTTAAATATCAAAGTGTGCTCAAAGTAAATTTAACAAACGACTACTGAAAACTGATAAAAAAAAGCAATAATTCTTAATAAGTCAAATCAGAATGTTAAATATACTATCCCAATAGATAACAGTAAGTGAATTAGGTTAAAACGCTAATATACTTATATTAAGAAAATTACAACTTATTACAGCTATAATTAAATAATATAATTTTGAAAATTATCAAACTTATACTCTAAAGTCTAGATGAATAAAATTTAAATAGCGTAAAAAAATAAATTGTTCAATTTTTGTCCCCACTAGATCATTGCAATGCGAATTCAAAATATTTTATAAATCATCGCAGAGCTCGCCGCAATGATAATAAAAGGATGAAAACCGACCGGAAAAACAGGGGTGTGATCGCTGCCCCATTGGTCATCTTGTAAACGAAATCGTTTTCAAGATCAATAAAAAAAAACGTAACGAAGTGGTTTTGAATTGTTCGAGATCTCGAAAAATAAAATGAAAATATTTTTCATACGAGAATGCGAAAGGCCGAAACAATTGGACGTAAAAAACTATATCGTCCGATTATATAACACTTGTCATTTCCTCTAAAGCGTTGTCATCAATGATAAGCAAGTGCGTTTGTAAATTGAAGATATAATATTGCGGAGTAGAAAAATAAGCCATAGCCGCGTAGTAAGCGAGCGAAAATTTCAGTGCGGCGGAGTTAGGAAGAAAGAAGAAAAATTTTGTCTCGCGCGTCATGGGCGCGTAAAGCAAATAAACTCGGTACAGGTGAGCACACACACACACACACGGCTCTCCGGCAGTCGTCGCGAGTTACACATTAAAGCCGCGATTAGCGCATCCTTGGGAAGTTCCCACTGAAATTCTGGGTTTTCCGCACCTCCGAGGCTCGCGAGTATACGCAGACACACAGAAATACGCGCTTCAGCGCCGAGAGAAGATCCTGCGCGCAAACGTTACAGCCGCGAGGCTGCACGCGCGCATACATCTTCGCGAACTCTCATTCGCGACGAAAGTAGAGAGTAGCTGCTGCACTTTTGCAAAGAGTCCTCCTTACATAGCTATGACGTATGCGCGTGCTTGGCACTTGAATTTCCCGCGCTTTTCACGGAAATCCCGTCAAAATTCGTTTCTTTTTGCAAATTTCCATTTTCTTCCTGCGCGCAGCTATATGTATTTCGGCAAATTTCGGAAAAAATTCGTGGCACTCGATTACCCGTATAAGACGTATACGCTGGGAAGGTGCGCAAAGCTGAACGAAAGAATGGAAAGTTCGAAGGCGTCCGCAGAAAATATCGGCGGCGGATCATCCGATCTATTAAGAGATTGGCTCGAGTGATACAGGTTGTCAGACACTTTACGAGATGTATAACACACGTATATATACGTATATGGGAGATGAGCGATGGATGGGTTTTGTCTTTGGGGCACGGGCGCAGCGCTACGTAGTGCGCGGCAGCAGCTTGCGACGTCTTTTCAGGAGTTGTAAATCATCGCGATGAATAGAGATTGATGTGCTCGGCGTGAAAAATTGTGCGTCCAACGCGCTGCCTGCTCCCCCCCCCCCCCCAGCTCTGCGCCCCTCAATTCCTCAAGAGCGGATGGAAAGAGGCTTTCCCAACGATTTTCCCGCAGCCTGCAATCGCAACGGCTTTTTGTCCGGGATATTGAATATTCTGCCGTCGCTTAATGGGCGGTCGCGCGCGTCTCTATGCAGTGTGGCGCGACAAGCGCGTGAAGCGCGTCGCAAATTATCGCGACTATTAACGATCGAATAACCGCATCTAATATATATGAGCGGGCCAAGATCATATAGGCGGCTGCATCAGCGGCTCGTCTTATTATGAAGGAGAAGCAAGAACGGAGACGCTATAGCGACGGATCGATGTACAGTTGTCGCGGCTGCGACACTACTTATATACGAGTAGCTGATACAGGCTGCAGCACTCCCTCTACTCTCCGCATAGCGCCGTCTAATTGCCTTAATTAAGTCGGCGCACTTAGCATTTAAAGTGCCGGCCGCTTAAATCGACATTTCCGTCGCTCGTATATAATTGCATCTTTCTTCGCGATTTCGGCCGCTAACGAGCGCGCGCTCTGCGCATTGTTTTCCGAGGAGCGTCTCCGCTTATTAATTGGACACCCGATTGAATACACGCGCGCGCTCGGGCTTCGCAATTTATTGAGCGGACTTGGCGTGTTTACAGTCCTCTCGAGCACACCGAGAGCTTGCAGAGACTTGGACAGGGAATTAATCCGAGCGATTATGTCGATTAGCTCGTGATGCAGAGTCTCGATGGCTCGAGCCTCGTTTAACCTGCTTATACGGCCGGAGCAAGGGGCCGGGAAACTCTGCTGTTCTCGAGAGGTGCGACTGCAGTCCTCTTCTCATTGCGCTGCAGCTGCCGGAATATTTCCGAGAATTCGCAGGGTTATTCACGCGTCGTCTGCTTCCTATACGCGTTACTTATATGCTTCTCACCGAATTCCCACCGGATTCCCGGCAGAGTTGAGCAATTTTTCCCCCTCGATTCTATCGATTAAAACTACCGTTTCCAATTCATTTAAGTGTATGAATTCATTAAAACAATCGCAGCCATTGCATTGTTAATGCGTCTAATATAATATAAAATATTTCGTCGAATGAATAATGCATATAATACACGTATATAGGCACCGAAACGAACGCGCACGTGTTCCGAAATAGCATGACTAATTATTATTTCTGAATAAATTCAATGTCCAATAGAGGACATTCGCGGAATGAAAATTTAATTGTAAAAGCATAGTAATTATTACTTTTCAAAGTATCAGCGCACGTGCGCGTCTGGGCTCGTTCTAGCACTAAAATCGAACAATTGGAATACGTAAGCGTACGTGCGTAGGCGCGTCTACGTGCGTATAATATAAGTATGGAACAAAAGAAAAGCCAGAAAAATAAAAGCTCTCTGCTCAAACAGAGAAAGAGTGGGATATTCGGTATAATCTACTCGACACGAATACCGTGAAAGGCTTGACGCAATGCCTCTTCCCTGTGTGTGTGCGCGTCTGTGTGTCGTGTCTGACTAACAGAGCATGAGCATTGAGCATTAAGCAGCTCTCTGTTCGTTAACACTTACAGCAATTATACACCAGGTCTATAACACACGGGCTTTTATCGGGCAAATCTCGCGTACGTGTAGCCTTCCGCGAAGCCGCACACAACACTGCGCGTATATTATATACGCGATTAGGATATCGTCTATTCATAAATATACAGGATTTCCCGCGCGTTGGCTCTAGCTCTAAATTTTTTTTTCCTACGAAAGAGAAAGGTGCGAAAGTTCAAAGTGCATTTCAAAGTGTGAAATTCATTTTGGCCGACGTTGCGCAACGTATAGTGTGATCCACCGCGTAGATATAGGCGCGCGAGCTCTTGCTTTTTTATACAAAATACATTTCAATTTTACACGAGTCCGGGAGAAAGAAGTTTTCGCCGGGAGCTTGGGGGGGGGCGGGCGGCGAAAAGTCATTTCCTCTATTCGAGGATTCAGCATGGCAAGTACCGCCCGTATAATTGTGATTGATCGTTATTCAAAACTTGGAGCATAAATTATGCAGCCGGGAGAGCGAGATATAGAGAAAGAGAGCAGGTTTAATGCAATAAAAATTAATGCATATCGGGAACGAGCGAGTTCGGATTGATCAAAGTTCCAACAAAGGTCCATCAGTTTTCGTTATGCTCGTCGATAATTTTTTAACTCGGTATAGACGCGTCCATACTTTTTTCCCCTTCGGCCCCTGCCCCCGCGCGCGAGAATATTTCCACTGCGCTGTTCGCTCGTCAGGACGAGAATTCACGAGCTCTTACATGAGGTTCGCAAATTGTTATCGTCCGAGCAATTATCACTCGAGCTCGTAATTACATTCCCGAAATGCAAATGGCCCTCGGCATCAGAATTCGATAGAGCCAGACCGAGACCCTATATAGCCTCGGCTGCACGCAATCGACGAGCAGTTAGTTAACGAGATTGTCCCCGGCCGATATCGCGTCGTTTCGCTGATTTCCTAGCTGCCTTATTGCGAGTCTTCCGAATTCGGGACGCTGAAGTACTCGTGCTCCGACTGCAGTGCAGGCACGTCCTCCCCAACGCGACGGCTAACGCCTGCGGAAAATCCAACGGATGTCAAGTCGCACATACACATTGCAGTGCTTTCTCTTCATTCATATTTCTTTTCCTCGCCTAAATTATTTATTGTCCCTTGGACGCTGCCAAAAAGATCACTTACTCTCCAATTCCTCGCGGTGCGTATCGATCGTTTTCACACCACTTTTCCGTCCCATTCCGCCGTTACATAAGTCGTCGTTGGCCGGAGTTTCCATTGATTTGCCGTCACGCTCGGCGATTAATAGAGACTCGAAGCCTATGAGTCTGAAATTACGTAATCCGGGCTTGTATAGATCGTCAGAACTGTTATTATTGTGTATACATTATACAAATTGGAAGAATGAAAGCGATCGAAATTTTATCGTTCGCTGAGTTTGTTTACACAACTGCCGTGTGCGGCGATACATTCGCGCGCACATCTACGAGAGATTGACACGAAAACGATGTTTTCATCTCCCGTCCGCATCTGAACGCTATCGTTTCAAAGCTATTTTCAATCGATTCATCAAAAGCGTGCCTCTACTCAACACTTTGAATAATCAATTAATCTTAAGCAGGCTCGCATAATCAAAGAGTTTTTTGTACGAACGAACGGTTCTAGCGTGCGATGTAAATGGATATAATTCTGTATCCTCGTTAAATATTTGGTAATTATAATGTTTTATTCTGATCTGGAATTCGTTGTGGAATTCTCGTGACGCGCGTAAAATGATAATGCGAGGAGAAAGCCGCAACTGCGCGGGAGAAAAATAATTGGAAACTCAACTGGTTGGCGGTGGGTCTGGGCTCTTTGAACTGGAGAAAAATCTGATCCCAGCGAGCGGCCAGTACGATCAATAGCGGCTGACAGTCCTGATCGATCTGCAGCGAGCGATGTTACATTGTGATAGCTGCGCGTCGCCGTCGTCCTTTTGCAGCGCATAAAGTATACATATAAAGCGAGGATGCATCGCGACTCACCGGAGTGTAGAGCCCGGGTCTGAACGGCCTCGCGATTATGGACGACACGAAGTAGTGGCCGAGCGCCTCGAGGTCGTCGGCTACGATTTCGTCCTGCCTCGTCGCCAGCTTCCTCGTGAGCAGCGCCACGAGCGACAGGAGCCTCGCTTCCCCAGGACTAAGCGCGCCGATCGCGCTTCCGATAAGAAAATCGCATCCTTTCAGCCATCCGTAGCTCTTTCTCTCCGCGAGTAAAAACAGACTCGCCGGGGAATAAATCCGCGAGTGCATTCGCCAAATTCGTCTCTCTCTCTCTCTCTCTGGCTCTTTGAGAGCTCGCGCGGTATATACGCGCGCTATATGTGCGCGCATGTGTGTATAAAGCGGAGTATGCGCTCGACTGTCGTCGACGCTGTCAAAGGAAGGCAAATTTGAAAGCTGCACAGGTGCGCAGACGAGTAGACGGCGGCGACGACGGCGACGAGCGAGTGCATATATATATACGACTCCTCTCCCTCTGTCTCTTTCTCTAAACACTATATCAATATTTGCTCACGCGGCGATCCTCTCGAGAAGTTGGTCGTCGACGAGGCGAGATGCATCTGTCCCGCAAACCAGTGGAACTGCTGACGCGGTGCAAGCTCGACCCAGGATTCGCCACTGCGGACCTTCCCGGCAAAAGGATTTGTTTGCTCGTGTTAGACAAGCTTTGTTTTTATCGACCCGTCTCTGTGCAGTATACACACGAGATAAAACGTGCTTGCGCCAGCTTTGCTCTCATATCTACAAATTTGTTTGCGGCCATCGGGCTGCTGCTATGCTGCTGCTGCTTTTAATTACTGTACAGCTCTTGCGTTAATGCTCACCTTGAAGAAGAGGCCGAGGAAGTCGGCCGAGAAAGTGCCGGAGTAGCCAGAGAGCCGATCCCGGTGGGGTCTGCGCCGGTAGGAGCCACTCCCCCGATTCCAGCTTCGATTTCAAGGAGAGTCGCTGGGACAGACTGCCCTGACCAGCTGGACCCGGCCTACGTCACGTATACGTCGATTTTAGACGACGCGATATAGAGAGCACGCACAAGAGGCAGAAAATTGAAAATCTCGCACTTGAGAGCCAGCCGAACGGCTGACTCGGGGCAGCTCTTGGGCCGTTTGGGCTCGGCGGAGTCCTCGTCGCCCCTGGCGCTGAGGTAAGCCTTCAGAAACAGATCCTACATCCCCATGAAAATTCCCGTCCTCCTCATCGTCGTAGATAATCCGTTGGATGCGAAACTTTCGCGCTACTCACTCTCAGGCCGTCGTGGAAAAGTCCGTTGCCGCAGACGTCTTCCAGCGGCTCGCCGAACCTCAATCTGACATTTTACGCGTCTACATATATGCGCGGCATACATTGCGGGACAAAAAATTGCTGGCTGCGGGACATACTTACTCGGATCTTCTCGGGACGCTAAAAGCCTCGAAAGGATCCATCTCTCTGCTCCGATGAGTCTTCTAACCTTTTTGCTATGCTCGCGTGTGACAACGAGAAGAGCCTCGCGAGTAAACATCCGTGCCAGGCACATCGTTATTAACATATGAATGCGCGCACGTGTCGTGGGAAGTACCGATTTTCAGGCATGCGGAGATATAGGCAATGTTTTTCCAGCGATGATCAATCCTCGAATTGATTTTTCAGATTGGTTTTTCAATTATTCCGGCAGTCGTGCAACACTTCGATTCCAAGCTTCGCAAAATCGATATCTCTCTTTCAACGAAATCTTTTATGCAAGTCGAAATCGATATATTACATTTTTATTAAATCTTCATAGGCCGTTCATATGAATAATTGTATTTGACAATTGCAAATTTTCCTTTTACGAATTCGTATATAATTGAGGGGATTAAACGAGATTCTAAATTTCTTCTAAAAGTCAATACGACTTTCCCATTTTTAACGTCAATGAATCATTGCACTTCTTCTGAAATGCGCAACTACCATTTTCGGAAGCTGAGTAATCGCATTAGTTGCAGTTTCAGCTGTGATGAAAATCCAAAGGGTGTGGATTGAATTGGTTACTTAGACTTATAGATTGGGCGATTGTAGTCCAATTGATTGATTTTATCGCATATTTTGCAAGAATCAAATAATGTTCATCCGGCGAATTCGAAGAATATTGCATACTAAATTATTCTTTTTTCAATTAAAAATATTGAGAAATAAATTACTCTTAGAATAATCTTCGATCAGAAACTGATTGAATATTTTGTGCAAAAAATGTGTTGTCCAATCTAACATTCAACTTTAAGCTATAATCATAGCTTAAAAGTTGGTTTTTTCACCCAAGCTGATCTATAATTATCGATAGCAAATCGATGGGAAGTACGCAATTACGCGCCAAAGTCTTTGTTAAACTTCTGATCCAAGTTGGATAAAGTGTTTAATGCATAATTAAGTATTCGTCATCCGCGCGGCTCAAGTATTCCGCGGAGCGCGCAGGAAATAATTGGGCTGAAAGCAGTAGTGTTTATGGCTTTTATTCGAGCGAGACATTTGCGAAAGAAGCCTCTAAGGCTTCCAGAGAACGAGATCCAGCAAAGTTTGCTTGTGCTGCATCAGGACCTCGTCGCAGTGGACATTGATTCTCTCGATGAACTCGAAGTTTCGGAGGAGAATCGCACGAGCTTCGGGTGCCTCGGCGATGTTGCTCAAAGCCTGGAAAAAAGAGCGCAGGTAAGATCGAAGGGAAGCAAGGAGGAGGCGGGGGGGGGCGAAGAGTGCGAGATTGCCTTGAGAATGGCGAGGCGACGTGGACTGGGTCGCGAGTGACACTCGTCCCTCGCGAGCCTCAGCAGCGACGTCAAGATCCCGATCTCCAAGGCGCGCAGCTTTCCCGGAGTCGTCGTCGTGACGAAGGAGACGAGTCGACAGGCTTCCGTGCTCACGGTTTCCCTCTGAAAGCGTTCGCCGCGTAATTCCAAGCATTTCATTGCGCGCGCTTTTGTACAATCGCGCGAGCCCTCACGTCGTCGACGACCAGGCGCTTCAAGCAGTCCAGCAGATCCAGCTCCATCGCCTTTCGCTTCGCCTCGTCGTCCTCGCAGAGAACCGAGAGGCAGGCGAGGGCCCCCCGGACGATTCGCTCGTCCTTTCGCTTCAGCAGTCCCACGAGCTTCTCCAGGATTCCGGCTTTGATCGCCTCGGCTTTCACGTCGCGGTAGAGGAGGAAGCTCAGGATTTCCAAGCGCACGACCTGCGCGCCGCGGAAAATCATCGCAAATCATTCGATCGCCAACGACTCTTTTCTCGCACCCACCAGTGTCTCGATCCCCTCGAACTCGAACTTGGCCACCGCTTCGAGAAAGCCACAATTGCACAGCATGTCGACGACTGTTGAGATTCGCGTTTAATTAGCACAAACAAGCGAGAGAGAGAGAGAGGGTGAGGCAGGGGGGAGGGGGGGGAGGGATGAACCGCAATAGTCGCGAGCGAGTACTTCCAGAACCCCAGCCATTTGCAGCCGCACCGAGCTACTCTCGTCGTTTATCCCCTTCGACAGATTCGCCAAGACGTGGAGGTTCCTCAGAATCGCCTCCCTACCCGTCGTCTGCTTGCCGATCGTCACCAGCAGTCCTGCCACTCGCTCCCTCAGATACGCGTCCTTCGAGACTAACAGCTCCGCCAGCCTGCCGGAACGCCAAGGATTTTTCATTCGACCGAGTCGCCCCAGTCGTCCCAAATATTCCCGACGACACATCCTATATCCCCCCCATTATCCGCGGGGCAATGAATTTTTTTCATAAATCCCGCGCGCGGCCGTCGTCTTTTTTTTTATTATTTCGAGCAGTTCGAATTTTACGAGGGACTTTCCGGATTTCACGTCCTCGGCTATGCTGCAGCGCGCGAAAGCGTCGGATTTTTACGAACGCGATTCCCCTAAAAGCGCCGAGCGCGCAGCTCGCGTTCGTAAAAATCATTTTATAATGCACTTATACGGAGGGTAAAAAAAAAAACTACTATGTGTCAATCGTACCTGTCGACTACCTTGTGCTGCACGGCTTCCACTAATTTTTCCGGGCTCAGCAGCAGATCCGCCAAGGTCGTAACCGACTGTCTCACCACCAGACTATCCTCGCTGTGCAGCTCTCTTACCTATATAAACTCGATCGCGCTATACCTACAATAAGCATACGAGTGACTCCTGGAGAAGCAGTTTGCTTTACCAGCTTCGGTATGGCCAACGAGCCGAAAGCGCATTTCGCCCGAGTCACGTCGACGTCGGGAGCGTAGCACCGCGGCTGCGCAGAAAACACCTTCGGAATCGTCGATCTCGGCCCGTACTTGCTCTCCTTGTCGAGCATGGCTGGGAATTCGAGGTCAGTGCAGTGTGCATTGTAGAATGGAAAAGTTCCATTACCAGCGAATATTGCGGCCGCCGCATCGCATCTAACCTTTGTCGACCGCTCGATTCAGGATTTTTTTCGACACGCCAGCGCCGAATCCTTGCAGGAAGCTATTCAATTCTGGATGCGGATACATTTTGCGCCGCTTGTCGTCCACTTTAATTCCGATGAAAACTAATTTCGACGTACACGCAATACGCGCCTATGCTGACGCTCAACGACAAAACTGCCAAACGGCTTCTTACGGCTGTAAGTATAGGCCAGGGGGTAAACAATAAACAGCTGAAGACCAGAGCCTTTCTACATTAATAAATTTATACTTTATTCACAATTCACAGTATTTCGCGTACATGTACCAATCATGCACGTAATCCATCCTCGTGTGTCGTTAATTACGTAGTATTTTACTTTTATTTAGTTATTTATTTATTACAATAATAATATAAAAATAATTCGATTAAAGTCAGTCGTTGGCAAGTTTTGCGCGCAGTCGACGGCAGTATACATATACACGAGTCCTCCCCTCCTCTTCAATTTATTCCGGAAATGAAGCCAGTTATCGGTCTGTATGAGTGGGAGGGGGGGACGAAAAATACATTGAAAAGAAACGAAATTCCTTCCGGTAGCCGAGAGAAGATAGAGAGCGAGAGAGAGAGAGAGAAACAAAGAGAGAAATAGAGAGAGAGAGAGACAAATAGTTGACGGCTTATTTATTTACACACACGTTTTTCGTATTGGTTGGACACTTTGCGATATACATGAAAAGGTTAAATACTCTTCGCAAATACATTTCGTAGGAGGCTTACAAAAATATTAATTATAAACATGTGGCGTATTATTCGCATAGAGTGTATAAACGCGCTGCACATGCGTACTTATGTAAAATATGTGGAAAAGGGAGATACATGGGTAGCTGCTACTGCCGTGCGACTCGTCGCCGCGATAAAAAAGGACTCTGCAGTGCTTCTTATTATAAAACGAAATAACAAATACATCAGACCTAATTAGTTAATGCTCGTCAGTCGACTCTTCGCGAGTCAGCGCCTACTTATGCCTCTGTAACAGAAGAGTTTATGGTTAAAAGCTACTTGAATTAGGTATACCAGCTATATATATGTACACTGTACAGCTATATTACTTCTTTCTCGGTGCGGTTGACGACCTTGCAATGTGGGCGGCTGACGACCTGGGCGGAGTGGCCGTAACCAGCCTCGGCACCGCAGACGCAGTCCTCCTCGATCTCGGTATTGGCAAGACCCTCGGCGATCTTCCTTGCGACGATCTTGACGTACTGGCCCTGCTGGTTCGGCTTGGCGTCCAGGAAGTTGTGCGTGCTGAACGCGGCGCCACCGGTCTGCAAAAAACGATTTTTTTTATTTTTCCCCAACTAACTGCATTAGAGGTTGATCGCAGAAGTAGGGGAGGTACTCACGTTGACGGCGAACGTGGCGCAGACGTCACCACTGCTGGTGTCAAGGTTGCTCCTGAGCTCGCTGCTGCCTTCCAAAGGCTTCTTCTTGCTGTCAGCGAACGTGTAGACGTATTGTTTATCGTAGCCGACGACGTTCTTCTGGGCCTTGCCGCTGATCTCGAATTCCTTCAGAGGAGAAATATGGTAGTAGGTCAGGCCCATCTTGTTGTAAACGTCACGGCCGAGAAGCAACCTATAGTCCTGGAACTGTATTCAACCATTGTTTAATTTACTGCAGTTATGCTTCATTTCACCTGTTTTCGAGGCTAATTAGATATTTGCAGCGTGAAAATGGGAAAACTTACGGAGAAGGGCGAGAGCGGACTCTTTTCGCATGGCTGACTGAGGAGAGCGACGACTACCTTGGCAGCAGCTGGTCTGAACGGATACCTTATGGCAGCCTCGTAGGCGTCGGTCACTTTGAACGTGCCCAACTCAACGTCGAGCCTCTGCTTCACGTACATCAGTTTCTTCTGACCTTGCTTGTCTTCTTTGGCCTCTTGTAGCGAGATAAGAGGTTCGCGGTTGGCGGTAAAGGACATGTGGTTGATGTCGCCTCCTTCGATGTTGACGTTGTTGTTCGAAGTGTAGTGACGTGGCCACGTCATGCCTTCGCCGAAGCCGATGAGGCCAATAAAGACATCACTGTCAAATTTCAAGAAATACGCAAGTTAGCGCTTCAATGTATGTAATTGGTAATATATTACGATAAATTTAAATTGACATCTGGACTCACGTAATTCCCTGTTGTTTCAGTTCACTTCTCAACTCGCTCATAACTGGCTTGATAAGGTCCTTGAAAGACTTCTCGTTGTCGGCTTCCTGCTCGACGACGAAGATGATGTCAGCTTGCTTCTTGGGGATCTTAACGCTAAAGGAGTCTCCTCCCTTGATGTTTTCGTCACCGACTTTGCATTGAACTGAGGATTGACAGACCATACTCATTAAGTTTCAGATACTCCAGCAGTAAAGTTATTCAAGAATATGCCGAAATATCAACTTACCACAGTCGTTGGGTAGACTCATGTAGATATTCTGAACGAGGCAAGATGTCACATAAGCCGAAGCCGCTGCACAAGGTCCGAACTTGGCTCCACCGGCAACAAGTTGGTCACACGAGCTACGGAAGACCTTGGAGTCAAGATAGCTGAAGCACGGACTCAGCGGAGATTTTCCAGAGAAGTACTGAGTACAGACTGGTGACCTAGGAGCTTCGTCCTTGGCGGCAGCATTGGCACATGCACTACTGAATTTGTAGCCATTACCAAAGTCGCTCGGGCTGCTAGCGACTTTGCCGCTGGGAAGGAGGTAGTCGTCTGATGGTTCGTTGTTGCCATTTCCGAGCAGACCACGAACTTTATCGTGGTAGAAGCCAGACATGCGTAGGTAACAAGACATAAAGCCTCCGATGTTACAAACCAACTTAACTCCGTACTTGGACTTAATACGACGTAGAGGAACGAGTAGATGAGCTTCCAAGTTTTTGGTGGCGGCTGGGTAGTCAGCTGGTTTGTTGTTAACGAGAATCTGGATTGGGGTAACAAATAATTAGTGAACAAAGTGCGCACGAACATTTTACATTTGAAACTCAAATTTTATAATCCTTACATTTCCATTGGACTTGATTGTTATGCTTTCCGTAGGTTCGGTGACAGTAACGCTAACGAGGTTGCCGTTGGCATATTCACCAATAACAGAGAAGTTACCGTCCTTCATATCCTGGGCAAGAACGTAACTGCAGGTGCCTGGGAAGACGAACTGCTTGCCATCGAAAGTAACGAAAATACCTCCGTCGGCGAAGTAACCGTACTTCCTGGCTGGTGGAATATTGTCTTCTAAGTGGTAGCCCGGTCTGTAGGTATGGTAGAAGTCGGATAACGTTGGGAGCTCGCGGTTCACCAGGAGCTTCACAATTGAGAAGCGGATGGTGGAAAGTCCTGGGAGCTTTTTGAAGAAGCTAACATCGAATGGGAATTGGGTCTCTAGGAAACCAAAGATATTCTCAGCGGTGGCGTGGGATTGAAGAAGGGCAACGATGGAGCGGAAGGCGGTAATGGCTTGAGAGTAGATCTTCTTAAATTCACTAGAGTCGTCAACCTGTTGAAGAAATTGATAGTCAAAAAAGACAAGCAAGAGAGGTGTAAAATCAAATTGATCAACAAGATTTTTTAAACTACCTTCTGGTGTTTAACGTGCTTGAGAATGTAGTTGTAAACGGTAGAGAAGAAGTCCTTCAATTCCTGAGTAGGCAAGAAGTTCTTGATGTTGTTGCAGAACTCCTCGACCGGAGCAATGATATAATCTGGGATCTTGTAGTTGACCAGTTCCTTGTAGGTGTTCTGAGCCATTTCGTAAATTGGAAGGGCACGGATTTGTTGCACTAACAACTGGACGAATTCTTTGACTTCCTTCTCGATCTGGCTGGCGCCTTTGAAGAGTATCTTGGCAACATCTTGAGCCAATTCCTGAAGCAACGGACACGAGTTCCTCGATGTCCTTCTGGTGCTCATTGAGGACCTTAAGAATAGCCTCGACGTAAGCGGTAGCAAGCTTCGTGGCGCTATCGAAAATAGTTACGCCAACGTGGAAGATCTTGTCGAAGGATTCCTTCAGTTGTGGGTAGGTAGCCTTGATGGCTTCTCGCAGTTTGCTGATGATGTCATTAAGTTGCGTCTGTAAATCTTGCATTTTCTCGGCGAACTTTATCACACTCTCAGTTACGGCAGCAATGAGTCCACCGAAAGTCTTGTTACTAGAATGCAAACCAAACCAAAAAGTTGTGGCAAACGTATATCTCTTTTAAACTTGTGGACAAAGAAAAAATTACTCACAGAATATCCTGAATTTCCTTAATGGTTTGGTCAGCATGTAGTTCGCTCTTGAGTTTGCTCAATTCTTCTTCGAAGTATGTGATCAAAGGCTTCAAGCTTGGCTGAGCTTTTTTCAGGTGTTCGAAAAGATCAGTAAATTCGGTCACGATTTCTTTCCCGATTTCCTCCGCAACCTGCTTGACTTCCTTGATACGTTCGGCTAAGTGCTCACGGTGCTTGTTCTGCGTGGAAAGTAAGAATTTTAAATTTCGCTCAATATTAAAATGTTAAGTATTTTACTTTTAAGCCCTACCACAACGGCTACGAGGTTCTTGTTATTGTAAGCGAAGTCGGGTTTCATGAATTTGCCTTCGTCAAGGTGGATCAGTATGTGGAACAGTTCTTCTTTGGCGCCGTTGTTCAGTGCATCAGCGTGGAATTCAGCAAGCTGTCCAAGAACGACCTTTCCATTTGCAGTAATCTTGTTCTTAGCATCATCTACAAGTACGATTCTCGTCAATTAAATTCTCCAGAAAATATTTGATGCTAATATACATATTTCATTTACAAACACAAAAATAATGTACCTTTACGACCGTAGCTAGCGCTGAAACTGTTGTAGTCCTTGAGTTCAAAGTTTGCAGCAACGGGCTTGTGTCCCAGAATGGACAATTCCGAGTCAATCTTTTGGTTGTCTTTAGTGAAGGCAACGTTGGTGTGCGACTTGACGATCTCCTTGCCTGGCACGAAGGCATATAAGTCGACTTGTTGTGGGTTAGCAACGAAGTAAACACCAAGCGACTTGGGTTTCTGGTTCTTATCGGTGTAGGATAAGCCAGCTCCGAAGTCGAGGGAGTTGGTCGTGGCGGCGAAGTAGTTGTCGCCCTTAACATCCAATTTTTGACCCTTGCTGAATAGACTGTAGCTGCCGGTGACATTGTAACCCTTGGCGATATCGTTGCGAACGAGCTTAGCGTTTGCGGTGATCTTGTCGTTCTTGCTATTGAACACGTCAATGTCGACATTGGCATCCAACAGTTGAGTTCCTCCGACATTCAGATTTCCTTTCACGATCGTGTCCTTCGTTTGAGATGGATAAGTGAATTTAGCTTCTCCCTTGATTCCAACATTGTTCTTGTCAACATTGACATCACCGGCAAAGATGAGGCTGGTCTTTTCCGTAGGCTTGTTCTTTCTGTCAAGGTAGAGGGAAATGTCAATCTTGTAAGCTCCGGAGTGCTTGATAGCAGGAACGTCGTGGAAGGCGACGACGGCCAGTTCGCGGCTCGGAAGGGACAGAACAGCAGCTACAACTGTTAATTGTTAGAATATAGTATTAAAGATTAATAACAAGTACATAGGAAATATTCTTTTATGAATAGATGTTGTACCAGATTCGCGTTTGTTGCAGTAGATGTGGTAAGTGTACTGCGTACGGTCCTTGGAGGAATGAAGGTAAAGGTTAGCTTGATGGTCGAGCGAATAATCGGCGTACTTGGTGCCTGACTGCAGACCAAATTCAACGGGAACGTTGAACTTTTTAAGGTTGACTTCGACTTGGAGGTTGTGATTCAAGTGAGTGAGATCTTTCAAAAATAGTACCAAAATTTAGTACGCGTAAAGTTAAATTTAACAAAACAAGAAAAAGTAAGTATAGCAGAATTATCAAGAACTTACGATCAGTGTCGAGGGTTGATTGGAGTTTGAACTGTGCACAGTCCTTGCTCTGCTCGCAATAGCTGTTGAATACGAGAACTTCTTTGTCGGAAAGTTTCAATTCTCCAACGATGGCCGAAGGGCCGAAACTAGCATTAAGCACAATAGCAACTCCGACTTCCTTGTCAGTTTCACGAGTGAGTTGTTTGCGGACGTATTTGAATGACGAGCTCTTGGTGTTCTCGCCGATCTTTAGGCTGCCGTTGCCTTCGAGCGTAATCTTTTTGTCTTCCTCGTGTCTCTTGTAGTTTGTGCTGCGGGAATAAGGAAGATTCTATTCATATCGAACTGAAATCCAAGAATTTAATTATTTTTCTTACAAATTGATAACAAACCTTCCAGTAACCAGGTTCTTTCCCTCGGAACTAACGGTGATGAAAATGGCTCTACCATCAGGAGTACTGGGTTTGTTGGCGATCTCAGCGTGGATCTTGCGGTACTTGAGCTTATCGCTGTCGAAGTTGACGTTGACAACGAAATCGTCGACGCTGTCAAATTTGACACCACCTTCGGCGGTAACGAAGCCTTTCGGTGTGATGAGCTTGTATTCACCGGAATATTCGTTGTCTCCAAGTTTCTTGAATTTAGCCAACAGTTCGGTCTTGCCAGCTGGACAGGTAAAGACTAGGTGGATTCCAGGATTCTCGTCAAGGCTGATCTCGGTCGTTTGAGTGTACTTGACACCGTCAACAGTGACGACGATCTCGGTCTTTCTAGACTTTTCGGCCTCCCTCTTGTGATCGACTTGGAAGTCAACGCTCTTTAGCTTCTCGAAGGGAGTGGTGAACTTGCCGTTGACAGCTACCTTCTTGAACTCGGGATGCCAGGACAGGTCAACGTCGCCGGTTACTTCCTTATCACCATACTTAATACTGCCCTTCTCCTTCAGGTTCTTCAGCTCTCCGCTGAGATCATGGTTGTAGCTTTCCTTGATGTTGATGGCAGGTTTATCGAGAATTTGGAGGGTGGTGGTAAAGGTGCGCTCGAATTTACCAAACTCGTCGAAATTCTTGTTACCAAAATGCTTGTAGTAACTGTCCAGCTTAATCTTCTGGTTGTCGTTATACGTAATGGTCTTGCGTTTGGTGAATTCTAAAATACCGTTGGGATCTTCCTGATGCAGGACGGATTCGTCAAAGTCCAATTTAATATTCTTTAGTTTTTCGCTTGGGAACTTGGCTTCCACAGAACCTTTTAGTGTGTATGGCTTGTCAATTTTATTTCCGCCAACATAGGTCACATCGCTCTAAAAAAAAACAAAATTTCATATTAATAGTCTATTGCATTCAATATAATTTGCGACGAATACTTGAGTATTAATGTTTGTCTTACATTGACACTGAGGTCGGTTCCTCTGGCGGCAGATCCCTTGAAAGCAACGTTATGGTAATCGTAGTCAGCCGCAGCGGACAAAGTTAACGGTTGAGAAATCAGTGAACCGGAGACATTGATGTCTAATCCAGCAGATTTCTTGTCGCTACCAGTCTTGGCAAGGTTCTTAACTGTGACCTTGGAGGCCACATCCTTTCCATCACTGTGTACATACTTGAAATTGTAAGTGGTTTCAAATAATCTCTCCTTGACATTGGCGATTTTGGCATCAACACTAGCAACAACTTTCTTGGTTTCGCCTCCTTTGGTGACGTGATCAGCGATTTCAAAGTTACCCTTGATGTCCATTTTCTCGTCTTTCTTGCTAGCGACGCGGTCTCCCTTCAGAGTCAAGTAACGTCCATTAGGTAAGGTGATCTCGACGTTACCGTCTTGTTGTCCATTGAATATATCTCCTTTGTGGCTACCTTTAACATTCACTTCAGTCTTGTAGGTCAGAATCTCAATGACGTTCTTTGAGTCAAGGGAGTTTTTAGTGAAGTCCGTATCAGTGGAGACCTTAATCTTCTTGTTCGGGTCCTTTTCAGCATCGTAAGCAAGCTCGAAGTTAGCAACGTGTTTGGTTCCGGAGACTGTGACGTCTCCTGTACCCTTAATCTTTCTGTTTATTTTAGGAATATCAATATTAACTTTAGCGTTTCCTTTGCCATTTTGATAGGCGAATTGTCCGTTGGCTGTCAAGTAATTCTTTAAGTTCAAAACGAGATTTCCATTGGGATTCGAACCACGGTGGACTTTGAGATTGTAGTCGACATATTTGACTCCGTTAGCGATTACCTGCACGTGGTTGTCCAGTTTGTCAGGAGTGGCTACAAGACCAGTATCAAGCTTGATTTTCTTGTTGTTAAGATTTAGGTCGGCATCGACTTCAACATCGATGTCGTTTTTCTTCACCTTCCATCCGATTACAGCATCGGCTTTGTAGGTACCTCCTGGAGAGAGCTTGAGCGAGTTTTCGAATTTGCTTTTGTTTTCGTCGACAACAGTTCTTTTAGACTGAAGTTGTACATTGTTGTCAAGAACTTCAGCTTTAAAATCGACATCATAGTCTCCCGGTTTGTTGGCGTTGATTTTACCAGAAAGTTCAGAGCCAAACTTGAACTTGTCGTACTTGACTTGAGCTACAGCATTGACAGACTTTTTGGTGAGGTCACCATCAAGTGTGCAAGCGAGCCCGATTTTAGGATAAGTGATCTTGTTTTTGCTCGAAAGAGAGAATTTGTCTGGTTCGACGTTGAATTCAGCCTTCTGAACAAGTTCAAAGCGATTACTCTTGGATTTCAGATCTTCTCCTTGGACAAATCCAAATTTGTGCTCCCATACGTTCTTCTCGCGGTTGTAAACCCAGTCGAATCCAAAGGAGTTGGCCAGATTCTTTTGAGGCAGAGCAGACGCGGAAAGCTCGTAATGGTGTTCGGCCAACTTCTTACCATCAACCTTAATCTTCAGCTTATCTTCAGCATAACCGAGATCGACATCAACTTCAACGGATTTCGGAGTGGAGACGGCGGTACCCTCAATACCAATGATCTTTTTACCGTTGGATACCAATTTGACATCGTTAAAGACGTACTTCTTACCACCCTGGTGATCGGCAACTTCAACAGTACCTTCGACTTTATGAGATTGACCTCCCTTTCCGCCCTTGGAGCCGGCAAGCTTTTCTATCTGATCTGGTACTTTGTACTCGAGAACAGGCTTGTACTTGTTTCCACCAAGACTTTCGACACCAGCACGGGCAAAGTAGTCAACCTGGTCGTTGTTAACCGTGACCGTGAGAGTGTGTTCCTTGTCATTGCGCTTGACGACTGCTTCAGCGGATGCCTTCTTGATAGGCGAGTCAAAGGAAACCTTAGCCTTAACGTCGGGTTCAGTGGCAGCTTGTAGAAGAAGTGAGACGTATCTGGCCGTTCTACTGTTTGGTGTTTCAAGACGGATCTCAAGAGATCGGTCCTTCGGGTTCTTGTCATTATAGAAGGCCTTAAAGTGGTAGCTCGAGACGTCGTTATTCTCGATTGTCACGTAGAATTTGAAGGGTCCGCTCAGAGGGAAGAACGGTTTCTTTTGGATGGAAGCTAGGTTGTCGTATGGATAAGAGATGTGTCCGCAAACGGTAAGTCCCAGAGGGGCAGTGAATTGATCAAAGCAGTCTTGTCTCTTCTTACCCTTGCCAAACTTGATGGGCGCGTATTTTTCGGGTTTGCCTTGGTTAAAGAGTACGTCACTAGCGACGTTGATGAGCTCCTGCTTGCGCTTGGGCACTCCCAGACTGATGTCGATGCCCTTACCGTCAAGTACCTTAACGTTTAGATCGTAGCCAGTGGCAGTGTAGAGAGTGGTGACCAGTCTGATTCCAGATTCGGAACCGAAACCGTCGGCAACGATCATGTCTCCGACGACCTCGATGGAAGCGCTAGGCTCCAAGGCGATCCTAACGGCAGCATTCTTTGGGTCAGCGAGGATGGACGGAATGTCGATCTTGGTGTTGGTCTTGGTGCGAACAACACTGGATCCGGCGACGCCGAGGTTCAAGGCGACACCCAAGCCAGTTGGGTAGATGAATTCGGCGTCGAGGAAGTGAACGTGATTCTCGACATCGTAGTTGAGATTCTTGATCTTGTTGATTCCGCTGTCAAAATGCTCGAAAATCTTGTCAACAATCTGCTGGGGAGTGTAGGACTGGCTGGATCCCTCGTAACTGAGGAAAGCGAGCTCCACGCCGAACAGCTTGATGGAGAGATCAAGATCGAGATCGGGGTCAACTTCATTATTACGAAGAACTACGCCCTTGGCGAACTTGTCGACGTCGGCTTGCTTGACGTCGCGCTTGCCACGAGTGCTCTTTTCGAGGCGTTCCTTGATGTACTTGGAAAGACTGGAAAGATCCTTCGAGCCTTCCTTAACAGTATCCGCGGGCTTCTGACCGCGGACGACACCCTTTGGTCCAAAGAAGTGCTCGATCACACGGTCAAGGTTTTCAGTACGGGTATTCAATTCCAGGAAGTTGAAGGAATGCCCGAAAATCTCCGTGGTCAGATTGAGACTGGCCGAGCGGGGAACAAAACTGTTCTGGCTGAAGATGACGTTGGTCTCAACAGTAGAGCCAATGCCGAAGGCGTCAAGGTTGTAAGAGATTTCATCGTTGGCAGAGAATTTGCGGAAGTCCTCCGGGAACTTGGTGCGTGGCTTGATCTGGCCGAAATGTGCCTTGGCGTGCTGCTTGAACGGGTCGGCCGAAGCTCTGAGGTTGCGCAAGTGCGTAGTGATGAACGATCCGACTTGGTAGATTTTCTCATTGTCAAGGACAGTTTTGACGGTTGCGGCAACTTTGTTGTTAGGACAAGCAATGAACGACAAGTAGATCTTGATTCTGATCTCGCTATCCTCCTCCTGGTCGGCAAAAGGCTTTGACAGAATGGTCTGCCAGGCCGCGGTACACCTAGTTGGGAGAGCCTCGATGGCAGCGACACGAACTCGGTTGCGCACCTTCTTGTCGGCTGCGATGCCGGCGAGCTTCTCGAGAGTGGCGTCATCAAGGTACTTGGCGTTGCCGAGTCCCTTGAGGGCTGCGATGATGGTGTCCTCTTCGGCGCGGTTGGCTCCCTTGCCATCCTTAACCTTGGCTACGATTTTGGCAAGAGCGCTTTTAATCTCTGGCTCGTTTTCACAGGAGTGATACTGACAGTATCTGCCGATAATCTGACCGATACCAAGATAACCGATACGAGAAAGGTTCGGCTGATCCAGAAGCGTCGTGATAGCCGTGACCGAGGCAAGGTTCACGTGCTGAACGAAGGCGAGGCTGGCGTAGTAGAGAACAGCTTGGAGGTGAGTGATCTCTTTGTTCTTGATGAGCTCAACCACGACCTCAGCGGCTTCGCCGGTGCCGGTGCGGTAGAGGGCGTCCAAGAGGACCTTCTTGTGCTTCTCCTTGTCGTACCCGGCACCAGCCTTGATTTTGTGGTAAACGATGAGGATGTCCTTCTTGCTGCTGGTCCTCAAGACCCTGATGAGCTCGGAGAACTTTCTAGCCTCCTCGGGCTTGACGGCATCGGAGTCGTCCTTGTGTATAGATTGCAAAGCCTTGTCGATAGCCTCGACCGAGGACTTGACCACTGGGTGAGGAGCCTCGAAAATGATGGACTTGGGTAAGCTGACAGCAGCGGTGGGGCTATCCTCCTTCTGGCCCTTGAAGGTCAGGACGGTCTCGACGACTGTCTTGGCACCAGCCTCCCCGTTGCTGAATGGACGTAGCTTGTACGTCTCGGTAGACACGGCCTTGTCGAGGACGCCAGCCTTGAAGCGCTGCTCCACCTTCTGGTAGCCGCCGATTATGGGGGTCGATTGAATGCCGGCGTTCGGGTTGACGATACCCGAAAACAGACCTTGCTTCATGTTCTCCCGACTAGAACACTGATTGAGATTCCTGGTCTTGGTGACGACTTGCGCGTCAGCATCCTTAGCGAAGCTGAAGTCCGTAATGCAGCCTCCGAGGATGTCGACCTTTGTAAAAGAAAAAGGAATTAATTTCCTGATTTACAGATATATAAATAGTATAGTGTATATGCTTTTACGATTCGAGTACCTCGTGTCTGGTGGTGGAGCCCTCATCTTGAACAACGCTGGCTTGGAAAAGTGAGATTACGGCTCTCTTGATGTTGAGTGAGGCTTGAGAGTCTCCACTCTCGGCACAGAGTTCGGTGTCGATGTGTCCGTGGTGGTAGTTGAACTGAAGTGCATACTTCTCAAGGTCTTGTTGAGGTACGGCCTGAAAATCAAATGAGAAGATAACATTTTATTGCTTTTTCTTTGAAATAGAACAAGTGAATACTCTTAAACTTACAGCTCCATTGACTTGGACATTCTTTAGCCTGAGTTGCCGGATGCAGTCAGGCTTGATGGCCAACTCAACGTCAGCATTGAGTTTTAGTGTAGATTCTCCTTGACCCTCGGTTACTGTCGACACGGATTTACCTTCCAGTGCGTACGTGTAGGTTTGCCCTTCTTTGTACGATTGGTCCGAGTGCACTGAAATTTTCAAAGCAAATCGTTGAAAATTGTTCGATATTCGAGACGCATGATTTTCCGAATTAGAATTAGTCTACTCACTTCCATGGCAGCCGACTAAGCATTTACCTGAAAAGCAAAAAAATTAATGAATAGAATACAGTGATATAACATAATTAAAAAAAGCGTATTATGAAAAATCGATACATCCTCGATACGTCCTCGAGTTCACAGTTCAGGGAGATCTGAGTAATAGACCCTTATCGACTTTAAACTGTGTATTTATCAATGATTTAATTTACATTCACTCGTTATTTCTTTAAGAAATGTGTATAATCATTAATTTGAACTTGCCCTGCTGAGCATTGCTCTGTAATTATTTGTATTGGGAAAGAAATAACGGCAGCCGCAAATCGATGAGCTGTACTATGGTATATCAAAATTGCGAAATTAACGCTTGATATTTCGGTGTGAGTCCGCGAACTGTAATACTTTAATCTTTTCACAGAAAACCGGGAGTAAGAGAGAGGGAGAGTACGAGAGAGAGAGAGAGAGAAAATTAGAGATAAAATGAAAATAATAAGAAAATAATTAATCTTGTGTGTGTGTATGTGTGTGTGCTCTCTGCAGAGCCGCGAGATAATTGGGGGGAGAAAAAATATATTTATGCGTTGACAAGAGAAAAAGTTCGTGGTGGGGTCGCTTCTGATAAAACGATAATCGTCGTCGTTGTCGTCTCTCTCTCTCTCTCTCTCTCGCTCTCCTTCTGACCCGTAATCTGGGAAAGTCTATTTTAAGATATGTAGCTAGAGCAGAGAGACTGCGCGCGGATATTTGGAAAGATTCGAGAATCGCTCAGAGTCACGTTTGAATAATTTATAAGGCGCACGCACGCACACAGCTTTGTACATTAGATTTACGTCTATAGAAAGAATAAAGTAAAATAACAAGGCGAGAGAGTAGTGCACAGCATTTTAATCTCGACTTGCGTGTTTACTTTCACTCCCTTACTTATCGAGTTGATAAATGAGGAAAAAATAACTATCGACCGAATTAAAAATAAGAAATTATCGTGAAAGGTTAAAGTCGATTGAATGTCAACAAATTTGATTCCGCTACGGCTCTCTCTCTCTCTCTGCGGCGACTCTCGCCACTGCATGAAACTGTCATCTCTCGGAAAGTCATTTCAGCTCTTGACTCGACGTTGATAAAGTTCAACGATCCGGTAAGCCTACAGTCACCGCGGCATATAGGAGAGAGAAAAAAAAAGAATCGGTTGCTCGTAACGAGGAAACAAAAATTTTACGGCGTTTTCCCTACTAAAGTTTACTGAAACCTTATCGAACAGCTACGATAATCTACGATAATGTGTATACTAACGCTAACGCATAGCCCTGAGATGTATAAGCATTGACCTTCGCTTCTAGGAAACGACGCTAATGTAACAACTGTATACACTTCTTTTTTCAATTTCGCACATTTCGTCAGAACGACCTCTGCAAGAAAGTATAGCTCTCGCAATCGTGTATAAGACCTTTTATCGGGCACTGAGTCAACTTGATATTGCCTATATTAAAGCATCCTTCGTGTTTATACATGAATAGTATACTGCGGGTTAAAAAAAATGGAAGTGCGCTCCTGTAACTGCGGAGAATCGAGACAAAAAAAAAACAAAAGTATCGAGCCTGCGAGCATTTAATGAAGGCTCGCTTTCCGAAAACATTGTTATTTTATTCGCAGTATATATCGCGCATCGTCCGCGATATTCGCTGCACGCGACGGCGAAACGAGCGGCAAAAAAGATCTCGTATACGTAAATTTAATGATTACTCATAAATCAGTGGAATATGAATTTCGCAATATCGCGCGTATAATAACTCTGAATCGTATAGCGAGTCACAGTTAAATTTGACGAGTTTAATGAAACCGTAAGCGCGGAATCTATAATGAATTATGAAAACGGTGGAAAGCGCAGAGCAGAAACGGAATTAGCCGGCTCGCGCATAAGCTATTATGTCGTGTAAATATTTTTCCAAGTAGGAGATGCGGCAATTGCCGGCCGACTTCCGCTCGATTTTTCACGAGCCGCGTACGAGTACTTGTGTGCGCGCGTGTGGAGAGATGAGAGAGAGAGAGAGAGAGAGAGCGGCCGATGACGAAAACAAGCCGTATCGTAGGATACATAAATTGAGGCGGGCACAACAATGCGCCGGTCGTTAAACGAGGCTTTAAACGAGGGTAAACTCGATAGAGAGTCGAGATATGCAGGTACGGCGAATTGATTTGGTTATTTGGCTGGATGAACGGTGTGGCAATTCCAGTAGTGGAAGAAGGGACGTCAGATCAATCTACCAAATGTCCGGTCGAACGCGCATCACGAGCAGAGAGAGAGAGCGAGCGAGATGAGCGGCAATCATTTCATTAATACGGGGGTTCATTGCGGCCGCCGCCGCCGCCGCCGCCGCCGCAATCTCCTCCTAGTCTACACGGCTGTACAGCAGCTGTGCGGCCCTTTCTCTCTCTTTTCTCTCATCTCTCGCGTCTGCAGCTCCAGCCTTATAATGCGCTCAACGACATTCCGGAACTTTTCCGATCCTCCGTGGGAACGGCTGCTGCTGCTGCTGCTGCAGCTTTTTTTCTCTCTCCCTATATATATGTTATAGGCGCCAGAGCTTTCGCCCGCAGTCCCGAGGAGGATTGCGACTTTATCAAGCGCGCGGTGGAGCCGCCGCGTCCGCTCGATCGATGGAAATTAGTCGAAAACAAAAAGGGAAGAAAAAAAGGGAAAAATGCACTTACTCGTGTAGGACGGCTGGACGAGCAGGAGCAGGCAGCAGGCGATTAAACCCGCGGTCGGTAGCCGGGGCGGATGAGCCATCTCTGAGGTGGTGGACTCCCGGGCGGTTAGCACTGAATTTCTCCTCTCGCTCGTCGATATGTCTGTTTTAGCCGCTCGACCGTACCGTATATAGCGCGCAGTGGGTCGGGGTACGAGAACACCACAGCGTCTCGCTTTTCTTGCGCTCGTGCTTTTATGCTCTCGTTTCCCCACCCCCGAGGGCCCCACTCTTGTCTCTTCCAGCAGCTTCTGCGCTGTCGCTCCGCGGCGGCTCGCTCCTTAGGCTCTTTGTGCGCGCGGCGGTATATAGGCCTCGTTACCCGCTTCTGCCCTGCTGCCACTGTCCCTACTATGCCCTATGCCTGCGCTCGCTTACGAAATTGCTCCAGCAATCGACATAGACATTTTAGACGAGGACCAGCCGGGACTTTGCGCAAGCGGGGCGGAGGGGGGAGGGGGGCCGGAGCCCGAAAACCGCACGTTTCGTAATCGAGCGCGACTCGCCCAGACGCGATAAGCTCCCTCCGCCTTACTCGCACTTTTTTCCCCGTTCCTCAACTTTTCTTCTCGTACACGCACTTTTCTCCCCGCCAAAGTCCTTGCGTCCTCCTTCTCCAAACGTTCTCGCCAATGTGCGCCTGCGAATTTTTCCGCGAAAAATAACTATAATACTCTGCAGAGCTGTCCATAAAATAAAGATAAACCGCGCGCCTGTAAAGTTCCAGTAATTTCTAGCTCACACACACGGCCGTTGGCAGTATATTATCGATATTGCTCTCGACAGCTAGCGCGCTGTCAATAGTCATATTTTTAGACGAAAACTAGTGGAAAAGACGGCTTCGGATCGCTTTGTTTTTCTGCGCGAATTGTTATTCGGAACTCGCAGATCTGCAGCGCGCGCCGGCTTTGTTCTACGTACACATCCAAATTTTCCATCCGCCGCCTATGAATTATATCTGATTCGTGTAAACATACTTATCGATCAGAATAGCATTCCAATTAATCTTACGGTCATTTTCATTTTCTCTATTTGTGCAACTCCGTGCGCGAATCACGGCTTCACTCGCCGCAAGCGGCAACAATTCGTGTACTGCAGCCGCGGCAGTGCGTGGAATTTGAAGAAAAAGTCACTTGAAATTGTACATGAAAATAATCCGAACCGCGAATGAAACTGCGGCGAAAGTTGCAAAAGCTTATCTCGGCGCTCTTACTTAATAACGCAAGCCGATAAAATCAACTCCTTATATATATACTTCTAGAGGCGGGAGAGCGATGATCGTCGGCGCAACTAAATGAAAATCTGCGCGCGCGGGGGGAAAGAATAGCCGTCGTTTTTATCTATAGCGAAGCTAAATTTGTTTGCCGCTGCATTATAGTCGCATCGGCGATACGCTGGCCGCAAAAACGAAAAGTTGAAAAGTTGCGCGCCGCCGCCGCCGCCGCCGCCGCCGCCGCGCGAAAAACCCGCGTCAGTATTATAACGCGCGGGCGCGCGCGGCCGAAAAGATTAGAGCTACGCGAAAATTGGAACAAAAATAAGAGAGCGTCGATCCCCACGTTTATCGTTCGGCAACGAACGTCGAACAATGTGATTTATGGCCAAACTTACATGTACATACACATTACACGCCCGCGACTATTGTAAAAAGGCAATATCGTCATACTTTGCGCGCGAGACTTTGCACATGTGCCCTAGTAGAAAATCAACAATTTTGCCAACGGAATCAGTATGGAAATTGCCTTAATTAAGCAGAGTGCAGCAGTCGTAATTCGTAATGTGCGCAAAGAAAAAAATATTGCTCAATTGAATTAATTAAATGTTTATTTGCAAGAAGATTAATTTCAACGACAATCAAATGAAATAATATTAAACAGTAAATTAAATATTTATTTGTCCGTTGCGCGATCACTTGAATAAACATTAATTAGGGACGATGTTTGCGCGTTTCATTAAAATTCAATAAACATCCCGAAATCGAAATTGGGAACAACTTTGAAATTACGTGCGTACGTCAACGAAATTCCATCTGATAATAATTATTTTTACAAATATATAGTTTTCTTTACCTCGAACTCAAGCTCTTTTCTCCGTAACAATAAGACCATAGACGCGATTAATGTTCTCCTTACTTGCGATGTAACTTTATAGGCTTAAAACTAATTGTAGAGCGGTGGAAACTTTCGCCCCGGCACTTTAAAAGATGTTGCCACTTGTTGAAGCTTTTCCTACGGGCACAACTACAGCAAACGGCGAACTTGCGCGCGGGCTCACCTCAAACTTAGCCAATGGGGGACCGCTTCTCAATAATGCCGGTCGAAACACACGCGACAATTTAATAACACAGCTCGTACACAATATCTACACAATTTTCTTTTGTTTTGTACTCGTCGAAAGAATCGAAATATATAACGAAAGAGAGAGAGAGAGATAATTTATTAAAAATAGACTCTGACATTGCGCTCGAGGGGGTATTAAACTTTTTGCTCATCCGCTGCAGCCGCGCCGGGGAGTAAATAATTCATCGATTTGCTCGAGGACTCATTGCGCACTACACGCATACTTCACCCCCTATACATACGTAGCTATATGTGCATGTATATACGTATAAAAAAGTTTTTCCAATAAAATAAGAAGATACAAGTTTTTATCGGATTTCAATAGACTGCAGGATATTAGAGCCGGGGCTATAGCTGTGCTATTTCGTTCGTCGTTACATATAGCGTAGCTCTGCTGCGTTAAATAATAATTTAAAAGAAAAAAGCAGTGTGCCAACATGTATAGGCATGTGTGTGTGTGATTGGAGCTCGCGTATATTTATTTGCAACGGAAATGAAGAGGCGCGATTTCGTTTGGGCTTCCAGAGCCGCAAAGAGAGAGAAAGAATTTTCCCATTTGTTCGGAAGGGCGCAGTGTATACAGCTGCAGAGGAAAAAAAGCAAACTGCAGCACGCGGATGTAGTGCAGCGCAACGAGAGAGAGAGAGAGAGAGAGAGAGAGAGAGAGAGTGCAGAGATCCGCGAAAAAGAAAATAGCGCGGATATTGGCGCGGATAATTCAATGTACGCCCCTTGAGAGCAAACTAGCTAATTAGATGAGAATCTGCGGCAGTATAGCTGAGAGAGAGAGAGAGAGAGAGAGAGAAGAAAATTGGTCTGTAATGCGTGGTGAGTACAGTTCGTTATCTGTTTGTTTCTAAGCAAGCGCTCATTGTGTCTGTGTGCGCGTCACTGCGTCAGTCGAAGGTTAAATAAAATGCAGCTGCTGCAGCGTATAACGCGCGGCTCGGGCCAGTGCCCCAGAGTGGCCAGGGCCACCCTGCAGCGGGCCGCAGCCCGCGCAAGCGCTGCATACAGCTGGTATATATAATAGAGCGCGGCAGTCCACACATGGCTCGCGCGCGCGGGCACACGTGGAAAGTTTCTGCCGCAAGACGAGAGGCAGACTCTCCGTCTGTTTCCCCCCCTCCCGCACGTGTGCAGCAGAAACGCGCTGGTTTTCCATTTTTCCGAGACTAATATCTCTCGCGGGGGAGACTCTAGCGTCGTCACGTGCAGAGCGCTATACGCAAGTATAAACTCGCTAGCGAGTGGCCTGCAATCCAACGAGACTATGAAGTTCGGAGAGTTGCGGCTGCTCGATTGTTCGCCGGGTCAACGGTCATCGGCGTCCCGTTTATCCGCTTATCGCCGTCCGGACCCTCTATACATACTTGCTCTCGCGCGGTGACAGTCATGCTGCTGCTTTTATCTCTCCCCCCCCCCCTCTCTCTCTCTCTCTCACTGTACTCTCCGCGCTAGCTATATATGCTCTTCTTCGCTTTTTACGTCGATGCGACTACGAGGGATCAGTAGCGCGCCGGCAATTTCCATGACTTTTCGGCTATTCGCGCGTAAAATGTTATGCTGAGAAATCCATTTGAATTTTGCAGAGCTCGAAAAATCACGCAAAGATCATGTGTGTTGAGAAGTGCGGCGATTAGCGGCAGTTATATGTATTGCGCTTTAACTGCGAGATCCGAAAGAATTTTCCATGCGCATATAGGGGATGCATAATGCATTTGTAAATACAAAAACTCATGCGGGCGAATTCTCGCGTGTATAGTTGGCCAGAGTCAGAACCTATACCGCAGGAATGTTGTGCGTAAAAAGCGATGAGCTGCCAGCGTCCCCCGCGCGCGACCCATTTCTCGATCGTAAATTAACGCAAGCACGTAATTAAACTTTATACTACAGGCAGCGGGTAAACACGGTTTCGCGAAAACAAGTTTATCGAATTAACCGATTTTCTGCGATCGGCTGCGATCGTGCACTCTGCAGCGGCAACAAAACAGCAACTCTTTCGACCGAGTACTATAATTCGAGAATGGCTTGCCCCGCGCGCACGGACACTCGATTCCTCGATTGACGATCGCGAAATAAGGTTAATAAATCAATTAGATTAGACTATTGAATCGCATATGCTGTGCGCGCATCACCATCACTTGCTGCACGTATTATTACACTGGTGCGCGGAGAATCCTTGCAAGCATATACGTGGCGCTTTATCAAGCCGCGCGCTCATCAACAATTTCCAATCTCCGCATGTGCACTTGTGCCTTGCCGTTACGTTCTATACCTACGCGTACTTACAGGCCAAGTACTCTGCGAGAGGGCAAACATGTATATTTTATGCGTCCGCGTATATTTCAATCGACATTGTAATCGCCGTCGTAAATAAGAGTTCAAGCGCGCGGTACTTGTTTATAAACTTCTGTTGTCGGCTCACAATTACCGAGCAACTTTTTTATCGAAATCGCACTTAAATCGAAAAATGGCTTTAACGCGGCGGCGGCGGCGGCGCGCATAAAAAAAAAAAAAAAAAAAAAACAAGAGTAATCGACCGGCCGAGCTGTAATGAGCGTTTGCGAGACGAAAAAGTCGTGCGAATAAGAGCGACAGCCTCGGGCATTACGATTACCAGCAGGCAGCCAAGTGACAAATAAAAGTACGCGCCGCAGTGCTTCGCTCCCGCTTCTAAGAAATTCTCAGCTATCACCACGCGCGCGCGCGCTCTCTCTCTCTCTCTCCCCCTCTCGCTTTTAATCACGAAAGCCGACGTCAACTCAAGTATACATAACGCACGTTGAAATTTCAATATTCGCGCAGATTAGCCGGGCTAACGCGTGCGAGAGATTTGATGGTAAATTAGTTTGAGAATTATAGACTCGGCTCTTCGGCCGCAGCCGAATATTAACGACAAAGCGTCCTCTCGCTCGGCGAACAGCTGGCGAAAGATTCATTCATGAGAATTCAACAGGCATATAGCTTGGATCCATGCCGCATATTGGACATTCGTGTCCTTTGAAATGAATTTTGAATTTATTTTAGAACGCACTATCGGCTCCGAGATAAGATTACAAGTCTCCCAAATCGACAGATGCGTCGAGCAGACAGTAAATACCGACTGCAGGACATTTTCTAAATAAACGCTCCAGTCTGCACGTCTGTCCGTGAAGCTTTTCCGATTACATCCTCTCTCCTACTATCGGAGCGTCTATGCGCGATAATAAATCTCAAGGTTTCCTCTCTGCTCCAAGCAAATACAACAGTAAACAGAGTTTTCCTACGTTTTCCATTTTATTTATCTCATCCTTATGACAATTTACAAATACTTATGGTTCGAACGTGTTTCCTTCTCTCCGCTGCTTTTTTGTCTTTTGCTGCTGTCCACGGGCTATGCTGCGCAGTAGAGAAAGAGAGAGAGAGAGAGAGAGAGAGAGAGAGAAAGATAGAAATAATAATTATTGTTATAATTCTTGCATCTCACACCAAATACATCACGCATCGGAGTACCTCGAGAATTAACTACATCACGGAAAAATAGCCTTGGTATTCCACTCTTGGAAGCAGAAGTAGTATACACATCACTTATATATATAGTCTTGTTAGAAAAATCAACCTAGTGCCGCATGTGTACGAACACAGGATAAACTTCTGTCCAATTTGATTCAGAGACACAGTAGATTAACAATTACGACTTTTGATCCGAGGCTTACACTCTAAACGGTGGATTATACTTTATGCGTGATTTGGTCGACGAGCGAAGGCCCCTGAAAAATACTTCTTTACAATCGTAATTCTCCTTTTGATTACGTATGTGTACGTGATTGCCAGAGACACTGATTTTACAGGTGCCTTCTTTACAGAGTAAGCTGAGTAGACCATTTGAAACACATGTATAAATGTGCATGTTTCTTCGTGTTTTTTGAGCTATTTTTACAATTATTCCGCAATGCATGTCGATCGAACGATGCCTCCACGATGTATTCTAAGTCGATGAATTGCAATACTTTATATAATGATTAATTTCATTCTTAAATCTCAAAAGAGATGCGTAGATTAGTGTACATTTGGTAGCGTTCTATTATCCGATACAGATACAGCATGATTTTTGGTAAGTTTGCAGTAAAGAGATTTGTAATTTTGTTGCTAACCTTTTCTTTTAATACATACGGCTCTGATATGATACATACTTTATGAATTGTACATAGGTATTATGCGGTAAAATTTTTAAAAAACACTCTTACATTTGAGTTACGGATTGGTTGATTGTTTATTTGTTGAGTTTCATTCAGTTTCGGAGATTACATATATGTAAACGCTTCTGTATTGACTCGGCAAGTATTTAGTAAACTCCTACATTAACAAGGCAAAGTTCTCCGTAGTAATGAATGCAATTTAAAGTAGTCATTGTAAAGGCAGCGAGAATACTTTTACGGCGTGAATGTTGTCTGGGATTTGTTGAGGGAAGTTGGGAAATAAGAATTAGTCGACGCGATTATGCATATGATTAACAACGTGAATTTTGTTCCATTGAAAAAATATCGTCGCTTTGCAGCTAGTTAGCAGCTTTTTTTATACCTCATTAAATTATTCCAGATGTAGCAATGATTAAGGCAAGCATGTTTCTTTTATTTTGTTTTAAGCTAGGTTTGTCAAAAATATAAATTTTTGTCACACTTTCTTATGATTTTTCTTTCAAATTTCAGTTCAGTTGTCTATACGTCTGGATAACTAAACGAAATACGTTGCGCATATTCAAGAATTGCATCAACTATACGTATATGTTCAACAGTCTTATTTTATGGGAGAAAAAACCAGAGGAGACATTACTAAAACAAACACTAAAATCAAACGTGGGATGACTTACAAACAAAAACACAATGCGATACAGTAATTTTATAAGGAGATAAACAAGCATGGTTTTTCCCACATGTAAGGTCATAAAAATTACTTGCAATTAATTATTATAATTTGGACTTGAAATATTTTCTAAAGATCATTTATAGAATACTAAGTTTTAGCTATTTACTGCAATAGCACTAGTGAACGTACTACAGTGATGGAAAAATACTTTTTTGTTACTTTGTTATGTAGCAGTACACTACATTTACATTCTTGTAAAATTAGAACGTCAAATATAGTACTAAAAAGCTCGATTTTAAACTACCTAGTCCACGTTAAAACAATTTTGATAAATCTGAATTATTATTATTATTATTAATATTATTATTATTTTTTTTATATTTATAGATTTACATTGTATACCAATTCCAATAATGTTTAACATTTTTACACGCAATTTACTAATTTACTTGCAAATATTTTTATAACTTCACACAGATTTATATAAATTCAGAATGTACCAAAAAACGACATCGTTAAATTTTTTTTTCTCGTTTTTCTTTTCTCTAGCATTGGACTTTCAATTATTTGTTTATAATCAAACTAGGCATACTAAGGATACAAAAAAACAAAATACTGTTATACAAAGCACACTACGTTGTATGCCCAAATAACGCACATTTTCCGATAAATAACAAGTATTAACTGTACAAAATTTACTCTTGTGGCTCCTTATCAAAAAGTATTGATTTATGTTGCATCAATTTAATTGTAGATGGTAATCTTTTCCAAAATAAATTGAAAAATTCAATTATTCTTATTATTTATTTTAATATGATTATTTTTCCAATAATTTATTAATTGTTAATGGCAGCAGTATTAGAACGAATAAGTAACTGGCCAAGATTGAAGTAAAAATTAAGACTGTTAAAGACGTCTTTGTTCTTAAAAAAGGTATTGTATTTTTTAAGAAATAAACGAAAAGAAAAAAACGTAGAGTTTTTTTAAAAGAATCTCAAAACATTTTTAATTAAATAAAGCTTATTGGCGATTGTTCCAATATGAATGAAATAAAATCAAAAAAGTTTACATTGGTCTTCATAGTCTTACAATTAGTTTTTAAAAAATCTTTTTCTTAAACACGACAAAGAGCACAAAAACTTAGCAGTCTTTTATAGAGCTTAAAAAATAACCTTTTTACAAAAGTGCGATTTCATTCATTTCAACTTTCAGCATATTGGTAGCACGCCATTTTTAATCGTTTATTCGCAATGATATTAATAAAAATTAACTGGCTATTACCGTTGATCGTTAACCGATTAAAGTTCAACGGTATAACGTAGATATGAATGATAGATGAATTACTCAATGATTATTACATAGTGACTCGAATAAATGCTGCCGAGATTGATCCCAAGAGAAAAATCGAGTGCCATTTGTCCCTCTGTAAAGAAATTAACCCGAAACTGGTCCAATAATTGACCTCGATTAGTGTTAATAAATCGAAGCGTCATAAATCTGGAAATCTGGAAGGGTAAATGCGCATATTAGTAGATGAAACCTGCCATCAAGCTCAAAAGAAGACTTTGTTACATAAGTTTAAGGATCTGATTAATTTTCTTTAACTATGTGGTTAGAAAGATGATCGAAGATGACTATGTATAAGCAACAATTAAGTCCAATTAATCTTTGAATTAAAAAATATTTTTACGCGTTAGTTTTAGAAAATTTTCATAAAATAAATTTTAGTTAAAAGTACCAACATGTTCATAATGTTTTATTTAATTAAATCTTTCTTTTTTATAGAGCTACTAGTTTTTAATTTTTTAAAAATTATAATTATAAGCACAAACTATCAATAAAAACTATCGATAAATTGGTTAGTTGTTAATTCATTTGTTTAAACGTTAATTAAATTTTGAAAGATTTAGAAAATCTTATCTTTAAACGGACGACACAGTATGTAGGACCATCAACATAGTCAAATATGCACCATAGCATCTGAAATTTATTTCAATTTAACTTTTTCAATCATCTTGTAAAATTTAAGCTTTTTAATCAGAACGTCTTCGACTTCAAATACCTTCATGACATAAATTAATTGAAGTACGTAAAAACGTGGCTCACCTCATGGGGTCTTCAAAATAGTCTAGCGGCACTTGAAACAAATCTGGATTTATGTCATTCTTAAACGCAAATTCTTGAAAAGTTATTTTTGCCGTGACAGTCGGAAGAATAGGGATGTCTATCTTCACAGGAAAACCCGGTGGTAATTTCATTAACACGAATTCTCTTAACTTATTGAAATGCTTGAAAGGTGCTATGACTTCCAAGACATTGAGCAACATGTCCACAGTCAAAGGAAAATCTGGACTCATTGCTACTGTAGCTTTGAATGATTTACTGCTTTCTTTGTACACTAGATTTCTACCTAATAATGGGCATTGGCCAGGTGGAGCAGACAAATAATCATCCCACGTGATGTTAGATTCAGGTGGTGGATTGAGTGATGCTCTTGTCATGGGTGGCTAAAATTATTTTATAAATTTAAATTAAGTGCTGAATTTAATATATTAAATTTAATATATACTTTAAGATTAATTACCTCTCCATTTTGGAAACCTTGAGATGAACCCTTAGTCAAAGACTCCATAATGGCTTTGTTTTTTTGAAGATCTTCTTCACTTAAATGTTCTCGCCTTTTTCTACTTTCAAGCACCATACCGTTTATTTGGTAAAAATCTGCATTGAATGGTCCAACCATTTCCTAAAAAGATATTGTTCAATAAATAAATTAGTTCTGAGGCAAATGAGATTGTTTAATTACTTTTACACACTCGTTTATCTTCCTTAAAAATCCAGCCAGTCTGTGCTCTTGAAAATGTAATACCTTTTGTTGACATTTGCGCTGCCAAAATATCACTAGACATTAGTATGTCAACCTCATCTTCAATCTCAACCTCCGTCTCCTGCAAAATAAAATAATCAATTACTTTTCCTCAGAGATTTACCACAAACAATTAAGATTATAATATAAACCTCATATCTGACTCGTTGAAAAAGTTTGGCTTTATTGTCAAGGACAGTCAGAGACTTGCTAGGTTTTTGGTCACCATTAAAAATAAAAGATATATCACCCCTCTCCCACCTCATATCGTTAAAATCTACAAGAGTAGTGTCCATTCTAATGGATGCACCACTTTTGTGTATCCTGCAAATATCCGATGGGAGTATCCTTGAAACAAGTGGCACTGCAATGTAGGAGAAAGTAAAGAATTTAAAATTTCTCTGAAATAAATTATCTGCAAATTACAACAGTTATCTAAATAATTTACCCCAACTTTGAAAATCCCACTTTAATTCCATATAAAAATCCCCCATTTGCCGTAACGCTGCTACAAGATTTGGTCTTCTTTCTTCCATTTGCTCTCTTGCTTGTTGCTTTAGTTTTCTCACAAGAGATGATACTGCGATAAAAAGGTAAAAACATTTTATTTACAATGAATTTTATAAAATATTTTTCTACAAGCATGTTTATCTATAAAATTCTTACTGGTCTGTCTATCACCGTAACTGATTGCTTCAGCTAATGGACTCCAGCCAGCTAAATTTTTAACTTTAACAGGAACTCCATGAGCCAATAAAAGTTGAACACATTCTGCAAATGGTATTTATCATTACATTACATACTTTGTAGAAGTGTTGTCTGTAGAAGAAAAAGTTAAAAGGGGCATATGTACCTTTTCTCCCTAGCATAACAGCTAGATGTAAGGGGGTGTTGCCTGCAAAAAATAAGCACGCGATAAGATTGCGCAAGAAGAAGTGGTGCGAGATGTAAGAAGAAAAGTAAAAATACCTTGTTTATCTTTTGCAGTGATATCGTAAACTCTAACAAGCGAGCTCAGTGCTTTGACATCCCCTTCGAATATACACTTGTGTATAGGATACTGTTCAGTTTCAGCCATGGTCGCTAGCGTGTCTATGAATGAGAAGCAAGCAACTTTTAGCAGTGATTATTTAGGTCGACATCCAAGTCCCATTAATGGCCAAAGCTGTTACTTCCACATTGGGCATTCCCAATGTAGCTCTCATCACAGCTTCCAGATATGCACACGACTTTCTCTCCAGCACTGGTAGACTTGTTCCAGGTGAGCCTCGTCATTTCTACAGCACGATCAGCAGGTACACAGAAGAGTAGGAACAGCAGTAGCAGCAGCAGCAGCAGCAGGAAAAGCGAGAAACGGCCCGATGACACGCTGAAGAGCCGTGAGTGCTTGCATAGGAGGAGAGGCGAACACGAGGCTAAAGGCTTGCTTTCTGGCCTATTATTTTTCGCGCGCTCCCTCCTCTCGCCCGCGGCCCGCCGCCTACGCGACGATACTTATAGCTGCTGCGTAATGCGTATACGGGTATACCTTGAGGCCTTCAGCGTCGGATTTCGGAATTCGGAGTCGCGATACTTATGTAGCTGCGCGATAGTGCGTGTGTATGTATACGGCTATAAGCGTGCGCGGCCTGTCAAAACAGCCGAGAATCGCGCAAGGAGGTCGCCATTTTAGGCGAGCGTACTATCCGTTCGGAATGAATCGCGTCTGCTCTGCTGCGCTCACTGCTCATATTCACTCAAACCAGCTCAAACTCGCAACTCAACACACATCAAACATATCCATTATCCACAGATAAGTATCCATATACCGGATACCCACTGCTCTGGATTATCGCATTCGCTTTGGCGCTCAAGTGGCACACAGCTGCACACAGAGCTGCAGCTGAGCGAATGTCAAGACCTCCGCTGAATTGCTGACTGCAGCTCTCTGCTCTGTTCTGCACGTAGCACGTTTTTCGCGCGCGCTAACTTTCGATGACTCTCTTTTCAGTAGTACTCTTATATGTAGCGACCGCACATCGAGATCCCGCTTAATAAAATTCAGCTCAAAACAATTCGTCTGTAACAAAGTTTAGGCGTAACTAATTGATAATAATTATAAGGACGTATATAATATAAATATACTACTGCTGTACATTTTGTGTGTTTTATGCATGCTGTTGCTGTAGATCAGGGAACAATAATGCATTAATATTAAGTATATGCAGTAAAAAGTAGAAGAGGGCTTTTTAATTAAGTTATTAAAACCTGTATTGCCAACGTTTTTCGCGTATCAGTTATCGAGAGCAGATTTTATACGACTTATATACAGCTTTTATACTAAAAGTAATATTTCGTTTCGCAATAGTATCGTGACAATTCTTACGCAAGCTTCTCAAATGAAGCGCAGGCGACGACGCGTCTTTTATCTTGACCTTCTCCCGCCTGCACACCGCCCCCTCGATGCTCCAGATCTTCAAGTTTGAATTAGGCAAGTGAGGACGAATTGACACTATAAGTACATACATGCGTGCGGGATCGATGCGGTGGAGAAAAATGAGCAGGCTATGCATAAAGAGCTGGTTTTTCATTATTTATTGTAAGTGCGAGTATTTTATTAGACCAGCTTTTCAAAACGGAAAAAAATTATGCAGCATAGGCGGCGCAAGCGAGCGCTTTGTTAGAACTTGAATCTTTCCCGCACACGGCCGTTATACTTACTTTATATATAGATATAAACAAGAAGTTTTTATATCCGCGCGCAGCGCATAAGTGAAAAGTGATGAATGTTCGCTGGGGGATATATTGTCGAAAATTGGCGGAAAAAAAGAGAAAGAGGTAATTTGTCGGGGGCGGGGGGCGATACGATTGATACGAATATTACGAATGCGCATTGCGCGGGATCGGGATTTCGGGAGACGGGATGTAATGATATTGCGTATTGATGATGTAAGTGTGTAATTGTAAATAAAGCGCGCGCTGCAGAGTGCGGATTCAAGATGGCGCCGCCAGTGATAGGTCGCCGGAAGCACGCAGGGAGTAGCTCAGCTATGACGAATTGGCAACTCACAGGTCCACGGGATACGTCCCAGTCTGCTGTCCGCGAAGCTTCTTGCTTCCTCCCAATGACGTCCGGAGTGACGATCCCCCCGCTGCACCGCAGCCCGTAGCCCGCAGGCCGCAGTTATACAGACTACAGAGTGCGAGAGAAAGAGCTGTGTCGCATAGCTTTGTCGTTGCATCGCTTCGTCCAGTCGCCCCCTAATCCCAGTTGCTGCGCTGCTGCTGGTCGAGGTCGAGGAGAGCTACGCCCCGGCCGCTCTGTCAAAAGCTCCGCCGTACAGCACAGCTGATGTCACGAGGTATAAATACGCGCGGCTATGGGGCGCTAGCTATACTTACTTCTTTTGTTTTCACCGTGCCTTTGTTGAAGATTCGAAATTCGAGAATGGAGAGTCAGTGCACACTGCACATGCCGATTTAATTGCATCTATATACCTACACACAGCCAACACTTGCAATTCCAGAGTCGATGACACTGGCGCGCCGCGGCGAAGGCATTAGATGCACTTGACCGGGCCTCTCAATGCTACCGCGGCCCTCGCCATTTCCCCGTTATTCGCTGCACGTCGGGTAAACACGAGATCGCCTGGACCTAGTAGCTTGGATGACATAGGATTACAAGATGGAGAAGTTTGCCGTCGACAAGGTCCTTGACGAGTTCGACTTTAACAATGGTAAGCAAGTTCAGTGTTGTTACTCATTTCTTTCGCTTTCTTCAAAGTTCGACTAGATTTTCAGATCACTTCATTTTCAGATCGAGCGGAGCAAATGCCATCGGCCTCTGCTCCCCCCATGCACCCTTCAATGCTTCCAACAATGCATCCTTCCATGCATTCCGTTATGCACCCCCAGATGCATCAACCGATGCAAGGGCTACCTATGCAGTACGGAATCCCAAATGTTTATCATCAACCTCCGATGTCTAGTGTCAACAGTGACCTGGGAATGATGAACATTATGGTTGATCCTGCGGCTATGAAGGTCAATGAGGTGAATCTTGCAAAGGAACAGGAGTACCTGGCTAGTAACATGGATGATCTGAGAAAATCTGAACTCTTAGTGGATAATCTAGATTCTATAAATCATTTTTATACACACGATAGCCTGTTGGATGACAAACTGCAGCATAAGTTAAGTGTAAATGTGGGTGAGTCCGAGTTGTCCGCTTTGACTATACACAATGACATATCGTTGAAGTTGCCACAAAAACAGCCAAATGATCCCGGTATGATCAATAACTATGATAAGAAGCTAAACCAGCCAAACATCCAGCCTGATGTCAGCAATGTTTTTAAAAATTTTAATGAATTCATGAGTGCTCCAAGCGTTAGCTTGCTTACTTTGGATGATGAGAGTATGGCAAGCCACATGTATAGTGTCAGACCAAGTGAAGGACTGGTTAATATGACTGACTCTTATATGCAAAGTTTTATAAAGCATGAACCTGTTGAAAAATGCTCTATAGATGATTTACTCACAGCCAAGGTCGAAGATCTGATGGATGACAAAAAAGATCATAATGCAGTACCTCCTAAATATCAGAATATTTTGCTACCTATTAAGTTAGACACATGTAATCCAGAAAAATCGGTTGAAACTAAAACAAATAGAATAGATAAGGACTTGGAATTTCCAGATTTGATGACTGATGCAAATCAGTCTACAAGTGTTTTTGATAAGCCAGACAAAGTTGTAAAAAGTATTCTGGATGAGCCAGAGCATGTGTATGAAAATGTATATATTGGAACAGATATTCCAAAAACTCCAGAAGTGTTCAATCCACTCAATAAACCAAGAAAAATAGATCCTGAAATTGAGCATACTTATGAAAATGTGAATTTTGCAACTCCAAACGTAGGCTCTGCATCACATGATAAAGATGGAGTGTACGAGTGTATTTATATTAGCAATAGGGAAAACTTACCGGAAACCAATACAGAATTAGAAATTGCAGCTAAAAAAATGGCTGATCACTTAAATTTAAAGGAATCTGAAACTCAAAATGTTTGTCCTATTCCAACTGCAAGTACCAGTGCAAAATCAGTTTTTCAAAATGTTCAGTTGGATAGTGTTCCAGTTCCAGAGCCAAAACCTGTTATTGGTTTCACTGAAATTGATGATATGTCTGAAGAAGAGCTAAGCAAATATCTGGCTGATCTTGAGGCGGAAGAGAGGGCAAGCGAAAGAGCCTCGGCAGTATATGAAAATATTCCTGTTGATAACACTGTAGAAAACTTCAAAATAAAACCACAATCAATTCAACAAATTGATGAAGATGCTAATGAAGCACCAATATTTGAAGCAGTCACAATAGGTGAACTGCCTCAAGTTCCTCAACAAGATCTGCAAGAAAAGGCCAAAAAATTCCCTGTAATTGACTATAACATCGGAAGTATCAGTGGAGAAACATCTAGAGAGTTTTCCTGTCCAAAAAAGTCTGAAACCACTAGAATCAGTGCTCAAGTGAAAGAGGATGAAAGTAAAATAAAGAAAAGTAAAAAGACACATGAAAAAGTGCGAAAAAGTTCGGATAATACAGAGCCTACATCCCAAACTTCTAGTCAAAGTGATGAAGTTAAAGTGAGCAAGGAAGAGGATAAAGATACAGAAAAAGATAAAGAAAACGGGAACTATGTGTCTACTAATGAATCAGATGATAAGCAAAACAAATTAGATACTGAAACAACAGAAGAGAACAAAAATCTGAATTGCACTGAATACGTTACATCACAAGAGCTTGATAACGCAGATAATAAAAATTTGCAGAGCAGTGAGCAAAATACTAATAACACCTTGGAAGATAATAAATTGGCAAATACTGTAACACCAGTCAGAAACACAGAAACTATTTCCAGATTTTCAGTAACAAGAAATGTAGATGTTAATGACAGACTAGGTGGTAGAAGTCGACCTAGTCAGTCGCATACTAGGGTAAAACATGTGGAAAATAATGCAGAGCTCACCGAAAGCAGTGATGATGATCCTAATAGGCCATCTAGACCTCAAACATTAGATGTTGTTTCGACAGTGAACATGACAGATAATTCTTCTGCAGGTATTTTAAAAGAAATTTCTATGTACCTAAATCAGTTTTATTTCATTTTGCTAACTACTTTTTTCCTAGGAGCTTCTTATAATCAAGAAACGTCGGATATTGAAGGTGATAAGGACAGTGGTAGAGTTCCATCTCCAGATGTATCAGAAAATTCTTCAATGGAATCTGGCACTGTACTAGGAAAACAGCCACCATTCTGGGTACCTGATAGTGACGCGCCAAATTGTATGCTGTGTGATACGAAATTCACAGTCGTTAAGAGAAGGCATCACTGTAGAGCATGCGGCAAAGTAAATGAGAACACATATAATACTATGATGTCTTTTTTTTTATTAATCGTACTTTCAAATATTTTCATTTCTTGTTGACTTTCTCTTTCAAAGGTTTTATGTAGCAAGTGTTGTAATATGAAATTTAGACTAGAATACCAAGGCAATGTAGATTCTAGAGTGTGCATTCCATGCCATCAACTTCTGACAAAAGGTATTGATTTTTCACTTCATTAATCTACAATTTGATTTCAATATAATTTTAATTACACGAAATTGAAATTAACAACACTTTATAGCTGAAAGTGATACTGGATCGGGTGACTACGCAGGTTTTTCAAACATGAATAGCGCTGGAATTAATTCTCCTCAGGTAAATTTTATCACATTGAGTACGGCACACATTTATTAACACTTCAAATTGCAGTTTTCACTGCAAATTGCACACCTCTTGCTTTCAATAGTGAACATAGTGAATGCTGAATTATATACCTGTAACAACTTGTTGAATACCTCATATCTCACAATGCAAATGGTTTAAGCATGAATAACTAAATCCAAATAGAACCTCAAAATTTAATTGGACAAAAATTAAAAGTAAACGATTGTGTAATTAATACCTAGCATGTTTAAATAACAATCACCTATAAAGTGATATTCAAAATTTAGAATTTCTAAATCTCTATCAAAATCTATCATTAAGTTATTAAAAATTAGAATTGGATTGGGTAGAAAGATAGCTTAACATCGTCACTCTGTACGAAGACTAGCGAAACTTATGTATGGAGCGAAAAATCACAGTTCACGCTCTTTACAAAAAGTAGCAGTGTTCAGATTCTCCTTGCAAAAGCTAGCATTGTTCAATTCTCCTCGAGAGGACTTTAGGATTTAGGTTTCATACAAAGCTAAATCTTAAAAAGTACTCGTTTTTATTTTATTTTGGCTATAAAATTTTTATAATACATAATTTTTAATACATTGTAATATTTGTATTAATTCTACAAACGGTGCTGCTTCTTGCTGGAAAAATCTGAACTGCTCATTGTTGAGAATGCGAATTATGGGTTTTTTCTCTCCAAGTCTTGTTATAGCTACTCTTTGCAGGGAGCAACAATATTGATAACAGATGATAGAAACGTGCATGGTAAGACATTCTGGATTTAAAAAATAAATCTAAAAATTAACCCGCCCTAAATATGAGCCACAAATGCGAAAAAGAAAAGCGTCAGAGTTCTGGAGTATTCGACAAATGGTTATAGGGGAGACCGCCTAATCCAAATAATCCAATGGAGTACTGTTCAACAATACCACCTTTGCAACAGTTGGCAGGTGGTCTGCCACCACCTCCTACGGTCATGGTACCTGTCGGCGTACTCAAGCGCGAGGGTAGCTCGAAGCAACGATCAGAAGGACCCAAATCTGTAATGTTCAGCGATGGTGAGTTTCATCTCGTCATACGATGCCTTCATTCTATGTATTGATCATTATTAAACAATCTATCTTTGCTGTACATTATGTTATTTCTATTCTCATATACGAATATTTGTGAGCTATAATGAGAAAAATCATATGTACACACGACACATGCACACTCACTCATACTCGTTCAATTTTTTGTTGCTTTTGAGTTTAAATTAATCTTCCTGTAAAACAAGATTTTGAATTTGTTTATTTCGGCCCCTCGAGGCGACGTCTCGAGTCCCGCTCCATTCCCGTTTGTTTTGTTTTCACACGCATCTAATAAAAACACAGGAATAAGGCCTGGCTGTGACCTGACAGAGCTCGATACCTCATGGGATTGGAAGCCTCCATCTGCGAGAAAGCCGCCACCCAGAAGGACTGTGGGAGCTGGTTATGTAGCTTCGTCTGCGAGTAAGAATCAGCACTGCCCACCGATTGATGCAACTACCAACAGCTATATACCCCAAGACCCAGCAGCTTTACCACCGACAGTAACGATACACAAAGGCCGTCAGTAAAGTTTTCGAATGATTTGTTTCGTCTAATTGTTTCACTGCAGATTGCTTATATTATTGTACTATTCTAGAGGTCACTTATGACGAAGTCATTGACGTATCGAGTCTTCATGCGTCGTTGAAAAATGAATGCGGACCTCCAGTTATGTTCGCTATACAACGCAATCTCTATGCTCTCGTAAAAATAATAAACAGTAAGTCGACATGCGTTGATACTTAACTTTTACTTCAGTTTCTATCTAAAATGTTTATTTGTATTATCAACTTTTTAGTGAATTGCTGCGTTAATAAAATATGTTGGAATGTAACTTCGAAAGGTCTGGCTTGTGTTGGACAAGACGAAATAGTTTTCTTAGTGGAAACTTTACCAGATGAAAACGAAGTACCAAAGGATCTGCTGTTACATATTAATCAAATTTATCACGAGGCTATCAAAGGTAAAATTGACACTGTTGTTTAAAATGCATAAAACTGAGCATTATGTTATATCCATGTAAAACATTCTGTTAGGAAATACAATATCTGAGTATGGAATGTCGATACACCAAAAAGGAAATTTACTTGGATCTAAAGAACACGTAGGATTCCTATTTATACGACAAACGCTTCAATGTTTGCAAAAAGTTATCGTTCCTCCTGCCCCTTTTCTTGTCGGACTTTTAGTCCATAGGTATAAGTTAAACAGTCGTATAAGCATCTACATATTATTTAACGTCATATTATGAATTATTTATCCAACATAACTTTGATGCAGGTGGGAGACTCCTTGGGCCAAAGTATTTCCATTGCGCCTAGTATTACGTTTAGGTGCTGAATATCGTTATTATCCGTGTCCATTGGTATCCGTCCGCTTTAGAGATGCAGTTTACTGGGAAATCGGGCATACGATTATGAAAGTTTTAGCAGATTTCCGAAATTTCGCATATACATTACCTAAAGTACAGGGATTGACTATTCACATGCAGGATAGGACCACAAATGTTCGATTTCCAAAAAATCGATATAACCAGGTGATCAAAGGACTAAATAACTCCAACGATCATGTACTCGCATTCGCGTCGAACTTTAGTATTCAGGCAGATTCTCATTTAGTGTGCATACAAATCGCTATAAATTCTGAAGATGAAAGCACTTATCAAACGCAGGCTATAAATATACAGAATAAACCCAGAAAAGGTAACGTAGACATTGATTTCAGATTTCAACAACGATTCACTGTTCTATCTTGTGACGTATTTTGATTTATTGCAGTAACTGGTGCGAGTTTCATCGTAATAAATGGTGCATTAAAATCATCCATGGGTCTTTCTGCAAACTCGAGTATATTGGAAGACGGCTTGATGGTTCAAATAATGCCAGAAAAGATGGAAGCCTTGAAAGCTGCGCTGAAAAATATGCAAGATTTCACGATTGGCTGTGGAAAACAAGGTGCTCCAGAACCAGACGAAATTGTAAATATTAAATGGGTGGAAAATGATACACAGTTTAATCTGGGGTAAGCTACGCAATTCATCATATTTTCCAGTTTCAAACTCTGTGTGTAATGATTTAATGTTTTTAGAGTTAAAAGTCCTATTGATGGCAAATCAATGGATGGAATTCCATCCATACGTGTGCACAATGGAATTAATTTTGTCGGAACGAGCAGGTTTATACGTTGGACAGAGGTTTTCATAATAAAGGTAAATACACATTATCGAGCATAACATTTGAAAGAGATTTATTATTAACATGCGCTGCAATGCTGTAGTCTGACGATGATCAACCGTTCGGTATTCACTACCCTGTGGATATAAATAAACTCTCAGAAAATATAGCTCGAGCGACCTGTGCAGCTCTGGTCAAACTATTAGATTTATTAGCAAATGCGGGGCTTATGAAAATCGCCGTACGGACAACTATTCATCCCGACAATGTAAGTAGCAAAACTGATACAATAGTCGTGATCGGTAATTTCGATGTAAATTATCTTTAAACTTAATTATATTGTTTTCATAGGTTGGATATGAGGCAGGAAGCGAGGGTACGCGTTTACCGCCTATTTATATGAATAGTTTAGATAATGAACTTATACAAGTTTTACAAAAAGCTGTACAAGGCTGTGAGGATACACAAACTGTACTAGAACTAGTATTTTATGTACTAGAGACTGAAAACTAGAGTGCTTGGGACCTTATTTCTTTATTGCTGGCTAATTGAAGAACTTATGTCTTAGATTTGTAAACCAGCAATGTTTTTGATACTTTAGCCCATTTATTCTAAAATCAAAAGTTTACGCAATTTTATACTGCAAATTTAGATGTTCATAATCATTACATATTAAATATTATAATACAAATTTCTTGCGTATTTTAAGGTTCACGCGTGATCGAATAAATTATTTATGTTATTGTTTATAATGTTTATTCCAATTAATAAATTTGTTTGTAATGCTAATGTTTAAAGCAAAAAATTCTTTTTCTTGGATAAACTTTTGATTTCAAATGCATGTTGATGCTTTGTATGAAAACAACGTCGTATACGTTTACCAAGCCCGGATATGCGCATTTCTATGACTAGAAAGACCTAATATATAAAAAGGGTGAGTGCAATGATACATACATACAAAAGTTTTACGTGTTATAAACGAAAATAAATGGGAGAAAAATTAACTTATAGAAACAGGGTGTATTTTAAAGTTTGACATTGAATCTGAATTTGTTTATCTACATGAAAATTGTTATTAATACATTCTAGATTACATTAATTTACTTGATAAAATGTTCATGATATGTCATGTATGTACAAGTAATTTTCTAGTAAATATCAATTCTATATTTTTGTTTTCTCTGTAAATTACCAGTGTTGTACAGCTTATTGATGTTTTTTGAATTATAAGTACATATGTATAATAAAGAAGTTTAACAGCCTAATAATTTGGTAGTAATGAAAAAATAAAACATTGGCTGAATGAGCCATGATGTTTAATGAGCACGATCGTTAAAGAGAACATTGTACAAAACAATACAGTCTTACCTGCTTCTGCAAAAAGCTTTAATTTGCCAAAGATTTGCAGAAATATTGTTGTATAAACATTAATACGCATACATGAAATGAGAACACTAATTCAGCATGATCGATTTAAGAGTCAAGTAGCTGAAATCATACTTGAATACGATCTGAACATAACGTATATTTTATGTAAAGTAAGAAAAAGGAGGTATTTTAATGTAAGATTGATTTTAAAAAATGATACGACGAGATATTTTACAGCGTGACAAGAAATCTGGTCAATTAAAGATTTGTAAAATTTTTGTTGGACCTAATTTGTTAAATTGTATTACTTCTAAAATAATTATTTTTATAATCGAGCGAAGTTTTGTAAGATTAAGCACTGCATTTTTTATATGAAGAAAAAGCTTATGCAGCCGATTTCTTGGCTCACTGTGATTTGAAGATTAATTTTGTACAGTTGCTTAAGAATTTTCCGTATTCGTTATTTTAATGTTAAATTACTCTAGTTATTATGCTGTTATTGATAGTTGTTGGGACAAAGAATATTGTATACTGTTACTTAATGACGAAGCAGAGATTTTTTAAATCATATAATGTTAATTCTTGCTAAGATGATTCTTCATTATTCCAACTTCCGAACATATATGAGCTTTACATAAAGTAGCAAACGTAACATAGTAATGGTATTTCTGTTTAAAGTTGTTACGTAAGACAACGAACTTACTACGTTAATCACCTTTATTATTAATATTTTATTACAATTTAATAAATGTGTCGAGATTTTAGTAGATCAGTGATTGGATAAGACACGATGTAATTCTTGGCGCAACTCTTATTTAATCTTTCTTTTTCATTTATTCAGATTCGACGTCTGAATTGGGAGCTGCATAATGTATATAAGCAAGTAAATACATTTGTAAATATTAAAAAAATTATCATAATTTTACTGTTTAGACTTCCTGAGGAGAAGTATTTTTTATGTACCACGAATAAGTAATAAACTTCAAAGTGATTCGATGCATAAAGGTAATAATGTATAGTCATAATAGTTTACAATCGCATAATATGTAGATTAAATAATAAATAATAAATTGTATATAAAATACGACAAGTACATACTGTGTTTTGTTCTGCATTTTACGAGTATGAAAAATTTGAAGTACAGAAGTATAGTAAGAGTATAAGTAAGTGGCTGGATAGGGTGGTAGGTAGTGCATAATAAGAATAACTCGAATTCACGCGGGCATGATCGATTTCCCTTGAGCTGCAGCGCCGCTCTCGTCCCACTTGGGGACTAAAATATTGAATGGGCCGTGCTTGGCGGTGGTCGACGGACGACGGTCGTCAATCGTCATCTCGTTCCGTGCGTATAGTGTCCGCTGCTCTGCCTCTGCTGCTCACCGCTGCCCGACAACCGCCTGGTGCGTGCAGCGTAAAGCCGTAAAATTGATCGCGATTCCCGCGGAGTTTCGAGGCCCACGTACCTACAGGCATAGGTACGCGAGCAGTGCAGCTGCGGGTGCAGCTTATTTGAGAAGAGAAATCAAAATTGCAGGCGGAAGACGTTGGAAGCGAGAAGCACGCGACATGTCCGCGTAGAAGACGATCGCCCTAGACGTTGAGTGAGTCGTGTATCAGTATAGTCCTCCCTCCAGTCCAAGACAGCCGCAAAGACGCAGTCCGCCGACCAGTTGTCCCGGGGAGCTGCGCGAGCTACGAGCAACCCCCCGACGGATCCTCGACAGCAGCAGCAGCAGCAAGAGTCCGGCGGCAGAATGGACAGGAGAAAATTGTCGTGAGTATCTCTGACCTTGACTCTTCCATTCCGGTTAATTTATTTCGCCGCCGCGGTTACGTATAGAGCTGCCTACGATTGTATGCGTTGACTCCGGGACTCCTGCAACCGAGGACCGCTCAACTCGGGCGATGCTCCGTTTTTAGGTGGCGGAACTCGATGGCCAAACGCTAGTCGCTCGTGGCTGTCAATATGCGCGTATCGTCCATTTTCTGACGTGACCGTATGCGTGGGTGCGCAATTTTTCCAAGCGGACACCATGTGTTGACCCGCAACGAGCATTCATCCTACATTCCTCCTCCTCCTACGCCTACCCTTCTCACTGCAGGGCCAAGGAATCTCGAGAAGACTGCCGTGATTTGCTTACGCCGCGAGGGGGATGAGTCGATACATACTTATGCAGATTCCTATTTTCCAATGCTGGCATGTCTGTCTGCTGATTGAATTATTGCTTTTGATTTAATTGCTGACAATTTGCTTCGGGTGAGGTAGTCGAGGCGAACTTGTGCTCAAAAGAGTCAGTTCCAGATAAGAGAACAGACAGTCTGTTGTTGCTTTTTTATCTAAATTACCGATTCGCCAAGCACTTTTACTCATGAATATACGAGTGAGTTCTACTCTTATATGTTTTTCAGAACATCTGGGGACTCCCTCTATGCCATCTTAGAAATTCCAAAAACTGCCACACCTGATGATATCAAGAAAACCTATAGAAAATTAGCCCTTAAGTATCATCCGGATAAGAATCCCAATAATCCAGAAGCAGCTGAAAAGGTATGTACATACAATGTGCATACAATCTACTCTTTAAGTACTATTTCAGTTTTCGCAAGACTGGCTTGACCAATTTTGTTTTTCAGTTCAAGGAAATCAATAGGGCAAGAATAATATTGACCGACTTGACTAAACGTAACATATATGATAATTATGGATCTCTTGGGCTTTATGTTGCGGAACAGTTTGGTGAGGAGAATGTTAATGCATACTTTGTCATCACTTCCAAGTGGACAAAGGTGAGAAAGAAAAACTTTGTAAAGTATTTGCCTTACAATCTGTATATGATAAATGAGCTTATCACCTTTTGAATTTCAGTTGTTCTTCTTATTCTGTGGTATCGTCACTGGTTGCTACTGTTGTTGTTGTTTCTGTTGCTGCTGCAACTTCTGTTGTGGCAAGTGTAAACCAACACCTCCAGAAGATAGTGGGGCATACCACAATTTACAGGTTTGTATACGTTTTATTCAAATGACATTTTTGATTTAATACTTAACTACTTTTACACAGCTTCCTCAATAACGTGGTTTTAAAGATTTTTTTTCATCAAAACAGATTTCCTTTTTTTACTAATTTACGAGCTTATTTTATTTGGTAGCTGATGGCACAGTGTTGTTGATTTCTTATTTTGCACTACAAATACTTATTATTTTGTAGAGCAATCCTTTTTGTAAATTTTCAATATGTAGCATTTTACACAAATTTAAGGCAATAGATACTAAGCTTCAAATGACATACTAATAATAGTGTGTTGTACAGTGATTTTAGATTAGTGGTATCTATCGTTTAAAATTATTTTGTACACAAGCTATGTTGTATCCTTCGCTAGGTTGATCAGTGCAGAATTTTTTCTTCAAACAAGACCTGACACATAATCTACTCTTCTGATAGGAAGACTTACCTATGCACGTGATGCCATGTTTTCTTAGTGTCATGTTGCTTCCTACTTGTATAAATTGAATTCATAGGAAACAAATATCAATTTTACATCGGTAATGGCGAAAATCCGTATGTATACCATAAATATTGCTTTTCACGATCGTTTTTTGCTGGCTATGCATGCTGTTTTGTTCCTATAAAGGCTAACATTCAGTCTACGCCAAAATTATGATATAATAATTTTCAAACGAGTACTTATCGTTTTGTTTTTCGCAAAAACCATATAGGCAAGTCGAAAATAAGTCGAATCAATTACTAAAGTAAGCATGCAGAGCTTCAAAAAATGATTTAGTTTTGGTTGGCATTGTTTGAGAACTTTACATCACAATATACGCATTCTCACGTTTATCATACATACATCAACTTGCATGCCTTGAATACAACTTGTTTGTAATATATGTCTTCTATCGAAAGTTGCAGCCTCGATGTCCAGACGTAAGACATTAACAAATCTCTATGAAAGCTCAAAGTTTAAGCTCATTTTAACACAGCGAAATTGTTATTTTTCTTTCGTTTTGACTAAAACTTTAAACATCAAGACTTTCCAAGGCCGAAACGTCTAATTTAATCTCTGTTCAGGTAGTCCTACAGAATCATTCGGACTCGGTGAGTACTTCGCTGACCGTCATTCTCATCAACGCACCTACTTATAATAGTTTGAAAAAGATTGCATGATTGTTGTTTCTACCTAAAATGTGTATTGCCAGTCTTCATTTTGCTACAACATCTCTTAGTAATCATTCATAGATCGTCAGTGTATTAAGTTCTTATCATTCATTTTTATTATTTCGTTTGAAGTGTTATTTTTCGCCACAACTTTATGATTATTTTTACCAACATGATTCATTCATTTAATCAAAACGAAAATACTGTTTTTTTTTTCTAATTATTCAGCAGTCTGGGTGTTTAGCAGCACAAACCTACGGCGGTATATATAAAGTCACGAATCGTATCGATCGTTTTTTCTCGTTTTCGTATGTCCTTCGCACTTCATGTGTCGTTTCGTGTCGCACCATTATAAGTAAATATATACATATATATTTCATACATCATGCCAGGCCTTTTCAATGTTTTCTCTGAGTAGATTTTCGATTTCGCCGCTAAACGATAAATTGCTCGTATAATTAATTGCCGAGGAATAATCGCGTTAATGTTCACTGCGACTGCTTTACTAACTACTGTATACTCGTGGACACGTCATAACAAAACTTGTATTGGCTTCGAGAACCTCCAGTCTTTACTGCGCGTATTGCGTTTTAAATTTATCAACAATTTGCGATTCGCTTCGTGCCTCAGCAACCAAACATTTGCGAGCCTCGCCGTCGTATCAAGCAGGAATGCTCGAGCTGAGATTTTCTCTCTCTCTCTCTCTCTCTCTCTCTCTCTCTCTCTCTCTCTCTCTCTCCTCAACAAACGCCCGACTTTCCTGCCTAATACGAGCGATGTCTAGTCTCAGAAAAGTAGATAAGAAATAAATCCTTAGGAACGAATCGAAATATTCATCTAGATATATGAGTAATCCTAATATGTATTTTTTAAAATGTATGTTAAAATTTAAAAAAAAAGATTGTAAAAAATGACAATAGACGTTCGTCATGATAAGGATGATCACTCTTTAGATGAAGGAGTAATATGGTGTCGAGCGAAATCGATATGATATTACATAACCGAGTGAAATTGACATTTTTTATCTTCACCGATTGTAATTCATTATTCTGGCAATGCATTCTTGGCACTGAATCATCGAACCTTTATCACGCATTGCGTTATCACCTTGACACCAAGCGATTAAATCACATGGGAATCATTGTTATTATTTAGTTTCTCAATTTTGTTATACGAATTAGATTTCACTTATAAAGTCACGCCGATCACTATATACATTATACATCGCTATGTACAAAAGTGAATATAGAGAAGCTTAGAAATGAAATAAAAAAAAAAGGAATCTTCATTGCCAAGCTTGCCGCGCCCGAGACATCCGATGAAGTGCATATAGACCAGCAGATTTGTTTATGTTGTTGTTGTTGTATTATAGCGGGACCGGAATAATCCAGAGGGCGACGTAATATCAAGTCAACCGCAAAGTGTTCGTAAGTTTTTATAATCAGCATCCCGTTTGCGCTTCTATTAATTAAGACATTTGCACGTACACACGTCCATTATCCTCTCCTTATAAAACAGTCTTTCAATATCCGACGTCCTTCTTTATACGTATACTTAAGTATTGCGCACGTTACATAATTATGCTTCACGCTTCCCTTTATTTACAAGACGCGCATTCTCGATATGCAGCTTTCGTGAAGCTTTTTCAAACTTGTTTGAAGGAAATCTTTTTCTAGTTCGACGTTATACATATACCTATCGTTTATTTTGCCGCACGAAGATATTAAGCAAGAAGCAAAAGCAAACTTTATAGAAATTAATATGCGAATTAAGCGCGCAATGTATCGAGTCTGCAATAGGTAAGTGCTGGTATCGATTGCCGCCCCGAGCTTACGCCCTGTCCCTCCCCAAGTAAAAGAAAGAAAAAATTATCTCGAAATTGTTTTAAGCGCATCGATTTGTTGGAGGTGCGGTGGTTTCGGGGGACTAGTGACACTTTAACATGTATAATTTCAGTGTGGAAATCAACGCATGCTTACGTGGCCAACACATAGCCCTAATAATGACGCGTCGACGTCGAGCCGATCGCTAGTGCACGTAAGAACGCGAACTTTCGCTCTGGCTATAATTTCTCTTTCTCTCTCTCTCTCTCTGTCTTCTCTATTTCTCACTCACGTTCTCTCTAGCAAAAGAAAAAGAAACAACTAATAACACCTATTTTTTCGTGTGACGCGTGACGCACGAAAGCTTTCTCCGCTCTGTCCACCTCTGCGTCTCAAATCTGTCCTCTTCTATCATTGTAATCCATGTGTGCACTGTAGGTATGTACAAACAAGTGTGTCTCGAACACTCCGAGGGCCAGCAGCCAATTATACTATGTAAATCTGTCTGGCATCTAACAGCAAACGTCTCGTCCGTAATCCGTAAATCATAACTGCGACTACTAAAATGCGGAAAATATTTTCAAGTTTAAAGGAGAATTTCTCGAGCGCCCGCAGCTCACTTCTGACTTGTTTCTCTGCAATAATAGGAGGAGGAGGGGGACCTGGAGAGTGACCTGGAGCCAGCGGTGACGTCCCAGCCGCAGAGCGGCGCATCCCAGCCGTCGAGTCAGCCGCTGGCGTTCGCGATGCCGGCCCCACCGATGGCCCAGCCCCAGCCCCAGGCTGACGAGAATACGACCCTCAACAGCGGCCGAGAGCGCGTCGTCTACACCCCCGGTATTTCTAGCTCTTGAGCCCTCTCTATGCTCATTGTGCTTTTGCCCCACGAAACAATGTGACGCGCCATCGTTGTTATTTCCTGCTAAGGCTATTGAATGTATTAGGTTTAGTCGTTAATAGCGCCAACGAATCGAGCTCACTATGGAATTTGAGGTGGAATTTTTATTTTCAATACACGCTACTTTTTTCTTAACACATGCATCAAATCCCATCGAAGCTCATACTTACAAAACAAATGACGAGCCTAGTTTCGAGCGTAACAGCATCTCCTTTTTTTTTTTTTTTTTTTTTTTTAATTTTCAAAATCCCCATCTCATTATTTTAACTAATTTCTAACATGGGTGAAAAGATCTTTTTAAATTATTTCATTAAAGCTAGAGATAATCGATTTTTCTTTCAAGTGCAAAAATTTTATAGTCTTTTAAACGAAAACTTATCACTGCCTCAAGTAACAAAAATAAGTAGCTTTTAATCTATTTCTATATGTCTCGAAAATGATCGATGCTCATTACAAATATCAGTTGTGTAAAAATTTGCAAAACTGCATGAGTTAAGTAAATGACGCAATGAACTCGAAAATTCCATCCAACTCTGTAGGATTCTTATAGTCTTCATTTGACAACGTGGTAGTTAGTCTGCATAATAGTTTACATTATTTCTCATCGATGTACATCGCAGTAGTTTCCTTTTATTCTTTCTTATAATAACCGCAACGACAACCAGACAGCGGAGCACAGGGCATGTAAATCTTCATCATTGTTTGCATGCTAATTATATACAGTCTCTGCGCGCACTCTTTTGTGTACGATTGTACACCTAACACGCCCAAATCATATTCCGTATAAAAAAAAACGTATTCCGGGGCTAAATTTAGCTTGCCAAGTCTGTAAAGACTGAGAGCGACTAAAACGTGCGATAATTGGACAAATCGGAAAGAGTGGAACGTGCCTAAAGTCCGTTGGGAACTTCTATTCATTCTCTCTGTCGTGCATTTGCTATTTTCGTATGTATATATAGATATATAGTACGTCTATGCATGTGCCTCAAAAAAATGGAATTTGCTAATAACAATGTATTTTTGTGGAAATGAATTTTTATTATACTTTTTTATATACACAGTGCGATCGTATCGTTATCACTATTTGTTTAAATGAACTTTTTACACGCGAAAGAATTGTAACGAGCGTGCGCTTATCAGATTTCCTTCACTCCGGTGTGCCTAGAACGCCAGCTACTATAAGGCTTTCCTCGAGTATACTGCTGCGCATACCGCCGTCTATGCAGGGATGACATTCTTTTAAATTTTTTTCCTTTCTTAATCTTTATGTATAAGATTATTCCGTGAGAATCCCATTGAACAACAACGTATGACTTGAATGTAAACATTTGTCAGTGACATATGTCTAACATTGGTCGGTGCGACTAGCGTATTAATGAATTAATTTATTTATTGAGTTCGATCATGATTACAATGCATCGACAAATCTATGTATTATCGTAGACTTTCCCGCATGTTTTCCATTAAGACGGCGAATGCTTTCACATTCGTCGTTCGACTCCTGACTACACATAATTAATAAGCTATAATCATGTTGATATCGAACTCGTGTGTTGAGGATGTTGTTGCAAGAGAAAAATAGTCTTATGGCGATGTTAAGCGAGGTGACTTGTATACTACTTACAATTGACGAGGCCTCACCAAGAGTATTTTTCGTTGTTTTATTGTGATTACTATGAGCATAATTGAGTCAGTATAGTTACTAAAGCAAATCACCAACAAATAATGGCATGCATATACTTAGTCAGCAGTTAAATTAAATTTACCATGAACGAAAATAATCGAATTTGCTGTATTTTTTTCTTTAACGTACATATGCAACTGCAAATTTCGGCAGAATTTGTGGCAAATTCAATTTCTATTGTGAGTCTTATATTGTATAGTTAATGTGAGTCTACTCTCAAGTGCTGTCGTATTTTTTTTTTTTTTTTTTGTTAAGTCGAGAACATCTGTTTATTCAAAGAAAGAGTGAATTACGTTATCAAAATTTTCGGATTTATTTGAATAAGGCATACTTTTACATTACATTATTACTATGGCACAATATTATTGTTATATGTAGAATACCCTCAGAAAATTTCCGATCATATGTTTTTTTTCTGTAAGGCATTCGATATTTTAATTTAAGTGATTTTGCTACCTGTCATTTTTAATTGTTTATACATTATTGGTATCATGTAAATTATTGCTTGCTTATTAAATTAAACAAAATGATTTGCACTTCTACGTTTGTTTCTTTTATTTGGATAGGTTTGCAAGAAACCTTTGTATGCGATGTTTATTTTTGCGTGAGTTTGGTGTTTGCTGTTTTTTTTACGTTCGTGTAAATGTTCACAAAGGCACAAACTTATTTATAATATGCACGAAAAGAAATCCATGTCAACTAAAGCGGCCTTTCATTCGAAACATGTAGCGTCAACAAATCCATTCGTGAATCCCGACATGAGCAGTGGCGCTGGACTGAACAAGTGGTAGTCGCCGAGCTAAGAAGAAAGATCCAACGATGAGGAAAGCAGGGAGGATCAAAGCCGCATGTCGTTGGACGTCGCCGAACATTCGTCCACGTTATCACTAAACAATGGAATGCAACTATATTGTTTCGAGGAGATAACAACGAAGTGCTATAAAGCCAGATCGACCAAAAATAATGTGGAATTATTACCTATGCTATTACAGTCAAGATAAAAATTCATTTCTTTGATTCCTGATAGATAACGGATAGGTTGTAACGACTCGAAATCGAATACGATTTCTAAAATGTGTATTGTTGTTCTAGTAATTTTGATGACTCAATTGATTTGTTGATTAATAAATATGAAATATCTCAGGGTCTTAAAAATCTAAATGTTGAAATTGATGTTGGTATACTTTACGACTTTGTTTTAGCGTCAATGTGTACGTCGCTTTGATTTTGCGTCTACGTTTTTATGGTCGGAATACGTGTGCGGCCCATGCTGCGTTAGAGAAACGACAGTGTGTAATAGGATTTATTGTGAGAAGATTTGGATTTACAAAAATTTGTCGAAATACTCCTTCGCATATACTGACAATCGTCATGTAAAATCGAACCCGAGACTTTTTTGAAATCGGCAGTGCCGGCGATACAGTCCCCATATGCTCCAAGAGAAAAAAATCGCACACATGAACAGTAGTAAAAGTAAATAAAAAAATAAGAGTCATACAAATGCCTACGATGACATTTTTAGATTAAACCACAAGAATGAGACATCCACAATCTTCTTGCAATTCCACATGAAGGAGTAATTCCTGGCAACATAAACGATATATACCGACTTTGCTATATAACTATTTTTATTGATCGTTGCTAGCAGCGTCAAATATGAAATAAATGATTAAGGAATAAGTATTTAATTAGACATAATAGTATATAATTCTGTTGATAATTTATGTCGATTATATATATGCATACAAATATACATATTATACATATATTCCAAACTGCAAATTTATATGAAAAACAAATTGAGACTAATTTAAACCTTATATATATAAATATATATACGTTAAGAAAATTATATACGATACTGGTGACGTAACTGGCCCATCGCACAGCGTCAATATATACGCCGTGCAATATAGGCCACTTAGGTCTCATGCATCGTAATTTTACTAATTCCAATAAAAGAACGGAAAGTCGTCGCGAAGACCCTATAAAAGAGTACTTCCCTTCTGGGTTAGGTGAGATTCATCATACTGTCTTGCGGGGACATTCAATACTCTCATCTTACTGATTTTTTTTACTTGTACGCATAGTCAGATAGGCACATTATAAGTTGATAAAAAAATTTACAATACAGCTTTTCATTCTCAAACATCATGATCGTCACTCTGGTTTGTTTTTTTCCTCATTTAATCTTTAAGATAAATATACCTTTAAAATTGACAATTATGCGATCGAATGCTCAATACAGTGCTGTGGCATCGAAAAAAATGCATTGAAGTAAAAACTATTAATAGGAAACAAATAAAGTCATCGCTTGTAATAATAATACAAATGCATTTTTATATATAACTGTACGACTTACGCAGTAGCGCGTTTCTTTTTAGCTAAACTTTACCGTATTATTTCAAAATAATAATAGCTACGTTATAGATAACTGCACGTTCAAAGAACAAACTTATCGACATCGTTCAGTTAATAGAACGTAAGAATAAACAAAGTCCCCACTGGTTGCACTCTTTTGATTTACAATTCCAAATATCCAGCTACTTGAAATTCATCAATAATCTGTAGATGCATATACCTTGAAAGTGTACATATAACGATAAATACGCTTGTTAAGAATTGACTGCGGCCTCCAAGTTGTAATTCAGCATTTCACTTAGAAAATCGGATATCTGCACGATGTTATCAGTCCACACTATTAAACGCCGTTTAAAACGGGAACAAGAAGTGGACGCATCTCTCGAGTCTTCTACTGATGATATATAATTATTATCATGAAAACGTTACAATTACATATTTTTTGACTACAATATTTTTCGAGTACACAGTAGCCGTATTGTGCCTCTACTCCAAATGATTATTAATACGAAAGCATCAGGCATAGACACACACCTTATATATTTAATCTCTTGGCAAACTCATTTTATTAGCTGCATTGCATTTATTTATCTGACGAAATTCACGTTTCCTCCACCACTTAGCTCCATTTAAGAACTTTTCTTCAGCGACATTTAGAAGACTCAGAGCAGTAAAAATTTAAAGAAGTTAGCGAATTAACTTGAAAATTATTACGATAATCAATTCCTAAATATATTTTTCTTTCATGCAAAGGTTAAAGATGTACTAAATAAGAAAACATATATTAAGTATGCAAATTGTCAAATTTCAAATTGTATAACTTCAATAATAAGTAGTGGATATATTTTTATTAAAATTTGTGATAAAAGTTAGAGATACATAAGTCCTGCAGCAGATGAGAATCAAATAGCCGGCTCTATTGCAAAGAAAAATAGGATGGTCGATAAGAAAATTATTTGATTTTGATGAAGTGAAAAAGTGACCGGTATAAAATGAAAAGACTTTATGTGTATCCATATTTGTACCGAAAATTGTTTTCTCATAGTTTATTAATATTGTTGAGTTATATATAAAGTTTGAATTAATTGTATTATTTTATGTAGTTAAATATTTATAAATAATATAAGTTTTGTTTACTTCAATGTTATAATCTGTCAAATTTGTGTTGACGATCAATTATATTTATCGAAACACAGTAGAAAGAACGATAAGGAAACTGCACAGCTATTGTTTTTTCCAAAAATTATATATAACGCTACGGTTCGTAAATTTAAAAACATTTGATCTTTCTAAATATATATATATTTAAAAAAAGTTATTTTATTGCACGACTGTGTTCTAGATTCATAATTAGTAAAGTGATCTAGAAGCGAAAAAAATATATATTATACATACAAATGCATTATATATATATATATATATATATATATATATATATATAAAGATAATCCTCAGAAATCATGTAAGCATTGAACTCTTCGAAAAATTTGTGAAGCTACGAAAATTGAAAATTGTATTTACCGTATCAATTAATCGGTCACTATTGAAATTGAAAGAAAATGTAACAAAGAAACAGAAGTTGTAAATAAATTTAGATTAAATCTGTCATTGATAAAATCATTTCTTCCTTTGCTGTAGGTTTTTGAAGTATAATTTTATGAAGATAATTTGAAATTAAAAATAATACTAACTTAATTTTTTTATTTAGATTTATTGGTACCACAAGATCTTACAATAAATTTGTTTTCATATCTTTGTATAGCTGTGCACATTTGGTCAGAAAATAATAAACTGAACATAATTAAGCGTGAAAAAAAGTTTGAAATAAACTAACATGAAATTTGGCATTGCACACTGTGCGCATTTTAACACAACATTTTTCTAGTTATCGGTGTGAAAGACCATATTATAATAAGAAAGATCTTACAATATGAAAATTTGTTATAATGATCGTTTAATTCAAATATATATTTATCCAAATTGAGATATAAAACAGGATAATACCATTAGTTTATATATTTCTTACGAGTTAAAAAGAAATAACAAATTTTTAATTACACAAAAGTTTATCGTTTAAAAAAAAAAATTATTTTTTACTTGCCCAACAGAATAATTTAAAACGTTTAAAAAGAATGGGAACAAAAGTTTATGTAAGAATATGAGAGATTTTTCTCATTTCTTATTTCTGAAATAATTTAATTCCCTAGTTATAAGCTGATTTCAAGGCAAAAGAGAATAAATGATACTTTTTCAATTAGATTCTCGTTATTTGTTAAAAGCTTACAACTTTGTTAACGGTATTGCAATGTCGGAATTAGATATATGATAAAAACAACGAAAAATTTCCTCTTCTAAAATATCTTATATATTCAAGTAAAACAATTTTTCTGTCAAACATAGAAAATGTTTTGCATGATTTTTACTTTTTTCTTTAAACATTCTCGTATATGCTTTCCAAAATACGTTTATAATTTGCCAGACAAAGTTTATGCAAATTATTCTGTCAACGTTAGACTTTATTTTTACGTGCCTGAGAAAATTTTTCAATTTCTCGCCATTCTCCCGTTGAGAGAAAACAGCTTGGATCGTAAGCAAATAGTATTGCGTCATGTTTTAATCAATCGTTTGCTTTTATAATATTTGTCATACGTTCGTTTTTACCCTTGTAAACATTCTCGCAGTTGAAAACTTTTCGTTTGCAATTCCAGCGTCAACCGGATATCTCCGCTGGTTGAAACTGCGATTTTTTTCTGGACCTTGAACCACATGCGCCCATTTTTAAGGGGACATACGTGGACAGAGAGAATATCCAGAAGGAAAACGCAGTCTCCTATCCATTGTAACATTCCAACTAATTGCCGACAATTAGCTTGTCCCGTCATCAAATGACGTTTGAGTCGTTATCACTGTAGAGCCATTTCTCTCCCTTATTTTTATTAATAAAAAAAGAGAAAGATTTATCCGTCGTTCTTGTTTGATGTTGTTCTCGATCACGCTAAGAAACGTAGTGCTCTCATTTTTATTTCCCGTCTGCGTGTTTTACCGAGTTTGTATATCTCCCTCTCGCATTGAGTTTTGGTTGTTTGTACCGTTTTGCGCAGTTACAGAGTGATTTGGTTTGTTTGTTGGTTTGGTTGTCGATGAAGAATTGATCGAACGAGCCTTCTCAGTCGCTCCCGCGACGCTGCTGCATGGTGAATGCATTGTTCAGCCGTACTAACTCGGCTCAATATGGCTGGGAGAACTGGCCCCCGGCTTGAGATTGACCAGATTGGTAGAAACCTAAAATTATTCAATTATGAATTTCAAATATAACAAAAATAATATGTTTTAATCTTGACGTACCACTTCGGTCACCCTGATAGGTCGAATCCTGCGACAAAAGTCCATCCATTTGAGACTGGAATTCGCCAACAGCAAACGAGTCCTGCGACAACTCTGCTTGGGATAGTCCTGGCTGTGAAAGACTGAAACCAGGTTGTGACATTCCTTGAGTTGTACCTTGTGTAAGTGGTAGTCCTGGCTGACTGTAGGGCTGCGTATTTTGCTCTGACTGACTCAGTTTACCTAGGCGTGCGCCTCCGCCGCCGCCAACTTTATTATTACCTATTGCAATAACAGATTATATAGTGCAAAAATATTGTGATAAACTGACTCACATTTATTTAAAATTTATTTGGCTAACCTTTCATGTTGATGCCACCACGTCGTACTCGTTGATTCTGTCGAGCCTGCAAAGCTTGTTGATGTTGATTGTAAAATCTTGGTGGAACATGAGCCATGTTCATGAACATACCCACTGGGACAGGTACGTTATTCATAGCGGCTTGAGCTCTCTCAGGACTGATGTAGCTAATAGTATCGTGTGTGCGACTAAAGATGTCGATTGGCACATTGCGTTGGTAATATGGATTGTGCGTTTGAGTTCCGTTCACCTGAGCTCCTGATCTATCGTAAACGGATCCAGGTATTATGGCCTCTCTCGCGTCGTACATCGACGTGGACATAAAGTGTGATCCCGGATTGGCAGCGTTTACGAGTTTCTTTGGTTTGGCGAACTGTATCATTGATTCTTTGAGATTGTTCAGCGGACCTTCAACCAGTACTTTTTGCTCTTTGTAGAAACTTAACAAGTGATTCCATAACGGCTGTTTTGATAGTACTTTTGGATTCCCTACTATAATGATTCCATACTTGGCTCTCGTCAGTGCGACGTTTAATCTTCTTGGATCGTTCAAAAAGCCTTAAATAAAAAAAAGTTAGCTTATAATTTTTACAGTTAGCGTTTTTTGCTTAATCAAAATTATTATCTTTTGCTAATTCGCTATACATTTTTATAAACGCAATAAGTTTAACTACAAAAGAAATTATATAAGATCTAGTTATCTAATATGAAAAATCCTATATTATTGTACTGTGCACCAAAAAGATGATTACAAACCAATGCCTTGATGTTCGTTGGATCTGACGCACGACATAATGATGATATCCTTCTCTCTTCCTTGGAAGGCGTCAACACTAGCTACCTCGATTTCCTGATAAAGTTTGGAGTGTAACGAACCTTGGTACTGCATATATTGAACAAGATAAGCGCGCTGGCCTTCATATGGTGTAATCACACCAATTTGTTCAGGTTTGACACCACAACGCAAGAACCGTGTCGTGATCTTCTCTACATTAGAGGCTTCTGTACGGTTTAGGTAGGAGGTACCACTACCTGCGATTTCTTCTTGACCTTGAGTCACATAAAAGAACATAGGCTTGTCTGGCGCCGGCCAGGGGAAGTCGATTTTCAAGAGCTTGCGTTCATCCGCACACACGCCATTCTGTAGCGAACCCTCATAGAAGAAATTGGATGGGAACCTATTACAATTTTGGATTTTTAAAATTGTTTTTAGCATTCCATTAAAAAACGCGATTCTTTAAAGAAAAGTTTATATAAATTCATTTAAATCTCCTCTACCTGGATAAATCAGGATGCATACGATACTGGACTTCAAGTCTAAACGGCCTAATGCCGAGTACAACAAGACGCTCGAAAAGCGACTGAGAAAGTCCAGCACGTGCTGCTTTTTTGCACATGACTACTGGTCCGAGCTGACAGTGATCACCTACGAGGATAAGCTGCTTGGCACCAAGAACGACCGGTACCATACACTCAGGTTCCGTTGCCTGCATACTTTCATCAATGAGGATGGAATGGAATTTAAGTCGGTGCAAACGTGGATCACCCGCTCCCACACATGTGCAACAAATTACGTCCGCTGCTTCTAGTAACTCTTTTTCTGCAGCTTTCTTCAGAAGTCTTGAAATTGAAAATGATATATTAAAGTAATAAACATGTATTAATGGTTTCTATCGATGACAATTAACAAACCAACCTATATCTCTTCTCGTCAACACTAGATAATTCTCCGGTCTCGTCCTTTAATTGCTGAAGCTTCTGTAGCTCTGTGTTTGTCTCCATATTCTTGATTTGATTATGAAGCGCTAGGAAGCTAACAGGCGAGTCAATGGCCTCCCTGGACTTGGCACATAACCTCACGACCTTTAAATTACTCTTGTGAATTTTCTCCGTCAACTGATCAACAGCAGTATTGGATGGTGCGCACACTAATACAGGGCCTCCATTTTGTTTAACTAACTGGTATACAATCGTGGCACTTGTGACAGTCTTGCCGGTACCCGGTGGACCTTGAATTAATGACAGCGGTCGCTGTATCGCATGCTTCACCGCGTAGACCTGCGAGCGATTGAGATCTGGCAGGTTTGGTGCACTGAAGTGCTTAGGCAAGTGACAACGGAAGAGGACCTCCTCAACCTCGTGACCAAGAAGTCGATGGTAAATATACGCAGAGACCGATGTGTCGTCCACTGCAAACTTGCGAAGCGCCAATTGCATTCTGTAGATAAATATTTGTTTTTACTTCGAAATACTTAATATGGCTTAACAATACATATACAATAAAAAAGTAAAAAGATTGTACAAACCTATCAAAGCTAGTACTTTTCCAAATGAAATCGACTACGAAATTGCTGGTACATTCAGTCGGTGCACCCGAGTTATTCTTTAGCTCGATTCCTACCTCTTCGCCATAGTTGTCTGGGATCTTAATAACGTGTCCGATGCCCGACCATGGCTTGTGCAATTCTCCAAGGTATCTCAACCTCAACTCGTCTCCGTGCATCAGCTTCATATCTCCATCAGTTTTAGCTAGCATGAAATATGCTATGGTCTTTTTATTGAGACCCACATCCCATCGAACCTCAATATTCTCTTGTGTTTGAGACTCTTTCAGTCTTTTATCATAATCTGCTTCCAATTTTACCTGTTCATCACGATCCGAATTTTAGTAAATATTTCTATTTAATGAAAAATAAAAATAAAAGCTTAAGAGTAAAAAATTTAAAGTAAAACACACCAATGGTCCAAAGATATTCTGATATTGATAACCATCTTCATAACGAAGTAAAACTTGTTGAGGTTCTTCATCCACACCGGGTTTTTCCAAGTCCTGAAAAGTGGCGTCAACGTTATCACGCCACAGTTCCTCCAGTTTGTTTATTTGCTGAGCCGAGATTTGACGAGCTCGAAGTTGTTCTTGCTCTGAAGGGATTTTTACAAGCCATGACAGAAAACTACGATCTTCTATTAAAGGTTTCCATTGCTCTTGATCCCTATGAATTTATCAGTATTAAATAGTCGAATTAAAAAATTTTATGTGAACGAATGATTGTGTTTACCAATTCATATCTTTTAAAGAACTTTGCGCAGCACATGGTTGACGGCATAAGAGTACAACTACTGAATCAGCTTTTGCCGGAATGAAACCTAGTACAAATACGTTTCTTACTGCACATGAGTAACATTCCAATATAGTTTCACCTAGTGGTCCATCCCTGTAAAAGAATTTTGACATTATCAAAAAGAACAAATGTCATTAGGAAAAGCAGGAGTACATAATTTGAATAATTGTATACCTGTGTAGAGTGACTTCCTTATGCTTGGCACGAACTAAGTGATTGATGATATGAGATCCAGATGTGTTACCTCTGCCATTACAAAACCACTTGCGGCAGACATTGCACATAACAACACAGGATGCTTCATGAATACCGCAGTATTTACATGCATGATCAGGTAAATCGCGATTGTAGTAAGCTTCCTCTTCTTCCTCCTCAAATTGTAATTCAGCTAAACTTTGAGCTGCTCCAGAGATCTTCAAATCAAGTGCTGATGTCCCAACTGTTCCATTAATCTGAAAATGGGTAAAAATGTAATAGTTATGTAACATTTATTTACTTCAGTAAATTACAATCACATAATAATAAAAAATTTCATTTTGCAGCAGCAAGACAAGTAATAAATATAATGTAATCATCATCATGTAATTTAATTATTAATTTAATAAAAAATATGATTGCCTCAAGAGACATTTATTATGCAATTTTTTTTTGCAATTTTCTTATACAGTAAAAATAAACTTTAAAACATAGTATAGAATATTATAAGAATGATTTTTCATTATTGAGTTTATTTCTCATTGAGTCATAAAGTAATTTTCTTAATTAAATAAACATATAAATCATGCGATCCCCATAAATTATGAGCATTATATTAGTAAAATTGATTCATAACAAGGTCACTTGTTCCATGCGTCAAATGATTTTTTATTGCATGAATCAAGATGATATCTAATCATTTTACAAATTTTTTTTAAGCCTACCCCCACTGCATATGAATCGAAATAAATACACAGATTCGAAGATTCATGAAAATTAAGGTGCCCATAAATCTTATTTAAAGCCAAGTTCCACATCTATTAACTGGAGCATTATTCAGTTATGTAAATAATATTTTATATCAGTTCCATTGATCATTAAATCAGCTGGGCACATCATTTTTTTCTGCAGTAAACTTTAGCTTCAACTTAAAATCTTATAAATCCTAGTCGACGACAATTCCTATACTGAAAGTCATGCCAAAAAACTCTCTCGAGAGGTAAGAGTGTGCTGCTGCAGATGAGAGAGAGGTAAAGTCGTTTTGAGAGAAAATTGAAGATATTGAGGCAAGGATAGAGGATTGGAGAAAGAAAGGAAAATGAGCATAGGTATCGCGTAGGGGGCTAAAGCGGAAAGAAAAGTGCCTCCCGGGAGAAAATGTCTTGCTCGCGACGTTGAGGTTAGAACGATGAGAGGGGGACCGCATGGTCGCGCCTCTCGCACACAGATTTTTCCTTCTCGTCGAGCACACGGGGAAAAGCTCGCCGACCCCATGCATTCTTTCAAGGTCAGTCGTGCGCGCGCTTTACGGCGCCCATGCCATAGCTCCCCTGTGCAGAAATCCAACCTCTATCTCGAGCTTGTGTATACGTAAGCTGCGACAGGCAAGTGTACGTATAGAAGCCAATAGAGGCTAAAGGAGGAGGAGGAGGAGGACGAGGACGAGAACGAGGTAGAGGACGAGGAGAGTGGCTAACCTGAACGGGCTGAGTCTGCTGGCTGGCCTGCGCGACGTCGTGCTGGCTGGCCTGGGTCTGGCTGGGCGAGGGCAGAGTGAAGTCGGTGAAGTCGAATTCGGAGCCCTGGGTGTCAGCACCGATGAGGTCTGCCTCTTCGGTGTCCAGGAAGGTGAGCGTCTGGCTGCTCGGCCCGTACGCGTCGACGCTCATCTCTTCGGGATCCGATTAGCTCCGCTAAAATGCCTCTGCAGTTCTTTCTCCTCGTTCTTGGCTTCTGCGTGTAAGTACACTCTCTTCCCCTCGTCGTCGTTGTCCTCGCCGCCGTACGCCGTCGCGTCGCGGAACTGTAGGTGCTCTGCACTGATACGCGAAACGCGACTGTAACCGCACACATACACTGCACACGATGCACACAGACGAAAACCGCTGGCGCACCGAAACCAACCGAACGAGCTGAGTGCGGAACTGCGAAGCGAGACAGAGAGAGAGAGAGAGAGGGCACGGCGCTGTGCGCGCGCGTTCGTCGCGAGAGCTGCAGCTGCGAGAGAACGTCGTCGTCGTCGTCGTCGCCGCCGCCGCCGCCGTTGTTTTTTCACTCCCGCAGTCTCGCGAGCGCGCTCGCTATCACACGAGAATTACGTGCACGCAAGTATACGCGGCGCGAGACAAGGACGGAGCGATGCTCGCATCCGCGCGAGAGCTGAAGCTGAGCAGTTGGGATTTTGCGAATGCTGCGATAGGCCGCAGAGCGGTCCTACGTGTAATTCGTTGCGAATTCGTTATTTGCACACAAGTATTGCCAGAGAACTTGAATATTAGATCATTTCCCGATAAATTTTCTCGGTCTCTTTCTCGTCGAGAAATGTAGGCACAAGTGCAACAACTTTCCAATCAAATATAAGCCATTAAAAGCTTTCCTTTCGAATCTCATCGTGGAACCTGACTATTTTCAATTTCAGACAAATCAATAAGTATTACGTTGATTTTTAATTAATTTTCAGCACATTTCATGGAATTACCATTACGGAATTTATATTTTCCTTGCCGAGTATGCAATTTAAATTCATGCTTTTGACTGCCGTTTCTCTATTATTTACACAAATGATAAACAGTCATTTTAAAATGAAAAAATCCAGCTTTAATCGCTTTTTTGTATTTGTTCTCGTCTATACATAGAATATTTTGGTTCCATTTTACTTACCATTTCATTTTCAAAAGGTTGTTCGACCAATTGTTAGTAAAATAATCTCTGATACATCTTATAAAATTTATACCTACTAATTGCGAAAGCTTATGCGGTAATTATCTTTTCATTCCTACAGTATTTGTAAATTCAATGAAGCAGATTTAGAATTAAGTACCTACTTATATATAAGGTTTTATGTATTCAAAAAGAGAATTTTCGGCTTTATTTTTAAAAATGAGCAAGAAACCATTCCCCAATTTCCCAAAGTCGATATTCTAAACTGAAATCGCTAAGTTATCGACTATTGATAACTTTATACACAAGATTTCAAATTCGTCTGCTTGTGTAAAAAATAACTTTCCTATATTGTTAGGAATTCGTTTTAAAAAATCCGACAAAACAATTGTCAACTGGTAATAATTTGCACAAATCTTGAGCGAATTTTTATTTGTAAAATTTTTGAATCTATTTGTGCTTGCATGAACGTGTCGTCATTCAAAAATCTGTTAAAAGCGCATTGTCAGAGCCTTGGCCAGAAATTGAGTAAAAATTAAAATTATTAAAATTAATAATTAGTTAATTAAATTATAAGTAATTAATTAAAATTACTTTCTAGGAAAAAACTGACTATAACGCCGAAAAGATCAAAATGACTTGCATAAGTGCTTTTTAGAAGCCAGCAAGAACGCATCAAAACTATGCGTGAAACTTGGTAAGTACTTATGATTATAATTATAAAATATAATTTTTCTTTTACATTGCGTTTATTTGTATTGCACATAGACAGAAAGCAAATAAAATTTTATTAAATTACAGAGTCGCAGTGTCGCGCAATATAAGCAAAATAAGATGTTTCGTTTTTAACGGATATAAACGATCGATATATATATATATATATTACAAGTGTAATTTTAAATGCAAGACGACGGCACTTCCAGCGCACGACTATCTTGAGAAGTAGATTCCGTATACAGCAGTCGTGCCATGGCGTTGCGTCGTCCAGGTCATTGCACTGACACAGACCAAATTTTTCGTATATGCCGCGAAAGAAAAATGATAAGAATCGATGCTCGAGACTACTTTCACATTTGTTACCTGTACATATCATTGACAGTGAAACCTCTTGTGGAAGTTCGTCTAATGAGATCTGCGTGTCGGCGTGTCGCGTAGTTTTTCGTCAATCGGTATGTCTATCTGCAGTGTAAGTGTTACATGCATAATTGCATATGTATAATAATTGTATTTTAAACACGTTCCTCGAAGCTTCCGTCAACTGAGCGTATTACTTATATTTTCTGGTTTGAATTAACGTGTATTGTATAGCCATTTGATTGGAATCCGTGCTTGTCGACGCGATTCCAATGAAATTCGTTCGTTAAGCTTCCGAAAGTGAGGAAAAACCTTGCAGAGCGTCGAGAAAACTTTGAGATCCGTGTTTAAAGAAGCATCGCATACAATATGCAGGTATGCAGCTGCCATAGTATATAAGGAGAGATAACGCGTGCGTCTCATGTGATGATGTGATTTAGTGCCGCATCGTGCTTTTTTTAAAAATTTTAAATATTTTTCTTCTCAGCTCGTTCTTCATCGTATAGGTATGTATGTACATAAGTACTCGATTGTTGGCGAAAGCCAGAGAATCAGAGAATCTTCTGATATTTGAGACTGTAGTAGGCTCTGGTGTGGTAGCTGTAATGCCGCACGACGGGTTTGTAACCTGTAAGGATGCCCATGTCCGAAGAGCGTTTGTGACTCTTGTCCAAGTTCTTCTCGTCGTACGTCCTCATGACGCGCTCCGACCATTCCTGGGCACGTGGTGTCTCGCGGTACAATCCCTTGTTTCTCTTGTTCATGTAGTCAATCACGTCGTTATAGTAGTTTTGTCTTACAAATCAAACAATCGATTATTCATATTTTTATTGCCTGCTGATTATAGGGCCTATCGCGAGACCCCTTATATTATACATGTGTTGAAATCGAAAAGTACATAAGTATTGGCAGACAGATATACTAGTCTGTTGTCATCAACCCAATTCCCGCTGACACTGCGGACTGCGGAGTGTAACGCCAAGGTCATAATCAACAAGTCAACCTCTAAGGATTTAGAGGTCAGTTAAAATGATATTCGCGCGAGCAATAAAAAGTAGCTACATTAGCTCGCGCTAAAAATGCTCTAGAGTAGATGGATTTTTGTGATTGATTTCTGTGAAGAAATTTCTCGCAGAATTGAATGAAGTAGTTGCAGCGAAATTTCTTGGCCTCACCTGTAATCGTAGATGTAGCGGTAGTTCAAAACTAGTGGTCGCACCCAGTGCAGGGTATACTTGGGCGGATCGGCTTTAGGCAGATTAGCCTTTCTCCAGTCCCAGACCTCGGCGGGCGCAGCGGCTGCCGCGCCTTCGCCTCCTTCGCCCCCGGCCGCTGCATCGCCTCCTTCTGCCGCGGGTTCCTCCGCGTCCCATGGTGATGGCTCATCATCCCACATGTTGCCGCCTTACCTACAAACATTCACCTCCTCGTTCATAATTCCCACAGTGAAAGCTTTGGCTTTCTTGCAGTCGCGCGACGATCGGATGAGGCCGCTGCAGAAACTAAACGAAAGAAAGAATCCGATCGCGCGTCAGCTCTGCGGCTGCTAAATCGGGAGACCGGACGAGGGATACCACGGTTATTTACGTTGGCCTACATATCCTCCCCAACTTGCCGCGCATGTAATACAATTACGCGCTCTTTTTATTTCACGCCTCCTTAATACATGTTTACATATGGCGAATGCTTATCTGCCCAGCCGAAACATCGAATCGACGCGCGCTCGCGCCCCCAACTTTAACCCGATGCGGCTCTTCGACTCGATACTAATCTCTCCGATGATCATCGGCTAATCGATCATTATATTTTCCTAACAATCGGAAACAATCTTCACAGATCTTTTGCAAAATATTTTTTCCCCCACAGTAGCCGCGCGAGTACGAAAACATTATTTGTTAAAAAATAGAAACAATGTTCATCTTGGCTGCAGCACCTGCACGAGGACGCGCGAATTAAGGCAAATGCACTTGAAATTGTTGTCGCAGGAAAAGCACTAGTTGGTAAATAAATTTGAAGCACTGCGAGCGAGTACCTTGGGTACAAACTGGGCGAGATGAAACGATCGATGCACTAGCTCGAGGGAGCGAATCGCAAGCACTGAGACTCACGGAGCAGCTTCTCTTCTTCTGACTTCCGTTCGGATCGACGAGAGCGCTGGGGCTGTACTTACCGCCGGCCGAGTCTTTAGTGTAGCTTATAACAATATCGGCCCAAGCCTTCGGCTCTATCTATATCGATGCTTTACTACTCCAAGTAGGGGGGGAGGCAAGGCGTTTAGGCGAAGGGTTGGGTTCGAGCGCACGTGCTCGCGCTCGACCGACGACCACCCTTTCACCCTGACCGCGTATCGGCGTATTCGTACTTGTAGTCTCGCGGTGCCCGGACCTTCGCCGACCACCGACTCTTCAATTCTTCTTTCTAACAATTTTTTTTATTTTTTATATTATTCCTGCGCGATGAATTTTCTCGTTAATCCCATTGGTCATTCATTGCGACTGAGCTGCTGTCGACAAACTTTTCTAAAGCCTGCCTGCAATATTTATTATTTATACTTACAACTCCACCAGAACGAAGAGTCATTCTTTCTGTTCTGATTAATCGTTGATAAATTTAAAGATTAATAAATACTTCCAGTTTTCTTTCGCTTAATTCACTTTGCTGTTCACGCGGTATTGTGTATTGAACTTCAAAACCGGAAAAGAAAACATGCGACAAAAGAGAACGCGCATCTTTCGACACCTTTCGTGATTTCGGTGAAGGTCAATAACAATTGCAAGACATCGACACTACGTCGAAGGAGCCTTCGCATATCGATGAGCATATTTATAACGCGAAGCAATTCCGATCGCAGATTTACTGAATATATATACAGACAAATTAGTTACCGCTTGTCAAAGAGATGCAATTCAATTGAGAAATGCAGAAATCAATTTTTAAGTCCTCCTCTAGTTAAATCAGGCCAATCCTCTTAGACTAAAAATGTCCAACAAATATTAATTCTAAACTTCGTTTCGAGGTTTTCCTTTGTTTGCTAACATGTCCTTGTTTAACCAATTTTTCGTTCATAGGATCATGGGATATAAATTGCAGGCATTCACCTTTTGAAAAGTTCCGGCTAAAATCTGCGCACACGATAGCGTCATCCGCTATTCGCGATCCGCATCGCGCGCGATCGCGTTGATATACTCATTATACCTATAGATAATGAATAGACAAGGAAAAGCCAGAAAGTATAGCGATAACGGGCGTTCTAGCTGATGCACAGGAGCCGCGAATGATTCGCGGGAGCTTCTGCCAGACGGCTGACACTTTGCTCTGGTTTACTTACTATAAATCACTTCGGCTCAATGTACTTATGGCCCAATATAATGTCGAGGCGCAATCGGCCGCAAAAAGTCAAGCTGCGATGATGAATCAGTTGGGTGGAAACTCCCTGGGTTAGTAGGTACCATGAGCTGCCTACGCATCAATACGCGTCCATTGCTTCAAAGAACTTAGAACTTAGATTCGTGAGCTGCAGATTGATCTGCACTCGTAAATAAGCCTTTTTCGTGGATTTTCATTAAAAGTCAAGTTAATTGTTATGAATTATTTCATCGAGATTTGACTTGACAACAAAGAGCTTAAAAAAGGTAAGTGTAACATTGCAACTTGGCTTAACTTTATTCTACCGAAAAATCTACATAAAATGTGATTTTCAAACTAAATATGAGATGAAACTGTTAAATAATTATACCGCACTGTGCTCTACAATTACACATGTAAATAAAATTAAAAATGTATGTAAGTATATCACATCAGGTATATGTGAATATCTTATAGAAATGTTTAAATAGATCATTTTTCAAGAATATGATTTTATTCATAAATGTACTTAAGATACTATTTTATCAACAATTATAAAAATAGAAATAAATCTAAAGGTATAATTAAACTAATGACAAATTTATTGGATTAATTTGGTTCACTCACAATAAGGAATACAGTTTTTCTAACAATTTAATAATTATTTAAAAATCTATATGTATCTTGCTATTGACTAATTATACATGCTTATTTAATTTGCCTTTCATAAACTGTATCGAAGTCAGAATAATATTATGTTGTTAATAAAATAACATTGAAATGCTAACAAAGTTATATAGACAAAGAGTGTGTGTTTGCAGTTATCTAATGTTTTCGCTAATTTCGACATTTTTGATTTTCATAAGGGTGTGAAATTAATATTTGTTTTTCAATTAAGATCCATTAGAAATTTTTAGTGTTCAAATCGTAATTTACATTTTAATTAAATCAACCCACATTGACATTAGTATTGTAAGATAGAAACTAATTCAATTCATTATTTTAAATGAGCGTTCTTCGAATTTGATCTCGAATTTGCAATATCGAGATATTTATTCATTCATTTTTAGAAACTGAGTAAAATAAAGAAAAAGCTTGCTTTTTAAATGCATTTGTTTGGTTATAATGTGATGATTATTTCGCAGATGGCTTGAGTTATATAAAAATATGAGAAATGCTTATGGTAAACTTTCTGCATTTTTAATATTCATAGCTTATCTATAAATTTACATGATTTATAATATTTCATCAATTACAAAAATTTGCATTTTTCTGTATTACAAAAATAATATCAAAGTATGTTGGTTTTTTCTGGACGAAATAGATACTTAAGTATAATGCATAACAAAAATGCTGATGCATTTTTAATATTATTTGTTATTATTGTTATGCTTAGCCATTTGAGTAGCAATACAGGAGTTTTTCAATTAAATACGAAACTTTAATGTTTGTTCCGCTTTTTTAGTCTTTTACCGTGCGCGATAATCTGTCGATTGTGTAAATAAATTTTATAATTGATAGGCCAATTATCGACGCATGAAACAATTCTGACCTTATTGATTGTTCCCTGTCAATATCAAATACAATGATTTATACTCTCAGCTATGATCAGGGAAAAGAAGAGGAGAAAAAGAATGAACAAAATGAGCAATAGCAACTCTCGGAAAAGCTCTTAAAATTTTCTGAAAATTTTCTCCAAAGAAAAATAGCACCTCAATGAAAAGCTCCCTCTACGGAAGCTTTCCTTTAGAAGGACACGCTCTTCTTCCTTTTTGAATATCCCCGTTTTCCTCTGGGTTCATTATCCACGTAAGGATTATCCCCGTAAGAAGTTCGACGAGCTGCGAGATGAGGGGGTGGCGCGCTACCCTCTTCCACCGGCACAAGTCTGGTCCATTTAACCGGTGGCTTAGGATCCGGCATTTCTTGAGCTGCAATTTTGCGGTTGCGATCCATGCGCGAAGCCAAAGAGATGCTCTCATCGAAATCATCGGTATTATTGTCGAAGCGCAGCGCGTGACGCTGGAACAGAGAGTCTGCTGCGTCCAAGGTCACCTTGGCCTTCTCGATCTCCGCATTCAGATCAGTCATATCGAATATGCGATCCTATCGACAGAGCAGGGGTGCGAAATTCAATTGTAAATTCAAATTTTGTAGACGAAAAGCAGGCTGCTTTTATTATTTAGTTGGAATTAATTTACGAAAGTAACCTGGACATCTCTTCTTTTGCGACGCAGATCGGCCAAGTCTTCTTCGAAAGTAGCGGAAGCTCGATCTTTGAAACGGCGCTGGTTCGACACGTACTCATCCTCGTAAGGATCATCGCAATGACCACGACCGTAATAGAAATCATAATCATCCTCGTCCCGTCCACCAAGATTTCTTGATCCTAATAACATTCCACTTTTATTATATATTGTAATAACCAACTCATCTCAGCGTCTATCTCTATTGTTTCTCCATTTTTTTTTTGCTTAATTTGTAACATTTGACTCAGTAAAAGAATTTGGCAATTTTTTTTAAACCATATTTGCATTTTCATTTTCATCAAAAAAGCTCCACACATGCAATGATGAGTTTAAAACGCATAAATCAATTTAATTAATGCCCTTTCAAGTAGCAATGACTTTTTCTGTATAATTTTACTTAAGAAATCCAAAGTGAAGAAATATAAACAATCTAATTCGAATATTAAAATTAATTTTTATTGATATTGATATTAAATCAATATAGTATTAAATTCATATAAAAAAAATTACTTGACGTATACATTCTCAAAGTAATAGCCTCAGAAATCGAAAATTAAAAATCTCAAACATTTTTACCATTTTTATAGAGGTTAAAACTTGATAGTTTAATTATATTAATTTATTACTAGTCCGTTATTCTGAAACTTAAAAAAAAAGAACTGAACGGCCATGTGGTTTCGATACGCATGAATTTGTCTTTTCCAGGTGGATAATTCCCATAGAATTTTTAAAAATTTTCTACTAAAAATGTTTGAGGAAAAGAAAGCGAGCAAAATATAGTAAAGACACTAATTATAATTTATGTATATTAATAAACAGGTATAGTAAAATGTTGTTTAAAGAGTCATTCTTAATTAGCACAGTCTGCACGATAAAAGTTTTGATTTTATTTTCATTAGAACACAATATTCATATTGGAAAATTGAACTGGAGACTCTCTGAACATGACGAGAGCATTGCAAGTTGAACTAGTAAATAAACTAAACGGATATGTTTGAGCTGTAAAGGGTAGTTGTATAGTTTAGTTTATTTTTTATCCAAAAAGGTTTTGATCGTCATGTAGAAAGTTGTACTAACATAATGAAGCGCGAGTGGCGTGCGAAATTAACTCACCTTGTAAAAGTAAAAACGAAGAGATACAATCAGTTGGGAAGTATGCTGATTGCTGATCGAAGACGTGGAAGACATGCTTGGAAGACGTCGAGTAGGTAGAGATCAAACAGCAAAAAGACGTGTATTGGATGCAACAGGTAGAGCGACGGCATCGCTCGATATTCGACACATAATGCAAGTCTTTGATATAAGTAATGCATTGGAAATGGGGAGAAGGCTGGGTTACAAATAAAATTCACACGTTGGAGAAAAAAGACGTTTCTCTGGAACACCCACGAGACTTTGCTAAATTCGTGGACTCGCATTTTATTTCTTATTTTACGAAAAGAAAAGTATAATGTTTACATGTGCACGCGGTGTCAACATTACACGCGCATTTACATATGTATATAAATATATATAATAGTATATATACACATTATATATGTATGTAGATATGGTGGTGATAATTCTAGCAATAAATAATTAAGAGGTGCAGCACAGCTGAAACGATTGGAGGAACATGTTTTTTCATCTGATCTTTCTTCACAAGGTAAATAATAAGTACTTGTATGTACCTGGAATATCGCATGACTTACATGTCTTTCAAGAAAATAACGCTCTGCGTGATTGTGTGCATTTTTAAAAATAGTATTTGGCCGATAGAATATAGAAATGTATGGGCAAATGGAAAGGAGGACGAATTGTATGAAGCGCAGAACGTGTCGCATGACAGTTAAAGGATGAGATAGTTCGAAGTTGCTGCAGTATACAAGAGTCAGGCGACTCTTCCATGGGGGTGCGCGCATGGAAGTGGAGTTGGTAAACGCGAGAGGAGCTGCGAGAAAGAATAGTAATATTGGCAAGGAGCTGAAAATGTGTAACGGCTGGGGGGCGGCCGACTCAGAACATGACGTGCTTCTCGCTCTTCTCGGACCTGTGCAGCGACTGGGAGCTGGAGCTGAGGAGCTTGCTGCTGCTGCTGCTGGCGCTGGCCTGCTGGAGCGACTCGTCGGCGAGCGAGCTGGCCTCGTTGACCATGGCCCTGAGGGCGGCGGCCCTTCGCTCGCGCCTCGCCTGCTTCTCCGCCATCTCCTCCATCTCGGCCTCGAGGTCGCTGAGCCGGGCCTTGCTGAGCTTGGCCCGGCTGGCCGCCGCGCTGCTCAGCTCGTCCTCGGCCGCGTCGAGCTTGGACCAGCGGAGCAGGCTGGGCTTGTCGAGCTCGTCGGCCTCGGCGGCGGTGGCGGCGCCGAAGCGCGGCCGGCGCCGGAAGGCCGTCTCGGCCTCGTCGAGGGCCGCCCGGGCGCTGCGCGTGCTGTCCTTGAACTTCTCGTCCATGGCGTCGCTGGCGACCTGGATGCGGGCCTTGAGGCGGCTCGTCGTCGAGGCGACCTCGCTGGCGAAGTCCTCGCCGAGGGCCCGACGCGGCCGGGACTGGCGCTGCCCGTGGATGTCGAATATCGTCTCCTCGTCGTCGAGCAGCGGCTCCAGCGGCGGCGGCAGCAGCGGCCGCCGGCTCGACGGCAGGGGCGACGTCGCTCCCGCCTCGTAGTCGACGTCGAAGTCACCGCGACCCAGGGCACCGTGACGCGCGCTGCCCGCCAGGTCGCGAGTGCCTGGAAAAAACGGACAGGTGTGTTTTGTGTGTGTGTTCTGCCGGCTTCAGCATGCGCATCTTCCCTCATTGCAACTCGCGCGTATTCTACTTCCGAGTTGCGAGCTTTACACCGCAATACCCTAGACAATATTCTAAGTAGAAGCCGCAAATTCTTTTCAGCGTAAGTATGTAGATCTTCGCTGCGCAGCGACTCAAGTTCAGCTTTTCTAAATCGCGCTCCGATTTCTAATTAAATCCAGCTGCACCGCGGAGCACAACCTCACACCTACGCTCTCTCTCTCAGTCTCTCCTCTCGGAATACGTGCGCGCGTTCTAGCATTGCGGAAATAACCTTCGCGCCGCGGATTCTCAGCTCACGGCGCATCGCAAAAGTAGTTCAAGGTCATCCAACACGGGCCATCAACCGCCTCTACGTCTATATAGCTATACGAGAGGGGACTTTGGGACCACTCTTTTGCACCATAAAGCCTTGCTGCACCATTTTCTTTCTTTCCTTTCCCCAGCAACTCTTTTTCAAACCTCAACTTCGCGATTTTTCTGCAATACATATGTATGCATAATATATATATATATCGTCGATATATCGGAAATCGTAAGAAGCAAGTATAATTGGTACATACGCAATTACGCACAGCACAACTCTTTTATGTATTCTGGAGAAGCTCACACTCGTGCACTTTATACGCTGCAACTTAATGTAGAAGCAATGAAGCAAATATATACAGAATCGCGCTCTAAACCAGAGCTTTCCAACTTTTACTCGTCAAAGCCATATGTTTTTGCGGGAATTCAAATGTCCATCATGCTCTCACGTTTATCCCTAACAATGAATTTCAGCAATAGAATATAGCTCTCATCACGCTTTGAAGAAGTAAGAAATACTGCATTTTAAATAATTATATACTTTAATTACCAATTTAAGAAATCGCATAAATATCTGTGTCTGTAATAGAAATTGCAAGCGGTATATAACGTTGTTAAGATAGGACGTAGACCAGTATGATTTTTTTTCTACATTAAAATTATTGATTAATTGAACTTTTAGGGTGTTTGCTCTGTAATTTTGCAAACATATACATACGTCACGATATGTGTCAATCGTTAAATTGTATATATTAACAGTTTACACATAGTGGTTAAACTTATTATAATTCTTTCACTTTTAGTTAAAAGGAGTTTTCCTTTCGCGAGAAACTCTTATTGCTTTCGATTAATAAAGTACCTACACTTATTTACAGTCAACACATTATTTGCGACGTTCACTCTTCAGTAAAGTATTTCGTTTTCTCGCTAATAAATCTTAAGACCAAAGAGAAAATATAAGGAAAGGCAGGTGGAAAATCAGATGTGGCAAAGATAGAGAGAATCAGCGCAATAATTATATATAAAAAAAAAACTATATAAAAGTGCTGCAGAACTAAATTACTTAAATAAATCTATAAAAATATATGTACAAAATAATGTGACAAACTCAAAAAATATAAGTAAACTTGAATAAACAGAGCATAGGTAAAGAAAATAAAAGTTCATAGACGTATACACGTAAAAGTAAAACGCAAAAAAAACTTGTGAAGGAAGAATAAAACGAAGAGGCGCCGACAGAGAAAGTATAGACAGAGAAAGGCACTCGTATAAGTAAAGTCGCATTCGCAAAAGGGAGCAAAAAAAAAACAGAGAAAAAAAACAAATAAAGTCAACAATGGTATACGTATATGTACTCTGAAAATAGATTCAACAAACTCATGCGTCTCAAATACTTGTTTCAATTTTTTTTCACCATAGAAAATAAGGCAAACATTTATTCAACAAGTCAGTGTTCAGTACAAAGATTATGGACAACAAATGGTGTGGGCCAGTAAATTGACAGAGAGGCACAACAGAGGGGCTGCATAATCTTTCAAAAGAGATTAAGAAATTGTGGGTAACACAGATTCCGGACAGAAAAGAGAGACAGATGTTATTATATTGAGATTATTTACTCAGGTTGTTGAGTGTCGTGTGTGTTGATAAAAGTTGTGCCCGCGAATACAGTCCGGTAAGTATAAAAATCTCTTGCCGAAGAACCGATCGTTAATATAGCATTATTGAGAAGTAAGTTTGAAACTACAGACGACGCGTCGTTACTACTATATACGTTAACTTTTGTACAACTACGTAATAATATTTATAGGTCCGAATGGAATTTTGACTTGCCACGTATACTCCCGTCGAGTGTCTCTCTCCGTTGTATAGTTGCGTCTGCAGCGCGATGCAGTCGCGATTAAAAAAAATGAATAAAATTAATACTGAGGAAAGAAGTAGCATTCGATCGCGCTGCGCCCCCGTTGACAAAGAATAGAGTAAGTAAAGAGGGAGAGAGAGAGAGAGAGTGTGTGTGAGAGAGAGAGAGAGAGAGGAAGAAGAAGCGTCCGATCCGATCCGATCGGATTTCAGGTCATAATCGAGTCTCGACTAAGGAATTCTTTTGTAAAATGTATAATCGATAAATCATAATGGCATTGTTGTTGTTGTTGCTGTTGTTGTTGGTAGTTGTTGTCTCGCTTTAAAACCACTTGGGAAAACGACTGAGGACGTTACCGATGTCGCTACGGCGCGCGGCGATCTCATCGGCGAGCGAGTTTCGTGGCTCGGAGAAGAGGGGACGGCCGCTGTACTTCCTGTCCAGGGAGTCGATCGTCGGCTTGTAGTACGATTCTCCCTTGTCGTAGTTGCAGCCGTAGACGCGCGTGCGCGGCCTGCTCAGGATCGGCCTCGACATGACGATCGCTTATTTAGCTGCTGCTCTGCGCTTAATCCTCCTTTCTTCCTGCAATTTCAAACTTCATCGATTCCATTAATGAAAATAAAAATTCGCCGCTTTTTCTCGCGATAATCACATAATTCAACGCATCTCTGCAGACAAACTAATCTTTTCCTTTACATGCTCCTTTACTTCGGGACTTTCTTTCCATTCACTACTCTCGACGCTAGCCGCTATTATATAATTCTATAGTAAACGTCAAGTGCAACGGCTCCAAGCACTAAAATTTAGAATTTTTATTTTGTCAACTAGTGCAGACTTGCGATAGGTGCACTATTTGTTACTCTGTTCAAAAATTAATTTTGGAAAATTAAAACATTAACGCCACAAAGTTTATGGAGTAATTTTCGAAATGTAAAAAATGTAACTAACAATGCTCACAAGGTCTCTAAATATAATAGGCATATAAGAATAATAAATATAATAAAATAGTGAGTATGCAAATATTCAATTTTGAGAGACAAACATTAAAATTTCGTGTAAACGCTTTGAGAGTATTTTTCGTAAGGCAGATGATTGAAAAATCACTAAGGAAAATGATGCAAAAAGCATCGTAAGTTAGCCAAAATTTCGGAATTGTTGGCAACATTGTCCAAGTTCATATTTTATTATTTCACACATTAGATTTCACTGCAGCTATAAGTGATTCTTATTTGAAGTCACAGCAATTACGAAAGCTATATTATTTATTTACTCATCGTTCAGTTTACATAGCTGAATGATGTATAACATGGATTTACAGAATAAACTAATGTTCAAACAGCTCTTATTTCAGTAAATATATATATGTAATTAACTACTGCAATTCAATAACATCACATTTGCTTTTATTTCAAAAGTCATTTCCTCGAGTTTTTGTTAAATTAGTGTATGAGTTTATTTTTAACTATTTTTCTATTTATTTAAATAAAATGTTAACTATTTACAATCAAATGTTATTTGACAAACAAACTTACGATAGATGTTCATATTATTTAATTATATTTATATCTCATGTTTGAATTATGTACTTTTATGTCAATTTGTTGTTGCAGTGACAATCGATGAAAATTAATTTGTGCATGCTGGAATGATTAGCCATGCAATAGTTACTTGCAATGAAACAAAAAAATAGTATTTTTTCATCGTAATGCTAAAAGGAGCAGTTGGCTGTCTCTCGGGAAAAGTAACAATAATCTCCGTGAACGTGATGAGAGTCTGTAACGTTTAAAGAATCCTATTTTTATACGAGGTGTTAGACTCGATATACTGACGTCGACACGGTTACAAAAACGTCGTCGCTCGGACGATCAAATCTAAAACGCTGAGACAATAACACACGGGCCCGTTAAGTTTAACGACGCTCATCGAAAAGCCGTTATTCAATTTTTTAATAAAAAACTTTGTTTAAAAATGCGTGTATGTACGCTGCGTATACGCTTTTAAAAGCGCGGATTTATTGTTTAAGAAAATTGCATGTGATTCTATACTAGATCGATCAATTGAACTATAGAAGAGATCCGGCCGTTTTATATAGTAATTAATGCGCGGCGTAAAGAAAAAGAATGGAAAAAGCTCGATCGAGCGCGCACGCGTGTGTTTTCGTTTTCGCGCGCTGCAGGCCGCGGATATATACATCGAGTCTCGGCGGTGATCCATAATGCTTTCTATACCGATATTCTGCGCTTGCGAGGAAGCCGCAGCGGCAAACTGGAGCGGACGGGTTATGTGCGCCGCGACGGCCAAAATAGACTGCGCATCTAATTTGGTGTCCGTGAATCGAAGCGTCGCGGCGGCTACGGCGACGAGATGAGTGTAGCACGCCTATAACGTTCAGCTCTCTATTCTCTACCTGAGTAATTCTCGCTCCGAGCTTTGTGCCAATCTCGGGGATGTCAGGTCAGATTATATAGCTGCGCCGCTCGCGCGCGCGACAGTCGGCTTATATACAGTTGAAGCACCTGAGCCAGCTATACTTATATATGTGCAATGTGCATTGTGCAGTCGGAATAGAGAGACGCGGCAGCTGGCGATTGCTCGAAAAATATATTTAACGCGAATAAAAACGAAAAAGCGAGAATGAGAGTGGAATGTAATTGACGAAGCTTCGTTTGAGCAGACGCAGCGCTGTCCGCGGAAATCGAGCGAGAATTATGGTTTTGCGGGTAATTAAGCTGTCGCTGCTTTAGCGGCGGCTCAATGAAGAAGGCGTATATTAAAGTTGAATAATCGGATGATGGCCGAGACGACAGCTAGACAGTAAAATAGTGGTATAGATACGTCGGTGGCCGGTCCGTTTTAATGAGCTTGCGACACAATGCGCGCGCGCGCATAGGAGAAAAGAGGAAGCTGCGAGTGGAAGCTGGCAGTTCAGTGTCATGCGCGGAGTCTTACTTTGAAGAGCCGCGGCAACGAGTTATAATTTAAGCTATATGATAACGCTTTTAGTCTCTGACTCAGAGCTCCCCGCAGAGCCAAGTTTTCGCGCGCAACCGCACTTACTGCACTTGCGCGCCGCACACCTTTGAATGTCATCAGCTATATAACTCCCTATAACTCCTAACTCGCGTAAACGATTGTCTTTTCCAAAGGCCCCTGCAACTCCGCTGGCAAATGCGGCCGAAGAAAGAGACAACTCTTGTCGCGGATTTTCCCTGCCGCGCAGCTCTCGAATTAGCTTTTTTTATATCGACGCGGCGGCCGACGCGCAGCTGCGTTTCTTTCGATTCTTTCGGGCCTAACCGCGCTGCCGACGCCGGCGACTATTTAGGTCAGCCACCGAAATAGATTTTCGGCTCTCGCCCCCCGCGCGAGGAAAAGAAGAGAGCTGATTAGCAAAATCGGCGACGGCGCGCGACTCGAGATGGAAAAAGGAACAGAAGACAGGCTGCATAGAAGATTACGCAACGAGTTGTCGAACGCGCAGTCTGCAGCGCAGCTGAGCAGCCGCCAAATTTAGCTGCCGAACAATGTCTCGAATCGTAACTGCAGCTATCGATTACAAAACATTATTATATCACGGCCCAAGATTTTTCGGGCTTCGGGGTATCGAATTACTCGCTCCGGCACAGAGACTTGCCGCAGCAGCAGCTGAGATCACGATCGCGCAGCGGTTTGCGATCGAATCGAATTATTAATAGTCCAGCTTACGCTGCAGCCTCGCTATCGTCCGCAAGATTCTCAAGCTGAAAGCGACCGTTATATATTTAACGCTTTCTTTTGTCAAACGAGAGACGACACCGAATTCAGTAATAAGCGCGAAATTAAAAATAGCGCAAAAGAGCTGCGGGTAAATGCGGGTAAATAGAGCGTGCGGCTAAATTTTCAAATGCGATAATCGACAGACAGAGCGGCTTTGCAATGTAAAAAAGGCGTGGATGAGTGGCATGTAACTATACGCGGCGGTGCGCCGCACGCAGAATCGGCGAATTGACTATGAGAAAAGTAAGAAGTCGTAAGTACCTATGCGGATGCTCCGTTGAAAGGCTCGGGCCACAAAGTCGGCTACTGCGATGCGCCCGCCGTCTCCCAAAGTGCCAGAACGACTCCCACGGACGAGTCTCGCCGTCCGTTTTCTCCCGTCGCTCGTCCCACTACCCTCATGAGCTCGTCTCTCCTGCGCCGCCGATGGAACGAGCAGAACGCTTACAGACAGCGAGCGGAGACGGACGGGAGACGGGACGGGGACAGAGACGACGAGAATAAGCGCGCGGCGCGACAATGCCGCGGCTCTCGTGCGCAGGTGTGCGTACGGCAGAACGCGGCAGAAAGAGAGAGGAAATGCGAAAAAATTCATTGCACGCAATGCGCACCATTCTTTGCGGGAGGGATCGGGGAGGATATTATTTTCGTCGCAATCGTGTCAAATTTCCCCCCCCCCCCCCCGTTTCGCGCTCGCACGTGGCGAGCGTCTTTCGCGCGCTAATCTATATACCGACAATCATTATGATACATTTTATTATTCCGCTCCTTTCCAAAAATTCACCTGCAAAACTTTTATCTATATCCCCGTGTGCATAGTCTGCGCAGCTGCGCTTTGTATATGACTCTTTGCATTATTTTTGGATAATGACAAATATTATTATGTTGACGAAGATTCGGAAAGTTCTTTCTATGCCAAAGTGCTTTTAATAAAAGCTCCAATACTGTGATTCAATTTATCAACTAGCTCGCGCACGCGCATAAAGAAAAGTTATACTGCCACAGTCATGAAAAATCTTGTCGAAATGGAAAATTTGACAATTTAAAGGGCCTTGCTTTAAAAATCTAAATAACTCAGTAGTCGTGCACCGCTGAAGCGAGAAGAGCTTTACTAATAAGAATGCTTCCTGCTATGATAATGCATTAGAGCAATTAGAGCGGATCAATTAGTAATGTTTCGAAACTGCGACAGATGACGATTAATTGCAATCGTATATCGAATAACAGAATATTCATTGTCTTGGCAAATTATTATTATTATCCGAGCACTAGCGCTGATTTTGGCAAAAACCAATGCGATTTCACTGTTCATTTAAAGCGCAGCTATACTGCGATTCGTTTCGCTACTCGTCTTGGATGAATCGGCCATTTCCCTTTTGGATGAAACGCAAAATCGAGGATGCTTATTCTTCTAATAGTCAATTGCACTTGGATTTGCCATCTAATGAGGAGTTTGACATTCCTGATTAATTGCCACCAAATAATTGAGAAATTTCATAACAAACGTTCATTTTATTCGTGATTCCTCACCAATGAGTATTTACAGTAAAAAAATTTATATACATATATTATTATAGAAACAATATATCGTGTCGATATGCGATCGTGTACAACACAGCTTTTCGTAGACTTAATAAATTTATAAATTAAGTGAAAAATATTCATAAGCATTATAAATATATCGACCGTGAGTAGAGCAATAGCCTATATCCTATCTAAGAAGTCACTTTAAGAAAGACAACTAAATTATAGATTAATTGCAAATTTTTTTAAATTAATGTATTTTCAGTTAAAAATTCTAAGAGTTTTCAAAAAATATATTCTTTTTGAAGCTACTTCTCACGCCTGACTTTTTCTCTCAGCCATGATCGACATATAAATAATGTATAATAATAACTTGCTCGGATTTTTCTTTTAACACAATTGTAAAAAGGTATTATTTCATATAATTACGTTATTTTTAGAGCGTATAAATACTTAAAATCTTACTTTCAAAAAATTTGAATTTTCATGCATGAGTTTTTACGAAGATTCGCAACTGCTTTCCAAATCAATGTTCGTTTTAATGTTCAAAAAGCAAGCTCCATTTGAAGAATTCTTCTCTCCACTGAAAATCACACAAAATAAGCCATGCAAGGCCGTGTGTTTCCAAAGTTTCTTAACCCACTTGTCAACAGAACTCAAAGTCTTTGAGAAATTTTCTCCTGACAATTGCTCTTCATTTAACTTAATATGGCAAAAGTTTAAGGCATGTTCCATAGCAACCTCTGAACATCTGGTAATGACTTCTTTGTTATGATCTGATGCAAAGAATCTTAAATTATCACTTTTATCAAAATGTTTGTCCTCCATAATATTTAAAGATGAGTTTTTCAAAATTTTTGAATAATCATTCATCACTTCAGAGCATCCAAATATGGCTGTAGTTTTTGTATCTACTTTTGCAATATATTTAAAAATTGAAGAACTCAAAGTACAAGTCTCGTTCTGCTTGAATTTAAGTGAGTTTTTGTTTTGTTTAACACTTTTTTCATATGAATCAATGTATGACTGATCTATTAGCACTGAGTCACCAAATTGAATACTGTGTGATAATTTCAATTTAACTAATTTCATGGAAGTTTGAGAATCCTGAGTGGAACAATGACCTGCTTTGCCTGTTTGAATTTTCTCATGAAGAAAGGCTTCTGCCAAAAGTTTTAACTTTGTTTTGCGGTATCTGTCTCCAGAGAGATTGAATATAACTGAGGTATCGATAATGTAGGGATGCATCATTTTCAAAGCCTGCAAATCAGAATTAAGACTCTGTCCAACAAGAATAGCATCAGGAGGCAGAAATGCTCTTAAAAATTTCTGTACATCAGCAAGTTTCACAGTCACACCTTCTAGCATTTTTTGTGTAATACCACTATACCTTGTAAGGTAATCAACAATTTTGTTATCAGGCATTACAAGAGTATCGTACACTAAATTTAATTTTTCATCTACTAAAGAAATTCTTGTAAGCTCTAAAAAACCAGTTGTTGTTCTACACATTTCACAATCAAGACCAAACATTGGTGACTTGGGTGTAACTTCGACGTATTCATCTTTTGTCAGTACATAATCTTCATATTTTGTGGCAAGTGCTTCCTTTAATGGTATTGGATAATTTTCTTCTACAAGTTGCCAAGGAGAAAGTATCAATTCTATCCTAGAAAATTTATCAGCAGGTGGCAATTGGATATCCTTTTCTGTATCTTTTTTCCCAACTTGAATTAATACAAAATTTTAATATTTCACATACTAATTTATTTTATGATTATTGTGACTAAATTTTTAATTACCTGATTGCATTGGAAAAATTGTCCTAAAGAGTCTTATTATGTCACCATTGTATTTAATTGCAGTATCCAATGAGCCAAAGTCCTTGATTAATTTAGCCTTTTGCATACCAGTAAGTGGCACAGCAGCTAGTTCTTCTACAATAGATCCTCCATAGCTTGAAGGTGTTATAAGTTCCAACTTATGTTCCAGTTTGGATGTGAGATATTGAAAAATAGATTCATTTGCCATATAGTGGCTAAAGGATAATCCTTCAACTATAAAGACTACAGTGTGAGACACTTTATTGTATTTATCGAGTTTAATCCACCTTTCAGGTGAGTAAGGAGCATAATGTCCGAGAATTGAGTACATGAGAAGTTTTTGAACATCAGCAAGAAATATTGGTATACGACTCTCTTCGCTAACATTATTACGCAGACTGGCATTTTCACCCACCGCTAACAATCTAATCCTTGGAATAGCTGTAAGTTTTTTTTTCTGTTCTTTCAATCTGTCCTTTAACTTTGTATACTCATCTCCAGAAAGTTTTGATTTTTTGGTTAAAGGTTCGTCTGACATTTTGCTATCAATTTTGCATTTGCGGGTTTTTACGGAAAATCCAATTTTATATGTTGTGACACGATCCTGGGGCGCGATCGCGCACCCAATTTACGTTAATCGCAAAATAAAATCACTTACTATAAAACACGTGGGTTTCTCATGAAAACACAAATATATAAGTACAATTCTCCGCAATATACAGCGGACGTCTGACTGTGGCAGCGTCTACTGCTTGAGTACAGATGGCGCATAAGTTATATACATAACCTGAAAGGAGAAGGGTATTGTCTGAATTTGGAGTTCGGAAAATATAAAATTGTTTTTATGTATACATCTGGTTAGTTATAAATATTTTATTTTGAAATAAAAGAATTTAATTTTAAAGTTATCTGAATTTTTGTTAGCTTTTATCTGTGCATATTAAATGCGAGCACCGATATAAACTTTTGTACGGTTTGATAACATACTTACTTAAGTGATTGCCTACATAAAAATTTTTTTATTTTCAGTAAGGATTTGCAATGAATATTTCGGCTTTGAGCATCGCATCCAGAGGAATCTGCACATCTGCGGTTACTAATCAAATAATAAGATTGTCCAGACTCAGAGTGGTAGATAACAGTGAAATTGGAAAGCAAGCTATGCTCGAAGGAAAGCCTCCATACTGTTTTCATATTTATAATAAAAAGGGTGTTGGATATATTGGTAAATTTTCATGCAAAGTCCCTCAGTAACATAGATAATTAAAAATTTTCAGTTTTACCTAATGCAATGGTATTTACAGGTGACAGAGTGATGGTAGCCATAAGAGGAGAAAAGAAGAAGGGAATCCTTGTTGGTTTAAAGCAGAATCAAAAACGTAAAGTACCCAAGTTTGATACCAATAATATTGTTTTGATAGAAGACAATGGTACTCCACTTGGTACACGTATTCATGTGCCCATTCCACATATTCTCAGGACTATTCTAAAGGAGAAAACACATTCAAAGGGTGCTGATTATACAAAATTAATTGCAATTGCCTCACGATTTATTTGAATTTAAAGCTATTTTTTAGTAATAATTTGTAATTTCAAGAATAATTGTACAATACAATATTATCTTATACTTATCGTATATACTTTTACTTTATGTTTCAAAAATGTTTCATTCAATACATATACCCTTCTAAGCATTTATGATGTTTGAATTAAAATTGGAATCTAAAATCTATTTTGCTGCAACTAGTATGTAATATACGAACAGCACTAAATTTATTTATTATTGCAATATGTTATTGATTCCAAAAAAAAAGATACATTCTTCCACATTATCTAATTAAGTACTATAAAATAAAGCACTTGTACGAAGTTTAGCTTTGATTCGACTCTGGGCTACAATAAGCAATATTTTTAATTTACTTTTCAGTCATTATCATTATTCATAATATTTATTATTCATATTCTCGTATAGAGATTCGATAAAACATAGGTATTATACCTATAGATATCTACATCCACCTATATAATATACAGTTATCAGAATAATCTCGTTGAGATTTTAACGTAAGTAATTTTAAGTGGCTGATTGATTGCACCAATTCACATACCTATTCATATTGAAAAGGTGCGCAAGTGCAAATTTGATGAATTCTGATGTTGAACATTTTAAATATGCTTTGGGAAGTTGGCAAGTATAAATTTGAAGCTTTTATCAAATTGAAGATTACGAATTCTCTAGTCTTATATCCTTAAAGTTAAAAGTATTTAACTCGTTTTTAGAAAAATAAAGCTTTGGTTTCCGCATTGCTAATAAGTATAAGTGTGCTAATAATTGCTGGAGCATTGGGAAAAAAAGAAAGAAAATCAAAATCTCCCGCCCACCGACGACAGCTCCATCTCTGCCCCCTCGGAAAGCCTCGCGCACACGCATTATGTCATCCTAACCTTAAAAAGTGCTGAGCTGAAGAGATATCGGCCGGAGATCCTCAATCCCGTACTGTCTCCAATGTGTGCGACAAGGACAGCTCGAGCATATAAGTAATATCGCAAGCGAAGAATCGGAAACTCGTGCTAGATCCCTTTACAAATGGCGCCGCACGTCGAAGCACGCTGACCTGACTTGTGTAACCGCACCGTCCCGAGTCGCGCTGCAGCCGCATCACTGCCCCTAGGAAGCCGTTGTTCTCCCCATCCTCAAGTACTTTTCGTCGAATCAAGTGATAAACAGCGATGGGCAACGTTCACGCTGCGACTGCTCCGCCTCCTCCACCGATGGGCTTCCAACCGCCCCCGGTGCCGGAGCAAAAGGACAACCCGCTTCAAGCAACCCCAGCCGGCCCCGACGAGTTACAGAACCCTGGCACCATGGAAGATCTGCACAAGAAGTGCAAGGGTGAGTTGGATTCTACAATTCCCATCGTCAACTGTATGGCTTGATAATTCCTTATGTACAGAGCTAGCCCATTCTGATAATCATTCTTTCATTTTATCAATGAGAAGTTAACATGAGCCATGAGTATTGCCCACTCTAGCCATGACAACTGGTTTCCCATGCAAATTAGTCTATACTGCCGCTTGTCCATTACTTCAATCCACCAATCATTGATTTTTGTTATTGGCTTGGAGTAATTTTCCGTCTACTCTTGTCAGATTAAAATCTTTGATAACATTTAGTTGTAGTCATAGGAAATTATAACTTTTTGTTAAGATGATTCATCTATTGTATCAGTACTAACTATTTTCTTTATTTTCTAGAAATATTTCCGATAAACTTTGAGGGTGCAAAGTTAATGTTAAACAAAGGTCTCAGTAGCCACTTCCAAATCTCTCATACTATTAATATGAGCTCTATGATGCCATCTGGTTATAGGTATGACATCTATTCTGTAATTCAATTTAATACTTGAATAGCACACAATTCTTATTTTTGCAGGTTTGGAGCAACATACGTAGGATCGAAACAGCTCTCCCCAACAGAAACTTTTCCAGTCTTAGTCGGAGATATTGACCCTACTGGAAATCTTAATGCCAATATTATTCACCAATTTACAGAAAGAATTAGAGGGAAGCTAGCTACACAGGTACAGCGTAGTAAATTCAGTGCTGTTCAAATGACAGCAGATTACCGTGGAGATACTTATTCACTGTCTGTGACTTTAGGAAATCCAGATGTACTCAACAATTCTGGTAATAATTAAAAATCTCGAGTTTTTTCGATAATGTTTTAGATTTTAAAATTATCAATAACTGAATTGTCTACTACTTTTTTACTAGGTTTAATGGTGTTGCATTACCTCCAAAGTGTAACGCCAAAACTAGCTTTGGGCGGAGAACTAATTTATCAACAAGGCCCTACAATTCCTAATGGATACATTTCAATTGTATCTTTAGCCGGGCGTTACATAAACGGCGATTCAACTATTAGTGGAAGTTTAGGTAAATATGCTTGATGTTATACTTGTGCAAGTGAAGAAAAGTTAAAAATTTGTATATTTTTTATTTTTGAATTCAGGTCTGGCTGGATGTCACCTTTGCTTTTATCAGAAAGCTAGTCAACAAGTACAAGTAGGAGTTGAATTGGAAGTTAATAGTAGAATGCAGGAATCAGTAGCTACTATTGGTTACCAAGTTGATTTACCCAAAGCGGATTTAGTTTTTAAAGGTCTGTATTATACTTGATTATGTGCTGATTTTAATTCAAGTGGCTTTACTAATAGAAAAATAACTACAGGAAGTGTCGACTCAAATTGGACTATTGGTGCTGTATTAGAGAAAAAATTACAGCCACTGCCATTTACATATGCACTCAGTGGAATGCTCAATCACAATAAGAATCAGTTCAGGCTAGGTTGTGGTCTAATCATTGGTTAATGAGCTGCTTGGTGGAAGTTAAGCCATGTCACCAAATCGGTTAACATTGTCACAGGCACCTTTAAGAGTGATCCAACTTTCACTTAACTTAACAGATGACGTAACGAGTTCATGTTTATAATCGTAACGATACATTGATTGCTTTTAATTGAATTGCATTTAGTAATTTACACGTTGCTGTAAATACGTCTATGCAAGGATTTATTGCTACTCACCATTGAACCAATCTGTAAGGAGCTCTTAGAATTGACTTTTCTGTTAGACTTGCATCGAAAGCAGTTTGAGTCATAGATACATAAATGTGTGTAAATAGCGAACAGCCATTTTTTTAATTAAATGTTTTCTTTTTTACATATATTGCTTTCGTGTCTCCAGTGAACATGATTCAAGCTTATTAATTAGAAATAAATTATGTTACTATTCTTATTACTAAATCTTCTTCTTAGTAAATCAATCAGGCATAATTTGGTTATTTCTCTTGGTTGTTAATAGTAGAAAAAATAAAATAGAGAATTTTTCGAGTCTTGGACAAAGTTGTATGTATCATATGTATTATATAAGAATGCTAGAATGTCTAATCAAGAACAAAGTTTCGAAAGAAAGTGGCGATTTTACAGCTCTGACTGCACTTAATTGCTATTTCGTTTGACAAGTGGTTTGATATCTTTAAGATTTTTACTCAATTGGGCCAGTTGGGATTGATGTTTTCAATAAGAAGAAGTACGGTTAACGGCGTTATGAATAAAATCAAATTAATTAAAAAAATTCATCATAAACCACGGAGATAATGTTTGCCGACAAAGAACAACGATGCATTTAATTTATAATTATCCAGTGCATACAGTGTGAATGTGTAACTGAAGAAAAACAATATCTGCCTTTGTGGAGAAAGACTTGTAGTTGTGATGGTATTACGTCATCAATCGTTAAGCTGGAAAAAGAACTCTGGTAAACTGCTTTTTTTTTTAAAAGTGCGTAACTTTTCTTTTAACAGCTAAATTCGTCGATTTGTACACACTTGTAAGTACATACATGCCTATAGTAATAAAGAAGTTGAACTGTTGATTTAAAACTTAACTCATCTCGTTTTCCATTCTACACACGATATCGCATTAATAATTCTTTGTGAGAAAATGAGCCAAGACATTGCACAAGCGCTTGAATTTTGTATTTTCAGCTTGGATTGTCTGTTGTAAGAAAAAGAAGTGGGTGAAAATGGTGGTGCGCTTCTGAATTCCGAAAGTGCTACAAGTACAATTGTGCAGCGCATAGGAAGACTCGGCCCGGTTTGCGTTGGGCGATTCGCGCGCCGCACCGGCGCACCCCCACCCACTCACACATGCACTCTTCTCTTGCGGCGCGCTGCACGACTTGGCGTTGCTGCGAGGCTGTTGCCTCGTTTTTCGCGCTTATTATACTCGCACAGAGAATCGCAGGCGCACTGCGGCGCGCACGAGAAATCGAGCTTAGACCGTCGTCGCAATAGTCGCGCAACTATACTTATACCGATCATAGAGCTGCCGAGCGCGCGGCAACGACTACCGTCGGATCCATACGTTTGTGCCTCCTCGCCGACAATATACAGCTACACAGCGTAGGTAATATTGTGTTGTCGAGTGTCGAACGGCGAGCCGAAATTTCACTATACAACGAGACAGTGCAGTGGAGAGGAGTTGAAGAGCTTTCGAGGAGTTGTTGGACACCTGTAGTGGAGGAGCTTCGAGAGGACTGTGCGAGGAGGATTCGCTGCACTGCGAGCGAGTGAGTAATTGAAACAGTTGGATTTTTCATGTCGCTGCTTCTGCTTGACTCGGGGATGAATGGCCAGTCTGGATTATCGAAGCGATGATAAGAGCGCCCCTGCAGCACTGCTCGCGCTATACTATACAAGTACGACTGCGTCTATAAGTATATGTACCTATATGCGTAACGATGCAATAGTCGTTCGCGCACCTCCGTATCGCTGCTGCTGTCGTGGCCTATAATACGCGGTAAAGCAATTTTTCCTCGCGGACGTTTTCTGCGCGCGCGTTTATTGAGATTGAGAGTTTAGTACTTTCCGTGCGATTGAATTCTTTGGCTGCTTGGCTTTGCTTTGCTTTGCTTTGCTTTCCGATTGGCTGCCGTTTAACTCTTGCGGCTAATTTGATCGATTCGGCTTGCCAGTCTGCGATAAAAGCTTGCGGGAATATTTATTTTCCAAGAAATCCGAGTATTATACCTATGCACACCGAATTACCGATACATCCGAGTTGAATGTTTAAAGAATCGCTCAAATGGAAAATAAATTTGCCGAATTTTCCCGCTGCAGATGCGAAGAAGGGGCTGACAAGTGCACGTATCTCGAGGAGTTTTATGAATGAACTCTCGCACTGCTGCAGGCAGAGAGCCGTATAGAGAGCCGCAGGGTACAATATCGCACGTGTGCTGGCGTCGATGTCGAATTCTTATACAGACTCGCTCTCTCGCAGCCGATTGTTTGAAGGTGCTCGAGTTCCGGCACCTCGTATAACATTCCTCTTGCGGCTATACCTATATACGACGCGTATATATGTTATATACATCATATTGCATTGAAAAAGAGGACCGTGACGCACTGCCTGCCTGCCTGCCTGCCTGCCTGCGCAAAACGAGCGACGTTTTTTCTCTCTCTTTTGTTTTGCGTTTCGGCGGCGATGACAGCGAGAGACGGCGCTCGCTCCAGACTCGCTACGCATTATACCTAATTGCTTTCGGCTTACCGATCATTGTTTGCTATATATTATGGCCAGCGGGATGTTTTGACTTTGAGAGCGCGAGGTCGCGGGGGTGGCGGCGCTTTCTTCGAGTTCTTGTTTATTCGAGATTCCAATGAGTTGTATATAAAAAATCGACGAAAAATCGACGAGAAATCGATAAAAAATCGACCACTATTTTCACTCCAAATGTTCTATAGACAATTCGAAATCGCGAGTGATTCGAGATTAGTATTATCGAAGCAATGTCGTATACACTGTAATAACTTGATTATAGTATGAATTATCGCCAATACGAAATATACTTAAATGTTTAAATAATCTCAAAGCGCTTGATAATTCAATATGTACGTACACATTTTATTAAGTGCATTTAGATTAATTGTAATCTTCGCTACGATTATGAGACTCGTATAGGCGTTTAAACGATTCACAATCGAACTTTTATCTTTATGAGATGGTATACAATTTATGCGTCTACTTTTCTAACGATCCTATGTATTCACGCATATCAACATTTTTTACCTCACTGTTACTGCCATTTTTGCACTTTTCCATCGATCCGACAAAAATATCTGCATATATATATGTGCGTGAGATAAGAGAACAATTTCTCTCAGCTGACTATTACGAGCTATCCAATGAGATATACAACTTGACGATTCTGAGTCGTTCTCTTGAACATTACGTGGTAAAAAAAAAACTTTTTAATTCGTATGTGTCTTTTGTCCATTTATATTTTCATCTTCAATTCCCCTTGAGTCATCAGCTTAGCTTGCTCAGGTAGAAAAGTCATAAAGCACTGGTAACTGCAAATATTTTGATTATGCGTAATCGCTTGTATAAAAATGTTTCGTCTCGTTTACAAAGCAATATAAAGTGAAAAATTTTTAAGGTCAGATCTTGAAAGTTAAATCAAAAATAAAACTCCTCTGATAGAAATTTTCAACTTTTATTGTTGCTATAGGGAGAGAGAGAGAGAGAGAGAGAGAGAGAGAGAGAGTAAAATATATGAGGTTCTATGCATAAGTTTGAAAAAGAAAAAAAATCGTTGACGACGAACGACAGAAGAAAGCCCGGGATCACGTAAAACGGCGGAACATTATAAATCACTCGAGCTCTACGTATATTTCTTTCGATGCCTCAAGTGTCCCTTTCTATATTGCGCGAGTATTGGGCGCGTTTTTCTTCACGAGCCGCCGAGCCGCAGTCAGCTGTAGAGATAAAAAAGAAATGTATGAAGACGTCGTGGTTCAAAGGATTCTTATATGTAGGCTTATCGCAATTCGGTAATTAAACTCGTCAAGGATTTAGGTTTTATGTATAACTCTTATTATATTATTTATTTGCTATAATATTTCGTTAACAAGTACAAGATTTAGTGTCAGCTAATGAAGTTGACAATGTAGCCAAGTGGCCACGTGCATTTGTAAAACTTGTTTGAATTTAATTGAGTGATTATTTTCCAAAATTTTTATTCACTACAATTATCATTGTAATTTTTCCAGAATTTTTATTAAAAATGAAAGTATAAATTCAAAAGACATCACTTGCAATACTGATAAACTACACGAGCTCACGGCTCAGAAGCTCATGTACAAGTCCTGCAACGCGTAAGAAAGAATTGACGGGATGTGGGAGGAGAAGTAGACAGTCGTATACACGAGGACGAGCGGGGAGGAGAAAGGATTCTTCAAAATGGCGTTCTACCAGTAGCAGCTGGCGAATGTTTTATACGTAGAATCCGGTCGCGCCTATCATACACAGACACGCAGCTCCGTCTTCCTTCCCCAAAAATGTCCCCAGAATTTTTCTCAAAATTCCTACTTTTTCATTTTTGTTTTCTCACGCGGCCGTATGCGCGGGCCTACTTACGAGTTTCTCTCCAGCTCATAATAGAGAATTTTAAATTCAATTGAAAATTCAAATTTCGCGCTGGGCTATAGTGGACGAAAAACCAATTGTAATCGCAAAAGCAGTGAAATTTATGATTTTCCACAAAATAACACATTCTATTGTCGTTTTTTCGTCTACTGTAATTACTTGTAGAACGCTATAAATTTGAATTTTTCAGCGCGTACGTCCGCGAGCAGTCGTCGTCATTACTACATATGGCACACATCAGAGATGTTCGATGACTAAGTGTGCAGTAGATGAGTTTGTCAAAACATAATATCTCATCGATACCACTACTGTTCGTCCCACTTTTCAGCCTCTCTCACTCATTTTTTTTTTCTCTATTTTTTCGAGTCATTCCCGCTTATCTCTTCCGAGTTCGAATCGCATAAATTACTATACTTTATATGCCCTCACGCCCTTTTTACAGTGGCATCGTCGCTCAACCGCCGCTTCTCTCGTCTTTCCTCTTTATCGGTTTTTATTTCTCTTTTTCTTCGTTTTTTATCTTTTTAGGGACACGTACGTTTCGTGTATAGGCGAAGGCTGTAAGATAAGACTGATGCAACTGTGTGAGCAATGGTAAGAGTGGAAGAGTTAACTTTCGTCTTTTTTTCGCGGAATCGTAATAAGACGATTTTGAGATAGCTCTCCGTTTCTTGAGAAATCGAAGATCGTAGGAATACGCAGCCGACTGCGATGAGAGTTTTCGAGGATGATTTATTTAACCTCATCCTGCGCACTATAGCAGTACATATAGTTGCATATGAGTAGTCGGTATAATGAAAGTACAGCAATGCTCGTATCTGTAAATGTGCGCTTGAATATTTCTATTTGCGCGAATTCTTCATTCTAGCGTTACGTAAGGCGGCAGCTATACCAGCGCACCAGCATACTTATATATATAGCAGTTGAATATATAAAAATGGAAGCGACGCGCGTACTTGAGCGCACTTGGCTGTGCATAACTCTTGCCAGTATAGAATAACAATATCCAAAGAGCTCGTCGAGATGCAAAAACTCATTATTTTACGCTTTGATTTTCCACTTATTAATCGGGCAATTTCGCGCCAGCTGCAGCGTGCGCGCGCTACTCGGCTTTCGCCATTAAAACTATAACTTTTCCTAGAGCGCGACACGCGCGACACTGTGTACAAAAATAAGTAGAGCAATTTTATTGCGAACTGCCGCCTGTGACTAACTGCTTCCACTTTTAATTACCCCAACAAGTGGCTACTCTTTCTCACTGCACAAACGTATGCGTTTCGCGTTTATTACTATACAATGCCGCAGCACCCTTCATTTTTCCAAACGTTTTGCGCATAACGATGCGTAAAAATTAAAAACAAAGCACACAAAAAAAAAAATTCAATTATCCGATCGAGCGTCAAGCGTCCAGTTTTACGCTGCCCCAACGCGCGCACAACAATAACAGCGGCGGCGGCGGCGGCGGCAGCAAAAGAATAAAACAAAAGCACATTGAGCGAAAGAGGAGAGAGAAAAAATTCTATCGTGTTTACTCTTTCTTCGTGCACTAGAGCTCTCGGACTCTGCGCTGCACTGGCTTAGTGCAATGTGTATATATGTATAGGTGCACGCGCATTGCGCACAAAAGGCTGCGTTACGGTCCGTAGCGGTGAAATTCATCGCGCCACGGAGAACTATACATTTTTTTAGAGTAGCAGCAGCAGCGGCAGCAGCGGCGGCAGCAGGTTGTTATTGTTTTCCCGCGTGCGAGAGACTTTTCTGAAACGCAAGCTCTCTTATGGAAATGATGCAAGCGTAATATCCTGCGTCGTGCCGCGCAGCAGGTCGTAAGTACGGTTCCGTTTATTCTGCTTCTTATTCGTATACATGCGGTTCTGAGGCTTAGTGCCTGTATATATAGGTATAGTATACTATAGGTGCGCGCGCGCCGCAGCAGCTCGTGGCTCGTTTTCGATTTCAATTTGCAGCAGCCGAGCGATTCTCACTCTGGCCATTGCGTACAGTCCAGTCTAGCGTATATATACATATAGCCGTGCTCGCGTTTTTTACGCCTTCCTTTTAATCGCCGTCCGCGCGCACAGAGTTTGAGCGAATAATTGCCAAGTATATAAGAAGAAGCTGGTTTCAGCTGCATTTGACTCGCAGAGTACAAGTGTGGCTGAAAAAGCCGGCCGATTGAAATTGGAATTGTGTCACTGGGTCGACGTTATACGCTGCTCGATAAGAGAGCTCGAGAGAAATAATAGCATTTTTTCACTGTATACCGCGTGTACACGTATCTCGCACTGGTTTCGGCAGAAGGTGGCGGAAGCTATAGCTGCGATCATCTCGATCTCGAGCAAGACTCTCTCCCTCAAAGCCAGGCGCTTCGGGCTGTCGAGGCGGGAAGCTGCATTTCTCGATTCTCGATATTGTGCAGTGGGCGGCTGGCTGCATCCGCTTCCCGCCGCTGCAGCCGGGGGAGAAACGTGAATTTTTCTCCGCCTGCGGTCGTCTTGCCCCTTGCGCAGTGAAATAAGCGCGGAATATTATGCAAGCGCGCAAGAGCCGGGCAGTCTCGTTATCGCCTTAGATAAAATTCGAGAGCCTCCGACACCCAACACCAAGCCCAAGTTTCGAATGTGTAGCATAACATCCGATCGGTGCGCGATCGTCATTCAGCAAGAATCGTCGACTCGTACAGTGCGAGCATCGATTTTTCCACTCCCATTGAGTGCTGTACAGTATGTAACGCATAGTACTACTTCGCTTCGTGTATTTCGCTTTGTATTGCCAAATAGCTGCGTACAAGCGAAGGACGAGCCTTGTAAATAATATTACGTGGGAGGAGTCTCGAGCGCGGCTATATAGCGAGTCGAGGCCGCTTGAGAACCGCTGCGGCTGCTGACTGGCTGCGCGCTTGCAACTAGTTCAGATAAGCCGACTGCATAGTGCTGCACTGCATATCGTTCCGCGATATAGCCAGCTGCCAGTTCTTTTACGACCTTAAGCACTGCGCAGCCTGCGCGCAGATCTCGACTATATAGCGCAAGCTGCCCGTGCAATGTGCAATGTTGCCTAGATTATACGCTTCAATAATACGCGCGCTTGCAATTTTTTTTCCTTTTCGCCAGCGCCGCGCAATCCTTCCATGCATACACGCAAATGCCCAGCGAATCGCCCTTACACCATTAGCGCGCCGTTATTACCTGCGCGGCAAACTATACGGCGAAGCATCTCTCGAGCGAGAGATAAGTTTGCACTTGATAGGGCATAATCTCCCGACGCGGGCTAACGGAGAGCTAGAGATTAGCCAAGGACGTCGAGATAAGAGCAGAGAGCCCCACTGCCTGCACGGCGCGAGCTCCTCCTTTAAGCGGACCGCCAATGGGAGGATCTGCTGCGCTTACAAGCATATACTTCGTCGGCACTCGACGTAGACGACGACGACGACGACGACGACGACGGAGCGAGAACTGACGTCACGTGCCGACGGCCTGTAGTCCTAATCGCGCAGTGACTGCAGCCGCGATAAACGATAAGCCGCGCACTAGACGTGCTAAAACCTTATCCTTGGATAACTGCCTTGATTTGCTTATCTTCGCTTGTATATAGCATGTACGCGCGCCGCGAGAGGAATTTCGAATACGCGCTTTTCCGCACTTATATACATTTACCTATATATACGTACTTGGACGCGCGCGGAATTCCGAAGAATTTCGTCGTCGCAATTATAGTATAGCGACTCGACGCGCGTCTGATTGGAAAATCTGGAGAAACTGAGTAACCGCTGCGCGTTGCACTAGGCGGCGAAAGAAAAAGACGAGTATATACTGAGTATTCGACTGTTGGGCCAGGTATAGCGTAAACTGGAATGAGCCCGCAGATGCCAATGGGGAGTGCGGAGGAAAGGCGAGAAAGAAAAAAAAAAAACGAAAGAGACAGCTGAGCCATCAAGGCTCGTGCCCGCTCACTTTTGGCGATAAGCCGGGAAAAAAGAGCAGCCGGCGCTACATTTTCCTGCGCAGAACGGAAACGTCGCGTGGGTTCCCGCGGATTCGCTGTCCCGCTCGCATATATACGCGCGCGTATGTATATTGTGTACATGCGGGCCGTTATCGGTCAACGAGGAGACAAAAATAAAAGAGAAAGAGCGACGACGACGCGACAACTGTAACGGGTTCATGGGAACGATGTGGCCTGCTATATACATTTTTCACTGGGCGCGAGCTCACGTTAGAAGCATTATTTGCCGGATACGTCTCGAAGCATCTGCGGCTAATCTGTTGCTTCGAAGCTACAATAGGCTAGTTTGAAAACTCCTCCAAGAGTTATCCAAGAGCTTCCCCAACATACCCCACGCCCACCCACTAACACTCGCTCCGCAGCCGCGTGACAAATTGCTTTGACTATATCTGCGGCAGCGGCAATTATACTTTTTATTCGCGCAGTGCCGCATCGATCCAACTGCATCTACATTCTACATTCTACATTCTACATTCTACATTCATTGTAAAAATAGTGGATACTCACTGTAATTGAATTTGGTCGGGAGAGCGCAGAGAAGCCGGCTTGCATTGAATTGCATCGGAGAGAATGGCGCAGCGGCGCAAACACCATTAGGGAGGAAGGAAAACAGCGTGGCGAAATATTGGCAGATAGTCGCTACTAATATTTGTAGGTGGAGACGGAGCTATTGTACTGAGCGATTGGGCGATTGAGCGATTGATTGATCATCTTGCGTCGCCGTAGCAGAGCCAGAGACGCGATACGAGAGGCTCCCCGAGGAAACCCGCCTACTGCAGTCGGCCGGCGACGGCCGCGGCGGGGCTCTGTCAAAACACAATTACCGCCACTTGGCCGGATGATAGGTCGCATTTGTGGACCACGTGCTGCTGCTGCCGCCGCTGCTGTCGCTCGGGTTTCTGTATATTGCGCTGAAAAAAATCGCATCGAGTTAATGGAGAAACGGTATTACAACTGCAATCACAAGCTCAAGGGTCATTGATCATGAGCGGCGCAGGTACATAGATGCAAAGCCAACGCAACTGCATGAGGGAGAAGGAGAGAAAGAGAGAAAGAAGTGTAGTAGCTCGAAAGGACGCAGGCAAGGCAGGAGCTTTATGAGAAACTGCCAAGCCGTGTTTTACGAGTTCCATAAGGAAACGTCGCGCGGCTGCCGCCCCGGCGATTGTTTCGCTTTCTCCGCTCTATACCTGTCCTAGGCGTGCGTTACGTAATTACTTTTCACTTGCGGCCCTGCAGCGGCAGAGCTCGACTCGACTCTGCGAAAACAACGTTCAAAGGGCTTCGGAGAAAGGGAAAGCCGCGGAGAGCCGCACTATACCGAGCGAGCAAAAGGCCGAGTCAATTATGCCGGCTGTGAAAGACAAGACATTCGCAGCATTCGCAGCATGCAAATATGAGTAGGCTAGGCGAAATGCGCGCAGTTCTCATTCGCAGAAGGGACATTCAATGAGGACAGGAAGAGATCGGCCCCTACTTATATTTGCTTGCCACGGTAAACCGAGACTCTACAATCAGCATCATACGCGCTATACGCACTAACGCATCATCGCGCATTGAATTACTCTTGCTCTCTCAGCTGCTCATAACCGCGCCTATACAGCCTTCAATGCCTTTTCATCTTATTTTTACCAATCATCTCGGTCCGATAACTGTTGCGGGCTCGCGGGTTGCCATCTGCAGCTTCAAATCAGAACTATCTCTGTACACTCCGCGCGTTTCCTTTCTTTTCGTTTTTTAAACCTTTATATGTCCCACTGCAATATCTCTGTATACTTTTACTGCAATTTGCCAACAGGCTGAAACAAACCGTTAATGTCGAATTTTGCACGTAGCATAATCCGCTTAGACATTTTTCTAACGACGCAGCGCATCGGCTATAGCTTATTTTCTCGAAGTAAGACGTCGCTCGTTGCGCAATCCTCGATTATGGACGAGACTACTATAAAAAAAAACGTACGCCGCCGCCGCCGGGACGGAGAGCTACAAATTCTTAATCCGAAACGGAGCAAAGCGCGCAGAGCCGTAAAATAATGATAGGGCAAATATTTGCGGTTGGCCGAGGACCGAGTTTCCTTAGTAATGGGTATATATGTATACTACGGCTGTATACCTATACGGGTAAGCGCTGAGAATCGTATAGAGCTGCTTTTGCGCTTCAGGGCCGCTCGTCGCTTTTCCAAGCATTGGGCAATTCAAAATTCAAATTTCGCGACATGGCAACAGCGTTTCTGCATTCTTCCGAGCTTACGCAATACGCCTGCTTCGCGGAACGGCATTCAATATTCAAATGATATTTCAAAATCGCAATGTTACAATTATATATTTGCTGCGTATATAGCGCGAAACTTGGACTTTTAAACTGAAGCGTTTAAAGAATTTTCGCTGGTTCTCTCGCTGCGGCTTCGCCGCAGGCGTATATATTGTCTGTTTCGGGAAATTTCCGACGCATCAAAATACGTGACGTGGCACTGCACATGTTTTTTCATGTGCGCACGTGCGGGCTTACGAGGTGTTTGCCGCGTTCGCACGTCCGAGCGAGAGAGTCTCTCGAGAGGATGACATTTTTTTCGATTAGATTCTTCAGATTGGTTATTATTTTTCTCGGTCATTCTTTTGCATCGCAGCGCAGCTATTATAGCGCAGCTCCAAAAACGCATGTGTGCGGTAGGCCGTTAGGCGACGCGGTTAACTTTTCGGTGAATATTTCGCCTCGAATAGTGCCGAGGTAATTGAATAGGAAAACGGAAAACACGTTTCTTCATTTCTCTGCAACGGCGCTTGCGAGAAACTACGAGCTTCCGCGATAAAATAACAACTCGAGTATAGGAAATCTGGGAGGATTCGGTGCAGTGCAACATTGAGCATTGAACAGTGTTCAGTTTCGAGCGATGCTCCATTTTTTTAACGATGCGACGCGCTATCGATAAATTACGCACGGTGTATAGTGTAGTGATTCTCCTCGCGTAGTGCCATTGTTTCTCACGACTATATATACGACGATGATAAGGACACACGTGAGTGCGTTCATGAATGAAACTTTCCAAGCTTTCAATTCTTTTTCGAGATGGAAAATTTCTCTACATTCTGTTCTCGAATTTATTGGCATGACTTATCACGGGATCCTTCCAGCATTGATTAAAAATGCGCTGCAATTTGCCATTTATCGCATTAAATTGAGTTGAATGTGTATCTAATTAAGTCGTTTAATAAAACAAAGTCCACGACGCGGATGGAAAAGTTGCGGTTTGTAATGCAGGTTCGATAGAAATGTGTAGTGCAATTTGAGCTGAATAGACTATTTGCGCATAATTCGTATTTTATACGCAAGTTTATAATTGTTGTCGTCGCTGCGAGGAGAAGGGAATGGGAATGACTTATGCATCAGAATATGCACATATATTATAATTATATATATTATATATATATATACGTATGTTTCCTTTTTATTTTTCAACAAAAGCTGCACATAGATTCCCTTATCGCGCGCGCAGCCAGGAGTCGCAAAACCGGACGTCCGGTCGCGCAGAGGATGTGACGTCAGCCCGGGTTTAGTATGTAGAGTCGCGCGCAAACATCTTCTTGTATAATAATGTGCGGTACACAAAGTTCGGGGGTGTACAGGCAAGTGTGCGCGTTGTTTGAGGCTCGTCAATTTCTGGGGGGGGGGGGGGGGACTGGGAAACTCTTTTCTCCTCCTTTGTTTGAATGGAAGTAAGGGGTTTTGGCTTTTCATTTCCCAAGGAGGCTCTGTTTGCATTATATATAGTTATATGTGCTTTCCGCGCAGTGCCTCGCGCGCTGCCGTGTGAAGAGCGATTATTTGTTTGAGAAATAAAGGGGAGAAAGGCGTTGCAGCAGGACGATCGGTAAGTAAGCGCTAAGCAGTTACCGATATCGCCCTAACTGCTCGAGCTAAAAAGTCAAACGACGAAAAAATACGCGCGCAATACGCAGGCTGCAGTTGAGAGCTGACTCGTGTGCTATTTCGCAACGACAATTGTGTACTCTGCAAACGCGTGTAGCGCACGATTAAATTTTTCTCTTTATTAATAAGTGAAAAAAGTACTTACGAGAGAGAAGCTTCGGCCGAGATATCGAGGAGAATACCTCGGAATATAAAGTTTTGATGTTTGTTAAATGAGCACGTAGTCCGCGCGTAAAAAGTCGCTGGAAAAAATGAGGAAAAAAAAAAAAGCTGCCGAGGCGATAAACAAGTGGTGTGTAGATGCGATAAGTGCGCGCGCCGGGGAAAAGAAGCCTCTTCTGCGCGTATAGGCCCGTACTGCAGACAGTTGAGTCGCATGAAAATGAGTTGTACATAAATATGTGTGTAATGCGTGTAGAGGAGTGTATATGTAAAATAAGAGAAAACTAACGGATTTATTGAGTCTTGGCGGCGACTCGAGAACGAGGGGCGGTATATGCTTATCGCTTTGTTTTTCTGAGCATCTCGCATCGCATCGGGAGTATAATGGTGCGCGCCGCTTACGTCGGGAGCATATTTTAAGCGCGACGAGCGACAAAAGGTCGCGAGATAATTTCGCCAAAGTTGTGTACTTTCTGCGCGGGACGACGTCGAAGAAGATTGTGGACGCGAGCGACTGCGCGCGATTTATTTTTACTCGCCGATTCAATTGGGCCCAACAATTCATATTATTACTGTGCATAGAGAAGCAGACAAATGTTTGACACTCACGCCTCCCTCGCGCGTCAAAGTGTTAAAATCCCCGCCGGCCGCGTGTCTTTGCATAAACATTGCGGCGGGTTGCCCGAGGCCGCGGCTAACCCCTATAGATCCGAGTGTTTGTTGACTTTTCGCGGTGTCGTTTTTGCCACCTCTGTGTGCATAGGACTTTCTCACTCGGCCGGATTGTCACGCACTCGGGCCCGAGAACCGAATCTCCTCCAATGTCGTCTGCGGCGCGCTCTGTCTTTTCGGCCGGTTCTCGGCCGAGACAATGCAGTTGCGGAGCGAGTCGATTCGTCGCAAGCGGAGGGAAGTGCATTAAACTGCAAGAATAAGGCGACATACGAGCTGTCGCAGATGCGCTACGCTACTCGCGCAAAATAAACATATTAGCCGTAGCTGCGGACGCGCGCGCGAGTGACGCCGCTCCTCGAGTTTGTCATCTCTAGTGGAAAAGCCGGAAAAACAATAGCACGCCGCCCATCACTCTCGGCACACACACTCTCGACATTCATCCCCGGGCTCATCCCAAAGTCAAGGCTCACTTCCAAGGGATTTTGCCGCCGTAACGAAATCTCTCTCTATCTCTCTCGGCTCTCTCGCGATTATTGGCCGAATCGGGGACGGCTTGTAATGAGGAACATTTTCTCAAGAGCTGGAAAATCGACCGCGCACATACACACATGTGGCAGTGTCTGCCTGCTTTTCCAACGACGATTTGTTTTCGTACTTGCTGTTGTTTCAGACAGCGGGCTTCGTCCGCTTGTTAAGACGCAGTAAAGCCATTACTGCAGCGCGCGAGTATAGGCTTCGCGCGGCTTACAGCTCTGGAAATCGAGTTATAATACACGCACTTTATAAGTACACGCAAGCATATTATACGGTATTTTAATATTTGGCATAAAAATTTCTGTTTGCTCAATAAGCCCGTAATAAACTCGGCGCGTTCTCGGCGCGCATAGCTTCGCTCGTAAAATTTCTAATTATAGAAGGGGCCCGCGCCGCGCCCCCGGAGAAAGAGAAAAAAGCCGCGCAATCGCCGTAAATATAATGAATAGAAGTGAAAGCGTAAACGCGCTCCATAAGTGTAATGCAAGCCGGGAAAGAAATTGGGAGGCGTAGTCGCGTGCGCGAGGTCTCTATATATCTTTACGCCCAGAATTCACATGAGCTGCTGTATTAAGTACCATTGACTTATGTGCAGGAGTTCGTGGAGACGGAAAAAGCAGCCTCGCTTAATCCTCATAATATTATTGATCGCAATTCCATTGAATAATTAATAGGCGCTAGGGTGTTATAACAATTCGGTATAGTGTCTAGAGGCAAAAATAGAGATTGAAAATGGAAAATCTCTCTGTTAGCCGGGTTCGCACGACTTTTCCCAACCGCACAATTATAAGAGGTGGGCGTAACTTTCAGCCGGTAACGTATATAGCGGTATACGTGTAGCGTCGCTTCGGCAGCCTCACTCCCGAGCTTGGACTCGACTGATTTATAGCTGCACCGTCGACGCACGTCGATGGGCGATGGGCCTTTTCTCCTATCGATCACACGGCCTATTCTCAAAGCAACATTATGCGCGGCGCGCGATTGAAAGAGTTTAAAGTAACTCCGTCGCTTCGCTTTACGCCGCGCCAAAATTGAAGAAAAAAACGTGTAATGCTGTGACACGTGTGAGTTCTGCTGCGTCTCTATACGGGGGTGGCGCCTTGCGCAACGCGCCACGGGACGTCCCCGATGGCAACGGCCAACGTCTCACTCTCACAGCGTCTCTGGACAACGTTTCTCCTGCGCCGCGACGAATGCGTAATTTGAGAGCTGCCGAGACTCCTAAATGCCTACAGACTTTTTCACTTGCTTTCTTCTATTTGTATCTGGATTCTAGAGGACATTGACCGCCCATCTGACTTCTGAACTTGGACTTTACGCATGTCTTATATATACCCGCAGTTTCGATTTTACAAATAGCTGTTTTACGAGAACTCATCCTGTCCAGAGCCCACAACACACAACAGACAACAGACAACGTGTTAATACTTTATTTGTCTTATATAAATTATATGATAAATTTGAAGAAACAAATAAAATTCTGATAGCTTGGAAATTCGTGAGAAAATGGAATTTTCGTATGCGTATTAAAAAGAAAGGTGAATGAGATATGGGGCAAGAAACTTGGAAACTCCTTGGAGTTCTTACGATCCAGCCGCGAGAAAGACTTGTCAAAGCTTAGATAGTTTATTCGTGAGAAAAGCTCGGAACCCCCCGAAAAAGCCGGGACATACACGATAGACGGCCGAGGCTTTTTTTTTTCCTCGTCGGCTGCAGCGAGCGAGCATTAGTTCTGGTTAGCTTCGCCTCGGGCCCATCGACATCGCGCAGCTATTCCGTAGGAGGCTATACACGTGCAGTGACAAAACAGGCTGGATTATCGGTGTGAAAAGTTCAACCCTATATAGACGCGGCTAAACGAGCGGGAAACGACTTGAGCGGGTGTGTCTCTCGATCTCGAGGAAACAGCCTCCCCTCAACGTGTCCCGCTCGATTTATCTGCGACGTGTGAATGATTTCGAGATTAATTGCTGCGCTTGCCGACTTGGCGGCCTCAGATAAGCTGCCGACGCCGCGAAAATCTCGAGACACTCGAGGCTGTGTGACGCCTCGCTCTAAACTAGCGCACGGTTTAAAATTTCCAGACTTTAGTCTATACATGCAGCGCTTCATTGGTAAACCTGCTTATGTTCATCGGGGGGGAAAAAAAAACTGAAAAAATAACGTCGGCAAACAAAGCTGTCGTAAAATCAACGCGGCGGGGAAATTGCAAACATTACGCCGCCGCAGCCGCTTATACCCACATAAGAACTTCCGGCCGTGTATTCGGCTTTTACAGCTCCATTTCCACACCCGCCGCCGCGTTTTTTTTTCCTGCGGCTTTTCTTTTACTTCGCCGTCTCGCTGTGTGTGTGTGTGTGCATTATTTCCCGGGGCGGCACTAATGACTCACTGCCGCCTTTCATGTCTACAATCGATGTAGACTGTCTCGTCGAATTGCAGCTTAGAGGGCAATGAATTTCAGTCGTTGCTCGCTGTAACGACACAAATAATTTAATTAGTATCTTATCAATTATTGTCTTATCACAATGTGCAAACATTTTTACAAACGCATGTGTTACTAATTATCTAAACATTAGGAATCAAAAAGATTTCATAAAGTTTGCGCAAAAAATCTTATTGAACGCGACAAGAGTCAACTATATATACGGCAGCAACGGATTCGCGTGACAACTTGCTGCATTGAAAACGCGAAAAATTGTCCGTAAATAAAGTGAAAAAATATTTATTTTTAAAAAGAGAGAATAAAAAGTGGATTGCGCGTAAAAAAAGGATCGAGGTGTAAAAGGGAGAGGGGGAAGAAAAAAAACTTGGCCTAGGTATATGTGTTTGCTCTGTTTACTCTCCTTCCCTCAAGCTGAACTGCTACAAGGACTGTAGAAGAGGGGACCCGCCAGGGAAGACTGTATTAGGTATACATGTCTGAGTGCGATGAAGGGAAGACTTGTTTGTTCCTAAGACTCTTGGTCTTTGCAGCAGCAGCAACTGCTTCGCTGTACAATGGACTCACACACAGATGGCTGCTCGTTCTACAGTGTCGACGAGTTTCTGCAAAATTCTCTGATTCGCGGCTGTATTAAAAACGGTTGAGAAAAGTTCGTATCGACGCAGAGCGACGATGCTGCAGCAGCAGCAGCAGCAGCGTCCGTCGTTTGAAATTTCTTCTCGGAATAGCACATCCTAAAAGTGCAGATGTGCCACTTTTCTTTCTTAATGAGGACGTTTGACTGACGTAACTCGACTCGTAGGTATGTTGTGTGTGCTGCAGAAAAATCACTGGTTCATTTGTCATAGTTGAAGTTGAATTCTCGAAATTCTGTTTTTGGGGGTGCAAGGGATCTTTCGAATCGATCATTCCAACGCAATATTTATGGCTTGTTTAGAGAGTGCGAACAGAAGGATGCGATAAAAAATCGATCGTGCGCTATATGGAAGCGCTCGTTCGAGTTTCGCTTGAGTGCGGGAGAGTGAAAAACTAAAGACGAAAGCCATTGAAGATTTTTTTTTTAAGAGCTAGGACTCGAAATTAATGGCTGTTCTCTGATAATTTTTAGTATACATCTCACTTAAGAATACGCGATAAATCAGTGGACAGATATGTATACTTGGTTGGATTTTAACGTTAAGGAGCTGGCCGGGGAGTTAATGAAAAATCCATATTTCGCACTATAACGCCCGACACAGTATACTTTGACAGTATTAAGTACTTGGCCTTATCCAACTATTTATCATTTTCCAATGTTTCAAGTTTATTCATCCTGATATTGTAGTGTAAACTTGAAACTTATCGCATTGACCCGCTTAAAATGTATTTGCCTTAAGGGGACATAACTACCTTAAAATTGTGAAATAGTGTTAATTGTACATTACATGGGCATATTGCGTTTGCATAAAATTGGACTGCTAGAACTAGTGAAGTATTTTTTAATGATTTTTTAAATATAGATATGGTATCCAAAACAAAAATTGTATAGCAAACATGCTTTTTGTGTAGTTTTACTATGTTTTATTCCTCAGTGTAATTCGATCTATACTGTACAATACACACATACATAGAACAGCAAACTACGAGTGCATCTTGATCGTTAACCTGCAGGCCCTTATATATCGTCATGCGAATGATGTAATGGAAACTCGCGCGATTGAACGTTTGATTGAACGGCTTTACGCGCAAGATGGCTTTTGAATTTGAAAATCAATTCTCTTGTCAATGATATTTTCACATCCTTTGTTAGAGATTTGAAAAATTTGTGTGAAAAATTAGGTGCAATAATTATAGGTGAGAATAGAAATGCGCAGATAAAGTGCGACGAATGCAGGTATAAAAGTATATAGGTGAGTCCCGTTTAGAATGTCAATGAAATGATGAAATTGTACGAAGGAAAGATCGGAGAGGGGGAAAAAGAGCGTAAAAAGAAGCAAATCGGAGAAGTGCCGAGAAGCGGAGAAGCGAAGCGAAGCGAAACAGCGTGTGGTATTACAGTTGAGAGTTCGCGTCGGGTCAACTGCGCAGGGACTGCGCCGCCGAGCTGAGTATAGAGCGGCAGCCCTCCTTTCTCGCCGCAGTCTCTCTTGCGGTCTTCAAAAAAATTTCCATTTGGCCTTCGTCAAATTTGTCTCTGCACAATCGCAATTTTCGTACAGTACTGCAGTCTTTCAATAGAACGAATAAAATAGCGAGTTTTGTAAAATTTGCGCTCGAGGCTCTTGGACTGATCGTATTATACAATGTATTGTACCTATATTGTAGATGAGCGCATCGGACGCGTAATAAGCCGCCGCGACTTGTTGCACACGTGCTTCGGTATCGTGGTCGCGTGCCGCCGGCGTCTCGTATCACCTTGTTGCGCTGCGCTATCGTCCTCCTTATCGTTTGCCCGCGCGATTCGATAAGCAGCTCCCAGTCTACTAGCTCTTTCTCTCTATACTCCAGCAGCGGCAGCAGCATCAGCTCCTTACAAGCCACAAGTCGACCGTCTTAATTCCGATTGCACCTATAGATGCGCTTCTTCGTTCGTTCAAAATACTTTCAATTGCAATTGTATGCGCAGCCGATTTTCAGATTTCCTCAAATAATTCATTCCCGATGCAAAAGTATGCAGCCTCACGATGTATAGTGGGTTATACAGGCTTCGTTACTAAATCAATAAAGAGTCATGCGATGCGAGGTAACCTGTACAAATGATCAAACAATCGCCAATTTACTTTTCGATAATACAAACTTTAATTGTAACCAAACGATGATATCTTTATGGTCCGAGATAGGCTCAAAATCAGTCGCGGCCATTAGCTTTTACCTTATCTTATTCTCATGCAGATCAATTTTACTACACGTATTGCATGGGAGAAATATAGTTTAAATTTAAATAAAATACGAAATAAAGTAAAATACGAAGCGGCCCATTTTTTTCGACAGCGAACGAAAAGTTGAGCAGCTGAGAACACGTGCACACTGCAAAGATCATCCAGCGGAACGCCTGCTGTTTGCCAGTTTTATGACAGCGTTATGGCTGCGTATAGTAGGCCTGTGCATAGTGGGCATGCTGCAGAATATACGCGACGTTAGAATTCCCTGTTTTAAATTTTTTTTCTTTTTCTAATCTATACTCCTCTTACCGCTGATCACATTATATTATTATTATTATTGTTTTACAATTGTCACATGTATATACAATAAGCTTCATGTCTTTTAATACAAAAATATTGACAACGATCCGTACGCGTATAATATATATTTTAATAATCTTCTCTGCACATAGAGTGTGTGCGCTGACTTGAAATAATCAATTACCGCAAGTGTTTATCGGCTGCGAGAGATATCTTAATAATAGCAACAAAGTATATTTTCAAGCGTAAAGACGAAACAAGAATCGGAAAAGAAAACAATGACAGTGTAATGTTTTTGAAAAAAAGACAAGCTTTATAAACTATATAAGAAGATTACGCGCTAAAACGAGAAAAACGCCTAAAGACGATTAGGAGAGCTTACATACGTCTAGATTAGAAACATTGAATGTATATTAGCTTTTCTTTTTCACAAAGCGATGAATGAACCGTGTGATTATGTTTATCGCACTTGGATACTTATTCGCCTTTTCTTTTGCTCACAATATGAGAAATCGTGCGCAAGACCGTGAATCTTGTTGCTAATAGTTTTCTCAACAGTTTTGCATTTTATCATGGTGTCTTTTATCAGCAGCATACAGCATGACAACAACAACAACAACAAATAATAACAACAACAACAACAATAATAATAATAATATTGAAATAGCGCATAAATCGTCTAGAAAAATGAATTAATCGTCGTGTATCCGCAGGCATAAAATAATTCATAGCATGCGCTCGCTTTACGAAAGCATCGCATCTCTATATGTGCCTCGAGAGATAAAGACGCTATTGAATCTTTGAAAATCTGTAGAGTGAAAGAGACGATTGCCGCTCGTTATTCGTATATATAATGAAGTTAGATACATGCGCGTATAAGCTGTATAAGTGTATATGATGTATATAAGAGTAGAGAGAGAGAGAGAGAGAGAGATGTATGTGTGCAGTATAGAAGCTCGCCGCGCGCGCTCTCGGTCATTATTCTGAATGACGGAGTGTGTTTTCGTAAATCCGAGAGGAGATAAGAGCAACCTCTGCCCTCGGTGGCACGAAACCTTCTTCCGCCGCTCGCTTCATCAAGTTCGCCGACTTTCTATGCTCTGCGCTCTGCCGTCGCGTTATATTCCAATTTAATACTAAATTATTCCATTCGCTGCACGCGCGCTATTTATTTATATTATTTTTTCAGCAGCTGATCGCGCTTTATTATATTATATTAAGTAAGATGCGATAAAAAAAGATTAGTATAATTGCGCGCGGTTAATTAATAACGAAAATTATGCGACTATAGCTTATTTACATATACGTATACGTGCTGAGAGCTGATTCGACGCTTATAAAATTTCTGGCATTTATAGATTCGTTCGTCCGATAGGCTGCAGCCTGGAATAATATGCTGAAATTTATCGGTGCGTACTTTGTTATGTATTATGTAAAATTAATGTGTACAAGATAGTCGCGCGAATAGATATAAGTAAAAGGATTATATTTTGACCGTGATATTGCGTATCTGCAATGTCTATATATTCTTTTTTGATAATTTATTATCGACAATTGTTAACAATGTATAATGTATATACAATTGTTGATTATTTCTTTGCGCAGCTTATCCGAAAGTTAAAATATTTGACTAATGATCATGAATGAATTCAAGTGATTCTATATATACAGTTATATGTACGACATACGTGCGATATTATAGCTGGATTATAATTTTGATGCAGCGATACGTGATTGCAGTGGCAGCTGAGATGTTAAAAAACATTTAGCGAAATGTTAAAAATGTCGAATTAACAAATAAATGTATGTGCAGTATATTGTACAAGATAAAGTAGACGGCGCAACTTTTCCTCGTTTCAACTTTCATTGAAGACAAAAAATTGTTTTTAGAGTTCCGATCACATGATCCGCCGATAAGCGGCCGGAGCAAAAAGGGTGGCGAGATATCGATAGCGTGACGTCTATTACTCGTCGCGACCTTGTTGGAATATTCGGCATCCGTTCTCGTCACACGCGCACTTATGCATAAGTATAAAAAAAAAAAACAAAAAATGAAAAAAGAAAAGTACATTGTACATTCTGCGTACATAGCTTGAACATTTCGCCTGCGCGCAGTTTACATTCTTATACTCTTATATTCATCGTAGAATGTGCAATGTGCTTTCACTCGTATTTTGCCAGTATATATAAGTGCATAAATATTTTCTCGTTGTATTTGTATAGTGCAGTTGACGGCCATTTACTGATCGTCTTTTCCTCCAAGCATTTTTGCCAATACACTTTTCTGCGGTATATTTTCAGGCTTATCGCGTCTCAATCTCACGCGCTTACATTTCGTGAAAATCGCCGCATATATTTACAAAGCTTTCATTATAGGGAATGCAGTAAAGTTGAAGAATTGAAGGGCGGAATAAATAGCAGTAATAGTCGCGAACAAGTGTAAGAAAGTGCAATAGTTGAGCGCATATATAAGCATAAGCGATGAATAGTTTGTTGAAGTGGAAAATATAAGAAATATAGATTTGCAGCGGATGCGCAAGCGCCAGAGGTTGGAGGAGGGGGCTGTTAGGACGGTAGGCGTGTCGGAGGCGGGAAACAAGCTGGAGGCGAAAAATGGCGTCGCCGTCGACGAAGAACAGTTAGCCGCTGGCCGCTACGGCGACGAGCTCGAGCGACGAGCATCGGAGAGTATAGATCGGAGCTGCTGCTCTTCGAGTTGCGGAGTGTGCGAGTCGCGCGAGTATATACCACTGATACACAATTGTAGCAGCGTTTTTGTGAATTTCCCAGCATCCTACCTCGAGCCAGCAGTTTTCTCACCTTTCAACGCACACAGCACACATTTCGCTCCACGTCGAGACGCTATATTAAACAAACTGCGGCTTATCGTCCGCCGCCGGGTGAGCCAGTGCTATTATCGTTAACTATTCGATTAGCTCTTATATAATACACTATAGACTGCAGCCAACGAGTGCCTATATATACTGTATAAACTGCGCGCGATAGTGCACTTAGAGCTGCACAAAAGTAAATGAAACTCTCGCTCTCTCTCTACACATTTTTAACGATAACTCCAATATATCAGTGAATTTTTAACTATAACGCGCGTACGTATACAGCTGTACTCTGCAGTCCGCAAGTGTATAATTATAGTACACTATTGCAGTATAGTGCGCGCCGTGATCCGGTGCGAGAAGAAAAATCCCTATCCCGCAGCTATCCGCCGATTTGTTTTAGAATGCCGCCGCGCGATAATTAATAATCTATTTCAAACTCGCGCTACTCGTCGAGCGATTGAATTACGGCATGCGCTAAATGTTCTTTTTTCTTTTTCAATAACTATATCGCTGTGTACTACGGTTGAGCATGTGAAATGTTAAACTGCGATTCCTATTATAAATCGATCGGCCGCCGCTGCAGTTATCTATAGGTGAATTATTGCTCGAAATGTATCATGACTCGCGCAATTATTGTGATGTAAAGTTAAGACAATGTTGCGTCCACTCATCGCAAATATTCCATCGGAATAATGCAGTTCTCGCGCGGGAGCTATAGTCTGCGGATTTTTCTATATATATGAAAAAAACAGCACCGCCGCGGGCCGCATCCCATCTCTTTTCCGATGACAGAGTGCACGAAGCCTTCGTCTCTCTCTCTCTCTCTCTCTCTTGCAAATACAGATATCACAATTATATCAGTCATCCTTTGACCAGTGTGCGTGACGTACTACTATATACAATGCAAGAATCGCGACAAGTCTCGTGCGACGAGAAATTATTTGCACGTATATAGCTAATATAGTATATCTGAAAGAACAAATTTTATGCATGTCACTAATTCAAATTCGTGGGTAAATAAACAATTTCTCCAGTCCAATAAACATGTAAAGTATTTGAGCAATAATGTACGCATCATATCCGAAATTGGGCTGTATAACATAAAATAAACATCGAGAGCTGTTTATTGTCAATATGTGATTCAGTTTTGTTTGAAAATATGGAGTCACTTTATTCTGCCTTTCGAGATATTACTGTAGATACTGTCCTATAATTATATGATTCAGTCTTTGTGAATATTAGTAAATTACACGATTTTTATTGTCACATTTAAGGTGATGAAACGACCGCTGAAAATCTTAAAATCTTGTGAAAAAACCTTTTGAGTGTGGAAACTAAGTTATTGCTGCGTAGTTGTATGTTATATGGTCTCAGCGAAACTGACGAATCAATTAAAAATAATTTAAAAACATATTTGGAGAAGTCAATTTTTCCGTCTAATGCGCGAGCGAAGCAGATGTATATTTTTCTAATTATCCAGCTGTTGAGCTTACCTTACTTTATACAAAATTTCAACTAAATTTCAAACAACGAGGATTCTATCAAATTAGACATTTTTCGATTTATTGCAAGCTGCAGCGCAGAGAAAGTAATGTTAAAAGAAAATATATGAAAGTAGCGTAACGAACTGAAAATTCTTTTTATTATCGAACTATTTGATTTAATCTTTATTGTTCAATTCGATTAATCTCTGGAGTGATAGCATTAGATTAATGTCTTTGTTATATCGAATAAATTAAATAATGTATTTAATGAACTCTCATTAAATGGTATTATACGCGATAAGTTGTGATATTTGTTGGAATGACAAGTCTGGGAAGCTGTTGAAATAATAGTACTGCACCAACAGCGGCTTAGTTGACAATATCTGTTTGAATCCGTACAAAAAGTAATAAACAAATCTTTTCCAGGCTGTTTCTCGCAGCGTCTTCAACCCCTTCAAGGAGAAGCCTTATCCCCATAGAGCCAAAAAATCAGAGTGTGGGCAGCAGCAGCAGCAGCAGCAGCAGCAGCAGCAACAGCAGAATCATCTGATCGTTTTAGAGGCAGAGCAGACTCCTCAGCCCCACCAGAGCTAGAACAGCGGCGGCAGTGGCAGCGGTTAGGCGAACTAGGGGCGGGAGAGCGAGTGGCAGCTTTGGTAGTTCCCTCGGGAGGGGATAGCCTGCGGCTGCGGCGGCGACGGCGGCACGACGAGCCAGTCGCGGCAGCCTCAGTCCCGACGGAAGGGAAGAGCGCCGGCAGTCACATGCCTCTCGTGCTCGCGATGCACCGCTACGAAACCGAGGCTCTCTCCCCGGCAGTGAACGAGCACCACCACCACCACCACCACCATCATCACCACCACGGCAGCACCGACCAGCAGCAGCAGCAGCAGCAGCAGCACGAGTCCCGCGAGGACGTCGACAGGGTCAACGGCATCACCGCTGCCATGCGGGGCGCCCGGGGCGAGTTCAACCTCAACGTCCTCTTCCCCAGCAGTCAGCAGCAGCAGCAACAGCAGCAGCAGCAGCAGCAGCAGCACCTCGACGAGGTGCTCCACGACGAGTCGGCTTACCTGCAGATCCGTGCCTCGAGCGAAGGCGTGTCGCCGGTGCCCCTGAAGACGGGAAGCTCGCCCGGCTCCAGCAGGAGTCCCCACGAGGACCCGCACCAGCAGCAGCAGCAGCAGCAGCAGCAGCAGCAGGAGCTCTCCTCGCCAGTCCACAGGCACAGCGAGCCCACCTACAGTCCCGGCCAGGAGCAGGGCCGGCTCCAGAGCTTCACCCACCTGACGACGATGCAGCCGACGGTCGTGGTGAACCACATCCAGGACGTCGACAGGGTCCAGCCGGAGCAGCTCTACATCGAGCAGATCTACGCGCATCAGCAGCAGGCCTCCCATCACCATCACCAGGAGCACGAGGGCAACGCGCCGCACTCGCCGACTGCTCCCAGGTTAGTTGTCCGCGCCTCGCCTCTTCCGCCGATGCGTTCGCATCGCGCGTTTCCAAGCTCTCGTGCAGAGCTTAGGAAAATACTTGCTTTTACTCGCGCACAATAGCCGCTGTTGTTTCGCCGAGCGAACCGTCAGGCCCATATAGTGATTCAGGTCGGAAAAATGACGCGCCGCGCGCACTCTCTTCTCCGAGCTCTGATTCACCAAATCCTTCCTCTACTCTCGCGAACAAAGGCATTTTTCATTAATAAGTATAATATCCGCGAGTCTCGTGACGAGCGAAGAAAAATAATGACGAGGCGATGAGGAGGCCGTTAAATACGTATTAGGAGTCAAATTGATGGAAAGCTTTGCTTCTTCCACGCGCAAGGTAAATAGCCTTTTTATTTCTCGTATTATAGCATAGGTACGACGCGTTAAAGATCGTTGAGGACTCGAGCGGAGACTATTATTAGGAAGTATAGCGGGAAGCGCCTCGTTCGAGGGTCGCCTACTCCTATTCAGTACACTTGGACACTTGCGCGAGCGGAGCGAGACACTCGAGTGCACTTGAAGAGCGACACGTGCACTGCGCGCGGCGCGGCACGTGCTCCATATACAGCGGCTTTGTACCTCCGAGCACTCCGAGGGAGTGCGCCAAAGCGAAAACTTTAAGTACAAGCATATAGAGAAGCAACGAGCGGAAAGTGCGAAAAGCCCGCGGACCCGCCGCGGGAGGCTTTGCGTAACGCGTGTGTGTGTATACACGCGCGCGCGGAGAAGGAGCGAGTAGAGGGGCGTCCCATATCGGGTTGCAGGCCGAGCGGTGGGGGGACGAAACACCGTCGCCGCGGCGGACGCGTCGCGCATTTAGTTGTCGCGCGCGGGCGCGGGCGCGGAGAGCGAGAGAAGTAGAGGAAAAAAAAAGGAAGGAGAAAGAGAGCAGACGCATATAGCGGCCAGATTTTCTCCTACCTCGCTGGCTCAGTTCATCAGTTCTCGCTCGCCCACTGACAGATACGCAGCTTGCATCGCGCATCCCGTGGCTGGCTCTCAGATCAGATCGATTCCGATTCCGATTTGTCCCCCTCCCCCCCCTGCAGACCTGCGAGAGAGTCCAGTCTGCATCTCTCGCCGCCGAGGGGACGATTCAGTTTGTACTATTACCACGTACTATGCAGTGAGTTCACTCTTTTTACCTAACTACACTTTCCCGTGGCGCGCTTTCAATTTTTCCACGCTTCTCCCCCTTATCTTTGCTTGCGGCCGTCCCGCGTCCGACGCCTCTCTGTGTAAGCCCTGCGACGCGCTCTTCAAACACGCCTCGTCTCGTCTCGCCCCCTTATCTGCTGTCTCCGCTCGTCGATGCCGATACGCATCCGACGATTATCGGCACACACACGCACGGAAATAATGCACGCCGGGCCGGACAAGCTGCAAATATTTGTCCCTCTATCTCTCGTCCACCCGTAATTCCGTGCACAATAAACTCTACACCTATATATAGGCGACGAACACAACGCACTCGTTTCTTCTCCTTTTGCTCGCGAGCTCATTGTTTTTCCGCGCTCGATTCGCCAGCGTTTACTCTCGATCCGTGAGAAGACGCGCAGCGCGTTATCTCCGCGCAGGCGAGCGCGCCATGCTAGAGGCCTATAACCCCGTATTGAATTTCGCGCTTTCTGCATTCCTCCGCGGCGACGCGGCGACGCGCCGATGTGAAGAACCTCTCGCGCGACGCAGACCGCAATTGTCGAATAAGAGAAACAGCCGCGCGGTATACCGTTCATCCCTTGCGCGGGCGCACTTGCTACGATTCCCTGTAACGAACGCTGGCCTCTCTCGTCTCGAGGAATTCCTTATTATTATACACAATAATACGCTATACGCTACGGAGCGCATACATTAGGAGAAGTCTCTTCTCGGAAGCGGCAACACGAGCCCGCGTGTGTTATTAAGCTCGACTCACTGGCCGAGAGCTGCAGCAGTGCTCGATGCGTAATTCTCAAGCTCGAGCGTATTATATAGCGTCTCTCTTTTCTCGCCAACTGTATATAGAGTCTACAGTGTACGCATCAACACGTCGCCGAGGGCACAGGGCCGCTATTGTTTTTCGTCCGGGAGACGCTGCGGCCTCCGCTCTTATTGAGACACGTCGTTTCCAAATAACTCGCCGCTGTTTCGTCATGTCGTTATATTCGCCGCGCGAATATGTAACGAGCTCGGGATTTTTGCCGGGACACGTACTGGCTTTTCTAACACGCGCGACTACTCCCGCGGCTGCCGCGACTGTAGTGAGTAGTGCGTGACTCAAGGCAGCCGGATTTGCAGCGGGGAAAAATCCTCGAAATCGAAAGCTCAAAGCATCGCTTATATTATATATCGCTTGCAGGCGGCCGGCTTTTTCGCGCTGCAGAGACCCGCAACACGACTTATTACGTAAGTTATGCTATATAGTTTACAGCTATGCGCAATAGTCGCAAGTCCCTCGAGGCAACGCAGGCGACGATGGAAAAAAAAGAGGCTATTAGAGAGCCGCGCAGACAAAGCATATATATAGCTTTTCCCGATTCCGGTTACCGCGAGCGCCGACGCACATCCTCGACTCCGCGCTGCGCGGTGTACCGCTATTTCTCGCCAAATGCGCTTTCGATGTTTCGCTCGGCGCAAATATATAATTGTAGCGCGGACATACTCATTGCAATGGCAAATCCGACCCACTAAAGCGTTCGGCGTTCGATCGGCAAGCTCTTCTTTCGAGCGGTACACTATATACGTAAGCGGTTTTCTGCGGCCGGCGGAATAGTTTCAATGTGGGCAATTGGGCGTCTATAATACAGCTGAGCCGCGAAGGAAATCGAAATTAGGCCGCGAGAGAATTGTTGGTTGCCGCGCGGGCGCTGCGCGGCAAACATAAACAGACGATCGGAGGCGTGAAAAATCGGCGATGCACCGGCTGCACGTGCGCACGATCGGATCGCCGACTGGTCACGGAGGCACGTAGTCGCGCGGCGAAACGTGCCCCAGTCCCATCGCGGATGGCCAAGGTCGCCGCGGTATTGACATCTCCGCGAGCGTTTTGTATTTTTTCTCTCTCTCTCTCTCGAAGCCCGATAAGCCTCGGCTCGCGACTCGCGACTCGCGACTCGCGAGTTCAGTTGGCTTCGGGACGCCCGCAGGACAGCTTTTGTGCCGGGCCGCAGCATGGTTTTCGAGGAGAGAGCCAGACCGATGGACAGCACGAGGTATATTTGCCCCGAGGCGATTCCTTCTCTCCTTTTGCGTCCCCCCCCCCCCCCCTTGAGCCATGCGGCTTTTTTCGAGAAATACGAGCTGTCGCAGCAAGTATATCATATAAGTACTTAATACAACGTGGACTCTTTTATTGTTGTTGTTGGCGCTGCAGCGCGTTGCGGCTTGCGCGCGCTCGAGAATGACATTTTGTTTGAGGAAGTAGTAGCGCTCGGCGAGTCACGTACTCGAGCGCGCGCATCCAATCGCGCCTGCATAAGCTTGTTATTCAAATACCTTATAGTAAGTACACGAGCGCGCTCTGCTAACGCAAAAGCGCAGCTATACTCGCACAAGTATATTATTACGTGTATTGCAGTTACGGGCGCGGCAGGGACGATTTTCAAATTAGCTATACGGCCTACGCGTCGTTATATAGAGGGGGCATTCGTCGAATGCCCTCGGGATGCGTCATTCGGAATCCTCGGGTCGGGACGTTGTAGTCTCTCTCTCTCTCGTCTGGTCCCTCGCAGTTTCCGCAATCAGATAAACCCCATAAAGCGTCGCTCACGGAAATCCGAGACGTGGGCGAAGGCCTCGAAAACTCTGAATCAATCGTCTCGTCTGCAGCCTATAGCCGTAAAAAAAAGGCACACACGCAGCTAATTACCGCGGCGCATTCGGCATATGGAACACGAGTTATATTGGCCGGGGGGGTCGGTATAGAGCCGGAGGCTCGCGCAGGTAGACGAGCCGCGTGTCTCCGTCGCGTCCTAATGGAGTAGTCGTGTAGTCGGCTAGTTGTGCGCGTGCCCGCATTCGGAAGTGAATCGGCGACGGGACGAGGGTTTCCGGCTGCGCGGCCACTTCCGCCGATCGGCTTTTTTCCTCCCCCCTCCCACACTCGCGCGTGCAATTAGCTCGCAAGCCGATTGCAAACTGCAGGCATAATACAGAAAGAATTTATTTCTGCAATAAAGATAAATTTTTGAATCTCTGAGCACTATAACTCACGTTTGGTGTCCGACTCGTCTAGCTCGTCGCTGTACCGGATGAGCGGAGTCGGCGGCATCGGAGCTGCCGGCGGAGCCAGTTCCGCCTATCCGCTCTACGTGAACACCGCGGAGCTGACGCCCAGCAGCCAGCAGCTGTGGACTTCCCAAGGTAGGAACGACCGAGCGCGAGCAGGCGACAATGAGAATGAAAATGATCTGCTGCTGATTGCAGTGCCCAGCCTCAGCGGCGCCCTGCCCCCCATGTCCGAGGACTACGGCGTGAGCAAGGCCGGGACCGTCGGCCACCAGAGCCTGCCGGCGTTCTCCCAGCCGTTCGGCACGCGCTTCCCGCGCTACTCGCCGCCCTACTCGTCCCAGCAGAGCAACGCAGCGGCCGACGTCGCCGCGAGCTGGGCGAGCTACGCCCCCGCGGCCGAGTCGGCCCTCGGCTCCCAGTACGCCGCGGCCGTCGGCTCCTCCGCCGGCAGGGCCCGGCAGTCCGGGTCGAGCGCCGCCGCAGCCGCCGCCGCAGCCGCCGCAGCCGCAGCCGTCACCAGCGCGCCCTCGCAGGCCCAGCACCAGCTCAGCGCCAGCCTCTCAGCCAGTGAGTACGCACGCTTATCCGCGCAATGCGACGCATCCATTTCACTTTAATTTTTCCGAGCTCCAATCGGCTCGTGCGCCGTATACAACGAAAATTCTCCGCGAAATTCTCGGGTGATAAGAGCGCGCGCACGCTCGGAAAATCTCGGCTCTGTTTGTTCGCAAACTCGAATATTTTCACGCGCCCGCCCGATAAAGGCATTCCGAGTGCCTCGGCATCAGCGCGTATACGATGTAGCCTCTGCCGCGCACGTACACAAACATTCGATAAACTTGGTGTGTACTGCCGCGCGCGCGCGCGCGAAGAGAGAAAAAAAAAGCAGAAGAACAGACGCCCCAAGCCCCCCCGATTCTCTCGAGCGGCTCTCGCGTCATGGAAAGTGTCAAGCGCTCACGGTGGGCGTGTGAGCGCTCGCCTCGTATTTTTCGCGTTTCTCGCGCTCGCTCGCTCGCTCGCTCCCCGCGGGATATTGGAGCGCGATGGAAATTCCGGGAGGCGAGGCGCTTTTTACGAGCGCTCGTTTAAAAAAAAAGAAGAAAAAAAACGACGCGCTCAGCGTTGCGGCTCGTGTGTACTCGGCCCGCGCGACATTGTATTTCTGTATATGGTTGTTTGAAAGGCGATTATCGCTTTTTAATGGCTTCCACCAAAGTCTCCGATTTTAGCGGAAAATTTCCGTGAGCGCGGCGGCGCTCGCGTGAGGAGCGTGAAAAGGATTCGGGAGCAGCGTCGGAAAGTTATACAGGGTGGCCGTCTCGAGTTACTGGGCGGTCCCCGAGGCGATTTTTTTTCTTTTTTTTTTTTCACTGAAAAACCGTTATCTCGCCGCGCGCGCGCGCAGTAGCCGCCCCAAGTCGAGGGACTTATCAGGCAGCGGCATGGGTCAGTGAGAACCGCGTCGCGCTATCTCCTCGACTCAATAAAGTACACGGATCGGAGATAAGGAGGCAAGGAGAGAGAGAGAGATCGGTTTATTGCAGCTACCAGTCAATTCTATATACAGCTCTTCCGCGTGTAAACACTTTTTAATTGCATTTAGCGCTTCAATAGCAGTGCGTCTATTCGCGAAATGTCGTTGCGAGATCGAGCGAGCTAATTAGACGGCGGCTCGTTAAAAGCTGCTTAAAAGCTAATCAGAGACGTGCAGCGGCAGCAGCGCGGACACACTGGACACTGGACGTGAACAGGTAGCTATTTTCTTCTTTTTCGTCGTCCAGCGCCGATAAGCGTCGCTATATGCAAGAGCCGAGTGTCGACAGCGCTTGAATCTCGCCAACTTTTTATCGGCGAGCCGAGAGCCGCGACGCCGGGGTCAATCAAGTTTTCGTTTTCTTTTAAAATCGAGCCGTCGCTCCGTCACTGATTTTCTGACGGCATTCGGTAATGAGCCAGCTGCGCGCGTTAAGTGGCCCTCGAAAGAAAGCAGACGGATCGCTGAGCGCAGGCGTGAGCTTATATATATATATTATATATATACTTGTAGTATAGTATCCGCAGCACGCATAACAGCGCAGAGTATTCAATTCCGAATGCGAAATAAGCTTCCGCTAGCTCGAATACACTTACATGCGCTACTTTCGAGGAATGCGTCGACTCGGATTCTGCGGAGCTGCTCCATAACCGAGATGGAATAATCCCTTAGGGGATATTACCTGATAAGGCCCTTTTTCGCGGGAATCCCGAAACCCGATCGCGTGTACGTATCGCCAAGTCGTCCAAGGGGTCGTAACTCGAGAATGCGCTTCTCGCGGATGATTCAATTACCGCGCGCTTTGTTATTCGCGGTAAGCGTGCAGCATGTCGTTGAACCAGTGCTGCGGGCACTGGGGGGCAGGGGGGGGGGCCGTAAATAGGCCAACAGCCGGCGTTTTCTCCAAATAACCCGTAATTGCTCGGCTCGCGTCGGGGTGGATGGCTGTGCTATCGCCGGAAGCCAGCTCCTGATAACGCGTCTGCTTTCATCCTCTTCCTCCTTCTCCCCGTGCCTGCGCGCGCGCGTCGCCTCACGACTTTTTTCCGCCTCGACGCGCATACTCCGCTCTTCCGTCCGACGTGCGCGCGTATACCGCCACCGCTCCAACTCGCTGCGCACTCGGCTTTCTCCTTCCTCGATGTACAATGTACATATTACATTGTAGACTGGCTCTGGAAGCTCGCCGGCTCTTAACCTCGTTGCGACAGAGGCATCAAAAAGCGCTTAGCGCTAGCCAGAAAAGCCCGAATGAAGCAAGAAACAAAAAATGCCCGCCGTCTCTCTCTCTCTCTCTCTCTCTGCCTCTTTTTTCTTTATCGCGCAGCGGTGTGCAAAACAATCGCGTCCCGAGTGGAAAAAAGGGGGCCACGGGCGATATCGCGCGCGACGCGCACGTAACATTGAAATTAGTCGCGAAAAGCTGCGGCGAAGCGCGGGAAAGCGCGTAACTCTGCTCGTAGCACGTAAGCAGACGTATAGGCAATAAGCAGGCAGGCACGAGGCAATTAAGCACGTCAGACGTATATCCACACGAACAGTGCACAACATCGAGGCCGAGTACTTTAGCGAGGGCCGTGAGTGCGTGAATTGCGGCGCAGTCTCGACGCCGCTGTGGCGACGGGACGGGACCGGGCACTACCTCTGCAACGCCTGCGGCCTCTACCACAAGATGAACGGCATGAATCGGCCACTGGTCAAGCAATCGCGGCGAATGGTAAGAGGAGCTGCTGCTATACTGCTACCGCCGCTGCCGCTGCTGCTGCTGCTGCTGCTGCTGCCGCTGCTGAGAAAATTGTGACGCGGGTTTGTAAGAACATTGTAGGACGCCTGCGCGCGGGCAACCCGAGCGTCGCCCGCGCAGCTCCGGAGCCTCTGTGGATATTCGCCCTCGGCCGATTATTTTCCCTCTCTTTTCTTTTTCTCCTATTAAATACAGACAGGAATGTGAATTTGTTTGTGAGGAGGAGGAGGAGGAGGCGGAGGCGGAGGAGGACGTCTCGGCGGAACGGAGAGGGGAGAGGCCTCGCTTGCTCTTTCTCTATTCTTAACTTCTTCTCTCAACAACACAAACACAAGCCTAACTCTTGGCCTATAATGTCTGTTTCAGTGGCGGACCAGGGCGAATACTACAAAGGCTACCGTGGGTATAGTGGCGTCCCTTACACCCTCGAAGAGAAATCGAACAACCGTCGTTTGGTAGGTGTCACCCCCTTCTCTCCCCATCTCTCACCATCTCTCTCTCTCTCTCTCTCTCTCTCTCTCTCTCTCTCTCTCTTCTTTCTAATCTGTCAACATTTTCTTGCCATTTTCTTCTTCTTCTCTCTTCCGTCTGTTGTGCAATCCAGCATTGCAGAACTGCGTACGAATCATCACTCATAACTCAGTCGACCACATCTTCGAGAGCGAGCTCACACTCTTACTTTTTGTGTTATGCGTAGCTTGAGGTGCCACTATACCCATGGTATATGCTTACACAAAAATATTCCTTCCTGAAGTCACGCCACCGCCTTGGACTCGATACACAGCACGTTGTGTGCGCACGATTACTTTTCTGTAATTCTCTCTCTCTCTCTCTGTCTCTCTCTCTGTCTATCTGTCTAAGAAAAAACGATAACTTATTCTCTTCCTATGTATGAGTTTTCCAGGCGTGACCTCAACATTCAGTGGCTCCGCTTCCTTTCTCCGGTCGATCTTTCGATATTCTCGTTGAGGTGTTTGGCACGACTATGGCAATGACTTTCTCAATACGGTTATTGCCATGCTCTGTCAAGCCGACCTCACGGTTAAAACGACTTTCGAGCGTCTCGTTGAGAAACACCGTCACAATTTTCAAAAGCAATCGAGCTAATCCCGAGCAGCGCCGATAGTACGATAGACAAGAAAAGTATAACTCGTTTTCTCCCACGCAGTCGGCCTCGAGGCGCGCCGGCCTCTCCTGCAGCAACTGCAAGACGACGACGACGTCCCTCTGGCGTCGCAACGCCAACGGCGACGCCGTCTGCAACGCCTGCGGGCTCTACTTCAAGCTTCACGGGGTCAAGAGGCCGATGTCCATGAAGAAGGAGTCCATCCAGACCCGCAAGCGCAAGCCCAAGGGCTCGGTCATGAAGGTCAGCGACAACCCCATCAGCCACAACGGCCCGCCCAGCTGCGCCAACCCACTCAACAACAACAACAACAACAACCACAACAACAACAATAACAACAACAACAACAACAACAACGCCAAGATGAAGATCGAGCTTGGTAATTGCAATCCTGCAGCCTTGGATTTTTCCATTTTTGGCACTTTTCCATTTGACACTTGAATTTACAATTCCAGACCACTGCGACGACCTTCGGAGTTACGCCTCGACGCAGCCGTCCTACGTCACGAGCATGTACGGCAGCCAGGCCCAGACCGGGCGAATATCCGCCATCTCCTATCAACCGGGTATATCCAACATGTACTACGAGGTGCTGAATCACCAGCAGCAACAGCAGCAGCAGCAGCAGCAGCAGCAGCAGCAGCCCCAGAACCACATGATGGAGAGCCATCACTCGCCCAAGGTCGAGTGCCCCTCGCCACCCTGCGTCACGCGCTCTCCCGTCCTCGTCTCGGCCGGACACTCGCCCGACCATCACCAGCTGGCCTCCTCGCCGCACATCGTCCCGCTCAACAACTCGTCGCCTGGACCCGCGGGAAAGATACTCATCAACAGCATGGACCGACCCACCGTCGTCTCGATATCCTCGTAGACGCGGTGTCCTCCTTACTTTTCTTTCTTCCATTTTTCGCACGCAAAGCTCTCCCCCGACATTTCCAAGACAGAGAAAGCTTTCTCTCTTCTTCATGACACTTATGATCTTAGGCGAGTTATGTTATGTACCATTTCGACAACGAAAAACGAGTACCTTCCCACTCGACGCCTCAGACTGTACAAATTTTCATGATCGTTTCCATCTTGCCGAACGTTGTCAACCGCCAACGCTGCACAATATATAATTTAGAATATATATTACACATGTATGTAAGAATGCAAGTCGCACGAATCTCGATGAATCTCGAGTTCGAAATTGGGTCGAGGCCAGTCCGTCTAGTTCGTATACAGTTAGCCAGTAAGCTTGCCTAGCGTTAACACTCTCTATATTCATTGCAAAAATTTACTTTTCTTTTCTGTATATATATTATATACATTTAATATATATACTGCGTTATCACATTTTCTTTTGCACGCGCGCGCGCGCGCGCACACACGCACGTAAGCGTTGCTCCGTAATTTTAACAAACTTTACATATTGCCGATCATTAGCGATCGTTTGATCACGTGAAAAATCGCACCATAAGCGCGCCTTACTATACGATTAAGCTGAAAAATCGTGCCTTACCGAGGGGACCAATCATCATTCGAGTAGTCATTACCGCGCATCGCGGCGCAGCTGTGACTTGGAGGCAAATCTTTAATCGAAAAGTTATTTATTGTCCAAAGAGCTGGAGCTGAATCCCGTTTTCGAAAAAAAATATACGTTTACCGATGCGACTCGGCAGAAAGATGCGCTTGACCATTTTTCGTAATGCTTGCGGTTCGTTCCAGCGAAAGTCGCTTGGTTTGTTTATTTCGACTTGTTTTTAGGAGAAAGATTGATGACCAATGTTTTTCATGCGTAGCATTTATTAGCCGATAATGTAAATACACATTGTTTCTATAGGGTATAAGGCTCGACGTCGCTCTGCTCGAGTTGTCAAACTCGCCGCGCTGATCTCGAGCCAACGTAATTTTACGAATTTAACTTATCACTATAATAATCACGAGCCTTTGACTGTTCTGTAATCGTCGTCCATTCGTGCGCCTTGTCACTTTTCGACTTGCCGCGTGGACGGCGAGAAAAGTTCTCGAGGCAAAAGCAGCACGATACCAAAATGCAATCGATAATATTTTGTAAATAAACAAACAAAAAAAATAATAATAAACAAATAAAATAAATACGACCGTAATAGTTCATTGCGCAAGCCAATGAAAAAGTAATGCGTCTACTTTGTTAAGTGCTGCGATCATCTAAATCTTGCTATATCCGTGAATATGGCTGTAGGAAGCATTGCGCGTGGATAATCTTACGATAGTTTGTTTTTTTTGTGTGTGTGACTGTGTTTGGTATATGGTCGTCGGTATAAAAATTGTCGTAAGTTAGGCGTTAATTGTAATCAATGTAGTTTATACTGAAGCATATCATTAATGTTTATTGGACAATGGATACATAAATTATAAGGTCTCGCACAGTCGTGGACTTATTTTTTTACACGACGAACTAGTTTATCAAGCTCTAGCGCGAAATGTTGAATGTTTCGTGTGAACAGATGCATTTGAGAGTGTTGTATCGAGTCACCAATTATTTTTAAATAAAACGGGATTAATTAAGTTGATTATAAATATGTGATTTTACAATTTCACCCCGATTTCAAAAATATATTGCATGTATCATCATCGTCATCGTCATCATCATAAAAAAAGTTTGTGTTAAAACAATGATTTGTCTCACATACGCACAAGTTGCTTGGCTTGAGCGTCGGCGCCAGTTTTTTAATTGTAAACAGAAAATGCGTCGATATTATGTAAGAGGACCAACTTGGGCTGTAGTATCACTTTTCAAATTGGATACAAAAAAATTCAAAGTTTCTTTATCTAAATTAAATATTGGTTTTTATTTTTGTCTATTTTTCCGGGTGATGTTAAACAGCACTTACGTTTCTAGATTAGGTATTCATCATGCAAAATTTGGCACGAATAATTAAGAAAATACATTTGCACTTTGCAGTTAGCAAGAAGAAAGTTCACGTCTATTGAATTTATTAAAAATGAGAATTGCTCGAAAAAATGAGAAAAACTGTGCGCTGGCATCGAATCCTCACAGCATCCTGGTCGGAGGATGCATACTTTTCTGTTTCTATTCATGTATATACGCGAAAATAAATAGTTTGGAATTACGCGGTGGCGCGATAATCGAAGACACACCTACAAATTTACAAAAGCTGCGATGGCAAAATGCGATTACAGGAAAATCGCTCAGGCAGTTGCCGAAGATGATAAGAAGGTAATGAGCGCGAAGTGTGAGATTACGAGAAAGCAGGCAACCGTCCCGTCAGACATTGTGTACTTTTATAAAAGTACTGCTCGATACTTGGACTGAGAGTTTGTCCGTCGGTCGAATTGGAAAAGTCTGGATCATTTTCGTTGAAATAATGAATGCGGCGAATTGGCCTTTTCACGATTCCAATTATCCAGATGAGAATGAGAACGAGGATTGAGTTATGCATTTCTGTCGGCTCTCTATCCTATATATGGAAAGCGAAACGAGCTGCAGGTTGGGAAAAACGTAGTGGCAGATAATGATGATAATAATAGCTGGCGCGGTTTGGAAGGAAAATTGATAAAAGTATAGAGTACATATCTTATCAATATAAAAGTAAATGAGAAAAGCCAATTTACTTAGTTTTGAGATAAAAGCCGCAAATTTTGGCCGCACGACGGAGAGAGAGAGAGAGAGAGAGAGCGGAATGAGGGATTATAATTATAATGAATGAGCAGCGAGCGAGGAAGTGCGGAGGTGAGCGCTGAGCAGTGGATGATGTGGAATAATAGCTGAGCGAGATGTGCCGTACACCGTACAGAGTATAGAGTATGAGTAGCTGTATAAAGCGTGACTCTGTGCGTGTGCGTGTGTGGGTGTGTGTAGGTGCGGACTGCGGGTTGGAGTTGGAGGATGCCCGAGCTACATGTGCCGGTGCTCTCGTTTCCAGGCCTGGCGTCTAGACGGCGTGGTTGTCACCTCGCGGCTGCCTCCGCGGCAGTGCGCGCACCTGTGTCAAGCCTCGCAGTGCGCGCGGCCCACACGTATATACGTCCGCTCGATTCGTCCCTCTCGATTCCCTCGAAGCTCCCCCGAAGCTGGCCCAGCCCAGGAGGATCAGGATCGCCGCACGAGACCGTCGAGGTGAGTCCGCTATGCGAATTCCAAAATCCACTCTTCCACTTTTTCAATATTTCCAGCTCGTGACGCGTATCGATTGTACGACTGTACAACTGTACAACCGTACAATTGTACAATTGTATGTGCGAGGGCCGCCCCCGGCCGCGGGACAGACAATCGCATTCGTGAAAAACACAGGTGGCCCGTTCTCGGGCTCATAAAAGCGAGCGAGCGAGCGAGCGGCGGAAAAAAACTGACGTTAGGCAAGCTTGTTTGTTTAAATGTCGAAACGCGCGACGACGACGACTCTGTGCGCGCGAATATTCGTATTAAGTATAAATGTTCAACTCACTTGCAGAGAGAGAGAGAGAGAGAGCTGAGAGCGGCACTGAACTCTGCAGCATTAAATGGGCGAGCCGAATATCGAACGTATATATATTGTATATAGTCTCGCGCGTTTCTCGGGCCCCGCACTGATACACTGATGGCTGCGCACTGCTTGATAAAATGTTTTATTAATGATTAGGGAAATCGTAGCTGCAGATTACAATACGCGCAGTAGATAATGGAAATTAAGTCGTTAGACGATAACGGCGAGGGTTGGCTTTGTTTGCAAGTAAAGAGCGAGCTCTTCTAATCGGCGCTTACGCGCCGCTCTCCGCAGGTCCGCGGTTCAATTTTCACCGGCAAATTTCACATTCGGCTTTTGGGCGTCGCCTACACCGCGTCCTCCAACTCCGATTCATTTGTGTAATCAAACTCGCTCGCTCGGAATAACTGCCAGCTTCCAAAGTAAACTCAAGCGCGGCTCGACTCGGCTCGTCTCTTACCTTTCGATTGCTCAGCTTTTTACTCTCGTAATTCTATGCATTATCGTACACAATACCATAACTCATTCGCGCAATTATACACGCTCCTTTTTATTAGCTTATTTTCTCCCTCTCTCTCTCTCTCTCTCTCTGCGGCGCGGAACAGAAAGACTGTTTTTCTGTTTTTCGGCGCTAAAGCGTATGTATAGGTATGGAAAAACAGATTCCTCGAATCGCGCAGCCACATAGTCGTAAACTTATAGGATTCAACGCGATAAGCATAGCTGCGAGGTGCGCTTTGGCAAAGATGCTCCTCGGACAAGCGCGAAAGAAAATTGCTCGAATCGGCAGCCTTCAATTTATTGTTCCGAGAATGAGCAGTGCGCGCGCGCGCGGAGTCATGGAATTTTACGTTGCAAGAGCTGCCGCGGACGAGTAATTGCGCAATGAAAAAATGAAGGGTGTAGTAGGTGGACTGCGTCGCGCTCCAAACGCACACGCGTCCAATACCGAGCGATGTGTTTTACAAGTAATCTCGCGCGCGATCGCTGCGACTGTCCGTCACGTCGTCGATAGCATCGAACAATTTTTTTTCGCTCCGCGTTATAATACGCGTATTATCTCTGGCTACATCTTTTCCATGCAGGTATCACACGCGCAGCACACATCGCACGCACAGCACACAATTACGCTGCGCATAGACGCGCAGATATAGAGCGGCTGTGGACACGTGCATGTGTGCGCTTCTGATAAGATGGCGCGCGGGATTTACTGATTCGAGCGATGACGCAAGTACGGCACTCGAGCTGGCAACGGGAGACCACCGCGCGAGCTGCTGCTGCTGCTGCTGCTGCTGCTGATTGTATAGAGGAAGCTTTTTCAAAAGACGCCATTGCGCGCGCGAGCGACAAGCCAATGAGAGCGCGACTCGAAAAAAGCACAGCTGCGTCGGAGCTCGATTTTTGCATTGTATATACTGCAATTCTCCAACTGCAAAACTCGCGCGAATTTGCACAAGGATAATAAAATTCAAAGTCATCGAAGGTTAAGCGCTTAAGATATTATTTTTTATTGTCACAACGACGACCGCGGCACGCGCTCGTCTTTGTTTAACTATAACGCGCTATACGCGCCAAGGATTAAGCCATAGCAATTTATTATTAAAAATATGCGCTCGAGCCGTTTATTGTATATATATAGAGAGCCAAATGTGGCACGTGTCGGATGAGTCATATTCTCACGCACCATTATTCTATTGAATCGAAGCGAGCCCTCTACACGACTAATGAAACTAAGAATTTATAATCGTCCAGATTCGCGCACTCGCGTTTAAGCGACACACTCGACGCACTGAAAACCGCGGCGGCCATCCACGACTCGTCGCAAGCGATGACTGCTGGTGCTCGCGTCTGGTCGGGTGTTCCAGCGACTGGAAATTATCATTTTAGCTGATAATAGCTAATGTAATGATGCAGTTTTATCTCTTATTATCATGGGAAACGAGATAAATCGCGATAGTGCCGTTTATTTTGACAGCGGGAGTGAGAGTAATTCGCCTGCGAGAGCGAGTCGCGCCCCTCCGTACAGCGCACACCTGTGCGGCCTATACCAGTCTCTCCCTCTCTCTCTCTCTCTCTCCATCTTTCTGCCGACCGATCGCTCTCGCCGATCTCTCGATTTTTCTCTCGAGCCGCTCGTCGTCCGGACGGTGCACCGATTTTCCGGTGGCGGCATTACAAATATGGGGGCGTACCGCAGCAAGTCGCTTGTACTCACGACCTCTTATCGGACTGTACGGCTATACGTGATAAGTGAATTTATCGACCGCGCGCCACTTTGTAGCCGGTGTCGCGATTTTACTCCGGATAAAGAGTCACATTGAGCCAAGCTGTTTAGGTCGAATTTGTTTCACAAGGAATTCCTGAAGTCTATATAACTCTGATGTTTGAATTATCCCCTGCTTCGATTTCAACTTCAATCTCAGCTACTTGCATTCGTGACATTAATGGAGACAATGATGGGGACATTTTGTTGCGATAACGTCTCGAATAACACGCGTTGGTCGCCACGAAAATCGTTTGATTTCTATTTATAGGCCGCATTAAGCAACGAGTCGCAACTTATCTCTCAAGTCCGAGAGGACTCGAAACTTTTGTCACAACGATAACAGGCCATAATTTTGTTTGAATAAAAAATTCTGGGAAAAACTATGTGTGGCGCGTATAGTTGAAAGTAGCCCGTATGTTCTGGCGGGAAAAATAAACGGTAAACAAGAAATCCGGAGATTTTCGCTGAACGTTTCGTATGTATAAGGAAACGTGTGTGTGTGTGTGTGTTTGTGTGTGTGTAGACAGAAACGCGATCCAACTAGGCGATTACGATTTTCTCACAGACTGGAGCACTGGCCCCGCAACGCACAGCACATACATAGTCTGTCTGTTTTGATGTAAGCTGCTCGAGCCGTTGGACAAACACCTGAGGGCAGATAGTGTGGATCCCCGGATTCATTGATTGAGACGCGCCGCGCGAGCTGGACAGTTGTGAGAATTTCGTGTGTTGCCTTTCTTAGATGCACGCATAGCGCGCATTGACAACGAAAGATTTTCAATAACAATGCAAAAGTCTTCCAAGTCCAATGCGTCGAATTGAATATTTTCCAATGTTAAATTCGCAGCGCTGCAGGCGTACAAATAGTTTTGGAGCTGAAAAGTCTGCGAGCGACCCGTCGACCCGTAAATACGCACACGTTACGCATAGACAATGTAGGACCGTCGGATCGAGTTGGCACAAGTATCTAGAATAACGGTTAAGTGCAAGAGAGGGGGTGCCATGCCCTGTGTGCGAGGTTGCGGCGAGGCGGCCTGCAGCGGGGCGTCGACTTTCCTATATAGCGAAAACAGGGCCGTGACGCACGCGCCTCAGCTGATTCACGCCCTCCGCGCTCGAGCTCCTGTTTGCGCTTTAAACCAAGGACGAGACTTGTATTGCTCTATTATCGAGGCTTGTGTTTGCGCCCGTCTCTCTGCAGCCCTCTATGAGTCATCGGCCTGCTTCTATATATTATGCCCTACTCTATGCGCAGTGCGCAGTGCGCTGCCCCCCACCCCCCCCCCCTTTATCATTATTCTGACAGCTCTCCTCTAGCTCCCATTGTATTTCTATAATGTTGTTTTATTCGAATTTGCCATTGCCAGAATTTCAATGTTCAATTATCCGTACGGCTATAATGAACTTGATACATATATAATGACCGCACCATGATTTATGACATCAATTAAATATCGTGTCCTTCCTACAAACCCATACTTACGATTGTCTTGTATTTATTGAGCCAAGTCAAGTGCTCGAGCGCATCTGCCAAGTGTTAAGGGGATTGGAAAGCTATTAATTATTCAATATGCAGCAGGTAATAAACAGCAATTAAATCGCTTGTAACAAATTTGAAAAATAATACTTGGAAAAATCGGCAGCTCTGTCGCTTGGCGTTTGGTATATCGTATATCATCATCGATCTACCGTTTTACTTGAATCTTATCCCGCGGTATTAATCTCAAACTAATTATTTCCTTTCAAAATGCTTGGTTCTTATCGCATACTTTTTCTCTGTTACAAGCGTGGCGCGAAATTTAATTCTGACTGAAATATACTCGCGTTATTCAATTGATACGCGCATTGACGCGTAAAAACAAGCAATTCGCTTATAAGGAAGCGCAGAACTATCATAGCTTCCCAAGCATGCATTGCAGCTCGGAAAAAAAAGAGGGGAAAAGAAAAAAAAACGACAACTCACGAGAGCAAACTTGCTCGAGAGGTATATACAGCATACGCAACGCTCGCTCTCTGAGCAGATATAGGTACTGCGTCGCGTATACATTACACGCGAGCTTTATTAGATCGCAGGAGAATTAAGAGAGGAAAGATGGCGTCTCGCGAGCGGCGAGTGCATTACAAGCAGTGGCGGCGGCGACGCGATGGCACCGGATGGCATATATAGCTCGGCTGCTTCCTTATCTCGCCAGCTCGTTCCCGGCGCGCGCTCAAATCTTATCAAGCCGTGCAAACAACGCCTCTCTCTCTCTCTCTCTCTCTCCCCCGCGCGCGCGCGCGCGCACACGCGGCCAGCTTGTGTCAATCACCAGCGATTTTGTATTTTACGCTTCTCTCCTCGCTCGTCTCTCTGTCCTAGATGAAAATCCAAGTGCAGAAGGCGCGAGAGTCACTTTTTCCATCGGGCGGGCCGCGCGCGCGCGACAACCTGTGTTTGCTCGACTTTTTAGAGGATTTTTCGGAGCGCGCGCAGGTGTGCGATCCACGTGCACTACTGCGGCCCTTTTGCCTTTTCCCGCGGCGCGAAGCTATAAAAGAGCTTTGCTCGCCTCGCTGATAATGCGCGCGCGTTTATCGCCTACGGCCGATCGCCAAATTTAATTCCTGGCCCTCGGAGCTTCCTACTGCCATTTTTCCAATCCGCATCGGATAGAGACATTAATTTCGATGGCTGCAGGCGCGTCTATTAATTTTTATACGAAACTGCACCTCTATACAATCTGCATTTGCCAATTTAGCATTTAGCAGAAAGGCATAGTGCGGGAACTAATAATAATCCATAGAAATAACAATAGCTTACAGCAGTCACGCTCTCAACTCTTATGCAATACAATCCAGTACAGCCCATATACATATTAACAAATTTGACTTTACTTTTCGACTCGATTCGTCGTTGAAATAATTATTCTTTGGAAATGGACTTTGAATTCTTACGCGAGTTTGATTATACAGCCGTCGGGAAATTCTGAGGATCGATGAAAAAATTTGGAAGAAAATATCTGGATATATCGAGTAGTATTATTCTTATTGGCGCATTACTCGCTGCCGGCATAACATAGAGCTGGCGTATAGACGTGTTTATTTGCAAAGTCGTGCTTGAGAAGTGATTCGAAAATGAGTTTGACGGACGGAGCGACTCCCGAAGGAGATTAAGCGTGAGCAATGTAGAGGAAAGTCGCAGACTAAGGAAAGAACAAGTAAATGCATCGACCAATGAGAGGCGAGGGGACGTTCGCAGGCCGGACACATGAGGCATATTTTGTTTTTCTCTCCGCGCGCGCTCCGGGCTGCTCTCGGTGCTGCGGCGACGAGCGAGCGAGCAAGCGCGCGCGCGCACTCGAGATCAGGTAGACAGCGGGCTCTGCCATTTTTCCACCTCCACGCCTCGAGCCGCTTATCTGCGCCGAGCCGTGGCTATTTTTCTTCAGTTTCAATTCGTGCTCCGTACTCGTCGCTTCGTCTGCGCGCTCGTCTTCTTCCTCTTCTTCCTCTTCTGCCTCCTTCGCCTCGTCTTCGTCCGCTGCGCGCGTGCACGTCATGCGAATTTCGAGGACTTTTCCATTTCGTTTGCTGCAGTGACGACGCCCGAGCCGAGGTATGACGCTCACATCGATCGAGGTAATTCTTCATCTTTTTTCTTCATCTTCTTTTTTTTTCACTTTACTTCTCGTCGCGCGGCCTTATTCCACGCTGGCAAAGCAACTCGCTCGAGGAAGCGCTTTCTCGGAAAAATGCCTGGATCAGCATTTCTTAAGACGCATGAAAAAGTCGAAAATACCGTCTGCTTTGCATAGACTACTGGCACCGAAAATTTTCATTGACCAACTGTCTCCTCTTCTTCCTCTTGCTCCGAAAAAAAAAAAAAATTTTTTAAATAAAAAATGAATAAAGGAGCGCGAGAACAATGCAGGTTGCATTAATAAGCTCCAGCACGCGTGGCTCCACGTCCATTCACGGGGCTCATATACATTTCAACGTAAGCGCGTCTGTTCGACTTTCGAAAAACGCCGGAATCGTCCCGTTTTGTCGTCTTCTAAGCCCGCTCTCTTGCCGCGTATACAAAGAGCCCGCGCGCCAGCTCTACGCGACAGCCAATAGCCATTGTTTATCAACCCTATAGCCTGCACGCGTCGAATATATATAGTCACCTAAGAATTTCCACTTTTTCCCAATTTTCATTCGTCGCTCATGCGCGCTCAGTCGAGTTCGAGTGAGTGTCATATTATACCTATATCTACGTACGTATATGCCGCGCGGCTAATGTTATCGATCTCTATACAATAATATTATGAGAACGAGAAAGAGTTGCTTTCGAGAGGTTGCAAACCATAATCGAATCACGTAATCGAAAAAGTGGAGCAGGAAAAATTGTGCTGGTCTGGATGAGGTATATACACAAAAGGGAAGGAAATTCCATTGTGCAGAGAGAGAGAGAGAGAGAGGTTCTAACGGCGGCGGAAGTCGAAACTTGACATTGCCAGCGGAAGTGACGAGTGCGAGGAGAGCAAATAGATCTCTGACATTTTTTTCGAGACGGACGAGGTGTGTCGCGGCTCGCTTTGCCGCGTGACGGGCCGGTGTTTAAGGAGCGCGTGTCGCGTGCCGCCGTTCATCGCACTCTTCTCCTCTTGTTACGTAGCCACCTATGCGGATCATCGGGTCCGACGAGAATCAGACCAAGCGAAACTCCGTTATAGCAGCTCTGACGCGACGAAATAGCTGCAAGAAGGTGGCGGCGGCGGCGGCACGAGCGCGCAAACAGTCGTCGCGAATCCCCTTTTATTTTGCATGCGTGAAATGTGTATAATCCCCGTATAAACAGAGCGACGTATGAGGCGAAGGCGCAAAACTGACTGAGGCAATAAAGCAATAATAGCGAGTCGAAGGAGGAATCGCGGTTTAAAGTATCCGCGCGCCTATGTGCGCGAGAGTGACTAATGCGACAGCGCAAGAGCGACGAGCGACTCTTTAAACAGAGGATTTGAACGCGCGCATTGCAGCGAAAGTACACAGAGCGCCCGTCGCTCCGCGATGCACGATACGCGTGTGTGTATAATAGACAACTTTTTCCTAAATATCTCCGAGTCAGCGGGGCTACCGACTTACTGCAGCGTCCCGTCGCTTCCTTATCGCCTTCTCCCTATGCGCTCGCTCTCTCTCTCTCTCTCTCTCTCTCTCTCTCTCTCTCTCTCTCTCTGCGTGTTTACTCTCTTTATCGGCGCTCACCGAGGAAAACTTGATTGTTTTTCTTTATGGACCATGGAAATAACAAACGATTTCACGATAACCCAAGCCAAGCCAAAATCTAGTTTCGCAAGAATTATTGCGTCGCCTCGCGATGACTCCCTCGCCAAACGCGTCCTTTCATGTCACGCAAGCGCGTCCTACTTCCCTCCATTCTGCAGACACGTAATGAACTCGCCAAATTTTGCTTTCGCTCCTCATTCAAATCGTTATCGCGCGCCAAACCGAAGCACCGAGAGAACACACTTCACCGCTCCTCCAATGCGAATGTCTTCATTGTTTTCGAGCCCCCCCGAAAAAGTAAAATCGCAGTTTTTCCAATTCCAGGACACGATGAAGGAAAACCTGCAGAAGCAAGAAGTGAAGCTCGAGTGGGAGACTCAGCAGCCGGAGCAGAGCTCGCCCCACCAGGAAGCTGCGCAGCAGCACTCGCCGGTCGAAAGCCCGCGAAGCGTCATCACGAGCCGTCGGCACGTGCGAACCATCACCACAGCCGGACACATCACCGAAACCCTCGTCGAGCCCGAGCCCCTTTCGCCGGACAACCGCCAGAGCGAACTCGAGCAGCACATTGTTCAGCAGCAGCAGCAGCAGCAGCACCACCACCACCACCAGCAGCAGCAGCAGCACCAACAGCAACCCCACTCCATCAAGCAGGAGAGTCAGGAAGCGCCGGGAGCAACCTACGCGGAGGAGCCACATCAGCAGCAGCAGCAGCAGCAGCAGCAGCAATACCACATACACATGTCTCACGAACACAGTCCCGAGGACCAGCAGAGAGTCGTCGAGCAGAAGCAACAGCAGCACGCCATCTACGCGACGAGCAACGGCCAGGAGATACAGGTCGAGGCTCCCGAGACTGCTGAAGGGACTATCACGATGAGCGTCGAGGAGAGGACCAGGTGAGCTGCTATTCTCCCTCTTCTCCAAAGCGCTTACCTTCCCAACTTCCGTATCCATCCCGAATCTCACCAAAAGCTACAGCGACATTTCTTCAAAGCCTCATTCATCCTTTCTTTTTAGTAACTTTAAATACGCGGCACTAGACAGTTTCACGAGACAAAATGTCATCTGCATTGGCAGGTACGAGACGCCGGCACCCGAGCGCGTAGAGGTCGACGGCGTCACCTACGTGGCCTACAGCGACACTCAGCTCCGAGTCCGAGACGCTCACGTCATCACCGTTCAGGAGCACCAGCACCAGCACCAGCAGCAGCGCCAGTCAGTTCCAGGGCCACAGCAGCAGCAGCAGCAGCAACAGCAACAGCAACAGCAACAGCAGCGTTACCAGACCTCCCCCAACGCTTCGGACGGCTACGAGGCCCAGTCACTGGTCAGCGCTCAGTCGGCTCCCAACAATCAGCAGCTCAGCTCGCCTGGACAAAACTACTCGCCGCCTCTCGACGTCATCAGGCCCGACCAGCAGCAGCAGCAGCAGCAGCAGCAGCACCTGGTCGCCTACACGGACGGAGGCAACATCAAGTACAGCGCCCAAGTGAGCGTCGCCGCGGAGAACCTGAAGCCCTCGAGCACGTACACGACCCTGGAAACTGTGCCTCTGCCGCCGAGCCAAGCCGTACCCTACGCGACCCAGTACATCAGCACCGAGGCCTTCCAGCAGGTGCCCACGAGCTACGGCTACCCGAAGCACCCGGAGATCGTGTTCTGCCCCATATCTAGTCAAGCGAGAGGCGCCGAGGTGAGTCAAACGAAAAACTACCAATTGCCAGCGAGGGCAATTAAATGTTACGTAAACGAGGCATGAACATTGCATAACAGATGGAGCACTCGGCGAACGTCTACATAAAGTCCGACCCGACGCTCAGCTCCTCGTCCCTCATGCGCACGTCTCTGCAGTACGAGCAGCCGGCCTCGCCGTCCCAGATGAACGGCTACCCCGGCGGCTGCCAGTTCATCAAGTCGAGCAACGACCAGTACTGGGCCCCGCCGAGCGGGCCCTCGCCCCCGCCGGGCTTCGACTACGCGCAGGGCTACGGGACGGTGCCGATCTCGGCCTCGGCCGTCGCCGCGGCCGCAGCCGCCGCCGCCGCCGCCGCGGCCTCCGACCCCGGCGGCATCATGTTCTCCGGCGGCTCGTACATCGGCAACGGGCCCAGCTCGCCCTGGACGTCCAACGCGATCCTCAGCGGCGCCGAGGAGCCGTTCGACGGAGCCACGGCTGCCGCCGCCGCCGCCGAGATGAGGGAGTGCGTCAACTGCGGGGCCCACACGACCCCCCTCTGGAGGAGGGACGGCACCACCTACTTGTGCAACGCCTGCGGCATCTGCAGCAAGAGCAACGGCATCGGCAGGCCCAACAGCCAGAGGGCCAAGCCCAAGGCGTCCGTCCCGGCGGTCAGTGTGAGTAATTCGCGCTCGAGCGCAATTCCCATTTTCGCGCTCGCTTCGAGCTGCGCGGCTGATCAAGTATTAGTATATACGAAAAGCAAGACGTAAATACAGCGAGGCAGAAGTAAGAGACGAGTCTGTCGCGTTATCTCTCCGCGCAAACAACAACTTTCCGACATGGCGCGCGGCTGTTATGTTTGCTCTAGTTTCCTCCGCTTTTTCGTGCTCGTTGATCCTTGGACACGTTTATACACGCTCATATACACGTTCATATACGTTTATCTCGGCGGCTGCGATCTCCGCGATTGTTCGTGAAAAATTGCGAAATTGTTGCAGACCGGCGGCAGGAGGCTGGGCGTGAGGTGCGCCAACTGCAGTACCACGACGACGACGCTCTGGCGGCGAAACAACAACGGCGAGCCCGTCTGCAACGCCTGCGGACTCTACTTCAAGCTCCACGGGGTAAGCGACGCGCGGCATTACGAATTACAAGCGATATAAATTCATGAAAACTCGCGCGGGAGAAGCGACGAGAGAGAGAGAGAGAGAGAGAGAGAGAGAGAGAGAGCTCGCGAGTCGGCTCTCTAAAACAAATGCAGTAAAAGCCGCAAACAAGGGCTCCACCGTCGCGTCGCGACAGTTATATGGGCGCACGTCCTCGTTCCGAGAATCTCTCCGCTCTTTTCACACACACGCGCGCACACACATTACACGCATTGGACAAACAGGTACTTCCTGACATTTCGAGGAGCGTACTTGTTGCACCTTGCGCGCGCGACTACGCATAGTCACGGAAGACACTTCCGGAACATTGAAATGCGCGTCTTTTCACATTTTTCTTTTCTCATACAACAGTCGTAACTTACACAGCGAGCAGACAGACTGCCTTCTCACATCATCTCTTTCGCCTCTCGCGCATATACTTATACGACGCGCACTGCTATACTCTTCACACTATACTAATTCTTGCGCGGGGAATCGACGAGTCTGTCTGCAGTGCAGCTGCCCTGATTTTATTGAATCAATATACGTTTGTCAATGATAGACAGCCGCTCGCATCGATCACGAATTCCTGCAATCGCGCGCGGCATATGTCGAAACGCGAGAGTCGACGGAAAATATATCTTGGCCATCGACGTCGTCGTCTTATATATGTATAATTTTGTATTTCAAGAGTATAATAACTCACACCGCGGCTTATCCATCAGAGTTGACGGGCGATAAGACGACGCACGTGCTTCTCGCCCATACGGGGCAAATGACAGTCCGCCCACGTGTCTTTAATTCACATTATTTTGCCGTCTATAATTCTCCGCATTCGAAACTTGCGAACAAGTCGTCGCGTCGATTCCTCTTGAATACCGAAATAACAGCTTTAATGGCTTGCGGCGTTATACGGCTGATGTAACCTCGCTGCTAATTCAGCGAGTGAGTACCTTTGTTTCCAGCAAAACCGAAGCTTTCAATCTTTCCAGTTGTACACACTTAATCTTCGTCCGGCGAATTCTTATCGATCTATCGCATCTTCAGATACGTCAAATTATTGTTTTTCTGATCGGAGCCAGAGATAATTAGCCGTGAATTGATAAAAGCAGAAAACAATAAATCGCTGCGGAATTTCGTAATGAGACGAGGGGAAAAACAATTTGAATTCATGCGCGTTTCGCATCGGGACTTGCATTTCGGATTTTGGTTGCAGGTGAACCGACCGATGAGCATGAAAAAGGAGGGCATCCAGACGAGAAAAAGAAAACCGAAGAATCATTCGAACGTGACCAGTAATCACGGAGTGTCGAACGCGATTCACAAGCCAGAGATCAAGTCCAGCTTACTCGGTGAGTCGACGATCGAGCGAGAGCAGTAAATTAAGAACCCATGCACAAAGAAAATAAACGTGTCGTTAGCACTGAAAAAGCTCCAATTTTTCTCGTATCGAGCACAGGTGTGTCGAGTAAACGATACGCATTACGCAGTGGGCGGCTTCTCTTTGCTTAACGCGCGCGAGCGGCAGTAATACTTACAACGGAGAAACGGTCATGGATTGGTCAGACGCTTATAAGCTCTGATAAGCGTCTGATAGCTCGAAAAAAAAAAACAAAACAAAACGAAACGAAAAAATGTCTTCAGAGGCGACGCCGAAAAGAATTTTCCTTTTTTTCGCAAATAATTGGGGGGCCCTTCGAAACTGTGGAGAAAAAGTGGACGAGAGAAAAATAAAATTTGCTTCTCTATTTTGACAATTACAGTGGAGTCAAAGCTGCAGTTGAGCATGTACGAAAACGGAGGTGGGAACGGTAGGGTTGAAGAGCATTACATAGACGCGAGCGGGACGCATTTATCGCTGCACCAGCCCTTACCCTCTTACGGTGCCTCTCACTCACCCCTAACATTACCTTCCGCCGCCGCACTCAATCGCCAAACGTCATTTACGTAAGTCAACTTTATTCTCAGGAATCTCGAGGACGCGAAAAAAGTGCTACTGACATGTTTATTTGTCCTTGTTTATTTTCTTTAGTTCAGTTTCTCACCCCCCAAGCCCAAGCCCAAGCCCAAGCCCTCCCTTCGTTTCTATATTTCTGTAGATTGTTCAATTGTTGTATCGTCTTGTCCGCAGCGTGCCACCGTTAGAACCAGCAACTAGTCGACCGAACGGCGATTTGATATCAGTGATAACGTCGACGACAGCAGCGCATACTGCAGCTGAGAGATCGTCATTTTCTTGACTACACGACGAGATATCTACATTACCGACTGTATTCTGCTTTGCCGGACAGCGACAAGTATCGATCCGCTCGATCATCTCCGGCGAGTGTCTCCATCTTCTGGCACAGTGACGAAGCGCGTTCAGCTGCTACGCTGGTACTCGTATCCTATATGCTCTTTCTCTCGCCTCCCCTCACTCACCCTTTTTTTTACCTTCAATTCTTCAATCTTCGCAAGTTGCATGGCACCTGCGAGCCTTGTGTCATTATTCTTTACGAATATACATGTGTATGTAAATAACTTTTCTATCGCGTCGTCCCAAAGATCATTTATTTAGATGTAATTTATGGATTTACAGTTTTAATATTACCCCCCCAAAGAGTAATATATTAGCCATGCTATACATGTAAATTAATTTTAATCCTTTCCTTATTCTTATCACTATTTCTTCTATTTCTTCGGGAATATTTTATATACGATGAAAAATACGTATTTATTTATATTTCGATTAACATTCGCTCCTTAGTCAAGGATGTTCAACTTTTCTACTATCTACATATAATTCATAAATTTCTTTCTAAGATTTTATTAGATACTAATTAATTGTCAGCTTATTGCTAAAACTCATCGACAAATGTTGAATCATGATAATCAATTAAGGTATCGCCTTCAAGACAATTTTCTAATTAATACACATACATACATAATTATATACATGTATTGTTGCGCAATTGAGTGTATAAAAATATACATGCAATGTTATTCATTCAAATGATTGTATTAGAAAAATAATTAATTTAATTTTTAATGATAGTACATATATATGAAGAGATTGTTAAAAAAATAAATAAAGAATCGAATGATTGCAAAACGTTACTCATTTTATAAACACTATAATCCCTATAACTATATAAGTAATATCAATATACAAAGAATAATTTTTAATAGAAATATTAATAACACTTAATAATATACGCATCTACAAACAGTCAGCTTGATACCTGTTCAAATCATTGATGTATTCAATTTGAAGGACCAACAATCGATACTCAATGGTAATCTCAATTGAAAATTATTACACTTATATGGAAGAACTTATATAACAATCAATAATTGAATAAAATAAATAATAAAGCGAACCTCATTAAAAAATATGTTTCTAAATTTTGTTGGATTGTAAAAGAATGTTTATTTATCGTCAACTGCTTATAATATTAAATATTATAGGCGTAGTTAATTTTCACAATTTTTTAATGAAATTGATTTCCTACTAAATATATATTGATTGTTCACCTGAAAAAAATACCTTACGCAATAATTTCAATAGTATAATTTCAATAATTTCAAAAACTCTCAGTTCAAGAGTAATTTGTACTTACGGCTATTATAGTTTTTTTTTCCAGAAGATGTGGTAGCAACTATTATCATTTTTGAACATCTCAAAATATAATGAAGAAAGTATGAATCTTGCACAGATTTTCTTAAATAACCGCAATTGTCTATTAATTAATGGTCTTATTAGTCAAGTGTAATAAAATGAATAATGGATTTTTAAAACCTTTTTACAGCTTTGCTTGATAACAATTACTATGTCTTACAGCTCTAGTGGCATTATGGGTAAATCTTAAGAGATTTTATGGTTTTCCGGTTAAGAACCAGCTAATCAGACTGGCTATACGTTTACGAACTTGCTAGAGCAACTAGATAACTAATACATATTTGTAATCTTACACTGTTACCTCTATTACCCTTGTACATGCGTGTGCACACGCACATCTATAAGCAGAGACCGTTGCTAAAGTTATTACTCGCGTTAAAAATGGCTCTTCTTTTTCACAAGTGAACGTGCAGGCCGCTCTTGTTGATTTTTAGAAAAATCAACAAGATGGAAAGTTGCATATTTTGAGTTTTGTACCTACATCATTCAGTTGCAACACTTAATTCAAGAATTTTATAAACATTTCAGTAATTGTGAAAATAAATATACAATCTTTTTCGAAAGGAAGAGAGACGGGGGGATTGTCTAAGAGAATAAGTATGTGATTATTATTATAACTTAATGATGTTGTGAACTTGAAAAAGATATTACACTAATATGATAAAATATCATACTAGCTACTTCAGTATAATTAAAACAAGAATAATTATTTTATGTTATAATTAAAATATTTGCGACAAAACCTTATTCTTATATCGCAGCAGCAAATTCATGATAAAGATATTGAATTATTTGGAAAATTAATGATATCATTTTTATTTTACAGTATTCCGTATTGCACCTTATCATTTAAATGATAGAATTATATTTTCATTATCAGTGACCTCGCTTCTAAAATAAATAATAATGAGCTACTTATTTTAAGTTAACACATTTTATTAGCACAACAAATGCCTATCATAATTACATTATTTACTGTACAAACAATTATATCTATGACAATTCTTCCGAGAAGAAAGGTGTGACTGATTTTTCGAAAAATAACTTTTCATCGTACGTTTTCGTAAACCTTTTTCAGTAAACAGTCATAGAAAATATATACTAGAGTAATAGTATTCATACTCCCGCTCAAAATAGGTGATTCTCATGAGCACTTTTGTTACAGAAACGATACTCGTGTGAAAGTTACCTATTTCAATATAAAGCTTTGTAAATAAATTCGCTATTTCGTTTCAATCATCGGTTTTCATTAATGTTAAGTATAATGCAATATTTATGTAGATTATTGTTGTGGGAATTAAATCCATTTGAAAATTACAATACAAAAAAAGCAATAAAAGGAAAACTATATTCATAATGTCGAAAATTGCATATTTCATAGTAATACGTCAAGTATCTATTTTAAAATGTTGTTATTGTTTAAATCATTTTTAAAGCGCTTTTAAACACTAGCTACCTACACAGCCATAAAATATTCTGAAGTAAACTCTAAAATTAAATAAAGTTTCTTTACTAAACGAAAGATAACAATTTTTTGTTTAAGATAATTTATTAAGTCGTACCTAAATTTTAAATGAAAGCCGTATAAGTGAAAAACATATAGAGACGCATTTAATCGAAAAAATTGGCCTTTTTGCATTCTATGATTATTAATAAATCGTTAATATAGCCACTACCCAACGATAAGAAAAATAAGTATGTTCAGTAAATGTATTTTAATCTTTTGAGTAAACTGAGTTGCAATTGGTTATTCAATAGATAATTGTTGTCTATATAAGTCTGGTGTGCTAACCTAGTTTTGCATTTTTACTTCAGTCTTTGTGTTGAACGGTCTTCTATAACTTTACAATAACGGAATTCAATTGACTTTACAATGTATTGGTACCCAGCTAATAATTCAGCGATTTGTAAGAACGATCCTTTGAATTATTCTTGTCAAACTGGATTTCTGACGCTCTTACAGTTTCTTGTTAATTATACCAGTCAATCATCAAATCGACATGTTGAAGATGAACTAGAATCACCGAGCGAGTACGATTTTATTATAGTCGGTGCTGGATCTGCGGGATGTGTTTTGGCGAATCGATTAACCGAAGTGAAACAATGGAAGGTTGCGTATTTTTCAAAATAACGTTCAATAATGCCTCTATTTAAATTTCTAATTCATATTATTTTTGGATTAGGTATTACTGCTAGAAGCAGGGGATGAACAGCCAAAGATCACAGAGATACCTGGCATGATACCACTGTTATTTGGAAGTAGTATAGACTATGCATACAAAACGCAACCGGAACCAGTTGCTTGCAGGAGCTCGAAAAATTTCTCGTGTCCCTGGCCACGTGGGAAAGTGATGGGGGGGTCTAGTTCCATAAATTTTATGTGGTATAGTCGAGGCAATAAGCAAGATTTCGATGATTGGGAAGATCTCGGCAATCCAGGCTGGGGCTACAAAGACGTCTTGCCTTATTTCAAAAAATCGGAGGATCTGCGCGAGCGATCGGTAAGTTTTTTGTAAGATACATCGTATGAGCGCATGTTATATGTGTAATGTGTATGCAACGATTTTCTAGATTGCGGTTAATACGAAAGATAGCCACGGATTAGGTGGATATTTGACCGTTGATTACTTTCCGTACCATGACGAGAACAACGACATCATGATCGAGGCTTGGAAAGAACTTGGTTTGCAAGAGGTTGACTATAATTCAGGGAGCCAAATCGGCGTGTCGAGGCTTCAGTCTACAAGCATCGATGGAAACCGTCAAAGTACAAACGATGCTTTCATAGCTCCAATTCGCGGCAGAAGACGTAACCTCACCATCAAGACTAGGTCCCACGTCACAAGAGTCATTATTGATTCAAAAACGAAACGTGCAACTGGTGTTGAGTACCTGAGCGCGAAAGGAACTAAAGTAAAATCTTTCGCGAAAAAGGAAGTAATTCTCTCTGCCGGAGCGATTGACTCGCCCAGACTTCTCATGCTGTCTGGCGTAGGTCCTGCTGATGAGCTTCGCGAAGCTGGCATCGATCTCGTTAAGGAATTAGCAGTTGGGCAGAACCTTCATGACCACGTGACTATGGCACCAGTGGTGACGATTCACCTGAACAAAACGAGTACTCTTAAAAGTCCAATGCAGATACAGTCCGATGTGAGTTACTGGCTGAAAACTCACGAAGGGCCGTTATCAGGTATTGGTGCGGTGAACTGGCTCGGATACCTACAAACACCTCTGGAGAGTCGCGAAGCTGTTCCGGATATCGAGGTAGGCTCATTGTTTTACGTGAACGAGCAGTGCAAGAGTTCCGAAGACTGCAACTATTACCCATACCCGTACTACGACACCTTGAGTATCTACGCTGCTCTCACGGCTCCCAAGAGTAGAGGTGTCCTCAAGTTGAACAAAACCGATCCTCTGTGGGGTCAACCTCTCATCCACGTCAATTACTTGACGCATCCGGACGATATCAAGGTCTTAGTCGCAGGAGCACAGATAGCTAAGAAGGTGGCAAGCACCAAAATCATGAGAGAGAAAAATTTGGTCAGGTCGACAAAGCCTGTAGAAGGGTGTGAAAATCTGAACATTGACAGTTCGGAGTATTTTGAATGCGTTGCCAAGACAAACACGCTAACGTCCTATCATCCCGTGGGCACCTGCAAGATGGGTCCAAACACTGACGCTCAAGCAGTTGTCGACCCAAGACTCCGGGTTTACGGTATAGATGCTTTGCGAGTGATAGACGCATCAATTATGCCACTGATTACTAGGGGAACGACCAACGCACCGACCATTATGATTGCCGAGAAAGGAAGCGATATGATAAAGGAAGATTGGATGCAGTCGTGAATTGTTTGACAGATTTCCTCCAGAAATGAATTGTTTCTCACATTTCCTCTCATTATTGTACTCGTAACGATTATCATTCTTCTAATAATGATTATAATAAAGCAAAAAACTTTACCTCCGTTTTAATGTGTAAAATGAACGAATGAACAAACTCTATTCTGCAGTTAAAAATTCAATAAATCTTTACTTCATTGAGGCAGAAAAGCATACAGAGACAATACAAGTGTGTAATACATACACAAGCACAAGGTAGACAAAGCATCCTTGGATAGAAAACACGAAAAAGCATAAACAAGCGAAAGAAGCGTTGAGCAAGAAGAAGAAGAAGAAGAAGAAGAAGAAGAAGAAGAAGAAGAAGAAGAAGAAGAAGAAGGGTTAAAAATCCAGCGAGAAAAAGAGACGTCGGCTCGGCCAAAGAGGCCGAGGAAGAGAGAAAGAGCGAGAGAGAGGGAGAGAGGGAAAGAGACCAGACGAGTCCATCAGAGCGGCGGCGGGCTATCGTGGCCGGCTAAGGGCCATTCCATGTTAGCCGTTCTCTTTTCCATTTCTTCCTTTATTCTCCTTTTGCCATCGCGGAGCATCGGCCGAGGAAGAGAGAGAGAGAGAGAGAGAGAGAGAGAGAGAGAGAGAGAGAGAGAGAGAGGGAGGAAGAGAAAGAGAGAAGACCTTTTTTCGACATATACGGCGCAAACGTGGCGCCGATGCAGAGCCGTCGCGACGCACACCAGAAAGAGAGAGAGAGAGAGAGAGAGAGAGTATTACTTATCCCGAGAGAGTCGACTCGAGGATTATTTATCGCGCGAGCGAGACTCTTTTAGCCCGCTCGCGAGGTAAAATTGATAAAGATTGAGAAAAAGAGAGTGAGAGATACTCTGACCAAAAAGAGCTTTGGGCTTCGAAATTTCAGTGAAGAGGGTATGCGATGTGGAGGTGGCTATATATTGTGTGCATTTTGTTGTAGGCAGCCAAATAGTTTTTAGTGCTCATCGTTGAGACAAAGGAAAATAATATACCCTGTCTACTGTATAATACTGCGTTATTGCTTAATTATTAATTCAAGTAATTCATTTGGATTTAATGTGCATGGCTTCTTAAAACTCCATTCCTGTCAATGCATGTATAAATAGAAAATAATACTAATTTTTGTGCATTAAAATAAACTATTTTATACCGAAAAAGATCAACCCAACCGGGGAAGATGTGAGTAGATTATATTGAAAGAAATGAAAAGTCAGGAGCTAGTTGTTTCAGGTGGAAAATCGTTAAACCGATAGTTGAGCTCTGTAAGTGATCCCCTAAAATCGGACGACCGATGTAGTTCTCGATCTCCTCGCTGTGGCTCGTATTTCCGTGCTTACAAGTCAATATACAAGTCGCGGCGGCCGTCGCCTCCAGACTGCATTCCTCCGCTATCACTGCGAGATTCTCAAAGATCCGGCCAAGTTCATTGGCTCCTATTGGCGCCAATGTTCTTTATTTTCAAAAACAGTATGCTGCGTATAATGACTCCTATACACTTCCCAAATTCGATTGCGGTAGATTGCTTTGTCAACTGCTTTCAGAAAAACAGAGTACAAGATAAATCTCGAGAGTCAGGGGAGCTGCAGTTGCTCATCCATTTGTCCAGAGGAATTTCCTAAAGTTTTGTCATTTTAAGAACTATACCTAATTCTACATTAATAACTGAATAACAAATTTAACGTTTGTCCATTTTGTTATTGATTTTTTTTTTCATATAAATTTGCAAATGTAATTGTTTATAAGAGACTCATCCAATACTGATGAACATTAGCGTAATACCATACCTAGAGGTACATTACCGTATTTCGCGAGAGTTGCATTCTTTTAAACATTTACAAATTTCGCGCCTTATTTATAGAACCGATCACAGCGTGCTTTAAACTGCAACATTACAGCTTTGTAAACAAGTTTTTAAAAATTTAATTTTTTTAATTGGACTTTTATCTTTCATAATTGATATTAAGGCAGGTTAAATAATCATCAAGGAAGTCTAAGAGCTCTGACTTACTTATTGTTAGGACGTAAGTATCACAATAGCGAAGAGACGGTCGGAAACAGAGTGAAGCCTCTTGGATATAATAGACTAAAGAGTCAAAGTAAATAATAATAGTAATATCAATGATGCAGTGAAGAAGGATCTGCCAATTAAAAAGTGGCTGTTTGAGTGTGTGTTTAATGCACCCAAAGCGCGTGTACACCAATAAATCATCTGCTTAAAGTCATTGACTAAAGACTCTCCACTGTATAATCTATAGTGCAGTGTAATGTTAAGTAAGAAATTTTAATTTAGAATGGGGAATACGCTGCAGCAGTATAAGTAAACGATCGAGCGATAGACGAGGAATAACTGCTAAAAAATTGAAAAATTATGTACAGATACTATATAATATCGTGCGTAATTTATGCGCAGATGAACACAACATTTATTCATAATTAGTTATACAGCGGCTAATGGAAGTTCGTCTTAAAAATCTTTGACGAATTAAACGAATACTTATTATATACGAGAAGGTATAGGCATGTCCTGCAACGAACTAATATGAAAGTTTTCAGCGCGCAGCTAACGAGGACTCGCACTGCTTTGAGAAGAGTCGGACATTTGAAGAATTCGACATTAGCTCTCTCTCCCTTTTATTGACTGGGCACCGCAAGCCCGCGGCACCGCGTGCCGTCTCCGCTCTTATCTCGCTTCGATAACAGTCGGTTCGCGCAGCGTTTGCGGAACCGACTCCGATGCAAAAAATGCGCGCTTGCAAGGATATATCGCCGAGAGAGAAAGAGAGAAAGGGAAAAAAGCGAACGCGAAGGAGGAATGCGCGCTGCAGTCCTAATCCGAAAAACTGGACCTAACAAACCCATCACCGCGCGACGGCGCCCCGCTTATCAGTACCGTTAGGCTTTTTCGTCTTTTTTTTTTTTTATTTCGTTCCTCGTCGCCTGCAGCTTCGACGCCGGCTTAATGCATGTCTTCGATGGGAGCCGATTCGCGTGTGTTCCGCCGTGAACGACTCCTGTAGTTACGAATTGCCGTCGAGCCGAGTCCGCTTCTTCTATATTGAGATTATAGCCGAACGTCTGCACCGATCGCGGTGCCAACTGCGTAACTATCGTAAAGTTCAGTTCATTCGCGCGTTCAAGACAGTTTTTCACTATATTTAACTCGATGCGCGAAATTCTGTCTCCTTTCAAATTATACTTCATTCGTCAGATAAAATATCAGCTCCGAGCGCCGAGGGAATTTATACAGTAGCCAATTACATTCAGTTTGAGGCTTGATGTAGCGCAGGTAACAATAAAATTGAATTTCGACGTAAGCACGTACATTACATTGCAAACAAAGGTTGGGATGAGACAAATTTCGAAAGCTTTTAGTAGCTAAAGCAGAATTATATACATGTTTTGTTACTCTCGTTTTCTATAGTATGTATTTAAAATTATAATTTTCTTTAAAACGTGCATTTTGCACTATACGGAGAGAGGACCAATCGTACACAAGATTTTTCTTGCGCTTTATCAAATACCAAGCCCTTATTCGCAATAGTTAAACTCTCAACTTGATTAAATTGCTGTAGGAACAATTTTGAAAGTGATGCGTGATCGAAAAAAACGACTTTAGCGATATGTCTGTGCGCAATCACGCATGGATTATGGATGTATGAGATTATTACAAAGAGAAAAAGTGTCGTACGGCTACCGGCAGGCACGATAGGGAGAAGTGTTCTTCGACTGCCGACACTGCCGCGACAGTCACGACGAGGAAAAATGTATGCACCGATGTATTGAATTATGAATTTCAAAACGGGATCTCCTTATCTATCCGAAACGGGAAGGATCACTAGAACAGGCTTTACGATCATATTTTCCGGCTGATTTTGCTGACAATTGATCTTGTTTCGAATTTTTTTCGATACGCAACTATTTATTGATCTTTTGCTTTGTTTTAGGCTTTCATTGTTATGGAATTCGAGATTTTGACAGTTTATAAAATGACAAATGACTTTTGAGTTTTTTTAATTCAGGGTAAAAGGATTTTCGATTGTGCTTGTTTGATATTTAAATTTTTTAAAGCGTATTTGACCATTTGGCAGTGGTTAAATAATCTGTAATCCGCGGAATAATTATAATTGACACTTTATTATTATTCTTTCTTGAATTTCTTTAATATTAACTATTGTTTTGTGGCTGGAGATATCTGTGGCTTTGAGAGCGAATTGAACACGTATACGCATACTTTTCATATAATTCTGTCAACTTTGTAACTCCTTCTTCGGGAAATTAACTAGTTACCTATATAAGTTATGCCAGAAAAATTGAAGTGTTTTCTTACAAAATTTGGGATCAAATGACAAGAGTACGGTCTTGAGTTGTATGTTATACGACTTTGAGCTTGCGCACTGAGTTTATCACAAGTCTAAAGCTCTGTAATGAAAAAATTGTGGAAAAAATGTATTGAAGTACGAAGCTAAAAACGAATAGTTATGCCATGATAGTTTGCTGAAATGTCCTGCACGAGCTGATTATGCTATAATTTGTTTATAGCGGAAAAGGGTTAGCATATGCGCGGGCCAGAGCGAGAGCAGTGAAGTTATGATTTGAAATGGCAGCTCGTTGTTATAGTCGTCTGGTTCTTGTGAAAACATGGATAGCGAATGAAAGCTGGCGCTTATCGTACTGTTAAGTGAGGTACTTGCGCGACGGTGCGATCGTTACGGTGCGCCATTTTGTCTCTGCATCTACATATCTCGCTTCCCTCATGCTGCAGTCGAGAGCTTTAGGCAAGTATGCCTTGTAGTCTTGTTTTACCTTTACCTTTCTATTATCACACGTGTCTGAGCATTTCATATGCATAAAATTGCTATTCGCAATTTCTTTTTCTTACAACTTCATAACTAGTCGCGCGCGGCACTCTGATAATAATATAGAACAGCATACTTAACATCTCCAAATGAAATGGCATTTTTGCAAGAAAATTTGCAAGGTGTCGGAATTATATTGAAGACAAGCTAGATTATGCATGCACACTTTCTATTTCATACTAGGGGAGAAAAATTTCTCATAATTTAGATAGTGCTTGCCTAATACAAAGTATAAGTTAAAATTTTAGATATCAAGACACCACAGACACAGATTCCACTTTTTTTAAATTTTTATACTTAAAACAACGTATAATGATCTTGATATAACAAAAAATTTACTCAAAAAATCCGGAAATTGCTCGTACAGTACATTCAAATACAATTTTATACTTAATTTTAGTATACGCAAATAAATTACTAAATTCAAATTTATACTTGAAAATTGTTTAGTTCGTTACAGCAATAATTATGATGCATGTATAATTTTAGTTTGTTGAATTCATTCGACTGTGGATGTTTTTGAATAAGCATAGACATCAGTATACTATATGATTTCCGAGACAACCGCGAGCCTGATCTCTATAGCTTCTCACTGCGTACACGTCAATATTGTATTGTAATTATATGCTTAGTCTTAGACTTTGAAGATTTTTGTTGAAATTTTGTTGGGAAGAGCTGGCGTGCGGTGTGACTATAATTATACATGGCTCATCATAGCAAGAGCGCGAATCGACTTTTCATTGAAGAACTATTTAGAATAATGCGAATAAAAAAAGTTGCGTATACTGCAGTACAGCGTATAAAGATACTATAATAATTAGGTTTGCGATATAGGTTTTCCGTGCGTTATTTGCTGCCAGATTTGCAATACGAGTGGAATACGAGGTTGAAGCGGTATAAGATGTAAAAAATAAATGTGTCCGCGTCGCTAATGCGTATCCACCCTAGCTCGTGGGCTGCACGCGTAAAGTTACAGATATAGTATATACACTACACGGGCCATACGCGGGTACGGACGGCGGCTGCACCCCTCGATCGGCGGCGGCGGCGCCAGGCGTATCAAGCGACGTTACTCAGCCATTAGCTGCTTTAGCGGCCATAATTCAGCGGCGCACACGCGCGGCACGACCCTCTATACTTGGGTATATATAGATAATGAAGGCATTACCACGTGGCAGCGGATACCTCATCGTCGCGCAGCGCATAGGCCCCAATCAATGGCTTTTAATTAATCGGCTAATCGGCGCGTGTGCGAGGGACAACAGTAGCCCGCGACTTATGCGCGTCGTTATGCGCTGATATACGTCGCTATAACAATGCACCAGATGTCGAAGGGAAGCTTTAATGTGAGATAATTTTCAGGGCTGATACTGCCCGAATTGTGGATTTAGCCGTGCGGTATATAAGTACTCATATTTAGGATTGGAATTGGCAAGTGAAGCGCGGTGACGACTCCCACGAATTCTCGTTTCCCTTGAAGCGAGTTTTCGCTGAGGCCGGGGATTTGCATTCCGCCGAGAGCCGCCGCCGCCGCGGCGGAGAGCGCTAATGGACGGCCAATAATGAGACGACTTTTTCATCGAGCCTGTATAGCGCGCCGCGTATTTTCGTCGTTCCCTCTTTCATCTTCTCGCTCCGCGCGCGCGCGCTGCAAGTATGATATTAATATGCGCTATCAAAATTCCAGGAGGCTATATCTCGCCGGGATTAAAGCGCGCTTGCACCTGCCCGGCTTTATTGAGCGCCATCAAATCGATTTCCGAATAAGCGAAAACCTTTCTTTCTTATATATACCCGCGCAGTACATTACCTCCTCGCGCTCTCGTCGATGTCCAAGTCGCTTTTTCTCCCCCCCCCCCCCTCCTTTTTCGTTTTTACTTTTAATGCGCGAGAGACATAATACATACTATATAGAAATGTATGTGTTTTTATGCGGTTGCCGTTGCTCGAACTGCTGCATTAAAAAGTTCTTTGCATTCCTTAATTATATATAGATTTCTCGATCGCCGCGTATAGTTTTTTGCTTCTGCACTGTACATTGTACAATGCTGCATATATATATAGTCTCGCATTTCAAATGAAGTATTTATTACAATAATTTATGGTTCAGTTGCAAAGATAATTGCGCTAATAATTGAATAATCAGCTTCTATGATGGTCTGTTAGAGGCACTTCATTTACTGCACACGTATAATTATTGCAACAGTGTGCAGTACTGCGAATCGACATCTTTGAAAATAAATTCTGAAAATGTATAAATATAACTGCTTGGTAAATATTATTCTACGAATGTGGTATGAACTGGTAATTTTCGAAAAGCTTGATTATTAAGTTTTCCGAATAATTTTAAAATACCTAGTTTAGGAGCGGTAAAAACTTAACGACTCGTGATGGATATGGATTTTCATCTGCGGAGCATATACGCATGATGGTCCGCAGATTCGATTGCACGGTTGGTGCAGAGATCGAATTTCATGCTATATTTGACTTAATAAAAGCGTAATGCACGCAGCTATAATGGAATAAAATAATTCTATATCATATGAAATAGTTGAGACTTGCATATTTGCATAGAAAGTAATAATGTTTAGAAAGAAATAAATGCAGAAATAGCAGCATCAGGATCGATAGATATAGCAGAGTAGGGGTTGACAGCTGATCGTCATAATAGTAATATACTAGCGTTGCGGCGGAGGAAAAGTGCAATATAAATAAGGTTCGGGATAATTGCAGGCAAGCCGCCGCTCAAGCGAGATGACAGCTGCCGATATAAGGTAAGAAGGAATCGGAGTGGCATTTTTTCTTCTCCTGCTGCTTTAAGAATTGTACTCGCGATACGTATCGATGATAGCGAGACAAGTGCAGTGCTTTGCCTGCGAGAAAGCTGTATAGGTTTTAGGTAAGATTCTCTGCGCTGCACATTAAAAACTCGTTAGACTATGAGCGCCGCGCACAAAATTTTACGTCCGTTATTTTCTCTTGTGTATACTGCACGAGGGCTAAAGGTCGGACGCGCAAGGTTTATGGAGCTGGCTTGCCACAAAACGCTTAATATATGGCAGACGCATATATCTGATAGTGCAGCAGTTTTTGCTCACAACCATCAGTATATAAGTTTTTTTTTACTGCGCGAGCGAATGAATAAATTGCGCGTTAACAATCGCGGATTAATTTTTCATCGACAAGGAATTTCCTCGAGAGAGAGAGAGACGAGAGTCCGAGCGAGAGATCGAGCTGGTATTCGAGACATTGCGAGGATGGCGCAGCGGATAGGCATCTGCAGTTTACGGCGCCTAGTTTACGGCAGTTTACGGCTGCCCCGGCGCCTGTGCGGACACGTTTCCCTTTTTCCGGCCTGTCCCGCGTCCCGCGTCCTCGACGGCCCGACGCGCAGATGACAAAGGTAGGCAGAGACAATTTGGAAAAACGTGTCCTCGAAAAAGGTAACGGCCCGACACGGATCTTTATCGCAGCCGGCCAGCTCCGTTCAGTAACGCCGCCGCCGCCGCCGCATAACGTTGATTCGCTCGCGCGGCGGCACAGCATCGCAGGAATATAGGAGCGTTTAATTTAACGCGAGAAAATAAGCTTTGTAAAGACAGCGGGAAGGACAGCAGGAAGGAATTTTTCTCCCCTCCGGCCGGAAAGCGTCAACTTTCTGGCCGCTGCGCGAATTGAAGTTGCCGCTTTCCGGCAACGTCGAGAAGAAAAATAGTATACAAACCATGGCCAGTAAAAAATAAAGCCTCAGATCACAGGTTTGTCTATTTCATGTGATCTGCGACATTTCTTATTTTACTATATGACCTTGGGTAGTAATGTACTATATTCAACTCACCGAATTTTTCCCTGTTCCCGCGCGCGGGCGGTCCCTCGCCAGCTAATGGAGCAGCAATGCACCGCCCGTCACCCGCGCAAGAAACCACGTTACGGAAGCTGATATTGGTGACATCCATCTCTAAGCCCTTTGGAATTTACTAAACGTCCTAGTTTTATTGCCTTTTTATCTCAAGAATTTCCAGCTATCAAGAGTATTTCTTTTCTACCTTTCACTTTCTGCCTCTCTATGCATTTCCCTGCGCTCTGACAAAATTATCATACCCATGCGACAAATATATAGCTACAGTCGGGCCGCTGACGAGTGACGGGGGGCCAATTTTTATTTAGTAACCGCAAACGATTTTTTCCGAATCAGCTCGCGCTCGCTGCAGTGCTCTGCGCTCTTTACTCGACAATTTTCTTGCAATTTTCTTGCACTAACGCACTAAAACGTAGTTTCGTTATACGAAAAGACACAAAAAGAAAAATTGCCAAAACATTGCACACTCTGACCGCCCGTTACTGCGGGATGGTTAAAAAATCATTTGGCATTGAAGGTGACACTCGAGCCAGCGCTTTGCTATATAAAGATTAATGCACGATAATGTAAATGAGGAATTGCCCGGGTGGTTTTCGGCAAATCGCAAAATGTTATTTGGTTAATGAAATTCCCGACGTTGGCTCGACGGCGCGGCGACGTTGCGGAATATTGAAGAAAAATCGTAGGCGTGAAACTGCATCAGAGGCCTGCACTGGCGCGGCGACTCGACTATATATATATCGAAATGCGATTCGCGCAGCTGTAAAGCAATAAATCTACGGGAAAGCGGGGACAAGGACTGAGGAGAAACTAGAAAAAAGAAAAAAGCGACTTGAATGAAAAGTCTGTTAGTGGCCGCGAGTGTGCGCCTTAATTGGTCGATCTTTCTGTGGGTTGCATTCTGCGCAGATTTGCGCGCGGCATACGTTTATTAGGATTATACATGCGTGCGAGACATAGAGAGAGAGAGAGAGAGAGAGAGAGAGAGAGAGAGAGAGAGAGACTAGCAGTAGACTGCACACAAAGTACATAGTGTAGCTTTTAGAGCTAAAAGCTATAGCTATATAGATGGAATTGCGTAAAACGCGCGTGGCGGGCAGCCGTCAGCCGTGCACTCGGCCTGCACATGATTAATGCCAAGTCGAGATAGACGAGAAAAGCGAGAAAGTGCCTGCTCGATATAGAGGCCATTGCAGCATACGACTCGTTCACTTTGACAATTCAAATTTCCCGCGCGCGATATAACGCGGAGTCTCTGTATATAGTGAAACGCGAGCAACTTACGAATAAATATTTATGTATTTTTGTTTGATACGCAGCGTTTGCAAGCTGGAGCAAAAGTTTGCAAAATAACGCAGGTAATATAGCGGATATAGAGATGCTGCACGTTGAATGAGCAAAATATATACATAAGAATTAGCTCGAGCTCCGCGCAGGTATACATAAAAATGCAAGTTTGGAGGAAAAATCGGGTGGAACGGACGAAACTCGTTCCCGGCGCAGAATCGCAGACGTATATATACTGCAGTCTGCATGAAAAAGAAAAGACCGAGCGCAGAGCTGGCCGCATACTCGGCGCAGCTTATCACTGCACGAGAGACTGCAACGATAAACGTCTAGCCCACTGCGACCGGCGTAAATATTCGTAGCTTAATGAACGAGCAATTAAGCATCGGCTCTCGCTCGCGAATTCGCGATTAAAGCCGCAACGCGAGGCATATAAGAGCTGCGGCGCGAGAATTGCCTATACTCTACCTAAGATATACGCGTATACACGCCGCACAGTACACATGCTGCACTTATTGCGAAATCGCGCCAATTAAGTGCGCGCGCCAATCATATTTTCGAACGCGATCGCTCTTCCAATGTGTATAGATAATGCAGTGCTTTCTTTGCAGCCGGCCGCTTTACCAAGATAACTCGGAAGGACAATGTCGCGGCTCGATAGCGCTAATCTCTTGTAAATTGCCAATTTTATATTATATTCGTTTAGTCCGCGTGTATAAGAGCTATAATCGTTTTTTCCTAAGACTTTTTGTACTCGGCTATACAGAGTTTCGCAAAACTTGTATAGTTGTACTGTGCAATGCTTATCTCTGTACAGATCGCGATATATGCGCGAATAGCACACGCAGTTTATCGCTCGTAGGCGAAAATCAAAGTATGTTTAATAATTTTGTTGCAGGCCAAAGCGAATCGCTATCGAAAAATCGTGTTTTTAGCGCCTAAAACTTGACTTGTCGCCAGCTCTTATCGCTTAAATGCAGCTTACATTCATGAAATTTAACTGGGATATATACGGATGTGTGTGTGTGTGTGTGTGTGTGTGTGTGTGTGTGTCTGTAGTTATATTATGGAAAAAAGACTAATGGGACGCTTAATTTGTATGTATCGCGCATTGGCCGACAAGAACACTGATTATCAACTTTTCGTTTGTATACAAGTTTACGCAGCTGTCATACTAAAGCATGCTTTCCATTTTCCATTTACGCATATGATTCGTGTGTACGTAGCAGTGCAGTCTGCTGTAAGTATATCTCGTTTGATATATCCTATAGTGACGGATTTCACAACTGATCCGAAACATCGACAAAGACCATAATATGCGCGTATATAGCTGCTTATTGAATCTATATATAATATTAAAAAAGAAAGCGGAACTCGGCTGTGATTTTGAGAGCTGCAGCTCGTATGAATTGCAACGATAGAATACAAAGTATAGACTTGTGTATCGCTGAAACGCTTTGGTGAAACTGGCATAAAATGCATTATACCGCTGTCTGCGGGCAAGTAATTATCACCTCAGCACAATGTGGCGGCGGCGGCGGCGGCGGCGATTTATCAGCTCTATACTCAGCTCGCGGGCTGCAATTCCAAGTGGCTTGCACGCATCCTCGCGACTCTCACGTATTATATCCATAATAAATCCGAGCGCTATCAAAGAATAAAATTCAAAGCCCCCGAGCTCGCATAAATCCCGTGGCGCGCTGCAGCCATTCTCGCAGGAGTCGCGCAGGTAAGTATATACATATATATGTGTATGTATATAAGCACAAGCCGCAGCGCAGCCGAGCGGCAGCAGCCCTTTGGCTCGTCCATCAATGCCCGCATTTGGCGAGAATCCGGAGAATTCGTTGCCGAGGCCCTGCGGACGAGTGGCGGGGAGTGGCCTGCGGGGTGGTGGGGGGCGTGTCGCGCGCCGCGCGCCGCCCCTCCCGACGAATCCGCGAGACTCGCCCCTCCCCGCGCGGCTCCAGCGGCGGCGGCGGCGGCGGCGGCGGCGCGGCTCCTCGCAGACAGTTGGAGAGCCGCAGTCAACGACTGCACTGCACGGCTGCAGCAGCCAGTCCTTACCGCGCGTCTAGTGCTATAGCATGGATTTTGTGCTCGTGCGGCGATTCTAATCGATGGTGCTTGTGCGTGACAGCTCGACGAACAACCAACACTCAAGTGCTCAAGTCCAGTGCTTCGCTCGGCGTATCCGCGGCCGAGCTCGTTGTGCGTGAGTATATGTATATATAGTCGCCGCCAGTCGCTTCTGCACTTTATACTCGCTCCAGCTACTTCTCTGCTCAGTGCGGTTATTTTCGAAAGCTATACTGCCGATCCACAATTTATTCGATCCCGCATAATTGCAAGGATTCAGGAAGAAAACCGGCCGGAATTGAAAGTGCAATTCGCATTATACAAGAGCAGCACATCTATTCGCTGTTCTTTCCGCCCAGTTCAATTTTGCGCAATTATTATTCTCCGCTAGTAGCTTCTAAATCACTCGGCCATTCGGAAAAAAGCTATCGACTGCGCTCGATTGATTGATTTATCGGCCGAGTCTATAATCTACTAATAAATGTAACGAGCTTTCACGATCCCAGCCTACGTATATACATATATTGGCGCGAGCGAGCTGCATCGTATGGGTATAAAGTCGGGGCAGTTGTCGCGGCGATAAATCTCGAGAGAGGGAGATCGTGCGCTGCACTATAAGCGCATATATATACTTGTGCAGCGCCAGTATATACAACGCGTTAGATACACGTGCCTTATTTACACGCTTCGATTAATTCGATTTGCAGATGCAGTCTGGCTAAAAAGCCGTTCATTTTTTCCCACCTCCTGCCAGCTCCCATATAATCTAGCCGTGACGGATCAAGTCGTCAATCAACGCCTAGTCTCGCGCAGATATAAAGGAGAAAAACGTAATTTTTAATCGACACTTGCAGTCAATACAGTTGGACTTTCGCTGAAACGCGCGACTCGGACTTTTCAACGCACTATACGCCTACTTTTATTTAGATAGCCATGCATTAGCAATAAATAAGCCAATTACGAAAAGAACGAGGAATTGTAGGCGATGAATGGGCGATAAGTCGTTAGTGGAGACGTGCGGGAAAGGCCGGCTCCCTCTGCAGCTGGCATCGGCGGAGTGCATATATAGAAGCAAAATTTCGTCGGCGATAAGCATCTTTTTCTATACGCTTATATATACCGATATCAGCACATGGCCGAGCTACACTCAGAGCGTATACATAACGAATTAACGAGCTGGGCTCACGCGACAAGACGAAAGAGCGACGATACCGCTGCGCTACGCCGGAAGATAAACAATTAAGACGTTATAGCTGCAGCACATATAGCTACTGCAGCGCGTCTTCCAATAATGCGCCGCAGATAAGTAGTTTTAGCTTCAGCCGCGGCTATCACTGTACACACTATCACTCTACTGTGGTACTGCAAATGCATTTGAATTTCGAGCCGAGCGCAATAAGCATAAACCAGCCGATAAAACGACTCGCTCGCGAGTCAAAAGGCAAAAGCAAAGTATGCGCGCTTATCACTATATGGAACCAGCTGAGGCGCGCGTTTTTCAAATTCACTCGCAGGGCACCGCCATCGTCCTATCGCGTTTCGTTTCGTTTCGTTTCGTTTCCCGCGTTCAAAACTCCCGCCGCCGACCCGATAACGCACCTCCACTCCACGCGCATTTATACATTACATCCCATAGCGCAGCCTAAATGTCTCGCTCTCGCGACCCCCATGACTATGAATTAGCGCAGCTGCAGCGAGATTATCTTTCTCCTCTTACCATTATACGAATCGAACGCCGATAGTTTTGATTTCGAACTTATTGCAGAAATCATATAGATACACAATTTGTTACACGCGATCCTTGTAACGTTGACCTTTTAAAACGTCCTGCAATAGCAGCCGCACGACGAACGCTTACGCGAGACGGCCCGCGCGGGCGATATAAGTTTTCGGGATATGGGAAAAGACAAAGCGGTATATGAGCTCGCGATATAGTCGGCCAGGTTTCCCGGCGCTCGAAAATCGCTCGCCGCGACGAAAACACACGCGGACTGCATTTATCAGCGGAGCGATATTCCCCCGGCTCATTCGCCGCGCAGAGCATTAAAGTTCTCGCTAGCGCTTATCCGCATACGTGTTGTGCGCGCGCGACATGGCCGCAGGCGGCGCGAGAGATAGCGAAACGAGCGACAATTTCGTCGGCTCGTAAAACAGCCGTCTACAGCGCGACGAGCTGGCTTTTGAAAACAATGGCGCGCCTCGGCTCTGTATGTATATACCTGCCTGTGCAATGCGCACACGGTCTCTCCCTCTCCCCCTCCCTCCCGGCTATCCCTAGCTCTAATGCGCGCATTCATATCGCAAATCATGCAGGCTCCCACCGAGCTTATCGCTCTCTGCGCTGCGCCGATGTTCCGGCTGCAGTTTTATGCGGGTCGCCGCCGCTTTAAGCCTATTGTACACATTACACACACACACACACACAGCTTTTGTATTTGCCGAATTCTGGCATTTCTTTCGTTTAACTAAAAAAATTCATTCCAATCTGCAGAACTCGAAAACGTTGAACGTGCGCAGGTATGGTCGATAGGACTTTACTGTTTATCGGCTCTTCAACTTTTCCTTAACTACACATACGTACGCATAATAGCTGCAGCTATTGTAGAAAAGAAATTTGCGAGAGCGCAAGTGCAATAGACCGCGGCGGGAAAATGTTGTAAAAAGCGTAAAACTCGTGGCAGAAATAAGCGCGGTAAATATATGGTAATGTAGCCATGATATTCGAAACAACTGCGACAGATAAGAACGTGATTAGAGAGATGGATGCGTTAAACGGAAGTGAAGTAATCGCCGGAGAATGAGTTGATAAGCCTATCGCTTTCAGTCGATAGGATACCCGCTGCTTCCATTTTTTTTTAAACTCGACAAGACTCCCGCCGACGGCTATATATATTATTTCGTGTATAGTATGTCACAACGCAGCTTTTGCGGAAAACTTCCTCACTAGTCAAAACAGCTCCTGCGCTGCTGCATTTGCACTTTCCTCAGCTATTTCGAGGGGAAATCGAAAATGTTTTAGCCTCCGTCTGTGCGCAACGTGCGTATATAATACCTACGTAGACGCGTTATATTAGCATAACTAGTAAATTCAAAGACGTATGTCTTGGAGGAGCGAATTCTCTTTTCGACCATTAGCATACACACACATTATACATTATGATTACATTAACGACGATCGTCGGAAGCTAGTTGCTTAGCAATTCCGAGCTGAGTAGTCGAGAAAATAAATAAATTGCGAAAAAATAATTAAATATTCCAAAATCTGTGTATTAAATATTTCGTTTAGTTTGCGCGTTGGAAAAAAGTGACGATTCAGTGTATAGAGAAAATTAGCTACATATATAAGACATGAAGCTATCCCGCGCGCCGGTGTGCGGTGGATCTCCAAGGATAGAAAGGAAAAACATGGTCTTATAGGTATATAAGTGGGATGTGAAGGTAGAAAAGCTATAAAGTGAAAAGAGGTATAGGAGTGTGTATATCGCATGCCGTCGGTAGAGTGAAAAGCAGCGGTGAAGTAGGCGCTCTGGGTTTTTAGGCCTAATTAGTTGTCGCCAGGCGTCTTGTCTCTCGCTTAGCCAAAGACGCCGACGATTCCTGCTTGTCCTCCTCTCCTCTCCCTCTCCTACCCTGCCCTCTGCTCTAGAGCTTGGAATTCTTTTTTCAACTCCAACGGCCTCTCCCGCGCCGTTCGCGCGAGTTCCTTTTGATTTCTCAATCCCGGCGGAGAAAGTGCGCTATAGTGCATGTATATACTATTTAATTATTGAAAAGGCAAATGTACGTGCATCTGTTGCAGGAGAGCTGTTTGATGCCGCGCAGCCAACCGACTCGGCAGAATAATCGGAGAGACTAGTGGCGAAAAGATGGTAAGTCGCAGCGAAATATAAGCTAAAAATTCTATCGCTTCCGTGGGGGGAGAGCGGAGAGCGGGGAGCGGAGAACGGAGAACGGAGAATGGAGAAGAGAAATAACATCTCGATCGAGTTATCCTAATGAGGAGCTAACGGAAGTGTCTATAGAGAGAGAGAGAGAAAAAGTGGAAAAAGTCGGCTCTCCCATTCAGGCGAGCAGAGTTCATTCACAACTCGGCGATTCCGACTCTTCCGACGGAATTACCTCGAATTTCGGTGGGACTACGCCGAACTCGTACTATACTACGAGCTGCTGATCTCTTCTCCTCGGTAGATCTGAGAAGAGATCTCCGAGCGGATAGCACCTTTAACCGTACGTTTTATGCTGCCTCTCTATAGCTATATATACAGCTGCTGTGTATATGCCTGCGCGAGTCGAGCCTGGAAGGAATTTACAGTTAAATTAATTGGAAATTAGTCGAGGATCTTGATGATAGACCGGGTGGTCGAGGGAATGTCGCGCGACCAGCTTGCCTAATATTTATTCCCCGTATGGGGGCAGCAAGCGAGAGCAAGTCACACTTGTCCGGCTCGCTCCGAAATCATTACTTTTCCAATAATTCCATAGTCTATACGCTTTTAATTAGCTCCACACACAGAGTCCTTTCAACCGCACCGAATAAACTGCAAAATATATAATACGGCGAAATATAACGCGGTCATCAATACTCGGCTCGTTAATAAATATAGTATAGCCCAGGCTCTTTCATCGCCCTCCTTCAGCGCCGTACCTATGGAGAGACAAGCGGGCCGCAAAAAGCCGCGCGAGAATTCGAGAAAAAGGAATAAAAGTATACAGCGAGAAATATAAAGTCGACGCTCGAAGAGAAGCAGCTATAGGATGAGAGCTGGGAGAGAGAGAGAGAGAGACTCATCGACGGCAGTATGGTTTAACGACGCGATTTATGGCAAAATAATTTGCAAAAAAATAATCTATATATATCTATGATAGCCGCGCGACCGGCGACGACAGTGGCAACGAACGCCGCGCGATGTATCAAGGTCCGCGGGAGCATAGGAACGTGTCGCTTGTAATTTCGTTCTCTCCTTCTCTCTCGCCAGCTCCTTCAGCTGCTGCTGCGGCTGCGGCTGCTGCTGCTGCTGCTGCTGCTGCTTCTTGCGCCGGCAAATTAATGTCCTTCATTTACAAACCAAAACAGCTAGGGACTATACGACACGTCCGCGTCCGCGTCGGCGGCAAGCGATTATTCTAGGACTCTCGGGAAATAGCGATGAGATGACGCGCCACCTTATATTCGCGCCAGTGTCCGATGCTATATATTAAAAGTCTCTGTCGTTGGCTTTTCGCTAAAACCAACGCTCGTATTTTATTCCGACACTTTGGGGGGATTTTAGGTAGCCTCGTCCCAGCGCTTTAATTGATTATAAATTATTTATTTACCGAGCTATTGACCGAGTGGCTCTGTGGGCTTTTGGAGGAGCGCTGATTGAAATTTCTCGTCTGTCGTCGGGTTTCTTTTCTCGATTGAGCCGTCCTTTCAAAATTTCGTACTCATACACTGATCCCAACGAGATTTTAATCAACAAATTATTTTCGCGACAAAACACTATGCAAGTATATTTTTAAAGGATAAATCCTTTCCGTTTGTTCGTTTCTTTTTTTTTCTCTTTTTTTTTCGTCGAGAAGTAGCGTCGCCCACGCGATCGATGTACGACTGGCCATCGATTGAGTTGCCCCAGCCCGATAACCATCTCTATTTCTTTCTGGCCCTATCCGTGCGCGGATAGCCGGCAGTTCGGCTTCGGGAAGAAGGATAGACTGGCTCGAGTCGCGGACTTGTATTCCTGCCGACTGAAAAAAGACGTGTAATCGACAGGATGCGCTAAGAGTAGATTTTTTATTAATTGCACAGTGCGTACAGTGTTGTAGGGCTGTAGGGCAAAAGATACAGTGAGCATCGAGCATAATACGTATTATAAGCTAGCAGGACATGATCTTTAACTTTATACCCGCACAACTCGTCGACTTTATAAGCCATCGCGTAATTCGCCGCGGCTGCTTCAGCACCTGGATAATCTCCCGCTTATAAGTCGATTACTGCCGGGCTTTGAATACATTACGTATCCTATGCCGTCTCTCTCTCTCTCTCTCTCTCTCTCACTCTACTGTATATATCTGCATTTATTATACGTTATGCTTTCCTACGCCCAAGTGTCGAGATTTAAGGTCGCGTGAAAGACTGAGGAGAGAAAAAAAGTCATTTATACGCATCATCGATATAATTTATTGAGAGTTGGTTTATCGAATGATTTACTGATTTATTATGCGACTGTAACGCACTAGCCACTTAACGTATATATACCTGCATGCGCGTATAGCGATATAGTTATACTTTTCGCTGAGTGTCGATTTTCATGTATAATTTAGCTGAAAATTTATGAAACATTGAACGCCAGGATTTATAATAAAAGTATAGTTCGCACTGAAATTTGGAAATAGTGCGATTTGCGGCAGTATAGTATATTTGGCAGATTTCGAGTCGTCGTCGGGGGGAGAGAAATGGTCTCTATATACTCTCTCGACTGCAGCAGGCGAGTTCGAGCCATTTGCGGGATCGTTTAGAGGCGAGAGGTTTGCGAGAAGTTGGCTCGAGTGAAAAAAAAAATGTACTCTGCGCAGGCACAAGTATCGCGCATCAGCAGGAAAAGCGGCGCGAGCGTAGCTTACGCTTAATCGTCACTATCCATTCATCGCGGCCAGTATATAAGGGATTCTCGGCAATTTTCCGCTATACTGGAATCTCAATGAGCCGGACCTTTATGCATAATTGCATACCTTAACTTAAGGCGCATTAAACAGATAGGTTTATTAGCTTTATTTCTGCGCGCAGTATTTGTACGCATGCCTACTACTGCAAAACCTTTTTCTCCTCGAAAGGTCAATTAATTGAGCAGTAAGTGGCTGACAAAGGGTTATGGGCTCGTTGCAAAATTTCCGGCAACTCAGTTCAACTGTTTTCAGCCAACATTATACGGCGTTGTGAGAGAGCATACGCTTGCATAGTTGTATATATACAGTTGTGTTCAGGTTTTACGCGCAAGATTAAAGCCCGACGCAAGGAGATACGTTGCCAGCAATTATCTCCTTGCGATTCGGACGCTTGGAGTTTCGAGGCGCAGAAAATGGGAGTATAAGACGCGGAAAAGCTGTGGTGCGCGGCGGATTGCGCGAACCTGCGCGCAGCATATCGCTGCGGCTCGTCGCCGACGTAAATCATGCGGCCGCTACTTTCCAGCCATTTGTCCAGTAATGCATACTCCTCTCTTGCGGCTCTCTCGCACTGCTACATAGCCAAGGCCGTAAATTATATCAACACCTTCGGCCCGAGATGCGCCCACGTATATGCGCGGATAAAGAGCTAGCCTGCAAGAGAGAGAGAGAGAGAGAGAGAGAGTCTATATACATAATATATCCTTGTCGACGCAGCTTGTGCAGGAACGGGAGAGCACCACTTCTTCTGCCCATAGCCCCATTCTACGTGAGCGGGGAAAAAATAATTTTCCCGGCTGGTAATTAAAGTGTGTTATATACAGAAGCCGCTTTGCCGTCCGATCTCTCGGACGAATTCAAATCGCGGCAGCTGCAGCTTGGCAACGTGAAAAACAAACTCGCCGATTAAAGTACCGCTAATTAGCCGCTTAAATGCGGCGAAGCCGTTGACGTCGCGCCGATTACAAGAAAGCCGAAGAGCAACAAAAATTGTCCATCCCTCGATGCGCCGCGGCCGATGACTCACGCGCGCAGCATAACATCGTAAATTATATACACACGTCGCAGTATACTCCTTAGAACTGCAAGTATACACATATTGTTTACTTTATTCGCGGACTCGTATATAACTATATTAACGCGATTAATGTGAGCTATAGAGGCCGAAATCACGGGCAGGCATTATTTTAATAAGCTGGAAAAAGCCTAATGACGCATCGGCGCATCGGGCATATAATTGGGCATACATTAGCAATTAATGAATTTATTATCCGTTTTACGAGCCGAGTTCGCTACTTATATATTGCTTATTTGAAACCGCGTTAGAGGGGGGAAATTGGTATAGCTATTTTTCTGCTGCAGACGCAGAGGTAACGTTCATTCAACGATATGTTCAACAAGATCGCCGAAAGTTGTATCTGCGGTGCTGTCGACGAACTTTTGCATAATACTAATGACCTCCGCAATTTACAGCGCGTTAAGTCCATAAAGTAAATTTCTATATGCAATTTATTTGAATACAAGTCAGCCGAGTCTAATTACCCTAATTATGGCGAGGAATAGAGAAAAATCCTTGCGCCGCGGCGATTGGCCAACGAATCTTTCGATTTTCGCGTACTTTTCGTTTTCGCTTGTACAACTGCGTTTAAGCTGTATACGTATACTTGACAAAGAGAGAGAGGGGGAGTCGGGGGGAGAGAGACTTGTTCGTCGCAAAGATTAACACGCGGTCGCAGCCGACGCTGCAGAGCACGAGATATTGCGATACTTTGTACGGCTCGACGCTGTACTCGGGCGTATTTACAAATGGTACTCGATCGAGGATCGCCGGAATGCGCGGTCTTGTCTTTGTACATTTCGACGCGGAAATATTGAGGACTGCTGCTTTCTCGCGTTAAATTTCTCCGCTAATATCAGCGACACATGCGCAGCTTGTTAAGGGCGAGCAACTTGTTATTCTCGAAGGAGCGTCGGCAGAATACTTTTTTAAGAAGAGAAAAAAGAAAATAAAACAAAGGCGCACAGAGTCGGATGATGCTTTTTAAGTGCTGCAACTGTGCGACACGATCGCATAGACGAGATTTACGCTGGATTATCAGCGCTATTGGCTTTTTCAACCGTCACGAACCATTTCTATTCTTTTCTCTAGTAACAGCAATTTTTCTCTGACAAAAACTAGCATTAGCTACTCAGAGAAGAAATGTTGATGGGATTATTGCAAGTAGCTTACCATAATGGCATTCCCACATTTCAACTTGCCAGTTGCCAGCGAAGTTTTCTCAATATTTTCACGAGCTGTGCTGCATTAAATCGGCGATAATCCGTCTCGCGCGCGTGCATTAATTCGAGTCTCACGATCCCAGCAGTGAAAGAATGGCAGATGCGCAGCTCACTCGGCGTGTTACGTGTAAAATGTAAATGTGTCTTTGCTCGGGCCCGCAGGTGAATGCTCTTGATGCTTTATGCTTGGCGTCATTTCTCTCTCTCTCTCTCTCTCTCTCTCTCTCTCTCTCTCTCTCTCCCTCTCACTCGCGGCTGTACGGAGCGAAAAGTTAGGTTAATTAATTAAAAATTCTTTGAGCACTGCTCTTAATTATGGAAATCGGCCGACTTCATCCGGGATTACATACAGCATATAGCAGATGTGCTGGACGATTGTCCATAACTTTATCTTGCTCAATATTTTTTACTCTCGCATTCTAGCTGCACATAGTCCCCTATATTCACCCCTGCAACTCAGCAATTTATTCCTCTCGAGCGTTCTGAAATTATCTTTTTTTTTTTGCAAACAATGAGATGTTGAAATTGACGATGAAATTGGTATCAGTAACGTAACATCGCATATTCATTATGCAATCTTCTCTTCTTCTCTGGAAATCAATCTCTGGTAGTTTTTTAAAATTATTACACAGCTGCACTATTATTTTTTCTCAATTATACGCACAGTTTTATTTCTAATTAATAATTGCAGATTTTGTGCTTGAAAATGCATTTTGCTGATTCAGCGCATAACTACGCTCGAATTAACGACGAGTGCTAATTAAATTGAATGCGAGTATATAAGCGCGCAACAAAACGTTTTGAAAAAGAAAATAATGTGTTATATGGCTTGCGATAAATGGAATACGCATCAAGTACGTATTTTTTGAGCATATCAGCGATAGTCAGATTGCTAAAAGCTAATTCCCTATAAATAAAAAATGCGCGTACATAGTATGTTGAACGAGTGCTTAATAAATCGGAAGAAATATTAATCAAGCGCTCGATGCGCGCGAGAATGACTAAATTACAAGCTTCTCTCGACAAGGGGTTAATTATCGGTGGAAAGTGCGAGCTTATGATAGTTTTTCTATACTATCCCGCGCGTTTGTGCTTGCTGCTGCGGTTGAGCCGTTTAATTGAACCCGTTTGAGTTATTGCGCCCCGCTAATTGCGCGCGCGCTCTCCCCCCCCCCCTCCTCTCTCTCTCTTATAAGATATCGTAGACGCGGCGCGTATAATATTGCCCCGTTTGAGGTAGCAACACCCAATATAGTTAATGCCTCGGCATTAGTTGAACATTATTCACGGGCGAAGCTCTCGCTTCGTATAGAAGAAAATACACGATACGCAGGCGTCTTTGGCCGGAGCCGCGGTAGCCGCGTCGGAGCTGCGGGGAAACGGTAAATTGCCGCAACTATCGCGCATTGGTTCGGCCGCGGCGGGGAATTATTTTTAGCTTTTCTTCGACTCGAAAGAATGGATATATAATGACTGGAGCTTGGGCGTTTGCCCGCCGATTCTCTCTTTTATTTCGCTGCGCTGGCGGCCGCAGCTTTTTCCCGAGTTTCCTCCTCGCCGCCGCTTTAATTGGATTACTATTATACTGCAGGATCATAATTACACGTGGGAACAGAGAGATGCGCGCCAATAGAGAGCATAATGATAATAATAATTGAATGTTATACGAATAACCGTAGTTCGGCGCGCGAGTATCGCCGATCGCGATCGAGCTTCGAACGCGCAACTATAAAACTAAAAGAGAAGCCCAAGCGCACCACTTGCCTCGGCTAAGTAAACACGATAAATTATGCACTCTACACGTTCCGATATCTATACCTATATACCTATGCGCGTATGATTTCGATCTCCTCCGAAAATCCCCCTCAAGTTCGCATCGTCGAGAAAAGTATGCAATAAGAGCCCCGCGAACATATTTATTGGCTAATTTATTTATTGAAAGCCAAAGCCCGTAAATATGTCAAAACGCAACACAGTCTGCGGATTCCGATGTCTTAAGAACGATGGCTATCGCGCGAGAGATTCCTCACTGCGCTCGCATCTCTTTGTGCCAAATGATTCAGCTCCAAATTCTGCCGAATAGCCAATAATTAATTGTAAAAATTGGCGGGAAAAAATGTGCAGGTTAAGCGCCGCCGCGACGTGGGTGAATTTAAAAATGATGGAAAGGATAGAAATCGGTTAGCGCGCGGCGATACTATATACTGCGTATAATACCTATACGGATTGGCGCACTGTGTGCAGCAGCCGCGCGCAATAAAGCTCAACACAAATCAGTCTACGAATGCATCAATTATATGTTCGCGTATATATAAGAAACGTCGTCGCGAGACTAGGGGCATTAATCCTGGAAATTGCGACTTGCGACTGCAGGGCTGCCTCGGCGTATGAATTAAATAAAGTCGTTCGCTCCCAGTCCTTTCCTTCTCTCTCGCGTGCAAATGCGTCGCCGACATTGACATATGGCGCGCGCGCGCGCGGTCTGTGAGAGTATCGGCATCGAGCGATTCCCTCATATACGCTTCTCGCTTTTTTCTCACTTTCTCTCTTTATCTCGCGCTATATATATATACGCAGCTCGGCTCGGACTTCGGCATCGGAGACTTTTCTTCCCCCTCGTGTTTTCGTTCCTCGTCTTCCTCTTCTATATACTTCTTATTCTGGTCTCCGCCTCGGCTTTTCGCCCTCTTGTCCCCCACCGCACGAGCCTCCGGATGTTTATTTTCTCGCAGCTCTAGTCCCGCGTATGTCGCGCTAATTTTTCCGCCAGTCTCCTGCTCCGATCGTTTCATTCGGAATCTCTTAAGTTGCTCTCAGCTCTCTCTCTCTCTGTGGCTTAGCTGTACGACACGCTACACGTACTTACAGAGCCCGCGGCTATATATACCGTAGTCGCGCGGCCAAGTGCATTTATGAGCGCAAAGGGAATCGCAATTATTCCAGGAATTGTTCGATTCTATCCTGGAATTGAGCGAGAGGCTTAGCTGTTATGTTAATGCCTTTATGCGGGAATTCCGAACTGCTGCTCCTGCGCTTCTGCTATGCAGAGGCTCATTTTTCGTCTCGCAGATATATGATGCGTCTATAGTGCGCGGCGTATCGCATTTTCAAAGCATTGTACAAGTATTATTTAGTTTTATTCCGCAATTGCGCTTGTAATTGTCACGCTAAGACAAGATAAAAAAGAAATCCGCGCGGATATGCGACAAGTTCAATAACTTTTCGGGTGAGCAGTGTGTATAATAAAGACGCGAGGAGATGCAGGCAGGATCATACGTAATCTGCCCATTTCCAATGGCAAAACTGTTATGTGAAAATTTATTAAACAAAACAAAAACAATTTCATTTTTTCTTATCTCCTATCAAGCTTACTACTTCACATCGTGTTTCTTGTGTCAAACATATACCCGACAGTTAATTAACGTCCGATGCAATCAATACATTTTGAACGCGATTTACTTATTTAAAACACAATATTTGTCGCACATATCTTCGGAATTTATTTAATACATCAATCTTTTTATCGCAATGATTGATTGATAGGTGTTTGGAAAGGCGACAGTGGGGCATAATAATTTGCATAAGTTTCGTCCTACGCTATTATTACAACATACACATCACTGCACTTTTCAACGATATTGTCGTATCGTTGAAAACTGTATGTTTTGTCTCACTGCCGGATCACTTAAGATATATCAAATACAATAGATGTGTCCTTCTTTAAAACGATATACTGTCTTTATCTCGCTACGACTATCTGAACTGCCCACGAGCCCATCGATAACAGAGCCGAAGGATAATTTTGATTGCGTAACTGAAAGTAGATCAATCCATCACTGTTTACAATTTATTTGTGAGCGTAGATGCGCGCATTAGTTCTGCGGTCTCCATCTGAAGTATTAGTAGTGCTGCGTTGAAACGGTTGTAAGTGGAATTTGAAATGAAAAGTTGAAACGAAAATATAGTGTTTTCCACCGGTCAATATAGAAATGGAGGCATTGCTGAGGAAGTTGCAAGATGGACCGATTTTGTCGGTTTAGCTGCGCAGTGACCGGGAGTTTTTCACCTCTTTCGCGCGACTGATGGCTGCAATCCGATCCCTGGAGTGCGGAACGACTGTAGAGACACGCGGAGAGCGAACAATAAAAATAAAGCATTGGACTGCAGCGGCGCATAGAGCGAGAATGTTTGCGTATAGCGTGTCTCGAATTTCTCATTAGCATAGGCTGGAAAATAAAGCGGACTATGGGCGGATAGTGCGCGCAGGAGTTGAAAAGAGGTGAGGTGAGGTGAGGCGAGGTGAGGAGCGACAGATTTGCGATAATCGGGTAAACCCGCGCTTGACCGCGTGCCGGTCGTTACGCTCGAACGACCTCGCATAATCGCACTTCTCGCCGCGGCCGCGGCGGCATTAAACTTGCGGGAGATGGTGTGCGCAAGAGCAGCATATAGCGGCGGCAAAAGGAAAATGCCGAGAGCTCGACTCTCGCCGCTCGCGGGATATACGTGAAAAAGAAAGAGTCTCGCGGGGAAGAGAGGAGAGGAAACTCGTATTAATGAACCTTTCGAGAGCGCGAATATAACCCCCCGACAGGGCGCTAGCTCTAGCTTTTGCGCCGTTATTCGGGATTTATGAGCGCGGCGCGAGCTGCGAGCTGCGAGAGAGAGAGAGAGAGAGAGAGAGAACTGCTGCTGCCGCTGGTCCTTGACCGGTTTTATATACGCGCGAAACGAGAACGCGCGCAGAGCCGACGCCGCGGCTCCGAGGCGCGCTGCACGAAAATCTTCTCGCGCGCGGCTATTTAAATTGCGCGGCTCCTCGATCGACAATGTATCGGCCATATACTAATTATCCACTTTCCGCGCGACTGCCGCGCGGCTACTTCTTTCAATTAAGAAAATATGATGCGGGCATTTGTCAGAGCTTGTATGCCTCTCTGCGCGGAATAACTCGTTCGACTCGTTCTCCCCGCGCGAGGCTGTATATTGGAAGCCGCAAATAAGAAAAGCAGAAACTGCAAGTGGATTATTCGAGTCGATCCTCGCACAATACATCTAATCAAAGTTCCATTAACGGTTCCCGCGCGATATTACCGCGCAGCGCCGCATAGCACATCCTCTCCCGCAGCAATCCAAGACTCCAGCAGTGCAGGGCAGCCTCTCTTTTTCCTATTTCTATTACTCGGCTCGGCGGAATGCAAGCTCTCCGCTCCGACTAAGTATTCCGATCGCCGATTAAATACCTGTCTACCTATACCGGCGGCGCTGCACACCGCTCTATTAATGCTCTTTCACGCGAATTAGCCGGGCTAAAGGCTTTTTGGCTCGCTGCGTCCTCCGATACACGTATATACAATCGAGCCTGTGCCAGTCGAATTATGCGATACAGCCGAGTTTAGAGATCCTTTTGAGCTCGTTACGCGCGGCCAGGCTCGTTACACGAGCGCCAAGAGTTAATTAGAAAACAAACATAAAGCCAAGCCGAGACACCGTTATTCGCCGGCTGGATTTATGGGAACGCGAGGCGCGAATGATCTGGTCCGGTAGTAGCTAGCTGACCGGTTATATCCTCCACCACCACCGCCAGCAGCAGCCTTACGCTCCCGCCAGCGACGCGCGATAGACCTGCGCGCGATTGAGACGTGCGCGCAGGAGATGAATTTCGAAAATTTATCGCCCCCCTTCGTTTCCGCGGCCGCTTAACTTATGCCAACGCGCTTATTTAGGCGGAGCGCTAATAGCAGTCTATATATATAGCTTTCATTTCATTTGCCGCGCACGGAAGCGCAACTTTCTTTCTCTAATCTCTCCGATCCCCTGCGATTATATACGTTATTCTCTCATATGAATATAAATATAAATATAAACATATGCGTATATTGCATCCTTGCACTCTTCGCTCTTCGCTCACGCGCCAGGCCATTTTCGCCTTTCACTCTTTTGCTTTTCAATATACTTATTGATTAGCTCACATCGGTTCACGCGCTTATAAAAAAAAAGAGACAAAGTGGCGCTCGCAGTCATTGAATCTCGAGACTGCCGCGCTAATGCACTCTGTCGCATAAACATACGTGTGTATAAGTATATATATATATACATATACAGGAGTCGACGAAAAAATCCAAGTGTTGCTTGTGCGATCAAGCGATGCGTATATAATCAAAGAATAAAGACGAGAGCCGCCGGTTGCGAATCGAGGGTTCTCAACTTCCTTTCAAAATAAAGTCCTCTTTATCTATCGTTAGCAAAATATATACTTTTAAGCTTTTTTCTTTAGCCTCTCGTGCGAATGTTTGTTGGCTTAAAAACATCGTCTATTAACTGTTTGAGGATGTCAACGTTTTCGATATAGTAAGCATGTACGTAGGTGTCGGAGGTCACTGATGACCAAGTCTAATGCGATATGCGCACAGTAGTTTTTTAATGATTAGCTGTAAAACCGGTTGCAAATGCTGTTCTAAATGAGCGTCTCATCATCGGGAGGACAAGATCTGGGTAGCGAGACGCGCGTGCGCTTTCCGATCGGCTACCTGCACTCGCTCCAGCTTCAGCTCTCTTTCATATACAAATACTAAATGCCCTTATCTGTCGTTTGTCTAATATCAACTGTGAATCTGCGATTGAAAAGTCATTTGAAATTTAACTTTCTTTTACCTCCTTGCCCCGCAGCACGTAAGGAAACTTCAACATCGCGATCGCCGCATCAAAAAAGCTGCTTTTATCTACATTTTCTATATACATGTTCTAGATCAAAGATAAATCTAGCGTTTCGAGCAATGACAAGTTTTTCGATTTTTTGCTGAAATATTCCAGCGATATACCGCCTCAGCTTAAAACACGAATGAAAATAACTTTTGCTCTCACGCTGCGGTAAAACATGAATGTCAAATAATTGGCTATACTAATTTGTATATACACTAAACAGTCAGCATATTCTCGCTGGGGTTGCTTCAGATTGACGTGCAAAAACGTGAATTCAAATTTTTTTTTCACCTCTTCAAACGGGAGTCGTCGCGACAACTGAAAACGTCGTTGCTCCTCGCAATATCAAATTAGCGAGAAAATAATAAGTCTGAAGAAGCGGAAACGTTGAGAACCACTACGGAGACGCGGCGCAAAATCCAAGTTGTACCTCGGCTGGAAGCGAGGCGAAGCTGGAATTTGGGCAAGATGCAGAAGAGGCGACGACGGTGACGACGACGACGGCGACGACGACGACGACGACGACGACGACGACGACGACAGGGCACGGCGAGTTTTATATTATAATTACGCGCCTATCGCCGATTCACTCGGCCGATGTTCCCTTTCTCTGTCTCTCTCTCTCTCTTTCTCTCTCTTTCTCCCACCTCCAGCCAGCCGTCGCTGATGCTTCCTATATACCTCGGCACAAACACACTGGCGTATAGCGTATTTTGCGGGCTGCCGACTGCCGAGTGAAGACAGTGTGGCGCAGGACTCGAGTGTCGCATCTGTTGGCGCTATCATAAAAAAAATAAGTATACGGCCATGTGTCGAAAACTACCGGCCAGTATCGACTCGCTTTACGAATTGTAGTTTAAATAATTATTTTATTGCTTTTTTCGAAAGCTTTTTTAAAAGCACTCAAGCCGAGAGAGCTATATAGAGTTCGGCTCCATAGCGGTGGCTAAAAACTTAACTCTCTGTCATCAGGGCCACCGATAAGTAGGAATATTCATATTTGCTAATGCAGCACTCATGCGATCCAGAATATCCGAGGCATTTAAAAAGTATTAAATAATAATTTACTGGCTAAATAATGTACGTCCTGCATAGTATAGCGGGCGGAATAAATGTTCTCACTTTTCGAAGATTTAATTGATAACTGATGATTTTTATTTTTATGAAAAAAAAAACGATCGATTCTGTGTGCAGTGAACATTTTCAGAGATTTTCCATCCACTCGAAGCACAATCGGCCATCTCTGTGGTATTAAATTAACCTATTTAAGATAAGCTAGCTCTCGTAATGGAATACAATAATCGCAGATACATGTATAATCATAATATTACCCCCCGATTAAGTTAATTATTAGTATAATATATTTATAAATCATAATAAAAGTACCTATTTCGTATGTATTAAGTGTGCATAAGGATGTATAATGAAGGTAATTATACGATAGGTATAGTTACGTGAAAAAGAAATTGAAATTTTAAGTTGATTTATTTAGTTTCTTACAGTACTATATATAGTTTAGTTTAGAAGAGTTAGTATTACGCGTATTGCTCGTCTAGTGATTAAAATATAAAAAAGTGTAGAATAAGCGCAATGTATACAGTCGTTCGCGGGAATGATGTTAAGGAAGCTTATTCTCCCGAGTACAGCAGCAGATGCTAAATTAAATACAAGTTATTTCACGGTTCTTGAATTCTCATAAACAAGCTGCAGAATAGCTGTAGGAAGAATATATAGGAGATACGACGGAATGGAACGTGCGGGGAAATGTGAATGAATACGAATGCAAAGTGTTGTTAAAAAAATACACTGCTATAGAAATATTGGAGAGATAATTCGTTGGAATGGAATAATAGCCTGGCTGCGGGTGCGAGTGAATTGTTCAGCGACTCGGCCGGTGCAGGCGAATTGTCGCATTTGGAATGGGGCAGTGTGCGGTAGTTGGGGGAGCTCTCGCTCATTCGTCAGCGTTATGAAACGCAGCATCGCAGAAGCTTTCGTCGTTTTTTCCCCTCGGCGGCGGCGGCGGCAGTGTATAGCTCTCGCGATATTGCGTCGAGATAAGCGCTTGAGAAACAGAAGCGAGTCTATACCTGGGCGCGTTTCAGGTCAACCGGTAGGCAGATGCCGACGGCCTGGCTCGACTTTATTGGAAAGTCGTGTTAGCCGCTAAAACCGGAAGTCAAGGGCTCTCCTCTCCTCTCGATCCCCAGTCCCCTCCCTGCGGGACTGTATATATACTTGTGTGCGAGTAGCTGACTGGCGGGGAAATCGTAATGTACGCGCGGCGGCTTACGAAATTGTCTTTTGATTTATTGAGCGAGGTCAGCGGCAGCCGGAGATTTAATGCTCCGCTCGCGCTACCCTGCAGTGTATTTACTCTGCTTCTTTCGGCACAATCGTTCCACCTTTAAATGTCGCAAATGCCCGCAACTATAGCATAATCCCGAGGCGTAATCATCGGACGTCTTATAGCATCTTTTCGGAATGCAAAGATAGCCGCGAGTAAATATTAGGATAGAAAGCGATAAAGCCCATCGCGAGGCGAGTTTACAAGCGATCCCCGCGCGCTGCAAACCCGATCTCGAACAAAAGTGCGCGTCTCGCTCGCGCTAAAAGACTGCAAATAAAGAAAAATAAGCGGCGGCCGAATAGAACGAGCCTCATCTCGTACACTCGCTCTCTCTCTCTCTCTCTCTCTCTCTCTCTCTCTCTCTCTCGACTTAAGGTCAGCGCTTTTGCATAATCGGCGCGCCCGACAAGTATATTAACGATATCGCCGTATCATACAAACATATGGCTGTAAGTGGTCGATATCGTGCGAGCCGCGCAAGCCGCTCAAAACGTGTAAGTATACCCACCAGCTCTCTCTCTCTCTCTCTGCAGCAGCAGCAGCAGCAGCATAATACCATGATCCCGTAAGCGACACCCGGTTTGCCTACTTACAAACCGCCGCTGCTCTGCCAATATTTCTCTCTCTCTCTCTCTCTCTCTTTCTCTTCGATCCATCCATTTTTACTCGAAAATTTACTTTCCAAGAAAGGCTAATCGAGTTAACGCCTTTTTCCGATTCCGCATTCGAGTTGCGAATACACCGTTAACTGCGCACATTATATCCTCGCTAGTCTCGGATTAGATCTGCGCTATTAAGTTTTGGCGCGATGTGATATTGAGATTGCTCTGCTGCGCGCGCGGACATTGGAAATCCATCGAGAATTCGAAAGCCAAAGAAAAGCTGGAAAAGCCATTATTTTCTCTCCCGCAATGCGAAACTCGACTGAATATACAGCTTGAATACAGCGACTAATTGAGAAGAAAGGCTTGTATACCTAAAGACTCGGAGAAGCGAATAAAGCGGAAAACAAATGGCGAGTAGAGTTTTCCAGCAAGCATATGTCGACAGCAGTATTTCTCTCTATTTTTACGCGACACGCGGCCGCACTTGCGCAGGGTATATATAGGCTATACTCGCGGCTCGTGCACCAGCGCTCAGGAGTCAGGAGTCAGGAGTCGGGAGTCAGGAAGAAGAAAAAAGGAGAAAAAAGCGAAAGAGCCGGGAGTTGCGAGATTATTGCGCCGAAGGCGAAGTAAAGGGCTGGCCGAATTAATTACAAGCTGAGTTATTATAGCGCAGCGAGTGGCTCATATCACGCTATGCCTCTATTATACGCTTCTCCTCGCAAAGCTGAGATCGCTGCAACGCTTCTTAGAGTTGCGACTCTGCAGTACATGCAGAAGAAATGCGGGGGGCTGAGAAGGGTTATTAGTGTGATAATCAGTCAAAAGTTTTTCCTTCTTTCTGCGATCGATGCGCAAATAGTATACAATGCGCGCCGCCGCCGCACCTTATAATATTAATACGAGAAATTGCATTTTCTCTGTCGCCCACTAGCTCGACCCTATATGCTGCAATGCTACGTGTTTTAGGCTCACGATTTCCACATCGTCGCGACATACGCATCCTAATTAAAATCACGCATTAAACTCGTATAATCCGCTGAAAATTGAGAGCGGCGCGCGCATGCAAGGAGCGACCTCCCGCTGCCTCCGACCTCGATTCGCTCTCCCGCGCGTCATCGCGATTACTTTTATACACACACACACATGTGTGTATACGTATATACGCACACCTATATCGATTACACGAAGAAGCACTCGCGAAGCTACCGCGAGTCTCGATCGCCTTAGGCACAATATTCGTCGTCCGCGATGCAGGTTTTCTCAGTCTCTCTCTCTCTCTCTCTCTCACTCTGCAACGCGCGCGCGCACGCTATATTACACCGAGTTGCGCGAGTTTGCCGCACATAATTTATCGAGCCGCAGCGAGCGGGATTTCTCTGTATAAGCGCTGATTTATTGCCTTTTCCAACAATTTTTCCAACGCCCGCCAATGAAATTCCAATATGTATAGAGACTCTCGCGGTTTTTCCATTTCCAGAACAACTTGTATTCCCGCGCAGGTCTGTGTTCGTAAGTCAATAAAAAAATGGCTAAACAAGCTTTTTTCCGCGCTTATCCGCGGTTCGTCGAAACTGCTTAATTTTAAAAATTGGCCAATAAATAAAGTAAGGAATTGCAATGGATCACATTGATATAAATACATCATGTATCTGATAAGAAATTTATTTTAGTCGGACATTCGTCGCTAACTTTATCCGAACTTGATATGACTATCAACTGAATTGATACGGCGGCAATCGCAACTATAAACAAAAGCTCGACGCTCACGAGTGCATCAATCAATCGGTTTAAAGAAAATCTCGAAGTTGAAAACAAAAGTAATTCTTAAAAGTCAAGTTAATATTATGAAATAGTATATTTTCTGGAATAGTATATTTTCCCTGACTTTTGAGGATGCAAATAAAAAAAAAACTAAAAGCATGACGTTCTATAGAAAATAAATTGTTTATAATATGTATACTTGTTACTTATACTCCATAATTTTTTAAGCTAAGAATTTTCTATCGCAGCGGCACCCTCAATTCCTTCACAAAAGATAATCGCTGCAGTTGTAGTCTGCGTGCAGCATAACGAAGAAAATGAATAACAAAATTCAATAGCAGTATGTAGGAAATTTTCATTGATAGCTGGCATTTAGATTTATGGGCATACAATCATTGAGCATTCGTAGATTCTCGGATAAAGTTAAAACTATGTTTGGAGTTTAATCTGATTGAAGTGTAGCTATATATATGATCTTTTGTGGATATATCTATCCGTGAAATATTTGATGGTTATACTGATACTTGAGCCCTCTCGCATCGTCCATGTTAAAACAAACAGCGCTTCCCTTCAAACTCGATAATCCTTTAAAGACGAATGATGACGCATTGCTTTTGGCTACTGAAACTAATACCGCGTATAAGGGGGCAAAAGATCGTGTTGAGAAAAAAGTTCGCCATTATAAGCTTATTCTGTCCTGCGGTTTTTGTTTGTTTTTTTTCTTTCAAATAATCTCTGCAGTCGTTTATGAAGTGAAACACTATCGATGCGCAACAAACTTATTTAAATATATGTAAAAGTTTTTTTTGACGACCGCTCATTACCTGCTTTTTATCAGCTGAAGATTATTTAATGTATTGCGCGCGTGTACGCATTATAGCATTTAAGTAGGAAAATCGATTTCCTTTTCTAAAGTTGAACACTGCAATAATACACGGGCTTGGAGTGGGAGAAAATGTGGATCAGTTGGCAATCCTCTTTAAAAAAAGTGATGGCCTTTGTTGTGAAGCATTTAATACGTGATTCTGATTGGTTGCTAAGTAAACATGATTATGGTTACCATATTCATAGTTCAATTACTGATATATATTTATAAAAACATAACCCAAATCGCGCGCGAAGCGCGCCCTAAGTTCCTTATTATTATTAAATGAGATGTGATGTAATACATATATAGTGTAAGCTTAGTAGGTATAAGTATATAAGAATGGCTGGAATAAGCGCGTGGAAAATGCGCGTTTTGTCGTCGGCGGGCGTATAGCTGCAGGCCGGGGTAAAAAGGAAAAGAAGAGTGCGCATCTTGGCAGCTGCTGTAATGAAATTAAGGTCTTATCTTCTAGAGAAAAATATAAGCCGAAAAAGGTGTCCCAGCGAAGCTGAAATAAAGACGGGAAGGCGTGTGCGTGTGCGTGAGCTCGGGCTCTTGGAGAGTGTGTGTATGTGTGTGTGTGTGTGTGTGTGTGCGATGGACAAGGAAACCCTTCTACGAGCTCGGCGCCACGGCGCCATGGCGCCTCGTCCCTCGCGACTGTCTCCTCTTCTTCTTCTTCTTGTCCCGCTCGCGGTACGTTTACACGTGGGGACGTCTATACACGCGGCGTGTGCAGTTGGAGCTTGGAGACGACGAGGATGGATCCGTGCCGGCATCGAGGCAATAAAACAAAGCCGATAATATGGATTCCAGACCCGCGGGGATTATATAGCTGCACACACACAGACGCACACTATACCACGGAATGGATGTTCTTTCTTTCTTCTCTTTTCTCCTCTTTTCTCCTCTTCTCTCTTCTTTTCTGGCTGCAAGAGGAATACAAGCATTGTCCGAGGATTTTGATGGAAAATCAGGGATAATAATCCTTAATACGAAAGCCACTCCGCGGCCAGCTGGATATACAAGCTTTATTTTCAAACTTTGTACTGCACGCATAAACCTCTTCATTTCCGTCATTCTTCGTTTCTTAGTTGTATTCAAATTATCCATTACTCTACAGACGTATGTCAGTAGATGCTAGACTTTGAAAACACTTGTCTTTCCCAACTAATGAACATTTTTAAAATCGCTTTATCAACAAATGCTCGAACGTATCTTTGGAATTTTTAATTTAATTATCTGTACAGCGGCGTTCATTCGTTATTTATTTCATAATTATGTTTATATAATTATTATTATTACACTATAACACACTATTATATTTCATATCTGCATATACGTAATTATTTTAGCATAATTGTTATTATTTACTGTTATATAATGATAGCGTACGATCTTTTTTTTAAAGCCATTGCTTTTCATAAATAAACGAATTAAAAAATATCATTGCTCATACATGTCAATTTCCTTCAATAGTTCTAATAAAAGATTCTGTATGTACGCAATATGACATACATTTTTTTTAAATGATACAAAGTAATTATCGTCATTAATAAAATGATAAAACTTATAGGGCTATATATAGTTACTTTGTACGTATAAAAAGAATAATTTATCAATGAAAATATGTTATATCCTCACTACACAATACGCGATACACGATACACGATACATGATACATACAGACAAATGTTAATGAACTCGTTAATGAATTCAAGTGCGAAACAATTGATTCTTCATCAATCGTGTTTAGAAATCCTACTGAACTTTCTTTTTTTTTATGTAAAGGCTAGAGATCGTATTTGTCTACACTTTGAACGTAACTAAAGGAGTTTCGGCTACATTGTATTTAACATATAATTTGAACTATATTTTAGTAAGCATCTGTTGAAAATCTATCATCCCCCTTATGAAAAAAACCTGCAGGATGTCCTACAGGCGATACCCTGCATGCATTTCGCTCTTTTTTACTGCAGTATTTTTTGTTGAATTCCCTACAGGAAAATGTCATTAAAAAATGTTTAAATATTCCATTTAACGTAAATATAGATAAATGTGAGAAAATTCGTATTTTTATTGTCAGTAATGGAAGTAGCATTCGGATGATAACACCACTGATGTGTATCACATGCCTGCATTACTTAAAATTTAAGTTACTAACTAAAATATGCATGCAAGGTGTCGTTTGCAGGGCATCGTATAGGGTCGCCTGCACGATTCCCTGCAAGTTTTTTTTCATAAGGGCCCGCGCGCAATGTTGTTTAAACGTTAAAATTCCTATGATTGCACAGACGCGTGAGAAGCACTTTACATGTCATGATGCTCGCATTGTAAATTTGATTAGGTTAAGCCAATTAAGCATATTAAGACAATTATTTGTCCATAAATACAATAGTCACTCATAAATACGCTAACGCGTAGACGATTGTTAGTACGAGAAGAAAAATTGTCATGCTGTTTAGTGCGGCAGAACACTTCCTCGATGACGTACCGTCGGACCTGCTATCTCAACTTCCAAGTCGACTCGTATACGGAGAGCCACTTTTTAGATACAGATGCAGCGTTGCGCAGAGATTTTGAGTCCAATTCCGACATAATCACCTGTGATACTTCCACTGGCAGCTCGTTTACAAAATTTATTGTCGTTTCAGCGATTTCAATCAAGTCAGTGTGTATGTGTGTGTGCGCGCGTGTGTGTATGTATAAAATTACTTGCTCAATTCGGTTCTAGTACGTATAAAATAAGCCCATGTCATCTAGGCTAATCTTATTTTAAACTTGACAGTTTTTGCAAGATTGGCAGTTCAGCGATTAATGTATTAATATCTTACTTAAATTATAATAATTATAAATTTTAATAGCATTCTTCATGACTGTGTAAGGAAAAAGGTCAATATAATTTTATACAATGCTCCAAAATGTTTAATAACATTTTCTGAAAATAAAAAAGAATGCGACTTCTAAAAAAATATAACAACACTTCATATCAGTCGTACAGAAAAAATACATGTCAACATTTTGAACCTTACAACGAACAAAGTTTTAAACTACTTGTCGAACGGCTCGTGCAATTGGGTATATATTTAAGAATGAAAATTAGTAAAGCTTTGATACCGACTATTTCCCACTTCCCCACATATTTCGAAGCAAGCTTATACGAGTTCATATATGACGCTTCATAGAAAACTTGAGATGATTAAAATTTAAAAATTTGCCTTTGATACAAAATAGTCAAGTTACAAAATAAACGAAACACCATACACCTGCAGTTCAAAAAATTTAAAAAAGCAACTCGCTATACTTACTACTCGTATAGACTTTACGTTAAAAACTTTCTTTGATATTTGGTTCTAGTATATCTGTAGGAGTGCTCCCAGTCAATGAAACTAGAAGTAGAAGAATTAAAAAAATTGATGAGTTTTGGATAACTCGAGCATCACGCGTGAACGCGCGATTATATGTCAAAATTATAGCGCTATTTCTTGTCATTGTCATGTTATTTCGTAAGTTTAAAGTTCGCTGCTATCCGTATTTCTGTATAGTAGATTTCTAAGAGAACTAACATTAAACAATCTCGTGTATGCTTTTGCGGATGTCTCTTGTCTCTTGTTCCGAGGTATGCTATATAGCCTCTGAATTGTTTAGTCTCTGCTGCTATTGCCTATTAGTTGAGAAGCAGTTAACAAGTCTATAGCGTCGCAGCTGACAACTGCGCCAGCAGCGGCGGGTCGCGCATACTTATGTACCTTCAGAAGAACTGTGAGTAGGAATGAAATTAAAAGCAGTGTACAGGCTCACTGGCGCCAGGGCCACTAATTTCGTGCGGGGCGATGCGACGGCGGGGCGGCAGTCATTACTGGCCGCGTAATGAATTCTCTAAATTACGGTGCTATGCCCGATGCCCGCTACACGATAATCCAGAGAAGTGGATATTTTTACAATTCAATTTGGGTTGCTGACGTGTTTTGAGAACGACCTCAGACTCTCAGCCGCTCTTTTCTATACTGCTCAATGTTCTGAAAGGCTTCTACGAGCTGTTTATAATTTATTTCAATAAATGATTTTCAATGGCTGCAATTAAAACTGGATTAATTAGACGCAAGATTACTTAGTAAATTCGCAATATTGTGGATTTAATCACACAATACATATACACTGTACTGCAGTCTCCACATTTATCATGTTGCAGAAGCTGTCAAATTAAATGGAATATTTGCGGTTTTTTAGAGACAAGCAAAATATAATAAAATATAATTAAAATGATAATTTTCTAAGTCTATTGTTACTTTGCGATTTGGGAATTCTATTGAATCTAAGACTCAATAGAAAAGTGTCAGATTTGACGTAAGTTTTTTCAAATAATATATTAAAACGGCGGCGTTGAAAACTTAATTTTTATATTATGATAATCTTTTAATTTTTACTAGTTAATTCAAGGATATAAAAAGAATTCGAATAAATTGCCATGGTATACGCAGTTGAAAGTGAAAGTATTGAATTACAATGTATATAATATTGTATATGCGGCGAGAAAAATTGCAATTTACTTGGTATAGTATAATATCTGAAAAATGATTTGAAAATAAGAAACGCGTTTAAAGGCTTTTTAATAAAAATCTATGTATAAAATGTACATAGACATAATGAGCTCCTTATACGTTGAACCCTATGCGTAATTTTGATGATACAGTTAAGAGGCAAGCAACGCTTGAAAATGTAATTACAGCTTTTAGTCATACATGGGCGCAGCGACATTGACAGCTGCGCACATATCTGGCACACGCCTCAGCAGCTTTGATAGTTTGATTGCGAAATAAGCCAAGCCTACGTATAATTTTCGCCAAGTATCTCGCAACTCATCTGCCACCGGTCTTTCGAACGGAGAATCCGGTATAACGCGCGCAGCGAATGCGATTGCTCGTTCTTTGACGACGTGTAAACTGCGCTTATAAAACTATACACTCGACGTCGGAGCGCATTATCTAATCGTCCTCGGTATATAGCGAGACGAGCAGTAAAGCGCTATATCACCGTCTGTATAATTGTATATTGTATATGTGTGTGTATGTATATATATATATTATATATATCCAGAAGCTCCGTCTACGCGAGACCGCAAAAGCCTCGTGATGCGAGACCTGGGGAATAATGTGAAATTTATACGGGGCGACAGTAAAATAATACTCGAAAGAATTTCACTTTATTATTCCCAGCTGGATAAATGCCTTTATATAGCAATATTCTGCAGCTGAGCTTTCTTATTTCGGAGAAAGAATTAGAGTGCGGGCCAGCGCGAGAATATTGATATCAAGCAATATTCTCGCGCATTTCATTTGGACGTGTTTTTAGCAGAGTTAGATTCCTCGATAACGTTTACAAAGTTTTTTGACGAAACGCGCGCGCGGCAGAGCGATGAGATTTATTCCTTTCTTTATTTTACATGTGTAAGTGTTTATGCAAAATCGAACGACGATTAGATAACGTAATTATAAATACTGATGTTTTATATGCACATAATAATACATAGGTTAGGTACATACATTATATGGGCATTGCGTGCTGTCGTCAGATTGACAAACTTGTCAAGTTTTGCAATGCCAGACTGATTTGCTTACGTATCATTACATTTATTTTTGCTATGAATATAATTTTTCATTCGTACAGATTATACTATGCAGAGAGCGAAAGTCAAGTTATTTTTCAACTATTAAAGCCTATTTTACTTTAAGGGGGTCTGCTATAGCCGCACTAATGATATGGTAGAAAATGCTTGGACCTTATAGTAACTATATTTACCTGCGCCTTGGCTTCATCTATAATACCAATATGCAAGTAGATGTGACCTGCGACCGTATTTCGATTTCAAACTTTGTATAACGATAGATGATGCCGATTTATTGAGATCCAAGAAGCACTTTTCTGTCGCAGCGTTATTGACGGGTTTTTCTGCTCAAAAGTACTCGAATTATTGATATTCTGGTGTTATTAATGAATGGCTGCACCAACTCGACAAGTTCAAAACGGCAAAAAATTGACGCATTAAAGTGTAATATAACGAGATCGGTATCCGTCGTGCCGAGTATATAGATGGCGCGTCGAGCGTTGCGTAGTACGGCAGAAATTCGTTGTCGAGCAAAAGTGTAAATTACACTAAAATTCTGAGTAAGAATGAGAAGAAGATATTTAACTTAACATATCCGAAGAGCTCTGAGATGCGACGAGATGATCTGTAAGGGATTTTTACAGAATGTGAAAAAAAAGTTGAGTTAGTTATTGAGGTTAATGTATAGGAAAAAATGTGGCAATAGTGGAAAGGGTGTATAAATCGTGGCATCCTAGCCGCAATAACTCATTCTGATGCGCAGCCAGATGGAAAAGACAAGAGCTGTTTGGCGAAGTGGTTGAAGCCCTTTACTCATAGACCGAGGAAGAAAAGTAGGCGCATCGACGCTCGGCGCTGTCCTGTGCAGCCGTCTATGGTGTTGCGCCAACCGGTTCCCGGAGCCTATACAGCTCAGAGCTTAGAATTTAGATAGTTATAGACTGCTCAGAGCCTCGGAGCTTACAGCTTACAGCAGACGCGCGTATATAGACGACGCGTTGGGACGAAGGGAGTGTGTGTATAGTTGCGGGGGCTCGACACACGCGCGAAACGAGTTAGGTCCCGCCCACGCGAGCCGCGATGGCCGCTATCGAGCTATCGAGCTATCCCTCCCCCTTGCCTTGCTCTTTCCCTCTCCGCAGTCCGCGACTGCAGTAAATTACACTTGGTAGAGCGCGGGGAGGTGGAAAAAAAGGAGAGAAGACTCGCTCGCTGTGGGCGTCGTCCGGATTCTTTTATTCGTTTCATTTTTTCTTGTCCTCTCTTTTCCGCCACCTGCAGTCTCTTTGTCTCTCTGCTGTGGGGCTGGATGAGCTGGAGCTGGAGCTGGGGCTGGACCCGGGGCTGGGGGTGCGTCAATTTATTGGCTTCGAGCTAAAAGCTTTTACCTGTTCTATATATACGCGGGGGCTTCGAGCTTTTCCGCTCTCCCGCGCACAAATGCATTTGGGCTTTCACGAGAAAGAAATAATAAGTCGAGGACGTGTCACGTTGCAGCGCAAATAACGGCCAAGGGGCGGGATAATGTTCCACGGGAGCGGGAGCGGCGGCTACGGCGCAAGTTCGGACTACCAGCAGCAGAGTCAACAGGCGGCGGCGGCGGCGGCGGCAGCGGCAGCAGCAGCCGCGGCGGCAGCCCAACAGCAGCACCACCAGCAGCAGCAGCAGCAACAGCAGCAACAGCAGCAACAGCAGCAGCAGCAGCAGCAGCAGCAACAGCTGCAAGCTCCCGTGTACGTGCCCTCGTCGAGGCCTAGCGTAGCCTCGTCGACGACGGCGGCGGCGGCTGCGGCGGCTGCGCAGTACCACTCCTTCCCCACATCGGCTTCGCCGGCTTGGTAAGATTCGACGAGATCATTGTGGATACGGGAGATAACGAAGGTGTACAACGAACGCTCGAAACATTGCAGGGAAAAGACGGCAGCGGCTGCGGCGGCCGCGGCCTCCTGGCAGCACGGCGTGGAAAGTTACGCGCACCATGCGCTCGCCGGTCACACGGGCAGTTCGGCGGCCGGCATGGCCCCGCACGCGGGTCACGCGCACCCGCACGCCGCCCACCCCCACACGGCTCACCCGCACTCGAGCCTCGCCGCAGCGGCCGCGTCGCCCTTCTACGCCCAGAACGTCGCGATGATGTCGTCCTGGAGGGCTTACGACAGCGCTGGATTTCAGCGGGCTTCGCCTTACGGTAAGTTCGACTTTTCGAGCCCGAACGCGCTCCAATGGAAAATATGGATAAAAACTATGCGCGCGCGGCGAGGCATAAAAAAAGATAGCTTTTCCCTTGCCGTCGGGGCAATGAATCGAATGGCTGGCGCTGCCGCCGCCGCCGCCGGGCCATGTGCGCGGGGGATATAAGCGATAGCGGCTCCCCTTTGAAGAGAGTTCCCGTCGAAGCTCCGCGGTCAAGTGTTTCTCCTCTTCTGGCGTCATTACGAGCCATCACGTGCAGCCGCAGTAGCCTTTCTCACTCGTGTATATCTAGCTGCTCTGCAGCCTTCCTCTTTTCTTTCTTTCTCGCGCGGCAGAGCAGCAGCAGCCAGCTCTCCTTCCTTCCTGCGTCTTTTCAATCTCTCATCCCTTTCCTCGGGTCGTGCGCGCAGCGTCTTTTATGCGCGCGAGAGCTAAAAAGTCGGTAATTGCACGTAATCCTGCGCACGCATGTCTCGCATTAACAACTTTATCTGTACAGCTCCTTTCTTTTGAGCTGCTTTTTAAGCTAAATGCGCGCAGATTATAGTTCTTTCCTCGTGCGCGCGGCCATAACGATCTCTTACGCGCGAGCTCTTTTTTATTTCGCAGCACTAGTTCGCCTGAATGAATCTCAACTTGCTGCATAAGTAATGGCGCGAGCAGCGAGTCAAATTCCAAGTTTAAATTGGTTCGCCGCCGCTGCGCTGCGCCGCTTGATAGACTGCAGACGCCTCCGTCTGACAAAGGCGAGCGCGCCTCGATCTTGAGAGCACTCGACTGCAGCCGAGCCTCGTAGATCATCGTCGGATCGCACCGACATTTTTTAAAAATTTTTTTCCTCGAGTATATCGTGAGAGATCCGTTGATCCACTGGAATAACTGTAAATTGAATGCGGTTGTCGTTGCAGACACCGCCATGGACTTTCAGTTCAGCGAGGGCCGGGAGTGCGTGAACTGCGGAGCCATATCCACCCCGCTGTGGCGGCGCGACGGGACCGGGCACTACCTCTGCAACGCCTGCGGACTGTACCACAAGATCAACGGGATGAATCGGCCGCTGATCAAGCCGACGAAACGGCTGGTAAGTTGTTATGGCACGAACATTGACTATCGCGTCTGAGCAATGGCAAATGTCGGTATACGTAAGCAAATGGGACAGATCTCCGAATTCCAGACGGCGACGCGCCGACTGGGGCTCTGCTGCACCAACTGCGGCACGCGCACGACGACCCTCTGGAGGCGCAACAACGAGGGCGAGCCCGTCTGCAACGCCTGCGGGCTCTACTTCAAGCTGCACGGGGTGAACCGGCCGCTGGCCATGAGGAAGGACGGCATCCAGACGCGAAAGCGCAAGCCCAAGAAGACCCCGGAGCCCAGCGCCAGGCAGAGCGCAGCCGGGGCCCACGATAACGGCGCCTCCGCCGCCCCCTCGCCCGCCTCCAGCGAGCTCAAGCCCAGCCACCAGCAGCACCAAGCCCACCAGCAGCACCCGCTCGACAAGCCCTCGACGAGCACCCCCTCGGCCGAGCGGCCCGTCTACCTCGGCCACACGTCCCTCCTGTCCTCGGGCGCCGCCGTCGGCAGCTCGGCCGCCGCGGGCTCCAGCAGTCTGCCCAGCGTGAAAACGGAGCCGCGCAGCTGCGAGGCCGGCGCAGTCCTCGGTCAGCCCTACTCGGCCTACTATCAGCACCCCCATCAACTGGCCGCCCCGACGAGCGAGCACCAGCAGCAGGCCAACTACTACGCCGCTGCCGCCCAGGAGGCGCCCTACCATCACCAGCACCACGTCACCGCGGCCGCCAAGCTGCTCGCCTCCTCCTAAGCCCCCCTAATCCCTATAATCACTTATTTCTCCAACTATACCAGACTGCAACTATATAGCTTCCACGTCCTTGGACATTGCATTCGATCCATCGACGACTGTGATATTTCTTTTCCAACCCGCCGCCAGCTCCAATTCGCCGCCTGCCCTACTGCAACGACTTTCCAAGCTTATCGCAACTTGTAGCGACGATTCCCATATTTCCCCCATCACTTTCCGCAATTCTTATATAGTTTACGCGCTCAAACTTTCCGGCTTAAACATACCGCCTATCCACTGTGCTCGCGTGTGTCTCTTGCAATTATCTACGACAGGCCATTATCTACGAATGCGCATTGCGCGCGTATGCATTTATATTCCAAGTCCTGCTGAAATACCGATACGAGCAAACGTCTTTTACTCTCCAAATTCTTCGTAGATTAAGCTCCCGTCTTCTATAAGTGTAATTACGTCCTCTATACTATACATGCAATACGCCTCGAGAGTTTTCATTAAAATATATATACATACGTAATAGAGTAAATTTATACCAGTCGCTTCGGACAAGAGCTGCGAATATTGTCTCCTCGATGGATAATACTTTCCCAGCACGCGTATCAAGTATTCTACCTTATCGACTGCAGTTCAATACTTACGGAGGGTAAAACAATCTTTTTACAATCCGACGAGTTACATACATTAAATAGTATAAACTTAGTAATAATTAATAATAATGTGTTGTTGAACATGTTTCTCAGATACTATATATATATATGATTACTAGATAGCATATTTATCATTTTATTGCTAATATAATAATGTAAAATATTTCTGTTAATTAATTGTAAACCTGACGAACTATGATATTATACGCGTATACGTACTGATTAAAAGTTATGATGATAATTATTAATTCACTACGATACTTGTTTAGACTGTAATTTAAAAAAATGCTTGATAAACTTAAACAATATCCTGTCGTGCTGCCATATTCCAAAATGTAGGATATAGACGACATATTATATTGTGTCGAGAATCGAGATTAAAGTATCCGTCGAAAAATTGCGCGTACTCTGGTAATTACACATGTAGCTATGGTGTATAAGGCAATAGTTGTGCAACGCGCAGCAATCAAGGATTCTTTCACACCACCTAATTTACCTAATATACATTCGCATAACAGTCCTTTTTCGCGCGTCTTTGTAGAAAAAGTATGTATGTCAAAAAAAAAAAAAAAAAACAAAACAAAACAAAACAAAATCATAACAAGCCGTTGAGAGCAGTGTGATATTCAGTTTATAAATATTTAATCGCTGAAATTGAGAGCAAACGTTATTATACTTCTAGTGAATACGTATAGTTAAGCGACATCAGTGTTTAATATTACACTCTTATTTACAAAACTGCGCAGTGCAATTTATCGTACGAGTTTTGTGCAATTAAAGCAATGTAAAGCAATTAATTTATAGATGCAATAAAACGTAAATTTCACGAATAGCTGTTGGTCCACCTTCTTTCAATCTGCCGTCATCGCGCCGAGTTGATCCGCAGCCGAATAATAAATACCTGCCGAAAATTATCGCGTAATTCTCAGTTCCAAGCGGCGGAGCCGCCCTCTCTGGCATTTTGCCGGGCGCTTCCATTCAGAAATGTTTCGTCGTCCCGATCTCGCTTCTGTTGCAGCGTATCAATATATGCATCATCGCGCGGCGATTAGAGACTCATTGCTTGTGATTATTTCAACCTTCTCAATGCTTATTTCAATGTTCCCCGAATGATTTATAAACGGCGTACTTGACAATTAGCGAAACTGGGTATTGGAAAAAAATCATCCGTATCCCTGATAAATTTTCTCAAAATACTTTTATTATATGAACAGTAATATTAATATATGGACTGAAGGAAAAGGACCTTGCCCACCGGCAGACCTGTCGCGCTTACTCTTCGCGAGACGCAGATGACAAAGCGCATTATACGTCGCGCCAAGCACAAAACATACCCGGGAGAATCTTCTTTAGCTGAGCAATAAATAAATTTGGACTTTGGCAAGATAAGCGACGAGAATGAGAGAGAACACAGAGAGAAAGAGAGGAAGAGAGATATTTAGACGCGGTAGAGAGAGAGAGAGAGAGAGAGAGAGAATGAGAGACAGAAATGAGAGAGAAGAGAGAGAGAATATAGCGTACGTAAAAGAGAATTCGAGAGGCCTGCCGCTGAGCCAAGACCGTTGATCGATAAGAGAGAGAGAGAGAGAGAGAGAGAGAGACTGGATTTTAAAAATTTTCCGCTGTTCTTTCTCCTCGTTTGCGCTGAATGAGACGCACAGCGTGTATACACATAAAAGTCATAGCGCATACAAGCGTATAGACTGTAATAGAGCCTTAAGAATCTCCGCTGCGCGGGTTCGACGCCGATTGTCGACGAATTTATTCACGATCTTCCGCGATTCGCCGCGATTTCGTCGCGATTTTGCTTTCGTCAATGGAGAACTCTGATTTGCTGTTTTTTTTTTATTTATTTTTGTTTTTTATTAATTTAAAAAGTAACGCCACGGAGCTGTGGATTGGCGTATGAGAGTGGAGGGGCGAGTGGCTCAGTCGTCCTCGTCGTCGCCCTTGCCGGTGAGCATGTTGACCAGGGACTCGATGTCGATGAAGCCCTTGTCGTCGATGTACATGTGGTCGTAGGCGTCGTTGACTTCCCTCGCGGTGAATTTCTCGCCGTAGGTCATGAGCATGCGCCTCAATCTGCGGAGAGTCGAGGGCGTTGGCGGAATTCGAGAAACTTTGATTTTTATCTGATTTTTATTTGATCGAGCCTCACCTTTCACCGTCCATCTTGCCGTTGCCAGTGTCGAATGTGTTGAAGGCCTTGATGACGACGTCGTCGTCGTCAGCACCTGCAAGGGTAATTGGCAAATTGTGAAACTGCGGTTCGACTGGAATTTAAGAGTGTACGAGGGTCAGTAGTAGGGGTATGAATCAGCTGACCTCCTCCCTGCATGCGCGAGGCGAACAGCTGGAGCATCTGGGTGAAGTTGATGGGGCCTGCGGCCTCGCCGAGCATCTCGTCGAGCTCCTTGTCGGTGACGAGACGACCGACCTGGTCGAAAATGAAGCGCAGATCCTCGCGACCAAGGATACCGTCCTTGTCGTGGTCCATCAGTTGGAAGCCCTGCATTCGATTAATTTCGACAAATTTTCAAATCTCGCGGACTTGTATAAGCAAGTGTATTTAGAATGTGGGCGGTGCGCGAGCAGCTCTGCACTGACCTCCTTGAATTCGGCAACCTGTTTCTGCGTGAACATGGAGAAGACGCTGGAGCCAGTGCGCTTGGCCTTTCGGCTACCACGGCTAGCCCTGGAGGAGCCCGAGGGCGACTTGGGGGTCTCGGACTTTGGTGGGGTCGCCTGCTTCTCCGGAGTTGGTTCCGCCTCGGGGGTGGGCGCAGCTTCATCCTTTTTCGCGTCGTCCTTCTTCTTGGGCTTCTTCTTCTTTTCCTTGTCCGCCTGTTCAACGCAGTTTCGCATTCAGTTCAAAAAATATTAAGCGCGCGCGAGAGCGAGAGAGAGATAAAATAGAAATAAAAAAAATCCCGGCTTTGCCTGATACTGACCATCGGGATGTCGAGAGAGAGAGACAGAGAGTCGAGGAAAGAAGAACCGCTCGAAACAAGTTGCAGAACTGGAGTGAGCCTCGAGCCCGAAAAAAATTGAGAGACCGAGAGGAAATGAAAATTCGCTGCCGAGCTATTATTAGTCGCGAGTCGACACAACACGCGATCCCTTCCCCCGAGCTGCCAAGACGTATATAGACCGAGTCGAGGTGTTATGGCCGAGAAGAAAGAGAGAATCTCGAGTTACCCGCCGCTTACGCAATTATTCTTGGGAGCTTGCGAGCTTTCCAATTTCCAACCAATCTTTTTCAATGGCGAGCTAAATTTAAACTGTAAAACGCAAGGGAAATGAGCTTATCGAACTGAAGGGCTACCGCTATGCAGAGCGCAAATCCAAAAGAGAGATAACTCGCAGCTCGTCCATCATAATGAATAATCAGAACGTGTAAGAGCGCCACTCAATCGGGTCCGAGTGTCCGGGACACGACTCCCGCTCGCTCTCTCTCGACTATCGCCTATCGTCACGACACGTCGCCAGGAAAATCGCCGGGGCGTGTACGAGTCGGCCGATCGCCAAGCTCTCGTTATGTAGTTGGCGAGTCGCGCCTCGACTCGATTATCCCGCATTTCACTCGCGATACGCATCACTTGACCCGGCCACGTCCTGGTACACTTCACTTCCTCGGAGCTTGCAAGCTCCCTCTCTATCTCCCTCTAACGTCTACCGCGAGCCTTTCGAGTAATGGAAAAATTTGGAAAGCACTTACCATGTCTACGGTTGCTTCGCTTCACGAGTCTAACACAAAGTCGAAGGAGGATTATGTCGAGATGGTTACGGAGAACCAACTGTCCGAGTCGTAGTGCTGAACTTGTCTAAGTAAGTTTGGTGCGGCGAGCACAGCGCCACCAGGCGACGGGCCGCAAGCTCTCGTGGTGGAGGAAAGCTCGCGCAGGGTTGCCCGTATAACACTTGCCCGACTCTGACCATATTTAGTGCGAGCTGCCCCAGAAATAGCGGTCTACCACTGCAGCCGGAACAGCGCTACCCGCCGCGACTATGGAATATAAGCGCCTCTCGCCCATCGTCATCTGCCGCCGCTGCCGCTTGTATTTTCGCTGATTTCAAAAGAAAATACCTCTGCGCAATCGAATCTAACTCGCATAAGCGCTATTATACAACTAATCGATCGTTCGTCGTTATTGGACAATGCCTTGTTTTTCACTCAATTACACGACGAAGCTCTCTTCCGACCGAGAGGACGTTCTCTTAATTATCATTAATCGAATAATTGAATGACCGTTGGACCAGCAATACTTACTAGGCTTTCTCGTGAGTGACTCAACGCAAGTCTTTTCCCAAAATGTTCGGCTTCCGTCGACAATTTATTTCTCAAGCATTTTTTCTGTTTCGTTCTCTCGGTAATCCGCAGCTTACACATTACGCACTTTTCATGAAATACGACAATCCAACAATTCGTAATGTCAGATACGAAAATTTAAAATATTTTTATTGCCTCAATAATGTTGATTCAAGCGGACCTTGAAATTGACCCAAGAATTCGCGGAACATGCGCATGTGAATAAATATTTGCAATAAAGCGCGCGAAAATGGGTAGAATTTGAAAAAGTTTCGCATGTGAATGCGAAGCTGTAGTAATTTCTGCAAGTTCAATTTAAACTACTTGATTATTATTATTATTATTATTATTATTATTATTATCAGCGCAGACTGGGCTTAAAAATGTTTTTGCAAATTGGCCGTTTAACTGGAATGACGTAGGTACATAAAAGGTGAAGTTTGTAAAATGGTAAGAGTGTAAGATGAGAAAAAATGAGCGCGAAAGGTAAAAAGTGAAATCTATTTGCAGAATTGAGCCCAGTTATAATGAAGTAGCATCGCGTATAGTTGTATAGATGTACGTTCTCAGATTTCCTCGGCTGTAAAGCCCTGACTGCTCTTGGCTTCGGAATCGCGCATGACACTGCCGAGCACAGAGCTTCTGCACCAACGTTATATCGGGTCAATTATTCAATAAACGCGATAGCCGCGTGAAAAAAGCTTATAACGCGAGGAGCCAGCCAGCGAAGAAGGCTTTGCGATAGAACGAATGTAGTATAGACGCGCGTATATTTCGGGATTTCTATGTTTACCAAAGCTCGCCTGCCTGCTTTCTCTACACACGCGCACGAATGCAATATATGTATATATATACCGGAGAAATAACCCAACACCAGCTGTGTCGTCGTCTTATTTTCGGCTTTACCTTCGGCTGCTATTGACGCTACTCTTTCTAACTTCTGCGGCGGACAAGAGAAAAATTCAACTGCTTTTAGGGGCTTTTCTATAAACAGCTCTTTCGGCGGTACGATACTCTTGCTGATTACACAGAGAAGAAGCAGAATTTTCAATTACTCGCTCATTTTTCAAATACGTTATTGTATTACGTCAGTTGCTTCGTTTTAGTTATTGTTTATACGTTGTTTTTGTAAGCAATTATTTTGTCATATACGGAATTTCCCAATTACGAAGTAAAATTCTTGCGATTTTTGCATAAGCTAACTCTAACTGATGAGCTGCAAAGAAAACCAAGAATTTAGCTATAAGAAGGAGAGTTGACGCTTAGAACCTATTTATTGACCTATAACTCAACCTATGAATATGCGCTTGTTACATTATGCACGCAAATATAATTATTATAGCTTAATATATAGAGATAGCTCAATGAGCTCATAAGACAAAACGTCGAATGATTAATTATACAAGAAAAATGTAATTTTAACTACTAATATGTAAGCTTACAATAGTAATTTTTAGCCACACAATATAAATATTACAGCGTATGCGTTAAACGCGCTACCTATTGCAACGTTTAATATACGCGCAAAGTGATTAACAATCTGTTACTCATGATTATATCGAAGCAAGCATCGACAGTCCTCTGAGTTTTCAGGCCAATCAATACCGTAAACAAACCTTGCCACAAGAAAAACGATCCATATAAGAAAAATGTAACCCATAAAAATACATATGTACACTTGAACGTGACAGTGCGATCTATTTTCATGTTGATCTGGTGCGACCTCGGAAGAGTTTCTTCTACAGTTCTTAAAAAAAAATTTCATAAACTTTGGCATACAAGCTAACCTCCAGTTGAATACATTCGCAAATAAGTTAAGTGTTTATTCATATAGACGAAAAATTCTATTCCAAGATTTAAATTTAATAAAAATGTCTAATCTTACTGTCGACATTCGCAGTTGGCCGCTGAATTATTTCTTGGATGGATATCTATCTGACTTTCTTCTATTTGAGCCATGTGAAGATCTTCAATGCAATGTGAAACAGCATTAGGATTTTTAATCATTCTTTAAATTCCTGTAATAATAGGCAGTAAAACACATTATTCGCTTACCTTCTCATTTACGTTATTCCCTGCATCTTTGTAATAACTGCTGCACTTTATTGATGTGCAGGTTAAGATATTTCTTATAAAATCCAGATAACTTACACAAATTACTTTGTCTTAATAATTTTAATAGGTTATATTCCGTGTTAGCATGGAACCTATTTGCTATAACAATCAAAATAATGTAATTGTTTATTGAACAATGAAAAACTCTCAACCAAACTCCTCGAAAAAGTGTAAAAACCACCCAGGAAAAATGTTTCAACGATTTGCGCATCTTTTGTTACGGAATAATATCGCACTTCATACCCTGTTGAAATGAATCGTGCGACGATGAAAATCGCTAATAATAAAAATTATACGTAAGCATATAGTATAATATCGTATGTAATAGCATCGCATGTTTACTTGATCAATTTAGACATAATGAGCTATATATCAACTCCTGACAATACAACTCTCCTATACATACATCGTGCGATTTGATTAGCATAGGGTATCTGTATGAATTAATTAAAAAAATGATAAATAACTGTAAATGAGCAGAGTACAGACTGAGGAATTTGAAAAAATTGAATGACTGCTTCGTAATTCTGCAATCATATATGTTAATATGCATGGCACTTAATGGCTAAATAAAGTATTGTTCGTTTAAAAGAAAAGAAAAACACTGGCATTTGGCGCAGCTTGGAGAAAAGCGCTTCGACGTGTTCACGGAAGAGCTGCACGGCTACCACCTGCCTGCAGGAGCCTCGACAGTGGACGGCCCTTTCTCTCGGATTTCCGCTCCTGAAGCGCGCGCACACGGATTCACATAGGCGTCTATGCTACGCGTCGGACGTCGGTAGAAGGGGTCATCGTTCTCCAGTGCAGTGTGTTCTGCGCAGGCTCTCCCAGTCCCACCAGAGAGAGAGAGCGGCGCTTTCGAGGCTACCTCGACTCTGCAGTCTCTCTTCACCTTGTTTCTCCTTTCACAACAGTGCATCCAAGAGCGAGAGATGTGATTTTCCAACTTTTCTCCGCCCTTTCGAAGAAATGGGCTTGTAACAGTGTCGTGGTCCTTTGCTGCAGGTAAACAGGTGGTTGCCGATATGGCGAATAACAGATTTAGCTTCCTGCTGCTGCTGCTGCTGCTGCTGACTTGTGGTGAGTGACGACACGTGGAATTACGCGTTCCAACTTTCACTTGTTCTCTGTTTCTACGCTGATATGACTGAAGCAGAATATTTTCTGGCAATCTGCTGCTTATGGAATTTTGCCTTAAGGAAGCATGCGAGTTGGGTTTTTATGATCATGTTTTTCCAAAAGTTGATTTGTTGTAACGTGTAAAAAAATCAAAATGTATTAATGGAAAAATGTATATGGATAGTCAAAGTTCGCCAACCGAAACTGCAAACTGTACTTGAGAAAAATAAGTTACAAGTAGACTTCTTCGCAATATTCTAATTAATTTAAATACAAAGCTGAACATTTGGTACAGTGAGAATCGGAAATGCGGTACGATTGGCAGCTTACATCTCGTCCGGCGGTCTTCACGGGGAAATTCGATTCGAACCAGCGAACAACAATCACGTTCGAGTTCGCTTGGCTCTCAAGACAACTCTACAGTACCCGGATCAGCAGTGGCATTGGTACCTCACCGAGTTCCCAGTTGATTACACTTTGATAGAGAATCGATGCGGCGAACGAAGCCTCGGAAAAAGGTGATAATTTATTGAGTATTCGCTCTACCCACAAACATACACGCATTAATTATTTCCTCAAAACTAAAAACTAATTAAGAATCAATTGATGTATTATTTTATCGAAGCATTATCGACTTAACGGAGTTGATGGGACCCTTGGACTTTCCTGGCAACGAAACCGGATCCGTCGAAGTATCTGGACTGAGTCTATCTGGTGAAAAAGGTTTATGGGGAAAGGGAATATTGATGAGAGATAGCTACAGTGATCGCACTATATGCGCCTCCGTAACGGTATGAATAAACAATTTATTTTTAAAGAGAACAAGAGTTGTATAAAATTCGACCATTTTACATCAAGCATGATATGCGTAACCGTTGATATTGCAGGTTTTGGACAGAAACGCTGAAAAAATAGCCGAAGCTCGTTTCAACGGCCCTATCGCCGGATCTGTATGGATACGTTGGCTCGGAGGTTTAGTTAACGAAGACAGCATAGATACGATAGTCCACACACATTTACAGCATACCAGCGACAAATTGTCTTTGAACGATTCGTGCACTCAACATCGTTGGAAGATATTCGTCACCGATATTTTGGATCCCGGAAAAGGTAAATACTTGCGTATCTCATTAACATTTCAGAATAGCATTCAGTTTTTAATTTAGATTACAAATTAGGGGCTAATGCGACATTTCTACCTATATAGAACGAACATCGTGCAACATTCTCCAGACGGTCTTCGATCCAGACAATTCAGGCTCTGGCAAGTCCATAGGTGACATCGAGGCTCGTCTTGGTAAAGTTCGCGTTGCTTCGCGTACAAGCAACAAATTCCGAAATTCTTACCGCGATCCGGCGCTTGCCCTCCTACCTGCTGATCTACTTGGACCACATCGTGTCTTGTATCTAGTCATATTTCATCCTATTCACGAGGACCTCATATTGGCCTGTGCCAAAATTAGGCCGAGGAAAGCCATGACGGCCAAGTTAGTTTTATATGCTACTCATCAGTTATTGAAGGATCTGTGAATCCCTATCCACTGTCAATTTTCAGGGCAATAGTGAACTCTAGAGGTATCAAAGGTGAAGTGACGCTGATTCAAGAAACGCCGTTCGATCCCACGTGGGTGAACGTATCGTTATCGCCTATCAATGACTTGGAAACGAGGATTCGGTACGAAACGAGAGTCGTATCTTACAGGATTCACGAGCTACCGAAGGAACCTGAGAAGTTGCCCCAGGAGACAAATGAGCCTTGTTTGACAACCAAAAATTTGTACGATCCGCTGAAGACCAATGAGAAGCAAGTTCCTCCTGCTGGTAAACATTTTAGCATTCATGTTGATTTTGTGTTCGTCAGTTGTAGTTGCACGTATTTGTGGTAATTTTAGGATACGGCACTCAGGACCAGTATGCTGTAGGCGATTTATCAGGTAAGCTTCAAGGCCGAAAGGAGGGATCACACCATCTTGACATTCTTCCGGGTTCGGCTAAGCTTAGTGGACTTTACTGGGATGCGTACCTTCCACTCTCTGGGATTTATAGCGTTGTCCATAGATCACTCGTTATCCACAAGTAAGATTCGATTCTCTGCAGTAATTTAATGACCAGGTCAGTAACTTTAAAGTCAGTTAACTAACCTCGGACTCCCATTTTCTTGTAGATACAATGAAACAGATCCAACAAGTCTGGTTCCATGGATTTGCAGTACATTTTTGTTGCAGCTGCCTAACAATGATGGTCAAATGCCGATGATAACTGCTGAGGTAATATTTCGGTATCCAATTGTTGGCAAAGTAATCTTTCGACAACCAAGAAACGAGCCTGAGATGGACACTACGATCATTGTTGAACAATTGATACATTCTGATGGTAGTTCGTTGAATGATTCAGTTGATCACAGGTATTGAATTATCAATAGATTATATTAACGGTTTAATGAATTGTTTCTCAAACGATATCTTCGGGCCGTTGCAGGTGGATGATTCATGACAATCCACCTGGTCAGGATTACTACAACTGGACAGCTAGATGCCTGAGCGCAGGTGTTCCATACAACCCTTACAAAGTACCTTCTGCACAAGTGCATATACACCTTTTTTACTAAACATAAACTTCTTAATTTTATAAAAATACTTTCTTCTCCAGATCGAATGGAATCCCAAAGAACCTGAACACTGTTCAGAACATACGACATCTTTTTGCCGAATGGGTGACTTTACAAGGCACGGCAACTTGAATATTGCAGGCCGAAAGAAGGATGGATCAAGATTAACTCGAAAACTGTTTACCGATACTTTGTTAACGCTTTCAGGATCCTCGGCTATTTTTGGTAAGAGTTTGGTAATTTACGATGATCACGGACCCAAAGCCAGAGGAGAAAGACTCGCTTGTTCCATGTGAGTTGTTCTCAATATCATGCGCATTGATAAAAAAAAAATTACTTGCGAAAACTAATGACTTTTAATTTTTCCACTAATAATTTTGTAGAATCGGTGGACTTTATAGAAGAAAAGCTGTGGCGAAAGACTGGTTTGGCAACGGCGAGGAAATAAGGATAGGCGGGAAATTGGAATTCATCCAAGAAAGCGCTTATGATGTCACCGACATCGAAGTTAATCTCGAGGGATTGGACGGAAAGATGAGCGGCTATCATGTGCATATGGTGATTGCCCCTTTTATTACACACGTTCCATTTTGTTGAACCAATTAAACGAATCAGTAAAATATTATGATTTAACATTCTAAATCTAATTAATAGAAGACTAACTGCAATCACCTGAACTAAAAATAACTAAATGTAATTACAAGTCAAAAGGAAATGAATGTGTAAATAACGTGCGTGCATAAAAAGTTGTTTTGACAATGACCTAGCTATGATCAATCGACTTTCGAAGAATAATTAAGTTAGTAAAAAACGTCAACTTTCTTATGTATTTCTTGCATTAATTCATGCTCAAACAATTTGCAAGTTTAAATAAAAATCGCACATACATACATTATACGCACGCGTTAATACTGCGCACAATTATAGATTATGAATTTATGTTGCAACAAAGACTCCAGTAGAGATCGATTTGGAGTTTCCTTGTGAAGGCACAACTCTGTACGGACATTGGAATCCATTAAACGTCGAGCCAAGTACAACACCACCATCAACTTCCGGTACGAGTGATCAGTACGAAATGGGCGACCTCAGCGGAAAGTTTGGGACTTTGGAAGGACGTCGTAGATACGTGTCCATTTATAATGATACCCAATTACCACTTTTTGGACCAAGAAGTATTATCGGACGTAGTGTCGTTGTCCACAAGAAAGAAAAGAATGCCAGGTATAAGATGCTGATATAATAATACATTGTAAGTATGCGTTTACTTACTATAATGAATTTTCCTCCGCAGATGGGCTTGCACGACAATAGAGCGTGGATACGCTCCATCAGAAGCCAGAGAATTGAGAGCCATTGCGTCGTTTCATCATCCACACGGTTATGCTTATGGATATATAAGAATGGTATTGTAGTTTCCTCATAAAGTTGTGTATTATGCGGCGGCAGTAGTTGCATGCTTTTTCTGCGAACTCATTATTTCAGACTCAATTGGTTTACAATGACGGTAGCCAGAGTGACACTATCATAGAAGTCAAGTTACGTCATCCCGGGAAACAAGATCGAAACATTGTAAGTACATATAGCTGGATATAAATACCTATATGTCGCATGAAAAGCTGAATTTTAATCGTTCCTCTTGTCGTAGACGAGAAATCACAATTGGGCGATATATGTTAATCCTGTGGGCGTTGATGCTTCTGTGAAAATCCAAGATACTCGCTGCGTAGCAGGTGGCTACAGATGGAACCCATACTTCACGCAACTGGCTGATCCTCTTAATGTAATGAACGCAATTTTTTCAAGTAGATGAAATTTTATTTTAATTTTAATTTTTTTTTTTTTAAACAAACTTATATGCACCATTCGCATTCAGGAGGATCTCTACAGACAAGAATGTGGTCCAGATCTTCCATTGCGTTGCGATGTAGGAGACGTCTCGGCACGAGTTGGACCCATCGACATCGGCGCAGAAAGACGAATATTCGCAGATCCAAACTTTCCTCTCGAGGGCAAAGTCTCGGCGCTAGGAAAGTCCATTGTCATTCTGGATAAGGACTTTGGTAACAGTAGATTTGCTTGCGCCAACATTGAACCAGACAACGACATAGTCAAATACGCCAACATTCGAAAACCACCACGTTTCGTCGCGTAAGTGACTCTGACTGGACTTTCTGCTCTTGCGTACAAAGGCACCGCAATTCAATGTAAAATTACATTTTCAGAGCGCAATTTCTCGAGGACGTCAGACAAGTTATGGGGATTCCTGAGTGGATGTTGTCCATTGACAGTAGGAAGACAAAAATTTTGCATAACGGAGCATGTATTCAGTTTTTAATACACTTTAAAGGTATACTTGCGGCTTATTTTGAAAATTTCGCCATTTAAAACGATATCGACTTTGTACGGATACAGACTTTATACGGATTTGAATATTTGTCAAGGTCCCATTGCCAATAAACTGGAGCAAGACTTTAGTAAGCTGATGTCTACGGGTAAACTGGAGGCCCCGAGTTTGTACATTCCTGGCTACGTGCCAACCAAACGCAAAAGTTCTTTGGGTCATAGGCAGTGTGGTACGCGCGATCCGAGCGACAAAAGTAAGACATAATTATTAGCTAGCAATTATTATTTATGCACTGCTCATGTTTGATTTAATTATTTTTTTCCTGCTTCTTAGAATCCAAACAGAATTCGCCATTCTATTATCTTTCGGGTGAGCCGCAAGCACTACCAACTTTTTTATCATTTTGGAGTTTGCTAATACTGTTCGTATTAGTATAATCGTCAAGATTATTATACCAAGATTACACACCAAGGTGTGTCGTGCGTAAGCATATCCGTCTTTCTAATCTGTCTAGATCTTTTTATACTTACAATGTATTCTGCAACTGTTATTGATATTATTGAAAGTCTGATATTGTATACTTATGAGGTAATTCCTCAGTGGTTATTGTAATACGTGGTTATTTGAATTGAAAATGTTGAACTGCATAATTGCATATTGTATATTGCCTCGCGGGGAGATCGGTCAATTCTCAATTAACCTTGTACTCTAATTGACTGACTTATGCCAATGAATACTGACTTGTAAAATCTATTATGATATAAATAATTTTATATACTTTTGTAATATATTATATCATATAGGAATAAAAGACTTCAATATATGAACAATATTAAGTATTATCTATAGTTCCAGTTCTTACGATGCATCATTATGCCCTTTCGAGAAGCTTTATATAATGTTTATTATATGATTCTGTTTCTCAAGTACATCTAAATAAATTTATATTTAGTGTAAAGTGTATTAATTATCCTTATATGGACTTGAAATAATTATATCAATGAAATATTCATAAAATTAATTCAATTTTCTGGGTTAATAAACTTGTTCTAAGTGATTGAAAAAGTATTCTGTTCATAAAAATAAAATTTGCATTTTACATAAATATAAAAATATGCATATATTTTTATCAACTATCAAATATGAAACTTTATAAAACCAACATTTGCAAGAGTTAAGAGACAATAAATTTTTTGCAAATATAGTATATTACTACTCAAGGCCAGTATAATACGGGCACTTTTTATCTGCATATTCGGCATGATTTAGTTCCTCCACTTATACAGCGGAGCATGGAAGGATATATTCAATGGTTACACGAAAGTTAAGAGAATAAAGTTGAATTTTGAGAATGCGTTCGTCTAATGTATATCCACGAAATGGTCTTAACTTTGCCGAATATTTGTTACTAAAAATATATCCAGAATAAAAATTAAAAAGAATAAAATGAAAAACTGTAGAACACTATTGGTGATAATCTTAAAAAGACCGCTTTCAAAGCTTTCAATTCCGAATGAATTATCTCAGCGAAATGAAGTCGATCATGAATAAAGTGCGAAGAAAGTACGGGTAGATGGCTTGCTTCTCGCCCCAAGCCATTGACCTTAAAATCTTGAAATTGTCAGAGAGGGAGAGCTCTTGTATGTATGTATAATGCCTTTTCTTCAAAATTTCTCCTGAGTGATGGGTCTCGCACACGTAAAAAAGAGCAGCGATGCGAAATAACGCTGGCTTGTGATTGGTTAATCTTTTTTACACGTCTATGTGAGGCCATACCTTCTTAGTAGCTGATGAGATGAAAGGAGAATGTATAATACTTAACAGCTTCAGTATTAAAAGCAGTAGCGTCTCAATTCCAGTTAAGTAAGTTCGCAAGCTCTTTGGACATAAATTAGCACTATTTTACCATGAATTCGTGAAATATATTTCCCAGATCGTGACAATAATAATTTTACTTGTTCTTGATTCATTTCTGCGATACATCGTGATCAGTCGCGCGATATATACTTATAGACGACGTATTTCTGCAGACAGATTTGGTGAAAGTCTTGCGAAACATATTGCGAGGTCATCTGCTGATGGTCTCTGCTTTGCTTTTCAAAATGCAAGTAGTTCATTATTCTCTAAGTAACGGTTTGCAAATCCGTAAAGCGAAAACGTTATTTTTATTCCATGCATGAGGCATTCTTCTTCATGTTATATACATTGCCAGATTTTTAACGGACATCAAATTCTTGACGCGATTAACGAAGACTACAGCCTTCGTCCCCAGCTAGTGTATAAACCACTATAGTGTCTATATGTATACATTGATCGCAAAATTTGAATAAGTTAAAAAATATGGAACCGTACTATTTACATTTGTCTTGCGATTTGTATGAAAGATACGTGCGGTTTTCGCGCAAAAGATTCTTATTATTATTGTTGCTTCTAGCTGTAAATAATTTTTGTGACGGGCTAATGAATTCATTTAATTATTCACATTGCACTACACTACAGAGCAATTGAAAATATTTATATGTTCTAGTATTGTGCTTATCAGAAATAACTATCAGGAAGTATAGGTTTGTTGGATTGCGATTGCAATTGGTTCTAAATTACGAAATAAGTTTAGTATAAATGTTTACAGAAACCATGACAGATAGAAAGAAAGGAGAACGATCAAGTATCGACGGAGGTAATATTTTCTTCTATTAATAATACTTTGAAAAACCTACCAGGACACACCAATTCACAGAAATGAATAATTATTTTACTCCAGTACAAGCTGCAACCATAGACGAACATTACGAAACAATTATGGCTAACAATACATATATTGATGCTGCAACTAAAAATATCAGTCATGAAGATCTGCCTGATTGGTTTGATGAACGTCTTTTCAAAAGGTACCTAACAAGTTTTTTTAAATTGCGTTTTAAAATTATACAGTGTCACTAAACATCACGTGTATCATTACAGAGGGCAGAAATATTTCCAACAAAATTTATTAGGCTTTCTTTTAGCACATACAGCTGGCCTGATAGCGATATTTTTAATTCCTAGTATTGCAAAGGTTAAAAGCATTTCAAATATTGTTATGAATTCATTTTGTTTTGGCAAGTAAAACTTAATATGTATAATGTTACTTCTCACAGATCTTAAGCTTTACGAAAAAAAGCTCTACCCCTTGTACGGCTTTTACAAGATATTTACGAACAATATTATACTCATTAGAATTGCATTCTTGCGACTTTACAGATCCTAAGTCCAAGTAAATTTTACATTTCGTCTTGATAGTTAAATTTAATTTATGAGATAATATAGAAAATGTTAATAAAATAATAATTACAATATTACAGTTTCTACAAAGCTATTAATATTATACGTTGGAAGCATTTAGCTAATAGGAAATGCATTATAGACGGCAAAGAACATGGCATTTTGTTAAAGGATATGGTTCTTACGCAGTTTGCTTTTATGGCTTATATTCTCATGCGTCCTAAAATCGTAGGCCTTTCCAACACTACTGAAGAAAGAGAAGGAATAAACCATGTATGGAGAGTAATTGGTTACCTTTTAGGTATACCTGACAGGCATGTATTGTACTGAATTTGTTTACTTCACAAATTACTTATAAATTTCAATTCATTACTTTGTGAAAATTACCGTTTAATATCAAATGTTCAGAAAGTTACTTAAAATGAGGAGATTTAAAGTTTAAAACAAGGGCCTAGTCGGGGCCCAAAAGCAGAGTATTCATAACTTGAGTATGCTAAACTAATATACTTTAAAATAGTATACTTTAAAATTAAAAAAGGCTGGTATGTTAATAACAGCAATAGGGGAATTTGTACAAAATTATTAACGAAACACATCAATTCTAGCATTTAACTCAAACTGGCCCCCTTACATAAATAAGTAGCTATAAAGTAAATTTTTATTCTGACAATGATAGAAGTAAAGATAACTTGTGTAACTAAAATTACAGAATGAATTTGTGCCGTAGAAATGAATATGAAACGACTCTATTATGTAAAAAACTATTAAATGAAGTATTTCAACAACACATTAAAAAACCCTCGAAGGAATTTAATATTCTGACAACTGCTGCCATTGAAGGAATGAGTTCGGTGGATCCTTCAATGGATTTAGACGCTTTTTTAACTTTCTTTTACGAAATCAATGGAAGCACGTGTGAGTTATTATTATGACATTTACAACTCGGCAGAGATTATTTAAATATTATTCTGCGATTTAATAAATCACAACAAACTATGTCTATTGCAGATAAGAAGAAGATAAGTACTTACAGTAAAATCAATTACTTGTATAAGAAGGCTAATTTTTATTTAATTAGTAAGTACCATCTAATTTCTATTCATACGCATGCCAATTGAATATAACGTCTTAAAGCAGTAACTAAATAATATATACGATAATTGATATTCGCATATCGATGAATATACATACTACACATAAAACATATTGTTGTAAAAAATTAATCTAAAACTACTGATATTTTTTGCAGCTCTACCTCTCATTGGTGATATCGTTAGGATAAGTTGGAATATTTATCTCCGCAGTATTCTCTGGCTTTTCACAAGATTTCCCATTTTTGGAATTTTCAAGTACGGAAAAGAAAAGTCGAAAATTTTAATGTACTCTTATGAATTATAAATGGCATGCTTACTTAGAGCGTATCATAATATCGAGTTTACGCTCTTCTTGAAATTATATTTTTGTAACTAGCTTCCGTGTTTTCTTCAAAAGTGAGATATGCTCTTAAGGCGGAAAGTGAACTTTTTTAGAGCGAGTGTAAAATTCCGCTGCAAGTCAAAGCGCACAACTCGAGCAGAAAATAGCGAGGGAGCAGTTGTGTGTACTATTTTTAATCTGTATAATTCTTCGCATTATTAAGATTTTTTGTTACAAAAATGAATAATCTCATAGATTTTTTTAAAGAGACTACAGTATTCAATGCAAACAACTTTTTATTTGTTTGAAATGTTTTGTTATTGTGAAATGCAAAATGTATGTTTCCTAGAAAGACAAAAAATAGACTCCACAGATTTCCCATAAGTCCCATATAGTTTATGTAAAATTACGAAAAGTTCAGAATGTACAGTAATCTTGATATCTAAGTATCAATTGTGTAATATACTTATTATAGGTGTGCAACTTATAATTCATAAGAAGATTTTATAACAAAGTTGCGTGATAAGCACAACTTAAACGTCGCATTGCGTAATGATGATTGCACGTATAAATGCATAAAAAAATACCTGCATCCATATATAAGTGATTCCACGGGATACCGAAAACTTCTGAGGGACTGGAAGATTTCTAGGATCTCTCTTCATGACAAATCGTGCGGGTTACTAGATTAAAGTGCAACTCAAAAGCTTTAAGTCAAGCCTGACATTTTCTAAAGCTAACTCCTTATAAAGATTTCGTCATTTTCACTTTTTTTCAAATGTATGTAGTGAGCTATAATATGTTTTCGAAAACCCAATCTGCTTTAGAAGCATATATATATAGATCACTACATAAGAAAATTTTTGTCAGCAAAAAAGTCGATGAAAAGAGAATTACTCAAATACGGAATTTATGATTTCTCTTGTCACGCACCGTCCACTTCGTGTATAAATATGCTGCTGCAACTAGTGGCATCTTATATGTTTGTGTGACCAGCAATAGTTTGTATTGATATTTGAATAATTTAATTTTATTCTTCGTCAGTTGTGCAAACGACATAAGCAGCGCTACCAGAAGAAAAATTCAATTGTGCTCCAACCGAAGTAAGTATTCATAGTTTTGAATTAACAATACGTGGTGTTCATGAATGCTTCACAGACGAATCGAGCAGTCAATTTTTTGACCCCCTTTACTCTTTAACGTCACAACTGCAATTTTTAAACTATGTTCACTAAGTTCAATGCTCTGCCAGAGAACCAATACTCTCAGAGAAAACTTATGTAAAATACATATTCAACTATTTTTGGATATGCTCTTTCGATTGTCATGGATTAGAATTCTGAAAAACTTCAAAAACCACTTAATTTTTAGATTTACTTAAGAAGAGCGATTTTTTTCTCTAAATTTTTTACGCTATTTTTACATTGAAGCACCTTGAACTGGGGAAATAATTTTCAATGTAACGGATCCAAGATTCTAAACACTTTTTATACTAACAAATTTTTTGTTAAAATCTATCGTACGGTAAAAAAAATTATCTGCTCGGTAAAAAAGTAAGTGACAGTGCTGTAAATTATGTACCACCAGGTTAATCTTTTATTCATTCTTCTTAAATTTATATATTTCCGATGCATATATTGGAAGAACTGATCGAATAATTTTTCAGTGTTTTATATCACTTCATACTGTACGTACGTATCACTTTTCTTTTTAAAAAATAAATATAATTTATTATGGTTAATTTAATTATTTATGGAAATAATGTGTACAATATACTCATTACTATATTTTATTCGTTGATAACAGTGAAACAATCAAACACCTTTTTTAGTACGTTATTTATTTTATACAAAAATAACATCAGATATTCAATATCAGAGACTTTTTTATACTCACAGAACTGTAGCATGGCAAAAATGACATTTAAACTGCATAAAATACTGTAAATGATTCAAATACGATGTAAAAATTAATATTTAGAAAATCTCTACATACATTTATCATTATTGAAGTAGAGACTATTTTAGCTATTGCTATTTTTTCACGCTATACTCATTCAAATTAGCTAATACATTCGTACTTTGTAAAATAATCGTTTTTGTAATATAGCTTGTTTTTTAGTTTCCAATCATGACAAATAAAAAGAAAATAACATCATCAAGCATTGATAAAGGTAATATTTTTTTATATCAAACATTTGAATGTAAATCTTTTATGCGACACTAAAAATAAAAAATTTTTTACTTTATTTTATGACAGCACAACCAACAAGCATTGAAGAACACTTTCAAATAATTATGTCTGATAATACTTGTATCGACAGGACAAATAAAAGAATCACTGCTGACGATTTGCCCGATTGGTTTGATGAACGACTTCTCAAAATGTATGCTGTCTGCACAATATATTCATATCGTTAAAAACTATGATCTTTTAAAAACTATTCAAAAATAATCGCTTGCTTGATTGTAGAGGACAGAAATATTACAAAGACAATATATTGTCGTTCATGACATTATTTATAAACGGTCTTATGTTAGTGTTTTTAATTCCTAGTATTGCAAAAGTAAGGCAAATTATATTGAGAGATTATGACAGAATTAATGGTTGAAAAAAAATGTTTTTTGAATGCTATAAAAATGTCATTATTTATGCAATCACATTATGAAACTTCATTTATTTTCAACTGTTCATTCAGATCTTCAATTTAAGCTGTTTAGCTCTTAACAATATTGATTTTACATCACAAAAATTCATTATTACTAGGATATGAAATAAAACCTGCACTCAAACTTAAGTGAATACTTTTTTAATAATTTTTTTTCTCGTTTTCAAAAAAAATTACAGAAACTTGTTTGAAAAAAAGGACAAAAAATTGTTATAAAAAAGTGCTCTCTTAAGTTTTAATACAAGTTTTAGGAATATAAGTAAAATGAGATATCAAACATTGAATTTCGTCTATCTCAACGCTTACAATCGTGCACGGCACAAAAAAACTTCAGTAAAAAACTTGCATTAATAATAATGAATTCATGGGACGTAGAATCAATATTTTTAGTGTTCGATGGTTTAAATTGAGGGCCGGAATGAATAATTTCAAATAAAAGCTCCATTATAACTGCATAAATAATGACATTTTTAGAACATTAAAAAAAAATTTTTCGTCCATTAACCCCGTCATAACTCCTTAACTACTATGCTGTACATTTTTTTTGTTAAATGAATCTCAATATTGCGTTATTGTTTTCAGATCTTAGATTTTACGAAAGCAAGCTCTACTCCTTGTATGGCTTTTAAAAGATACTTACGAACTTCATTGTACGTGTGGTACTTGCATACGAGCGATGCCACGGATTCTAAATCGAAGTAAATATTTATTCATTTAATCTAAATACTGAAATTCGAACTATTAATACAAACAATTCAATGTGTAAAAATACAATTTCCATGATTTTTATAGTTTCTACAAGTCTATTGATGCCATACGTTGGAAGCATTCAGTTAATAGGAAATTCGTTATAGACGGCAAAGAGCATGTCATTTCGTTAAGAGACATGGTTCTCACGCAATTTGGTTTTATCGGTTATATTCTCACGAAACCTGAAGTAGTAAGCCTCTCTAATACTACTGAAGAGAGAGAAGGAATAACCCATTTATGGAGAGTAATTGTTCATCTTTTAGGAGTATCTGAAAGGTATACTTAAGGGCACGAAACACCCCTATTAGTTAAAAATAAAATCATAAATAAAATTAATACTAAGAATAATTGTAATAACTAATTAATTACATTAATTTATATTTGGACTTTCATAACCATACTTAGTATTCGTTGACTTCGACATGGACTTTTTCACTTACCGTAGGATTTCGGATCAACAAATTGGTCTAGAGAACTGGGACAAATCGAAAAATGTTTCAAATATCTGCCATTTTTATGTAAATATAGAAAATTTCATTTAAATGCTTAGAATATTTTTGATAGCAAAAAATACTCCAAGTCCCTAAATCCATTTGTTGGTCTGAAATCTTAGGGTAAATGAAAAGATTCATGCCGAAATCAATGATCACTAACTATGATAATGAAGATCAAAATACTTCGAGCATATAGGGTTATTGCTGGAACTCAAAATATGAACTGTGATGACTTAAAATAAAGGTAATTTTCTCAACTTTTAACATAAAAATTCTTATATAATTATTTATTATAATTATTTTATACTAATTTTGTTTATGATTTTTTTTTAACTAAAAAGGGTATGTGTCCCCTTAATATTGTTTCTCTTACGTTGTTGTGATTGTTCATTTTACTTTGATTTATTGAAAATCCATAAAAATTTTACGTATTATTCTATTATTCTCATAGATACATAACTTATATCTGTAGTAATATATAAAATAATTGTCAAAATATTAATTTTTAATTTTTGAAAAAAAGAATTGCAGGATGTTTCATACCGTTAAACTGAAATTTTAGAATGAATCTGTGCCGTAAAAATGAATACGAAACAACTCTTTTATGCAACAAGGTGTTCAAAGATGTATTTCAACAATGCTTAAAACAACCCCCGAAGGAATTTAATATCTTAACAAGTGCTGCATTGAAAGGAATCGTTTCTATAGACCCTTTAATAGATAATGACGCTTTTTTGACTCTCTTTTACGAAATCAGTGGTGCAAAATGTAAATAACCAAATTCCTATAATTTCGATGACTAACATATTTATGAGCTCATTCAATGTTATTGTTAGCGAATTATCTATTATCTATTACAGATGAAAAGAAGATAAGCACCTACAGCAATTTTAACTACTTATTCAGGAAGGTCATATTTTATCTGTTTAGTAAGTACAATTTAACTTTTATACATAAAAAAATGTCCTCAAAAAGAACTCGAGAAATTGCATAATTCGTCAATGAAAAGTTTTTAATTCAAACTGATGCACTTGATAGTGATATTGACATAAACGACACCGGACAAACTGCGTACACAAAAATCGGCCTGCACGATACACGGAATAACCCTACACAAATAAATTCTACACAGAAAAACTGCACACAGATAATAACTACACGGAAGGACTCTACACCAAATTTACTACACCGCTAAACTCTACACAAAATATCTGTGTAGAGTTTAGCGGTGTAGTAAATTTGGTGTAGAGTCACAGATATTTTGTGTAGAGTTTAGCGGTGTAGTAAATTTGGTGTAGAGTCCTTCCGTGTAGTTATTATCTGTGTGCAGTTTTTCTGTGTAGAATTTATTTGTGTAGGGTTATTCCGTGTATCGTGCAGGTCGATTTTTGTGCACAGTTTGTCCGGTGTCACATAAACTATGAATATACATTTTGAAGATATTTTGTCCAGCAAGTTCAATACGAACGCGTACATAAATTTTTTTAACTGTCCTCACTAGTTCGTCTCAGTAAATAATAGATAGTTATTTAAGACAAGTTATATTTTAAAATATGCATTGTACAATGTTAGTAGAGACATTACTGTTCTAAAAATTTAATCTGTTGAATTATATGGAACTTCTTTACAGAGCAACCTCTCATTGGTGATATTCTCAGGATCAGTTGGAATATATACTTTCGAAGTGCTTTCTGGCTATTCGAAAGATATCCTATTTTCGGAATTCTTACTTACGGAAGAGAAAATTCGAAAATATCTTTGTTTTAAGAAATGTGCTTGCATTTCAGAAGTTGCTTCTGGTTTCAAATGATTTTGATGATCACGAAGATTTAAATATGTACTGTAGAGAAGCTTATTGATTTTTTAAAAGGTTTAATATCTAATGCTTAATAGTTGATTATTTTTGGTACAAGGAATATTTTTTAAGAAAGATACAACCAAAATCAAAAGATACAATTAAATTATTCTAAATATTATATGGAAAAAATGTATGAATAATATACTATACTCAAACAACCCCGATTTTTTGCTCGGTCACAGAATTCTCGTATCATTAATGTTCAATATCATAAATAGTTGGTTATCTTATAAGACTCACAATGAAAATCTACGACCTCCAAAAAGCGATTTAGTTTCAAATAACTTGTTTCAGTAAAACTGATAATTCTTGGTATTTATAAACCAAGTACTATGTCTCATGTTTTTCACTAAATTAAAAATACGAGATAATTAAAAATGTATATCAAAATCCTTTTATATTTCGCCTGCTTCTTTTAACTGAATTAAAGTATTAGAATTTTTTAGGGCGTCAAATTGAATAATTTTTTATACATAACGTAGCACTAATTTATTCAAACTTTGAATTAAAATGTAATACTGTAGGCTCATGTCATATGCACGTAAAAAAATAGTAGCTTATAGTAGTTTGTGTGTCTTATATCACTTGCATATATTATTTATGTATGAATGTATAATCCATAAAAAACATCAAGACTTGAAAGGGAAGAACTTGAAAGAGACCTATTTTAATTTGCCATTTTTAAAGAGTTAGGATGAATCAAGAGCATGATGAACTTGAAATATAATTCGTATATTTTCAGTTTTTTTCGACTCTCTAAAAACGGCAAATTAAAATATTCTTTGTATGGGGTGACGATTTGTACTCACATGATTTGCAGGAAAATAATAGTAAGAAAAGACATATTACTGTATCAAAAATGTATATATATTTTAATAAATAGCGGATTTTGTACAGTCTGAATTTTCTTAATTAATTTCAACAATTGTAACTTTACTTAATTAACAATACATATTATCTATGCCTTCTTATATCTACACTCAAAACTGTTTTGAAATAATATTCAAGTCCACAAGACTAATTTTATAACGCAAAAATATTAAAATTATTTTAGTAAATATGCATTTAAGATAAATATTTACTTACATTTACCTATATTATTAGTTACATTCAATATAATGTTTATAGGGTTATATAACTATGTATATTAAAACACTGAAAATACAATTAAATGTTTAGTTATTATATAGCACTATTATAGGTTATTAAAGTATTTGCAAATAAATGCCTATAAAAAATTCAATTATTACTATTCAGTCGTAAGCTTTATTTCTTTTAATCATTGATGATATAGTAGCAAATAACTAACAACTTTATTATATATAGTATATTATTGTAAAGTCCAGTAGTAATAAATTATTTCTACAAAGCAATAACATCTTTTTATGGTATATTATTGAAATTTTACTGTGGATTATTACATCATTTCACATCTATAACATTTATTTCGACATATTAATTTACTTTAAAAATTTTAGTTTCAAAGGGGAGTTCATAAATGCTCTTGAATTCAAGATTGGTTCAGTAATAATGTTATACAAAATAATTAGTTACAATCATTAAAAATATTTGAAACCATTTTAATGAAAAGTAAAATAAAAGTTATTTCTACTTATTTCTAAAATTATTTAAATTTTTTAGAAAAATATAAAAAGTGCTCAAGCAGGTTGCAACATTACATATATTGCTAGCGAGCTTTTTATAGAAACAATCAAATGCCAATTCTTAAACTAAGTAATTGTTCTTTAGTTATATGATGAAAATATAAAAAAATTTTAGATAATTTACTAAAAGATATTGTGTGGCAGTTTGTGAATGGCTCCTATATGGTAATTAAGACTTTGTTTTTGTGTAGTTCTAAATGAGCAGAATTCACATTTTAAAGGCATTTCACAAGATCTTTCATGTTCTTTTAAGCACCATCGTTTATCATATACTTTTCCGCATTTCGAGCATTTGAAACAATACTCAGAATCATGCTTTTTCTTGATATGTAAATCAAGATGTATTTCTCTGATACATTTAAACTGGCAGTGAGTACAATGATAACGTTTTATGCTGCCACATTCATACCTAATGTGTCTGTGAAGTCCACGAAGTTGCTCATATCTCTTGGGACAGCTTTTGCATTTGAATTGTAATCTAGTATTACATTCTTTGCATTCTAAATTTTCTGCATTTTGTACAATTGTTTCTTCATCCACTATACGATCACATTGAACACAGTATAATTCACACTTTATTTCTGCAAGAAATTGAACACATATTTAAAGACATCAGTACTTTTCTTTATAAAATTAAGTGTTTATATTTATTTTTAAAACCCTCACTTGTTCTTCCTTGTGCCACAGTTAATTCTGCCCCCAAATTTAAAATATTAGATACATTACTATCTGGTATCGGTTCAGTTACTAAAAGAAAAATTAGTTATATTATGATAAAACTAAATTTAATTTTAATTTTATGACTATTCAATATGATTCACACCTGTAAGTTGTTTATAGGTACTATTCGTTGCTTGAGAGTTTTGTGAGTTACTTGGAATTGGTTTTTCTAAAAGCAAATTCATGTTAATTATATTACGAATTTATTTTTAATATCTTTGTTTTATACAAGAATCAGCAAAAAACTAACTCACCAAAAAAATTAGCTGATTCATCAGCTATGATTATAAGCTCCTCTTTGAATAAAGAATTATATGGAATGTTAGTTGTATATGTAGCTGTAAAATTTATATTCAGATCAATATTTATAATTCAAAATAAAGTTACGTCAATTATAAATGGTGTAGCACAAGATTAGTATTTTTATAAAAACCATTCACAACAAATTCACAAAACATTTCGTAGACATCAGTTTTAAAATGCTAATTTAAAATTGAACAAATGATAACTCATTAAATGATAACTCATAGCATAGTTTAACTCAACTGTGCCTGAATTTTGTTAATGCAAGTAGCAATATTGATCTGATTAAGCGGTAATAAATGATAAAACTGTACTTTGTGTATCTGTTATGTACCTTTTTATATAGTGTTTATAGCCATAAAATATTAATTTACACAAAGACTTACTCATGATTGGCTGAGCAAACATCTGATTTGTACCATCTGGAGCAGTTTCAATTTTCAGTGCAATTTTATCTATAAGTTAAATTGTTACGATTTATTCAATATATTTACTCAAATTCTTTTACAGTTTGAAGGTCAGCCATGGTATTCAATTCATTTTAAATGACACATCTCATAAATAATATTTCAAATAATTAATTGTAGATTACGATACAAGTGTCCTAAGATGCCCATTATTGAACATTGTGCAAATAAATAATAGTCCGAGTGAAGCGTTGGTGATATTAACTTTGTGCAATGAGCCAGTTAGGTCACTTAACCCAACCATGGCCATGGTTAAGCGTATGTGACTTAAAGGGATATCTTAGCCATGCTAATTAAACGAGGTACTACATAACTCAAAAACTTGTATTCGATCATAAATATTAAGTATCTACTTTTGTTTACTGCACGAAAATGCTGTGTTCTGCGGTAGCTATTTTAATTATTTAGATTTGATATGTCTCGTTTTTACATAATTTTGTCATATTTTTGTAAAAAATGAGACCAACTTTGCAAAGTGGAAGAGTAAATGATTGCTACTTTCAATTACTATATATAATAATAATAAATTTTTTACTAATTCGATAAAAAAACTCTTTGTTACGCGTTAGCCTTCGCAATAGTTACCAATTTGATTTTTGATAGTATTAAATAAATTGTGAGCAAATGAAAAAAAAATACGGCCCGAGGTGGGGTCGGAATCAGTCACTTTGGCTATGACATCCCCTTGAAAGTGGATTTAGCCTATGAGCATGTAATATGCTAATTGTTTCCAAAAATATGTTCTATCAAATTTATATTTTGATTTCTTACCCATTTTCGTGTTGTGGAGATTTAAGTATGATGATTTGCGATAACCGTTGTCTAAAAATAAAATTGTATTTTGCATTGTTTAAATATAAGAAATTTTATAAATTAATTGATAAAAAGCTTATGTAATAAAAAAACTATTAAAAAATGTTGTAATTTAATGATTCAGTTCATAGATTTTGATAAATAACCAATAAACATTATCGTTATAGCTAAGAAAATCCTTATATTTAAATTTTTCAATATATATAACATATGGAATATTTAATCATTTATTTTTTATTATAATTATTAGCATTATGCAACATTTGTAGCCGTCGATAAATACTTTTATACTGAAGTAAAATTTAAAATGTGATTTCTGTATATCATTATTCAAAGATAAAAGAAGTGTAGAAAAGTAGTGGTAAACAAGTTAATTAAATAGGTTCCTCAAGTTTATGACCACAATAAGATGTAGGGCATCTAACCTATACAAGGTATATAAATACATATAAGATGATATTAGGTTATCCAATCAATGACAATGAAAACATACGTTTATACGGGTAACTTATTAATCATGACCAATGTAACAGTAGCTTTTTGTACGAGAAAGAAAACTAAACAGTAACAAAAAATGGTAAATAACGAAAAGAGGAAATGTAACAAGTGAAGTGTGCAAAAATCATAACCCTCAAATTCTTGATTCTGAAAAATCACGTAAAACTCGTCTTTTTTAACTCGGAAATTGTAGTACATTTAAAAAACTCACTCTATTGAAAGCGTTAAGCACTAAACTGATGAATTTTTAGCTAGTTTTTTTACTGAAAACAGTAACATAAATAAGTAAGCAAGTCTATTGTTTTATAGTCCACAATTAACAAACTATAATCGTTGAGCCACCGTTGAGCCGTGTAAGTATTTCGGAAGATAGGTTTATGAACGCAGAAGGCAGAACAGAACAGAACGCTGAACAACGAACGTAGCAATTAGCATAATGGAACGAAGATAGCTGCGTCGGACTTCGGCTTTGGAAACCTTCGAATTCGAAAGTTGGAAACAGCTTAATGTTTAGTGACGGTCTTTAGTAACAACTGACATGAAAACGCTAATAGAACTATAGACTAGAACTGTCGTAGACTGTATTGAAAGTTATATGTTTGTTTTATACTTATTATTATTATTATTATTATTATGGTTAAAATTTTTGAAATATTAACTGCGATCACTTTTTCAGGAACAAGAGTCATATTTGGGGGCTTACTTTTTTTTTATGTCACCATATAGTTGTAAGTTGTAAAAAATTATTGTAATATGGGCAAGGAAAGACTTGAAAATTGTCATTTTTTTTGCCCGCGATATACTTATACAATTTGAATCATGTAAGATTACGATACAAAGATTGGCGCGAATATTCTCACATATTTTTAAGCCAACCAACACAAAAGTTGTAGCTATATTTGTGACCGTCGGTCACTAATTCGACTTGCGGCATTGCGGACTTGCGGTCCTTGCGGATGCAGTCAGTCAACAGCCGATCAAACGCCGCGAGCCCTCTTCGGCCTCTTCCCTCTTCCAGTCTTCCCTCTCGCGTGATCGCAATCGCAGTTCGCATTATACAAATTCGACCTCACTCGCTTTCTTTGCCCTTTCGCATCGTGTAAGTATTTTTCGTTGAGCACGCGAGTTTTGTATATTTTGTAAATAAAATAAAATTACAACAAATCTACTTTTATTAAAAATCTTTATTTCAAAATATTTAAAAAAAATGACGCTATTTAGTGACCAAATAAAAAAATGACAGTCCTTTTTCAGCTAAATAGCCGAGGGGGTAGTTAGCTTCGAGAAGCTAGTTAGAAATTGATCGCTTAAAAATATTACCGATATTTTTAAATAAATTAAAATTATATCAAATCTACATTTATTAAAAATCTTTATTTGAAAATATTTCTAAAAAATTACGGTATTTAGTGACCAAATGAATAAATGACAGTCTTTTTTCAGCTAAATAGCCGAGGGGGATACATTTAGAAATTAATCGCTTAAACATTTTACCGACATTTTGAAAATAAAATAAAATTACGTCAAATCTATTTTTATTAAAAATCTGTATTTCAAAATATTTCTTAATAATGACGCTATTTAGTGACCAAATGAAAAAATGACAGTCTTTTTTCAGCTAAATAGCCGAGGTGGGTAAATGACATTTAGATTTAGAAATTGGCCGCTTAAAAATTTGACCGTCATTTTAAATTTGAAAATTAAAAAAATCAGTTGAGACGGTCATTTTGGTCAATTTACCTATACAAAAATTACCAGCCATTCTTCAGCTCTGCTTATCCCACAATAATATAAAAAAGAAATACAATTTATTTGAGCGAAAATTAAGGCACTAACTCTTGGAATTAAAATATTTATTAAAATATTTTTTTATTGCAATTAAAATACATTCTACTATTATATTTTGTTATTAGATCATTTTAATAGTTGTTATTTTATACTATACAATGTAACTGAGCGCATTAATAATCCAAACATATTACCAACGAAGATATTACCAAATATTACCCAAACCCAATATATACATTGTATGTTCGTATAATATATATAATGTATACATATATATAATATATGTTACATATATATAGTTATATAGTACTTCAACGATACCTAACTTTACTTACGTAATTCGCTGAAATGCTAAAAGCCATCTGAAGGTCTCTGTCGCGTGTTCTGCTTGGTGCAAAAATATTTTAAGCCGATAGCTCAGTGTCTTTTAAACCTACCTTCTATCTTTATGTTGTCTGACGAAAAATTTTAAATTAAAAAAGGTTTAATAAAGTTATTATTTTACTAATTTCATCCAATGTGAATTAATCTCATACAATGTAATGTAATACATCATACTTCACAAGTGTTATTATTGTCATTTTTCATATGTTCTCATTTATTGCAATCAAAAAACAGATGAATAGTTCATATTTACTATTTTATTATTGTTCTAAAGATTATGGCTGGTCGTAAAACCTCTGATGCTGTTGCTATTCTGCGAGGAATGAAAATTATTGTTGATGCAATATTGCGAGAGCAGGAAAAGAAGTTTCCTCGTATGGTGAAACAAACAAATGTACAAAACTTAAGTGATGAAGGATTCAAAGGTTTGGAAAAATTAGTGGGAGATATAGATGCAAGTAAGGTTCCTGTAAGTTTCCAAATAACTTGAAATAGACTAACTTGAGAATATTCTTTAGTCAAAAAACCTGTTTGTTATCTAGAGTTAATTTATTAATTTAATACTTATTAGTTGTAGTCAAGATTAGCATTATTAATATGTTATTACAGGTAAACTTCAAGAAAGATTTGCAGGAATTCGCAGAAAGATTATGCGTTATTGAAAAAGGTCTTACACAGTATTCAAAAATAAGATTTGAAGAAGTTTTTGGTAAAGGCAATGTATCTGAAATTTTAGCAAAAGATCTGAGTGATTTAAGTAAAAAGTTGTACGTCTATAATCCTGCAAAAGATCCTAAGGAAGTACCTGTTAGTACTGATAAACCTACAGAAAATGTTCAAAGTAGTTTAGATAATAGTTATGATGCACAAAACAACACAAGTACAAACCTTTATAAAAGTAAACAACCACCAGTTAAGTTTTCTAGTGTTAAAGAAAAAATTGAAACTATTGGTACTATACACAATGAGATACCAGCGATAGAATTGTCCATAAAAGATAAGGAATTGCTATGTAAATTGGAGCAAGAGCATGAAAAAAAAATTAGAAAAGAACAAAAACTAAAAAATAAAGTACAGTATGTAAATAATGAAAGCCATGATAATCAAAAACCAAAGAAAAATGTGCGTCCAATCGCACATGAAAAACCAAAAGACACAGTGAGTATTCATACATATATTATGAAAAAAAAAAGATTATTCATAAGAGATTTTTTAGCTATCAGAAAATGCAAAAGCCAGAAAAGTCCCAGCCACCAGAATAGGAAGAATGGTCAGTTTTGGGACGCTTGGAGTTGGATTGGGTATTGGAACATTAGCTGAGTATACTCGCAGAACTTTAGGATTAAAAGAGCAAAGTGTTGGACAAACTCTTGATAATATGTTTCTCACAAAAGCCAATGCTGAACGTATAGTAGCTACATTATGCAAAGTAAGAGGTGCAGCTTTAAAAATTGGTCAAATCCTCAGTATTCAAGATAATACTATAATCAGTCCTGAATTACAACAAGCTTTTGAACGCGTCAGACAAAGCGCTGATTTCATGCCAACTTGGCAAGTACATGTAATAATTTGATTTCTTGCAAAGTTCTTTTTTTACAAGTATGTTCCTATCAGTGTTACTAAAATATAATTACTTTCAGAAAGTTATTGCAAGTGAGCTAGGGCATGACTGGAGAGAAAAGTTAACAACATTTGATGAAAAACCATTTGCAGCAGCTTCTATAGGTAATAATTGTACCTTCTTTGTCTATTTTAATTTTCATTAAAAAAATAATTTTTATTTAATTTTACATTGTAGGGCAAGTGCACCATGCTACTTTACTTGATGGAAGACCTGTTGCTATAAAAATCCAGTATCCAGGAGTAGCTGCTGGTATTCAAAGTGATATTGAAAATTTAGTTGGTGTAATGAAGGTTAGTCATTTCTCATCATTATAACAGTTTTTTATGTAAACACATAAATAAATATGAGTTCTACACAGGTTTGGAATATGTTTCCTGAGGGAATGTTCATTGACAACGTTGTTGAAGTTGCTAAACGAGAATTGGCATGGGAAGTAGATTATGTCAGAGAAGCTGAGTGTACCAAATTGTATAGAAAATTTGTAGAACCTTATCCAGAATATTATGTACCAGAAGTGATTGGTTAGAATATTAACGCAATTTATTACAAAAGAATATATTTATTTATTTTTTAAAATTTAGAGTTGCATTATTATTTGTAGATGACTTATGCACATCACAAATATTTACTTCTGAATTAATTGAAGGAGTACCAGTGGACAAATGTGTAGATCAAGATCAAAAAACCAAGGAACACATTTGCAGGCTTATAATGGAATTATGTTTGAAAGAATTATTTGTTTTTAGATATATGCAAACTGATCCTAATTGGTCAAACTTTTTTTATAACCCTACAACAAAGCAGGTATATGATCAGCAGTTTGAAATATTAAATTTCATAAATTCATTATTTTTTAAATTTTAAAATAAAATAAATATTACCTTAGATGATACTCCTAGATTTCGGAGCGTGTCGCAGTTATACTAAAGAATTTATGGATCAATACATTGAAGTCATTAACGGAGCAAGTAAAGGAGATAGGAATAAAGTATTAACTATATCTAGACAAATGGGATTTTTAACTGGATATGAATCGAAGGTAAGTATTTCTTTTTGTCTTAGCTTTTTTTATAACAAACATATACTTTTTTTATTTGTATAAATAGATTATGGAAGAGGCTCACGTAGATGCAGTTATGATTTTGGGTCAAGTTTTTGATAAAGATCATGAATATTTTGATTTCGGAGGTCAAGATGTTACAAGAAGGTAATTTGCGAATTTGTTAAAGACTCTTCAACCAGTTTATTAATATATTAAATTTGTCATTTAGGATACAAGCATTAGTCCCAACTATTGTTCATCATCGACTCTGCCCTCCACCAGAAGAAATATACAGTTTACACAGAAAATTATCCGGTGTATTTTTACTGTGTGCCAAGTTAAATGTCAAAATTAACTGCCGGGATATGTTCCGTGAAGTTTACAAAAATTACCAGTTTGGTTAATGATATTATTTATAAAATTGTTCATAACAATTTGTTACTGTATTATAAGACAAACTAGCTTTATTAAATTACTTTTTATGATTTTAATCAAGTTTTTAACTCATTATTTTGTTATCATGCCAGAATATCACTCCACAATTAACTGTATAATATGAACTGCTGCACTGCATAACGTGAAGTGACAGAAATAAGATATAGCGTCTAAGCGTGTAGCTGAATTCATTATATAGCTGTCATAACTATTTTTAAAAACTGCGACTTAAAAAACTTTCAGTTCATCATCAATACAGTTATAGAACACTACTAATTTAGCTGTTACTTAAATATTACGATATTGATAAAAATTTTTTAATATATGATTGGATTTTGCATTCGCAGGTCGGCCAATCATTAAAATGGGTATTAAAATTCCGGTTGTGCTTATACTTTTAGGTTTAGCAGTACTTCCATTGCTTACAAGCAAATTCATTCAAGGTAAAACGTTTGTTTTTAAATAAAATTATTCTTTATTATATTCACATTTTTATAGCTAAATTGCTGTTCTAAGTGGGAATTTTTACCATGCGCAAACCTTATATAAATATTTTATGCATTTCTAACAAAAAAATAACAGATTCTATCAGTTCAAAATGTCACATGCCATAAGTAAAATAACCAAACTCAGTACCCGTATCGAAATGTACTGTATGTATAGAGAGTCTTTATTTTTACATTGTTTTCTTCGGGAGTTTTCCTCTGTGTCTATTGATCGGATAGGGGCGTTTAATATTTCATTTGCTTAAGAATTTAGTAAGCTTCAATTTTTTCCTCTTTATTATTTTGCATTGGTCGCTTAGTTTCCGAATTAAAAGTAAAAAACAGAAAAAGTGCATTTTTGCATCTCTTCGTTAATACTAACAATATTCCCGCAGGAATCGATTGTCCAAAAGTATATAGGCTAAAATCATAAATACCATTTTCTATAAACTGGTCGTATTAAAATAACAAATATATAAATTAATGTATACAAAAAAGAATACTTAAGGGGGAGTCGGAGCCATGCAAATTAAATGAGGCATTACATAACCTCAAAAATTGTATTCGATCATAAATAGCAAATACATTGTCTTGTTTATTACACTAAAGCACAGTTACACGAGGTAGTTATTACAATTATTTATATTTACTCCATCTCAGATTTCTGCATATATTCATAATTTTTGCGTGAAATTGGAACGGCTATCCGATATGAATTTTAGGAATCCGTAACGTGACCGTCACTTTTTGTACGCAATAAATTCATAACTTAAAATTTTTTAGATATTGAATAAAAAAAGCTTTGTGTTGCAAGGTAGCCTGTACGATTACAAACAATTATCAGTTTGATTTTTGATGATATAAAGCATGTGCTTAATAAAAAGTTGGAACTGCCAGAGTCATAACCCGTCACGCTAGCTCCGACATCCCCTTAATATAACACGGCCATCCCCACTCCGCGGCCCACTTCGCCGCGGCACGCATCGCCTCTAATCAACACTCGATTTATTAATCACATTCAATTCGATGCGTATCGAGTTGCAGTGATTTAAAAAGTACAACTCTTCTACTTTCTAACAACATTTGAATCATTATGATATGTTGTATGTACAAGGAGTAGTAGCGTGTTGACAAAAAAACGTATCTCGGCCCCTAAGTGGCGTATCATATCATTTTTTTTCTTTTTAAAGTTGGATACAGTACAATTATTAATTAATTACTATTTAAACAAATGCATGCTGGAGCTGCCCTAATTAAAATTTTGGAATTCCGCAAAAAGTTTTTTAAAATGTAACTCTTCAAGATTAACTATTTTCGATTTTAAACAATTTCGCCGTTTTTATCGATTTCCGAATAAACTAGAGGAGATTGACGGGTACTATCGCTGAGTTTTTTGTAGGAAATTGACTAAAACTTTTGTCTTAAACATTTTTCGATATACCCAATACTTTTCAATACGCAGCGCGAGATCTCAAAAAAAAAAATTGCCTCATTCACAAAATGCAAATATGCAACTTAAAATGTTAATTGTTTATTAAGCCCGCGGTACTCACTGTGATCGCACGCATTATATTATTATATGCACTCCCCCGAACAATTTAAGCCCTTCACCTTTCACTTCGGAATTAATGTCACCTCAAAATCTAATTTGACTGGACTATTTAGGAGGTAATTTTAGTAAACATATTTTTTTTGTTTTGTTAACAGTTTTATATGAAATGTAAAAAAATACAAATTTTGATATAGATATTTACACTTCTTAATTACTATAATAAATTAATTAATAGTTTACTATAATAAAAAAGTTAACTATTCTGTAGGAATTTGTTTTAAGAATGCCTTTCGTAGTAAATAACTTCTGACATAAAAAAAGTATTTTAACTACTAAGCTTTTAAATACTTATTTCTTGAAATACATTTAACTTTTTTTTAACAAGAGTTAAATTTGCCATAGATACATGTTTTCAAAGTTGAAAGACTTACAATTACCATGGCATACTAATGTTAACTTGTTTAAATCAATGTTCAAATGCTAACCGTTTATTGTCACTTAAAAAATTGTACTAAAAAGTAAAACAAAAATTGAATATTTAGTTTATCAGTTTCTGAAAAAAACTAAGTCGCAAGTTTTACATTAAACTAAAAACTCTTTTAAATTCTTTTTATACATAACACTAAACAGGCTTAATCAATATAGTAATATTAAAAACGGTAATACTCTAAAATATCATTTATGTATACAGAGTATTAAAGTTTAAAACAACTTTTTCGATTTATGCAAGCAAATTTTAAATTGTAAATTTTCTCTCATAACAGCTTGATGATAACAACAAAAACATAGTCTTATGTTATATTGAGATCTGACTAGTAACGAAACTTTTACAACGCATTCTCCATTAGCTGATTAATGATTAAAAGATGTTCGTTCTGACGGATTCTCAGTAGTATCCTTTTTTAAAATATACCATTAATTTCGTATACTCACATCTTAAAACTGATCAAAATCAAGATTCTTTATCCGTTTATTATTCATAGCTTCCCGTATAAGATCGTCTGACCTTTTACGTTTCACGTTGAGTTTCCCTTCATCTGAGAAGAAATTTCGATACATGTTAGAAACAAAACAAAACTTTAATAATATACGTTAGAATTTATGTATATGTGTACCAACCTTCTTGATTATGAAATACACTTGGAAATGCTGTAGAAGATGCCGATGAAGATTCTTGTGAGTCTTCTTTGATATCTATGGATCGTGATTTTACTGTTAATCCTTTCTTTTTTCTTGATGGTGCCTCACTGAATATACATTCGAAAAGCGAGGGTCGAAGCTTACAGCTTTGCAATTCCACCTCTAATTCGCTCTCGTAAACTTTTTTTCTTCGGGGCTTTTTTTTACTGTCGTCGAAAACAAAACGTATTTCGTGGCAAGTTGCATTAAGATTAGTCCAATTTGTAGAGTTATCGACTGCTCTTGGTTCCGAATCACTTGTAAAAGATTCTTGTGAGTCATCGCTACTTGTGCTATAGTCGAAATTGCTATCATTACTCTCAGTTGCAGAAGATGATTGTTCTTCCTCAACGTTAACACCGGGTTTTCTTATCGGACTATATGCTGGTGAATCTAATTCACATGTGATGCTCTGTATGGCTTTAACGAGTTCAATCTTATGTGGAGTGTTATCAAGAATTTCAGATTTATTTATGGGGCTAGTCGTAGCACTTTCCATGTTTCTTTCTGAACTTTTGCTGAATTTAAAATCTGAATTGACTGTAATACTGTCAACTGCTTGAGCTACTTCTTCCTCAGATTTTTCAATTTTTATTCTCTGAAAGATTAAATTACTTTCCAGGGACTCGCACTGTAATTCGTGAGATTGCCTCTGCATGTTTAGAGGTAGCGCTTTTACAAACTGTGAAGGTTTTGTAACAGTTCGGGGTAATATGCGTGGAACAGTTTTGATTATTGGTTTTTGAATCTCTGTTACCTGATTTTTGTCCATTTCTGCTTCATCTTTCATAATGATCATCTGACACATTTTAGTATTAAGATTAGTCGGATTTTCAACTGGTTTTGAAGTATTAGGAGTATCAATAATGCCTGTTTCAAGAAAAATATTCTCATCTTTTGCTGGAGTTTCTATTATAGCTTCCGTTAATTCTTCATCAGTTTTTTTAATAGAAAAAACTTTTGAAGGTGAAGTTGCAATTATAATTTTTGATTCTTCAATATTTATTGGAACATCGTTTGAAGGAGTATCTGAAAAGTAACATGTTGATTGAAACCTGACTTTAAATATCTCCAATAATTAATGAAAGATTTACTATTAATTATAATTATTAATGAAAGAAGTCTGATTGTTTACCTAGATTATGGTTGTTGTTATCATAGTTATTTTCAATATTGTTGTTATTATTTGTACAGGTTTCTGTCGCAGAAATCAACGATGAAGTGCAACAACTACAAGATACAGATGAAGAGCAACTCGAAGACGATACTATACGTTTTTGGTGTCGTGGTATAGCTTCTATTTCATCTAATGGCTTTGAAGTAGTATTTGATGTATTTTTAAATATAGTTTGAGCTTTTATGGCATCATTTATTTTATTCTCAGATTTTATTTGAGCTTTTGCTAGGGTATCTTTAAGATTTTCTTTGATTACTTCAAATTGCGTAATTTCAGATTGTTTTAAGGTCTCAAAAGATGGTAGAGTTAGTTGAAAATATGAGGAACTATCAGTCTTCTGAATATTCTTAAAAAATTATTGCATATATAAATGTATGTAGAAAAATGTTAGTTTATCTGCATTCAAATTCAAAATAATGTGATTGATTTTTTACCTTAAGAGCTTCAGTTGTATTCTCGTTCTGAGTTTTAGGCGGGGTCATAATAATCTGGGGAGTAAGTGGGCACTCAATAGGTGTCGTCACAAAACTTCTGATGCTACGCATTTGCGATTCATCTCCTAGCTTGGGCATCGTCAAGAAACTGCAACTATTTCCAGGACTTAAAACTCTTGGGGTAGGGGGTACAGCAAGTGATGATGTATCCTCATCTTTGTGCAGTGTACCCATTTCAATTCCAAAATTATGTGTTTGAGACTTGGAGACAATTTTAGTATCGAGAGTCTGAACACGGGCATATTTCTTTTGAACAAGTCGTCCACGCTCGATCTTATTTACCTTATCATAAATCACCTCAGCTTTTTGACTACTACCACTACTAATGGTGGTAATGATAGAAGTGTTACTAAAAGGTGGAGTAGTGTTAAGTTCTTGGATATTTATTTGACTATCCAACTTCTTACAGTCTTCAGAGTTCTTTACGTCATCTGGCTGTTATGAAAATGGATAGAAAAATTTTAAAAATATATTAATTAATGACTTTAGTGTATATATAATATTTCCGTGTTTAATTAAATTAATTATTACCTGAATTTTTTTATTATCAACTATTTGTACTTGATTCCCTACAGATATGTTTGAACGCGCATTTTTAGACGTATTTGTAAATGCACCTGACATAAGCTCCTCATCTTGGTGCATTTTTTCCGCGATATCATGATCAATGTTGTCAATAACATTACGCACAGATTCATTTTGCTTCAGTTTACTGATGTTGTCCATTTCCTCAGCTGCTAATTTCATCACGTCATTTGTATCAACAGCGTCGTCTTCATTAAAGCTACTGGACAACAAGGCTTCAAGAACGCTACTTGAAAAAATTCCATTGTTCACAGTTTTAGATATTTCATTTTTTGAACAGTCCTGAACTTTGTGGATTTCTTCAGAAGTACTGGAATCGTCTGAGACTACTTCAACACTATTTAAAACTTTTGGCCCTGATTTTGAACCATTTAAAACTATCGGTATTGATTTTGAACCATTTGAAACTATCGGCATTGATTCTGAATCATTTAAATCCATGGTCTTTGATTCCGAACCATTTGAAACCAAAGGCGGTTCTTCAGAAACGATCACTTTTTCTAAAACATCAAAGTTTGTTTCATTGGCACTACACTTGATTTTATCATTACATAATTTTGATTCGTTTTTCTTTTTAGATTTATTTGGTGTTTTTTTATCGCTATTCTTTGATTTTTTGGGTGTTTTCTTATCGCTTTTGTTGTGTTTTTTGGAAGATTTTTTATCGCTCTGCTTTGATGACTTGGTCTCTAATTCGTCATTATTCTTTGACTTATCTTTTTTCTTTGATTTTCTAGAATCACTTCTCTTTTCTTTTTTTTCTCTATCTCTGGATTTATTCTTAGATTTTTTCGATGATTTTTTTCCTTCCTGTAAAGGTTGGACATACATAGACCTTAGATCTTCATCCCAGCATTTCTTTGTAGTGGGTTTTACTTTTACAGAATCAGGTTGCAAAGATAACCTTATAATTGGAGCATTTATTTTATTTGTTGACTCGCTAACATTTGCAATGTTTTCGTCTTTGAGGCTTTCCAGATTTTGATTTTCACTTACTAAGATTATAAAAATTAAACATTAATTAACTATTTAAACGAAATTTGTAAAAGCTAATTTATTCAAAGCTTACCAGTTTTTGAACACAAATCTGTATGTTCCATGATTTCTACATTTGTGATTTCAGGGGATCGAAATAATGATGATTTGCATGCATTTTTTAGTTCTTTCATGATAGATTCAGCTGATCGACCAATAATCTTTTCATTAGCTTTACTTTCTGACTGGGACCGAGGGGCCGGCGTTTCAAAATTTAAGGCTCGCACATGACTGCTTGGTTTCTTTGGAGTTGACAAACTAAACCGATTATTTTTTAATCGGTTTTCTTTTAATACTTTAGGAGTATTCTTCGTTACCGCTTCAGTAATACTAAAAAAGGAACTAGAAATTAATTAAAAAATACATTTTTAAAAAATTAAATATAAGTTTTATTTTACATACTTGGAACTTGTAATAAGAACAGTTTCTGTAGGTTCTTGATTTGTTTTAGTACTACCAACTGGTGTATGTGTCTCATTTGAAATAGCATCATTTGTAATAAGTAGATCACTTTTTTGCGGTTCTGTATTCTTGGATGTTTTAATTATTTTTATGAATGGTGAAAGTCCCGTACCAGTTAACGTCATTGAACCTTCAATTTCAATTTCTGGTATAGTAACTTGAGCTGGTAAGGTAGTTGCATTATTGTCCATACCATATAACATAATTGATTCTAAACCAAATAATTTTTCATTTGATAAACTCGACGAATTATCTGCCATTCCACTAGATTTTGGAATTGATGAATGTAAATCAGGCAAAATATTCTTTGTTTCAGAACTTTTGGAATCTTTATTGGCAGATAAGTTAGTAAATAATACTGAACTTTTAACACACGGAAAATTTGTTGTAGGTGGCAACGTAATGTCTGGTGTATTTAATAATTTATCTGGAAAATAAAATCTTTAATTTATGTGTGTAAAAATTTTACTATTGATATAATTTTTAGTTATTAATTAATTACGTTTTAAAGCATTGGTTGTTAAACAATCTGTTGGATTATCTTTTTCTGCAATGTTACTTGTATCTGTAAATGTTATATTAACGAAAATGTAATTTTTTAAGGATTTTTTAAATAAATTAAATTGTTTTATGAAGTACCTTTAGATGCAATAGGTGAAATTAAAGCCGTAGCAGTTGCAACTGCCTCTGAAGCAATATATGGATCTGCAAAAAATGATTGATTAGTAAATAATCCCGAAAATAGTTAGTGTCATTAATATTATAATATCTACTTCTTTTGAAGAATGCATCCTTATGATAGTCTATATCTGGCGTTGATAATGCTTCGGTGTAAAACCAATCACATGTATCGAGACCTTGAATGGCTGTTTTAAGAGGTGTTGACGTAATTGTACTATTGTGTGCAAAAAAATTATCAGACACAGACTCAGATCTTTGCCGTAATTCTTGTGATTCTATTAAATTTAAAGAGCTTGACTTAATTTTTTCTAAATCATTTGGAATATGTTTAGGAACTTCCACACTTTCTCTATTTATATTAACTTTTTTAACTATTGCTTCATCAGTACAATTTTTACCAAGGTTTGGATTATTTTCAATTTGTGTTTGATTATTTTCAGTGTTCACAGTATTATGTGTTACAATATCAAAATTTTGTTTATTTAAAATTGTAGTTTGGCCTTGTCCATTCGCCGTTAATACTGCTTCTTGATTGTTCTTAAGTTCAGATATAGTTTCTTTAAAGTCTATATCCATATTTTCTTCAAATTCATCTAGACTATTACAATATTTAAATTGTAAAATATATTAACATTATGATAACATTTATAAAATCAATAAAACATTGAATTCACTTACTTTTCTACTTCCATATCTGCATCATCCTCAGTACTTATAACTTCATTTATTAAATCATAAATATCTGCATCATTTTCAGTCTTACTAAGTGCTATTTGTACAGCCTTATTAAATTCTGCTATAAATGATTTACTTGATAATTCTTTGGTAGCTGCAGTAGAATTATTAGAAAAGTATACAGATTTTTTTGACTCTAATATCCTATTGATGTTTTGAGCTATCTTTTCTTGTATTTCTGAACGATTCAAAAGCTCTAATGTTATGTCCTAAAATCAAACATTCATATTTATTAAAATAAATAAATCCTGTCCATATATTATTAATTAATTATACTTACTCCTAAAAGTTCAATGCTTGGAGGTACCCCTGAATCAGGAGACCCCAATTCGCAAGTTTGTACTTCACTATTTTTAAAGTCATTGAGATTTTTTGCAACAATGTCAGTCATAACATTTTCATCATATTTATCATATTTTTTAACTATACTTGTTTGAACAGTAGAATCTGTATACTGTTTCGAAATTGTATCTTTATTTTGTGTTTCAAGTAGTACATTCTTGTCCTGAATTTCAGCTCCTATACTATTTTCAGAAATTTTAAAAAATTTTGACCTCTCTGTTTGAAACTTTCCTCTTTCTGAATAATTAACATAACCAGGTAGATTTTTTAAAAGAGTAGCTTCTACTGCACTAGATTCATGAATCAAATAAGTCTGTGTTTGTACTGATTTATCAAAATTTTGTATTGGTTGTTCTTTCCCATTGTTGTGACACAAGCACCTACTTTGCGATTTTCCAAATGACTCATTTAAATTATTTGGTGTCATCTAAGATACATAAAATTAAATAATACAAATTTATGAAATTATGTAAAATAAAATTTTTAAACAAATACTAAATACCTGCGTAGAAGCATCAACTTTATTGACATCATTTGCTTTTCTGTAATCTTCCAAAAGAAATTTAACATGATCTACTAAGTCATAACAATGTTTCAAATCATCTAAGTTATTGAGTTGATTTATTTTGCCTTGTACTGTAATTATAAGCATATGTTTTAAAATACTATTAGTAATTTAATTTTTATTCTACAGTAATTACTTACCAACAGAATTGACAGCACAAAAATTTTCTAAAATATCCTTTAGAGCATACCCATTAACCCGAGTTGAAAATTTTCTACCAACAGATGCAACGCTTCGACATTCTTCCAAATTTGTAGATTCATTCAGAAATAATTGTGCTGATTCTGTACAGTTCTCGCTGGCTAAGTAACCTGTATAAAAAAAAAATCAGAAATCAAATTCTTTATCGTAATATAAAAACTTGACTACATTATCTAACAAGAAATTTAGAAATTAATTTTAGAAAACACATTATTTTGAACATCCTATTTTTTAGGAAAGCCAATTTTTAAGTTTATAATTATGGTTTTCTGTCAATTTCAGTTGAGAAATTGATCGTTGCGCGATGGCCGCTACGTTATGCACCTATTAAGGGCAAAGTAAACACCGATGTAAAGCTCGAATTTCGTTCCGAGAACTTATGTCAAAACCGAACTTGCTCTTATTTTTCGCAAATGACAAAGGAACATCATCGAGCACACGTAAAAAATCGAACAATAGACCCTTCAATCACGAGATATTCCTAAACAACGTAAAAATAACCACCCCAACGGAAAATCAAACAAAAACGGGGAGGTTAGCATTTTCCGAAAACGAAGACACGTCAAGCGCGAGTTCGCTCGCCAGAGACTTACCGTAGACCAGACGCGCGATTTCTGAGGGTAATAGCGCCTCCAGGGCAATCATCCTTTGTCCTCGTATACTGCGGGAAGCCCCCGCTGCACTCGAGAACTGCGCACTTCGAAGGGATTCGAAGCATCAACGAAGTACCGCGTGAACGACAACAAAGGGCTCCATTTTCACTCTGTGTCGGCAAACGGCTGAGGCTGCGACGGCAGTCTCGATATCTTTTCGCGGGTAATTTCGTTGAGCTGAGCCAGTGTGCGCGCGATGCAGCTTATTGGCTGGGAAACAGCTGTTTGAAGATGCGCACGCAACTCTGGCGCGAGGCGCGCCGGATTCCGGACTGTGCGCCGGGTCCGCACCTCCGCACTCCGCAACGCACGTGAAAGTAGAGTGCACTAAGTATGTGCAACGTGCAATACGCGGTAGAGATTGTATATTTTTTTATCTGCAGTCGCTATATGGTGGGAGCGGAGTGGTGGAGTTGACGTTGACTTAACAATTTTTTTATTTTTTTTACGATTTTTACGATTAATTGACTAATACTTATGAACAATTCAAGTGTTCTTGAGTAAATATTAATTATGCAATAAGACGAGTTTTGCGGGGTTGATAATTGCATATACTTATATGTACGTATAGGTATTCCTCATTTTTACATATTAATATAATAATAATAATAATAATAATACAATGATTTGCAAGTATTTTATGTATGTTCTTTCAATTATTATTCTTGATATAGTAATTTGTTAATAGAATAAACATTGTTGTGGAATTAGCTATTGTTACTCCGTATTTTATAACCTATTATTGACAAAAAGATCTAATTTATTTATTGCTCCTGTACATGGGATAAATATTTTTTATAATTTAAAAGTAATAACTAAAAAGTGATTTAAAATATTTTACAGCATTTGTGTTTTGATAAATTTTTTCAATAAAAAAATTTATTATTTTGACAAGATTAAAATTATTTAATTTGGTAAAGATAAAACCAAATTTAATTTTTTAATCGTTACTTTTTCACTTCCTTATTTATATGTATAACATTCAGTTTTCTGATTTCCAGGCATCAGATACTATTGAGCCAACAAGAAACATGTCAAGCACTTTCTTTTATTTTGCTTATGGTAGCAATCTGCTGAGCAAAAGGATTCACATTCAAAATCCCACTGCAGTACAAAGATACATTGCTAAACTTCAGGTACTCATAATATTTAAAAATGATTTTGAAAAGAATATTTAAAAAGAAACTAATAATTTATTATGCATATTTGTAGGCTCATCGTCTTGATTTTATTGGCTTTTCAAAAAGATGGAATGGATGTGCCTCAACTATTGTACCTGATACAGAAAGGGATGTATGGGGTGTTGTATGGGAACTTGATATGAAAGACTTACCCAATTTAGATAATCAAGAAGGAGTGCATCAAAGCATATATTTTGCTAAAAATGTTTCTGTAACCACTCCTGCAGGGGAATCTATTGAGTGTAGAACATATCAAAAAACCCAATTACCAGATAAATATGTACCACCAAATCAGTTACCTTCTGAAAGACAACCATCCTTTGTATATTTGTAAGATGTTTTACAATGTGTATTAAAATTTATTGTTTGTAATAATTTTTAGTTTATAATAATTTTTGTTTTCAGAGATACTATCATTTCAGGAGCAAAAGAATTTCACATTCCAAATGAATACATAAAATTCCTTGAATCATTCAAACATAACGGTTACAAGGGTGAAGTACAACTGGTAAGTCTTCGTTATTGAGTAAACAAAAATTAAATGGATTAGATCTGTTATAAGTTATTGACTTAAATTTTTTTAATTTTGTTGCAGCGTCAAGACAATTTATAAAATCCAAATTTACAATCTACTGAAATCAAGATTTATATACGTATTGTACATATAGTTAAAGAATTATTTTAATTATATTATTCTATTATCTTCAAGATTTTATAGGCAGCACGAGTAAATAGTAATAGAAACAAGTTTAAAGTACACAACACACCTTTCTTAAACAAATATTTGATTTATTTACAACTGTACAACTTAAAATTAATTACAAAAAGTTAACGCGAAATAAATAAATACATATTATTTTAAATTGCTTTCTCCTGTGAAATATTTTCAATCACATCTTTTAGTATAGTATTAATAGAAACATTTGCTCCACAGCCTACCTCTGACTGAAACATAAATTTGGTAATTTTCTTGCCTTGAATGTGCTTCTTGAACTTGGGCTCTTTCATGATTAATTCTAAAATTTCATTTTCCGTCATTATATCCAACTTTCCGCGTGGTACTCGCAGCGTTATAAAATCTTTGCTGTTCACCTGAAAAAAAAACAGCAACTAATTGCAATTTTATTTCTTTAAATAAAACAAACGCCTTATTCACATTACTCACCCGAACGCGAACTTTCAGGTTGTACTCCATATCCACGGTAGGCCACTTTTGCTCCAGTACATCTTTGTTCCATTGCAATTCACCGTCGCTATTCAACCTGTGTGGAGCTGAACAAAATCCAGCCCATAACTCCGAAGCAAAATGTGGCGCTAGAGGTGCTAACATTATAATCTGTACAGCCAAAGCTCTTTCGTATTCATGACTGCGGGCAACGCAAAGTTTTGACGACTGCCGGATGCTGTTAGTGAGACCTTGCATTTTAGAGATGGCAACGCTTAGTTGTTGGGCTTTTGTTATGTTGAATGTTACACCGTGGAGATAGTAGTTTCGACTGTCAAACATATAGTCATGTTCCTTCATAAATTTTTCGTCAGTTGGTTGAGTGTGGAGTTCTTTTAATGTGAGTTCCTTCCTGGCTGCGATGAACTCGCTAACTGTATGCCACAGCCGTCGTTGCCAATTGATGATTCCCGGAAAGGCTGGAATGGTTTTTGAAAAATTAATAAACATTGAGATTATTGACGTGATTGATTTAAAGATAGAGGCTTATTACTGTCTTTAGACCAATTCCTTTGCGAAGTCGGAGCTACGTCGCCTAGAATCAAAAGTCTGATGGTATCGGTGCTGTACTCGGAGAACATTTGCGATGGGTCAACTCCGTTGTACTTGGATTTGGACATTTTTTCCCAGTTAGTGACAACGGGAAGATAGGTCTCTTTATCGACGTATCCGTCGTCTGTGAGTAAGACCTCGCTCGATCGAAGATACCTGCCATCTTTTGTGCAATGAGATTGTCCCATCACCATACCTTGTACTAGCAATTGTTTGAATGGTTCTCTAGTTGGTACAAGTCCAAGACGATGTAGGAAGTGATTTACAAAGCGTGCATAATAGAGATGCAAAGATGCTAGAATTTTGCAATATATTAATTTGATTTGCTTATACAATTTTCATTTTTATTAAAAGAATGAAAATATTGTCTACCATGTTCTTTTCCACCAATATAAAGATCTACCGGCAAGTATTTAAAGGCCTCTTTTGTGGAGAACATTTCCTTTTTATTTTTTGAATCAATATACCTCATGAAGTACCAAGAACTGTCAACGAAAGTATCCATAGTGTCAGTTTCTCTTGTAGCTGGTCCTTTACACTTTGGACAAGTTGTATTCAACCATTCATTGGCATCTTTTAAAGTTATATTTTTATTTTCTGAAGATCTATCCAGTTTTGGAAGTGTGACAGGAAGCTGATCTCTAGGTACTGGTTGGGCACCACAATTATCACAGTGAACTATGGGTATTGGTGTACCCCAATATCTCTGTCTAGATATTAGCCAATCTCTTAATTTTGAGCTTACTAAATACCCACCAATCTTTTTTTCTTTTGCTTTTTGAAGTATATTAGAACGTTTTTCTGCAAGTTTTTCGGTTGAGTGAACTGATCCTGCCTTAAAGCTAATGCCAGCATTTTTACAAAATTCAATATCAACTTCAGATATACATGGAATGCCGAGATAATCATCTCTAAAATCAGGATAAGGTAGACTTTCTATAAAACAAAATATTATCATTATAATTTCAATATTTTATGATAAAATAATTATAATAACAATAAGATTACCCTTATCAGTGACATATATTGGTAATTCTTCACTTGTGAATGGGTTTACAACTTTAGCACTTAATTTTCTTATGGAATTATGAGATTCAATTTTTTCAACATTAGCAAGAAGGTTTCTACTAGAAATGGCTAAAAATTTAACATTCTCAATGTATTCAGGCTTATCAATCCACAAAGTTACAGTTTTTGGATACCCAGGAATATCAGAAATCAATTGAAAATCAATATTTGTTCCAGAACACCGCCCAATCCAATGTTCCTGGATTTTAATGACGTCTCTCCATTCTTTTAATGTTTTATCTTTTAATCCTTCGAGCAATGATCTACAATATAAAATATTTAATGGTTTAAGCTGTTTTAATTTAATATAAATTATTTGGCTAACAACTTACTCAGCAAATTCTGAAGTTTTAACAAACCACTGTTTAAGTAACCGCTTTTCAACAACAGCTCCAGATCTCCAGGATCTATTATTTTCATCAACTTGCTCATCAGCAAGTACTGTTTTATCCACTGGATCCCAATTAACATATGCCTCCTTTTGGTAGACTAAACCATTTTCATATAATTTCAAAAACAGTTCTTGAGTCCATTTATAGTACTCAGGATCACAAGTAGCAAATTCACGTTCGGTATCAAAGGTACATCCTAATTTTAATAGCTGTTGGCGCATATTTTCAATATTTAGTTTGGTCCATTCTGCAGGATCTACCTGCCTTTCCCGAGCAGCATTTTCTGCTGGTAATCCAAATGCATCCCAACCCATTGGGTGTATAACATTTTTACCTGTAGGAATTACAATTAAATATTTATTAAATGCGCTACATCCTATTATATTATAAAGAAATATATTTTACCATTCATCCTGTGAAATCGAGCAACTGCATCACTTATGGTGTAAACACGAACATGACCCATATGAAGTGATCCAGATGGGTAAGGAAACATCGATAATACATAATATTTCTCTTGAGAATCCGATGATCCATTAGTATTATGAATTTTGTCCTTCCAATAATTTTCAATTTCGTGTTTATGATCGGTTGAAAGAGTTTCACTCTGAAGATGACAATTGTGCATTATTAACAAAATATGCATTTGTCACATTAGAGATAAAATGAGATAAAGCGGCATATAAACAATTGTTTTTAAAAACATAACCTCACCCAGAGTCCCAATCCGGTCGATGCATGTCTTACAAAAATGCATTGTTGAATATGCTTGGTTTTTAAAGAATTTTTAAAACTAGATAAAATTTTATACTTCATTGTTCAAGTGAATATTTACTTTTTTAAAAAGATTAAATGTTTTTTGTTAAATTATATTTTAACTCAAAATAATAATATAAAGCATAGCAGACAGACAAACAACATATATATATACTATTGAGTTTTGAGCAGTACTACTTTAGTCAAATATCATCATAGGTCATCATATTCATTTTATAAGTATATTTACTTAGAGATGTTTATTAACATATAACCGTCGAAATTATGAATAATTAAAGCAGCATTAAAATAGAATTTCAGTCATTTAACGTAATTAAAATTTAATTACAAAATTTTAATATTATAAGATTAATCTTGAGTAAAGCGGGAACATTCAAAAAAAGCATGATTTGAATCACGATGTGCGCTATAGTGCAGCTTCCGTAATGTTGCGTGTCGTCGGCGAACGCTCTTTTTCCGGTTTGCAAGGCAAAGAGAAGCTGGTAAGAAGGCTTTTCTAAATTCGGATCTTTAAAGATCATCGTCATCGCAATCGTTTTCATTGCGAAACAATAAAACATCGTTGTTTAGGCATTATATTTTTATAGTTGACCGATATTTTTGCCGTTCAGTCGAAAATATTGACTGTGTTTTAGACCCAAAGTGACGTGATTTTTCGAGGTTATGATAACATATTTGTATTGTTGAAAAAGATAGCGATCAATTTATTGGCTTTCATTGAAAATTGAATAATCGGTGCAAGTTTGCATTTTTAAAATTCAAATATTTTAAATCGCTAAGTTTTATTGTTAGTGCGTGTGTGTGTAAATTTAGGCAGTGTAATATAGCCTATAAGTTATTCATCTGATCCTGTATTTTTTTCTGTGACAGCTCAAAAATGGGTAAGCGGAATAATATGATCCCTAATGGGCACTTCCACAAAGACTGGCAGCGTTTTGTCAAGACGTGGTTCAATCAGCCAGCCCGTAAATTCCGCAGGAGAACCAACCGTGTTAAGAAGGCCCGCACTGTTGCTCCAAGGCATGTTATATTTAACTTTTACTTTGTTCATACCAAGATTTAGCAATACATTACCTGCAATAATTTGGCTTGTTGGCCTGACTTGTATATTGTTAAATGGTTTTTTCATTAACTTGTTGTTTGATTATTACTTTAGGCCTGTCAATCTTCTGAGGCCTGTTGTACACTGCCCCACATTCCGCTACCATGCTAAAGTTCGGGCAGGTAAAGGTTTCACCCTTCAAGAACTAAAGGCTAGTGGACTCAACAAGAGATTTGCAAGGACAATTGGTATTGCTGTTGATCCTAGAAGGCGTAACAAGTCTGTTGAATCCCTTCAGCAAAATGCTCAGAGACTCAAGGAATACAGAGCCAAATTGATCCTCTTCCCGTTGAACGAGAAGAAGGTGTGGATTATTTTTATTTATAAACATTTTTGCTCTGCTCCAAAATTAGTTCATAAGCTCTTTTTAGTTAGATAAAAAAATTTTTAACCAAGTTTATTGTTTAAGCTATGAATGAAAATCAATATGGCTTTAGTTGATGTTAGAGAATTAATCCATATCTTTGTTCTATCACTTTTATTGCTAGTTTCCTTTTATTCAAACTGATAGGACTCAAAGGAATTTCCCAAACATATTTCATTATATTATTTGTGTTAATATCCAAATAATAATTTTGATTTGATGGTTTGCAGATTAAGAAGGGAGAAGCCACCCCAGAGGAATGTAAGGTTGCCTCCCAGATTAAGGGAGAGGTCATGCCCCAGGGACTTCACCAGGCTCCAGCCAAGTCTAAGGCTCGTGTCATCACCGAAGATGAAAAGAAATTCAATGCGTACATCACACTACGCAAAGCAAGAGCCGATGCTAGGTTGGTTGGTATCAGGGCTAAGCGCGTCAAGGATGCCGCCGAGAATCCCGATGACGTGACGAAAGTTGCTAAGGATAAGAAAGCTAAGAAGTAAGCCTTTGGTACAAAAGTATGTATAAAATAAATGGATTTTCCATCAATTTCCTGTTGTTGATTCGTGTTACTACCCTTTTATAATTATCATTCTTAAATCGATAAATCTGCAATAAAATTAGTATACCAAATTCTTTATTTTTCAACTTTTTATTTTACATTATTCACAAAGTTATAAAACAAAGATAAATTATCAAATCTTTTCTTTAAAACTATATTTTTAAAAACTTTAGGTAGTAAAATAAGGCCTATATTAATACTTTTTAATAAATTATTTAAACAGTATTAGGGAATAATCGTACATAAGCTCCGGCATGATTTAAATCATGCTCAAAATTCTAGATTACAAAAAAGTGATCTTGCTTTAAGGAACTAATCGTTAACAAAGCGTAGAAAGTAATAATTACTGCAAGCCTCCAGTGCTCAACGTGCATCGCAAACAAATTAAACGACGATTCATAGCAAGACCACTTGTCTCACAGATGAAATTTTACAATCGTTGTCTACGCAATTGATTGTCGAGCGTCGCTAGCTGACGAAGAAAGCCTTCATTGGGATGGATGTCCCGACTAAGTCGCACCGTGCGAATGGCATCGCTGGCTAACATTCCTTTCTTGATCATCAGATAAGCGATCACGCATGTTGCACTGCGGGATACTCCCTGCACACAGTGCACGTAGACTCGACCTGTAAAGAGAGACGCAAACATTATTGTGTTGAAATGTTTTCGGAGACAAATTGAATTTATTGAGCAGCTTATGTCACCTCCAGATTGTAATGCATCTTCTATGAAAGACGCCGCGATGAAGAAGAATTGAGCTATGTCGGTGCTCGGCAAATCGAGCATCCGCAAGCCGAGATACTTTATTGTCGTGTCTTTGTAGTAATTGGCATCTGTGTTTACCAGTCCAAACTTCTTACCTTCGGCTGCATTCAACACGTGCGTTATGCCTATCCTTTGTAGGTAAGGCTTGTTCTTAGCAGTAATACTGAAACGAGTGATTGAGAAAATTAGTTCGATGCTTCGGAAAAAAAATTTTCCAGTTATGCTTACCCATCTCCAATGTAAATACGAGGAAACACTTCGTCACAATCGACTGTTTGCTGGATTCGGTAGTACTCGACATTATCGATGCTGGGATCAAAACCGGGCATTCGCTTGTAGCCCGTTCTAGTGGTATGGAGCGCCTGGATCAAGCGCTGTACGGTTGTCTCGCCGTCCGGCAGCGGTTTACGGAAATCCTGTAATTAGAAAAAATCATTATAATATCATTCTTTCTGACACCATTTGGAGAAATATTTTTTGAAGATAAGCGGATATTTAAAGAAATAAATATAATATACATTATTCCGCTACCAAATATTGAATACAGAAACACCAACTAATTTAAAAATTTACAAAACTTCTTTGAGGAAATGCTTTTCTCTTCAAGTTTGATTTGTACAGGTCTGAGTAAATGCAAGAATATTTTACAATAACTGAATTGCTAAATAATTTGTTTTTCTGAAAAACAAAAATTTTAATTCATAAAGATTTTAATAAAAAAAATTTACAGATTTTGTTGGCTAATTGATACTTCAATGAGAACATGAGTTTTCAATCATGAAGCGGTCAATTTAGTAAATGAAGCAGAAGTATGTAGTTAGTAGATGAAAAAAAAAAATTGTGTACATGTTCATCAATTATCGTCAGATGTACCGGTTCTTCGTTATATAAAAGATCGATTTTTCAATTGAAAATCGCCTTAATTTATGATCGCGAAAAAAGTAGTCCAATTGAATTCTAATTATAACTCGAACAATTTGAAGACACTTAACCATCGGTCTGTTTTTGTAAAGGAAACTAAGATTGCCACAATTAGCGATACTTGAAATTAATTGCTACAGATACTGCAGGTATATAAGAAAGGCTAATACATCAAATACTTAGTAATATTTCTAAAAAAAAATCTAAAAAAAATAACATTACAACACAACGCATCCCAAGGAAAAAACCGAGCGTAAATCACACTAAAGCTTAAAAATAAAATCGAATTGCTACACTTTTCGCGCACCTACACCTTCGCACTAAAAAAATCTCCAAAGCCTGCAAGCACCTCGACATCCCGGCATCTACACCTGAAACGTATATATACAACAAAATTGCACCAACGTAGAAAAAAAAACCACAGCCCTAAAAACCTTGACCTTATCCTTCTGAGGCTCGGCCTCGGCCATATCCGCCATCGGGTCTGTCGCACCGGAGTTTCTCTCCCCTTTTTTTTTTTAAATCGGACGGTGTCAAGCGACCAAGTGGCTTCACTCGACCTGTTCGCAGAAAGATATATAAAAAAAGTAAAGTCTCACTCTGTCTCTGTCTCTCCACGTGCTCTTCATGATTGGCGTCGAAGAGCTAAGCTGGCTGCAACGTGAAGCGCGAAAATCGAACTGTGCGCGCACGGCTGAGTCACACTATCGAGAGAGAGAGAGAGAGAGAGGCGCGAAGGAAGCCGCGGTGTGCGTGTGAGTGAGTGTGTGTGTGTGTGTGTGGGTTAGATGATGGTAGACATGTATTTATTTTTAAAGAGAGGCCTCTTACGAAATTCGAGGGCACACGAAGAGGGAGTGAGAAACGAGGCACGTCGATCAGTTTAATGCTTGGAGTCGGTGGGACGAACGCGAGCTTGATCAATAGCGTATTTTCTCGCAGGCTCGCGAGAGAAAGCCCGATGTGGTGTGAGAAGCGGCTGATTGGAATGTTGATTAATTGTTTGGGGTGTGTGGTTCTATTGAACATTTTTTATTTTTTAATTGTTTATTTTCAAGGCTAAACACCACGATGATTTTTTATGTTATCTGTGGGTTTCGCTGCAAATTTCAAGGATTGATCAAAAGCTTTTGATTCAAAATCTCTACTTTTCAAAATGTTTCATGCGTCTTGTACAAAAAATGTTATATTATTTATTTAGAATGAAATCTAATTTTAGTGCAATATCCGCCATCGAGCTAACTATTAAAAAATATTGAATCATTATTACACAAAAGGGTCGACGCATCAAATATATGCTCAACTTATTTTTTAAAATATTGTATAAAAAAGTACTTTTTTATTTTAAAAACTTGGTCTCACCAAAATACTCATTAATTTATTTATATAAAAATCTACAAGACATTTATTTGATCAAAGTAAAGTAAATGGGACAATTCAAAAGTAAAAAAAACTCGATCTTCTTATAAACTTGATATAGAGCCGATCCTTCATTATTTAAGGATTAACGCCTATATCGTAAAGCGCATATAGGGAATACGACTGATATCATTTTGGGTCACGATTTTGTGATTTACGTGGATAGCCGTTCTAAATACCGGGGAATGGTTTTCAGAGCTTTTGGAGCGGACAGGCGGAGCTTTTGTGATAGAAAATAGGTACTTAAAATTACGCAATTCTATTGCCGGGAATCGTGTGCCTTTGGATTTTGTATAGTAACGAAATAAATTAATATTCATAGAATCGAGACTGTATTCGCGTGAATATGTAATCGTTACGTCAATTTTCGTTGATGTCGCTTTTGTCAACCGACCTCACCTTAAAAATTATAACTGCGCGGCAACCGCCGCGTAATCAATTTCCATAAGTATGTACGTGTCGGAGCCGAAAATTTTAGCGTGAATACGATGATTTTTTCGGCGAACAATTATGGGCAAGTCGATTTTTCGCGCCTAAGAGTTACGTAAACGACGACAATGAGGAAAAATTATACATGGATGATTATTCAGAGGATTAGTCAAAGTTTGCTTAAGAAATGATGAATGGCTCGCTTACTTTACATAGTCGCGAGTGTACTTTGTGGACTTATCGATTTTACTTTATTGAGCTCTAATCACAATAATTAGACAATTAAATTTTCTAAAAATATTGACGGCTCGAGTAGATCGATACAACGGCATTTCACTTGGCAAAATATTTTCTGAGTGTAACCATGCTTAAACATTCGTATACGTATCACGAAAAAAGTATTTTTGTATATTTTTATGTACAATACGATAAAGTAATACTGCCTCGCTATAATAAGGTTTTTCTGAAAACAACGCGCTGGCACGATGATAGCATCAAAAATTAAATCGCCCTATACCGAGAAATCTCATCGTTTTAATTAGTCCCGCTTTAATTGAGCCAAAAATTCTTTGATACTTTGTGTCTTTCAACTGCATAGTTCCTTATGAAAGAATATAAATACTTTAAAAGACAAATTATTTTACTACGAATTATAATTACATTTTGTTAAGCAACATTTACGAAAAATAATCAAGGAAACACATGTAACCTAAATGAGAAAAGTTCTTATAATAATATGCTATACCGGTAATTCGTTGAAATATTAAGTTAGTATACATTTCATACGTACAATATTAAATTTGAAAACGCGCGCTTCACGTGAAAGAAAAATTGTAAATATTGAATGTTGTGGATCTATTAAGCGTTAACCGCTTCATATGTATCGTATCCATATATATATTGTATATAGCCAAGTAATAAATATACGATATCAATGCATACGTAATATAAACAAGCTCGCCCCAAATCTCTTAGGGCTCGATCGATCGATTTCTTGTTCGCAGGTGCGCAACGCAAGATAAACCTCTTTACAAAAATCACAGTCATGGCACGAAAAATGATTTTAGCAGGAGCGTTATCTTTGTCGTATGAGCGAACTGATTCGCGCAAGAATTAATTTTAAGTACGCGGTCTGTCTGAGCATAAGTATGACGAGCAGAGCGTAAGTATACGCGAAACGGTACGCGACTGCAGGCTTCGCGCACCGAAAAAATTCGGGAAAATTTTTCGCGTAAGTACGCTCTATATAGACAGATTTTAAGTATTATTCTTCTTTACTTATCGATCCAACACTTTATTCGTCATACTCTCGTCAAATTCAAGATTGGTAAGTACGAGCATCGATAAGTACCACGCGAAACGTTGAAAACAAAAAAGAAAATGTTGAAACTCACCGAGAGTCGGCTGACGTAGTGGTATCTCCTCGGGTAATCCATGACAGTTGACAGCGCAGGCTATATGGGTACTTCTAATGATGACAACAGAAACAGAACACACAACTGCGGCTGCTCGAATTCAAACTGGAGTCCGTGTGTAAGGGCGGCCGAAGATCGACTGATACGCGTTCGTCTCGGCGGGCGCACCTCTTCCTATACAATATGTGACGCTGTCCTCTCCTCTCCCACTGGACTAATGGACGCGAACTTGACCTTCGACTAGCCGCCGGCGAGTCTCCTAATGTTTATGTTAAACGCACATGGCACTAAGGCAGTGTCTCTCTGCAGCGCCCGTTGCCGCGGGCTCGCCTCTTCTCCAATTTGGCGAAACTGCGCAATAGGTATCGGGAAAAACTCGTACATCAGCTGATCTAGCTGATGGTACACATCACACATGCAGTATCTATGTATATATTTATACCGGAGGGGACAATGGAGCCGCGCGAAAATTGCCGCAGACATGTGCATCTGAAGATGTATGCGGTATATAGAGGCTGAGGCTGCGCGCTTGCCTCGATGTATCGGACAACATGTATATCGAGCTATGCAATTTCGTAGCTATAGTTTCGCGCGCGAATGTGCGGAATTTCAAATGCGGGAGGAGAGGTGTAGGCGCAGTTTATTGTACTTGTATATACTTTGCATCTCTGACGCGGTTTTTCAATTGATCCACGTTTGGGCTGTGGACTGCAATTAGCTTAATTGCTCATTGTGATTATGTAAGCTTTCGGCTTTTGTCGATTCTCGTGTGTCGCGTCTGCTTGTTCTACACGTCAAGTATACATATATGGTAAGTAATTAGCCTTGTTTAAAATGTAACGTTTTTGCTTTTTATTCGATTAAACTCTTATTTAAGCTAGTGCTTAAGCAGCGCTATAAGAAATCAATTGAAATTCTTTTAGGCATACAGTGTTTTACGTTCTCAAGAATCTAAAATCGTTTTTATAATTAGTTTGAATTAACAGAAAAGACTTAAAACAGTTTTAATCATTTCTAACGATTTAACAAAATAATTGAATATGAAACTTAAATGCATTTTTGAAGAAATAAATGAGTTGCCAGTTTAGCATCTGTCCTGATTCTATACAAAATTTGTTGTCTACTCTAAATGTTTTTTTTATTAATTTTCTGGATTTAACAAAAATCCACATTTTTTATTATGTCAAGAATTTAGCTTAAAAAATTTAGGATACTGTTTAAGGATTTGTTCTTGTAAATTTTGATTGCTAAAATATAATTTAGCAGTGTTATGTCTGTAATTATAATATTAAAAATAAATGAAAATATATTTCAAAGATAAATTTATTGTACTTCATTACAATTTCTCATAGTCTAATGTAAGTATGCATGTGCTAAAGTGAGTATTTCATGCTTTTCAATTATATATTTGTTAAAAAAAAACAAGGAATTATTAAAGTACAAAAACTTTTATTTTGTGTTGAACAGATCGAATTTATTAATAGTACACAGAAATATTTTTTTCTAGAAAGTATAAAGTAAAAAATAATTTTCACCCTTTATCAGTACAATAAACAATGATATTATAGCACAAGTAATTTAATGATACAGACTATCAAAAATTATGAAAATGATCTACTCAACATTTAGTTACATATTTCAATCATTGTAAGAAGTAAAAAATGAAAGTATATCACAATAAGGGAATTAATTATATTCTGTTATAATATGCACAATTTACTTTTCTTTTAATAAAACTCCATTTATACCAACAGTTCTCATCTTCCTGTACATAGTTTTTACAACATTTGCTCTTTATTTTAAATAACCTTTAATACTAGAATAATAATATAATAAACATAAACGCAAATTGCTTTGAATAATGAAAACGTAGTTTTTCAAGAAATAGACATAGTTTAAAGTTTCTGAAGGTACTCGTCGAACAGGAAGAGAGAGAGAGCTGCGTCGCGGTTGAGCAGACTCTTGAGGTCGGATGCGTGACCAGCGAGAGTGCGGATGGTTTCCGTCTGGGGTTCCATAAACTTCTCTTCGATGTAGTGAGCTGCAACAGAGTCCTGGTGATGTATAGCCAGAGCGTGTAGACGAATAGCTTCCTGGGCCAATTGCTTTGTTGTGTCCAGAGCCTTGGCCAAGCTCTGAAGCTCAGTGAGCTCCAGCACACGCGAGTCTTTGGCCTATGAATTCAAATTAATTTTTATTGAAAAGTTTATTGAATTGTTTTAATATTATACAGCAGATTGTTTAAATAAACTACTATGTAAATAAAATATTGCATAGTTATTGGTCAAAGAATATACTTACATTTTTCTTAAAGTGTGGGAGTTGGTTGAAGTTCATTCGCCCACCTCTTGTAGCAATGTACTTAATTGTGTCAATGGACTTCTCCCAAGCATCATCAGACAATTGTCTATGCAATTTCTTGAATCCATCTCGGTTGGATTCATAGTTACCAAAGTGAGTTGACATTAACAAAAATTCAAAGCTAGTTTCAAGGTGACCATTTGCATAAGCTTGGAGATCAGTTTGAATTAAATCAATGCCTCCAAACTTTGCATTACAGTTGGGTAGTGTTGGTCCGTCTGAAAAAATCATTAAAAATCAATGTTTAATTTTTTATTTTATCTTCACTATATTATTTATATTTTTAAAAACTATAAGTTACCTGCTAATGTCATTTTAGGACTGCAAGCAGTCTCGACATCATTGTAGCAGAATTCTGCCGAAGCAGATACAAGCAAAGTGCACAAAACTCCTAATAGAAACATTTTCTGTAAAAATAAAGGAATATGTTATTAATATTAGCTAGATAGAAACTCATCTATCTGAAATTGCATAAGTCATTCAAAGTAATATGCAACAAGTGCTGTATAGTATATACAAAGAATAATCTAAATGGTACATTGACTTTTTTAAAAAATTTAAAATTTTGTTGAATTATTGGTACAACAGTTAAATAGAGAATAATGCTGTATAATTTATTACAATAGTTTGATATTATAGCATGATCATTGCACATGTACGGCAATTCCCCTCCTGAAAGCTTAATCTTAAAGTCAATAAATTATCGTACCCTCCAAATTCAACTCAATAAACTTCAAAGAGTAACTAGCAAACAGAAGAACTTCTGTATAGTCGATCGCCAATCAAGCTATCAATGACTTAAGAGTCATGTGAAGCAAACTCGAACTCATATCAGTCTACAAGTCGAACAAAGCTTGTGCCTAAGTGTGTACGTACGCAGATGTAGTCGAGTAAGGTCCGAACAATTTTATCAAGATTACAATGACCAGGCTGCAAGATAAACTATTTATCAGCAATCATGTGAGCAGTTCGCGGAAACGCGTGAACAAAGTCCTCGCGACGACCAGCACACACTGGTGCATTTTATCTCTCTCTCTCTCGTGGCTTCGTCATGTTCACCGCGACGTTCGCCGACGTATACCTATATACTTACTAAGCTAGAAACACTCGAAAGAGAGATGCGAAGTTATTACTTATACGAGTAGCTCGAAGCGAATGCGAAGATGCAAGACGGCGCAATTCTTACTCACTTGTGACACGACAAACAACCCTCCCGCAATGAGTCTACAGCTGTACCTATATACGTATACGATCGTATATACCATATAGACTTGTTTTGCTCCGAAACGCGAGAGAGCAGACGTCAAGTGTATTTATTTCCTTGGATTTCGCAAGCTCATTGACAACTACTGCGTACTCAATACGCGACGTGCTTATATTATCGTTTTATTGCGCCCGATTCGTCCTGTACGTCCGCGAGAGAAATGAGAAAAAAGGTACTCACCTCGTTGGGGAATAGCGAGTTGGTCTGTCTAGCAAAAAGCGTGAATACTCTCGCTTCGACGCTGTGCTAAACAATGAACAAACTCGGCCGCTACTGCGTATTCCCTATTCCGCAGGCATTTCTTCGGCGAGAGGTGGAGGGGGGGACCGCCGTCGACCGTTGACTCCCACTCGCGCATGCGTTGCGCTCGCGACGTTGCCGGATCTCGCTGCACGCGCGTTCTTATCGCGGCCGGGGGAAGTTTTTTAAAAATCATGTGTAACCGCGTTATAATTTAGCATCGCCATCGCGCGCTACACTACTGCAGCCCTGAAAATTCGAGATCGAATGACTTTGAGAGAAGGAAGATTATTAGCGCATAAGTATAATTATACTTTCGCGAACTCGGGATTTTCCCGATAGTGTCTTTATATTTCAAGTAGGAAGCACGAAAGTTTTTTAAATTGCACCCGTATATTCTCGCCTCGGTGCGCAATAATATCGTTATATTTATAGTTATTTATGCGGTTTTGAACGAACGCATTTATTATTGCTTTTCAGGTGTAAAAATAATTTTATTGCAAAGCGAGCTTTTATCGAACTTGCCGATACATTTTTCCAGGTTTACCAGGCGAGTTTTCATAAGAAACGTTTGACCTTCATTTTTAACGACTACTGCAACACTATTACTTAGCTGCATCGCGTAAGATATAATAAAATTATTGTCATCATGGCGCAACACGCGTCCGACCTACTCTGACCTGATGCTATTTTTCCAGAAATTTCAAATCGATGAACTGTACAGCTATAAAATTGCGTTTACCAATTACGTTTAATTGCTGCGGCATGTATAATGTCTGTGCGGCATCCGACTACTCAATAAACTTTCCAGCGCTATGCGTGTTGTATAGTTTACATAACAGACCTTCGAAGAGCTATTCGCGCGCTTTTGTATAGAGAAAAGAGGCATCTTAGTATTTATTCGCATATATAGCGACACGAAATAAACTTTTATACAGGAACTCGGGCGCAAAGGGAATCCGATCATCGGCAATGTCAATATATGAACATTGTACATTTAGGTATATACACGCAATAGGACACGCCCGAAGGACATGCCACACCCGCGATTTCGCGCACAATTCTGTTCCAAGAGCGTCTGTATATAAGCGTTGCGAGAGCGAGCGCGATAACAGAAATTGGATAATGACAAAGTTGACAATACACATTCAAAGTCTTCTGCGGTATTAAGTATACGCACACTTGATATCACGCATCGGGCTATTTTATACGCTCCTCCTTGTGTATACTCTTTCTCTGTACTCCTGCACTGGCCAGCGCATGATTGTACAGTAGGAAATATTTTTATCACTTGATAATTATATTAATAAAGCCTTATAGCATGTAGTGGGTGATGTAGTGTGGATGAGAGATGCGGCGATGAATATTTTTTGTTATCAATTATTATGCCATGTGTGTCAAACGTGACTAATTTATTATTTTTCCATGACGTGGCGCGTGTTTGTGCTCATTGTATCACAGTATGTACTATTCATTGTTTCAATTAATCCATATAAATGTGTTATTGCAGAGGGAAAACGATCAGTTAGTGAAATACTGATCACGATAAGTAAAATATGTCTAATATCAATATATCTATAATTTAGTTTGTGCGCTTTCGCTTTACTTAATACGTGATATATGCCATATCATCTATATACGTAGATACGACGTGTAGAAAGTCTGTCGCTTAATCGATGCGAGTAGATGTTAATCGATTCGCAGAGAATATGTCTTGTAATTGCGTTCGATTATTGAAAAATTTATAGATTCATATCTGTTTGTAAGATGTTTGCAGTAAAAAAAGCTGCGTTACACATAATATAGCCCGAGAAATATATTTGTAAAATGGTACAGAAATAAAACCGGTTTTTCTGCAATGATGTCATGGAAGAGTATAGTTGCACTATATATGCGTTGAAATTTCTCCATTTTTTACACTGTACTATAATCTGTATTTTACATATTAATAGGATGCTTAATCTTTTTCTTCGATTCATAAAAAATCTCTTAATCAACCAAATTTGGCTTTAAAATTATTTTTTCGTTGCTTTTTCTGATGGAACATTAATTATTTGAAATATAAACCGCAAACCGCCACGAATTTCCATACAATGCGTGAACGCGAAACAATAGTTCTCTTTATGTACTATCTCTACTATGCTTTCGGATTATCATAATTTTTGAAAGCAACGTAGAAGTGCGCGTCATTTATAAAATCAATATATCTTCCTGTGCAGTTTATACATAAGTATATTGCATTAAAGAAAGAGAAGCGGGTCAATATCTTGCAAAAATATATGACCGAAAGCAGTTCCGATAAAGATCTGCATTTAAAATAGACACGTGTCGTTCTAGTTGACTACGCTTAACTAGAGATACATATATGTACGATAATACCTATATATTAACAATATTTGCTCCAATTTCGATTTCGGAGTAACGTTAATTTTTTTTTATTAATCCACACAATTAATTCTTAAGTATCGATTTATTAATCAAGCCGAACGAAAAATCCATCAAGTAAGTACTTATATTGAAATAATCGGATGATTTTTTTTCTCTCGCGCGCAGAAGTCAAATCGCGAGAGAGATGCGCGATGCCTATCTGAACGTACGACAGACGACTTGGCAACGTTGCCTATCACTCAGAATTCCATATTCCCGTGGTATTCCCCGCCGCCGCCCCTCATTCCGTTCGAAGTACGGAATCCCCCACTGCTCTCGGGAGCCCGATTGTTTTCTGATACGCCGCGCAGGCAGTATAGTGGGAACAACGCACACGCAGTACAAGCGTATGTACATACAACGACGTTTGGACTACGTCGTTACGAAGCCTCGAGAGCCTTTTTTCTCATATCAGTTGCTGGCATTAGCGGTGGCCAATGGCCGTGCAAAGTGTCATTATTTGAGCATATCGCACATATACGCAGAGCTAAGCAGATCGACGTCGTTCAGTAGCGAGTCAGGCCGGACGAGAGAGCGATCAACGAAGCCGTGCGCGGACCCCCGAACTGACGTTGTTAGAAGCCAGCCTTCTATGCCAGTGTGTATAAAGGTTGCTTCGTAACGAGTCGCGCTCGCACAAAGTACCATCTTCAGTACATCACCGCACTTTTACCCGATCGTTTATCAGTAGCCCCCGAACCCGAACCATCTTCGGCTGCTCAGCACAACTTGCTTCATACTTCGAAGAGAGAACTTCCTTTTTATCAGCCTACGTCATGAAGCTGTTCAGCGCCTTTGTGCTCGCCCTCGCTTGCGTCGGCATTTGCAGCGCAGAAAATCTCAAATGTGAGTATATATGTATACACGCAGGCACACTATATATACAGTATACATGTGTACTTGCACTTCAAACATGCTACACTCGTACATATTTATTTTCTTTGTATGCTATTAATGCCGTTTCCTATTTCTATACGTACTGTGTATCTGTGTATGCACATACAGATACTTTATTATACTTATAGACTATTTGCGACTGTTGACATACGACACATGATGCAACTAGCTGAACTTTTCCGATGCGCGAAAAGTGGAGCCGATAACGCATGAAAGACACTCGGCTTTGGTCGTGCGACGTTGGCTCATTGCCTGTTTGCTTGCTGTGTATGCTGGAGGCCTTTTTAATTTGCCACAAAAGCTAGATAATATCCTTTCAGACATAGTTAGAGAATCACTCGTATAATTCTAATTTCTATTGATTCGCTTGAGAGGTTGCTACCCAGCCATTGTCGAGATAGTCTTATAGAGGATGTGCTACTGGAGCTTGTCTCTATTCCGATAATAGTTTAATTTGAGCTTTTTAATAGGCTTATCTGGATTTCATGGGAAATGATAAGTTAAATCGTTAAGAAGTTTGAGTTGAGTCTGTTGAAAGTTCATTGTGTAGGGACTTTTAGGTGTAAACAATGAATAAACAATTTTAAATTTCTTCAGCATGGATATTTTTCATCTTATCATTTAGACGAAGTAAAGTATTGAAGATATAAAAAGTAAAAAAGTATAGAAAAGTAGAACAGAATCTTCAATATTTGGCATAAATGACTTGACCAATAAGACAACTATTTAGATTCTTTGTTTAAACTTCTTAGATATAAATGATGACTAATTGAATCTTGTTAGAAATGCATTGTCACTTTACCAGGAATATCAGATGTACAAAAACTATTGCAAAAAGAAATTTTCCTAATCAACGCATAAGAATAAATTTTGTTTAATAAATAGTTCTCAGAATTGTTTTAGTTAGTATAGGATTTGCACAAAGGTCTGTTTGAGCACTTTACTATCCTGTTGTGTCATAGGAATACTATTTGTTAATAAATTGGCTGGTTAGTAACTCTAGGAATGTTCCATTTGGCACACTTTCTGCAATACTAATTGATACTCATGCAAGAGCTACAAAATTTTACACAGTTGAACAATGTGTGAATCACATTGATGAATAAACAAGATTATTATGAATTAAAAGTTTGTTTCCCAGATTTTATTATAATTATCTATTTCTTGATAATACACAAAAGCACACCAATGATTACTTATTGACTCAGCTATAGAATCAACATATGTATGAAATATTTCAAGCTTATTGCATAGATATTAACTTGACTTTTTTTGTTCTAATTTATAACTGTTTAAATTAAAAAATTCTTTACAAATATTAAGTTTGCAATCAGTGTACAATTTTAATTAAAACATGACTGCATCTGATATAGTTAAATTTGAATTGAAATAAAAATTGTGAGTAAAATAATTGCCTAGATATCTCTGAATTTGTTATCTTTGCATGTATCAAGATAGCAGTATCAATCAATAATCAGAGGCTTGAAAAAAATAAATTAGAATATTTTGTACCTAATACTGTGATTATCTCTATCTCCTTCTGATTATATCATAGTATGTTCATTACTCATAGTCACATAAAAATTTTTATTGATTGAATTATCACAAAATATGTAGAGACAGCAATAAATATTATCTATTGTTAAAAATTTGCATTAGAACGATCATTTTAACTGGTACAAAAAATGTTTGTTCACAACAGTTTCTAAATTTTTGAATCACTTAACCAATGCTTGCTGTAAACACTAAATTTAAACGTTTAAACTAATGAATAATTTTTTTATTTTTCAGGCACAGTCCAACCAGCTGATGTTCCACAAGTATGGAAGGACATGGTTAGCCCTTGTATAAGGATTCTTGAACATCAAGTAAAAGTTGAAATCGAAGCTGCCATGACTTATCTTGCTATGGTAATGATCTTAACAGATTTTAGTTTTTTTTTAAATAAAAAGCATTTCACTTATAATCTTTCTTTTAGGGAGCACATTTCGCCAGGGACTCGGTGAATAGACCTGGTTTTAGTAAGCTCTTCTTTGAGAGCGCGAGCGAGGAACGTGCACATGCAATCAAAGTCATCGAGTACTTGCTGATGCGTGGACAGTTGACTAGTAACGTTAGCAAACTTCTGAAGTTCCCGCTTAAGCCCATTCGTGAAGACTGGAACAGTGGTGTCGAAGCCTTAACGGATGCCCTTACTCTCGAGTCTCAAGTCACTCGCAGCATTCGGGATATTATCATGACCTGTGAATCGCCTAAGGACGTTCCTTTCAATGATTATCACGTGAGTATCCGTATTTTGTATTCCTCTATCGTTTTAGATTCTATCCAGTAAACAAAATGTAGTCGGTCATTGACAATATTTGTACTTTCACTTGAAAAATAATTTAGAGTTGTTTTTGATGTAAAAAGAAAATTACTTCTAAGACTTAGAAAATTCATTTTGTTGCAGTTGGTAGATTATCTTACTGCTGATTTCCTGGATGAGCAGTATAAGGGTCAGAGAGATCTTGCAGGAAAGATCTCGACTTTGGGTAAGATGATGGCTTCACACAAAGATTTGGGAGAGTTCTTGTTCGACAAGAAGCTTCTTAACAATGAAGTGTAAGAAGTACTGTTTCATCTCTGAAATATAAAAAAACAAATTATTCGATATGTAATTATTTAGTTAAGGTATAGAACAAACACCTACTTTTATGAGCAAATGATATAATCTTTTTCTTTTTCATTTTTTGGATTTTTTTTATAAATGGCGTTATGTATCCATAATTTCGTCAGTGTTTACAGTATAAGAATAAGTCGGTTATTGTATAAAGTTTTATATATAGTTTGTTATTCTATAATGAACGTGTTATCTATACCAATTATGTGAATAAAAATATTTCAAGAATTACAAAATAAAATAGTTTATGTTACGTTAATTTCTCCTATATTTTTAATTACAAATTTATTATTAATATTTAACAGGGGATTAATGAAATCATGAGATTCGTCAAAATTATATTTTAACAGTTATAGTTTTATTATGCAGACTCGCAGATAATTTTTTATAATCAGATTAGTTTTACAAAACAGTTTCACATTCATACCATACTGTACATCTTTTTTAATGCTTACTAGCAAAAATGTCGCCGCTTTAAAGTCGTTTATACGCCAATAAACGCTCACAATGCTTTACATTTTACAATATTCCATGCGTATTATTTCATTCTATCGAAAAATTCATATTTCATACATTTACAATTTAGCCTGTATTTATTTCAATGTACGTTTGAAAATGAGCCACAGACATAAAAAATATAAATATGTAAAATTATAGAAATTCATTTATTTGTGTTTATTTTCCATAAAGTGTAATTCTTTTGAGTTTTAGTATACAGTGTCTGTGACAAAATTATACAGCTCTTGAAGCACTTCAATACTTTCAGACATGTTTTCCAAAAACTAAAAAGAATTTAATTGGAACGAATCAGTATTTTATAGGTGATGCACAGACAATATCTTAGATATTTTTTATCGTAGATATATAGAGCGCCCTTGATACTTTCTGCATAATTAGTTTGAACTCTGTTAAAATCGTGTAAAGCGGATCAATCATGACAATGCATAAAACGTATTGCCAATTTGTTTTTACAGAATTTAGACAATTTTATTATTTATACATATATATGAAAACTCTTGTGTTGTCAGTTGGACCCAGCTTTAAATTACAAAAATGGCACTTTCAAAAAATCGTATAGTGCGATTTTACTTAGGAACAAATACGTTTTGGTTTTGGCAGTGTATTGCTTCTCATTGGAAGGGAAAATGTACAAATGTTTAAATTCATTAGATTCGTTTGGTCGTGTAGTGTATAAATTTAATTACTTTCAGTAAAGATTAGCTTAAAAAAAATAATGAGCAGAATTTACGCAAAAAATGTATTAATTTTCCGTCACAGTAACGTCACAGTAAGTAAGGTAAAAATATTATTTTTATCGTTAACAGTTTAAAGATTTTTAATACATACAGGGCAGCATAAATTTGAAATTAGCATTTCTGCTCGGCTTAAAAGTGAATTAAATAATTTTTTAAATTGTATTTTATCCTTGAGTACAAATAAAAGGGGGGTTTTTCTAATTAATGTGTATCAATGCCAATTGTAACGTTTCTTTAAAAACTGAGGAATGCCATGCACATTAGCGTGGAATTATTATTTATTTTAAAAAGTAAATTAGAGGAAGATATAAATGCAGTATAATTTGTACTTCAAAAAAATAAAAAAATGGAAGCTACCAGTAAATCATTATTTAGCACGCAGATGTTCACTATGTAAATTAATAATAATAATAATAATAAAATTATAAAAGTAACAATTTTGTAAAACATTGTTTTCACCTGATAACTATAGGCATAATATTAATTTAAAAAGATGAATAACTAAGACATTGCTCATCTCTATTACTTAAACTGATATTTGCAATTCTTTAAAAGGGGTTAACTCAGTGACATCATGGTATATACTTCTTTCTATAATTGCTTTTTTAAAAGACAACCTGTGTTAAATATGACTGAGCATATAATGTAAATATGCGAATCGCAGAAGTATCAAGGATCGCTAAAAATTCCAAAATATACTCGCGTAGAGATCTGTTTGTGTAAGAATAAACAATTAAGGGCATAATATGTTTTACTTTTTCCCGTATTTTTCTTTCACTCTCGCTCTCTTTCTATTTCACTCAGTCACAAGCTATATATACTGAAATTGTACTTCTCTCTTCCAGTGCCTGAATAATCTTTGACAATTATTTTAAATGATGCTCTCGCTTGCCCATTATCGAAAAACAGCAAAATTGTATAACGTGAGAAAATAAAAGAGCAGGAGAAAACATGAATTTGACGATTTTGCATCTCATTCAACCTCAGAGTTTGACTTGTTTACTTGTCGATTATTTGCCGTTGATTGAGGCATATCTTTTTCGCTACCGTTGGCGCTTGAATCTGAATAATTGTTGTACTCTGGATTTGGTGGTGTCTTGATGCCATCAGTTTTCGGGATGAATGTCGTCCACTCATTAGTATGCACGTCCAAATACTCAATAGAGTTTAGGAAGTTCTTGCCGGAAAAACCTCCGACTGCATACAACCTGTAATTAAAAATTGAGTCTGTTAACTAACTTTTATGAAATTTATAATTAAATGCTTGCAAAAAATTCATAAATCAAATATAAGTTTTCCTTGAATAGATAAATGAACAGTATGTATTAAAACCCATTAAAATTTACATTATATAATTAACTTTGATTAAACTTTGAATAACTTTGATAATTATAAATCGAAATATACTCAATAAATAAAAAGTACCAACCTGTCACCTACAACGGCGACAGCAACGTTAGCCCTAGGTGTACACATACTGGGCCCAGGTACCCAAACTTGTTCGGATGGATCATAAACCTCTGTACTGGTAAGACTGTGCGTGCCAGAAGAGCCACCAACAGCATAGAGCCGTCCGTGAAAAACGGCAAGGCCGCAACCGCGCCTGGCGATAATCAAAGGCGGTCCCATACTCCAACTATTAGTGGTAGGGTCGTAGATTTCAACACTGTTTAAGCAGTTCCAGGAGTCGCATCCACCCACCGCATAGACCTTGCTATCATATGCGCAGACACCCGCCTGGTAGCGACCAATTTTTAAAGGCTCAATATTAGACCATTCGCCTGTGGACGGGTCAAAGATGTCACATTGCTTAATGCCAGCCTGAAATTCAATACAATCGATTTGTACTAAGTTATAATAATATATTTTATTGCAATACACATGTGTGTAAGTTTAAGAAGTTGTCTTTAGAATGCAATAAAATAGGATTAGAAAAGCGTACGAAGCTTTACGAGTGCCAGACGAAATAGGATTTTCGAGTAACGTCATTTTTTAAAAGTAGTGTCGCAGTTCAAATATCATAGTTTAAGTTACGTTTCAAAATTATTTTAAAAATAATTTCTTTAATTAGTTGTTTGATAATTAATTTTGTAGCGCTGTTTTCAAATACGCACCTGCCCGTTCCAGCCGCCAATACAATAGATTTGATCACCCAAAGCACATACACCAGAGTTAGATCTGGCCAGAGGCAGGCTGGCAATAGCTTTCCATTTGCCAGCTTCAGGATCCAGTACCTCAACGGTTGCCAGCTCCGTCGATCCATTGGAACCTCCAATGGCATAGACCTTGCCGTTTACAACCGCAATACCAAATCTACCCCTAGCTTCACGCATGGCTCCGAGAACCTCCCAGGTGTTCGTTTCGGGTATGTACTTGTCAACGGTTTTGAGGCACTCGACCCGGTCATAGCCACCGCAGACGAGGAGTGCGCCGTTGAGCTCGGCGCAACCGACCGAGCACTTGCCAGCCTTCATAGTGGGCAGAGCGCAATAAAGATCTGGCTCACTACTGGAGCTGCGCTGATCGTCTGGAATGCGATTGCTGTTGTCTTGGGCCGTTGGCAAAGTGGGTGCGTTTAAACGCAGCAGGACCGACAATTTGGCTAGTCGTCCGTTCAGCGTTACAATTGCCAAAAAAGTGTGTTCTAAAATTAAAAGTAATACCGACAATAATTATTATGATAACAAAAGCAGCGCGGAATGAAGAACAGCACAAAAATGATTCTCACCTCCGACTTTGTTAACGCCGATCATGTTCCAGTCAGGTTCGAGCAGCTCCTCTATACTGTTCTCGATGTTTCTGCTGTAGATTAGAACTCTCGGCTTAGCCGGCTGGAGTACGCCCTTTCTTCGGTTCTTATTCTGAGCCTGGGTTTTCAACGACAGCTTCTTGTAATCCTGGACAATGTCGGTGTCGCTAACGTCACCCGAAGGCAGGTCAGTGCAGTCTTGCAAACTGTTGTCCAGAGCGAGATAGAGCAAGTAGGTCTTTTCAATGAGCTGTTCGACGCTCGAGTTGTCTTGGTCGGTTAGGAAGCGCTTGATCCAGTCAAGCACGAGGCAGCAGAGGCTCGAGCCGTTGACCAAACTCATCTCCTGGCTGGTCTGGTAGAGCACCTCGATTTTCACGCTCGGCAGGAATGACAGGGCAGGACTGGCGCACACCGCTTCGAACTGTCGTGAGGGGCAGAGGTCAACAGATGCTGACTCTCGAGCAAGAGAGGCGAGGCAGCTCTTCGCGTAGGACTTACGATAGCGCGGAGGATTTGCGCGAAACTCGTCGTTCCCTTCATTCGCGAAGATTTAACGCTGAGAGCAATTTTCATCGCGGGGTTACCGTTAGGTAGCAGAAACGATAGGAAAATAAAAGGAAGGTAAATAAAACGAAAAGTAACCGAAATTCATTTCCAAAAGTGCATATCGTCTCGCAACATAGCGAACTGCGGGAAAAAAAATCGTAACTCGCAATTGCCTATTCGTAGCATTAATTAAACGCTCGACTTGGAAGAACGTCCTACATCCCGCAAATTTACGTTCATGTATGCGATCATCGTCGACGTAACTCGCCATACTCTCATCTGACGCACGAGCAGACCCGACGTCGCGTGTGGTTATCAATCGACTCGCGACTACTACTTACATTCTGCCTAATGTAGGCATCGACTTGCTTAACGAAACTCTCGTTCTGCGTGATGCCAGGCAGGGCGCGAATGTCGAGACAAGACTCGGGTGTCAGCGATTCCAGCAGATGGGCCGCGCATTGAGACGCGATTCGCTCCATCTTTAGGTAGCTAGCCGCCAGGTATATCGACTTCACCTCGACAGGCCGAATTTCCAGCCTGAAAATACGTGTTTTCTCCATTAGTACAAGTTTAATTCGAATCCGACATGCGATGCTACTAAGTAATAATATAGGTATTTTATATTGTACATTCTATTGTATCTAATTGTGTACTATCTAATTGTAAATTCGACGCATGTGAATACACTTGAGATTAGACAAATCCTTAAAGAATATGGATCGATATGTACATTTTCGTTTAGATACTGAAAATTTTCGAATTAACTAATATTTGCTGAGTAGTATATCTGTTAACTGGCATAGGCTTAAGTGAATTCTGATTTTTATCGATTTTGTTATTTTCCGTTGCGTTCAATTGGTGATTGTTTTAATACTTACTCACGATAACTGTAATTCGCTTGTTTCCGACCTTGGAAAGTTTAACAAAATATAATATCATTGCTACGTATCTCCCACTGCGCGTTTTCGTATCTAATTTATTTCTGGCGCGGATTGATTTCCAATAGCCGTACCTATATATCTCTATCAAAACAATTTTCTGCGCATGAAAACTAAGCTATTTTGCGTACTTCGATGTTTCTATTATTGATTTCAATTCAGGGAATAATGTCAGTCAAGGTCTGCGAGAAATTTTTTTATTGGTCTCATTATATATTTTGTATGACATCGCGTAAATCTTAACAATACGTTTTTTGAACTGTATTCTAATGACAGCAATAATCGTACTTGTCACTTGCAGTACTCTAGACATTCACGTCAAGAGCATTAACAGTTGAGAACAAAAGGAAGTATTTTTTGGTTTATTGCGCTTAAATGTATAATTGCTCTAGAAAACTTTAGTGAACTATAAGAAAAGCTTTATGCAATTTGCATAGGATCGTTAAATTTCTCAGACCTTGTCTTACACACTCATAATGTCAACATATAAAAATCAAATTTACCTCGAAGTGTAAGCATAATCCATGAGTTTCTGTAACGCTTTTTTGTCAATGTTGTCGCTTAATTTGTATGTGATTACTGGTTCTTTGTTGCCCTGGTTGTCGGTGCTGAACAGGTCGAAAAGATACGGAGACGCCGCGGCCAAAACTGCCCTGTGGCCGTGCACTTCTGCATTGCCAGCCTATAAAATTCAAAAGTTTGCATTTTACTTATCGTGATCGACTTTCCACAGATACAGAAATAAAATTGGTTAATTGTAAAAATATTCGGATGGATTTTCAAAATATTGTTTATGTAAATAAATGTATCATTATATGCAATGTCAAATAACGCAATTACGAAAATATACAATATGTTATAGAAAATAATAGAAAACAAATAAACATATAAAAGAAATGAATAATCATATTTGATTTGTATTAAACGTTTCTCTGGGTTCAAATTCATTTTCGTACATTTATTTACATTTTCATTTTACTCCCTTTTCTATTTCTATATCAGAATGGAATGAACATTTATCAAGATATGTGCTTGGAATAAAAGGAAAACGACTGTTTACTATCAAAGCTTTATGAATATAGGGTTGCATCTTACGTGCAGAATGACGTCGCAGAAGTGCTTGTTCTTCCTCATCATGTTGAGTGAGGATAGAATCAGTTGTGAATGATGATCGTCCTGGAGCTCGAGGGTTGAGCTTTTTAGGCCCTCGGCGTCCCCGTTCGTCGAAATGGAAGAGACCATTTTCTGGGATTATTTTTTTTGGCTATAAAAAAATCCTCCCGTCTATGGAAGATCCGGCTTTTCTAAAGGCTGCTCATATCAACGTTTAGCCAATGGACTGCTATCTTGATTAAAACAGAACAAAATAAGATATTTGCACTCATTCAGATGTAAAGATATTAATGTAATTTGCGGGTGGACTTTATTATAGTATTCTATTGCTTATTTCGTATACTTATTTTCTTAATCTCAAATGATAGTGCTCATATCTATGGATGTAACCTTAGTTTTCTTCTTTATAAGAATCAGGGAATTGATCAGTGAATAAAAGAAAATTTATTATCCTTGTATAATAGTCATTAAATATTTACAACTTCAAATAAGTAATTTTTATTTGTATCTTTTGATATCAAGTATACACAATAACGCAGTTGATTGCAGATTTGAATGAATAACATGTTGCGCAACCGTGAAAAAATTATTAACTTTTGCAAAAACATCACGATAAAATCTGTGAATATTTTATAATCATTACAATACGCACTATTTGTGATTAATTGAAGTTAAGGTAAATGCATATTCACTATTTCAGTTTTATGTACTTTTTTATCAAAAGATGTGAAATTTGACTATTGCGAATTTTTGAAAAAATGTGTTTCGACTTTTGAACAGTAACTTTTACAATTTAAAATGAAAAAATTAGAAAAGAAGCAAGGTCGAAAATTATGTCCTTGAAGAAATCTCGGTTAACTTAAAATAGCTAAGGATCAAGGTTGTTTCTGTGAAGCGCGATTTCTAAACACGATTCCTTTCATGGAGGATAGAATTGAAAGTTTTGAAGAAAAAACCCATCGATAATGAACTTTCGTCATATCTAAATTTAAATCGATGCACGGCAACAAAACAAAAAATGCTAATTTTCCAAATTGAACAGGAGACGCGTGTTTAATCTGCAATATGCGCATGCAAACCTGTGTGCAAAGACACGTGCCCTGCAATTATTATCGAGTTGAAACGTTTGAGGATTGACGTATACGTGCCAAAGCGCCAAATTGCGCAACGAATTTTCAAAATTCGTTTTACTTTGTACGCATATGTAGTACACTATACATTTAGGTAATTATCATCAAAACAAAGTATCGAAAAAAAATATCAAGTCGATAACAGCTATTAGCAATTGGTCAAGAGAGACAACAAAGAGCAAGATATCGAGTTCTACATTGTGCAGCAGAATAGACCAGTACATACGTATATGATACATTGTATAGCGAAAACTTTATAATAGCAGGTCGTTGAAAGATATATAGAGAAAGAGAGGCCAGTATACACTGTCGCTTAGACGATCCGAGCGCAATGAATAGTGAGAAAGAGGGAGAAGAGTGAGCGAGAGAGAAAGACACGCGTAGGGGTTAATGTACCGTGCCACTTATTGAGGATAGTTATATATACATCAGGCCTAGAAGAAGTACGGCGAAGTATAAATCTAGAAGTTTCGCGACAGTTGTACATCTGTAGACTAGTGCTACTAACGAGACCGCGAAATAGTTAAGGCTTCTCAAACGGATAATGTGTAGCTGTGTGAGCAAGAACTTGGAAGAGGATTAATATAAAGAGACGATGGGCTCTTATGTGAATTGACCTCTGTGAGATGTGTGTGTGTGTCTCTGCGTGTATGGCCTTGGAACGTATCATCACGATTTACTTGAAAATTCGCGGAGAAATTTACATTTTTGTTTTGCAATCTAAATTCAGATATTGGTTCATACGGTGTATTGACTGTTGTGAAATAGAGGTCTTGATGTCTCGACTCTTATCTAATTTACAGAATGGCTTTGCAAGATTTTTTAATCACCAAGTGTAGAGAAAATACTTATATGAATTATTTAAATGAGTAGGGTTTGTTGAAAACGTAAATTTCGAATATATTTTATGTACTTTGGAAAATGTCGTTAGCATGGATTAAATAAACATTATTACTGTAAATATTTTAAACTATTATTAGTTATAGAAACCTACACAGTTGATTTATCTATCATATGCAAGTGGGCTATATAAATTCCACATATAAACAAAACCAAATTAAAAACAACATACTTATCGTGCAGTGGGCAAATTTGAATGAGAAAAGTATAAAAAGATGTGCATAATCAAGAAATGAGTGAAAAAATACTATTACTTCCTAGGCATTACCTAACAACTAGAAAAATTCTTCACTTTTAACTCTTTATAAACTTAAACAAGCCGCAATCCAATCGTTTTAAAACAGTCCCGACCGCGCAATTACGTATTATATATACACGTGAAATGTATGTATACATGCGAGTATGCGCGAGTTGTATTGTACAAAAATACACTTTTTAGCGACTTTTTATTTTCCGAAACTGTGTACGTTACACTTTAGACCACGAAAGCTGACCTCGGCGTAAAAAGAAGAAGCTCGTAAAGGAAAAAAAGCGCGAGAAAGGTAAAACGTCGAGGTATAGCTTAGAAAGCTATTTTCACGAGGAGAAAAAGGAAGAAGGTATGGCAAGAGAAATCCGGACGATTCTCGATTCGCGTTCCGGTTTGACCGTCTTTGATCCACTTGTGCTGATCACATCAGTCGCGTGTTTCACCATCTCAATTTTCTCGAGCTTTTCGTCTCAATTATAGAACAGCTTTATAATGGTGGCTTATTACAAGGCAATTAACGAGCCGCAGCTTTATAAGTCTTATCGCGATGAGTGCGTTTTGGTATACTTTGTGCAAAAAATGTTGAATTAGTGAGTGGTTCGCGAATACTTGAGAATTCTCGATCGTATAGTATGATGTTTCGATTATATATAAAGGTCAGCAGTAGCGTGTCTGCGGAAAATTCTATTTGCTCTAACGCTATTTCTCCCCTGTTATAAACTGCTTTTCGAGCCGGCGATTTGAACTACCTAAGTGTAACTGAAAGTAAGTTAGCGAATTAGGCGCGTATGTACAGAACCTTTCGCAGAGCGTGTGTTCGCACGGTAAACAGACATTTTCTTCTCAATCTATAGTACTGACCTTGTCAATAGCGCCTATTTTTCATTTTCAAATTATCGCACTTTACGAACTTTGAGTTTTGCTAGAATTGGTGTATGGAAATACATTTTTACGCAATAGTTGCATGATTTATTGGTACAAAAAGTCGTTACGTAAACACCTAATCTCTTGGTTACTGCGTCGTTTTCAGAATAAACTCTAATCTCTGCAGTTCAGCATATGCACAGTATTTATAACATACATCTGCGCACATAAGCAAACATATAATATACACTCGTCGTAATATACTAATAGTGACAGAAAAATCTATATACTTGACAAATCCGTCGTAGGCGACTGTAAACAAACGAAGGATCCACTTGTAGGTCTTCCCGCATTCGATTCGGCGCCTTGACATCGAAAGTGGAAAAAGAAGAGCAAGTCAATATGAACGACGTAACGCGCGCGTATCTGCGCAGAGATACCCCTCAGGATGAATCTAGGCTAAATCAGCTTCCTATATATATTGATACGTATATGCACAAGTGAAACGCGAGGGTGCGAGCGAAAGAGCACCGCGGCTCCGACGACAGATCCTGATATGTTTTAGGCGTGTATAGAGTTTCGACTACGCAGTTTTGCGCCAACGTATATATGCAAAGACTGCTCTGCGGCGATATCTATGTGTTTATAGTTAATATAGTTTTTTGACGTCAGAGATAGCGGTGCTCAAAGTATTTTTTTCTTTTTTTTTTAAGTTGGTTAGCGGAACGATGCCAGGAATTGAAATTTTAACGATGTCAATTAATTTTAACGTAGCATGGTGGGTATAGTGAGAAATTGAATTGCGAGACTTGCAAGCAGGTATACTATAACAGATTAGTAAGTTATGAAAGCACGAAAGCAATATGCGTATAATCAGTATAAAAAATTAAAAAGAAATATAGTACTCATAACTACTTTTACAAAGAGATTGTTTCTACAAAAATGAAAAGAGAAATTGTGAAATTTAGAAATTTATTTTTCAAGTTACATATACTGGATAAAATAATCATTGATTGAAACAACGTTTCTTTTCCAGACAGTAATAATTCAGATTGGAAAGAGTTACATTTTATGGATCATCGAATTCGCAAAACTTTTATTTAACTTTTTTATACATAAGAACCGCAGAGACTTTTTAATAAAAGTATTATAGAACTATATAATAAAAAAGGGGGGAATTAATTCAACAAGTTTATGTTCGTTTGAAAATGTACTCATTTTTTTGTTCAATATATTCAAAAATAAAAGATTAGTTAATTTTATAAGCTTTTATGGAACAGATACCATTTGATAAATGAAAGAAATTTTTCTAACTAATCAACTAAAGAAACTAAATTTGTTTTGGAATAAATGAATATATTTGATAAGCAGACACTCTATGTATGTTTTAATTATGGCGTCGAAAAAGTATGAACCAACCAACCTACGAATTACTCTGAGTAAGATTATAGAATGTCATTTCCAAAGGTATAACGAGTCATTTAAATATTAAAAATGTTCGTATGCAATATATATTCCGTTGAAGCTTATACATTTCACAAGAATTCTTCCGAATAATCGAAAAAGAAAATTTTATTTCTCGATGTGTTTAATCTCAAATGACCACACGCGTATCCGTCAAAACATTACAGAGATAATTGAATCAGCGAACGATACTTTTTTTTTTAATTTAAGTAATTAAGCGAGCGGTCCTCTCTCTCTCTCTCTCTCTCTCTCTCTCTCTCTCTCTCTCTTTCTCTCCAAACTTATCAGCCCCACTTGACTTGAAACCGAAGACTCGTCAAGTCGCGTAAACAATATCCAGTGTATCTCTCTCTGATGGCCATTCGTATTTTCGTGACCCAACCCCCCGCGAAGAAAGAGACAATACTCGCGAGTGTAAATCATCGGTACTACAAAACCATCGCGTCGGTGGTCGTTTCGTTTGTTTTCTCTCGGCATCAGTAGTTTATACATATATATATATATATATATACACCTAAGTTACGTTCGAGGTGCACAGCAAACACGTGGTTATTGATCACGTTTCGACTTGCGCCGCGATTATTTTCTCGGAGAGCGCGAGGCGCGATGCGCGCAGGCCTGCTTGTCGATGATAATGCGAGCGCGCGAGGTGGCACGCGCAACCTTGACAAGGCAGCGGCTCTTTCTCTTTGTAGCTGAGGTATAGCAGCTGCGTGGCGACCGCCACCGCCTTCGATACTTGCCTCCGTACAGTAATTGCGTTATGCTTATACAGATACAGGCATACAATACAGGCTTCCATACCTGCGCGCGCTTCCCCCGAAGCCTGAAGGGAAGTGTGTGTGTGTGTGTGTGTGTAACTCGTTGATGGGGAATCGCTATTACATTGGGAGGAGAGGACTGACGGGGGGACGTGAGCTCCCTTCCTCCCACCTTTCCTTCCATCCTTCCTTCCTTCCCTTTTCTGCGTCTATGTGGGGGATGAGAGGCTGATATGGTGAAAGCCTTGGGAAAGCTATACTGCGAGCTAATGTTGGGAGAAGGACGCGTGAGGAATTCTACTGCTCGTTTCGCTCTTTTTCTTTAAGGAGTTTTATGGATTTTCGAGATCGCCTCGAGACGGGATTGGCTGCTCTCTGACTGCTGCGTTTGTTTCTGGGGTTGGGGTGTTTCAATTTTTTTTTTTCGGTCAACCTGGGATGGACGAGAAGCTTTTTGGTGACGCACTGTAGATTATCCAATCAAATGTCTTGTTACGATGGTCGGGTCGCACATTAAGAAAAAATATTTTTCAAGGTGCTTAAAAAAAAACATCCGGCTTCAAATTTTTGTTCTATAGGATTATGCGTGTGTTACAGCTAAATAATACCAGTGACTCTATGGAAAAGCAATACAACGATGCATAAATTACCAACAATTTAACAACTTTTTAAAAAATTCAGTTTTAAGGCAATTCTGAAATTTATAAATCAGAAAAAATTATTGGACTTTTTTTTGTCAGTTTTCACCATCGTAACTTGTTGACGAATGCGACACAATATCGAATTTTCGACCTAAATTCATTAATTTAGTAAAAACTACGTTGAAAAGATAACGAGATAAAAGAACACGCATTTTAAAACAGCGCTTACTTACATAGTTACTCCAATTTGTATGTGTAATTTGTATTTAACGTTTCTTTGCTACGATTAATAAATTTTCCACGAGAATACATTACCGAGGTGAGCATACACCTATACGACGGTAAAAACGCAATCGATCGATTTACTATACGAGCTATCCATTAGCTTTTCAGACGTCGAATTAGACGATAATTAGCGAACTGCATAATAGCCACGCTTGTTTTCTCTAATGCACAGCTAATGGACCTTGACTTTGCGAACGCACACAACCTGAAGCGACAAGTTTTTTTTCATCTCAATATGCTCGGCAATGGCGATATATATACTCTGTATACAGTGTACAGTGTACACGGTAACGTTACTACCGTGAAACAGTTCCGTATTTATCACTCGACGAGCTCCGAAAATGATCTAACGTCAAAATTCGTTAATTTCAGCGAAACAATAAGTGGACTAAAAAAAAAAAAAATAAATAAAAAAAGAGGAGAAATTCGGACGGGGGCGCTGTTTGCTTTTACAAGATGAATATAATCAAGTATATATAATTGTCAAAACACACGTAAATACAAGATTTCTGCAAGCTCACCTAAGCGTATACACAGGCCAACGAGTGTATCCAACGAAAATGTTCGTCGACTGAAATCATGGAATTTGATAGTGTGTTGTTACCGCAACGTGCGGGTGTTGTATTATTACGATTTTGTGTACATACATGTAATGTTCTTGTATATCTGTACAATGTGTGGGACTGGTCGTTTACATAGAAACAATACGTGTCGTTTTGCATATGCAGCTAGATTTTGCTTTAAATTTATTAAAATATAGTATATCGTATGTCGGGCTTCATGAGACCCGACTGCACTGAGTATCGCAGGAGGAAAAAAAATTGTCGTTACTCGGAAGAATTTAGTAACATTATCCCGTTGCACGTCACGGATAACGCCGGGAGACAATAACTTGTTAGCGATTGAATTTCAACTAACAACGACACACGTAGACGATCTCACAGTTTCGAGAAATATGCGTATTGCTCATACAGGCATCGGAGACACGTGTATACACATACTGTGCATTATATACAGGGAATAAAAAATGAACTAGCTGCAGAGAGAAACGGGGACGAGCACTTATGCACGCAGACGTATATATAAGTAAAAGTCGGCAACCCCGCAGATGTTCTTTCTTTTTCTCGGTCTCTCTTTCTCTTTCGCTGCAGGTTCAAAAACCTCCGAAAACTGCACAGACTGATAATATACATGTTCATATCCTCGAGGGTATCGCGTCGTTAGCACGTACCGCTGTTACGGAGCAAAAAAAAGAAAACAGAAACGTTTAGGAAAAGTATGGACTCACCTCGTGTCTAATCCGGGTCGGCGAGTCTTCTCTGCTCGGGTCACTTCATATCAGTAGGCATAGTGGCAGCCCCTTCGCAGTAGTCACGCCGTCGAGTAGCATACGTCTGACACGAGTGTATATTATACTTACAACACGCGCCGCCGCGAGCCAAAATAGTCACTCTTCGGACACGATGCGATTCGTTGCCGCCGCCTCTCCTCTCGAAATATGTATGCGAAAGTTATATATTTACGACGACGACGACCGGGCCTCTGTGTGAGCCGTCTCTCCGCGAATACACACGAAATTACAACTGTATTTCCTGTGTAGCTGTTCGTCTCGATTCGATGATAAAAAGTTGCTGCACGAGACGCCTGTCGTCAAAGACGAGGCCGAACTGGAGTAGTGGCTGCTATACGTATGATCGAGAGAGTGAGCGAGTAAGAGAGAGAGAGAGAGAGAGAGAGAACAGGCAGGCCAGACACTGGATAGGCTCTTTGCACGCCGCGACTTTTTGCGCGCCGACGTACAATGATCTACGCGAGAGCGAGTACTGACTTACGCACGCGGGGGCGCTTTATCGAATTTTCTATATGTTGCGCGCCTTTGCGAATGATGTATAATATACTTAGTAGTCAGTGCACTATATACCAGATGAGAGGGGGAGACGACAAACGGGAGTTTTTTGTTAAGTATAAAATATAATCCGTTTATGCTGGAATACCGTGTAGGTTCTTGCTCTGCGCGCGTCGAGTGTTCGGCGTTGCTCCGCGTTTCGGAGAATCCGTTTCACGCATGTATATTGGCAATGACCGCGCTTACCGCTTTGAAACTGCGGTTTCGTGACCGTCGCCGTTTTAAGCACCGCTTTGACATTTTCATTGTTTTTACACAGCTTTTTTTTACAGATTTTGTTTCTCGTTTTGCGTATTTCCCGTATTGGTGGCTCTTTGGCCACCTTATCCCACGACGAAGCTAGAGCCAACTATTTTCGATGCGCCTTTTTCTCGGATTGAAAGTTTTATGGAGGACAGCAAGAGCTGATTTTTGATTCGAGAGATCAGAATCAAACGCGACATTGTCAACTGAGAGGAAGGCAAAATTGTCAAACTGTATTAATTTATCTGCGCAATCGCGTTTGGAGGCTATGCCAAGACTACTCCAAACGTTTGCGAGCGCCAAAAGCAGTTCGAAAAAATTGATGAAATGCAAGTTGACGCGTTGCGACCGTCGTGTTTTTGGTAAAGTGCTCGACTGTTCCAGAAGTGACCAGAACGGAAGACCGGACTGGAAATTATGGAAATATCCGGGAAATTGGTGTAATTTCGCCATACTCCATACGACCAATACATCACTGCAGAACGCAGATGAAACGCGCCAATATCAATTTGCTCAAATAAGTCTCATTCGAACTTCAAGGTTTTCTCGTAAGAAATATTTGAATATTGTAATTTCGAGAGTATTGTTCTATTTTAACATAACGTCTCTTTTGTACACCGCGTGAAAAAGAAATATATTTTAGCTGTGATTACTTTCTCCTTGAAATAGTTATTATGCGTAAAGTTTTTTTTCCAGATAAGAATAACACAAGTAAAAAGTTAACATTGAAAGTTACAAAGAATAATGAAAACAACTAATGACAATATTCACAAGATTTCGCAGAATTCTTTTGTCGATATAATGGATAATAAAATAAATTGCATGAACTTACGAATCCAAGAGCAAATCAACTATATACTCACGAGTAAATGGGTGATAAATTGAATGGACAAATTTTCGTGGCAAAATAATTGCACCTCTAATAATTATTCGACCTTGCTAAATGTTTTGTTCCTTTATTATGTACAGCGACGCGAAAGAAGAAGATTTTGCTAGGTTGCGCGCAAAACTTAAGAGAAACACTGATTGTTAAGCAAAATTAATAATGAAGAGGAATACAAATATTTTGTTACCTGCGGTTTTATTTTTACAAAAACGGTTTTTTTACAGAACTTTTTTATTTATAGATTTTTAAATAAATTATGTAATATATAGGCTGTAGTGCATTTTATTTTCTGATAAAAGTGAAAAATATTCCTAATAAACTGCATATAATTGAACATTTGGTGCTTATATGCTATCTATGTAATGTATACTCAACATATAAGTATATAATATACATACAACATACATTCATATACTATATGTATGTAGTTATAAGTAGTTATATGTATATACATTATACATGTTACCAACGAAGATGTTACAGTATTAGTCGGGGCCCCATGGAACTGTATAGGATAGTTATTGGAAGTTCGTGCCACTAGCAATTTTATTGTTGGAACTGGTAATGGTTCAGGTACTGATAACTACCAAAAAGTCTCTACAATGTACCTACCCCGGAACATTGTTATTATTGCAAAATTATGGCCAAAAATGCATTTTTTTTTGGTTTATCGTCTCTAGCTCTTTTATTATTAACTTTACGTGAAAAAGTTGAGAATGTTTTTTGTTCAGAATTAAATTTCCTATAAGGTACATGTGTTCTCGGATGCAAAATTGACTTTTTTCATCGCTAAATTGTTTAAAACAAAAAAAGTTTTTGTAAACTTTTATATTGCAATAGTTTATATAAAAAATACTTTTTTTAATCGAACTTACACTCAAACATATCTCTATAGTTCATACAACATAAAAATTTCAGTCCGACCTCGCTATCTCAAAATGGCGGCTTATTGTAAAATTATTAATCAGTATTTTCCAATTCATTTCAATTTTGCTCTAATTGCAATAAATTGATGGGACCACTTGGAATCGATAGCTTATGTCCTACTTAACAAATACTTAAAATAACTTTTTTTCAAATTAATATTTAACAACATTTTTAGCAACAAATGTCTTTTTCAATATTGTTATCTCGGTCAATTTTAAAGTTACAGAAATGTGCTAAAGTGAATCGTAAAGTGCATAAAAAATCATGAATTTTCATATATTTACTTTTAAGATTGGACCAATAGGAGCCGAGATAAAAAAAATTTTTCAATCGCCGATTGCGCCGAAACTACTTGATATTTTTTGTTGAAATTTAGCACAGTGGTTGTTGAAATAATGCTCTAAAAGATGACATTTTATCGAATAGCTCTAGATGGTTTAGTTCGTCTAAAACGACTGACGAACATTGTGAGTTCAGCGCGCGCGGCCGCGCGGCTACTCCTGCGCCGGCCAGGGAGGGCGGTGCAGTGGTGGGGGGACTGCCGCGCGACGGCGGACAGAATTCGGACACCTTAGTTGTAATTTGATTATCTCGTTAACCAAAACTGCTATTGCAATAAACTTTTTTTTCATTTAACCTGCTTTTTCTCAGCTTTAACGCTATGCTAATTAAATTTTCATGGGTACAATACAAACACCCTAAATTACCAATTTTTTCGACAAAAATCTCTTATACCTATTTTCATAGATTTTACATGCATGCATTGCTTTACTATCATTATATAAGTACTTACATTCATCATAAAAATGTTCTGTAATGCAATGCAGGCTTTGTATATAGCCATAAGAGATTTTGTCGAAAAAATTGGTAATTTAGGGTGTTTGTATTGTACCTATGAAAATTTAATTAGCATAGCGTTAAAGCTGAGAAAAAAGCAGGTTAAATGAAAAAAAAAATTTATTGCAATAGCAGTTTTGGTTAACAAGATAATCAAATTACAACTAAGGTGTCCGAATTCTGTCCGCCGTCGCGCGGCAGTCCCCCCACCACTGCGCCGCCCTCCCTGGCCGGCGCAATAGTAGCCGCGCGGCCGCGCGCGCTGAACTCGCATTGTTCGTCAGTCGTTTTAGACGAACTAAACCATCTAGAGCTATTCAATAAAATGTCATCTTTTAGAGCATTATTTCAACAACCATTGTGCTAAATTTCAACAAAAAATATCAAGTAGTTTCGGCGCAATCGGCGATTGAAAAATTTTTTTTATCTCGGCTCCTATTGGTCCAATCTTAAAAGTAAATATATGAAAATTCATGGTTTTATATGCACTTTACGATGCACTTTAGCACATTTCTGTAACTTTAAAATTGACCGAGATAACAATATTGAAAAGACATTTGTTGCTAAAAATGTTGTTAAATATTAATTTGAAAAAAAGTTATTTTAAGCGTTTGTTAAGTAGGACATAAGCTATCGATTCCAAGTGGTCCCATCAATTTATTGCAATTAGAGCAAAATTGAAATGAATTGGAAAATACTGATTAATAATTTTACAATAAGCCGCCATTTTGAGATAGCGAGGTCGGACTAAAATTTTTATGTTGTATGAACTATAGAGATATGTTTGAGTGTGAGTTCGATTAAAAAAAGTATTTTTTATATAAACTATTGCAATATAAAAGTTTACAAAAACTTTTTTTATTTTAAACAATTTAGCGATGAAGAAAGTCAATTTTGCATCCGAGAACGCATGTACCTTATAGGAAATTTAATTCTGAACAAAAAACATTCTCAACTTTTTCACGTAAAGTTAATAATAAAAGAGCTAGAGACGATAAACCAAAAAAAAATGCATTTTTGAACATAATTTTGCAATAATAACAATGTTCCGGGGTAGGTACATTGTAGAGACTTTTTGGTAGTTATCAGTACCTGAACCATTACCAGTTCCAACAATAAAATTGCTAGTGGCACGAACTTCCAATCAAAATCCCATGGGGCCCCGACTATATAGAACATAACACGATGCACAGCTGATCTGCTGATTCCTCACTCTTTCGTCTTCTTGAAGTCTGAAATTTTATTTTTGAATCGACACTAACTATTTTGCTAATAATGCATGTATGCGTATACTCTAGGCAACTTAATATATTATTATACATGCCGCTGTAATCGACGCAAATATTCGAAAAGTTTTTTTAAAATATAAGATACTAATTAAATAATGTTAATCAGCTTAAAATTGAAAGCAGTGCTTATACATGGTGAGTAAATCTATGTATTCGTACAGATGTATAATGAGCTTCTAACTAATACTCTGAAATAGGTAATTAGTTAATCAAACGTAAACGATGATGTGGAAAAGAAGCTGACGTAAGTAACCTATAAGTACTCATTAAGTATTTCATAGATCGACAACCATATGCATACATGGCAAGTATTTGATTACATTTGAAAAAATAATTTTTATACTTTGATTATTGAAAACTTTTTTTGATAGTAAGACCGAATAACTTTGCGTGAGCTAATTATATTTTTATTTTAAATTTCGCGGGATTTGATATTTTTTTACGATAATATATATTGATGTGAGTACACATCATATACACTCTTTTTCTGACGATATTTATTTGAACAAGGTCTATAAAGTGGCTTATCGGAGAAATATTTTAAGAGCAAAAGTTAGAAATTTCATGGTGTAGAGGAATGTATAAAAGAACGTTCATCTTTTACAGACGGCCTAATTGACGCGAAAAAAGTGAATACTTAACAGGTTTCTAATGGCTTCTAAGGATTATTTACCATATTATGCAGCTGGTAAAGTTACTTCAGGCTTTGGAAGAGGATCAAAGTCATTAGGTTGTCCAACAGGTATCTATATTACTTATAATAACATCTGTTTGATTAAAGATATTTCATGATTTGTGTCTTTTACCAAAAAACTTTATTTGAAATATTGCATAGCTAACTTACCAGAAGAAGTTGTGGAGGCTCTTCCTACAGAATTTGATACTGGAATTTATTATGGATGGGCTTCCTTAGAAAATAATACTTACAAGATGGTTATGAGTATTGGTTGGAATCCATTTTACAAGAATGACAAAAAATCCATGGTAAATAATTTAATATTAAAAAACTTTTATGCTCATATTAAATTAATTTGTGAATGATTTTTTAGGAAATACATTTACTTCATAAATTTGAAGACGATTTCTATGGAAAAGAATTAAAAGTAATAGTGTTAGAATATATTCGACCAGAATTGAACTTCTCATCTGTTGGTAAGCGATAAGCATAGTATCAGTTTATAACTGTAACAATGAAAAGTATATAAAGATTTACAAAATTATTTTGTAGAAGAACTCAAGAAGGCTATTGATAGTGATATTGAAACAGCCACAATCTCTCTTGAGCAAGCATCTAGTATAAAATACAAAGAGGATCCATTCCTGAAAGGCTGATTTTTATTAAGATTTGTATGAATTCCATTAATATGGTATATTAGACAATGCAATGAATTTTAAAGATAGAATATATTTTCTTGTAACAAAAACGTTTAAATATAAAAAAAATTAATTATATAATATACAATGTGATCAATGCAACAGTTATGCATCTGCATTTGGAGGTGGTGGTGGTGGAGGTGGAGGTATAGTGAATGATGGTACTAATGTTTGAGGTAATCTTGGAACTGGTACAGCATTTATTTGAGGCAATGGATAGTGAGGGTTCCACTGCATTTGAGGAAACCTGACATTTTGCATTTCAATTGGTGGGGCTTGTGCTGTACCAAGGTAATCATTATATTGTGTATATTGACCCATCCATTGATTATGCGGATAAGAGTTATATTGATGCCAAGAATTCGGTTGTGGATATCTTGGACGAGACCATGGATGTTGTGTACGGTAGAAAGGTCTTGAATTTGGTGGATGAGCATTTGGTTGCATTTGTTGGTATTCCCTGTTGCTACTCCAAGGATGACTAGATTGCCAAACTGTTTTGTTACCTAAAAATTATAATAGTAAAAGTCAATAGTGACATGTATTAAAATTATTGAAATTTCGTTATAAAAAAATTATATGTTCTTATTACCACGTTTACGTTTATTTGGTCTTTCATTAGCTGCATCTTTTTGTTTATTATTGCTTGCTTTATTTCTTAAAGTTGCTAAATAAGCTTGCTCCTCCTCATCATCTGAAAACTGTGGAGGTTCATCATCTCCTATTTCATCTATTGCTTTCATTCTGGAAAGAAATAATAAAATGAATTATTTCTTATTATCTAAAAATGTAAGTATAAATTATAAATAAGATTTTTTGTATCTCACTTTGTTAATTCACTTAGAAATACAAGGGATGTATATTCTGTGTTTGGACAGTAGTACACAGTCATGCCTACTTTAATGTCATATTCCTTAATATGGTCTGAACTATTAAATCTTACACAGTAATGAGGCTCAGCAACTTGTCCAAATACATCAAATATGTGACCTAATGCTCGCTGGCCTTTATTAATAAATAAAATCGTGTCTAAATTAAGTGTTGGTTTGCCTGGTTTTGGACGAACAACTACCATTTGTTCAACAGTCCATGCAACCTTGAAAATAAAATTTATTTTTGTGATTTTTAAATCAATTATTTGTCAGGGGTTAGTTTCATAAATAAGAAAGTTACCTCGCCTAATGGATCACATAGTACTTCAGGTACACTAATTTTCAAATCTTCAATTGGAGGTAGATCATCATACTCAGTTTTTGGTTTAAAAACTTTCTTTGAATTATTCCCTTTTTTTCTAAAAATTATTCATACATGTTTATATCATTTATTAAAATTAAAATAATCTAAAAATCAAAATAAAAAGATGTTCTGATTATAGCTTACTTGATTTTACTCTTTTCACTTGAATTGTCACTTTTACTGCTGTCAGAATCTGATAAATCTGAACTACTTTCAGAATCACTGCTACTTGAATCGCTTTCACTGTCACTTGTTTCATCACTTGAGAGCTCAACTTCATCCTTATTTCGATAATTCTTGACATTTGAAACTTTGACTGCAGTTTCAGAATTTTCATCTTCAGAATCTGAACTGTCATATTGAGCAGCTATTGCAGCTAGTGATGTCTGGTTATCTAAAATTGAACTTTTAAATGTAACATTCATAAATTATCATTAAAACTATATATTAAAATTATGCATGAATGTTAAAAAATTACCTATATAAAACAAGTCCGTTGTTTTTTTGTTATCATTTCTATTATTTGAATTTTTACTTTTCAAGTCTTTAATATTTTCAGAATGTTTATGAATATCATTATTATCAATTGTAATTACTTCTTCAGTAATGACAACTTCACTAATGACTGTGTGTATAGCATTGTATCCATTGATATCAATTTGTTCGCTCAAACCATCCATTACATTGTTTATTGTATCTAAAGTTGATACTGATTCTGTAAGCATCGAATCATCTAAATCATTGTTTTCAATATCTGTTGAATTGTGATGTTTACTTGGAATCTCACTATCAACATTAGCATAAGAATGTTCATCTGTTAATGTAAATTCACTTGTTTGTATCGGAACATTATTGTCATTTTCTTTTGTTGTATTTAAAGTATCTTTATTTTTCATAGGAGATATTTCAGAAACTTCACTTTCTTGACATTCAGCACTTTCTTCTTTCTTTTCCATTGTTATCAAATGTTTAAATGATGTCGGAATTGTTGTAGGGTGTATCAATACATCAAAAAGTTGACGATAGTTTGACTTTTGATTTAATTATATGAACAACATTTTGTTGTTGAAACGCAAGCAAATGTACTTTATATCAATTTATATTAGTATATATTAAAGCGCATTGCGAAGAGAAACACGTGCTCGTCTAAAACATGCGCCATTAAAACTTCAGGGAGATCAGGCATGTCTTGGAGAACGAGAAGCGAAGCCTAGGAACTTTTGTAGTCTTAGATGTTAGATCTTTTGCGCTACTCGTGAAAAAACACTATATGTAATGTAAAGGGCGAGCATGCAGTGCAGTGTGTAGTCGTACTCAGAGGTCTCTGGCGTCAATGCGGTCAAGGCACAGGATGGGCAACCAACCCATTGGGCAACAGTGCAACACTGTCGGAGTGTCGGCTGATGTTACGCGCTGTTGCAGAAAACATGCATCTCATCTCTCTTTCTCTCTCTAATACAGTCTAGTCTAGTCTCTTATAGCAGAGCTTATAGTACTGTAGCGAAGCGGGAGAGTGACTTTTTCTCGGCTAGATCAGGCTAGATGTGTTGACAACAAGAAAGCCCAAGCGAGAGAGGGCACTTAAAACACGGGGAAGGCACAGCAACGGGAAAAGAGAGAGAGAGAGAGAGAGAGAGAGAGAATGAGTGTTTTCCTTGAGTGAAATTTCGTAAGCCTCGCTGCAGCTGGACTGCTCTGTGCACTGTGCGCGTACATAGGTATTATACATCGGAATCGTGATATTTTAATAGCCCCAAACTCCAACGTATCGAGAGTACATAACCGCCGCAGCTGTAGAAAGTGTAGATAGGTACGACGGATCTCTCGCGTCCCTCACCATTTTTACACCTCATCCTACATGTTATCATCAGTTAGCGCCGCCGTCACTACAACAGCAACAGCAGCAACTGCAACAACCAAGTATCAGCAACAGTATTTTTCTCGGAGCAAATGACAGTGGCAGTCTAAGGTGGCAGTGGCACGTTCGATGCCAGCGACGAGGATGCAGCAGCATCACCTGCTGATTGCGCCGAAGGCATAAGTAGTAGAGCAACTACCGACTCGATTGCGACTTGCGAGAGAAAATCGAGACAGAGTCGCACGGAGAGGAAACTGTCTACTCTTTTCCTAAATAACTTCTTTCGTGCATTAATGCAGTTTCCAGCACAAAAGCTACATCCGGGATGCCTTAAACGAGGCTACCGATCCGTCAGGAGCCTCAACTTTTTTCATAACAATAAGGTATCATTTGATTCACCTTTTTTCCTTTTTTTCCAGCACATTTCACTTCTATCGATATGCTCACCTTGAAATATTATAGATACAACTCTTTCGATAATTACTTTTTGCCTTTCATAATAGTTGCTATGAATAAACTGGATTAAAGATCCTTAACCTAGTAAGCTGCATTGGTCACTTAATTCTTTACAAAAAATGAAAACTCATGAAAAAATAAAAACATAGTTATGAAAACATGATGGCACAATATTTACTTACATTCTTTCAGCTCTTGATCAAGACTGCCAATTTAAGACTGAATCACTACTGATGCAAGGAAAGATTGCTGTTGTTCTCTGTATAGACAGCATCAATGGGAAACTGTTTTTCATGTTTTAAGGTGCCTCCCCCACCATCAACGACCAATCAGTCAACTATTCTGGAGCACAAAGACGGTTGGAATGAATTTTCCTTTATCATCTTTAATTATGATTTACTCATTGCTTAATAAAAATATTATTTTTAGAAACAATGGAGTTGCGATCATTGTTTTCACAAAATGCAAGCCAAAATCATGTTCACACAAATACAGAGTCTCATGTCAATGGGAATAAAAAACTAATGAACACAATGTCTACATTTAATGGTGTGGGTTCAGATAACTGTGGCTCTGTCCCTATGGTTCAAAATAATCTACGTTCATCTCGTGGATTTTATTCTCGACTACCACCATTAGGGCGATCAGGAACAAATACTGGCCTGAACTCAACAAGTGACTGTAAACAGCAAAATGATCCATCGGATAACAAAATTAATTCTCTTTTTGAGCAATATAAGGTAAGACCTTGCGTGTTATTTTAGTAATTATAGATTTAATGATAATTTTGCATTATCATTTAACTTAGGATCCATATGAAGACATAATATTAGCAGATGGCATTGAACGGCTCTGTGATGATCTCGAGTTATCTCCAGATGAGTTCAAGGTGCTAGTACTAGCATGGAAATTGAATGCCGAGCAGATGTGCCAATTTACACGTCAAGAATTTGTTCAGGGTTTAAAATCTATGAGGGTTGATAGTATACACAGCATACAACTTCAGTTGCCTGAAATCGTACAGGAGCTGACAACAAACAGCGAGTCATTTAAGGATCTGTACCGATTTACATTCCGATTTGGCCTGGACATCAGTTCTGGCCAACGTATTCTACCTGCAGATATGGCCATTGTTCTCTGGAGGCTTGTTTTTACCATTCGTGAACCACCATTGTTGGACAGGTGGCTCAAGTTCCTTGAGTGCCATCACATCAGGGGTATACCCAGAGATACATGGAACATGTTCTTGAATTTCGCGGAGAGCATAGGTGACGACTTAGGGGCCTACGACGACGCAGAAGCTTGGCCGAGTCTGTTTGATGATTTTGTTGAGTATGAGAATGACCAAATGAATCAGAACATTACAAAAGATGAATTTATTAAAGATTCATCAACTGAAAACGATTAGTCATTTGGCAGTTTATTGAAGGGTATCCTTCATATTTTTAATAATTTTCTTAAGAGTAAATTTTTTGCAAGTGTTAAGTCGGAAAAACAAGTTTATTTATTGAAATGGAATTGTTCACGGTTATAAACGTGGTTTTAACGAGAGATACAAGATTGTAGTGAATATTCTTTTACTTCAAAGAGAAACAATTTTTATTTGCATAACAAGAGAAGCATAAGTATAATGTTATTTAACATTAAAGATAAATATTTTAAAAACACAAAAAATATTTATGAAAATTTTTTTCTAGCGCGAAAATTTTAGAATGGACCAATGATCAATAAATATATATTATTGTACAGTAACATGAATTTTTGAGCACAAGAACATAGGTCTAGTGAAAATGAATAATTATATGTATATAATTGTTTTTCAGACGTAATATGAAAAAAAATTTCTCTTACATAAGTCAGACAAACTTGAAAGCAAGCTTGTAATAAAATTTGTATAACATTTTTAGCTTGGCTTGCGATCTCTTTATTCTTTTTTATTATAGGATTGTTTTTATTGAAAACAAATATGTAATATTTTTTAGCAATTTGATTATCGTGATACGTAAAATACTAACGATTAAATTTTGTTTTTTTCATCGACGCTGTCCAGTAACAATACTGTCATTAATTAGTTAATACGCAAAACGGTACTGTCGCCAGCTGTTAAAATTCATAGCATTATTACAAGTAATTAAAATAATAAAATGTTCTTAAAGCGAGTTTGATATAAGGCAGCAATGAAAACGTGACTCTACTTTAGTAAAAAATTTATTTGGGTAATACACCCTGACATACATTTATATATACTTATACTTACGTAAATGAATATATGTAGGACCTGGAAGTTTTGCAATGGATATTTTAGCTGTGCAAAATATCTTTTCTGAGGACTGTTGTTAGTACTTGACAAAAACATAAATATTGCGTGCAATTTATGTTTTTTGTTGTGTTTTAGTGTAATATACATTAAATTATACAATCTGGCTTTAATGAGCCATTTTTGGCGTCTTTCCATAAATATTTACAAACTTACTTCCAGTCCATAATTATAAAGTAAATTGTATATATATATGTAAGTGTGCATAAATATATATTAATGCATAAAGTTATATGTATATAAGTATGTGGGAAGATCAACACTTGATCAACCAAAAATGAATGATCAAATATGTAGACTAATATGTCTTATGTAAACATATTTTATTTACAACGTAAAGAATATGTTACAAGATTCAAAACTGTAAAAAATTATAATTTCTTTTTTTATAAAAATTGAACCTTAAAACAATATGGAAATAGTTGTAAATATTCTTATATATAAATATTTCTGAGTATAACCATAGTCAACATTTTACTGTGATAGATCTTATTAATTTTCATTTAATATGAATTTTATAAATTATTGCTGTATTAAAAAGTATTGACCATTGAGATATAAGTTCTTTTGAACAGTTGATAAAGTGGATATCTTCTCACGTATAAATAAAACTGTGCAGATATTTAACTTATAGCGTTGCATTGATCCAAACTTGTGATACACATATGCTCGAATTCATTTATCATTTACTTATTATCTTAAAATGTAAAGTAGTTAAAGAAAAAACAAAAATAGTTGAAACTGTATAGAGAAAAAAGTCCAGTGATTTGTGGTATTTTGTATAAATGGGCTGTCTCGATTGAATATAATCGATTCCTGCAATGTATTTTAATAATGTAAATGAGTACATTTTATTACAGAAATATTTCACAAAAATGTTTCTTCGTAAACAAATTTCCTTGTTACATTATTTTTCTTACTAGGACACATATTAATCCTTTGACCAAATCGTTTTGTAATTAGCCAATTGTAAAAAGTTTGCAACTGTAAAGATTTTAAAAACTTGCTGTTACATCAATGTAAGTTATTTACTTTTGATAAAATAGAATTTGATGTAATTATTGATAATATTATGAAAATAACAGAACATAGCCTTGAAATTAAGAAAATTCTATTTATATTTAGTAAATCATTTTTTGTTTAAGTTTTCTCAGCACAAGGGTAGATGAATTTTGATGCATGCAGCGATAAGTTCAAAGGATTAATTAGTTAATTTATTTTATTTAGAATGGTTGCGTGAGTTGTGACATTTTTCTTCAGAATGTACGTCAATCAATAATTACTGAAGAATATGGTCTAGTTAAATTAGATAATCAATTTATTTAGGGAGGTGCTATCAATGACTGGCCTTAATTTTGATATAACTGAAATATCACATGTATGTACCTAAGATTATTCTATCATGAAAATATCAAATTCTTTATGAGAAAAAAACAGAACGAAACATTTTTCTACTGCCAGAAAAAATCTAAAGAAATTGTATTTAGGTATTTACCCAGATACTTGATAAAGAACCTATTACCTAATCTTGCCAAATAAAATTTTTATAGAGGTTATCAGGTTTCTGGGTCCCATTATATTTCATTTTTTACCTTCAATTTTGATCTCATGTATTAACATTAGCAGTTGCTTTTGTTTTGTAAATTAATTAAAAAGTGTGTATTTTATCATTAATTAACTCTACTCCCTAGCATAAAAATATGATATACACACATCCCTTGAATTAATTTTCAGCTTTGCATATAATATTTTATAACGCCGATATAACATAGAGTACTTGAAAGAAAAAAGTATTATAAAAAATAAATTTTGTGCAACTAAAGATTTTAGACTTATTCACTTAGTATAGACAGCATATAAATGGAAATATTAACTATAAAATTATTGCGTAAGAAAATTAAAACAGCGAGGTTTTGATAGAATTAAAAGTTTCTTTGATTGAGTATATTTAGTTGCCATCGACTGCAATTTCGATTTAAACACAGTATGAATGTTTAATTTTCAAATCATGTGTGAGTAAACAGTCCTTTGATAGCAAGATATTTAAAAAATTTCGTTTTGCATGCGAAATTTTTAACTTATATATAAATATTTCTCATGAAAGGTTCTTTGTAGTGATTAGTCTATAATCCTTTGGCGGATGAAGAACGACTATGTGATAAAAAAAAAATATTAACGAAAAATTTATTAACTACAGTAAGTAAAAATATCTGATTTTCATAGAGAAGCAGAAAACCAATAAGACGAGATACAAAGTTTTAACTAATACGAAACCGAACTTCCTTTTCACAAGGGTTGCCTAAAAAATCTAAAACTTCGAGAATTCGATTTTTGTTCAGTAGTTTTATATCCGTTTTATAGTTATAATTATGTTAACTTGGGTATTATAATCATATAAATTTAAGTGTCAGATATTGATGCAATCAAGAATTTTATTAGCAAACCATTTTTATTCTTAAAACTTATATTTGATGCGCGCGATTTTAGATCTATAAGAAAGGCTTCAACTTGATTTTAGTATAATAAATTAATATGTAACTTGTTCATAATTTACATCGATTTTTGGTCAGATGTAACTGCAATTTCTTAAGTATGATTTCTGTACGCGTACAAATTGATTATTAATTGCGAATGTATATAAATTAATTTTCTCAAGTGATATTTTTTGACAGTTATTAGAAAATTACTTAAAATATTGTCAGGTTACTTTTCTACATGTAGCTAAAAGTACTCGTACTTTCTTATAAACAAAACATTTGTGGCCTTGATCATCACAGATTATAATGATTTGTGGAAAAATAAGAATAGGAAACGTATCGGCAAAGAGAGGTGTATTAAAATTATAAATATATATTATAAAAAACTTAAAGCTAATAATAACGCGTATCAATCTAGCTTAAGAATCTTTGCGTATAGAAAGATGATTCGATATAGCTAAAAAAAATTCAAATGACAAAATCATTAATAAAAGCACAAAATATTATATATTCACATACTATTATGGAAAGTGCCAACGAGCTGACGAAAAATTGAATATTAAGCCTACAGAGTATGTGTGCTTACTAATATATTATATGATAAATATATGTGTATTTATAAAACAAAAAGTTCGTCTTATTTTTATTCCATTAATATATTAATTGTATTTTTATAATATTAAAATTAACTATCATGAAACGAATTTCAATAAAATATACCTTGTACTTTTAAAATTTTATTTGTATTTGACAAATCTGTAATACATTTTATTGAATTTGTAAATTTGGTCCTTGAAGTAACACGAATTCTTTTATCTTAAAATATATCTTGTATACAATAGAAACCCCTTGGATAAAGCAAGTAAAGACAATGAAAACGACTTGTAACACAATAAATAATAACATTTATTTGCATTTCAGGATAGATTCTGACATTATCATGTATAATACAGTTTAGCCGTCAGGATATTTGGAGGAAAAATGTTTACAATTTATGAACAATCCAATGAATAACCGTAAAATGACTATCATGCATCCAGATTCATAGACTGCAAAATTCCGCGTATTGCTTGGTAATTTACATTCATCATTATTTCGGCGGTATATATGCAGCCTAATTTCCATTTTTTTTATGGAAGCTTCGATTTCATTTATGTGATAAAATTTTGTTGCCTTGAATCCCATTGTAAACTCTTAGTCTATTATATATATATATTAAAAGCAAATTTTGTTGAGGGCTAATACAATAATCTACTAAATAGTTTCTTCAAACGAAAATATAACTACCAATATAATATTATTGGTTTTGATGGTTTAGTAATGTATTACACAAAATTATTAAATACAAGAAATGTACAATCTAACTCAAGGGTAACCTTTTAAATCTCATAAATGGACGTGCTTCTATAAAAAAACAACATAAGCTTCATAATATGTTTCATTTTGTTAGACTGAAAATTACATAGCCAACAATTTAAGAATTGTAACAATTCATTATAACAATTAAAATTTGGAGGTATTGTTTGGCTATGGATTTTCCTTTGACTTTATCTGGGCAGACTATAAATTATAAGTTAACTTGATTTATATGGATTGTTTTCAGTTTATAATTGCTATTGTAAATAATACATACACTATAGACTAGAATTGTATGTAAACACTGAGATCTCTGCACTGCACAGGGGCATCTCTTACATAACTAGAATAAATGCGTGTTGGCTACATTTATAATTGTATTTTTTTATCTTAATAAATTACTTATATCGCTTTGATAGACGTTTCATTTTTTGTTTTATACACGCTACAGCATTTTTATGTCCATTGCAATAACTACGTAAATTTTTTGGTTCGAAATTTTACATTAACGCGAATTGCGAATAGCGAACCCATCTCTCTATTGACAAATTGTGAAAATAACTGTGGATGTATTTCAATGAATTATATACTCATTATATTTTAAAGCATTTATCAATTATCATTTAACACCCTCTTAATATAATAGTATATTACTACCCAAGGCCAGTAAAATAAGAAATGTCTCAGATCACATGTAATTGTCGGCCGAGGCGAAGCCGAGGTAGACAAACATGTGATCTGAGGCTTTATTTTTTACTGGCAATGCGGTTTGTATACTATTTTTCTTCTCGACGTTGCCGGAAAGCGGCAACTTCAATTCGCGCAGCGGCCAGAAAGTTGACGCTTTCCGGCCGGAGGGGAGAAAACGTAATTTCCGAATGTTTTTTGAATTTCACGCTTTAAACATAGTTTATTTAATAATATTACACAATTCAAACTACATTCGGAAAATTTTTGTTTTAAATTAAGCACATACGTAATAATAATAATAATAATTAAATTAATTGTGTTTCCTAATAAAAATTAATAGTCAAAATAAATGTACATCTTATTTGGTCAATAGAATTTGATAATCAGAGTCGTATTCGGTATCTGCGTTTAATGCAATGTGGTACCTTTTAATTAGTAGTTTTTCTCTGTCAACTCATCCAACTCAAGTCGACACCTTCGTGATTCGACTGGCTCAATATTATATTTCTGTCCACAACACCATACATCGTTACAATCAGTAGACCAATCAAGAAGCACTTCTTTGTTTTTATATACTTTGAATAATTTTGGTTAATTAATTTTCATCCAACTTTAAATAGTCTAAATTTTTCAACTACAGAATATTCAATGAATTAGTTGTGTTACTAATTGATTGTTTAATGTTGTGCAACAAAAAATGAATAGCAATAAACAGAAATTTTGAGCAAAATATGGTACTTATTTGAAGTTTGAAGTTTTTATTAAACAATAGAAATAAACTGTGATGTTAATTCTTGAATAAAGCAATAAATTTTAATGTAAAAAATCGATAATGCCAAATAATAGATTATTTTAAAAAATAAGCATAATTTCGCTCATAATGTCTGTTCGATAGCAAATAATAACTGATTTTCGATAACGCAGGATATGTGCATTTTAAGCCGACTTATAACGACCATTTCGTTGATTTTTTTTTAAATATCACGCTGTATTAATTTATATATTTCGCTTGCGAATATTTTGAATATTTTGAACACGTCACGACATTAAAATATACGTAGCTGGTGCATGTACTAACATATAATATTAATACATACGTATTATTGTTTGTTATGAGATTTAATGTTTTTTTTCCATTTTTATGTTAGCTGAGAAATGGTCATTGTTCTTGTATATTGCCTCACACGGTACATTTTAATTACATCCTATCCTTTTCTTCCAGACACACAATTAAGTACAACTTACAAGTGGACAACAATTGTTGCCACTATTCAACAAATAGGTTTTCTTTACTCTCATATCTTGCTACCCAGACTTAATCTAAGACCAATAATGGTAGCGATCTATCAGCGACAGGAGTAATTCACTTCTATGAGCAAACAAGCTCTTTTGTGAGGCCTTTAATTTCAGCTAATATGCATTGCAATCATAAATTATTACCTTTTGTCTTACTTTTAAACTTTATAAAAATAGGTAACAAAAATAATTTATACCAAAAAAATTATATAACAAATTAATTTTTTACTTAAACAACCTACATAAAATTGAACTGTTTATTTATACGTTTAAATAATGTAATACAAACGAATATGCCAAGTAAACGATTGACAAACAAACTTGTTTGATGGACAAAAGGTAATCTGTTTGGACTTAAAAATAAAGTTTATACATACATGACTTGATGAAAGGTATATGGCAGAAAACAAGCGAGTTCATGTAAAATGCTAATACTTATTTTTCAGATCACGATACGCGATAGTATGAGATTTGTGTTGCAGTTTGTTTTAAAACGCAATATAACAATAAGTAATAAATAAACTCCTATCATTATTAGTTCGCTGCTGTGGCCTTGGAATATACATATTTTATAACGACTATGGATGACTTTAATAAGCTGGAGCTTGGAAGTCACCCATACCTCTTTGTTGTTGTTGAGCAAATGGAGGTTCTTGGTAGGCAGCATCAGTAGCATCTGGATAACTCGTGTATCCTTGCCCTCCAGAAGGATCTGCCTCATAGCTAGGAGCAAATGCTGCTTCTGTTCCTTGCTTAAATCGTTGGAATGCAAACCATGCACAGCCCGCCTGAAAATTGCAACATACTTTCAGTATAAAAACCCGAAGATATTTTATTGAAAATCACGAAAAAATTAGTATAAACAAATTATGATCAAAATGTTAAAAATTGAGTTCTTTCCAAAACTGAAATATTGAGTTTTTCACTAAAAAGAATTTTCTAATCATTTAAGTTAAAATTCTTACATTCGTCTGAGAATAAGAGGCATTTAAAGCATTTTTATGAATATGTTGACATATTGAACCCTTTTTATTTGTCTCCAAATTTTACAGACTGAAAAAATCCGTGATTAACTGTATAAGCATACATCTATTTTAGAAATTTATCATCAAAGGTCCAAATATTTTGATTAGAATTTGTTTATGTTTTAATTTTTTATCATTCTTTTTATTATTGCTTCTAGTACTAAATTTTTACCCAGGAGAAGATAGAAAAGAAACAGAATGCAATAGCTCCTTGTGCATTATTAACACCAACACCACCAGGTGGTCTATCACTTGAGTTCCAGGTATTGGTAAGGTAGCAGAATCCAACAAAATATAAGAATGCCCAAAATCCAGAGAAGCTAAAAATTAAAAATATAATTGAAGATACAAACTATTAATATAAAGTGCAAAGCTTATATTGTGATTAAATATAATAACAAGAATAATTTACGTACCCAAGATCCCCAAGTACATAATGTTTTCGTGTTTTAACAGAAGACATTTGTTCAAACAAGTATTCGCCTGCTAAGAAACCAATACTTGCCAGGAAAGCAATAACACCAATTCCTGTGCCGTAGGTACATGCGCCCGAGTTATTATATATGCAAACTTCTTTTGAATCCTTGTCTAAATAGTATCCTTTGCTGCTTATGCACCCAAACACAATGATAGCAAACAGCTGAAAAAAATGTTTCATTTCATGTTTTCTAAAATGTGTAATTTGTAGACATTTTTAAGGTATGTTAAGTATTTTTTTTTATTTATAAAGGCATCAGATGCTTTTAAAAGCTGACTATTTGTGACTGAGTCATCTATCAGTATAATTTACAGCAATTTTAATGTTTAATTCATGTCAATGGCAGTGACAATGTCAATTACTCAAAAATCAATTCTAATCAATTCTCAATAACCAATATAAGAATGTAGTTCACAATAGAGTTAATTTTTTATACTGCACTAGAATTGATATTAATAAATTCATTCAATTATAACCATACAAATAAAATTTCATCCAAATAATTGTGCACTTGATTTTTAAAATTGTTTTTGCAAGTAAATGGAATTAAAATATATCAATCAATACTTAAAGGTCAGACTTGCATACAGACAGTCTACAGTACTAAGTAGTATAAATATTGATTATTCTATGAATGCTCAAGTTATGAGTAAAGATAAAAATGTCATATATTTGACCATTCCTGTGTAATGTTTAAACATTCTTTTAGTAAAAGAAAAGGCACCAAAGTCGCTACGCAAGGAGCAGCAATTTGAAATGACCTAAAATGGAAATTACAAGGTACTAGGAATAATACTACTGTTACCCGGGCAAACAAAATAAGTTTCAGTAAATACTGGAAGCATTCTTAGCACTAACAAAATTATGAAAATATTGAACGACTGCATCGTACAAGGATGCGGCTGAAAAATACGCCAAGTCGACTTGGTTTGTCGCTCTAAAACTCGATACAGCCTGAGTATATCGTATGTAAGTGTGGGTATTCTATGCAGACAGGATAGGCAGAGCTTTCAGAAGTAATTGGCGACGATACTATAATATGGCAGAGCGCGTCAAGTTCATAGCGTTACAAAGTGAAACCTCAATCAATACTCAATAATCCAGAGGGTCGGAAGAGTAGGTGCAACCCCCATGCGTTATTGGCGCGAGCACGACGTGAATCGTCGAGTGTATGTACATATAGCATCTCTGCGTGGATTTGAAAACCAGGAAGAAGTACATCGCGCTCGCCACAGCTAAATGTACATTGTACATGTATATATACGGCTCGTACGCGCGCGAGATCTGCAAAAGATCTCGCGCTCGTATATACACGAGGGAAAAAAAGATGGGCGAGCGAGGAGAATATAAGTGGAGGGCCGAGGACAAGCTAGCGCCTCCCTCGCGGCGGCAGATTCTGCGCGCGTGCTATAAGCACTGCCTGTCAGCGACTCGGCGAATATAACACGAGCAAGGCTCGCTCGAGTATTATGTATAGGTAGCTATATCTACAGGCTACAGGGAAGAGAGGAAAAGTGAGAGCAGAGGCTCCCCCCACCTCCTCTCACCCTTTCCCGTTCTCTCAAGGATCAACCCCCCCGCAAGCACGGAGCAGTCTTTTCGGTCGATTCGGCGATCCTGAGAGAGGGCCGCCCCGCTCCGGGGCGAGGCGAGCTTTGGCCATGAAGCTTGGCTCGCTATATACAGCGGGAGGCTGAGAGCGAGAGCTACGACTGCACACACCGGGAAGCCGTGATGCGAGCAGGCTTCGCGTCGCGCGTGACTCGTGACTCCTGTGCGCGAGCGATTCACGGAAAATCAATAGAGAAGAGAGCACAACCCCATCGAGTAACGACGCTGCTCCTACATACGCGTGCATACGAGCACGTACACGGAGAGTCGCGCGCGCGAGCGCGGTGCGGAGAAGAGAGTATAGAGACAGAAAGCATGGAGGGTGGAGAGGGTGGGGGGGGGGGGCGAGAGAGGGAGGCTTCCGTCAAAATCGATGTGCCCGCGCGCGGCGCACGCACTGCGTCCTCGCCGTCCTTTCGGATCAGCGGATTTTTTTCCATCGGCAAGGGGGGGAGAGAGAGAGAAGAGGGAAATTTCGAGACTCACCAAACATACTGCCCTGAGGATGACTTGCGGCCTCTGGACGAAAGTGATCGGGTCGAACGGGGCTCCAGCCTTGCCGCCGCCGTAAGCTCCACCGCCGTCCATCTTAGCGCGACTGACTGACGGGCGAAAACGAAAATTTTCGAAAGCTCTCTGCTGGCGAGACGGAGCCTCGCGCGGGGGCGCTAACGTCGCTTTTCGAGCATGCGCGAGCTTCACGGCCGCGTATGCGCCGCCGTCTTCCTGCTATACATATATCCTCTGGCACTGCAACAGTCGCAATCCTCGATTCAGCTCGTTCCTGCTCGCGTAACAGTCGCGCGTATACGTATACGTTTACTCTGTATACATATACTTACTCTACTCAATCTTTGTCCCAAGTCCCCAGCGCAAAACACAATATGTGTGCGTAGCGCGTCATAGATACCTACTAACCTACATACCGTTTGAATGCCGCTTCATGCTGATTTTACGATTTCAGACGCATACCACGAGCCTGACGTCTCTATAGAATCACGCCTTTTGTCCTAATGTTACGCGCATATTTGTAACGAGTTGTAAACGTTGTACGCACAAGTTAAAAGTGGTGTCTTAATTTCTTCAATTTTATTCGATTGTGTACGAACAACGGCGATTGATTCTTTGTTCTATACACATCAGCGAATCTGCAACAATAGAATTTCTTAATCTTTATTCTTTTACTCGTATATTTGTCTCGATGTGAACTAGAACGGAACTCCGATAATAGTTTCGCAGCAAATAGTTTCTCATCTGATCTAAATGTTGGAAACAGTCGATACGAATTTCTCGAATTTCAAATTAAGCGCGCCCTTTTCTGGCAGTGTTGCTTCAACTTTCGACGCCAGGCGTACCAACAAGCGCGTCATATTTCGGGGGGCAGTCGGAGCTTGACTTCAGACTTGAACTTGACCGCTTGTTGATGTGTTCAAATCGAATGAGGAATTAACACAATGACAACAGTGAGGTTAAGTACAGATACGAACACAGCTAAGTTTTATTCGTTTTTCTGCTGTTAGGGCTAATGACATGCTTGTAAATGGAGTTAGAAATGAAGAGGAAAATTATTCGAGAAATACTAACGTAAAAATGACGATAAATCTCCATGCTCGAGTTTTTGCGTGATCACGAAAAAACTGGCAAAGTTGCGAGATACTTAACTCTTTGAAACTGACTCATGCGCCTAATTCGCTCCGACTTAAGTATCAAATTAAGCTGATAATCCTATCTTATCAAATGGCGAGATCCCAGCTAAATTAAGTAACGCATTATTTCGTTACGAAAATTTTGCGAAGAAAACGATAAAGGTGCCAAATCATGCTTATTTCAAGTATATTTCAACAAGTTCATGAAAAATGGTTCAACGTTCAGAAGAAGACGACGGAAGGAGTGCAGTCGGCGAGAGATGCCGTTTTTCGAGGTGGACTAATAATAATTTGTGGCATTCTTATAGTGTGGATATCAATTTTTCTGTACACGGCTTTCTACTATGCTTACATGCCAAGTATGACCTACGTGAGGCCAGTTCATCTGCAATTTAAGTAAGTTCAGTTTTTCTATCCTTTCTATTAAATAAATTAAAGTGAATGATTTGTTTGCAAATCTTATTTCAGATCGTGCGATCAAGAAAAAGGAGTATGTAGTTTCCCATCGGCTTATGTTCAACTAACAAAAAAGCAACAATTACTAATGGTTGGACAACCTTACAAAGTGAATTTACAGTTGGAAATGCCTGAATCGCCGGCTAACAAAGAGCTGGGTAACTTCTTGTTACATAATCCTTACAACTTTCATATAAAGGTTTTCTTAATACTTTAATATTTCAGGTATGTTTATGGTTTGTGCTCAACTTCGAAGTCGTGACGGAGTACTTGTTGAACATGCATGTCGATCAGCTATGTTGCATTATCGCAGCACATTATTACATACGTTATCAACTTTAACATATTCTCCTATGATGATATTTGGTACTACAGAGGAAAAACAAAATATTGTTTTAGAGTTATTTGGTAACTTTGAGGAAGATCAAGTACGTCATTGTGTACCTTACATAAGTAAACTTGAAAATTGAATTTGCTTGCTAAAAAATTAATTGATTTATTTTTCCAGAGCCATCCAGTGACAATTGTGTACGTTGAAATTCAATCGCGTCATATTGAATTTTACTCTGCCACAATAATGATAAATGCTCATTTGTCTGGATTGCGCTATTTGATGTTTCACTGGCCCATTTTGTCTGCCATTGTCGGCATTGGTACCAACTTGTTTTTCATAGTTCTTATATGCATCTTATCATACTTACATTTTGCTGCTGAAGAAGAAAATGCAGATGAAACTTTTAATTACGAAAAAGGCGAAACTGAAGAAGAAAAAGATCTGAGACTGCCAGGTGATCGTGAGTAGATTCATTATTTTATTAAAAATAAAATATTGTCCAATTATTCTACAATATTTAAAGCAAAATTTAATCATTAGTTGGTTCAGACACTTCTTCTATCGAGGATACATCACTGTTGGATGATATTCCCAAATCCCAAGATGATAGTCCATCATTATCTTCAACTGATCCCATTTTGAGTAAATCGAGTTACATTCAAGAGATTTCTTCTTTGATAGCTGAATCAACTAAGGAAGAATTAAATAAATAGTTCTACTAAAATTTTTACGTTATGTAGTGTATGTACATATATTAGGGAAAGAGCATTGCAGACTGGCTGTATAGATATACACGTTTTGATACAGATTAATTGAGATTTATATAACTTTAATTTAGTCAATATACTCTAGATCAATGATATGTGATACTTGTTAATTTTCTAAAGTGCCTTTGTTTTCTACAGTTTATAAGTATAGTATTTTTGTTATTCACAATTATGCATTTAAATTAATCATTCCTAAGTTATGTAAAGGATAATTCGATTGTTATATTGTATACTTTACATCAAATTTGATTTATTTGCTCTTAGCAAGGTCATACATTTTATCAATCAAATATTAAAAGTAACTTCTTAAAATTAATATTAATTATTTGGCTGACTTGATAATGGATATTTTGACAACTATAATGGACATATGATGATTAAATTACATGAATATTAAAATATCGTACTAGAATACAGTACACAAATCACAATCATACCAGTTACAATCAATAATAAAATTCAATTTATTGCAAACTACGGTCGCCCTTTGTTATATGACCATTTTCGAATTTACAAGTTGAATAAGTGAACTAGAATTTTGCGATATGATTGATAAAAAAGACCGAATCGATAACGTTATATATGTCCGTTTTGCATTGTATGCAATTATAACAATTGGATTAAAGCCACAGAGATTATTATTTATTATTGTATCTATTAAATAAAGTTTGTTTATAATTCATGTTAATTTTTCAAGAGAAAATGTGTAAATATACAAGTCTTTTTTAATGTTGTACCAATGTTTGTTATGATAATACATATGAATCATTTTTTACCAGAAGTTCGAAAGTTATTTTTCATCTTTCAAAGTATTCCAAATTACAGTTATAAGATTAGAGTAAGTTGCTAGTAGATAATGTCGGAAAGCGGTAAGACGCATGAAAACGTTTACAGACGTAGTATAATAAAGTTCACTTATGAATTTTTATCATGTTATCTGCACTGCTAATGACATATTTAACGCTTCGCCTCCTCAAGACTGTACAGACAAGCGAACGGCATTCGCGTAAAAAGCATTTGTCGAACTTAAAAATTTGCTCACGTAATACTGCGAACTCACCGTACGATGATAAAAACAGCTCGCTGCGCGTACTCTTGCAGCAGCGCACCTCCGGTTTAGAGCAGTTTAGACTTTACGAAAACAACACAATAGCATAGCAGTAGCAGCAGCAGCTGCGTAACGATGACGACAAAGTATCTATCATCGATTGCGTCACGCTCGGTTTCCCGACTATTGCTGTAATCCTTGCGATAATACTGCACAAACACACGCATCCTATGTACGTATGTGGTACAGTACGTATTTCAGGGTGCGTGTGCAAAGTGCGGGGGCCGCATTGTTATATTATACTTTTGGCGCTATAAGTAGCTGGGAGGCCCGAGAGTTTGAGATTTTTTTTCTGCTTTGCTCCTTGTTATATTGGCAGGTATAAATAGGGGGAGAAAGCTGCGGAGATCGGTTCGCGCCGATAGTCGACTCGCCGATCACAGCCGTGTTTTATTATGCCGCACACGAATTAATTGCCATAGAACGCGTACTGTTCTCTCCTCTGCCCCTCTCTCTCTCTCTCTCTCTTTATCCTTCAGCCAATATACATGTATAAAACATGCGCAATACACAGGCAGCGGTCTCGCTCTCCTCTGCGCCTTCCTCATCGAGGAGCCGAGCGAATTCTCACGCATACCATAATACACGCAGGCGGCAGCTCGGCTGGCCGAGGGATATAATTTTTTTCCCCGAATGCCGGCTTATTTGTGTACAGACAATACAAGTGGTCGAGTGCGTTTGGGCGCTGTAGACACAGAGGTATACGCGTGTATGTGCAAATACATACGCGCGTGTGCGTTGAATATCTGTGGCGGTGAGAGTCTTATGGCTCGCTCGACTGCGCTTTTAAAGCCTCGACAAAGAAAGGTGTATATACGGCTGCTACAGTATACGGGAGGAAGGTATATAGAAGATCGGAGCGAAAGGAAACCTTATTTATTTATCCTTGCCTGGCGCGCGCACACACACGCGATTGGGAGAAACCAAACCGGTTGTACGCGGACCCGCTCCAAGGGCCTCTCTCTTTCCTTCTCCCTCGGTTACTCGGTAGCCTATAGCTCGCTGTGTGTGCGTGTACGCACTATAAACCGTAGCACTTGCGCTGTGGCTGCTGCGAGGATCGAGGCATTGGGAGGAGGAGCGAGTTCGATCTTTTATCTGCGTAACGCCGATTTCGCTGTTATGCACGTAAACGAGCGCTACGCCTGGCCTCAGCCGCAGCTCGAGGGGGTATAGATATAACAGGAAGCGTATAGCTCTACTTTTTTTATTTTCATTAATTTATTTATTCGCGTATTTTTCTCAGTCGTTCAGAATTTATCGACTGTATTCCGTCCTGGAGGGGATGCGCTAACGTCCTCTGCGGGGATAGTAATCCGGCAGAGGACGCGCGCAAATTACGTAACGCGCAAAATAATCGCGATGAAGAAATTGTCGATGTATTTCTGGAAAGAAGGCGAGTAGGCGCTCGTACGAAAAACCAAGTGCTCGAGACATCGATATCCTTCACGAGGAGGGCTTTCATCGGCGAATTAAGAAATCCGAACTCTCGAGCTCGAAAAAGCGAAACCACTTAAGGGCGAGCGAGTAACAATCAGCGTCAGCTGATGCTTGTGTGCTATACATACGTGGACACGAGGAGGAGGAAGAAGAAGAAGAAGAAGAATAAGAAGAAGAAGAAGCAATAGCACCAGCAGCGGCAGCAGCAGCTTCTCGCACAAAGAGCTTAGGAGGCTTCATCTTCTCCTTTACTCGCTCGCGCTGCCAGCCGGCTGTGCGTTCACTCCAGAATCTTCTCTCCTTCTCTCTCCCACTTGCCTCTCTGTTCTTCGGGCCTCGTTACTCGAGATTCAGACAGGTGTTCCTACGCCTGCTCCTCCCTCCTACTCCTCTTTTTTTTCCTCAATCTCCTCTTTTCCTGCCGGCAGCGCTGGACTTTCTCGAGGTTCGCGCTCGCTTCGTATATGTAGTATATATATACATGTATAAGTATGTGTGTGTGTGTGTGCCCTTATAATAGTTTCAGGGAGAAAGAGAACACTGAAACTCGCTCTTTTCGCACGTGTGAAGTAATTAACATACAATAATATGATGGTGGCTCTCGATCGATTCGGATGTTCGCGATTTTTTTAAATCGATCCCTAGCCCCTCAGCCCCCCCCCCCAGGCTATCACCTTTTATAGCTGGAGGAGTACATTGAAGCTTACTTGTTTTATTGGCATCTGCTGCAGTATTCCCCCTCGGCGATATTTATAAGTATAGGTGCACACGTGTCAACGTAAGGTTATGAGAATTTTTCACCAAGATATAATTTAAGCTTGAGGTGGCTCATCAGCGAGCGTGTATATACAATATTTCTGAACGTAAAATCAAACTTGATTATGTTTTTCTTCCAATTTAAATAAGTTATAAGTTGATTCTTTTTTTTTTATTTAAATTATTCTTTGTTTGCTGGTGTGCGTAAGTCAACAAGGATATTTCGTTCGTGGCATTTGTTGAAAATTTAAAAAAAAATATTTTTTATATTTTTTATATATTTTTTTTTTCATGCTCACTTGAGTAAGCTAATATATATGTATATAGAGCACACAATAATTTTATATTCATTTTTCGACGAGAAATTTAAATTGTAAATACAACAGTTTTACGATGAAAAATGCGATTTTCATTAAAATAATCTTGATTCAGGATTATAACTTATTTTTTGTAAAACATTCTATGAATATATGAATTGATGAAATCAGTAAAAAAAAGGCGACTGCAATAAAGCTGTAGATCAAATTAAAAAGCATGATTATTTTTAGAAAAATACATAAATCTATCTTAGATAATACTGTACCTTGATTGAACCAATTAATTAAATAAATAAATATTTCAATAAAATGTGAATTGCAGCCAAAGATTCAAATAAGAATACACAAAATTGAAAGAGGTGAAAGTTTACAGTCTCACTTGTTATACGACCATTAATAGAACTAACGACTGCAATTCTATCGTGTACTCGGGTTGGGGCCTATTCCCTTTAGAAATCCTAGAAAAACATTTTCCGTGAAATTGACCTACAAGCAAGAAATTAAATCAAAGAAATGGTCACTTTAATCCGATTTCTGTTCCCGAGTTATTATCTCGTGTCTCGATCAATATTATCAGATGAGAATAAGCTTTGGAAAGTGGCAGCAGGTACAAATGATAAATAAAATATTGCCGGGCGAAAGCTCCCAGGGCGCCTTGCCCCTCTTCCAAGCCTCCCCCCCCTCTCTCTCTCTGTCCTGGTAAGTAGCTGTTACCTCCGCACAATGGGACCTGCCTCTCTCTCTCTCTCTCGGCTGCGCGCATCCCCTTGCTCTCCCGCAGGCTCCGAACAGGCTGCGCACAAAAGGGCGGATGCGTCCCGGCGTTCGCGGTCCGGATTAACAATTCCATTTAACAAGGGCTTTTCCGTAATCTGCTCGACTATGCGCCTCGTTTACCGTTTTGTCGCGCGTTCAACTATACATGCGCGCACACACGCGCCTCTGGCAAGCCGAGGCACTCGTCCATAGAAGCTGCCCCTCTCGCTCTATCCCCGCGCGTGTACGTATAAGCTGTGCGCGTGTGTACGGAGCAGAGAGGAGTCGCATAGTCGCATCTGATAAGGGGAGGTGCCGGTACACCAAGGCATCTCGCTCTGTTCCGAGATGATACATGTATGCGCGCGGCCCCGCGCGCGCCCAAGCCAACAGCAGGTACATACACTGTGTACACAGACTTACGTGTATACCTTGTATTACTTGAGATTCTAAGCGGACGGAAGCGGAGCCGTTAGCTGCTGTTGCCGCGCCGCTTCGCAGATTGGACGTACTTAATATTTCAGCTGAGCCTCTTGCTGGATTTCTTTTTTTTTTTTGCTCTTCTCTCTCTCACTCTGCGCCTTCCTGTTGAACGCCGGTGTGCGGTATGCGAAAGCGTACCGCGCTATGCTCAATCATTACAGTTATGTGGACCTCGATCGTTCCGCGCTCTATTCGGGAGAGAGCCTCGTTTTGGATTCTCGAAATCGATGCCGAATCGCCTTACTTTATTTAGCGCCGGTTGCTCGCAGGGACTCAATTTTTTTTCCAGGGACAACGATAGAGAAGCTTCCGCGAAATCGCCTCGACGCGACGAGGGTATCCGTCTGTTACGACTGCGTCTGTTACTACTGAACGAAATATGACGTATGGCGATCGTTAAATTTTTTTCTCCCCTGAAACTCCGTGACTCGTCGGGAGTGTCGGCGGCGCAGAGCGAGAGATCGGTAGACTACAATTACCGCGAATATCTGGAATTTTTCGCGAAACAATTCTCGCTCTCCGCGTCTCGTGACTTTGCTTAACCGTGTGAAATTCTTTTTTCCGGAAACACGTTTATGCAACGGTATACAGAGCCAGATGTATGCTCGAGGAAAATTAATTAAAGCATTCTCTGGTTTACGAAATGTGTATATATATATATATACGAGTACAAGCTGTTATTTGTGATTTAAGTATTTGACATTTCTTTAGATCCCCTACACAACTCCGGGACTACATTTCGAAATACAAATAGCTAATTAGGCGACGAGCGGCGGTGCTCCCGCTATACGAATTAAGACGGTGCTTCCGTCGGCGCCATATAACTCTCATAAAAACAGGTTTTGTGTATATTTAAATTCATGAAATACGCTTTTAATTATAATCTCAGTTCCTGCGTGAATAATCATCGTGCTAAGTTCTTTTATCGTATATGCGCCTCGTTTATATGTGGAAATCCATCAGAAAGTGGCACATAACTCGGTCCAAAAGTTGCACTTTTTTTATTTTTGAGGGCACACCTATTGGATCATGCTAGTTTTGTTTGGTAGCTCATTTCAAACAATAAATCGGTATGTGCCTAGTCAAAACCCTAGTATTACAATTTTTTGGGTTTTTTTTCATATACACAGAGACTTAAAGTACACTCAAAAACTTTTTTTGCATATTTATTTGTCTGGATCGGATGTACTGATCAAAAGCTATGCGCGTTTGAAGACAACCAACTCTGTTTCAGACGCTTACGAAAATATCCAATTTTACGCTTTTTTCTTTAAATCCTCTTAATTTTTGATTAAGCACTCCGTTTTAACGGTTAATAGCTTAAATCAAAGCTCTTTTCTTCTATTTTTCTGCCAATATAAGTCTAAATTAAAATTTTTTAATGTAGTGAGCTATATTTATGCTTCTCAAGTAGATCGTTTTTTGAAAGCATATATATAGCACATTGTATGTTATAAAAACATTTGGACTAAGTAACAAAAAAGTAGAAAAAAAGAGCTTTGATTTGAGCTCAAACGTTGAAAACACACAACTGGATTAATAGTTTCAAGCATTTGAAATAAGGGGAGATTACTGGATTTGGCAAAATCGAGTGATTTCATGGAAATAAGTGAAATTTGCCTTTTTTCATATCCTCGTACCTTCCAATCCAATCGACTGATTTTAAAGTTTAATAGCTTACATTAAAGCTCTTATCTTCAACTTTTTTTAGTTGATTTGCAGTGTAAGTTTCTCATGAAATAGGTTATATATATGCATCTCAAAAAACTTGAGAAGCATACATACTTCATCACATAAGAACATTTTGATTCTGATAAACTAGAATGACAGTAGACGAAAGAAGCTTTAATTTGAGGTAGTAAACTTGAAAAACTATGAAGTTTTAAATAAAACAAGGAAAACTATTATTTTAACACGTTTTTTCATGTAAGTAGTCGAAAAAATCTATAGATTTTTTCGTTTCTTGAAATTTTTCTTCTCTTTTCTTCTACTTTCATTCTAATTTATCAAAATCAAAATTTTCTTACGTGATGAACTATATATAATATATATATATGCTTCTCAAGTTGATCGTTTTTTACTGACTTTGAGATAGCATATAATAGCTTGTTGAATGTGAAACTTAAAATTTAGACATACTAGAAAAATGTTGAAGATAAGAGCTTTAATTTAAGCTATTAGCTGTTATAAACGAATGCCTATATCAAAAGTTAAAAGTATTTGAAGGAAACAGCGTAAAATTGGCTATTTTCGTAAGCGCCTGAAACAGAGTTCGTTGTCTTCAAATATGCCTATCTTTTGATCAGTGCATCCGATCCAGAAATAAATATGCAAATTAAAGGTCTTTTAGTGTACTTTAAGTAGCTGATTATGAAAAAATCCAAAAAATTTTAATGCTGTAGATAATGCCCTTTTTTTTAATTTTTGGAGCGAAAATCGCGGTTATTTTTTTCGATTATTTACCTGTAGCTCTTTGTTGGCATAGGGGTTTGACTAGGCACATACCGGTTTATTGTTTTAAATGAGCTACCAAATAAAACTAGCATGGTCCGATAGGTGTGTCCTCAAAAATAAAAAAGTGCAACTTTTGAACCGAGTTGTGTGCCACTTTCTGGTGGATTTTCACATGTATATCATCGGTGCCGTAGCGCGTATAGCGAATAATTTATTGCGGTATAATTCATTACAATACACAAGCACAAGCTCTTCGCTAGACTTATTGTTCAATGAGCAAAAGTAATTTTCATCAATATCGGATATTGCCGCGTGAATTATTCAAGCCGCAGATTTATTTTGAGAACGTCGGGCATCCCCCGAGGAATACGCCAACGAGCCATGCAGTTTTCATGTAAACTAACCCATTATAGGATACTCGATTCGAGACCTTGATGATCTCTTCTCCCTCCTCCCCCCTCCTCTCTCTCTGTCTCTCTCTCTCTCTTTCCAAGTCAGGCAAGGACGAATAAGGAGCTGCAGAAGGATAAAACACGACGATTAAATATTTTTCGGGTGGCCCAGTGAGATTGCGTGTGTACCTGAAACTTGGATGGCTTAATTGGATTGGATTTTAATTTGAGTCAGCCGTAGCCTCAAGTATAAACATCGATCGATATTGCGGAGCTTTCGCTCTACATCCTTTCTTGACAAGTAATCAGCAGTGGCATCGACTTTCCTCTGTCCTTTAATGGACCCAAGGTGGATATAATGCGTAAGAGGATTTTCATCATATTTTGTGAGCAGAGTTATGATTTCAACCAAGCTATTGGAACTCGGCGACGTCTTTCGCTTTTTCTCGTTTTCGCTGTGATTTTCAAAAGCAATGGTAAGATGATCAACCATATACTTGCCACAGTCGCAAAGTATTACAGCATCGTGTGGATGTATTGGATTTTCAATATATTTCAGAGCAATGACGTATTTGCGGCGGGTCTCGAACGTGAGATAGGGGTAAAAGGCTCAATTTTCAGATTGAATACCCAGAAGCAGATTGGCCATTTTTATTGGTTAACGCAGTAATTATTTCGGTCAGAGTAAGTATTTAGGGGATATACACTCTATTGACTCATCAGGATAGATTTCTCGACAAAAACTTGTATTTTCGTATATATATACACGACATCTCAATCATTGAGAGGTCGCTCTTCGGCTCGGGAGTCTCAAATATACATATATATATATGACCTGTTGAAGGCAAAAAGTTTTTATGGTTTTGCACATACTCGGCTCAGATACGGCACGCCAAAGTCTACACACACACATTCACACACACACGCGCGCATGTGTATATAGAGATATTCAAGCTGACACGACTTATACAAGCCGCATCAGATGAGCGCGAGAGAGAGAGGGAGGATGTGACCTCGAGAATGGGAGGGAGTAGAGGCCCTATCGGATTTCTCGTTAACGGGTATCCAAACTCACCCTCGAATCGGTGCGCATCTGCTTCGCATATGGCATTATGAGCTCAGGTATATATATATATCGCCTTTACTGCTGTTATAGAGGAATCGTCTGTATTATGGCCGTACTTTCGCACACTCGTGAGTCAACCTTAAAATATCCTTTCTACATACGCATTGGTCACGCATATTCCATTCACGTTTGTCTACACGCGAAAGGTAATTTGCATTGCCGAACACCCATTATATCGACGAAGATTCGAGTCAAAGCCGACGTGTCGCCCCCCTGACCTCTCGAAGACACGTTTTCTCTCTCTCTCTTTTTTCGGCAAAATAAAGCTTGTGACAGGCACGCTCCGCATCGTATGCGTAATGTACATTATAAACGTTGGATACGTACAAATTTATCTAGACTCCCCGGAGAGCTCTTTTCTCTATCTCTCTCTCCGCGGTTGGCATCGACGAGAGACAAGCCACATACACAGCGAGAAGCAAGCATCGCGCGTCGATCAAACCAGCACTTATCAGGAAATTTAAATTTTTATCGCTCGACGCGGCTCTCGACACGCGGTGAGCGCGCACAGCGCCGCGCGCACGGTGGTCGCGAACCGCGGCTCTCGGCGCTATATAACAGAGCGTGTGCCTGTCGGGTCGGTGCGGCGACCTTCGCGCGCGCCTGCACCGCGCCTCGTTTCAGCTAATTTCGAGAAGAATCTGCGCGCGCGCAATCTCGTTTGGCCGCTCGCGCGCGCGCGCGCGCGGGGGGTATAGAGAGGATAATTTATCGGCCGATCATGCTAATGCCCAAGCCCCATAAAGTCCGCGGCGTTTATCGAGAGGCCGTGCCGCCGCTTAATGGCCCGTCGAAATCTCTCCCTCTGTGTACACACACACACACACACACACACACACACACACACATAGGCGTATGCTCGTCTGTGTGTGTGTGCGTGTACATCTATATATAGCTATGCACGCGGAGCTTGAGGACTTAATCTTCGCTGGGGATTACGAGTATATCGCGGTGCGGGCGGAGGGGAGGGAAGGCCGCAGTATACTCGGCTCTGGAACGACGGCGACGGTGCGATGTCGTTTGATCGTCGTCGTCGCGCGCGTGGACGAGAGCCTGGCTGCGCGCGGCGCATTAATTCGGAGAGAGATGAGCTGCGCGATCGCTTGTACTCGAGATTCTAGACGCTATGTACGAGTACATGTACGCCGGGTCCGTCGTATCGGGAGAGAAAAGTCGCATTATGCGTGGCCGCGGTTATTTTAAGAATATATGGGAAAATATATAAATCCGCCATGATCATTCAGATTATTGCAGCGGAAATCGACCGAAAAGAAACCACGTGAGACTCATCTGGGGTAGAGTTAGTTTTGTTCTAAAGGAACCCCAGAACACGAAAAGAAAATAGTGTTCCCGCGAAATCGAATGAGTGTTTTTGGGTATTTGGATGTTTGTGCAAAAATTTACAAAAAAAATTCGTTTTTTTCAAAAAATTCATACGCATTCTTTGAGTAATTTTATAAGCATTTTTTATTCAACAACATTTTTTCGTTAAGCTGATATTTCTCGAGAAAAAAAATCATGTTTAACATCACGCTCACAACAAAGTTGAACATTATTCTGTTTCACAAAAACCGCCGTCATTTTGTTAAAAAAAAAAAAATCATAGACAAAAAGGCTTGACTAATTTGAAAAGCTCAGAAAATTTGTGAACTTTGTGCATATTTGAGGCAGTCAAAATAAATTCCTTCTCCCTCTAAATTCAGATTGAAAAAAAACCCTTAAAAAAAACGGTTTGCTTTTTCAAAAGTTCAAAAACATCGAAATTTCGGAATATTTCTCGTTTTTGAAATGAGTCGTTTTTGCTCCGGAAAAAATATACCCTAAGTGAGTTTTTTAATTATTTCTCACGTTTTTGCTCCGGTTATTTTAAGAATATATGGAGAAAATATATAAATCTGATCATGGACATCAGATTAACCTCGACCGAAAAGAAACCACGGAGAAAATCATCTGGGGTAGAGGTGTGCAAGTTTTGTTCTTTTAAAGGAACCCCAGAACACGAAAAGAAAATCCGATGAGTGTTTTTGGGTATTTGGATGAGTGCAAAAATTTACAAAAAAAATTCGTTTTTTTCAAAAAATTCATACGCATTCTTTGAGTAATTTTATAAGCATTTTTTATTCAACAACATTTTTTCGTTAAGCTGATATTTCTCGAGAAAAAAAATCATGTTTAACATCACGCTCACAACAAAGTTGAACATTATTCTGTTTCACAAAAACCGCCGTCATTTTGTTAAAAAAAAAAAAAATCATAGACAAAAAGGCTTGACTAATTTGAAAAGCTCAGAAAATTTGTGAACTTTTGTGCATATTTGAGGCAGTCAAAATAAAATTCCTTCTCCCTCTAAATTCAGATTGAAAAAAAACCCTTAAAAAAACGGTTTGCTTTTTCAAAAGTTCAAAAACATCGAAATTTCGGAAATCGTCGTAAAAAATTTCAGAATATTCTTAGATGAATTTTAAATTATTATTGTTCTAATGAAATATTTTTAAAAGTCCATAGTTTACGAGAAAAAAATCTATAAATTCTTGTTTTTTAATTATTTCTCGTTTTTTGAGTCGTTTTTGCTCCGGAAAAAATATACCCTAAGATTTTTCGAGCACGCGAGTTTTTTCTCTTTCAGAATGACCTAAGGAACGAGAAAAAACAGGCCTGGCAGGTGTGCCTTCAAGAAAATTTTTTGCAACTTTTCGTCCGAGTTGTTTCCGAAATTTCCTGGACATACTCATATATAGGTGTACTCATATATAGGAGCGTCAGAGAGGCTATATATAATATGTCGAATGCCGATGCGCTGCTTTCTTGCGCGTGGGTGTCGTTCGAGCGTCTCACTTTTCGGCTTTTCACGAGATCTTCTCTCACCTCGCCGGGCGCGCGGTGCTCGGGTTTTGATCTGTGCCCATTTTTTCCGGTTTATATCTCTTATGTTTTTAGGAATGTATATATGCCCACGCGTATACGACCGGTATGAATCAAAGTATAACGGATCTACGAGAGCGCAAAGGCCCGAATTAATATACGAGGGTTAATCTCATAAATTTTTTATCTCTCGTTGCTGTGCTACACATCGGCGTGATTGATGAATATATAACGTGTCGCAGTTTTAGCGGCGCTCATGCAGCTGCTGGGCTCATTTTGAATCTTTAATGATGTACGATTACGTATTTCCGCGACCGCTATTATTTAAATTGCCGAAATTTTCGATGTGTTTGGAACATCCGTGATTTTTGCCCGTATTGCATGAGCTTACCAAAAATCAGACGTGTATTTTGAAAGATTAACCCGAACTCTGCGGTCGTATTGTATATTAACGAATATCAACGTGTTAAATGCACGCAATACATGCGTGCCCCGTACAATATATAACGTGTATATGTATAATTATTTCTTCGAAGGCAAAAAGAGCATTGCCCGAAAAATGCAGAAATACCGATATAGCGCTGGTCAATTTATATATATCTTTATGAAATTCGAATTACCATCTCGGAATACTTTGAATATTCGCGCGAGGTATTTTGGTATAATTTTGTAAAATTTTCACGTCCATGATTTACCGTTTTGCACATATTGTGCATGTATAGATGTACAAGCATGGACATAAAAATGCATACTTTGAAGCGCTAATCCAAAATATCCCTATAAATATTTCGACCATCTTTGTGAGTTTCGTAGGATAATCTCGAATAACGCTGGCAAAGTGCGCAACAAAGTAAATAAACCGCAAAGTTTGGAAATTGCCTTAGGATGAAATATAATAGGTGGCTATAAATTAACTACGCGCGCACATAACAGGTGCAGGCGTGTAATACATAACATTAATCGCAATGAATCTGGGTACGCGAAGCCGATAACGAACGACGTGTGCGGCCGCTCCGCGCGCGACGCCAGTTCTGCCTTGAAATATAAAATAATTTTGTTTATCTGCAAGTACATATATATACATATATGTATATCTATACATCTATATATTTACGCGTATAATTCATTGGGAACGAGTGCAGCGACGAGCAGGCATAGCTGCATAGCTCTACGTACTGCACTGCTCCAATTATATTGTCTATCCGTGCGATACTTGCATTCGCGCACAAGTGTTGGGTCATAATGTTTTAGCGGGCGAATCCGCACAGGCTGCCCTACTCGTATTGCTCGGTCGTATATACGTATATACGCATATACATATATACAATATGCACGTTTACACACACACACGGAAATAGTGACGTAGTCCGAGGAAAGTTTCATCGATGTAATAATATTCGTACGCGGGGCTTATACACGCGCATTTACGTTATGCATGCTTTCCCCTGAAAGAGCCACTTTGTATATTACATGCCCCTCTAATTCTGCGGTTATAATCTGCTATTTATGTGAAATCGAGTAATTACTTGTTGGTAATGTTTAATATTAATGCCTCGTAAGCAGACTACATTTAATTAGAAATTTACTCATCTTAATCAATATATATATAGTATCAATGATGGGGGTCTTTGCACATCCTGACGACGTGTAAGCGGATTTCCGATTTAAGCTTCCAAAGACGGCTGCGCGCATGTGAATTTAATCAGGAAATTCAGTGCTTGGTCATTTTGAATTTCCAAAGATAAATCGAGAATATAATATTGCATATAAAACTGTGCGATCTTGTCTTTGTCGCGTAAGCATTTTGCCTTATTTTTTTGTACAGAGTCAAGCTCTCGCGATAAACATATAATCATATTTTGCTGTAGGCGTATACTCGGCTCTCGAGAGTGACCGCAGAGCATCCCTAAGCGCTTCGACTTAATTGCAACCCATATGGATCGAATATTATATTCTATCAGGCCAAACATAGCTGCAGAGGATGCAGCAAAATTTAATCAGCTAAAATCGTGCATTTAGGTATGTACAAGCAATTCAGTATTGATATTTCGGTGTAACGTCGAATTACGTGTGAAAGCTTGTGACTATTTGTAAAATTGAGATTTCGGCTATGCTTGCTCATGTTTCTAATTATCGCTCTGCTCTATAATACAATCGCCAAGTGTGTGCAGTGAAAATTAATCAATCCGTGTTATCGTAAAAAGTCTGGTCGTGATCCTAATACAATAAGTTCCGAATAAAAAAAACCGAACAGAAAAAACCTGCCATGGCAGCCCGAAAAATCAGTTCGGTCGGCTTCACTCGTGCGAAAGTGTGTACGTACATAGAGAAATCAAGACGACAAAGTTTTCTCCCGAGCAGCTCACGTGGACACTCGAGCCGAGCGTTATTACAAGGCTCGCGCTGCCCGCACGTATATGAGCGAAGCCGTAAGGGTAAGTCGCGATAATTTCACTGTCACGGGGTGCAGTGTCGAAGAATATTTTCAATAAGCTTAATAATTTGGACGCCGCAGCCGCGCTACGGTAGCACAGATTGCAAGTATGAGATTTTTCCTTTGGCTCTTTTACAGCATGTATATATACACACGTGTAGTGTACTGTGTGGCCCACTCTACCTCCCCCGCCCCGCGCAGTTTACGGAATGCAATAACAGTGGCCGTCTTTCGAATGAGTTTACAGTCCTTCCGTTGAAGTCTTTTGCAGGCTGCGCCCTGTACAGCTATACATCTATATATACGTTGGACAAAGAGCGCGGGCGGGCGTGCCAAAGGAAATTCATTTCGAAAACTTTCTCGCTCCTCTGCCTCCGGGCAGGCTCTTCTTCTTCTCCTTCTTCTCCTTCTTCTTCTTCTTCTTCTTCCTCCTCGCTTGCTACTTCTCGCCTTTTACTCTTCGTATAAACATGTCCATGTGTGTGTGTGCGTGTGTGTTTGTGCGTCTGCGCCTGTGTGTATACGTATAAGAACGATAAACTGTGCATGCTAAGTGCGCACATTTATCGATACCCTTATTATATACATCTTGTTATATAGTTGCTGAGCGAGGATCCAATTTCAAAGTTTGAAATAATTCCTCGCGGTTTCCCGAAGCCGTCTGCATACTTTTGTAATGAGAAACAAATGTGCAATAAATTGCTTCATCCTTGGTAAAAGGAAACACACGAGTATTATTAGTCAATTATTGACACTATACTCATTTACTTTTGCTGCTGATCAGATCGCAAGACGTCGTTAAGAATTCCTTAGGTCTAAAATAGATTCCGTGTTGTTTTTCTCTAAATATAGTATATTTGTCACTGACTTTACGTGCATGAAAAAAGGGGTTGTTATATGTACATACGTGCACGCAAGCGTATATGCAGGTGCATTTTAGGCCTGAATTGGGAAAAGCTATTTTTCGCGTGACAATTTCTTTATTACTCGCGTATATATACGGTTCGGCGCAAGGCGCTCTAAACGCGCTTTGCCAACCGTTTATACAAATTATTCAAATAGCCAAAATACAATATAAACAAGGGTCTGAAGTGCCTCGCAAGATGACTCGATAAGAAGATAAGAGCCCCTACAGTAAAATCGACCATACATCAAACGTTTACAAGGCAGCGCGCGGCAGTGGCATCGCGCTGATCTTGCCTTTTTTTCTTTACGACTTTGAGAAGACCCTCTCGGCACTGTACACGAGCATTTACCGATTGATTCGAATCGCATCTTAATTTCTCGTTCCTCGTATACATATATATGTGCGCAGAGTGCGTATGGGTACGCGTGCCCCAAAGCGTTACACAAAGCCCCTGAAGGACATCAAGCGCGTAATCTTCATCTGTGCCGCGCTCACCGCACATCCTTCTCCTTACCCTTTTTATCGCTGCATAAATTCGTCCTTTATACATCGGGGCGTAAAAATAAAAAAAAAAGAAAAGAGAAAAAAGAAGGACAACATAGTCTCGCGCCGCCGCGGTGCCCGCACCAACAGTCGCGCGCAGAAGCAGCGAAGCCGTCGGTATTACTACGCCGAGATAAGACCGGCCGCGGCCAATTGAAAATTGCGCGCAAAAGCCAGACCGCGAGGCTCCGTTAATCAATTTCCTAAACAAATCTCGAATGCTCCGTATATAGCTCCCGCGAGGAAGTAGGAGCAAAAACGGAAGCGCAGCGCCGTAACAACTGAAGCGCATAGTATTTTCTTTCCTACATTTTCTCCTATATTTTCTTTCCTATCTTATACGTTTCGAGAGAGCGAAGACTCTCTCGCGGACGTTGGTGATGCACCTACACAGAGCTGTGCAACCCGCGTCGTGCACCGGCCAGACGATCGCATTAAGAGTCTCGTTAACGAAGGCTAACTAAGACGCGCGATTCGTACGTGTATCATTGCCTTCTCCGCACGCGTATATGCACACACGCGCCTGTACAGAGGGAAATATATACAGGTGGATTATTGTAGGAGGGAAGCTGCGGCTCTCTATCTCCTCTCGTGGATTACTCGCGCTCGAGCGACTGTTTTATGGAAAGAAGAGCAGTCTTATTTCGGTGTGCGGTTGTCCGCTGCGCGGGCAGGCGCGGCGGCTTCCTCTTTCGCGATTTTATGCGAGGCCGCGCGCGTTTGAATCGCGCATTAAAAGAAACGCGCGGACGAGAGAGCGCGCTTCTTTGCGGCGGAGAGTACGTAAGAAATGGAATAGCATCGGTTGAGCTATATTTCCGCGCGCGTTTTCTTATATTATTGTCGCGAGAGAGAGAGAGAGAGAGAGAGAGAGAGAGAGAGAGAGAGAGCTGCGCGCGCTCCTCTGGCTTTTGTTGTCGCTCTCGTCGCGGCCAGGCCACCCTATATATATAGATATATATATAAAATATATATACTCGTCCTCATCCAAGCGGGATCCGGCCGGCCGCGCGCGCACACCCTATACTACTGCAGAGACTTCTTTATGCCTTTTCCGTAATGTATAAAGCAGGAGAAATAACGTTTTTATTATATTCGAGTATCTTTTAACTCAGCTCTCCAGCACACACATATATATGTATGTACGTCATTGCGTATATGTATAAAGCGGCGGAACGCAGAAGCTCGGAAAATGCACTTAGCTGCCGTGCGAGCGCAGCGGCAGCGTAAGTCGATGAGCCGCGGCTGTATTAATCGCGTGTGTGCACGCGCTTCGTGCTACACGCGCGCCGGTAATGAACTTTAGGAGCTAATTAGTTTTGGCAATAAAAAGAAGTGTTGCCGGGAGATCCCCTCCTCGAATTTTAATATCCGCGCGCGAAGCTCACTCGCGGCGGACGAAGGACCGCGGGCGCGCGCGTTTATATAGCATACATATATAAGAAAACAAAGCCAAAGGCAGCGGCATCGTATTCCCGCGCGGCAGCCGTAAAGCTCAGCTCAAATTGCCCCGCAAGACATGCGCGCGCGAGAGCCGCGCGGTGATCAGCGCCTTAACGGCGGGGCGATAATTTATGAATTTTCATTAAACAGCAATGGGACTGGAGCGTAAAAAGTGCGTTACGCTATATATTACGAAGATCACGCGCGGGAGAGGGAGAGCGAGGGGCTCGTTCTCGCGCGTCCTCGCTCTTCTCTATGCGGAAACGAAAGCTGCATAATAATAAAAAGAGCTCTCTCCGCGCGGCCGCTCGAAAATGACGTCGCAGCAGCGCGGGATCAAGGCGTCTTATGCGACGACACACAGGCCCACGGTAATGGCCGTACTAGAATAGCGAGCGAGAGTCTATGCGCACATCAGAAGGGTGTGTCGCCGCCGAGCGCGCAACAAGCCGCGCGACAGAGGGGCGGTCTGGACGGGCGTAAAATTTTTTACTCCGCGGGCCAAACTACGCGCGTATATAATGAGTTTCGCGCGAGAGCCGGCGAGCGAGTATAAGAGAGGCTGCCGCTTTATTAGAGAGACGCGACTGTCGAAAAATTTCAATTTCGCTGAAATTTTTCACGGCTTTTTCGAGCACGCGCTCTCACGTGTCATTACGCATAGTGCGCGCCGCATACGCGCGCATACACACGCCGGAGCACAGCACGCGTTCGAGTTGCGGCGAAAGCTGGCGAGAGATCGATGATTAAAAATAATGAAATCGCGGAACCCGATACGTCGTTAAAATCTCGCCGAGCGAAAATGAATTCAATATCTCCCCTCCCGGCGGTAATATCCTCGCATTGTAAGCAACACCGCCATCCGCAAAGTAACACCTGGGTATTTTCCGCTACGCGCGAGCGCGCGTGCAGAAAAAAGCCGCGAGCATATTCCAAGCTGTTTTTCTACCCTCTGTCCCTCCGCCCCCCCCCCCGCCCCTCCCTTTTTTTTTTTTTTTTTTTTTTTTTTTTTTTTTTTTTTTTTTTTTTTTTTTTTTTTTTTTTTTTTTTTTTTTTTTTTTTTTTTTTTTTTTTTTTTTTTTTTTTTTTTTTTTTTTTTTTTTTTTTTTTTTTTTTTTTTTTTTTTTTTTTTTTTTTTTTTTTTTTTTTTTTTTTTTTTTTTTTTTTTTTTTTTTTTTTTTTTTTTTTTTTTTTTTTTTTTTTTTTTTTTTTTTTTTTTTTTTTTTTTTTTTTTTTTTTTTTTTTTTTTTTTTTTTTTTTTTTTTTTTTTTTTTTTTTTTTTTTTTTTTTTTTTTTTTTTTTTTTTTTTTTTTTTTTTTTTTTTTTTTTTTTTTTTTTTTTTTTTTTTTTTTTTTTTTTTTTTTTTTTTTTTTTTTTTTTTTTTTTTTTTTTTTTTTTTTTTTTTTTTTTTTTTTTTTTTTTTTTTTTTTTTTTTTTTTTTTTTTTTTTTTTTTTTTTTTTTTTTTTTTTTTTTTTTTTTTTTTCTCGCTCGCGCTCTTTGCTCGTATATTTCCTTTTAAATAACACTTGCACTGAGAAAAAGGCTAACGCTCTAATGAGACCGACGGCTTGGACTTTCACATCCTCGCGCGTTATATATAATGGCGGTGTACACTATGTACGTGTATATATATATATAACGCGCGTATATACTTCTCGAGACGGGCCCCGACTCCCCCATGTAATTACGTAGACCGACGAATCAGTTCTTATGCTGCTGCTGCTGCTGCTGCTGCTGCGCCGCAGCGCAAGAAAGTCCAAGCCGCGGTGCTTATCGATATCAGAGCCCCGCTCGATTTTGTATTAGCGAGCTCCGAGCCCGTTCAATGCCTCTCCGCGCGCCGCGCTCGATCCGACGCAAGAGCTGCAGCGGAACAGCGTCTAAAGGAATAGAAAATGTATACAGAGAAAGTGGCGGCTCTTGCGCGGCGCGATTATAATGGAGTGCGAGAGACGGAGAGAGATGGGGGGGGGGGGGGTCGTTTGCCCGTGGCGAAATTGGCGTTAAGCCACTAATTGCGCCCGTTCATTCGCCTACACATATACGAATCAGCCCGTCCCTCTTCCCCTGCGACCTCGTCTCCTCCCGATTTCCACTCGATCGCGCTCTCGGTCGTCCGCAAGATCGAAACGCACAGCTGCCGAGGCGCCGCCGGCCCGACATTATATAGTCACCTCTCTCGATTGTACGCGATGAGCTCTCGGCGCGGCGGATTGAAATGTACCGCGGAAGCTATGCTGCAGAGCGCCGAGGTGAAGCCGTTTGCGCGCGAGCATCATCGCCCTCGATTTAATGGACTCTGCCACGCGTCTTCTCTCTCTCTCTCTCTCACTCGAGATCTTGGCGAGCTCGAATCAGTGCTAATTTATCCGGCTTCGATTGCGAACCGACGCTATATAATGTTATGCGCGAGCGCTCGCCGACGTGAAAATCCTCGTCAGCTCTTATAATTCGGCTGTTATGTAACCCGCCGACGAGCCGCAGCCGCGGTATTATACCGAACAGAAATGTTTTATGCACACAGCGTATAATAAGGGAGTTCATAAAAAAGCAATCCGATGAAATTTAATCCATTCGTGGCGGTATTATATAGAGAAGGCGCGCGCGCGCGCGCATATGCATATCGAACACGCTGCAGCGCACGCTTTGGTATATATATACGTGCACTTATGGCTTTCTCTCAGCTGCCCCTTAAGTGGAGCGAATGAACGCTGCACTTGCCCTGCTGCAGTTTCTATATGTAGATTCTAGACGGATCAAACCTGCAGTAGTAGTGGCAGCAGATAGTAGTTGTGTATACATATATACGCCGTCGTGTGCAGCTCATGCAGCGCAGCAGCCGGGGCTATCCTGCTCAGCTTGTATTATACGCACTTTGCGTCTGCGAGCATCGAGCATGCACATATGTATATACACATATAACGCGGGGCTATCTGTATGGCACACACGCGCGACAAGAGCTCTGTCTTATAACTTGCTTCGCAACTCGCGGAGCCAGCCTTTCCCGTCTCTCCTACTCGCTCTGCCCCGCAGATGCTGTAAGTAGATCTCGTTCTTTGGGCTTCTTTCTTTAATGGAAATCTGTATGGCGAGGGATTGCAGCCGATGAGAGCGAGAGATCCGATGATAATGCGCCGGTATTTCAATATATTGCTCTTGCTTCTGTTTCTCGATTCTTATACGTACGTATATATACGCATATGTATATATACAATGCGCAGGCAGTATATTATACACAAGTCTCGGACCGCGGCTCCGATTTATTAGACTCCACACAGCTTCATTCAAGCTGATGTGCAGCGTGTGTATGTCATAATTTTACGCTCAGCACGGACGATTCGGCGATGATTAACAAATTAATATTCAATCGATGCCGCGCGAAGGCAACTCTCCGACGAGAGAGAGAGGGAGATCGGGCGGTCAGATATATATTACATATACACATACATAAGATGATTCGCGATGCGCGCAATACATCTCGGGAGATCGGACAAGGATAACGCCGTGTCTTACTCGCCTTGCCCGATGTTTCGATGACGGATCAACATTACGCGCGGCGTGGCGATCGCTATAATTAAATCCGCGCCCGGTGAAATTTCCGAGTATACGCGCGCAGGTGCAGCGAGCGATTTGGGTCGTGCTCTAAAAATACACGGGAAAAGGACGGGCTGCACTACCCCTCGACAGCGCAGCGTCTCTGGCATACTTTCGCTCACGCCAGAGAGGCCTCTCTCTCTCTCTCTCTCTTCCTCTGTCTCTGGTGCATACAGCTGGCAAAGGTATCTCGTTCGAAAATTTCTGGCTCTCCGGCTGCGCAGCGGTCTCTCGTCCCCAATGACTCTTTTAGCGAGCGAGAGAAGGAGATATCTCGATCGCTTTGAAAGCACGCGGGGGTACGCACTCTGCAGAGCTGCGGCAGCACTCGTGTGTAATGGCAACTTGTATTCCGTTGTGTGCGCGGACGAGCTCGTTCGCGCAGCGCGAGGAAAAGGCTCGCGCTCTTTATCCAGTGTAATTCGCCGCTTCGGAGTCGCGGGCGAGAGAGCGAGAGACGCAGGTTGATAGCCACTGGCCCGTAAGCGTGGCCCCGGATTCCTGGACCGGTTCCCGCGCGCGCGCGCGCGCGACCAGCTTCCCTCTCGCTCTCTCCCTCCCTCTTTCCCTCTCGATGTGGTGTACCACAAGCTGTGTGTGTGTATGCATCTCGGAGAGCAGCATAGCGTCCCCCTTTTTTCGTCCTTCTCTCCTTCGCTCTCTCTCTCTCTCTTTCTACCAGCTACTTAAGCGGCTCGTAAATCCTCCGCAGCGTACGTCTCTCTCGTTTATGGCGAGATCAGCGGCCCGTATCTTTCCTACCTGCTCCTTTTCTCTCTCTCTCTCTCTCTCGCTCTCGCGCGCGTCAGAGGCAGATAGAGAGAGGAGAGGAGAGCAGCCAGCCACACGACAGGTGCCAGTGGCGCGCGAGGCGAGCGCAGCTCGGCTCTTCCCCGCGAGTAATGACCGCCGATATTTATAGAACGTTCTCTCTCTCTGGCCGCGCGTCGCACGAAGACGAAATTCTCTCGCGCTGCGTTGACTCCTCGCTTTGTCTTGCGGCTCGCGCTTATGGCCGCGGGTGCACGCACGCGCGCGCCGCACTCGCTCGCGCTTTGCTCCTTTTGCCTTTTATGACAGCTTCGTCCCCCGGCGTTTTTATTCTGCCTCCGCGCAGCCTCTCCGCACAGTCTCGACTGAGAGGATTGTCGGCGCGCGCCCCTGTGTATACACACCGAGCGCCGACGTTGTTGCCCGCTACTGTGAAAAAAGAGAGAAGAAAAAAGAATAAGAAGAAAATAAAAGCGAAACATACGCGGCTTGTCTCGCTGCGTGACTGTGTGTGCCTTGTATATACGTATGTGCTTTGCACGTAGAGCGACTTTTTTCGCACTCGGTTGGTTTTAGGTATTAACGCCGTGATGCCGGGACCGCGGGGGGATCTCTCGGGCCGCTCGCGCGCGTGTTTGTGCAGAGATTTCGGGTTGCGCGCGCCCGGCCCCGGAGCTCGCACCTGTTGTTTATATACTGCGCGCTCGCGCTATACCAGCTCCTCTCTTTCTCTCGCTCGCTATACGTGTGTGTACGGTATATGCGCACGCACGCGCGGACATCGCACGAATTCACGACTGTCATGGGATTCTTTTGATTTTGTGTATATAAACGCCGGCTCTGCATGCATATATATATATCGGTAGGATGTACCGTGCGTGTCTATGCCCATATACTCGATGCTGCGTTAGTGAAATACGTCGCCGCGACGCTTTTCCCCGATATGCAGGTTGCTGCTGTTGCTCGTGCACAGCCGCGACCCCGCCGCGGGTCACGTAATTCGATTAATTTTAGTTTAACGTAGTTTAAATTGCTTCTGATGAATGCTTATCTTGTTGCTTGTTCACGTCGTTATTTATTCTCCCGTGATAATGCAATACCCTGATATATCCTGAATACGTGTAATCAGTCGGAAAATGACATTTATCGCGAATAATTATAGAGCGCGAGCTCTCTTGCTCTCTTGCTCTCTTGCTCTCTCTCTCTCTCTCTCTCTGTCTCTCGCGGGCTCCCTTCAAACGTATCAATAGCCGTCTGATCCATTCAACTTTTTAGAACTTTTTCACCTACATGCGCGTATATATAGAACATGCGCGCGCTATTGCGCCGATATTAATTCTTTACTACCGGAGCAGTACCGCCGTCTCTATTAAATGCCCCGCTATATCAGAGAGAATATATACACTTATCGAATATATGTTTTTCTTGCTTTGCAATAAAATCTCCCTCGTTTCCTCTACTCCGTGTAGAATAATATCGGCTCATCGTCGTAAAGCGTCAAATAAAGCGCGATTGATTAACATCTTAAATCCAGTGGTTATTAAGAAAAGGATTATTTAATTTTAGTGCTTCAATAAAAGCAGATGTTATAGTGCTCGCTCGCGAGATCTTAAAAGCTTTTAGTGTAAGTCGATATCTTGTTTGTCCGGTCGGAAGAGAAATAATCTGCCGTCAAATTGGCAACAAATGAACTCCGCGGCTGACAGCGTATGCGCCAACGTCGGAATTAATAGGCATGTTACAAAAACACATGCATGTATTATATGCACAAGACTTTTGCGAATGCGCAAATAAACCGTGTGTTTATACGTATATACACCGAGAACGTTGAAATTGTAATACCGTTCGTCGTCGAATTGAGTTATTGGTATCGGTGTGCCATTGTATATTCCCCGCTGAAATTAATAACATGCCATTTTGAGGTTTTTATTAATTATATTTCACAAAGTATGCGCAGTACGAGCGTACGTTACCGAATTCGTTCGCGCGCTGGCAAAATTCTCAATTTCGAATATTCAGCTTTGCGAATATCCAGCTATATATACCCCTTTTTACCCCGTAATAATAGTCTCTTCATGAATTTCTCTCAGCTCGGAGAGGGACAGAGAAAGAAATTTAGTCGCATCAATTCGGCTGGCGAGCATTATTACAAAGCTTTTTAAAATTCTTCGAGTCATATTTCCCCTTCTCGCTCCAGACGAATCTCTTCCCATGAGTTTTCCTCTCCGCCCATATAGCTTCGTTTCTCCGCACTGACGTCGAGTTCTTTCTCGCCTCCTGCTTTTTTCGTGAGAAGAAAAAAAGAGGCCGAAATCGTGCTCTTTGTCGTCGCCGTCGACAAGCCGCGCAGTCACTTTCACCATCTCTCTCGCTCTCGCTCTCCCTCCCTCCCTCCCCCCCCCCTCTCTCTCTCTCTCTCGCTCTCTTTCCACGAAGGAAAAAGGATATTTTTATGCGCCGTTGATCAGAAGAAAGAGATGCATTATTGGCCACGGTTCAATGCCTTATCTCATATCCAGATACATCTATCCTCAGAATCCAATTCTCCTCCACTTCGAATTTTTATTCGCACTGAAGCGGCGAATATATGTGTAAAGGTATATATACGTATCTCGCGTGCTGCGAAGAGAGCGAGAGAGAGAGCGGGAGATATAGAGAGCGAGGAGAGAAAATTCGAAGAAAAGTGCGCGCATATGCCCGGCTTTCTGATGTTCGATTTGCGAAAATATAAATTTCCCAGGTGCTCGACATCGATTGATTATATTCCAGTGGTGCTTGAAAGGAGCTGTTCTTTCTTCGATTTCACCCGAAATTACCTTGCATTTTCGTCGCGTTAGTCACAGTCTCGTTGTACAAACACGCTAACAAGATATAAATCTTTCGTAATAGCAGAAATCGATTATTACAAAACCAGAAATTTCTCATTATCTCTGACATATGACGTTTATTACGATATAGCAAGCTCAATTCCGCTTCGGCGCAAGTCGCAGGCCATAGCAGTCAATTTATTCGGTGTTAATTATAGAAACGCCAGGGCCTTTTGTCCGAGCAAGTTTTTCGAGATATTTTTTTTTTCCAACCGAGCCCACACGGGCTCTCCCGTACATTATATAGGCAGGATATCACGAAATTCAGAGTGACGTGGAGAGCGTCAGAATACAAATACTCGAAACGGGTTTTCTAATGCAGGATACGCCCGATGTTGGCTTATACACGGACGTGAATTCGCTGACGGTTGCTCTGAATCGTTGCCACTCATGTAAGCTCTCAGTCGAAACATCATCGTATTTTCATATCTCGAAATCCAGTTCGAATCGTTCCCCGGAGAGGTGCGAACCGATAATATTGAAAGAGAAATGTATTTTCTCATCGCGAAAAATTGATTCATCATTCAATGAACGATGCCTGACGCGTTGGCAGAGAAAAAGAAAACGACGCGAGCGACGTGTATATTGACTTATCCCGAGCATATTGACTGTTTACGTACAGGATCCTCTCTGAATAGCATGTTTTCGATAATGCGATGTAATTCGATTCCGAAGAATACGATAAATTGTTTTATTGCATTCTCGGTCCTGCAACAGCATCGCAGAAAAAGACGAAGCGCTGATGCGCGGGTATCGAGAAACGATACGCGCATAGCTCTCTATATACGCATCGAGTTGTCAACTGTCTCTTCGTTTTTCCAACGCGTCTAATGACACGCGCATATATTTACATGGAAACAAATCGTAATCGCGCGGTTTAAGCGACGACGAGGAGGAGCGGAAAAAAAATCCGAAGAATTTCATCGCTATATAATTGCCCGTCAGGTGTACAGCGAATTGCCGGCGCAAACGAGGGCGTAACTACCCTAGAAATACATTTCCGTATAACAGTACCTAACAATCATCGACGCAAACAGGAGTTCCCTTGTCCCGAGCGTTCGCGCACATTGCTATCGCCGCGTCGTCATCGTCATCATCATGATCATCATCATCATCGTCATCGACGATCTCGGCAACGACACCATTAGCCGTCAAACGCGTCAAATCCGTCTCAATCACCGGCATTATGCCCTATCCATTTCCCATAGCCACGTTTCTCTCTCTCTCTTTCTCTTCTCTCCCTCTCCCCCTCCCCCGGCCCCAGCGTGCGCGAGAGAGTACCCGCGAGAAAAAGAGAGCTTCTCGGCCGCGCCGCGAAGAGAGCATTGGAAATTGGAGATGCTCGCGGTTTTCTTTAATATTATGCCATCGTGCGCGCAGCGGAGCTCGCGTTATATGGAGAACCGCGGGGCGGCTCTCTCTCTCTCTCTCTCTCTCTCTCTCTCTCTCGCGTCCGCTCAAGCAAATGCATTATATAGAGCTGCGCAAGCGAGGGAGATCTTGCGGGGATGCGTGAAATTCGAGTTTTATTCGGTCAGCCGCAAACCAATGGGATTAAATGTGCGGCCTAGAAGAGCCGCGCGGTCTAGTGTAGAGTATAGGATAGCGGAGCCTTACGGAGCGGAGAACAAGTGCGGCTCGATATATGTATATATAATATATATACGTATAGATAGCCTACACATGCGCGCATAGGTATATTATATGGGCGAGCCGAGCGTGGCGGTCAGATCGTGGCTCACTATGAGCGCCGAGAGCCAGTTTAATGGTTTAGAAAGTCGCCTACAATTACGCGCGCGGCCGCTGTCTGCTTTATATAATTAAAACGGGGCGTTGCTGCACGCGTGTGTGTGTGTGTGCGTGTGAGCGCGACGAGGTGTATGTCTAAGCGCGTATAGTACATTAAATATCTACATGTATATATACGCGTGCCTATATTGACTGAGAGAAAGAGAGGCACAGCAGCAGCAGGGAGAGCTGCCGCGGCTCGAGTGGCTTTTTGTCGGTTCTCTTTCGTTAAACATAGCGGCATCAGCTGCGAGAAAAATCACTTATCTAGGCATCGCGGAGAGCCCGAGAGAGATCTACCTGCTGCCGTTGCGGTCCAACGGTCACTGCCTCCGATGATGCTAGAAAAACGATCACTCATCGCGCGTGTGTGCCTTCTATACAAGGAATATATAGGGTATTAATTTGTATACGCGCCGGCAGGGTAATTGCTTTTTTCTCATCGCTCGCCGCCGTCGCCGACGTCGCCGCCGCCGCCGCCGCCGCCGAGATTCTTTATCCGATAATCATTTCGGTTCGAGCGTCTCTCAAATTAGGCTGCTTAAATAAATATGAAGCGAAAAAACAAGATATGGAATTTTTTTCTCGATATGACTTCGACGTCGAGGCCGAACATCGTGTGCTCGCGCGGGCCACCTAGATCAAATCTATAAAGCTGTACATACCGCGAGCATTGAAAATATTTTGGCGAGAGAGACGGGGGTAAAAAGCAAAAGACCGATCGGTGATGAGCCGACTCGTGATCCGAGAGTATGTATAGCCGATAATGCTTTCAATTTATGACGGCATGTGCAGACACGCAGAGATCGTCTATCGCCGTATTATAATGTGCGAGTAGAGGCAGCGCGCTGCAGATGCTAGAAAGACGTTAGATGAGGTATTGCTTCCAGAAGCTATAATCGAAGTAGAACGGACTCTCGCGGGACTGGTAATATGAGAATGAGCGCGCGATCGTGCATCTAATGATTTTTCTCTAACCGGTCAGCGGGAGAGCGGCGCTGCGCACTTACATGTAAAATGCCCCGTTTTCTCTTATTTTTCAAGCACAGTTATCAGTGTGTTCCCGTACAAGCGAGTAATTCTCATTCATTAGCGCGCGCCACAAGCTTTCGAGAGGAGCAGCTTCCACATTTCAAGTGCCACACGCGCTTCCGATGAAGCAGCGCCGAACCTTCGGATTTTTTTTCGATTTCAATTAAAATCTATACCTAATTACTTCCCAATAGTATAAATACGCGCGCCGCTGTTATTTTAAACTAAACTCACCATTCGACTTTTTCATATCGTTATACAAACACACACTGGCTGTTATGTATGGGCAGTAATTTTGAAACCGCTGCTCCACAACGCGCAGAGTCGGTTTTGCAAAATACACTGTTATTTACCACATATAGTGTTCTGAGAGAGAACCAGAGCGGTGCTGTTCGCAAAATCTACAAAAGGCCTGTCATTATTTTTTAACACACGGAATCCAGCCTACTTGCATTATTCGCGCACATATAACCGCCGATCATTATGTATAGGATCACCGAAAATAGGTAAAAACGAAAGCAAAGCACACAGAAGCCGGAGATGAGAGAAATGGAGAAAAAGAAAGCGAAGACGAAGAACGGAAGGCGAATCCCATGCGTTCCGCAGGCTAATCAACGGCAGTTACCGAAGAATTCCTCGGACCTTGAGATAGTCTTTCTTTCGTTCTCCAAATCCAACCCCTCCCGATTTTACATAATGACTTCATAATTGCGAATAATTCAATCTCACGGAGCTCCCGCAGTGATTGATTTGGGAAATGCTTCACATGCTCGTTTTTGCGTTTACACAGTACATTAATATATATGCACAAGTCCATGGCCAACAGGCAATAAATATCTGAATAGTCCGAGGAAGGAAGAAAAATGTGCGCGCGTTACGTCGAACATTTTCCACATTGAAAATGATGTAAAGAATTTCATCCGATATTGTTTTCTCTTTACTTAAGCATCCTTGTTCGTTTAAATACTCGGAATACTTTCGAACGTCCAATTTTTCGCAAGTTCTTGTAACAAAATAACTGTACACTTTGAAAACATTGTTTTTTCATTAATGCAACCTTATGATCGAAAAGAAAGTTTACATCTGCACGCTATATCCTCTCTGCGCCCTGAAAGTGCTGCGAGCAGCAGAAAAAAGTCGTCGAGTCTGCGCCGCACGAAAGAAATGAGTGAAAATTCCAGGTATAGCAATTATTTCAGCGTTTAATACCCGTGGATTTGCACATGTATGCATTGCGTATAGAGAGTTAATAGACGCGGCAGGCCTCATTACAGCACGGAAAATGAGCATAGAAAAGAGTCGCGCGCTCTCCAATCGCTCATTATATCGTGCCGTACGCATCTCTCTCTCTCTCTCTTTCTCTCAGCGGCCGGCATCAGCTCCTTCTACATTCCGGGATAAGTGCGCATCCGATCCTGATGCACTGCATCTGCAACTTCGGCTTCTGCTCTCTCTCTCTCTCTCTCTCTCTCTCTCTCGCTCTCGTTCCCCCGGCATTACGAGATAGACTACCACTGTCGGTCAAGAAAAAACACGAGCGAAATTCCAGTATGGCTCAGCAGCGCAGGCGCAACAGCAACAGCAGCTTTCCAGTCTTTCCAGTCTCATGTGATCATTAATAGGGGTTTCCGCCGTCGTCTTATATGTGCGTTTGCCTCCTTCATTTCTATGTATACGCGTGTGTAATACGCTGAGAGCGGATGGTTTAATGATGTTTGCCAGGCAAAAAAGCCGCCTGCAACCCTTTTTAATACCCATAATAATGATTTTCGCCAACTTTTCTAAATAACACGTAGATTCTTCTTTGCGCTGCTGCGCGCGCGGATAATTTTTCATTCGCAGAAGCGATAAACTTGAAGTGGCTTGATGCTGCCCCTACTCTGCGCGCTCGCTCGCTCGCTCGGTTCAATTATTCATTTGACTCGACAGACGGCGTCGAAGCGCAGGTATTTTCATTAAATCTAACTCGTGGACAATGTTTCTGCCTTTTTTTCTCCGGTTTTCGTCAAAAGAGCCAACTTAATTGGAGCGCGTAATGATGGACAGAGCCTGAAAAAGCCAAAAACATGTGCTGCGGTCGACTTGTCATTTAATTTTACGAGTAACAACCCGCGATATAATATTACAATATTCATGTTACAGTATAAGAGGTTTATTCATAATTTAATAAATAGACCCCATATTTACAGTGTAAATCACCGAAATCAATTAATCTCCCTCATTAACGGCCTGCATGCATTATTAATGCAGTATTATGTAGCCGTACGTATGACTAAACCCCGAAAGGGATCGAATTTACCATCACAGAATATAATGAGGCGCGCATTTCAAAAATCAGTCTTTCGGGGTTGATCAGGGATGAGATAAAAAATTGACGCTGATCTTTATTCTCCTTGGATTGTATCGTTCATTGTATACAATTCACAATTTGACGTTTCCTGAATAATCACCCCCCTCCCTCCCCGCCCCGTAACGTCTCCGTCGCGTATATCTCGGATATAATTTATCTAGACGTTTCCCTATCGAATCCCTCCTATAGTCGCTCGGCGTACGCTCCGTCGTACAATACGAGCAGAAGCGATGACATGGATCCAGCGCGAAGAGAGAAAAAAAAGAGAAAGGAAGGCAAGATGAGCGCACGTAGCGCGAGCAAACGAAAAATCGGGCGATACAAGAGTATCGCGACGTATACATGCGCGCGATCAGCTCTAAACGAATGAGCCATATTTTCGCGGGGAAAAGCCGCGTTTTGACGCGCGGCCACCGGTGAAATATGTGTATGTACACGCGGTGCGCATAGCCCATTGTCGTAGCCCTCCCCCGGCAATATTCGCTCGGGCCCCGTCATCGTCGTAAGTATATTTCAACGTCGACAGCCAGCAAATTCAGTTCTACGCCGCCCATCGATTGTATATCTGGTTTCCGCGGCGGCGGCGGCGGCCGCACCACCGCGGGAAATGTCATCGAATGCACGAACATAACGCGGACGCGACCTGATTCACTTCTGCATCACCTGCGTTTCTCTCTCCTCCCTCTCTCGCACTCGCACTCGCTTCGTAATTATAGATATTCGCTCCCGGCAGAGAGAGAGAGAGAGAGAGAGAGAGAGAGAGGGAGAGCGCGCCATTTTCCCGTTCCTCGCTTTTTTTCTTCTCATATTATTTTTCTATTTTTGTCGGCTACGCGCGCCGTTTTTATAGTTATGAGGGTTAATAAAAGTGCGCAACGGGCTGACGGGGAAATTATTTTCTTTTTGCCGCGCGCGCTGCCCTGTATTTTTTGCCCTCTCGCTCCTCTTTCTTCGCCCTCTCGTATACAATTGCGGCAGAGCGTGCGCGCGCGCGTTCTTTTTTTTTATTCCGCGAGTAATACGTGACTATTGTTGGCCGAGCGACGCGCGCTCCCGGCCTTGTGCGCGCGGCGTGTATATAATGCGTATATATATATACGCGAGAGTGTGTGTGCGCGCGCGCGCTCGCGTATGCAGCGCGTAGGCAGCCTCGCGCGCGGTTATATTTTATTTTATATTTCGACTAACGTGAAATTACGGAATGAGCGCTCTCGCGCTGTAGCCGCGCGAAAATCGTTAGACAGAGCGTGGGCAACGCACCCCGCGAGTATAATGCATATAACGCGCGTGCGATGCAGGTTACACGGTCGTTGCCGTCTCGCGCGCTATCGGATTTCTGCTTGATGGCAGGCTTTTTGTATCAGTGTTGATTCTGAAAAATGAATGCTAAAAACTGCTTTATTCCCGGTTATCAACGCGCCCGAGGGAGAGAGAGAGAGAGAGAGAAAGAGCGAAGCGCGAGGAATTTGTTGATAAACCCTTTTTTTGTCCCATAACTATACTATATGTTTTGACGCGCGCGCGCGGAGAATCTATTTCGTGCGTGTCTGACAAGATAAATATTTTTGTTTTATAGCTTTATCGAAAATTGAGAGCGAAATAACTCGACGCCGCTCTATATACATATCGAGCCTTTTTCAATGCACACATAATATGCTTACAGATCATACTTTTATTTTAATAATCCGCGAAAAGGTATGAATACATATCTCGCGCGGTATAGCCGTTGTTTTTGTGCAGTGTATTGCATGGGGGAGGGGGGGATGGTGCGCGACGGCGCTCTGTATACGCAGTGGAAATAAAATTTTAAACTCAACTATCAGTTGTGAAAAGCACTTGTGAAAAGTGCTCTTGGAAAAAAAATCCCTCACGCGTCATCGAGTGTGTGCAACTGCAGTATATATAGGGTATAGGATTTTCATGACGCGGCCCCCAGCGCAGGTGATAAAAAAGACTATAACTCGTTGAGTTAAAAAGCCGTGACGACATTAATTGTAAAGTGTCTATTAATTATCGCGAATTAATGGTTTTCTTACGCTATACGTCTCTTGCGAGCTTCAAAGAAAAGACTAATGAGTCGCGCTCGCGCGCACTTTTCAATTCAAAAGCGCCACTTTTGCCAAGGAAGAATTCACGCGGCGCTTATAAAATGCTTTAAAATTAATGATCACCTGGCTGGCAGTGTCTGAGCTCGTTATCGATCGCTTATAGTTGTAGCCAGTTGTAATATTGCTGCGCACTCTCCAGCGGGGAGGTTAATCGAATATCTGATTCTTTTAAAGTTCATCTTGAATCTGATGCGGTACACAGTAATAGATATTAATGGTGTGAATTCTACGTAGTTTCGCGACCGCGAGTTTCATTACGCTGCGCGGATAATGAATCCGTAGAGTAGCGAGAGCGTTAAAAATTATGCGCTTTGTAACGAAAAAACATTTTTTCACTCCCTCGGAATTTCGCGCGAATATTATGCGCGCGGAGAGTATAAATTTCATTTCCTTCGCGGAAAATTTTTGCTCGTCAAAATTTCTCTATACATTATACCTGCGCGCACGAGCGCAGGTGAATATAGCTGCCGAGGACAATCCGCATGATAATCGCGGAGCGCGAAATCCCTCGTATTAGCGGTAAAAAGGGGCCAACAAAAGCTCTCTGTATAGCGCTTGATTGTGGAAAAAAGGGCCGCGCCTCAACGTCAATCAAGATCTCGTCCAATAATGCAGGCGCATAGAAGTGAAGCTGCGGGAAAAAAGTCGGGCTGTTGTATATATACATCCCTCGCGCACAATGAACGCCCAAGTGCGCAGCATCCCGCGCATCAGTATATAAGCGGCGATAAGAGATAGCGCGGCCGACTCGAGTAAGAAAAAAAAAAGCGCGAAGGGTTCGAGATGCACAGGGGCGCGATGTTCTTTAGGGCGCGGGCGCGCGAGGGCATTAAATGCAATCTCCGATCGCAGAAGCGAGGGATAGAGGAGGGAGAGAGAGAGAGAGAGAGAGTCCGAGGCAAGGTGAGTAAACACACTCGAGTTTCGGCTGGATTATGGCGGGCGGCGCGCATACGCATTGCGCCAAGAAAGAGAGGGCCGAAAGCTCCGCGAGTAGACGGCGTGCGACAGCCGAGCGTGGAGATGATATCTTCTAAATAAACGTTTGCTCGCGCGACTTTTGCGCAGACGGTATATATATATATATAGATATAGATATAAGGGACCGTGGGACGTGGTCGGGCTCTGCCGGGGCACCACACACGGGAGCACTCTTACTCCGGCTCGAGCTCAAAGAAGAAGCGGGATAGAAAGAGGGAAAGAGAGAAGGAAAAGAGAGTGTGTCCACACGAGGAAATGAAAAAATTAAGTTACGAATGCGCGCGTGCAGTTTGACACTGGAGGAGCACCGGTTTATTTTGATGTGGACGGCGGCAACGACAGCGACCGAGCGGAGGAAAGTAATTGTTTCCTTCTGCCCTCGTCGCGGAATATTCTCGGGACAGCAGTATACAGTCTAGAGGGCGAAATGCAATTTTCATTGGAGTCAGTGCGCTGCACGTGATTCGTCCTTATGTATATGTGTAATAGAATATAGAGCCTCTGCGAGCTCGGCACAATAACCTTTTTTTCAGGCGAATGCTGGCCTCTCAGCGCTTCGCCGTTTTCGCCGAATCGAGGAGCTAATTGCGCGAGCGCGAGAATTCGCGTCGAAATCGTTTTCTCCGCGCTAATGTCTTGCATTGTGCTCTCGCTCGGTCTGTGCTGCACGCGTTTCCACAAGAATATATATGTACATACATATACTCGAGGGACTGCGGGTTCTTAGATGCTCAGGACGAAAAGGTTTCCAGGATCTCGCCGAGGAGGCTCTAAGCCGATTTGAGCGAAAGGTTGCGGCGTGAACGAGCCTGGCGTAACTCTGCTGCTCTCCAGGGGAGCAACATGGAAAAGACGAAATATTTTCCGTTCGCGCGACTGTCTTGCGAGAAGAGAGCGACAGATTGAAACGCTTGTCTCGGACAGTATTATACAGATTGCCGAAGCAAATAAGTACATCGTACGACGGCGATACGTGATCATCTGACATTTTTATTGCTATACGTTCGCTAAGCTTTACATACGCAAGTATAATTAAGCCGAAACAGTCTCTCCACGGCGAATTTCAACTATTGAGTTTCAAAACTGCCGGGCGCAAATATCGATCCGTCGCCGCCGCCGCCGCCGCCGCCGCTGCGCGTGTACTCTCTACAATATTCAAATTTCAATACCCGTGTTCAAATATTAGGAAGCAGCGAGAGCATCATTACCTTGACACTGGGGAGCGCATAGGGAGAGAGAGAGAGAGAGAGACGCAGAATTACCCCCGGTGCTTCCGAATAATATACATACATAGGTATGCGCAGCCAGGCTACATATAGAGCCCAGCGCTGAGAGTACGCGGCCGCGTTTCGCATGGCTGCGAAAGCATCGGCGGCAGCGCACGCTCTCCCACATACACGCCGCTGTCTACATCTCTCTTCACCTCGTTCTCTCTCACTCGCTCTCTCGCCGCTTATATATACCTCCGCGCGTGCAGAGGCGAAAGAGAGCCAGCAAGTATATATATATACGTAACAGCATTGCCGCAGCGCTGCGCCGGGGTAAACAGCGCTGCAGCAGCGGCTTCGCGATCGATCATGCGTGTTGTATAGATGAATCGACGGCGGCGGCGTCGTTGGCTCTCCTCGTATGTGCATTATCTGTATGTATATACACTCGCGAGTCGAAGCTGCAGACGCCGCGAGACAGCTCGGAAGGCAGAGCGTTCATCCGCCGCAGCGTAGCTGTGCACGAGTATTACGCGTATGCATAGCACATGTATATACGCAATGCGCACTGCACCGGCGGAGAGAGGCGTGTTTATGCATTCTTCGCGCGGGAGGAGATTGCCGCCTCCGATGCGCGCCCCTAATGAATTGGATGTGTAGCGAATTGTGCGCCGATAATGCGAATCTGCTCCTTCTTGCCATCTACGCCCGTATACAAGGAGAAAAGCTCCCCGCAAGCTCCAATTTATCTATCGACAAATTCGAATGTTTATTCGTATAGTGTTTCAGCTTTTCATATAGGCACGTGGCGGATTTACGTATGTGGGCTGTATCGCTTTTTCCAAAGAAATACACATACACACCGGTAAGCATTAAGCGCATACAACATTTTTAAAAAAGCAATTCCGAGAAGCAATAAATTCTAGCCGGAACGGCCGAGTCTCGCATAGCGTTTACGTTCCAACAAATTGTCCCCTCCTGCCAGAGAGCTGAAAATTTGGAAAAAACCCGGCGTAAGCACGTCTTTCTCTTCTCCTCCCCCCCCCCTCTCTCTCTCTCTCTCGCTCTGAAAAAGGGAATTTCGATTCGCTCCTCCCAGGGCGCGCATCGCATTCTCTCAGATCTCCGTCTCTCTTTCTCTCACGCTATTCCCGAATATAGCTAAAAGTTCAAAGAGCAGGCAATCCTTATGCAAGAAATAATTAATTATTCATCAAAAAAAAAAAAAAAAATCTCGGCCGCAGCGAAATTGTCGAGTGTGCGCCGGACGAGCGCCACAAAGTTCAATCTTCGAGCAAAGCAATCCTTTGAGACCGCAGCGCCCGCGCGCGCGCGCCACGCGGTAAAACGTTAGTTCGCGCCCCTCGGCTATATACATATACGGGAGAGAGAACCACGCGCATAATAAAACGCAGCAAAGCTCGCTCTCTCTCTCTCACCCACCAGTGCCCCAGCCAAAGGTGATATATTATAAACGAAGGCTCGCGCGCGCGCGAGCGCGAGGAAACGGTTAATATCCCGAGCGATCTCTTCCTTTCAGAAAAACAAAGGCTGGGAAAAAAGCTCGACGTGCGCGCGCACGAGGAGGAAGTAGAAAATATACCCGATGCAGCGCTGCTGGCTATGTGTACTGCGCATGCAGGGTGGCAGCTACGGTGGCGGCGGCTCCTTCATGCAAGAGTAGCCAGAATTTCTATTAATCAATGCACATAAATTAGCCTTTGAACCTGTTTTGTCCCGTTTCTCGAGCTCTCCCGTCGCAGCTGAGTATAGAGCCGCGCGGCTCCAGGATTTTAAGCGCATCCGTAAGGGAGGGGGGGTCGTCGCCGAGCTCTTTCAACGTCTCCGCGCTGCTACGTTATGCGGGAACTTCCAGCCGAAATTAGCGATATATAACCCAACCCAGTCGTATATACCGTCGTCCAACAAGTCGCGTGATGGTTGAGAGCTTTATTACCGCGAGCGATCGGGGGGAGAAAAAAAAAGCGGAGTCCTATACACGTCAGGCTGAAAAATTGGCGAACCTCAAAAGAAGTACCGTAGAGTCTGCAGGGATGTCTATCGCGGAGCGCGGCTCTTCTCTTTACTCTTCCGTGCTAATGACTCTCCACCGGCGCCTTTTACGCTCGGGATTTATTCATTTTTGCGCGCACGTGTGTGTGTACGTGTGCGCGCGCTAGCTCAACCTGGCCCCGTCTCTCCGCATTTGCATGAAATTGATTTCGAATGCAAAATGAAAAATTTTAAATTCAATATGGCGCTGGTCGCGGGAGAGCGGGTGTAAAAGGGGGATATAGCGTGGTTTCCAGCTATTTTTTTCCTCCTCCTCCGGCTCCCGGATCAAGGGATTTGTAAAGCACTTGTAGAGTCGAGAATTCGAGATGTAGCTACAAGCCAGTCGGCGAAATTGCCGAAGCCAATCAGTTTGCGTGTACACAGAAAGCGATGCGATATACATTAAAAAAAAAGAAGGTATTTCTGTAATTAAACGAATCGATTGCGCGGAATCTCGGGGATTCCATCGAGAAAAAAGAGAGCAGGAGCATTCGATGCGACCCACAGCAGCGCGAAGACTGCATCCGAAGATGACGACTGTACGGAAGAGTAGTCGACGGAGGTCTACGCCCGCCCGCACCTCCTTTTTTCATTGTCTCAGTTACGAATGTCTACTTCCGTCGGTCGCTGCTCGCTCGCCTTTGTCTCGTCCGCGGGAGATGAGAGAGAGAGAGAGAGAGAGAGAGAGAGAGAGAGAGAGAGAGAAAGAGAAGCGCCAATATAGAGGAAGGAACGAGATGAGTGTAGCGCCAGAGAATCTTTCGACAGCTGCATCAGAGGTGTGAGCGCGAGAAGGGAAAAAGAAATCATTCTACAAATAAATAAGTGAGAAGAGGAAGAGCGAGAGAGAGAGAGCGAAATAGAGAGAGACAGAGAGAGATAGAGAGAGGGAATAGAGAATGGAAAAAAGTGGCAAAGCCTCGGCGGGGGGAATTGAATAACGCGCGAGAGTCGTACCGGATGGAAAGCGAGAGAGCGAGACGCGCGCGGTACAGAGAGGGTGTGTAGCGCGCCCATATAGACGTATATGTATACACATAACTCGGGCTCAATTAAAAGTACGACGTTCCTTTTGTCCGCGAGTGAGCGCGTGCTCCCCCCCCCCCTCTCTCTCCCGCCTCTCTCCGCCGTTGTCGACAAATTTTTTGCTCGAGCCGCGGGCTGGCTTTCCTTGCTTTTTTGTCTCGCCGGTTGACGAGCTGCAGCGATTGTTTGAAAATTCGGGCTGACATTTCGCTCTCTACTCGACGCGGATGTCGATGCTCTTACGCCCGGACGTTTTGATTTTTCGCTTCCGATTTCGCGCGCGACACTTTGCCGAGAGATTTATAATTATATCGAGACGAGGGGGGTGCAGACGTATATGCCGCGTATATGTTTTTTATGCTCGCTCGCCCATGTCCTGATAGTCGTCCTAAAATTAGAGCAGCCCGCGAGCTGAGCCATTGCATTCTATGCGAGAAAGCGCGAAATGGGAAATTATTTAACGTAGACTTGCCGAGGCGGGAGGTCGCTTTCGAGGTTGCGACTTCCCGGCTAATTAGAGCAGAGTCGCGTACGCGCATTTTGCAAACTATCCCTCTTCCCTTGGCTTTTCTATACACGTCGTCTCTCTGCTACACTGCGCTAACTTCCTGTGTATATGTATATATATATAGCAATCGATTCGTCCTCCCGCTGCTTACTGAGCTCCGTTCCGAGCGGCAGCATGGTTGCGCGAAGGGCCAGCAGCCGGTCATTAATTCCGAAACATGGGAACAAAGGTTCTGCCTGGATCCGTGCAGCCGCCTCTCTTGCCCTCCCTCCCTCTCTCCCTCTCTCTCTCGGAGAGCCTCCTTCTCGCGTCTTCATCTTTCCATCGAACTCTTTCTTGGTATTATATCCACTGTAGCACCGACGCATCCTTGCTCTCCTTCTCTCCTCTCCTTCCTCTCTGGCTCTCTCAATATGACGCCGTAGTCTGCAGTTGCTGCTGCAGAGCCAGTGGCGGCGGCGGCGGCAGCAGCAGCAGCAGCAGCAGCAGCAGCAGCAGCAGGGAGGAAGAGAAAGACAGCCGAGAAGAAGAAGAGGCTGCTGCGGTAAATGCCTTGCAACCTGTTCTGCCTGCGGCTTAGTTTCTCTTTTCCCGCGGTAGCAAGAGGCCTCCTATCAAGTCGCTCTTCCCCTACCTCTCGCACTTGCGCGCACCTCTTCTCCGTTCCGCACACCTATACGCGCACACACTGCCAATGCACAAACACGTACACACATACGGCTCGGATGTATGGAATATAAAGCTGCAGCAGCCCGAGTAAGAGAGTGTCTCGGTGCCAGAGGCAGCCGCCGCCGCAGCAGCAGCAGCAGCAGCGAGAGAGAGAGAGAGAGAGAGAGAGAGGAAACGGGCTGCTGCGCGAGACACGCGCTCCGAGGAGGAAGGGGGGGGGGGCAAGAGGGGCTCTGTATAATGCAAGGGCTGGAAAGAGAGTGAGAGGGAGAAAGATGATAGTGCACGCGCACGCGAGCGAGCCTCCTGTCTCAAGCTTGCTGCTGCAGACTCCTCTTTCCTCTCTCTCTCTCTCTCTCTCTCGCCCACCCTCCCTCCGTACGCGCGCATTGACATTAATATTCCCTCGTAAAGTCGACCGTATTCGCTCTTTAGGCGTGGTCAGCGCCGCGCGCGTGGCTCTTCTCTCCTTCTCCCTCTCTCGTTCTCTCTCTCTCTCTCTCTCTCCCTTTGCGGCGCTCATATCTCCCTGCGTATATAGCTCCGTGGATCCATAAACTTTTCCTTTATCATCCGCCTTATGTGGTCGTTTTCTACGCGCATCTCTCTCTCTCTCTCTTACTCTTCCGCTCCAGCCAAGCTCTGTATTTCGGATGAACTCCTCTGTCGTTCTCGCTTTAATTTGCTCCGATTTTCTGCTTTATTTTCCATAAAGTATGAGCTCGCGCGCTTAGCTTCGCGCGCAAGAGTTCTGCATTACGTATATATGGTATATAATATCTACATCAGACGTTCGTACAACTGAATTCCCACTGAGCGATTCACCGTTTGTTTATTTAATCGCTTGAGTCTCAATTTGCAATTTCTATACGCTATGTGCCCGCACTTTTTCGTATCATTTTTATTCTTCGGATATATATGACAGTGAGAGAGAGAGAGAGAGAGAGAGAGAGAGAGAGAGAGAGACGAGCTTTGTGTTGCCTGGCGTGCTTTTTATCGCGATTGAATTGCTATGAGCTGCTCTGCGTCAAAGGAAAAATAAGAATACGCGTTATACTGCTACATTACATTTAAGTGGCATGCTTGCGAGAATATTATGTGTATAACGCTGCTTTTTACTGCGCCAAAGACAAACTTAACGCCTGCACCATGTGCAGGGTCGTAGCGTCAAATACGTCGCGACGGGCAAAATGCATCGCCCAAGGTTTTTCATCATAATTCCGCGAGTTTTTCACTGCGCAGCCACTGCCATCGTCATTCGTCGCCGTCGTTGTCGTCGTCGAATGAAAATTCGCACCGGCGTCCGCCGCGCCAACAAAGAAGTAAATATTTTGCGCTCACTATATATCCGCCAACATTAACTCCACAATATACGGAAATGTTAAAAAGTTCCTGCGTATAATGTCAACTTTCAGCATTTAACGTGAGAAGTTAAAATTAATGTGCAGTACTTACAACCTTTACATCGCACGGGGGCGAGCGCGCGCGCCCTCATAAATAATGCATCCTTAATGGCAAATTTATTGCAATATTTACCGTGATTATGCCCTGGCTACTCTCAAATTGATTTATTAAAAATTTACATGGCACCTCGTCGCAGTTTATTCGCATCAGAGGCGAAAATAACAAACCCTCCATTATTCTGATTGCAATGCGTCTTCAATAAAGAATCCGGTCGGGTCGCGTCGAGAATACGCGTTACGTACGTAATTTAACAATTAAGCCGCAAGAAATCAGCGGGTTATGCATATACCGGATGTTGGACACTTTTGGTATAAGAGGCTTGAAAAAGAAAATAGTAATAAACAAGCAAATAAACGAGAAAAAGGAAAAAAAACGGCGAAAACACAAGCAAACAATGAAATATTCATCTCCGCGGCGGAGGGCATAATTTATCTAACCCTAACACACAGGGTGCAAGTCAGCAATTTCCCAAAGTCCGCATACACGAGAGCGCGCGCGTGTGTGCGCGTGTGTGAGCGCACACGTGCGTGTTGAGGCTCTTGCAATTAACAAAAAATGAGCGTGCATTCGCCTCGCGCAGCATAATTCTACAAGTCACTCCGTGCAAAATTAATCGTCAAACGACCGAGAGGTATGTAGCGCTAGCTCGTCTCGGCGTTTGCCCATCAAACACACAGGGAAGCCCTTTCAATAAATTATTTTCTTGCACCTTATGAAAATATAACGCGATCTGCGCTACTGCTTCCCTGTCTGCTATACCTCCGCACCCATATATATATATATATATATACGCGCCGCGCGCAGCTCGCCTATATACATACACGCTTATATATACACGCTCGAGGCTATATAGAGGCGCTCCATCCGCTCCTGCCGCCTTTTATTTTTGTATATACATACACGCGGGTCTCGTACAACTATACGCGCATACACACGCAAGCCGCGCTTCTTGGCGCAGGATATATAGTTTTCTCGCTGAACGCGCACACGCGCCGGAACATCCCCACCAGCGCGACTCGACTCCTCTTATAGATGCAGCTCTCGTTCCTTTTTTTTCTCTCTCGCTCTCTCCCTTCCTCCTGCTCTTTCTCTTATCTTCTTCTTCTTCTTCTTCTTCTTCTTTTTCTTGCTCGCGCGCAAGCGGAGCTCGCACGCGCACGCAGACTCTACGTATATATACCTATACACGCTATACAATATATATACATATATACATGTGTCTGTCAGGGTTGCTCTGGGGGGAATTCATGAAATTGCCAAGAAAACGCAACGAAGGCAGAGTCTCTCTCTCTCTCTCTCTCTCTCTCTCTCTCTTTTCATCTGCGGAGAGAGCAAGAAGTTGTGGCCGTACTGTACTTAACTCTCTGCTCTGCTCTACAAAGCATAATTTGCCGGGAGAGGTGCGTGTGGGCTGCGCCCCGCCGATGAGTCACTACATTTCTTTTTTCTCCGGATTTCGGATTCTGTGTATATGCCGAAGAGGTTTTATTTTTCATCCGTCCCTTGGGCGTCTCCTCCGCTCTGTCTCTCTCTCTCTCTCTCCCGCACTCTCGTGTTTGCCGACGGAGTGTTTTCATGCCGTTTCGTGCAATTTTCACGAAATTGTACGAGACGCGAGCTTACTCTTATCCCTTGACATCTTAATTGAATATCGCTGGATTTGTTAACTCTGTTATTGAATCACGAGGTGACATAAAACCCCTGGAGCTTTTCAGTTACCCTCCCCCCCCCCCCTCTATTATATAGGCGACTCGCTGAAAGCTAGTCTTGAAAAAGGAGAGAGTACGTCTACAACAAAGAGCGCGACAGTCACTCTAAGAAATCGAATGCCTCCCCCTCCCCACCTCCCTCCCGCCCACCCGCCAGCGCGAGCGCGTATATGAAAAGTTCCAATTTCCGTTACCGCACCCCCTGCCAACTCTCCCGGCCGGCAGCTGCTGCAGCGCGCGCTCGCAACTTAACTTTTCTTTCGACTCGCCTTTTTTCTTTCAGCCGCGATCGCGCGAAAAAGGAAGATAAGTCTCACTCGAAAAGTATTACTCCTGACATCAAGTAAGAAGTATCGAATATCAAGAGATTGCCAGTAGTTGGAATAAGAAATAAAAGGCGCAGCTTCGACTCTGTCTCTCTCTCTCTCTCTGCAGAGGCAGCTATATCTCGTAGTTATTGAAAAGAACTAATAATCGTCGAGATACGTACGGGCGCGCGCGCGCGCGCGCGGAGTGCTTCGATCACCGCAAGTATTTTACCTAAGATTTACGATTTTCCTCAATTAATCCTCTAACGAGGATACTTTTTTTCGATCGATCAATCGAGCGCACATTCTCGCAGGAAAGGCACGTATCGATAATTCAGTCCTTCGGAATTTCTGCCTGATTTCCTATACTGGATCTTCAGCCTTGAAATCTCTCCTGTGTGCATGCCTAGTATATACACGCCTGACCTGGTTAACGGCTGACCAGGTCAACGACTGACCTGCTCGGTGGACCTATGTTCGCGTTGTTCGGCAAATTCTGCGGTGCGCATGTATGTCAGAATGATCATTGACCTTGTATATGTTTCTGTGATACGTATTCTATGACACATGTGAACACAGAGCGATTTCAAATACACCGAGATGAAGATTGTTGGAATTGACTGATCGTGAGATCTCATTTTATTTGATTTTTTTTATCGTACGTTGTATGAAACGATAGCCATATTTTCACCAAGTTTGTTTTATAAATCGAAATTCACAGAATTGTGTACTGATATGTTTTAATTAACGTAATTATTCAATGATGCGTATTTTTCTTTTTCAACGCGACGAGGCAAGCACAGGGCAGATACATACATCTTTTTTTGATTTAAAATAATTTAATTTTTTTCATTTTAGCTGCTTTTGACATTCCGCACAAGTATTTGGTACTTGAAACAAAAATTATACAGGCAAAAAGTGAACATTTCAAGAATGAAAAACTTATAATTTGTAGCAAGATGAAGTAGCCACTCCGCCGAATATGAAATAAACATTGGTAATTTAAACATTACAGCCTGGTATTCGTCATCTTTCGTATTCCGCAAAGTTACGAATGTATATATCTGCAGCCTGAAATTGATGGCGTTGCAGTATTCTTTACCTAAAAGTTTACTTTCTGTTGCTGGTCTGTATTGTATTTGACGTTTTGTGAAGTATTTTCATCGAACTGGAGCAGCTGTATAGAGCCCGGCGATTCTTCAATTCACGCACGCGAGTTTCAGGCTGATTTTTGTCGGGAAACTTTCGAAAGTGACTGTCGATTCCAGTTCAATGAGTGCCTGAAAAAACATGTTACACGAGGAAATGGGCAATTGACGTCTCGGCCACCTGTGTAACAGCAGTGTTGCAGCAGCAGCAGCAGTGTATCAAATCATTTTGCGACGCGGGAGAAAGTGCATTCTCAAACAGCGTGATGGTAATTTCACAAAAAGACATTCTACAGAGTATTGCTTACGCAAATTTTTATCAGATTAGGTCTTGCCAAGTGTGAGAGAGAGATAGATAGAGAGAGGTGAAGCCGGTACATAACTATACTTACGAGGAAATCTCGCAACCAGAATCGTGAGAGCGAAGAAGAAAGTAATGAATTTCCCACATACTAATCAATGAATATAAGACAAGAAAAACAAGCCATCGCGTCATAAGTTGGTAATTGTAAGGCTCGTCAAACGATCGAATGGCAAGCATCCCTTTTCAGCTGTTATACAGAGCGCGAGCCGCCCCTCTGTAACAGCCGTTCTTAAAAAAGAGGATGCAAAAAAAAAAAACGATCGGAAAAAACATCAGAGCCCACTCTCCGCCCCCAATCATCGGGAACTCTTTGAAAATCGTGATTGCAACCTCGTCACAGAGCCTGCAGCCGAGAGCGCCGACAAACACGGCAGCAGTAGCGGCTCTGCCCATAGGAAATGGGCCAATATCCCGGGTGCGAGTCGATGGCCGCAGAGTGAGAGAGAGAGAGGGAATGAGAAAACTATGTGTAGTGCGTTCGTACAGAGAGAGAGAGAGAGAGAGAGAGAGAGAGAGAGAGAGAGAGAGAGAGAGAGAGAGTACGGGGTGCACAGCAGCTACCATTGAAGAATCCATGGCAGCGCCACGCGCCCGGGTCGACTCGCCATTGGAATTCACCTCGGTTGAACTATGGGCAAGCTGTTGCTGCTGCTGCAGTCTCTGCTGTTGCTACTCACTCTCTCTCTCTCCCTCCCTCCTCTCTGCGTCTGTAGTCGACATCGATGCGAAGGGTATATACGCGTACGAATCCAGCCTATGCATGCATGTATGCATCAAGCGGCGCGTGTGTTATGAAAATCGCTCGAATAATGGGGATGATATGTAAAGCGCGCCGCCGCATTTCTTTATACTCGGATATCGAGCTCTACGTCGCGCCGGATTCTTCCGAGCCCTTTGCTTCATTCTCGCGCGCCCGCAGCGCTGAGCCGGCGAGTGCCTTTTTTTCGAAAAGCTCGTCTGCACCTCCAGCGTATTTACACAGAGATATATACCGACACAGTCGACCTTACGACGCTTTGCCAAACGATTGCTTCCGTCCTTCTCTGTGTATACACCGCTGTCAATTAGTCCCATTCAACTAGGCGTGTCGCATTAATCGAGGATCGCTCGAAATTCTCGCACAATATAACTTTGATCCCCGTAGCGTTGCGCGAAGCGTACAATATAACGAAGCATCTTGCTAAACGGGAACAATAACGCGCGCGATGTATATATATATATATATACTCGCACAGACGCATTTTATAGATGTATGGAGAGGCGCGTGCCGGGTATTCCGTTGCCGAGGCAGCTGATATATAAGAGCCGCCGTCGTCTTCGGAATCCATTAAAATCTCGCCCAGGCTCTCGCGATGTAATGTATTGTTGAGCGCGCGCGCGCGCGCACTCGGCCGGGGGCGAAAATGCCGGTTCCGCGATCTCGCCGCTCGCGCGAGCGCCCATAAAGAATCCAGGGAAAATGAATGCAATTTTTACGCATGAGAGAGGGCGAGAGAGAGAGAGAGAGAGAGAGAAAGAGAGAGACAGCCAGCGAGTACCAGAGGTGTGCAGCGCGGATTCGTTTACGATAATGGCGGCAGTTGAAAATTTATATCGTTATACCCAACGATAGCTACTTCCCATGGACACACACACGCGCGCACACACTGTACATACACGTGCGCACAGAGACACGCACACACGCACACACCTCTATATATATAGTTATACGCGTATTTTGTATAATGGTGTGTATGCCGCGCGTCGATACTTTATGTATTGCCGCAGAGCGGTCAGGCGATCGCTTTTTGAAACGAGCGCTTCGAGGGGACGTGCAAAGTAATTTATCGCCGGCACTGCGCTGCAGTCGTTGCCGTCGCTGCCGCCGCCGCCGCCGCCGCCGCCACGCGGTTGCATGCCGCGAGAGAGCTGCGGGCATAGTTCCGCGGGAAAAATGTTCATCGCCCGCGTTCGACTAACTCAATTTCTCGCTGATGCCGCGCGGCGCCGCATTCAATTGTAAAAACGTTCGGCAAGCCTGCGCACCGCCCGCGCGCGCGAAAGTTTACAAGCGAAAGTCACTTAGTCGGCCCGCTGTATTTTCTTTTTTGTTAAAAAAAAAAAAAAAACAGCAAATTAACGCGGAATGCGCGAAGAGCGGTACAGATATTTCCATCGTGAATTAGCCGACCGGGGTAATGCAACTATGGAATCTCATTGACGCGCCAAAGAAACTCGATGCATCGTCGGTTGTTATTGTGTATGTACACACATAGTCGGTGCGCGCAGTCCTTACAGCTTGATGCATAGACGCCGACGCGACTGCTCGGAAAGTTTAAATGAAATGTGTACGAAAAATCGGATTGATCCAGAGGGCCAGAGGTCACGACAATGGCAAAGAGGAGACGATAAAAAAAGTATAGATGCGTCGAGAACTGCACAGTCGTAACTTTCGACATCGAGGCTGGTATATATATATAGAGAGAGAGATAGATAGATCGGCGTCGCGCGGAGTTTCGACTCGGAAATTTTCGAGACGCCGAGCGAATCTCCGTTCCTCTCCGGCGAAGAAAGGATCGAGCTACTCGTCCATGGTTAGCCTCTTATTCGGGAAAAAAGGGGTTGGGGGAGGAAGAGGAACGCGGCTGTAATTGAACGGAACCACGGTGGTTCCTCTCGCAGGCCGTCGGTGTATCGCCGGTTCCCTCATCTCGCTCTCCGCGTATATATACGAAATCGAGATCAAACAAATTGTACGGTTGGCTGGACACGGCGAAAGCGAGAGCCGAGCTCGACGATGGAGGGAGAAAAGAAGGGACCACCTGGCTGTGATTTTCGGTATATACCGAGAGAGAGAGAGGATGAGGTTGTTTGGATTGCACTGATTGCTGAGGAGAATCGTGTTTGGCGTCCGACGACGACGAGAAAAAAACGACGTGCTCCTGCGGATGCGGCGCTGCAGTGTGCATTACATCTCGCGATCGCGGGAAGACGAAAAATGAAAAATGAAAAAAAAAAAAAAAATGAGAGCTCTCCGGTACAATATTTGTTTGGTCGCCGCTACTATTATTATTACGCGAGACAAATCGAACGCGTCGACAGCCGCGCCGCGCTCTACTACGCTGTCGGCGGCGGGGCGAGGTAATTTACAGCGGGAGGAGATCGCTTTCGCTAGCAGGCATTATCCGCAAGAGCGAGCCGCGCGCGAGCTCTCGGCCAGAAAAAGCCAACAGCCCGAATATATCGCGATATCCCATCGATACTTAACGTGTCGAAGCGCGCGTCAGGCTGTAAAAAAAAGCTTCTCCCCATCTCGGACGAGTATAGATCGCGAGAGAGGTTGAAAAAAATTCCCCTGCATGCGCTTAGAAAATATACGTTATGCATATATGTACGTGCAACTGCTGCGTAGAGATATGCAGATACATACAATGGACGTATGGAGTCCGCTACTGCGGGGAGGAGAGGATAGATTTAATTGTCGGCGTGCATGCTCTGCGCAATACTCTCGTCCGCGCGATTTCGCGTTCTGCCGTTGCAGTTGGCGCGCGCGCCGGAGCGCTGCAGCAGTGCGCGCGCTTCGTTCTTTGTACGTATGGAGCGCGAGCTATAAGCGCTCGCCATTCAATTACTAGATTCCCTTTATTCTCACGGACGGCTCCCGCGCCAAATAAATCAGGGGCCATAACGCGAGCGGGACTTTAAAAGTCTCTTCCGCCACCTTAATTTGATCCTGGCACTTGGCGCGAGCGCACGACTTGTTAGCGCGCGGGACGGCGAGCTTAAAGAGAGAAGTCGAGAGTATACGTATGCATGTATATAGGTATATAGGAGAGAGAGAGAGAGAGAGAGAGAGAGAGAGAGAGAGAGGAGAGAGGAAAAAAATTGTAACTGGGGAGAGACGCTTTCTTCTCGTATAACCCACGGCTCGAACAATTTATGAGCTTTTTGGAGCATAAGAGAGCTGGGGACGACTCTGCGCAGCGCCCTTTCCCTTTTGTGATTGCGCGGGAGTAGCGCAGGACTGCCGCCGCCGCGTGTGTCGGGAAAATTTGTTTCCGACTTTAATTAGGATCTTTTTATGCGACGAGAACTCGGACGTCAAGTGCCGGAGTTGGAAAGTTTCGAACGAGCGGAACATTTTTCCGCGGCGGACGGATGTGGCAGCGCTGCTGCTGCTCCGAATGTGTGCATATACCGCCTGTGGAATACAGGATTCTAGCGAAAGAGCAGCGATGCCGCACACCGCGATCGACGATTGCTTTTCCAAGAGCGAACGAGAGAGAGAGAGAGAGAGAGAGAGAGAGCAGAGCTGCAAAAAAGCGCGGTACAATTCAGTGGGCGCGTCAAGGTCCACGAACGAGAGGGAGCGAGAAAGAGAGGAATATATATACATAACGGCGCTAAGGAGGCTGGGGGAAAAGCAAGCCTTTTTTTGCAGCGAGTCTCGGATGATCGCCGAGAGCAAACATCATCTCCCGAAGATTGCCTCGAAGGCAAACAAAATATTTCGAGTCTCTATGTACGCAAATGCAATTTTTTCTCGAGCAAACGTCGACGATCCTTTCTCGACTTTATGTATATACTTCTGCGTAGCGTATAGCCGCGTGTCCACACGGCTCACTTAATTCTCGCTCTCTGCGCGAGGCCTTGACGCGCACGTGTGTGCGTGAGAAAGAGAGCGAGAGAGTGTGTCTTGCGAAGCGAGCCGCGCACGCAGCATCTCTCCCCCCCCCCCCCCATAGGCTGCTCGATGTTTTCGCATCCTCTCGTGTAGCCTGGCTCTCACCGTAAAATCGAGCAGGTGCGCGCGCGAGCAGTCCGGTCGAGTTCTCCCCCTCTTCCGAGAGAACACACGCGTGGGTATAGGTATATACACAATATATACATATATGTATATTGTATATCTATATAATACATGTACATGTAGTATATACATATATATTTTGACGATTAGTTCTGGACGCCGGGACTCTCGACTCCTCGCTTCCTCTCTCGACTCTTAATCCTCCTCGTGGTCGTTTTTCAACTCGTCGCGCGCGCAGTACATCCTCCTTCGCTCCGCGGCAACGGCAGCAGCCCCTCTCGCAGCCTTGTAGCTTCTTTTGCAGAGCGGCGCAGCAGCAGCAGCAGCAGCAGCAGCCGGAGCTGCAGGAGCAACAGCAGCCGAGCAATTATTACCTTCTCTCTCTCTCTCTCTCTCTCTCGGTGAGCCTGAGCCTCCCTTCTCGACCGCCCACTTCCTTTTGGCCTTTTTTCCGCGGGACTGCCGCCGCGCGGATCTTTTATGTTGCTCGCGACGCGCCTGCAGCAGCAGCAGCAGCAGCAGCAGCCAGCTCCGGTAATCTTGGCTCTCCCGCGCGGGGAGGAGGGAGAGAAATCGCCCGTAGCAAGTGGAGAGGAGAGGAGAGGCGCGCGCCGAGGTGGACGGCCCCGACCTTGATGCGCGTGGTTCTCGCGTGCCCGAGGATGCCCGAGCCCGAGCCGAGGACGCCCGAGCGAGGCGCGGCGCGAGCCGCATCCTCTCTTTCTTTCCCCGCCGATGCTGCGCCGCAGCGTCGATGGGAAAAATGCGCGAACTCGAGACTGCCGCAGCAGTTCTCCCTCTCTCCCTCGCTGATATGCTTTCTTTTCTGCCTTTTGCTCCTAACACAAGCGCGACGCGCGCGCTCGCTGTTTACAGGTGTGCGTGCGCCGCACCGCCGAGCCAGGGAGACGGATAGAGTATCGCGGAAGCTGCGCGCAGTTCTCTCTCGGCTGGTATATAGCTCGACACCGGGGAGAGGGGGACGTTGGTGGACTGGTTATATGGGCTGTGTAAAAGACGCGACGTATAGACCGCGGGGAACGAGAAAGAAGGAGACGGCAGGGAAGGGAACCGGTTGCTCTCTCGCTCACCGGACGCACCGCAGATCTACAGCTGAGTCTCTCGCGCTTGCTCGCGCTCTACAAGTGCTGGCCGAACAGTGACGCTCATCTCTGATGATGATGTGACTTTCGGTGGGGTCCCATTTGCACTCGCGCTTTTTACGCGCCGACGACGCGAGGGGGGGGCAAAAAAGAAATTATTTCTCGATCCACATTGCTCAGCGATTTTCTCTGTATGGAATATGCGGATTGTGCCCGATAACGAGTAAATCACGTATACGGCTCGGACTGCTGCTGCTGCTGCTGCTGCTGTTATTATTGCTGCGGGAAAAGGAAGCCTCGAGCGAGCTACCTGTAAATGCCGAGAGCCTGTAAGGGGGTATCCGCTCCTCTCCTTCTCGCTATCTATTTTCGATCTCGCTCTAGGTACGTGCTTTTGTCCATGGGAAAGGAGAGAGAGGCAGCGAGAGGCATCTTTGTCCCGGGCCCTTTCTTTTCCAAACAGGCAGTGCGCAGAATTATACGCCTCCGATGCGGTACGGTAGGTCGAGGTGTCCGTATACCATCGATATGCACCTGCGCTATGTATATACGACTACAGTGTTGGAGCGCCTGCACCTGCAGCGAGTCGAGAAAGAGAGAGAAAGAAGTGTACAAGGGGACCCCGTTGGGCGATTTAAATGCACCGAGACTAGTGAATCGCTTGTAAGCTACGGCAGCGGATTTTAAAAGCTGCGCGTACGCGTACACGCGCGCGCGGCAAGAGATGTAGAGGGGCGATAGCTTGCGGGGATCGGAAAAAAAAGAACGTATAACAAGCGGGATTATGACACTGCGTCGAAAGCCGAACAAGGGAGGCCTGAGTATACGGGTACAGGTGTCCGTCGAACTCGACTATATCGACGCGGATTTGTTTTACGGGGATAGCGGCGATTAAATTATATATAGATCTGCTATATATTTACGCGCAAGCTCGTACTATAATAAAAATGAAAAGCTCCTCTCTCTCTATATATATAAATATATGGGATGAAGCGAGAGTGCGCTATACTTGTGTCTCTGTGTGCGTGCGAGTGCCATAAATAAAGAAATTACTGCGCGAGGGTATTTTTACCTCTCTCTCTTTCTCTCTCTCTCTCTCTCTCTCTCTCTCTCTCTCTCTCTGTTGTTGCTGCTGCTGCTGCTGCTGCTGCTGCGCGCGGCAATAACACGCGTCATTCAAATGAGTCTGAATATTAAAGAGCTTATACTCTCGAATGAGACCTTATGATTATTTACAACCCTTTCTCCTGCTTTACATGCATGCGGAGTAGAGAACTCATCAACGTTGACTTTTAGTACCATATCAAGGTTCACTTTACGGCGGGATTTAAAACGAACCGACGGCCCAAATGAGTTACACCTTCGCAGCGATATTCATAAATAGTATCTCAATTTACATGATTTAAAACGCTGCAGCCCCATAGCTGCGCTGAGCGAGAGCCGCACTTGCGAAACGTAGTATTTTTATGCTAAACAACACCGGCAGGCCGCGCGATGATGATTGAAAAAATATAAACTACTGCGCGCAAGACAGGCTATACACGCAGAGGCCTACTTTATATACTTCATATATAGGTACGTGTTGCGTACGATCTGCAAAGCGGTCGTATTTATGCACATTTTTCCATCGCGATAAGAATGAACCGGGGGAGGAGGAGGAGGAGGGGAGGGGGAACTGGCGACGACAACTTTGCGAATCGTATACTCGATTTCCTCCGCGCTCTCGCAAACAAGCGTAATCCTTCCAGAAGCTCATCAGCCAGCTTCTTTCTATCTCAATTTTTTTTCACCCCCCCCCCCCGCCACCCTCCTCCCCTCGATTTGGCTTCGGATCTCCGAGCGAATTTCGAGAAAGTTTTTCTCAGCCGCGCCAACGATAGCGCCAGCGGCTATCAATCAACTTGCTCGATGCGGGGATTGCGCGTCGCGACGCATTAAAGTGTGCGACGCGGAAAGCCGGATAGAGAGAGAGAGAGAGAGAGAGAGGAGAGCGGGAGTAGCGCGGTGCCAACGAGCGAGTGGGAGAGAGAAAGAGACAGAGACTAAAAAAATGACGGACTTTCGAGATAATGGGAATTTAAATGCCGTACCAGAAAGAGGAAGAGGAGTTGGGCGGGGGGGGGGGGGAGCGGCGGAGAGGGAGGAGTCGAGTCTACCCTCGCCACGATGCCACATTGCGGCGACTTTTTACGGAGAGGACGAGACACGTAATGGCTTAATAACACTCGAGCCTTTCTCTTCTCGTCGTTTGACGAACCGACGCCATGAGGCACAACGCGCCGTGACACTCTACACTTTTCTCAAAGCGATTCCGATTACATCTACATTACACGTGCGGTGCAGCGCGAACACACCGAGTGCGTATCATTCGTAATAAATGCTCCTACTCGGATTCGCGGCGGTTTACATTCGCGGGATGTAACCTGGATCGATGCCGAATTATTCGATGAGAAAAGAGGGCCCCGTATCGCGGGAGCCGGAAATTTCGAAAAATTTACTAGATTCCCCGTCGCTCAGGTATAATAGTCCCATTGCTAGTGCGCATCCATATATATACTTACGTACGCCGGGAGAATGCAAATCGCCGTAGGCAGCGCGAATAAGACGCCGCCGGCAGAAGGAGAGAAGTCTCCGGAGAAGTCCCTCATCCTCCTTTCCGACGACATTTCTACATATAGCCTAGCCGTATATACGCATGGAAATTTCGAGATATACGCCCTTCGAATTTCGTCTCTCCCACCCCATTTTATTATGCTCGTAGGATATAGGCACGCGTGTGTCGCCGAATTCACGTATTATGTTTATGACGAGGATCGTGAGCTGGGAAAAATCGAGGAGATACCAAGGCACGGGACGATAGCTCGCCTCGATAAGGCTCATATATATTCCGTGCCTCTTCGCCGTATACGCAGCTACTTTTGCCCCTTTTATTGGTTATTGTCGACCGGTCCGGCGCGTGTGTCCGATGGGAATGAAAGAAAAAAAAACAAAAAATTCGCGCCGCTGGGAATATGCGATGGGAGGGGGGGGGGGCGGAATATACGCGCGGCGAGCGACCTAATCTTATCGTTCGGCAGGTCTTCCTCGAGAGATGCACTACTATATGTACTATATATGTTCAACTCGATGTGAAATTGTCGAATCGGCCTTTCCCTTAATCGCGGCCACTCAACATGCAAAGCCTATGTACGATTAGCGATTTTCACGTTCCGATTAGAGATAACTGGATATCGAAAAGCGTCCGCTGAATACAGACGCGCAGCAGGTTTTATTCGGAGAAAAATGACTCGAATCAAACGAGTTTATGGCTCATCGCGAGCAAGCGCGAGAATAAGCCATCGCTCAGGAGTCCCTCCGCGACGCGCATGTATATTATCTACAATATATACATACACCTGCAGGCGGCGGCCAACTCGTCGCTTCACGAAGAATCACGAGCCATTTCGGCTAACCAAACATCTGCGTCCCGCGCGCTCCGTCAATAAAATAACACTGATTAGCTGGTTAGCGCGACGATTCCCCTCAAAAGAAGATGAAGAGCAAAAAGGAGAGGACTTCTAGCGCGCACGATTTTATAAATTTTCTCACGAGCTAACACGCACACACTGCTCTCTCGCTCTCTCTCCCTCTCGCAAAAAAAAGACTGCAACGCGCGCGCGCGCGCGCTGCCGATTATACAGCGAGGAGAGCGCTCTCCCGGCTTTTTATCCCTCGTTCCTTCCTTTTTTTCTCGAGCCAAGTGCACTCCGGGGCGATGCGCTCTGCAGATGTGCTGCAGCTCGTGAGAGAGAGAGAGAGAGAGAGAGAGAGAGAGAGAGAGGATTACGACGAAGAAAAAGCGAGTGAGTAGATCGGCACGGCACACCGGCAGAACCGGTATCCGACAGACGTCCGGCTTCGTTCGGCGATGCTGCGAGATGCATCGAGGGGCACTGTGATTCTACGCGCACAAGCGACTCTTCATACATACCTATATACAGCTCGCGCGAAATAGATTCACGTTATGTATAGATATGCAGGCGCAAAGCTGATGTTCGAGCGATCGAAATATCTCAGATTCGGGTGAATTTTCTACTTTGCGGGTCATTTGGGCGATTGAAAAAAAATGTCTCTCTGATTTATTGGATTTTTATTTTAATCGAAACACGTCTGGATGAATGTGAAAAGCTTTTAAACGCTATATTTAGCATGAAATGTCCTGAAAAGAGCGCTTCTGCGCTGTAACTGCATTTCTCTTTATCAATCGAGTAAAAATTTTGCGCTATAATGGAATCGCAGTTTATTAATTAAATTCCATTATTTGTTTCATAAAATAAAAGCTTGAAAATATAAAGTAAATAATTATTTTTAATGTGGCATTGTGTATAATTACATTTGCAATATATTACAACCTTACAACTCTATGGAGTTGTAAGGTTGTGGATTTATATGGGGTTCACTACAAAACCGCAATCCAATTAATGGCAATTACCGATTAATTCTTGCAGTTGGATTAATCGTATCTTGTACAGTTGGAATACGTTTTCAAACAAATTAACTTATGCAAACTTCAGATTTATCGGAGCTTCAATTAAACTTTGAATAGACGTTTCGTTCCGTTCGATAATAATGAAAGCCACCGCAGCACCATTATAAAGCCACTTACTTTCAATAAGTAGAAAATTCTATCACGAGCTATTGCGTACATTCAAAATGTAATATATGTTAAATTATCGTTACAACGCACACAAAGTAATGAAATATAACACATACCATATTTAAGGATTTTATCAAATCTTGCTCATGGGAGTTTTCTAATGTATCGTTATATCTCTATCGGAACTGTAGTCACAAACTATTTACTCGAAAATCTTAATGATATTATCATCTTACCATCTTGCATATCACACAAATGTGCACAATTATTCCGATTATTACAAATTTTTTGCCGATCCACCTATAAACATACATTTTGGTAAGTATACAAAGCCAAACTCGTCATCTGTTATCGACACTGACACTTGCCGACGCGAACTTTCTTCCCCGCCCTTATCTCGTCGTGCAGGCGATTATCACATGCGCGCGACTTGACTCTGTCGAGCCCCCCCCCCTCCCCTTCATCCCCGCATCCCCCACAGCTTTTCGCCTCCTCCTCTGCAGTGCGTTGCATCGCGCGCAGCGCCTCGAGGATCCGGCCGATCGAATTACCAAGTTTCGCGGCATTTTTCAGGCCATCGGAGGGCTCTGTGCTACTACTGCCGTTGCCGTGGCGTCGCTGCCGCTTTAACGATTCCGGGGATAAATGGAATGAAGTTTCGAATTCGAGAGCTGCTTCTCGGCCCCCCAAGGTCCCGCTGAACTTCTCGGGAATATCGAGATAACTATGTAAGGCATTTTTAACTTTTGACGTGCATTCGGGGAAACAGCCGAGCTAGTGCACAGCCGAAACTTTTGTTAAGTAAAAGCATTTGATTTATGGGAAGAGCTATGGGCTATACTTCGTGAGCTTATGCATATTATTAATCCAGCCCCTGTTTATATACTCCTGGCCTTTTTTGGCAAGAGGGTAGCTACTGGCGTCCGTCAACATTTTGACGGTCCAAACTTTTGCATCTGCGGTCGATAAGGTTCTGTGGGGAGAGATTCGGGGGCAGAGTTAGTCGAGTACTTTTCGTTATATACAGCTTCTTTTGAAAGACGACGATGCTTACAGGATTGCGTTTTATTATGATTGTCAATTCAGCGATTCTTCGAAATTCGAGAGCATTGAGTTAAGAGTCGTTCGTAAAAACACTTGGTCACGGAAAACGAATTATGAATATTATGAGAATTCGCACGCAAGGCGAATGCTGGATATAACGTTTGACGCGGCGCGAAACCATTATAGTTCGACTAATGAAATAACAAGAGGATTGATATCAATGGGCAATCGATATTTGCGTATTGTCTCTAAGGTTGGAATATAGCGAATCCCAGGGGGGTGCTACACGGTAGATACAACAAGACATACGAGTAAGTTGAATTAACCTAAGCGATTCTGGCGGAACAGTGTAAGCTCACGCCCCGCAAGACTGCCAGGCGAATATCTGTTTACCCAGATTATGCGCGAAATATTATTTGCTCCCGGCCGTACAATATTCCGCCCACCGAATTTCAGCAGCGTCAATCCATTAATCCCGTGTGCAGCGCAGCGAGTCTGAGTGCAGCATAATTTTTAGTGCGCGCGCAAAACGAGCCGAGAGAGAAGCGTTCGCGTGCATCTAACGTAATACACAGACTACTCCGCACTCGAGCGGAAGAAAAGACAATAGAGCCGCGAGTGCAGTTCTCCGGCATTATATCCAATTATCTCTCCTCGTAATCTCTCGCTGCACTGCACGCGCGCAAATAATTCTCCCTCCCCCCGAATTCTTGTACTCCCCCACACTCCGCGCTGGTACCTACACGCGCGTGTAAGAATCAACAACGCCAGGGGAGCCTGCGCAAGCTCGGCAAAACAGCTTTAATATCTACTCGAAGCACAAAGGGGCGCCGCCGCGCGCGCCGCCCTTGACAGTGAAGTTATACAGTAAAGCTCCTCAGCAGCAGCCTGGCGCATCAGCACACGGCGTCTCTGAGGCGCAGCTATTCTTGTTCTTTGCCTTTCCGCGAACATCCGCGAGCAAGCTCAAATACGTTTACACAAACGGGTATAAGCGGCGTTCACTTGTATACTATTCCGCGCACAAAGGATGTGCGTTTTGACGTTCGCGTTCGCGCGCTCAACTGTACATATATATATGGACCGTAATACACACGCGAGTTTACGCTTAATTCCTCGATTAGGTAATTATTGTTTTATTGTTGAGCTGTAATATGTGTGGCGCGGATGTTATTGCGCATTGCTATAGATGCGGATATATTCACTTCGGTATAACTTTAGAACATTCTCTAATGTCAGCAATATGTATTACTATATCGCGTCGAACGTAAATATGGATATTTTAGTAGCGAATCTAATATTGACTTTGCTCGAATTTAATTCTCGCATTTAATTAATGTGCTGACCGTCCAGCATTGATTAATTTTTTTTGCCACAGAACACGCAAATCAAATAACTCTGTATTAAACTCTTCGTAATATAATTGCGCAGCAATTAGACCAGCGATGGTTTCTGCTGTCCTGAGATTTATTTTTATGATCTGTTGTACAATAGCTATCGTCGAGAACATCTCTGCACAATCTCGCGCCTATATGTTCTCCAACTTTTACTATTAGCGGACATTCGAAATTTGCGCGTGCGTCCCTCTCCACGCGACAAATCATGTCTATGGAGTAAATTATTCTTAATGCCGAATCCGCGGCGGCGGCGGCGATTTAAATTCTCAGGCGCACGTGTGCGTGCCTTAGCCGCTTTCGTTAAGTAATTGAGAGAAATATCGGGAGCCAGCCGAATGGCCGAACGATTGCGATCATCGCATACCCGATGAGCAGCTGCGCGCGAGCGAACGATCCCCGAGCCGTGGGATATTCCCCGACTTTACGGCCCCGCGCCGTCGCGAATTTCAAAAGCCCTCCTCCATCGGCCTTCTTTAAATGACGCTTAAACGTGTTTTCTCTCCCCGGCCTTTTCCTTCGCTCACAGTTCTTTTTTCCCCCTTCGTGATTTGCTCGCCTTTATTTTTTCGACTCTCGCCGAGGTTATTAATACACTTTCCTGAGCGCACACGTGCGCTCGGCGAAAGGACTTTCGCTTGTTTCTCGTTCCAGCCAATGATTTTTGGCAAGGCTATACGCCTCTCTAGAGCCGCGGTATACAAAAAAAGTTGATTTGATTGGTGAAAAAATATTTGATGAATCCACGCTCTGTGTGTGATGGATGCATATGCAGAACGCAATAAACTCGTAGGGAAAAAAATGTTGTCAAAGGATTCTTGTTTGCTTCGTTGGCGAATTTTCTCAGAGCCTTTCGGCCGCGCCAGCCAAATAAACGCATTTTTCCCCCCTCCCCGAAAACTCGTTTTATCGTAGATTTAATCGAATAAAAAACAGAATTCAAATAATCAGAACGTTGTCGAAATAAATTGCACGAAATGTTTATAAGCGAAGCGAAAGCCAGAGTTTAAAGTATATAGGGTGTGCGATGAGCGAAGAGAGCTTGGCGCACCGGTCGAGAAAGCGAAAAAATAAATAGATTTTTCCAATTGAAATAAAGTTGCGCTGCCTGCATTGATTTACAAAGAATCTTTCAATTTTCCGCTTGCTAATTAGAATACTTTTGCGCGCATCAAACGCTCGATTTAACAAAGGGAAAATAATTATCGGAGCTGCCTGAAACGACCTCCCTCTTGTTCCGAAATCATTGAGCGTGGCGCAGCACTTGATGAATTTTAAAATCACACGGCCAGAGAGAGAGAGAGAGAGAGATAGAGAGAGGGAGAGAGAGAGAGAGAGAGATAGTGAGAGGGGGGGGGGGAGCGTCCGATAATTGGCTCCATTTTTCTCGCGTGAGCCGCGCGCGCGCGCGTGAGCAGTCGGAGAGCAGGTGTTGGCGGCGAGAGCGAGGCCGAGGGAGAGCTGCGTGTACAAGCATAAAGGCTCGACGTGAGCACGAGCTGCGGGAAAAGAGAGCATATCAAAAGCTCGAGATTTGCGTGCGGGAGGGCATTCGTTCCGTTTTACGCATTACTCTCATCTCGCCAACTAATCATCTTGCCCTCTCCCCTGCCGGAAGAGCCGTATGAGACATTAATCAAATTGAATTAGTTCATTAATTATCGAAAAATAAATTGATTACGGCCATTGCCGCCGCCGCCGCCGCCGCCGCCGCCTCTCGTGACCGCCAAAGAGAGAAAAAAAACTGCAAGCTCTCGATTGTGGATCGTAAAGTTTTACGGCCGAAAGCTCTTTCGCGAGCGGCGCGCGCGGCCGCGAGGTCGGAATTTTTTTTACTTTTTCCACATTACGCACACTCTGCGCTGCACACTCTGTATAGCCACGCAAGGATTAGTTTTTGTACGAGAGAACTTGTTGCGAATCCCGTTACAAATACATCTTTTCAAGCTCTCTGCAGCGGCCGCAGCCCTTTGCCGCGCGCGCGCTCGCATCCGCGATTTTAATGTTTCGTGATAGCGGATTGAAAGTGCATACACAGAGCTCACAAAAGCGTTTGATTCTATGGGCGCGCACTTTGTAAACTGCGAGAGCTCGTGAACGCATTCGCGTGCGTGTTCGTGTGTAATATTTTTCTTCTTTTTATTTTTCGGCCCGCGTATCGAGCGGCTCGATCTCGAACAGGTTATGTTAAAGCCGAGAGAGAAAGAGAGAGGGAGGGAGACAGAGAGAGAGCGTTGTGTTTTGTAAGCGCATATTTCTCTTGCTTATAAAGTTAGCTCGATCTGATTAAACGTTGATTGGAGATCGGATAATTGCATCCACATATTCTGATTGTCAGTGAAAACGAGCCTTTTTTTCTCCCTCCCCCCGCAATTCCTTTTGATAAACTTTTCCGAGTTTCAATATCAGTTGTTAAACAACTTGATTAAACAAACCCGTCGCGCAGTATATACACAGTCATTGCAGACACACACTCGCCGTACTCTGTGTGTGTTCCAGAGCAATTGCAATTTCCCGTAACGAATGCACCGTCTAGTCTCCGATAAAAATTAATCCACGAGCCGTTGGGTCATCCTCACTTTTTTCCTCCGTTCCGATTTTTCCACGGAGACTTTTCGCCGGGAGACGAAGCACGACACCTCGAAATTCAGATCTCCGCGGCGCTTTCGCTCTTCATACATATATTTGTCCCGTGCGTATACGCAGCTTTCGGGATTTCCGGATTTCCGCTGTCTACTCTCGCACTCTCTCAACGACTACTTTACTCCGAAATAGGTCTTCGGAATGACTCGGGTTTCGTGGCCGTCGTCGCGTCGTCGACGTGACCGTCTAGTGAACCGCGCGCGCGCTTGCGGTTAAGACGCGCAGAAGAATCGAAAATGCCTCGCGTGCGTGAAATGAATCCCCCTTTACTTCGTACTCGTTGTGAGCCACGCGCGCGCTCTCGGGTATCCCGTGCGCTTATATACGTATACGCACGTCGGCCGACGCCTATTTCGCCGGAGGCTGCTCAAATTCTTCGAGCGGTAGATTCATCTTGAAACGAAGCTGCTACGCGGCTGACTGTATAGCGCGCGATGAGAGAAAGGGAGAGAAACGAGCATTAGTCTATGCCTCCGCTGGAAGAGGAATTCCGGGCTATTGTCTGAAAAGTTTCGAAACGCTTGAAACGAAAGACTCGTGCGGAGATGCACTTAAAATGCTCTGCGCCCTTGGTCCGTGGCAGAATTTTAAAAAGAATAAACGACGACGATAATTTAATTTGACGGATGAGAAGAATTCTTTTGCAGGGCCGAGGAGAAAGCCGCCTTTCGCGAAGTGTTTTATTTTAACGAATGAAATAAAACACGCGTAAACTTTATGTGAATTAAGTTGCGATCCAAGAAATTGTTAAGGGAGTCCGATGATTTTGTGCTTTACGTTCTTGCTATACAGAGCGTCAGTCTCTCAATTAATGCTTCGGAACACTTATTGAAATTAGTTCTGATTGTTAATTTAGCCGGAGTCCATTAGCGCAGTATATCGAGAATAATTCATTTGATTCCGCGAATTTTTAATCAGAACTCCTAAGCTCGTAAGAATACAGAGTTTGCGAAATTACTCGATTTAAATTGCTAATGACGCATATTTCCAGCGCGAAGCCCTCACCCCTTCATATCCCGGTGGCGCGAGCAAAGATTTAGCAAAACTTTCATCAACACGTTATTCGAAGTGAAATCTCAAGGAATTTCCTACTTCTTTTTTATATTACACTGCAGTCGCCATCCTTATGGGCAATTTAGCTTTACACGCTTCCAAGCTATTAAAACCAGCAACTGCTGCTACTGCGCCGCGAGATTCCTGTTAAATCAACAGCAGCGGCAGCGCTATAGTGGTCTGGGCCAATGCTCCTGTAGCGAAAACAACTGCACCACTTTCGACTACGAACTTTAACCAACCACTTCGGCCATAAAACTTCTCTATTTCCTCCCTCTCCCCCTATCTCTTCTTCTTCTTCTTCTTCATCGTCTTTCTCTCTTCCGCGTTCGCTTGCTTTATACTCCAATGTGCCAGAATACCAAGGCTTTTTGCTTTTTTATGCGCGCGCTTATGTAATATAACTGCTCGACATACTGATCGATCGTTAAAATGATTATGCCTTTAAAAGTAGAATGATTATTTATTCGACAGACATGAGCTGGCCAGTATATAGAGCTCTTATAGCACGTGTAACATATATATATAATGACATTCACCAACGGCAAGGGCAAAATTCCACAGGTGTCAATTTGACAGTAATCAATCCAGTGAATCGTCGACTAGCACATGTTCCACGCTTGACTGACGCTTGTAAAAATGTATACAAGACCTTCGCTTGCCAAGTATCAACCTGGCACTCGACGTCTCCTTCTACACCGAAGAAATTAACATTTCGATCAACTTGAAGCATCGAGCAGAAGCCTCGGACGACTACATTTTTTCTTTCTCTTCGCTCGAAATATACCCAGATTTTTACAGAACTGGCTTCCCTGTGAACGACTACACCGACTTCGTCTCTCTACATATTCAATTGCACGGAACAAACTAATTTCTACCTGCACGTTCCAAGATAAGAGCCCGAAGAAAGACTTATTATAGCATGCATGCGAGATTCTTCCAGCCTTCTCGCGACCCTGTGTGTGCTTCGCGTTTTTGCATTCGAGAAGAAAAGACGAAAACGAGGAAGCAAAAGGCACAGAGACACAGACCTCGCAGAGTTTGCGAAAGAAAGCAGGGAGGCTTGCGTATTCCAGCGCGAAACAAGCGACAATATAATGTATCATAATGAGCCGAGAGCACGCAATTCCCGCGAGTTGTTGCTCCTCCGGAGAGTTGGCTGGCCTCTCTCTGTCTCTCTGGTCTCTCCTTCTATAGCCTCGGGCGCCACATTCGGCGAGCTGTATATTATCGCTACGGGCTCTCCGGACGGTTTCACCTTCTTAATATTCAGATTTGTTCGGTGGGACAAATGCCGATGCAGCAGCTGCGGCTCTTTTCGGTGAGATCGTAATCGTCCTTGATTCCTTCTAACTCCCTCGGATATTCTACGTGTGTAACTTGGAGAAAACACGGCCCGAGTGCAGCCTTTTGTTTTTAGCGCCCGGCTATAGTGCCTGGGTTTTTGGGCTTGAAATGTGGCCGCATTCAGGATACGAGCTGATCATTTTCGGTCCATGGACCTGTAGTCTTCCTTTTAAGCGTAAATTTTCGCTTTTTTCCTCATCCTCGGAAGAATGAGCGCTGCAGTTTTCCTCTGATTTCGCTTCAGCGAGGGCGCATAATCGCGGCCGAGAGCAGCTGCTTCCGTTTGCTGCTTCGATCGTATTAGTGCTCGAAATTGATCGCGCGCACGATTTATCTTGGCCACTGTATCGACTGTCGGTCGAAGTCAGTTGTGTCCCGTCGTAAAGTTGGAGCTATTTTTAGCTGAGTCGATAACGATTATCGCTTTTCGAATTAATATACGTGTAAACAGGAGGAAAGTTGTTGCGGATGGTATAATTTGAGGAGGGATCGAAGAACCTGGCACACCATCAACAAGATAAATAATAAGTGGGACGCCTTAAACGCATTAGCGAAGTTGCGTTAAAAAGTTTTCCTGGAACACGAGGCGTTAAGAACGAGGAGGAAGATAAACCTGCGCGCTCAAGGTGCGCAGGTGTATAGGCACAATAGACCACAAAACTTGGAGTAGCTCGCGACGGCTTAACTATCTTTCGTAATGTGAGTTAATGTTTGCGTTGAGACCAGTCTCTGACGAGTTTCCTTGATTGTACTTTCCTGCGCATATACAGCCGAGTCGCGCTATATACGTATATATAATTACAAATAACACAATCCTTGACATGGTTTTTCCACCGAACGTTTCTAGCGTCTGTGCACGCAGTAGCTCCGAGAATGGGAACAGCCGGCAAAGATTTCAATCCGTATCCGCTGTTATATACACCCCGATACATCTTTATAGCTCGCTTTTCTTGCTAAAATCCTTTCGATTAAGATACTGTGTATATTTCTCTCTCTTTCTCTGCAGTATTGCCGAGCGAAAAAATAGAAAATAGAGAAACAAAGACACACAAAGGTTTCCTTTACGCATGCCTTCCCGATCTTTCAAAAGACAGACAGTCAAAGATAAAAAGAGAAGGAATAAAAGAGAGAGCGAGAGAGAGAGAGAGAGAGAGAGGAATAAAGAAGGATCGTATAAAAGCTGGTCTTCAATCAGCCGTGTGCTTCCTCCAATTCCTGAAAGAAAAAGAGTACCTATGTCCTGGGCAACGTGGTGAAGAAGGGACGGATATCATTCCTCTCTCCGTAAGATACATCCAGGCAGAAAGAGTGAGAGAGAGAGACGCGGGGAGGTGGAGAGAAGGAGCGACAGATTTCCAGAAGTGGAAGGGCAGCACGTCCGGAATGTCGATAGTCGCGGACGACTTCTTCCACTTCTTACCTGAGTGATGTTGCTGCGTCGCTGCACTGAAACGACGAGAGCGAGCGAGAGAGAGAGAGAGCTTTGATGGGCTGTCGCGCGTTGTCCTTTATTTTATAATTGCTCCGAGTGTAGAGCGGTATCAGATCGATAGGAACAGACGTTCGCGGAGATTGTTAAAGAGTCGCCGCGCGACGAGACGTACACGGGTGGTGTGCAGGTATCTCTCTCTCTCTCCCTCTGGAATCTCTAACGAGACGATGTACCTTTTTTCCTATGCTCTCCGCGCTCTACCCCAGAGAAGATACCAGACGATAGATAGCTCAATATACATAAAATTTGTTGTTTTTTCAGAGTAGCCGTAACCGCGGCCGCTCGTTATGACAGGTTGGACAGTGAACTATGGCTATACGGCGCAGTATGGGCGAGACGCGATGTTGAGAGTCCAAGCGCTCGCCGCGAACATCTATATAGACGCAGCCGTATATATAATTGAATCGCGTGAGAGAGAAAGCTCGCGAGACCGACGGATAAATATATAAGAATCGTCCGGCTCGGAATAGTCCCTAAAAGTCAACGGCACACGGCGCAGTCTTTTACTCCCCCTTTTCCCCGCCGGCGCGCGCGGGCGCGCGCACAATAATCATTTATTCGCGAAAGTGGAACGCGGTGGCGGAGCACTTTGTAATTCTCAATTTAAATGTGCATCGAATATATAGGCCAGCCGAGATAGGAGCAGGAGAGAAGAAAGAGAAGGACGAGCGGTGCGCGCGGAATAAGCGTCTTCTCGCGGCGGGTCTCTCGCGCACGTCTCTGAACGTTATGGAGCGGATGCTCGATATCTCGGGGGCTGCGTGCATTGTGGCGCGTTCGCTCTTTCTCTCTCGCTCTGCCGCGTGATGTATAGCGCGAGAATTGATACCCGAGAGAAGCGAGAGAGGAGAAGACGAGGCCGTAACGAAGGGTTGAATTGTCTTGTTTTATCGCGAACTCGAGATGCCTCACACTTATCGGTATCGGTAACTGCTTCTGCTGCTGCTGCTGCTGCTGCCCGAGAGAGCCAGTAGAATTCTGAGATGATTTCATCGACGACGAGCTGCCGCCGATGCTTCTCCTCCTTCTTGCTCTTCTTTCACACGCTTGTTGGGCTTGTCGGTGCAGCGCTTTGTTACCACGATCCTATACACCGCTGGGGATTAAAGCTGTTACGATTGTTTCTTGCACATACCCGTCACGTGCCATACTCTCACCGCGCGCTTGCCTTTACACTCGAAAATCCCTGCGAAATCACTGACCGCCGCTATCTCGCGGAAGAATATTCGACAATTGTTTATCGCAATGATAAACACAAAGATCCAGAGCTAAGCAGATCGAAGTACAATGTGTACTGCTGCGTTCGATTTATTGACTCGAGTGTATACAACTTGGCGCAAGCCCGCGCGAGCAAACCAATTAGCAGCGCGCTAATTTCACGGGTGTAACTTTGGATCTTAATTGTTATGCCAGCTTATACGGCAAAGTGAAGCGCAAGTCTCGGGGTGATAAACTAATACATGTGTTCGGGACTGGCGTTGCTTATGCACACGAATGTTGTATATACATCGCGCGCCTCGAGCGCAGGGCGCGCCGTGCCAGTTATAAGCGAAAACAGTGAGGAAATTTATTACTCGACACTCTGCTGCTGCTGCTGCTGCTGCTGCTGCTGCTGCTTCAGAGAAACCAGAAACAGCGAAGGTCCTGTTGTGTTGCGCGCACACGACGCCTGCAACGACGTCGACGACAGTTGCGATGCTACGTTTGTGGTCGACGCGGCAAACGGGTTAGCAGGAAATTTCGCGCGAGCATACTCTGCTCGCACGCGCTTATCTCGATGGCTTTTGCTTTCTCAAGGAGTCAGCACGTCTATATATGTATGTACTGCATGTCGTATAGCGTATACCTCATCAGGGGGAGAGAAAGAGCGAGAGAGAGAGGCAACTTTCTACGGATCGTGGTAATTGAGTTTTTACGTTTCGCATCGGCGCATCGCGCGCGTTGCTGTTGATCTGCCAGGCGCTCATTAAGGTTCGCGAACTAAACCGCTTATCATATTTTAACGAAATTATGCGCAGAAATTGCTTTTCTCGCCGCCTATGCGGAGCGCCGAACGATCCGCGGGAATTCGCTGCGAGAATCGACGGGTGTGTTTTTGTTTTTTCATAATTAGCCGCGGCGGCTCGTAAATTAGTCGCCCCGGATGATTCGTTGGAAACACACACGATCCAGCTTCGTCGAAATTCTTTCCAGTCGCAAATGTTTCCGTTGCACTCGGCTTGCATTCTTAAACCCGTCCGATCGCAGAAACTCGACAGCCGGAAATTACACGCAATAATTTACAAGCTTTCAATTACAAGCCGACAGAGCGCCTATGCGAGATCGACAATTCGGCAATCAGAGCGGCTCGGCGAAGTACAACTGAAAGCAAGCTTTTTCAGCCTGTCCGCTAAGCCTTTCAACAAGCGCAGCGCGGAGAGAGGCTCGCGCGCATCACGGGAAAACTCCGAGCTCTTGGCTGTCCTCTCATCCCGAAAGTACAAAGTTTTTCTCATTATATGCTGTTCGCGCGGCTCGTGTACTTTTCAACTCCATAGTCCGAAATGGGTTGAGTGAGGCGCGCTGCAGCTGCATTGCACAAAAGCCTCGAGGATAAAGACGGCAACATTGTAATTGCCTTTGCTATACGCAGCTGCATTGCCTCTCGTCGAACTCGCGCGCATAGATATATCCTCGTTTCATTAATCGAGCGCAAGGCATATTTTGCGACGAGTGCGTTCGATCTGCATTATGCTGATGTTCCATATTATAGACCTGCCGCGCGTTAACGCGCGTCGCGCAAACGCTCGGACGGCTGCTGTTGCGCCTTTGGCTTTGGCTTTGGGAGAGCTCTGTTGAATGATAAATTCGAAAGCTCCCGGAATTTCGGGCAGCATCGGAAAACTTAGCTTTCAGCTGCTTTGCGCTAACTCGCTATTAGCGGCATTATCGTCATATACAAACCTGCAGACGCGGTTGTTTTAAAGCCCGAGCCGATTACGAGCTATATACGCCGTTATACCTCGCAATAAATCCTCGACTTCAATATTTTATACAAACAATTAATAAACAATCGTCTGTGCCAGTTCATCAGATTTTGTCTAGACAAGGTATGTATCAAGTTGCTGAATAAGAGATTGCGATGGGAAATTAAAAAAATAATTTTTTCCGTCTGCGAAGGCAGAAATGAGAGAGAGGGGAAAAGTAAGAGCGAGAGCTACAGCGGAGTAGCTCCCCGCATCGATCGCGGGTAGTCTCTCTCGCTCTCCCGCGAGAAACTCGAGACGCGAGGGCAGACGCGCGCGCGCCTTTGCAAATAGCTCGCGCGTCCAGCAGTTCGCATCTTTGAATGTTTCATCTGCGCGCTCGTGCTCACTTTGGCACGATGTAAACTTTAACTGCAGCGGCAGCGGCAGTACAGCATAGCAGAAGCAACAGCAGCAGCAGCAGCAACGGCGTCGCGGCTGGTGGAGCTATTGCCCCCGAGCCACATGCGCGCGCGCTTCACGGCAGACCGGGGAATTGTCCTTCCGACGCATAATCTTCGGCGGCCTGCAAAACCGCCAGAGGTGAGCTACAGCTGCCGCACTGTCTCGTCGGTTACGTCAGTGCTGATTAATATTTAGTTCGCGAAAATTACCCGAAAATATACGAGCCGGCGCTAGACACGGAGTAGTCGGAGCAGCTCCCGCGCTCCGTATATATACATATGGGTATATGTACATATGGGTGGTTCTCTGACAAATCGAGCGGTCGATTTTTTGACCCTATCGAAAAAATTTTTTAAAATGTTCCTAAGAGACACATGAGCAGCCCTGAATTTTTTCAGATTTTTTGCATCAAGTATCTTCGAGTTGCAGAGGGTCAAAGTTGATGAAATCATGTTTTTTTGCTTTTTCTGGCTACTTTCATTAATTTATAGAGCCTCAGGGAAGCATTTTTCACTATAGAGATATATAACATTTTTTTCTGCAAATTTTCTAAACTATTCAAAAAAAATATTTTTGATGTCGTATATATATATTTTAAGAAAGTTATAAGTCATTTAAGTCTTAAAATCAAGTTTTAGGAAAGTTCGATCATCCAGATCATAACCAAAAAATTCATGAAGATACCTTATTTCAATTCAAAAAAGTCTGCGAAAGACCCAGAATGTCAGAGGCCTTGGTTTCTCTGTAAAAAATCATTATATCCGTTCATATATGAAAAAAATTTAGTTTTATTGCTATATCGAAGCATTTCACTAACCTTATCATTTTTTTAATGATTGAAATTATTATAAAAAAATTTACGTAATTGATAAAATTGGTTAAATTCTTCGATATAGCAAAAAAAACAAAATTTTTTTCATATATGAACGGATATAATGATTTTTTACAGAGAAACCAAGGCCTCTGACATTCTGGGTCTTTCGCAGACTTTTTTGAATTGAAATAAGGTATCTTCATGAATTTTTTGGTTATGATCCGGATGATCGAACTTTCCTAAAACTTGATTTTAAAGCTTAAATGACTTATAACTTTTTTAAAACATATATATACGACATCAAAACTATTTTCTTTTAAAGTTTAGAAAATTTGCAGAAAAAAATGTTATATATCTCTATAGTGAAAAATGCTTCCCTGAGGCTCTATAAATTAATGAAAGTAGCCAGAAAAAGCAAAAAAACATGATTTCATCAACTTTGACCCTCTGTAACTCGAAGATACTTGATGCAAAAAATCTGAAAAAATTCAGGGCTACTCATGTGTCTCTTAAGAACATTTTAAAAATTTTTCTCGATAGGGTCAAAAAATCGACCGCTCGATTTGTCAGAGAACCACCCATATATACGCGCGTACATCCGCATAAGCGCGCGTGCACGCGCGACTCTTTGTTGCTTATTCCGTGTACGTAGAGCGCGAGGGAAGATTGTTTCCGTATATGCTTTATGCACTGCGAAATCTTGGGAGAGGCCTGCGGGCTGAGCCCGAGAAATTATGACATTTTTTTCCTTGTTAAGGATAATTATGGCTCGACCGAGCGCAGGACCCTCGCGCGAGGGAGTGTGTATGCAGGAGCTGTACTATATGCTCCGTGCGCTCTGTAATTTCATGCTAAACATTCATCCGCGTTCTTTATGCAAAAATGTGCACCTCTCGACTCTCGAGGAAACACGAAACAATGTTCTTTCTCTGCAATTTTTTCTTTTTCTCTATACTATAGTCTATCGACCCGCTAATTTATTAAAGTCCGATCACTTCGTCGAAGCGCGTGTTACTGCCGCGCGTGCTTTCGAAATTTAACCGAGAAGTCACCGCTTGTTTCACACAATTTTTAGGCTAGCGCGATGCAAAAACACGATTGAAAATAGCGTTGCGTAAGAAGCCATGGCTTTTCTCGCCCGTTTCGCTCATGTGAAAGCGTGTGTTAGAATTGACGGTCCGACTAAACTAGTTTTTATGAGAGAAGTGTATTTTATATGGAAGTATCGATGTTTCAATGAGCTTTTTTTAATGCAAAACCAAAAATAAATGCTGAAACGATTAAATTTTAATCCTATGAACTGCCTTTTCGCAGTATTTATATAGGTTTAAATCGAATAACATTCTGAAATAGAACAGGATCTGTGTGGCAGTTTTTCCAGATAATGCGGGTTCAAGTAAAAATTATTATCCCGCATAGTTTTCTGTAGAAGCAAGTTTGAAATTAAACTAGCTCTCGGAGTATCGCTTTTCCGATTACAAACATACTGCTGTGTTGTGCACTACTTGACAAAGTATCTGAGGTAGTTTACAACTTAGAAACAAGGTAGGAATGGCCAATCTAAGAACACTACTCAGTAACTAGGTTAAAAAGCGTTTCATCATCCAATAATCAGTTCTTGGCATACGAACCTAATAAGTTCCCAGTTGTTGGAATTTCGTTTCTGTTCATAAATACACGCCCGAATTGATTTAGTGCTTTCGAAGCCGTTTATTCTTTATATTTTTGCGTTTTTGACTAATATCGGGAAAAAAATTATCCCGCACAAATAAAGACACTTACATTATATACAAATCATTTTTTGCCCACTTACTTCACATAAACGGAAATCGATGTACACGTCACAAAAGATTGGTGTGCACTAAGTGGTTAAGTGGGCTATTCGACCTCGTGAACTTGCCGTAATCGTCCACGACTCATGTTGGCTCTCGTACTGCAAATAACTCGCGCACTCGGCCTTATTAAAATAAGAACTTTATGCCCTTAACACGTAATGTAGCATTTTTCAAATTCTCCATGAAAAATTGCAACGAGCCTTCTAGCCGAGAAAATGTAAAAAAAAATCATCGCGGTAGGTCGTTGAACCACGCCCGACAATAATTTAGATGCGCGGCGTGTACACCTTTCTGTCTCTCTCTCTCTCTCTCTTCTCTTTCTTCTCCTCGACGAGAGAACTGACTCGCCAAAGCGTTCGAGCATATATAGCCGTCGAGAAGCCGTCCTCGAGATCGTTAAAGACCATTAACGCGTTTTCGAGTATCTGCCTTTTTCGCTGTCCCGATGCCCCTCGTGCATCATTAATAGACGTACGTGGGCTCGCAAACGCTAATTCGATGGATACATAATTGCGCGAGCCGTTAATTTAATTTTCCAGCCCGTTTGCGCACACCTGACCATTCGAAAAATCAATCATCTTGATGCGTGCGAGAGGAGCGGAGAAGAGCGGGAGGGAGAGAGAGAGAGAGAGAGGCCGGAAAAGATGTCCCTCCGGATCCTCGCACGCCACAAACTGTGATCAGTGGCCTCCACACGTGTCTTCGAGCAGCGCGCCGAGAAGAAAAATTACCTCTGTCCCGGACACTCGCTCGTTAGATGTTGCGTTCATTACTTTTTGGAGTCTGAAAAAAAAAAATTGGAAAAAAAAGGAATCCCTTTCCTGCAGACGCGCAGCTCTATTAAAAGCATTAATACCTTTAATAATGATGCAACGGCTAGAAAATGGAGCATCGATTATTTTTCTTTCCCCGCCCCTGGCCCGCTTTTTATTCCAGGGGTTAGTACAAAAGTTCGTCGATAAAGAGCATACTGGGGCAGAGATGAAAATTTTACAAAGCGCAGATTGAAAATCTCGACCGAGCGCGAAGAATGCCAGCAGCGAAGGCCATTTATCCGCGACAAAAACCAATGGAAAAAAGAAATAAATGACCCAGGAGAGCTCGGGTGCGCGCAGTGGATAGAGCGTTATATATATATATATATATACACACACGTACACACACGAGGTGCGCGATTGAGCGAAAGTGAGAGAGGGGGAGAAAGAAATAAGAACGTCATAATGTTACGGGGGTGAAAATTTCATCCTTAATAAGGTTAGTTTTCCGAGAAAATTTTTCACGCATACGTTACGCTAGTCAGCTTTTTGTATAACGGAAAGGAGCGCGTTACTCCCTTGGCTGCTGCTGCTGCTGCTGCTGCTTCTGCAGCGCATACTTTTTTTCAGCGCATCGGGCCGCGCTTCTGCTGCCGCCGTCGCCGCTGCTGCTATATACTGCTTAATGCCGCGCGAGAGCCGCGAAAGGGAAAAACTTTTTCTCTAGCGCCTGCCGGCTGACTGGCGTGTTGGGATGCACGTGTAAGTGTATAACACAGGACGCGGATTACGCCCTTCGCGCATATATAGACGAGCGCGCGTAAATATGCTCTTCTTGCGGCATCGCGCGCCGGGTTCGCCGAGCGAAAGTGTTATAGCGAAGCGGCTGCATTAAAGTTCGCGCTCTCGTACACACTATTCTCGCGCTTATGGTCATGACTGACATTCAGTTTTTTCATCGACACCTGATGTCGCGTATTAAACTTGATGCCGTTCTTGCGACTCCTACACGTGTATAAATGAGTTTATGACGGGGATAGCTTTTTCCCGCGGCGGCGGCGGCGGCGGCGGCGACGACGACGCGTATCAACCCATTGCAAATTGATTAATAATCCTACAAAGCGGATCGAATTAATTAGCCGCGACGGGCGGGCTTTGGAAAAATTGAATTACTCGGTAAGGAGCGCTGCCGTACGAGCTGCGCAGTTAACCGCCAAGAGCTTTATGCATGTATATACGTGTAATATACGCGAAACTCAGCCCAGGGAAACAGCGCGCGGCATTAGCAGCGCGCGTGTAATGTGTGCGTCGTCGCGACGTCGAAATATCATTTCGCGGGTGGTAATGTTCTGCGGAGGAGCTCGGGCATAGCTTGCAGGTCGAGAGAGAGAGAGAGACGCGAAACTCGTCGGAGATTAAAATAGAACGCGTGCGGTGCGTCGGCGGGTAAGAAGGGAAGGAGGAAAAACGAGGCGAAAGAAGACGCGAGCGCGCGCGCGCCCATGTCGACGTTGGTACACGGGAGAGCGAGGCGCAAAAAATTGCGGGCATAATGAGCGAGAGCGCGCGTAGGTGACATACTGGACGCGCGCCGAGAAAGAGAGAAAAAAATGAGAAGAAAGCGAGGCGCGAGAGCTGCGCGCGCGCGCGCACACAGACACACACACATCGCAGACACACTCGTAAGGGCCGTGGGCCAACGGACGCGCGAAGGCTTTTTTTAGCTTCAGCTGGAATTAATTTCGAGAATGGGAACAGCGACGCTCGTCGGCTCGTCGCTCGCGTAGAGGACTCGCGAAATTTGAATGGATTCAGGACGCTTTAACGCGAAATTCTTCGCCGTGTACGCTGCGCGTCGCGCTGCATTTGCCCCCCCCCCCCCCCACCACCACCGCGCCCCTGGATTTATTTATTTTCAACTTAGGAGAGCGCGTTTCCTAGCTGAAAGCTTTCGCTCGGATTCTTTAAAACGCTTTCAGCTACCATTCACCGAGATATAAACAATCCGCTCTGTGTGTAATATAAAAATTTTAATCTAAAGCATACACGCGCCGCGCCGCGTGCGGCATTCCGCGCGCGCGTTCGCCACCGCTGAACAATGTCACCTGTCAAAAAGCTCTTCTGCAGCGGACGAAAATGCCGGCGGTATGGCATTTCGCAGCTGCGAGCGCTTAAATGCGCAACGGAGGACGGAGACTCGTTCGCGCGAGCGAATAATATTAGACCGCGCGAATTTTGAGCGTGCATGCAGCGATCGACGAGCGCAATATGCGAGCTGAAAAGAGAATGATTATACCGAGCGAAGAAGCTCTGCTCGCAGACTTGCCGTTTGACGCTTATACCTCTGCGAAAGCGACGCCTTCGTCCTACATATTCACCCTCCCCGCTGCTCAAGTGCAATTTAACGCGCTCTTGTGCAGACACGCGCGGCATACATCACGCAGTATCGCGCACATACGCACGCATTCACGCGTAGGTATTACGCGCAGAGAAGACGCTTGATGCTCCTGCGATTTTTTTCCCCCTCTGACTCGGCTCTAGCCGAGACTGCGGCGGTGTATGCGTGTATACATAGTGAGGCGTGCAATGTGCATATGCGCGCCTGTAAATGCCATTGGAGAGAGCTCGATTCCCACGAGAGAGTCTCGCGCGCGGCTCGTCTTTTTCACGCACGAAAGAGCACGTAATGCGCTCCGGACTTTCAGCGACGTCACGCGTGCAGTGCGCGCTCTTCGACGCACATAAATACATTGTCGCGGGGACGAGACACTGCACACACGCCGCCGGACTGCGATGAGCGAGCATGCGATGGGAGAAGAGAGAGAGAGAGAGAGAGAAGAAGGCATCGTAAATCGCCGGCAAACGATCGCTCGATGTCGATATACAATACTCGAGCGCGGCAGCAATGACGTACGACCGCGGGAACGAGCTCTCTGCGCGCTCCGCCGCTGCGATGATGTTGTTGTTTTGATGCGCTTAGATTCGCGCTTCTTCGACCGCGTATAGGGGACACAACTCGGTTGTACGGCCGGTGACCTGGCGATCAAGTTTTTTTTTTTAGAAGAAAAAAGGTTGTGCATCATGATTGTATAGTGCCTGCACTGTGTATGCATATACAGCCACGCAGTTCGTGAGAACTCTCATTTTTCTCTTTACGATGAATTTAATTTATTCGGCGCGTCGTTGGCTTGCGTTCAATTGCCGATTGTTATCTCATTACTCTCGAGAAATTTTAATGGCTTTTCGTTCGAGCAACGAAAACAATTATTCTAAGCTGCGTCCCTCCTTCGATGCGCGGCAATTTTAATTCCTCCTTTCGCGAGCTGCTTCGGCACGCCGAAAAGACTCCCCCAGTCCCAGTCTATATATCAAGTTCACCGCTTGAACTTTCCTGTGTGTATATAGGCGAGCTATATATACGTACAAGGCGAAAATGGGAGTTCTCCTTCTTGCTCTTTCGCGGCGTGTAATAACGAAATAAACAGCCGCCGAGTATCATTAAAATAGTCTATGTTTGCCTCGCTCGCTACTAATGGGAAAACTCGAAAATTCGTACGAGTTTCCGAGCTGTCATAAGCTCTCCCCGCTAACTCTCCCCCTCTTCTCTTCCGCGCGCATACGGCTATAATTAAAGAGTTGCCTCGCCCTCGCGCGGCACACGTACTTCTCTCCCCGTCTTAGCATCGAATTTTCGACTTGGCGCGGACTTTCCCCGAGTAGAGAGAGGATCCTCATGTATGCTTACCCGGGCCCTCCCCCCCCCTCCCCCCGCTTCCTCCTCGCTTGTTCATAGGAAAACGGTAATGCGAACGGGCGTTACACTCGGAGAAAGACGGCAAAGTTCCGGGAGCGCGCGGCTTTTGTCTCTGAGCTGGCTTCTTCGCTCTTTCGCGCTACATAATACCGGCTCTATGTGTGTGCGCGCGTATATAGACGCCGTATACGCGGCGACGGCTCTTTCCGAACAATTTCTTAATGCGATTTCTTCCGTGCGCGCGCCGCACGCCCCTGCTTCTCTCTGTAATCCGTTTTTAATACGACCATTTTTCGTACGCTTTTCAAAGCTTCGTGTCTGCGTGTACGCGTATGTGTGTGTGTGTGTGTGTGTGTGTGTGTGTGTGTGTGTGTGTGCGGGCGGAAAATTAAACGTAGTTCGAAGGTCCTCTCGCGCGCTGCAATTTTAATAAGGTCGTAAATAATTTTATGAGCTCGAACCTCCTGAATAAAATTCGAGCGATATCGGAAAATATTTCGCGATGTTTTACGGGTACCTGATATTCTACATAAAGTTTTTAAATTCGATAATATATTAATTTATAGACTCGAAAAATTATGTCGGTTATACAGTGTATAATGCAGGAAGAAGGCTAGATTTTTCATTATAAAATTTTAATATTCATTATCCGATATTTGAAAAAAATTTTCAAATTATATACTGCAGCTTCCCGCCTGTGGAGCCACGTCTTTTCTTTGCTTAACATATAGGGCTCCGTCAAGACGCACTGTATTTTCAATGCCAATTTTCGAATATCTAAGAACGTCAAACGTTAAACTGACGTAAGTATAAATTTTGAGAAATTAAGCACGCGTGAAAACGACTATTTTGTTCAATCGAGCGACACGTGCCGAGTTTGCCTATGAGCGGGGATAAACTACTGGAAGGAAATCGTTTGACGAAAAACGCCATTTTCCGCTAGTGTTTTATGTCCGGTGGGGTCGAGTGACCTCGTGAAACTTTTGCTGGAGCAACTAAGAGCACATACTTACGAGCAAAAGAAAGCATACGAAATTTTCGATTAACGGTTACAACACAAGCAGTGTGCTGCAATTCGGTTTATAAATGGTAAGCTGTGGCGTTCACTCTCTCTCTCTGCTATTGTATACCTCTGGCGCGTGACTGCGCGCGAGCTCTCTATTCAAGCACGGTGGAGTCTTGCTCACGAATGCTTTGCTCTGGGCCGACAGTTTTTAAATGCTTCCTCAGTCGGCGGCCTCTCTCGTAATTTCGGCATTATATGCATATATCAATCCTCACTGCCGTTCGTGTGCGCTTTCAGCCACACGCGGCCGGCTCTCTCTCTCTCTCTCTCTCTCTCTCTCTCGATTGATATAGTCAGCATAATATGCCTGGATTATTCATAAACGTTCGAAACGTTCGCGGATAGATATATGCGGGCGTGGCAGTATAGCGGCGGGGAGATAATTATTTCAACGAGCTTTGACGCACATGATCGTGCAAAATCCGAGCTTACGCTCGGGATATCCGTCTTTTTCAGTCGGACCACGCCGCATTGGTCAGCCGCGACGATATTGACCTGCTGCTGCCGCTGCTATACTGTTGCTGGCTCTGATCGGATCGGACTTAATCAGGGATTTACAAGGGACTTGCGCGTTTCTTTGAAATAATGGCTTTACAAAGTTTTTGTCGCCCGCGGGCAAGAAGTTTATGTACAAGAGGGGGAGCGCGTGGCCGCGCGTCGCAGGGGAGAAAAATGGAGAAAAAGCGCGCGCGCGCGCGCGGGAAACAAGGGGCTCGCTCTCGGCCACTACTTTCGCGCGTCGCGGCGGCTGCAGGCCGATACTGCAGGCGTGTGCGCGAACTTTACGATTTTTCGTCTCCGCGTGTGGCGCGGCTGCCCCCTCGGATAGAAAAACTTTGTCCGAGGATACTCGTAGTGTACGCGGTGTGTGTGTGTGTGTGTGTGCGTGTGTATCAGCCAGAGAGCGGCACATGGGGCGAAAGGCGGAGATCCCGCGCCCGTCGTTACTCGAAGGCTACAGGCACAGCGGCACTGGCGGAGAGACTCGTAAAAAAGCAGCAGCAGCAGCAGAAGCAGTGGCGGCGGCGCATAAAGAATCCATCGGAGCAGAGCGAGGTGGCAAAGAAGGAGAGTCGCTCAGAATCCTTTATTTGCCGAGAGCGAAAGACTCTTCCCAGCGAAAGAGAGAGAGAGAGCGCGCAGTTATAATGATTCAACAGCTTCGTTTCTTCGTCCTTCGGAACGACTTTGCGCGGAGCGCGAGCGGGGGGTGGGGAGGCTCGGGCGACGACGGTCGTCGCTCCTTACTCTTCTGATGTACATCTCCCGCCGAGGTGGGGAGGTACAGCCGGATCGCACCACTACGCGCCCACTTCATCCTTTCTCCCAGGCTGCTCTCTCCTCTATACGTATACACTATATACGTATAATAGATGTATGTATGCCATTATACACGCGGCCTCGGCCGACCGGACGGCATCAGCCTCCCTCTTCTCCCTCTCGCGGCGCTCTCTCGGAGGCGCGCGCGCGCGCGCGTGCGCTCGCTCTACTATTTTTTAAACGTCATTACACGTAATAGTGCAATTTGTGTAATGGCAGAGCGAGAGCCGCGCGCGAGCCGCGCGAGTCGCGCGGTGCAGAGGGAGAGAGAGAGAGAGAGAGGGGACAAGATAGAGCGAGGAAGCTCCTCGGCTGGCTTCGCCGATCCTCGGGAGTGCTCGGCCACGCGAACAACACGCGATCCCTGCCCCCACCTCGCCGCGTGCCTCCTATCCTTCTTCTCTTTCACCCCGTCGTCCTGCGAGATGTGCAGCTTCTGATGCTGCTGCTGCGTATACCGAGAATCGGCTTACTCGCGCAGCAGGTTATATTCTCTATAGATATACCTGCACGTCTATATACGTATGGGGAGAGATACCTGTTAGACCGGTCCAGAGAGGGACCGCGCGCGCGCGCGCGCCGTGTATTTCTCTCTTCCTCAAGCTGCTGCCGCTGCCGTTTTTTTTGCACCCGCTCCTTCCAGCCGAGAGAGCAGCCTTTCATTATTATTGTTTTTCTTCTTTTTCCGTACTTCTTGTTCCAAAGTCTTCCATCTGCGTCGCTCCTCTGGCGAAGCTCGGCAACGAGTGCGAGCAGGGAAAGGAGGGAGGGAGAGAGAAGAGCAAGAAACGCGAGGATGAGACGAAGCAGCGTGATAAAATGAGAACGGATGCAGCTCTCTCACAGCAGCAGCAGCAGCAGCAGCAGCGGACGCCGAAGACGACGACGACGACGACGACGACGATGATGATGATGATGCCGGGAGGGAGAGCTGCATCGCCGAACCGAGAGAGCCTGCTCCAGGAATCTCGCTCTGTCTTCTCCTCGCTCTCTTGTATATAAATATAGTCGCACGATGCTGCTGCTGCTGCTGCTGCTGCTGCTGCGGGGGCCCTCCGCGCGCTGTACGGGCGCAAGCACAGAGCGTATGTGCAGGAGAGAGTGTGGCGACTAATTTACGGCTGGGTCTTTCCGTAAGGATGCGCGCACGCTTCTCCGCATCCCCTCCAGAGCCCCGGCGTATAGTCCCTGCATATCACGTCTATCTCTCTATATCGGCCTCTCCTTCACTCTATACACGTATATGTATGGACGCGCCGATAATGCGCGTGTGTGGGGCGCAGTAGCTCCGCATCCGAAGAGTACGAGATTTACACGAGGTTTTGGCTTTATTTACGTAAGCAGCGGCTTGCAGGCTTGCGATGTTGCTGCTGTGCCGCCGCCGCCGCCGCCGTAGCTGCATCAGAGCTGCCTCCGCCGGCGTCGAGAGCGGAGACGAACGCGCGGGGGAAACCGCCGCGGTGGAAGCGTAGTTTTGCGGTCTGCCTGCGTCGGAACATTGTTCTCAGCGCGGGATAATGAGATTTGGATGTAGCTGCCGGCGGTTTTGATGAATTTTCCAAGAGATAGCTCTCGCTGTGCGCACCACACACACGTATACACTGGCTGCGGCTGCTCTATACTTCGGCTGCGCTCGCGACGGGCGCCGACTCGCTCAACTTTCCCTCCGAGCGCCTCTGCAGCAGCATTTTTCCTTTTCTTCAGGGGCAAGTGTGCTTTTTCAACTGCTCTCTCTCTCTCTCTCTCTCTCTCGATGCATCTGACGCACGCACATTTTTGTCGCGGCCCGAAATCATTCGGGGCTCTGCGACTCTCGCGCTCTCGGACGCTGTATACCGGATTCGCCAATGTGTCGAACGCTCGCTCGCGTTGATTTACGGCCGTTATCGTAAAAACGGGAGTTTCGGAGAAAGTTGGCCAAACAGGTCCTTATGTGGATCACGTAAATTAAATAACGCGTCGTGCGCACCTGGCGTTCACCCTCTCTTTCTCCCTCTCTCTTTCTCTCTCGTTCTCGCGCGCGCGCAGTCTGCCGGGAGCTATGAGAAACGCCGAGTTTTTTTACAACCTTCGAGTTTCGCGAGTCGCTTTAGCGACATACCCTATAGCTCTGTCATTTTACACGTTCACCTTAGAAGATATTTTTATTGCCGCAGCACGAAAATTTAATGGACGCGTTTAAAGATAAACCGCTTTTTCCTGGCGTCGCAATCTCGCAAGTTTTTGTCAAATGCATTTCGCATGTAAGTAGCACAAAGTCTATATGCATATTGTGTGATTCCGAAGGGAAACAAAATATTAAGGTGTCTCGACGTTTCTGCGCGCTCTCGTTCAATGGGTCATGCGTTCATATAACGGCTGAATCGTTGACGTGTATTCCATCGATTGTGAGATGATTCAGTCAAATTTTAATCGAGCCGATTAAAATTTCAGGAGCCGTATACATAGAATATTTGCGGAGCGACAAATCCCGAGCGCGTCTCACCACAGCCGACCTGTTCTACTGCGGCACGTCGGAAAAGCCTCTCGCCGTTGAAGGACGAATTCCTCGCAGCTGCAGAGGGCGTCGAGTAGCCCGAATAAAGATGACAGCGACCTCGTGTCTTGAGCGATCCGCAGATCCTCTATCGCCTCTTTCTCGAGCAAGCACTCGTCTCAAGCAGTCTTTGACTGAACGAGCCGAGGCGGCACGGCGGCGCAGGTGTCGTCACGCGCTTAATCTCTGCAGAGTGCAAAAAGTCGAGAAAAGTATCGCAGACGCTCGCCCGAAAGCACGAAGCTAAAATAATGGAGCTTATACCGCGCGCGAGGAATAAGGCTCGGCTCTGTATATACAGGTATACATCCACGTATAATAGAGAGCTGTGCCGGCTTTGTTTTTGATTGACGTGAAGAGAAAGAGAGAGAGAGAGAGAGTGGCTCGCCCTTCCGAAAAAGCGAAGGCGGTGAAATAATCCTCGATATATACTTCGGGTTCGTAATTGACGAGTCGAGAGGATCTCCCCCATCCGAGACCATATTGTTTTCTCGCTCCATATACCTTTCTTCGATTTGCGCGTCCTGATGCTCCTTCAAGGCTTCAGTCGCGCCGACGAGAACGAATTATTATTTTTCAAGCTTATACATCTCGTGTTTCCGAGACTGCTGACGACGGCGCGTAGTACACATTTGATTAATAAATTACGCGAGCGCGTGTGTGTATATATATAATATGTGTGCGAGAATTAGACGCGAAATTATTGAATGAGTCGTGTATAGCCTGTGCGCAGAGTTAAACTGCTATATCCTGCAGCGTAAATGTGCACATACAGAGCTGAGCGCGAAAACTCGTTCAATTCCATAAGTCGCAATATTCGAACGGAACATAATGAATGAGCCACGCGTCGTTAGCGCAAACGAACGCGCAGATTTTGCTTAAAGGCTATACGATCAGGATCGTTAGTGCGCGACTGGCGAATTCGCGCAGACGATCGAGAGCTGCTGCGCAGTTGTGCGCGCGGGTTGCAGCCGACGCATATACGTCCCCTCTTGAAATTGATAAACATTTTTCAGGGTGCGCTCTCGCATATCTACACGTGCGCGTGGAGCAAGCGTCAAAGGGCCCGTATATATATAGTTGAGCGGCACACGCGGTACAGCGGAAAGCCCGACAATAACGATCGAAGAGACTCGCCGATGCGCGCAGCGATAAGCATTCCATCAAATTTCCGTCGGCGAGATTCACGAGTGCAGCGCGCAGGACCCTATTGAAAGGCAGGGGAGAGGTATCCCGGTTTAATAAGACAGAGATGAGCCAAACAAAGCTGATGCTGCGCTGCGCGCAGGCTATATATGTATACGAAAGCAAGAGATACGGGGGGAGGGAGAGAACGAGCGAGCGAGCGAGCGACGAGGTATAGTCAGGCAAATATCTCGGCAAGCCTCCCGAAGGGATTTGGCGCTTCCGGCTTAAATAATGGCCGCGGCAAATTGTGCAGCAGTCTCTCTCTCTCTCTCTCTCTCTCTGAGCAACGCGCTGCATCGCTGCAACGGAATCGTCGACGTGTGTGTGTGTGCGTTGCAGCGCTATTCGGCTCTCATCCCTCCTCGCCTCTAGGCGGCTTTGTTGTAGCGCCAGCGTCGGCGTTAATATCCCCAGGTATGTAGTCGGGCGCGCGCGGCTATCACGGCAGCAAGAGAAACGTCGGCCGGGGCGGCGGGGAGGAGAGTGCAGCGCACACACGCCGGTATACTAGCTTCCAACTGCTGATGGAGGGGAGAGGAATAGAGAGCCGCTGGAAATTGCTGTTTCGAGAACTCGGACGTGTCACCGGCTCTGATATAATGCACTGCTCGCCCACGCAGTGTCTCCAGCTATATGTATACGTATGCAATATACACATGCACGGACTTTTTCTTCATTCGATCTCGCGCGATTGGTCCGCTATATACGCGTGCGTACATATTGCATGTATTGTACACGTGACGCGGCGATGAATTTTCCAGGCTCCTCAGTCTCGGGGCGCATGAAATTTGAAGAAGGGGCCTCGATAAATTATTGGCGCGGAGACGCGCATTTCCTCCGGCCGAGCGGCTTCTTACCCCTGATACGCGAAATTCGAAATAATCGATGGGAAAATAAATTTCGGATAACGGCTCGTCTCGAGCCGCGCCGAGTGAATTGCCGCAGCGCGCAGCGTAGCGCGGAATGCGCGCGTGTGCTTCCGCGACCATTATACAGACGCAGAGAGAGGCAGAGAGAGAGAGAGTGAGAGAGAGTATGCACACAACAGAGTCGCGCGGTGTGGCCGGGCGCACCGCGCGACGGATGATTAAGCCCTTGGCTTTTAACGGCTGGCCGCGTTGAAAAGCAGATGGTAATTGCTCGATCGGTAGCTGTCCGCTGCGTATATATATATGTGTGTGCTCTATATAGGCTGTAGCCCACAGCGTGTACACATATATAGTTGCACGAAAGCCGGGGTCTATCTATGCGCCTGGCGTGTGCACGGCTCTCGGACGAGTGCGGGATTGGTCGGGAGTATAGAGAGGGCTATTTTTTTTCGCTCTCTTCGCGGTCCCGGCCGACCAGCCGATAGAGCTCTCCCTTCTATAGATACATGTGCCGTGGAGGCCGATGCAGCCGCGAGGAATTACGTAAATTCGGCGGGCGATAGCCGAGAGCAGCTCGATCGTTATACACTTTTTTTCGCTCCGTCGTCCGGCTTGAATTCTTAATAGCGAGAGAGCCGATCGATCGCTGATGGATCGCGCCCGCTCTCTCTTATATAATCGGCGAACTTTGAGATAGCACGCGACTATAGAGGCTATTTGCATTTTGAGGATCTTGCGGCGGGGTTTCAGGCGGCGCGGAGCGAGCGGGAAAGATTAATTCGTATACTCGTGCGCTCGGCGGGCGCCGCGGGTCAGACAAATGATTTTCCGAAGCAGCGCAGTAGAGGCATCAGGGGAGAAGAGGGAATAAGAGCTGCAACCCGTGTGTGTGCGCGTGTGTGTACTGTGCATATAGAGGGGACGAAGCAGTATAGGCGAGCACGAGGCCAGGAGTAAACAACGCCGACTCTTCCTGCGGCCGGCCGCAGTGGGAGAGAGCAGGGAGCGGCGCGTGAAACTTTTTCACTTTCGAGCAGCCCTTAAATCCGAGCTCGACTCGCAATCAGTTTCTCGCTCGGCGCTCTCGTGCGTTTAAATTCATTCCGCCGGTGCTGCTGCCGCCGCGTAAGGGCCAAAAATACCGGAGAAAATAAAGGTCGAGTGAGAGAGATATCGCGCGATAAATGGAAGGAAAGAAGCGTGTGTGTGTGTGTGTGTGTGTGTGTGTACCGAGAATAGTGGCTCGGGCTCGGGCCATTGTCTCCGCGTTCTGCAGTCTCTATACGCGCGGTGGAGATCGATATCTCGCGGTCGTCGCCTCTTTCTCGGATTTGCATTAGAATAGCGTAAATAGGCGGGGTAGCGCGATGGCTTTACAAATCCCGTCTCTCTGCATTCGGCTCTCTTTCTCTCTCTCTCTCTCTCTCTCTTTTGCCCTGTGTGCACGTGTACGTGTACGCGCGGCACGGTGTGCAGCGCGATCGCGTTTGTTTGCTCCGTCTCTTATCTCGGCGAGCCGGTGCTCGCGCGCTGGGTCAAAAGACTATATATAAGCGAAAGTCCGTGTAATTGAAACACGCAACTCCCCGCAGTCTTCTTCTTCTTCCACTCTCTTCCCTTCTCGCGTATACATAATTGTAATTTGGCTGCGCCTTCAAGCCCGCGCCCGCGTCCCGGGTACGGCATCGTAATCCATTAACAAAATTTCGCGCTATACACAGGATACATTTATGTATATTGTACATATATACACATATATACGCCTATTTACCACTCGTCCGCGTTCACAAGCTCGCGCGGCTTTTTTTCTACCGCGAAAAAAATGGGAAGGGAGAGCTAGAGAGAAAGCGGGAGAAAAGGGCTTGAAGAGCTTTTGTTTCGAGATTTCCATTTTTCTTGCGTTATACCGCGCGCGTGGGTGCAGCGAGGTCACTAACAAGAAATTTAGGAAAAGAGCTCGTCCGCGTTCAGAAGCTCGCGCGAGAACTTTTTTAAAGAAGGAAAAGGTGGGGGAGGGAACGAGGAGTGGAGGAAAAGGGCGGAAAGAGGGAAGAAGAAGGAGTAAGGTAGAGAAGTGGGGAGAGCTAGCGAAGGAGAGGAGTTGGGGAGCGACAGGAGAAAGAAAAAAAAAAGGAGGGAGGGGGGAAGGTGGGTTATGGAACGGGGAGGGAAGAGGGAAAACAAGTTTCGAGAGAGAAAATAGGGAATTTTTCTTGAGTTATACCGAAGGGAAGTAACGGAGGGGGCAGCGAGAAGGTCAGTCAATAGAGAAGGGGAAAGGTCGCAGCCCGCGGATGCCGCAGGGGGTCGGAGAAAAAGGAGGAAACTGAGAAAAAAGGACCTATATGGATAAAGGATGTGACTAAGAGAGAACTATTAGCGAAGGAGAGTTGAATTAAATACTTTTATTTTAGATATGAATAGAGATATATAACTGAAACCGACTTTCAAGAGTCCTTCCTCGCGAACACCGACTCGGAACTGTTGCGGAGAGATGGGCAGCGAGAAGAAGAGAAAAGCTAACGAAACGGACTTCAAGGTTTTCCTCACGAAACCGACTGTGTGCGCGCGTAGCTATACGCGCGGCCGTGCGCGATGAAGTCGTGATCTGATTTTTTAAGAGCAAAATTAGCCGTAATTTCAATCGAAATTTCAGGGCTGCGAGAGTCGCGGAGCGACGCACGGCTACTCCCGCGAATGCCAAATGGAAAGCACGGCGAAGCCGGAAGAATTGCCGATGCGACGATGGCGGGAGGAAAACTTCTCTGAGAATCACTTTACTCTTTGGATAATGATTTGTAAAGTTTTCTGTCTGCTGCGCGGATCGTGCGGGTATGGATAAGCCGCTTTCGCCGGCATTATGAAGAACCGCGGAATAGGAGAATGAAAAAAAAAAAAGAAATAACGGACGAAGAATTGCCGATAATTCGAAACGACAAAAATGCCAAGGATTCGCATGTTGTATACGCGGAAGAGGATTTCCCCGTATAAAGCGCACCTCTCAGCTTTTGCAGCCTTTTCTCGATTAACCAATCTCACTCGGATGATAATCGACTTGCGCGAGGACAAAAAGGAGCTTCGTCGCGTATTCTCCGCTTCTCTGTAACGTGTACACAAGCGAACTGTATTACGTATACAATTGGACCGGGGCGCAGCGACAAAAGAGAGATCATGTAAGCGGCCATCACGCAATAGTTAAAAGTCGTTGGCTGCTCGAGTTTCGATTTGCACGGAAAGTTAATGGACTTTTAATGGTCATGGAAAATCCAATAAAGTTGTATATACATGTATATATGGGTGCGTGCATCTCCTACCATCACTCGCCAGTCGATGTATATTGTATATATATGTGGCGCGCGATAACGTGAGGCGGACTAAAGAGAAAAGGGCGAAAAGCAATGAACGAGCTCCACAGCTGGCGATCGTGCTTCAACTGCAAGTATAAGGCCTGAAATAGGCTATTGTTTTCTAGCGGATTCTACGTAATAGTTACGTCGAGATGGGACGATTAAAAACAAAATCGCAATCGAGACGTATGTAACGACGCGTTCGGTTTTTTTCCTTTTCATTTTTTTTCCGCAATATCGACGCCACGCTGAGCGGTGCACTATACTTGGCGGTTCTTTCAATTCTCAGCCGAATATAATTCAGTTAGTCTACAAATGTCGACGACGATTGAAAATAAAGATCGAAAGAAAATATGAGAAAATTGATACCGCGAGTCGCGTGACGTTTCAGCGCTTCGAGCTATTGTAGCACAATCTCTGCAGCATACATACACACACATATATATATATATATGGAGTTGGTGAGCGAGAAACTTATTCCGTACAAGCTCGCGTTCGCGCATATAGATGTGTCTGAATATACTCTATACAGTCTGCATCCATAAGTTGTACAGGCCGCTCCGTAAAGTCGAGTAACGATTGCGATCGTTACGCTGTAGTTTGTTCAGCGTAGCGCTTTTGTTATTCACATCCTTATACTCACGAGTATCACTCGTGCAGCCGCAAATCTGAAAACGTGCGAACCGCAATGTAAATGAAATTCTCGTTAGAAAGCGAGAGCTGCGCTAGTCAAAGATCGGCTCATTAATTGCACAGAGAGAGGGAGAGGGAGACAGTGGGGGGGGGGGGGGGGAATAGCCGCGCACACCCTCGAGCTTTAACGGGCTTTTAACGTGTCCAGTACATATATGCTACACGAACGCGAGTGGCGAGCAAATAAAATAATTCGCTCGCCTGCGCGCCAAGCAACCCAACTGTAAAATCGATAATTCGCGCGCTCCCACGTAATATCCCTGCAGCCCTTGAGCTCTGCGGCGCGCTACGACGTCGACATCTCTTTCTCGCTCTCGTCGTAAAAAAAAATAAGGGGTGGAAAAAAAAAATCGAATCCTAGATATTTTGTAAGCCGTGGCGCAAAAAGCGTTGCTGGGCTGCGCGCAGCAGAGAGAGAGAGAGAGAGAGAGAGAGAGGGGGGGGCGGGGAGAGAGCGTGCGGATCAAAGGAAAAGGAAACCCCCGCGCGATATACGAAACTCGGAGAAATGCCGGAAGCCCGAGAGCTTTATCGCTAGTTTGCCCGAGCAGTGGAATAATTCCTGGCACGTATCGGCCAACCACCCGGCGGTCTATGTATGTATTCCGCTATATTATATATATGTGTATATTCACATATATACACGCAGATAGGAATAGCAATACAGAGGGGGGATGAGGGACACGTATGTGGAGAGAGGCCGCATGCAGTGCACGCGAAACTTTACGCACAACTCGCGGACGCAATGAGAATCCGCGCGCGCAGCTCTCAGGAGCCGAGCCGAGTCGAGGAGAAAAGGGACTTTTCGAAGGAGAGAAGTTCAGCTATATATGCCGCAGAGACGGCGTCACGGCCGCTGTTGGCGCGCGGCACTCAGATTAGGGTCGTTTTAATTAAAAGCGAAAACAAGAGAGCGGGAGTGAAAAAATGCGCTTGGGGAGGGGAGGAAAAAGCCGCGAAAGTTGTACGATAGCCTGGGAGAGCGTGCTTGGCCAGCGAGGATCGTTGCCTGGCGCTCTTTTGCCCCGGTGCGCGATAAAACTGCCGCGGCAGAGTGCGAGCTCTTCAGTGGCGCGTTTATGCGCATACTTGTATATATAAGTATACAGAAACTGCGCGCGGAGCTACAGAGCTCTAAGAGAGTTGGCCTCTCGGTTTCGTTAACCCGGCTTAATCGTAAAAGTTAGGGCCAAGTTCCGCTCGCTTAGCGTCCTCGTTACTACCACCTGTTCTCCTTCACCAGAGATGCAGCAGCAGCAGCAGCAGCAGCAGCAGCAGCGGCGGCAGCGGCAAGAGACAGAGAGCGAGAGAACGAGTTATACTCTCCCCGTCGCTGTTTTCCGGCCGACCATTAAGTCAGCTCGTCCTCGTCGCTTCGCTCTCTATACATGTGCCGCCGATGCATGCTCTCTGCCTGTAACCCGACGACTCTTTCTCCCCCCCCCCCCCCCCAACAACCCTCTCTCTCTCGAGTCGAGGCACTTCAAAGTTTCCGAAAACGTAGTTTCTCCCGCTAGTGCGGCGGGATAGAGCGAGAGGAAGCGAGCCGGCCCTTATATGCAGGTATGCAAAGGCTCGTTCGATGCGGGGGAGGAAAGCTGCGACGTTGGCAAGTTTGCTCTAGTCCGCTGCTGTCGCTTTCGTGAGCTCTTATCCCCTACTTCGCTCGACCCTTTCCACTCCCGCTCTCGCGCACTATACTCTTCCACCAGCCGCATCGACATATATAATACGCTATATGTAGACGCGGGCCGCCGCGAGGCCAGATGCACCCGTAATCTCCCTCCCGAATTATTTTCGAGCAATCGCGCCGGCCATCGATAGGATTATATGATGCGTGAATTTCCAAGGAATTTAAGTGGAACGGCAGAAGAAGAGCGAATTAACCTGTTCGCCCGCGTGAGCGCGCGCGAGTGATATCTAACGAGAAAGCGAATAAGCGATAGACCGGAGCTGGAAAGTTGGCCATCTCCGCGCGCTATCTCGTTACAAAGTTATGCTTTTTTCAGCTCGGGAAAAAGCAGGCTGCACGAGCGGGAGAACCGTTGGAAAGTACACAGATCATCCGCGCGCGCGCGCTTATATATATTACCGCGCTACTCGGCAAGAATTATGAATTCCGATATTACGACCTTCGGAGATATTTCTCGAGTTCGGGAGCGGGTAGTTTTACCGTTCTAAGTCATAAATCAGGCAACTATGCCGAGCAAAGTAAACAGTGGCTAATTGAAAACGATGGCACACTGCGTAGGGTAATTATTCCTAGAGTTGCTTTGGGACTCGTTACCGAACTTCCGTGAACCAAGAAAATTAGGTGCTCCCCGGCATGATTGAACTTCATGCGCAACGGCTCTCTCTCTCTCTCTCTCTTTCTCTCTCTTCAAATTGCGACTTGACATTTTTCTAGTCAAAGGCGGCGGCGGCCCTCTTTCCAAATGGCTCGTGCCTAGATTACATACCGCTAGCAACTACTCCCTTAGCCAGCTCCTTACTTATGTTTATCGACCTTCGGGATCTACGCCGAGGCATTCTTTCAACGGGATTTCCCCCGATGTCGGATGTAGCAATAAACTTTTTGCCCGCGCGCCAAGTTTTACAGTCCAACTCAATTGCGCCGAAATCGCAAGTAAAAGTCCGCGCAGGTAAATATTGTCAAGCATCAAACATTGAGTTTCAACTATTTTACGCATCGAGCGCGCGCAAATAGAGCTGAAAAACTTTCTAGTTCCGACAGCGCGCGGCTCGTATTAATCGTCGGAAAATACTTGTGTACCGCGACATTGGTCAATAAAAGTATTTGCGCGAGCGAGAGCGAGTTATAATTACCCGCGCGTATACTCCGCTCAGCGCAAAAACTTTTTATTCACAGCCCGGGTCAAGTTTTCGGGATGGATCGTTGCGCGGCCGATGGCGCGTGTATGGGCAATTTATTTTTATTCCTCAGATGCGCGGACGTGGAACAAACAAAATTTTCATCCGAGAAATTTAACGAGGCGCTTCGTCAAAAAAGCGTTGTATCCACTTTCTCTTTATGCACTCTAGCCTAAAACTAAGTTCATCGCCGATTTATTTTCATCTTCACACGAGTATAGAACCAAAAGGTAAGTGCTATTGTTGAATATTTCAATAGACGAAGTCTAAATTTGATACATTAAAATAGTTTTAAAAAATACGCAAGTAATCGTATTTCTGGAAGATGGCCATTAATATTGTACAACACGTTGAAAAAGTTATTTGCAGAATAGTTTGGAAGAACAGTAGATGTGTTATTAACATCCGCCATCCACTGCAGAGAATAATACGACAATTATTCAACTGAAAGCTCAAACAAATGTAACTGGCTGAAATAGTTTAAAAGGATGTATCTGTGTGACGCATACCAAAACAATTCACGAGCTATAGCAAATATTTGACCTTTTTCGTAAACGCAGCGTTAACCGTACAATTTTTAAAAACTTGCAATTCGGACCAAGGATCTTACGCTAAAGCTCTCTATTTGGCTAAGCAGAAAAAAAGGGGGGAAGAAAAGAGAAAAGCGAATAAATTAAAGAGGAAAAAAGTGTAGCCAACTCCGTTCTTGTCGTAAAGCTTATCTGGCTGTTCGGTCGCGGGCGACGACCGGGACACTAATCAAGGAAACTACGACGGCGAGGTATGTACAGTAGCAAAGTTTGCAGTAGCCCCTTCCGAGGAGAATATACAAGGAGAGGAGAGCTAGAGGGAGACAGAGCTGCGAGGCATCTCAGATTATTCAAACCGGCCCGCGGGGGGGCCACGCTCTCGACGACGGCTTTCGAGGAGCATCAGTAAGTGCTACCTAAGATTTCTTGGACAAAGAGATGGCCGCGGGAGAGAAAGTGGTTGAATCCCGAGCATCAGCGATAAAATGAGCGAAAGTGCTGGGCCGCCGATTAGAGGAGGAGGAGGGGGAGGGGGAGGGCGCCGCTGTACCAGCAGATAGAGCAGCTCGGAAAATTGGGATTCGGGCTCTGCTGAGCCGTTGTTTCCTCGACGAGGACAAGCGGAGATGAATTTATTATTTCTTTGTCTGCAAGAGAGCTCGCGCTCATATTTCACGAAAAATTCGAGGGGGCAGCTACTGCTCCAGCGGGATATGTATACGTCATGTATATAGAACGTTGCGCAGCCGTAACGAGCCGTCTCGTTTGTTCGGGCGAAGAAAATCGCGAAAGCTATTTCAGGACTCTGCGTCTCTCGCGCTCGAAAGAGATAGAATTAGAGTAGTCTAGAGGCTCGCTGGATGCGCCGCTGCAATTTAGCACAAGCCGTCCTCCAATATTAATAGTCGGCCGGTCGTCAAAGTCGAGACACACATACGCGCAGATACGACGGGAGACTCTTGAAGCTCTCAACTTCAGTCATCTGATATACACACTCGGTGCGCATACGTATACACACTGAGATAGAGATAGAGAGAGAGAGAGCAAAGCTCACAGAAGCGAAGAAACTTGACTAACTCGATGAGGGGGCGCACGTACAAGTGTGCCATGCCGCGCGACAACGACGACGACGACGATGGCGACGACGACGACGGCGACGAAGACGAGGTGGAGGTGGAGGACTATACTGCGACGACTACTGCATACATACAGAGAAGAAGCAGAGCATCGAGAGAGAGCGTGCGGTGCGGTGGCGCTTTCAATCTCGGGACCATTAAAACGCAGCCCCGGCCCCCGGATATCGCCGATTCAAATCAAATCCGGCCGGCTGAATCGGCCGCGAAGCACTCGTAAAGCCGAACAAGCGAGCGTGCAGCTAGTCTCGAGACAATAACACTTTGTCAGGGCTGCGGCTCGGACAGTTCGCTGCTGCTGCTGGTGCTGCTGCTACTGCGTATTACTGCGTCTCTTTCTCTCCCCCCCGCGGCAGCAGCAGTCGTGTACTTGCACGTGTACATCGTCGCTGCAGCAGCAGCTACGCGCGTCTGTGTATGTAGGTGGGCGCAGTGTGCCATGAGCGGGAGCACGTCCTAGAGCTAGTAGTCCAAGGATTGAGAACGGTGTGCATTGTCCCGGCAGATGAGGCAATTTCTACAATTGTATCATTGTTCTGATAAAAAGGGGGATGAACATTTGTCGTGCGCAGCTCGCTGCTGCTGCTGCTGCTGCAGTTGGATGAGAGAAGCTATTTTCCTCGTGTACAATGTGAGCTCCGATTCCGATAATCCAGCCGCCTATCGATCTTTCCCTCTCGCCGATTAGTCCAGATGGAAAAAGCTCTTTTACAATGCAAGCCGCTCGCCAGCCGAGCTCCTCGAGGGCCAAAGCCAACCGCGCGCTGCGCTCATAACGATTTCTCACGCTGCGCGCACCGCCGCTATATGGAAGAAACGTATACGGATACGTACGTATGTATACGCGTACACGTGCGGGTGTGTGCGTGTATATAGACGTAAAGCCCGTTTCGTCTTCAGCATGCAAGCAGACTCCATACTCTCCCTTTCTCTGGCTTGCAGAGCTTGCAGCTTGCAGCGGAATACTCGGGGAGGCGCGCGCACATTCGCAGAGTGAAAACCGGGCCGGCGAAAAAAGAAGGAAGCTTAAGAAGCTCCGGGAGAAAGAGAGAGAGAGAGGGAGAGGAGGGAGAAGCTTCGCAAAAGAAAACTGGCTGCGGCGAAGGCAGTGATTCATCGCACGTACGTGCGAGGGAGTGCAGGCCGCGCTCTGCCATCCAGCGGGATTTCGGAAACTCGCCGATGTAAACGAAGTTCCCGAGTGGCTCTCTCTCTCTCTCTCTCTCTCTCTCTCTCTCTCTTACTCTCTGTCCGGATATATCCGCAGAGACCTGTCGCTACGTGGCGATGCATCTCATTGAGGTCGTATAGTCTGCGTTGGGACGGAGGGAGATAGATAGAGAAAGAGAGAGAGAGGAAGAGAGAATAGCGACTGCTAGTCGAGCTTACTCTGGGGTTCCCGGCAGAGAACGGAGGCGCGGCAACGGGACGGTCACGAGCGAGCGCTCGAGATTTCGGCCCGTCGCGCTTTTGCGGCGCTCATTTTTTGTTTGATTATAGGAACTCGCTGCGGGAGATATGCGGGCTGCGCGCACATTATACTTTGGAGGACGGCTCGAAGGAGCGATGCCGGCTCTTGATATACATATTCCCTCCGATTTTTATGTCAGGAGACTCGGAGCGATTAAATCCGAGCAGTGCCGCATAAATTCACGCGATTCGATTGCCCGTGGTTTTACCAAACCTTTTACCGAGTTCTCAGTGCCCCTAGTGTGCTTATCTCGTATGCGCTGTATGCGTAGGCTTCGAATATATAGACTTATTATTATAATAATAATTGTTGTTATAATAATTATTGTGACAATAACGCGCGCTTACTGAATTATATTCGCGATGAACAAATTAATCAGGCGCGTACACTTCTCGCAGTGATTTTCGACGACCAAAAACGAATCGTCAGCTGTTTAATAAATGATAAATGCTGTACCGCGATGAGAAGAGATATTAGGAGTGGACATAGCAAAAGGCGCGCGCGACGCTCGCGGAGTTGATGCAGTACGCGCGTGCGCGCGCGCGACAAAAGGTCGGGCCGTGCGGACGCGTATATAAGAGCAGAAGTAGAGGGGAACAGGGTACGTAACCAATATTCAGGTGAAAGAGGGGGAAGGAACGGTATTGGTTGGGGGTGGGGGGAGAACGGAGGGGGGGATGGGGTTGGGTGGGGGTAACGGAAGGGGGTGGGGATGGGGGGGGGTTGGGGAGGGGGTTGGGGGTGAGGAAAGGGGGGGGGAAGGGAGGGGGGGGGGGGAGGGGGGAGGGGGAAGGATGAGAAGAGGGGGAGGGGGGGTAATGAAAAGGTTATAGTGGAGGCTGGAAAAAGCAGAGAGTGATAAGAGGCAGTAACCGAGGCCTTTATTGGCAAGTGGATAATAATTATTACGCACATCAATAATGCGACCGCGATGAAAGACAATAGTTTATGCAGTACGCGCGTGCGCGCGCGCGACGCTCGCGGAGTTGATCCACTCGCGCCGTATATACGCAGCAGAAATTCTTTCGCGGCTGTGCATAAAAGTGTCCGTATACGGAGTGCAGGTAACCGAGGCCTTTATTGGCATTCTTTGACCTGTTTTCTCGCTGCTCGCTCCTTTATCTTTCAGATGCGCGCAACTTTTTTTTTCGAGAACTTCGCGTACAACTCTTTGTTGACTCTGCGGCGTGCTTCGACTCGTTGTGAATGAGGAAACGTGACGGAGAACTTTTTTTCGACCCTCTGTGAAATTGATAAAGTTGATGGATGACGCGAGAGCCCGTGGAAGCATTCCGTGGAAGTTTGCGCATGAAAAAATTAAAGATTTTCACCGATCGATACTCTTGCTTAAAGGATTCGCTCGCGTCATCTTAATATAAAATTACACAGCCGTCGTTGTCTGCATGGATTCTGAATAAATTTCAATTTCATTGCTTTCCCCCCCATTGAGTATTAGCGACTTTTAACGATTGATTATTCCTATTATTTGGATTGCCGCGGTTTATACGCTTTTAAAATGAAAATAAATTTGGAAAAATAGTACTTTGACAAAGTAATTTGATCAGGGTTTCTTAAATCTCTCGTGTTACTTTATATTGAATTACACAATTTTGAACGATATTATTTTAATATCCGAAAAAATGTTTCTGTTGAACGTATAATACAATAAATCATATCCCAATGGCCATAAATTATTAATCATCGATTAATCGATTTTCTATTGGCTTGTACAAAAATAGGATACGGACCAGTCGGAGAATCGCTAGTGCAGCGGCAGGTTGGAAAACCGCAAATTACAACTGGCAGAGAACTGTCATGCCTTCGATACGAGTACGCATATATGTGTCGCGTGTATGCGTGCAGGAGAATTGCAATAATTCGGCGTCGATCGCCGCGGAATGTTCGAGTTAACGAAATAAGACAAGCCAATTAAGAGTATAAAATTTTCGTGAGAAAAGAAGAAAAAAGTACTTTTCCTCGAAAGGAAATTACAGAGTTCTGTAAAATTGTCTTTCGACTGAATGGGCACACGACGGAAGCTCGGAGCGGAGGCATGCACGCACTCGCGCGCCCTCCCCCTTAACAACGTTTCTTTGTCCTCGGGCCAGAGCACGCGTAGTGGCATTTTCTTCTTCTTCTTCTTCTTCTACTTCTAACTCGTCAACAATATACTCGGCTGCACGAAAGTTGCATGTACATACGGCATTGGAGAGAGAGAGAGAGAGAGAGAGAGAGAGAGAGAGAGAGAGAGAGAGAGAGAGAGAGAGAGAGCGAGAGATGGGGGGAGCTGTATATATAGGCGGCACCGACGAGTCGTACCACTAAAAATGCTTTTAGGCCGATTAGTCTGTGATGCGCGGGTTTTCGCGAAACAATACTTGCAGTTCCGAAGGCCGCGTTCGCTGCTGCTTTTCCCGGTAATGGTTTTGTCACATCAAACAGGTATGAGCCTTCTTCGACTCGCTATATACCGGCTTTTTCCCCTTGGCTTCGACTACATGTACTCCCTCTTCCGCCCGCATACCGCCGAAGGAGGTCAAATTGAATGTTTCGCCTCGAGCTCGAAAACTTGTTCTTCGAAACATAACCGCTAATAAAATATCTGATGTTACGTAGAGGAGACAAGAAGTGGATATTGCCGAGATTATAGTGACGCGCTCTTCTCCCGGCGCAGGGCTGCACAGGTAAGACATGAAGAGCAAACAATAGCTCCCGCGCTGCTTACATCTATACGTATATAGAGCGCGTTTCGGATTACACGGCTCTCGTCGTGCAGAGGGGCTGCTATGAATCGTCTGATGAACTATACACGCACGAGAGTAATAATGGATTTGACCTACATTATTCAACAATGGCCTCGAGCGCGCCGCAGATATAGGGACAAGAAGGTAAGAATATAGAGAGCGCGTAAGCGAGCTCCGATGATTAAAAAGCGTCCGCCTCACTTTTCTCCCGACAAATGCGTGCATGCATGTAAAACCCGCTCGCAGCCTCGACTTTTCATTAGCACTTGCGCGCGGAGGTGTCTCATCCGCCTCTTCGCGCGCGCACTACTCAGCGCGAATTGAACTATCACGTGAAAAGATGAGCTCGACCCCGCGCGAGAGAGACTCGCCGCACAATGCGCGAGAGCGCGCGGCTCGACAACAAGCGCAGCGTCATTCGTATCGGTCAGTGCCAAAGTGCCAGCGACTCGGCAGCGACAATTTGCTAATGCAAGCCACGTCTTTGCAGCGGGAGAGCTGCCGCCGCCGCTGCTGCTGCCGCTGCTGCTGCGGAAGAAAAGGAAAAAGAAAAAAACAACAGCGAAGCGTCGCGAGAGAAAGCGAGGGAAAACCTTCCGCATTTCTCGCCGTCCAATTCCCATGAAAGAGTCGTGGATCAACCTGTCGTCGGCTACGATGACGTTAGCGCGTCTCTCTTTCTCTCTTTTCCCATCCTTCGCTCTTCCGAGCTTGCGAGGCTTTGCCCGCTATGAAGCTTTTTCGCGCGAGAATCGAGCGAGCCGAGAAAGACTTGCATCCTGCACCTGCGAATTTCCGTGTTGCGCACACCCTCTCGCCCTGACGAGTCTGCCAGAGGCCTTTCACAACCGGAACGCGCGGAGAGTAATGGCATTGCTTTATTACAGCGCGGAGAGCTGCGGCGCGGGCGCAATCGTCTCGCCCCGAGGCTGACCGCGATTGTTTATTTTATCGGGCGCTTCGCGCGCTATTCGTCCTCGCGCCCGCCGCGCGGCTTTTACGGATCAATGCGAGGACGGGTATACAGCCGCGACCGAAGAAACGACCAGACGACGAAACTCTCCGAATGGCGCATTCGCATGCATCGTACTGCGCGAGCGGCTCACTTTTATCGCCGCCGCGCTGTGTTTGCAGCCTTACCGCAGATACTACATTACGCCTCCGACTGCACACGGGCGAAAATCTTTCCCTCGGGCCTTATATGCATGAGGGAAACTTTATGCAACGAATTTTTCCCTCGAAACTACTGTGCCTCATCCCACTTTCCATACAACTTATAATTTCCAATGTATTCCTGCCGCTAATGTTCACTATTTCTGCGAGCGCAGACCGCGAGCGCAGCCGAGTTTTAAATTTAACCCCCACCGCTCTGTGCGCTTATCTCTTTATTTGGCCCAACGAAATTTCCTTATTTCGAGTCTGCGAACGGGGTCCCAACAGAACCGAGGCAGGGGGCTATACGGGAATTATCTCTATCGCGCGCATTTTCTCCTTTACTGTCTCGCGGACACTCCTTCATTCGCTCCGCAGGCTCTCTCCATACATCTTATCTCTATCCCCTGTGTTGGCTGCCACGTATACCGTCACCGCTGCGCACTTTAAACTCTCCGCGTGATTTTCCATCCTTTCCCTAAGCGGCGCTAGTCGGAAACTTTTGATGGATCTGTTTTTATCCTAACCCATCTCGTTCCGTCTTTCTGCCCCCTCCCCCTCTTTCGCCGAGCCCTTCCACCTCCCCCCCCCCCCTGTCCGCGCAAGATTGATACTCTAAAAGTCTAAATTTGTAAACCTCGCTTTTTTTTCTCTCGCTCGCGCGCACTCTATCGCGAGAAGCAATAATTATTCTTTCGGCGAGAAGCAATTACGTCGAACGAGCGCGCGCGCGCGTATCGATGCGGATCTGATCTGATCGATGGAAAAAAAGCGTTTAGCAGCGAAACTCGAAGATATAAGATTGGAGATAGGCTTGTCTCGTGCCGCAAGGAGACGAAGAAGAAGCCATTAAAATCCATAATTAGATGCCACGGGCGAAAGTTTGTCGGCGGGGCTGCGGGGGGGGGGGGGGATACTAATCGAAAAAAAAAGTGTAAACACGCGGCGCAGAGAGACAGAGCTGAGAAGAGGGGCGATCGCGGCGATAAAAATCGGGGCGATAAATTTCCCTACCAAGTTTTCGCGCGCTTTAACAAGATTATAAGCACATCAAGACGCGGCTCGAGCTATCTGTATATATAGAGCGGTGTGTAGCGTATACACGCGGGCCCGCGCACCGGGGATACAAAAATAAATCCAGTTTTCCACCCCGAATTCCCAGAACGCTCCCCTGCCAGGCGAGCCATCTCTCTCGCTCTTGCTCTCGCGCGCGTTTTCCCGCAGTGCGAGCTGGTTCGCGCGCCCGGTGATAAATGATCGGCTCGAATCAGCGCGCTCTACCGCACGCGGGGGGGGGGGGGGGGGACCGCCGCTGCCGCTTCCCTCATCCGCAGAGCAGCGCGCGGGCTCCTCTCGTAAGTGGCCGTGATCGCACACGACTGAGCGACGCCGTATTAGGGCCGCAAAGCTGGCATGTCATGCGTCGGCTCGTGGAAGCTTCTTCATTCGCGTCGATTGTCCTCGCTTTTCATTCTTTTGCTTCCGCCTAGACGGACGGAATGCATATACATCAGGGGCGAGGACTGCTCGGCCCGGAGCACTTTAGCCCTTATTAATTCCCTCTCTCCTGCGCTCGTCCAGCTAATTTCCTCGGGTTCGCAAGCCGGCCGTTTTCGCGGTAAGATTTTCCCCCCTCGATCATTTGTCTCATTCCCCCCCCCCCCCCCCGCCCCTCTCGCTCTCTCGCGCTGCCTGCTTTTATCTCCTCGCGCGAGCGAGCTCTCCGCGATATATTTTACCGGTTAAGAGGTGTGTATAACGCGGCCGTTTATAGTCGGCCGACAAGAAATAAAGAGGTTGCTTCTCGCTCTCTCTCTCTCTCTCACTCTGGAGCAGCTGAGAAAAACGTGCTGGTTTTTACCGGAAAATTACGTAGATAATGCGCCGCGGATTTCGCCTTGATTTAACGCAGATTGAACTGTAACCCGTATAAAAGTGATAATTGAAAGGTACGCCGGGACGCGCAGCGCGACCGGCTCGCTATATCCCCGGGTCTTCGTTACGACTCGCAATTACCATCCACTATAGTCATATGCGCGCGGTAAACGTATATACATACATATAAACGCGATAATAACAATAATGTGTTCGCTCGCATAAAAGCAGAGCTCTCTCTCTCTCTCTATATATATACATACATATATATATAGCTGTAATGCGTCAAAAATCCAATTTGACATCGCCGCCCCCGCCGCCGCCGCTGCAGCCGGGCGCTGCGCTGTCTCCATTTGTTCCGTTGCAATAATGCCCGCCTCAAATCCCTTAAGTCATCCAAACGCTCGCTTGCTGCGCTCGTTGCTCGTTGTCCATGCACAATGCACGAGGCTAAATGAGTTTGCCGAAGAGTATATGCTTCTCTCGCCGCCGCAGCCGCCGCGATCGTAACTTTGCATCGCGCGCAGTTCCCCGCTCGATCCGAATTTTCTCTCATTACGCTTTGTTCCTCAAGTTAATCATAGCACGGAATTGTAAACGAGTCAATCCATTATATACCTGTTTTTCTTTCCGCTCGCTTATACACTTCCGGGTCCGGCGTTTTCGCTTTGATTATTCATGCGCCGGCTCGTATCTGCAGTGTATTTGCGCAGAGAAGAGCTGCGTCTCCCAATCTAGCACAGCCGCAATGCTATTCTCTGTCTTTGGATGAAATTTCAAAAAATTGAATATTACTCTCGAACTACAGCATCGTCCAAATTTTCGAGGCATCAATCCTCTCGCGCGTGCATCACACGCACTCCAGCGCTCGCTCCAGCGCGTCAACCTCCATCGTATCCCTTATCGGGGCGAGCTATACAACGGCGTCTATATCTCTGGCGCATATATATATATATATATATGCAGGGAGTTATGTGTATAGGAGCGTTGTCGACGGCGCGTATAATAAAATCTGTAGAGCTAGATAAAATTCATCAGGCAAAGCGGCGGCGTTTTCTCGGCTATGGGCTATAAATATTCGACGGTGAGGCGGGGGCGCGGCGGGCCGCGCAAAAGAAACAATTGTCGCGCGTGGTGTCGAGCGAGACCGAGACGATTAATCAAAGGTAATTGAATTTTCTTAGCCGTGCACGGCGGCGGCGTGCGCTTATCGGCCGGGGGGCGCAAGCGCGCCAAGTGTACACAAGTGTACTCGCCGGGCTCTCTCCGTGTGTATAGATCAATTACCGGTTATTTCCGGCTGAATCGGGGGCTATGCGAGGAGCGAGGCGCGCGCATTGTGCCGAGTCACGGGCACAAAAAGCGCGCCGACCGCCTCTCTCTCTCTCACTATAGATTCGCGATAAAGCCGCGGCGTTGACGTTGGCGACGACGACGGTCTTTTCTGTATAACGCCGTGGCTTCAAAGACGCGCGCGGACCTCTTTTATGCGGCCGCACCTCTCCCCCTCTCTCTCTATGTGTACGTGTCCCCCTACTCGTGCGCGACATCAAGGTAGAATTTTAATATTCATAAGGAGCCGGCGCGCCATCTCCGCGGACCGAGAAAATTCGCTGTGTCGACGGTGATTACGTATTGAACTCTGACATTTTTGTAGGAGCGTCGACACAGACACACACCCACGCGCGCACACGTGCTCGGGGCCTCCTTTATCTCCTCTCTCTCTCTCTCTCTCTCTCTCTCGCGAGCGAGAGCGGCGGCTTTATCGCTTTTTCTCGCGCGATCCTCGTTTTTCATATTCTCTCTCTCTCGTTCGCGGTTTACACGCTATGGTGATGACGCACAAAAGCGGCGATATCACCAAGCGTCGCTGACGCCGGACGCGGAATGCGAGCAGTCGTAAAGTCCGCAATCGCGCGCCTCGTTTATTTTATTTCTCGCGGATATCTTCCTCCCCATACTGCCTACGGAAGCCGAATTTCAAATCTCTCCTCTTCTCTCCTCCACTGCGCTCCCCTTTCCCGCCGCCCCGCAGACACGCCATTGACAGTTTTTGAAAGATTAATTCGTGCTTTCAGCGCTGCCGGCGGTAGGGGGGATCTCGCCGCCTGCATGAATTGACCGGGGCTCTTTTGAATTCTCCGCGCGAGACGATGATGCTCGAATTACGAATTTTCATCGATTATCCGATTGCCGAAGCCGCGCTCGTGCGCGACCCGTTATAAGTATTAGCGCGACAACGCTTGCTCGGCAATTCGAAAAGGATTGCCGTTTCATGTTCTCGCCGGGAGATTCGTCAATTCTGTCAATTTGTTGTACTGATCGACCGAGGAAATGTGCTAAACACAGAGCTTTCAATGGCCCGGTCTGTACATCCCGCATTGTCCATAAACTGAATGACTCTGTGGGATTGCTTTTCTCATATCCTCGGGGTAAGAGTTGCGCGAAACGTTCATTGCTCCGCTCGCACTTCGAATAGCGAAACTCTGATGAATGTTGTTTCCGCATCGACGTGAATCGCCGGAGAACGTGATTAATCAAATTCGCTCGCCTGGAAAAGGTTTGTCGAGCCGACCCTTCGTTTTTTCTTCGTGTATATATAGATATATATGTGTAAGCGCAGCCAACCCCACGTGGAGCCGAAAAACATACAACTATACTAGAACTTGAATCCTATTTCAACGATCGCTCAATCCCATGTGTAAAAGAAAGCTCCAACATTATCTCGAGTAAAAGTAAAAATATGAGCCGTCTTAACCGTGCTCCTCGTCGAGGTGTATCCTCGCGAGAAAAAAGTGTGCGGAAGCTGAAAATCAGAAATCCGCAGTATCGGCACGATATATATATATATATACATCGATGCAAGTAGCGGCTAAAGGATTTCGCGGCCCATTAGCCTCGACGCGTGCACGTGCGCGAGATAATCAAGATTCCGAGATCGGATTTGCAATTCCTCCATCCCCTCCTCTCGCGAGCTCCATCCTCTTTAACAGATCGAGAGACAAAGAAGGGCAGGAGGGAAAGTCCTCTTGGAGGGCCGATGGAGAGGGCGCTTTGCTTTGATGCGCATAATCTTCCTCGCAGCTATATATATATATATATATCTATATCCGTATCCTTTCCCTATACTCGTTGGCGCGTCGCAGGCATCGATCGCTCGCCCACTGTGCATATTACGCCGTCCCCCTCCCGTGCTTATTTCCAGGAGCGTGCATGTGCATCGTCCTGGGACAAAAGCCCTTCGGTTCTCTTTCTCTGCGTGTCTCTTCCTCTTTAGGATCTTTACGATCAATTTTCGAATTTCAAGCGCAAAGATCTGTAAACGCGTTAGAGAGCGGAGATTTCCGATTCATTAAATTATATGCATATATAAACGGGCTTGACTGACGTTGGGACTCCTCGTCATTATCACAAACGTTCGGAATAATGGAATATACAATTAAGTAGGACTCGTGTCGCAATTATCGAATTTCATTTAAGTTCACGTCAGGAGCTCGTGACGAATCATTACTCGAGATCCATCCGATGGTGCTAACGAACTTTTCGCATCGCGCATGATGAATGCGAGGCGTCGGTTGCGCGCGCGATTTTCCCACACGGTATAAGAGTCGGCTAAAAGGCGTAGGCGACGCGAATCACTGGCGACGAGTTATTTCGTTTAATCAGTCTGATAGCCCGAGAGCTTTAATTTGTTAACTCGATTTCAGGCCGCTGCACGCTGCGCTAAACTACACAGTCGCGCGGCACAGAGCGAAAGGAGCAAAAAAGCCGGAAACAAGGAAAAAGCGAAGAAACAGTAGCAGCAGCCCAAGCGGAGCGACGTCAAGAGCACGAGTATACAGAAAAAGCGGGGGTACGCGCACACCAGCACGAGAGTAGATATACGTGTATTGCGAGAGCAGGAGTACAGAGGCAAAAGGAAGATACCGTATAGGCATCAGGCGACAGCAGCGTCTCCACGGCATAGTGAGAAAGGGGCCGAGAGAGCGGAGAATCGAGAGAAGGGACATATGCGCACGCGTGCGCGAGTTTACCCGCGAGAAATCGTGCGCGCGGCAGCAATTTACATTCTTTTCTAGCCAGTTTTGCTCCGAGCATACAGGTTTCCCTCCGAGGGTGTTGATCGCGATCAATTGCACGGGGAGCACGCACAGACACACGGACGCAGAGCGACTCACACACACGCGCAACACTACGCTACACGAGAGCCGAGGAGAAAAATCCCGCGGGACGTGTGCCTCCCCGTAAGAGGATCTTCAGGCTTCTCTCCCCCTCCTCCTTCCACTTTCGCTCGCTCCACTCGATTGCTCCTATCGTTCTCTATCTGCGCTCGAGAGACAGAGAGAGAGAGAGAGAGAGAGCGAGATTCTCGCGCGTACACACGTTGCGCTATACTCGCAGCTATCCGTGCGATGCGCGAGCGGGACACAACGGAACGACGCGAAAACAATTTTCAGAGGGGGCTGCTGCCGCGGCGGCCTCTCCTCTCTCTCTCTTTCTCGGCTGCAGGCTTCAAAAGCGGTCAGCATGATCAGGCGCATTTCTGCCGAGTGTATATATAGTGCACGCGCGGCGGAGGCGGCGCATTCACACCTTTTTTTCACCCGTCCGCACACACACACACACACACGCGCGCGCGCCGCAGTATCGATTCTCGCTTCTTTAAACCGACGAGGCTCTACTTTTCCTTTTCCCTACAGCCAGCGCTTTCTATTAGCATTTACTTTGTTGCTTTTTTTACGCGAATGTCGCGCGCGCGCAGGGCACTCTATCGATCGATATATCGAGGGCCGATCCTTTTTTTCCACCCCCCTTTTCCGAGTGTCGTTAACGCCGCCCCCATTGCGGCGCGAGAAATCTGCACGCGAAAAATATCAGCCCTGGCGAAAATATATATAGCCAGAAGAGACGCTTCGTTTTCAACTTACCATTTCCACGGCGATTCCGCATAGATGGTATATGTACATTGCACGTGTGAGGTGGAAAGCTCGAATCCTTTTCTTCGTTTTTTCATTTTACACAATGTACGGGCGGGGGGGTGCGTTGACACCGAGACTGAATCGACAATCTATAATTGAAAAATAATGAAAGTCGTTAGCAGCCAGACGAAATGATTAAATTAAAAAAAAAACGGATCAATAATCGAGCAGCTTATCCTCGTTTATCAATCTCGGCGGCGCGCAGCCAGCTCCCGCATCGTCACCTTAAATCGAATATCGCGGTAAGCTTGAAAGCCTCGTAAAATCTCTCCTGCTATCGCTCTCGCATGTAAGACTATTCCCCCAACCGACCGTTAATTTCCCCTCTTTCTTGTCCCGTCGCATCAGTCTCTCCATCAACTGCGCCGCGTATACACACGCGCGCAGACGTTCCCTCCCTCTCTCTCGCAGAAAATCATCTTCGCGCTGCTGCCGAGAGAGATAGAGAGAGAGAGAGAGCGAGAGAGCTTCTCAACGCGACGGTTGCAAGGGCAAGTCGAAGCAGTGCATAGAAGCGCCGCATCGTATGCGAGATGTGGTGCGCTGCACTGCGCGCAGTATATAGAAGAGCGAGTTTCTCCCCGCGGCGAAGCAACAGCCTCGGTATCAGTTGCCTGCGCGCTCCAACTCTACACGTACATACCGCATGCACGCGTATAAGTACGCCGGCACGCAAACACACGCTCACGCGCTGCAGAGAGTCGAGGAGAGAGAGAGAGAGAGAGAGAGAGAGAGAGGTGGTTGCACCTGCTCGCCCCAAGCTAAACGTAGTGGTTCTTCTTGGGCTGTGTATGCAGCGGCGGCAGGCCGCGTCCATATAGGTATCCGCTTTGTCGTGATCTAGTTACCTGCGGCCGCGCGCGGCGCTGCAGCGACGATTCGTTCGGCCGTGTGCAGTGCTGTGCTGCAGCGGAGTGGCTGCCGGGCTTTGATTACTCTTTTTGTTTGCGCACGCCGCTGAGACAAGGCTCTCAATATAACAGTCTCTCCCGCCCGCGCTTGCGTCTATGCAAGTGCACGAGGCGAACGTATCGCTCGCGCGTGTATATATAGAAAGACGAGGGCCTGGGAGCGCTGCGCGGAGGATTTCAGGAAATTGAAATGTCCAGCCAGCAGTCGTCGCGCTGCTGCAGCGAGTGTACCTGCATAGCTGCTGCACTGCACCGCTTATAGTCTGCAACCGCCGGCCGTGTTACGCGCGTGTGTGCATGATGCTGCCGCATTGCCGCGGACATTAAGGCCGCTTTACTGTTTCGCATCATTTTTGAGAGAAAGTCCGCGCGCGCGTACGGATCGAGTCGTAAAACGAGGCTGAGTATACTGCTCACCGTTTGGCATGAACCACTGCCGCAGAGAGCGCGCTGTCCGCGAGCTTTCAGCTCTTTCCCACCGGCTCTCGGCTCTCGGTAATGCTTTTTGCGGTGTAGCTTTATTTACTTATTAATTCGCGCGAGTTTACGGCGGGTCGTTATCGGCCGCGCCTAGCAAACCCGTCCCACTGCAATATGTATATAGCGCAGCTGCAGCTCGGCGCTCTCGCGGACGAAGTAGCCGCCGAGAGAGATTTTCTCTCGACACTTTTTTCTTCTTATGTGCCTGAATATACGATATGCGCTGTGCTGTGGAGTCTGCTCGAGTGCAATAATTGCCACTGCAGCGCGGCTTTATTACAGTAGCGCGCGCTCGAAGGTCTGCAGCGAGATCGAGATCGATATACCCGATGCCGCGCGTTGATCGTCGAGCGACGATGATGCGCACTCGTTGCGCAGTGGGGATGCGAGAAGACAATATTTTCGCGGCGCCTATAGCTAGCCTGCTATATTTAAAAATGCTCGCCCATCGATAATTCAGTGAGAAAAAAGGCCAGCTGGCTTGAAAAACTTGCGCTCTTCTCTCCAGCTCGAGGCATCTCGATCATTGAGTCTAATTTGAGGAGGTCTTTATATACACGGGTAAAACCATATTTTCCAAGGTGTACGTACGTACGATTGGTCCCGTTACATTCATAAGCAACGGACGAGCGCCGGTTAATCTCCCGGAAGACTCGTCAAAACTAGCTCGATGCAGCCGCAGCAGCAGCAGCAGCAGCAGCAGCAGCAGCAGCAGAGCAGAGGATGGAAAAAAGGCAATCCATCGGAGGAAAAAGCGAGCCAGTACCTCGGCCCAGCCTCGGCGCGCGCGCGTTTTCCGCTAACGGCCTCGGCAGAGCGCGCGCAGCCACTTCTCTAGTTTATTACCCAAGTAAGCGAGCTCGTAAATCTCCTGGCCAGTCGAACAGATGAGTATAGGCTGTCGTCGCAGGCTCGCCGGGTTGGCCTCTGCGCGCTCGCGTGACGACGAATCGACGGCCCCCGAAGGAAGCTCGTCGCCGTGTATGCCACATACCTATATATACTACGTGCAGTCGCCCCGGCTACACCTCTCGATAATGATTTTCGGCGCGTAAGTGGATAAACCGTAGCTTCCGCGGCGAGGCTACGCCCGGAAGTACGTTTTCATTATGCGAGAGCGCCGCGTCCACACATTACCAACCGCCGTCGTCGTCGTCGTCTCGCCGTTTCTCTTTTCCGCTCCGAGGGAAGGTGTGCACTGTTCAGCTCAGACATTTATCTCGCTCCAGGAATTTTCTGCTTTCTATTTTCAATATTCGTTTGCCGTACGTACCTTGGATGCATCGCACCTGTATATCTGCGTATGTGTGTACCCGTGGTAATATGATCTTTCGAGATGAATCAAGAATTATCACGAGATATATATACAATTTTAACTGTATCGCTATACTTGGAATAAAACGCAGCCGAGATAAAGTTAATGTAGCGCGTATTTGATCCGAAAGTGGCTTTCGTCGAGAAATAAAGCAATTGTCAAATATGATTAGTTCGCGTGGTATAATCCACTTCAAAAGATCGTCAAAGTCCAGGTTCGTCACGAGGGAAATGCGCTTTGTGTTGCATTGTGCAATGTTATTGATTTTATATAATCTGCTTGTTCCAACTTGAATGGCAAATCCGTAATTCCGACAACGTATTCATTCACTGTTGTTTTATTTTGAAATCAAAAACTTGAAAGTCTTTTTATAATATAAACAAGTCAAAGTATTTATACACCCGTATATAATTGTTTGGCAAATACAATCACAATAACGAGTGCTTATCGTTTAAATTTCACCCGAAAATATACTTGTAATTATGATTAAGCAAATTGTAACCAACAGAAATCAATGATTTTGTACTGAAGGAACGAACTTTGCAACAATCCATTTTTACCTTGCTGAAAATTTGGTTGAAAGCAATAATTCGACGAGCAATGGCTGTTCGCGATAAGGCTGTCAAAGCAAAACAAATAACCGAGCGAAATTTTTTGTGCTCTCGGGAACAAGTTGTCGTTTCCAGAAAATATCTCGGCCTCATTTATTCCGCATGAAGAAAATCGCCCCCCTCCCCCGCCTTCAGCCAAGTTTCCTCGCCCGCTGCCTCGAATACTATGGGCATACGTATATATATACGCAGCCCGTATATACGCGCGGCCCAATTCAATCGCACGTAATCATCTTACGCAACAATCTATATTTTTCTTGCAGACGCAGACACAGAGACACCTGCGCAGCCGAGGGAAAGGCCTTGTAACGAATTCGCGCGGCGTACATTTTGAAACCGCAGAGTATCCCGCGCCGCCGAAAACTCGTTCTCAAAAATATGCCAAACTTTTAATACCTTTCCCTTCCCCTCGTCGCCGTACACATCGCCTTGGAATAACGCAAAAGTTTCTCATCTTTATTATCATGCGCTTCCGGCGCTCGAGGGTGTGTAGCATCAACGAACGCCCGGCAGTGGCACAGAGTTTTCTTTCATATAGCTAAGCAGGACGAAGTAAAAAAAAAAGAAAAGAAGAGGAGAAGAAAGAAAGGAAGCAGAAAGAGACAGAAAAGACGCGCCGCGGCAATTTGTCGAGCACGAATCCCAAGACGCTCGGGCAATATATCGAAAAGTTTTCGGCATAAGAAATTTTACGTTTGCGGGACCCGCAGCTCTCTCTCTTTCTCTCGCGAGTTTCTCTTTTCAGAGAGAGAGAGAGAGAGAGAGAGAGAGAGAGAGAGAGGGAACGAGAGGAATAGCGAGACAGAGCCTGAGAGAGCGAGAGAGGGAGGGAGAGTAGAAGGAGCAGACTAGTTTCAAGCTCGAAATTTTCCGCGCCCGTCGAGCTCCATCCGACATTTTACATATTTGCGGATGAAAGTTTGGCAAACTAAGGTGGAGCACCTCCTCGAACTCGAGATTCTGCGGCGCAGTGCGCCGTGCGCTGCTGCCGTTCGTCTATATGCAGGCTGCAGCGCGGCGTCAGCGAGAAGACATCTCGTATAGCGTGAGTAGGACATGCGGGTCGACCGCGGACACACACCCCCGCCGGCGCGTCTCTCTTTCTCACGGCTGCGCGCCCGAGCCCGAATCGACGATAGAAGTTGGATCTGCTGGGGGACCAATTCTAAATCTGATCTGCTTTGGCCAACGAGCAAACTTAGTTAAGCGCCTCTTTTTCCACCTCTTCGACAGCTCCCACTGCGTCGTCCTGTCTCCGCATTACTGCGCGTCCAGAGGCTTCTCCTCGTTGCTTTGCAAAACAGCCGTGATAGTTGGGTTTGTAGAAAAATTCATTGCTTCTCGGACAAACCGAGGAAAATTTTTTTCTGCTCTCGATTGCTGAAGTAACCAAGGATGGAAACTAAATGAATATAATAAATAAATGTGCAGCTTATCGATTTCCAAATATTGTTGAGCATTCAATGTAATTTGGTATAATTTAATAAAGTTCTGAAATATCGAGATATCGGCGCTGTGAAGAGGGGCGACTTTATTCACATTTAAGAGCAATGTATAATCAAATGAAAAGGATTATTATAATTAGAATTTGTGTAATTTAACTATATATATGTTAAACAGATTCCATATTGAATTCAGACACACTGCACTGATAATGTTATTAAAATTTCTTATCGTAACGTTATTTTATAAAGCATTCGGTCCGTACCTGCATTGGCAGTATGGTAATCAAATTTAAAATAAATAATTTTGTTTTACAGATAAGGTATACGTAAAAAGAGTTTACATGTATACATATAGGGCAAGCGTATATATACGCATCGTTGTCCTTTCTATTCTCTCGCGCATTTGCCGATCCGCGGCAGTGCTGCTCTCGACTGCAGGAGAAGAAACGCGGGATACATCCCGAAAAAGAGGCGACTTAGAAGAAGGAGAGATAAGGCCAAATAATCTAGAGGGATAATCTCGCGTTGTTCGCGATTTGTCCCTCGATGACACGTGTCTCGGATTCGGAATCGCTTCCTCTATCTCACGCGTCCGTGCGCGCTCTCGGGTCTGATTTATACACACACACACACAGAGAATCCCTGGCAGCAGTCTTTCGATTAGTATTGCCAACTATCCGGGTGCAAAGACGTCGGGATTAAATCATTGCAAAGGGAGAGAAAGAGAGGAGCGAGAGAAAGAGCGGCTGCGGAGTGCAGTGCAGCGCGCGCGCGACCGCGGCCGCAGAGAAGGAGAGAGAGAGAGAGAGAGAGAGAGAGCTATATACACATCAGTGCGGCTACCGGGCTTTTCAAGGCAGTCGGATCACGTCGCGGCCACACCCGCATTCCATATTTTTCCAGCAGCGAGGCTCTCAATTACCTCTGACAGATCGATCACGCAGCGGCAAATAATACCGATATATCTCGGCCGAGACTGTCTTTTGTTATTTCAACGAGGTCCACCGCCATCCAAGCGATTCGATAAATCATAGATTGCCGCGCGCGCGCGCGCGCACACCCGCTATATACATACATACAACTCTGTTTACAGACGGCGCTCTGTATTTCTGCGCATGTACGTGTATGCAGCCGCCGTGTGCGCGCGTATACATGCCCCCGCAGTGAAATGAAGACGATTCTTCACTGCGGCGCGACCGCGGACCGCTTCCCAACGATTAAGTATACGTGTCTCTTGTCCGAAAATTCCGTGAGAAATGCGTCGAGCGAAAAAATCGGCTGTATTGTATACGTCTCGCGCGCCTACGTGTATATACGCCAAGCCAGAGTCGTATATTTTTATATCGCTCGGGCCGGCGCAGCTATACTGCGAGCTATTTTCCAAATTTCAAACATCATTTTCTGAGCCGAGAGATTACAATGACATAAATCAGAGCCGGAAAGCCGAACAAACGCGCGAGGATTTATGTATGGTGAAATCGAAAAGAATAATTTTCCGTGTTTGCGCACGGCGAGCGCTACGCATAGAGATTCTTTTTCATAAAATAAAATAAACAACCATTTCACGCTGCCCGCCACCCCTAACCTTGCTGTAAATCAAGTTATTTAAGTTTCGAAGCGCAACAATAGCAAAAACAAATTCGCTATGATGCGATGGTCATTCCCGTTTCTTTTTTTTTCTTTTTTTTTTTATTTTATTTTTTGGCGCCAATATAATTTATATGGGCGTTCGCGAATAAAGCGCGAGCAGAAAGGCATGGGGGAGGGTACAAGGCTCTCGAGCCCGGGGATATTACATGTAAATAACGCTTCTAAAGGCAGTGAAATTTTTATAGGCAAAACTTTTTTAACGTCTCTCGAAAAATTTCGATCGATTCACCATTTCTTTGCGAAGCTATTAATTTTTCAATAAATGTCGGTTTATATAAGCTTTTAATGGACAGTGACCTATATATACCATCGCCTTTACGACTGGTAATATATTAGGCTCATAAAACTTTTTGAACTATCGATTATATTTTACTTGTACAGCTTGTAGGCGGCGTCGACGCTCGGTGGAAAAAAGGCGTCGTGTCGCGTGTAATTGTTCACGGATGTAGAAAAAAAGAAAAAAAAAACCGGCAGCCAAGTCGAGTTTACACATCTGAAGGGTCTCGCTCGTTTCGCGCGGCCGCGCGGATTCTCAGATAAAAATCGATGCCTTGGAGGATGGCTCAGTTGGCGCCAGAATTTTCGCGCAGTATATAGGCATATTTGCGCGCGAGGAGAAGGATGTACGTTGAGAGAAGGCGCGAGAAAGAGCGTACACGTGTGGAGCCGACGCCGACTGCAAATATTTGCGGAACGTGCAGCTGTCACGGCTGTGCTGGTGAGACTAGTAGTAGTCTGTACGACCTCGAGAAATGCCAACGAGCGCCGAGGGAAATATTTTGTCTAATGTTGTTTATAATCGGTATGCCAGTAGCGCCGCTGCCGCTGCTATACATTTTCGCGAACATGCAGATGGCAAGGATCCGATAGGAAGTGTGTCTGGCACTTTGCGCGACCGCCGCCGCGACTTTACGTCAGCTCCCTCGGAATCCCAGGCACGCCGCGGTGTCCCTTTGCCAGGAGTCCGTCGTCGCCGCCGTTGTTACACACAGCCTTTGCGGGACATGCGATGGAGCGCGCTGAGTGCATCCTATACATACTCTGGCTCGACCGAGAGAACAATTTGCTCGTCCGATTCTTGATGGGGTATATAGGCACTGCTGCGCGCTGGGGAGAGTGGGAGGCAAGAAACGACTGCTGTTATATAGGGAACATCCGCCAGAGCGGTGGGCGACCTGCGAAAATACCGCGGCTTGGACGGAATGGACTTTTTACGGCCGCTGGCATCACTTGAGTACACTCGTTCAAAGGAATTGCGCAGGCTCCATGCGCAGACATTGACGAGATTTTCCAGTGAAGTCTTCATCGCCTATATTAGTTCATTCCAGAATAGACTGTCTAGCAAGCTATCGCGCGGTTGCCGAACGAACGATTTACCTTATATACGCCGCTATAATAAATTCGTATACCTATTATGTACACAGAAATTTTTAGCGTGAAATTCTCTCTCTCTCTCTCTCTCTCTCTCTCTCTCTCTCTCTCTCTGTATACACTGTGTATGTGTTCGTCCAATATGTACATTGTAGAACGATGAAAAGGGTATAGCCGATTCAATAACGTTTCATTTTTCCACTTGGCTCGGCGCACAATGGGAATCGGTCAATTTCTCTCTCAAACGGTCCCAAGCAATGCCGCGCGCCGCCCGCGTCCTCGCGCTGCGCAGTATATATAGCTGCAGTATTAATGTATAGCCGTGGAACATTAGAATAGAAATGGAATGAGTACGTGAAAAAGCAATTCCCCGGCAGTTACCCCGCTTTGAGGGGTGCACCAGCGGTACATAGCGCTGTCAAGAGCACATGGCAGCGACTAACGATCTGCTTTTAAAAGCGCGCTCTCGTCTTTCGCGTCATATCGGAATCATACTCGTATATATATATATATATACGTACGTTGCTGGAAACTAAATTGGAGAAAAAAATTCTAAGAGCGCGTAATAGTCACCGCGGGAGATCCGATATTTGTTGAAAATAAACGAAATGCAAATAACGATTCGTCGCGCGCATATATCTGTGGCTTCGAGGTGCTCTTAGTACCCTTCTTCATTGTACAATAGTAGGATTTCCGAAATGTACAAATATTTTAAATGCCAGTCGATTGCATAATCACTTAACTGGGTCTCTCTTAAAAATGTTATCGTAGAACCAGTTAAGTGCACTCTTTTTTTTTATTTTTGTGCGAGATACACCGTGTGGAGTACATTAAAGCTGTATAATATATATCTAATTGCCTAAAATTCGTACGTATTCCTTAGCTGATTCTAAGAACTTATTACTCTTGAAAATTTTTTCCAAAAGTGCGTGGTTACTGAATAAAAAATTCGTAAAAGTCTTCGTACAAAATTTTCAATTATAATATGCGCTAGTTTGACCACACCAAGGTTCAAAATCAACGTCCAAATCACGTATCTTTTAGGTTTGGACATTTATTCCGTTGGTTAGAGGGGTTCCAGATACATTGCAAATGAAAACGTTCTTGAAATCTCGAATTAAAAAGAATTGTGGAAAAACCATACTTTTTTCCTTTAAACCGTTTTTTCTTATTGTTAATAACAATTTTCGAAAATTTCAATTACACCATTAGAAAGGGTATGAGTTAAACTTTCAAAGTATGCCCCGCCCGAATTTTTTTAATCGTAAATTGCATTAGTTACGAGCCCTGAAAGAGAGTGACTGCATAACCACTTATTTGAAAAGTTCCCGCAGAACCACTTAATTCGAGTAATTTGTTTAGCTTAAGCGTCGAGAAAGGAACTGTTTACAAATGTAATACTACGGTTGTATTCGTATTAGATACCTAATGAAATAAGCCAATACTTAGATCTTTTTTCTGACATTTCGATCTTACGTATTTCTACAAACATTGAAATCGCTTTTTCTCGAAAACACGAAAAAGTCACTTAAGTGGTTTTTCCTGTAAGCCACAGATATATATATATATATATATATATATATATATATATATATATATATATATATATGTAGAAATACGTAAGATCGAAATGTCAGAAAAAAGATCTAAGTATTGGCTTATTTCATTAGGTATCTAATACGAATACAACCGTAGTATTACATTTGTGTGTGTGTGTGTGTGTATATATGTACACACACACACACACACACACACACACACATATATATATATATATATATATACACAGATCTCCGCCGGTTCCAGAAGTGTACATACAAGAATAAGAATAAGAAGCGCGTCATAATCTCTGATTATTCGCGAGGAGCCGTGGAAAAAAATTCTCCTCGTCCAATGTATGCAGGCCGATCAAAGAGCGAGTATATTGAAATTCAGCAAAGCGTCGGGCGAGCTCGCGCGAACGCATGTCGTCGCGACGGGGAAAAAAGCGCTTTTTGCGTCCGCTAACGATTCTCCTCTCTCGAGCACGGAAGAAGCAGCACGCGGCTCCGCGCATAAATGTTTACTAATTCGCGGGGCGGTCATTACCATTTCAGTACACCCCCCCCCCACCTCCCCTACCACACCGGTTATTTATGATTCGATTGTGCCTGGACGAAGATAGATTTTAATTCCCATAAATAGCGCGCGCGTCTTTTGCTTTTACATGGGCCGCGCTCGCGCGTGCCTGATGCGCCCGACAACCGATTCCCATCACTGGCCCATCAGCGCGCACCAGCGGACTATAAGCTGAAATTATTCTCCGCTCGAGATGCACCTGCACGCGTCTCGCAACAAAAGGAAGACCCCATGCCTGTACCGTGTGCGTCAGTCCAATAAGCGAGAGAGCTTCTCGCTTTTCGAGTCCTCGAGTGTGTGTGTGTATGTAAGTGTGTGAGCAGCCGATTTCTCGGTTACGTTATTCGAGGAAGGGATGATTGCTTTACATGTTATTGGTATAAATATAATGTAAATATACTTGTCGCAAGATTTTGCTTTGATGTGAGAAATTCTCCGGCAGAAAATTGAGCAAAGACTGAAGATTAATCAGCTCATTTATTTGTAGAACTAAGCGAAAAAGGATTTAAAGATTCGAATTGAGAATACGCGAATTTTTGATATACAAATATGTACTTCTTTCTTTTCTATCTGTTATAAGAAATTATTTTATCGCGTGACTATTTTTTGTATGGCTTATTTGAAATAACAATTTCTTTTTTAATTTTGAGATCGCAAAAAACTGAATGAATTTAATAGCTATATTATGTACATGTAAAACAGACTTTCAGTTATTTTGGTATTCCAGAGCATGCTCGTGGTTATCTCTTATTCTTAATGAGTTTCAATAATTGAAAATCTCCATTGTCCACGTCTCAGAAGTTCCCCTCTTCTATTTTCTATCTCTTCTCCTTTCCTCTCTATATGAGATTTTTTTCTCTGTCATAATAATTAATAATATTTTCATTATCGTTTTAATCTCGCAGATTTAATCTTTGAGCTTATTCATAATCCAATAATTCTTATTAATATACCTATTCGCCAGAATTTAATATTTTTACCCAATAATCATATTATAGATAGTCGACAAAAGAAAAAAATAATAAAATAAAGCATACTCTATAGGCAATAAGTTCTTACATTTTTACCGGCGTCCATCAGACATTCGCTGAGACGTGTAATAGGCTAGTGCAATGATTAAGAGAGGAAAAAAGTTTCAATTTTCCTTAAACTTGGATTACAGGAAAAAGATTCGAAAAATCCATAACTTGAAACTTTCAACGATAGTTACGTCCTTGTTTCTACAATTTTTAATCACTCGGGTTAAGCCACGTGCGCCGCTGGCCGCGATGAATAAGAAAAACGAAGTCCAGAGCTGGAAGCGAAAAAAATTTTTTTGTCTCTCGCCGAGCGGCCAAGGGTTTCGAGAGAAAACTTGGGAGATGTTACGTGTATATATATAGGAGAACGCCGCGTGCCATTCCGCAGAGAAGAGAGTCCCGGCTAACGCGAGCCGCGTCACATACTAATGAACAAACGCACGCCATCAGAGTGAGCAAGAGCGTATAATACAGCTCGAGTCGTCGAGACGGATTCTACCGTCGTTTATTTCACTTTAGACGTGAGAAGGGAGGCAAAGCCTACTAGGCGAGCGCGAGCGTGCGCGCGCGTGGAAAAGATTGGTTCGAGTGCTTTTTTTCTCTCTCCCTCTCGCCTCTCTCCGGCAGCGCACCGGATGAAAAACCAATAACTTTTTCCTCGATGATAAATCCGTGGAGTTTAATAGTTGCGCGCGCGGTGGAGGCGGATGAAGAGGTCCACACCGATGAGGAAGGGAAGATAGCCAGGGAAGAAGAAAAAAATTGAGCGAAGGGCGCGAGCGTGACTGGTACAAATTTTATTTGCGCCGCAGGAGTCGAGGAAATTACGCGAATAAACCTTTGCGGAAGAATCGATCTTTGCCTCGATATTGTAGCGACGGGGATATACATTTTTTCCACCTCTATCTCTCTGCGCCTCAAATAATTTTTCTCTCGACGCGCCGGCTACGCGAGCCGATTGCGACTTGATTCGAGTTGTGTTTTGCCGCGCGGCCGGTGCTCTACGCCGTTTCTCCTCTTCGCATGCGGCAGTTGGTATTATGGTTGAGGAAACTTCGTAAGAACGAGAAGCAGCGGCTCATTTTCCCGCTAAACTTTTCAAAGCGGAGGCACGATTTTAATTGATATTGGCAAATATCGAGCTCGGGAGAAAATCTTGCGGAGTAATAAGTATTATTGAGCATCGCGCACGTGTTTCTTATGCCGCTTCGCGCGTATACATGAAACTGTACTGCGCGGGCTCTTGGATATTCCTGCAGTTTGATCGAGGTCAGGCCGCCGATATAGCCATACGTTAATTGAAAATAATGTTTTCTTTTAGTACTGATTTTAATTAAGGCAAAACGCTTGAGTTGTGCAATGCAATTTTCAGGGAGAGGGAAAAAAATCCATTATCTTTTAATGGACAGTAACTCTTGTGTTACGCGCGATTTTCCGCGATTATCCCGCGGCGGCATTATATTATATCCACTCGGCGTAATGGCACGAATTTCCGATCGTGAGAAATTTATCGGCTTCTACCACCCAGCCTCGCTCCCTCCCCCCACCCCCTCCTGCTCCCTCTTCTTTCTCCGCCTCATCTTTTTTTTCTCTCCATCCCGTTTGCTTGCTTGCTTGCTTGCTTGCTTGCGCCAGTTTGCTTGCTTGCCCACTCAGGAATCGTTTTTACGCCATTTCCTTTTCCGCAGGTTCTTATAGCAATTAATTCCACGGGAGTATTTACTTAGACAACTCCTAGTGCGCGAGTTGTCGAAATAACCGCATTTCTCGCTCTATCGCGTTCTCACTGGTGGCACGAATATAACGGATGCGAAAACCGTATAATTAGAAAAAGAGCAATATACTGGTTTCCTGTTGCATATTATGAGCGGCCCGCGTGCTATATCGGCTTATGCGCGGCTGGGATATATGTTCCTGCTTATCCGATATACTTGGCACACGCTCGATGACCGAAAAATCTCATTAATTATTTCGAGAGGAGCGAGGAGGTGTTTTCAACAAGTCTCCTACAATAGCGCGTACGCAATTATACATTGAAATTGGTCGCACGCGTAAATTTCGATTGCTCGGAGCCATACATCCACCTTTTAACCACTGGATCGTGCTCGATCGCGCCGGTGAAATTAGAAAAATTTCAATATCAATGGACAGACCAATTTACCGCGCGTCGAACGGGCCACGTGCGTACACAGTTGCGTATATGTATATTGTATATATAATAGCGTTTAGTCGCGGGCTGGTGTACGCTTTTTCGGCGCATCGCCAACGACGTTTACGCTCGCTGCCTTATTAATTATATTAAAAACGATGATTATGCAAAGCCCGGCCCCGCAACCTCAATACAAAAGTTGAAGGAGATTTTTCACGAATTAAAATAGTTGAGCGAGTGTAAGGGGGCATCGATCCAAGACGCGCGCGCGGCGAGAGCGACCGAGAGCCTTAACTTCCAAAAGTAATGTCACCTGATAAGAAAACTTTGCACATGTAAAAAGCGAAGACGCAGCTCTCTTACGTTTACGTGGAAAATTTTCGATTCTCCTTTTTTCCCTTCTCTCTCTCTCTCTCTCTCTCTCTCTGCCTCCCCACTGCTACTGCTGCTACCGCTATACTGGCCTCTCACTCCAGAAAAACTTGGCGCGAGCCGCTCTCACGGCGCAAGAACTTTTTCTCCTGATTATATCGAAAAATTGATGGTCTGAAGAAGCTCTGCGGCGGGGGCCTGCCGCTCGCGCGCGGACTAAAATTTTCTCTCTTTCTCGGTTAATAAGCCAAAAGAAATCTCTACTTAGCCTCTCGTCTCTCTCCCGCTCTATGGCACTCACTGCGCTCGGCTGCGCTTCCCCACTTTTCCGTGACATCAGCGAGAAAAATTGTTAACTCGAGCGGCGAAGCGACCAAGTTCCAATTACGGGCCATTAATATCCGCCGGCGGTTAACTAAAAACTTTGGCAAGTGGGGGGATTTCGAAAAAAGCCACAGCCGCGCCGCGCCGCGCTGGCCGGTACGTATATATGGGGCGGCCTTCTCTCTGTGTGTGTGTGTGTGTGTGCACTGTGCAGTGTGTATATATAGGGAGAGGGCGCGAGCCGCGGCGCTCTGCACGATAATGGGCAATCGCGAGGTCTTTAACGAACTCCGCCCGTTGCTGTACGCTTAATAAACCTAACTAGCCCGCCGCGCACGCAGCCAACTTTCCTCGAGCCATACCAGCCAGCCAGCCAGCCAGCCGCGCGGCGGCCGAGGAGGAGGAGGAGGAGCTCTGTTGGTGCGCTGCTTTCCTCTTCGTCCCATAGTTAAAGCGTTCCCTTTCTCGCTCACTACAGCGTATATGAGCTTGCGAGCGCAAATCGATCGAACCTATACAAGCGTAATCGGCTATTCAGAAGCCAATTTAGACGTTTGTCATCGAGACGACTCCGATATAGTCAACTTGCAGTTATACATACTGTGCTTTTTTATTTAATTGTCCAAACCGCGGGCGCTGTCCTAAATTAGCGATGGATTCTTAACGTGGAAAGCTATAACGGCATTATAAAAGCCCGATCGAGACAGAAGTTCGATTGTGGATACAGAATTGTGGCGCGTGAATATTCAGATGTTTTCTTCGGGGCGCGCGCCAGACACTTTGATTCAGCGAATGCGGGGGGGAAGAGGGGGGGACAAAGAGAAAGACAGAGAGACTGGCTCCTTTGTCAAAATCCACTTTCATTATGCATCGCGTTCTCCCTCTCTTGCTCCCACTTTCTCTCTGTGCCAGAGAATATCGAAGCCGGCAAATCTCGGATTCATCGGGCGAGTTTAGACTAGGCGGCATTCTAACGAGAATCCAGCCCCTCCGAATGTTCCAAAGTTTTGGGATTCCGTTTGCCACAACTATATACAGAGCCTCGTAATATCGGTAAATACATACGCTCGCTCAGGATTGCGAACTTGCGGCCCTCTGCGCTGCTGTTTGGCGAACCTTGTCCTCGACTCGTCACGGGGCGCGGCGGCGAGTCGTGTCTCTCGAATTTTCTCCCCCCAGCCCAACTGCACCAAGACGAGCTCTCGACAATGGCTAATTGCTCGCGTGCTGATTACAGGACGCACGCGCAGCGACGACGCGGGAATCTCGATGGAAAGCATAAAAGTAGAAAAGCGAAAGAGGGAAAAGAGAGCCGGAGGGTGTTTACGTTTGTTAGCCTGGCGCTGTCTCTGGAGATAACTTTGAGATGAGACGCGCGGGAGAGGGAAAGCTAACACGACGACTATACGCGTGTATATAGCTGGAGCTCGCGCGCGGCGCGGCCGAGGGAGGCGGGAAAGGGCGCAGAGAGTGCAGGCGGAAGGTAAAACGGGTTAGGCTCTTAATGTAAGCGCGGTTTTCCATCGAACGGCCCGTTCACCCTCTTCCCCCCGCCCGCGAAAGTTAATACATAATTTAGTCGGGCGCGGCAGGCGACGAATCCCTCGCAGTTAACCTCAGCTGTAAACTTTGTCGTCTATTTGTTCCAAGTTAAAGTGTCTACAAGTGCCTAACGCTTGAATTATCGGCTGCAGCACTTTCGCGTGCTACTGCTACTGCTGCTGCTGCTGCTGCTGCTACTGCGCTGCTGCTGCCTCTCGCTTTATCTTCCGCGCAAGCTCTCGCTCGCTCCTTCTCGCTCGACAATCGATGAACCCGTGGTTTGCACTCGCTGCTGTCGTTCTCGCTCTTTCTCTCTCTCTCTCTCTCTCTCTCTCTCTCTCTGTGAGCTGCGTCTATAGATATACGTATACATGCACTCCGCGAACTCCGGCCATTTCTCAAAACGCTTAAAGGGGCTCGAATTTCATTTAGACAGCCGACTACTCTCCACAGCTACTCTCCGGGACGCGCGCGCGCGCTGCAGCCGAGCCGTTAATTTTTAAGAGCGATCGCACTCGATTGATTCGACGACCTTCTCATCGGGCGTTAGCTCTCGGAGTTCCCTCTCTCTCTCTCTTCTCTCTCTCTCTCTCTCTCTCTCTCTCTCTCTCTCGATGCACTTTCGATCTTTAAGCGCCAGCCGCGCGATTGTTATCTGCTATATTGACCGATTGGGATTTCATTCGCCGGAGGATATTTACTTTCTATCGCTACTCCTCTTCATTATTACCAGCGTTATAGCTCGATAGCCTTTGCCTCGATCTTCATTGCAATCTGAAAACTTTGCGGAGAGAAAACCTTTCAATCGAGCCCTCGATATGTACTTTGCGACTCCTTTTTTTTTACTACGAACGGAAGAAAAAAGCAAGCGCGCACGCGCGTTATATAACAATGCGGACGGCTGACGCGACGACTCCCTCTCGGCCGCATGCAAAACGCTCGGAAATAGATAGCGCCGCACTTTTTTCTCGCTTATACTCGCACTTCGTATACCTCGAATTCTCTGCGTATGAATCTAGGAAAGTATAAATCTCGAAAATTGGAGGCGGCACCAGCATCCGAATCCTCGATAATAGCCCTCTATCGCATTATTTCTTTCCAATATATCATCCCGAGTTAAAGGCTGCACATACACAGACTGCTCTATATGTAGACACGTACGCTACTTCTGTGTACCTATATATCGAGCGAGGGGAAAGCTCAGACGAGAGGGAAAAACGGGGAATGCGATTTCTTATCAGCGCAAGCCGATGGCAAGCGGGAAGGAAATGATTTCAAAATTGTGATCTTTATTTTCAGTTAGGAGAGCAGAGAGGGTAGGGCGGCGAACACTCTGCCGATGCCGTATACATGCAAACACACGATGAGGGAGCAAGTTAAAAACTTTATTTAGCCCTTGGGTCAAAGTCACATCGGGGGAAAAACGACGAGCTGAAAAGTAAGCCAGTGCTGTTTATATAACTCTCAAAGTGGGGGATACCAGTAATAAATTAGGCCAGAGGATAAAAATAATATCGCTTTGTGTATTATGTTGTGTATAGATAAAAGTACGTTCACGGTCAGATTGGTCCGTTGTGGGATGGGGGGGGGGGGGGGTGGGGATATTAACGTGGATTATGTTATAGAACGCAGTAAAAATAATCTATTTAACAACGCTCGGCTCATAATATACGGTTATTACGTAATCAAAATATAATTTAATTATGTATTCTCGAATTTTAGTAATTCTTCCGTGGCCGCCTCGCTCTCGCACATAGTGCCGTAAACGCCTTTTTATTCTCATTAACATTTGTTATTTTTGATAATATTTAGCGCGCGCGACGAGAGCTCTACAATCTACATGTATAGCCGCGGCTCTTTCCTGCGGCGTATAAATTAAATTGGAAATTAAAACTAGGGGCATGAGCCGGTATAATGCAACTTACCGAGACATCCCAACGTGAAAACGATCGGCTTTTCATAAAAGAAAAAAATGAGAAGAAAAATAACAATAATAATTAGCGCGAAAGTTCTACGCCGCAACATTTACCCTCCGTTATTTTATTTTGTAGAATTCTCGGGTGACTCGCTCTCCTTGATTTCCTCCTCGACATAACTGATATATAGATGTAGATGGGGAAAACGAACCGGAGCGAAATAGCGATTCTGCAAATACACGCACACACACACACATGTATATTGACGCGCGCGCAGTATACGTCTTACAAAGTTCAGCAAAGGGGGAGACGTATACACTATACAGACCGAGAGAGAGAGAGAGAGAGAGAGGGTCTAAATCTCGACTTTCGTTTTGGGGCTTCGATTGCTGCGTTGCTGCTGCTGCTGCTGCTACTGCACGAGGGGGGTTTCGATTGAGGTGAACAGCTATACGCAGGCAGGAACGAGCCCTCGGTACTTGGAGCCCATATCGGATCGGGCCACTGGCGGCGGCCCTGGGAAAGGGGATCTTTCTCCTCCGTGGAGGCCCTCTCTACCCCTATCTCTTTCTCTATTCCACGCGCACACAGTGCAAAGTTTGCGCGCGCGGAGTGACACACGAGCCCGGAGAGCGGCTCCCCGTGCTCCCTCGCCTCCCCGTACTCCCGCGCGATCCATTTCACCGATAAAACCGATATTCGCTCGCTTCGTTTATAAAGACATTATCGTAAAGCTGCTTGTTTTCTTCTTCTCTCTCTCACTCTCTCTCTCTCTCTCTCTCCTCTCGCCTCATTCGCTCTGCTCCCTCTTAAATTATTGAGGGCAAAACGAATCGCGCGCGATACCACGACTCTCTCGTGAGATGCGGTCATGTATCCTGGGCATTTTATTAGCTTCGATCGCCCTTATTTTCAACTTCATTTATTCCAGCCGAGTCTTGTATTCGATTTATAGGCGACGCTCTCTCTCTCTCCTCTCTGGCTAATCCGCACGGAATCTCAACAATTTTTTAATTATTTTTTTAGAAGCCGAGACGCGGCGCGTATCGATTCCCACGGCAAATTCAAAAGCTTTCAAATAGTCATTGCATTCCTGTAAGCGAACTTATCGATTCGTTCTCGGAATTCATTTATCGCCTACTCTCCCATTACGATTAAAGCAATATCGAAAAAAGTCGAGCGACCCGTAAAAATGTCTGTATGCAGAGAGAGCCGCATGCGTTAGAGAGAGAGAGAGATAGATCGAAAGCAAGAGACAACATATGCAAATATCGCGCGTATAGCGAATGCAAAGCACCGAGAGGCGGGCGTCTGTGTCGCGAGATAGCGCGATTAGAATCTTAATAACTCGGCTCCTGCGAGGAAACCGGTAGACTGAAGGAGAAAAAAAGCCGCGCGTCGCCGTGTCTGAAAGGAAGAGGCGCGCGCTACAGAGGGACGAGGGCAAAGCGACGCTGGCTCGTGTACTCTATTATCTTAACGACGACGGGGATGCGACTCGCTTAATTATTTTTAATAAATCTTCTCTCGCGAGCCTATTATGAAGGACGTTCGTCGGCACGAGAATATTGCGCGCGAGAGCTCTTATCTCGCTTAGGAGCGTGTATAGAGCGGCGTATATATATATAGAGTCGCGACGAAACGGAACTTTCGCCGCTTGTATAGCTCGAGTGAAGGTCTGAAGGTGGATACGTTAAAACCCGAGGTAAATTCATATTTGCTCTCTCGGCTCTTTTGTCCCTTCATTCGCGATGCAAATTTATCGCGCCCAACTACGTACAATGCGGCGTTCTATATGTATACTGCAGCCGCGAGCAGGAACGATTCTAATTGAACGCGCGCAAACAGCCGCGTCGAACGAGCCGGAATACGCTATACATACATCAGCAGCAGATCTTCAAACGGAGTCACGTACGAGCGCACGCATGCTTGTTTTTTCCTCTGTTTGTTTTTGTTTTTTTTTTGTCATGCGCTGGCGCTGTGTGTGCGCGCGTCGCACTTTGAAAGTCGATTAATCAAGTGGTGTGCGCGAGCCTAGAGCCACACCGCGGAGACTCGCAATTTTTCTGCGCCCGCTCCCGCGCACTTATATCTATATATTATTGCACGCCGCACGTCATATATATGTACGCGCGTATTTCGCTCGTACTCGCCGGTTGTTTTGATTTTGTCGGAGCTGCGCGTTGCTCTCCAGTCTCTCTCTCTCTCTTTCTCTCTCTGCCGCGCGAACAAAACAGACATGTGCAGAGCGAGGCGGGCGCGCGTGATTCGCTGTGGATTTTCGAGCGGCGCGCGAAATATAGTGGCTGTTTTAATTGCGCCTCCAATTAGCGCGCACACGCGCCCGATCGAGCACACTCGACGCTCTGCGGTCGTGGGTGAGAGTTCGACGGATGGATTCGCCTGATGGCTGACGCGCTACTGCTGCGCGTTGCAGGACCGAGCGGTGTTGGCCTCTCTGACGGCCGGGAGAGGGAGGGTGAGAGGAGCCGAAACACGTGTCCAATTATCAATTCATTCGCGCTTGCTCTCGCTGTCTTTGCTTTCGCACTCGAACAGCCCGGTTACGTGCAACACAGCGCACATATACGCGCCTGGCCCTCTAACTCTGCATCCCTCTGCAGCAGCAGCAGCAGCAGCAGTCGGCTCTGTGGACGCGCGCGGGCTCTCTCGGATGTACAAGGCGCGCAAGATATACAAAGCGCGATAACGTGACGCAGCCGCTACAGCCGCTTGATTCTACGCTTAACGCGCAGAGCAGCAGACAATTGTCGCCGTTCGTCGCTTTCCCGCCTCCGAAAGCCCGGCCGAGGCTGAGTGTGTATCCTTGTCAAATTTCACGCGCGAAATATGACGGCGTCGCCAATTCACCTCAACGTGCACGGGGACCTATAATACCGCGCGCTGACTCACCGTTGCTCCCTCGCCTATATATATGCTCGCTTTATGTCTACGCGCAAGAGCTATATAAGTGCATGTGGCAAAGTTGTTTCTTTCATTTTTTTCCCCGGCCGCCGCCGCCGCCGCCGCCGCCGCCGCCGCCGCCGCGCCCTGTTATTATTTGGAGGGGTTGCGCTCTGAGTAATGGGAGAATCAGCAAGCGTGCGCCTCTAACAGGGGTGTCGATTGCTACATAAATTTCGTGGAAACGCTCTGTTTTTGTCGCTTCATGGCTCGCTACCAAATTATTGTGCAATCAATTGGGGAACGAGGCAAATCGATCCTCGCATATATATCTTTGTATAAGTCACTCTATCTTTATACAAGCGAATTAGAATCGGAGGCACGACAAGCAACAGTTGATACGATAATTCGACGGGAGAAGGCAATAATGCGATAGAAATTATACAAGATTGTGCAAATAACGAATCTCTGATTATATTTCTCACAGCGATCAATAAGGCGACACGAGTTTCCGAGAGGGTCCTGTAATTCGGTTTGTCTCAAGCAGCTTTATGTAATTGAGCCCCTCTCATACTACACAGCGTCGCTGTTCCGCTTTCACTACCAGTCGCGCTGCTGCTGCTGCTGCTGCTGCTGCTGCTGCGGCAATGAGTTAACACGATTTCGAAATCACAGAGACCTGCGCGGCTCTGCGGCCGGGGCGGAAAAAGATCTCTTTAATATCCGAAAGTTTGCTCGAGACTTTTAATTTTCGGCTTAAGCTTTCAGTGGGCGGCGGCGAGCGGCGCAGTGCTCGCGCGCCCATCGCATGCCCGCGCGCAGCTACTGCGCCGGATGAATTTCGCAAGCACGATAAACAAGTTTTTAAATCAAAACTGCAGACATCTTGATTCGAAAGAGTCCCGCGCAAACTTTTTGCATGCAAATCAGGCACGAATGAGGCGTGTGTCAACCCGCGCGCGCGCGCGCGCCGTAGCCGTGTCACTAATTGTAATCAAAACTTTGGAAGTTCGCGTGACGTGCAATGTACACGTGTTGCAGTTGCGCGTTAGAGTATAGTTGTACTCTCCCACGACGCGTTTATCCGTCTATATGCGCGCTCTCTATACACAATATACACGTATACTTTACGTGGCGGGGGTTAAAGTGCTCGATGAAAAAGAAAAAAAGGGGGAGATATTGTCGAGAGAGAAGGCTTAATAAACGTGATGGCGCAGGGGTTTTATGAATTATACGAATCGGGGAGGGGAGATAAGTGGGAGGGGTCTCCTGCTATTTGCTTCGCTCGCCAACTCTCATATTTTCATATTTTTCTAATTGTTTACATTCATATCGTCAACATCAAATCAATCTCTATACCTACAACTTGTTATCTAGTGTCTGATTAATGAACATAAAAATTATCCGCGTCAGTTAATTTTTTTTACTCTTAATAGTCGTTGCACTATACTAAATTCGACTAAATCATAGCCCCTGTATATAAACGTGAAAGTATATTTTCATTCGAAGTTATTTCAATCTTTATCTTCGATTTTTTCTATTTCTCGAGACTTCTTTTTATCCACAACTTTTCAATTCACCTCTAACCGTATGCTCGTTTTATCTAAATATAGAGCGCGCATACCCAATTCTAGTTTTATTGCATCACTTGCATTGCTATACATGGAATTTTCTAAAGGTATGCATGATTTTATTGTATGGAAATTTTGTGGCTTTTCGAAAATTAAAATATTTTTAAATGCATTAAAGAGAGGGCTTTACAACGGGGTGGTTTGTTGATAAAGACCCAGCAGCGAGGTATGTTTATTATAATACAGATAGCGAGATAACTCAATATTTGGGACGCATGCGACACAAAGCGGGAACACGTAGTTAACGTAATAAGCGATTGCACTCGCTATACGTCGTATAGTATGCGTATACCGTATACGTACACAAGGCGACTCGATGCGAGAAGAGCTACCGTGTACGAACAGCTATCCCAAAGAAGAATTTCCTTTGAGGCTAATTCTGTTATTCTCGGCAACTTCCGTGTCCAGACTCGATCTAGAATTGAGGCGTACTCTAATTTCCAAGAGTACACGTGCACTCGCATATGCTACCTGCACAGCGGCATATGCACAGCATATTTATATAATTCAAGAGCGGTGGATCCACACACTCAGCATGCAAGAGCGATTTCCGTTGTAATTTCGTAATGGCTTTAGCGCGGAAAAATTTCGAGATTGAAAAAGAAGGAGCGCGCGGAGAATAAGACACGCGGAGAGAGGGAGAGAGAGAGAGAGAGAGAGAAAGCTTTGCGGAGGAGAGCGTCTGGCTGCTGCTGCTGCTGCTGCAGCGGTAGCACATCATCCAATCTACATTATATCCAATAGCCGAGCAGACGAGCAATATGAGCATGCATAAATAATAAAAGAGACTGAATACGCGAGCGGCTGCTCGACAAGCGGATATGCAGAAACAGCCGCGTGCGTGAGCGAAAAGTAAAAGAAGATGCATCTCCCCGCTGGCATTTCTCTCTCTCTCTCTCTCTCTCTCTCTACACGGCGCGGCTGAAAACACGTATACTCGCGCGCGGCCCGCAGAGTTCTTGACAATGACGCGACGTCGCTCCTCGCTTATTTAAATGCATGTATACAATGGCGCGTGTGCGAATGTAGACGCTCTCTCGGCGAGTGCTCCTGGCAAGTTCGGATGCGAGTTGAACCGCGGCAAGCCAATTGGAACGGCATCGGCTAAGAGGCTGCGCGCAGCTCGATCGAAGCTTAAAGCTTAGCGCGCGGCGGGCGCTTTGCGAATTGGCGGGCTAAAAAAGCCCGAGTGCAAGTATAGCTCTGGGGGAAAGGACGCGCGTGATCCGGAGAGCCGTTGGCTTAGACATCGGTTAGATCAAAGTCGAGCTTGCGGCCCAGCGCTCTTCCGCTGTATATACGTCCGATAAGAAGCCTGATGCGGAGCGAGCAGGCATAGAGACGCGAGAGGCAGCGGGGCCTCGGGGACGGATCAGAGGCTAATCGCGTTTTCCGCGCATACAGCCGCACTGCACACGGATGCATTAGCCGAGTGTGTGGCTGACGCGTGAGACGCCAGCGGCAGCTCATAGGAAAAGAGGCGGAGGAAGATGCATGTGAGTGTGCGAGGGCCGCGAGGAGAGGGGAGGAAAGCTTCCCGGCTGACATTAACAAACGACTCGGCGGCGAGCTTTCGGCACTGATGGCGAGGGCTTGCGCCCGAGCGAGCCTCCTCCATCTTCCATACACTCTCGGCTCGCTCCGCGCGCGTTTGTCTGCGCGGAGCGTAGCGCAGGCTGTTCTGAAAATATTGCGCGCGAGCGCGTCAGCTGCGCGAGCGGTCGGCAAAATTTTTCCCAAAATCCCGCGGAATTCTAAAGTCTCTCGCTCTGCACCGGCTCTTCCAACTTTAATATGCGCCGCGGCGACGCGTCTAAGCGCTACAGTCGCGTCCGACGTTTTCCGAGAGCGAGCGAGCGAGCGAGCGAGCGAGAGAGAGAGAGGTGCTCTGCGCGCAACAGTCGCCGTGAAATAGCAAGCTCAAGGCTCTGCCACTTGCCAGCTGGCAGACAGGCAAGCAGTCGACTCCGCGGAAATCTCGGCAAACTTTCGTCATAAATAAAGGGTAAACAACGAGCCGAGTGGAGCCTGCAGTGTAGTCGTATAGCGCGCGCTCGCGCGCGTATGTAGGCGCGTAACTCACTATACGCTAGCTGCAGTACAGCGCTGGGAGCAGCCGCAGAGCAGCGCAAGCAAGCTTCCTCTTCCTACTTCCCCATCTCGCGCTCTTGCCCCGCTTTCCGCAGACGTTTTCCGCCTCTCTCTCTCTCTCTCTCTCTCTCTCTCTGAGCGCGCGTGTCTACGCGTATTATATGCCCGATACACCAGTGGCTTGTGTCCTATGCCAGGCATCCCGCTACGAGAAGCTGCTCCGCCGCCGCCGCCGCCGCGTTCTTCGCGAGTGCGCGCGCCAAGGTATTAGAGCTTAAGCGCGTCATCCTCATCCTCGGGATTTCAATTCCGGCTCGAGAGACGTGTGCGCTCGCGACGAGCTGCAGCTCTATACATACCATCGGGATATAGTTCACTCGCGCGCCTGCTCTCTCGAAATTGCCACATCGGGACACATCGCCGTGGCGCATCTTTCGAGAGGGGAGCAAACGCGGCTTTGTCCGCGGGCGAGAATTTTTCAAAATCAACCCTCCCGTTCATTTTTACGAGCTGACCGAGAATTCGTCCGTACACGCCGCGGCTCGATCTCCCCCCGGCTCTGCACATCGAAATTCCCCGGGAATAATTTTCAATCCATTTACGCGCGCGCGGCTTTGAATTGCGCTGCTGCACGCGCGTTCGGAAAAGGGCGCGAAAATGAAAAAATTTAAATTACCCACTCTCTCTCTCTCTCTCTCTCTCTCTCTCTCCTAGTCGTAAAGCGCTAAGCTCATATTTATAACTGCGCGAACAAGTTAAACGATGCTGGGATGCTAGCATCAGTTTTATTTAATGCGCGCGCGCGAGCGGGCGCGGGCAATTAAATTTTTTGCACGTTGGGTGTGACTTAAAAAAATTAACTGCACTTTGAAGTTTTCATGCGCGCCCGTTGCGTTGGTAGCGCTTGGCAGAGCGGTATGCATATACATATACGCTTGGCGTCGGCGCTCCAGCGCACCTGCACGCACTTGCGCCAACTGAAAACTTGCCCCGGAGAATTACCGCGCGAGCAGAAAACATTTCTCTTAAAAAATTTTCGCAACCCCTCCCCCGCGAAAGGGCTTCCACCGTATGATTCCGAGAACGTGCGCGCGAGCTTGCTAATGAGATTAAATTTGCGGAAAATAAGAATTGGCCGCCGCCGCTCGCCCCTCTTTCTTTGCCCAAGTTAGTGCCTTTCTTAAATAAACTGAATTTTTTCCCCTTTTTTCCGCGTAGATTTATTTTCATACCAAAGCTGGCAATTGGAATATTATCATGCATGGAACGCTGTTACAATTAGGAAAAAGTACGCAGTTGCAATATTAGAGCTAAAGTCTTTCCAGTCATGCTTATTATCGAAACGAATTTTCATGCTAATTATAATTTTTCACAGAGCTATTTTTCTTTTCTTGAGAATCGTGCAGAATATACTCCAAAAAATTTTAATAAAAATATAATTGACGTATTCTCTCGTCTTTCATTCTGATTCTGACTCATGTCGATGTATTCCATAACGAAAGCAAAAATTAAACTTTAATGCCCCTTTGCAGGAAGAAGAAAAAAAATTTTAATTAAAGCTGATTATTAATTCTGTTTTAATAAGATAGACATTAAACTTTATCAAAGCACGCCAGTCGTATTCTATTATTATTACCATTATTACTATTGTATTATGTGCTCCTCTAAACGCTGCGATATGATGAAATTAGCGAATCCATGTATTCATTTAATGAAAATATTTTTAAAACAGAAAGAAACATTTAAATTTTTTCAAATCATCTTTCTTTCGACTTATTAAAGTGTAAGAGGAATGCAAGGGGGTATGCGACCCTTAGTTTACTGCCCTCGTAACTCGAGGATTACGCTTAACATGTAATAAGCGGAGACTGCATTATCCTCATGGGGGTATTGTTAGAGAGCAATAAAAACTCATCAGCGCGCGCACCAGCGCGATACACGCGGCAGGTGCATCAGTCTCGCCTCGAGCATACGTGAAAGGAGCCTTTGAGAGTCTCTCTCTCTCTCTCTCTCACTCTCTGCCGAGTTCCTTGGCTAAATCAAGGCTTGTTCCCTGCCAATCAATTTGAAGGCGGTCACACGGGCCTTTCCTGTTCAAAGTAAGCTTTATCAAGGTATGCGTTTGTCGGGTATACACCCCTCTCTGCCATACGCTGTTTACTTTTTCAGTTCCGCTTCTGTCCCTCCGCTCGTTCGCGCGCGCCCAAGCCAAAGTCCTGGGGACCTCTCTCTCTCTCTGTCTCTCTCCTTTACACCTTCGGCGCGTCGCTCTCTCTGTCTCTCTCCTGTACACCTATATCGAGAGTAAAAGTATGAATATGCATCGCACGTACCGGTAATTATGAATATATACGTACTTTCATTATGCATGTATTAGCGCGTGTTACTTACGAGGCTTTTGTGTATCCATGTAAATGTGCATCGTTGCAACTTCGCACTTCTCTACCCAGCGCCATGGCTCTCGCTTTTTCTCCACTGCTCTTTTTTCCTGTCGCCTCCTCGCTTCTATGGCTTTTGTCTTACTTTGTTTTTTCTTTTTCCTGCTTCGCGCCGGCTTCGAGCATTGTAAGCGCGCGGCATTCCGCGCGGTTTTGTGCCGGAGAGAGGCCTGCCTGGCCATTTGCACGGTCTGCGCCTTATGGAAATAATGACTGTATCGGTATAACGATGCTGACGACGCTGTCTCCAGACAGCCACCTGTGCTTTTCTTTTCCCCAAACATTTTCTCTCTGCAGACGGGGGTACGGTTTTCTCTTCTTTGAGCCAAAGAAAAGTTCGAAGGATATAGTAGCACGCAGAGCACCGGTATCGCCGTCAAAATACGAAAAATTCCGTCTCAAACTTTATTACTTTTCAACTTACAGTGGTTTTTACTTTTGCATAAAGACAAGTAAACGACTAGATATGGCGAGACTCCTAATGTGTTATACGAAGAGGTTGTCGTGAATTTCACGGAAGCCTTGACAGTTTCGCTCCCCTGGGCATATGTTTTACGGCTATATATAGCGAGTGGAACGGGAACAAGTCTCAGCGCAATACACCGCCAGTGTTCGACCTTTTACTCCAGGATAACAATTTTTGAAAACGTATATTTATCAGAAACAAAGTTGCGGTATTGCGCTTAGAGAGAATAAATACCAGAGCTCCAAATACGTATGCGGCCGAAAGTTTTGAGTGTATACCTATACCGTCAATTGATTATAAATGCATATGTTTACTTTCATTTGCGTCGCTACATCATTCGATATTTGCCTCGTAGAATATATCAGGAGCTAGTTTTCCAATAGTAGTCCCAGCAAAGTTTATCTATATCCTCGAAGAGAAAGTTGGGTTTGGTGCCGGAGGATCAAAAACTGTGCACAAGTCGTGTCGAAACTTCTCGCGGCGGGGCAATGCTATATTTATATGCGTTTCGGGAAGCCAGCTATTCGAAAAGAGACACGATAAACTCAAGAAGATGTAGCACACCTGTACATGTTTATTCGCTGGAAGAGAATAGAAATCGCGCCGAGCCAAAAGTAAGCCGAAATAAATTTGCGAGCAGAGTCGAGGGGTGGAGGAGGAGGAGGATAAAACGAGCCGCGAAATGTAAAGGGGCAGGCAATAAACTTCTTATGAAAGAAGAAGCTCAATTATGACGCAGTCGAGTGCCGTGCGATGGAGAATAATTCTTCAATAAAGTCGGCTCCGGAGATCAGCGAGTCGCGGTCCACTAGGGGTTATGAAAAATCGCGAGAATCGCGCGGAGTGCGAAGAGGAATCGAAGAGCCGGAGCCGGGGCGGGGGGGAGGAAAAATGACTGTCCAACTTATGCAGTCCTGCAGAAAGAAGTATAGAGGAGAGCGGTGCGGGAGCGAGAGAAAAGACAGGGCGCGCATCCTCTCGGGCCGAGGAGAGAGGCATCGATCCGAATTTAATCTCGCGAGCGGGGCGCAGTCGCTTCTGCACAAAATCAAATTTGTCTCTCGCGCTCGCTTACCTGCTCTCGCTCTGCCTCAACTTTTCATCTTAACCTTTCGAGCGGGCGCGCGCGCGCACTACTACCAACCATTCCGATGACGGATATCGGGGTCGAGCGGCAAAGTACGTGCTTATGTAGGTTGAAGGTCGAAGGCCCCGTCTCGAGGGTAAAGGAGGGCTAGAGCTGGGGCGGCGGGGGAGGAGGGCTATAGTATATACCTGGGCGCAAGCGAGCGAGCCACCGGTGAAAAATGAGGCTTCCGCCGACCCGAAACCCAGCAGATCATTCACGCGGTAGTGACGGGGGTTTTCGCGCTTCGCTCGTTTCTCCCTCTCTCTCTTTCTCCCACACACACTCGCGCGTAGCCGCTCTTCAACTCGGCGCTGTACCTATCTTTCTTTCCTTACATTTCGTCGGCTACCCCTTTCCATTAACACTGCTGTGAGCTTGCAACTTCCCGGGGCTACTTACAGAGAGCAGACAGCGCCTCTCATCGCGGAGACGCGCACGTCGTGCTTCTGAATAATTGCTGAATAAATTCGATCGCCGCGTCGAGGGTGATTAGAGTGCAATATTGAAAGTAAATAAATATTTGAGGCGACGTACACTCCTGCTCGTTGCGGATGCGCTGAAATTGTTGCTGAAAGCCAAGGGAAGAGGGACTGCGCCGGGGAGAGGGCGCGCTCGTTAATATTCGAGGGAGACAGCGGGAGGAAGTTGGCCGAACGATTGAAATTTATCATTGCGGTTTATTGCGAGCGCGCGAAACGTCCGAGCGGCTGCACGACCGGGCCTGGGGCTTTAATTGATTTTGTTCGCAGCTTCTTGATAGAGAGAGAGAGAGAGAGAGAGAGAGAGAGAGAGAGAGCGAGTGAGAGAGAAGGAGGTAGCGCAGGAGCAGAAGAAGATGAAGAAGAAGTGGAAGCGATGCTGGTCGGCGGCGCTGCGGAGCCTCGGGGGAGCGCCGCGCGCTAAGTGCTCGATAACCGAGTGTTTGTCGCTTTCTATTTGAGTTGTCTTGAAAGGCCCTTTACCCAGGCAATCGAGCGCAGCCGAGTTAATTTACGATTTTTCAACGGCGACTTATTCTGCAGCGACCGCGAGCTGCGACTGCACCTATACGCTTTATCGAGCTCTCCCCGTCGAAATGACGAGAGCTGCGTATTTGAGCAGCGCGTGTACGTACGAGAGAAGGCACGGCAAATATACGGCACCGGCGCATACGAAGCCTCGAAGCTGCGAGCTACAGCGCGAAACAAAAGGGATGGCGCGCGCGCGCGATTCGAGAGGCTGGTGTGCGTAGGCAAAACAAACTAGACGGATGGCAGGAGAGGCTGGAACACAACTCTCGTCAAAACTATCATGCCCAAGCGAAACTAATTATGGTAAACTAACTGTCGTATGTACACGCGCTTGAGAAGCTTTGAGCGAGCTGCCGGCGGCGGACTCTTCAAAGCAACGCCGGCACTAAGAGCCGCGGGCGTGAGCCACAGCCATATACAGTACCGAAGTTGCGTCTACTAACCCACCTGCCTAGACGTACCTGCAATATACATAGCCAGGCGGCCAGGACGAGAGCAATGAGTTTTATTGTAACACAGCATCCGAGCGCGGCACGCGCGCCGAATCCACTCCGTGCTAAAACAGAGAGAGAGCCGCGTATATAGCTCTCTATGTGTATACCATATCCGACACTTGCGTCTCGGCCGCAGCAGAAGCTCGCGTCCGCGGCGCAGCCAATCGCCGGACATAATGCATACACAGGTCGGCCGCGCGGTGGCTCGAGGTGGGAGAGTTGCTCGAGTCGGGTTTCCAACTATAAGCCGCTTCTCAGCCTTATTCACCTACGTCGCGCGTCCACGTCATATTGTACGTAAAACTGAGAGAATATCTGTTTCCCCCACCCCCCACCCCCTGCAACTCGGTAAAGCTCCGCGGAGCTTTTCGGATATCAAGTGTCGACGTTGCTCTCTGCGCTGTAAACACGGCTCGTTCTTTACCTTCGACTCGAAACGCCCCGGCGCATTAAAGTGATAAAAGTCCAGGAGATTTATCGCCGAGAAGTATTTCAATCCAAGTGCGCGAGCAGAAAAGAGCCGTGGCTCGTGTCGGTGCAGCGCAGACAAAGGGCCGGCGACGAGAGAGAGAGAGAGCGCGAAAAAGGCCAAAAACAAGAAAATCCGCGCGTGTATATTTATGAAAAATCTCTCGAAAGCATTGTTCACCTCTCGGTGTATGGGCCGCGCAATGCTCATTATCCCGAAATTATGCCGTAAAAATGTTTCGACAAATTAAAACGCCCCAGTTGACTCGGAGAATTAAGCCGGGGCCGACGCACTATGCACACTCGACTAACTGTGTATGTATGGATTACATGGCGAGTAGCTCGCAGCAACTGGGACGGTAAATAAGGAGAGAGAGAGAAAAAGAGAGATGAGAGCGATGACCGCTATATAGTGGTCGCGAAGCGAAGGAAACAATATTTGCATTGCATAAATCGCGTGAAGCTCCTTCTCATGCGTATATACACGTTCATTCTGGATCCATCAGCTGTCGCGGGTAATATTTCACTGCTACTTCGCGCTGAGAGCCGGAAATAATAATGCAACATTTTCCCGTAGGACTGAGAGTGTAAAAGAGCGAGAATGAAAAAAGAGTGGGTGGCCAGCAACGCGTCAGGGATTTCACATTTTACCGAGTAATGTATAATCTCCGGGAGGCGAGGTGGGCGCTTTAAGCTGCCACACCGTGTGCGCTGCTTCTCGAGAGCACCGGCTCGACTATACACACGAACACGTTTACACAATTGTATAAATACGTCCTGTACATACACACACGGACGCGAGAGTGCGAAACTTTTTTTCCCTCCCCCCCCCCCTCTCTCTCTCTCTTCGCGAGGGGTTTGTTCGACTATAGTTTGCTCTTGACACATCGGGGAGCCCGCGCTCGTAATGTACTTCGTATTAGCTGCTCTCTCGTCTACGCTGGCTTTAATTTTAATGTGCGTTCAACTATTAGAAAAGCCAAAACCGCAATGCGAGTTCGAAATCACTTTTAAATTTTATGTAAAACAAATGGGATTCTAAGAAACGAGATTAACTATCTGTTTCATAAATCGTGTATACTTGCGATGCAAGATGATGATCGCATAATTGACTTAAGAATGCTTACTGTATCGAAAATTCTTAATAAATATACACGAATTCTGGATCTTGCCTGCTAAAGCCGAATGAAAATCGAATGAAATCTTCGAATCGCGACAGATATTGAGATTTCGAGAGAACCTCCAGCGTTTATTATTGTTTTAGCCAAAGCCAATAAAGCGAGAAAGACGAGCGCGCGTATAGAACCAATCAATGTGACATTTCGCTGCACAGATGGACCTCTAGACGCGCGCGCAGGCAACATTTACAAGGCTCATGAAATGATGAAACTGGTCGTCGACAGCAGGTATCGCGCGGGGCACATCTCGGCAGATATTCGCTGCGCTGCAGCGCAATTCGCACAGGGCGCAATCCTATGCGCCTCACCTTCGTGTCGTAAGCTCGTCGAGTCCGCAGCTGTTATAAAGTCTTATATACACAGAAGATATCGGCATATGTACTAAAAGCAAGGTCGAACGAGCCGGCGTCTTGGTGCAGCCGTGGAGGCGCGCTCATAAAATAAAGGCGTTATAGATCCCGGCGAAATTGACGTCTTCGTCAGGCCGTGTAAATAATTATATAGCTGAAAAGCCATCAACCGGCGGCGAGATGCTCGTCGGCAGGCATGTACGTCTCCGCATCGTGGCACACATCTCGCAAGCTTCAGCCACACGGGGCAATTCGCAGGGTGTAATTCCTATACATCTCCTGCTCCTCCCTCGTAAGCTCCTCGTATATATTGCACCTCTCTATACAGTCGCGCGTATCTGCAGTCGCGGTGGAACTCGGTTCGCCTGCGCGGAGCGTTTCGACTAAAGGAGAAAAAGTGGAGGATTGAAAAAGCTTTTCCTGCGCGAATCGCGAGCTAAAAATCATTTCATACTATTGAAAAGGCGCACGCGCGCGCCCTGAAAGCAAAGTACATAGCGGGCGGCGCGTAAAATCAAGGCGTTGCGGCTCTCCGCGAAACCGAACGTCTTCGTCAGCCCGGCTGAATAATTGTACGGCTGACGAAAGCCTGCAGTGTGTATTATAGGTGGCCGGCGCAGGCGGCCTCGCTGCACACAGGCGGTATACGTATACAGCTTTCCCGAGTGCACCGAAAGCCAAGCTCGCGCGCGGCAAACGAGAGCTTGGGCTTACGAACGGCTTCCGACGTGGATTACGCCTATATCTCGTCCGCGCCAAGGGGGAAGGAGGAAGAAGCTGATGCTGTAATTGCCGAGACGGAGCGACGAGACACGCGGAGTGCGGAGAGCGGGGGCGCGGCCAGACTCTGCGCCTTCTCTCACTGTATGCACTGCGTGGCTATATAGGCGTAGAGAATAAAGAAGACGGGAGGCAGAGGGAGGAAGGATGTGCGCATCAAGCGCGCGCGAACCCGCGGGCGCTTCATTAATGAACTGCTGCCGCCTATATGCGCCGACTCTGCTCCACATAACATATACAGCGGCTGAACTTGGTCCCGCGGCCCTCTTATCCGATGCGCTGCAGTCTGGCGCGCCCTGTGTTGCAGCACTATACAACTGACATGCGCGCGCGCGCGCGCGCGCCCGACACGCGTTTTATTATACGCGCCAGATTCACGAGGCTCCAAAGCGAATGGGACGTTCATTAAGCGCTTGTAGTAGCTTGTTATCGGTGTTATCCGTTGCCTATACACTGCTGCTGCTGCTGCTGCTGTCACCCGGTCTCGCTCTTTCTCTCGCTCTCCCGCACTTTTTTCGCGTTTGCTCCGCTCTCGCGCTTTTTTTTCCTCCCGTCGACTCTGCGCAGCAGCAGCAGCAGCAGCCCGACAGAGATATATCCCCGCGACTGAATACACCCGCGCGCGCGCGCTCGAGTCGCCAACTTTGATTATTATTCAAATGAATTTTAATGGTAATACGCTGAGCGCGTGTATTATTCTCTTGTTTTATTGAGTAACGAGGCATAGCGCGCGTTTTTTCCTTTGTGTGATCTGCCTTTGTATACATTCGTCGAGTCCGTTTCGTCAGTACTAATTCGAGCAGCATGTAGCGCCTTCGCTCGTAATATGCGTGCGTCTTTCGGTACGATTGCACGACCGTTGATGCTCTTACTCGAGAAGAGAGATGCGCGGGGACAGAGCAAGAAAGAGCTCGAAAAGGCAGAGAAAATGAGGGGACTAGTGTGTGTGCTGTGTATGTATATAGTAGTCATCGGCCTTGTTAAAATCGCTAGAAGTTGGGGAGCAGCTCAAGCTTCGAGGCTGCTGCGCAGAATGAGGAAGAGAGGGAAGCTCGGAGGGAAGAGTAGCAGCGGCAGCAGCAGCAGCAGCAGCAGCAGCAGCAGCAGAGCCTCCTTGTTTGAGGTCAGGTTTTTAAGCCCCGGGAGCTTAGGCGAAAAGGCGCAGGCGACGTGTATATAGGTATAGGTACGCGTATATATAGGTGTATCGTATACCTGTTTGGTAGAAGCGAGAGCAAAAGAGAGTCGGGAGCCGCAGTGTAGCAGAGAAAACGGGATGTTGCCGCTGCGGCGGCAGTAGTGCGCGCGAGAGGGAGAGGAGAGGCGAAGAGGCGAAGCGGAAGAGAAGGGAGAGAGACAGAGAGAGAGAGAGCGCGAGAGGAGCTTAAAGCTAGGCGGGCACTGCAGTCTCGAGGAAGAGGTTTTAAGCGACAACGAGCCCACTTAGTATCCGAGGATGCAATTTGCAACCACTAATTCCCTCCTCCGCTGAACTAATATCGCGGCGCGCGCTACCAGGAGCACCAGCCCTCCTGCCCTACTCCCTTTTCCGCTTGCCGCACGCCTACATAGGACACACACACTATATTACATACCAAACACACATGCGCCGCTGCGCGCGCCCACACACACACACACACACACACATACACGCGCGCACTGCTTAATTATTTGCCGGCTGCTTTTCCGGCTCTGGCCTGCAACTAATCGAAGCGAAGACGGAACTCGCTACGCATATATATACGTACTGGGCAGTTACGTAATGCACACACACACACACACACACACACATGCACGGGAGCGAACCGAGAGAAAGCGAAAGAGAGACTGGCCAATTGCCGGTTCTGGCGTATACGACGACGCCCCTTTCGGCTTTATTCATTACAAAAGAAGAGAGAGAGAGAGAGAGAGAGAGAGAGAGAGAGAGAGAGGGGGAGAATGCGCGAGAAGCGGAGCTTTCGGCACAGGGCGCAATATAGCACTGGCCGGTCTTTCATTATGTACCGGTGAATCGTCGCTGCAGCCGCCCACACGGCCCTGTATGGCGACACGAGCACCACTTCATTGTCGAACAATGCGCGCGAGAGCGAAAGAGAGAAAAAGAAGAGAGCCGAGGGTTATGTATGGAGTCGGTCGTCGGGGGGTGTGGGCGCGCGCGAGTCATCCGGAAAATCGGCCAACTTTTTGCGTCCCCCTCCCCTCCCCCCGCCACAGTCGTCCGCGAAGAGCTGCTATAGTGGCCTCGACTACTTCTTTTGACTCGCCGCACTTTTTCGCCCCCTACTTGTTTATTTTATAGCCTGCCCCCTTCTAATTCCACCGGCTTTATCGCTCGGGAATATACATTTGGATTCTGCACAACATTATTTCCGCGTCGCTCGTTGCGGAAAGTCCAAACAGCTTAACGCGATCGCGCGTTCGGGAAAATTGGTTGTTAAATTTCGACGAAACACGGCAAACTTTTGCCACGAGATGTGCCGCGTCTATGCGGCTGTTAGCGCTAAGTACATTAAGCCTAATAAGTTGTGTATATGGAGCGATGTCCGTTGTAATTCTCTCGACGTAGCGCATGCCACGCCGAATGAGGAATACTGCGGTGCAACAGCGCGTTTGCCGAGTTCCTCGTCGATTCGCGGCTTCGCACCGCTCTCTCTCTCTCTGGCTCTCTCACTCTCCGGGCTCGAATTTCTCCGACTGTTCCCGAATATAATAATAATCCGTATGCGCCAAAGCCTGGCGACGCCGCATTATCTCGCTAGGAAATGTACATGCCGCCGTACATATTGTTCTATGCGGAGCAGACGCGACGACGACGCGGCGCCTTTGTCGCCTCCTCTCTCTTCCTCATTGATTTACACCGGTCACGTGCACACAGTACCCGAGGACGGCGGCAGCGGCAGCAGGAGCAGAAGCAGAAGCAGAAGCAGCCGCGGCAGAGCAGCCTCACCGCAACGCCCTGTATATATATAGCAACGGCGTCGCCTAGCAGTGTCACTCTCCGCCTTTCCGCCCACGTACACATGCATCAGTTTTCCCGGTATACGATTCAATTTTGAGCTAATAAGGCTCCAGAACTATGTGCTGCACGCGACGTGTGTATGCACACGCGAGAGCGTAGGCAGAGCGAGAGGGAGAGAGTGATATACCTCAAGGAGGCGACAGACAGATAATTAATTTGGTCTCGCGGTTGTTTCGCTCGGCGAACCGATCCCCAAGCGATAGGACGGCAAAATTAATAGATTTTATCCAGCGTTAACTTCAGCCAGGCCGACGCTCGCCCCATCGGGACATTTTCAGTTGAATTCACCGCCGGCCGCGTTGACATACGTCCTCGGGCAAGAGTGAGAGCTTTCGGAGCTTTATATGCGCAATTTCCAGAATTTAACCGAGAAACGGCAAAATTGTGGCAACGATATGCGCGCTGATGCTGCTGCTACTGCTGCTGCTGCTGCTGCTGCTGCTGCAAGCTCGGCAAACGAAACTAGCGTGCGTATATTACGATACCGGCTGCAGACGCGCCAACGTCAGCGTTGCGCAACTGTCAATTTCAAAAGCATGAGTTTTAGTGTTCTCTGTACTCGTTGAAGTTTGTGGGTTGCGATGTACCCGATTTTCCCTGGCAAGCCTGACGACTGCATCTCCCTTATTTCAATATTCGTATAACATTTAATTAAATTTACAAATATTGATTAGAGCCGTTCGAGTCAGTCGTCCAGCTATACCGCCGATCCAAATAATTTGTTATTAGCAAACATCACCGTCATTTCAACAGAGTTTAAATATATACGCTGCAATTTTTTTCGATATCCGTTTCTTCATTACATGACATCTGTACTTGACAGTCTTTGTCTCCGTTATTTGCAATTATTTTCCTTCAGTTTAAAGATAGAAGATTCCTTCATTTGATTACTTTTTTTTTACTTTTACAGCCTTTTCACGTCCTCATATATGAATCTTATATGGCTCTGCATTGCCTGCGCTTGTAAGTACATAATTTCAGTGCGTTGAGCCCACGTTGTACACAGTGGAATCCGAACCACTGGAGCTCAGACGTATAGACACTTATGTAAACAAAGAGGTGTCCCCAAAATCGTCGAGAGTCTTGTTTGATTACTTACTGGAAAATCTACTCGGAGCTAAAATACCTTACAACTACTAATAAGCTTTCACAACCCTGATGGAACGTATAATAAACTTCAAGTAAAATTTCTGAAATTCACTACTATAACGCGCCTGTGTCATTAGTTAAATTATCGCTCGCGTTCTTTAACTATTATATTTAAGAAATTTCATTTTATAATTGATTCTAAAATTTCTGCAAATAATCCTCGTAAATCTGCTCCATCGAAGCATTAATTTAACTCTAGTGTATAGGTGTCAATGCTCCAATTTATATAGATTCATTGTGATGAAACTTAAATTACTAATTGCTTCTTAGATCATGGGACTTTACTTTAAATTCATAATTGAAAAATTATTCAAATGGATATAGTGCATGTAAAAATGAAACCAACAAATTTTGCACATCATTTTCTGGCGATTCGCTAATTTCTTTGAACTATTTATTTCTTTGAACGCAATAGAGTAGCGCATCGCGGTCTTGTCCTGCGGGACATGGCATTGTTACTAACTGAAAGAAAGCTGCCGGCATAACGCAATTCCATTTTGGAATTCAAGCCTGATTTTATTTCGACAAACATCATTAGCGATGTTCCCGGCCGTGCGCCTCCGCCGCTCCATCGTCATTCCCTCCTCGTTTCCGCCGCAATTTCGCCTTAGAAAGAAGAGGGTGTTTTTGAAGTTCCTTAACGAAGTTGCCTCTTAATGAAATGAAAATTAGAGAAGGCCAATTACATTGCACCGCGGCGGCAGTTGTAACTCGCCCCGACACTCTCTTAGCATAAACTTATTGTTGCAGCGAGTAGACGAGAAAGAGAAAAGACACTGCAGTAAAAAGGCAACGTCGAGCTCAGCCTGTATATTTCTATAAAATAGTCTTGGTTATGTATATTGTATATAACACATACACATATCTACACAAGTATAAGCGTCAATTCTAAAACAAGCTGAAAATAAAGATTTTTACGACTATTCGGTGCATAGTGCTTGAGCTGCTTCTGCCTTTTCCAGTAGGAGAAGTGCGATGCACACGACTCTTAACCGCATCTCTGCAGGCGTCTGCCGTTGCACCAAGCGAGCAATGCGGCTCCTGGCGTTAGCGCTGCCTCTAGCTGGCTCGGCGATAAAAATGAAAAAAGTGCAGACCTCCTCTGCAGCCGAGCCATTTGTACATAAATACGCGCATGTGTAAAACACGCACTCGGGCGCTCGTCTATAGCGGCATTAAGGACAGACAGAAGTGAGCTCTGAGGCAGTAATAAGGAATTGATACTAAAAAAGTGCGCGCGAGAACTGGGGGGTGGGGGGTCGATGTGGCGCTCGAAGAAAAAGAAGGTGGTGGGAGTGGTATAATTCTCAGTATAGCACCACTTACCCCATGAATTTTTCATGAATTCCGAAGCTGTATGTATGCAAATCAGGCTATTTTCACGGTTCGAAATGCTTTAAACGCCTTAAATATACGACGGGATAGTGGAAGCAGTGCCCACGTAACACGGTTTCCCTCTAGCGACCATTAAGTTTTCACTTTACCGACATAAGAGAGAGAAGGAAAGAGAGAGAGAGAGAGAGAGAGAGAGCGAGAAAGAGAAAAGTAGAAAGAGAGAAGGAGAGATCAAGGAAGGGGAAGCCGCTTGCACCGCGCGCGCGCACGCTCCTTGATCAAATTATTACGGCTAAGGAAAATTACGAGTCTTAGCGTATTCAACTTTCTGCGATTCAACATTCCGATTTTCTTTATTAATACACTTTTCACGTTCTAATAACTTTAGCCGGCATGGCAGGGACGATATTTTAGACTCGGCGCAGAATACCCACTTTACGAATAAACGTGGAAAAATCCGATCAAACCGTGTAAATGCAATAAGGTGGACTATTGCGACGTATATAAATACCATTTTCAAATTTAAAATGTAAGCTACATTTGAATCGTCTCGGAAAAAGCATACAATACCAAAGTAATGCCATTTTTTTGTACATTATAACTCGAGAGAAAAGTTTCAAATTCTTGTAATCTCTCGGGGGAGAGTAGACATTTTGATGAATTCTTTGTGCATAAGCTCTTAAAAGCTACCGTTTAATCATTTTCGCGGTTCTTACGTACATTGTGCGTGTGTTGTTGATAAAGTTTAAATTTAAATACGTGCAGGCATTACTGTTTCATGTATTGCTATGAAATACTACTGCTGTCGTATCGAGCAAATGAAACATTAACTCGGTAAATCGCAGGAGAAATGAAATGTGTCAAGCGCCAAGTGCGAGAAAAGAAAAAAAAGCGAGAAAATCGTAAAACTGAACAATAGGAAGAAAGGGAATGTCGAGAAATGCCAAAAGTACACATTTTACTGTAAAAAAAAAAGTGAACGCAGAAAGCATTGCACGGATGAAATCTTGATAAAAATCTGGGAAATGGAAAAAATGCACTTAGCATTTTTTGTCAGAAAAGCATACGTCAGAATTTTCGACTTTGTCAGACAGCATTGCATTATACAATAGCCCTTTGAATCCTTTGATATACACGTTTACAACCATACCCTTCTTTGCTGAAAAGCTTCAAGTACGCAGCTCCATTGCATTGTAATCTGCAACTAATTTCAAACGGTATTCTTCAATCGTCAGTAAAGTGCCGTGAAAATATTTTTCCTGCTATATATTTATTTCTGTACAGCAGACTTTTTCCCCACATCGACAATAGCAGATCCTTTCTGCAAATAAGGCTCGCTTTAGAGCAGAGTAAACGTGATTTACGGCACAATAAATTTCTCCTGGAATCCAGTAGTAAAGCTTCCTCAGCATCTACTTAATGCAAAAATATTTTTCTTTAAATCAAACAGCTGTATCTTTCAATAAAGAATACGGGCCATCATCTAATTTGAACTTTAAAATTAGTATTCGTCATAAAGCGCGCGCGCGCGCGCGAGTGTGTGTGTGTGTAGAGCGGGCTATAGATCGTTGCGCGTAATAATAATTGATGCGCTTAATAAATTCCGAGTAGACCAATCTAATTCTATGTCTTGGAAACTACACCGGCAACACTTTCAAAGTTCTCTATAGATCCATACCCTCTGCGCCAAGATGCATAGCATTAATTTTCCCTCCTAATACATTAAATGCCGCGCACGTGCAGGCGCGGAGCTTTCGAAATCTGCCAAACAGATGGAAGTCTGAAAACCATTTCAGTTTGATGCTGCCGAGCAGCATTAATAGGAGGAGTATAATCGCTGAAGCTCCTCCAAGAGATGGATGCGGAGGGAGGGAGAGCCGCTCCATAGCGAGCAGCGAGGAAGAAACTGGAAATTGATTTTGGTCGCAAGAGGCTGAGAGGGGCAAAGTGGCGCCAGGTAGCGCACTCACGTAGAGACTACTTTACCAAGTTTCGCTGATCCTCGATGCTTAGTCTCGCACTTTCGACTAGCACTCGCGGGTAATTCAGTATTGTGGTCCCTGCGCCGCCGTTCAGCCGTGTGTCTACTGCAGTGTACGCGCGCAGTGCACAAGCCTGCGCAAGCACACGTATTTAGATGTTCCCTCTTGAAAAATCGGGCCGACAGCCGAGCAAGGCAAATCAGCGGGATTCGCATCGCGCCCCCCCCCCCTCCCATCCCTCTGTCATCGGATAAAATCTCGCGATCCTCTGACATGTGTGCTCACCGTATCGTGACACAGATCCATCTCATCGCGCTTGCTTTTTTCGCACCTCCCTTGGATAGCGGTGCGGGAAGACGGCAATCCCCACGCGATTTCTCCCCTCATCTAGAATGTGCGGGGCGGGTTATACGTGCGACTACGCGCGTTGACGTCCTCATTTAATGATGAATTGCCGCGCGCGCTTGCCGCAAGGCCTACTCGATATTTCAAGTTGTTCGACGAGAGTTTAATAGCTCTTCGCCGGCAATTCCGCGGCGCCGCGCTGCCGCGATAATAGCTAATGCGACGTGACGTACGCTGCCTGAAAAATTTTCGACGAGCGCACAATTTATCCCCAAATGATCGGACGTAAGAAAATTATTTGCGCATAAATTTTCGACTCGACGACGCTTAACAGCGCGTCACGAGTGACTTTGCCGGAAGGACTGTATAGCGTCGGCGGCGGTGCAGCTCGAGTAGCTGCTGGCTGTGGGAAATTGCGAAGAAAATGCAAAGACCAATCGAATAACCTTTACGCGATTCGCATGACACGGACGCGCTCGCTACAGTTGGACGTATGAAAAAAGCAGCTGCATCAGAGGAAGGGGGAGTCTCGCGAAGCGAGAGGGCTCCGCGAGGAGGTGAGCCGCCGGTGCACGACGGCGGAAAGAAGTGCTTCGCTTGACATTGACATTAAACGGATATTGCCCGGATCCGGTGAGGCCACGGTCGCAGAGAGGAGCCGCCGCCGCCGCCGCCGCCGCCGCCATCGTTGTTATGCGCATCGAGCATCAGAGAGCAGTTCACGTAGTCTGGGAAGCAGTTGATGCAGACGATAATTGTTTTAGCGTTAGAGCTCGGCTTTCTCACAGACAGTTTCCGCGAGCGCTCGCGGAAACTGTAGGTCAGTAAATGGGAATGGTTCGCGCCCCCTCTCTCCCCCCCTCTCTCTCAACTTGCACTTTGTGCAGTATAGCGCGCGCGATCGCGTATCACGGATCCTTGCCAGCCGCCTGTGCGCGCAGCATTTCCCACAAGTAGCGGCTTTGCGGCGATCCGAACTTGCATTATAATTAATCCTATTGTTCGGCTCCCGGCGTCGCTCCTCTCTATCTGGGGCAATGGTGCAACTTGCGTCTGCTCAGTGCCTACCGACGACGGCGGCAAAGGACAGCCGGCTATACGTCCTTTAACAAGAACTACCTCTCGCGCTCTGCGGTCTACAGCGCGGAGGAGCGAGGAGCCGCTTAATTATTGCGACCCGTTAAGCAACGACAGAAGGAAGAAATTTCCTCGTTCGCTCACTCGAGAGCTCGTGCCCTCAAGAACGACTCGCTCACTTTTAATTGCCCGCCCACGTATACAGACAGTGTACAACGCGCGTAGTCGCAACCGAGCGCCTTTGCTATAACCGTCTTCCAAATCCAGCTTGTTCCTCCCATTAATCATCCAGTGCGCGGCAAATCAAATGTGCAAGCGGTGCTCAGAGCGCTATTAGCCGAAAGTATATATGTACGAAGACCGGAAGAAGCCTTGACTATTCACAACTGTTGGCAATAGTTTGTCCCGAGTATAGGAGCCGGTCTATCGATTTGTCGAATAATCGCTCGACAAAATACGAATTTCGCTTTTTTCCGCGCTGTATCCCCTCGTGTTTGGCGACGAGCTCGTAAGTCGAGGAGGGGAAGCCTGATTGTTTGGTGCGCATGATGCGCTTGACAAGTGCGGCGCGCAGCATCCCGAGTCTCGCTCCCCGCGCCGAAACAATCTCGGATCTATTGCCGCTGCCGTGGTTGGGCACGTATTGCTATACGGGCGTGAAGAATACCTCGTTAGCGTTCCTCCTCGCGAGCGCTGCACGTCGAGCTTTCTCCCTCCGACGAAGGGCGCTCCGAAAAGACGCTCATCCTCCGCCACATGTACGCGTAATACGTGTACTGCGAGAGGAAGGAGAGCCGAAGAGAAATTGCGAGGGGGAACGGCGGAATCTCCGCGTACGGCCTGGCGCAGAGTGCGCTGCACAGATATAGCGACGACTGAAGCATGCGGAACAATGTGGCTGTGTGCTGCGGGCTTGCATGTGTGTGAGCGCGAGCGCGTGAGAAGGAAAGATGGAAACAAGTGTATCAGCTCGTTCTCAATGCGTATATATGAGCGAGCGCGCCTGCGTTCTAGAGAGGAAGGAAGGCGCGAGTCTATGTATGCGTATACACTGTTAAGAAGATTATGTAACCGGCTTAACGAATGCGAGCGCCGAGAGTTGTGTTTGTTTAAAGGCTTTACACCGTATGCACTTCTGCGACTGCGGCAGCAACGGCTCTCCCACTTTGCTTTACATTTATTTCATTTGCGTTCTTCGTACCGTCCTTTAGATTTACTTTGTTGTCTTGCAACGCCGATGACGAGGTAGTCAACGCAGTCTCTTTCCCTGCGCGCATATTGCAAAATTACTGCAGAAACGCGAGTGCAATTCTGATATGGGCATTATACTGATGAACGAAAAATTTTAAATATGCGATGCTCGATTCTCTTTTCAATTACGAATTCCAATGGCGGCACACGTCGCCTTTTGTTGAAAAATTCTCTCTTGCCTTCCAATACTTTTTCGAACAAACATTTAACGAGTCCGTAGCATTCTTTAAATATCCCCGCGCATTATAGCGGCGGTATTGCTTTTCGGACGGGTTTATACGCACGAAAATCTAAACAGAAACTCGCATCGCGTCAAAAGTACGCGTTGTCGAAAGCTGTGCACACGTGCATCAAGCCGCAGAAGAGTTGACACACTCGAATGCTCGAAACTTGATTTCGCATCGACAGTCAAGGATCCGAGTCTGCGGTGGCGCGCGGCAACGCGCGGGTTCATTAATGCGTTTGCGGCGTTGTGGAAGCCTGCGCTGCTGCCGACAAGCCTGCGCGTCAAGTGTTTGCATATTCGCCCCGGATAGCGCGCTGCAACTTCGCCGCTCGAATCAGGCCAGATCTTTCGTTCTTTTTTACCAGCGTCGACTGTTTTTGACGTCTAATGTGTGTGTGTATGTGTCTGTACATGCAAAAATCAGTGCGGCGATTTTTTTTCTCGAATTTCGATAATTCCACTCGTTTAGTCAACGGGAAATAATTTCAATGTAGCTCATCTGCAAATAAAAATCGATCATGTGCGACACGTTTAACCCTCTCGCTTATCCGCAAGGGAAAATTAATGATCACGACTTAGGTATTTGTTTCTGCCGCGAACCCGGCGGCACCGAATACGCTTAGACGCAGTCTTATCTGCCAAGATTCACAGCACACGTCGTAGCAATAAAAGTGTTGTTCGTTTTCCTTGTTCCTCTGGGGTAATTTTTTTATTTCATGAGTCGATACACCGCTTCGAAAGTTCCTTCGGTTTTCGGCAGTTTAAAGACCTTTGAGAGTTGAATAAAAAATTCTCGTTCATTTAAATCGCAAATTGTTTCATTACCAATTGACCTGAGAAGGGGGGGGGGCGGGGCGAAGCAGTGAACAAGTGTCTCGGTAGACAACATTAGGAGAGCCGCCGCGTCGGAGTATAACATATAGGCGTAAGGTAACGCCCGCACACTCGCGAGAGTTGCTTTATCGTTCCTCGAAGCGCTGTCGCGTCTTTTTCCTCTCTTACTAGCTTCCCCCTCCCCCCCCCCTCTTTTCCTCCCTTATGACTTTCTGTCGCGCGCTGCGGTGCGCGAGGCAATATCCAGAGAGGAGGAGGCGCTCGACTTCGTGAAAAGATAATGGAGTGTAAACGCAGACGCGCCGTGGAATACGTATATATATATACGAACTGCTACTTATATACTCGGGGCGGCGGCGGCGGCAGCTCTAGGAAGGTGCGAGAAAATGGAGCGTAACCCTTTGTTCGATGCATAGCAATCAGCGCACGGCCGGTGCACGTGCGTGTGCGCAAGTCTGAGAGATATTGTGTGTGCGAGGTGCGGCAAGTTATGCAGGCACACAATGCCCGCTGCTTCCGCCTGCGGACAAGACGTTTATGCGAGCTGTCTCTATCTATACACCTTCCTCTCTGTACTTTTTCAATTATTCATCCATTCCTTGATTAACAATCCAAAGAAGATTACGCTGTCGGTTCTCATCCCAATGTTTTTCCTAGCTATCCAGAATAATCGAGCGCTTGCGACAATCGCTAATTCATTGACGAGCTGTGTTTGGCAAATATTAAATGTCATATATAACCGTACGTATTATACGCATGTGGCTCTTTTAAAGTGTCTTTTTAAATAGATAGTTTTCACCGGTTCTTCTTTCTTCAGCGTACAAATCGATGTAGACTCGTCGGCGTATATAATTTAACGCACGTGTCTGTGATCAAAACGGGATACAAATGCGGCTATTTTCGATCGCTGCTTTGAGACGTAATCATACACGGTTCCACACGAGTGTATACGTGAATAACACGGGAAGATATGACCTTCTCTTAACTTTACACGAAATAAATAAATTGTTGCTCCCAGCAGGCGGTATAGAATCCAAAGAGTTTTATCGTACTTAATTTCACTTTAAATAAAAACTTTTTCAAGAAAAAGCATCTTTACTCAGATAAGCCGTGAATAGAGTTCCAAGTACCGAACATAAGTAAATTCCATCGTTCCCTCGAGTGATAAGCGCGCAAGAGAACCCTCTAGTGGGGTTAATCCACAGGACTACAGTCCCTTGTCGCATTTATAGTTTGGGACTTATAGTTTCATCGAGTAAAATACCAAGGAATCGAGGGGTGGAAAAAAAAATTCTCTCGGTGCAGCCACGATGATGCTCCGTGAATTGGATCTAATTACAAAGTTTATACTCGGCGCCGGCACACCCTTACTCGATTCTCTTGCGCATCCGCAGCGTATACATTTTATGGAGCGCCCACAGAGGCATGCTTTGCGTCGTGCAGAGAGGAACCGAGACTACCGAGAGTTTCTCTATATATACGCAGCGAAAGGTGGCGTGTGCTGCAGCCTACACTCGCTCTCTATAGCGCGATCGAGAGAGGGAGCGAACGCGCCGGTATAGCGAAACCTCGATAAATGGAATGAACCACCACGGGCTACGAATCGCGCGATATATGCGAGTTACTAGTATATGACGAAATCCGTACTTTTCATTCACTTTTTTGCCCCCAAAAGTTGCGAAGAAAAAATCTCGGGCTACATCGACCGGGCAAGGTTTTTTTTTGTTCAATAGATTTGATTTTATGCAGGGATTATTACGCATTTTTTAGCAAAATATTCTGGATTTCTTCGAATGCCAGGCTTAATAGATATATTTAAAGTATAGTAAAGAAGTTGTCATTTGAAACCAAATTGGTCTAGATCAGATGCAAAGATTAACTTCGGACTCCCTTTAGGCTGGTACCAAAAATCCTCAATTTTACATTTTTTTTCTTCCAATCCTCATAACTTTTGATTAAGTGACTCGATGTTAACTTTTGATAGCTCAAATTAAAGCTCTTTTCTTCTACTTTTTTAGTAATGGGTGGAAATAAAAATTTTTGTATGCAATGAGCTATATATATGCCTCTCAAGTAGATCATTTTTTGTAAGCATATATATAGCTCACCATATTAAAAAAATTTAATTTAGACTCATTGGCAGAAAAGTAGAAGAAAAGAGCTTTAATTTGACGTATTAAACGTTAAAATCGAATCACTGAATCAAAAGTTACGAGGATTCGAAGAAAAAAAAATGTAAAATCGAAGATTTTGGTACCAGCCTAAAGTACGTGACTTTTGATACGTGCATCCAATGTAGACAAGTTTGAGTTCAAATCACAGATCCTTTAGCGTACTTTCAGCCTATTTATATGTCCATTTAGCCTTGGATTCGAAAAAATCCAGAATATTTTGCTAAAAAATGCGTTATAATCTCTGCATAAAACCACAAAGATGGCCAAAAAAGACAGTGTCACAAGATCGATTTCGTGGGTACATAATTTTTTTCTTGTTCTGTACGTCTCAAAAAACAGGAAAAACGTTGCCCGGTTGTTGCAGTAGCCCGAGATTTTTTTTTGTTGACACTTTTGGAGGCAAAAAAGGGAATATAAATTGTAGATTTCGTCATATACATACAGCGAAGGTAACTGCGAAGAGAGCCGTGCCATTGCTTTTCGTCAGATTCTGGAACCGTTGATTTACGGCAAGCCGTATGTACACATACAGTCAAGTGTGTATACAATGATCGGCGAAAAATGCTATGGACAGCAAATCCTGTCGAAGCAAATGCTGCGCTCCTGAATATCCTCGATAAAATCAGCGTCGACCCCGACAGTTATAAAAATGCGCTCATAGAGCGCGACGATCAGGACGCGTCAGCTTTTCCAGGCTCCGAAATTGCAGCCGGCCAGCCGACGGGTCAGTCGATGCCGAAAGAACAGCGCGGGCAAATAATGCGCGCCCGCAGTCGGTTAATCGATTGACAATAGCCGCGGAGCAGCAGAACGGCAAGGCACTGCGCGAATCCTAGGAGACCGCCGTGGAGTCAGCGAGCAGCTGTCGCGCCTTGGGCAAAGCAGCCGAGCGTTAACAATATTCGCCCTAGTTAGAGCCTCATCGCTATGTACAGTCGTGTGCCAACAAGCGTCCGAGTCCCGCGCATTAGCATCGGAATTCAGCATCGCAGCTGCGGGAACATAATTTGCACGAATACAGCAGTACATAGCCGGCGTGTGCCTTGAAAATCGCGGACTGGCGAAAAGAATACGAGAGGTTCGCGCTCGGCAGACGAGCATCAGCGCGTCGATCTGTTTATCTATATCAGCGCGCGGGAGCGAGTGCTTTCGGCGCTTCCCCGCTGCTGGTGCGCGCTTTCGGATAATATAACGTCACTGCCCGATGAAACATCTCTCGGCGCGCGTACATTATGTACATATTGTACATGTGAAATCGCCTTAAGCTGGGCAGAACATTGTGATTATACGCTATGTACGTCGGGGAGCATGCGCGCACGTGTGCCCTCTCTCGTCTCTCGTCTCTCGTCTCTCTCGGCGCATTCGCGCAGTCGTGTGTACATGTGGCCGTGGCGTGTAAAATCGACGATACTAAAGATCGGCCCGGCAGCAGTAGCGCCGCAGTCTCTATATAAGCAAAACGTGACTCGGTTATCGTAAACTTTGCCAGGCGTCTGCTGTGCGTGCGTGTGTGTGTGTGTGTGTATACGTATATATATTCGTACATCAGCTGCTCTTTATGCATTGCCTCGCCTCTTTAGTCATAACGCCTCCCGCTCGCGAGCGGAATGAGAGCATTTTCCTGATGCGCCGCCGCTGCCGCCGACGCTTTACGATCCGACTGTTTATTCGCGCTTCTTTTTTCACCTTCTCCTTTTTTCTCACCCGCGGCTTTTTCTTTCGCCTTTCTCTCTCTTCTTCGCTCTCTCTCTCTCTCTTTTTCACTGCGCGCTACACGCGCTGCCTTCAGAAATATATGCGAGCCCCAAAAATTGCGAGTCTGTCTTAAAATTTCTCCAGTCTCGATCGTAAATAAAGCTAAATTAAAACTTATGAAAGGGGGATGTTTTCTATTCGCTTGCCGGCGCTTATTTCACCTCTGTCCGTCGGCTGGAATTTCAAATTTTTTCCTGCCGAGTCTTTTGCCAAGAGCTGGAACATAATTTATCTCTGCGAACCGAGCGCGAGCTGATGTGCAATTGATTCGAGTATCGATGAAATAAAATCGCCGATAAAAGGCTATTATGCCAAGTTGAAAAGATATATCTATTATGCCAATTTTAGGCGCTTGTTATATGTATTCTCGTCTCAAGAGGCTTTCTCCGAGTTAAGTCGTCCCGGAAAGCCTTTTATCGAAGGATTTTCGGTTGCGATCGTTTCAAAGGCTTCTTAGCTTATTGGCTACAATGACGAGCTCTCCGAGAATATATATAGAGTCGGTTGCAGTATAATTCTTCGAACGGAACTTTGGAATAGCCAGAAAGAAGCTGGAAGGATTGAGTGGCGTGATTTTTTTCGTCGCAGACACAGTGCTTTATTTGGCGAAAATATCGCGCTGCTAGAGATGCTGCTACGTCGCGCCAATTAAACATTTTTAATGGTGATTGGGCGACGAGGTGGAGCAAATTTAGTGCACGATTAAGCCAACGAAACTGACTCCTGTGGGCGATGCAATTTCGGTACTAAGCGGTATCGAGACGTCTAATGAAGCCGAACTCGACTCAGCGCAAATTCAAGCCACTTACTTTCTGAAAAACCGTCTTTTAAGACGTCTTTTAAAATAGATTTCTGATAAGTATTCGTGCTCGTGATTACACTTCAAATTAACTTTGTATTGACAGATATTGTCAGATATTTAACAAAAACTCACAGTGTACGTATATATGCTTGTAACCGTACGACCATATCTGACGTACATTTCCATATCCTGTCACGGATTTTCCCTTACTAATAATGCATAATTTTCGAAATATCGAGAATGTCAATATTTAGTATTTTACTTCCTGCTAGTGGAAGCTTTGTAACAGTAATATTTTTAGTTTAATCGAAGAGAAGTTTGAACCACGCAATGTTAGAAAATCTCTGAATTATTTCGGGAGCTAAAACTTCAATTTCAATTTTTATTTTTGTTTGAATTTATGAAAAAATACAATAAATAAATACAAGGTTTTGTTTTGATATACAAAAGAGATTTATGACAAAAACGTAAAACTCGAACACTATGAATAATGAACAAATTTTTGAAAAGTCATGTTGATAAATAATAACGATGTTATATATAGGTAAATTATTGCAATCTATTCAATTTAGTATCTATAACTTTTGAGAAAAATATAAAATACTGAAAAAAAGAGGAAGTTTTTTTGTCCACGATTACGGATGTAAAGAACTTAGAATTGATGAAAAACTTTGTGATAAAGCAAGTATCGGAATTGAATAAAAAATTTTGATTAGAAAAGTACAGCCGTAGTAAGCATTTTCATCGAAAGTACTCGTCAGCTATAAATCAAACGGGTACATCGAATTGGCAGGGATTATTTTTATTAGTGACACACTGTGATTTTGCACTTATATCGCCAACTCTACCATTGCATGCGTATCAAGCAGAGATTTCTCGCACTGAAATCGAAAAAGTGTACATAGGCTGCGGCTGTGTAGCAGTAGCAGATTTCGTACAGGTTTCCGCACAACTTTTTCCGGGACGAAAAAAGGTAGGAATCCTGGCAGAGTAGGCAAAAAAGGCGAGTGGCCGTGACTGTGGCAGCCGACAGAATGCTCGACCGCAACTCTCTCCTATATTCGTCCGGCGTAAAAGCGAAAAGCACACATATATACGCACGTAGATGCAGAGCGCGGACGGTGGCGGCGGCTGCCTAACTAAATAATCGCAGAGCTTTTCTCTAGCTCTCGAGCCGGCTTGAGTTGTGCAAAAAGGAGGGGAAAAATATCTCGGAAAAAAGCGTAATTTCATCCTCTGCTCTCTCTCTCTCTCTCACACACACACACACTCTTTCGGGCGCGCGCGAGCGCGGAGGAAAATAAATCATCCCGATCAAAATTGATTTCTTCTTCTCGTCGAATTGAAAGAAGCGCAGAGAGGCAGTAGCAGCAACAGCGGGAGCACACGCGGGGCCAAGCCATTTCTAACATTCGTGCGTGTCTTGCGTGACAAAGTACGTGCTTCGACTCTCGCTTATTTCCTTTGCTCTGCTTTGCGAGAGAATAGAGCAGTGTGCGCGAGTCTGCGAGTGCGAGAGAGCAGGAGCGAGTCGACGATTTCTTCGTCAGCACGATTTTTTGAGAATTTATCGAGAGTGCGAGTGGAAGAGAGAGAGAGAGAGAGGGAGCTTGCGCACGAGAGCAATGAGCGATGGGACCGACACGTTTGCTCAGTCCTGCAGCAGACGCCCGTCGCAGCGCCAGCATCGCTATCTCGCTATCTCCCTCTCTCTCTCTCATTGTCGTCTTTATACTCGCGAGCTTTATCCTCTATCGCGAGATATCGATTGCCAGCAGCGTTTCTTTCGCACTCGCGCTGCATGCATGTAGATACAGAGAGCGAGAGAGAGAGAGCGTAGCAATTCTTTCCTTCTCTCGCTCTCTCGTTCTCTGCGGCATGCGCGTGATTTTACGCCGACGGAGGATAGCATCAGAGGAGTAGCGCCTAGTACCCATATGCCGGAGAAATCCATTTGGATTGACGGCAGCCCTCTGACGCTCTCTCCCCCTCTCGCTCTCTCTCTCTCTCTCTCTCTCATCCTCTCGTCTCTGGTTTACGAGGAGAGCTTTATACCGAGACTCTTACTCTCGAGTAAACCTTTCTCTGTTTCCTTTCTTATTTGCTCTTGCTTTATTACACCGCTGAGCTATGCTCGAATTATACATCATTGCGAGGGGAGACAAGCCGAGCGTTCATATCAGTCAAGCATCCGATACCCTCCAAAAACTAAGTCATCTTTTACATTTCGACCCAATGGTCCCGCACGATAACGCAATTAAATATTTCAAAGCTTTTCTCGTCTTTCGTTCCTGCAACGAAATTCATTCTCTCATCTGAATCGAAATTAATTTATGCGGAAAGAGAGAAGAGATAAAAACTCGTTCGCTATAATATGCTGACACCTCAGCTTTTTCGGCTCGCTAGAATTTTCGCCTCTGTCATGCGCTCTGCCAGCTCCGCTGCTAAAGCTTCTGCTGCGCTTCTGCCAGTGCGTATGCATATACTTTTGCAGAAAGCAGCAGCAGCAGCAGCAGCAACTGTAAAACTTATTTTCACGCTTAATAAACATAAGCGCACTCGGGCCTGCAGCTACGCTGCAGAAAAACTGTCGTCTCGGAATAACTAGAGTAATTGGACTGTGGAGTAATGTTTACTAAATACATTCCGGTCTCTCGCTACTCGAATGAGAAGCAAAAGACGCGACTCTAATAGCGATTATCATGACGGAATCTTATTCCTCGGGAGAAAACTCTCATTAGCACTCGATGAAAATACGATCCTACTGAAGATTGTCTCTGTAGTATGAAACTGAGAGACAGCATACTATTTTGTCTCGCTGTATTCCGGCTTTCTCGCTAACTGCTTAATAAGATAAATTACTTATTAACGTGTTTGTTAGTTTTAATAGGAACGAGATTACAAAAGTCTTCTTCTGAAATCATTTGAATAATCTTTTCTGAAAAATTTTTAGAGTCCACATTAAACACATTAAACATCAAGAAGCTTTTCGTCCGTTTATTTCTGAATTGAGAAGATAATCAGAAATCCATGATTACATTGTCCGGCTTTACCGAAGAAATTCATTTTTTTCGAATAAGAAAACCAATAAACATAAAATTTTCATCTTTGGGAGGAAGTTTTAAAATTGAATTTTAAAGTCTCATCGATATGTTTGTAGAATTATGAATTTTCAGTTAAAAACCCAGAAACTGTATCGATATTTTTAATGTTTAAGCCAAGCACTGTACGTAACTATATAGTAGTGATAACTATTGAAATTTTTTAATAGAAAACTTTAAGTGTCAGCGCAGTGTGTCTTTCAGAACTTCAGTCAGTCGAACAATGGCAGCACTTTTTCGAAAATTTTTTATACTGTCCGTTCCCCTTGGCGTTACGCCAAGTCCTATAAAAGCTCTTAGAACTTGTAAGTTTATTTATATACGTGATATTGTTTTGTACTTTTTGGAAGGGCTTATTTTTAAAACTAATTACATATACCAATGAAAGGCTTTTTTGCATCTGATTGGGTTTACAGTAATTTACTTGAGATCGATATGTGCGGTGTTTGGAGAGTGGGGGGCGATAAATGTTTGCATAAAATGAAGGTAAAATAGGCGGGCGGAGACTACGGAGAAATAAAGTAGTTGTTAATCCATTAGAAACAAGGGATGAAAAGGGGGAACGGGAGTGAAGCCCAGTCGCCGTTGTATAGCGCATTGTGGCAGCAGCAGCAGCAGCAGCACACCTATAATCTATTTTCCAATGCAGAAGCTGTTAAGTGCAACTGTACATTTCAATCGCCTTTCACTAAATCCGCAGCAAATCCAATGAGCGTATAATTATTTACGCGATCCGTTAAGGTATAAACGACCAAGTAGTCTCCTATATATACACGCTCTCTCTCTTTTACACGGTCGTCCTTTCTCGCTGCTCTATAGACACACGCACACATACAGGTAAGAGTCGTGCGCACGGCAGCCAACTATTATATTTATCACCAGGATTAAGGATAAGCGAGTGCTGTTGGCTCTAGCTGCATGCAGCATTCGACGGAAATTTTTATGGCTGCTCCCGTAGTAACCGCTACATACAAAGCTCCCGTGTATAATTAAGCTCTGTTTATTTAGCCAGCGTGAAATTTATCGACGTTTTTCCGAGCGATATGAGCATTCCACAGAACGATACTCTGCGGCATATTTAGTGCTATTTACTCGTAGCGATGCTGCAACTGTATTATTTGATGTAGGCACGGGAAGTGCTGTCGTGATCCCTCTCCGCGCGACCCTCTTAATTCTGTCAGCGTTAAATGGGAAGCAGAGCGTCGTGAGAGCGAGCGGGGGGAAAAAATTTTTGTCGACACATAAGGGGTGACCTTCCGCGTCATTTGGCCTAAGGAGACCAGTCGCTGCACGTTTCTTCGCATGTGGTACATTTTTATCTCCGGAAGTAAAAGAAGAAAAAGCGGCGGCGGCGGCGGCACAGCACACACGCGCTTGTCGTCTCCGGTCTCGCGCGTCCCATCCCGCTCTATATAGCATTCACGCGCAGGAAACGATTTATTCTGTTCCTTTTAAAAATAAAAATGCCGCGCACGAGCCGTCTCTTGGCATCGACCTCCCGCAGCTCGTTCGTCACTTGGTCCGCCTTTGACTCCGATTATCCTCCGAAGCCGCTCGTATTACTCGTGTTTACGTTTGTTTCGAGCTTTCACTCGAATCTCCGCATCTTTCGCGCGAATTCGCGTACACGCTACAGTCGTTCGGCTCTAACGAGAACTGCTAAGGACACGAGCTATACATTTATGAAATTCATGGAAAGAAAACCATGTTGCGAACGTGCGACTCTTGCTTTTTTATACTGCGAGACTCAATCTGCAGCATCGGTACGATACCATCGCTCAGGCCGTATTACGTAAGGATAATTTTTTTCGGACAGCATGCACTACTCCGTTATTTATGCTTGAAGTAAGGAACTTAAAATTTAGAAACCCGCGTTATTTCGTACAAATATTGAGAATTAAGAAGGCATAAATGAATAACTAAGTCGAAAATAAATAAGAGTAGTGTAGAGCACTTGCAAAAATACCAGGATCGTGAATCTTTTGAGTTTTAAACGAAAATAAAAAGATTTTGTCTATTTTAACGTTGACTCATGACAAAGACGGACAGATTCTGACAATGACGCGAATAATGAACCAATCACTTTAAAATTATCAAATGTAAAAATAGTAGTTAAACCACGCTAAAAATGACTTAATCGGATAAATTTGAAAAGAATTGAAAAAATATTTTGATTGTTGACCCACATGCAACGTACATTATACGCTGTGCCTTTATTGATTCGGGATATTGCGACGAAAATTTTTGCCGTCACCCTCGTGAAAATCGGTCGTCTATTCTATTCTTAAAGCGGATTTAGAACTCATTTTCACGAGAAATACGACGACCGTGTTTCCGTCAAATTTACTGCGAGTCAATTCAGCGGCATTGTACATTGTATAGATGTGGGAGGAGAGTGGTGCACGCGAAGAAATAGCATGCGAATCCAGAGCGTAATCTATAGGGAAATTCCCAGAGCGCGTCTTTTAATATTACATCACTTTCGCTTTTATCGCAGGAGGCAGGCACTCCACGTGTGCGTATCAGCCTAATTGAGTTAATCTATAGGCAAGTAGGCTGACCCTTGTATATACAGCTAGAGTTTGACCGAGCTAGTCTCCACTCACACACACACACACGCACACACACCTACACGTTATATATGGCGCGGGTCACGCATCGCAGACGAAAGTGCATACTATACATAGCAACTCCCGTCGTATTTGCGTCTGTCTTGCCGCCGTCTCGCTCTCTTTTAGCCTCCCGTATTTCGAGCGTCGCGATGTCTCGAGGAAGTGGGCTGATACGCTAGTACGTATTTACGGTCAGATAAGTTTCATATTTGTTTAGCACGTACTCGTGAAAAAGAGATTCCGGCAGCCAATTTTACCAGCGCCGAGTGCAAGCTTGGGGGTCGCATCGCATACGATTTCGCCGCGCAAAGCCGTCGATATGAGGCTGCAAGAGTGCGAATTATGCAGACGCGCAGGCCAGACGTACCACGCGTTACATTTTCAATCGGAAGGAGCCCCGCGAGACTTTTTGTGTGACTGGCATTTCGATATCTGAGCTCCGGATGCCGCCGAGAGGCCGAGCCTCGGGTGAAAAGCCCAAGATAATAAACAACAAACGCGGCTAGACACTGCCGGGAATTGAAGCAATCCACTAATCGCTACGATTCCGGCTTAACGCGTCGAAATCGTTTCGCAATTCTGTCTGTTACATTTCGATTGAGAGCCCGGTGACCGTCTGCGGCCCGGAGAGACGAATTCCCGATAGATTTTGCCCGCGCGCGCGCGTGCCGCAGTATAGATTCCAAAGAAGCCGGGGGGGTCCCTTGTTTCTCGCACGTCAGCCTCGCGCAGCCGGCGATCGCCCCATTTTCTCTGCGTACGCTGTATTAGTTCACCAATATGGATTACAATGAGGATGACCATTATATGCTGCGAAGCATGCGTTGCGGACTCACACGAGGATTTATATCTGCATCGAAATTTATTTGATGACAGTGTGTTAAACGTAAATTTTTGAATGATTTATTTGAAGAACGGTGTCAATCGCACCTTTTCAACAAACTGTTTTCATTCGCGACAAAATGCAAGTACATGGGTTACCAAAAAACGAGAAAGAAAAATCATTTTGGTTGAGAATTTTCGAAAGGTCGTAATTTGCATATTTTGCATTAATGCGCATATGCATCTTTTTTTAAACGTTGGGTTACTCTCGCGCCAATATCCGCTCTTAGGTTATGAGAGCTAGTCAATTCAAGGAATAAAATTCATTTTCCTGTTTGAATTTTCATTGCATGATTTATGAAGTAGATTCGAAATAATTACATGTACGACTCTCCCCCATATAATATTGCGTCTGTATAGAAATGCTGAATTCACTCTATAAAAAGGAGATAGCGATTATTATCGAATAGAGCCAATTCAGAGCGTTATCCAAAAATTTCATTGGTCGATAGTGTAGGACGGGGAGACGATGATTTTTTTTAACGTCAAGGAAAAAATAACCTTATAGGCGCGCGGTACACGCGCTTGGACAGTTTCTCTAGTATTATATAATTATTGTATATATTTAGTACTGTTTTCACGGTACTATTCGAACTACTGTATCTAGAGACGCACCAACAAAAGCTCGTGTGTATACGTGTGTCGAATGAAGACATCAAAGAGCCCGAGTTAATTAGGACAGAAAACCATGATTGCTCGTGTAGAGAAGAGAGCAACAAACTAATATGACCGAGGATGTTCGATATAACTTTCTGTTACGTGCCTTTCGGGTTGGCCGAGCTTCTTTTTAATCAAATCATCAAATTCGCGAGCCAGACGCACGGATTGCGCCCTCGTCGCGCGCGACAGTGGCGGTGTGCATTGCCGGTCCTGTGAACCCCAGGGGGGAGAGGGGAGGGGGAGATAGCGAGAAGTAGGAGGGGTACGCAGGATCGATACTACAGGTGGAAGCCGACGCGAGCTTGTTCTTCCTCTCTCTCCCTCTCTCACTTTATCTGTCTGTCTCTCTCTCTCTCTCTCTCTCTCTCTCTCTCTCTCTCTCACTCTTTCTATGCTCCGCTTCGCTCTGCATCCACTGTACGTGTGCGCATAGGTATATATAGATATATACTGGTTAGAACTCATTGAGTCCAGAATTGAAGAGGATATCCTCTTAGTTAAATTTGCATTTTTCTATTCTTCTTGATGGAAACAATGAAATTGTACGATAATGAAAAACAGGACGAAATCTACGTAATTTTGAGAAAAATTATCTAGAACGTCATTTTACTAAGTGGCTGCGGAAGTTTCCGCAAATGTTATCTTCTCTCTCTCTCCCTCTCTGACCGCTTCTCCCTCTCACTCCTAATAATATATTATTTTCTACATTTTCAGAGGTATTTTCAGACAATTGTTTTTACTCTGACTCTGTGCGCGAATTTTTATTGCACGTTATGTTGCGACTGCTAGAAATAGGTAGCGAAGTTTATTTAAGCTTCATGGAATTATTCGCGAATGCAATATTGCGAGTGTAGCATTGTTCTTTCCTTTACATAACTGAGAGTCGTTAACTAAATATTGATGTACCTCACCAATGAATTTTCAAACGTATGCTCAGCATGTTTGTTGCGCAATCTGAAGCTATAAATAACGAAGAAGCAGGGCTCAATCACAGAGTAAAATAAAGTTGTAATACTCGATTGGGCTGAATATGTAATTCTTGTTTAATAAAACCTGGCGCGCGGTGTGGCCGTTGGGAGAATAATTGTTATCGGAGCACACCGAAGCTGATTTTTATGGAGTAAATCTGATGTGGGCTGCAAGCCCGTAAAATATCGATTTGTAAAACGTAAATGAGTTGCGTCATACGTGCGGTGGCGAAAAATTAATCGAATTTTGATTGACCACACGGCCGAATATATCCACACATCAGTTATTGAAATTCTCCTGCGCCCAACCAAGTATCAGCGTAAAATAATTCAAAAAGTAGATATCGAGCAGTCGCGGCCACACTCAACATTTCTGGGCAAAGATGAAACGGAAATAGCAGTCTGCGATGGCAATCGTAATTGCTCGAGTCTACACATTTCATTGAGCAGCGTATATATAAGCTATATACAAGTCGTCGTCCTCGTCGTCGTCGTCGTCGTCGTCGTCGTCGTGTCTGATAAACGTGCACGATATAGTATCTATTGCTGGACGCAGCTAGCGAGTTGTTGCTGTCGTTGTGTACACACTGCACAGCCAGCCGGGGGGAGTGCGGGCGTATAGCTATTTCGGATGCCCTCTCTGTGTGTCGAAGAATGCGCGCAGCTATAGCGAGGGAGAGAGAGAGACAGCGCAAGATCCCCCGCCGTAGTCTCGCACGCGCGAGGCAGCGACGGTAAATCGATCGGAAATGGGATCTCGATTGAATGGAAATGACGTCCTGCAGCGGGCGTCGCCACCGCCGCGGTAAACACATGTATATCCCTCCCTCGCGCCACGCGCCAAATGCCCTTGCGAATGTACTGCTAATTCTCGTGCGGCTCGGCCTTTACAATTCACGAATCATACGCTGCCGTGCTCACAGGGCTCCAATCAGCCTTCGATAAAATATACTCGATCGCCGTGGATTTTTTCTTCGCCAAGAAAACGAGTGTGAAGCAATTTTAGGCTTGTAGGTTAAACTAACGGCGCAACACGTTTTAATTAAAATAACGATCGGCCCGGATGCTTTTGAGCGCTGTCGTCCATCCCCCCCCCCTCCCCCTAAATCCCGTCTCTCCAATAACCCAGATCCGACACTCGGCAATGCCAACACGATGGAAAAAGCGTTACTGTAAGCGCATTTAATTTCAGCGTAGAAAAACAAGGAGAGGCCTTCGCATTGAGCGAGACTGGAAGGGCTGAGGGGGAGGGGGGGGGGGGCAGCAGCAAAAAAGCGGGCCCTGGAATAACAAAAAATCGCTTCGCCGGAGGTGTAAGTAATCCATCCTCGAGCTACAAGGCAAACACATCGGCGACAACGCGCGCGGCAACCCTTAAAAGTCCCAAGCACTTAAAAGCCAAGCCAGCAGTAGCGGCATCAGCTCTTTCTCTTTCTCTCTCCTTCTTCCTCGATTTATCGAGCCTTCCAGCGTATTTCCGCCCACGAAGTCCGGCAACTACGACGGCACAGCGACCGTTTACATTGGCGCGTCCGGCTCTCCCTTCTTCCACTGCCTCCTCCTCCTCCACGTCTCTCTTCCCTCGAATTTACGTAGCGCGACTTCTTCTTAACCCCGTCCTCTGCTGTTGCTGCTGCTGCTGCTGCTGTTGTTTTTACGCGCAGGCATCTTTCTCTCTCGGCAGGGCGTAAAAAGGATGCTTAGCCGAGCGTACACGGCGTTAAGATGTGGACAGGAGCGCAATGGTGGCCGGGCCACAGCTGCGACGGGTGTCGGCTTACTCGGAATCTCAGAGTCCATGATTTGCCTGCGCCTCACTGGCTTTTATTCTGTCTTTGCAGGATTGTCTATATACGTGTCCCGCGTCCGCCGGGGGACGGCGGCATGGCGCGGGGACGAGAACGAGAATGATTTCGCCGCCGCGATGCCTCTTCCACACACAATGAGTACACACAAGTTTTTGCTCGTAGCGAAAACAGTGCGCTAATTATAGACGGGCTGCGTTTCCATAGCGATGATTTGTCCACATCAACGCCGTGCGCTTTTATTTTCATCTCCTTTTCAGACGGCGCGCACAACGAGGTATACACTATGGGATGACGTATTTTAAGTGCGTATTCTTTCAAATCTGTCGCGTCACCCAGCTCATTAAAATTTACATCGGAATCCAGGAGAAAAATGAGAACGCCGACCTCGCATCAACACTATGATTATACAACGCAGAGGCGTACGTCACAGCGAGACGAATAAATTGTCGTCGGATCAGATATTGGATGCCTATCGTCGAAGCGATTCAGATAGAGGTAGGTGAAGAGTCGACAGAAAGAGACAGAGAAAGAGAAGGAAGCCTCAACCGAGACGAGCAAGTCGGAATATAACGTGGCATGGCGGTAACGGCTCTATACTGCCTGTATACACACATATCTGCGGCTGAATGAGTGGTTCGGATAATGCTCTTATCTAAATGCTAACTATAGTAATAATGTCGCAAGCTGATGTCGTTTGAGTAATAACTTGTTCGTGAAATTCTCTTGGCAGGGCTATTTAAGTATACGATATACTGGCGAGCGTGACCGTTTATGTCGTTTAGTTGGTAATACCCACGAAAGTCCTTGCTCTCGTGTGGCTCACTCAAACGCCTACAAGTTTGATGGCAGTATGGAGTCGAGATTACTCTAGCCTCGCCGCAATCGAATTTCCAGTACCGCTGTTTCATTTTAAAAGTTTACTTCGTACCTGCAGAGAGTATCCGTTTTATTTATTATTATTATTCTTTTTTTTTATAGCTTTATTTTGCTTCGATGAACTCTGCGAGTTTTAATACAACGCGGCTAACTTATGTAAAATGTTATGCAATACGAATAAAAATTAGCGGTGCACTGCGGCCTGTTTTAAAATTTTGAATCGATAAAATTCTTGAGTGGTGCGGACCATCACTTTTTTTTCATCGGAGTGATGTATCGGTACACACACTATAGATATGTAAATGGCAATTTCAATATTCATGAATTCAAAGCAAATTTTTATTTTGCAAACGTGTTAAAAATATGCAGTTCAGATATTTCATTGTGAGGTGCAGCTTTTTTTATCAAGCCCTTTATTTGTAAAGTAAGATAAATACTAACCCACAAAACATTTTAATCCCTCACGTTTCTATAGAATAGAAAGAAAATAAATAAAAAACAATACATAAGATTCGAATTAGATATAGATCGTATATTAGAATAAAACATTTTTAATAAGGGACGATAATTAAGTTTAAAAAGTCAACAAAAAAAATTCGCGATGTTTTTTAAAATAAGTTATAGTGAACTGAAAATATTTTAAAATTTTTTTAAATGCAGAATTTTAATGCAGAATCTAAGTTTAATTCAACCCAGCTTTGAGATTGGAGCTCAGAAAATATTCAAACTAATCGAACGACTTCCTTGTATCAATTTATAATTAATGTCTCATTTAGTAAAGTTAATTTTTTTTTCTCAGTGAACAGTGTGTAGTATATTCATCACTACGATAATTAAACAATTTAATTATCAAGTAGAATGCAAAATTTGTAAAACTAATTTCAAAAAGTTGCATTTTAGATAATAATTTATTAATAGAGTTTCACTGAAATTTCCGAAACTGTTCTGTAAAGAGATCATTATTTTTCGATTACTAATTTCTATTACAGCAACCTGCAACATGGTAGTACACAGGATCATAAAGAACATACGTTAAATAAAAACTACGAGCACTGAAGACATAAATCATGACCGCATACAAACCTGGAGGCAAAAGAAGTTTCGAAAAAAAAGAAACTGTAGAGAAAAAAGATAGCTGAAAGTGAAGTCATCCGTACCGTTTGAAAATCACCAAAACGAAAGGAACCATTCATTAACGGGGAAAGGGCATTTTCCTTCGTTTGCCTTCATAATATCGAGTGAAAGGGGGCGAAACCATGATCCTACGAGGCTTTTCCTTTTCTCCCGTTTTCTCCCATGCCCTATACTTATACATCGCAAGAGAGTGATCTCGCTGCTTCAGTAATGACTTTAAGGTTACCCACGCCTCATCGTTTCGAGGACTCGGGGTTATACCTACTCTCCTCTCTCTCTCTCTCTCTCTCTCTCTCTCTCTCTCTCTCTCTCTCTCTCTCTCTCTCGCTCTCTCCCTCTCTCTTACTCTCTCGTCTGTCTCAAAGAGGCCGAAAACGATGTGCTGGATCTTCTTGGGCGACTTATCTCCGCGTGGCGCGTTTACGCTCCCATCTCTGCTCCCATCTCTCTTTCTCCATACATCGCGTGCGCTTACGCCCATTCACATCCGTCGTCGCATCTGTGCATCGGCGCTCAATCTTTTTTTTCCTCGGCCCTCTTTCTTCTTCTCCTCTTCGTTTGTTTTTTCTCACAGCGGCGAGGGCATGAATTTTTTCGCTCCCCGCTCTTCCACGAAATTCCCTCGATTTCTTCCTTTCTCAGCGATCCTCGCCGAATGTGCTCTCTATGTAAGGTACGTCTGCGAGCTTTGCTATAAATAAATATTAACAGCGCAATCAACGCCGGCCGTAACGGATCGGCTACTAAATTATTGGCGGACACTCTAACCTCATTGTTAATCTTATACTTTACATCTGCGAGTTAGCAGCTCTTGTAAACTCGTTTATTGATCATCTCTCAATTAACTCTTATGATATATATAGCCACTTACGCATGAATTAAAAAGAAGATTGAAAAATTCACTCTACAAGTCTAAGTGGAATTGAGAGCCGCTCGCGGAGCTGTTACAAAATTCATCCGATTTGTCTTGCCAATGACAATAAGTACTTGCTTATAATAGTACTTCCATAGTAACGAAATCCGACTTTCAAAAGTTATGAGCTAGACGTCGTGTGAGAAAAGGAGGAAATGTCAGCGGAGAAAAGAAGTATTGCGTGTCGTTTAAAATAATTACGGATTTTTTTTTTCACCCCCAAAGTTTTCATCTTCTCGAGTGAAGGACAAAACCGCGGACAAGGGATTGCGGAAAAGTACAACTCTCGCATGCAGCTGACGCGCGCTTTTCGTCTTTAAGTAGCGGGTGTACACTGGCATACAGCAGCGCGTGAAAGCTCTCCGAATGCGCGGCACAATTTTCCGTGAAAAATCGCGAGCGTGATAATTCCCGTGATTCTGTTCCACAGAGATTCGCGCGTCGCATTTCTTTTTTCCACTGCGGCTGACGGCGCAGGTATATACATATTGCGCGGATCGTCGACTCACAGTCGTCGAGAGGGACATTTGCGTAATTTGCACCTAGTGCTGAGCCATCATACAAGGCTGGCAATTGTCGTTGCCAAGAGTAGAGGTGTGGATTCGCAGAAAGCAAATTTTTTTTTCTCAGCCCGAGTGCAGACAAAAGTACGTAAGCTCTAATGATCGAGCTCGGACTAGAAAACATTGGAAATGCGATTGGAATCGCTTCGGCAAATGCGTCGTGTGAAAGACGTATTTTCTATTAATATATAGGAATCTGTCGCTCGACTATAGTTGTTAATTTAAGAAATAACTCAATGCATCTCTTCGAGCTAATTGCGTTGGCAACAAATAAATAAATAATTGGCTCGAAGAGATGCATTGAGTTATTTCTTAAATTAAGATGTATTTTGATTGGCATTAAGTCAAAAATAACGAGAACGATGTACTAAAAAATAATTGATAATAAAGTAGAGGATACAAAGTCAGAGACGCTCGCATGAAAAATCCTGCGAGAAGAATGGTATTGGTTAGATTGTGTAAAGCTGTATTGAAATATTTTAGGGAATGCCCTGCACTTCTCATATTCCGCGTTAATAAATTCGAGAGGCGAGAAGCCCTGGCGCACTAAAGGACTTACGACCCGGCGAGTATACGTGTCTAGAGCATCAGCTGTGTCGAATCACTCTCAATTCGCTCGTGAACTTGTGCACTGAGTTTCGAACGGGACTCCTCCGATGCTGATGTGGCCCGAAGCTTTTGGCTGTATGACGTTTGAATCGATGAAGCCAGGTACACAATAACGCTGAGGGTGCAGTACATATAATATATATAATATATTATACATCGTATTGTGCCTTCGCGTTGCTCGCGTGAAAACGGGAACGCTACTCCGCGCAAGCCCTCGCGAAAAATTGCGCAGCGATGCCGCAACGACTCGGGCAAAAATAAAGCGAATAAGCCGGGCGCGCACAGCCACGTATAGACAATTAGCCAGACACACACGTGCGGAGCTCGGCGCTGATTCCCCGGCTATTTTTTCCGCGGCATCGTCTGCTGCTTCCCCCCCATCTCGTCGTCGGGCTACACTGCGGCGCTGCATTGCGTCGCACGATACAAAAGGACGGAGAAAAAAAGTGGCGAGCGAGCGGGTGGGTGGGTGGGTGGACGCAACTCCCCGTAAACGACAAAAGCGTTGAGAGGGAGGGAGGGGGCGAAGAGAGAAACAGGTAGACACGTAGAGAGGGGCAGAGTGGGAGGCTGCGGGGGAGGAGTAGCGCAATAAAAATTGCTACCGTGGCACGGTTACTCTAACGAGAAGATGGGCTTGGCGAGAGGAGAGGGAGTGCAGGCCAGTGTGGCGCGGCCGGCAGGACGAGAGAATATATCTACAGAGGATGAGAGAGACGCAGACAGAGAGGGAGAGAACGGCCGAATTGCCGTCGTGAACTTTAACCATTCGCACAGGTTCAGTCAGCTAGCAGCACGCTCGTCGGATCGATTGAGCTCTGCAGGCAGTAGTGGAACAGCGCACCGGCTCTCCCTCTGGCTCGTCGCCTGTAATTTCATGTATCTTGGCTTGGCGCACAGGTGACACGCATCTCCCACCGATCTATCGCGTGTCATCTTCGTGTCTCTATTACTCGCATCAGCCATCAACAGGATGGAGTCATTCGAGCCGCGCGCTTCCCTTATTCCGCGCGTCTACGACTTTTCCAGTTTTACCGCGCATTCGTATATCGAGGGGCTGAGAGGATGAGGCGGAGAGAGCCAACTCCGGACTCCCTGCAAATCCTCCTATATTTTATGCGCCTTTCTTTTCTTCCGGAAAATTAAACTTTTCGGGGGCCGGCGAAGAATGAAGAGAAAAATCGTTTGGCGCGCGATATCAAAGCAGCTCCTCCGAGATTTGAAATTTTACTTTAGCGAACGTTGAAAAATCTAATATTCTCGAAAATACGCGCGCGAAATCAGGAAGAACGCTTCACGTGGAGCCGCTCCGATTTAGCACCTTCTACAAACGAGATTTCAGCCAGCTCTTTCTCGCTCTTCCTCTCGGCGGTCGATGTGTAGCGCTAATCCAAGGGACTATATCATTAAGAAGACTGGATTTTCTAGCTGTACACGTATACGCTAGGTGCACGCATTAGGCGGCCAAACTACAGCGAGAGATATACGAGTGGAAAGTTGTTCGGAAAAAAAAGTATATATGCAGTGCGTCCTAGTTTCGCTTGCTCGCGGCGGTGAGAATGCCAGCGCGTAGGAAATACAGAGAGCGAGAGACAGAGGGAAGGGAAAAGGGAGAGAAGCGTAAAAATAATAAAAGAAAATGGAGATAATGGTCGTCGTCTTGGTCTCGCGACCCTATAGAGCACCGGTGGCTTCGTCAGCTCACACACCGCAGCAGCAGCGCAGAGCCAGTGCACTCAGGCCGTGTCTCGTGCTCCCTTTTACGGCCGGTATTACCGCGGCCTACTTTATCACTCTGCTATCAATGCTACCCCTGCCGTCATTCTCTCTCTCTCTCTCTCTCTCTCTCTCTCTCTCTCTATATATATATACACCTACTCTCTCCGAGACTGCTGCTGCAGTCTTTTTATTATTCCTGCTATTCGCGGCCGTTTCGAGCTGTCTCGCCTTCGGTCTATAATGCAACCGAAAACTCACGAGGGGGGAATAAATGCGGATAAGTGCAGGGGGTGCGAGAAAAACAGAGAGAGAGAGAGAGAGAGAGAGAGAGAGAGAGAGAGAGAAATTTTGTGTTTCGAAAGGGCGCGCGACGTCGTAAAGAGCCTGCTCTATACGCGATGGCTTTTTCCGCGCGCAAGCTCTCCTTCTCGAGGGGGCGTGGATAATGGAGACGCAATTTATTGGATCATCCCTGACCCGCGTATATGATTCCGATCAGCCTGCAGCTCTGTACCAGCAAAGCCGCGCAATGCTGCTTTCGTTTATTGGCGCAGGATCGGACTTTATTGAGTGCTCGCCGCCGCGAGGAGACTCTCGCCTCGCCTCCCGAAACTATATAACGGAGTTTTCTTTCACGCTTGCTTTTATATGTAATATCAATACTAATCCACTCTGTATTCAACATTAGGTCGCCGGACAATCGCTATACCCTTTTTCTCTTTTTTAATAAAAGCCGAATTTCGCTATACATTTTTTTCCACCCAAAAATATAACAGCGCAGCATTTCCAACCGGAATTGCGAAAAAAAAAATCATCGTCACTGCCGAGAGATCCGCGGAAAACAGAAAGCATGTACTGAAACGAGAAATATCGCCAATTTTGCACGGTAAACGTGAACGCTCATACACACACACACACACACACACATCATGCGCAATGTGAAGCAGCGTGTACTTCTTTCGATATTGACGAAAAAAAAAAACAACGACGTCACTCATCCGATAGAGTCGAGATAGAGCTGATTTCTATCGAAAAAGGATCCAGCATGCGGGCGCTCGTGCGATACATCAACTATAGCGATGCAGATATGTTACATACCTATACATCAGTTATATGCCTCGAGCGATCAGCACGAGAGAGAGAGAGAGAAAGCGTGTACACGCAGGAGAGCTATTGCGATCGAAGCTCCTCGGTTACGACGGCGACGACGACGACGACGACGACGACGACGACGACGACGGCAGTAGCGGCGGCGGCGGCGACTAGGAAAGTACATTCGAATGTACTTGTCAGGCCAAGACAAGCATATCGCGCGGCAATAAATCCCCGGTACCCGGTCAGACTGCTGCAGCCGTCGCCATTATAAAAGCGAGAGCTTTCGGCTTGTCGCGCGATTACGGAATGATTTAGTGCTTTCGAGCGCCGAATAACGTCGCGGGGGTAATTCATTCGCGAGACCGCGCGTCCCAGTGTACGTGGCACGTGCTCGCAAGCACAGCTTTTACGCGCATATAGATATTATATATACACAGACTCCGAATACCTATATAATGCGCACAAACGTATACATATATAGTTGGCCGCGCTGCGCAGTCGAGGAAAAAGGCCGCGTGCAGGCAGCGGCAGTATGCAGGAGGAGCTTTGCCAGCGATAGCCAGTGGAAAGTAGAATAGGAAGACGTAGCATGCACTATATATGTGCAGGCGCTATATGAAGACATAATAGCTAGCGCTTACACAGGCGCGCGCAGCGCATAGCCTGTGGCGACTTTGTCGCGGCTTCACGTGCCCCGCGGCACTTTGCAGGTGTCGCCGCGCGATTGTCCGCCACTATCCGAGCGTTCTTTATTTACTCTTTGTCCCTGGCATTACTCCCATGCACACGCTTTCCTTCCCTTCCAATCCTATATATATATATACATGCCCGTGCGCGCTTTGTGATCGTCGACGAGGTCCAGTGCGGGGTCGATTTCGTTGAGCGATGCAGAAATGGCTTTCAGTGCGGGGATTCTCTCTGCGTCGATGTAGGATTGCCGCGCTTAAATTGCGATTATTTATGCAAGTTGTGGCCGTAGCAATCTTATCGGGCGGCGATAGCTAGAAACTGTAAGAGCGCGAGAGGAGGAGGGGAGAGCTCTCGCAATTTAATAGCGCAGAGCGACTTCGATGCGTTCAAAGTTGAAGTTATGATAAACTATTTTACTCGCAGGAAGATACACATTGCGAAACTATAACAGTGCAGCGCGCGTATAACTTAGTTTAATTAGATCCAACTATTACTCAGAAACTTGCTCGAGTTTTACGTGCCCTGGGACTCGCGCGCGATAAGGGAAATTACAACAAAACGAAAGGCAGACGGGCAAAACAAGAACGCGCCTTATATCCACAGTTTCAGGGCTTCGCTCGGCTCGCGGATACGTGCAGTATAATGCGTAAAACGCGAAAAACCAGCTGGAATTGATGCGGCGTGACGCTTTCACCCCCCCCCCCCCTCCAGCTACATGCATTATATCAACGTAGCGAAAGAGGTGAGCTAACGTTCCTCCTCCCCGATCTCATATTGAATGACGCGGCGCTACGAGTAGCGAACCATAAAGAGATTATGAAAAGCGATAATAAACGCAAAAGAGGTGCGCGCGCACGCTTACGCCAAGATAGTAAATGAAGTATCGCCGTAAAAAAGCGCCGCCTCCGCCGCCGCTACTGCTGGCGTGCGCGTTATATAGATATATACGTATAAAAAGAGTTAATCCAGTGGAGAACCTGATTAATTTTCCCCAACAAAACAATCAATGAGCCAGCGTTTATTCAAAGGTTTAATACCCGGAAAATATGCGAAATCGAGAGCCAAACGTCCACGGGCATCGCGCGATAAAATCCGCCGCTCTGCACAAGAGAGAGAGAGAGAGAGAGAGAGAGAGAGCGCTGCAGCTGTTTTGTGCTCCCCGGACTTAATATATACACTTGGCTAATCTAATGATCGTTTTCCGTTCGCGAAAATAATGCACGCACTGTGACTCAGAGCGTTTCCCCGCGTTGTGTGTGCACTCTGCCCCCGAAGCTCTCTCTCTCTCTCTCTCTCTCTCTCTCTCTCTCTCTCTCTCGGAAAGAGGGAGAAAAAAAACGCTGCACAGCGGCAGCAACGCGTACTCCGGCACGCGTAATCCGGCCTCGTTTATAACACACATCCCTATAGCGACGCGGTGAGTCGTGCAATGTGTTTGCCGCTGCGCTGATGTGCGACGATGAACAATGCGATCTTACGGTGCAGCGGAGGCGAACGCACGCGTACAACAACATCGCCGACGACGTCGTCGCCGCAGGCTACTCTTAAGAGTTATCGATTGCATATAAACAAGGGGACGGGAGGGGGGGAGAGAATCGCGAGCCGAGTTGCTAGACTCGTGCTGCTTCGTCGTGGTCGTGACTCACGGGAACGTGTGTTGCCCTGTATACACACACATGACATGCGGCGTGATGAGGTTGTCGGTGCCGGGCGGCGTGGACACACTCACCGGACTACCCCCGTATTTAACGCAATCAATATGCGGCGAATGGCTGCGCGCGGTAGGGAGAGTCAGGCTTCTATCAAGCTGGATCTCTCCTGAATGAGTCATACATCAGCGGAGCTCTGCTGTGTCTCGTGAGCCGTGCGAGCTGCCTCCGAGTCGTACGCACACGCGCGTTGTTTAAGCGGCGATCGAGCTCTCGCTAATAAGGTGCGCGCCCCTCTATATACGCGCGTCAGGCGCTAGAGCACAGAAATCAGGCCGTTTCAGCCGCTGCCCTGTCTTCCTCTCGCGCTCTATAGTTGAATTCTCAATTATACCTGCGCGCCTCCAGCCGAGAATTCCATTTGGCATATATTGCATTGTGCACCGCCGAATCATCGATGAAAATTTATGCAGCGAGAAGAGTCTGCTCGTGAGCGCCGCCGTCGCGATACTAAAAAGCCATTAGTCCGATCTTTCTGCTCGGGACGAGAGAGAGAGAGAGAGAGAGAGAGACTGGAGCGAGAAAAAAAGCCGGGCATCATCCCACATTCAACTGCAGTACGTACAAAGTAAACGGGAGGCTAGAAGCGCAGCGCCGGTAGTAGAATAGAAATCAAGGCTTTCATTGCGGACGGCCGGGGGGTGGAGGCTGCTCTCGAGATAGACGAGATTCGTCGGTAGGAAATCTACGGCTAAGAAAATCCCTCCCAGCGCTAAGCTCGCGTACGGCAGCGGCCGGCTCGCTCCTTCCCTCGCTCTCCTCCGGCACTCGCCGGCCGTATTTCGCTTATAAGCGCGCACTATTATTTTTCCTCCGCCGGTACGTGCGTCTCCGTGTGGGTGTACACGTACGCCGCCTCAAGACGCTCGGCTTTCCCATTCGTCATTGTCAAGTGCGCACGGGGCACCCACGCGACCAGCTCACGTCACTTGCCCGTTCGCCAATCGATATACTCACTCTATTAAATTATTGTTTCACTGCATGCGGATGCTGCGCGGGGTGGGATGGAAAAATATTGCCCCCCCCCCCCCCGGAAAATTAATCGTAACTGCTCGTCACTCGCGTGTCCGTGCGCCGTTTCCCGTCACTCATGCTCGCGCGACGCGCTACAATATTACTCGCGCGTATATACGCACGTGCTCCGTATATATAAGCCTGGACACTGATTCGAGCAAGCCTAAAACGTTATGTGCGCGCGCCCATCAGCGTCAAATGAACTCGTTCTGCATATTTTTCGAGGCGTATCGCGCTCTACGCCTGCCCGCTGCCCGGCTGACTCGCGCGTATTAGACAGGCGCGCTGGATGCGACGCACGAACGAGCGCTCCAGGCTTAGCCGCGCTTTTGCCTTTTTCGCTCGTGCAACTTTTAAAGCGCTCACGATCCCTAAACTCGGCATTTTTATTTTTTTCTCCCCCCCTTCATATACGCGCCGCGGGCCACCCGCGCGCACAGCAGCAGCAGCAGCAGCAGCAGCAGCAGTGTACATATATACAGGATTCGACTGTGCAGCGCGCGCGCGGCAAACTTCTCTCTCGCAGTAAGCCAACACGGTGAAATTCCCGGCAAAGTCGCGCCGCGGCTGGATTAGCGAAATTTTTGCCCGCAACGGCAAAATTTCGAGCCGCTATATAGACCGCCGTTAGAAAGCTAAAACTGTTTCCGTGTCTCGAGCCGACACGATACACTCTCAGCGTCCACCTGCCACACGTACGTATAGAGCACTTGCGGAACCGCTAGTGCCGCGACTGCCGTACACGTATACAGACTGCTGTACAGTGTACACACATATACTGGTCTGCCTAATCTACTTGGAAGACCCGAGGAGAGCGGATTGTAGAAAAACTCGGTCTTCGCGCGCGTTTTATCCCCTGCGCGCGGTTGGCAGATCGCTTTCGCGCGGCAGTTGTTCGCCGCGCAAACTTCCCCGGGGCCACCTGCTTCCGAGCACAACTTCGGCGTTGATCAAAATTCAAGCCGATTGTAGCCATTATCCCCCGCTGAGTTTATCTGTCGGCCACGCTATACTCTTCCGAATGCACGACTTTCCCCCACCCCCCCTTCCTCTCTGTAGAGTGCATTGTCGAGTGAATGCTCGACACGTTCTTCTGGCTATAAAGGACTTTCAAAACAATGGAAATAAATTTAACGCTGCAACTCGACTGTAGTGCCAATGTATATTTAATGTATCGGATTGCCGACAAATGTCGCTGTAACGAAATTTAATTAATCGTGGTGTTAACCGTCCCATATGCACCATAACGATGTAGTTATAATTATAATCTACGCGTGGAACATACAATATACATTGCATGTCAATCAGTGTATTTCTTATTAAGTGGACTATGTTAATTAAATTATTATGTTTGATAATTGCGCTGTGAATTGGATACAAAGATATGGGCGCTTGTTATAAGCAAATTAAGTCGATGGCTTGCGAAAAAAAAAATACGTATTCTTATTCATACGCGATTGGTCACGGCTTTGAAGTGAGGAAATTGTGTTGACCATAAATACATGGCTAGAAAGGAAGGAAGGAAGGAAGGAAGGAAGGAAATAAGATATAAGATACAAAATCGAGGCAGAGGCAGCAGTCGAAATAAGTCGAAAAACGGAGTAAAGAAAAACTCGAGCGAATTATACACATTGGAGAAGAGAAAAAACCGGCGGGGGAAGAAAGAATAAAGACGATGTAGAGGGGAGAGAGAGAGAGAGAGAGAGAGAGAGAAAGCGCATCGTCTGATCGCGAGACGACGGGATGCAACGTTCTATTTCTGGACTTTTCTGAAAGTCTCGTACGCGCCAGCAGCGTCTCCCTGCTGGCATTCCTGGGGATCTGGAACGTCACGACGCTCACCTTCTGTCTCGTTTCACATGCCCGTTTCGCGCGCGACCGCCTCGACTCGACTCCCGAGTATTATAGCTCGAGCGAACTCACTTTCCAATGCTACTGTCGGGAGTTTATTTTTTCGACAAGATCTAACTTTATCCTCGCCTCTCTTCTGCTCCGGATTGGTAATGAAAATTATGAACTTGGAGGTGTCAAGGTCAAGGTTGCGTGCTTTACACGATGGAAACGTAATTTCCGTTTGTTTGCATAGGCCTCAAAATAAACAGGTCCACTGATTGAATAAATGTGTAATAGCATTATCGGTGCAATTATCGCAATATGATGAATGGGCGGATCCAGCTTGTATGTATACAGTACAAGCTTGATGATATAGCGATACAGGAGAAGCTACGAACATAACGGAGTGCAGCAACCTTTGAAACTTAAACTAACAATATTTTTTTTCAGCTAAATATGCAAACTCGATTCCATTAAATAATTTTATATTTAAATAAAGTAACTGGAGCATTTGCATTGAGGTCTATTTCAAATTTTTCAACTATTTTACCAAATTCTTCTTCATAAAATATTTTCCGAGTACTCACATAAAAATCCCTCTGTTATACTAAAAATACAGAAGCTAGCCCAAGTTTAAAAACGTAGGCAGCGTTATATTGGGTTATTTAAATGTAAATTGTTATGCATGTGGTTTCACGGTCTTCATATCAGCCTCAAAAAAATATTAATGTAAATGTGACATTCTCCCACTCAGTATTTTATAGCAATTAGAGATACGATCAAAATAGCAATTTTCCCGAGAATGCATTGGAGTAAGTTTAACTTTATAATGCATCGGCGATCGACGTTATTTCGAGAACGGTCCCGATATGATCTATTTTAGCGTATAAGTGCAGAGGGATTAGCCGCAAGTACGAAAAGTGAAAAAGTCACGGGCCTTGGACAACATCAGTCGTGCTCGTCTATCGTCGCAGACGAGCTCTTATAAGCAGCGAAATCTCCGTACCGCGTATTCGCAGTATTCCAAGAATAGCGCCGAAGAGAGCATGAACCGGCGCAGCGCGCGAGGATGCCAAAAGTGTGTAAAATAAAAAGTTAATGCCAGCGGCGTGTCGCGAGTGTCGATCCCGCCTGTGCGCGCTCTCGGGAGAAACAAAAGCTGCTGGAGTTGTCGGATATAAGTAGGCATGCGTAAGGAGAGTCTCCAACTCTAAAAGCATCGGGAGCCGAGGTATACGTATACTATACGTAAATGCCGAAACCGACTGCACCGCTAACGTCAAAAAAGTGGAGGGAGTCGTGTCTCGGGTGCTTTCTCCGTCTCATGTACGACTTCTACTCTCTCTCTCTCTCTCTCTCTCTTTCATTCTGACTTTCTTTCTTTCTTTCTCCGGCCTGTCTTCGATACCTAAAATTAGTCTCGACTCCAGACGCTTCTCGAGCCGTCTGATGGCCGTCTGCGTATAGTTGGGTTGCAGCTCGAGATTTTCACACGGACGAAATGAGAGGGCTGCTCTCGTGCGATTCCGAACGGCAATTTGCAAGCCTTTGACTGCTGCCGTAATAACGCGCCGAAAATTGGGAGGGAAAATTTACAATGGCGCTGTGTTGATTTTTCACTGTTGAAACTGCATTAGCACGGTCGAGCGATGGATTCGGACGGCATAAATTTTTGGCGTGGCGCGCTGGAAAATTTTGAAAATCGAGTTACTTGGCGCTGCATTTGCGAAAAGCCCACGCGCGTGTGCATGGAATTGATATGGATGAGTCGTACACAGAGAGAGAGAGAGAGAGAGAGAGAGGACCAATGCATTGCACGAGCATCGTATGACTCGCGTTTTGCGCGAAACTACAACGCAAGCCTGCAAGGGTATACGAGCCTTTGAATGTATTCAGGATTCATGGCCCACGCCCCCTTGTATGAAATTTATCGAAGAGGAGATCTGCGTTTTTTACATGCGTAATGTATGATTCATGCTCGGCGCAACATCGTGTCTCGTAGCGCGCAGTCTGCACTCGAACGTGTCGCCTATTAACGCAGGATTTGCGCAGGTGAAAAAAAGCCCCCTATAAATGTACCGTATGATATTCTACATGCACGCGCTAGCTCTCTGCTGCGACCCTTTGTTTCGATTGTTGTATTATTTCCAGGCAGGCCATTCAAGTTTATAATTATGTTGAAATCAGCGCTACAATTAGAATTTATTTATAATCTTAATTATGGATTGACAGCCGCGACAACTCGACTGTGCGCGTACACGCTATATATAAAGTTGCATATTAAAAGTCCTATTGTCATCCAGCTCGCTCGAATTCTGCAATGCAGTGTAGATTAAACATGCCGTCGGTGGGTATATGCCTTGTTTAATTCTGCGGCTGTGCCATCGCGAAAGACGGTATTCCGGGATACATCTGAACCCTGGTTATATATGCCCCGGTTGTAGCGGGGATCATCCGGTCTTGATGGAAAATGGAAGGCAAGGTACAGCGGACGCCGCGCATATAGAATTTAATCCGCGAACTGTGCGTGCGGGGTGAAAGATTATTTTGTTACCGCATACAGCCAATCTTGAAGCTGCGCAAGGCGCTTGGGATTCCCGGCGAGCGGCCCGAAGCCCTGAAAATTGAGAAAGCCAATACTCAGATGCGCGTTTACAATGAGAGCACGCATCGAAAGGCCTTGGGTTACGCACGTGTACAATACACTGCGCGTATATAATACAAACACGAAGGGGGGATTAAGCAACGTTTCCTGCGCACGGCAGAAACAACGAAATAACAGGTTATCACTGGGCGCACGCGATGACGCAGTGGAGAGGAGAAAGAGCGAGCTGATTTTTCGGGGCAAGACAGTCGCTTTTAAGCGAGTCCGAAAACGAGCAGCGCGCGCGCAGGAGCCGACGACGAGAGCACACGCGAAAAGAGGGCCATTCACGGGGAGCGCTGTGGCCGCCGAGTGCGGTGGGCGACTTTTTTTCGCGCGCGGCGAGAAAAAGTCGCCGCTGCTCCGAGAGACGACGAAACGAAACATGAAAGTGAATTGTTGAGATGAGACTTTGGAGGAGCCGGGAGTGCTCGGGACGAGCTTGAATCTCGGGCGCAAGCCGTCGTCTTTCCGCGTCATCGAGTCAACAAGGCAACTCGCGCGCACGACCCTTGCAAAGATTCTACGCCACACAGACACACAGCAAAGTGCTCCACGGCCTTATCTAATTAGCCGAAGAGCCAGCGGTTTTTGCCGCTGCTCAACTCTCCCGGAGTTACACGCTCGGCTTAATGAGACAAAACTCGCCGCAAGAACTGCTCCAATGTTTGGATTGCAATTATCATTTGCACGATTATGGCTGTAATTGCGCGCTAACTGGGCTACTGGATGCGCGCGAGCATTACGCTCGAAATCGCCTGAAAAAATAATTTCGAGCGTAAAATCCGTGCTGCTGCTGCTGCTGCGGCGGCGGCGGCGACGGTAAAATTGCGCCGTATGGCTAATGCCGATTTCTCAACGGATATATGTCACTCGTGCACTGGCTTGCGAGGATTAAAATTTCGAAGGAAAAAAGGAGAGATAAAGAAATTTATCGAGTCACAGGGAGCTGCCGCCGAATGAGCCAGGAGTAAAAAGAATTTCAGCTGAGGAGGCGGAGGCCCGAGGCGAAAGCAGCGGCATTCGCGCTGATAGCGCGCGCGTATACAGTTCTCGTGTGAGATACTCCCTGGGGAGAAGCGCCTTTAGCGCGCTGGCGTCCGCATACAGCAGCAGCAGCAGCAGCAGCAGCAGCAGCAGCAGAGGGAAAGAGAAAAAATGAAAGAAAAATAAAAATAACAAAAAGGCGTCGGCTTGTATTGGCAAAGAAAATTACGAGGGAGCCCTATATACCATAGGCGTTGATACATAAATATGCCGCTCGTTGCCCGCAGGACGGGAGGGGGAGGGGTGGGTAGCCACAGCGCATCTCGTTATAAATTACTCGCGCGCGTGCACATCCTGGCGGGCTCCGCGAATAAAAACCCTTTGTGCGGCTTACGCGCGGACATTTGTTTTATCAATTAAGCTCGTTTTAGGATGCGCGCGAGAGTCCTCCTTTTTCTCGGAAAATGCAGGCTTTTGCCGCGCGAAAGCGAAAGAGAGCGAGGATTTTTCGAGTGATTTATACAGCGCGAATGGCGCGCTGGGGAAAAAAATTTAGTACAATTACACTCTTCTTTTGCGCGGGGCCAAAACAAAGCGCTCGTCAACTCCGGCTCTTTTGCAATTTTAATCATTCGCCTAAATGTGCGAGAATGCCTCTCTGGCGGGAAAACGGAAACTATCGAAATGCGACGAGGTTTTCTGAACGCGGCTCTCTCTCGCTCTCTATGGCGAGGCATATAGGTATATACGCAGAGAAGAGAGAGAGAGAGAGAGTGGGAGAAAATGAAATTCCCTTTGTCGCGACTTCTCGGCTTTTCAAGAAGAATCCTTTCGAAACAGTGGCAATCTCGGCTCCAGATCTAGGACTCGCTTCGAATCTAATCGAGAAAGCGCGGAGGGATGTATTTTTCGAAAAGAAGTCAAAGCAAACAGGGGCGAATATTGAAAGAGAGTATAATATGCGAGAGCTCGGCGCTCGCGACGAGCATAACTGGCGAAACATCCTTGACAGCTAAGAAGCCAGCGAATTGAGGTTCCGATCGCTTAACTTGCCGTACGATAAACTCGTCTCGGGAGAAAATCTTTGCGCTCGCTCGCTCATGACTCGGCGTCAGCAGATTTCATCCTTTGCAAGCTTACGAGAGAGCCTCGTTTCGGGTCTCGAGCCTGTCTTTATTTCTCTCGTCTCCTGGTGGTAGCTGCCTCACTCCCCGCTATACCTTCCAATTTCTTTTTTCCGCTTCTTGTTCACGTTCCCGGACCTAGATAAACAAAAATCGGAAAACGTTCAAGCTTCCTTTGTTTCGCCGTCTTATCGGGCCGAGTGTAAGGAGAAGAAAAGAACTGGGGTAAGAGCGGAACTGCGCCGCGGCGCGCGCTCTCCGTAGAAGCGAGTCGAGGACAGAAAATTATAGTTTATCGCAAATGCTGTGCGAGCCGATGATTTTTTCTCCTTCTGCCCCTCGCTCGCGCTCTCCTTCTTTTTATAGACAAGAGAATAAGATAAAGGCACTTGGCTTTTTCGCATCGCTCGCGAATCCTCCTCCGTATATACGTACAGCTATAACGCCGATGCGGGAAAGCAGCTCCAAGCGGAAGAGCCTCTCCTACTTTTGATAAAATATTCTTTCAGCGAGTATCCATGCGCAGATATGCAAATATTGTTCCACGAGACTCGTCGTTTTGCTAACCCAGTTCGACATGGTTTTACATGCAAAGAGGCGTTCGCGATCTTCCGGCGACATGCAGTCGCGGGATCAATCTACGATAAGAAAGAGCCCGCGCGCTGCAGACGCGCAACCCATGTGGTAATTTTATGCAGCTGTTATACACCACGAGCCGCGCACGAGAGCAAATAATCATTACGGCGCTGCAGTTGTATTGGCGGCGGGCGTGAAAAACGCGCCGAGTGAATACTTAGCCGCGCGCGAGCCGTCTTATTAAGCAATAGTCAGCTCCGTCTCCGGCAACTGCCGGCTGTAGCGCAACACGACGGTTCATTAGCAGATCAGATATAGTCCGTCGGTGCGCTCGTGTATATTAGCCGGCCACGAGTCGAACGTCGGCTCCTATCGGTCACAAGTACCTCAACGACATGCAAAAACTGGCAGCTCTACGCTATTTCAAAGCAAAAGCCAACGTACTTATGTGTGTGCACTGTGCACTGTACAACACACTATACACATACGTATACACGCCCCCACGCACAGGCGTGAACGCGCGGACTGAGCGAGACCGATTCATTAGTATGCTAACAGGCATAAACGAAGGCTTTAGAGCCGCGCAGCGCGCAACGAGCGCAAATATATCGTCTGCGTAGACGCGAGTCCACAGAAGAAATTAGTCGCTGCACTCGACAAACAAAGCTCGTCGAATAATTCACGCACATCGGCCCGCGCGCGGTCCCTCCGCATTCTTCCTCGGCATAAAGCACATCCGGGCGTACATATATGTGTTATATGCGAGAGAAAGCCGCGTGCGAGCAATTCTCTCTCTCTCTCTCTCTCTCTCTCTCTCTCTCTCTCTCTCTCCAGGCGATAAGAATAAAAGCCAGAGGGGGCGGGGGTAAATTTCAATTTCAGTCTCGAACGCTCGTACAGAGCCGCAGCCGGAGCGATAAGATCGCGAATGACTCCGAATGTGCGCTCGCACGCTGCCCATGTGTCTCTCTCTCTCTCTCTCTCTCTCTCTCTCGCGAGCCCGCGCTCCGAACGGCCATAGTGTGCTCCATATACGAGCGGCGGGGAAAATCGACGAAAAGAGAGCCGTGTGGCCATTATGCAGCTCACGCCGGTCTCTCTCGTTTCTCGTAACACCGTTATTTATGGCAGCGACGCATCGCGGGCCCCGTCGAGCCTGATCACCTCCTCCTGCCGCAGCCAAGGATTTCTCTCGGGCGTGTGCAACACTTCCCGCGAGAGCTAGCGCCGCACCCCCCCCCCCCCCGCAGTGCGATAACGAGCCCATCGAAGGATGCGCTACTCGCTCTCCGGCTCCCGAGCTATCAGTCTATATATGTGTGCAGCCACGAGCCGAGAGAGAGAGAGAGAGAGAGAGAGAAAGAGAACATTTCACCGTTTCGAGATGGCAAGCGGACGATATGGGGATTACGGCTGGACTACGCTGAATCTTCTCCCGCGGTATATACTGCACATTGCTTTACTGCCGAGTCTCGGTGCTTCTTTTGTACTGCACTTGATTCTCTCTCTCTCTCTCTCTCGCTCCCCCTCTATAGCCGCGAGGATTCGCTCCAGTATTTTCCAACTATTGCCGACGATTCGATCGCAAGCCCGACGGAGAGAACAATGCGAATTACACTGTTATCATACTCGCACGGAGATTTACCGCCTGACTCCTTGGCTCATTCAATGAGCTCTTGTGTATCAGTAGCTCTCTATCGCGCATAGTTCTCTGTCTCTATCTCTCTCGAGTCTCGAGTCGAGAGAGAAAAGAAACACGCAACAAAACGAGCTCTCGGTAATTGGCATTCGCTCTCGCTCTCTATCAGCCATTAGAGTGCAAAAAAGTGCAAAAAATAATCAATGAAGGAGTAAATCGAGTCATTGTTGGCCGCGCTGCAGGACAGAGCGCATGTAGAGATAGAGCGCATATAGGCGTCAAACAAAGGCTTCGTTTCGAATGCGGCAGTAGCGCGCGAGGCAAAATTTTCCGCGCACGCTGCCGCGGCCGCTGCAATAATCCCCGTCAAAGTGCGCGGCTTGGTTATACTTGTATAGAGGCGCGGTCCGAGCGCGTAAAACGGTACAAGGCTCCGCGCGCCGGATCAGAAAGATATCGGGGACGCTGATACTTACACGCTCGCCGCCGCCGCCGCGTGATTGCAACCGCGCGCACGGTGAGCGGCGCTGTTCTGGTCCACTATACGTACACGTGACGCAGCTGTTATTTTCCGGGATACGATGCATGAGCGAGTCGGTGAACGGGATTATTCGCCGCCGCGACTTTTTCTTCGCCGAGAGCACACGTATACGTATATATACAGTGCGCAGCGCACACACATATATAGGTATGGGAGAGCGCAGCCTGCCGAGAGCTGACGAGTGCTGCGGTGGGCGTTAGACCCGATATCTGCTTTATATCGCTCCTTATCGCGCGCGCGCGCGCACATGTGTATTACGCCCGAGCGGGAATTTGAATATTTTTCATGGCTCCCTCGATCCCCTCGGGCTCTTCTCTCTCTCTCTAAGCGAGGCAGAGAGCTATAGTCGAGCGACGGCCCCGCGCCGCGCTTAAAGTCTGATGTATAAATTTGTCGATTCAGTCGATTGTGCGCTTCGCGAGCGGCCGAAGCTTATGCTTAACTATTCGATATCGCGCTATACGGCTATATAACGGATCGACGAGCCCTCGTTCTGCTCCTATTCGCGCTGGTTTTACTATCGGGAGACGAGAGAAAAATCTCGTGGTTCAACGGCAACGGGAAAGTGCGCGCGCGACTTTTTCAGCGCGCCGCTGCCGCTGCAGCTCCCGCGACGAATCGAAGCGGGAAAATAATCAAGGCACTGTCCTCGCGGAAATATATTGCCTCGTTCGCGTCCCTGGGACTTTAATCGAGGCGCGGCTCCTCTAATTCCCCGAGAAAATCTCGAAAAGAGAGACGCACTTAACGGGCATCTCGGCCTGCCTAGCTCCGACCGTCGCCCGCGCAAAGAAACAATAACGACGCTGTACCTCGCTCCCCTGTGTAATTGTCATACAAGTTAATTACCCGCCAAGAGAGGCAGACATCAGGGAGAGAGAGGGATGCCCGGGTACAGAGCGCGAAACTCGCTTGGCCAAAGTACACACAGCGAGCGACGAGCGGAGAGCCGCTATTTTGGCTTCGGCGAAAAAAGGAGCTCTTTTCTGTATATACAATATACGTATATAGTGCCGAGTCAGAGACAAGGAAGGATAGCGCAGAAGGAGATAGAGCACAACAACTGCCCTCCGCTCACCCATACACACAGCCGCGCACACACGCAGCTGTACGGCAAAGTTCGGCGGCAGACCGCCGCTAACGAGGTCCATTGCCAAGCCAGCGATGTATCTCAGCCTTTCTCTTAAATAGAAAGAACTCGCTGGCCGAGTGAGCAATGTTTACCGGGCAATTTTCCGCAGAGCTTACGGGCGTTCTGTTTGTCTGTAGGGCGACGGGGAGAATAAATAAATAGCAGCTGTATCTCCCATTAGCTGAATCATCACTCGAGCTCTGTGACGCGCTCTAACGCTGTACACCCCGCTTTCATGCAAAATACTTCATTTTGTGTGTAAGTAACGTTAAGGCACCGCAGAAATGCGCACAAAGCCGGCTCGGAATAATGAGAACCGCTGATCTACAGACACGCGCCTGTGTATTACGGTAGACTAGCCGCTGCAGCTCCTGCCTAGTTATATACAGAGCGCTATCTCGCGTACGCAGTCAATGACTTTTCCCTCTCTTCCCTTTCGTCGCGACCGCTGCTGCTGCTGCTGCTGCTGCTCCTTCTCTCTATAGTCTATATATATACACACCTGCAATGTGCAGTCTATGCTGCTTCAGCGCAGTGCACGCAGACGCGTGTGAGCAAAGAGGCCATCAGAGACAGAGAGCAGCAGCAGCAGCGGCGACGGCGGCGGCGGCGGCAGTACTAAGCCGGAAAAGAAAGAAAAGCGTCGAGAAAGCGAAAACTTTAACGCGTCGCGCCTCGAGAACTTGAAACACAGGCGACGCGGTGAGAGCTGGAGCGACTCCGTTTAAATCCCCTGGTCCGACGCGGTCGCTGCTCTCTCTCTCTCTCTCTCTCGCTCTTTTCTCCCCCCTTGTGTCTCTCTTGTGATGAGCACGCACTCGGGCCAAAGATTTTCTTTTGCCGCCAGTGCTCCAACCTCCCCCCCCCCCCCGCCCGACCCCCGACCCCTCGCACTGTAATAGCACGCGCCCCGCGTGCCTTTTCTCTTATTCATATGGATATCCCGGACGCGCTACTCTCACGACTCGTCTACCCTCGGTCTCTCTCTCTCTCTCTCTCTTATAACAGTTCGACCCCTGGCAGACACTTTTTTCCTCCATTTTCTGCATCTCTCGCTCGACGAAATTTACGAGGGTGGACGGGGGAGCCGACGCGCGATCCTACGGATATCTGCCGTTAATTGAGTTAGCGAGCGATTTATTTCAATGAGCTTACTGAGAAAGAGAGAGAGAGAGAGAGAGAGAGAGAGAGAGAGAGAGAGAGAGAACCAGAGATATAAATATATCTACTCTACTGGTGTGTGACTCGACTTTTCTCCACCGACTTTACTGAACTTAGACTTTCGCACTTTGTTGGATAGATACGCGTTTCACATTAAAATCAATAGTTTTGCCTCAAAACTCGTGCTACGTGCTCAGTAAGTATACATAGATGCATATCACTCATTATTCGAATGACTCGACAATGTTACTACGATTTTTTACAATCGTTTTGACTTTTATGATTACTTGCAAGAACTGTAAATTAATCTAAAGAAAGTATACGCGTGAAGAATAGGTAATAGATTTTGATTTAATTGGTTTTATTTCACAGTTCTGCAAACCATTATACACGCAGCATTTAAAATATGAAACTTGTTTTATATATCGTATTTTCGGTAAAAAAAAACTTCAGAATATACGTAAGAAACATTTTGAAAGCAAAATCGTTGATTTTAATGACTGTACGTCGGTACAAATTAATCGTAAAATGTGGCTTCTTGCGCGACTCTGTTCATGCGGTGAATAGTTCGTTGTATACGCTCCAACTTGGAGCACGTTTTATTGGAACACGATTGATCGAATTATCAGACTTCCTCCATTGAATTTACGGGTTCTAGTGCGGCATCAGCTTTATTCCATTAAGATTGAATGTGCTGCAGTCTGCTCGAAGTAGGCTTAAATCAGACGACGATACGTTTGAACGCTTTAAAATTTCTCTTCAAAGCTAAAATATCACAGTCCAAATTCATCTTTATTGGCTTTACGTACTACCAAGGCGAGAATTGCAATCATTACTATGTTGACCTATTAAAAAATCCGTAATCGGAAAACCAATAATCACAAATGTTCATGCATTAATGTTGATCACGATAACCGGATATTAGACTCTAAAACTACTTTGAATCCATTAAGTGAAAATCAATTATTACTATTATTTCAAAGAGTGCCTGGTAAAAGCATATAGGATAAGTCATTGAGATAAATATTTCAAATATAGTTTCATCTTAAAATGAATTAATTAAAACTTTATGAAAAGTCGTTTAAAATTTTAAAATTAAATGGTAATTTTTAAACTTTAAACTAACCAAATCATGATGGTTTTTCATGAAAGAGAAACTATAAAATAACCATTTCATGATACGACTTATGAACTGTAAACTTTTTCTTCTTTACAACGCATTTATGATTTTTCCACGGACAAATATAATACAAATCGATACACTCCTTCAACAACATTGAATAAATATCACGGGATATATAGAGATTTTGGATACTGGGGACAATACGTATCCACATATTCATTAACATCGCATATACTTTCAAAATATTAATCAACGTTTAGTACATTTTTAAAATAAATCAAGGCAAATATTTTAATAATAATAACTTGTTAACTTACCGAAGCAGCTAAGATTGTCCATTTAGCTGGAAAATTTAATTAGTTCTGATTCAGAGATACCCAGGATGTTAGTAAAGTTTCAGTTTATTTATAGATGCATCCGCTCAAAAGTTACCTACGGACATGCAGAACACAATTTTATTTCACGCGTGCATGCATAAACATATTTTTTAAATAACTACCGTTTAAATATAGAAACATCAGAATCGTCGAAATTTATTAAAAGCTTTGATCGAAAGTATTTCATAAAGTTAAAAATAGTTTTACTTGAATGGAAATTATTATTACGTGGCAGTGAATCATTACTCGTGGAATGTGGGCAGTTATTCCTTCAGATTTTTTAAAATTCGAGCTTAACTTAAAAATCTTGATGCGAATCTACACATGAATTGTGCAATCTCTCGAATGGACTATCGCAGTCGAGCTGTATTACTTGTAAAACGATCTCTTATCTATCGCTCATTTGCTTATTCAAAAGGAAAGCAATATGAAAGGGAGAAAGCCGGAGAATCCTTCTTCTTACATTAAAATTAACGCTTGAATATTGATCTGAATTTATACGACAGTGTTATCTTTACTGCAGAGAAATACACAAATCATAAAAATGAGCACCAATTGCACTACAGATTATAAAATTTTTTTATAATTAATACTCACATCTGTTTAATGTACGTTCAATTTTAGCCCTTATAACTTTTACTGCATGAATATCGAGTTTTTCTACGTTTCCGGAGAAAACAATTTTAAAAACATGAAAATTAAAAAAAAAATTACCGTTTGGTTGGATTGTACGGTTTTTAATGTCAAGCGAAATATTTTTTAAGCATAGTTATATAATCTGAATGAGCGAGAATGTTTTTCAAGCGGATTTATTTTCGGGGTTGGCGTTTGAAAAATTGATCAGTCTCCATCTTGTTTTTGGTTCGGATACATCAATTCACAGTAGCTAATATCGTTTGCTGAAATTTTTTGCTCCCAAATCGACACACAATTATTGTTTCAACTGACTTTCACGGCATTTGTTTAAAGCGAATTAAAATCCTAAGAACTGGTTGGACTGAAAAAATTGAATGTAAGTGTAGAGTGCGCTGCTAGTACGCAGTGCGTATAGTGTCTTTGCTTTCGAAGCTGAGCCCTGCACAATGATTTTACATTTTCCTTTAAGAACAGCTTTCACGTGCTCGCTCGCGCGCGCCTGCACGTATTTGTGAGTCAGAGGAACGCCAACGGCTACGATGGTCCCGTGTCACGTATGGGTATACCTATAGAGATACTGGAATTATCGAAGCTGCGCCGATAGTCCTGTGCAGCGTGCGGCGCAACTGCTAATGCAAATGTAGAACACTGATAGTTGGTCTTGTTACATGCAGAGCGCGTTTATTCGCGCGGCGCGCCGCGTTTAAAGTCGGGATAATTTCGTCGGCAGTAGGAGGTCAGAAATTTCAGGCGCGACCCCCAGTGAGTTCACGTCGAAAACGCTGATTTTCAAATAAACGGCAATGATTCAACGTTAGAGGAGACAGGTGGGAAAAAGCCGCAGAGTCGACAAAGAAGGGCGAAAAACCTCGCGAAAAAAGCAAATATACGATTTCTCAGCCGGTATAGAGGCGTCTGGTGCGCGGGCAAACGTATATACTTGTACACATGACATGTAGCCGCGTGCAGTTTTTCCTCGCCAGCGAGCTTCCAAAAGAAAACAACGAAATTTTTTCCGGAAAAACCTCGGAGAAGAGTCAAAACAGAGATATCGAGGCCGATACAGACACAAAAGAAGAGAGACAGTCAGTGCGGAAGAGAGAGAGAGAGAGAGAGAGAGCGAGCCAGGCGTTGTTGCTCGATTTGATATCCGATGGATCGAGAGCGAGAGAGAGAGCTGGGAGGCGCACATACACCATCGCTCGTGTTCCTTCTCAAATAACCCATTGAGTTATCCACCCACCGAACGTTCGCTCACCTACAGATACACACAGCCAGGCGGTGCAAGCATGTCTACACACCGTGTGGCGCCGTCGCCGACTCCCTCTCTCTCTCTCTCTCTCTCGCTCTATCTGCTGCGGTTTTCGCGTTGTTTGGATCGACCGTATCCACGTCATGCTTTGCACGTCGGACTGCGTGTATGTGTGCGTGTATATATATCCTAACGCACGTATATCTGCTGCTGGCTCTCCGCGTGTGTCCCTCTATAGTCTATATACATGTATAAATATATACATCGGGATAGTCACTCTTGGGGGACCGGTGACAAACGCGAATTGTCAGGCCAGAGATTCGACAAGCCTGCAGCTGCTGCTGCTCTTGCTGTATATACATATACCTTTCTCTCTGTACGTGTTCACGGCTCGATTTTACCGCGAGCTATAGTCGCGATTTCGTGATCTCCCGCGTGCTAGCTCTCGCGAGCCTGCACGCGAATTCCTTGCTTCTCGTTTCGTTTTCCGTCGTACCGGCATTGGCGGCTCGATTGCGGAAGTGTTTTTTTCCTTTCCGATTGTCGCCGGGGGCCCCGTCCAAATTTTCGCCCGCAACGACGCGCCGCCGCCTATATCCCTTTTATTTCTACCTCGGCTCACTGCGCGTGTTTTCCTCTGCTGCTCCGCTGCACACACCGCCAAGGCAACGGCTAGTATATACGCATACCTGTACGCGCAGACATGTATCGCGCAGTATACGGATCTCGTTGCGAACGCGTGCGCGAAGCGAATTTGAATCGGTTGAAATTTCTCTCGCTCGACCCTTGCTCTTTCATTTTTTGACGCTGGCGCACAGCTTCCGGTTTTCTGGTATAGCCGTGACTTTTTTGCAGGCCTTTGACGCGCGCTCCAGCTCTGACTTGACTGAAATGAAGTCGCTGCACATTTTTTTCGGACAGAGTAGAGCGCGCACAGATGATGCAATTAAGTGCGCGCGCTGGGATTAGCGCAAGCTCAAATCGGGTCATGCATACGCATTACGCGGACATCGTACGCAGACAAAGTCCAACTCCATCATCGATTCATTGTTCGCGGCGGCGGCGGCGGCGGCGGCGGCGGCGGCGAACCGCTCCATGATTTTTCGTATCCGGCTAAATTAGCACGCGCGCCCCGTTATTTTGAATAATGGCTAATACGCGTGTATATGCGTATACTCGTTGCACTGATCGAGTGGAATAATATGCAAATACAGGCGAGGAGAGTGAAACAAATGCGCGGCATCGCTTGATTAAGCGCTGGCCTGGAGTATTTGTATTAGGAGCTGCGCCGTTTAAACAGCCGCAGAGCGAAGCCCAATGGCAATGGCGTACATAGGCAACGCGAGCTATAAATATAGACGAGCGCGAAACTAATGGAATGAGCGCGCGTACAGCAATGATTGTTACAGCGCGGATCGCTCGACTACAATGAAAAATAAGAGCAGTCGCGGGACGAGGTGGAAAAATTACCGTAAAATGTCAAAATCGACTAGCGAGCATCAGGTAGTCGCGCGCTCGAAAGAGAGAGAGAGAGAGAGAGAGAGACAGAGACAGAAAGGGGGACGGGGTGGGGGTGGGAGAGCAGTTGAGTTACGGCATCTTAAGTGGCCCTAACGAGCACGCAATCTCTCTCTTCAATTTCCCGACTACGCGTATACTGTTAGCTTTAAAACACAATGAAACTGCTCTTTAAACATCGCCGAATCGCTCGACTGGAGTACTTGAGCGGCGCGGCACGTTTTTTCCCATTGGCTATACTCTCTCTCTCTCTCTCTCTCTCGCGCGCGTAGTAGGAAAGGAGATCCGCCGGTACACGCGCAGTGCGCGCAGCTCGAGCAGTAAACCGAGAGAAAGGAGTCTTTAATTCAAGCGGCGGCAATTAATTCAATCTACAAATTAAGTTTTCTCTCCTCGCGCTCCCGCCGCTGCGCCGCGAGCTTCACAATGCAGCCGCTGAGATTTGTAGCGTATAAACACGAATATACATATATACATGCATCATGATAGAGGGAGAGCGAGAGAGAGAATACTAGCCGCAGGAGCAGCAAGGCAAGGCTGCAGCGCCGCGCGGCGCTGTAATAGGAGCAAGATTGAACGAAAGAGAAGAAAATGGAATGTCCAAAGACGAAAGTATATATAGACAGATACAGTATATCGTAGTAGACTGTAGAGCCGTGGTATATAGAGCGCAGGCGTGGTATATATGTATACGCGTACGCGTTACACACAGAGAGATAGAGGGAGCTGATTCGCTTATCAGGCGGAGAAACGAGAGCGCGGCCGTAAGCCTGCATGTCTGTGATGCACACGTGTGTAAGGGGAGCGAAACGCGCTCGGCGGCGAATGTTTCTTTTCGAAGCTGCCGCTGCAGCCAAAATCGTCCCAAAACTTCGGGATAAAACAAGAAGCTGTTCATCTTGGCGGACTTGCCCCGGCCTCTCGCCCTCCCGCGCTCGCTTCCTCGTCTCATATCGCATTATTTTCCCCTCTCTCTGCACCGTATGCTGCGGCGCGCTACTCTCTGCTTTTGAATTTTATCAAGCCCGCAGCTGTACCGTGGCGTGTGCGTCGGCCCCCGCCGCGCGCCGCTGCTTCACATCCATCATCGCTCCACGGAGCAGCGCGAGTATTTGGAATCGTTATAAAGTATTCTTGTAGAACTAATAAGCGCAACTGCCTGCCGGCTGCTTTCAACTTTTCTCGGGGGATCATTGCGCCGTGCGCCTCGTATATTCTCTGTAATTAGTGTAAGCCAACTTTTTACTCGGTTTTGTTGCCGCTACACAGCCACCACTGCTGCTCTCCTTCTTTTTTCGTCGTCCTCCACGTTTCCGCGGAGATTTTCAGATTTTTACGAGGATTTGAAAAATCCCGGCGGAAGCACTCGTTGAATCAAACATTTTCTCATTTTTTTTAACCGTAACCGTGCCCGCGCGCTATATAGCGAGGTCAAAGCGGCTATTACGCGTAAGCCGCAACGCTGGAATCCCGTCGCAGAGAAGCATCCGAACTCTCGTTTCGTCCGTTACATTTTGAAAAATGCATTTTTTAGTGGACTCGCGCGCGCATTAACCGCACGCATTACTCTTGGTGCGCAAGTGCTCGAATTCATGTATAATAAAGCGCACGTTCCGCGCTCTCGTGCGGCTTCTCTCGGCAACGCGAGCAACTTGGTCGGGCGGAAATTTTGAAGAGCCAAGGGAAAGTATAATTTTCGTAAGAGTTGTAAAGGTGAGTTATCAGTGGGCGAGTGCGTCGAAAGCGAATGAGAGGAGGGCGGGAGATCCGCGCGGCAATGAATATTTAAGCTAATTATTTAAGCGTTAGTCATCGGGTCAGAAAGTTGGAGGCTCAGCCGAAAACCGCCTGGCATGGGCGCGCGTAGCGAGTGCAGGACAGGGAAAGCGCTCGGATGGTTAAGAACTTTAGCATTTAATTTATTGCCGACAATCTAATTTCCTGGGGACGACACTGCTATGGGAAAGAAAACTTTAGTAGCTGCACAGTGTCGGCGAACTGACTCGTTTTGTTTTGCCTCCCCTCCTTACCTCTCGACGGCTCGCTCTCGTCTCTTCCTCTCATCTCGTTTTTCCTAACCGGTGGCTCGCGTGAACTCTCTGACGCAACTTCCTGTCTCTTTCCCCGCTCCGAACCATTCGGGGAAAAGCAATCGCGAGTCGCGCTCGGTTGCTGCACTACAGCTAGCGTACCCACTATTAGTCTCATATACAACGTAATTCCTCGACTCAGTGCTTGTATAGTTGTAAGCTTCTCGCAAATATTTTTTTCCTGCCTTTGCTACGCCGGCTGACTCGCTCTGTCTCTCTCGCGCTTAGCCTATTTCTTTTTTTTTCTTTTGCCTCCTTTAAATGTGCCTTTTCTGCAGTTTGCTAGAGAATAAAGAGCTGGGACAAAACCTCTCGAGATATCGATTGCGCAACGTTTCGCGGAGGCCAGTATACAGAGGAAGTATTGGAAATATCGACATTCCTGAGCGAAAATAATATTCGTGTTGAGGCGCCAATTGAAATCAGTTGCATAATTGATCGATTGCGAGAAAGTAAATTAATTGAAAATATTACGTTAGTCTTAATCAAACTGAATCGAGGGCTTTCGAAATACTGCAATCGCAAGCTTGCGTTGTGTATATAAACCCGGCCAGCTGCCCACCGAATAAAATAATCTTTTGGACTGTTTTTGTAAATATCTTGTCGGCATGCTGCTTCTGAATGCTGCATGAAAACGCGACAAGCTTGAAGTGCGAATTATACTGCATTATTTAGTCACAGAAGAGCGAACTTGACACAGAAGGCAGTTTGAGAAATATTTTTTCCAAGCGTCGTGGACAATAAAAATGCATTATTCCTCTAGACAGGATTTAAATCCGTTTAAATAAAGAACGCTTCCTCTGTTTCCTTTTGTTCCTTTCGTATGTGGTCGTCTACGGATATATAAAAATTAAGGTGAATTTTTAAAGCGAGAGACAAGTTGTTCCGCTGAATAATTGAATTTATCAATGTTCCTCTGTGACTCAAGATGAATATCCGGTGCAGAAGGCATATTCGAGTAACTCGGCAAACGTAGCCCTTGAACTTGTAGATTGATTTCCGTCAAACTACAACATCAACTCGAGTTAAACTTGCAGCTAGCTTATGCTTATGATAGGCCAGATTTTCTCCATCTCTATCTAAGCAAAACTGATCTCCTGCACTCCGACTGCCTTGGACAAACTCTGCGAGCTTGATAAGACAAGGCTGGCTGAGAAAGAGAGAGAGAGAGACAGAGAGAGATTCCCATCTTCGCAATGAAATAACCAGGGCAGCGCTTGGATGAAAAAATAGAAAAAGAAGAGGAGGTGGAGGTAGAAGCAGCGGCAGCAGCAGAGTAGAGCAAGGTACGCGATAAGAGATTACGCGCGAGCGAGTTGCCGCACGCGCGAATGGTGGAAGGGGTGTCTGCGCTTGTATATAAATACAAATGCAGGTAGCACGTGCAGGTATATAGACTTGTAGACGTTGTATATACAGGAGTGTACAGAGTTGGTAGGTATAGCCACAGTCGCGCTGATTCCCATCGGACGAAAGCAGGAGGCGCGCGGCGCAGGGGTGACGCAGAGAGGGCGGCAGCGGCAGCGGCAGTAGCAGCAGCAGCAGCAGCAGCACAAGACCACCGGACCCCGATATATACTCGCCGACCGCAGACGGCTTTAATATTGCAGAAGCCCGAAAGCGCCGGAGGTGGAGGAGGAAAGCCGAGGCAACCAGCTGAGCGAGCAAGCGCAAACGAAAGAGGATGTGCCGAGTGACCGGGCGTATATGGAGGAGGAGGAGGTAAAGTTCTCGGGGCGACTGCTTGAACAAAAAAAGCGAGAGAGAGAGGGAGGGAGGGAGGGAGCGAGAGCGAACGCTCAACACAGAGAAAATGCCGAGGAGGAATGAAAAGATCGAATGCAGCCAAGGACAAAAGCAAATATTTGCCAGGATGGACCGCCACGATACATTATACATAGAGTAGAGAGTCTCTCTTCGATCTCTCTTCTGTGTCCTGCGTCCATGTGCGCTCGTATGCTGTGCAGCCCACCAACGAGCTTTTTCTGCACTCACTCGCGCTGCACACCGACACCGCGTGCACTGTTATTTTTCGCAATTTTTCAAAGCCTCCGTCTGCTCGAGTATTTAGCCTCGGCTTTCCCGGAAGCTCGAATTCACGAAGAAAGATAAAACTGTTTATTTTATTTATTCGCGGCACCGTATATGCTTCTACCAGCGAGCCATACAGCACAGCGTATAACACCTATACACAGTTTACATGCATGCATATGCAGACAGGACGCAATCATAGACGAATTGGTCCTGTGTCAAATTACTCGGAAATTGTCTTATCCGCCTGTGTGCAGTTGCGTGAGCGCGCTTTCAACTTTTCCAAAATACACGACGACTGCGCACGAGGAGCCGGTATACGTGCCTCTGTATAACTGCGTACACACATCTATAGTCATATGCACACATCACATATACAGCTTATATGCATATGCATATTTAAATACCCACGCGCGACAGAACTCCATCTCAATGTGTCTATTAGCATTCTACTCGAAGAATATACGTATATATAGAATGGAAGAACGCTGTTGGCCTCGATGCATTTCGGGAGGCAGTTTGCTCTTTGAAGTTTCTCTGCCTGTGTCTCCTCGGCTTTGTGTATATGTAGAAATCTCTTTAAAAGAGATCATATTTCATTTCGTTTTTGTTTATATCCGACATTGCTGGAAATCTGAGTGTAGTATATAACACTTTCGCTTAAAATTAAAAAAAAAAATTAAACATTTTTCGATATTTCTAATCATCAATTTTAAAGAGATTTCTGCATATACTCGCAGATACCCACAGGATCGACCCTTTTAATCATGATACCTTATTACAAGCTCCATTTGTTCCGTAGCGGTTTGTTTCAAAACAAGCAGTATAATGCATCCCTTATTTTATTGGCGGTACTTACTTGTGTTTAATTGCTTTAAACATAATGGCTTATCGCTCAAATCTGCACGTTATTATTATGTCATTCGTTATTATTTGCGCTTGCAATACAGATATACGAATATTATTTATCCGCGGCATTACAGCTTGTTTACGGTACAGTTTCTCCATCTGATTGCGTTGACCGGACTGTCCGGTGACGTGTATATACGTTTGTCACTACGTAATGATCAGAAATGTTAACAGATAAATATATCCTCGCAGAAATAGTCGTAAACAAACTAGTCCAGCAATAAAAGCTAACGTACTATTTGGGTGTAATATTGTAATGCAGGAGGAATGCGGAGTATCGATTGATCCGGTATAGAAGCGCTGCAGCAGCGCAGAGCTCGATTTCGGCTGCGAGTTAAAATCGTATTTTCGCGGCAAACGATGTATGAATCTGGAAGAGATTTGAGAGAGTCTATAGGCTATCGACACTTGAAATATAGCTCGTCGTCTCCCAGCCGTTATAGAAGTATATATATATACGGAGGGAGAAAGAGCTCGCAAAGCGAAAAACGCGAGCGAGCAACCAATCTCGTATCTCCTCTCGATAATAAGCCCTTCTCCCCAGCTAAATGGTTGTAGAGTGGAAAACGAAAATAATCATCGAAACTAACGACAGCGAGGACTGTCAGGGCTCTTCCCTCGGGCCATTATCCCCTCCGCCGAATGGGCCAATTCCGTTCTAGCTGCATCTGGAGAGAGAGAGAGAGAGAGAGAGAGAGAGAGAGAGAGAGAGAGAGAGAGAGCTTTTCTCTCTGTTTTCCGCGTGATTGTAATGAGGCTTGGTACGGTGGCTATATGTGTGCATGCGTGTCTCTAGGCAGCTGAGCTGTGGCCGGTTAGCCTATGTATGCATGAAGCTTGGCTCGTTGTGCTGCATGCGTCACACATGAGACTCTCGGGGGCCAGCGCGCAGGAACAGCGGCAGCAGCAGCAAAAGCGCGACGGCGGCTACGGCGTTGTATAGTTGTAGTAGGTAGCACCGCTGCGCGCGCGCTCGTTCTATGATCTCTCAGGGGATGTATTTATGGAACATGCTCGAAGCAAAGGTTCAACGAACCTCCGCTCGCGTTTGCTCGCTCAATCTTTTCCCCGCTCACGTATGAACGCGTGAAACCGGTGTCTGTGCAGCTCTTACTCCCTCCGACTACTTTGCAGAGCAGTAGCTTCGTATAGGTGCGGCGCATAAGCTATATGTATTCCCCTTGCCTTTTCCTTTCTGCCTTGTCCCGACGACTCTCCTTCTCTCTCTCTCCCTCTCTCTCTCTCTCCCTACGCCCTTGGCTCTCGCGCCTCGTCATACATAAAACCTATGTGTGTTCTTCACGGTTTCTCTCTCTCTCTCTCTCTCACTTTCTCTCTGGCTCGCTGCTGTCTTGAGCTGTGTTGGGGTGAGAGGAATCAGGGGTCCCGATGTCGCCGGAGACGCCGGAAGTGCGAGGGTGGTTGACGCGCCGAGGCAAAGAGAGAAAGAGGGAGGGAGAGAGAGAGATGATGCCAACGACTCAATTGCTCTAATGTTCCCCGAAGAAAGATAGATATACAGAGAGGGAGTGAGAGAGAGAGAGAGAGTCGCGTCGCGACGAAGCCTTGCGCGGCGTTAATCGCTGAAGAAAAAGAGAGACGACGAGGGAGCGGGAAAAAAGCCTAAACATTTCTGTAAGAGAGTAAGGATGCGTGCGTCATTGTGATTTCCCCGATTTTACGCTCTACGCTCATTTCCATTAAAACCTGTCGGCGACAGCTGAAAGATATATGTTGTATTACTTCCGAAAAGAAATTTTTCCGGCTAGGATACGATTATTTTTCAAATTAATATTGGATATCGAGAGGTATAAATGTCTTCCAAGCAAGCGACATGAACGATTAAATTATTTGTTCTTCAAATACGAAGAAATTATTTATTTGTATTCTGAACAAATCGTCGGTATAACAGGCACACTATTATATTCACAATGATTAACAGCCCATGAATTTTTAAGCTTTATGAATAATAAATAAGTCTTTTTAGCTAACAGTAAAATTGATGTAAATTAACTAATTTATCATTAATTACATTTGTACAATTTACATAAAAGAAGTTTATCGGAAAATCTCAAAATAAAAATGAAATGCAGTACGAACAAACAAATTTAATGTCGTTTACAGTATTGTCTCCAAACGATGTTTCTGAACGGAATTTAAAGATGTAATGGGCTTAAAAGATTTTTCGCGTCAGTAATACAATATTTGAACCGCGGACTTGTAATTGATGATTCATAAATTTACTTTTTACAGTACATAAAAGCAGGCTTGATTCTTCAACATCGATTATACCTAGCAACACATCACAATATCCATTAATCCATTACCATGCTATAAAATATTATCCTATATATAACGGTATGTACTGCACTTATCAAAATAATGAATGTATCCTAGTTTCTGTGCACAAAATTTTCCGAATTAAATTTATCAACAAAAATTTGTATGTATGTTTAAATGTTCAGACTACAGAGGGGAATATACCTATGAGTATAACTATGAATCATGTACCCTTTTAAATTATTGTTTTTACATTGTCGGAAACTGAAAGTATTAACAGTTTATGAAAATCGGAAAATTGTGAGCTTATTTTATAAGATATTGTTAGAAAAAAATAACACGCATGTGAACATGTTAACGGCACCTTGTGTGAAAATTAGATTTGAAGAATCTATACGCATTTCTTTAGAATCGAAGACATAAAGCTGTATTCTGGTAAATCTACCTGCAGGTCGTGAATGATTGAGAATATCAACTGTAACGGCTTCCTGGTCAATTACAGTTAAACGTTTCGGCTGATCAACCTATTAGACGAAAAATAAAAAGTGCGTACGAGGCAACACGAAAGCAGTAACAGAGAGCTTTTAAAAATTATGAATCATTTTGTTCCGCTTAGTCCTGCATTTACTTGCATGACTCCCCTCGAAATTAAAGCCAAGCTGCTCTCGTGACACGAACCCCTTAAATGTCATAATCCACTAAAATCGATATCAACGTCGCAATCAATAAGCGTTTTATTTAAAATTGGAAAATCCTAACATTCAAATGGTCTCGACTGTCCTTGTACATAAGTTATATGTGCTGGCTTTTACACTAATAAAGCGCAACATACTGTTATAGCTAATTCTTAATTGACAATTAAAGAGTGACCTAACAAAATGAAACTCATCCCTCTTTCAAGTCTCAGGTTTATTCATTTCTTGGGCAATCCCGGAGCCTGTATTAAGAAAAGACTGGCGATGATTTTGAATGCTGAGCAAATACGGAACTAATAGCTCGTGTTCGTTACGCTCGTTTTTCACGTTGGGGTAGAAAACATAGGGTTAAACTCGTAAAGGGGGCAACGCGTGGGAATAATGGGACTTCCTAGTCTATGAGAACTCGAAATAGACGTTGAGACTGTGTTGATAGAGCTACATTACTCAACATTTCTTTCGCAATTTTCGTTTTACAATTAAACAATAAGAAAAGAGTTGTCAGACCTCTAGAACTTTAACGGCAATTAATCGGTATCTATCTCCAAGATCGTTACAGAAAAGAAAGCGGCCGAGTGTTGAATCTTAATTCAGCGTCTTCGTTTAGGAAGTCGCTCAACCAGATCGGAAATATGATTATGCTGCATGTGCGCACTCAGAAAGCACGTCTGCAAAGCGATCTCACTCTCTCTTTCTCTCTCATCTCTCAGCCGTCCCGCATACATCAGAGCCAAGTACAGCGACATATACGAAGGATATACTCTTCTTATACCTGGAGCTATTCACAAATGTAAGGCCAAGTCATACACGCACTCCCGCCGAGGAGGATCAAAGGAAAAAGTTTAAAGCAGCTCTGCAGTTTTACCTCACTTGCCAGGATGTTACATCGATCTCGAGACGGTCGTAGTGCTGGTCTTTTTGCTCATACAATCTCGTTGGACTCGCTGAAAAAAAGTATTTAAGTGCTGACTTTTGCACAAGAGCCATGTGACTGGACTTATCATCAAAAGCAGTTCATGGCTCGCAGCTGGAGAATATACGTATACAAAAACGAGCAGGCGATGACACCTAATGAAAAGTCTGGGCAATAACGTTGCTTTTTCTCTAGCTCTCCCCTGCTCTCGTCCTTTCTTTTTCGGGCTTTTTCAACGAGTATGACCCCCCTATAGAATGCGTGGCTGTAGAGGGAGAGAGAGAGAGAGAGAGAGAGAGAGAGAGAGAGAGAGAGAGAGAGAGAGAGAGAGAGAGAGCAGAAGAAAAGGCCGTTTTCCTCGTATTCTCCTCGCGAAGCGGTTTGGATTACGCCAGCCGCAGAAGCGGATTGCTCCTTTGTGCGTCGCGACTCGTCCGCTCGTTCTTGGCGTCTCTGCAGCAGTCCTCGAAGAAGCGGAATCGAGATATATAGGCATATACCGTGTGCAGCGTGCACGCGCACACGGAGGAAAGCGCAGCCAGTCCACTTGACTGCTATCGCGCAGAGCGGGGAAAGAGAGAGAGAGAGAGAAAGAGAGAAAGAGAGAGAGAGAGAGAGAGAGAGGAGAGGGCGAGAGAGAAAGGTATAGAGGATGAGCATGAGACTGCTGTTGGTAGGTACAGACTGTGAAAGTCCTTTGCCACACAGACGGTAAATTTGATAAATGCTACGACACAGCAAGAGCAATTATCCCTTCCCATCTCGGCAGTTCTCTATTTGGAATCGCCGCGCGCAGCTACCGCGACTTTATACTGCTCTATACCTGTACTTCGCTGCTTTTTTTCCAGCTAATCTCCTCTTTTGCTCTTCCAGATTTTCTGCGTCCAATCTTATTAGTGCTGCTCGTACTTTATTATTAACGATTAATTCGCGTCAAGGGCCGCTCTATCACTAGAGTCTAGATCAACTTCAAGATCCACACGTATGCAGCTCGAATTCGAACGACCACCACAGCTATGAACGAAGCTTAAGTAGGCGAAAGAAGGAAGGCAAAACCTATAGGAGGGGGAAGAGGGTCGCGGATCAAAGGAAAAGGTTTAAAGTAGCTCGCCGTTACCTAAGGGAATACCCCACTTCGGAGCATCGATCTCGGCCGGGCTTTCCGAGGGTATCTCTTTAGATTTCTTAAAGAGTCGTCAAGTGTGGGCGGTGCCTTGTTTTATTCGCCGCTTCTTTTCCATACTTATGTGTGTATAAATGACTCTTTCTCTCGCACGAAGCGTGAGACGACTCAAAGTGTGAGAAAGAGAGAAGGAGGGATAGGGAGAAAGCGAGAGGCAAAAACTAGTGCAATGTTTACCTAACCTGAGATTTCAACGCTTCACGTGAGAATATAAAGAAAGAGTTGATAGAGATAAGAAAGAGATTTTGTAATGTTGAGATATAATTGTATCATTATTCATCCAAGTTTTGGAATTGTAAAGTATTCATTTTCATCTATTATTGGCTTTGAAAACATACTTGCAGAAGTCAGGGATCAGAATCACGCGATTTTTTAAAATGTATACGTTCACACGTGTATCTACGGTGCTCTCAACTACACCACTCCTGCTCACATCATTATCATCTCGCGCGGAAAAGCTCACTTTTCTTCCCTGCTCATTGTATAGCATGCACTAGTATCAAAATAATCTTTTCATTACTAATTTAAAGTTATTTTACTTTACCTTGATAGCATCTGTATTCAAGCAAGCCTTTGTTTGTATCGATAACGAAAAAAGTCGCGTGTAAATCTTGAACGTTAATAATCTTTTTCACGAGATACGAGAATAAAAAGTGTGAAGAAAAGGGAGACAGGAGAGGAAAAAGAAAAAGGGACACGTCATCGAAATACTGTAGACAGCCATACCAGCATCGGTAAGAGCCCAAGGCAGCCTCAAGACTGCGAAAAATTTATAGTTGAAATGTAATGTTAAGGAGAAGCTTACTACTAGTATGTGGCCCCATTATTGATTTCCAATTGTATTGATTGGAAAAACAATATTTGTTATTGCATTATTTATAGTTTGTGACTGTCAAAGCTTACTTGGATTTCTACAATAGCGAATAAGATCTTGATATTAAATAAATTAAAAATATTCCATGTACAGTATTTCATTAAATTGTCACGGTGCACTTAAATTTTCGGTATATATATATATATGTAACACGATTCTGAGAAATCTAATTTGATTCGCTTATTATATACAACATACGTGCCGACGTGCGTATAAATCGTAGCTTCTCAGTCCTAAATTTTAGTACTGTATACATTGTAGCCTCCTATGTCTGTCTCATTGCACTCACAACTTCATAGTTAAATTAATGAGATTTCAATAGAGCGAGTGAACATTCACTGAATTGCATTTATGAGCACACATAATTATTCCACGCTCAGCGCAGCAAATTACTACGTATATACAAATTCGTTTATTGGGATGAAACTGCATCGACTAAAAAATAGAAAGGTTAGTTTGACTCTTTCGAAATTCTGTACGCTTCCCCTAGCTCTAATCTGGATTATATCGGTTCAATGCGTTTATATTTTTTTAATAATTAAAAAAATACTATAAAGTCAATCTTTGTATTCAATGAATAATGCATAATATTTCGAGGCTATATTCCAATGTATTGAAACAACAAACGCACCAGCAGCATGGGTCGCAGAGTTGAATTTGCGAAAAATACGGAACGAGTGAGGCCTGATCAAAATATACATATATGGCCAACGGGGTAGCGGTGGTGTGACCCAATAAACATCCCTCAGATTTATTCCCAAACCGATACTCAATTCAATTTACGTTCACATACAGAGTTCGCCTTCGCAAAGATGAGGAGGGGGGTGGAGAGAGGGCGAAGGCGCACGAAAGGGATGAAGGAAAAGGAAAAAGAGTCGGAGATCGAGCCGTGCAGCGTTCATCTTGGCCTGGCAACCTGCCATTGCGCATTCGACTTCGCCTTGAGCCTCTCCGGCCTGCTCGAGGGGAGAGAACTCGCTCAGCAGCATCACATACTTAGACAAGGAGACAAGCACCTTTTTTACGCTTGCTCGAGTCAGTTTACTCCCTGGTGGCTTTGATCATTACAGCGTCAAATAGCGCTGACCTCTTAACGTGCCTGATAATGTGTAATGTTGTTGTGCTACATTCACCTCGGTACAACAGCCCCGTGTCTCTGCATCCGATCAACCATAATTTTCCTCGCTAAATGTGAAGTTGATCTCCAACCCGACCCCGTCCGTCCCGCCCTTCCCATTAATATGATAATTAAAATCGTAAAAGGGAAGCGAGTAACTTTTAGTCTCATGTATAAATTATGACCGTCCGAAATTTTCCGATACCATCCAATCGAAATGAACGGAGCGATAAAGTAACGTTGTAAAGTAAAAAGGTAGATCGCTCGAGGCAAAGGACGAAAGAGAGTTGGAGAAAGTAACGAGGAAACTAGAAAATACGCTAACTCCAGGGCTATTTCAATTTCAATGGACAATAAAAGGAAGCCGCTTAGTTTGCCACCAGCTATATAGCTCAGTAAGCGTCTTTCCTCTCGTCCGCCGGCTACACGCGCGAAACTTCGGAACAGGCTCCGCTCCACCGCGAGTGTTACACACACACGCGCGCGCACAGAGAGAGAGAGAGAGAGAGAGACACACACACAGAGTCAGACGTTCACACCGTAAGCTCCTTCCCTCCCGCGCTCTTCCATCCTTCACTTCTGTATCTCACCCTCTCTTTCGCTCCTCCCTTGCATACAGAACAGCGTGGGCGCGCAGCGGAGAAAGAGGAAGAGAGGAGCTCGCTGCCGCGCGCTCTGCCTCGTAAAAGTTAAGCTGGACCATTAGATTAGGTGGACGCGCGAGCTCTGGGCTACGTCCCCCTACGGCTGTGGCAATGGCCTGGACGCGGCCGCGCTTATACGTATACCTACACGATATACATAAAGCCGGGACGAGTAGGTAGCTACAGTGTGGCAGAGTACTTATGCGAGAGCGGAAGATTTGGGATTCAAGACATTAGTCGGGATTCGCGCCGCTGCGGGTGTACTGTGGCGCAAAGTAGCCCTCGGACTCGCTCCATCTCCTGCCACGCGACTGAGAGGGACAGACAGAGACACGGCAAAATACGCATAAAGAGAAGAGGAGGCTTCGGAAGCGCGTGCTCTTCTCTCCGGCTCTCTGCCCCCTGCTATCCGCAGGCGCGAGCGTCTATCTCCATCTCCCGCGCCTCCGCTATCTCTCTGTACTCGCATAAACTCGGCTAGAATAGTATGCGCGTGCGCGTGCGCGGTCCGTGCAGCAGCGGGTGCTCGCGGCTCGCGGCAAGCTTCGCTGCATCGACGATGGTATTAGTAAGTATATAGTAAGAGCTGCACGTACACAGTCGTAGACACGGTTGTAGAGACAGACAGGCTCAGGCAGAGGGCCAGAGCCAGAGCACTGCATAGCGCGCTAGCGCTGCAGACGTGCACACATGAACGCGATGCACATAGAGACGAGCGCGTCCGCTACCCCCACCGGGCGTCCCGAGCGCCACGCGACCCGCTACCCCCACCAGCCGAGCGCGAGTGCGTGGCGCGCGTTCCGAGGCCGAGAGGTGGGGGCTGAGGCGCGTGGTGCGCCACAGCAGGGTGGGGGGAGAGCGAGCTGCTGCGGCAGCGGCCACGGCGCTCTCACTGCTCTCTCTCGCTCGCCACGGTGGTGGGGGCACCTACCACGGGGAGAGAGCGGCGTCGCCAGTTCCGAAAGAGCAGCGCTCCCGGTAAGACCGTTCCTCCGCTCCCTCAGGCCGGAGCGAGCGAGCGAGCGAGCGAGCGAATGTGTGGCTCCGAGTGTCCCCTGTGATTCGCGCGAGTGTCCTCCTCTTCTTCTTCTTCTTCTTCTCCTGCGCCTCCTCCTCGTTCTTCCGGTGTCGCTGGCGAGTTTGGCCCCCTGTTATGGATACGAGGAGATTCGGGGCTCGCGAGCTGGACGCCTGACACGCCTGACGGTGCTCTTCCCGCAGGAGAAACTCGCTGCTCGCGCTCTCCCCTGTCGGTCTGGCCGATGCCGACTCGTTCTACTGGCCCGTGGTCCGTGGCAGCAGCGGCTCTCCATGCAGAAGCAGCCCACCCCAGCCACTCGGCCGCCCGTCTGCAGGAGCAACTACCTCGGGCCGATCAGAGCCGCAGTCGCTGCAGTGCCGCCAGATAATAGGCACAGCTCCTGACCCCCGGACAGGCTCCTCCACGAGGACTGCACGACGACGCGACGTGGCTCGTGCAGCGTGCGGCACCTGTTGTAGTTCTATTCCGCACTGCGTCGTTATCGGCTTCGCGTTACGTCACGGCGCCTGCAGTCAAATCCGCTGAATGAAGCGGCCCGCGCAAGGAGACGGAGAGAGCGAGAGTTGGAGCAAGCTCACTCTTTCGTCCGAGGAAAACTCGCGGATAGCGAGAGGAAGGAGTGCTTCGACCTACCCATACTCGACATACTAGTTAATTGTGTTGTTGTTCATTGTTGGTGCAGCGTGCTTGTGATGATCCGACTGCTCGGTTCTGCTTTACCGCAGCACTAGTGCAAGGATACAATTACGCGGATATTCTCCGAACATATCAGTTTTGTGTCAGCCCCCTTTGCTTTGCTTTTGTCCCCGTTTTTTCTTGTTGTGAAACAGTAGTGAACAAGAGAAAGAGAGAGATAGAGAGTACAGCTTGTCGGACGCGTGTACACGACTCACGCTACATCACATGTGGCTCGCACCAGCGAATTTTCGCGCAGCTCGTGATCAGATCACTACTGCTAGGATGTACGTTAAGTGGAAGTGGATCCGCGGTGGCTCATCGTGAACTTGTGCCCGTGCACAAAGAGGCGAAGAAATTTAAAGAGGCAGCGCGAGGCAACGAGGAAAGTGCATTGTTATTGTTGGTGTTGTTGCTTTCCTCGCAATCAACGATGAAGACCACAACGTCGACGAGAACATCGAATCCTGGGGAGGCGGGCGCGCTTCACCACAGCGCAACTAGCAGGTAAAACATTACTGTTCAATACGCGTTCAACTATATCGTGCGTTGCTTTCTATTGACAGGCAATTGAGAGCGACTTTAAATTTAGGTACTCGGACGTACGTGAAAGAGCCGTCCAGATGCAAGTTGACTGGATTTTCTTTTACGAATTTGCCGTACGATCGATTCGATAGCTTACACTCTATAGAATACTTTTGCGGACGTAAATACGAGTGCCGAAACTGTTTATCAGAGATCGAATGCGAAAGTGAGCGCCATTCGACTTCACGATGACTTTGTTGCTGAGGTTTGCGCCTGCACGCACTGATTCCAATATTATATTTTAATGAAAAAATCACTAAAAATTAGACAGTTTGATCATTAAGATTGTATGGCACAAAGTGATATGATAAATTATATAATTCTGGTGGCTTTGATAACAGCTAATTTGCATCGATTTCGCGTTCCACTTGAGATAAAATACATTCTATCATAATTCTTACAATGTTGTGCTGAAATTCAATACTAAGCCAAACGCTGCTAGATATAACTGGAAAACAAATTTCAAATCTTTGTGTCAACAATATCGAATTTTATTCTCACCGCGCTGGGGATTCAAAAAATACGTCCAATTCTCGCGACTGTAAAAACTGTAGTATTTTTAAATGGCAGGAGCAATCAATAATCACGTTAGCCCGTTAGGATTCGGAGAAAACGTTGACAAGAAGGGGAATTTCAAGATTATAGGATTGCAATGTTTGACTAAGGTAAGCGTTGTGTGAGAAAAAGTGTGCGGGAGTGAAATAATGTCGAGGCAGCGAGTTCGCGTCAAATCGTGCTTGAATTTATAAGCAGTTCCTGAAGAACGCTTCATTAGGATATCGATTTCCTCCGTGAGGTCGTCCGCGGATAGCCGACTAGGCAAATAGAAAAGAAGATAGGGAGAGAGAACGAGAGGGGTAGAAAAAAAAGAAACGCGTGAGCATGAAAGTATAAAAAAGCTTATTCTTCAGCGAATGAAAGCCAGCGCGCGTTTAATAACGCTTCGATAATAATTGGTTCAGAAGAGAGAAGCAGAGCTTTTCCATAGTGTCTCTAGCACTCTTTTTACGTCGTTTTATTCTTGTGAAACTCGCCTTTTATTATTGTCTTTATACTTGAAAACAATCGCCATTCAGATTTTATAAATACAACGAGGGCGTTTCTCTTCCTTGCGGAAGACAATGCCGGCATCTACTTTAGCTCTCGGGTGTTCGTAACGTCTTCATTCGCGCGTTGCGCTACTTCTTACCCTCTTCTCCTTATCCCTCTTTAACACCTTTATCTCCATCTTTAGGTTAGCGACCCTCCTAGCTCAAGTCTGCCGCACCGCTTAATGTAAATATAACGTTTATATAAAGTCAATCGATATGCTCGATTGAAAGCTTGTCAGTCAAGATTCTCGTAGTCATCCCTTAGCTTTGATAATTATTCATTAGAGACGTGCGAATACGTTAATAAATAATCGCAGGCTAACAGTGTACCGATAACTTGCACAATTGTTTTCCTAACTCTCTCAAATATCCATGAGCCGTCAAGAATTCAGCTGCCATTGGCGTTCAAATACTTTTCAATTAAATTAGAAAAACCATTTTTTGTGTCTGGTTGAATTTTCCTCGGATAATTGCGCAGCAGGCAAAAGTTTATCAGCTCCCAATTGGCACGTCGCGTCGTAACGATAACCTGCCAGCTTCGTTTAGTTCGAACACATCAACCTTAACGCGTAACTATCACCCCGCGTTTCGCTCTCCTTCTCTTTCGCGAGTTTCTCGGATCGACAAGTACCGCCCCTCCGCTATCGCCTTCTTTCACAGTCAATCGATTCGCAAAACAAGTAAATAAAATTCCCTCGAAAAATGGCTGCTTCGTGGATACTATCTTGGCTAAAAGGCAAATCAATATTCTCTACAAGAAAATAGAGCTTATATATTGATGAATTTTTCATTGAGTATAGCCGAAGCTTTAACATTTATAAAATCAATTTTGTTTCCGCATATACTCCCCGCGGATATGCGAATGCCGATCTCATATTTCATTTCACCTTTTTCCGCCATCCCTTCCGCAGCTGCAGGTGTCAATTCAATTAACTGACAGCTAAGCCTTGGCGCAGTCTGAAAATCCTCGTCGTAAAAAAACTGTCGTAAAAGAAAATGACAAAGCGCCTGGAGTCCGGGGAATTTAATTGCGGATAACAATTAAGCTCATTCTCGCGCCATCGTCTTCGTATTCTCATTCAGACGCGAGCTACTTAATAAGAAGCTGCCGCGACATTTGATAATCGTCGTTTCAGCCTTTCTAGCTAGCTCAATACAATTCTCAGGCTCAAATAACGCTTAAGCTTTTTTCCAATACAAATACAAGCGTGTTCAAAGAATTTCGTACAAAGCTTCAATGGACGCCGCGGCGTATCTTTTAATTAAGTCGTTAATGTCCCATAAGTCGGCAATTTGTCGGATGTTTGATTCCGAAAGTCGCATCATCCGGTCGCGACGCATAAAAGGCCCATTCATCCTGCCATCTCCGTAATTCCACAGGCGATCTATTCTATTCTACATATAACTTGGCCGACCGCTCTGTCAAACTATGTGTAATGGTCCGTGTGGATTTCTATCCCTTGGCCTATACCAGATATCGAAATGTAACGACGGATAATTCAAAGCCTCGAAAGCCAATGTGAATTTATTGCACCGTGCAGCACATCATCATCATCATCATTCCGTAATTGAAATTGATGTTCCAGTGATGATTTTTTCCAGATTTCAATCAACTTGCCCATGATTCTTTCCGCAATCACGCCTGTAATTAGTTTGGCTGTCAATTAAAAAGGTGTATGCGCAGCTGGTAAAATTATTGCTCTACGAATATTCACAAGCTTCCGTTGAATTTGCAAATAAAACAGATTTATGCAAACTTTACGCAATTGCTTCATAATTTTTTTAGTCAGCTGGTGTCTAGACGCGACCCGGCTAAAAAGATATGCAAAGATTTTATGAAAGCGTTTCTTATGCAGCGTGACATTGCTAAGTTTGTAGAAATCTTTTTACCTCGCGACTTTGGTGATTGCCAGTGCGAGCAAGGCACTGATCGATCAGAATGCGCGCAGAAAAGGTAAAATAAAAGCTGGGCGGACTAACTATATTCCAGTTCAATCATTACAGGAGCGTCGCAAAAAAAGTATAGCATGCAAACGAAGGGGTTTCCGTCTTCTCATTTTCTTGGAGGCGAGACTCGGCAAAGGTTCTCTGGTTCTCTCCGCGCATCAAACGCCGAATGGAGGGTCGGTCGGTGTTACGCGCGATCTCGTTAAGCGATCAGGACACTTGCTCAAACACGGGCCGCTGGCTCCCTTTGGCCGTCGGTCGTCGCTCGCCTGCAGCCTGACTGACTGGCTGCCTAGACTCTTCATTTTCCCCTGATATTTGCGCACGGGCGATATTTTCTCATCCCGTATTCCGTTAATTTGAATACATAACGAACCGGAAAACTCCGCATATAAAACAGTCTCGCCTACTTCTCTCTTTCTTTATGGCTCGCTCTCGCAGCCTGCAGCCTTGACTCAGCTCAGCCTTTGCTATACAGCTTGTAAAAAATGTACGAAGCTCCATGGCGCGTAACTGCAAAAATATCTATACCTACTCCCATCATCTAGCCGGAATTTACGCGTATATATAAGGCGTATACCCGCTGCCGCCGCCGCCGCCGCGAACGTGCTCAAAACTTGTCTGCTGCTCTCGCTTATAAATATTAGCTATCGAATTGAACCGCGAGCCGCGAGGGGGCTGCGAATCCGCTCGGCGCATACATTTCTACCTTTGCGCGAGTTTTTCCACGACCCCGTGAGGACCCGGCGACCGAAATAATAAAGAGTTTCACCTCGCTGCATACATCGACGAAAATTATGTGAAGCCAAATATATTAATTGGATATTGTTATTCGAGAGGAAAAAGCGCGGCTCCCCCCCCCCCCCAAAAGCGTACGTTTTAATGCTTATTAATGAATCGGATTATGGGGGGATATGCAAAGTGTATCGTTGACAGCTATAAATGCAATTTATACCTCGCGCAGTGTGGAGATGGGAAAAAGTAGAGGGGGAGAGGTCGAAGCGCGTACGATTTTTTTCACCGCCGCGGCGACGGCGGCGCTATATATTTTATGTATGAGTGAGAATGGGAGGAAAGAAAGGGCGAGTCGCGCGCGGGCATGTGTGACGATGTGTGAAAAAAGGTGAGTCAGCAGTCAGTGCCTAGGGTCTATCTTACTTTTGAACCTATCAAGCGTAAACTGCTCTGCGATACTGTGTGCGCGCGCGGGCCGGCGCTCTAGCGACTCTCGATCGGACTGGCCGATCATTATCAGCGCCACGCGGCGCTCAAACGGAAAATCATGTGCGGAGGCGGGATGCGTGAAAAGAGGTTCTTCAATTGAAAACTCGTAAAATCGAGTGGGACGAAACGTTGTTTTTTTTTTTGCTTTTTTCTTTTTCTATAGAACGATACGTATACGTAGTGGACCGCGGTCTTTGCGCGTAAATGGCGGCTCAAAATTATCGATAAGCGAACGCTGGCTGAAATACGCGCGCATCGAGGGCCGCGTTTTTCATTAACGTTAATCTCGATCTCTCTTTGATAAAAGTTATTTTCAGATTTCACGCACGGCGCGCGCGAGCGCTCGTATAATGGCATTATCTCCCTTTCGCGTTAGCTTTGCGATAAAAATGTTAATTTTCGCTGTAGCCGCATTGCCGTTGAGTGCGCGCGTAATGAAAGCGAGAAAGAAGAAAAAGCGGCGGCGGCGGCGGCGGCGGACGAGTGAAAATTCCCGAAATTGAGCGCGCGCGTGATTCGGTAGATGCGCTCGCGCTATACAGACGGCCGGGGGAGAAAAGAGACGCGGCGCGCACAGCTAGCCTCGTAAAGAATAATAGAAAGAGAAGATTATACGAGAGCCGAGATGAGAAGAGCAGAGCAGAGCGGAGCGGAGAGAGAGAGAGAGTATAGTAAATAGAGGGCGGAGGGTAATCGAGTCACGGATGCGAGTCGGCAGGAAAAGGCAGTGCGCCGGGAGCGCCGGGCGCGCGCACTTACGGGAAACCTTGGTCATCGCTCTCGAATAATTGACTCCGATAATGTTCACTGATAAAAGTCAGTGTGTACCGCTCGTCTCTCTCTGTCGCTCTCTTTGCCTCTATCTCGCTCTGGCACACACGCTTCCGTATATACCGCTATCCCTTCAAAGTAAGCGGCTATTTATCAAGATCGTCGTCGCCGTAGTCGCTGCAGAGGGAGAGAGAGAGAGAGAGAGCAGAGCGAAGCTCTCGAGGGTGCGAGGGAGATAGACAGAGAGCGAAAGAGGGACAAACGCGCCGCCACGGCCACGAGTCGACGGAGACTGCGCGTATATAGACTCCAGAGTACACAGACACGCGGAGCGCAAGCTTATCCCAGACCGGTGCGCCGCACCGCCGCTGTTGCTCTTCAGTTGTCGACGACGACGTCGACGACGATCTCGCTCTCCTTCTCGCTTCCTCCCTCCAGCTGCCACACCGCCGCCGTTGCTTTATTTCAACGAGCGTGCGCGCCCGGAGGGGAATGCGCGCCAGTAGATATATATATAAGGGAAAAGTCCGCGTGCGACGGGGACAAGAAGCGAAAAATTTCCCCTGCTCTCTCCGCCTTCCGTACCTTGTACAGACGACGCTGTCGGCCCTTACCCCGTGATATTTCACTTTTTAGGGCTCATCGGCGCGTCGCTTCCTCGAGCCCAGCACGCACGTGTAGACAGACGCGTGGACCTATGCGGAGACGGCCTACTCCCTTTCTATGATGTAGGTGTTATACGCGCGCTTATATACAGAACGAATGAGAGAAAGAGAGGTAGGGAAGCTACAAATGGCCGCCTTTATCGCCAGCCTGCAGTGCGGCCTCGATGGCCCCGAGGAACAGAGAGAGAGAGAGAGAGAGAGGGGGGGGGGAGGAGGAGCAGAGCCGGCCGCAGAGTCGAGAGAAATCTCCAAGCCAATATGTTGCACGTCCTGCCGAAATGATGTCTTAAGGGGCACCCGTAACACCGTCCGGACGTACGGATGAACCGCTCGCGTATGCTCGCTGCCCGGCGACGTACACATCTGTGGGCCGAGCCCCTAATAAAGTGCCGCAAGCCAGTTTCGGTCCATCAGCTTGATAATGCGAGGCGGTGAGAAACGAGAGTTAATAAGCTTGTGTGCGAGGTCAATTTCTCCTTCGGGGAGGGGAGCCCTCGTTCCCGTTTCGAATAGGACTTGCGCGCACGCAAGTGCGGGCTTATTACGCCGAGGCTACCGCCGCCGCCTTCTACTCGGCTCGGCTCGCTCTTCTCGTATGGGGCGATTATATCGCGATTCGGAGAGAACACGGCGTTAGCTCGAAAAAATTGCGCTTCAGAGATAAGTGTGTATTCTCTATTCGGCCTATAGATATCAGCTTGATTGCGGGCTCGAGTATAAATGACATGGCATTCTTGTTATATCTACGGCAATCATGTCACTCTTTCTGTATTCCCGGGACTTTCTAATGCCGAGCAATTTGTCAATGTATACGCAGCTACATACTGATAGGCCCTGAGATAATGAAATATAGCCTCGTTCGGCCTTTTTCCATCGAGCGAAATTCACTGATCGCGTCATTCGCTTCGGCGAACGGTAAGGACCGTTACAGCGAAATATTCGTCGATCAACAGAGACGACGACACTTAGTGACCCTATAAGCGAGATACTCAATTTTAATCGAATTGTCCAGCTGCGACAGTGATACGCTGTTCTGATTTTCCATCCGTTTACACGTTCCTCGATTTACAGAAATTTAACAGCTCCAATCCGAGTATATGCAATATTCAAAATTTTGCTTGTCAATCATTCGCATGGCTCCATGCAAATGTTCCAAAAGCTTACATGTTCCACGCGAAATTCTCTGACGCTTACACCCTCGGGCTTCTTCGCGTCAATGCCAATTCGTAGAACCGAATACCCGCGCAGTGCGTCTCGCTGATACTTGCATCCCTTATAGCACATCGAAGACCGCGGCAACCGATTCTCCGCTGTATAGGGAGCAAATTACAATGCGCATTAATCCCCGTAATGCCGCAATGCATCACAGAGAGAGAGAGAGAGAGAGAGAGCCTTCGACAGCCGAGCTTTGCGCGCACACGCATCAGACGCGTCTCGGCCGCAGCTCGATGACACGGCTGCACGCCGCCCGACGTGGCTTCGTTCTCATTACGGCATTATTCAAGGCGAAATCTCCCCTCCGCCGACGTCCGCTCTCCACCGATTTATAAGTTCCCTGGTGACCGCGCGGAGGGGGCCGCTCTGTGATGCGCCGCAATTCTCACGTCGTTTCGCGCAGCAGATCGCACAAGCGCGCAGGAATTGGCAAAGTGACGACCGCGAACTGATGACCTGCATGCGACGAGTAAATTCGCACGCGAGAGAGGGGGGACTGCGAAGCTCGACTCTGAAAAGCGTGTTACGTAGCTTAGCGAGAGAACGTCAGTTCCGACAAATGCGATACTAACACGGCCATCGAATTCCGGTGGAGGCTCGCGCTTCTTCGACAAAGGCAAATGATGCGGTTTGACGCTGACTCTGCGCCCCTCCTCCCCTCTAGCCATGCGCTGTTGCTTACGGGGGAAGAAAAGCTTCGAGACCCGGTCGAATTCTAATATACTTCAGAGTGTATTTCAATGGGAGCAATCGATTATTTCAAACTACAAATATCAGCTAAATATATAATAAACGCTCCAAGTATTATTTGAAACCATTAAAGACTTATTCAATTGCTCGCTTTGTATCGTCTGGCTAACTGCACATTAATTATAAACGATCAATAAATAAACCATATTCCAAGGATATTCATCTATTTTATTTGTTAAATAATTAATAGCTGATTAATTTTAAAGTTAAAAATACTATTGCTCTATAATCTCGTGGGAAATTAAGATGAAAATTTAATATCACTTCACGCAGAGCATATTTTATTTTCCATAAAAACATTAATGACATTTTAATGTTAATTTCAATGTTATTTAATTAACACACTTACCAACATAACTCGTTAATTTTCTACCTGGGAGTATTTATTTGTATTAATAATGCAGATATTTAAATCAATGCTAATATATTTCATTAGCATCTTGACAAATAATAAAACGGTTAATTTATCTGAATGAATTTAATATTGTGTTGAAATTATTTGCCTCTTGTATTTCTAAAATCTCTCTCAAAATATGAACCGACGGGTCACAAGGTGTACTCAAAAAATGTACACTCGAAGCTAAATAGCGTTAAATTCGCTACTTTGAAAGTCTGCATGCTTGCGAGAACTATACGTACGCGTATAGGCGAATCATTCGACTGGACTACACACACGTATATGACAATTCTCCTAAAATGTACTTTTCGAAGGTCCAGTAATCGAACATTTTTTTTTTAAATTAGAAGTTTCGGACCAATCAAACTTTCTTCTGTAAGCAGAAAGATAGTCAAAAATGCAGAGAAACATGGGAAACGTGGAACATGAGAATTTAACATGAGGAGGTATATGGAGAAAAGAAGAAAATCGCTATTCAGATTTTTATTGATTTGTTTTGTTTTAACGGACATAACTTTTGACCAGAGCATCGAATTTGGGTATATTTTCTTTTAAATTACTCTTTTGTTGTACTTTATTACAGTGCAATTTGAAATTTTATTTGAAATTTAATTTAACATTCGTAGTTGTTATTATTCCAGTATTTTAACGCATTAAAAATTTTGTAAAATGGCTCGGAAATATGGTTACTAGTAACTGTTCGCATGTTCCTCTGCACTTTTGACTATCCTTCGGCTACAGAAGAAAGTCTGATCGGTCCGAAACCTCTAGCTTTAAAAAAAATTTTCGATCTCTGGACCCCCGAAAAGTGCATTTATAGCACAGGGTGGCATAAATCCGCATTTATGCCACGGATAGTCCTGGCAGCGGATTTATGCTAATCTGTGCTATAAAAAATCGTACGATACGCGTGTCACAACCGTTCTTCACAACTCGCTACGCTCGTGCGGTTATACACGTCGTGCCGTAAAGTACGACTTATGCCACTAGTATCGTAATGTACTATTTTCCAGGAGAATCGGTCATGTAAATATGGGCAGACTCGCTGGAATCGATGAAAAGTTGTAGCTTTTTCGGCCAGAGCGACACCGCCAACTATTTAGTTATCTCGAATCAATACTCCGACCGGCGCAGAATAGCAGATGTAGATTCGGCACTGTTGCGTTATGTGCTGCGTCGTTTTGTGCGCTTTCGTTGCAGCCGCTATACTTCAGCGAAACATCAATAGCCCTCAGGCGCGCGCACGGGAGTTTCCGTTATTTTTTTTGTTTTTTTTTTTGCGCTCGCGCACCTCGCGCTGCTTTCTCTCTTTCTGCCTCTCCTCCCAAACGAGTTTGCGGAGACAGGGCTGCTGCATCAGAAGCTATCATTATTAGTTCGGAGGAAAATATTTTTTCCGAAAACTTTGCATTATTGCCGGTGGCTGAGCCGCTCTATTTTTGCCCCCTCGTCGCCCACACGCCGGGCCAACGAAATTCGCCTATCTGACGAAAAAAGCGACCCAGAGTTTCTCTGAAGCGACCCTTTCCCGCGCGCTACAGTGTGCACTGCGCTTTTTCTAGTTTAGAGACTCGACAGTGAGGGCAAGCTTCTGCTCTCGTGTGATTCGTTGGCTCGTATTCGTTGCGTTTGCTCATTGTCCGAAAAAATTTGTGACGCCGAGAGCGAATTAAAGCTACCCTTTGTCCTTGGAAAAATTTGCAAACTTTCTAGACACTCACAGTAGATAACTGCGCGTTGAGTTGCGCGACAATAGACTCGGCTCCTGATACGCCAGACGATAGGAGAGACATGAACGGTAATCACGTCGGCCGAAGCGAACAAAAGTCTTGTCTCTTGTCGAGAAAGTAAAACAATATATTACACGCGATATTGAATTGTGCTGATCCTTGGCTCGTCTGCTGTTGTGAAAAGGCAGGAGGAAAAGCTTCGCCGATGCTCATTCATCTCTATTCATTGTTTCGCAATACGCGCTTCTCGGCGAGGAGGAAAAGTATGTCTCATTCGGTGTAGAGCGGCAGCATTATATAATGTATAAAAACACGTGGCTATTGTTACGGCTGCGCGCGCTACACTGTACGCTCGTCGCTCTAGCCTCGATATAATAACAATCTGAGTGGGAGCCGCTTAATCGGGATAAGGCTTGTAAGGCAAACAGTAGGGCCAGAGAGAGAGAGAAGAGAGAGAGAGAGAGAGAGAGAGAGAGAGCCCATTTTTTTCGGATAAAAGCTTCATTGAAGGCAGTCCGCACAGTGTGCGGAGGAGCGTCCAGATAGATAAGGTGCAGCTCCGGTCGTCCGCTGCGAAAGCGGAGAAGCTTGACTGGCGCGCACGAGTGTAATGCGCTTAATTTATCCTGTGAAAATATTGTTGGAAATGCGTAAAGGGAGCTGCGAACGCACGATCAAAGATAAAAGCAACAGGGGATATTTTCTTAGCATCTCTCTCTCTCGCTCGCTCTCGCTTCTTCCCGGCAAGCGGCGGTATAGCGTGGCAAAGGGCAAAAGGGCTCGCGTGCGCGCGGACCGAACTTTGCGCGATTATTTATGCTCATGTAAGGTTACACTGTTATTTTACCTCGAGCGGCAAACGACGTCCTTTTGTTCGCTACTGGCGTTACTACAACTGGTGTATTTCCGCGGCCGCTATATACCACTGTTGCTACAAGCAAGAGGCCAAAAGTAATTAAAGAATTTTATACCCTCTTTCTGTCCGAGACGCTGCACAGACAAGCCAAACATTTCTTTACAAGCTTGGGCAGAACCTCGTTCCAGGCCGCGCGCGCAGCCAGAAAATTCAGCGCCCACGCGGATATATGTATATGTATATATACACACACACACATAAAGTCGGGCTCGTTTTCTCTTTCTCCGTTCTCATAGTGCAGTTATTCAAGTTAAATTACTAAAACGAGAGGAAAAAGGAGAAGTTAGGCGGAAATTCTCGACTGCTCCGGCATACTCGAGTACATACGTATATATATATATTATGCATGTGTTATAGATGTATGCGCTAATCATGTCGCGCGTACGCTGATCACGAATTTCACTTGCTTTACTCTCTTTCCCCCCCCCCCTTCTCTCTCCCTCTATTTTTTTTTACAGTCGATTCCTCCGCTGCAGCAGTGCACGCCCCGTATAGTTTTGCAATGGAATTCTGTCGTCGCTATACTCGACGATTCTTCGTCGTTTTACAATAACACGCGAGACTCACAAGAGAGCAAGTCTAGCTCTCAAGGCCCTAAAGCTCCGCAAAGAGAAAGAGAGAGAAATGGGTATAGAACGAGCGAGAAAGATTGATAGGAGTTAGTGTACTGCTTCAACGCGATAGAGTTCATCACCTGGATTCTGTCTGCGCTAATGTGACCGAGGCACGTTATACGCGAACGAATCGATCGAGCGCGGGCGTGCGAAACTGAAAATATCAGGTGCGCGCTTTCGCGTTGGGATTGTTAGTTCAGCTGCTGCTGCTGCTGCGGCTGCTCTGCTACTGCTGCCGCTGTCAGCGCTCTGCAGCTTGAATATTTATGTATCGAAGCGCGTCAGTTATCGCTGATTATTTATTGAAGCGTCAAATTTGGAATTATTCGTAATCGTTCGAAAGGGGGATCGTTCGATACGAGACTCTTTGGATCGTTGCGGGGTGTGCGTGTGCATGTGTGTGTGTGTGTGTGTGTGTGTGTGTCTTGAATGAACATTGATCGGAGGTCAGTATCTCTTTTGTAGAACAGGGACGAGAGCTCTATGTCGTTATTTCTTTCATTAAAAGCTTCGTCGTAATAGCGTTACAAAATTACGAATACCCATTTGCGTGATTCAACCGTGTACTGTGCGCGCCGCGGCGCTGCTGTAGTATTTATATTTCCTTTTCTCTCTTATAGCTACTCTCGTTACCTTCCCTCAGCTCTGCCTTTTCACCTCTCTCGGCTTTTCTTTTTTCTATCTCTCTCTCTCTCTCTCTCTCTCTCTCTCTCTCTCTCTCTCTCTCTTAATCCTTGTTACACCGCAAAAATATGTATTTGGCAAATGGCTTTTCAATTTGCGATGCCATCAAGACATATAAATTAGAAATGGCTTTCCGTGCCCAGAGTGCACCCTTTTTCAAAGGAACGAATTTCACTCTCATAAAAATTTCACGGCTGTCTAAAATACATCTATAAAAAGCGCGGCGAGATGGAGAGCCGTGCTAATTAAAATTAAAATAAGATTTGCAAACGGAGCATTAATTATGTGGTTCAACGAAAAGAACCTGCGGACGACAAAGGTTCGATGAATTTGTAGTGAGACAACAGTGACATTATTTTTAGATCTCTGCGCGATACGATAGGCGCGACTTTCCACTTCAGCACATGTTTTTCTAAACGAGTCGAAAAAGTAGCTCACGCGAGAGTGCTAATCATTGCATTCAATTAATACTGCAACGAGTATACGTGTACAACAGTGTCGCAGCTTAGGAAATGTTTGCCAAGTGCGTAACTGGAGAAGCGTGCGATCTCGATGGAGCAAAAAGGACGAGCTTGCATGCGAGAATATGCGTAATTCAGGCGCGTACCAATCACACTCACCTAAATATGTCAGATGAAGAAGAAGAAGAAGAGGAAGAAGCTGGCACTTTTCTAAACGATGCTGAGTATTAGCCTTGATTGGTAAGAGCGTCGCCGTTTCTGCCGACACAAGGAGACTTAATCCGCGCTTGCATATACTGGTAAAATTATTCCCGAGATAATTGGAAGAGAGTGCGCGGCGCAGTGCCGGAGTGAAAAATCATCGAGTTCGCAGCTGGAACGATGTGAAAACGTAACGGCGTGTAAATGTCCGTGGCAATTAAAAGCTGGCGACTCCGGCACAGTTCCGCAGTACAATTCCACGAGACCGGCGAGAGGGTATCGAACTTCTGAGCTTGCACAGCGCGGCCAAAGAAGCACACGCTAGAGCTCTCGAAAAATAATTTGGGCTTTTTGTCCGGAGAACGTCGAGTGCGGAGGAAAAGTTAGTCGCCGGAGAGAGAGAGATTGGCGGGGGATATTAAAGGGCCGGGGATGTAAAGGTGCTTTTGCCGGGGCTGGGCAACAAAGGAGCATTATTCTAGCGGCGCGCGCATGCTTTAGCAAAAGCCCGGGCGCTGCATGTACATCGAGCTTTATTAATATTTCAATAATAGGAGCTCCTTAGGTCCCCAGGGAAGAGGGAGCCGACGCTGGCGGTCGAGCGGATCTTTGCGCGCAAATGTATACACGATACACACGATAATTACCCCGACGATGCTTACCCGTGTTTCGCGCGTGAGCATCGAAGCGGCGGCCGGTCTCCCCCGACACACACACACATACGTACACAAACACACAATACAGCGGTAGCTTCGGACTCTCCTCCGGCCGCGCACGGCAGCGATGTCTGGGGAATAGTCGTCGGTCGGTGCAGTAGCTCTCGCTTGGCCCGGGGTCAACTCGCGCGGCAACTCTCGCAACAGCTCGTAGCCGCACGTCTCTACGCCCGGTCAATTTTGCCCCAGAACGAAATATGACAAAGCAATATTTTACTCAGCCGCACTGCGTCTTCTGCGCCTCACCTCTAACTCGCGGTGGTGCTACTCTACCGCGCTCTAACCTACGTATCTACGTGTCTATGCAAATCGCACGCAGCAATTCTTCCGCCTTTCTCTCGTAAAATGATGATATCCGCGAGCGCGCGCCCAAGCTTTCTCATCCGTGCGTTCCTTTTACGCACGTACGAGCGCTCAAAAGAAGCCCCAATTCCACGAGATATTCTGCGCTTCGCTCGCTCTCTCCTTTCCCCGCCACTCATGCTTCACAAGCGTCTTTCAGCCTTGTTTTACACTCTTTTTTACCGCTCCGTGCGCCGCAGATACGACCTTCTTCGACCCGCCGGCGAGGATGAAAAAATTCGCACCGCGCCGCCTACTCTTCTGGACAACTCTGCTGAATCGGGTGCAAATTGCATTGAAAGCTGTCGCAGCCACCCCCCAACCCTCGGCCCTTTTGGCAGCGACGTGTACTCGTGTCGAGCGTCGTATCGCCTCGCGACATGCTATACATATACTCCGTTACACCGAAACTCCAGTGCGGCGCGCGTCGATGCTTCGGGAATCCTTGCGGGGCTTGCAAACTGCGCGCGCTACGAGAAATCCGGTCTGCCCATAATTTCTATGCGAATGAGCTTGCACAGCTGCTAAAACACCGAGGCGACGGCGGCGGGGGCGGTGGCGGCGGCTGCGTAAACTCCGAGATTTATTCGCGGGAGACAGTGGGAGTACTGCAGATTCAAATCGACGGGTGAAAGTGTCGAGCGAGGGAGAGGGAAGAGGCAGAGTACACGAGCTAAAGATAATTCGAATAAACGAATTTCTATGCGAATTATCGTCGGGAGGCGATTGCATTATCCGGCGTTAAAACAATAGTCCAATTCTTCAGACTCATGAGGGAGAGACAGGCGCCTGTGAATACGGCATTTTCTCCCGATGAATTGCTTTTCCAATATTCCAAACAATGCATCCGTCTCCCGACGCCACTCGAATGAACTCGTCGACTGCTGCTGCTGCTGCTGCTGCGGGAGCTCTCTCTCTCTCTCTCTCTCTCTGTCGCGGGCGCGTGTGCACAACTATGCGCGGCAGTAGGCGGCTATGCGCGCGTGTCAGTGCCCTCTTAATTATGCACCATTTGAAGCCACTTAAGGCTCGGCCAACCTCTGTATAACTTTTCCGCGATGACGCGCGCTTATAAACGCGCGGCATTGATTTTTCAAGAACTTATAGTATATAGGCTGACGCCCCCCCCCCCCCCGCCCCAAAACCGCACTCGCCCGTCAGCCCGCTCACCGTGCGGAATAAAGGGAGGGAAGGAGACGCGGAGATACAGGGAGAGGAGCGAGAGCGCGGAAGAGAAGAATGAGAATTCAAGTTGAATTTATTTATAACTCTACGTGCCGCCGGCGCTGCTGCTGCTGCTGCTCCGGGCTTTGTATATCTGTTAGTTCGCAGCATCGCGCGCGTGCTCTTTGTTATCGAGACTTAGAGACGTGTGGATGTGTTTCTCGCCGACGAGATCGACCCAACGAAATTCATTTTCTCCGTAAACCCTATTACCTTTTTTCCTAGTCACTAGAGAAATTCTCAACCTTTCGTGCCAGTTGCCAAGTCGACTAAAATTTTGGAAAGCGATTTGTTGCTATACGAAAATTCAAGCTCGTGTGCTGTATAGAGTTTCGTCTCACGGGTCCTATTTCTCGAGATACTGCCTCGTCGATAGTCATATACGATACATCCTTACATGCATGGTATCCACACGTACACAGGCTGTTATTTGTCGAAGCAAAAACAATAACAATGCAACTGTATTTTATTTTGTTTTTCGACCATTTTCTCGATAACAGTGTTTTTAAAGTTACGTGTATACATTCAGTTAAAAAAAATCGCGACTATGAATTGGTAGTGGTTATATTTAATTGAACCAATGCAATATTGTAGATTTTTATCGAGCTAGACTGTGAAGAAAAAGAAAAAATCAATTAGCACTATGTGCGGTGCGTTTTTTTTTCAAAGGGCAATTACCTCCTGGTTTTATGGGTTTGCTGTTTGCAAACAGAAGAGTCAACTGTATGTTTAAAAGTTGCACGAGATAAGATCAAGCTTGAAAATAGTCACTTTAAAATTTTAAGTATTACAGCGTTCCAATTTGATAAAACGAACATATGAGCCGGAAATTCAATTAGAATTTCAATACTCTGGTTTGCTATTAAAAGGATATCGTGAACTGTGCGATGACAGCTAGGGAAAGAGAAGTAGTTTTTAAAAATATCGACCGAAAATCCATTAGTAATTATCGCCGAGGAATATGTCGCGCATGAAAGAATAAGGCCGTTTAAAGCGACTTGAGAAATTGGTCGTTAAAACATTTATTCGACGAGTAAATTTTTCAAGCAGTAGAACATTCGAAAATTTGTAGGTCGAAGAGCGAGAAAGAGAGTGAAATCACGTTTACGTTTTGGCCGCATAACAGGCGTTTGGTTTCTTTGGCTCAGCAGCACAAAGAGCCAGGTCGAGAAGACCCTCCGGCGTGGGGGCTCACGCAAAGCCGCAACGCGTTGCAATCAAAGGGCGTACTACGACCTAGAAAGTCCTGTGGCAAGAACGCGCTGCTGCTGCTGCTGCTGCTGCTGCTGCTGCTGCTCCAGACTAATCCTGCTTTCCGATATTGTCTAGAAGTGAGCTTCTTTGAATAAATATTCCGCGGAGAAGGGCTTGATGTTCATTAGGCGTACTATGGCACTGTCCATTAATTAAGCCTGAACAAAACTGAGCATTCCGCGGTACTTAAAATCAGTTTGAAAACCCATTGAAAGCATTATCGGAAACGAGGTAATGAAGGAAATTAGATGGCAAGGGGGGGGGGGGCTCTCGCTCCAGAAGCATCTCTCGCCTGGAAAAACTGCAAGGTCTCGTATGCTGGGGCAAAATGATAATTCTATAGCTTGCCTCTCGCGGCACTCAAAGAGCGCTGCTGGCCGCATCAGAGAGTGCTCGGGATGTATCGTCCGGATCAGGCTGTGTGCCCGCACATACGCACGCACACACGCATGCAGAGCTGCTATAACGAAATCGATATCCCATACACGGTTACACAGACGGGGGAGCACATGGCACACGCAGGCCTTGAATTCATTAGCGCGTACATTAGAGCCAGAGCGAGAGCGAGAGCGAGAGCGAGAAGGAGAAAGATGGACAGCGATGCGTTTCGCTCGCGCGCGCGCGCCCATGCGCTTGGCATCTCTCAGCTCGCTGAAGAACGCTTTGCGCTGCCGCAAGCCTATTTTAACTTGAGTATCGAGTTAACTCATTTGAGAACGCTCGATGCCTCCTGGATCGTTTTGCTCACCGGCCTGCCCGTGCATCAGGAGCTATGGAATTTCCTCCTCTCTGCACACGTCAATGGAAAACAGCGCATAAATCGCTGTTTATTTTCCTCGTTTTTCCGTGCGCCGTGACTCTGTGAGAGTGGATGATGTATTGTTTCCATGGACACGAACTCGAAAGAAGAAGCGCAAGATACGAAACAATAAGAGCGCATTAAATGAAAATAATTCCAACGAGTGCAGATGACGAGATTACACTGATTGCGTACTCAGCAAATATAGAAGGATAAAGCCGGGAAAGCTGATTTCGTCGAAGAGCTTTACGCTTTCGAAAATCGTAAATACCGTTGAGTTGACAGCTGTATTATCCCGAGTACGAGCGAGAAATAATTTTAACAGAAAATATTGAATGCAAATTTTCCGTGCCTCGTGCGGCGGGACACACACACACACACGCGGCCGAGCTCGCAGGCCCTTACAGACACACACGATATGTCGCGTGTTTACGCAAAAAGAAAAAAAAAATTCAAGGGTTAAAAAGAGAAGCGGCGGCTAGCGAAATTTAAAGCAAAGCCGGCTTCAGTTGCATTTATTGGTGTTATGTGCCGTGCGCGCGCGACGGGTTATCGGAGGTAGCAAAAAAAAGGGGGGAGCCGCGGAAAAAAGCCGGCCGAAAAGAGTAACCAGCTGCAGAGCCAGTTGGCCGGGCCACACGTATAACGCAGCGGCTGCCATTTGGAAAAGCCAATATCGTTCGGATGAAACTTTCGCCAGATCCGCGGGAGCGAAATTCAATTATATAGCCGGCCTGGGCGACTGCTGCTGCTGCTGCTGCTGCTGCTGCTGCTACTGCGCCTCCGGTGTGAGAAAAACAGCGAGAGACGGCAAAAAATACGATCTCGAGTGTATGAAACGATCTCTGTAAAACTTTGGCTGCGGCGCATCGCGCGATCGCAGTTCCTGCCGAAAGCAACGCTCGCGCGACCATTGCAAAAACTGTTATACTTTACAAAGCTCCACCGTTTTCCGCGCTCGGCGACCTTGATTCTCTACATCTTTTAGACGCAAGTCCGCCACGTCGCGATTCGCCGGGATTACAACGTGTACTCGCAGCGCGCGAGCTTTTCAGCGAAGTGGGTCAACTTTTGTAAATACAGAATTTCGCACTCGAGTCGCAGCAAATGCGCGGCTGGCGTCATTGTCGCAAAGACACAGAGGGATCTGGGACGCGCGATGTGCTTTTAGGTAAATAAATGCTATACGCTCGCCCGCACGACAAAGCCGACTCTCTCTCTCTCTCTCCCTTGCTCTCGTTCTCTCAGTGCAGTACGAGTGGAACCTCGGGGCTGTGCACATGTGCAGTCTGTGTGTATATGTGCGCGAGAGCGAGTGCGAGTCTCTGTAGTCTCGCGCGCGCGCGCGCACACCTCTCGTTCGGTTGTGCGACGTGAAACGTTAAAAAAGGTTTTACGTTACGCGCACAGCGTCGTGGCGAAGTGCTGCTCTTATCCTGTGGAGATAAAGCAGCCGCGGACAGAGAGTATACCCGCGCGCATTTTGACGAAAGAGAGTTGGAACGAGGGGAAAAAACGGGCGCTGCCTCCGCTATATACGCTGTGCGCGCCTCGCGCAGACGCGCGCACCGGGCTTTTTTAATCATCGTTTGCCACCCCAGGCTTGAATTAATTCGATTGGGTCGTTGATCGGATGGCCATTTTTTCAAATGCGTTCTCGCGCGCTCGATTCCCAAGGATATACGGAGCTGCGGGTTTACGCGCATTCTTTACGTATAAGTATCACGCGCTACTATATAAATAATTCGTGCTTTTCATTTCCGCTGAAAGGCCCGATTGAAGTGGGTTCCTTGGAATTGCCAGTGTTTCCGCGCGCCGGAGAAGCCGACTCGATACTGCCGATGAATAATGTATCGTTATTTAAAAGTACGATTTGCCGCAGTGTGTGTGTGGAGAGGTGGGGTAGGGTGGAGAGGAAGGAAGCAGTCACAGCAGAGAGACCTACGAGACCTATGCGACTCCGCTGCACGCATGACTTTGGAAGAACACGTTCGCGACGACTAATCTGTCCCCCAGGCGAGCTCCCCTAATAAATAATAATCACGGCATTTCTACAGTCGGCTATAGAGCATAGATTACGCTATTTCCATGCGGCCGTCAATCATGAATCCCCCGAAGGAGAAGCGGAATTGAAAGAATGTCGGTGAAATGCGGGGCGTAAGGTAGCGAGCCACGCCGCGGGAAGTAAAAGGGAGGAGAGGTGCGCAGAGGTGCAGTGCGCGGCGCCCCGGTAATCCCGGGCTCGCGGCGAATGGCGATAACGCGAGATTAAAATTCACGCGCTCCTTGAAGTAGCGCGCGGGAGACGAGCCGAAAAGTTGCGGGAGCGCGAGAGAGCCCCGCCGGCTCGAGATCAAAACTTAACCCGCCGACCCGCAGCGCGTGATGGATCGTCGTGGAGACGACGGTGGCCCGATAAACCGACGTCGTTGTCCTCTTGGCCGTAGCCGCGCGGCCGCGATCCGTGAGCTTGATTTAACGAGCCAACGGCAACAGCAGCAGCCCGAATATATCGCACACCCCCTCACATAATGCTGCACGAGCTTTCGCTTTCTCCCTCGCGATTTGATCCTACTCGCGAGTGAAAATGCGTGACTGCTCACACCCAGTGCATTAAATCATGCCGCGCGGCGGCGCGGCGGCGGCGGCGGCTCTCCTGCGCGCCGCTGGCGCTAATTAAAAGCCCGCGAGAGTGTCATCGACCTTGAGGCTCGCCGCTCAAGCTGGCCTTTTTACGCGCGGCGTATATAGCCACCGCGTGCTCTACAAGCTCCTGCCTTCCTTCCTTCTTTTCTCTTTCCGCTTTCCTCCGCTTTTCAGCCTCTTTTATGGCGGTGCGCTCTGTGCGTGCAGCCCACCTGCGCAGCCCGCTCTACAGCCGTACGTGAACAAGTTGTTTGTGTGTATGTGAGATGCGCGCTTTATCACTCGAGTTGATTTTTACGGACCTGCGCGAGGCGAGCGAGCGTCGCTCTCAATCGGCTGTATTGCAGTTTGCCACCGAGCTTCCTCAACCTGTAACCGCTTTGACTGCGCCCCGCAAGGAGGCATATATAGTTGTCCCAATCGATTCGGCTGCTTGGACTGGAAATAAGCGATGCGCCTCTAATTAAGAACCGTCGCTGCACAAAGCCGGCCCCCGGCGTTTTTGTTATCAAGCCGAGAGGCAAATTGGCCTGGGACTCGTTTGTTCTCGCACTGCGCATGCGAATGCAAAAGCCAGAGAGGGAGAGAGAAACGCGGAATGTTCCTGTTTGCCCTAGTGCAGAAAGTTGACCGACAAAGAAAAGCCGTACACGCGGAGCTGCAGGTCTCTCGAATGCTCGACGCGGCCAGAGAGAAAGAGAGAGAGAGAGAGAGCAGTAGTAGAGTCAACAGCTCGGCGATAGCGAAAGGTAAAAATTGAAGGAAGCGGCGGACGAAACGCGCGCGGAGCCCGAGAACGAGTATAGAATTCGCCAAGTGACACACTGGGACGGCGTCGGAGAAGAAAGCGGAGGATTTTTCACCTTTATCCTGGGCTTTCGGCTTTCTCGGACCGCTGCGTCCCGGTTCCCTCTCGCCTGCTTCTTTCTCCTCTCTCTCTCTCTCTCTCTTGCTCTCGGCTGACTGCAAAGGCGGTGGCAGCTTTGTTCCCGGCAAACAAAAGTTACATTTTCGCTCTCTGGCTCTGTGTTTTTAGCGGCGCGCAGCTCTCTCTCCCTCTCGCTCGCGCCCTACACTGCTCCGCCGGCGAGCATTACGCGCGCGTCTTGGCTTTCTCTCGCCCTCTGTTTTTTGCCGATTCCGGGCCAATGACCGTCCCGCCGAGCCGTGAAATCATAAAAATCACGCAGTGCGGAGGTCTGGAGGAGGAGGAAAAAAAAAAAAAAAAAAATTAGCGTGTCGAGCTTTCCTCCTCGGGGCGTGTAGGATAAATATTTGGACTCGCGCGAGCTGCGAGTCGCGCTGCAGCTGTGCTAAGCCAGCAGAGCGCAGTGTCCGCAGCAGCCGAGTCCGATTACGAGGACGACACGTTGGCCGCGCGCGCGCGCGTCTTGGCTTTTCTTAGAGCTTTCTCGTTCTCCCTCTTTCTCTTTGTCCGCGCCAGACGATGAATGGACGGTTTTTTTAATCTTCCGCGCACCGCTGCAATTTAAACTTTGCCGCTTCTCCTCGCGCCCCGCGTGCGCGCGCTTATTTTTCCCCGATTCTTTTCGCCTGTTTTAATGAAAAGCACCGGGTCGGAGCTGCTTTTATTACAATATTAATTAGAGTGTCGCAGACAGTTGTATTTCAATCGGTTGAGAGCGCGCGCAGATCTGTCGGATATTCGGCGCGCGCGTTCGCTAAAAATATGATTTTAATTGAAAAGGCCGCAGATATCGGCTGAAACGAGATTTGGAAACCCAGGTATAAAATCACCTCGCTCGCCAAAGTGTGAGTGTCGAAATTGAATTTGCGACGCGTTTGACGGGCTTTATCCAAGTATAGAAGTGTACAGCGAGCTCGCGGGGAATAGAGTCATCATTAATTTGGGGGGTATATGTCCCAATTGAGAAAGAGGGATCGAGAGCGCGACTTAATCCCACGGTTGCGGCGAGGCTCTCTCTCTCTCTTGGACTCCACAAAAAGACTATAAACGTCCTCGCGTGTTCGCGACGCAGAGGTCAGGTATACGTATCGATTTCCGCGCACGTCGTCGTCGTCGTCGTCTCTGCACTCTACACAGAGCGGCGGCCGCCTCTGCACTTCTGACACAAACACAAGCTACGCGCGAGCACGACACGCAAACTTACGTATGTACGGAATACATGCGCCGCCGTGGCCGGGTATGTATAGCGAGCAGCGGGAGTCAATACTTATATGTGCTCGGAGCTCAAGGGTCTCGGGAATCTTCGGCATTAATAATCCAAATCCCAGCGCGCCCGCTCTCCCGCGCTCAATACCAGCGTCTATAGCTGTGTATGTGCAGGCTCTATCTCCTCAGTCCTCTCCCTTAACCGTCCGAGGGTATAAACCCACCGCCAGCGTTAAGTCCGAGTTCACCTATACATACACATACACACACACACGCGCGCGCGCACACCTATGTGTACGACGGGGGCTAAAGCGCTATCTGCCGTATTGTATCCGACGACTGGCCAAGAAGGAGCCGAGCACGTTCGCCCAGAGCCACGGCAACTCTCCTTTATACGACGTGCTTATTTTTTCATTCGAACTCTCTCTCTCTCTCTCTCTCTGTCTCTCTCGAGCCTTCCCGATTCATGACTGCGATCCCTTCGATTCCACGCGCGGCGTCTCCGTGTCAATGGGGCACGTAGAGAAGAGCGGCCTGTCCACCGGACCTGTCTAAACTGTCGGAGACGAGCAGCAAGTTCTCCACGGCTGGCAGCAGCCACTCCAACAAACCGCGATCAAATAACCACAAGCATTTAACTGCTATTTCGCTCGCTTAAACGAAAGCTTCTCACCCGGAACTTGGCTCGGCTGCCCCGATCCCTATAGATGCGTACTCTCCACAGCTACCTATACGAGTCACATTAGCTTTGCAAAAAACGATCTCGAGCTTGTGTGTGTAACGTCGAGCGCATGCGGTTCTAAACACAGCTGCGTAATCGACGAGTCGTCGCGCGGGAGGGAGAAGTTTGCGGGACAGCTTTCTGCCGCGGCTCGCGAAAATCCGCGAAACCATTATTATTCGCGCAGATCCAGGTGACGCGACACTTTTTTCCCGCGCCATTTCGCCGTTTTGCTTTCGTTTTTCCGCTCCTCTTCTTTTTTCTTCATTTCGGCGGCCCGGAGAGATGATGAGGACTGAGCACGCGGCGAGCCCGGATATGCGCGAGCACGGATTACGGCTTTGATGGATGATGATTCCGCAGTTGCCCTCATGAGAGGGAGGGAGAGAGAGAGGGCCGCCAGATATACCGGGGCGTACTCGATGCTTGATATAGTTGTGAAGGGGCGCGGCGGCGGCGGCCTAATCTTGAGAGCGCGCGTGTGAAAGCTCATTGCCCGACGATGAAATTAATGAAAGCGCTCGAGGAGCCTCCGCATCGTTAGGCCAATGCGAGTCCGGAAAATTATGAAGAATGTAATCGTAATACAATTGAGACTATCCACATGTCAGAGTGCGGATGAGAAATGAGGACGTAAATGGATTCGGAAAAGCACGGGGCGATCGAGCACGAGTCGTTCGAAAATGATGTTTCTTCTGCGCGAAACTAAAAGGCTCTAGACTCTATTCCGCAACTTTTCGAGTCGTGACTTCCCGGTAATGCAGCGAGCGATTATATTGTTACATAGAAAAGTTGTTGAAACGACACGCGAGAAAAAAGAATATTATAATCAATCAAAACGTATAACGCAGAAACGTTAATTTTAATTGCGCGCGCGCAGTTTAACGCAAGGACGGTAAATTGTCAAATGCAGGCGGTATTCTTGATGTTTTTACGCTACACGCGTACACATTCGAGTGCGAGGGAGTTGAACGTCGAGAAGGTACTATGTACGCGGAGTCGAAAGGCAGGCGAGATATTACAGTTTGAAAATCGCGGGATAACAAACGAGGGTAAGTCAGCAATTAGCATCGGGCGCGCGTAGTATTGCCGAGTTTGCAGAGCCATACTCTCTCGCGCAGCAGCCGAAAACTGGAGCTCCATCAGTCAATGCGAAAATCCTTCAGGCTAATAGCCAGTATAGCTCGCGCGCGCGCGCGCGCGCAGTATAGTAGCACCGATCCATAACCCTTCATGCAAATACAAGAGGAGGCAAGGAATTACGCTGCGCGCAAACATAATAAAGCGAAATTCGGAATTTCAGAGAGCGAGCAGCCGACGCCGCTACGTTAATGGGCGAGAAAGCATGTTGGAAGTTACGGCTTCTGGCGTATGTTTCCTCGTATTTACACTTTGATCCTCGTCGGCGGCGGTGGTGGTGGTAGTGGCGGCGGCGGCCTCATATGCATGATCCCCGCGTATGAGGCATAACCCCAGGGTTGCCTCCGTCGCCGCTACTGCCTGAATCTTGCACACCTAATACCTCTTGGCGTAATGCATCGCGTGAGCGCGATAACGTATGGTCCCTCCTCTCTCTCTCTCTCTCTCTCTATCCGTGAGCGACCTGAGCTCCCGCATCTGTGTGTGTGTGTGTGGGTATGTGCGCGCGCGGGGCTGGGTATACTCCTACGTCTGTTTCCAGCTAACGCAATCGATTCGTCATTTGCCCTTTGGATGCGCCGGCGTTCCCCGATGCACGTACATAGCTATAACTATGTATGTAGGCAATGCGCGCTGTATAGGCAAAGTCGCGCCGACTTAGCTCAGCGAGAGATCTCGCAGTTGATTTATTCACGGCGTTCTCGGCGGCGGCGAGCTCTGGGTGTGTGTGCAGCGTGTGTTCGCGCGGCTCGCGTGAGCAGACGATGAGATACGTGTACGCACCTCGTGATGTATGGGGCGAATTTTTGAGAGAAAATCCTTCTCCCCGACGAGTGATAAGGGATTGTTTTTCTTCAACAAGCGACACTTTGTATGAGCCATCCTCGCGCTCCCGCAGCCGCCCCCAACTCGTCGCGTGCGTATACGTGCTCTCCGCGCGCCGGAGGCTCGCGATAATCTATTGTGGGGCTTAGCCTTCGATCTCTTAACTTATCTCTCGCGATTTATCGTTATGCTCAAGGTTGTCCGCTCGAACTTTCCCGAGTAAACTCGCTCTAAACTTCTTAACGCCGCTAAGCGTGTATATATCGCTGCGTGCAGTGTACGCGCGTAAACGGCTCGAGTTTTTCTTCGCGTTTTTATGCGCAATGTGCATGCGCCGTCGTTGTCGCCGTCGCCGAGGGAAAGACGGTTAATTCGAAACTAAAGTCGATGATAAATTCGCCAATGTTATGTTTCGGAAAGTTGGAGCGCGCGCTCTCCGCCGGCTCAAGAAATTTTAATAAGCCTTGCGGAAGCATGCCAAAGTTTTTCGTAAGACTTTCCGGAAGAATCGAAATTTTAATAAACACGATAAAAAAGGAATCCAGCTCTTTAGTTATTATTTGTTTCAGAAACACTCGGCAGCCCCGGCGATGCGTGTAATTTTTATATTCATTTTAATTTACTTTCCATCTTAAAGTTGGAAATTTTTATCTTAAATGAGAAAAGTTAGATAAGTTTCCCTTGACTTTTAAACTCGGGCGCAGAGGCCGCTTGCGCGGCCGCGCTACCGTTCTCCTTCCTTTTTTTTACAACAGTTATTCCAACTATGCTGTACAGCAATTAATAAAGATAAGTGAAATAACGGCAAGTCTCGCTGAATATCTCGTTTCTCCCTCTGCGCGCAAAGCTCTCTCTCCCTCGCGACCAAGTCGACCTTCAGCGCTCGATAATGAAAAAATTTCAAACTTCCGAGGAAATATAGAAAGATACGATGATAAATTTTGCCCAAGTACCGAGACCAAACCACCAGCGTGTTATCTTGTCCTCGAGGCTTCCTTCTCTCCACTTTTCTCGTTACGCCGACTTTAAAATTCAAAATTCCAGCGATGGGTAAGGCTATTGTCTTTAACAAGAACGCAAGTAGAGCTCGTACGCGGCCCCGGCCATTCCCCGAGTACATAAACGGAAAGAACTACCTCCTTGCCAGCCGTGAGCCGACCCGAAGACTTGGCATCGTCTCGCGGGATATCTCTTTTTATTTAGATCTGCGCCGCGCCTGCAAAGAGAGCAAGTTAGACTCAACTCGCTCGAGCTAACGTCGACTCACTCTTGCTTTTTGTCGACTGCCATTCCGTTCGCTCGCTCGCTCGCTCGCTCACCGGCGTATCTAATAATAGACCCTTCAGGTGAAATCTTTTTTAAGCTCCTTAGCTTATTGAGCCTTCAATAACCCGAGGCTCATTTCCCGAAATAAACTTGACTGAGCTTATCACAACGTAAAAAAGTCACGACCGGATGCTACCAAGATAGACCAAGACAGCGCATAAAAGTATGTTTATTAATTATTTCGTCGCTGTATCCGCTCCCGCATATTTCATGGTTCAGCTATAGAAGTTGGCACCTGTTATGACTATCGCGCTTTTAAATGTTTGAGGTACAATTAACATCGTTATACACACTGAAAACCCCGCTCTGCTTCTTATACATTAAATCTATCGTATTTGCGCTTCAAGCATAAAAGAATTTAAGAAGTAAGGCAGCAGCGTAAAACTTTATCCGTTATATTTATTCGCTTTCATATTGATGACTCTTCCTGACAAAGTGTAGTTTTTAATGCGCAAATTTCATAAAAGAGAAATCAAATAAAACATTTAAACGTTTGACTGTACGGTCGATACCGTGGACAATTTTTAACGCTGCACTGAAAGTAATGTGAATAATGATTGCAAAAGCATCTTTGAGATTCAAACACTTTATTTTATTATTAATTCATATTTTTCAAAACATTTTCATTGCATTTCTAAAATTATCGCGACGAAACTTCTTGAGATTCAAGTGAAAGAAAACTGACGATTTTCAAGTTTAATAAATTAGAAAATTGCAAAGCAGCGATAAGATAATAGCGACTGAAAAGCTCACTGCTCCCAAGAAGGTGATAGTATTATACATCGACTCTGTCGGCTTGATTAACTTTAAGCAAACTGCTTACTTGCAGTAGGTTTCCTAAGAGAGCTATGTAGTCGGAGGTATAATGATGGAGAGGAGGAGAGGCTGCCAAGAGACAACATTTGATATTCTCTAGTTGTAGTAGGGTATAGCCTGCAGTACAATGCTACTTGCGTGAAACAATAGCTCATTCTATTATTGGTTTTTGCGATCAACGCGTCGAAAAAGAGATGTATTACAGGGAGAGGAGGAAGAAGGAGTTGAATAAGTTGCAGCGGAGAAAAGTTGTAAGCTTTCGATGAAAGGGGTAAACAATGGGTATATTAACGATGCCATCGATTAATCTCTCGATACCTCGTCGGTGTCGGAGGGAAAATGTGACTTTACTGCTGCTTCTCCGAGTCGAAGCATTTGCAGGACGCGAGTAAGTGCATTATGCATGCGATTTTGCGAAACATTGCATAGAGCTAACGCAGACTGTGTTTCAAGACGCAACGCGCTTATATATATATCATAAGCATATACGCCGGTTGCATAAAGAATATCAAAAATTTAGATTAAGACAAAAAGCAAGTTCATGTAAATTTCAGCTATTTCGTTTTGCAAAGCAAATTCAACTAGTTATAGTATCCCGGGCATTATAAACGCGGTTGCACGCGCGCGCGCGTTCTTCGCAGCAGCCTCAACTTACAAAGCATGTTTACAAAATACTTCCGAACAAATTCTATTAACTCGCGAATGCTTTATTCCGCCTGTACAGGAAATTCCATTGCGACTAGTTCCATTAGCTTTAAAGAATTTTTCTTCTCTCCTCTCTGCACTTCCTTTCCATCCGCTCTCGTCTTTCTTTTGTTCAGCAGCTCGCCCCCCCCCTCCCCGGCCCGGCCTCGTCTCCTCTCCGCGCCCGCTCTCCTCCCCCTGCCACGGCGACTCAGTCCTTCGCACTCGGCGTCTATATACATTCTGCGTCGTCACGTTGAAACTTGTACTTTCTGCCGTTGTTTCGCGGTGACGTTATCTAACTGAGCTTAATTCGCGAACCTGGCTTGCATTAGCCGCTGCTGCGGAGCCTTTACCTTTTTGTTTGCGCTTCCGTAACACTCACTTTCTCGCTCCGGCGAAACGGGCTCTCCCAAAGTAATGTGCTCCGTTTTCCTTTACTCCCCCCCTCCCTTCCACCGCGCGTTTACTCCCACTTCGCTCTCCCCCCCCCCCCGACGGCGTCGCGCGTTTACCCCTTCGACTCGCTCTCTCTCTCTCTCTCTCTCTCTTGCACGTTACTGGTTTACATTTTCTTGCCTCGCTCGCTCGCCGCGTCCATATTTTTATCCCAAATAATAAGGTACGAAATTACTCGCTCTCCCGCTAACGCCGAGCGCCTGTAACGAGGTGCGCGTTTATTCGGCAAAACACCTTGCCGTCAAGGATGTAAGCGCTTACCTCTCTTTATTCCCGTCTTCTCGAGCAGCGTCAAATTTACGAGCGAGTTTGACAAGGCATCCTCATCACCGCGCGCTCTCTCTCACTCAAAGGCTGTGGCGCGCAACGATACATATGCACCGCCAGTGTATATAACATTACAGTATTAATAATTTATACGTAACGGATGAATACATGAATGCACTTACACGACTCACGCCGACATTTTTGTTTGTTGCAGGTTAGTACGTGAGGACGCTTCCTTTGCAATTTGCGCGCGCGCGCCGCGCGCAACTGCGTAAGTAAAACTTGCAAATTCCGCGGAAACTTTTTTCATTCATCCCGAGCGGTCGAGCGTGCGCGCGAGCGCGTGCCAGCTAAAGCGCCGGTCTGCACTTTTCGCGCGTCACTATTACAATTCAGAATGGCAGGAGCAATATACACGCTCGAGCGATTTCGCCGAGATTTCTAAGCCGGGCGCAGCTTATACGCCAACTGGAAATCAATTCCGTGTGTACAAGGCGGTCTGGGGGCACTTTACGCTCGCTCGGCTATTCTTCCGCTTATCTAAGCGCGTCAAGACGGTTATGCACGTGCTACAGCGAGGGGGGGGGGGGAGCCGACGTAAGGGGCTGTTAATATTTAATCGCGACGCGCGAGCGTATACGTCATCCGCAGCCGCGCACGTGCCCACATGCACGTAAGTATGCGCGCAATGTGCGCATGCACACAGCGAAAGCAGCAGAAGGGCCTGGCTGCGACGTTTCACTTTATGCCGACAAACAGCGAGCTCGATACACGTGAAAAGCCGCAGACCTGCTTAGTTGAGCGTTCCCACGCTGGCGTAATTTCGATTATCGCGCCGCGATTGAAAAGAACGACGACGCGCATATAGTTATGGAGAGACGCGTGGACGCCGCCCCCGCGCGGTATCCCCTGGGAATTTCCTCCGAGACCCTCTCTCTCTCTCTCTCTCTCGTGCGGCTAGTCGCCGAGGAAAGGAGAGGAAATAGCTGCGGAGGAAAAGTACAAGTCGAAAAAAGCTGGAGAATGCCGACGCGCAGCCTGAGCCAAATACGATTTCGCGCGCGTATACGTATCGAGCGAAATCCTACTATTGCCGCCGTTGCTGCTGCTGACGGGAAGTCGCTAGCGCAGATTAAAGGAGAAAAAGGTTCGACGTATGGGGTATGGGGGCAGGACAGAATAAGCCGGAGGGGGAGCTGGCGCGGAGCTGAGGCTATAGAGAGAGAGAGAGAGAGAGAGGGAGAAACGGTTGCATGGCAAACAGCAAATAGTTCCTCGCAATAAAGCGCGAGCTCAAGTGGTCTTCAAAAGAGAATTCGCGAGAGGCGCTCCGCCGGGGTTGAAGCCGCTCTCTGTCGATCTTCCGACTGCAGCGGAGACCTTAGGGAGCTGCGACTGGAGGCAAAGGGACTTGAGGGTCTCACATATGTACATTCTATAGCTGCGATACTTTATTTCTCATTCTCTACTTTCGGCAGTTGTCATTGCGCAGCCGGTATATCAGATCTGCTGGAGAGAAAGCTATACGGGGATCCTTGGGATTCGACTACATACTGTTTTCTATCGCTGATGTTCGAGACTATCGGAAATAGGCTTACCGAATTAAAGAGGGCTTAGCCCGCCCTATATATCTCGTAGCAATATATAGTTAATTTATTATTCCCTCAAAGGAGATCCGCATTGTAAATGCAATTATTTAAAATCGTCGGATATATTTATTTAATACGCAGACTCGAGATTGATTTTTTTTTTCATCTCCCTTATATATAATGCAGCCGAGCGAGAATGTGGAATTCGCTACACCGCAGCTATACGCGAAACCGAGAATTCCCCCGATCCGCGCGCAGTGGGAATTTTCATATTTTCGTTATCGCGAAATCAAGCGCGGGGGAGAAGAAGCGAAATGCAAAAACATATCGATCCGACGGGTGCGGGGCTGCCGTAATCGAATGCGATGAACCAAGCATCTCGAGCCTAAAGTAGGTTATCCTCGAAACAGCGAGCCGCGCGCGGAAGAAAAAGCCGCGGGCTCTCGCGCGCGGCGCAGCTGCCATTAGGAGAAAATCCTAGCCTTCGCTCATTCGCTCACGCATAATTAGCGCGAAAAGTGCTGGTGCAGCGATTAAACGACTTGGCCCCGGGAAATCGTCAGCTCTCCCCTTGTTCGCTACTGGCTGGCGCGTAGCTCGTCGCTGCTACTGCGTATTTACAGGGGAATATCGCGTGCCGGGCGCGACACCTCGTGATTTCGAATCGTATATGGAGAGAATGGGGGTGTGCGCGAAAGGGGCGTCGAGTGTTTCGTTTCCTCGATCGAATTTAAAAGCAGTTGACGCGATTTTTCAGCGCTCCGCACTGCATCCAGGTGCATAGGCCTGCAATTATATATACGAGAGCTCGCGTTCGGCGTTGGCTCGCCTCGCCGTCGCGGCGGGCTCATTCACGTCGATCATCACTTTTTCCCAATAGTTTCAATAAATTGCCGAGCCGTCGTCGCGCATTCGCGTCACGCGACGCGAAAACAAAACCGGATAAAATGCTCGTATTTCGACGATTTGGCGCGCGGACGAGTAGAGCGTGTGTTTCGTGTTTTGGGGAATTATCTCGGGGAGCACGTCAGAGATTCTCTCAACGCGATTACGATACGGCGGCGGGCGACGAATGGAATCGTCAGAGCGGGCTAACTTTTTCGAGCTCTTTCGCGCGCTCTCCCTGCCCGTATCGTACTTCCTTTTCATCTATTTCTACATGTTGCATATCCTTTGGGAGCAGCGATCTGATCTCGTTCAACACGATAACTAGATTTCACCTCTGCGCGCGCCTCTATTATCCGGCGGAAAAGCTCTCGGAGCCGCGGCAGCAGCGGCCGGGCTAGCGCGTCAATAAGTTTTTGCAGCAGCGGCACACGGGAGCAGCGGAGCAGCAGCGCGACAACGGTAGGGGGGAAAGGAATAACAGTTAAAAAAATAGAATGTGCAAAGCGCTTTTGAAATATTAGGTTGCGTGCATTCTAGTGCACATCTGGCCGTTTTTCATGCTTTGGGAATTCGTATTGAAAAACATCGAGGCCAATATATCACGGTTGAAAGTGCAATATTTTTCATCGAAATGATCAGTCCGCGGCTTCGTCGGAACATTCTAATCCCTGCCGGGCCCGAAAATCCCGCGGAGCGCGCGCGTTGGATAAAAATCAATATCAATACCGTAATTAATGACGCCTCGGAAAAAATCAATGTCCGCTCCCGCGCCATCGAAACTCGGCGGCGGCGATTAATACTCGAGCCGCTGGCACTTGATGCGGGCGAAAAAAAGCGCCCGGCCCCAATTCCACATTGGCGAGCATTGCGCGCCTGGTGTGTTGCACACTGGGCGCGAGTACCCGATTAAGCCCGCGTGCGCGCGTGTGTGCGTAGTGCATAGGCCAAACGACGCGTGCGTCTGGCTCGTGCTCGGCCGTTACTACTGCGGTGCAAAGAGAGCAGTGATGGCATCGCAATAGCTGATGCAACCGCGAACGGAAATTCAATGCTCTCTGCTGCCGCCGCCGCCGCTGCTGCTACTGCTGCTGCTTGACGAGTGCTATTTTTCGTCGCTGTTTGCACGGCTCGCTTGCACTTGGATCGATGACCATTGACATTGTTTGCATGGTTAGTTTGTTGAAGAGAGAGAGAGAGAGAGAGAGAGAGAGTGCGAGGTGGGGGAGAAAAATTAGAGGGTATAGCAAACATTTTCGCTGATTGTTGGAGCTTGTTTAAAAATCCCAGGGGTAGCCGGTTCGTCGACCGGGCAATGCATCATTGAATTCCCTCTAATCGATCGCGCGCGCGCGCGCGCGCTTCGAAGAATAAACTCGTGTTACGTAGCTCCGATCGAGACTGCTCTGTGTAGCATATATAAATACGCGCGGTAGCTATAGATATAGCGCGCGGCAAGCGGTTATTTACCCTACAGGAGATATTTCGATTACCGATAAACGCGCGGGCATTAAAACGCTCTCGGGAAACTGACGTCAATATTCATGTGCAGTGTTGCGGGAGAGCGAGAGAACGAGAACGAGAGCGAGGGACAAGGAGAGAAAAAAGCCGCGGAGCATATGTAGCACGTGTTCGCATTAGTTGGAACTCGTCGCACGTGGATCCCCGCGCCAAGACAGAATCGGGGAAAAAAGTTTCTCGCAGCGCCGAGCCGGCTGGAAAAGTAAAAGCTTCGGGGGCTGCGATGGTATCGCAACAATTACGACGATCGCCTCCGGCTCCCGTTCTTCTCCGCGCGGAGCTTCTCTCTCTCTCTCTCTCTCTCTCTCTCTCTCGCTCCCGCAGTGGGGCTCTGCCGGTTCCGCAGGCAAATTTCGCCGCGAGCCGTACGGCCACTAAGCGGAATAACATTAGCGCGGCCGACTGCGCGCCACGTGGCTCTTCATACATATTCTCCGCTCCTTTTTGCCTCTCTCTCTCTCTCTCTCACTTGCGCTCTTTCTCCGTTCTACTTCGGCTGATCCTCCGCGAACGCGCGGAGCGAGAGAACCTCGGACTCTCTGGGTATCCGGCGTGCCGGAGAGATAAAACAGACCGTGCGCGCGGATATAGTAAGCTCCTATAAAGAGCGAGAGAGAAAAGGGGAGAAAAGTGAGAGAGAGAGAGAGAGAGAGAGCGACTGCTTGGGGAGCTCTAGGGATCGTCGAGCCGCGTATAGCGTGGAGGTTGAGGAGGAGAACGCAGAGGAGACGGTGTGAGGGAGGGGGGCAGGGTAAGCTGCGCGGGAAAGGGGTTGTTCCGGCGGCAGCAGCGCGCCCGAGAGTAGGGGAGGTTGCGCGCTCCGCTCGATACCACTGCGGCACGGCCAAAGTCGATGCCATACCTTCCAACTCGCACAGGCTGCGCTGCACACACAGAGGCGCGCACGGCACCACCACAGAGTTACGTGCACGTGCAGCCTACGGAGCGTGCGCGGGGGCGAATGTATATTAAATTTATAAGTGTATACGTTCATTCCGCGCGCACCTGTAGGAGAGCGAGAGAGAGGGGAAAGGCGACTAGGTGATACGAGGCTGCGCACTATCTCTCTCTCTCTCTCTCTCTCTCTCTCTCTCTCTCTCTCTCGCTTCTGCTTTACTTGGACCAGTTGAATACGTCGCAAAGCCCGCGGCAAGCATGTTTCGCTGCTGCGATGCACTACGCACACGACCTCTGAAATATATGTACGCGTTTACGTAGTGCATAGGAACTGCTCGATCCGCAAGCAGCCAGCTATTTTATATTTCTCGCGCAGCTATGCATACAGCTAGGCGAGAGGGAGAGAGTTGACTATATAGGTAGAGGGCTACGCTGCGCATACCATGTATTTATGCATTTATGCGCGCTTATGCGGATGGATAGCTGCTGCCGCCGCCGCCGCCGCCGCCACCACCGCTACCGCTTGTGTACACGTGCAGCTGATGCATTCCTCAAGTGGCGGCTGCATTGGCTCGGGGGATTCGCCTCGAATATCGTTTTCCACTATTGTTAGCCGCAGCGAGCACGGCTAATGAAATCGAGTTCTCGCTCTCTCTCTCTCTCGCAAGAGCGCGCAAGTTTTTCCAGCAACAATGCCGCTCGCCAGCTGCAGCCGTGGCCCGGCCAGCAGTAGCGAGTCGCGACACATTTGGCAACTCCAAAGACTCGTCGCGCGCGGACATTTATGCAGCGAGGGAAAGTAAGTTCCGGGCCCGCGACTGCTGCAGCGAGCGCGTCGAGTTATCGCCGCACGAGCGGCATTGACGACGGCAGAGCGAGTGCGGGGAGAATAGCTAAATGAACATTGTCGGAACGGCGCGCAATACAAGGCTCGAGAGGGCGCCAGTTAGGTCAAAGTACGCTCAAGTATAAGACGGAACTTCAAAAAGCCAACCCTGCTCCAGTTTAGCCCGTAACTCGCTCACACGAGCGTGATAACGTAAAATTTGCATTAGTGCACGTGACGCTCTCCCCCTCGCAGCTCCCAGCGCTGTATCGTTAATCCGAGCCTCTCGCTGATCCTCTTTGTCTTACTTTCTCAGCCTCGCCTCCATCCCTCGCGCGCTCGTACTTCCAACTCCTTCGGCTCTTTGGCTCTCGGTCCCCGTGCTTGCGCGCCCCCGAGTCGACGGCGTTCCCCCCTTTGACTCGGGCTTTCCTTTAAAAGCTCCATTCTCGCGTCGCGCTCTCGCTGTCTCTCTTTCGCTCTCCGCCGCGCTGCTGCAAGCGCACGCGAATCTAGCCTTAAAATCTAGCCCTGCTGCAAAACAAGCGGCAGTGCTACCGAGAGCCGGGAGAGCCGGGAGCGCATAAAAGTGCAGAGAGTGCTCGGAGAGAAAGAGAGGGAGGGGGAGCTACGGAGAACTCTAGCTCGATCCGAACGACTCAATTTTTGCGTGGCTTTCAATGGCTTCGTCGCGCGACCTCGCGAAACCGGGGCTCCCGGATAGACCGAGCCAGCGCGCCGTCCCCTTCCCCCGTAATCGAATGAAATCGCTTTCGGCAGCAGATGAAATGACTCGGGTTACCTTATACCCCCCTCCGTCGAATCCAGAGACAGCGAAGCACCTGCGTGCACCGCCGCCGCCGCCCTACAGCTGCACCAGTCAGGAAAATCAAAATCAACGCGGCGACGCGGCTTATTCTTTACTTGGATTCGCTTGATGGCTTTCGATGACGACGGGGCTCGCACTCTCGGGGGGAAAAGTTTCGCTTTAACGGCTTTCCGATCGAGGCTCCCTCCTGCAGGCAGCTCATGCCCGTATATAGCATCGCGCGCGCAGCAGAGAGTAGCGTCTTTGGCCCAGTTTTTTTTTTTTTCACGAGCTGCAGAGATTTTTATGTCTCCCATTGGCGCGGGGAAAGAGGCTGCAGGCGAGGCCGGCGCGCTGGACGACGCGGGGCTCCGCCGAGAGCTGCGAGATTACGGCTTGATGAACTCGAAATTGCGACGCGAAGCCGCGCTGTCGCGATGCAGTCCTGAAATTCATGGCCTGTTGACCGGTGATGAATAGCATCGGGATTTACGGCGCAGCTCGTCTCGCTGGCCCGGAATAATTTGAAATCTTTATTGCTCCTCTCTTTATTAATGCGGCACATCAGCGTGGCCACGCAGTTGCATTTGAATAATTCGCCCTCTAACTTATTCTGTACGACACCGACGGGGGCAACAACACGACAATGCGCCCGCGAATTTGCCCGGGGCTAACGGCCCCGCCGCGTCTAATGCCTAATATTAAGACAGACTTTTTAAATGCACTTGAAAACTATAGCCCGACGGAGATAGCGAGCGAGAGGGAGAGAAAGAGAGAACGGCGTTACTTTCCTATCCGCGGCAGCTTTAATTAAAACCTTAATTAAAAGAGCTCAGCTTGAGTGATGCGCCGCCGAAAAAGAGAGAGGGAGGGAGAGAGCGTCGAGGACTGCACGAACGATTCCAAACTCCATACCAATGCCGAGCTTTTCTCCGCATTGCTGGTCGCGAGCACACTCGCCCGTATAATTAATCTTCAGAAGCGCATAAACAATAACAGTTTTTGCAAATGACTTTTTTGCTCGCGCGCCCGGCTGTCATCCGCGAGCCGGAATATAAAAGGACGTCCTTTTCGCGCTTCGTTCTCTCTCTCTCTCTCTCTCTCTCTCTCTCTCTCGCCCGCTTGCTCTCCGCGCGCTCTATGCATGTGCAGTACATGCTTGCGCGTGTGTGTACATACGAACCGAATGCATTCCGCAATTAAAATGTAAATTTCAGCACTCGGAGTTGCGCAACGGCTGCAGCGGCAGCACACTTCATTCGTAAAAGTGGCGAGCTGAGAGCTTTTGCTAACTCGCGCTGCGCGTCATACATCTGCCTGCGCGTGTTTGTTGTCTGGCTGCGCAGGAAGAGAGCGAGCGAGAGCGAAAGAGAGAAAACCTGTCTCTGTGATTGTACGAGGGCCACGTGCGTGTTGTTGGTCGAAACGAATGAAAAAAAGGCAGAGAGAGAGAGAGAATGCAAGTGTTCAAAAGGGGAATACTGTCATACGCTCTGCATCCGGCGTGGCGCCACTGCGTATAGCTGCAGCCGTGGGGAATTTTGGAGAATTCGGCTTGAATATGGCGCGACGCGCGCGGCCTCGAGTGGATGAAATTTTCTGCGCCTGCTGCGAGCCGCACGCGAGAGTGAGCTTTCAATATTAGAGCTGGCAGGACATTTTTGGAATCTTTGGATCGTACACGTATCTCTGCTGATGCATCACTTTAGCAGTATTACGGCTGATGCAACTCGACTACTACTACTGCCGCTGCTGCTGCTGCTGCTGCTGCTGCTGCTGTACGACTACTTGTGGAAACATCGCCGGTTCTACCGCCACAACTACTAGCAGCCAAGAGGACTGCTGAAATAATTCGTAGAAGGAACGGATGATCGAATTTCGCGGGATCGGAGATTTATAGCTGGGAATAAAAAGCGAGCAATCGCGCACTGCAGAGCCGGAGAAAGAAGAAAGGAGAGAGAGAGAGAGAGAGAGAGAGAGAAAGCTCAGTCGCGTGTCTCGGCTCGTTCAAAGAAATTTCTTAGTTGGATTAACTGTGTTTACCGGCCTGTGTATAATGCTTCGCTTCTCTTTTTCTCCTTTTAACGACGGGATTGTATCGCTTTTATTTCGAAAAAAGGAGGGAGATTAACGGATAAAAGGGAGAGACAGAAAGAAAGACACAGGGCTAATAGAAGGAGAGAAATGGAGAGCGAGGGAAATAGAAAGTTTAGAATTTCGAATGCAAGAAGGGTACGACTTTTAAAACAAACAATAACTCACCAGAGAAATATTTGGTCAATAGAATAGCAAAGTTCCATTAAAACTTTAGCGAGTCACGTATAAGAATGCACCGTTCTACAGAACGGCTATTTTTCGATTCGCTCTCGTCAAAATACAATTGGACTTTTTTTTACTCAACGATTATCGTTGGCTTCAAAATCAATTTAAGATAGTTCTGAATTCTTCATCCCCTCGAGTTTCCAGAATTTTCCCAGTCGTTCAGACCATAGCATTCTTAATCAACTTGAAAATAGACTTAATCGATACACTTTGAACTCGGCGTCACTTTTTCTTTATCTAGTAGTTAATAAACAGACTAATAATTTCTTGTAAATTCATTGTAAGTCGAATGCAGAAGTTGGAATTTAATAAGAAAAGCTCGAAGCAGACTCTGCAATGACATTACATCGAACGAATCAGATACTGCAATTAAGAGTGAGCTCTCGATTTTATATGATTTTTAAAATCGTGTGCTATAAATACTCATATTACATAAATATATATATGTCTGCACATACGTATCGTATGAAGCACGAAAGCGACCGCACTGTGGTGAGCAGTCTATTATAAGCTCCGTAGATCTTGCGAGGCGATTCCCAGTGTTCGCTTTGTAATTATGACGCCAGGGCTCTTTTTTCATTTGTCTCGCTGCCGCTTTGTACTACCGGTAGAGGCAATCCTGAGCTCGTTGCGCTCAAGTACCCTCGTCTCCTCTTCGCCTGCTGCACGAATTATACTCAAACTGATTTTTTTCTTTCCATCCACAGAGGTGCTTATTGCACTTAGCCTTTGCTGAATTACGACTTCTCGGTCGTACGACACAATCGATTAGAATTGCATTCAGAATGTAAAATCAGTGTGTGAATAAGGCAATAACTCGGAGACATACACGAAATATAAAGAGTGCACACGTAAAACATTAATGACAAATGAAATACTACTTTTCGAGAGAGAAAGATTTGCGCTAATGAAACTTTTATTATTATAGACAATTTTCGTGTTTTCGAAAGAGTATATATCGAGTCAAATTTCCAAGTTATAGATATTCTAGCGATTTGATTTTAAAAATTATTTTCAAAGAATATTTTATGGCAATAATTATGAATATACTCATACAATTTTGACACTACAAGAGACATATAATAAGAGAATATAATAAAGGAATGAAGATCGTATTGTAAAATCTTAACGAAGATCAAAATTTGAGTTCCGTAACATAAAATTCACTTATTGATTCATGTCTGCTTAATCGTATCGTGCAGCTATCGTTCCAAGTAGAAAAACCATTTGCGATCATTTCACTGTCTTTCAATTTTAAATTTAACGAATTTCTATACAGTTCTATAAATGATCTGTTTGAAATGGTGTAATTCAATCAAAATACACAAACATTTTATGCAGCTTCATGATTTACTTCAGAATACAACAGTCACATTCAATAGCAATTGACATTTATTGTAAGTAAGATGCTGACTCAGAAATAAGTGTTTGCAGCTTTCAAGTTTTACTGTCTCAATGTGATGAGCATCGGGAGTATCGAGCCTATTATTCTAAATTTAACATATTCTGTGTGCAGGCAGATGATACGAGGACAGACCGTTGTAAATTGTGAATTTATGAAGAGGTGACACAATCGATACTCTCCTGCCGCCCTCTCCCAGCACACGTTTGGAGAAATAGCTGATACCTTTCTAAATTTTGCCGGGGCGCTTCATAAACTATTCCGCGGGATCGAGTGGGTATTTTAAAGGGAGAAAATCCAGATGGAAAGCTTGCGGCTACGAGTACAAAAGATAATTCGCGAGCTCAGACTGCAGATTATGCGGATGAAACATTTTATAAGCGACCCTTCGCCGCATAATACCTCATTTCCCATTGAAATATTAAACACGCATAGTTCTCGAAATTTACCTCTTCCAATTACAAAGTAAATCCCCCGACGATTTGATGAATATTAAAGCTTATTATACAACATTCACGAGCTCCGCGCCAACGTAAGGCTATACGCTGCACACGGGTTCGCGCGCGCGGCTGCTGCAAAAAGCGCAATACGCGCGCGCAATAAAGTATGGCTTTCGCACACGCAATGAAAGCACGCGTATACACAGGCTCGAGCTCGCGACGACGACTGCGCGCGTACAAGCAGCGGCGGAGAGAGAGAGAGAGAGAGAGAAGGGAAAAAAAAGACTAAGATAATTACGAGTGCGACTCTTTCAGCTGGCTATATATGGCGTCGCCCAGCGCGCAGGTACACTGCAACGCGAGCAAGATAAGTAATGGCTAATCTCGGCAGCCGGGGGTGCAGGCGGCTACTTTAAAAAGTACAAAAATTGCAAAAGTACGAAATTGGGGGCACGGAGCATCGCCGCGCGCTCTATACCTATACAGTATAGTTCTCCGACCGCAGACGCGGCGGACGCGTGCGCGTGTATATATACAGCAGCAGAGGCTGCAGGAGCAGCGAGTATATAGCGCGAGCTTTATATACGCGCCGCAGCAGCGATATCGTTTCACCGAGCCGCGCGTATTACCCATATATGAGGGCGAGCTTCGCGAAGCTCTATCGCCGCTACCTCCTGATAAAACTGACTCGCTGACATCTGCCGCTGTAATCTAAGGTGTCCATTTAGTCGCTGCTGCTGCTGCTGCCGCTTCCTAATAAGATATAGTCGCAGCGTTCGCCCTCGGAAGAGTGCTATTATCTTTCATTTCGGCCTCGGCTCTCCCTCTCCCTCTCTCGTTCTCCCTCCCGTGCTAATTTTTACTCGCAAAACTCGTTGAGTAATTAGTCGGGAGCTTGTATTCGTAACACGGCGTTACGCTTTTCCTGATTACTCGCTGACTTTTTACGCTAACTGTATAGCAGCCTCTGCGGCCAGCTATACTTCCTCCTACATCTCTCTCTCTCTCTCTCTCTCTTTCTCTCTCTGCGCACTCGTCTCGGAAAATAACCAGTCGTCGAGTCTGCTTTAATAAGCCTGGATCGCGCATTTTTGAAGATTCAATTTTCCTCTCGCGCGCATTGTTCTCCGCAGCGCTGGATTATGCAGGCTTCCAGCGGTGGCCGTCAACTTTGTCACGAAATCATAAATAAATATTCAATCCCAGGCGATATTTTACACAGCGCGCGCGCGCGACCGACACCCTACCGCTGGGCTGCGGTGCGCGTCAGCGACACGGGCGCAGCGCTCGACAAACTTTGTTTTTAAATTCAATTAACGTTAGCGCAGTAGCCTCTCGACCTTTCCAATTGACCAGTTTAAGGCGCATATTAAATCAAGCTATTTCTCCAAGTAGTTAGCATGTAAATTGCTGAATGGAATAACTCTTTGCTAATTAATTTGCCGAAACGCTTGATGGTCCAAAAATTGCAGTAAGCCCCGGAGTGAAAAGGCCGACTGCCAGCTGACACGCTCCAACTCGAAAGTCAATCGCGACGGCAGCGGAAAAGTTCAGAGCAACAGCGGCGGCGGCAGCAGCGCGACATGATTATTTTTCCCGCAAGCCTGGAAAATTTCCTTGAAATTTTCCGGATTTTTCGCTTTAGTCGCAGCGGAAAACGCACGGCCACATCCCCCCAGGTGCGAGCATCAAATTTCGCTCTGCTGCGCACACTCGGTCGGCGCGCGTCGTTCCTCTGTATTAAAAACTTTCTCATTAATTTACGCGACGGATACTTTAAACATCCTCACGGCAGCGAGAGTTGCGCGCCGTGTGTGCGCAGTTCCTCCGTTTTCTCTTCCACTTTTTTTCAGGCGATGTAGAATGCTCGAGCCCGGCATAATGGCCGAGTTTTTTCTCGCGCCGCGCTATGCCCTTAATCCCGCAGAGTCTAAAGTGCCGCCGCGCGGACACGTACGCAGCAGGTCGCGGAAAGAAAGGGCGAGTATAGTGCGCTGCCGGCGGCTCAAAAGCTGCGTGCGTTTTCAAGGCGTACGCGCGGCGCAAAGACGCAAAGAGAGAAAAGCTTGCGGGCGGCAAAGGAAGAGCGGCGGCGGCGGCGGCGGCGCGGTAAGAAAACAGGTGAGCTCGCGGGGTGGCGGTGGCGGGGGCGGCTTGGGCGAAAGAAACGAATAAATCAAAACTTGTGAGCAGTTGAGCGAGAAATGCCCCGGCAGGGTCCCTATACCGCCTCCCGCGCGCAGCAGTTTTACTCGGCTCCGCTTTTCATTTCTCCCTCTCTCGCGTTCCGTTCGCCGTATAAATCTCTCAACTTCTTAGCGGCGCGCAGGGCGCTCCCGACGCTCCTTCGTGTTCGCCGCGGCGTTCGGTCGGCCGGCCGGCCGGCAGCGCTGCGCAAGCGAGAGACCGCAGTAATTTTAATAATCTGGTTGCTCGTCGTATTTCGCATAACGAGGAGGGCGGCAAAGCGCTCACTATAGCATGCCGAGCTCTTAAGAATCGCCCCGCACCCTCCCGCCGCCGCCGCCGCCGTCTCCTGCTTACAGTCCTTTTTTTTTCCTCGTTTCTCGCGCTTTTTCCCTTCCGACGACCATCTCCCTCTCTCTCCCTCTCTCAGCCGCTCGTGCGCGAAGGATCCGCGAAGACGACGTGTTTTTCTCCGGCGGAACGTTATCTTTTCTAACAGATTATGGTGGTACTTTTAAATTTCACTCGGCTTCATTCCGAGGCAGAGCGGGAGAGACTCGCCGACGCCGCCGTCTTTGCTTCAAACAGAACTCTGGGAGGTGTAATTTCGAGCGATTACGCGGAAATTGTCGCCTCGCTGGCTGCGAATTAAGAGTTTTCCTTTTTTTTTATGCCACTGTCTACAGGGCTGTGCAAGCTTAATGCTATCGTCTTTTCAGAGAACGGAAATGAAACTTTCTCTTGCATAGGGAGATTAACTCTGTCCATTTAGCCTAATTAAAATTACATCCCGATTACTCGAATTGATAAACAGACTTGCGTGTAACTTGCGTTTAACGGCAGGTAGTCCGCGCTTATGCATCGCATCAGGCCTTTCGATATAAGTGCTCTGGAGCAGTTTAACTGCAGTCGCTGCATACAGGCGCATGACGTATAATACGTTGCACGTATATAGCATGCACTTAAACCATCATGTCGCAGTTTCGATAATTTGCTTAAATAAGCCGGCCAATCAAGTCGTACGGGCCGTATACTTTTTGAAAGGGAGCTAAGGTATAAGGAGTGCGCGCGTTTTCTCGAAAGCTATATGCAAAACATATGGGTGAAGTAAATTAATAACGTTTTAATTTTCCGGTAAAATCATGAGAAATTAATAGCGCGAGTGAGCCAGAGCAGGCGAAAGTTTATTAATGAGCCAGTCACGAAACCCATACCAGCCGCATTGTGTGCTTACTTAACGGAAAGAGGAGAGAAAGAAACGAAAAGAAAAAGAGAGGAAGAAAGCAGCTCGCCCCCTCTCCGCTGGCTATGAATGAAAGATGAATCGAGCTCGCTCTTCCGTCCAAACATAAAAGCGCCTCTTTCCCTCTCCCTTGCAAAGAGATCGGCCGCGAACCGAATGAATTTCGCAAAAGATACGCCGCCGCACCCCTTGCTTTCCCTCGCCTGCTCTCTCTCTCTCTCTCTCTCTCTTTCTCTCATTCCCTGCTTCGCTCCTTGAAAAGTAGACGCGAAGGGCGGCTCGATAAATAATGGCCAGCGCCGCGTATATCGACGCCGCCCAGATACACTGCTACTCGGCGCGAGCGAGAGACGGCGAAAGAGAGAGAGAGAGAGAGCGCGAAATTTATTTATGCGCCCGCGAGCACAACCGGATAGAAAGAGAAGGAGAGAGAGAGGGAGAAGCCGAGAGAAAATAAACTTGGCGCGCAGCGGTGCTGGCATTTCCCTCGATCGCCTATTCGTCCTTCTCTTGCCAGGGCGCGAGCGTGTGACAGTTTTATGGCCGGAAAGTCCGCGCGCGACCGATGAAAAGCTCATCCCTCACAGCGCACACCCCTTACCTACTGCCCCCACCCTCCGCACCTCGCCTCCGCATCACCCCTCCTTCAGCCCATGCAAGATGCATTAAGATAAGTCCAAGGGATTGCGCGTATCGGCGGAGCTACGAGAGCACGAGAAAATCGAGTGCCTATTCGTATAATAATTTGATATTTATGGACCGTGCGATATTGTACACTCTACCGTACAGAATCACTAGAGGTCTTGCGCGATGCGATTAAAGCTTTTTGTATTGCTTTCTTCGTGTTTAACTAAATCCGTATTTTTCATTCACTTTTTTGCGGGCTACATCGACCGGACAAGGTTTTTTCTGTTCTATATAGAACGTACAGATTATTACGCATTTTTTAGTAAAATATTCTGGATTTTTTCGAATGCAAAGCTTAATAGATATATAAAATAGGCTTAAAGTATAGTAAAAGAGCTGTCATTTAAACCAAAATTTGTCTAGATCGGAAACACTGATCAAAAGTCACGTACTTTTGAAATAAGCAAATTTTGCTCCAGACTCCTTTTAGGCTAGGTTACGTGCCTTTTGATGAATACATCCGATCTAGACAAATTTGGGTTCAAATGACAACTCTTTTACTATACTTAAAGCCTATCTATATATAATACAAAATCCAGAATATTTTACTTAAAAATGCGTAATGATCTCTGGATAAAATCACAAAGATGGCTAAAAAAGACAGTGTCACATATACATTCGGTGCAGATGCGCTCGATCGATCGACTCGCTTTTATGCTGATTCAGCAGCCGTTATTCCCGTGCCCGTCGTTTTTTCGATGATTTAGCGTAAATACGGAAGTGCATCTGAATTCGCCTGTAAAAATTAATAATGCAGAATGAATCACGACGCGCTCATTGCTATGCGCGTCGCGTAAACATTTTGCCGGCTGCATTACTGAAAAAATGAAAGGAAAATACGCTGATTTACGTGACCGGTGGATATTGCAAGACGACGTGTTTTACAACAGCAGCGGCAGCAACATCAACAGCGAGCGCAGCGAAGCCGTGTATGCGCGATAACGTCGAGACTATAGAGCGGGGGCATAAAAAAAAATATGAAAACGCCGCTGTTTATGCCGAAAACGCGCAGCTGTTGCACTTTGCCGCGCGTGCGGCGCAGGGGCGCGCGGCTTGGCACTACAACAGCCAAGCGTCGTCGCATCTCGTCGCGTCTAGACTCTCGAGTAGGCTTTCGAGTGGACCGTTCCCAAGTCCACTTTCGCTCTCTGCGCGCGAACGAAAGTGACTCGCCGCGGCGCAGCAGCGTGTGGCAGCCGCACCGCAAGCACCCCTACACAACCCTCAAGAAAAATAAACTTCCCACATCAGCCTCCGGCGCGCGCTTCATAATCGCCGTCCCCCCTCCCGCCGTCATTAGACCGAGATCACGCTCGCGGCGTTAAGCGAGCAATCACGGATCTGTTGGCCAAACGTTTTCTTTTTTCCCCGGCGTTTAGAGGGCGAGGGGCCAGAAGGGCGAGAAGGGGGGGGGGTGGAAGAACGCGCGGCTGACTGGCGGAAAAACACGCCGCCCAGTCTCATCTGAACGGTCACGGAAGCTTGCGCAACATTTAGTCGAATCGATTCGCGCCGCGCGCCGCATATTTCCCCACCCCCCCCTCGCCGAGATTTATCGGGGCGCGAGGGGGAACGCGAAGATTAGGAGTAACGAATTTTAATTGGAATCGGCGGCCGCCGCCGAGACGTGGCTTGATTATCGCTGACTGCTGCGAGAGGATATCTGCTGATTTCATCAGGATCGCGGGAGAAAGAGAGAGAGAGAGAGAGAGAGAGCGGTATTGAAATTTATCGCGAATAAAAGAGAGATCGATTCAATAAGGAATGAGACAGTCTCCGAGTAGTATAGCTCCGCGTGTATTAATGACGCGCGTGAAGCCGAGGGGTAGATATTATATTCATCCGAAGCTTATCTAGAACGCGCCCGGATCTAATCAATTTTCGTATAGCAGAGTAAATACGTCGGCGACTCTACCGGATCCCGGCAACCAGCACAAATAATTACGTCTTGCGCCTCGAGCTGCCGCGACGATCGATCATGCAAAAACGCTCCGACTCCCCATTAGCGCGCCTCGCTATATGATAGAACGCACGTTTGTAAGTACTCCGTCACGCGTGAAATTTTTTTCGAGCCACTTCCACGAAGAACACGTTTCCCAAAAACGTGCTTTTAATATTATACCGTGTCTGAGGCAGTATGTGCCACGAGAAAGATGAATTACCTGCGATTTCCCGATTAAAAGCCGTATTCGGAATTTAACAGGAGATCGGATGAGCGTATGCGATGTGTCCCCCTCTTAATCAGACATTTCACTGGATCGATGTGTGTACTATTATTATTTGGTAAACTTAGTATTTCTACATTATTGAAATTTAAAATACCTATAATATTGAAGATACACTGTCCGTCACATATCCGCATTTTCTCTCATTAATTCTGGATACTCTCAGTTCTTTTAGTACATATTCACAGCACCACAATGCGTTATATTATATTTTGTCAAGAGCATAATTTTATTGAGTTGCCCCAATTAATTAAATATGAATCGATTTCGGATAAAAATAACAGTTTAACCAACAAATGTTTTTATACAACGATGGATTAAACCAGAGATTATCGAGCTGCGCTGCGTTCTTTAGAATGAAAAATGCAAATTAAAATATAAGTTATCAAAATCAAAATTATGGCGCTATCGTGCTCACTTTTTTAATTTAAACTTTATATACAAAAAATTATTCGTAAAAGGATACAAAATACTTTTACAACATAGCGAGAGAGTAATTTAAAAACTTTGAAACAAATGCACGAATTCGATTATATTGAAAATGCTCCGCGTAAAAAAATTTAACTTTGGCCAACTTTTTGAAAACTTGAAATTTTCCAAACTTCAGTGGATAGAGAGTAAGTCTGAGTAAAGAATGGTCGGTTCAAATCTCGACTGGGAGAAATTTTGTTTCAAATTTTTTCTTGATTTCCATGCGTCCGATACGTTGATGGTACATTTTTTACAAGTTTTCCAAACTTTCAATAAGATACATTTTATTTCACGATTAATCTTTGAAATCTCATTGGACATGTTATAGGCTAAAGTTTGGAAAATTTCAAGTTTGTAAAAAGTTGGCCAAAGTTAAATTTTTTTTACGCAGGTAACTTTTAACGTGATTTTCTTCAAATATAAAAAGTGTTTTGTTCCGCTAACAGCAGAAAAATGATGCGCTCGATTCTCACGTTTGTAGATAGCAGCAAGAACGTACATCCAGCAGTGGATAAAGGAATTAAGAGAAGCGAAAAGACGACGGGAAGGTGTGTAGAGCAGTAGATATGTAATCGTAGAAAATGAGAAAAATAAAAACATCATGAGACGCGAAGGAGCGGGAGGGACTGAAGGAGAAAGAGGGATAGATAAGACTTGCAAAACTAACAGCGACTAAATTTTTTGCTTCAACGGTGCCGACAATCACGACGTGCTGACACCCATTTTTTCCAGCCCGTCTCGATCCCTTTCCCATCTACTGCGCTTCCGCTCTCACACTCAAACCGACTGCTTTTCTTTCAGTCACATATAATTCTTCTTCGTTTTTCTGCTAAACCGAAGCAAAGTACAGGGGGGGAGGGGAGGCCTTGACCCCCTTCGAGTGCAAATTGGTACGAGGGCCAAAATAAATGAGCCGTGCTAGCATTGAATTCCCTTACGCTTACGAGCGATCCTTATCGGTGCATTAATTGAATTCACGCGTCGTGCATCGCGCACGTGAATTACCCGTGGATATGTGCTTAAGATTCGTGTGCAGCGCGTTGAACGATGGCACGGGAAAGTTGACCGCGCGGTTTACAATAACTAACAGAGTGGGCGCGGGACAGGAAAGAAATGGATGTATACGAATCGCGGGAAATTCATCCCCATCGTGGAGGGGAAAATATATTTCTTTGCCTCGTTACTGCAGTCCAACGATGCAAAAACATTGATACGGTTCGTCAGAGGTAGCTATACTATATAGCGGGCAGCGTCGATTATTTAACAATGGCTCCCAGCCCCCTGCCAGCGGCGAGTCAAGCGTGTATAAAAATATACGTCAGGCGGACAGCTCGGATTCGCGCAGAGGCCCACACACACACACACACACATGCACGTGTGGGTGGCTATGACTCTTGGCGCTAATGACCTCACTTTATCTCGTGCCCACCCTCTCCTCTCTGTTGGATCGCGAGAGACAAATGATTCAGAGGCTTGTCATAGCAGTGTGTATGGGCTCGTCGCGTGACTCCCAGCCGTGTATACACACAGCTATCGCGCACTCACGCTACACAAATTTTTAACGACGCCTTACTTTATCGAGATACGCGTTATGCTGGCGGGCTATATATAGGCCGTTCTCCTTCTCTCATCAAAGTATGGAAATCTTTGAAATTTCGTTGGTAAATTATGAATGCTGCGCGGGGGGCGCCTCGCCGGCGAAGACGAATCGATATTCTATTCCGCCGCCGCCGCCGCCGTCGCGCCAGTGCTATTCAATGAGATTCGCGCGAACTCTGTGTGCGCGCAGCCCAATTCTAAATGCGCTCGACGTACACTCCATAGCTCGGGGCTTATCTTTTTGATTTTGCACGGCCGCCGCTATGATTTTCACGTCAGGTCTGTGAACGCCGAGGCGAGTCAGAGCAGCCCTCGCGAACGTGCCACGCGAGGTGTGGCAAAAACTTTTACTGCTGCGTGGTTCAGTTGTAAGCGCGGCTTTCCGTCTGACTTGCTCGAGATCGAATCACTAGTACACGTCGTTATTCGTTAATTCGAGTTATTACTCGCGTGATATCGACTGTATCCCCACCCCTCGCAGCACGGAAAGTGCTGATGATCGCAGCGCAGCTCGAGAGGCCATGCTCTCGCGATCGTCGGCCGCTGCTTTTTAAAACATTTATGAATAGAAGGCAAATCACGCATTGACTCGTCCTTTTTTTCCCTTATCCGCGGCATATACACGTACGCGCACGCGTGCGCTCGACTGCTCCTTTCCCCGCAGGCGAAATGGCAAATAACGCCTTCATTATGCTTAATTTCCCTCGCTTGATTTATTGTTTGTACTGAAATTTTCGATAAATAATTCAGTGGCAATTACTAACGTTCGTATTTTCCCTGTTATATTCCAGGTCAGTATACGCATGCAGTCGAGACACTCGCGGAGACACATTGAATGATTCATCGGGGTGGAAGGAGTAAGTCGCACGACAATTTAATCTGCCTTTATGATATCTCGCGGTAGATAAAAAAAGGAACTGTAATGTGCAAGGTATTGTGGTACAAAGACCTTTGAAATCTACCATTTCGCGAACGTTCAATTTAATGAATCAGTCGAAAGGATACGGTGCAGCGCACGGCGATGATGCAATGTGTGGCACAGTAGTTTCCGAAATTCACTTTTCTCGCGTCAAAGAGACGCTATTGTAAACAATCATTAGCCATAACTGCGACGTATAACTGCGCGAGCCTGCCGCATGCATTACACAATTATACAAGGCAGAGAAAATTAAGCGACGCAGAGCGCCGTACGGTCACGTTCGAATAATATCGGCTCATCGCGCGCGCGCGCGCGCGCTCCTCTGTTTGTTGACGAGAACGAGCCGTTCTAAAAAAGATAATGAATCGGCCGGCGCTGAACCTTTGGCCGGGGCGCGTGCGCTGCTAAAAGCGCAAATTGCAAATGTGGCCGCTCTCACGTACGCGCATTATAATACACGCCGTGCCATCGGCCAGAGCGTAACACAGGCGCTAATTTCAGTCGAGCGGCAAGTACATAGTAGTTCAAACGCACGTTTGCGTAATATGAAAATGCATGTGTGCGCGCGGGCCAGGTTGAGTCGCTTTGCCGACGTACATATGGATCGAAGCGAGGCGACAGCGCCGTCGCCGCACGATGTGCCAGAGGCAAGCGCGCAATAAGCCCCAGCAGGAGCTGCGGCGACGATGTAACGCCTCAAAAGGAGCCGACGCGCAGTCGACGCGCACCGCCAAAGCTCGTGCGGCGCGGTCTCTGTATACGCGCCGGTAACTCCATCAAGCGACTTGCGTCGAGCCGCCGCCGCTGCGTCACCCGCCAGCTTCCTGTAATTCGGCTGCAGAATGGACCGCGCGCGCCGCGTTGGAATTGCAAAAGGCGCGAAATTTATTCATCTTCGCTCGAATTGACTGCCATTTGTCCATAAAGTTTGGAATGCTGGAAAGACTGCAGCTCGACTGCAGACGAGCATTGGCCCGCCGCGTATAGAAGCATTTACAGTTTTGATTGGGTGTTTGCGCTGGGCTGGCGCGCAACGACCATCGCGACCATTTGCGCCGAGGTTACGTTTATGGCTATCGCGCTGCGCAGCTATACAGCGCTCGCGCGTAATATAGCAAAGCGAGGGAGTGCGGGAGATAGAGAGGGGGGGGGGGGAGGGAGGGACAAAGAGAATCTGGGCTCAGAGTCCGACGTATAACGAAGGCAAACGCCGTGTCGCTTGGGAGATCGAGCGTGTAGCCGCGGCTATGCAGCCGCATCGTTGTTACCTCTACTACTCTTTCTCTTATGTGCTATAGCGAGGCCGCTGCGGCTGCTGTTACTCGCCGGACTAGTGGCTCTCTGTGAAACTAGAGATCTAGTTATCAACGACACCGATGCTTTAATAATGACATTTCGCCGGGGTTAAATTTGTCGTTCGTTAATTTATACGACGACCGGCTGCCGCTGCCTCTGCATCGAGGCTCACGCTGTTTTCCCGCTTCTCGTTCTCTATGTATATGTACGTTTATATGTATATATGGCGCGAACCGACGAGCGAGGCATCCCTAGCTCCCTCCCTCCCCCTCTCTCTCACTCTCTCCACTGCGTTGTATGTATCATGCACATGGCATCATGAGCTCGGTTTCTCTGATGCGCGCAACGCTCGTATACGCTCACTGCAATCTCGCTAATTAATCAATTTCGTATGCGCCGAAAAATGCTCCCCAGCAAAAGTCCCGAAAAGTGACGAAGATAGGTGGAATAAGAAGAAGGCGTTAATCGCGTTTTTCGACGACCGGGCCATCCATCGTAATACATATTTTCTCCCGCGCTATATACGTCGCGCTCACTGCAGCTGCACGATAATTGCAGCGCCTACAGCTACGTCCGCTCATAGGAAGAAGCTTACAGCGTGTTCTTTTTTTCACCAGTCGTCCGCGCACACACATGCGCGCGGGCGGAACAGAGAGCGAGAAAAAGGGTAGCACTCGAGCTCGCGGAAAAACGTTAATTTTACGGGATTTCCGATAGCGGCGCGGAGATCGTGAGCCCGTTAAATTTATGATCCTCGTTGTTGCCGGCAGTGTTGTACGCGCGGGGCCGACGAAGCCCGGGGTAGGGTATAACGGGGGAGCGCGCGCGCGCGTGCCCGCTCACGCAGCTCAAAGTGAAAGTTAACCAATAAACAACGAAGAGAACAGCAGCAGTAGCCCGTGGATAAGTGCGCTCGCCGGCAAAACGCGATACCCTATACTTTGGCCTCGACTTTTTTCCCGGCTGTCCTATTCGCCCCTCGTGCTCTCTCTCTCTCTCTCTCCGTCGCGCGCCCCCGTTTTCAAGAGATGCGCGCACAACATTGCCGACGCGGCTTTTCCCGCGCTTCCGAAAGGTAATTCGATATTCGCTTTTTCGTTCGAATGCACGTCAAATTCAAGTCTCGCTGCGGGAAAAGCTCGAGAGCTGCTGCGGTGGAGGGGAGCGAGTTCGGGAGGGGCGGGGGAGGGAAATAAAGTACATAAGAGAATTCATGGAAGAGAATCAGGGCAATAAAGTTTGGCGCAACCTTTTTTTTATCGCACTGACGTACGTACCTCCCGGTAATTCGCCCAGGTGTTTCAAGTTAATTGTCCGATTTTATTAGCTCGTTTACAGCGCGCACGTGTGTGTACAGAGATGGGCGTGCGAACAAGCAGAAAAGCTAATGAAGGATTCGAGGGAATCGAGCAGCAGTTATATAGCTTCGTCTGGATCGCGCGCACTGTCGACGCCTCGAGTTTCACGCGGCGTCGCCGTCGGCGCCCGGCTGTGCTATACGTGTCCGTGCCCGTGTGTGTCCAGCGGCAGCAGCAGTCTGACCGTAGCCGGTGATTATCTACTGCGCGAGCGCAGCCCCTCGTCGAGGCTCGTAAAGGGCAAAAAACGGAGAAACGCAACGAGAGAGAGAGAGAGAGAGACTAGAGCGGCCAGCCCCTCGACAAAGCGTTCTCGATAAAAGAAAAGTGGCCGAGCGGCAATAAAGATCGAAAGGACACACACGCCGGCCGCGGCTTATGAAGTGTTAATACCCGGCTATTTACAGCTACTTGGGCGCGCTCGCGTAATGAAACATGTAGACTCATTCTACTGGCCGTTTACCGAATACTTGATGGCTTTCCGCGACCTTAGTTAAGTGCGTGTATTAGCTCTTCATGGTCCCTCTCGCTTTATTGCCCAGCCGTGATTGAAGTGGAAAATCGAGCTGGCCGAGAGGGAGCTGCGGGGGACGAGGAAGGCGAAATAAGGGCTCTCGACGCTTCGAAAAGCTCTAATACTAAACCTTCGGTTCCGCGCGCGGGAAAGGAAAATGTATGCGCGACTCGCATCCTGTATAGGCACTCCGCCTCTCTTGAAAATCCATCGTAAATCTCCGCGGCTACAGACACCCCCCCCCCCTCGCGCGCGCGCGCGCCGCGCGACACAAATCTCGCGCCCCCGCCTCGCTGCTCTCTTTCCCTCCAAAAATACCCTCCCACACGTCCTTGGAGCGACTCATCCGGGAGAGTGCATTGAGCTTTAATATTCATTCGTAAAGTCAAGCCAATGCAAGATGCACGACGCCCGAGTGTCAAGGCAAAACGGAATGAAAGTTTTAGCGGCGACGAGCTACTGCCACGGGCGCGCGGGCGTCCTACATTTTTCCGCAGCTGGGTCGCATGCGCGCGCGCGCGCGCGCCTTGATTTTCCTGTATACAGAAGCGAGCCGCACCACCACTGCAATACCCTCTGGCCCGACGAAAGCCGTGCGGGAAATGCCGGAATGGCTAAATTCACGCAGCCGACAATGCTATACAGAGAATGAAAAATTCAAGCCTCTTTGCCCGCGAATCGGTTTAGCTTCCCTCTCGCCGCGTCAACGGCTGCCGCCGCGCCCCGCAACGCATGCGTCAGATTTTTCAGATGCCCAACGAGGATGAGCTTCCTCTCTCGGTGCACTCTCGCGGCGCCTCTGTGCGCGCGCTCTGCGTTAACCGCAGAGTGTAAAGCGGAGAAGAGAGAGAGAGAGAGAGAGAGAGAGAGAGCAGAGATATAGATCGAGTGGCGGTCGATTGATCCTGTTGTGCACAGCTGACCTGATTAGAATCGTGCTCTCGCGAAATCCAGCATGAGGCGGTGTGAGCGGCTTTCGTGCCGAGTGACGCGTAGGAAGGATATAGCCGCGATCAGCTCCGAAGATTCCGCAAGCTGAGGATATCGAGGGCCGCGCACGTTTCGGCTAAGTAAACCGCGCTGCGCCGCCGACGCCGCCGACGCCTTCACCGCCGCCGCCGCTCATTGCCACTCGATCCGGGCTTGTTTGCGACTCTAGCCGTCACTTCAGCCTCGACCTCTCTTCGCCCCGGCTATTACTTTATTCGCTTTTTCCGCGGCAAGCGCGCTTCTCTCGACACGCTTTTACGCGAGATTAAAGTCGGATCGACGAGACGTGTACTCTCGGATTTATCGCTTCTTTTTGCTTCTTGCCCCCTGCTCTACTCCTCTTTTGTTGCTCTTGTTGACGCGTCGAAGCTCCGTTGATCGAACACGCGATTACTTACTCGCCGACAAATTTCGCAACGAGAGCGCGGGAGGAATTTAAATCGATGCGCTCGCTTTTAATTGACTCGCCGATGGTTAGCGATGAACCGGCGGCCGAGTCCGTTTTTAAAATAATTGAGAGAGCCGCGTTTTAACAATCAAACTTTGTTTCAATTTGCGCCCCCCCCCCTCCCCTCTCCCCCGCCCCTTTCCTCTTTCTGCCGCGTGCGATAACGCCTCGGAAAAAAGCCCCGGCCAGCTCCCGAAGAATATTACGAAAATTAACAACGCGTAAAGCTGAAAATAAATTTCTGCCGCGTGAGTTCAGCGTCCACGCGGCTCTCAATTATCATTAAATCAACCGTCCCGTCAGTTCGTCCGCAGTGTCAATCCCTTTCTGTGTCTGCCGTCCCCCCTCGGGTTCGGGTACAAAATTTTATTTGCATTTGTAAAAAGAAGAGCGCATCGTAGCGCTAACCGAGGTGCTTAAAAAATACCAGCGCTTTTTGCGAGCTTTTCCAACCGGGCATCAGTCATTGTTTGCGCACTCCCTGTGTGTTTGAGCAATTAATTATTAGTACGGCTATAAAGAAATTCACGACGGCTCTGTCCGTTGCAGCTGGCGGAATATATACTATATATATACGCGTAGTATTATACTGCTGTCGTTTTTGCCGTTTTTATGGTATCACATTCATGCGCAGTACGTATATATAAGCGCGTCTGTATCGCCGCGGCAGTCTACATCGAGAAAAATGATCTAATAGAAGTTGCCGTATATCTGTATATATACCGAGTAAAAACGCTCCGCCGACGTGTCCGCGCCGCTAAAGAAGCTGCAGTAAATTTCGATCTACATCTCGCAGTAAATTTTATTCGGAAATTTTCGCCAATTCTCGACCGATTATTATACAGATCGAGCGAATCAATGCATTGCAATTTAGTTTACATTTACTCGCGTACGCAGCGATCCTTTGCTTTGTTCGCGTAATGGTTTGTAAATCATGTGTTGGTGCAGAGTCCGGCCATATTTACAATGATTTCTCGCTCATGCAGTCAGTTACAGAAACTCTGTTTGAAGGATTAAATATCGGTTCAGTGACTTTCAATTGGTAATTTACACACTATTATGCGGAGCTGAGGCGTTGAGCTTATCGAGGGGGATCGACGGCGCGTTAGAAATAATGGGATTCCTGAAAAAGCTGAAAGTAAAAGATTCAATTTAGTAGCCGATAAAGAGCGAAGAAACAAAAGCAAGTGAAGAAGGTGTGCGTGTGTGTGTGTATGTGTGCAGAAGCGAAACTCTGCTCGCGCGCTACAGTAACAGCGGTAGCGTGTATAAAAGTAAAAGTTACGAGTCAACAGGAGAGTTTAAAGAGCGGCCGTTGCAGCTGGCGCGCGCAGTTCGCGCAAGAAGAAAAAACGAGAGCTCAAAGGCGATTGTTATCTCCCCACGGTGCAACGCGCGGCTCGTAAAAGCAGCATCGCCGCTAGAAAAACCTCGAGCTGCTAAATACCCGAAAATTCGACTAGGCTCCTCGCGCTCTGCGCGCAGCGCTGTTCGACGCGAGAAAACGTGCAGCAGCGTTTATTTAGCACGCGCTTGCCGCGGGACCGATAGCCGCTCGCACGAGGCCGGACAATAACGGTCGAGGCCAGCCAACTGCTCGATGTCTTCCTCGAAAACGTTCTCCAAGATTTTTTTCTAAATCTAGCTGAAATCGAGCGCATTTCAACGTTAATGATGAATCGCGGGTATTTCTGGAGTACTCATTGCAAATGAAAATACTCGTTAATTATATAGATGCGGTTTACACGACGGGTCATATAAGAATAGTATGTGCCGTACCTAATCGACAGTGCTGAATTGCGAACTATTTTTGTCTCTTCGTTTATACAAAGAGAAGCAATGGATTTTAATTAGCAAGAAGAAATTCCACGATCACTCGGCTTGTCTCGTTACGATTCCTGAAATATACTGGTAGTGCGAATAAGAAGGTTCCTTTCCTGGCGCTCCGCATGCTGTTTGCAAAAATAGATTACGCGATGCAGAAAAACGGATGTCCGTCGGGCGACTTATGTCCTTTCATCTCGTCCAGTCCTCTCATCGCTCCCTCCGTCATTCCAAGTGTTTTAATCCTTTTTTAATACCTCCCGAATGCAAATCCACGGGCGGCGCATCTCTCTCTGTCTCTCTCTCTCTCGTCCCTCGTGCTTTTTAATTTATCCCCTGCTACTCCCCGAGCGAGTTTCGTTTATTATCGCCGGCGCTAAAGTAGCGCGCTTCGTCTTTATTACAGAAGCAGTAGCAGCGCGGCAGCAGCTTCCCGCACTCGACTTCGCAAATAATAACAAGTCGGCACGTTTATTATGACTCGGAAGCGACACTGGCGCTTGCGCATTTTCAAATTAGGACTTTGCGCTATCTCGTTCTCATCCTTGCAACGCGCAACTCGAGCTCATTGCGCGCCGGCTCGAGGAAAAACGAGGAGGAGCAGAATATAAGCATCTTGGCTCGACTTCCGCGTTATCCTGATTGCTCGAGTCTATGCGCGCGCGCGCGAGTACGTGCGGGCAATTGCTGGCTGCACAATGAGCGCTGCCCAAGCTTTAGTATGGGGCGACGCGCAACTCCCAGCTTATTTCTATATACAGCTGCGATGTCGAGGAAATTTTTTTGGACCATAAGCTGGACAGACTCGACCCCCCCGACGTTTCTTTTTTATCTTGGTTTGGCCACAGCAGCGGCGGCAGCCCGGCGGAGCCGAGACAAAACGGGAGAGAAACTCGGCGCCTTGCTCGGTCTTCCTCTTACTTTTCTCGGCCATCCCTCTGCCTTCAAACCCTTCAGTCGCGCGCTGGCGCGGGTGTTATACACCCAAAACGAGCAAAGTTTCACGCTCTCGCGCGTACAACTTCCGGGATTTACAACTCTCCGGAATTTCCAACTAGTAGCTCTTAACAAAAGTCCGTAAAATAACGAAGACAGGGAGCACGTAAGGGAAGCTGCCGCCGCTGCTGCTCTCGCTGGGTTGGCCAACTCATTGGCGTGTATATCGGATCGGAGCTGCAGCTGTATAGCGGCGATAAAGAAGCGCCGGCAGCTGAGCGCGGAGAGAACAAACGAGCGTTTCGTTGTCACGTCGCACTTAAGCGTCCGGCACTCGTTCGCAATCTCCTTTCGGAGAATGTCGTAGGTGTGCGCCTCGTCACATCAAGAGTATTGGAGGCCCGGGGGAGAGGCGACGCCGGCGTTTCGTGAATCGTGCCATCCGCCCCCGGGGCACCCGACTATATAAATGCCGGTCACGTACGGCCGAGTGCCGGCGGAGCTCCGAGGTCCGTAGCTGCCGCTACTCCTGTTCCTCCCGCGGCCGCCGTCGCCGCCGCCGCCGCCGCCGCCGCCGACGACGAAGACGACGACGCTGCTCCGCGATGCTCTGTTGCACGAGGGGGGTGTAAAATAAAAGAGAAATAGGCGAGAGGGAAGGCAAGGGTGAGAGACTGCAGATAAAAGTAAAGAGTGCGAAGACTGAAAACGCGCGCGCGAGCACGAAGCGGGAGGGGCGCGGCGGCGAGGGGGGCTCGAGAGCGACGAGGTAAGATGAATCACGTCGGCGACGGGAATGCGAAGCGCGAGCAAACACAAATAACCCCTGCAGCCAGCGCAGCTAGGGATCGGAAATTCGAGCGAAACTCCTCTACAAGCTGAGTATTAATGGCTAAAAGAATGCGCCGCAGCCGTCGCCGCCTTTACGCTGAAATTCAGCGATGAGCTCGGGGACTGAGATTAAAACGCTATACACCCCGTACGTATGTCTAATGGCTTCTATTGATTGACCTCCACCAGTACTATAGCGACTCCTACGCATCGTTATGCAGTGTAACAGCTTTCGCTAACGCTCATCTGTTCTCTTTCGCTCCGCAGCTCTCTGTTCCTCAGCTGCAGCGGCGCTATGCCCATTGAGTTATTTCAATAATCCAGTGCGAGGATGTAGACACAGACCGAGAGAGAGAGAGAGAGAGAAGCAACGAGTACTCGCTATACAGTTCACGGCAGAGATTTCGGATATCTAGAGCAGTCGTTGCACCGCCGACATAGTGATAAAGAGAAGAGAGAGAGAAACACGTGGAATCCCTAATATTCCTCAAGGAATTTCGTGAAAATGTACGTGAGCTTATCGGCTCCGGCGTAATGTACGCATCAGTTGCTGAGTTATTGCGCTAATGCGCGAAAGTTGATTAAATTAAATTTTCGCGCACGATTTATTTTGCAAAGTGTGTCACATACATTCTCTCTATCTCTTTCTCTCGTCTCTATATCGGTATACATAACGACGTAGACGTGTGCGCTCATTACGTTTTACAACGAAAAAGCCGTTTTTCCAAAAGTCCTGCGCGCTCTGCCGGATTCCACATACGTAAATTAGAGGATTCAAAGCGAGCCGCGGCAAGAGATGCGCGCTAACTCTTTGACAGATTTTTCTTTCAACTCGGCCGTTTATCGTTCTCGAGTGGCGGGATAAAAAGAAAAACTATTTCACATCTCTTCTCCCGCATCTACTTACACACGCACACGCACATTCCAAGCGTTCGTTAATTTTTTAGATAGTTTAAAAATCGTGATGCTGATCACTCTTAGACGTTAATCGATCGATTCGCAATATAGTACCCGCGAGCGGCTTAAAATTTTCGGGCTCTTTTTCTAATTCGACGAGGCCTCCGAAAGCTTTTATTTTATCCGTCGCATTGCAGTAGCTCTCGCAATTTTAACCGGCTTCGGACGTATCCGCATACGGATCCCTCCGCTCTTTTTGCGAGTTAAGCTGCAGGCCGAGGCTCACGCATATCATTAGACAGATGCTCTAATCCGAGCGCGCGCTGGGCTAGGCGGAATTACGTTCTTCAGGCGGCCGACGAACACGACTTCCCGGATACTCGTCGCGCGGTGCGGCTACCGCTGCTGCATTCCCTTTTCTTTTTTGTGCCTGATCCTTTGTTTTGGTTTTTGCCGCTGAATTATCAGCAAAAAGCGCCGGCCGGATGAGCTGGAGAAGAGAGCGAGTGGCTATGACGGCCGCTTCTTTGTTCCCCGTCAATCCCAAGCGGATCTCTCGGCTCTTTCTTTGCCCGCGCGCGCGCTTATTCCTTTTCTCCTGCTTCTCTCTTTTTTTATCGCAGCAGTCGGTCCATTTGGCTCTCTGTGTGTGCATAGATACCTAATGGCCGCGCGCGCGCGCGCCTCATCGAGATGACTTTGTGCGCTTCCCTCGGAAAGAAATGTCGGCGGGCTCTCCCGGGCGAAATACAATCGCGTGGATATACAGATAGAATGATTTTGTCTCTGCACACAGGACGGCCGAGAGCCGAGAGCCGAGAGCCGAGAGCCGAGAGAGAGCACTGGTTTATCTATCTCGGGCTCCGGCTGTTATAAAGCCGAAAGCGAGAGAGAGGGAGAGAGAACTGATTGCTCCTTTGTTTTGGAAATCCGGCCGCGCGCGCGTTGGGGCCTAAAAAGGAATTTTCAACAGCAATTACAGTATTAACAGCGGCTGACGAGGCGATACCGATCCGCTTCCCCTCTGGCTTTATTCCCTTATCAGCGGCCCGTTCCCTCCGCTCCATATACATTGTCCGGCTAAGGGAATTCATTTGCGCTGTGTTCTATATATATATATACGTATAGATCTACTCGCAGAGAGGGAAAAGCGAACGAGAGTAGTAGAGAGAGGGAGAGAGGGAGAAAGGCTGGATGAACGAGTCGGATGAGTGGAGTGCGAGAGGGATGAGACTCGGCCGAGAGCGGCGAGCTGGCTAGCTTCGCTCTCCTTTCTATACACACAGTAGTTCGCGAAAACAGCAATTAGCGGCTTTTTCTGCTTTCTCTGCTAGCTCGCGCACGTCTCTTGACTCTGCCCAGGGGAGAGAAAGCCGGTAGAATAACGTGATTATTGATACTTTAATTACCACACTTTGCTGCTGCTGCTGCTTGCGTCGCCGCGCTTCGCTTCGACTTGCTGTAATAAACGATGGATTGAAAGCCGAGAAAACACTTACCTCTTCCCAGCTGTTCTCTTTCTCTCTCTCTCTCTCTCTCTCTCTCTCTCTCTCTCTTGTTACGCGAAACAGGAAACGCCTCACTGTCTGCGATGTATGGCTTTTTTCGATTTTCAAACGGCTTATTCTATTCGAAGGATTCGATGCGGAAAATAAATTAATTGAACGCCGGTAGTCGGGGCGGTCTGCAACGCTGACTACCAGTAGCTGTTGGAAACAAGACACTTTTGCTTGAGAAAAACGATACCCCTTTTCCAGAATACATTTTGCAAACTCGCGAGGAGCTTCAATCTGCGGATCAAACGCGCGTATATAACGAGGAAATTTCAAACGCCGTGAAAAGTCGACCAAGTAGCACTGCTCAAATATCTATGTTCCACAGCGCGTATAGAAGGTGAGGATAGATGTGCAGAGCAAAAGAAAGAAAACTTTGGCGCGGGCGATGAAGAGTCTGGGTTTTTTGAGACTGCAGCGCTGATGACGCATCGATTGTAATTGAGTAACTTTTCCGACCAGCTGTCACGACTTTCTTCCATTTGCAGTGTTCGGTTCTGTTTTTAGAGGCGCCGCAGCTCGCGAGCGTCGAGAGCAGAAGAAAGGGCCTTGCGAGATAATGCTTTAAAAATGAGAAAGACAGCGAGCGAAAAACTTGATCAATTTGACGGCGGTTAAAAATAAAATAAAAATATCGGGACAGCTGTCTAGCACTCGACGAATCATGTCTCATTAAATTCTCCGCAGAGACGTCGTCGATAAGTGATTTTTAAAAAGTAGCGCATTACGCCGGTGAAAAGGCTTTTTCGTAAACAGGCAACGCGCCATACATAATGGACGCTTCTGAATGAGGTGCACTTGCCTCCGGTGTATCCTGCGGTCGAGCATTTTGAATAGACGCAATCCTGAAAAGAAAATGAACCGCCGCCTCTCCTTTCATCCGCGCCCTGGACCAAAAGAAAATTACTCTCGGCAATTTGCTCTCCGATTCCACGAGCTTTGTGTAAAATAAACGATTATCGCTTTCGTTTCTCTCTGTCTGGGCTGTAGCACTATACCGACGATGCACACGTGCGCACTATGCGAATTACAGGTGGACCAGGCGTTAATATCCGGACTTGTTTCAATTAACGTGTTTCATGCTTCTCTTTTCCGGCCCGCGTGCCCCCTCGACGCTCAATTCAGCTGCTGTGCGCGCGCTTATACGTATAGGGGTGGGGAGTAGCCGTGAAAAAGGGTAAAAAACGCGTCGCAGAGAGAGAGAGAGAGAGAGAGAGAGAGAGCCGGAGAGCTATATATAAGAGAGCAGTCTGTTCGTGAAGCCGATTACGGGGCAAAAGTTTTCCAAGCTCGAAAAAAGTTACGCGGACATCAGCGCGGAGCGAGAGAGCGCGAAAGTGGGGAAAAAGCAGGAGAGCTATATCTGGACGACAGCAGCAGCAGCAGCAGCAGCAGCAGCGACGGCGGTCAAGTACTGGAGCGGCAGCGTCGAGCAGTAAAAGTCAAGCAAAGGGGCTCGCACGTATAGAGGCCCGTGTACACTTGAGCGTCAACAGACAGGCAGCTAGGGTGGAGAGGGGGGGGGGATGAACGATAACAACAACGAGAATAAGCGGCGGTGCGACGGCGAAAAGGAATCGCAGAGAGAAGCTCCGTTCTTTCGAGAGAGAGAGAGAGAGCGTGCCACGCGTATATAGTCGTTTGCTCCTATCTATCTCTATCTCGGCCGCGCGCTCGCTCGTATGCATACGATCCACGCGCGGCGGTATTTTGTTACAGCGCTCTATAAGCCCGAGAGCTGCTGCGCGAAGCCGAGCCGGTTTATGATCCACTATCTCCTAGGCTCCGCGACCACACGGCAGTAACAAAGCCACGACTTTGAATTTTGGCAGTGGCGCGGCGGCGGCTTCCTATCCGCCAGGATTAGCCTAATGGCCTCGCAAGAGACCTCTCGGCTGCTGCAGCCGCTGCACACAATACGCCGTGCGAACGCAGTATAGGAGTGCAGCAGCAGTCTCCCGCGATTTTCCGCGTCGATCGATTCCTCGGGGATTTAACTGATTCGGAAATGCTGAGATGGGGACAAAATTGCGCGGAAAGCAGAAGCGAGGAGCTGGCGAACTGTTTCGCTTTTTTTTTTCCTTTTTCCCCTTTCTTTCGGGAAAGCTTGCGCGCGACAGTGATCCGGGGCGTTTACTGCAGCAGCAGCAGTAGCAGCAGCAGTGACTCTCGATTTAGCGGAAGCGAAGACTGAGCCAAGACGAAAATTCCGCCGCTCGAGTGCCCGGGCAAATAAGCGCCGGGCGCGCATCCGTCGCTAATATCTGGGTCGACGACGAGCCTCCGCTCAGTGAAAGGAGAGCATTCGCGAAAATGTAAATGTTTTTCGGCGCGTTATTTCCGACTGAGAGCAAGATTATGTGTGCGGCTCTGTGTATACTGTACTTCGCGTAGATGTGTGTGTGTGTGTAGCTCCGGCGAGGCTGGAGTCTCTCTCGCGCCGGGAGCGGAATTCCGCCGAATGTGGGACAAGCGACGGCTTTAGCGCGGGGTATTATACGGAATTTCGGATTCATTTGCATTTTGATGGGCCCGCCGCCGCCGCCGCCGCCGCCGCCGCGCAACTCCGCGCCCCCTTTTTTCCCAGGATGGGCTTTGGCTTGCAATGCTCGCGCGCGATAACAAAGGCCTGCATCTGGCAGGCACTTGCGAACGGCTCGGCGACCGCGCTGCGGCGCCCGTTCGCGGCATAATGTTTATCATCGATGCGGAGCGAGAGAGAGAGAGAGAGCGGGAGACAAAATATTCTGCGCGCGGAATAGAGTACACAGAGCGCAAGTCGGGCTCTCACGTCGTCAAAGCCATCAGCTCCGAATTAATTATCGAAAAGCTCGAAACACGCGCGCCCCGGAGAAACGTACACACAAACACGCGCGCACACACACACATACACGAGGAGCCGCACGTACGTTGGCGCGAGAGTGAAAGAGGGAGAGAGAGAGAGAGAGAGGCTGGTAGACTTAGTTTCCTCCCCCCCGTTCCGTCGACGGCGTACTCAATTACTAGGAATCCAAGAAAGTCATTACGGATAACCCCCGAAAGCTCGCCGGGCTTGCCTGTGGGTAGCTCTCTCAGAAGCGTTTCCTTGTGCCTCACCCTCTCTCTCTCTCGCACCTACGTTCAAAGCCTGTGCGCGGCGGTATAGCTGCAGCGTTTTCGTTTACTCATACAAATTCAAGACAGCGCGCGCGGGCGCGCATCCCCGTGTATTTGCCCGGCGGGAGACAGTGTGCGCGCTGCAGTACACGCTATACACACCCAGAGAGTATTCCGGAGCTGTTGTAGTTGTTGCCGGTGCTGCGAGGTATCAGTGGCGGAGCGCTGGTCTCACTGCATTGTCGCGCGCTGCAAAGTGAGGGCTGAGGGAGTTACACACCTCCGCCCGCCATGCAATGTTACCAACGCAAGGCGGCAAACGGGGAGGAGGAGCTTGCCTCTCTCTCTCTCTCTCTCTCTCTCAGACGTGTTGATTCTTGATGCGGGTATACAGCGCGCGAGCGATAGATGCCGGCTGAAGACGTTTGTGTCGCTGTAGCCGAGGCTCCAGGTACACACGTAATTAAACATGTTTGTGTATTTGCGCAGTCGATTACGCATGCACATATTCATGCGCGCGTCTTGCTACTCGCAGCTGCCGCCGCCGCCGCCGCCGCCGCCGAGGGGATGGCTTGCTCTGTCTCTATCCCTCTCTCATCCCTCGCCCTCCCTCCTCGCGCAGCGCAGTACGCGCAGTAGCGCACCTAGTTCATATTTCCCGGAAACGGGAGCAGAGCGAAACACTTGCTGCGAATTGTGTCCGCGCGTCTATATCGAGGATACAGCGAGAGAGGAAAAGAACGCGCGGCGATCGATACAGTTTAACTTTTCAACGTATGCGGCTTCTTTCCCTCTCTCTATTCGCCGAGCGTAATTACGGTGTCGTTGGCTTCCACACACACACACACACACACACACACACTCGATTCGCGGTTAGAAAGATGGGGCCACGCGCTGCTTGTCGTATAACGTCGTGTACGATGCCGTGCGCGTCGTCGAGAAAGCGAGATACAGCATAAATGCTTGATTGCGGGACACGATCCGTGCTGCGCCGTACGTAAACGTATATATACGCGAAGCTCTCGCCCCCGTCGGCTCACAAGATCTGCAGCGGAAGCCCCGCCAAGCAGGCTTCCGCGTGGCATAAAGCAGGTTCTCGCAACTATTTCTCGCAGCCCGCACGCACGGGAGCAGTCGGATATACGTATACGTAAGAATACGGGGGGGCAAGGGGGAAGTAGCGGGTCTCGACGGAGCGATTTGATTCGCGCGCACGCGCTCGTTAATGCCTTCATTAATCACCGGGCCGCGTGGAATTCAGGCTGCTCCGTCGCCGGCGCTGCCGCGCGCGTCTACCCGAATACGAGGCTTTCGGCTACAGCGCGTGTATACATCGAGCAGCCCCGTTCAATCCTCTCCAAGTGTATACAGGAGCCGGCGAAATGTCGCAGAGCGCCGGCGCGTCTCGTACACGGCTAATTCGGCCCGGCTGCACAATGATCGGGAGAGCGCGCGAGTGCCTCGCGTGTTCTACGCCGCGAGGGCCCGAGGCATCGGCATAACTCCCTCTCTCTCTCTCTCTGCAGCCCGAGGCCAATAACGCGCAGCTCCCGAGGGTCGGTCCTTCTGATTCCGCAGCATCCGTCTTCCCCCGGTTTCAAGGATGGATATCGCGTGCCCCCCACCCCCTACTTCGCGGATGCGTGCGAGGATTCGTATATACGTATATACACATTATACACAGTCTCTCTCTCTCTCTCTCCCTCTGCATAGTCCTGTGAGGTTGGCTCGCGGCACTCTGTGTATTCAGCTGCAGCGTGCAGCGTGCAGCCTGCGGTCTTTCGGCCACCGCCTCGGTATTAGTTTACATGATTGTGCGCAGCCTGCCAATCTCCCTGTTGGTCAACTGCTCCTGCTTACCTCTCTGTGTATACAGTTGTGTGACAAGCGCGCGCCTCCGCGTCTTGTGTAGCCCCGTACATACACCTGCCTACGCGTGTGGGTGCAGTGCGCGCGTGTGTACGTGGCACAGTTAGCGTCTCCTAACTTGTTGATGAGTACGTCTGTGGCTTGGAGCCATCACAAACTGCGCTACTGCAGCTCCTGCATCGGCGAGCGTAACAACATTTTCTGCTTTCACTGTCGGATGCAGCTCTCCGCATTGCTGCCCATGGACTATTCATTGACGTGCGTACATCGTTGAGCAGCCGCATGAGCTACAGAATTACAGGGCGCGCGATAGCCAGCTAGTATATATAGAGTGGCGGCGGAGCGAGCACTGCTCAATTAATCAGGAGAGCGCGCGTTGAATAGACAGTTTTGAGAATTCGCCGATTCAATCAGCCCTCATGGCTATAAGCCTCTCTCTCTCTCTCTCAGGGAAAACAGCGCGTGATTTTCATGAAAAGGAGTCGTCGCTCCTCCGATATCGCGCATGGAAGCCCGCGGGACAGATCTACCCGTCCCCATTAATTTTCAGTTGTTTTCACATGACATACCTATACATTACCGATATTTCTCAGCTCTGCGACGCGCGCGCACACACGTGATTATAGTATCGAGCAGGCCATATACTCAAAGTCCCGACTCCCGACCTAGATTCCATTTCTCAAATATTTAAATAAAACGCGCGCTCGAATTTCGGATGCGATTAAAATCTTGAGCGTTCACTCGTCATACGCATGACAAGCCCGGTCATTTGCATACGAAATTCATTTAGATAACGCGGCTCTACATATTTAAAGAGGCTTAATTTTCGAGCGCGAGGGCCACTTTGTTTCGAAGGCCGATTTCGCTTTCTGCTGTATACCAAGTGTATAGAACACGCGCGCCTATCAGCTCTACACGTAACTTGCCGGGATTATATTATATAGGCCCGTGCAGTCATAACTCCGCTGAAACTGCGTCATTTCAAAGTCCCGCTCTCGCAATTTGCCATTCTTTCGGGAGATAACGACGCTCATCGATTTGGATTATACAGGCTGTACATCCTGATTCGGGCGAGCTCTATTTAATTTGATGAAATAAATCACGGGAAAATGAAGGCAGAAGGAGAAAAGAGGAACTCGCTCCCGGAGATATCTTCGTTTCGTTGGAATACACGAGACTTGATAATGCGTATACGTGATCCTTGATTCGCGCGTGACTGAATTTCTTTCTTTCTCTCTCTCTCACTCAAGAAAATGCCCCGACGACACGATATATTTTTCGTCGACATGAAACCAGCTCTCTATTTTACATCGAGTTGCGCGACTTTTGTTATCGAAGACCGGCATGAATAATTCAGGAAGACGCGACTCGCACATAATTACCCCCGTCGAAATACCAAATTGCTCTATTCCGAAAATTCGAGCCGCGTATAAATAAATAACGCGCGCCGCGCGTTTGGGCGACGCAAATTAAATATTGATAAACGCATTGATTAATCGCCGTGAGGGCGGGATTGAAAAAACAGTGTATTCTACATGCCCCCCCCCCCCCGTGCGCGCGGCCATAAACACGCGCCGCAGCACACACACACACACGTGCGCGCGCCCAGGCGCACGCGTAGGCGAATCATTATTGCCCGCAGCGAAAATAAACCAGAGCGTCTGGGAAATGGGAAATAAAATATCGGGGCCGCTGCGCGCAGCCAGAAGCCGCCGCCGCACTGCCCGAATCAATAATTACACCGAAATCGATCCGATTGCGCTGATAGAGCACATTTGCAGCGAAAGTCAAAAATGCGATTTAATCCTTGAGCCTCGCTGCACTCTGGCCGAGAGAGAGAGAGAGAGAATGCTGCGCGCGCGTGCACCCTACCGAGTTAATTACCCGCCGCTTTGAATCGAACACCCGCGCCGCCCCCCTCGCGCTGCGCACAGCCTGCTCTATTCCCCCTTTCCAAAGCTATGCGTCGGCTCGGCGAATAATTTATAAGTACCCCCGAGATAGATGGAGCGAGCGAGTACTTTGCCGCCGACGAAGCGGCCGCATTGAAATTGTCGTCGTCGTCGTCGTCGTCGTCGCTAGGTCGGAAAAAGCAACGCTGTACCGCTGCGCGCGGCTGCAATTATCGTTATTATACGCGGGCGTTCTTCTCCCCGCGACGGCCTGCCTGTCTGGCAGCCTGCCGTCCTTCGCATTCAAAGGCCTCGGCAACATCTGAACGCCGAGCCCGACGTCATTATTCTATTGAGCTCGTAAGAAGTGCCAGCGAGAGCGTCTTGCGCGCCAACGAGTATAGGAGAGACATCCTCCCAGCACGTGGGACGTACATGTGATGCGCTCGTGCGCTACAACCTCAGCCTCAATGTCTCTTCCTGTCCGTCTCTTCTCATACTGTCCCCCGCGCGCCGCGATCATGCGAAATTTCGCCGCGACGACGACGCTATATATGCGAGGCCTTATCTGCTCCATTTTCGGAGAGCAGAAAACTCGAGTTATCCTAGCTATACTGGCCGCATTGTCCCCGAATGAAGTATAGAAAGCCCCCCGCCAGCCCGATTAATCGATGATAGAGCGCAGCTCTTAACTCTTGGCCGCAACCTTCTGATTACAGGCGGAGACGGCGAGCGAGGCTCGAGAGTCTTGGGAGCTGCCCGAGACGGCCGGCCCTGCTGCTGGTGCTGCTGCTCTCGCTGCTCCCGGAGCAGGCCAGGTGCGCGAGGCAGCCGACCCCCCAGCAAGAGGAGGAGCTGACGACCTACAACCCGAGGGCCACCACCGAGATGGTCTACCAGCGCTTCGCCATCGAGCCGATGGACCAGACGGCCGTAATCGGCAGCAAGGTCACGCTGCCCTGCAGGGTCCTCAACCAGAAGGGCCCCATCCAGTGGACCAAGGACGACTTTGGCCTCGGCCGACAGAGGAATCTCACGGGCTTCGACCGCTACGCCATGATCGGCAGCGACGAGGAAGGTCGGTTCAATCCTCCCTTGCCCCGGAGAGAACTCTAATATTTTTATTTCCCCGTTCATTCTCATTCTCCTTCGCGTTTTTATCGCCTTCCCCATTTGCCGCGCCGCCGAGCGACAATATACACGCGCCCAGTTCTCCATCGGGCTTTTACGATGCTTCACGCATATTTTCATCGATTCGATTATACGACTCCGCAGCCGTTCGGTCTTTCAAATCCCCGGTCGGAGAACAGCTGCCAGACGCTTATAACCGTGCGATACAACTATCGGAAAAATTATTGGGAAATCAGCGAATTGAAAGCAGCAGATATCGATACCTATAACAATCATATAATACGCCTCGTCACCGGCCCGTAATTCGCTCGCGCGCGCAGCCTCGAGTTTAAATTAGTTTTCGAACATTCGTTGAACAACCTCTTACACGTCGCTCCTATGTCGTCTATATAGAATCGATACACGCGCCACCTACTCCGCTGCGAAACAAGTGTCGCGCGCTGCACGCGCAAACTTTGTATAACGAGGTCCGCGAAAAAAGCCCCGTTTTTCAAACAATATGCATTCCGAAATAATTGCATTCTGCAGTCTATAGACCGAGCGCAGGTGATAAATCCAAGTATCGAAAAAGTTCATTGCGCAGTGACAATGGAGCATATAGAGAAAGCAGCGAGCGCTCTAATTTGAAAAATTGTCGAAATTCTCGACGCTACTGCCGTCTGAATTTCAGAGCGAGAGCATTTTTTCGTGAATTTCGTTGTATGCAAACTCGGCGCGCGAGGGTATAGCGCAGCCAAGCAAGTCCGCAAGACGCTGGGCGACTGTATATATATATATATAGTCGTTGATTAATGGCTCCGGCAAGTCTGAGCGCGCGGCAAGTTTGGCCGAACTGGGAGCCTACTCGGCGCGAATCTTCGGCGAATTTAAGAGCTGTAATCTACTGCATACACCGGGGCTCGAGGCGGCCAAGACCCACTCGGACGTTTTCATTAAGCCGTTGTTGTTTGCGTGCACGCGGGGACGGGCCGAAATTCACGAGCCGAGCGAATCTCGTCGCTTCCTCCCAGCTCCCGCTCTATCTCTTTCTCGGCCCGACGATAGTCAGCTCAATCGCTCGGAATTGGAATGAGCGAACGCGTGGATTTCTTAAAGAATGCAGCTATAGGCTAGAGCAAAGCGAGGCGCCGAAAGTTACAGGCGCTGCACCTGCCAGGCTCTCGAGCGAAAGCGGGCGCGGAGGCGCGTGACATCCGGACGTAAAACTCGATCAGTCGACAGGATAATTTTTGTCGCTCTGTAAAAACACGGGGAATAATTGGCCTGGCAAACGTTTCGCGCGCGAATCAGCGATTGAAATTTTATTGCGCGATGAGCAGCTGCGTACAGCTGTGTGTAGAGCGCTTGCCGAGCTTGAGAGCGATGTTCATTACTTTGCTCTATGCAGGCGCGTCGAGGAACTAAACGAATTAAGCTCTCTCTCTCGCGCGAGCTCGGCCGATGGGTTTAACGTCACGGTTGTCAAGAGCAATCAACACCACGCGACGGACGTATTATAGTGGAAGCGCGCGCGAGCGCGTCTATATACGGCCGCGCAGGCCGCCGAAAGATTGCGCGCGCTTGCTGATTTTCAGCTCTGATTTTTCGCCGAGAGCTATGGCAACCGCCCCCCCCCCCCCTCGGGCCCGCTGATGATGATGATGCCGTAGTTTTCACGCGTCGTTCTGCATTATTAGAGCGAGCCTTTATCGTTATCCTGGCCATTGTTATCCCGCATTGTTTGTAATAATGATACTCGACGTCGGGATAAGCGGCGAATAAACACGGGCATGAAGTTGCGAGAGGCGTTGTAAGTGCCGGAGAATGACGAAAAACCGGCGCTGCAGACTTCAATTTATGGTTCCGCCGTAATTCATGAGGTATTAACTTTAAACTATAAATTAAAGTGGCTCTTCCGGCCTCCGGCTTTGCTTCTCTCCTCCCTCCCCCCCACTCGCCCGCTCTCACTGTGTGTATTCTCCGCGCACAATAATAGCCGCTATCTTCGGCGCGGGAAGTTGTATAGTAGTATGGTATAAAGAGCAGTGGCTGCTATGTGTTGGGGGAGAGGGGCGAAATGAACCCGCGAAAGTTTCGCTCGTGCGGGATAACCGAAGCCGCCAAGATGTGGACATAACTTTCCGAGGAATAATAACAGCGCGCTCGCTCCGCTCGAGACTCCCTAAACAGTCGCTTGAAAAATCTCGGAGCCTGACTTAATATACATATAGGTATATATCCGTGCAGCGCAGAGTCCGTCCCGATAAAGCTCTAAAAATAGCTGATGCTCGATAAAGCAGGTGCATCTCGGAGAAAAAGGAGTCGACGTCCCGAGAGCTGAGGAGCAGCCGCCTAATCCGGCAATTACTCGCGCTCGAGTCAGGACAATGGCTCGGCCCAAGCCCACGCGCCGGCGGTGCAGGCGGCTCACACATGCCGATGAGAGACAGCGAGAGCTATTTTTTTTTTCATTTGTTTTTCGTTTTCTTCTCCGAGCCGCATTAGACAGCATGACACGAGCTTTGCGTTTTGTCTAGCTGCGTTGCTTTGGCTGCGCGTGTCTAGACGCGAGCGGTAATCATTTCCGGTCCATTCGCTCTGGCGAACGCCGCTGATCCCCATTAGCAGCTCTCGCGACGTCTTAACGTCTTTCAATGCGCTGGAGAATGCCCGACGCGACTTGCCGGCGAAAGTAACTATCGGAAATCCTTCATCCCGACGCGCGACTAAGGTCGTCGGGCCGTGACGGTAAGCGGAAACGAGACGAGCGTACAAAAGCCCGGGAAAAATCCGCGAGGAAATTCGTGTAATAGAGGCGAGAGGGCATCTCGCTCGGTGCTGCTGCAGCCTACTCTGCGAGTCGGCGCGCGCGGATGAGGACGGAGGCGGGGGGCGCGAGCGTTGCACTACTCCCCTGGACTGCGCTTCGGCTGCGGGAGAAAGCGCGCGCGAGCTTTTCATCGCGTTAATTATTTCGCGAATTCAGCGAGTTCATTAGTGGCGGGAGCCGCGAGCTCAGCGAACTTAAACCGATACAGGCGCGCCGCTGCAGGCTGCAGCCGCCGCTACATCGAGAGCTATGTGAAGTGGCGCGATGCCGGAGGGAGAGGAAGAGGGGAGGACGTGGCCGTGCCAGAGGTAGTTGCGGCGCAGGCCTAACCGATACTAATTTCGCGAGCGAGTTATGGCCGCTATTACATAGCTGCGCGTAATTCCCACAGCCGCTGCTTCTGCAGCCAGCGTTGCTGCTGCTGCTGCTCCCGTAGGCGGCTGCGATATCGACGGCTTCTGATTTAGTGTGCCAATAAACGAGACGTTAATTACGACGACGTTTCTCTTATGCCCGCGCTTTAGAGGCGCGCCTTCTACCAAGCGATCCTCGCTCCCTCGGGGCGTCCGAGAACCCGAGGGGAAGCCCACCGCGGATTACACTTCTTCTTCTTCCATCTCCTTTTCTTCTTCTTCTTCTTCTTCTTCTTCTTCTTCTTCTTCTTCTTCTTCTTCTTCTTCTTCGTCTTCTTCTTCCCCCCAACGACTCTCGAAAAACTACTCCGTGTTTATAACGACTGATGCGCGGCCGACGACGTCAGAGTAGCGTTAAAAGGAAGATCAATTAGCGGACAGGCGAGATGATGGCAGACAGGCTCGATTAACTTCTTTCTCCGCCTCAAAGCTGATGCAATTAATTTTCCGGAAAAATGACCTCGGAAAGTTGGTGGAGAGGCGGCGCCTGCACGCCGAAAAATCCAATTTCTCCCCGGCGTGCACGAGCGGTGCAGTGTGTATATAGCCCGGGCTCTCTCGGAATCAATGCGCGCGAGCTTTTCGAAATCCACTTTACCAGCTGCTGCATTCCCCACTTGGCGGCGAGCGGAGAGTATATACACCGCGACGACCCAATTACTTGGATCGTCCTCCATATCGCGTAGGCGCGCTTCTCGCAACTCAAGAGAGTCGACGAGATACTCGGCCAATATACGACATAATGCACACATCATACGCGGAATGCCCATTGCGTGTCACCGTGGAGGCTTGCGGCGCCATCTGTTGCTGTAGCCGCATGCGGAGACCGGTGATAGGCTTTCCTCGCGCACCTGACAGCCCCGACGTCGCGGCCGAGATACAGAGAAGAACTGTCGAACAAGTTGACAATGCGCGCTGCATTTAAGTCATCTATACGACGCGCGTCCGAGCCCGAGCCGAGATGTGTAACGGATGACGCGACGTCGGTCCGCTGCTACTGCTGCTGCTACTGCTACTACTACTACTACTGCTGCTGCTGTTGTTCTCGCTGACGGTTGAGACGTGCGGAGGCACTGCCACAGACGTATACGGGGTATACATAGTCGACGCCGCGGGCGAGCCTTCCGACGGCTCCATCTACGTATGCACAATGCAGCCAAGTCCTGGTGCTTTTTATTCTCGACTAGGCGAATGAATGGACCCGACGCGCCTACCGCGCAGCGCGCCGGCAGAGCCGCTTCGAACAATGCGAGACTCTGGATTAGCAATCTCGACTAATTGCGCTAGATCTCGCGCCGCCCGGCTCGAGCTATGGGTTTCACGCTAAAAAATTCGACGCGCGCCGCGAGCGACTTTTATGAATATTTACACTCGCTCCGGACGTCTTTCGTGACGGCCTTGCGCGCGCGCGCGCGGTTCGCAGTGGAAAAGTTCGCTTTCGGGGCTCGCGCTCTCCGGGACGCTTGTCGCGTATACCTGCGGGAGGCGTCAGTATAGCGCGCGGCAATGCCCTTTGGGGAAAAAGTATACGTCTGAATACTCGTATGAGCTATTTTCTCGAGAAGAGAGCAACTTTCTGCGGGGATTCGAGAGCGAGCAGGAATTGTTTAGACGCGAAAATTCGATCTACTGCTCGTCGTATCTCCAAATTCTGTTTATCGGTATTTTGTGCCGTCGCATGCAGTATAGTTGATATTTTGAACTTGTCCAGATGGAGACTTCGTATTGGACGGCTATACCTGTAGAAACGAGTCTTGGCGCGAGTATAAAACTTTTGAATTTCTCAAGAGATGGTTAAATCTGGTCTAGGAAAATTTGACGGTTCTGGTTGTAAAACGTTATTGAATTTCTGAACGCATAGATCCTCCTGTAAGCGGGCACGATATTTCGAGTTATCAAATAAAAAGGACCATTCATATTCATGCAGATTTGCGAAAGCAAATTACGTAATTAAACAAATTTCTTGAGAAGCATTAAAGCTTGAAAAGCTCTTTCAGTCGAGAGTGCTGCACTCATCCCCCAGCTTTTTCGTAATAAGAAAAACTGATGGAATTACCGTGATGGAATATAATATGAGCTTTTTCTGCTCGGCCCTGTTTCTCCGGAGCATCGTCGAGGCGGAGTATACGCGCAGTAGCCTATTACCCCATAGCGCGCGCTATACACTACAATACTTATTCTCGAATTCCGTCTGTCGTCCGTCTCGCAAGTCCATGCGATTCGCCGATAGAGGGCAGCAGCAGCAGCAGCAGCAGCAGCAGCAGCAGCAAGCCGTTGAACTAGCTAGGTAAACATCTTGATCGACACCTTGTCGACACAGTCGCCGAAGGTATATATAGGTGAGAAGTAGCAGTGGAAGCGAGGAGAGCCCCGGGCGTCTCCTTTGGGGCTGTTTTCTCTCCCCGACAGCTTTTGTCCTGCAAAGAGCTAGTTCCTGTTCGTTGGAATACGTCTCCTCGGCCTTGGAGCTGTTTGGTCACTTTGGCGCGCTAAGGACTTTTTGGCGCGCGATCAGTGCATTTCCCGCGAGGATCCCCTCGTCGCGCGCGCTCTGTGCCGGAGTATAAAAGTATAGTCGCCGCAAGCTTGGAGCTTGGGCCACTGCGCGGCTCGGGCGCGTCGCAGCTTGGCGCTGGGTCACTCTCGATCGTCGCCGCACCGCAGCGTAATGCAATGCCCGAGAGCTGCACGGAGCCGCTTCTTCCCACGCTTCTAAAAGCAAACGCCCGCGCGAGCAGAGTCTGCGGCAGAGTGTGCGCGGCGATTCCAATCGCTCGTTCTTGCGCTCCTATCCCTGCTCTGCACTGCTCTCCGCGGTGGATTTATATCGGCTCCCCTTCCTACTCTGCTCAGCTCATCGCTGTATCAACTCCGAGGCCGTGGCGAATTCTTCTATATAGGCTCGCTTTGTGTACCGACACTCTCCGAGGCACGCTCCGCACACAGAATCTGCAGTCTGCTCCGCGCGCAGCAGGCAGCGCGAGAGGTCGATTGAACGCCCGAGGGTAATGAAGACAGCGCAAAGCAAACTCTTAGATAGAGCCAATTGCAAAGGTCTCCCCGCTACTGCGGCAGCGCGCAGCTATTGCTGCTGGGAATATCCTTGGCTTGCTCGAAAATTGCATTTCACCGCAGCTGCGCCGCTATACGTGGCGGGCGGGCGGCCCTTTTGCGCGGCGCGCCGCGGCTGACAAATAATTTTGCAAATGTACCTATCGATCCGTCGAAGAAAGCCGTGAAAATGCCAACGCGGAGAAGTGGACGGTTAACGCGCACGAGTTCGCTTCTGACGTCGAACGTATTTCATTGTACGCGCGTACACCTAGACATCGCCTTTACATGTATATATCGTATAGTCTCGTCGGTAGTGTGTGCGGCAGGTCGCGCGATCAAAATCAGAAAGAAATATGGAAGTCGTAAAAAAACGGCAGCCCGAGAGCGCTGCACGGGGGGCGCTCCGCTAAAATACATAATAAAATCAAATTTGTATCGATTCGCTGCCATTTTCCTCTCCCGACACGTCTCGTAACAGCGACCCCCACCACTCTGGCATCAACAGCTATGTAGGTACGTGCGGCGGCGGCCTCTTGGATAAGAGCAATCAAGCGAGGTCGTAAAACGACGCTTTCAAGAATACTGGCCGGCTCGAGACGCCGTGGATTTTTCAAGAGGGTCTCGCGCACACCGCCGCCGCCACCATCCACCCCTGCTTCCCTAGTCCCACATATAGGTATCCAATGCAATTGACAACCGACATATCCTTAAATTTTACCGTCCTATCGATTCGATATGTCGTTCGTCGCTTTGCTCGCTATCCCAGGAACCAGCACCACCTCCACCACCACTAGCACCGCGCGAAGCTGCGTATATTGACTGGAATGAATTACATTTGACTTAATTGGATAAGTGCTTTAGTGCGCAATTAAACTCGAGCCGACTAGTTCGCGAGAAAAGACGATAATTGCCCGTAAGGATTGCTATTACTTTTTTTCTCCCGTCTTCTACACCTCCCCCCCCCCCTCCCCCCAATAATGAGCCTTAATCGCACCCCGCCTCCCCCCGCGATAAAATTCATTGTTTTTCATTAATTTGTTTCCATTGCACGCGCCTAATGTACATAGGCACGGTTGACGTTCAGTGCATTCACGAAGCCGATTGAATTTGCGGTTCGCAGGTGACTTCTCGCTGCGCATCTACCCCGTGGAGCTGGAGGACGACGGGGTGTACCAGTGCCAGGCGTCGCCGACGAACGACGGCCAGCCGGGCTTGCGCTCGCGCTTCGCCCGACTGAGCGTGCTCGTTCCGCCCGAGAAGCCGAAAATCCTGCAGGGCGACTATCTCATGACTACGGAGGACAGGAAGATCACGCTCGAGTGCGTCAGCATAGCCGGCAAGCCACCCGCAGAGGTAAGACTCTATATGCTAGACGTCAGCGCGGCTGAAATTTTATTGCGCGCTGTACGACGCGCACAGGCGGCTTTCGAAATTAATGTATTACACACGCGCCTATCCGCGTCTCCGCGTTCTAAACAAAGTTTGAGTTTCCACTCGATGGGGCTACACGGCCGCAGGGCCGTCAGACGCACACGCTGCGATAATCCCATTTTCTACCCCTCGAGCGTGCGCGCAGGCGACGAAAAATTGTTTTCATCCAAAGTCAACGTTCTAATAACCTGCATTAACTTCAATTACGCGCTTAACAAGCTCGGCGCTCGCGCGAAAACTGCCGCCCACCCCCCCTTCTGCACTCAATTTCCACGCCCCTCCCTTGTTTCGCGCGGCCGCGTAAAAAGACATTTAACTTTGTTAACTATCCCGCCCCCAGCCCCCTACGATAATTCAGCATTATCCCCCTGATAGCATTGCATTTTTGCAATCATTATTCAGCCGGTGCATTACTCCGGTAATTCTTCTGTTTGCGCCGTCGAGTGCCGGGAAACAGCAACGCGACCGCGCGTATACTTTATCTCGCGCCTCTCATCCGCGAGCGCCATAACGAATTTATAAGCTGCGCAGCATAGCGCTCGCCGGTGTGAAAAAGCTTCAAAGCATAAACTGCACTCCCGTGCTTGAATGTACACACCCCACAGCCTCCCCCCCAACCCCCGCAGCCGCGCACAGGCGCGTTCACCTGCTGAAGCAGCGCACGCCGTTGATGGAAGTAATTTGGGATTGAGGTTAATCCCTCTAGTAATCAACGCCTGGGAGCCGAACGATCGCGAGCTTGCGCGCCTCTGCGAGCTCTCTCTCTCTCTCTCTCTCTCTCTCTCTCTCTCTCTCTCTATGGCGGGTTATAAGTATGACTTGTAGATTGAGTTGTAATTTAATCGAGCTTAACTCGCCGCTGAAAAGAAGCCCTTCCATTAATCGTCGCTGGAGCTCTCTCTCTACTCGCAGCCGCCGCGGGCGCTCCGTCGGAAGATGGCCTTTCTGTGTTTGGATTGTGGCCGCGAGCCCTCGATCGCGGGCGTCTGCAGCGCTGAAAAAAAGAAAGCAGCGGCGTAAGCCAAGCTGCAGCAGCGAATGCAACGGGAACGAGGCGGAGAGAAACGGGAGCCGAGAGGAGAATCCACGAGACGCGATCGACGAGGCTACTCTGCTGACTTTGGCCGGGAAAGCCATTTTCGCGAAAGCCGATTTTCCCGCAGCGGAACGCTAATACAGAATAATTATTTTCTCAGAATCTCCAGCTCTCCCGCTTTTTAATTACAGCCGCGAGCTCGCTGTCGGCTATTTATTAATTCCATCGATTTCTGCATAAACAAAACGGAGACTCGGAATTGTCGGCTGTTTTTTTTTTTTTTTGTTTTCACTCGTCAACAAAGCAAAATCTACAAATCGTATAGAGCGAGCACCAGGCAGTGCAGCGCCAACAAACTTGTCGTTAAATTAGTTTCGCGTGCCGCTAATCGCGTTGCATCTCTCCAGATTATGCATTTATAAAGGAAATAAACAAACGGGACAACGACTCGTTTAGTATATGCAATCTGGAGGTACCGACTTATACAGCGTTGCGGCGAGACCATTAAGGGCCTATTAAAAACATGAGAAACGGCGCGAGCGTCGGAAAGAGAAACACAATCGTCTGCAGGTGAGGGAACGATCGTCGGGAGAGCGAAAGAGAGAGAGAAGCAGAGTTACATGGCCGCGGGGCTCGAAGCACTCGTCCGTACGCGAGCCCTTTTCCGCGTCACATTCTTTCAAAGCCCTTGCGCGCAGTTTCGGCGGGACGCTCGAGCCTCTCGCGCTCGCTCCTTTCCTCCGCACTTGCTTTGTGCCCCGCGGGGCTGTCCGCTCGCTGCGCTACACGTCATTTAAATCTCAGTGTCGTTAAGGTCGTCGACGAGGTCGGGGGACACGCGTACGCAGCAGTTTCTCTCCCCGGCTGCTGCTGCTGCGCGCCGGCGAGAGAAGGGTAGAAGCTACATTTCGCATGTAGTTTAAATACAATTAGGCCATAATTACAAAGTGGCTGCTTGCGCCCTCGCGCGAGTAGGCGAGTGCAGCCGGCCGTCTTGGCGTAATTAGGGACATGTTTGTCTTGGCAGGCGAATCCGGCTAGTCATCACTTGGCTCTCTTTCTCTCCCTCTCTCTCTCTCTCTCTACGTGTATGTGCTTTTTCTTCTTTATCCCGGCTCTGTCCCTTATTTTTCTCCTGCGCAGCCCTCTCTCCCACTGTCTGCTTTTTGCAGAGTCCACTGTTCTTACTTCTTCCGTCCTTGCGCGCGCTTTGTTCTACATTATTCATAGCGCACTAATTATTTCGTTGGCTGCTGCCGCTCCACTGCTACCGGCCTGTGCACTTGTATCTCTCTCTCGCGTGTACGGTACTGCTGCAGCAGCAGCGCAGAGCATAAGTATACATACTGCAGTCGGCAGAAAGTAGCAGCAGCAGCAGCGGCAGCAGCAGAGTAGTTTTGCTAGTTATGCTCGTCCTTTTCCTTGCTACCTCGTCATATGCTGAATAGCCGAGTTGGACTTTGCAGAATTTGTTTGAGTTTCTCTCGTGCAGCTCTTTTCCGTTACTGCTGCAGCGAGTAGCGTCTGGCATATGTGATTCCCAGGAGCGATTGCCGGCTGCAGTTTAAGTTTAAGGGGCCGCGCACGTCAAAGCCGAGCGCAAACTGGATTTCCCAGGGCAGCGCGCCTTGTACGCCGCGGGCAGACAATCGCCGCTCAAATATGTGCATACAGCGAGGAAATTCGCGGAAAGCCGCGGCTCGCGCGCGATCGATCCGCGCAGCGACGCGCAGGACTTATAAGTCGGGGCCGTCGCTTTTCAACAGGTCTGCGGCGGCAACGCGGACGACCGCCGCCGTCGCGAGACGCGTCGAAAAAGGAGCGAGAACCAGAGAAGTCAGGTGCGCGCGGCGCGGAAGAGAAGAAGCACCGGAGAGGAGGAGCGGGAAAAGAGCGAGCGAGGCACGCATGAGTGAACGTCCTGTGTGAGTAAGAAGTGGCTCGGCCGCCAGCTGTTACTGCGCAGCTTCGGTACTAGGTAGCCGCTCGTATCTTTGGCACTTAATTACGATGCAATTAAGCGCAATTGCTTTGCGTTAGCGCGACGAGCGAGTCGACGGAATTTCATCGAGGACTTTGCTCCCTGGCAGTGGAGCGTGTATATAGACCGCGCACTATACAGAGGGAAAAAGAATTAAATATTCTCTCTCTTGTTCAGCGGCGCTTTGGCTTTCCTCAATTAAACTAATCCCTTCGCCGGAGAAATTTCCTTATACACGAGTTCTCTCGCCCTCTGCCTTACTCTCGCTGCAGCGCCGCTAGACACTCGTTCGCTCCTTGCTCCCGCGCGATCTTGGAATTAACCCGCGCGACGTCGTCGTCGTCGTCGTCGTTGTCGTCTACCTTTTTCCTCTCTCTCTCTCTCTCTCTCCGTCGTCCTCGTCCAACTTTTTCCTCTATCGAGCTAGATTCCGAATTCAAATTGAAAAGTGCGCCATCTCGAGAAATAGACGCCGCCGCCGAGAGGAGCTGCCGTACAGACGCGCACATGCACGCACGCAGGCCGCGCACACTTGCGCAGAGACGAGTAACTCGATTCAGTCGCGAGAGCTGCGGGAAAAGCCTCGTGACTGGAAAAAGAAAGTCGAAGGGCGAGCGGGGGAGAGGAGGCGGGGGGACGAGCCGACTATCGGAAATTATGGGGAACAGCCTCGGAAAACTCGACCCTCTATCTTCTACCTTCGATTGCTGCAGCGCGCAAAGCACTTAAGGAAAGTTAACGCTGATTCTTTGAACCAGTTTTCCTCCTCCTGTCCTCTCGCGCCACGGCAGCTCGGCTTTCCGGCGAGCGCTCTTTAGCGGTAGTATCCTCCGCTACGCGGCGCGCAATAAACCAATCGCAGAAACTTTTCGCGGAGAGTAAGTTGGGTTTAGAGATCGATAATCATCGGGCGCCGAAGGACACCGGCCGGGCTCGCTGTTTCATCAACCCATCCCCGCACATAATAGACCCAATCAATTTATAACCGCGTGCAGGCCACTTACCTTTATCACCGGCACGCTTCGTCTCGGCATCGCGGACGCGGTGTCTATGCAATGCTGAACGGCTCCCCCGACGACATCCTGAAAGCATATACGAAACGCAGTGCGTTAATTTTTCGCTCCTTTGATGTGGCTCGTTTTTAATTAACGAGCGCGGAGCAGGGGGCCGCTAATTAATTTGGAAAGCCGCGGCAAGAGCTGCTCGTTAGAGACGGCGGCCGACGCCTCGAAAACAATAAGCCAAGACGGGACAGAAGAAACACGCGCTCCGCGCGGAATCCGAAGACGTGATACGGACGCGCGGAAATTCATTATCGCGAGCTAATCAAGATTCAGCGCTGCAGAAGCGCCGCGGGAAGAAGAAAAGCTCGCTGCAGCCGCTGCGGATCGGAGGGGAGCCGAAGTGGAGCGGGGCGAGGGGGCAAATCGTCGAGGAAAGAAAAAAATGCGGCCCAATGAAACAGCGAAAGTCAATATAAAGTTGGCAAAGCCGTTTACCTTCCGAGCGGACGAGTCTTCCATTTCGTCTGACCGGTGTATACGGCTAGGCTGCTGCTGCTGCTGCTGCTGCTGCTGGCCGCGGCTCAAACCTTTGTTGTTCGCTTGTTAGCGCGGGGATAGGGGGCGGAGGGGGAGAAAGAGGGCAGATCTGCCTCTCGTTCGCTCGCCCGCGCACATACAAAAGTTTCTATCGTCCAATTGGAATGGACGCCCGCGGAAAGTTCCTTATTAGTTTCTCCAAATCGATCGGCCGAGTGGCTCCCGCGCCGCGCGCGGGACCCGACCCCCCCGTCGGAGCTGCGTGCGCTCAAATCTGCGACGATAATGCTGTTTACGAGGCTGGAAAACGTTTGGGAATAATACAGGTAGATAGGGCCGCTGCCGCGCTGCTCGCGGCAAAGGAATGAGAAGCCCGCCGAGAGAGCGAGAGAGATAAGGGAGGCCGCAGCCAGAGCCGAGAGATTTGCCCGGGAGCGTCCGAGAGCGAAGGAGGCGGGGGAGAAAAATGCTGCGCCACTGTGACTCGGTGCGAGTTTGAACGAGTTTTCCTCGAGGTCAAATTAAGCGTGCGTCCGCAGACGGGGGAAGCGACCGAGAATCTCGCGCCGGAATCTCTTTTTTCCGGCGCTGCAGCGCTGAAAACTTGTGGCTCGATCCCCGTCCTGCTCTCTTTTTTTTTTCTCGACGCGGCGGACCGTCGGCCAAGAGCGGAGCGGGGCGAAAAACAGCCCGAGCTAATACTTCGCCGGCAGAAGCGCGATTCGTCAATATTGTCGAAATTAATGAGCGGAGTTATCGGAGCTGATAGAGACGAATGTTCCGGAGGGGCGTTGCTTAATTGATTCGCAATCGTTATCGGACTCGGAGGGGCCTATCGCATAATGTATACCGGCCAAAGACAGATGGGCTGTTCCGTCGCGACGAGCGAGAGAGAGAGAGAGAAAGAGAGCGGCGACTGCTTTTCGGGGGGGAAAAAAGTTGAGAAAATTGTTTATTGACGAAACTCGGGGAGCGGAGTGGCGGCGGCGGAGCTGGCGAGCAGCGCGCGACTCGCTCGATTTTCTCTCTCGCGGAGAGTCGAATCCTTTACTGCATATGAAGTAATAAAATCGAAGCTAGTCGTAAAATTTCACGACAGCTCTCTCTCTCTCTCTCTCTCTCTCTCCTCTCGCTCTCTGTCGGAGAAATTTGTCAGCTGGCTCGGCGAAATACGACAAGTCGTCAAAAAGTTGGATTCCGATCCGCTCCCCCGGCCGGGAAAAATCTGGCTACATTTCGCCGAGCTTACGGACTTTCTTTTTGCGCCAACGCTGATTTTAGCACCGGCGTAAATCTGAAAAGTAAGCAAGTCCTGTGAGCCGCAAGCGCGACTATAGGGCACCCCCCCCCACCCCTGCCCCGCCGGCGGGATCAAAATTATTGGCTACGAATCGGCGCTACAGCAGCAGCAGCAGCAGCAGCAGCGGACTCTCCGACACGCTGCAGACTGTAGTATATTGCCGTATCCGAGCCGCGCTGGCATCCTCTCCTCCCCGAGAGTAGATAATTTATAGCCTCGCTGGAGTCGCGGGCGCGTTACGTCAGGAGGCTCTCTATATCCGTTATCGCATCTGCAGCCTTAACCTCGAGCTCCTCGGTGACCTAGCCCCGCCGCCGCCGCGCGCGCGGAGAAGTCTATATAGCCGCATCGGAGGTAAATCGACGGGGAGAATTATTGAATCGCTCGCTGCTGCGCACACTGATCCGACTGAAGCGCTAATCCGATTAGCCGAGAATGTCGAAACAGCAGCAGTTGCCTGCTGTCTTCCTCTGTCTCTCGCCTTTCTCGCGCATTAGCAACTCTTCGCGTCTAATCGGCCGACGCCTGCGCGCGGACTTTAATGGCCCTCCGAATGGAGCTGCATAAATCATGCGCGACCGACAGACAGAGAGAGAAGAGAGCCGCGCTGCTGCGCGCCTGGCTACAATTTTACGAGGCAAATTATTAAAGGGACGACTCGCGCGCGCGCGCGCGCGCGCACGGGATGTGAGTCACGGACGACGGACTTGTGATTCGCCGCGACTGCCACCGGGATGGATTTATCGGCGGGTCGAGGTCTGAATTATACAGACCCCGCGAGTATTGATTTTCGAGAAAATTGTTGTTTTTGCCGCGCAGCTCCTAATCACGCGGCCGAACTGATAGGAATACGCAGCCGAGTCGACGCGCGCGGCGATTGCTGGAAAACGAGAGAGAAGAAAGACAATAGGAAAAACCATATGGGAACTCGATAAGAAATGAAAGGATACATAGTGGCTCAATAAAAAGGTGCGTTCCGAGCGGATCAGCCAGTAAATATATAGAGCGCGTCGGAGCCCGATAAAAGTAGGGTTAATGCTCGCAGGTCTTGTATTATACGTATGTGCGTGCAGGCTTGAATCATCGGGAACATTTTGGCTTCGACGGGCTTGGGCTGGAAATGGACCCCCGCGAGTAGTAGTTCTACTTTGGCCGTAAAGCTGCGAGGCAAAACTTGGGTTGCGGTAGCCCCACGGCCGTATACAGATGCGGCGCGCACATAGTATATCGCGGATATATACTGCAGGAGCACATGCGGGAGCGAAGAGCGAGGGCTGGGGGGGGGGGGGGAGGGTCTCCGAATCGAATCTCCGCTGGCGCAGTGCACGTACGGCGTGTGCGGACTCGGCGGGCTGCTCCCGTCATTAGTTCGGCCATCCTATCGCCCGGTATATCATATTAACGAGCGCCGTTACCGCCTCGCGGATAACGAAACTTCTCTATATATAGGCGGCACGGGGCCAGGGTCCATATATTACGGGCTATTTATTTAAGGGCCGCGATAAGAACTGCCGTGCATTAGGCAGCCGGCTTGCGAGCGAGCGAGCAGAGCCTCTCGTGTGATTACCGGCACTCCAATTTATTTTCGTGCAGCCGAGCGCGTTATAAGCGGCGCGTGCCTCCTGCAGATTTTACTATCTCCCGAGCTCTCTCTCTCCTTCCCCGTCTTTTCCACCGCTACTCGCCCGTCTATCAACGCGCCGCCGCCGCCGCCGCCGACGCTGCTTATGCCTTCATTTTATTTTTCCGCGCTCTCCACCTGCACCGCCGCCGCCGAGATTTTCGAGCTGCACCGATTGGCGCATTAGCCGGGATTATTAGGCGAGAGGAAAAAAGAGCTGCAATTTCCTATAGATTTTCTCGGCAGCCGCGGGAGAGAGAGAGAGAGAGAGAGAGAGAGAGCTCGATACCGACGTAATATAGTGCGCACTTGTGAAATCGATTTCCATTTGCATTCGCACGCCGTGTTTTCCGGACTCGTTAATGCTCCGCTCACATGTGGTAACGACACGGCGCATAAAGAGTCATAAAAATCTCTCAATTCCCAAATACATATGTATAGACTATAGAGCATACATTATACCGGTGCGGCGAATGAAATATTTTTACTTTTTATGGGGCGTCAAACGCAATGCCGATATGCAACTTTTACGAGCGGCCGCGCGCGCGCGCCGCAGAGTGGAGGGCAAAAATGCCAGCGACGATCGAATAAACCAGGCGGCCGTCGCGTCATCGCTCGGCCAGGCGCGCATGTATATATCAGCCACCGACGCCGCGCATCGATATTCAGCATTTTCGCTCGAAAAAATAAGAAAAATATTGCCCCGGCTGCGCTACTGCGAGTACCGCCGCTTCTCAAACGCAATCTACCAACTCTCGACCGGACAATTAAGTGCGCCCTCGGCAGCCGCTTTCGTCGTCGTCCGGGCTTGGGGGGGGAATTCCTCGGAGAATGGAGACCTCTCGACGCTTCATTTTTCGGCTCAGCAGTGCGCGCAGAGACACGCGAACAAAGCTGCCCTCCTCCGCAGTGTGTATAAACCCCCGATGCACTTGATGCGGCAAAGTCGCGAGAAAGCCCTCTCTCTCTCTCTCTCCGAGGCATTTGATCGGCGGCGCGTGAATTCGAGTAGTGCCATGCAGTCTCGCTCGGCATCAGCCGGGACGTATTATTATGGGTGCGATAGGGGTGTGTGTGCGCTCGGAGAGCAAGGGATGCCAATCGGGCGAATGTACCGATGCTACGCGAAATGGAGCGGCGATCGAAGCCGCCCATACGCGCAGCTCTCATGGAGCGTTAAATGTTCTCTGGCCGAGCGGTACGTGCAGCGGCGCCGCGCGTTCATTAGCGCTCGGTCGGCGCGGCCCGTTCGCCGCCGGTGCTGCAGCGCGCTGTACTGTAGATCGCAGGCCCTGGGCCGCGCGTCCTGCTTTTTACAGCCCGATACTCCGGCGATTCTCGATCGTCGATAATTGATATAGCGGCCCCATAATGGATTTATTATATCGTCGCTGAAAACTCTTGGGCTGCGCGCGCGCGTGCCTGCATGCCTCGTCGGCAATAGCTCCATCGAATTCGCGCACGCCGGCGAATTAGGAAAATTGCAATTTATCCGCTCGAGCTCGCTCGAGTCGAGCCGCGCGACATACGCGCACAATGCAGCTTTCAATCTATGCGTACGCGTTAACGCGCTCGCGCGGCCGGCCTATACTCATAATGCCGCGACGACCAGCGCTGCAGCCCCGCCGCGCGTTTAATCCCATTAACCCCGAAGCGCGGGCGCCATTTGCTCGGATTCACGATGTGCTGCTGCTGCTGCTGCTGCTGCTGCTGCGGCTGCAATTTCGTATATTGAAAACGCGCTCGCACATAGAGCGACAAATGCAAAAACAAAGCCGCGCCGCCGCAGCGCGCCGACGTCTGCGCGCTATTGCGGCTGCTTCCCTTTTCCCCTTTTCTCCCCGGGCCACACTGCGTATCCGCGAGAAAACCGACTGTATACTCCCCCCCACCCCCTCCCCGCAAAGAACAGCGGAGAGAAGGAGAAAATGCACATGATATGCCGGGACTGCCGCCGTCGCGACATTATTTCGGTCAAGTAGCTTTCTGGATGATACGCTTTACAGTAAGCATCGCGCGCGCGCAGGAGCGAGTCGCGCAAGAGAGAGAGAGAGAGAAGGAAGCCCCGGAAAGAGCTGCGCAAATACAGCCGTGTATCCAAAAGAAGGAGCTGCACGCGCGAGTAGATTCTTGCCGAGGGCGAGGAAATAGTCTGGCTGTGTGTATATATGTGGGGCACAATGCATTTTCCGAGATGAAGAAATTCGTGAGATTCCCCGAGAATATCTTCTCGGCGGAGAGAGGCGGAGGCGAGAGGCGGGGATCAAAGCCACACGGGCGCGCCGAGTCGTTTCCCCGATCTATGCGATGAAATAAATATGTGTGTGCAGCGCCAGCTCCTATATACGTATATATCCGTACACGCGTGCGCACGGCACTGCGCTGCACACTAGACGCATATAGGCTTCTATTTGTTCAAGGCAACGGAAAACCGATTCAGGCGCGCACGGCGAATCTCGGATAACTGTATATAGACGTATATATTGGGGAATTCGGAGATGCATAAATCACGCGCTCTGTAGCTGCTCCCTCTCTCCCTCTCTCTCTCTCTCTCTCTCTCTCTGTGTACGTATAAGCATATATATCTGCATAGGTACGACTGCTGCTGCGAAGGCAGCAACGGAGAATGACAACTGAAATGAACTTAACATTTTTTGCTACTCTATAATTGGCGCGGCAGGATGATTAAATTTTCATCCCCAGACGCGCTATAGCTGATATACGCGCGACGACAATCCAGGTCAATTTATACGTCTGTCGGTTATCGAGTGTTTTTAACGTATACTTTCGCAAACAGGGATGAGGTGGGATTACCCGGAGAGAAATTTGGGATGCGGCTCGTTGAGACGGATGAAAGAATTTCAGTAATGTTTATATAAAAAAAGTCTACGTAGTCGTATAAAAAGAGCGTCTGCGAGCGTATAAAAAAGAGAGAAGTCCCGGCTTTTACAACTCGCCCTTTTACGACTGCGCCGCGCGAGCAATATGGCCGGGCCATTACAATCTCTAAATGTGAACTTTAATCACTATGTTCGCGTACGCGATCGCGTCATTACGGATCAAGCAATAATGCTCCTTGCCGTATGCATATATACTCTGCTGAGCCGAGGCTGCCTCGAGGTGAATAATCCAAGACAGAGGCTAACAGTGCCGTCAGCGGAGCGCGCAATAACAGAGCCGAGTACGGGAGTTAATAATCTCCAGGTCTTTGTCGCCGTGAATTACACGCGAGCGCTTATTACTCGAGCGCGCGCTGCAGTGTAGTGAGAGAGAGAGCAAGAAATAATTGAGCGCTATTTCGCTTGTTGCAGATCACGTGGGTCGACGGACTGGGAACGGTGCTGCTCGAGGGCATCGAGACGCAGCAGTCCCAGTACCAGGACGGGCCGCTCTACAACGTCAAGTCGATCCTGACGGTGACGCCACGCAAGGAGCATCACAACACCACCTTCACCTGTCAGAGCCAGAACGCGGCGGATCGAACGCCGCAGATAGCCAAGCTGCGGGTCGAGGTAAGCACGCGCAATCGCCCAACCTCTCGGCTATAATCGCCGAGATCTTGGACGCTGACTCGCTGGCCGTCGCGACTCTTACATTACGGGGATTTCGCGGCTCGGCCGGGAGTAGTGTTCCTCGAGAGACGAGTCCGGGAATTGGAGCTATTCCCGCGGCTTACTCTCCCCCAAAGCTTTTTGTCTGCTTACTTTTTATCCTCTTGCTTCCCTTTGCCGGCGGCTCCGACTCCATTTTTCTCCCTAATTTCCCAAAATAATCCGCGAGAATCCGGTCGATCGATCGTCCCGCGCGATTTCTGCATTAAGCATATCAGGCAAATTCTCTCTCTCTCTCTCACTCTCTCAGCTATCTCTCTGTCTGTCTGCGAAACGAGGCTAATGTGCTCGTCGCGGTCGATCATTAGCGCACATATCGATTGCAAACGAGCTCAATTCGATTCGCAGCCGACCTTGTCGCCGGGTAATTTAATGAACGCGATGACGGCTATATATACATATACAGCGAGCCAAAGAGCCCCAGCGCCGCACTCTCATTCAATTAAAGACGGAATACAAAGAGGAAAGCGGCGACAAATCCGGCCCGCGCAAAAAGCAAATCCCCAGCGTGAGGATGCTCGTCGCAGCGGCAAATAACGAAGACAAAAGGAAAAAGGGCAGAGCCGCCCCCCCCCCCCACTCCTGCTTCGCGCGAGAAACGGAGCGAAAAACTTGGAAACTTTGCGCGCTAATAAAGCACAGGCGCGCGCGCACCGCACCCCGACATTGTCCGCCGGCGCTTTCGACGCTCTAATACTGCGCTACTGCGGTTCTCGCGGGTCTCTCCAAAACCCCCACATCCACCTGAATAAGGACGTTTGCCGCGAAAGGGACGAGCGCGCGCCGCTTCGATGGAGTTCCACGGGACAAAGTTCGAAAATATCTCCCTACAGCTGCTCGTGCGAGTACGGCCTGCTCGATTTTCGGATGAGAGCTCCGCGCGGACGGACGCAGCTATTTCCAAAGGCATGGAATGCCGTCGGTCATCGCGATTATGCGCGATCCCAAAGTCCCGGCACGAAAGTGCAGCCGAATATTTTCGCGCGTGGAATATCAAACGGCGAGCCATTTATTGTTCTACTGCCGCGCGCGAGTCCTATGTATATAGACGACGTATACGTATATGGGAAAATCCATAGAATTCACTCGGTTTTTGGTATGCCAAAGTTCAAAAAGAAAGACTCGATCCCCCGGGAGGTTTCTCTCTTTCTCGAATTTCTCGAAAGCCCGCAAAAACCGAACGAATACAGATGATCTTGCCGTGCACGCGCCTCTGTAATACGAAGTAAAAGAAAGGGCGGTACGTTCCTTTTGTACATACGTACACAGGTGGATCCTCGAAGCCAAGTCGGTTAGTCATTGGCCCGGAGCAGCCGCGGCAGTAGCACACGGTTCGTTTGGCTCGAAAAAGAGAGTCTCGCGGCGAGTCTCTCTGGCAAGTCTCGCATGCACGGGCGCACCAGAGGAAATAGCGAACTTTCGCGCTAACGAAGAGCCTCGCTATCTCTACGTATAGATGTAGCTCTCGCTGCAGCTCAGAGAAAGAGAGAGATACACGTCGGGATTTGCCGTCTTTCGCCTTAAACTCTCCTGGCTTCCCTTGATCTCCCGCTATTCCCCCCGCGCATACGACCCTCCGGCTCTTACTCGCTTTCCGAAGCCCGCGTATAGCTGCTGCTGCTGCTGCTGCTGCTGCTGCTGCTGCTGCTGCTGCAGAGCGAGTTTTTAAACTACTTTGTATTCCTCCGCAGGTCCGTTACGCGCCGAAGGTTTCTCTCAGGATTTTATACAGGCAGGAGAACCAGCGGATACGCGAGGGATCGGAACTTCGATTCAAGTGTCGTGCCGAGGCCAATCCGCCGAAAATGGAGTACAAGTGAGTATTGCGCTGCATAGCGCCGCATCTCTCCCCCGTTCCCCATATTTCTCCCTCACGTCGCACGCATCGCGCCGCGCACGTGTGCATAGCCGTGTAAGCCGCCCCATGGCGGAGTATAGGCTCGCGAACGCGCGCGCAGCTCAACAGGGCGCCGCAGCTACGCTTTAATCGATACTCCGTCGAGAGGACAATGTCAAATCTAGACTGGCTTTCAGCCGCACGCACTCTTTATCGGGCGTTCGTGCGTTTGGCGCGCGATTGCTAATCTCCCTGACATTCGCCGACGAGGGAACACCGAGGCAAATCCAGTGTAAAGCCCTCCCGCATACACAGCGCTCTACACGCCTGCGTATAATGTACAAACGCGCACGTGCAGCTCCTAGAGAGACGGAGCGCTTTTTAATACTGCGTGTCTCCGCTCTAATTTTTGCCCCGCGCCATTCCTTGCGCACCTCCATTTCCATGTACGGCGTAAATACGCCGATATTTACGGACCTCATATCTGGCCCGCACGCCACGTTGAGCGCGAGACTCGAGATTCCCATCGCCGCGGGGCTTATCGGGCGCGGCTTTAAAACTTTGAAAAATTTCTACGTGACACGCGGCAGAGCTTCCCCCGCCGGCGTCTCGGGGCCGATTTTCCCGCGCTTTTCCGGCTGTCGGACTCGCGTTGACAGTCGGCATATTGAAAAAAACAGAGAGAGAGACTCCGAGGGATTAGTCCCGTCGTCGATTCGATGAACGCGCGGCTTTCACGACCGAGTCTCCCTGAAATTCGTTTGACGAGAATATTTTGGAGATACTCGCTGAATCGAGCCGATTTCGCATCATAATTGCTATAAACTCCTCGACGATAGGCTGATTTTATTTAACCTCACTCCAGATCCCGCGAGTTCGCGCGTGAAAGCCAGAACTTGGAGGTTTTTATGCGCGCGCGCGCGCTACAGAGTCGTTATACTTCTGACTTACACAAAGTTATCGCGGCGGGCCATGAAACCCAGCAACTGCCAAACTATGACAACTGCGAAACTTATATATATTTTTCCAGTGAATCCTTTCGGAATATATATATATTCGCCTGGCAATTCCGGCCTCTCGATGTGATATATCGAGAAAACTTTTCGAGAAATTACCGCGAAAGCATCGTTTCTCAAACTTGCGAGCGCTACCGACTTTTTACACTCTTTTTGTAATAAGCATTAATCATCCCATCTCGGAATAACACTGAAGGTCCGCTACGTATACAGTAACTCGAAAATTCGCTTGGATTAAAACTGCTGATTAGCATAATTGCGTGATGCCCATATTAGACGTATAAAGTTTTTTTCATTGGCCTTATATCGTCGCGCCGTCGCGAGCCGCGCAATAAATACGTTGTGAGGTGGACTCATTGCGTGCCCCCAGTAACAAAATTTACGAATTGCCCCGACCAACAGATGGTACATAAACGACAAAATGGCGGTGGGCGACTACACGACGGAGATGGTGATCCACAACGTGACGCGCGACTACCACGACGCGATAGTCAAGTGCGAGGTGTACAACGACGTCGGCAAGAGCGAGGAGACCAAGACGCTAGACGTCACCTGTGAGTACACGAATGTCGTCGGCTGCAATATCCGAAATCTGCGTCCCCGAGCGAACTCGGAACTCAGCGACTCGACTCTTGCTTGCAGATGGACCGCAGTTCCGGCACTCGCCCGTTTCGGTGCAGTCGCACTACGGCGCCTCGGAGACGCTACAGTGCGACGTGGACGGGAACCCGCAGCCCGAGATCTACTGGACGCACGAGGAGTCGGACAGGATCCTGGCGACGACGCCCAACATCACGCTGACCGTGAGGCCGGAGAGCGCCGGGCGCTACTACTGCCACGCGCGCGTCCCGGACTTCCCCGAGCTGACGGGCTCGGCCAACATCTACATCAGGGCGCCGCCCACCATCATCTCCCAGAGGACCCAGTACGTGCCCGACGAGGGCCTCATCAAGGTACGCACGTGGAAAACTGGCTCACTCGGCGCTTCATTCTATTTTTACAATCGGGCACTCTGCATTATCAAAGCATATCGAGCCCTCGACTCGGCACTTTTTGCGGCGCGGGACCTCGTTGAAAAGTTAAAGAGTTAAACGAAAAAAACAAGCACGCGTACGGACGGAGAGCTTTCGGGGGAACGGGGCAGCCGCTGCAGGAATAGCGAAACGCTCGCCGGCGCGCCGAGCAGCGAATATCGGCTCCGAGGACACTGTCATTTTTCTTTTATGCCATAGTTATATACGGACGGGTATAACGTTACGGACTGAAAGCTGCGCAGCCAGCCAGCTCAATGTATGCCCGCAAAGTTTGCATGCAATTGAACGATCAGATAAAACTTTCCGCGTTCGGTTATGCCTCCCTCGCGTTGTAACGCGCTTCTCTGAAAATTCATTTTATAGCCGGCTGTAATGGCACTCCCGGCCTCAATGAAATCTAATACAATTCCCGGAAACTCCCTCGGAAGCCATGATTATACGGGCCGCCGACGCGGCGAGTATGATAAATACTTACGAGCGACTCTGACGCGCGCGTTTTATCCCCGAAAATCGATGTAACTGTTATGTATAGACGAATCCGATTGTTCGGCTCTTGTCCACAGGTGCAGTGCATAGCGATATCCGTGCCGAAGGCCGACCTGGTCGTCTGGGGCTTCGCCGGGCGCGAGCTTAATTTCTCCACGAACAATACCCCGTTCTACAGGCACGAGGAGTACGAGCCCGAGCGAGTCGTCAGCACGGTCACACTACTCGATCCGGGCTCCACCTACTTCGGCGACTACAATTGCACCGTGACCAATGCCTACGGCACCGACTCCGCCGTCATCAAGCTCACGACTCACGGTAAGTTTTTCAAAAATCTTCCCCAACAGACAATTCACAATTACGCCGGCAGCTCGTTCGCGCCAACACTTTTATAACGCATAAAAGTAGCGGGGCTTTCGAGAGACTGGCATATAACCCAGCCTTATATAACCAGAAAAAATGGAGATTGCCGGCGTTAATACGCCCCTGAATGTACGTTTAATTACTTCCGCCGTGAAAAGTCAACTCTATATTTTGTATATGATGCAACGCTTCCGAGTACAATGATTACACTGAAATGCATCGCGCTGCTCTCTTTCTTCGTCAAATTGATGAGAGTCTTAGCGAGGAAGGCTCCACCTCGTCTCATTTTGCAGTTCACAGCATCCGAGTTGTTGGCTTTTAATTTCTTGACGTTTATTAATGTTTGCATTGGCTGAGCGGCGGCTCGAGTGTACGGTGTATCTTTCAAATTACTTGGCGAATCTCGGCAGTTCGCGCGCGAGCCGATGAGCCGCTATTTCGATGATTCCAAAAACAAATAAATCGGAAACAAAAAAATACCCAGGCGAAATGAAAAATCGATCGGCGCTACGCAGCTGTTTTATCAACTGCTTGATATCCACTCGGAGAAAAACATGTTTTTTTCCAAAAAAAGTTCTGCTGCGGAGCATACCCGAAGAATTTAGTATTGAAAACCGTTTTGCGCGGCAATCACTCGAGAATCAAAAGCTAATTATAAAAATGAATTTTGCATACTTCACTGATTCACTTCATTGCATTCGCGCGAGAACGGCAGGATTGAAAGCTGCGCAGATGTACCAATATGTATATAAATATGAATAACTTGTATAACCATCACATCTATATATGTAATCGAAATATAAAATTTTTCTATTGAGTTCATTACTCGCTATTAAACGAAGCATGACGCTTAGCGTTGATTCCAGTTGACTGGCAGCTTATCCTGATCGTCGTCGGGCTTGTCGTCTGCGTGATACTGATCGGCATCATAGTCATCCTCATTTTGCACTGTCGCGAGCGCATCAAGCAGCCGCAGCCAAAAGCCGCCCAGGCCCACGAGAACGACATGCGTAAGTACTGCTAGCGAGTGACCGATGATTCGAATTTATCTTGTCGTGCCGCGCGGTAACTCTCTCTCTCTCTCTCTCTCTACATCCTATATCCGTAAAAGATCGACTCTTCTGCACGGGTATAGACCGGGCTCGAGCGCAAAGTTATTTGCGAATGATGACACGGCGGTCGTTCTAATGACTTTGCCGGCGCACGTGTGCAGTAAAAATAAATAAAAGCCAATCATCGATTGGCCGCCGCTGCCGCGCGCTTCCGTGCCTTCAATCAGCCTGGGACTATATAATCTATCTTTACACCGCGTTATTTTTCCATCCCAGAGTGTCGCTCGATAAAATTTCAAACTCGCCAAGCGAGTAATTAACTATTTTAATTGGTGTAACAGGTGTTTGTCGTTTTCTATCGGCGATTACAGAATAACAGGGATGAGCCACTAGTCGTAGGCACGGCAGCTCGCCTCGAGCCTCCAGCCCCCAGCCTCCGGCCTCCGGCCTCCTCTCTTTTTTTATCCCCCTCGGGCACTAAATAATCGACCAACTCTATTCTCTCTCGCTCTCTCGATATGCAGCAGCAGCAGCAGCAGCAGCAGTAGCAGGAGGAGGAAAAAAAACAAAATACAGGAGAGAGGGTGAGGTCGAGATCGTAATGGAACGTCAGCGCAAAAACTGGCTCCGCAAAACCGAAAGAGAGAAAGAGGGAGGGGGGGGGGGGACTGGAAGCGAAGCTTTGCGCCGGGCGAATGTCGATGTCCATGCATGTTTTAAAAGCGAACGGCCGTGTGTTTTCCGGAGGAAAAATACACAGCGAGCTGGAGGCTGGGGGGGGGGGCACAGAGCGAGAGAGCGAGAGAGCGGGAGAGCGGGAGAGCGGGAGAGAGAGAGAGAGAGAGGAACGTTTGTGTGGGCGCGTATGAACGCCGGGACTTTTGATGAATTGCAGAGGAGACCGATTCGAATGCCGACCGCTACCGAGAAAGCGACCGGAGCAGCAATCTCTCGGACGTCAAGGCTGACATCCGCGCGGGCTCGAGCGTCAGTAATGCCGAGAGCGTGACTGCGCTGGACAGCGAGGGCGAGGGCAGCACTCGGGGGGTGAACGCGCTCGCGCTAGCCGGACCGGTGCCCAATCCCATCGCCGGATTCCGCTACAGCGCCGACTACACCGAGCCCTCCTTCCCGCCCAAGAGCAACGTGAGTGATTTTTCAATTCTTCCTCGGCTCCCACAGCTCCCCATGCACAGCCTCTTTTTCTCATGCCTCGAATCCGCTGTAAGCAGGACGGCAGCAACAACAACGGCTACGTGCCGTACGTCGACTACTCGCGCGACTACATGCCCCCCTCGACGCAGACGGGGATGGCGGCGTCGCGCGAGTCCCTCAGCAGGATTCCATCCAGCGGCATACTCGCCTCCAAGAAGATCGGCCTCAGCTCGGCGAATCTCGGCGGCACGCCGCCGCCCCAGACGACCCCCGTCATCGACCCCCGGTTCTCCGCCACCTACGGCAATCCTTACCTCAGGTCAGTAAGCTGCACTAAACAGCCGCCGCTCTCGCGATCGGAATGAGCGCGGCCGACGAATAACACTCCGTTTCAATTTCCCCGCTCTGCGACTGCAACAGCAATGCCGTACTCGCGCGCGGATTAATTAGTGCGACGACGTGGCTAATTAGGAGAATCAAAGCCAACGAGATTTACTCAGCCGCGGCTCTACTTGCGCTGCACCCGCACTTGCCTTGAGCGCCTAGCTGTAACAAGCGTCTCGGTCCTTGCAGCCGAGCCGATTTTTTAATTAATCTCGCAAACTTGGCTATGTGACGCCAGTCCAATCTCGTTATTGCGCGGACTCGGCGGTAAATCATTTTCGCGTGTAGCGCGCTGCGCCGATCGTGAAAAGGGATCATCAGGCAAATGGCGAGAATCGAACGAGAGCAGCCGACTGAAGCCCGCCTCTTCTTCTTTTGAATCCGCAGAATGTCCGCAGCCGAGCAGCTGCGACACGCACCCCACACGGCCATACCCGGGGTGACGCCGGCGCCGCCGCCCTACACGCAAGCCATGCGGATGAATAACCTGAATACACTCAACGGAGCCGGGCCCCAGGTAATTTTCAGCCATCAATTATTATCCCTGGCTGTTAACCTACCTCTCTCCATACATCCGCCAGTTGTTTTTTACCCATTTCCTTTTTTCGCGACAGCCGCGCTGATGAATACTTTTTCAATTAGCATCCACGCTCGTACGCGCCAACGTGCAATCATATACAGCCGAGCCGTGTGCGGCTGAATAACGACGTTTAAATATTAGGCCGAGGACGCGTAGCAGCGCCGGGATTGCAGCTGCGAATCGGATGAAATTTTCAGCCTGCATCGGCCGAATCGTCGCGACGACCCAGATTCGCCGGCGCTTGGCTTTTAAAATTCGAGACAGCCCACGGCTGCACGCAACAACAACTCGGAAGCCACAAAGCGCTCGCTCTCCTCAGCTGAGCGTGACGCGCAGTGTCCCTCCCTGCCTCCCTCCCCATCCGAATGCGCGCAGAGGATGAAATCGATTTGCAGCCTGCCCGCGGTCGACTGCACTCGGGGGATCGCAGCCTCTCCAGCGCCAACAGCCCTGGAGAGGATCCAATTGATTAACGTTTAACCGGGACAGTCTTTGTTGCATGTGCAGGCGCCTCTGTCAGCCCACTACATAACCGGCGGGCCGAACGGCGGAGTCGCGACGGTCAAGCGCACTTCGGCCGTGAGTACGCTGGCGACGCACGTATGAGGCCGGCCGATCGACTCGAACTAGACGACTGCTGCTGCTGCTGCTGCTGCTGCTGCTGCTGCCGCTGGAGGATCCCGTCCAGGACAGGAGCGCGGTCGGGAGCTCTGCGAGCGCGCTCTCGAGGTCGAGGCGCTCCTGCGACAGGCCCGCGAGCAGCGAGCCGCGGGCCAGCAACGGCCGGGCAAGGGCAACGGCGAGGCGGTGCGCCAGTGCGAGCGCCTGCTGCGCCAGCTGCGCCGCGCCAGCCGCGAGCACCGGCGCCTCCTCGAGGAGCGCAACGCCCAGCTGGAGCTCTACCTGCGCCGGCGCCTCAGCGCCGCCACCTCCCAGCTCGGCTGGGCCTCGTCCAGCCTCTCCATCGTGTCGTCGGCCTGGAGCCTGGCCCGCGCCCCCAGCCGGACCCAAGACTCGGCCTCGCTGCTCCTCCTCACCCCGGCGCTCGAGCTCGCCGAGTCAAGGCCGACTCCACGCTCCCGATGCAGCTGCGCTTCCCGAGACTAGGCGCGGACGTTGCGACGACCCCGCATACTCTCACCCCGCCACTCCTCACCGAATGCATCGTCGTACACGTACGAACAATATAAATATAGACGTTAGGACGCGCGCGGCTCTTCGGAACGGAGCCGTGACGCGAGTGTGTCTGAGCTGTGTGCGAGCGCGTGTCGAATTATAAATATATACATAAAGACGAGGGGTTTTTTGTATAGGGGATTTTTCGCTGACTACGCTGCACGAGAGAGGCAGCACGTTATTATGACAATCTTCTATCGACGTACTCTTTTTATTCCTAGGCTCTTGTTAAGGTGTTCGAATAAGTGTAGAAAAAGCGCGCGAGCGAGACAAGGTTTTCCGGGATCTTTTTTTCGTTCTTCTACTCTCCCGGGCTCCCTGCGCCGCGATCGTGTTCGCGAGCAGCGGCCTACCACGGCGCAAACACTGCACGAGCGAATAACCCATCGGTAATTGCCAGAGCTCTCGAGGGGCGGGGGGAAACGGCGAGAAAAGAAATGTCGCTCGCCTGCGCACCGCGAAACTGCATCTCCAGCGATAATTGGAATAGTGGAGCACTCGCGAAGAGGGCTCTGTGTGCGCAGACATGGTAATTCCGCCGCGCAACCTGCCGCATTCCCTCCTTCTCGCGCTCTATCGCTCTATCGCTCGAAAAGCAGAGACGAGACCCGCGAAAGAATGCAATTAGCCGGGCGAAAACTCCCGCGCGACTATAGCGCAGAGCGTGTGTCGCGCGCGAAGGTGGGAATGCATCGGGCGCCGTATATAGGTGGCTGGGGGGAACGCGGGAGAAGTAAAAAAACGAGCAATCTCAACAGCTTCAGCGTCGACGAGCCATTGAAAATGGCCCGCCGCCGGAGTAAGTTTCCACTTGGCCTGAAATGTATTATTCTACGAGGAGATTATTATAGAGAAGTATAACGCGAGTAAACGGAATTCCGAGTAAACGGCGCGAGACGCGAGCGATCCTCGCCTTTAGTCCTCGCGGGCTCACGGCGATCCCTATATCGCGCATAAAGAGTAATTTATACTGCCGCGTACAAACTCTCTCTCAGTCTCTCCCTTTCTCTCTCTCTCTCCCTCTCGTGTGCCGTATAATAATCTACGCACGCGATATACTACAAAAGCACACACGAAAAACTTTAATCGGAGGATCGCTCGCGTCTGTCCGAGATATATACAACACACACACACACACACGCGCTTACACACGTACACACACACACACACACACACACAGACAAAACACGCGACTTCATCCAGCGCGTTTCGATTGTGTTTCTGTATAAATTATTTAGCGACGGAAAGAGCGAAGAATTTTCATAGCTATATATATATTATATATATTTAAAGATACAAATTAAAAGCTAATAAAAAATTACACCTGTTGTCAATATGAAAAACTCATAGAGCCTATTATGTATAAATATGAATATATAAATGAAATACAGTCCGGTGGCACTAATTTTTGCGATTTCTACTCTCGAAATACGAGCGTCCTTGCTTGGGAGGTTATACGGCGAGCCGCTTTTCTGTAAATATCAAACTCTAAGACTATCCCCCATACAGCCGCGTTATGAACACTATGAGTAAAACTAAACTCTGTGCGTGAGATTACAATCGCACGCTCATAGACGAAATCTTCTATTATATATATATGTATAATCACATACGTATATATCTATACGCGCGGTTCTCCAGCGTTAACTTTTCCAAAAGCAAAACAATCGCGAATCGTTGTACAAAAATAACGCTGCCTATATCGTCGTTTGTGATTCGCGATTTCTTGTAACTATGTTTAGGGGGGGATTTCAAAGTTTCGTTAGCTCTTCGTTAACAAGGCGAGTGCACATGCGCCCGTTCCAAACTTTGCACGCGCTAGAATAAACAGGGGGGAGGGGGGAACTGCAATGCATTATTTCGGCAAACATGGTTTAAAAAGTCACACGCGAATTGTGTGTGCACTAATTTCTGCTATCTGTCTCTCTCTCTCTTCTTTCTTCCTCCGTTATTGTTGAAAATTATCTTTGATTTTAGCTGCATGCATATATTATTGACAAACAGTTTGGCTTGATATAAACAAGGAAAAAAAATTGCGTCGTGTTACGTTTTCAAAAAGTTCTGGTCAAAGTAAAAGAAATATTTATCGTTATCATTGTAATTAGTATTATTATTATTGTACATCGGGGCAATGAAATGTAAAGAAAGCCTGAAAGTAGCCTAGAGCGTTTCAGCGTATATAGCAACTATATTGATTTCTGCCCTGTGGGTCGAAAAGAGAGAAAAAGTACTGGTATATAGTCATACGTGCGGCTGGAAAAAATCACTTAAAAAGCTCTAAAAGTTTCTAGGGAATTCCGTGTGTATAGCGAAAATAATTGAAATCGATAACGAAACAGGGTAGCCTATCAATTATTCAACGCAGAAAGATGATAGGAAACGAACCTTAGGGCCGCAAAAGTACTGCGTAAAGGGAGAGCCGCGCGCTACACGTCGATATTAATATATTGACGTTGACAGAGGATTTTCGACGACTCGCAAATATTGATATCGGCGCCAGCGCTCGAAAGAGATTAATGCTACGTGCAGTAACGTTGAGAGGGTTCGTACTGGCAAGGGGTAAAGCGTGCAATTACGAAAATACCGTTTTATGGGCGGGCTGATCTATCAAACGGCGATACAAACGCGTGTACATATATATATGTGTGTGGAGAATGATTAAAAACAGAGTACAGAGAGAGAGAGAGAGAGGAAAAACATTTAAAATACATATATAACTGCGAAGAAGCCAAGGCGAAGTATTGTGTAATTTAAATAGTGTATGAAGCGCAAAAGTATATATATATACATATAATAACTTTATATATATTACAGAGTCTTGTAAAATAGTATTCGTGTACATAGTATGGATGAGGAGCTAAGAAACGGGAAAAGAATTATTGCTCGCGGTGTCTAACTCGCGTATGCGTACATAAGTTTAGTTAGGTTTGTAATATCTGTGAATCACTATTTGCATATTCTTCGGGTTTCGCCGTGAACCTACCTCGCGAGCTTTTTCCAATCATGAATTCTTTCGTTCAAAAGGTATATCCGCAATGCAATCCGATGAAATTCTCATTTTGGCGAGTTTCGTTTGCGGCAAACCAGTTGATTCATATTTATAAATTGTTTATAATGAAGAAACGAGATTTTATACTGTTATCTACGTAAGACTTTGACGTACTTTTCAATTAAAAATGAAGTGTGCAGAAAAAAATATAAATATATATATATATTATATATATACAAATAAAAAAAATATAAATATTTATAGGTATGCAATTTACGTACGCACATACTTGCTCGGGATATTGCTAAAATAAAACTTATTCGAGCTTCGAAAGCTTATGAAAGAGAACACAGCCGTTGTACAGGTGTAAAGATCTTTAAAGTAAAAAGAACGTATCAGAACTGTGAAAAAAATAATAATGAAAAAAATATAATTAATGATCTAACGACGCTCCCGTATCTATCGGAAGAGTTTGACACTTCCTTTTTGACTTCGCAGCGTAGGTATACATAACAAAAGAAAACGTAAAGAGCACATCAGTGAATAACTAAAATAAATAATTACAATCAATGTACTGGGTGGTCCTGGGCAACGTTACAATTAGAGAAATTCATGTCATTTTAAGAATAATCTTAATAATTCTTACAACAATAATAATATTTAATATAAATTATCATAAAAATAATTATAAAAAAAATGATAGATGAAATGGTCCTTTGCGTTGCGGGATCACCCTATACGTATCAATTGGTTATCTGTCAATTATTATATAAACTCAATATTCTACGTGCATCTATTCGCCTTGTAGTAGCAGTCAACCAAGACTCACAAAGTAGTATCGCAAAGTACGACGTATCTCAATCACGCGAGGCGACGTTGACGAGCGACGTTTGTAAAGGGGATTGCAACGATTGTGTTAGATGGTATATATGGCACGTATCAAATTTCTTCAGTATGTGTTCTTTGCTCTAGAGGACTACGAATTTTCTGAGATACGCACACCCGCATTATTTTATTGACATTGATGGCATATGTCGTTTAAAGTGATAATTAAAAGCTGTAAATTATCTTTTACTTTTTGCTCTTTTCAAATTGTTGGTTTATAAAATACCTACAAAGCATAAATCTTATTTTGTGAATAACAGAAAACCGATGCGTTAATGTGATACGCTGATGTATGCGAGTGTCAAAAGTAATGCACTATCATTTCAGCGTATATGATCTGTGATAATATAGAAAAGTAGTTGAATATATAAAAATGCAGAATATAATTGCATGGTATATGATATACTGCAATATTTCAATTTATCTCAGAAAATTTCATGTCCTAAATCTGTCACGAATTTTGTGAAAATGAAAATGAATGGAAACATTGAAACGTCACTTCTCGACTCGCTCATTCCGCGTTTGATTAATAGAAAAATAACGCGTCAGAAATTACGGAAGGCTACGAATAATCGTTGCTCAGTTGGTGGTGCAATTTAGGATTTTTTCGACTGTGTTCAATAATTTTATAATATTTTGAAATCAATCTGGGCTAATAATACGATTTTTCTCAAAACTGACTCGGATTGGGAAACCACAAAAATTTGCATAATTGCGCTGTATCACACAATCTCGCGGCAACGAACTCGGTGGTTTCCTACCAAAGAAAACAATGAACGAGCGAGTTTATATAATTAATCGAAAAGTGACTTTTTAGAATTACGGCTATAAATTCGCGTAGTGATATACATCGTAATACTGCATAATAATCTATTTCTGATTCGACTGACCGACACCTTAAAAAAAGATTAAAAAAAAAAAACAAAAACATGTATCTCATATTTTTCTTGATGTTAAGCTTTTCTTCAGATGTCTAGAATACGATCTAAAAGAAACAAAAACCATACCATAATGGAATTTCCATTGACTCGTTGCGAGACTGTGTTATCAAGACTATCTAATTGTACGTATTAAACAAAAGAATAATCTCTAACCGAATCGCTTTGGAGAATCCGGAGAGAACTTTACAAGACAACAGCGAAATTTTATCTGCTCGTTTCCTCGACACTTGCATTGCTTTGTACAAACCATATCAATATTTGTATAATTATATACAATTAGAGATATTGTTTTGAGTGTACTTGATCTTGATTCTGCGTATTGTAAAAATTATTGTGCTGCGCAATGTTTTCTCTGCGTTATCTGTCGGATTGTTAAGCGTCAGTATATATTAGCTAATTTTCTATGCAATGAAAATATATTCCATCTTTTACTTGACACTTCTCTTTGCTGTGTACATCGTACCAAAAGTGGAAAAAATCTGGTAAGAACGCTCAACAGTCCAAATCCACATTTATGGTCAATGTCGCAATCACAAGATTCCATTAAAATGTAAATCAGTGTTCGAACACAGCAATCTTCAGTATGGTTTAAGCGATAATAGTACATTATCGATAAGTATTTTATACGAGGAGAGCCTAAAAATTATGGCAAAGGTGCTATGCGAGTTTTAAATTGGAGTGGTATAAAATCTCTTTTAACAGACTGTAAAATCAGAAAAAGACTTATGTTTATAAAAGCTCAAACCTTGATCAACCACAATTGCAAAATTTTTAATTTCTCATATTTCTTAGACAATATATATCACCAACTATGCAAAAAGACTGTTCTCTCCAATAAAACCAAGAATATATCGAGATCGCGATGTGCTGAAAAAACGAGTCAAAGAAAAGTAGAATGTCATATCAAAATAAAAACAGAAATCAGACAAGAGCGACCGAAAATATTTCATACTTGAATGCACATAGACAGGTAAATTTTCATGTATAATAATACCGGACCCCTGGTAGAATCATAACGATAAATTAGCTAATTTCGTTATAAATTTGCTAATTCAGAACGAGATTAGCTTATTTATCGTTAAGTTTCTACTAGGGACACGTTCAAGAAGAAAAGTGAAATTGTCAATCCAAGTTGAGTGTCCGTGTTCAATGAACAAAGCGATTGCTGCTTCGAAAGAATATAAGCGTCTGTTCCATGTTTCTATATTAAAAAAAAAGGGAAAAAAACGAAAGAAAATGTTAGTGATCGCTTTCCTTTTTACAACTTAGACCCAATAATGCAATATGCGAAAACATTTTATACGTACCTGTTGAACGAAATTGAAAAAGAATCGAGGGCAACTAGAAGGAAAAAAGGAAAAATCAGGGATTCGAAGGTCAAAATATGCTACACTTAAAGTGTTGAATGCGAGGGTTGCCGAGGATTGGGTGTATGCGTGATGAGTTTCGCACTACTTCGTGTTCATTATTAAAAAACAAAAAAAGAAGAAACAAAAAAAGAAAGATGAATAATAGATACGAGATCTTCCGTTGGTCGATAATTAAGGAATACGTGAGAAGCAAAAAATGATCAAGCTATACCTTTAATTATCTCTCTACGTGACAGTGTGCCAATAAAAGAAAAAATAAAATACGCGTTTATATAAGAAGGTAGTCCCTAAAATGTTCGTCGAAATCTTCGTTTCGTTACTTTTATTATTTCAATCCTTAAGTATACGTCGGTGTTAATTCTTATTTTGAGCTTTCTGTTAAGCCGATGCCAACTCAGAGCGAACCTAATCTTTCATTCTCGATTGCAGTCTTGTATACATAATTTGCTCAAAGTTTCTTAGCAGAAAGCTGAAATAACTTTTTTGTTGCCAAAGACAATTTTTATGATTATAATATTTTTACGTTGTGTACATTTATTTGAGTTTAATATTACGTGCAGCAGTTATATGGTGATCCATGATTCGTCGCACCAGCGTCTAAAGTGCTTCGATTCATGTATCGCGTTCTTATATGAAGCGTACGTCAACAAATGTGCATGAATACGTTTCATCACAATCACGATGATCATCATTATCATTCTTATTATTATTATTATTATTATTATTATTATTATTATTATTACTACTATTATTATCACTAAAATATTCGTTTTCAGTTTACTTAAGCGCGTCCATTTCCGTTATTGTAATACTCATGTATATTGCTATAAGTACGTATTATATTATAATTACGTGCCTTTTGTATATTTTCCATTGGCCTAAGAGCTCCGCGACATATATTATATTTATAATAATACTCTACGCCACCGATATAATATGTATATTATCGATTGAGCTGTATCAATTTATTTTATACACTTTTTTTGGAAGATTATGTATCGCAGCTGTTATTATTTCATTAAATCCATGCCATATTCTAATTATATCAGTCTTTATTTTTGTTTACTTGCATTGTTCCAATAATCAGTCACCTCACGATTACATTTTTACGCATAAAACTTTTCACACGCCTTTTTGTTCTGGTAAGTTTTGACTCAGTTGCTTTAATTTTTTAATTTTCTTTAGCACTTCCCGTTATAATACTAATAAGTTGTTTTTCTTTCTGTCACCGCCTAAACGTACACAATGGTACATTGAACTTTCAAGCACTTCACCTTTACTTTTAAGAAAGAGTAACTTCGCTATAAATAAACGAAAATAAAAAGAGGTTCCCGCCATCGCAAAAAAATTTGTATCGGCTTAATCGAATGCTCATATCTGCATGTCTCTATAGTTGTACAAAATAATGGCAAACAAGTATAAAGAAAAAAAAAACACTACTCTAAAGAATCCTGTATCATATAAACGATTTGTACAACTGAACGAGCGAGTTAATTCGTTAAGAGATATTATAGAAATGAAAAAAATATTTGACCTTTTTAACTCATGTTGAGTCTTATTGCTCGAGTGAAAGCGCTTTCTTGTCGAGGTGCGACGGAAAAAGCTAAGTATGCATATCTGGCGAGCTAAGAAATGGGATAAAAGATGAGCAGCCGCAAGAATGCGTCACAGATTCAGATCTTTCCCTTGCGCCTATACTTGTACGAGTGTCGAAACTGCTTTAGCGAAAGCTCGGGCAGCGACGATATTAAGTGCGCAGCGAAACGTTGTGTATAGCGAACAAGGGATCGCTTTTGGAGAAAAATGGAAAAGAAATGAATAGAAAACGCCACTGTGCAGTATGCAAGGATCGCATTGTATGTACATAGTTGAAAGTCTTTGCATAATTGAAGCGCGAATTTTTTGTATAAACGACGAATAACGTATTTTTTACACGAATGCTTGATATTTTAAAGTTCTTAGATGAAAAGTAGATGGATTTCAATGGTTTTATTTCCGGAAACCGAGGAAGAAAAAGTTAGCTGACTCATTAAGACGATCTTAAAAGCGATCCTTTAGTCGTTTACTACTCGTGATTGTTCTAGATTGAAATATTATATAAATATATCGAATCATTACTATGTCTACATTCCTTTAACGAATCTACCACTATTACTTTACGAAGCTACCTGTACATACGAATTTTATATTCCTGCAAAAAAAGAAAAAAATTAATGCATAAAAAAGAAAATATGTCGAAACATCTTTGCCATTCATTGACTTTGTAGTGACAAGCTCATTTGTTGTAAATAAACATAATTTTCGAATTTTTCAATAAAAAATTTAAAAAATCACTAAAATGTATGTAGTTTTATTGAATTAAGGACGCAATTCACACTATGATTCATAATATTTATTTTCTTGCTACAGATTTTATTACATTCTAATGTAAATTACATTCGAGGTCATTTATAGAAAAACACTTTATCCCTTGAGTAATTTTTTAAAACTACTTTTTTAGAAAAAATTACATTTTGTAACAATTGATCAAGTCCACTAGTATCTTGACATTCACTCCAAAGAAGACCATTCCAGCTGCCCAAATGTAGTTGAAAGAATCGATTCCTTTGAATTCCAGTAAGTATGCAGCAAACAGCCACAAACTTTGACTCAGTATCCAAGCAGCTAGTAATAAAACTGTTCTGGCTAGACTCATTTTTAAGTAAGGCAAACAAATTGGAAGTAGAGATAGGAACCAAAAGAAGTATTGTGAGGTCATGACAGGATTAAATGTGACCATAGTTATAGCTTGTGTCATTAAAGCAAATGGTAACTTCTCTTTTGTTGAGTAACGAAAAGCCAGAGCTACCAAAATGGAAACTTGTGGTAAGAAGGTGAAGAACTTTTGTACGAGCATAGGCCCATCATTGGCTGTTAGATAAAGCATGTAAAAAAACACAGAAAAATTGTGCCTCACGTCTTTTCTAACTAAATGATAAACGAAACTTTCATCTATGAATTTTTTTCCATAAAATGCATAACACAAAGCTGTTATATCAAACAGAGTTAATACACATGGTATAATCAGTTTCAGTTGCTTTTTGTTTGGTATAAGCAAATTTTTTTCTTGTAGGTATCGATACATAACTAGACTGAATGCTAATGGATACAGTCTAAAATGTATCGATAAAGCATGTACTATCCCAGTCATAATGATTTGATCATTTTGTAGTAAATATAAAGTCCATAATACAAAGTAAACAGCTAGAGAATCTGCATTTCCTCGTGTTGATATGACTATTGCTAAGGGATTATACAGCCATAACAGTGCACACAGATTAGCAGTTTGAGGTTTAAATTTTTGACATATAAGAATTTTTCTCATTATTTTGGCTACTAATATGTCAACAACTGAGAAAAATACTTTTCCACAATCTTGGTGTAGATATATATTTGGTGCCATCAACAAAGCAAGCAGTGGTGTGTACCTATAAGTATGACGTTCGTAAGGTGATCCTCCTTTGGTCATGTAGCGGGCAGCATCAGTATACACTTTATAATCTATGTCAGTGTATGGTACTTTGAAGTACTTATCATGATAATTTGCATATGTAATGAGTAAAAGTCTCAGTACAAAAGCAATAGCACAATGCATTTGCATCGATACCACTGTGTTTGGCTGCATGATACTTTTTTTTAATGTAGGTTTACTGCTCTTAATGCTTGGAATAATGTTTGGTTTTGTCATTTTGATGTAAAGAGTATGTCTAGTTTCACAATTTCACTTTATTGTGAACTGCTGCTTTTACAAGACAAGTTTTGAACTTATCAAATTCCTTTCTGCAATCATCCTTTTGTAAATTACTCTTGTTTATCACACAAGCCGCGTACTGTGAAGCTGATTCTCTGCATTCCAGCACCAATGACGGATATTTTCTGAACCTTTCTTTTGCACGTTTTACTGCATCCATGATAATAAATACGATCCTATTGTCTAAACACATCCATTTTCTGCTTCAACTTATTAATGTCTTCGTCATTACTACATAATGAGTAGAGAATAGGTCCCCAGAATAAACCTGTACCTAGTATAACAGAAGTCCAAAAAGTGGTATTGGGATAACGGGCAGCAAAACCTCTCTCTCTCACTGTTAATTTTCTTTTCGGTGGCATAATTTACTTTAAAACTTTTTGCTGAAACACGGTAGTATAAACGTGTAAAAAAATACTCGTCAGTAAAATAGAAGGTTACAATTAAACTTACATAATCAACAGTATTGTGCTCAGTATGATTTGGAAGTGTCAATTCCTTCGCATACTAAAGAAATAGATGAGTTTTTTACGCAACACTTTCTTAATTCTTCAATAACTGCTTCACATCTGGATGGTTGATATACATTTTCTAATTGAATAAAAATAAAATTATAAATTGCAGGTTAGGATTTGGTTGTGCTTTTTTACTACTTTCATATAAGTGTGTGCATATTCACCTTGCAGACAAACTTGTAATTTACACGCAAACTTCTTGCAGGGATCTTTTGATGTCATTCAAAATATTCAGACTTGTTGAATTTTATTTCTGTAGCACCGGCTAAATACTTAATCGGGTGCCTTGATTAATGCGGCTTTTTGTCACGAAGCGACACATTTGGTGATATAATTTTTAATGGTACAGTAGCGCCAATTATTCTATTGTGCTGCGTACTACGTTTGAGTTCAGCCGGTATTGTAACGACAATTTACACGTGATACGACGGCTGGTAAAGTAGGAAAACTGTTTATCACTTATGGAATTCACTGATATATAAGTGGTGAACGTTCTGATCACGTCAAGGTAACTGCTTCGACATTTTATTTTCTTCCCACCCGATAAGTTGTTTTGTTACGCAGGTAAAAGCACAACAATATTTTAAGTATAATATACTGACATAGGGTAAGCGCATCTAAATCTTTACCTCTATGGGCACTCACGCAGCACATAAACTCCCGACGAGATTTACAAAGCAGACTGAACGCAGCATTGATAACTCTTTTAATCAAACTTGAAAACAGCGCACTTGAAGCAATAATTTTGCTCGTAATACAAACAGACGTATTTTGCCCCGTACGCTATGATTAGTCATTCCATCTGCAAATCATGTGAGTAGAATACGAGGACAATATCATGTGAATAGAGTCTCTCTTGCATTCGGCAAAGAAAAATATGCCTGGCCAGCATGTAATGAGCGAGATACGAGTTGTTGAACGCTCTAAATAACGTATTCTGGAGCTTCGCAGCGCCAGCATGACGGGAAGCAAAATCGCACACCTGCTCTAATACAAACACGTCAAACTGAAATTAAGAAAGTTGGAAAAGTTTGGGCGCGAGAGCCCGGCTGTTTTTTCAACTGTGAAAGCTTACAACTCAATTAGCCGACACCCTAAAAATTGAAGGGAACTTTAATCCGCGAGCCATTGTCGTAGTCGTCGTCGTTGTTGGGCTGCAGCGCAGCGGCGAAGAGCTGACGGGCCTCTGAAAACAAGCTTTCCTTCAATGCGCGCGGCTCCCGCGCGAATTCGCTTCGAATTTCAATCCGCGCTCTACTTTTCTCTCCCCAGCTCCCGAAGGCCAAAACCAAACCATCCTCGAGAAATCTTGAGAAAATATTTTCCTTTTCCCCGGCGCGCGGAGGCCGCCCCGAAGATTCGATCTCCGAAAAAGCGATCTCGCGGCCGCGCGTGCTGCAGCAGCACCGTCGGCATGTACACGCGGCCTTTGTTGCAGCCGAAAACTTTTTACCTGCTGCTCTCTCTCCGCTGCAGCAATACAGGCGTGCGGAGAGGAGAGAAAAGGAGCCAGCAGCAGAACTGGCTGAGAGAGAGAGAGACGCACGCCTTTGTCCCCCGTGCGCTCGGCAGATAGGAAATGAATGGCTCGTCGTTATAGTCGAAAACGAGCGGAGGGGCGAGTGCAGGGGCTGCTGCCGCGCCGGCGGCGACAGGCGCAGGAGCGTCCGTCCTGCGCCCCCCCCCCCCACTCCAGCGCGCGTCCTCGCGCTCGTGCGGTGGTGCGCCCTCGTGGCGGCTCGGCGAGTTCCTGGCGCCCCCACCACCGCCGAGCCGCCGTCGCCGCAGCCGAGCCGAGCGGAGCCGCAGCCGAGATACACTAGTCGACGCGTCGCCGTCGAGAGATCAGTGCGAGTCGAGCATGCGGCCAGTGAAAGTCGGCCTGTCGTGCTCAACGCTCTAAGTGCAAACTTGAAAACAGTGCTCGGCCCTCAGAGAGAGAGAGAGAGAGGAAGAGAGAGCACGCGCGCGTCTGCCAGAGAGATTTGAAGGCGCGGTTTTCGAGTTTCCGAGTTTTCGAGGAGAGAAACCAGTGCGTCAATCCGTTGCAAGTGCGAGTGTGCTGTTGTGTGACCCAGAGAGCAGAGTTGCCATGGGTCGTGGCTCGTTCACGTGATATTCGGCGGCCGCAAGAGAAGCTGGCTCTCTCTTCGCTCCTCCTGGCGCAGCTCCCCACGACAGACTCGACTGCGAGGATGGCTCGAGCTCTGCTGCTGGCGGCCGCGCTGGCCGTGCTGCTGAGTCTGGTGCAGGCCGCGCGCGCCTCCTGCCACTGGTCGACCGACGGCAACGACACCCACTCGGCCGTCTGCAGCCTGCGCACCCTCGACCCCTCGGCCATGGCTGCGCTCTTCCCCTCGCTCGACAGGACCCTCAAGCTGCGGCTCAGCTGCAGCAGCGTGCACCACTTCGAGAGCACGCTCTCCGGCGAGAGCTGGAACCGACTGAAGGGCCTCCACGAGCTCAGCATCGAGGGCTGCAAGCTCCTGCGCATCCCCGACGCGGCCTTCCAGCCGCTGGCTGAGCTCAAGCGGCTCACCGTGCAGACCCTGAACGTCGAGTGGGGCGTCACCAGGAGCCTCGAGCTCTCGGCCGACGCGTTCGCCGGGCTCCGCGAGCTCCAGGCCCTCGAGATCATCGACAGCAACCTCAAGGCTCTGCCGGCCAACGTGCTCTGCGGCCTCAGCAACCTCCAGGTGCTCAACCTCACCGGCAACCAGTTCAACAACATCAGCGACGTCGGCTTCGCGGACAACCGGCTCAGCCGCGCCGACTGCCACGCTGACATCCGCGCGCTCGACCTCTCGCGCAACGAGCTCCGCAGCCTCTCCGACGACAGCTCGCTCTCGAGCCTGCGCCAGCTGCAGGAGCTCATGCTCCAGCACAACTTCATCGACGACATCGCCAGCGACGCCCTCACCGGCCTCACCAACCTCCGCGTCTTCAACGTCAGCTACAACAACCTCAACTCGCTGCCCAACTCGGTGTTCGCGAGCACGCGCGACCTCCAGGAGATCCACCTGCAGTTCAACCAGCTGCGCGAGCTGCCGCGCGGCACCTTCACCCGCCTCGAGCACCTCTTCGTCCTGAACCTCGCGGGCAACCGGCTCGGCAGCGACTTCGTCAACGAGACGACCTTCGTCGGCCTCATCCGGCTCATCGTCCTCGACCTCTCCTACAACCAGCTCACGCACATCAGCGAGCTCATGTTCAAGGATCTCTTCTTCCTGCAGATCCTCGACCTGAGGAACAACTCGATCGGCCACATCGAGAGCAACGCCTTCCGGCCGCTCTACAACCTCCACACCCTCGAGCTCTCGGACAACCGGCTCCACGCCATCGGCACCCAGCTCTTCAACGGGCTCTTCGTCCTCAACCGGCTCACGCTCTCGGGCAACCTCATCTCCAGCATCGACCCGCTCGCGTTCCGCAACTGCTCGGACCTCAAGGAGCTCGACCTCAGCGGCAACGAGCTCGTCGCCGTCCCCGAGGCCCTGCGCAACCTCAACTTCCTCAAGACCCTCGACCTCGGCGAGAACAAGATCAGCGAGTTCCACAACGGCTCGTTCCACAACCTGCACCAGCTCACGGGGCTGCGGCTCATCGGCAACGAGATCGGCAACTTGACGCGCGGCATGCTCTGGGACCTGCCCAACCTGCAGATCCTCAACCTCGCGCGCAACAAGGTCCAGCACGTCGAGAGGGACACGTTCGAGCGCAACGGCAAGCTCGAGGCCATCCGGCTCGACGGCAACTTCCTCTCGGACATCAACGGCGTCTTCACCAGCATCACCAGTCTGCTGCTCCTCAATCTCTCGGAGAACCACATCGAGTGGTTCGACTACGCCTTCATCCCGAGCAACCTCAAGTGGCTCGACATCCACGGCAACTTCATCGAGAAGCTCGACAACTACTACAAGATCCGCGACCAGAAGGTGCGCACCCTCGACGCGAGCCACAACCGCATCACCGAGCTCAGCCCGCTCTCGGTGCCCGACAGCGTGGAGCTCCTCTTCATCAACAACAACTACATCACGAGCGTGCGGCCGAACACGTTCACGGGCAAGGTCAACCTCACCCGCGTCGACATGTACGCCAACATGATCGAGAGCATGGAGCTGACCTCGCTGCGGCTGACTCCGGTCCCCGAGGGCAAGCTCCTGCCCGAGTTCTACATCGGCGGCAACCCTTTCAACTGCAACTGCTCGATGGACTGGCTGCCCGTGATCAACAACATGAGCGCCCTGCGCCAGCACCCGCGCGTCATGGACCTCGACAACGCCATGTGCCGCGTCTCCGGGCCCCGGGGCACCGCCATCGTCCCCGCCTCCATGGCCAAGCCCGAGCAGTTCCTCTGCCGCTACGAGGCCCACTGCTTCGCCCTCTGCCACTGCTGCGACTTTGACGCCTGCGACTGCGAGATGACCTGTCCCTCGGACTGCAAGTGCTACCACGACCAGACCTGGAACACCAACGTCGTCGACTGCTCGGGCCTGGGCACCCGCGAGATCCCCCGGCGCATCCCCATGGACGCGACCGAGGTCTACCTCGACGGCAACGACCTGCGCGAGCTCCAGAACCACGTGTTCATCGGCCGCAAGAACATGCGCGTGCTCTACGTGAACGGGAGCGGCATCGAGTCCATCCAGAACCGCACGTTCAACGGCCTCAACAACCTGCAGGTGCTGCACCTCGAGGACAACCGCATCCGCGAGCTCAAGGGCTTCGAGTTCGAGCACCTCGTGCACCTGCGCGAGCTCTACCTGCAGAACAACCTCATCAGCTACATCGGCAACCTCACGCTCTTCCACCTGCGCTCGCTCGAGATCCTCCGGCTGCACGGCAACCGGCTCGTCACCTTCCCCGTCTGGCAGGTCAACCTCAACGTCCGCCTCACCGAGCTCTCGCTCGGCGGCAACCCCTGGTCCTGCCGCTGCACGTTCATGCAGGCGCTCACCTCCTGGGTCTCGGACAACGCGCACAAGGTCGTCGACGCGAGCGACGTCTGGTGCTACAACAACGAGGCCCGGCCGGCCTACCGGCGCCGTCTCAACGTCAACGAGACCGCCTGCTCGGACTACTTCGCCCAGAGCGGCGGAATCGAGAACATGGTCGCGGACTACCTGCCCATGGTCGCGGCCACCCTCTCGGCCGTCCTCCTGCTGCTCGTCCTCGCCGTGCTGGCCTTCATCTTCCGCGAGCCGGTGCGCACCTGGGCCTACTCGCGCTACGGGGTGCGCTTCTGGGCCAAGGCCGCCGCGCCCGAGGACAAGGACCGGCTCTACGATGGCTACGTCTGCTACAGCCCCAAGGACGAGGAGTTTGTGCTGCACAACCTGGCCGTCGAGCTGGAGCACGGGGTCGCGGGGCTGCAGCTCTGCCTGCACCACCGGGACCTGCCCTGCCTGCGCGCCGCGGCCCCCGTGGTCCTCGAGGCCGCCGAGGCCTCCAAGCGCGTCGTCATCGTGCTCACGCGCAACTTCCTGCAGACCGAGTGGTCGCGCTTCGAGTTCCGCACGGCGCTGCACGAGGCGCTGCGGGGCCGACCGAGCCAGCTGGTCATCGTGCAGGCCGGCCCCGTCAGCCACGAGGCCGAGAACGACCTGGAGCTCAGGCCGTACCTGCGCACCGCCGTCATCCTGCGCTGGGACGACAAGAGGTTCTGGGAGCGACTGCGCTACGCCCTGCCGCCCGGGGACGCGCTGCGCCGCAAGTCCTCCTCGCTCTACAGGCGCAACGTCAACACCTACACGCTCGAGGGCCGGCCCGAGAAGGGCGGCACGAGCCTCAGGGTCTCGGAGCACATCGCCGCGGGCCACCATCCGCTCTTCAAGGACTCGGCCGAGCTCATGCAGGCGCCGCCCGCCTACTCGAGCACGGCGACCCTCGGCCACCACCACCAGCACCACCACCACCACCAGCAGCAGCAGCAGCAGCAGCACCACGGCAACGCGGGCACCCTGGGGCCGCGCGCGCCCGAAGCCGGGGCGCACGCGGGCCGGGAGACGCCGGCGAGCGGCGCGAGCCCCAGTCCGCGGCTCACGATGAACCGGGCCTACCAGGAGCCCTCGCTCGACGGGCCGAACGACGGCAGCAGGCGGCCCCTCTCCGAGCACATCTACTCGTCCATCGACTCGGACTACTCGACCCTCGAGCGCAACGCCTGGAGGCAGCACAACCAGCAGCAGCAGCAGCAGCAGCAGCAGCACCACCAGCAGCAGCAGCCGCAGCAGCAGCCACCGCCGCAGGCCGGCCAGGCCTACCTCGTCTAGTTGCGAGCGCTGCTGCCTCGCCCGCCGCTGGCGATCCACCGTTACGCGCGCTGCTGAGTCGAAGGGCAGTCGCGCCGTATCTCCAGTGCACCGTTCTATTACGCGAGTCCGCGATTCCTCTAACTACGCTTCGGGCAAAATTCACGCTCTTTATCTCTATGGAAAATGTATTGTGCGCGCATAAATTGTATTGAAGCTGTTGCTGCTGCCGCTGCCGCCGCCACCGCCGTTCTTCTTTTCCGCGAGTGCTACTGCGTCTATATGCATGTCTCTGCGAGTGTGCCTCCTTCGAGTGCAGCGTCTGTGCGCGTGAAACGAGTCTTCGGATATGATTTTTCGGTGCGAGCTTGTCTCGGGAGTGTCGGGCGGGGGGGTAAAGCGAGACGTTGATTCAGTGACAGTTGCTCTTCTTTCGCCAAAACGACTGTACAGTGCAGGCTTCTTCGTATGGTGGCGAGAAAGAGAGAATTATACGGACGGAAGTTTCCTATGGACTGATAAGAGTAAGTAAGGACAACGGCGTGCACCGACTATAGTGCGCCGAGTGAGAATCGTATACGCGTATTTTTCGTTTATCCTTTTTCTTTGCCGACCGGCTCGTGCGGAGCCTGCTCGGCCTACCTCGCCAAACTAACGAGTGTGTGTGTGTGTGTGTGTGTGTGTGCGTGTGTGAGCGCGAGAGCAAACGCTTCTACTTAAGAAACAAAACTTATTCTACATTATAAATATACGCACGAAATTGCTTAATGGATATAATGTGTCGCTTGCGAGAGGAAAAAAAAATAAACGAGGGATATAGAGAGAGAGAGAGAGAGAGAGAGAGAAAGCCAGTGTGTGGCCTCGACCACGGCTGCATCAGCTGATCTCGACTCGCGCACACACGCGCTCGGCTGTACATACTTATTTAAATGAGAGAGAGGAGGGGGGAATTGCGAAAACACATAACGAGACGAGGGAATCGAAAAATTGAGCGCGAAAGAGTGCGAGAGAGTTGCTATTGTAAATGTATTTCCGATCGAGTGTGTGCAGTCCGCTGGAGTGTGAATTATATGCGACAAAGGACTTTGTCGAGTGCGAATTCTCATAGGAAAGTCTTGGAACTTTAGATAGGCAATTTTTTATAATTTTATATTGACTGCTGAACGAAGGCTGTTGTACGATATGTAAATATGTATTTACCGAAAATAATCTTTCGCCTCGTGTAAGATATATTCTTGACTTTATAGGTTCTTTCGGATGAATAAAAGTGGGAAGCAAAGCGAATTCGAATTCGAATGAAAAATGTCGTGTATCCGTGTAATGATCCGCGCAAGATCACATGCGTTGCGTGTATGTATGCACACGCGAATGTGTATATAACTATACAGACATAATATTTGCTAAACTCCAATTATTTAATTTATGTGAATAAATTTATAACTTACGTTATTGTTTCAAAGTAAACATACAAGTGTCTCATGATTTTCCACACAGTAGCCCTGCATCCTCTCATCCTGCCCGCTCCTGCGAAACAAAAAAAACATTGCGGTATTAAGGACGAGAAAAGGCTGAAACGAGAGAAACACAGTCGCACGGCCAATGAACTCGCCGATAAAACATATTAAAGCGTGTAATATTTTCACGAGAAAAAGAAGGCAGCCGTAGAGCAACACGCTCGAGAGGTGGCGTGTGCCCTTAAAATAACACCGGCATCATAGCGCACACAAGACACGCGCGCGGCCTGCCTGCGCGAGCCCCAGTCTGTCCGTCTGTCGACAGATTGCCCAAGTTTAAGTGCTCGACAGATAAGACTGAATATTTACAGAGTAAATATGAGAGACACAGAGAGAGAGAGAGAGAGAGAGAGAGAGGGATTGCACAAGATCTCCTCTGGATGCTGCTTCTTGGCCGCTTTATCGCTTAGGCTCGCTGGTGCTATTGAAAATTGAAAACCAGGGCCAATAACGCCGAGAGCGCGGTGCGCGCATTCATACAATCAAATCGTTCGTTCGTAACCGGAAACCCGGTCGATTAGTCGATTTCGCTCTCGCGTAGCATTGGAATCACGAGCTCGCGCGGGGATGTATACGTATAGAGCGGCTTATATACACATGTAGATTTATATGCATATAGAGCGCGCCACTCGCTCGCTCCAACGTGCCGGAGTGCAAACACACTCGAGAGCGCGGGATCGTTAGTTTCTCCGATGACAAGTGCAGCTCGTCGCTCAATTTTTTGAAACCGATTCCGCTACTAATTCTCAATGCCTTCATTAAATACCTGCACCTGCCGCTTATAGCCTTTTGTTATTGCTTTGCATTTTTATAACCGCGTGTATACGCTGGTGCATTATCGGCATTATACGGCCGCGGCGTTGCGCTCATTAAATTTTCTGCAATTTCTACTTTCGATTCGAGCGACGCGCGGAGCGAGCGCTCGGTCGACTATAAAAAGCCCTCAACTGCAGCGGCCGGAGCGAGAAAAGGAAGGTTTCAAAAATACTGCCAAATGGAGGTGAAGCGAAAATAGCCGTCAAGCTAATCGCGTTCGTGCCGAATGCACAGCTATATGTGCCCGCCTTAATTTCCTTTTACATCCAATTGCGTTTATATTCAAACTGATTCTCTCTTTTTTCGTATACACACCTCGTAGCAGCACGTGCAGTACATTGTGTGTGCACTAGGGGGTTCATTCCCACATATAGGTATAGGTATAGGCGGCGAAGCACTCGGACAACATTAAAGCGCACTCGTGCCTATCATAAATCCGCTTGGCAATCCGCGCGGTCGGACTAAAAAAAGCGCCGGCCACTCAACTTTTTTCCGCGCGCGGGAGCGAAAGCTTCTTGAAGCTTTCCGCCGATGAACGCGGCTTGCTGCACTAGCGGCGGAGTATAGGCGAGGGTATATAGAAAAGTCGATCGGCGTTATAGGCGAGTCGCGTGTCGGCGATTAATCATCCGCTTCGTAAACGCGGCCCCGAACGATCTCGTTTCCGACTTCCGACGTGTCGTAACAATTTGCGCGCGTGAGCGGCGCTGCAGCAGCAGCAGAGAGACTGTATATAGTTGGTCGCCGTCATCATTTCGCGCAGAGAGTGTGTGTGTACGCGCCGCGCCGTTTGGAATTTCACAGTCTAGAAAGCCGCGTAATTCCCCCATTAACGGCGGCCGATCTCGTTCCCGCCTGTGCATGCAGTGCGCCGTGCTCCGAAAATCCGCGACGTACGTCTCGCGAGAGAGCTTATTAACGCTCGCGATGCGTATACAATACTGCTCTGCATATATATATGCGTATGTTTTATGTATAACAGTGGATATACGTAAGCAGGCTGATTAGCATCTCGCGACACTTGGCCCTTTTTTTTCCTGGCGGCGGCCCATACACTCCATCCTCGCGAGAAAAAACAAAGAAACCCGAGAGAGAGAGAGAGAGAGAGAGAGAGAGAGAGAAGGAAAGGGGCCGACGAAGTTATCTGGCTTTCGTGCGGGAAAAGCCCTTTCCGTTTCTTTTTTATCATTTTCATTATTCAGGCCGAGTGGCGGTGGCGGCGGAATTAGCCGCGCGCGCGGTTGCGAGATTGCACGCACGCCTTCTGAAAAAAAAGGGGGAGGAAAAATTTTCTCCTTTTTTATGCCCCGAGCGATTATTCGGGCTTTAGCGGTGAATTAATTTGATTATTTTATACCGCGCTCGCGCGGCGAGTCGGTTAATTTTATCTAACAATGTAGAATATGTAGCCTGTAGCCAAGCCAACCCGACCCTCCCGCGGCTCCCTAGTTTTACATGCCAGTTGCTCTCGCCTAGTCTTCGTTTAATCCCTCAGCCTCGATCTCCTCTCCTCCTTACCTCGTATTCCAGTGCCATTAGTTTTTTACCAATCGACACTCGGCGCTCCATCAAATATGCAACTGAATCCACCATCCAGCTCTTCCTATGTACACACACCGAGTCCCAAGGTATTCTTTATTCCAGCGCATAAAACATTCAATTTGCTTTATATCTCGTGCACCGCGAGCCCGACATTTTTCTTCATAATTTAGCAATATTGACGTAGCTGACAATCTCTTGGCTGCACAGTGCACATGATGCACTTCGTATGGACATCCCGTTGCCTATAGTCGCAGAATTTATCCTCCGTCTCTCTCGTTTATAAGTATATATAATACATGTGTTTGCCATGTATCGAGAGTTACACAGTCGCGGAGTTCGCAGTAAGAGTGACAATTATGTAACGTTCCTCAGTCGAAGATATTCGAGTAGCCGGGCTCGAGCGAGATTTAAACAGATCGTAGCGCACATCGAAGCGTAAATCTGCAAACACGAAAATTCCCTCCGCAAGTCTATACGTATGCAGGTTGTACAGCCTGCACAGTCGCACTCGCGGCGACGCGCGTCTATCTCACGTACTGCAGCCGCAGAGTGAGAGAGAGAGAGAGAGAGTTATATGCATGCGCGCGAGAGAGGGAGGCGGACAAATTCACTTATTCAGCCCCGAACCAGGTCGTTTTAACCTACATTTCAGCGCATACGAAATTCGTTGCTCTCGGCGTGCCCGTATATCTATACGTATTATACGTATAATACGTATACGCAGAGCGGCCGAGTCTCGAAAATTCCGTCGCAAAATTTTTTAATCTCACTCGCTCGCAGCAGGGAGGGAGGGGGGGGGGGAGGGCAAAGTTCACGGCTCCGATAAGGCCGGCTCACGCAACAGCGGTTACACCTATACGTATCAAAGGGGGCATACGTATATGTACAGGCGAGCGACGGCGACCCCGCGTGTGTGCGGCGCGCATCGATCGCTCGCCGCGGCTGAGGAGCGCGGGCGCGCGCACCTTCATTATTAATGCGCTACCGCCGCCTGCGCCGTCTACGTATACGTCTGAGTGCAGCTCTGCGCGCGCGCTCCGTTTTTCGAGAGAGTCCGTCTTTCTTTCCGTCTCTCGTGCGCAGTCCCTATAGACTCTGGCGCTTCTTTCGCCCGGCGAGCTTCAGCGCCGATTTTTCCATTCATTATGGATGGGATTAAGTGCGGCGTCGCGCGACCGCGAGAGGCTATAGCTCGTGCGCTCGGTTATGCCTGTATATAATAAGTGTAGATATAATACGCTGTCCCGGCGTCCGCAGAGTAAACAGTGGTAGAAATAGCGCTCGTGGGAACTTTCGGGCGGTACCCTTTGCGTCACCATAAATACAGGCGATGCCTTTCGATCATTCGACTCGATTATAACTGCCGCGCTGCTGCCGCTGGCTCCTACATAACGCTCGACAAAATTCCTAACGCTCGTACAACTCGACCGCACGATAGCATATATACTATATATACAGGGAGAGAGAGCTTTTCTCATGACCGACTGCAATGAAACGTACATTAACTCTGATAAAAACACATTAATGTAGGACGCGGCGGTGGCGCTCGATTCCGATGCTGCGGATCGCGATTCCTGCGGGTACAGCTCGTCGGACTTTTAATAAACTTGCCTCTGATTTTCAACTTGTTTAACGGCCCCTGACTTATACAGCGCCGAGATGATTTATACATTGTTGAAGAAGTATTAATGAGACTTTATAGTTCATAGCTAAAGTTGGTTTTATTAACTGCCGTGCGAAATTGCTTCTTCGCTGCGGTGCAGATCGCTCTGTGTATATAGGCACTCGACACGCGCGCGCGCCAACGCGACTTGGAAAAACTCGGCGAGCAATACTTTCTTCAGCGTAGCTCTCGCTATATACGTATACGTAGTGTAGTGTGCACATTATAGCTGGTATGACCCTGTTAATCTGATCAGCGCTACCTCCCCGCCACTGTGTCAGTCGTCTGATTTGCAGCCCTTTCTAGCTTGGAGCTCGCCAAGCAGAGTAGCGATGTTTTACAATATCGATATTTCTGCCGTCTGCGTTATTGTAACGGAACTCTGTTCTGAATAAGTAAATAGAGTAAAACAGCCATTGACGGACAGCTTCTCGCCAGTTCTGTAATACTTTAATTGTAGAATACCGAGACTTTCGCTATACACAGGTATTTCGCAGGAACGCAGCTCGTACCTACAGACCTAAACAGTGCTTGATAAACTTTATAATGCGTAAAGTAAAGTAGAACGCGGTGTTTAATTCAGATACGCTTCAAGGCCCTTAAAAACATACCGCGCAAGCTTTTCATTCCTCATCTCAAAACACTTTTTTGAATTAATACCTGGAGCTTACGCAAACACCTACTAATATTGCTATATAGGTGCGCACTCGCGAAATGTACCCGTTCGTACGCCGTGCTCTGTCTGATCGTTGTTTAGAGTTTGGAAGTAAAGGTAAACATGGAATCTATATGTATTCGAAAAACACCCCAGGGTCTACTGCAGTTTCTAAAAAGTCCGAGTCGATTCCCAAAAGACCAACTGTCCCCTTTTGCCGCGAAAACAAGTGCGCGAGGAAATAGGAGATAGACCGAGAGAGCTAAATAGGGGGTCGAGCCTCGAATTTCGGATGAAAAATGTTAACTATTCGAGTGAGCGTAATGTCATTCGACATGGCTTGCATCTCGTGTGGCATGCATAATTCGTCGCGCGTCAGCCGCAAAAGGTCAAGAGACGCGTGCAGCGGAGAAGGAGCTGCGTAAACATAGTGCAGAGTCACACGATCGATAAGAAAAAGTCACTGCGTCGCCGATAAATCAGCGAGAGAGAGCCTCGCATCTGCGTCATTTCTTTTTCGGGAAAATAAGAGATGAATTTTCCACGCAAGCTGCGCGCGCGCACGGAGCGCAGGCTGTGTGTATCGAATTTCCAAAACATTATCCGGACCGGCCTCTCGCTATATTACAAGATAATATATGTTGCGTCTCGTCTCTACAGTTGTATCATGCGCCATATAGGTGTAGATGAAAAAAAGCTGGGAGAGAGAGAGACGAGAGACGTGAGGCGCTTGATACAAATGACCGCTAGCGGACCACCGCTGTTTCATCGTGAATTACATAAACAATCGGCCCGTTAACATTGGTAGATGAGCCCTCGGATTATAGAGAAGAATTCGGAGTCGAGAGCATATGTGCGCGAGAGAGAACGAGAGAGAGAGAGAGAGACTCGTCACGGAGGCGGTCGGCACTAATTTATCGAGCCTCTACGGGTGCCGGGGAGACTTTCCCTCTCTACGCACTTACAGTCTAGAGAGTCTATAGCCCGCGTTCGAGGTATGCGCCGCCGCCTCCGCTGCTGCTGTTGCTGCTCTCGGAATATATATGGAATGACAATTTTTCCAGGGAATATCGCCCGCTGCTGCTGCTGCTGCTGCAGCAGCCTCTCCTTTTTCTTATCCGATTATCCCGCTTTTACTTCTCTCGTTTCTCGAGGACTCCTCTTCTAGATCGTTATTTACGTAATTAGCAATTAACCGCGGCCTCGTAAAGATATAGGAGAAGCCCGCGCGCTGACGACGAGTACGCGCAGCTCTCCAAACAGATGTTCGGGGCGGGTTTTATTGATGTAGTCGTTACGGGAGAACGACAATATTTGCCGCTGCACTGCTAGATCACTCGACTTTTTTGTTGCGTCGCTGCATCACACATGCGCTCAAAGACTGTAGTTGTATATTTAGCTGCGCGTGTACTCGACAATTAGAGCGGCCGATCTGGCCGCGCCTACTTCTTGTACATTGTTACGTATAGCTACGGAAAGTGGAAGAGAAAATCTGGGAAAAGAGAGTTGTTTGGAAGCATCGGCGGTGGGAAGTGCGCCGACAATAATCGAAAACTAACGTTTGCCGAAGGAGCATTGTGCATGGCGGCGTATAGGTTCGCTCAGTGTCCCTGACGACGTGCACACGCGGAGACGAGCAAGGCTAAACGTCACTCTTAACGCGCAGCATCGCAAGGTCCTTGAAAACTAGCCTCGGCATTCCCGAGCAGGTAGCCGGGGTTGGGGGTATAGACGCGTCCCTCAACGGGACTCGCTGGAGCCGCGCCGCCGAGCCATCTACGTTTCTCGCTCGTATACAGGTATACCTATACGTGTTGTATAGCCGATGCGGCAAGTGCACTGCGCAGCCATTCCTCCTCCTCCTCTCCTACTCGTACTCGTCCAGTAACCTCCTGACCGTTGCTGTTGGCGGCCTTTGACACAAGTCGTCCCGCAGCCGCCGCAAATGAATTGCTTTAGCTCTCTCTCTCTCTCTCTCTGGCTCAAGTCCTGTGGCCAACAGCCGCGGCAAACGCTATTAACCGATACGTATACACGCCGGAGCGACAGATTCTCGAATCAGGCTGAAGTTGATCAAACTGTTATGCGGTTGAAGCTAATTTCGGGCCAAGAACTACCCTCGCGATGCAATTACGCTCCTAATACGCGGGCTGCAGCCGGGAGAGGATATGCATATTCCGGAACTCGTTGATGACTCGAGCCGCGCAACTCTCTCCCTTTCTCGTCACACGCGAGATGAATATAAAAATGCATTGCCTTTCCAGCGTAACGCTCTCTCTCTCTCTCTCTCGCTCTCTGTAATTTAATATTTTTTCAACTCCATCAAACTTTGTTTCAGCCGGTGCTGCTCCTGCCGCTGCCGCTGCACTCGCTGTGCGCGCGGCGAGCTTTTCGAGCCTTTAATATTTATGAAGACGCCACGGCTGTAAATAATAATTAAGAGATCCGCTTGAAACTTTGATAGCCGTATAGTTTGCTGCGAAAGAGAGAGAGAATAAAATGAGGAGAGCGGCGACGGCTCTCTCCCTTTTTTTTTCCTCTTTTCGCGCACTGCAAGGTAGTTGCAGCAGCAGCTCTCGCGGAGAAATTAAGAAGCCATTTAACATTCCCCGGCGTACCGTCTACTTTCTCGGGGACTTGACTTTTTCGCGCGAAGCGAGCGACTCGCGCGCTGCAGCCCGGCCCGGAAATTCGGTAAACAGCAATTAACCGACCTGACTACTACTCTCGCTTGGCTCTCGCAGCTCTCCGTCTCGTGTGTCAGCGACGAGCAACTTCCGCGAGAGATGTAATTCTAACGTCAAATATTTATGGGACGCGCGCGCGCTGCTCTCGATAATTATTAAAGTTGTCGCCGCTTAATCGCGCGAGTTTCCGCTGCCATGGAATAAACGCAAATAGAGTCGCGCTTACTGCAAAAACTTTTGCGAAAATATATAAGCTCTGCAAACTCGACGTCGCGACGAAATAGCTCCCTTTGCGCTCCCGCGCGCGGCTGCAGTTGGCTTGAAATTTTAATTGCCATCGAATACACACGAGAGAGCCCGGCGCTGCAGCGGAAAAGTTGCGACGGACTCCTGATTCCCAAATAGCGGCCGTGTGCACTGACGAAAAGAATGGAAAACTATGGAGCTCGCTCCGCGGCAATAATCCGGGCGAGCTGCGCGAGCCCCCGATGTGCAAAAAAAAAAAAAATGAGCGAGAACGAACGAGCGCGCGCAGGCTCGTAAAAAAGACGGTACGAAAAAAGTGTGGAAATTCGTTTCGTGTAATGCAGAGCCGTATATGCGCCGGCACTCGGTCATACGCGTCCATACAGCCGTGTGCGCTATACATCGAGATCGTACATAGCTATATAACCTGCGCGTATATGCGCAGCGGACGAGAGAGCGTATGAGGCTATATAAGCGATATAGGCGAACAACGAGAACAAAAAGGGCGACCGGTCGAATGTAAATTGCGTTTCCCGAAAAAGCCGAGAACCCGCGCGCGCGCATTGCATAATCGGGAAGCGTGAATCCGGTGGCCCTTTGCCGGGCGCTTTCGCAACCAGGAGTTCCAGGGACACATTCGAGCCACACGCGGCTGTAAAAAGCCGCGAGAGCCGCGTCACGTCCAACTCTCTCTCTCTCTCGCTCGCTCGCGCGCGCGGCGTTTACGAATCGATTCTCCGAGATTCCCCGAGATTTTGACTGTAAGGAGTGAGAGAGAGAAAGAGAGCGAGGCAGAGAAAGAGCTGGCGAGTCGGAGCGAAGAATAAAAGCGAGAGGGAGACGCAGAGATGACTTTGTCACGTCTTATTCGCGCGCGAACGGCGCTCCCGCTGTTCTCGCCCCGCACGAGTCGGGTTTCGCCGCCGCCGCCGCCGCCGCGAGTCTTCCGTCGCGTCGTTAAATCGAGACCCGAGCGACGACTATCCTTTTCGAAATTAATGGCGCGCGAGCGGTTTCTTTTATTTCCGCGCGTCGGAATATAACGTGTTCAAGGCGACTGTATTATTGTGGCTCTGCTTCGTGGTACACGCGCACACACATTTATCTGTGTATAGTATACACACGAGGGGGACAGCAGAGAGAGAGAGAGAGAGAGAGAGAGAGGACGCACGCGTCGGCCCTCGCCGCAATAAAATACGTTGCGGACTTTATAATAACTGGCTGATAAAAGGATACGCACAACGTGAAACGAAGAAAGAGAGAGAGAGAGCTCTGCAGTCACTGATTTTCTCGCCAGAGTATCTTCTGCTGCCTTATAGGTTTACGCGTACACAGCGATGGCGGCTTCGGCTTCGAAATTTTATCGGTCTCTTTATCGCTTTATTGCGGGGATATAATAAAATCAAGGCGACTCGACCTTTCGTATAGTCGTAAAGTTTATATATGCGTGCGCGGCGGCGGTGGCTACGACGGAGACACGAAATTTCGTGACCGAAAAAAGGACGCCGATTACGCGCTCGACTCTGAGAGCTATTTCTTTGTTACTCAAATTTGACTTTACGTCGAAGCTGAGGACACGACGACGCGAGATGCGGTCTACCCGATAATATAAGCCGAACCGAGCGCAAGCGTCTTCCGCGAGCGAGCTCGTTTATTGCCTTATTTTTTTTCCCTCCCGGAATTCACGATAATCCATAAAACCTTTTCAATAAATACGAGCCCGAGAGAGAGAGAGAGAGAGAGACCGTTTACCCGGTGGTGAGTTACACGCGCTGCTCAAGGCTCCCCGACACGCGCGTAATTGCGCTACTCAGGTTTTCTATTAAGCATCGTCCGCGGAGCTCTCGGGCCCACACGTATACACAATCTCGCCGAGCGCGCGTGTGTGTGCGCACGTACGAATACGTATATACGCGATACATACTTTATATACGCAGGGGCCCCGACAATAAGCCGCTTTTTATCCCCAAAATTGGGCCCCACGGATAATTATTTCGACAAAATTGATGAATGACCTCACAAAGAGGCTACAGGTTGCCGCGCGGCGCTCGAAATGTCGTTTTCCAATTAAAAATCTGCCGGCTCACCTACAAAAAGGCCAAACAGCAGCAGCAGCGAACGGACGGACGGACGGGAAGAAAAAAAAGGACGAATCACGAGAGAGAAAGGCGGAGAGAGATGGTCAGCGGCGGGCGGCGAAAGAAATCGAGATTAGACAGGTGCTGCCGAGAGGCTACACATACATAATACGCATATATATGCATACAGTATAGTATACATACACACAGTATAATACACACACGTTCTCCGGCATCTAAAAACGCTAAGCACAGCAAGCGACTCGCGCTTTTTGCCTCGTCAACGGTAAATCCCGGGGTGGGGAGCGAGTATAAAGGCGAGCCGGCCGAGGCAGGGAAAAAAGGAACAGGGCCCAACGTATATACAGCTATAGCTGCCTCCAATGTACACGCGCCGATGCGGGCCCTCGATGATTGTGCGGACTGCGTGTACCGGCGAGAGCGTGCTATAGGTTGCGCAGACGCCCGAAACGAATCGCCAGCGAGTTCGCACCTCTCGGGGCCAGCGGCGGCGCGCGTATGACGAATTTTCGTGAAACACTCGTCTAGCCGCGACTAATTCGTCCGGAACAGGAGCCCAAAATCGCCGAGATTGTCACCCCATTGCGGGACTCGTTCAGGGATTCGTCACGATGCAGCTGGTGGCGGCGGTGTGCTACTGCTGGTCTACGTACACGTATACTCTCTCCTCTGTCTAGCTTTGTGATAAGGTGCACGGGACGAATTACGCGCGCTCTCGCAGCTGCCGTTTTCTCGCAAGGGTGTGCGACGGGAGGCTATACGTGCGTCTAGCTGGTATATAGGTATATAGCGCCGAAACGGGGGAGAGAGAGAGAGAGAGGGAGACAGATCGAAGCTCAATGAGACTCTTGTCGCCTGCTGTTGGCTTTTCAGCTTCCTCGCGCGTGCCGTCAGCATACAGAGAAGTCTTGGCTGCTGGCACGACTATCTTTAGACCTATACCGAGAAAACAGTCGGCTCGGATTAGGCGAGATTTTTCAATCCTGCAGTTCCGGGTATTAACGTGAAAAGCCTCCTGCCACCCATTCTATTAATACGGACGCGCGCGTAAAAAACCAACGACGTCTCTCTCTCTCGGAAATAAAACGCCAGCGCGCTGCGATTGCAAATAAAGTAAGCGAATTCCCTTGACCGTCTTGCGACAGACAATGCCGTATATATACACAGTACACACAGATAGACGGTTCAAACGCAGCGAGACGCTCGGCAAGACAGACGGACAGAGGAGGCGCGTCGATGAATAGAAATAGCGAGCGATAGACAGAGAGACACGCCTGTGCACTAGTATACATCACAGGCGCCCGTCTATGGCCGCCGTCATACACGCTGCACGCGGAGAATCGGATTCACTCCGTTTGCTGCGCGTTAATTAATTAGCCGGTTAATTGAAGCCACAAACGCCGCCGCTGCGTGTAAGCACTTACATTAGCGTATCACGCGTTGACGCGTTCGCGCTGCGGAGATGCCGCGTCGATTTGACCGTCACCTAAGCAAAGCGCGACAACGCCGACGACGACGCGACTCGCGAACTATTTACGAGCCGAAGCTAATAGTCAAGTAATGCCACAAAGCGTGAAACGACTTGCAAAGGAGCTCGGAATGTTCTCGCAATCCAATCTCTTCGCTCACCTGAATTACGTGTGTGGCGCCCTACAGTATCCCGCGTTATATAGAGCCTCGGTTAGAGCGGTAATCCGTTAGCCTTGACAATCTATCCGTTTCGCGCGATCACATGTCCCGCGCGACCTGTATACCTCGAGAACATACTCGTCAATTCCGTCCCTCGCCTCGCGCGCAATTTTATTTTCGCCCCGCAGCCGCACTGCAATAGCGCGCAGCGGCTCGACGCTCTATACACACACCGAGGCAAGTCTGCCTCGGCCACTTTCTCCCCAGAAAGATTGATGGGATATCGATGATCGATATCGCGCGGGCCGGGAGAGCGCGAGAGAGAGAGAGAGAGAGAGAGCGCATTGTTGTCTTACTCATTGTACCGCAGCTTATAAAACCAATACTGCGCGCACGGAAGATTAACCGTCAGCTCTTGTGGCATTATAATGCTCGCCGCTTCGAACAATGCCGCCGATACTTCGGATGAGAAAGGAGAGCTACCTCGCGTGTCAATCGAAGAAATGGAAATCAATTGGAAAAAATGTTGCGTCTTGCGTAATTACGCTCGAGCAGCTCTCTTTCTCTCCCTTTGTAATTGACACATTTTCGAGGCGCGCGCGCGCGCACTGCCATTGAATTTTTTCAAAACTCGTTTTTCATTCCAATTAGCACTGACCGTACAGGCACGGAATATGCGTTTGCGTCAGCTGGCGTTACGCGTTCTGTTCTATATACCGTTCCGTTCGCGCTCTCTCGTAAAACAAAACGCAATCGAATGGCGCTTTACGTACACGTGCGGCCTGTGCTGCACAACGCGCAACACTATATACCGCGCGTCGATCTGTCGTTTAATGGGACAAGACAAATCGAGGAGAATCCGAGCTGAAGAAAAATCTCCGGGAGCGTCGCGCTGTGTGATCGATTCGAGACGGCATCAGTGCGGTATCGGGCTCTTGGCGAACGTGTTATCCCCGTAAGGAGGCTCATATAATACGAGCTCATTTGCTCAGAGACGCGCACCAGCGGAGACGAGCGTCTCGCGACTCGCGCAGCACTATGAGAGCCTGTGCTGCTGCAGACTCGCGAAACTATGGAACTCATCATGCGGGGGGAGGGGGAGGGGGCCATTCTGCACCTCACCAGCCATTACCAAGTTTCTCTCGCAAGGAAATCGCGACTCCTCGATTCCATATATACTGCATCCTGTGCTCGAGCTATATATACTCCGGCGCGTACAATACGATTGCGCCGCGATGCAAAGTATACATTACACGATTCCACCACCCGGCCACGTGCGTCACAAAATAGTCTTTGTCCCGAAAAGACGCGCGAGCTCTCGGTGCAGAACTCTCGGTATCAATGTAGATCACGGTTTACACGCGAACGACGGCGCACTTGCGCTCAGCAGCCTGAATGTACGCTCGAGCGCAAGGCATGTGTACCTGCCGCACACACTGCACCGGCTTTAGTGGCCGCAAGTGCGCGTATGTGTGCGTGTGTTTTGTTAACGTTTGCAACGCGCCGCGGCGGCGAGTTTCAAGGATCCAAGAGAATACATTATTTCGAGAGCAGTCCGCGCAGCTACTACAACTTTAACGTTCAATGCATCTGCACGCAGCGCCATCGAAATCTGCTGCTGCCGCCGCCGCTGCTGCTACTGCACCTATAGGCGAACTTTAATATTCCTTCCTCTCACTGCAGAGGGGAGAGTTGGTTCGCGTCAAAATCAGCTCCGCGCCGTAATACTCAGGCTGCACGCCGCTTTCGATAATCGCGATCGTGTATTTCGGGCTGATGTTGTTTGACGTTGTTTTTAAGCCCTATTTGATATTATATGCTCCCTGCAGAGCTTCCATTACTTATTCGCATCAGGGGAGAATATCCTAAAGTTCTGTTGAAGTTCCTTTGCTGGAATACCGCCTGGATTATTGAGACGATTCATACTAATCAATACATCTCACGACTTTTTCAGTAAATAACGTTGAATTTCCGAATGAATTTTTCGAAGGCCAACGTTAGAAAGTCAAGGTCACACCCTTAATTACGCGCAGTAATAACAGATGAGAGTATATTTCCAAACTTCGAAAAATTTTGACTCACACACTTTCTCCACGACGTTTGTATACTCCGCACCGATTCTGGACATGCGCCACATCTTGAGTCGGCGAAAGACTAGTGACGGCTATTACGGCGCAAGGGTCATAAATTTTCAACGACCTGGAGAGCGCACTTTATGGCAGTCCGCTTTTTTTTTCTATAACTGTCCCTCGGATGGACTAGAGCGATTTCAGATGCACATCTGCATCGCTCTGAAAACAATAGACAAGAATTTCCAAATTCGTAAGTAAGTGTATAAACCAACGGCAGCTCTATAGCAGTCATCGATGTAAACAAAACAGTTTTATTATTCTTTTATGCAATAAACAAGAACCGCTGCGTCGATTCATTGACTCGTGTATCTTTTTTCGAAAGACGAATAATAAAAATAGCAAGAGAAACGGAATATGCATACAGAAATAATTAATTGATTTTAAATTTTCAATGAAATTCCGCTCTCTTTGCATCGGTTATCGTTTCCTATTTATAAAAGAACACTATCATGAGTTTTCTCTTAAATAAATAAATGCTCGACTTTTGACGCTTTAGTACTAATTCATAAAGTATTAAACAAAGATTATTTTACGCTACTATAACTTTTATGTATTTCAAGGGATTATATATTTTATAACCAGAACCGTTAAAAATATAACAAATTTATTTTAAAAAATACGTATGCACAGGTATTTTTCAAAGACAGTATTTTCTGACTGGAAATAAAGTTATATAATTTTTTATTTATTCACCAAAATAAACGTACTTGTGATCTATGTTTAAATCAGTGAATGGCGTAAAAGTTTTCATTGTCGCTTGCTTGGATCAGTGCAGTATCCTCGTATCAAAACTAAAATATTCATCCACATATGTCGATAACATATGAAGTTGGGGAGGTTAAAGTATTCGGAGCTGCGTAATCGATTTGGCAAATATTGGGCTGGGCTTTTTATACGTGCAGGACTTTTAAAGGTGGATGGCCGAAGTATTGCGTGTTTTAAAAGAGCTATTCACTGGATCGAGCCTCGGCGGAATGCAATCGGAGATTGAAATCATAATAACATTATTTTCCTCTTCGAGGAATCCCGTTCTGCTTCCAGCACTTGCGGATTTTTTTTTCTCGCGGATTCGAAAATGATTAACCTCAATTTGCCGATGCGTATATAGCTGCAGCTCGTGAGCTGAGTTTTTTCTATTATAGTCTACAAATGCATCACTTTTTTTTTCTATAGAAGCGAGTCCAGAACTTGGCGCGAGTACCTCCTCTTGTACTCGAGCTTTTACTGCACCGAGGATAGAAAAGTCTCGAGATAATGAGATTGCGATTGACGCGAAGATAACTATGGATTTCCTCTTCGCACTCCTCTAATCTTCGATCGTGGCGGGAACGAGGGAAAATAACAAATGTCAATGAAGCAGCGCGTGTCTTCTCGCGGCTAAAAGTCCAAGTCTGTCAGCGCCCATAACGAGGACAATATTTCACTTGACAGAAGTTTAAATCCTATTATCCGGGCATTAAGTCCATCGAACATACTTCCACCGACTCTTCGCGGATAAATCCCCCGCATGCGAAATCTCGAAAGGCGTATCTTTCATCGGAGTATCATTTTGGAAGCCCCCGCGCGCTCTCGATACAAAGCCAACAACAAAAATGACCATATCAGCGCACTCAATCATGCGAGGATTAAAAAGCGAAAATCCGGCTCGGACATCGACCGAAAGTCTATAGATATAATGTATATGCAGTGCAGACAAAGGCAGCGCGTGTTCTGCCGGCGAATGAAAATCTCGGCGCAGCACCGGCGGCGGCGAATAACACGTTGGCATAAATATACTTTTTGCGCGAGCGCGGGAGCCCGCTCTCTCGACGTTTCACAATGTGTTTCGCGCGCGACTCTCTCATAATAATAGCGCCATTAAGAGGAAGCTTCTCGAAATTAGATCTGCGCAGACACTTCTCTCGCTCGCTCGCGGAGACGCGGAGAAAAAAGCAGAGCTGGTCCCGGACACTCGATACGTGTATGCACTTTTATATATAGGTATAATGTATATGTGAGAAAGAAGCTGCTGCTGAGTGCTGCTGCGCACAGGCGATTTGAAAACACGAGGTATTATATCAGAGACAAGCTGTTCTGTCTCGTCGAAAGTTCGATCGTATGCGCGGCTGCTCAGACGCGCTAACGCGAGACGAAAACCGTATCTTTTTCAAGTGTCCGCCGAAAAAAAGGGAATAAAAGCAGAGAGCACCGGAGAGGAGAGTATAATAATGGCTCTCTCGCATAAAAGAAGAGCAGCTCGGGCTCGCACATTCCTATACGTCCTCGTCGTCCTCGTCGTCGGCGTCGCCGTTGTCGTGCTAGCGAAGCGTTCATCCGAGGTGTCTGCAAATGAACATCAGTTAAACAGTGTATAAGTCGCGCCCCATCACCAAGGATACACAATACGGGCTGCCGTCGTCGTAGTAGGAGTCCCAGGATACTCGCGCAGCCAACTGGAAAATCATTCGCGACGGGTGATCGTCGTCCTTGCGCTCTATATACGTATATATACACGCGCGCGCGCTCTCCTCCAAGTGTATTCGTAAATTATAAAACGCGCGATCTAAAAAAGTCTCGTGCGCGCAAGAGTCTGTATTGTGTAGAGGCGGAGAGGCGCACAGAGAGGGGGAGCGAAAGCTCGACGGTTCTTTTTTCCTTGGTTAGTGCATTATCGCGCGCATGACTAGGTAAATGGTTCAACGGGAATTATAGTCGATAGGTTCATTGAGACTGCAGGATCGAGCGTATAGCTGCTTCATTGGATTATTCCATAAAGTTGGGGAGAGCAGGATCGGGAGAGAAAGGCTAAATTGTCGAGCGCGAGTTTCGCTGGTTTTCGGTGTGCGCGGCGGCAGGGATTAAGGCGGCAAATCTGTGATTTACATTTGGGCGGCGCGAACCCTTGGAAAAAAAAAAAAAATAAAATAAAGGGCCGCGCATCGGACGCTCGGAACAACAATTGACGATTGGCGCCGGCGCTATCGAATCGCGGCGCCGCGAGGAGGCGGAGAAAATTCAAAGGTATTTTCCGATATCCGGCGCGCGGCTCGCGAGCGTACAAGTTTATTCCGGTCGGCGTGTATATAGCTTGCTCAACTTCATATCGTACAAGGCCTCTCTATATTCTCGAATGGAAGTATAAAATCCTCGGGGCTTCGCGCGGTGCGAGATGCAGGCCGATCGTCTCCTCTTCTTTTATGCATAGGGACGAAATCATACTACAAATGGTCGCGGCTCGACCATAAGCTGTTATTCCATTGAGAATACAAGCATTTTCGCGCGAGCGCGCGAGGACGAAAATCGAACGAGGTGCGGCTATTTTGCATATTTTATAGCGAGCGAGGACTATAGAGCCCCGGCCTGCCGCGGGCTCGTAAAAATTTATGTACCAGCGGACACGTATATACGCCTACGTCCTTATCGTCCGCGCACCGCCCGACACGGCGATGACGATCGGCCCCGGCGAATTTAATTTAATGCCAGCTTTTTCAAGCTCGAGCTGCGCCGTCGCCGCGCGCTGCAACCGCTGCGTTCTCTCTCTCTCTCTCTCTCTCTCTCTCTCTTTCTCTCTCTCTCTAATGATAATGGCTTGATTGTAAATATAAAGAAAACTAAAGCAAAGTGGCTCGGTTCGCAATGCTTCGTCGGTCAACTAGCTAGGGCGAATCTGCCAAATCTATAGTTCTTGGGGGCCAGACTATCGAGGTATGTGACTCGTTAAAAATCCTTGGTGTTGTGCTCGATAGTACGCTTTCGTGGCGGCAAAATTCTAACCAAGTCGCGCGTAAGTGCTTTGGAACTCTCGCGAGACTCCGTAAGAGTAACGACAATCTGCCCAAAAGACTGCAAGCTTACATTAATCAAAGCGTTAGTTTTTCCGATTTTGGACTATTGCGCATGTGCCTGTTCACAGATTTACCTACTGAACTAAGACTGAAACTCGGTGGTTGCAAAAACGCGGCACTTCGTTTTGCAATTGGTACGCGCAAATCCGAACATACTACGCCGGTCTATCGGGCACATAATATTATGTCGTATGTGGTTTGCCGAGATTTCTGTGTTATAAATCAGCTGGCATCGATTGCCAAGTCCGACCAGCCGTGTTATCTTGCGAGGCATGTGAATTTTCGTCCTGAAAATGAAATCGGTTCCTCTAGCGGCACTTGTATAAGGGCTGTACGGACCCCCGAGTCCTAAACCTCAATGAAGTTATTCTATTCTATTCTATTCTCTCTCTCTCTGGTTATTTAATATTGGAAGCGACAATCATAACACCAGTGGATTCGATTAGGATTTTAGGAATTGTCGTGGACTGCACCGTATGGTGGAGGGAACAATGCTGCGTAACAGCAAACAAATGTTTTTCATTCAAGGCCCGAGTTACACCGTTTCGCAGCTCGGATGGCTCAGCATATACAGCGCCGCCGCGAATATTTTATAGGAGCGACCGCATTCAAGATTATTAACAGGTGCGCGCCATCATACTTAGCGGACAAATTCGACGTAGCGTGCGATTTAGAACTGCGTCGAACAGGCAGAGCCGGGCCCGAAAACATCTATTTCAAGAAAGCTCCGCGTACGGAGGCAAAGAACAACTCTATTCTATTATAACCGCTTCATACATTCTAAATTGTTTGCCTCCGTGCGCGGAGCTTTCGTTCAATTTATCAGTTCAATGCAGAACCAATAAATTCCTTTAAAGACGAGCTTTTTTATACGTTTCTTGAAAGGGATGAGCCGCCGAATACACATTTTGTTAATGTTAATTAGTTTTAGATTTTAAGTTTGTCAATACAATGTTTATGTTGGTATTCTTTTAATTTAAGTTTTGTATTCTTTATGTGATTCGTCTAGATGCACTTTAATGTAAGGTATAAAATGTCTGTACATATGATCTAAATGGCCAGATGCGGTTATATCACAAGGTTTGAGTAATAAAATCAAATGAAAATCTCTCTCTCTCTTTCTCTCTCTCCTCTTTATCCGTACGGAGCGCAATTCTAATTTGACTCCCTCGGCCTTGACGCTGCTTCGAAACAATTGCGCGTGACACGAGCGAGGCAGATCATCTCATCAGCTCTCTATTATGATGCGCGCGGAATGAAAACACGGCGCGAGGCTTTATTTCGAGGAAACACTCGGCAGAAGAGCCTCGAAACAAACGAGAGTGCGCGAAAAGCTGCGCGTATCCTGCGCTCGCGGGCGAGACTAATTAAAAATCTCGCGCCAACTCCCGCGTATATAAGTATACGTGCGCGAGAGCGGAGAAAATCAATAACACGGTTTTATTATACGTAGCAGTGCAGGATCATTGTTGCTTCTTTCTCGCTCGCTATCTCTCGCTCTCTCGAAATGATGAACTGGCTGCGCCTTGTGCCTGTGTACTGCAGTACATACTTGCAGGCATGCGTATACGTCTGCGTATATCCTCGACAGTATAACGTATATACGCGCATCGCTCTGTACAATGTAAGCCGTGCATATAGTGTATAATATGTGCATCGTGTACGTAATATCCCCCTCGCTTCCATCTTTAACGACGACATTTCACACGTCCTGCTTTCGCACTCGGTCCGACGGGTCTCGCAGTTGCGTATAGAGCGGAGAGTGTGGGTCAGGTAAAATACGGTGCGCGTGTGCCGTCCCTGGAGCGCGCGAGCATGCATTCGTTATCTCGCTCTTCATCTTCGGAATTACTATGATCTCGCCCTCGCATACTGGCCCTCGCGCACTTTGCGTACGCATAACGTAGATTCGAGTGTTTGTATTTTTCGACGGCTGTAACGGAGGAACGAGAGAGAGAGAGAGAGAGAGAGAGAGAGAGAAACTGCCTTCAGCTCCCACATGGACGCATCGAAAAAGTCTCGAGGCATCGACTCGTGCAGCTTGTATATAGCTTACTGATCTCTCCTTCTCTTTATGAGCTGTCGTTGCTCGACACATTAGCGCTCTACGGCTCTTGCAATTGCCGCTCTTATATATCGACTCTCGGCAAGCTCTCTCACTCGTTGTATAACCACTGATGAACTTATTATTAACTTTGTTCATCCTTGTAAAGCTGCAATCATTCGATCCTCTCTCGCGTATATTAGCTTGTAATCGGCGTGCAGCTGCAATGTAAATATAACTACCGGCGTCGTCGTTACACTATGATATCTGACGCGTGTGTGTGTGTGTGTTACGTCATCATTATTCAGATGTGAGGTAATATCTCGAAGCTGCAGATAGAAATAGGCACAGCCGTGCACATCTCGTGAAGCGCGCAATGAACGATATAATAACGAACCGACAGATCGAGTAATGAACTTTTGTCTAATTACTCGCTGCTGCTGTAGCGGCGGCATATATACTGAGCTGGCAATTAGCGAAAAATTTTTAATTAATCGTCCATCACCTGTCCCGGACTTCAGCTTATTTCGCTCTTGTCAGACAATCGCACACTCGCTGCGGAGCATCAAACTTTCCTTTCGCAGCTATGGTGGGGAAAAAATTCTATTACGATGAAAAATGCGTCGATTATAAGCACTTTCTCGCGTGCATTATCAAATCCCGCAGCTATGCGCTCTCTGCAAACGGGGTTGCATTTGCGCCTCTAGCCTTCCTCGCCTCGTATACGTACACGTATACATATACACGGGATAATGAAATCTCCTTCCGCCGACGCCGGCGTTGCTGCTGCTGCCGCCGTTGCTGCTACTGCAGCCGTGCAACCCTGTGTGTGTACGTAAGCGCGAGCAACGCCTGATTGATTAAACGTCCTTCCGAATAAGCTGCGTTGCGTTTCATTAAAAGCCCCGCGCGCTCGTAGGAGTGCACAATAAGTACATATCGGGCGAAATGCGCCCGAGTTGCGATAAAATTACAATGGCGTGAATGTGTGTGTGAACTCGAAAGCGGCTAGACGCGGGAATGCAGGTCAAAAATATCAGTTTCCCCTTACGGTATTTCATTTCCGTGTGATTATTATAGTACCTATACACGTCGGAATGAAAAAGTCGGCTTTTGACAATGAGCCTCGAAAATAACAAAGCAGATTATAGGCTCTAGAGTTCGTTCGCCGTCAGAGTGAGTATTGAGTATCTCTGTGTGTATGTGTGTGTGTGTAGGAGAGGAACCGTAAATCAATTTTGATCAATTAAGGCTCATTCTCTTTCTCCTCACAGAAATAACGATCGCCCCGCGCTGTACGATTGATGCGGCGCGGGATAAAAAAAATTGAAAAGGCCTCGAAATAAAGGCGAACATGAGCTAAAAGTGCGGACTATCCATCGGGTGGATCATTTGACGATAAGAGCCGGCGATTTTCGTGTCTTTCGCCGGGGCTCTATCTCGAAAATGCCGCGAGATAAGCAGCTTGTCCTTTTGATTAGCTTTATCGTGCGGACTCTTAAAGACTACCTTGGGACTCGCGCGACGAGGCCCCGAGAGTTGAGTTTTAAATTAATCTCGGCGAAAAGTCCGGCGAATCTGAATAAATTTGAAAAGAACGTGTCTTCTCACAGGAGAGAGAGAGAGAGAGAGAAGTCAGTCTCTCGTCGGCCGAGTATGAATCAGCCACAATACATCCGCACGTTCTATACGGGCATATATATACGGCCGCGCGTTCGCGTACAGCCGCACATGTTTCACGATAAGGAGTCACCTGCAATTAAAGCCGGAGTCTCGAGAGAGCGAGCTGAGCCGAGAGAGAAGTTATACGTATATATATATAGTCGCTCTCGACTCAGCGGATATTTGACTCCACCTGCCGCACTTGGTTACGCTGCAGCACGCGGAGCCGAGGCCTTGGGTTTTTTTTCCTTCTTCTCGTCTTCTCATTCGTGTTCTGCAAATGCGCCCTCTACGCATTCCTCTCCTTCTTTTCCTTTTCTCCCGAGCTGCTCTCGGCTCGTGAGATGAGAAACAGGAGACGCGGAGACGGCGGCATCGGCGGCGGCAGCAGCAGGGACTAGCTCGAGATTAGATTAGATGGGGATTGGGGAGCGAGCCGAGCGAAAGAGAGAGGGAGAGAGAGAGAGAAAGGTGACAGGAGGGAGCGTGCGAGAATATTAGGCGAAAGAGAGGGAGAGAGAAAGCAGGATGTATGGCTGTAAGGATGTAGCGGCGATCGGGGGACACAAAAGACAAGGCGCAAAAAATGATTATAGGCTAACGATATTGCCGGCGGACGTCGAGCCACTAGAGCTCGAGGGCAAGGAAAAAACAAGGAGTCCCGAGGAGAGACGCGCGTACGCTCTCTCTCTCTCTCTCTCGCTCCGCGCGATCGGCCGAAGGAGAGGCTGGGGACTGCTGCTGCTGCTGCTGCTGAAAGCCAATCGACCGACTATACAACTTCTGATGCTGTACACTGCACGCTCCACTATATACACATATACAATATACATGCAGAGTATACATATACACGCAGCAACTCCGGTAATGTCGATGTAATGAGCTCTCGGCTATGCGCGCGCCCTCTAAGCCGGAGGATGCTTCCGATACGTATATACACGCACGGCCCCGAGTCGATCTTATGGCTCGATTAAAATGCAAATTGAATTCGGGCATCTGTTATGTGTTCTTATATCGACACGTTGTATTAGGCGAGAGCGACATTCTGTCCGATAATGATAGGGCCGACCCCGACTGTTTTACAGCGAGAGCATTCACGCCGAATATATAAAATCACGTCTTTATTCTCTCTCTCTCTATCTCTCTCTCTCGGTCGTGCACTTAAATGCTATTCGGTTGCAGTACTTTAAATGAAAAATTCCCGTGATTCCAGAGCTGCAGTGCGCGCGAGGAAATAATATTGTGGATCCCGCGCATGGCCGGCATTATCATAAGAATTTTTAATAAAAGACACGAATACACAGAGAGAGAGAGAGAGAGAGAGAGGCCAAGCGAGTATAATTACAGTTTGAAAGCAAACTTACAGAACCGACGAATAAGCGATTTTAATCCATCGTATAAAATGATCTATAAATAAGGAGCATTCCGCGCTCCTCGGAAGTGAGCTAGGCACGAGGAGAATGGAGCCGAGGGGGTATCCAATTTGATCGGCGCGAGCGGGGCGGCGGCGATCGCTCAATTCATATAAGAGAGCTCCGCAGCGCGGAGAGAAGTATAGGCGGCGGATTCGCTCTTTCCGTGCGCGCAGCTCCGGCTCTTCCTTTTCATTTGGCGAAACTCAATAGCCGACTGCGCGCTGCAGCGGCGAGTTCCTCTATCTCTGCGCGATGGCTGCCGAGTCCGAGGGCCATAACCGGCGGCGGCGTCGGCGCGTGTATACGTGCCCGGCAATCGGAGCGAATTCTAATCTGGCCGATGATTAAATTCCAATCTCCGCGCACTTTGAAACGGGGGCGGAAAGGGCGCCGAGAGGGAGGGGGGAGGGAGGCAGGCAGCCTGCATTCCGCGAAACTGCAAATCTCGCGCGCTATGCGAGCTGCTGATCTTTCTCTCGGCGGCGGCGGCGGCGGCGGCGGCGGCGGCGGCCCGCTGAGTTTGCGTGCTGCTGCTGCTGCTGCGAAACCGGAATAATGGATGAGCGACTCGCAAGTGCGATTAGATATTGCGCGCGCACTCTCTGTGGCGGCCGAGGTGTTTTTATATTGCCGGCGATACCCGCACGCGCTGCATCGACGCGACTCTCGCGGCTTCCGCGTTATACGCGCAATTTTATTCTCATATTAATTGGATCGCGCAGTCGGTATTATCGAGAGATTCGCGGGGGCCGCGGTACGGCAAAAACTTGAGAACGAGTCGTCGGCGGGCAAAAAAGGAGGAGCCATAATAGAAACATTAGCTCGATATAATGCGGGATATAAGCCGTTGGCGCAGTACACGCTGCTGCAGCGCAGGGATAAGCGCGTAGATAAATGCGAAGGAGGTATATATGGCGGATTCGCTGCCTCATTAAGGCGAACGCGCCCGAGCAAGCGGCGAAACTAATTCGAGGGAGTATTATAGCGTGCAGAGGCTTGCTCTCTGCGCGCCACCGTGAAAATAATTGTTGCCCTGTAAACAGATGCTGCGGTCTAGTCGAAATCGTGCCGCGCTATACTGCTGCGCCTTCTCGGCGGCGTCGGCGGCGGCGGTACAGCCGCGGCAAACAACCAGCGTGTACATAGCAAAAATACGACGCGTCTGCCGGGATAATTCGATTAAATTAAGCGGCGAATTTTCGGATAGCTATTATAGCGAGCATTTGAAAAAAATGGCAGACATTCTCTCGCGACCCTAGACTGTACACATGCCGAGAGCGAGCGACTCGGAAGATTTCCGCGCTTTCACGGGATTGCACGACGTGCAGTGCGCGCGCGAGGAAATCGAGGAGGGAGTGGAGGGATTAATTCACTTAGTGCGCTGCAGCGATTATCGAGTTTACAGCCCGCGATTGAACTGCGAGAGTAATCGGGAGGAAAATATCGGATCGATCGATCGACCGCCACCGCCGCCGCCGCCGTCGCTGCTGCTGCGGTTTCGGGACTCGGCAGTATAAATGGGCCACGAGATCGGAAGGTAGTTCAATCGTGGAGAGCACACGTCGCGAGATCAGCGCTGATCGTCGGGGGTATTGTAAAGAAGACAATGGCGCGGCTCAAGCCGTTCCCGCGCAGCGGTCGCGCACATCTGCAGCGGTATGGAAGGGCAAAAAGGCTCGGAGGAAAAATTATCGGAGAGGATGATGATGATCGTCGCTGATGGTACGCTCGGCAGTCTGCATCCGAAATTTTCGGCATATTCGCGATGCGATGCAGCGAGCGCGAATTTCCGGATCACCTGTCCAAGTATGCATGCGCAGGATATCGACGGTATGCCGTTCATAACGCATTGTAACGCAACAGCAGCGGCAGCAGCTGCACAATGGGCTTTTAAATAATTCCCCGGGTTAATTACGCGTAGTAGACGAATCGACTCTTGAGCGAGAGGAGAGAGAGAGAGAGAGAGAGAGAGAGTCCAGACGCTGGCGCAGGAGAGTGCACTCGCGGCTCTCGGAATCGATTAAGCCGACACAATTGCGCGCGTCAGCTCGATTAGACATACTCGTAAATTAAGCTTCGTCGTCGGGGCGCGCCTCACCCGCCCCAGCTCTCGCAGCCTCGCTAAGTCTAATCTCTATACACACGCGTATATAGTTGCGGCGGCGGAGGAGCGCGCTAAACGTCATATCGACGCTAAGGACGCGATTGTTCTCTCCCTCGCTCTCGGCAAAGTGTACTGCTGCACACTGCGCTGCTGCAGGAGAGCAGCGCAGCAGCCCTCCGAGTCGAGAGAGGGAAGACGCTGTGTTGCTGTCGACTGCTATTGCTGCCGGCCAATTGTTTCATGAGAAAATGGAGTTTCAATTATGCTAAGGCCCGCTTGGCATTGCAAATTGCTATATCGTAGCCAGCCACCAGCCGTAATGGCTTGCTTACGAGAGTCATCTTCGCCAGATCCTTCGCCGCTGCTGCAGCACACCTCCTCTCCATACGTGTGCGCAGTGTGTACGCACAGCAAACGTGCGGTTAAAACTTTTCCTTTTTTTCTTCTTACTTTCGAGCGATGCTGCGCAGACTCTCTCCTATACATGCGGTTACTCGTATCCCGCCGTGGCTCATATTCCGCTGTTTGCCTTCCTCTCTGCGCGCGTACGCGCACTCTTCTCTGGCAGGCGCGCGCATTTCGCTAAATTCCGACAAATTATTTACCTTGGTAAACGATTTTAGACGGAACTGTACTTGGCGCAGAAGCGCTATGTATATAATACAGGCGACGGCCTGCACGAACGGCACACTGCACCGCAGCGAGTCACTGCACGATCATTATATCGTTTCGAACCAATCTCTCCGCGGTGTAATGCCTGCGACGCCAGCAAAAGTACAGCTTTCAAAGAGAGAGAGAGAAAGAACTTTCTTCGATAGGATAGAGACTCGCGACTCTGTAATTGACTTTGTAATGCGCTCTCGCATCAAACCGGCGATAAGTCTGTAGCTTTTTTTCTTATTTGCCGAGGAAAAGAATGGAAAAAAAAAATTGAAAACTATAAATATCTCTCTTGTTAAACACAGAGCATTCGCGGCGGGCTTCTGGTTATGGAAAGGGAGGCGTGAGCGCGTGCTCGCGCTAATCGGCTGCTCGAAAATTTAAATTGCCTGCTCCCGGCGAGATCACTGCCTGCGATCGCTTGCGCAGCGGAGAGAGAAGCCTGAAAGCAGCGCCGCAACTATATACGCCGCCCCGCGTTTATATACACGATACACGTATATATACCTGGCTTTTGTCGTGTTGCTAGTGTTGCTGCTCCCATGTACGAAAAGCAATATTCGCGTAACAATTTTATACAACAATTGAACCCTTCTATGTTTGGAGCTTCCGCGAAGCTTTATATATGCGCGCGCGGCTGCGACCAAGCGCGGTAAGCAATATAATTGCATCAATCGCATTAGCCGCGCGGCCACGGCGCTTAGCTCGATTCGCATCAGCGCGCTCTATGTATGCGGCTGAAAATAAAAGTGTAATTGCCGGCGAGTAAGTGGGTCAAACTTTTGCTTAAAGCCGCATCAGCGCAGGAGGGCGCGAGAATAATATTGCCCGCGGTGCGGAGCCGGCGCGCTCGTAAATCGCACAATAAACGTCAAGGAGTTTTGAGAAACGTGTGACACACGCCTGCATGGCTCCTACAAGGCATACGCTATTTGCACTGCAGTATATAGAGCCGGCGGATCAGCCCTCCGCGCGCGCACGTGTCGGCTCTCGTGACACACACACAAGTGCAGTGCACACCGTGGGTATAGCGCTCGCCCTTTCCCATCGCATTTATCAGAGCCATTAGACACGTGCAATTTCAAGCTTTTCGCGCTAAAACCATTTTTGAGCTGTATACGCGACGTCATTTTTGCCCAATAGCTATCGTGACTGCACGAGCGCGCGCGCGAATATCTCCGTGGCTGCATCGCGAAAACAAATTTATCAGCGACGCCGATCTCTCTCTCTCTCTCTCTCCTCCTGCCGTGGGCCCGCCGGTTCAAGCGCGCGCACCGGCTTGGTTTACGTAACGAAATAATCGTCGCTGCATCCGAGAGCGACTCATATATATTAACTGTACGCTGTATTACGTATGTATAGCAGAGAGGGACGACGCGGCGCGCGCTCGAGGCCAGGAGTTATGTATATACGTAAAAGTGCCTTCGAATCTCCCGCGCGCCGCAGCCACGAGGACTCTGCCGCGTCCGTATATTTGCAGAGAGCTGAGAGCTGAGAGAGAGAGAGAGAGAGAGAGGTGGCTCTCGCGCTGCACATATATTACGTGCCCTTTCACTCTCGCTGCACTCGGGTTTCTCCGCGGCTCTTTCCTGGACTGTCCAGCTTCGCGTTTCTCTCCTTCGCTGCAGCCGCGAGCTGCGCGGCGCGTTCCTCGGAAAGAAGCCGTCGCCTTCGTCGTCCCTTAATTCCTCGGAAGCTCTCGTGTGCGCGCGAGCGAGCGTTTGCGAGTACGCGCACGTATATGTATTGAGAGAAGGAGAGAGAAGTGCATGCGCACGCTACTGCGAATCGCCGTCACGCGAGCCCTCGCGGGGCTCTCCTCTTGCCGACGACGACTGCAGCACACTGCACTCGCTCTCGTATATACTTTCCAGCTAACGAAATAACCTACGTGTCCCCTCGCTCTCTCGCCTATATACACGTATACCCGGGGAATATTAAATCTCGCGCGCGAGTAACCGGATTAGATAAATTTCCCAAGTTATATGCCTGGCTCGACAAATGCTGTGTGCTCGCTGCTGCTGCGCTGCTGCTGCTGCTGCTGTTGCTAGGCGAAACTTTTTTCGGACTGAGTGTACGAAAAAAAAAACAATTACGGCCGGCTTTTATTTCGACGAGTATTAGCCGAGAATATTTAGTATCTCGCTGCAAAGGCCTCGGTTCGCTTTCCAGGAGCTTTCAGCCCTGCAAGGATTGTTTATTCCTGCGCGAGCGCGAGTCGTCGCCCTCTCGCTCCTTCAGTTTCAGCAATACACGCGCCCTCTTTCGAGTCTTGTTCCGCTTCTTCATCTCTCGGCTGAGTTGCTCTTCGTGCTTCCCTTTGAATCAGCGAGAGGCAGTTATGCCGGCGAACGTCTAAATATGTTCTTTCGCCAACTCCCTCTGCAGCAGCGCCAGCAGCAGCTCATATTATATGCCGCGCTGCTTTTTGCGTCAAAAGATCCAAAGAGCATTCGACTCGCTGATGCCTATACATCGCTACGAGAGATAATATTATTATTGCTCCTCAAAGACTGCGTCTGGCTCTTTCCCTCTCAGCTCTTTCTCGCTCGAGCTCGGGAAATTGGGGAAATTGTCAGGCGCAGTTGCAGCGCTGAAGGAGCATCGTTTTTATTTTCGCGCGAAAACAGACGCAGATGGCGTCGAAGAGAAAGAGAAGCACAACGAGAAAGACGCGGCCATTAACGTTTCAACGGCGGAGCTAGCGCGCGCGCGCACTTCTCTTCTAAAAGCAGCTCGAGAAAATTAGCATCGATGAAAAATTGCCAAGTCCGCGAGCCACGGCGTGCTTACACACGTAGACGAAAATTTGCGATGCCATTATCCACTTTAATACTTTTCCGCGAGCACGTCCACGTGGCGGCTTCAGCTCCGCCTCGAAAGCGGACCATTAAATATTTCAACGTCACGGACTTTTTGCTCCAGCCGAGAGCGACTTCTTTCCCTCGCGCGATGCTTTCCAGAGACCGCTTATAGACCCGCTGCCACTGCTGCGGCTGCTGCTGCTGCTGCTGCTGCTGCTGCTGCTGGACGTCACGTGGCAGCCAACCACCAACGCGAGATGAAAGATGGACAGCTAAGGTGGACAGCCTGTAATTGTACGTGTACTTTTTCCCCTCTAGCTCCAGCGCTCGACTCTATGCGCGAGCGCGATTGATACGTCGAAAAAAGCGCAGCGCTAATAGCTCGACCGAGAAAAAGCTCGATCCGACCGGCATAGCCGTGTGTACGGGTATAGTACAGCTGCACTGCACTGCCGTAATTATCCGGCTTTTATTTGGACACAACTCGCGCATTTCGCTGGAGAACGATTTGACAGGGCGCTGTAATTGAAGGCGACGCGGAGCGCGCGAGCGTTTTATTTAATTAATAAAAAGAGAGAGAGAGAGAGAGAGAGCGCGAGAAAAGCGGCTGCACGCGGCGGCAATCTCGAGGGATGAATAATGAATATTCATTCGTTCATTTCATGCAAGAGTCATTTCGCCGGCTCTTTATCTCGCTGAAACCGAGCTCTCGGCTCTTGACCAAGAAATCCACTCCGAAATTCAACTTCCGTCATTCGCAGGTCAAAGATTCCCCCGGGAGAGATGGAAGATAAGCAATCTCTAGCTGCATATCCACAGCGGCGAGATAGCTGCAGCGCAGCGTCCTTCGATCTCGGAAGGATCGGGCGCTAGCGACGGAAAAAGAAAGGGAGACGAGCCAGAGAGAGAGACGAAGCTATGTGTATATACGGTTATTGTGCTTGGTCGTATATCCCTTATCGCATAGTTGCGGCCAAAGCCGCCGGCGCGGGGACGCGAACGACGAATTATTTTCAAGGCTGTATGGCCTGTAGCTATACGACGAGAGCACAGAGAGGCAGAGAGAGAGAGAGAGAGAGAGAGCTGGCTACACACCTAATTCTAATACAGCGTGCACACTGCACACCAGCTTTTATTGGCGGGTGTTGTACAGGCGCAGAGAAAGAAGCCGAGCCTTGCCCACAGCGGTAGCGGTATATCGAGAATATAAGCTCTACGTGCACACACTTGGCGCACGCGAAGAGAGCGAGAGCGTCGCGCGCTTCCTCGTCGAGCCGATGAATTATTTCTGAGGCTCGACTCCCCGGCTCTTTATCGCTCCGCAAGTGCAATGTCCGCGAGCGCGGGCGAGCAGGAAGGAAAGTAAAGGACTACGGGCTGCATAGAGACTGCGCCGAGGCAAAGTAAATTGATTTCTTTATTTAATGCCGTATAGTCGGGCGCGAGCGACTCTATATACCACTGCGCAGTCTCTCGCACTCGCTTGTTCGGGCTATTACATGTGCGAAGCAACGAGCAGCCGACCAAAATTATTAATATATATATTTGACGAATACGCAGCCCTATCTGTAAATTATACATATAGTCGTAAAGCCTTTTATGCCCAGCTTATATACGGCGCGAGCCCGGCTTTTGTAGAGCAGCAGCAGCAGCAGCAGCACCGCGTCCGCGCCCCCCCCCCTCCGACTTTTTTCCCCCGCGCGCGCGTTATAAATTATTTACCGTTTTATTACGATAGGTAGATTTATTTTCGATCGTTTTACGCGCGTGCTGCGTGCAGCGACTGGTCTGGCGCAACAAGCCTCGCTATGTGTACGTATAAGAACGCGATCATGCGCTCTTAGCGCACGAGAATTCCAAGAGCCGCCGCCGCGCGCTGCATGAAATAATAATCGCGTCGAAAGAGAAAAATCCAATTACGAGCACTTCATTTCAGCTTCGTTAATCCGAGACGGAAGGAGGTTAATTGAAGCTGAACTGATCAATACGCGCGAGATTGCGCAAAAATTGCACGGGAGAGCCGCGAGGCGGCGGCCGAAGAAAGGAAAAATTCAATAATTATATACAAGTCGGATATATTCAGCGAAACTCAAAGGGAGGAGGGAGGGAGGGAGGGACGGATGGGGGGGGGGGGAGCGTGATGCGTGCCATTTTTCCCCGCGCGGCCCGCAGAGCCATCACGCAGTTAACCCCCTTTGCATCCGAGAACGAGAGAGAGAGAGAGAGAGAGGGAGAGAGAGATGATTCGGCGAATTGGCGCGCGCGAAGCCCCGCGATGGATATCGGGCCAATAACATCGATTACACAAGAATTCAACAGCCGCAATCATCTCGATATGCCGTCGCCGCCACTCGCGTATTATTCCTACAAAACACGAGTGTACTCGGCGGCGCGCCGCCGCGTTAACGTTGTTTCGTCCGCTCTGCGGTGTATGGTGTATATATATATATATGCGGCCTGCACCGCTTTCAAAAATAAAACCCACACTCCGCGATGACACGGCGAAATTCTTTTGTAAATACAGCTTTGTTGTCGATTGCACCGGCTGTACTCACCGTTACGTTCCCGCTAATGCAAACCTTTCGAAATTAGCCGACACTGCAGCGCTGCATATACATTATACATAGCCTTTCCTTCGGCCAAGCCGCGATGCTCGATCAATCCGATACTTTGCTTAAAGAGAAAAGACCGCCCGTAAAGTTTGCAGTTCCTCGAAATTGCGCGAGCGCAGCCGAGAGGGAAGCGGAAAAACTAATTCGCATTTATATCTGCGGATAAATACTGCCTGTTATGCTCACGTCCAGCTCGGATATCTAGATAAAGCTAGATGCTTTGTCGAGATGCGGAGCAGCTTAATAAGCGCACGAGACATAAGTGGAATATCCAGATGCAGAAGTAGACAGTTGCACGGAGCGGTGCGGTCTCGTCGCATTAAATAAATATAATATCACGAAATGAATATAAGAATCAAAAGAGAATGAAGCAGAAGAAGAAGAAGAAAACGAGGGCGCGACGGAGCCGGCATTGTCGTCGTCGTTACGTATAGCCGCCGGCTTCTCCGCATAGAACGACAAGCTGGGCGAGCGATGCCCCGGCGCGGCATTGCGATCGAGGCCTGCACCACTATATACCCGGCAGGTAATAAAAGGGGGGAGTCGCGGCCGTCGCTCGGTTCGCTGAAAAAAATATTCGACGACCGGAATCGATGACGGCCGCACCAGCAGCGGCACCTCTCCGTATATACACCCCATCGGGCTGCTGCTGCTGCTGCTGCTGTTTAATGCACGTTTTCCGAGGGTATTAAAGCCTCCTTATATACCTCACGTTTCGCAAGATCTATAGAGGCGAGCGACCCCAGCGTGACATTAGGCCTTAAATACGGATTTACGAGAGAGGAGCACGAAGACGCCGTACAACCGAGACGTATACGCGAGTGTTCCAGTATGCGCACGTGCGTGAGAGAGAATTGAGAGATCAACTTGTTGTGCGGTGCGGAGGCTCATCGGAATGGCCTTGATCTACTTTCCGCGCGGCGAGAGCGGAATCCTCGATTGCGAATTTTCCCTCGGCAGCAGGAGCAACAGCGCGCTACATTCGCTGCAATAAAGTCTCCATATGCAGATTGCAGATACACACTCCGCGGAAAGAAAAGGCCAACTGCAGCGCGTTTCTCGTTAATTGGACTTGCTGAGTTTTGCTTTTTAATTGAACGAGGCAGAGAAAGGGAGTTTTGGGCCCGCGGATAACGATCCCGCTGCGCGCTGTACTCGCGGAACGAGCCGGGGAAGAAGCGGTATAGAATGAAATCGTTTATCTGCTAATAGAATCGAGTGTGCGCAGTGATCGTCGCGTAAGCGGAGTTATTACGCGGAGACGTTTACGAAGGGTTCGGCTGAATTTACGACAATTAAAATCGTATATATGCACGCCGCGCTCGTCTCAATTACGCCGGCTCAACACCTCCGAGGCGCGGCTCATTACAGGTGCTTCGCTGCAGCATTTCTGCGTCTGACTTTGAGTCCTCCGAAAAAAAAACGAGAGGATCTCCTCGATGATAAGTACGCGCGATACAAAAATTCCGCTCGCGCGTACTTATGCACATAGTAGCGAGCGGCAGCTCTTTCCATATTCGCCGCACATTATCGCTGAGACCGCATCAGCTGAAGCTCGCGAGCGAGCGCCAAGAACTTAACAAGTGAATAAAATCGTTGGGAACGATTCCTCGGTTCGGATTCCCTCTCCCCCTCTCGTATTCGGTCGCGCGCGCCTCTCCGGCTGGGTAAATAAATTTAATGCTAATACAGTCTCATTACGTATTCATAATATTCGTTCGTGACTTTTCCGCGTAAGAGCTTAACAGGGCCGAGTATCTTGTTGCGTTTCGCCCTTCGTATATATAATATATATAGTCGGTGTGTAATTGTGTATACTACACTCGAAGCGAGAGAGCGAAAGAGAGAGGGAGGGAGGGAGGGAGGGCCTAATACTGACGCGAGGAACAATTACGCTTAATGCCCATGAAGGTTAACCGAGTAGTTGGCGTGCGAGTTAACAGTCGAGACGCTTCTTGCTGCTTCTCTCTCTCTCACTCCCGCTCTTCTTCTTCCCCCGGCTTTCGGAGCCCGCAGATCGCAGGAAGAAGAGGGAGACAGCCGCAGTCTCGTCTCCTTCTTCTTTATTCCCCGTAGGTACTTCCTTCCTTCCCTCTCGCTCTCGAGGATATCCTCGAGACTCGCGGAGACTTTTGACACTCGGTATAATGCGCCGGCCGGGATGTGCCTCGAACAATGCGCGCCTCTCGCTCGCGAGAGAGTATAGCTCTTGCCCGCGCCTATTACTGTATACACTCGTCGCGCGGCGGCTCTGTAATTGATGATCCGCTCGCTCAGCAGTTTTAGACATTTTCCTCCTTTATTCAAAATAGACTCGCGCTCGCTCCGCTATTAAGATATTCCTCCTTCTTTATCTCCTCTCCGTACCCGTTCTTCGAGCGTCTCGATCTCTCGCGCGGCGCGCACGCGAGAGAGCAGGGAGCGAGCCGCCCGGATCGTAAAACAGCTCGGACATTCGAGAGCCTGTTGCAGATGCAGCGGCGGCGGCGGCGGCGACGACCACCAGCTGCTGGATCTCTCCGCCCCGCTGTTTCTCTCGTACTCTTTTTTTCGTCTTTCGTCCTTTTTCTCTCTCTCTCTCTCTCTCTCTGCGCTTTTTTTCCCGCCGGCTTCGCTGCAGTCGAGGCGCGTCTCTCCCAAGGTCCACGCCGAAGAGAGGCGGCAATGCTCAGCACGCATACACGCGAAACTTAACGCCGCATAACCGGCGCGTCCCGTTTTAGGAGCTTCCAAGGGGCAGAGCTAAGTAGCGTGCTGCGCCAGGCGTTAAAAATTCTTCGAGGGTACACAAACGTAATTATAAGAAGCGAGGAATTTCGCGCGCGCAGAACTGCGTAGTTCGACGCGCGGCGCGTATGTGCAGCGCGCTGCTCGTCCCGACGTTCAAAGAGAGATAAATTACTCCGCACGCTCGCGCCATACTCTCCACCCCGTCAGTGCGCTTTTTAATTAGTTTTCTCGAGCTCTCTCTCTCTCTCTCTCTCTCGTTGCTGCTGCTGCTGTCGTTTTCGTTAACTAAGCGATGCGATATCTCCACCTACCGACGTACGAGAGGCGGCTATTTCCAGCCAGCCGCATCCACTCGGCGTCTCGCGCAATTGGACTTTTGCCGCTATGAGCTGTGCTCGACCGAACCTCCGCGCGAGCAATAAAAGCCCAGGGGCAGAAGCGGAGAATGAAAGAGAGCCGCCGCGCAAGCGGCACTTGCAGCGGCCAATATTCCTAGCCGCGGACGGTGCAATCAGGGGACGATATAAGCATGTAGGCGAGGCGTGTGCTGCGGCGCGGCGGGCCAGACGACACACGCAGCAGCTGTCAGCTCCTCCGCAGCGGTCCGCAACAATGCCCCGCGCCGAAAAGATAGAATCGCGACGAGAGACAGCCGGGCAGGCAGGCAGGCACGCGTCAAGCTGCTGTATCGGCTTTCCGCGCCGAGATCGCGTCTCCGCGGCCAAGATCGTGCTCTCGATACGCGGCTCCCGGGGGACAGCTGCGCCTCGTCGTCGCCGATGCAGAATCCTCGAGCGAGTCGAGGACAAGTGCGAGGAGGGCCCAGTTCCGCCCGCTTTTCCGTCCATTCTTTCTTCGCGCGTACACACACACACACACACGGGTTATAGTTTTTGCCCTCGACTCTGCGCTTATTTTTGAAACGCAGCGGCAGTCGATCGTAATTTCGCGCGCGCGCGAGAGGGAGAAAAACGCTGCACGCTTTCTCGGCCATTTTTTTCGTGCACTCGTTTTCAGCCGACGCTCGCGAATGTCGTAATTGGCGTATTGTCTCGCTCCATCACTGTGCTGTGCTGCACGTGAACCGAAACGCGCGAGCGTGAAGTATAGCGAGTCGAACTTTGAAAATTGAGGCCGAAAATTGGCGCACTTTGCCGCGCGAGCGGGGCAGCTCGCTGCGTATAGCCTTCGTTTTTTCTCGCGGCTGAGGGCGAACGAGAGGAGATGAACTCCCTATACAAAGAGGGATATAGCTTATTCCCGATGTATAAGGTGCCGCAAAATTTTATGGCTTTTCTCGACTTTTTGCCGGCTTGCTATAGTAAATCGACTCGACTATCCTGCCAAACTCTTGGCGAATATACGCCTCGACAAATGTCTTCGACCTCTCGCATATATACGAGTCGAATGGAAGAAAACGCTTATAGCCATGTCTTCACAGGATTTATTTTATTTTATTTATCAATTACTTCCAACGACCATGCCCAACACTGCGCTCGATTTCGCGCTCGATGCATGGAAATCCTATTGCACACACATTCTCGTATATTTAAGTTTATATTCAATTACTTCCGATCAAATAAAAATAATATTCATTCTAAAGGAGAGGTCGAAAAATATCAGAAGAAAGAATGCGAATTAATTTATATACTTAAAAGTAAAATATATAATTCATTTAAATTTAAATAAATTTAAGTAAAGCGAATATCATTTAGAATTGATGATTAATTTCTGTGAGCTTTGTTTATTGATATATCGTCGCTATATACCAAGTCAGATTCAGAACATTTATTTCTCGTTAATTTATATATGAATATTTCTTGTTCAATTATGAACTAATAATAATTTTTATGGGTGCTCAATTAATGGATAGCTTCTATAGGTGTCTAAAATGAACAGAAATCATCATACTTTTACTTTATTTTTGTACAATTCTCACGTGGCATTTCAATTTCATTCTATACCATTTTAAATAAAACTCAGTACTGCAGACTACCTGGATAATACTACCTTGATTGAAAAGTTAATCATTTTAGTGGTAATTTTATTATACACATTTTAATGTTTCATAAAAGCATTGTAAACAGATCTGAAACATCGTTTATCATTGATTTAAAACACCCATTAACTATAATTACACCGAGAATTTTCAAAAATGAAACAAAGCACAATATTTTAACTTGGAAGTACCAGTTACAGATGTGACGCAAAGAGGGGAGGGATGTTAAATAAATGGGAGGGACGAAACATCATTAGGCGCCTGTAAAAGACAGCAGTTTGTCCGGGTGGAGTTGCAGGGTAACTTTTCCGTACATCGTAGACGGAATACTGAAGAAAAGTGTCAAAAAATGAAACTCGCTTTCAAGAAAAAGCGAAAAAAACAGAAAAGAGTAAAGGAGGCTGGTGCACACTGCACACAGTAGGGAGTATATTGTTACGTGAATTTCACTGTGCAGAACGCGATTGTCCGAGCGACCGTAAGTAAACGTAAATAAGCGATTTCATAAGCTCATCGAGAGTTGAGCGGTACAAGAGCGGTGAACTCTGCCGTGACAAAGTACAAGAAGCCGCAGCAAGCCGACGACCCGGCGACAAAATTCCAGCCTCGGCAATTTACACGGGCGAAGAATCCGAGCGTGCGAGGCTAATTTCCCTCCGAGCGAGTATCCCCGCGATGTTGTAGGCAAGAAAGCGAGGCAAAAAAGTCGAGTGATTTGGGGAAGGTGTGTGTGTGTGTGTGTGTGTGCGGAGCGTGTATTAACCGGCACGACAAAACGATCGGCCTGCGGAGCGGTCAGGCCATTAATCAGAGCCACTGGCGCGAACAATCTCTGTACACATGCGGCCGCGGCGGCGGCGGCGGCCTTTATTATTATCAGGTGTTGCTTATACTCGCGAGCTACTCAATTCACGCCCTTTCCACATATCTGCCTCTCCCGCTTTTCTCTCCCGACGCGTGCAGCAGCGCTGGCTCGAACGTATACGTGAATATACGCTGCCGGTATATATATGCATAACGACAGCCAGTCGCGCCGATAGCGAAAACGGATAAGATGTCGTGCGGCATTTCGAGCGTGATTCGTCACGCGTGCATGCCCGCGCTGCCGCCGCCGCTTATCGAGAATTCGTATATAGTTGCGCAACAGGAAACACGCACTACGTGCCTGGCTCGAGCCGCTAGTTCAACTGCTTGGCACACATAATTTCAGCCTCTCTTTGCTCTGGTAATCTCTTTGTTGGGTCTGCGCACACTTGCTATAGAGAGAGAGAGAGAGGAAGAGGAATTTTTTGCGCGAGCCCGCGGCACGAGGAAAAAGGCTGGAACGAAAAAGCCCGCGTAAATCAGATCGGCTCACCTGCGCTCTTCTCGCTAGTCGAGTCGACACCTGCGGTGTCTGTGTATATGTGTGTGTGTGTGCGTCTCGCACAGATAAAGTCTCTCGAATCGCGAGTGCGGGGAGCGCAGAGACTGCGCGCACACACGCTTTCGCATTCCCGGTCGCGCCTCCGGCGAGAAAAACTATTCGGTTTTAACGGCCGGTAATCCGCCGCCGCCGCTGCCGCGAGACTCGGGGATACGGGCGAAGGTGCGAGAACGCGGCGATTAGACTAGTAGGAAGTGCGAGCGAAGAACCGGTAATTTTGCGCGCACGCTCAAATGACAAGGTACGGCTGCTGCTGCTGCTGCTGCTACTGTAGCTGCACTCGATTCGGGAAACTTTTAGAGCGGATGTCATTACGGGGGATCATAAAACGCAAAACAACGCGTTCGGACTTATTCCGCTCTGCGGATGGTAATGCGGTTCTGCGGCTGCCGCCGCGCGTGCGACTCGAGCGAGCAAGAGAGCATAGAGAAAGAGAGAGAGAGAGAGAGAGAGAGGGAGACTCTCGCGCGTGAATTTTTATTTATACGGAGGCGCGTTTTTACGGCTGCAGGGGGAGACGGGCGCGTTTTATGCAGAGGGGCGCCAGCGCTAAGATATGCGCGTCAGCTCTAATAACGCGCCGATTACGCGGAATGCCCATCTCCGCTGCTGCCCCGCTATTTTTCGTTATACTTGCACCTTCCGTCTTGCACTGCTGTTCCGCGTCGTTTTGCGGCCCGGCCGCCGCGTGCACAGCTTTATTTTTCAATTTAAGGCCGAGCTCGTCCTCTGCATAGAGCCTCGTGCGCAGCCAGCCTCGGCGCGACGAGGAGATGGAGGAGGAGGAGGACGGGGAGGACGAGGAGAAGGAGGAGCGGGAGAGTGAGTTTTTATCGAAATTACACGCTTGACGTCCTTGCCTTTGGCGCGCTGCAGAGAGTCCTGTTTTTTGCTCGCATCCGCCGAGAGCCCCCGAGTTTGATTGAAGTCGAAAATTCGGCCAAGATTACCATATCTGCGAGCGCGGCTGCAGCCGAAAGTGTGAACGTGCCGGGCTTGTTTTTTCGAGAGAGTGCAGAGAGAGAGAGCCGCGATGTGTGTAAAAGCCGAACCGCACACTCGCGCTATAATTTTATTGACTCACACACGCGGCCGAGCGCGCTCGAAGCGCTTCGTAAATATTAGATAAGCCGTTAAAAACAATGTGTCCAATAAAATCAAGCCAATGTCTTCATCAAGGCATTTATACGTGCATTATACGGGATTAACCGGTTGCGCGCACGGGGGGATACACAAACACACACTCGAAAATTCACTCGGATCTTTTTGGCTCTCGGCGCTGAAGCCCGCGCGTAAAAACGTCGTTCGCCGCGAGTTTATGCGCGCGAACGTCCGGAAAGTGCGACAGAGTCGCGCCGCGCTTAAGAGGACTGCGCGTAACCAACGTGACGACTTGATTTCCAAGCGCACACATCCGCGAGCAGCATACGCGCATTTGAATCACACGTAATAACAAGCTTACACCGCGGCACACCAGGTGTGCACAACTGCACAAGCTGCATCGAGTTGAAATAAACCCATCGGCCGAGAGAACGATCGAGCGCGATGCTCTGCCCCTAATCTCTCTCTCTCTCTCTCTCTCTCTCTCTCTCTCTCTCTTTCTAAAAGTCAAATGACAGGCCTCTTAAGATGATACCGGTCGTATCCCGGACTCGCCTACAGTTTAAAGCCAAAACACAGACTCGAGAGTCCGCATCAGAGCGGAGCTCTTCGTCCCGAGACCGCCGATTACGCGGACGTCAATATCGCTCGCTCCTTCGCGGCGGCGGCGGCGGCGGCTACTCGCAAAAAGGACGAGCGAGCGAACGCTTCGCTGTGCGCGCAACAGAGTCGAGAGGCCCTTCGTTTCGGGCACAAAAAACGGTCATGTGTCTCGCATCGCGAGCCGCACAAAGCATAATGCGGCGCGCTGTATAATTTCGCGAGCGGCCCGCAGTATTTTACCTGGAAAGGGACTACCGGCACGGAAAGACATAAACGCCTTCCGAGAGAGAGAGAGAGAGAGAGGTGCGGAGGGGGAGAGCAGCGCTCTCTGCCAAGCTTTTTCCGCGACGCTGCGCGCGCTCATCTTTTGTCGGGCTTGAAGGTTTTTTTTCGAATTAGTCCTGAGAGCGTATATTTTTCACGGTGAATCGGATTAAATATCGCGCAAAAAGTCGGACCGATATTCCAGCCGAGGTTAATAATACCCGTATTACATTTAATTCCAAAGTTGCGCGCTTGCGCGAACTCGCCCCCCCCCCTCCCCAGTCCGCCGCGCTGCACACGCTATGCTCTACAAATTTGCAATTCTATTTTCGCCCGCTGCACATTTGACGTATAAATAAAATTTAAAAGCGAGTTAATTCTCGGCTAGGATTACTCGGCGCGCGGCGGTGGCTCCGCTGTATTTTCCACTTTGCGAGCTATACGAAAGAAAAAAAAAAGAAGCAAAACAGCGAGCCCGAAAGGAGTGCTCGGTTAAAGAGAGATTTTACATATTAAAAGCCGGCTCGCTCGCGCTTCTAACGACTAACGAGCGACTTTTGAAAACAGAATTGGCATAAGCTGCACATATACACACAGCTTGTTGAGTCGCTCTGCTGGTGAGTGCGAGAGGAAGCTCTCCTCGGAGAGGGAAGCAGGGGAGCTGAAAACGAAAAGGCAAACGCCGAATAAAGAATGCTGGATTTTATTCCCGTGCATAAATTATGATGTTTCTTTTCCTCGGCTGAGCTTCCCGTCCGAGCGCCGACGAGGCTGCTGCTGCTGCTGCTGCTGCAGGGACGCGGCTCTCTTAATCCGAAAGCGTTGAAGTCGCATTTGAATCGTAGCGAAAATCCAGTCGGAGAATATTTATACCGGGACATCCAACTCTTTGCTGGAACTCTGCCCTTTCTCTCGGAAATTCCTGGTGAGAGCTGTACGGCGGGCGAAAAGAAAAAAGAGACGGAAGAGCGCAGCAGCTCGAAGCAGAGCAAGAGGCGAACGAATCGGAAAGTGAAAATTTGCCGAGTTTGCTCGGCTTGCGCACGTGTCCCATCATCGAGCTTTCCCTACTACTGGCACTTGGCCCCGGGGCTTATACACTCTGTCGTCCTCTGCCCCTTGCCGAGCTTCTCGCGCGAGCTCTCTCATTCACTCGGCGTCTGGTTTTAATGGCTTTTCTTGTACACCTGCATCATGTGCGGCGCTGCTCCCGCGCGAGCTTGCACGTACATGTAGAGCGGCGTCTGGGCGCAGGTATACGCGCTCTATCTTCCCTCTGCACTTTGTGAGAGTCGTCGCGCCATCTCGGGCTCTCCCCCTCGCTCTGACTCGTGAGCAAGGCGTAATTGCTTAAATTAAGTACTTCCTCATCTTGCTCGATTCGTCATTTACCTCGCGGCGCTTGCTCCTCTCTGTATTGTGTGTACCCCCGCGCGAAGCCCGTGCGCCACAGCCGAGACGGAGAATTTGGGCGTTAGTGCGCGCAGGCTCTCGGTATCTCCATGAATACAGAGATGCTGGAGCGCCCCCCCCCCCCCCGCCGCGTTAACCGTTCTAATTCGCACTAATACGCGGGATAGACTCGCTCGTGCCTATATCTATGTGCAGCGCGTTGTACGTATGCGCGGATTGCGGGCAGAAGCCGGGGCTGCTCGGCTTTGTGCAGCTCGCAAGCAGGATTTTCGGGGGACAATGGACGAGCGACACGATGATTACTTCTTCTTCTCCTCCTCCTCCTCCTCTTCTTCTTCTTCTTCCTTTACTACTACTTCTGTCTCTTCATTTTCACTTTTTTTCTGCGCGAGTCGCCTCTCCCTCCGAGCTTCGAAATTGCTTTGCTGCGAGACGGACGCGTTTAACTTTCTCATTTTACGCTTGGTGGAAAAAGAGCTTTTGGACTGTCGTGTAAGGTTGTTGCTCGAGTGCAGCGAGCACGAGTCGCAGGGGAGAGATTTATTTTCCTTTAAAAGCTCCAACCCTCCGGCCCAATACACACCGAGGCTCAAAAGTAAATTGATAATGCTTATTGCCAGTGCATTGCCAAGAGCATCGACAATGTACTCGCAATAACGCAAGCCACGACACGACTCGTTCAATCAATGTACAACACTTTGCCGAAGCATTACTTTCGAGAGGATCGCGCGCCCGTGTGCAGTGCACGGCTCGATAATCGAGCCTGCGCTTCATTTTTATTACATCGCGCAGCCCTCGGTTATGAACGCGCTCCAAAACATTCGTACGCGCACTGCAATGGAGAGCTGCATAGCTGCGAAATAAATACCGAGAACCAATTGGATTCTACCGAATAAACACGTCAAAACATTGAAATCCTTTCTCGATTTCGGTAATGTAATATTCCATCCAATCCGATTATACTCTCGCAATCGTTATATAAATTTCGATTTGCGCAGCGCGGCCGGGCGCGTTCGCGTTCTTCCCTGCAAAACAAAAATAAAAGTACGAAAAAGCGCTCCATTAAAGCCGTTAAAATAAAAATGAGTTTTCGAACACAGCAGCAGCAGCAGCAGCAGCAGCAGGCAATATCGCGAATTCGAGCAGAAAGTACGTATACTGCTTTTCAATCTTACGCGCGCGCGAAGCGACTTTATTTGGCGATCAGCCGCCAGTGCAGGCGTGGACAAAGGAGGAGGGAAAGCCGCGAATTTAAAATATCCTCTCGCTCGTAAATGTTTTTGGCCGAATTTTTTTCCATCGCCTCATAAATTCGCGTGGCTTTCGGGGCTTGGGAATAATTTGGACGGGACTATAACGATAGCAGTTTTCGACGTCTTGGCGCGCGTGCGCGAGATTCTCGTGTTTCCCTTATCTCGGCGTGGCGGCGGCGGACGAGAGTCTCGCTGTTTTTTTTTCTCGCTCTTTTGCGTGCGTACTGGGGCAAAAAAAAAAGAAAAAAAATAAGGAAAAGAGGCGAAAGAAGAAAGCGAGAGAAGGGCGAGAGATAAAATACGCTGATTTTTTGTTATCGAGGTAATTAATTTTGCCAGCGCGGTTCTACGTAGATATACGTCGGCGGCGCGGCAGCGAAGAGAGCGACAGACAGAGCGCACAAAAGTTTCGAAATGAGATTTTTTTGCCCGTCTGATTGAATTTTTATTCGATTTCGCCAGCGAGAAAAGCATTGAGACGAGGAAACAGTGCGTATTCTCAGGCTTAATTAAGACGGAGGAGGCTCTGAATAAACTAAGTAAGAAGCTTGCAATAATGCAGCGATAACTGTACTGCACAGCGTATCGGACTCTGAAAGTTTCGAGGCCCGAGATAATAGTGCAGTGTAAACACAATCTATCGGAGCGATGCGATCAATTCAGCCTCGTCATCAGATACAGAATCGCGGCTGCAACGTGTACAGGTATACGCGAGTGTACAGCGAGTGCATCGGAGCAGCAAGAGTTGAGAAAAAGCAGAGTCACGTGCGTCCGTAAACAATCTGAGCGCTGAAATAAGCCTGCGTGAAATTTACGATCGGCTCAGGGGAGGGAGGGAGGGGGGGGGGCGGCGAGAGAGGGAGAGAAGCCCGGAGAGAAGTCGTCCTCGGCAGATAGCGGAAAGCAGAAAGCGTCGCCGGGGGAGTCGGCGAAACACAGCCGCGAATTTCGAAAATAAAACAAGCCGAGGGCGGAACAAAGAGCGGCGGCTACAAGCCCGGGGAGATTAAAAAAGAGTGAGGGTCTCCCGGTGATAAGGGAGGACAGGACGCGAGTTTTTTGGCAGTAGGGCGCGCCTCGCCCGCCTGCTTCGTCGCCCTGCAGAGGATAAGGCGACTATAGCGATCGCGGCGCGGAGATGCTCCTGCATTATCGCGCGCGCGCGACTCGAGGTTTCCTCCTTTAGACGAGATAGCGAAACTACTCTTGCTCTCGCGACGAGAGATACGATAAATTCTCCTCTTTTTGCGCGCGCGCGCGCAGCTCGAGAATTACGCTCGCGCGCGCGCGCGCAGCTTTTTTTATAGGCTGTAACGAATGGGAGATTGCACGGTGTATTTTGGAAAGAGCCTTCCCTCTTTCCAGAGAGATAATACGCACATTTCTTGCGCGCAGGCTCTATCTCCTCGCGAGAGAAAGAGCGGAAAAAAGCGCGAATTCCGCAGGCGCGTGGAGCCGTGCACAGTTATAAGCGCTAAAGAGGCTAGACCGCTGCTCTTCTCTCTCGCTCTCTTTCAGTCGGCAGTCAGCTCGATGACGGGGGCAAAACATCGCGACTCTCCGCTCAGCAGTGTATTTTCGGAAAACATCGAGGGCCATACAGCCTCTATATAGCGCGAGTGGCCGCCGCGAGAAAAAACTGGAGCCTCACGCGGTATATATACGTAATGAAGAGGCACGCGTGAAATTAAAACCTGCCTCTCTATTGGCGCCAGGAAACGCCGAGTCATCCGCAGCCCCGTATTTTTCACCGAGCGAGCAACGGAAACTCGCCGCCACGGCTCAAAGGATGCCGGATTATTATTTTCGATATTCCATTTTCTTCGCTTCTCCCCCCTCCCCACCCACCCCTCGGCCATTGTGTTGGCTTATTAATTTTACTCCGCCAGCCATTTACACTCTTGTGTACAGCGATTGGAAAGTTAACCTGATTGTCACGATTATGTCATGCACAATGCACATTGCACATTACACGCAGAGGATTAATGAGCGTCATTGTCCCCGGCATTTCGTCGAATCGCTGGAATCTTCGGATTCACGCTGCATCCAGTGTACAGAACTGAGAGTCGCGGTGCGAGAACACGATTTTTCGTAACGAAAGCTGGCGCGCATCGCTCGAGATCGAGTTTATGCCTCCATCACGCGAAGCATGATCCGGTCTCCGCATGAGATATAATCTTTTTCGGGTTTCTCCCTTTTCTACGCTGCTCTCGCGAGTCTTGAGAATAACTTTCGGTCGTTTTTGATGAGAGAGAGAGAGAGAGAGAGAGAGCGACAGGCACAACAAGAATATGCTAACGATTGGCTGATTTATCGGGCTGCCCGCGTTAATACCGCTTAATTCCGGAGAGCCAAAAATATAGTTTATCTCGTGGCGAGCGGGAGAGCTGTTGATGAATTTAATTGCTGCGAAATTGCCGATAAATTGGCGTTTCCGAAGCCGCGACTGATTTCGAGGGACGAGCTACCATTACAAATATACGTGTGGCCTGAATAATACAGCGTCACGCGTAGAAGAGCGAGAGAGACGGCTGTGAGCTATACACATCGGCATTTCGATTTTTCGTTCTTAGGGCCCGGGCTCTGCTCGCGATGAATGAATCGCGCAGGGATGCCGCGACGCGTGTATACCTATACGCCCGCATCCAATATTCATAACCGTCAATTTATATTTATGAAATTGGAATTTAATTCCGATCGTAAAGTTTCACCTATATTGACTAATTTGCATTCCCGATTCCCATGACTGCGCCTCCGGATTCGCGGTCGTAAATAAAAATCTCGAAATGAAGTTGTGTAGCGAAGCGCAGGGTATATACTCGGGACGAAAGCGATGTTTGGCCAAGAAAAAGTCGTAAACAAAACAAAAAAAAAACAAAAAAAAAAAAAAAAGAAAAGCTCGGGCGCGCGCGGGCATTCGTGCGCCACATTAAAATTGCGCGCCGCGGCGCAAGTTTATTCCCTCCCGTCCCAGATAAACATTATAGATCCAACGCTCAACGACTGATTCATTACACCTCGCGCAGACCTCTAATGGCATAATTTCGCGCCGGCAGCGTCGCTCCGCGTGTACCTGTATAGCGCGCGGCGCGAGGCATAAGAAAAAGAACAGGAGGCAGTAGTATGCTAGTACCGCAACAACGCGTAAAAAGCTGCCCGCAGGAGAGGCAGTGCTATATAGCTGCGCAGCGAGAGAAGAAGAGAGAAAGAGAGCGAGAGGTAGGGAGAGAGAGAGAGAGCTAGCGTTATTATTTGTTTACGAGGAAAACGAGCTGTCCGTCGTATAATTCAGTTTGCGCGTATTTTTCCGGGATCGGCGGCGGCGGCGGCGATAAAGATCGCGCGCTCGAGCATTTAACGACGTTGAAAGAACGACGAGAGACAAATGGAGAAAGAATATATATGTATAGCACGTGTGTGCGCGCGTGTGTCTGTGAATATACGCATCTCGCGCTTACTACCGCCGCCGCCGCAGCAGCAGCAACAGCAAAACGTTTTTTCTCATTTTTCGAGAATCGCCGGTAAGTCAAATTTATACCTCCTATAACGCTTACGGCGAGATGCTAGAGAGATAGCTCCATTTTAACGCGTGCGGGCCTCGCGGCGCTTTATACGCGCGTATATACATAATTTTTTTTTTCCATTCCTACGCGCCGCGGCGGCGCTGTTTCTGGCACCGCCAACGCGACCGAGCGCTATTATGCATCGAATTTAATACGCCGGGATCGTATATTTCACGGCGTTTACGAGCGGCTGCTGCTGCTGCTGGTGGTGGTGGTGGTGGTGGTGCTGTTGCTACTGCTGCTGCCGGGACCGAGAAGAGAAGTAGGGGGACGAGTTGCTACCTATCGGACGTCTCTATAAAGGCGAGAGAGGCCTTGGCTAGACAGTCGCGCACCGCGGATGTAATTCATAATTTCTTCTCCGAGAGAAAGCGAGAGCACGTGGAGCAGCGCCGTTTGTCAAGGCGACTCGCTTTTTCCCCCCGCGCGATTTGCGGCTACTTTATCGCATCGCGTACGTAAGAAGGCGGATCGATGCACACTTGGCCTGCAGACTATATACGCAGCGCTTCCGCGCTGTGTGCCAAGCTTACGTTCGCCCGTATGCGCGGGAAGGGAGGGCGCACTCGTTGGCAGGCTTTAATTAAAATTTCAGCCGATTATACAAGCCGAGAGAGAAGTGCGTGTGCAGTGCCATAGTCGTACTGCAGCGGTAGTTTTTATTAATTTCCTCTTTTGCGCTGTTAGAGCCCCCGAAGTCGGACGACGGGCGCGTCAGAGCATTTGAAAAATATTTAGAAACTCGTTATTCAACATCAATGTCGCGCCGCTGCTCTCGCACGACGATAGAGCAGTACAGTGGCGTGGAGCGGCAGTCTCGGCTGCAGGGCAAAGTTTGGGGGGGCGAGTGCCTCCGATTACGGCAATTTGCCTCTCTCTCCCAACGCGTACTTTGCACTTTATAGTTCGCACTTTACGCGTTGCAAAGCGAGCGCGCGCGTTAATCATTCTCGGCTTGGCGCGGCGCCCTCCTCCCCCTTCCTGTCGCTCCCTCCAACTTCTCGCTTGATCGAAACAAAAGAGGGGCAGCGGCAACAGCAGCAGAATTCGCAGCTTCCTCCTTTCGCCTTGGATAGGTATATACTAGCGAGAAAGCGGGAGAGCGAGGGGTTCCTTATACTGGTACGCGAGCTGGCAGTCGCCTCGAATTACCGAACGTGACGCACGTGAACGGGGGACCGCCAGGAAGTGGAAGTGCGCCGACCCCCCGCAGTGCGGTTTCTACGAGTGTCCGAGGAGCTGCCGACCCCGATTCACGAAACGAGAAGGAGAGAGAGACTTGCGCGTCTAGCATATGGCGTGCACGGCGCGTTTGCTGCGCTGCACGCGATATTCCAAAGTTTCGCCCTGAGCTTTTTCAATCCGGCCTAATTAAATTGCGGCGCCTCTCGGCCAACTGCGCGCTACTTACTCGCGCCTAATCGGATCCTCGCTGCTGCAGCTCGCCGACTTTCGATCTTTTCTGCGTCCTTGACTGCCCCGCGGCCGGAGGGAGAGCACAGCTTGACTGCTGCAGCAGCAGCAGCAGCGCAGAGAGGCCGTAGATATGTAAGCGCGCAGGCGAGCGAGCCGACCTCTTAATGCAATGTGCCACGGTCAATTAACCGTCTGTGGACGCGCTCAAATGAGCTGGAGAATGTAAGAGCGCGCAGAGCCGAGCCATCGATGAACCCGACGCGCGCGCGCGCGCGCACTCTCGTAATTGCCCCGATGAAAATTAAGGGCCGCCAGTACGCTCGCCTGCAGCGACTCTTCTTCGTACCCTACTGCTTTCCCCGCGCAGTGCGAGCTTTTTAATGACCGCACTTGGCCGGATTCCGCGTGTGTCGACAGCAGCAGCAGCAGCAGTAGCAGCAGCTATCTTAATGAATGAGCCCCCATCGTGATTTCGAGGATAGATTCCATTATCGGAACTGATAGAGAGCGCAATCGACAATTTTTATGGCGGGCCGCTTCCTCTCCGCGCAAGTGCGCTCCGGGGACGATATCGCCGCGCGGCTTCTCCGCATCGCTTCCTATATGTACGTGCAGTACACCAGGGCTCTCCTATCATCGCTTAACAAGACAAGATGAATGGCAGATAGCGTGATTTATGAAATCAATTTTCTCGACTATTGCCGCCCTGTGTATAGCTTATTACATTGCTGTACGTTTACCTTCGCTTTCGCTTGTACGATATTCTCCCTGCCTTTTACAAGCCACTTACAGAATAGCGCACTGCACTGTACTCTGACTCAAAGGAGCTTTATCCAAACGACTGTTTGGGACGGAGACGACGACGACGACGACGACGTTTTCGCAGAGAGGCGTTGCTCTTTCCTTCGCTTTTTTCCCGCAAATTTTCTCTCCGAATCTCAAAGTTTATCCCCGCTCGTCATCTGCGATATATTCCCCCGAGAGCCGTGATTTTATGCACAAATCGCGGCTCAAGTCACGCACTTAAACTCGCTCGACAAAGAGGCTATTTTCGCAGCGCAGCTCCGACGAGAGCTTTGCTTAAAAATGAAAAAGTCGCATTTCTTTCAGAGCAAAGAGAGAGAGAGAGAGAGAGAAGTATAACTTCAATATTGCGCACTGCGGCTCACTAAGACTCCGTAAACGTCAGCTCGACTTTCAAAATAATTGATGGAGTAGGTAACACGATTTCGGAATACACGATTTCGGAGAGCAAATAATCTATCCGAGAGCGCTGCACTCAATGTGGCACTGAATCATTCAGATTTTCTAATGCGCGCTAAAACTGTCTAGAGCCAGAGAGAGAGAGAGAGGAGGGGGGGGGAAGAGACAGAGATTGATTGCACTACGTTGTTTATTTAATTTTCTGCCATGGCCTGATTTTGGCCGGATGGCCGGGAGATATATAATATATATAATATGTGCTTTTTGACGAAATATGGAAAGAGTGATGTAAAATAAATGCCGACTCTAATAATTAAATCTCCGAGCCGCGCTCCGACTGTAACATAAAATATAAGAAGATTAAGAAACTAACTGCCGAGAGCGCGCTTCTAACATAGCATTCATCTCGGCGAATCCGGCGTAAACGCTTTAACGCCTCGGCGTAGCCCGCACGTACTTTAAACGTACAGGTCGTTATTTTTGGAGTCGGACTCTAGCTTTTTCACTTTCTCTCTCTCTCTCTCTCTCTCTCTCTCTCTCTCTCTCCCGCGCACTAGAGATGACACGAGCACGCGTATGTGGGTCAATGGCTGTCATTGAAAGTCGTCGCTCTGTGAAAAGGGACTCGTGTCGCGCGCTCTCGTCTGTGCATGTGTGTGTGTGTGTGTGCGCGCGTGTGCGTGTGTGCCGAGTTAAAAAAGCCGTATAGGACGGCGCCAGGCCAGCGGAGATACAGATAAAGAAACACAAAGAAAGTCGCGATTTGAGCGAGGGGGGCGCGCGCGCGGCCTGGGAGAGAGAGAGAGAGAGTAGTCGTGCGTTGCAGGCTCCCCCGAGATAGAGCGCGCGACTCGAGAGTTATATACGCTTCTGACTCGAGTGCCCCTATAGTCCGCGGAGTGTGGAGCGCGCGATCCCGATAGAAAGACACGCTGCAGCGCTTTTCGAGTGGCTGACAGGGAACCGAGAGAGAGATTTTTATCCGCGAGCACGGAGAGAAAGAGCGCAATTTTTATTGCGTTCTCAAAGTATTTTTCTCGGCTTTGTATATAGTTCGTCGCAGCGAGCTGTAAGCTCGCCGCCGGCCAAAAGCAGCGTACATTGGAACACGGCCCGAGCCTCGAAAATGACTTTCTATTTTTGGGAAAGAGGGAAATCGCCTTACTTATCCGTGACCCCCCGAAGAATTTTTGACGCGCGCGACCACAGGCTGCAGCGAGTGAAGCGACAGAGCCGGGAGCGAGAAGGGAAGCTACACCGTCGCGTCCCGGAGCGATGGAAAGCGAGGATGAATTTGTCAACTACAAATCGCTTTTCTGTCTTCACGAGCCTGGAGAAAGGCGATACTAATGATGCTTTTGGGGTGTCTTCGGGGAGTCATGTGGTCTCGGGGAAAAAAAAAGAAGAATCTTTCGGGGTAAGAAACGCGTGTTTCTCAGCCGCACTTTTTTGTCGCTTGTCCTCCACGGTTGTACGCGCGTGTATACGCATCACACGCTTGCCGGGGTGGGGGGGAGAGAATGAAAGATAACGCCTCTCGCGCGTGGTTTATTACGTTTTCGAGGAAATTTCTAATATCAAACGCGCGCGGTAGCAGTAAAATTTTATGCTGCCGAGCTTTCGGAATCGGTGAGGCTGACTTATTGCTCTCTCGCTAGCGGCGCAGCGGCTCGTTTATTTTTGTGCTCACAGTAAGATCGTAGAGTCACTTTTTTTTCCCCTTCTCCTTCGCACTGGCTCTCTGTCTCTCATATCAAAGAGGCGAGCGTATATTATGATTTTTGTGAGGACTCGACTCGACTACACTCTCCTTCCGTATGTCAGACAATTGCTGCGAAGCCGAGGTCGCGCGCGCATTCTCCGAGGCAATAAACGAGCGCGTGTCAGTTCTGCAATATTTGCTGTCATAAAGCTAAACTCTTCTTCTCACGCCATGCGTGCAGCCAAGCGAGAAAAAAAACACACACACACACACGACGCGCAGACGAACACACAGAGAGTATACGAGCGCTCGAGCAGTGATACAAGTGTATAGCGCTGCACGGATGACTCATCAGCGCGAAATTGTTTGAAAAATTTACGATGCCTTTTTCTGCGCAGACCGCGCGCGTGCGCGTGGCTGCCGCTGAAGGAAACGGATAGTGGATACATATACTATACATATCTTCAATTGCCGGGATAGGCGCATAAATCGCTATACGAGTATACACGCGCGCATAGGTTCGTCAGCGCTCGCGCGCGGCCAAAACAGGCCGACGCTCGTTATATTATTCCGCCATAAATTTCAATCGAATTAATTTCCAGTTGATGGAATCCCGACTCGCGGGAGAGATAGAGAGAGAGAGAGAGAGCTCGTGGCCGACAACAATAAAATCCTGTGTATCCCATCAGCGATGGGATATATAACTATACGCAGAGCATATAGGGAGTAACACACGCATATATAGGCCAACACACGCTGCGGCGGAGTATCGCCGCGCAACGCGGCCGAGTATTTTAATTTGCTGTCGCTCGTCGAGCGTGTATATATACAGTGGAGATCCACTTAAGCGCAATCATGATGCTCCCGAGAAGAGTTCGTATGGATGACAAACGGGCCTCATCGGATAAATTCATCAAAATTCATTCGGCGCGCGGCTCCGTGTTTCCGAGAGACCGAGCGAGAGAGAGAGAGAGAGACGAGCTACACACACGTATACGCACACGGTCACACGCAATAGCTGTTGGAGAGACGAAAATAAAGTGAGCCATTGACTCGCTCGATGAGACGGTTAGCATCACTTAACCTTAATGTTTATTTATTCGGGCGACTCTTTCGAAAAAGGGATGCAGTGGGCGCGTAATACTCTATATACCGCGCGCAACTACGCTACACCACGAAATCAGATAAATTATTTCCGAGCAATAAATCCGAATTCCATACGTGTGCGTCGTGCTCATATCGTTTTATTCGTTCGATACACGCGAGTCGCTTGTAACGCGCCGATAAGAGCTGCGTACGCGGGAATTAGTCGAGAAAGCTTCTGGGTATGTAACAAACTGTTTGCGGCGATGTCGAACGTTATACAATGCGGCCCTATGCACTTGGCCGGCGCCCACCTGCCGCAGGATATGCCATCGCTATACACATATATACGTCCCCGATACGATCTGTCCGGCGCGTACAGGGTAAATTAGGAAACACTCTTTTACGACGATTTCGGCCGCGATAGCCGAGCGATGTGTTTTTGTCCGTTATAGAGCAATTTCATTGCTACACTCATCAGAATTCCCGGGCTCTGCAGTGCGCGCGACGCGCGTCGCGCAGCTCCTTCTTCTCTTCGCTGTGTTTTTTTTTCTCTCCCGAAGGTTTGCGCGTCATAAAATTCAAAAGGACATAAAATGGAGACGTAAAAGGGAGGCTTTTAATTAAATTATCAACAGTATCCTAGCTTTTTATCTACGCGGGGCAAAGGCTCGAGGAATATGAGTCCCCAGACGGGTTCCGCGCGCTGCGAATTGAGAAAATCAACGCTATACACAACGTGCTGTGCACACACACATACACACATATATACATCTCTCTCTCTCTCTCTGGCGCGCACTGACACCCAAGGGAGGTATTTTATACGCGAGCGAGCGTCTGTCTCGCTTCAGTCGTATAATATCGCCTCTCAGTGCATCAGCGATCGTCGACCCACGGGGACGTCACGCTCGTCTGACGCACAGCTGTAATTCCGCCGATAAGCATCTAAACTCGCACATGATCTTAATTGTCGCGGGGATGCGGTGACCGCATGTGTCGTCGCGACTGACTCTCCTTCCTCCGTTGCAGTTGTATCTGCCGTCGCCGCTGCGACTGCTATGCTACTGCAGCGCACTGAGCTCACGACAAAGGAATGAATTTGAATGAGAGTAGCCCGTTAACGAGCGCTAATAAGCGCGACGAGCTCGACGAGACGTCGCGCTCGAGCTGTGCTGCTCAATGCTCATATAGACTGGCGAGCACCCGCGCTTCATTTCGTTATCGGCTACATGGCTAGCGGAACGTGTAACACAACATTCGGAGAGATAAGGGAAATGGCTTTTTAAATACATCGACAGGGGGGGGGGGGGTAATTGTCAGATGGGATTGAATTCCCGGATGTCGAATTCGATCGATGTTGCGCGGGGTACGTTGACTGTTGTTAATTCGCAAGAGCTGAGAGACAGAGAGAAAGATCCGTATACTCTGATAATGATATAGCGACGTATTTATACGCTGCATTACGGAAGCTTCTATCGTATTACCCGCGACTCATAATGGGTTTCACGGCCATTTTCAATCTAGCAAATAATGGAAAACGAATCAACTATCAAATTATCAACCTAGAGAGAAACTGCTCGGTTTCTATATAAATCCGAGGTGTGTGTGTGTGTATGTGTGTGTGTGTGTGCGCCCGTGTGTGTGTGTGTGTATAGCGTGGAGAGCCGGAGGGAACGTCCATTTAAAATTATTGACATGACCCGTTCGACTCGACAAAGTAGTTAAAAGAATTATTGACTTAGCGCGCACGCGAGCAAGCGCGCTCTCTCTCTTCTCTCTCTCTCTCTCTCTCTCTCTCTCTCGACTCCGAGAGGAAACATTTATAATCTCTCCTCTGAGAGCACTGGCGAAAATGGACGGAAAACTGGTTATATCGTCGTAATTTCCCAAATAGAGTTTAACTTGAGCTTCGCCGCCGCGGCCGCCTCGGCTCTCCAACGACGAATAGGAATAAGCGCCGACGAAAAATTACGAGAGCTATAGATACATAACTTTTGTACGAGTACGGACGGCGAGGCAACATATATATACTCGATCCTCAAGATTCAGTCTTTACGAGCGATTTAACGGTCCGGCTCCCGACTGCTACGCCCTTTTCAAGTCCGTTGCCTAATATTTTGGAATTTCGTATTCATACGAGAGGTCTCTCTGGAAAAAAAAGTGCTCGTGCCTACTGTACATAATACGCGATGACGAAATGCACGGACGAGTATTAGGAAGCAGCTCGCGCAGCGAAAACAAAAAAGGAAAAAAAAGGGGGAAAAAAACGGCATACGACCAAAAGTACTGTCACAGGTCGGAGGCAGAAATAAAAGCGAGAGCGGGGGGGGGGGGGGAGCGAGAAAAAAAGAATTAAAAAATAAAATGCCCGGTGGGTCGAGGCAAGGCAGAGTAGGCGACAGAGCGAACGCGTAACTTAAAACCTTTCTGTTTATATAGAAGCTGCTCTCGCAGGTGTCAGGTAAACGCTCGCAAAGTGAGGAAAAAAGAGAAAAGAGCCCAGGGAGAGAGAGAGAGAGAGAGAGAGAGAGAGAGAGAGAGAGATGGAGCGACGCCCGGGCCGTGCTCTCAATACGCAGAGCGAGTGTGAGCGAGAGAACAGAGCAAAACGTATACACGATCGAAGAGAAAGACGTATAAAAAGTTCACGGGCGAATGAACGATTGCGCGCTTCCCGTCGAGAGCAGCGCATATAGCCGAGAGAGCGAGAGCGAGAGAGAGAGAGAGAAAAAAAACTCGCCTATATATACTCGGCAAAGCGGGAGAGAGAGAGAGACCGGAGGCTCGAATCTCGTCACCGAGAGGAGTTAAAAACGTATGGATATATAGCTACGTTCACACTCACACACGCCTCCGTCGAATCTGTCGCTCTGTCGCGCCGAGCGTTCCCATGTAGCCCCGCGTGTCTCTAGTACCCTACATGTATACCTGGAAAAGAGAGGAGAGAGAAGAGGGACATCTCGACGGGCGTTCGCGTATAGGTATACGTATACTGGCAGTATAGAGCTGTTGCTATACGTACAGTATACCTGTGCATGCGAGCAGAGAGTATAGGTATGTATAGGGAGAGAAGTCGCAGCCTCGCTAGCGCACAATGCAAAGCCTTATTTAGTACGCCGCTGCACTCGCAGCTTCTGTCGGAGGGGGGCTTTTCCCACACCGGCTGGGGAGCTTGAAAAATTTTTACCCGCCGCCGCTATATAGATGATGTCTTCTCTCCTACTTCTTCTTCTTCTTTTTCTTCGTCTTATTCTACTTCTTTTTCGATGCTCTTCTCTCTCTCTCTCTCTCTCTCTCTCTCTCTCTCTCTCTCTCTCACTCCTGTACTCGGGGAGAGAGAGAGCCTCCAACTTCGAGAGAGTTTTACCCGCTTTTTTTTCCTCCGCCACACGAAGAAGTAGCGTATATTGCCCCGAGATAAACAGCGGCGCGCCGGGAAAATGAGGGAAAGGAGTGGCTCTCTCGCGCGTAAATCAGTGCGCGGGGGCTTTTCTTATATTCTCCCCGCCGCCGCCGCCGCCCCCGTCGCTTATTGTGCACTGCATGTGCTCCAAAGATTTTACTCTCCGGTCGTCCGGCTTTTCTCCCGCGAGATCGAGGACATTATCAGCTCGCTTTACGCGACTATCTCGAGCTGTGACTATCTCATCTTTATTATACGCGCGTTTCCCCAACAGAGAATACCAGTGTTTGGATTCTTCGTGACGTGACACGGCGACTCTTCTCAGATTCGATTATTATTTACGATCGCTCTTGGATCGCTCTTGCTGCCCGCGCTCAGCTCTTGATTGCCAAGTCAGTAGTGCGTGTTTAGTACCCCAGGCTGACAGTATTCGACCGTAAAATTTTCGCAAATTCTCTTCGTATCTTGCCAGGTATTCTCTCAGGAAAATGAAGAAGGTGAAATACTCGCGTGTCTCGCGCGAATTCCAAAAATATTCCAAAAGTATTTCTGATAGAGGTACAATTTTTTTTTAAAACGGATTACTCGAAAAAACTCGAATATTATTTTCAAAGCTCATTCGATCAAGAAGTGCTATTCGATTAAGAAATCGTATTGATTATTCGAGCAAGAAATCTTAAAAAGGTTAAATTAAAAAAAGAATTACAATTGAAGATTAAAGTTGTCTTTCGGAATTTCTTCTTGCTTTAAAGTTCTAAATTATGACGTCCAAAAATTTAATAAAAGATATTGGCCCATAAATTTTACGGTCTAATACTTGCCTAACTTCATTCGTTCGTAGCTGCTTTTCTCAAAACTAATGTGGTAGTGTGTTATTAAATGATATCAGCACAGAAATCGAGATACCAAAAATATCTAACTAAATTAAAGATTTCAATATAATAATAATGAACACATCGACTGCACGTATTTGAAAAATAATTTCAGAAACGATATTGAATAATAAACAAAAAACTGTAGAGTAAGAAGCATTATTTATCCATCGATCCCTTAAAAACCGGCAAGTGATGTGGCGTCAAATCCATCGTTATAAAAGTCCAGTAAAAGTTCACATAATTCGTTGTTTCTTCAAACTAGTCAAGCTATAAAAGTGATGGAAACTTTATAATCCCTTAACTTTTCGCGCATAAGAGAGGTTTATTTTTTCTTTAAATTCGTGGTTTTCACAAGTCACACGTTGCGTGTACCTCGAAAAAAGGGCGCAAGTATTTTATTCACTTAGACTGCGGCGGGGACTCCAAAAACCGAGCTCGAAAAGAGGATAGTGAAAGTTTTGTTCCTCGGTCAGCAGAAGTTCTGCACGAAAGCTCACGGCGGCTCAGGGCGGCAGACGAGACTAGAGCAGCGAGCATCGCGAGGATTTTTCAGGCAAATGGTGCTGCTGCTGGCCAGTGAAAAACAGCGATCTAACGAGGAGACAGCGTTGTTCGGCCCTCTTGCGCACGCGGGGCGATCGGGCGCGAATGATAAGTCGCCAGACTTGTGCGGCGGCGCGCCGTGAGCGGGAATTCGTTCTGCGACTCCCCTTCGCGGCCGCCGAGCCGCTCTCTACACAATGAAGCATTAAGCGGAGAATGGAATGTCGGTTTGGATTCCCATTTGATACGCGCATTTGCATGTGAATGGAAAATTTCGGTTCTCGCATGCGCAGGAAATGCGTGCCCGAGACGTCTCGCGGGAGATGCTACGACTCTTTTCTCGAGCGCAGACACGCGTTGTACTGCGGAGCGACAAGTCAAAGTGATTTCGCTGTTTTGAGCGGGTAGCGCGGGCGCGTTAATGATATTTGGACACTCGGACAATCGGCCCTCGAGGCTGTATACCCTTTCATTTGGCTGTAATATACGCAACTCGAGACTTACAATGTGCTGCATGGGCGTTGTTACATTGGAGCGTTACACGAGAGCACATAATAAAGTCACTTACGGCACCCGGTAATTTTGAAAATCGTGCGCCGCCGCCGAGAGGTGAGAGCGTGAAAAATATAGTAGCCGGGATTACCCCTCCCTGCAGCCGCTGCAGTACATACGCGCATAACACAATGGCTCTTTAACATTTTAATGCAATATCCATGAAAGCGGCCGTTACGTACGGGGAACGACAACGAGGACGACACGAGTTAGCGGCCGCCCTTTTTTTCCCCGAAAGTCCCTCGAAAAATCGATCCGCCATATGTGCTAAGCGACACATCAGAGAGAGAGAGAGAGAGAGAGAGAGAGACTGGTTGTGAGTCGTAGCGAACAGGAGCTCTTTCTGCGTCCGCATAACATGTAAAGAGGGAACTGGTAGCCCGTAGCCGTTCGACAGCTGCGCTGCCGCTGCGAGCAGAGAGACCGAGCCGAGAGAGAGAGAGAGAGAGAGAGAGAGAGAGAGAGAAGGGCATTAGCGGCTTTACGAAATTTCTTATGCGCTCGTGACACATTTCAGCGAGCGCATGTGGAGTACACAACTATACACGCATACAGTCGGCGAGCGGTGAACAGCACGTATACATTTCCGAGACAGGCACGCTTGCGTGCTCTATCTGTCGCCCTGCATACGCATATACTGTAGCTCGCACTCTTTCCTCGCGCGCAGAGCCATTCGCATCATCCGAGAGAAATGAGGTAGATACGTCTCGGGCGATATATGCACTCGATAATACGGTTTCGTGCGACTCCGTTTCAGCCCTCCCCTTTTTCCTCGGATTTTCCAGCGCGGCGGCGGGACGCGGCGCGTCGATGCCTTTGAATTGGACCGCAGCAGCTCGCCGGGCGGCTGCGAGATATGCGGCAGGCGCGCGAGCCTCGGACACGGAGTATCTCTCGGTTATGATCGCACGGCAAAAGCGGCGACTGCGGCGAGAGAGCCCAGTCCGCACCTATGGGGATCGCGGAAGAGGCCGCCGGCCCGCGTCGAGGCATAATGGCGCGATAAATCTGCGCGCGCGAAGGAAATCGTGGCAGCGCGGCGCGAAAAGTCGTCTAAGTATCGCCCCGCGGCCTCTTGATCGATAGCTCGCACACACGCGGACGCGCACACACGGACGTGTATGCGCACGAGTACATAGCCAGTGCATCGACTGCGCGGGGCTCGAGGGAACGGGGCGGAGGGGCGGGCGGGCGTTCGGCAATCATCGGAGCTAGCGGCCGCGTTTTTTCGCGTCCGACCGAGCCACGCTCCTCTCTCACAGCTTATACTTGTACAGATGCCATTAAAAGTCAATAACGAAGTAGGTCGAGAAAGAGGGAGAAGGAGAGCTGCTGCTGCTGCTGTACACGAGCACGCACTTGCAGCGGCGCCGTCGCGCGATTGCAATAGTGCTCCGCAGAGATAGATCTTTGCTTTTTTTTTTCTCGAAAAATTCCCTCCAACGCCGGCGCTGATGCCGAGTTACTGTTATTGCGCGCGCGCGCGAGAGAGAGAGAGAGCAGATTGCCGCGGTCTCGCTAAAGTTTCACGCGCGCGGATACCGCTGGCTGCGAGGAAGCTCAAGTTTGGAAATTCGCGGCCTCTCGAGTGCGGCATAGCCGAGATTCTGTAATTGCGAAGAAATGCAGCATCCCCGGTATATAACGACGGGAGAGGCCCTTTGCTTCTCTTCAAGAGCGATCGATTTATCGATTTCGGAGAGAGAGAGAGAGAGAGAGAGAGAGCGAGAGCGGAATCCATCGCCCGCGCGAGCGTCTCATCGCATGGGAAAATATTGTTTTAGCCTTTAATGAAGATGCTTCCGCGAGAGCTCTACTCGTGTCCTCTCCGCGTAGTCGGCTTTGGTGGGCGTATTTACAAGCTAATTAACATTTTCCTTATAATAAAGCCGTGACGGCAGCGGACGCGGCCAGCTGCGCGACGAGAGCGTCGCTGTGTAAACACTTTAAAAGTGAAATTCAGCGCCGTTATGAGGATTTTTTTTGCGTTTCACGCGAGAGCGCTCTATAGAAATGCAAATTCTCAACTCGTCCGCGCAAGGCAAACATCTTTGTGGCGTAAAGTTATTAATGCCATGTATATACGTATATAATATAAGAGTCGAGCGGTCTGCGCCGTTGTAAATTGACGATATTACGAGTTAAATTTTTATCGAATAAAATTTAATGGCATACCGCGCGCGACAAATTTCAAACGAGAAGAGATAAAGCTGAAAAAAGGAAAGCAAGCGCGTCCGTATATGACGCTGTCTGTGTGAGCGAGAGCCGACGCATAATTAGGCCTGCGACCACCTCGCGCGAAAAAAATGATTCGCTGAATTTATGTAACGCGCGCTATCCCCGCGACGGCGCTTTATTGATTGCTTCATTATATCCAATACAATGCGAACAAGACTCGCTTCCCTGAAAATTCAAAACGCGCATACTTACACGACTCGGAGAGAGTCTGTCCATTTTTCAAGCAGCGAGAGGAGCGTCGTCTTCGAGAATTAATGAGCACAAAGTACGGATCATAATTTTTCTCTGTGAAAAACGCACGGTGCCGATAAATCCATTACGAAAATGTCCCCCGGCGCGTACCGATGCGGCCGCATCTCTCGCGTGTATCCGCCCCTTTGGCAAAGGGAGAAATGACGAAAAAAGCGGCCCGCAGCACGAAGCCAAAGAAAAGCCCCTATAACAAAAAGACTGGATTTTTTGCCGAGAAACCCTCGCACTCGAGTCTCCCTTTCTCTCTCCGTCCATTTCCATCGTCCGCAAACGCCCGATGCCCCCGAACTGCGAGCTTCTGCAGCCAAAGCCAGCGTATAGGATATACGTATCTGATATATATATAATATATATAGATTATAGAGATACACCAGAGCCTGTGCGAGATTACTCTGGCCGAGCTTCTTATCGCACTTTCCGACGCGACCGCAACTATATATAGGAAGAGGAAATAAGCCGATCGAGCTCGTCTATGCTTATGCGTATATAGAGAGCAACTCTTCTGAGAAGCAGCGGCGCTGATTTGCGAAACTTGTCGCGCTCGGCCATGTTTTTAACGGCGAGAGAGGGGCAAAGTCTCCGGCAAAGTAGTTGATCGAGTTTCGTGTCTCACACGTATACATCTATATATATGCTTGTACAATATGCGAATGTCTCGCTCTGCCGGAGCTCCAGTCCAAGGCTGCTGCGTTCATTAAAACACGCGAATGAGGATCGTCGGTATATATACAGGTACGCGCGCGCACACACACATACGCGGGCGCTTGCGCACTGCATGCGGAGGAGAGAGAGAGAGAGAGAGAGAGAGAGCGTCGAATTAATTTTCGCGTGCGCTCGTGCGAACCTTGATTGATTGGGGAGCTGCGACGGTGGCATCGGGCTTGTTTGCCTATACGCGTGCGGAGTGTGTCGATTCCAATTTTTCATGCAAATTGCACTTGACGCTCGTGTGGGTGTCCGAGCAAGGCCGCGAACGCTGCAGCCGCCGCGTCTTGACGGGCTGACGCGCGCTAATTGTGCGACACTTTTCGCGCGCGACCCCCTACCCGGCGCGCACGCACAACTTCATAAACGTATACACACGCACACCAGCCGTATATGGAAATTATCAATTCCGCGCCGTTTCGCTGCACCGCGCCGCGTGTGCCAATGAAATTATCTAGGCTTTCGAGGGCTTGTGAAAAGAGAATAATAACGAAAACACAACAACAGCCGAGCTGACTCATGCGCTGATTCACGTTGGCAGCCCTTCTTCAGCGCCACCGCGGAACAGTTCATTAAGTTCGTGTGCTTCGCCCGCACACTGTAGGTTTACTGCGCGTGTATGTGCACCGCGATGCGATCGCTTACGTGTCATGCCGCGCAGCGAGAGAGGATAAGCGACGCGGGCAAAGTTTTAACGCGCAAAATTTGTAAATCGCCCCTTCGGAAATTTGACGCGCGGGAGAACGATCGAGCGGAGCGCGCGTCACGCTCGACAGATCAAACACTCGCGCTACGCGGAATGCATTGATTTTAATGAATTTCGTTACATTCATTACGGCGGCGGCGGCGCGCAAAATAATTAGCGAATAAATCATTGAGCAAAAGCGCGCGATTCCTCGCGCTATGCGCGCACCCGGCTAACGATGAAATCCATAAGCCTCGGCGCGAGCGAGAGGCACTGACGATGCAGGGCCCGCACAAAAGCTACGAGCATAAATCTCGCCTCAACATTTACACGCTTATCAAAACAATTTATACCCGCTAATTCAACTCAATTTACCATATTCACGCTTGGAAAACTCCTCCGGTTCTCCCTCGGCGCGGCTGCGCCGCGACTATACAGCTGCTGTGTGAATGTGTACAGTGTACGCATGTGTAAGAGAGGGACTGTGCAAGCGTAACAATTTTTGGAAAAACAAACGAATGTATGTATTCTATCTCTGTATATGTGTGTGTGTGTGTGTGTGTGTGTGTGTCGTCGATCGCAACGTGAATCCGCAAATAAATTCAGCGCGCGCGCGTGGCGTTGAACTCGATATTAAACCGGCGTTCTCTCTCTCTCTCACTCTCTCGCCCCGCGCGAATCAAACGACTTTTTCAGTCTGAGCTCGCTTATGGGATATTTAAATGAAATCGTCATCTCCGACGCCCACTTATGCTCCTTTTTCATCCCCGGCACTGCAGCGGCGGCGCGCGAATGCCTATAAAACGTTTTCTCTCACTCGGCTAGTGTGTACACACACACTCACACACCGATGCTCCATCCGCCTCTGCTCCTCTCTTTCTCTCTTTCCTATCTACAATTCTACATATATATACAATATACATATACATATACAATAAACACGCTATACCCTTTCTCACGTTCCACACTCACAGTGCAGCTGGGAGATCGCGTTTTTGCTAAATTGTTTTATTCGAGCTATTGTGGTACCGTTCGAAATCCGCGTGCGCCGTAAAAGCCGCGTGAGTTGTGCGCCGAATGATCGATGCGTGCGCAGGGGTCAGTATATCTCGGGATACATAACACTCGAATCTTGGAATCTGACCAAATCGTCGGGGAGAGACAGAGCGAGCCTAAGTCCGGTGTCAATTAAAAAAAGTATTCGATCAAGTCGGTCCATTGTGCACAGGCGCCTCTGGCTCCGATCGAAGAGCGATGGAGAAATAATTCAGCGGGGGGACAAAAAAGTCTCGCGCTCCCGCGACTTTTCTCCACATTTATATCGGCGGACTAATCGTCGCATTTCCCAGCGATAAATTATTCCGCGTGGCGCGCGCGGCCTAGAAATGCGAATAGTGCGCGCGCGAGAGAGAGCAAGAGAGAGAGAGAGAGAGAGAGAGAGAGACTTTGAAACAATCCGCGCGCTGTGTGTGCCGTGTACACTGTACAGGTACAATACACACACGCGCGCGCGCGCGCGTACATAACACAGTGCATGCACACAGCTACAAACACGCGTTTCTTTCCGTCTTTCTCTCTATCTCCATCTCTCGCGGCTCTCTCGCTCCTCCTTTTTATTCTCTCTCACGAGCGAGCGCTGTCGCGCTGTTGTTCTTGCGAGAAAGGAGGCAGGCGATCGTGCAACGGTACGCCCCGCCGTAATATAAATCACGCATTAACATATCGGCCGCACGCATCTATGAATTTTATTAAATGATAATTATTGGCTCTCGGCTCGCTCTTGTATTATATACCTGCGCGCGACTCGCGGGTGGACGCGACGAAAAGCCCAGAGACTTCCTCGCGAGCAGTTTATACGTGCTATAATGTATACGGCCGCTATCTCTCCGCAGACTCTGCAGTCTCTCTCTCTCCTCTCTCTCTCACTGTGCCCACACGTCCGCTGCGGCGTTGCGCCTCGACTCCTATACACGTACACTCCGATGAAAGGATTTAATAACGATTTCGCGCGGTGGCGGCGGTGCAGGCTCGAAAAAAAACTCAAAAGTTTTATCGATCATCGATACCAATAAATATAATTGGCCGACAGCGAGAGTTCGATCTCGCGCGCGCTGCGGTGCAGTGTAAATCAAATTCTATGTAACTCGCCGCAGCAGCGCCTCTCCGCACATACACATGGATATATTCAGCAATCTCGCCGAGTAAATATTTACCGAGTATCTCGGGCGATCCAACACCGAATAACCTCTCCATTCAATTTCAACAAATTTCCCTTTCTGCCCTCCATCAATCAAGTCTAATACCTCGCGCGGTATATGTACACGCTTTTTTTCTCTCTCACCCCGCCATCGTACGCGCACTGCTTCACCGCTCTACACGCGTAAGCCCAGAGACGCAGCGGATATTATGGAGAGCCGCAATAATAAAAAGCGGAGCGCGCGAGCCCCTCGCGACGATACATCAGAGCTACATCTATGCTGTATATACTGTGCGGAAGCGGGCTCATGGGCGCGCGGGGAGAGAGAAAAGAAAACGATATAAAACCCCGACAAATCACGCGCTGGATTTGCCGATGACTCGTGTGCCGCCGCCGCCGCCGCCGCGTGACGTTCTCGCTCCCTTCCCTCCCGCTCCGCAGCCACGCTCTGTACTTATTCGCGGCACGCGCGAGATTATTAGCATTTTTATGCCGGCGAGTCTTCGACCCCAAATCTCCCGATTGCACGCTTTTGCCACGTGTATACGCGGGCTCGGAACGTTCCGCACCAGAGCATTGCCTTTTCTCTCTCTCTCTCTCTCTCTCTCTTTCTCCCTCCATCCGAGAGTGGGCGCGACCTGGTGTTAATGCCAGTTCAAACAATAACAATATCGATGGTTTTTCGCGCCCCAGCGAAGCCAACTCCCTCAGAATATTAATTCTTTTTTTGTCACGAGTACATGCAGTATACACACACGGACATAGAGACGCGCGCTCTCATCCCTTGTACACGGCTATATTATACACACGCGCTTAGCAGTCTCATGTAGAGGCAGTTTACGAGCTGTCCTTCCACTATATATAGACGCATGCACGTTTCACGCTCGATTATTAACGTCGGAAGATTCATCGCGCGGCGCGCGCACGCACACACACACACACTCTCCGCCCCCGTCCCCCGCACTTTTGTCATTTACGCTCCTTTCGCCGGTGCGCGCGCATTGACGTATTATGCAGCCGCGACGCGTGAGAAAGGCTGCGCGCAAGTGCTAATCGCCGCGCCGCGCTCGCTGCAATTTACGAGCTTCTAATACTGCCGCATCAAATGAAAACGTTACAGCAACGATATAGCACACGCTGCACAATGTTTTGCGCGCGCAGCTGTTGCCGATCGTGCTCGACGCTTTATTTCCTTCGCGAAAACTCCCATCCCGCGTATACGACGACGTGTGCGACATACGCCTCTTTCGCATCGGCGCGCGCGGCTCTCGATTCCCGGCGAATCGTATTGTTTCCAATAAATATTTTATAGAATTTTAAAAGTACGCGAGAGCGTCGAGAGAGAGAGAGAGAGAGAGAGAGAGAGAGCGGAAACGGAAAGGGAATAAAAGGGAGCGATGTCGCTGTTACGCCGCGTCTTTATGCCCTGCGCGCTCCTGCGTGTAGCTGCTTTTATTAAAAATGAAAGTAAATACGACCCGACCCTCTGCGATACCTCGGACTTTTTATCTCTATCATCCCGTTGGCCGTGGACCTTTAATGATTCAGGCCCGCGGCGACGGATTAAAAATTAAAAATCCAATCTTATTTCCGCGCATATTTGCTTTAATTTGACGAGAAACACGAACGGGTCTACGTTCAAGAGCAGTGCGGTACAAAATTCAATATTTCTCTCTTCGATCGCAATATTGGTGCAATTGAATTTTCTGCATAGACTATAATAAGGCGGTATACGTGCGTGCAAGTAGGCTTTTGCGCGCGCTTGAGTCATCGGCGCGCGATTTCGATCATCTGTCCTAAATCCCGAGCTCGAATTTGCAATTATAATCCGGGACTTTGCGCGAGTACGAGCACACACCGCCAGAGGAAGGGAGAAAATAGCAGCAAGACCGGGCCGCCACTGATTTCGCAGAGTTAATGGGCAGGCATTTTTCATGTCGCTCTCACGATGTTGCCCGATACAGGCGCGCGCGCGCGCGCTCATAGCAAAGGGGACCGCAGCGGGCGATTAATCGCAGTAGCTAGCCGGCTAAGGGGTCCCTCCTTTTATCCGGCCCCTTGCCCCACTACTCCACGCCTCTCCATGTGTATATACCTATACCGTGTGTATTTACACCCCGCGCTAACCTCACAACAGACTGCGATTGCGGACGACGACGACAAGGCTCAAGGCAAAAGCCCCCCCGAATGCGGAGAATGCGCTGATTGTCGCGCGCGACGAGCTCTGCTCAGTCAATTATCTATTCCGATTCCGACGCGCAGCTGCAGCAGGTGAAGGATTAAGCCTGATTCTTTCATGAGGGCCACGAGAGAGAGAGAGAGAGAGAGAGAGAAGCTGCAGATTGTATAAATACGTAACCGGAATGTTTGCACTTTGTGCATACACATATAAACTCGGTTTTTGTGTTCTCGACACACACTGCACACTGCACGCGAGGGGCTAAATAAGTAAATAAAGCAAAGTGGTCGCTCGTGCATTGTCGCCGGGATAAGTCTGTGTGAGATATTCATGGAGTGGATCGATTCCGAGATAGAGAGAGAGAGTATCGCGATCACGCGGCTGCGGATTCGCGTCGGAGCTGCTGGGGCGGTGGCTCGCTCGCCCGTCGAAAATGCGAGAAACAAAAGTCGCCGGCGAAATCTGGGAAAGATTTGCGCTCCAACTGCTGAAACATCCCTCGCAGCTAAAGAGAGGGGAGAGAAAAGTTTGCGAGTCGAGAGTTGGAAAAGGAGAGCTGCGCGGTGTCGCTCGCGTGGCTCTCCTTTTATAATGAGCTCAGCGTCTGGAAAGTTGCCTTTGGCTCGAGTTGCATTAATCCGCTGAATTATACGATTAGAGGCGGCGGCAATCTCGGGGCACGCAGCGAATTTGACGGCGCCCGAGGATCCCTCTCGGTTCCCATCGGTGCCGATGCTGCAAAACTGCGCCTTTCTCCCCCTCTCTCTATCTCTCTCCCGTGTAGTAGAGAGTATTACGCTGCCGCGATGGAGTCGGCAAAAGTTGGAATTGAAAATTGTCCGCTCCTGCCGCCGCCGCCGCCGCCGCCGCTGTCGCCGGCCGATTGACTTTCCAACGTCTCTATTATACGGCCGCGGTTATCGAGTTGCCGGTTTTTATCTCGGCCGCACTCGGAGGCGTGCATTACGCTCCGCGCCTTGCCCATAACCGCTTCCGTTATCGCGCGCAGAGCAGCTTTCTCCGCGTGTGCGGACCTACTCGTATCTATATGCAATAACGCGCGAATTCGCGACGAGCGAGCGAGCGAGCGCTGGCAAAGCGGCGGACGCTGAATCGCGGCCCGGCTTTTAATGGAATTCCCGGAAAAAGAGAGTCGGCCGTCGAGGACGGATTAGTCCGGGCCGACAAATCGAACGCGAGGTCCTTTCATGTTACTCTCGCGGCTGCAGTGTCGCGCTCGCTCTCTTTCCCAACTCGAGTTTTCGACAGCTTCGATCGACGACCGCTGCCGCTTTTTAGAGGCCTCTGCTCGCTCTCGCCCTGCACCCGCACACGCAGACACTCGAGCTCTTCTTTTTCCACGTATAGCCCCTGCTTTTTCGCTCGTCGGCTCGTCGACGCGGCAGTTATGGAAATTCGTTGATCCGAGCTCAGCTCTCTCTCTCTCTCTCTCTCGCTCGCGTGCAAGAGGAAAAGCGCCCTGCGCTTTATCCGATACGTCGTCAAAAGGCCGATTGCTCTTTATAAATGTATCGGCGCCCCGTTCTTTTCGCGCGCGCACAAAGTACGGGAAGGGTGTTTTGCGCGCGTCAATTTATTGGAGCGGAATGAATGCGCTCGCGCTGTGAATGCCAGAGCGAAGGTCGTCAAATCAAGTTTCGAAACTTGATTTCGCGACAGCTTAGCTGCTGCTGCAAGAGTTGTCACCTCAATACATAGTAGACGCCGTCGTCGTCTCGCTGAAATTCGCAGTCTGGAACGGCGTCTCGCCCGCTGCAGTAGCTCGCTCGCCTATTAAAAAGCCCATTCGAATGTCTCGCGCTCTGCCTCGCTGCGAGTGCCGCGTGCGCGCAAGCCGTGCGAAAACGGCCGAAGCGGCTAACAAGCCCGTACACTCGTCCAGATCAAAGATTGGCTTTTCTCATTACCACGGGCCCGTGGATCTTTTATGCGCATTACACACACACACACACACACATAACAGAGGAGGAGATTGCGCAAATCGTTAATAGCGAGAGAGCCTGACGTAAGAAGTATATGCCGGCGCGGCGATCGACGCGCCGGATAAAAAGTGCGGAGATCGAACGGCTACGGATCATATCTGGCCCAGATTTTCCAAAGGCTTTAGTTGCGTTAGCCGCGGGTCGCGCGCTAATTACGCCAAAGTGCTTTGATTAACAGTACATATACGCTCGCGGTGCTCTGCGGCTGCACTGCCACGGCCCAACAACAATATGTACAGTACACCCATACGTGAGCCACACCGGTGTGTACATACAATATACATACTGGCGCGGACCGTCACGGGATAGGCCATACACAGAGAGAGAGAGAGAGAGAGGGTTGCTGCTCGCCGCCTGGAGAACAGGATGTTACCGTAACTCTCGTGGACGAGACAATCGATACTAAATCACAATCAATATTACACGTAGCTGGGCTAAGTGCAATTATACGCGCATGGCTTCCTAGCTTACCCACGATTTCGCTCGAGGAAATGAAAATCGAAATCCAGTCGATCGCGAACTCGATTCCCGGCCTGCGCGCAGTCTGTACACTGTATCAGTGTAGCCGCGCGTACAGCGTGTTTAAGTGCAGGTATATAACCTCCGCGAAAGCCGACACCGATCCCCCCTCCCCGAGAGCAACCCACGTAAATACACATCTATTAATTCATGTTAATCGTGTATTACACATATCGCGGCCCTTCTATATTGCTCGCGGAGAACGAGAGAGACAGAGAGAGAGAGCCGCACAAAAGGCAGGCTGCAGAAAAGCGACGTATAGCATTAACCGTTAAGCCGCGGCCCACACGCTCCTTTTCTCCTCTCTCTCTCTCTCTCGCTGTAGCAAAGAGAGAGAGAGAGAGAGAGAGACGGCCGCGCGCACTATCGCCGCGGGCGAGCTGTTCGCCGCCCCAGCGACGAGGACGACGGAGTCTGCACTTGTGCAGAAATTCGCGAGCGTGTGTGTGTGCGTGCGCGAGGAGGGAAAAAGGCAACGTGTGCACGAGACAGCCGCGTATACTGCAGGGCGTGGTCGGACTCGCTTCTCTCGCTCTCTCATCGCTGCAGAGTGTATGTACATGTGCGTGTGCCGCCGCTTGCAATTGCAGTAAATCCAAGGTTTGTCTTGGCCGAGCTCCTTTCGTGACTTCTCTCTCTGCTTTATCTATCCTGCCTCTCGCTCGCTCTCTGCCCCGTATATCCGCGCGTCGATCCGCTTGCATACATTAGTCCCGCGTGCGCGCAATGCTGCTGCTGCTGCTGCTGCTCCTGCTACTGCTGCCGCTGCAAGGATTTCCATCTTCGAGGTCGGATTCAATTCGAGCGTTACATGCATTAGCCGCGGCCGCCGGAAATTCTGGCGCTGTGTTTATGTGCGCGCGGCTGCAGAGACGACGCGACTGCACGATGTGCTACTTTGCTTAAATTCAGTCGTTAGGCGGAGCTCTCCGCCGCTGCAGTGCTACTGCCGCTGCTCTTGATGTAGTACCCCTTCGGATGCCCCCTCTCCGCCGCGTGTGTGGTCTATTATGCGGCCGACTCTCCAACGTCAACGTGCAGTCTATATAAATAGAGCCAAACTGCGCGCCGATATTTTTGGCCCTCATTGCAGCTCTCGTCTCCCTCGATTCTACGCTTTTTCTCGGTTCATTAATCGAGCAGTTTTTCGCAACGAGCGACGAGAGCGAGAGGGACAGCGCCGATGCATTTGCATAAAATGTCCGTTCGAATCTCGCGCGCTGCCCTCGATCCATACGCTTACAGACACACACACACACACACATAACGATTTTCCCGTGAGAAAACATTCGTCAAGCACGCGCAGTTGTCGCGCGTGGCTCGTGCAGTCGGCGTATCAACAATTCAAATTGACACGTATCCGCCGCGGAAAGGAGAAACACGTCCTTTTCCGCGGGACTACTTTCTCTCTGCTTTCGAGATTTGTGTGTCTTGCGCGCGATGACAGCGAGGCTTTCTCTAAACAACTTTATTTTCGGCGCGACAATCGGCTCGGCGGGCCTTGACGTCGCCTAGGAAAAATCTCGGAAAAACACGCTCGGTTCTTCGATTTCATTGCCAGCAGCAGCGCCGCCGAGCGAAGCCTCGAGATTTCGGAAAATCGTCACGTTTTACGAGCCAACAAGTCAGAAAACCAAATTTCCGGCGCACGTCCTCCGATTGCAGCCGCGCGACTCGAGAAAGATTCGGCCCACGAGTATGTAAACCTTTCCTTTCTCCCGCGCGCCTCCTCTGTATATACAGTATGCTGTACTTGTGCGGCGTGTATATCGATCAGGAAGGATACTGATTTCCACACACATCAACATGAGTATTTACGGCGCGGAGCGCGCAGGAGTTGCAGAAAATTTTTTCAATAAAATAACGCGTGGATTCCGTTCGTTTGATGTTGCGACTCGGCGCGGGATTCACGCGGCGAGCTGCTGCTGCAGTGTAAATATTTTGCGGCATTGCCGAGTTTAAAAAAAGCATAAACTCCTCTCGGGTGTTATACCGCACTGCTTTCCGACTTGTAAAGCAGGCTGCGCCGCGCGCAGCGGAGATTTGGACCGTTAGCTCAATTACGTAAACACAGACGTGCGCGTGCCGCATTTCCAGATATACACGTATATAATATAGCCGGAGAGAGCTATATAATATAAATGCAGTATATGCACATATACTGCAGCGCACACGGCATAGCCGGTCGGGGAGAGAGAGAGAGAGGAGTAATCGCCGAGCCGCTCGGTATACGTATATACCCGAGTTTCATGCGGCAGGCGCGCGCGCGTATATAATATTTCCAGGGCAGCGAACGCGCGGCAGCGGGTGAGAAACTGGAGCGAGAGAGCTTGAAAAGTTCTCTCCCCTCATTAGAACTCTGGCAGGCGCAAAAATGAGAAGAAAATAAAGGGGCAGGCAACGAGCCCCGGCCGCCGCGGCGGCCGAGCGCATACTCGGCTTTTAGAAATTGACATCGAAAATCAATTTTCCGGTTCATTTTTCCCATCGAGCAATTTCATATCGCTGCCGAGTCAGGCGACCGAGAGCAGGAAGTTTTTCCTGCCCGGGCAATCACGCCGCTGCTGCTGCTGCTGCTGCTGCTGCTTTGCGCCGCAGCTCTTTCTCTCTCTTTCTCTTACGCGCTCGCGCAAAACAGGTTTGCCCCCTGGAAAATGTAATAACAACTCGACATAACGTGGGAAATTGGAGAAACGGTTACGACTCACGCGCACGAGTCTCCTCTATGCGTATGGCGATATACTCGCGCTCGTATGCCTACGCACCGCACGTACACACGCACGGCGGGCTCTGCGCACGTGGATAGTCCGTCGAGTGGGGGGTGGCGAGGCGCTAAACGGTCGAGCGGCACTGCGTATGTGTGTTAAGTGTTTCTTAATTAAAGCCGGCATTTCTGCGATTCTTCATCGAGGGAGACTCCGGCGCCGCGCGCGTCTTAATTAATCGTATACGTGCAAGCGTCGTTTACGTATACAATATACATGTAGCTGGATGGTTTTTGCCGAGATGAGCGAGCCTGTTTACCATTCGAATTATGCGCGTGCATTCCCGGCAATTAAAGGCGCGCGTGCGCGCGTTGCACAATTGCGACGGGGGATAAACGATTTTTCAAGCGGCGCGCGCGCCGATCGAATGGGAGCAATTTTCAAAGCCGTCGAGTCGTGAAAAGCAATGGTCGCGGAGAGGGAGCTCAGCTTCGCAGAAGCACATTTCATAAACCGGCTCGCGCCCTTTCCCGAGCTGGACCATTAAACCCTAATCAGAGTGAGAGAGAGAGTTGACGGCGGAGCACTTTATTCGTCTGCACGCAGAGCGTTGCGCGCGCAACGTAAACAATGCTCGTTTTGCGCCTTTTATCTTCGCTCGATCGAACAGCATAGCTTATATTATAGACGGCGATTACGACAGGAGATCCCGCACGCGCGCGCGTGCGTACGCGTTTCACAACTCTCGCGCAGCAGCGGCAGCAGCAGCAGCAGCGACGACAGCACGGGGAAAAAATGCCTCATTAACGCAACGAGCGTCGCATAACGAGCCGTTGTCGAGATCGCCGCGGTGCAGCATCGCGACAGCGACTCGTAGGATACGCGGCGGCGCTGCGCGAGCGGGCTCGTCGAAAATGACCTCTTACACGGATGACTGAGCGGAGCACTCTCTCCGGCTCAATTGAACGTCAAATCGAATCCGCTTACGTATATATATATATATATATATATATGGCTATATAGCTACGTCGGGGCAGAAAGAGACGAGCAGAGCATATTTCTTGCATTATATACGAGGCCTCGAAAATGTTCCGCGAGCTCTGCGCGGCGTACAGCTGGAAAATTATTATTCACTCGATTCTCGGGAGAGGAGAGGGTATTAAGCAGAGGAGCTCCCCCCCCCCCCCCCCCGCAAAGTTCGCTCCGTTTTATTTCCGCAGCCTGATGCTACTCGTTGGCGCGACTCGATATTCCAGGTACACAAGGCGCGCTGCGCACACGTGACCGCGAGAGGAGCGAGGGATTATTTTCCGCTCGCGAGCAATAATGCACGTGTGCCAGCAGCAGCGCGCTCCTTAATTATTCGACGTTTTATTGTCGTCGCCGTGGAAGAAAAAGTGCATTTCCACGAGCTGCATCATTGACAAGGGATTATCCGAGTGTATACATACGCGTACATGCATCTCGCAGTAGGTATAAATTCGAGCCCGCGATGGCTCCTCCTCGAGTACGTCTCTTTATTGGCGCACGTGTACGTGCATATATATACCCTCGTGCGCGCGTTATTTATCAATGTTTCGTTTTTTCGAAACTGGGTCAGCGCGATGATGGATGGACCGCATGTTTCATTACTAAATTCGCCAACAGAGGGCAAAACATTGCCCGAAGAAGGGGGGCGGGGTGGGGTGGCGAATAGAGCGAGCGGTCAAACTAGATCGCGCACTGCACGAATCGAAATTCAATATTCGAGAGGCAATAATTTGCGCGCGGGATTGTATATTGTTGACCATCGGTCCATTTTGCTAAAAGCTCTCTCTCGCTCTCTCTCTCTCTCTCTCTCTCTCTCGCAGCGCACGGGGAGAGAAAAACAATGGGGATCGAGAGAGAGAGAGAGAGCTGCAGCCGCGGGTGCAGTGAGCAGGTGAGCCGCGCAGAAACCGTTACACATCAAGAGCTATTCATCTGCAGGCGTCGCGCGAGCGCGCGAGAGCCGCATCTAGATCGCGTACGCGAGAGAGCGGATTGAACGCGGGGCCGAAACAAATCAAAACGGACGGCGGCTGGAAAAATTGACGCAAAACGCTTCACGTTCTGCGGCGCCCGACCGCGCGATTCCGTTGGCTCAGCATTATATTCGCGAAAAAGCAGCAGCAGCAGCAGCAGCATTACAGTCTCGCGCGCACGTGCGAGGCAAGAGGTGCGCGTGACTCGGGCTGATAGGCGCGGAACCCTCGGGGCCGATATACGTACATGTATATTGTATAGTGTATACACACACACACACACACGCCATATCGGCACCGACGCCTTTACGCAATATCGCATAAGTGGGCCAGCCATTCGAACACGCGGGGCTTTTCTTGTCTCGTATCAGGGCCGGCTCCAGCTGTACATTATATGTGCCTCGGCTGCCCACCGGATATAGATATACGGCCTACATAATATATAACGCACGCACACGCACGCATTCGCGCACATTATTTTTTTCGCCTCATTATTTTTGCTCTCGGTTTCCGAGTCCAATGTCCAGCGGGCTATTTCCAATCGATTATTTTTCTTTTTTAGACATTCATTCCGGAAAACTGTATATACAACACGTGCATGTACAATTGTATACACTAGAAAAAATTAGCTGAGAAGTCATTTTATCGCGTGCGAGAAGTTAACTCGAGAATTCCACCGTAATTTCCACTGCTAAGTTTACAGCGCTTTAACAATTAGTTTTTCTTTTTTTTTGCACAGTTTAGTTTTCTCTTACTGGGTTAATGCCACACTGACCTTTAAATTATTCGTTTTCGTAAGCGAGTGTAACTATGTGTACAGATATTATCTTTCTTCTTCGACCTGCCAGCATTAAAAATTAAAATTCAATTAAAATCATTGCCGTACTAAACTTTTTTTTCTTTTCAGGCTCAGTGCGTGTTTCACAACTTTGAGAAAACATTTTATTGCTATTAAAAATGGAGAAGTGCGGATTTCTCTCCTCGCGCAGAAGGGCTTATTAAAAGTTTTAGTATCGAGAAACCGTTAAATTCGTCTAATTAGTATTTCAGAGCTGTTAAAAAATTAAGTGATATATTATAAATAAAATATTATTTACAAAAATATATGTGTTGCAACGCTTTATTTCCACTTCTTGAATTAACCGGGTAAAATAACAGTTATGTAGTTCACTGTAATTGGATGCCAAGCCATAAAGGGGAGAATCTAGCAAAAGAAAAAGCTTTGATAATCATTAAAATTGACCTTTAAATGTTTGCAGGTAGCCGTACTGGGTGGCTCCCCCCTATACGTTACACCGCACGTGTGAATAAGCGATGCGAAGTAGGCAAGCTAATTTACGACAGCATAGCGGCGGAAAGAAGGCAATAATTCAGGATCCGCAAGAGAAGAGAGAAGAAGAGGAGGAAGAAGAAGAAGAAGAAGAAGAAGAAGGACGGCAACGTGTGAAATAAGCCTGAATGAAGATATCTGCGAGCGAAGCGAGTGCGGAGGGACTAAATCGGTGGGGAATAATAATAGAAGGATAACAGTAAAAATCAGAGAAAAAGCGCATATAGACAAAGCGCATGGCGCGGTTTGGAGGGAAATCGGCGTAAACGTTATCAGGCTAAGAACGCGCTTGGGGCTCGCGGTCTGAAAATGCCGTTTTGCATGTGGAATCGCGCGAGAGCCCCCGCGCGCAAAGATATTCTTAAAGTCCTATACTCGCGGTTCCATAATCGCCGCTGCGGTTCTGCGCGCGCGATATTCACTTCCTCGAGGTATGTATATATATATATATATACGCTCTGTCCTCCTCCCGCGCGAGCTCGGCTGCGCTGGCCGCGTTCTAGGGATATAACTGTTGTTTCGCGAGAGAGCTATAAGCACACGCCTATGCCGTCTCTCGCTCTCTCGCTCTCGCGAAAGGAGGGCGGCGTTAATTTCCTTCTCTAGCGACGCCACTATGCAGCTGCCGCCGCCGCTGCTGCAATTTCCTCAGAGCTGAGCGCGCGAGAGAAAGACGGAGGATACGTACGCCGAGACGTTGCAAACTCCGCGAGAGCGGCACTATACACACGCCCTCTTTTTTCGGCGAGTTTGCAAGCATATAGCGGAGGAGAGAAAACTTTTTCATCCTCGTTTTACGAACGGTAGGCGGAAAATCGCGTAGAATCGGCCACTAGAAGGGATTAGCCAAGCGGCGCTGATAGAATTTGTGAAAGGATGGGATTATCTTCCATTATACTCGGCGCGCGGCATGCAGCGCTCGGCAAAAAAGAATATTGCCAGCTCTCTCGCGGTGTCTTACGATATTATATATATACAATATATACGGGTATGTATATAAGCGCGCTCGCGTGGCTTCGCCGCAATCCATCTGTAATTATAATGAAATACATATACAAGGTGACGCCTGTTACCAACAAAAAACACACATAATATAATACACTCGGCGCGCGTTACAATTGCAAAACGTCTTATCGCGCCGAGACACGCGGGAAGAAAAAAAATGTCTATATCGATATTATACTGCGTCCCGTTCTCTTGAATCGCGCGCGGCCTGGCTACGCTAAGAGGCGTACATATAGCTGCACAATATATAATATGCTCCCCGCTATCTCCTTTAATGTCTTGTTTCTTTTGTCCCGCGTCTACATAGTAAACGCTGCAAAAGTGACACGCTACAAGTATAAAATGGTGTGTAAGGCTTGTCGAGCGCGCGCGTTCGATTTATTGTGCGAGAGCGATTACGATATGTGAGTCAGTAGCTCTGCGCCTATATCTACATGACTTTTACTTAACGAGCCTCGCGTGGGCGATTTCGTTTGAACGACAAATTTTCTTAGCAGCCATATAAAGAAATCAAGTGTATCAACTCGGTTTGAAAATTTCATCGGCAGAAGCGCTGCGCGGTACAGTATACGTACACAAGGAAATGAGCTACTATGCACACAAACATACACACACACACAGCGGAGAGAAAGGTGCTCAGAAGAGCATCGCGTGTGTAGACTCTATATATAGGAGTGGTAAGTAGCTGCGCTAGTCGCGTTTACGCGTGACCGAACGCGGGATTTTTTCCGGCTGGCGGAGCGCGCCTATACCTATATAACGCAACACGCGTATACTATTAACTTATATAGACTGTACTGTACATTGTACAAGTGTACACACACGCATGAGACACATTGGAGAGCTGCTTTTTTGCGCTGAATAATGCGGGGATACGGGAATTCTCCGACGACGTCCGGTCTGCGCTCGCTCTTCCGCCTTGTGGGACGCTCGATCAGCACCGCATTGTCAAGTTTTATGATAATTTCTCGGATATTTCTGCGTGACGGGCTATAGGCTACAGACAGAGTTCTCTTTCTGCCCCTCTCTCTCTCTCTCTCTCTGTCTCTTCCGCTCCTTTCATTGCGGCTGCATCTCGCGCGTAAGTAATGGTTATAGCTGAGCGAGAGCCGCGCGCCAGAGTCAGTTACACGCCGATGCCGGGGAAATAAGAGGACAATTCATACTTTAATTTGGAACACGCAACGGACACTTTAATTAACATCGAGGGAAAACTAGCTGCTCTGCCGGCGGCCAGGGCAGCCTCGGAAACTTCTGATTATAACTGTATTCGAAGAGAAGCAAGATCTCCTCCTCGTGGCTGGGGGTCGGGAGCGGAGAGAAAGTGGAAGGGAGACCAAACACAGAAACCACCGCCAGAAAAGGGTCGCTGTCGGAGATCGAAACAGCCCTCAAGAGCCGAGTGAAGACGAGTCCGAGAGAGAGGGGAGAGGAGAGAGAGAGGAGAGAGAGAGAGAGCTCTCTCTCTCTCTCTCTCTCTCTCTCTCTCTCTCTCTCTCTCTCTCTCTCTCTCTCTCTCTCTCTCTCTCTCTCTCTCTCTGCTGAGCTTCTATTTGAAAAACGTCAGTCAGAGCCGCGATCTCTGGCCGTTCCTTTTCATTTTCCTCTTGGAGCAATTTTTTTTTTTTTGTTTGTTTCAAGGAACTCGCGTATCATGACGCCTGCAAACTAATATTAGTTCCAATCATCCGACGCACGCTTTGTTCTCTCTCGCGGCCCTGTATAGCTATACGGCGCGCTTCATCGGCGTCTGGATACGCTTCTCTCGCTACTGCAGCTCACCTCCTCGAGAGCGTGTGTGTGTGTGTGTGTGTGTGTGTGTGTGTGCCGTGCGCCAGGCCGACGAATTCAATCAAAATTAACTCGGCATACGAGCAAAAACTTTAATCATAGTTGCAGCGAGCGAGAAAGTGGAAACTCGGCCGAGCGAAATCCGTTTGATACGTTCGTCAAGCGTCAATTTAATTTTCCGACTCTCTTGAAAGGTGTGCGCGCGCGCGAGAGAGTCCTGCTTTTTCCTCATTTCCGTCGCCTACTCCCCTCATTTACCAGTTTGGCGGAGGGTGAAAAAAAAGAAAATCGGCAGCGGAAGCTCTCGGCTACTGCGAGTCAATTTACGGCGTTATACGTGTTCATAAAGGTCCCGCTAGCCTTGGCTCCCGTCTTCTTTCAGACTATACAACCGGTCGCACATATAAGTGTACAGCTTTTTTCGAATCGCGCTTTCCCGTTTTCCAGCTATAAACCGCGCGCTGCTCGCCCATGTGTAATTGTACGTATATATATAGAGAGAGAGAGAGATATTTGCGTCGAGAATTCCATGGAGGTGCGACCACCTGCAGTCCTCGTCATTACACATATAGGAATTAGCATAATGGGCTCTCTCCGCTCCGACGAATTCGTCGGCGAGCAACTTATAAGTGTATCCGCGATGTATGCATAGCGCGTGCGGGCTGCACACACGAATTCTCCGCGAGGGAATGATCGAAATGAACTCATCAGGAGATAAACCGGGCGCGCGCGACTGTGAGATTCAATTAGATGTAGAGAAGAACCTCATTTCCAGAGCGGCAGTCAGTGCAGCAGTCTCTCCGATGCAGACGGCAGTACACAAGACTCGCGCACGACGAGAAAGAGGATCAGAGCCATATCGCCTCAACTTTTCGCCTTTTCGCGATCATATATCAGCTCGGCAATCAGACTCGCGTGCAGCAGCCGCGGAAAGAGGAAGCGCGCGAGTGTGCAACAATAGCTTCCCTCGACTCATCATCATCATCATCATCATCATTATCATCATTACAGTCATTGCCAGGATGGCAAAAGTCTCGTTAATTATGCGGCTCGCAGCGGATTTTTCGCGCGCCGCCGCGGCGGGAGAATTGAATCGCGCGCTTTTCTGCGCCGCGGCCTGCGCGGAGTGAGAGAAACTCTCTCGGAACGAGACCGAGAGTGAGAGATCGTTGCGCGAGGCTTTTTGCCTCTCGTCTCCTTCTCTCGCTCGGCCTGGATACGTGTATACAGTGGAGAGTGGAGTCGACGGCGGCGCTATTAGAATGTTAACAGCCGAAAGATAACCAGCCTTTCGGCGGCAATAATTGCAGCGAAAGCTCTCGGTAAATCCCTACGCCGGCAATAAAAGCCAAGTGCCGAGGAGCGTAACAGTATATATAAAAGCTAGTGCGCGGAGCGAAGGGAGTCGAGGAGAGCAACGTACCGCGCTGCAGTACCATGAGAGCGTTCGAAAAAATGGAGCGAATGATCGGAAGCAAGAAGAGGCGAGGAGAGGCGCGGCAGCGGCAGCGGCAGCGGCAGCAGCTCTCGTAGAGTAAAAAGCGAAAAGGGAGCGTGCGCGCGCGCGGTCGAGAAAAAGAGGAGGACAAACTGGTCCGCGCGCGAGCCAGAGAGCATAGGAAAGGTAGTCATTTTCTCGAGGCACTCTGCAGCTATATCCTCCCTCTTTCCCTCTCTCTCTCTCTCTCTCTCTCTGCAGCGCAGTGCAGCTCTTTGCATCGGGGCCTCTCTTGAGAAAGTCGCGCGCGCGAGTTTATGCAGCGCTCTAGGCTGCACGCACGCGGATAAGCGAGAGAGAAAGAGAGAGAGAGAGGTGCATAACCGGGCGGGGCCCCTGCTGCCGCGGTTACGAGTCCATCGCACTCTCTCGCGGCCTCTCGGCGCTCTTATTTTGCCGCCACCGCCGCCTCGCTGCTGCTGCTGCTGCTTCCACGTATTTCTATGCCGATGTAGCAGTTGGGATCGCGTATATCACAATACACGTGCATTGTATATATAAAACTATGATTAAACAATCTCGGCGCGTAGTGCTGCTGCTGCTGCTGCTGCTGGTGCTGCGAGATTAAGAGGCGAAAGCAAAAGTTAGCCGACAGTGAGCGAGTTGCGCGATATATATCTCTGTTTCTCGAAAAACCTTTCATCGCGGGCTAATATATACGTATATACCAGTGTCCCAAACTCGTGGGCTTTCCACCGCAAGCTTTGGCTCTCGCGCACAGACAGTCGCAAAGCAAAGAGCGCGCGCAACTTCTCCCGACCTGGATCTGCCCAGGGCTCTCCTATTTTCGAATAAATAATTTTGCAGTAACACGGCATTATTATTCGATCTCAAGCTCATCTTTGAGTGCTCATCCAATGAAAAATATAATTTTTTGTAAAATCTGTGGCAATGTGAAATTTGAAGAACAATGTTTTTTTCGTTTAACAATTTAACGACTAAAAAACTTAATATTGCAGTCGGGGATACATGTATCTTATACAAAATTCAATTCTGAACAACTTTCATCTTTTTTTGCATGAAATGAGTTACAAAATAGTTATTCATAAAAAACTAAAAAAAATGCATTTTCGAAATTCTTTTTGCAATAACAACAATGTTCCCGACCTGGCCCGCAGTCGAGACTTTAGGGTCATTTTCAGTAAGTTACCAGTAACATATTTCAATAATAAAAATAAAGTTATAAGAAACTTAATGCAGAAATGCTAAGTTGCCCCCTCCCCCTCCCCCGACTATCTCTATGTGCAGTGTATACTGCAGAGCAACCACACGTATATTCAGAGAAGGCGAGCTACAATACGTAGTGCCACGGCCGCGACAGCCTCGATCGTCCGGAACGGGAAGTCGAGCTCTCCGCGCGCGCTACTCGCCCCCACCCTGGGTTTGTCTTCCCCCCCCCCCCCACTCCTCGACCTCCTCGTGTGCTCGAGCTCACCTCGCGCGAGAGCGACTCTCGGGCGCGGACTCTCCGCGCGCGCCTCCGGGCGTTCTACAAAGTTCGCTCTCGGCTAGCGGTTTATAACGGACTATGCATGCAAAGTTCACGATACGCGAACTTGAGCTCTCTCGCTCTCAGTGAGTGTGTGTGTGTTTGCGCGCGGCCGTTCCCGAGCGTGGCAGAGAGCAGCTCCGATGCGGCCGAGTGGCCCAATTACCGACTATCTCTTTCGAGCACTGACCAATTACGTACTTCCATCTCACCAATTATGCGTATATATCTATACTCGTGTGCTCGCCTCGTGTATATACAACTATATACGATGTGTATAATATAAGCGAGGGCAAAAACGACTGGAATCTTTTTATCGCGCTCTCCGCCCGAACAATATTCTATACGCACATATAAGATCGCTCGTCCGCGCATTTATGCGAAATACGCGTCGTTAGCGCGTATTAATTATCCCCGAGTATCTACGCGACAATGCATGATCCAAGTGGCGGCTGCCGCAGCCATTATAATTAATTGCCGTATATAGCAGCGTGGAGCAGCTCGCGTTGTCCTCGTCTATAATACGCTGTAACGCGATATATATACCGCGCACCGTCGTCGTAGTCACACAAATACGCATTACACATGCAGTATATGCATGTGCACAGGCCGCATTAGCGCGGCGACGATAAAAATAATAAGACAAACAACGACAAGCGACGCGATGCAGCGCGCAGCCTTGAACCCTTCTCCGCATAATATCTATAACGCTCGCTCGCAGACCGCATGCACGTATAGCCGATAAAGGCGCAATTTACGCGCTCGATTATCTCGACAGTGAATCTCTCTCGCGGCTCGCTCTGCCCTCGCATTTCTGCTTATACTTTTCGTTCCAAGTTTTTGAATACGGAGCGCTGCACGTCCATATATTTCTAACTTGTATTATTATTTCAATAATAGTGCAACTCCTGCGTGCCTTGTGTTCTGTGGAAGACGACAACGGGTCAGCTTGTAGTCGAAGAAAGTGTCGCGCACGACACGGTTTCCACCGCATACCAGAACGATTTTTTCCTCCCTTTGCGCAAACACGTATATAGCTCTTAAAATCTGAAGAGCGCGCGCGAGTCGAAAGAAAATCTATAACAGCGGCGGGGCGCCGCAAAAGCAAATAAGCGAGAAAGGCCTGCACCGGTCTTCGAAAAAGATTAGCTCATATAGGTTTGTTATTTATTTTAGATTATTCGGCGCTACGTGCCGCACGTGCGGCGCGCTTTAATTCTGTCGTGGCACGTATATGCAGTCGCGTGTATAGCGAGTCGTCGAGCGAGCCGCCTTGAGGGTCGTTGCGCAAAGAAAGTACCGCTTGATGCGCTTACGGAAGTAAGCGGCAGCGGCGTCGGCGGTAGCAGTGCAGTGCGAGTGTGCGGAGAGCTAAGGAAATTGCGAATTTTAATGAGAAATTTTTGGGCGCCGAGTTCCCTCGGCTCGGAAAAACGCGCGCAAATTGCGACGCGACGCGGGGAGGGGGCACTACGCGCGTGACTGTACATGCAGAGCTAATGGCGCATAATATGTGGAATGTTATTTAATTTCCAGGGCTCGCGAGCGCGCGACAGAATTGCGGAAGTCAAATTTTCACGACGGCCCCGGCAGATATAAACACTTTAATTTATAGACCGAAGGGGCTCGTGTACTTTTCGCGAGAGACGCGGTGTAAAAAAAGTTACGGGCCCCAGCTAACTTGGATTTACACCGCAGCCCGCTCTGCTCTCTTCTTCCTCTTCCTTTTATCCGCCTCCCCCCCCCCTCCCCTCCGCAATAGCTACTAACCGCGAGTAGTAGTTTTCGAAAGGCGCGCTCGCGGTTAATTCGGATTTTTAAATTCAAATCGCGCGTGATATTTTCTCCGAATAATCTCGGCGCGGGCTTATCGCGTCCGCGAGATTACCATAACGTCTCGTTGTAATAAATAGGAGGAAAACGCGTCGCCTTATCACGTAGCAGCCCCGAGATAGCTCATAACCATTAACGCTGCACATTATTGCGCAGCGCAGCGGTAGCGAAAGAGAGAGAGAGAGAGAGAGAGAGAGCGAGCGCTCTCGAAACTTTCAAGACGCGATATTTCAGTTTTGCAGCTCAAGATAAGTGACAACGGGCAAACACTAGTTAAATGTGTGTCTCCCGTGTGTGTGTGTGTGTGTCGCTGTTTGCGGGATTGCGGAAAAAAAAATGCTCGGCAAAAAACCTCGTACTCTCGTGGCGTGGGTATGTGTTCTGTGTATTATACACGCGAAAGCGCATAGTTGGTCTTAATCTGGCCCTTAGATCTGCAGATCTCGATTCGGCACGCCGAGAGAGAGAGAGAGAGAGAGAGAGAGAGAGAGAGAGAGATACACTACGTACACATAATCGGGCGGGGTCCGGCGTTATCCATCAATCTATATATATACCGGTTGCCGCTGCAGCACCGTTCCCCGTTCTCTTTTTCGCCGCCGCCGCCGCCGCCGTCGTTGTCGCTCTCTCTCTCCCTACTACTACTACGTACGGTACACATAGACTGCGAGCGGAGAACGGAATTCGCGTCCGCGTGTGAGAGACTGAGCAAAGGTCGTGCACGACGTACGTTTAACCCCCTTCGAGCGGCTCTATAATACTTTCGCCGGCTGTGCGCCGCGATTGTCTATATCGCGGCGGCGGTGTTTGTTTTGCGATCGGATTTATTTTGTCTGCGGCGTCCGTCGTCGTGAGCGTTTTCCATCATCTCTCTGGCGCGCGCGACTCCTTTTCGAGAGCCTCGATTTTCATGTCGATTTTCATAGCCAATCTGTATCGAGTGCCATATCTCTATCGCGTATACACGCGCGATTGCTTCTCTCGCACATTATACTGGCGCAGCGTTTGCGTAACGAGTTGTTTCTATATGTATCGCTCGACTCGTACAGTATATAATATAATAGACGCGCGCAGTATATAGCAGCAGCCGGCAAGCGAAAAATGGGCGTATACACGTGTCAGCGGAGCCGGGAGTCGCTTATTCTTCTTTTTGGCAGGCCAATCGAGCAGCCTCGAGGCGAGGGACCATCATCTTGTCATCGTGGTCTATCGACAATGCGACAATGATCGGCTGCAGGCTCTGCCCGCGCGTCGTGTCACGCGATAGATATCGCACAATAGGCCGCCGCCGCCGCCGCCGCCGCGACGATGCACAGATGCACGAGTCGCCTATTAGTGGACACCTGGACTGCTATGTGTGCGGAGAGAGGCGCATACAGAGGAATCGATAGCTCGGCCGCAAAGCGCACGGAGCTTGTAATGCACTACTTACATATAGCATATACCTATAGGGGGAATCGAAGAAAGAAGCGAGAGGCTCGCAATGAGTTTGAGAGGGAGAGAAAAAAGAACGAGCCCGCGAGCTAGCCCATTGTGCCTTTGGCAGTTTCATAGAGTAAATGTGTTGCCGGCCGGCTGTAATAATCGCGCGCGGTGTGGCGAGCCTTGATTACCCTCTTTCTTTTTTCGGTAGTTCCAAGCCGCGCGCACGCGAGAGGTACACGAGCCTCTGTTCTACCGAGCCCTCGGGGCTCTCCGTCTAATTGGGATCCCGGCCTCTCTCTCTCCCTCTCTCTCTCTATCTTCCTCTCGCGTCGTATATGCGGTTTATGAAATTGCTATCAACGTCGAAAGCGCTCGGCGCGCATGCGTTATGCAAGACAAAAACCGCTCGAGATCGGCCAAGGCAATCGACGACGGAGAGGACTTTTCTTTTCGTCACTTTTATCCGCCGCGCGGTGCGCTGGACGCCCTGCTGCACGCGAGAGCTGCCGAACGGTTATATGTATATATAGGCAGCTGCGCGAGTTGCTTTACGACGACGAGTTTTTGCGACGGCAATATATATATATTATGTATCGAGAGCTTCGCCGCGGCATCGGAGGGGCTGCGCGCGCTCGGAAAGTGAAGGGCGATCGCGCTCTCGATCGGCCGTATACGCGCATTATCGCTGCCGATTGATATTTTCACTTTTTAATGCGCGCATATTACATCCGCGATGTGTGTATGATACTGTACAGTGTATACATATACGCGCCGCCACGCGGCAGAGTGACGTAAGGAGCAGATGCCGTTTGATTGTCGGGGCATATCAATTATGAGAGACAATCTTGGGATTTATTTTATAATTCAGCCGCCGCTGAAGCGGCAGAGAGATCGGGACGTACGGCAGTAAATTATTACCCTAATTACGTGCAACGTTACGCGATCGCTGGCTCGTTCGCGAGAGAGAGGTAGACAAGAGCGCTCGCGTACAGGACGTTTATATGGTACACTGTGGCGCTGAGAAAACGCGGTGTCAGCGCTGTATACTTGCGGCCCGGCGAAGCTTCCCTCTCTCGCCTATGTGTATGCACCGCAGTGTGTTTACAACAAAGTAAGAGTCGCCCGGGGGAGAAATCACTTATTCCGCGCTGGCTCGCAAATTCGAGCGCTACTCCGCTTTCTAATTCATTGCATAAGCTTCGTCGCGGCGCGACGAGAGAGCCCGCCTCATAAACGTCGGCCGTTTCGGCCTCTTTTTTTTTGGCAAAGCAAAGGCCGCAGTTCGACAGCCAAGAGCCTTTCGCGGAAATAATTTTTCCGCGTCGCAAATCCAGTCATAACAGGCTGTAATACGGCAAAGGACGCGCGCCTCTCGCCCCGGCGCGGAAATTTATAGCGCGCGCGCGCGCGCCGGCCGAAAAATAGAGAAAGCAGAGTGTCAAAGGCCGCGCGTTTTAATACCCCTCGGAGATCGCTTTGAAGGAGGCTGCTGCTGCCGACGACGCTTTTTTTGCTCGTTTATTAGAACCTCCGGCCGCCGCCGCACCTCCTCCTACTTCGCTGCCGTCGCGATTCGTCCGGGGCACAAACGGAATACCCAGAAGAAGCTAGACGAAGAAGACCCGGCAAAAGATGCTCCTTTGCCGGCTGTCTCGGGACGCGCTACACTCGCCTCGCAGAAAACAAATGTTGATGCGGCGACGACGACGACGGCGACGACGACGACGACGCAGGGAGGAGGAGAAGCGTCTATATTCGGTCGCTTAGATGCCGCTGCCTCCCCTGTTGCCAGCTAATACGCGCATTATTTCGCTTTCATCTCGAGGGCCGACGACGTCGCCGCCTTTTAAGAGCCAACCGACTCTGTGTGCAGTGCACACTTATACGAAATGAGGGGAAGCATCAGCGAGAGAGAGAGACGCGGTGAGGGACAGGCGGAATGCAAAAGTGCCGCGCCACGAGAGATTGCGAGGGAAATTTGCGAAGCCGCTATCAAGAGGTCATTTCATTGCGCGGCAGTCTGCTCTACGAGGTACGTGCCAGTATAGGACGCGACGATGAGCCATTACGCCACACACTCTCGGTATATATAGTGCCGCAAACTATGACAAATTTCGGATAAAGCGCAGTATATTATTCCCGTGTATGTAGCGACAGGCGCGAGTGTGCGGCAGATTTGTTTGGTTAACCGAGCGAGTGATATTTTTTCCAGAGCGCATAGCCCGCGCGCGAAGCCAAAGAAAGGAGAGAAGCGGAGCAAGAGCAGAGTCAACGATATGGAGTCACGTCGTCGCTTTAATTAGCCCGCCGCCAAGGGCTCGGCACTCTCGCACCCCCCCAATTCTCAAAAGTTCCCTAGCTTTCTTCGCGGCCGTTCTTTTTTCTGCTTTTTCTCCCATCCCGTGACTTTCGCCGGCTCCTTAGAGCCGCGGTAGCCTGTGAAATATGACATAGCCGTCGGTGACAAGGTGTTTACCACGTTAGCCCGTCGGCGGCAATGGCTCGACTCTCCTTCTCTCTCGCTCTCGCCTCTTCCGCGTACCGTCAACGTCTCCTCTGTTTGCCACCACCCCCCCCCCCTCCCTCTTGCGCAATGCAAAGAGAAGAGAATTAAGGAGAGTCTGCATCGCGTATATATAATAAGGACGCGTTTGCTCGCGCGACGCTGTGTGCAGACTCTCGGGGCTGCAACGGCTGCATGTACATATATATACACTATACAGTCTATGTACTCGAGGGAGAGTGAGAGAGCGAGTCAAAGCGGAGATTGATGGCGAGCGAGATTGAAAAATATTTTGGCAAACACGCAATTTTCCGGCGCGAGTCTCGAGATTATACGCGGGCGCATCCCGCGCTCCGGACTGAAACGGCGCTATGGGCGCACGCGCGCGACTCGGCCGAGTTTTTCATTGTTGGGAGAAATTAGTTGTGCGCCTTTCCGCGTCGATGGGTCAAGTTGACGTTGTCCGAGTGCAGGACGAGTGAAGTGTGTGTCTCTGTGCGTTACATGCAGTATAGAGTATTGCGGCGTACGCGAGGCAGACGCGCGTCGAAAATCTACGCATGCGCGAGCCGCGTCGCGACTCATTTGTCAGTGTCGGTGCGCGACTAGAGAGAAAGAAATATGCGTCACTCGTATATAACAAAAATATTAATCTCCTCGCGCTTGAATAACGCGTCCCAGTGAGAGCAATTTTTTTCCCCTTTGCCCGAGCAAATTTGAGCGGAAATGACTTTTTAATAAATCGCGCCGGCGCCGCGGAAAATTTTCGCGACGCCGCCGCGCGGCCGATTCAACGTGCAAAATTGTATATTTAAAAGTGTATTTTTATCGGGGCGCGTATAACGGCGCCGGGAAGGTTAGCGCGCGACTCCGAATGCAGCTGCGGCTGTCGTAGTCGGCGTCTGCGGGTATAGCCGGCCTCGCTTTGCACTTTACTCGCGGAACTCGCGGCGTTTGCCCCTTGTACGAGCGTAAAATTCTGCTTGACTTGCGCGCGCGCGCGGATATAACGCCGCGGCCTGCGTGCGACATATTCAGGCTTTAAACTTCAGACACACCGTAAACTGGGCTAACTTGCACTTGCTTCTGGCTCCTGCTCCTTCCGTCCGCGCCGTTTCTCTCTCGGCCTGCAGGTCTCCGTGTGCAGTCGGGGAGGCTTACTTGGTATGCCGGAGACGCCGCAAGTATTATAGACTCGCTGCGGCGAAACACTCGCGCTTTTTGCGCGCAAGGAGCGCAGGAGAGGGACATCGCGTCGATGCGCGCTCTGAGTCGGATTGGAGCCCGGAACGTGCAGAATCGAGGGGACAGCGCGGGTGACGGAGCGCCTTGTAGCGCAGAGAGCTCGCGGTCTAATGCGCCGTTAAATAATCGATCAATCCGGCGCAACGAGAGAGCTGGAGAGCCGGTCCCCGAGAGTCGCGGCGCGTGCGGGATGCCGCAGACACTTCCATTTAGCAATAAGCCACGCTACGACTGCGACGCTCTAGCCCCCGAGCTCAGCGACAGGCGCGTCTTGCGCTCTCTCGCTCCTCGTTCGTTGCATCTGACGTGAGCAGCTCGCTCGTGCAATCCCGAGGATCCAGCCGTAGTCATACCTCGCCACATGTCTCAGCTGCTTCGTGTGCTCCGTGTGCATGCAGCAGCAGCAGCAGCAGCAGCAGCTTCTCTTGTTCGCGTCTCGTGTCGGCTGCCTGTCGTCGCGCAGGTCTCTCTCTCTCTGCGGTCTTATACGCAAGAGCCGAGCAGATGCTGGCTGCAGCGCAAGGAAAGAGTATACGCCAGAAATATCGTGCCCTTTTTTTCGCCAGATGGGCCCTCGCTGCGCAGCCACCTCCCGACTCTCATATCTCGCAGCCGATATATCGACTTTCGAAAATACAATTCTCGCGGGGGGGGGGGGGGGGGGCAAAAAGTCGCGGCAATCGGAGCCGCGCAAATAAACACGGTCCGCCGATGCTGGACAATTTTCATTTAGCTGACGAGGCATCGGAATTTATAGGTTACGTATACGTACACACGATGTGCATCGCGGGCGCGCTCTACTCCGCGCCGCCGCGCACTGCCAGCGAGCGGCAGCGTTCTATCGATCCGCGATAATATGGGTTATACAGAGAGCGAGAGGAGCGTCGAGCGTATATGTGCTATGAAATTAAATTCTAAGCCGTTTTAATAACATTACCTCTCCTCGACTCGGAGCTATTTTCGGATTCGGGCTCCGTGTTTTCGCTCCGCCGCAGTCGATTATCGGGGAGACTTGCGGACTAATGCGCGCCGTATCGCGCTCGAAAATTTTGACAGGCGCCGGCCACTTTTGCGCCAGAAGCCCTCTATACTTAGCGCAGATGCTCATTACGTATATGAGACGGACGTTAATGACCGATTTCCCTTTTTGTTTTTTCTAAAGAAAATCGCGCGCGTCGAGGAAATATAAATCGATCCGTGCACAGTGCACACAGAGCAGCAGTGTTACACTTGCATCGAGAAGTCTATAGATCTTCGCCGATGTCAAAGGCAGCAGTTACTCAGTGTATCTCATCGCGATGGCAATTTCATTAATCTAATCCCCGGCGCGAGCGAGAGAGCGAGAGAGACAAGGAGAGCCTTTGAGCGCGCTTTTTGCGCTGACGCGATGCGAAAAAAGAAGCGGATGACCTCGCGACTTTGCGCTGGAGAGGCAGAGCGCAGAGCCGGGGGAGAGAAAATGGATGATAAAAATGAAAAAGAGAGAACGCGTTACTCGAGAGGGAAAATTTCGAGTAGGTTGCGCGATAAGGCGGCAGTCTCGGCAGCTTTGACTCGAGAGGACTGGCTCTTCTTTGAGGCCCCGTGTCCCGCGCACGCGCGCATGTCCGATATATACACGTCTCACACGCGCATATAATATATATAAGAGCTTAATTTTGTTATCGCTCATTCTCGCTGCCGTTCAACGAAGCCATAACGAGCATTTGCCGTCGAGACGAAAATTTATCTGGCCGCTATCGCACATAATATGTATAGAGCGCTGCGCTGCGCGTACACGGAGCGTCTCTCTCGCGGTATATATATACATATACAGAGATAAGTCTCGCGCGCGCGCGCGCGTTGGCGAGAAAAATAGCGAGTTGCCCGCGAGGAACCTCTCGGTCTTTTTACTCAAAGATACGTGCGTAATGGCTTTAACTGATACTCCTTATCGGCGCGTCGTGCCGCATTACTTTGTTCGTTTAAATATACACTTATACATATATCCTCTCCGTCTCCTGCGACTGAGATAATAATATGACCTCTTATGGATTTACGAGCGGAAGTTAATTGCAAAAAGCGAACGAGAGCTAATTTGGTTCTTTTTGTCGGGCGACGAAGGTTTAGTTGAAAAATAGTCGCAGCAGTTTGTGTGACGAAAGAAAAAAATGTTATTTCATCTTTATTTCATACTGCATGGCTATTCGACTCCGATCAATTAGCGCGCACACTAGCTTGTTTAGCCTATTTACATTGACATTCAAGATCGGACCTTGAATGTTTCTTCCAGATTCTTTCCACATCTCTTGACAATACGGTGAGAAGACATAGACACTAAATTTTGCGCCTATGACGTTTTCTTTAATTCGTGGAAACCAAGCGAAAAATCTAGCATATATAAGGCGATCGACCCACTGACCTAATTTCAGTTTCCCACAGACTCGTTACGTACGTAGTCGGCTATAACTTCTCACTGCGACCGAGCAGCGAAGAAAATCGCGACGCCGCTACTAATACGTATTATTTAATCGACATATTCGAGTGCACGCGAATTTTCACTAAGTGACACAAGGGCTTGTCATCTGTAAGGGACCGAAGCTGCTCGCGCAGAAGCCATAAAATTAACGCTGCACACATTCTCATTTCAAGAATAAATTAACTATGAAAGAGGAATTGAGGACTTCAGTTTCTTTTATCTCTACCCAGATACTACGAAGGTGAGAAAGTAAGGTAAAAGTACCAATGAGCGGACGCTGTCAGACAAATCTTTGATGTTTAAATTTATAACGCAGAATTATTTACAGAATAATTTTCTATATTATTCTACATATATTCCAGAGTTTATACGAAAAGATTTAAAGTTATTAAGGGAATTGTTAATCTCCAAAACTAGATTTTTGTTTCGTGAATCTACATATGGACATGCGTTCATTCACTCGTAATAGCTGAACGTACGAAAAGTTGGACACGGAGTAAGCCTATAAAAATGCAATAAAATAGTTTTTTTGTATAAGGTAAAACGTTATCGTGATGTTTAGGATGTCTTTATTTAGTGTATGTATACATATTTCGGTTATTTATAAACATTTTATGAAAATTTTTAATGGTCATTTACTGGTACGCGTAAATCGATTCAAATTCTTGCGCCCCAATTCACGGCCATGTGGCTACCTATAGGGCAATTCCTTAATCGCTACTACAAATTTCGTCCCATTGCTTGATATATCTATGCCATCTACGCACTTATAGAAATTGATAATAGAAGAAAAACGTAAATTAGATCTCGAAATTAAAAAGTTAAAAGAGATGAAAAAAACCAATTGTACCAGTCAAACCAGAAAAGTCGGATTAAATTATTTTAAGACGTTAATTTAATTAAAACGCAATGTAATTAGAGAATAATTATTTTTTATAAATTTTTTCTAGTCATTATTTTGTAGTAAAATTATAGAATAAATATTTATTGTTATATTTATAATTATGCCCTTAGCTTGGTCATTAATTTCAATAATTTTTTAATGATTTCAATAATATTTCAACAATTTAACCTAAAGAAGCTCATACAACAATTTTTTTAACACATGCATGGTCTACGTATTGGGACGGCAACTTTCGGACACTGATACAAGACATTTTATGTGGTCCATATACCGGTACAAGCAGTATGATTGGATTTTAATTATTCCTAGTTAAATAAATTTGTTTTGGGCCTTCAAAATATTTTTTTTAGATGTAAGGATACATAGCGCCTTAGTCAGTTCCTTTTTTATCGCATACAGTTTGCATTTAAAAATTAAAGATTAATATAATTGTGGCCGACTCCGTGAAGCGTCCGACTATTGTTGCTTTTACCTTATATTTCTCTTCCTCTCATATAGTAATAATACTCGCGCAAAGCAACTGAAAGCTCTTTGCCGACCCCCACTCACCGCGATCGTAAGGCCTGTGCAATTCATTGTCTGTCACGCGCACCAGTCTATACTAGTCGCTCGGTACAGATGGCTCAAAAATCGCGACGCCAACGCAATCGTAGCTTCACGAGTAAACTCTTACATTAATTTTTTCACTGTGACTCGCACTCGGGACGTCACAGCTGCATCATCGGTTCAATTTGCTGCAGCGTCCAGATCCACGTGGGCGTCGTCAGTGTCGGAGCGTAATAAAGGATTCAATTAAAACGGAATCAGGTCAACATCGAATCTCGATTAGTGCACTTTTCAAACGGCGGACGCGGCCGAGAGAGCGCCCGAGCAAATCCAGTTTCCGAAACTTCGATCGCGTTGACGCGTCGAGATTTCGATGCTCAGCGTTTATACCGCGCCCTCGCCTCTATGGGCGCGCTGTTCTCTATACACGTGTATGCGCTGCACAGGCACACGCTTATATAGAACAGGCTATATACGCGCGAGAGTGCAGCGTCGAGTTTGCGCGCGCGAGAGAGTCCGGCGGCAGCTGCGGCGTCGAGATCCGGAGCGATAATCTACTTCGCGCGCGCGCGCGCGCGCGGCTCGAGATATTACTCTCTCGCTCGCTCTGCTTTTGCTCTTTCTCACTGGGTCTGCCGCTGCAAAACTACCTTTCGGCGGGAACGACCTGTTAAGCGGAGCCCGCCGGTATCGAGTTTAACGCTTGACTTTTCTCTCGCGCTCGCATACTTTGCCGCGGCAGCTCGGGCTTATAACGTAGACGCGCGCGCGTATACATGAGCCGAGCGATAAGTGGCGTGAAATTTGAAAAGTTCGCAGCGTCTCTCTTCTCGCGCTATATATATGCGAGTTTTCCCACATTGAATTACGCGGCATTCAAAGTCGATATTTTAAAGTGCGCGCATCGGATTCGCGCGCGAGAGATTGAGGAAAAAAACGATCGGCCGCGAGAGAGACGAGCATCGAGTTCGTGGGTATAGACAGAGAGAAAGAGAGGCTGGCGCACATGCGGCGCGCATACCTCGCCTGCAGTCGGCTCTCGGCTCGCACGCATGGCTCTCGATTTTTGCGGAGCATCGGACGACGGATGAGCGCCACACGTGCAGCAGCCCAACAATGGAGCAGCGTGCGCTTCTTCGCTCTCTCGGCCTTCCATATGCCTAGCGGGAGAGCGAGAGAGAGAGAGAGAGAGAGAGAGGGAGACAGAGAGCAAGACCGCCGCATCATTCCGCTACGTTTGTAATTATCAAGTGGAGCGCTTGGTGTGATAATAACGCAGCCGCTCGTGCGTTATTACTATCTTTGTGAGGATGAAATTACGCCCAGATGCTGCCGCCACTGCTCGCATGCGCAGCCCCCAGTGCCGAACGCCTCGCTCTCTTGCCTGGACTGGCCTGGCCTGTGACTCTATACCTATCTATATACACACGCCGATATATGTATTTATGTAGGCGATCAGTGCGATTGCCCAGCACTTAATTGCGACGTGCTGTGGCGCGGGAGTGCGAGCAGCGATTTGTTCAATTTTTGCCCCCCCCCCCCCCCCAATAACAATGCTAGACACTACTCTCCGCCCTCCTGTCCCTCGACCACAGATTCTGAATAGATATAAACCGACTAAGTAGTTGTATCGTCAAATCAACGCAAGACAATGCGTTTTCCTTCGCTGCGGAATCATGCGAAATTTTTCTCAGTGCTGGGCGGGGGCTCCCACTCAATTTGCTCTTTTATTTTGTTGTTTTCATTTAAACATCGAAAAATTTTAATTCACGTTTTATTTCGTTTGTCGCGTTTTATGCTGTCAGGAGAGCCGAGAAAAACCTATCGTGTCACATATATTTCAACTTTTAATATAAAATGAGTTATTACTCGGGCAGAAATAGCCATTGTTCAAAGGCGTCTGTGAAACAAGTGACGATCACAAAGAAAAAATCCTTGAATGCAAATTTAAAGCCGAAAGAGTTTCAATTAAAATAACGTCAGAGTGAATCCACACTAATCAAAAGTTATCTGCGCGTTCAAAGCAGAGTGCACATCATTTAGAAAAAGGATTTAAAAAAGGAAATGCGTATACCCCTATGCAAAGCATCAAATTATGTTTGCTGAGAAGTTTATACACCCAGCAAGTTCATGGCATTGCGTAATCAACATAATTTTGCATTTAGAACGTCCGAAAAAGAGAATATAGAGGCAGAAAACTTTTCCAATGTTGCTTCGAGCTTCCAATTACCTTTTGACCTACATGCTATAGAGTAAAATGCGATTGACCTGGAGGCCCTGGAGGCAAGAAAATCGTATTTTTGTACGGTCATTCTGGTCGTATAGACGCGGCGGAGATACACGTGCGCAAGAAAAAAAGGTTACATAAATGGCAAAAAACTCGCGGCGTTCGAGAACACGTTCGAGCGCGAGAGCCGTATACAATTATACATATATATATATATCCGATGATTTGGCTGATTCGGCGAACATCCCTCAGAGACTTGCCCCGCGCGCGTATTAGCATTTGGAAACGTACTTTAATGAATGTTTCCGTTGTCGAGTGGAGATAAAAGTTTGGCGCGCCGCGATAACGAGTACACGAGCGCGTCGAGGAGAAGAAGGCATCGGAGAGAGGGAGTGAGAGAGAGAGAGAGTCGAGGAGAGAGAGGAAAGAAAAAGAAGACTGGAGGAGTAGATGGTGTGTAATGTGTATGTATATAGGGAAGGGGAGAGAAAAGGAAAAAGGAGGAGATGAGGACACGGGCGGCGAAGGAGAAAGAGCACATATACGAGCCCAAGGCCGAGCTGTATACGCGTCGGGCCCTTAATTGTTTTTATTATTATCTATATATACGTGTGAAGTCAGGCTCCTTGCCGTTGACAGATTTATGCCGAAGCCAGCGCAGCAACGGACCTCTCGGGCGTATACTTCAGCGGCGCTTGTTTATACGCACGCACTGCTCATTTTTCCTCGCCGCGGCGCGCGGAGAGAGCCCTCTCTTGGCATTACGACATTATTTTTACGTATATGCATCGGCCTTCCTTTTCCCCGATATAAGCGCCCTGTGTGTGTACTCTGTACTGTGTAGTGTAAAGTGTATCTCGACGCGATCAGTGAAAGTGCGCGCGTCATACTCGGATCGTTATTTTTCAGCGCCGCGCCGGCACGTTACGAGCGCGTGACTTACGCTATAGTTGCGTACTTTGTGGGAGGCGAAATTAAGATGAAATTAACGGCGTTAGCAATCGTGGGGCGCGCGGCGACGAGGCCGCTCGAGGCTGCACCTGACGCTCTCGCTTTCTGCGCGACCCCTTCGCACGCGCGCGTTTCTACGGGCTCTGATGATGATGCGCGCACGACACACGGACGGACGGGGGGAAAGTGCCTCGAGAGTATCGGCTTTTGCCGGTAATTCGAGAGCGCTTTTGTTGGCCAAATAAAGCCGTGCGAAGCGACGCGCACACGCGACTTTCTTTCGGGAAAATATCGTTTCTATACACGTACAGCTCGCGATCTTGTGTATATATACAGCTGGCGCGTATACGAGCGCTAATTCGGCAATGAAATCCGTAATTTATGCGCGAGCCGCGCGTAGCTTGGCCGAAGGACGAGAGCGAGCTCGTTTTTACAGTGCATTTTGTGTGCCGCAAACGATACGACGAATATCTTTCGCGTCTTCGGCTTTTACGGCCGCGACACGTTATATTTACAGTATAGAGCGGCTCGTTATATACTGACTGGCGCGTTAATCGGTACCTGTTACCCCGCGCTCGCGGGCGATAAAGTTATTTAACAAGTCATTTATACGAATTGATTTTTTTCAATCCCAAACGAGGCAATTTAAAACTTCTTTTGAATCGAAATTAATGCCCTGCGCACGAGCTGAGAAAGCAACGGAGAGCGAAGAGCGAAAGAGAGAGATGAAACGCAGTCGCGTGCAAACAGATCGTTAAAAGAGTTATAAGTACTTATTGCAAAAACGCGTTAAATTAAAGCAACTGCCGTAGCAGCCGAAGAGTAATTGTGATTTATTTATGCTGCAGCGCCGCCGCCGCAGCCGCCGCCGCCGCCAAGCTGATGGAAAGCCTCGGCGGAGTCAAAGTACACCACTCGGCGGAGATACGCGGCTTTCAATGTGCATCTCAGCTCGCGCTCGAGGACAGCCGCGTGAAATCGACGTTTAATCGTAAACTCGTAAATAAAGCGCGAGAAGGGATAATCGGATTTGTCACGTTAGCGTGTCAATGCAGCGACGGCTCGGCGCGAGAATTTTACTTTCGCGCTTTTCGGAGCTCCACGCACACTACTCCAAGACATTTTATTAAATATTGACGCGCGCGCCGCTGCAGCTGCGGAATTAAAAAATTTGAGCTATATCGCGTTACTCGCGCGCCAGCGAATTTTTATACACGAGGAGGAGGTGTTGGTGGCTAACGGCGCGGCGGCAGATTGCGCGCGAGGCAAGGAAACCTTGTTTCGAAAAAATTGGGACCCTTTCGCGTATACATATTCATGGATCGGCGCGAGGCGGCGGTCCTCGTGTTGCAGCCCGCGATATTCGAGGCAAATTTTCTGTCGCTTTATGCGCGTATAAGGTATTCCAAAAAATCACTTTAAAAACGCCGAGACAGAAATGGAATTTTACAATTAAACGCCGGGGCCCCGCGAAACACACTCGCCGCTGGAGATAAGTACACTTGGCCGCGAGGACACCTTTAATGACGCGAATTTAAATTCAAATATCCTCTCCTCATCCTCGCGTGCACGCTCGTTTTTGCAGCTCGCTTTTTCACGCGCTGCGGTGTCATTAGACCGAGGCAATTGCCCTCCATCCTTCTCTCGCTCGCTCGCTCGCTCGCTCTCCGCGAAAATGAACAGCGCTCGCGCGCGACAATTATAGCCGACTCGATCGCGCCCGATCCGCCGGGAGAGGCGACAGCCTGTGTGTACCCGTCTCGTCGAGGGATTGACGCTCTCTCGCTCGCGATGCTGCCGATGCAAAAGGAGCAGGCGAAAATGGCCGCGCACACGGGCGTTATACTTTGCATACCGGTCGCCGCCTTCGTCGCTTCGTTCACAGCTGGTCGTCTGTGATATGCCGCCGCCGCGCGGAGAAAATAAAATCACGTCGCGCTTTGTATGTGTGCACTGGAAATTTTCACTCCGAGCGACTGTCTCTCTCTCTCTCTCTCTCTCTCTCTCTCTAATTGCCTGACACGCTTTTTACTCCGACGCCAAATGCCCGTCTCTCCCTGCAATTAGTTTGCATTATACACAACTACGCGACAGCTCGCATAATCGCAGCTTTATTTTCGCCCGCGACACGTCGATCGCTTTTGCAAGTAGATAAAGCTGCCTTATTCTCTCTCTCTCTCACTCTCTGCGCGCGCAGTTCGGAGAATCGAATCGTCGCTATTTCATATCCGTCTATGCTATACGTATATAGCTGCCTGCACGCGATGAATATAATTTCCTGGCATAACTCGGGACTGCAGCACGCGCGGGACGTGTTCACCTCCGAATTTCCTGATGCGCCGCTTGGCTGCATGCAGCAGCAGCGCAGAGGCGTTTGTTTATACGTATATCTACCTCGAGGTCTTTTCGAAGGAAAAGAGGAGACCGGGGAACCCCCTCGTCACCACAGAGTATATAGCTATATATATGTACTGCGCGAGCGCACCGAAACAAGCTTCCCCCGCAGTCAAATTTATGACTCTACTTGTTTAATACACGATAGAGGCGCCGGCGTGTATATGCACTGCGCTCGCAGAGTCGGAAAGACAGCGAGAGATAAGTTTAGTGCCGACGCTGCGCGAGAGATAAACGCGCGCGGAAACTTGGATTGCTTTTCGTCCGTCTTCTTTTAAAGCCCGCGTCGCGCAACACTCGCTGCGCGTGTGTGTAACGTCGTCTTCTATATATGTATATCTCAACTGCGGGCTATACGCGCAGGACTCGGAAAGTCCCGGCCGCGCCGCGCGTTCTTTTGCATCGTCGGGCGCCCGAGGGCTTTCCGAAAATGATCCTGATAAATGAGCGGGATAGACGCGTTTAGATTTGAATCGCGCGGGATTTGACTTAGTAAGGCGACGCAGACGGATTAGGGCTTCTGCGCCGCGCACGCTACTCGCGTCTCCGACTCCGACTCCGAGAAAGAGAGAGAGAGAGATAACTCCCCGGGATTCCAGATTATATTTCATTTACGCCCGGCTCTCGCTGCGCGCATGCCTTTCGGCCTTCCTCTCCTTTTATTCGATGCAGCGCCAGCTCTCGGGGCGGCCGGCCCGGGGAAGATAAGCGAGCGCCAGGTGTATTTGGCCCTCTTTTATTATAATTTCCTTCGGGATGAGAGCGAGAGCAGACTCGTTCAATTGCACAGCGCGCGCCTTTCGAAGAAGTGTTCGACTGAAAAATTCGAGATTAGCTTTTTCATGCATACAAGAGCACCGAAATCCTTCGGCTCTGATTACCATACATATTATAGCGCCGCCGCGCCGCGGTGCGCAGCGAGATGGCTCAATAAGAAAAACAGCTCTCTCTCTCTCTCTCTCGACTTTGCACGTGTTGCTCTCTTTCGCTCTCGATTATCTTTACTCTCGGGAGAGCAGCGCTTATGAAAAAAAAGGGATCGACGCGAGCCAGAGCCGCGGACGCAGAAACAAAGGAGCCGCGGCGAAATAACCGAAAGCTCAAGAAAAATAGAGATCGAGCGGGATTCAGAGAGCGAGGGCTTGATTTCTCCGTGTTTTTCGCTTCGTGCGTATCGCACTAATTCTATATCGGAGTCGGATGAGAGACGGTGGATCGAACAGTACGGACGCGGAGTGTACACGAGATAATTGAAAATCCATCGCGTATATGTATAACGTATAACGCTGGTGCGGCAACACGCTGCAGCGCTGCAGAGCAACGCGCGCACGCGAGCGGGGCGTCGTCGAGTAATTTAATCAAAGGGAGCCCTTTTCTCCGGAATTCTAAAGCGTCGAGCCAAAATGCGTTTCTTTTTACAGAGAGAGAGAGAGAGAGGGAGAGAGAGAGGAGACAAAAAAGGAGGGCACATAATGACCGAGGCAAACAGAAGCCGGCGTGAAAATATTCTCATCATCCCTTCCAGCTCTCGGAGCTGCGCCGCCGCCGCTGTTATGCGCAGCCTCTTCTTCTCATTTCGCCCTGCAGTCGTGTAGCAGTGGTGGAAAGGGAAAATTATGCGGAACCGCGTGGCGCGATGCGAAGAAGGCGCGAGGAGAATTGTTTAATACCATGGGCATTTTCAGACTTATTTGCCAGCTGTGGCCTTTCTCTAGCCGCACAATGGACTCATTTTTTCCCCCTGCTGCTGCTGCTGCTGCTGCTGCTGGCGGCAAAAATCCTCCGGCATCATCTTTAAAGGGCACGTACTGCACAGCGCCGGATTCTCGGTAAATAAATAAAAAATCCAGCCGCAGCCAATACGGGCGCAAGCACATTTTCACGGCTCCTTGACCCTGCGATAAAACCAAAACACTATCTCCGTGCGCGCCAGTGCAGCAGCACAAAGGAAAGAGAAACACACGGGGCGAGAGAGAGAGAGAGAGAGAGAGCAAGATGCAGAGTCGAGTTTATCTCGCGCGCTGCCCGCTCCGCAGCTCGTCTACATCGAGTGCACATAGTAAACGCGGCGCTCGTTTCGCGCGCGCTCTCTCACTCGCGGCGCGGCGGCGCGGGCTTTTCATGCGCGCCAGAGCCGTATATTGCGAATATCCGCATTGTCTCTGCTCCGCAGCTTATATTATATGCACACAACACGCGTCGTATAGCACAGAAAGAGAGGGAGAGAGAGAGAGAGCAGAGGTGTTCGACGCCGAGCTCGTGTAATTGCACCTGTAATATACGCGTACGGGGGCGTATACACCTGCACATATAGCGCGCAGTGCAGCCCGCGTGTACTTTAACTTGCGAAATTTCAGGCGACGATTGCCCCCCCGCACGCTGGCGAATGTTTATGTCGCGAGCAGCGAGGGCTCTTCATTGCCGCCGCCGCCGCCACCGCGAGAGGAGAGCGCAGCGCGTAAAGCGAGTTTCAGCCAGTTTTCGGCGAGCGCGCGTGTGCACCGGGCCACGCGCACGTATGCGCTCTGGCGCTCTTTTCCAAATTATACAGCGAAATTGGATACGCGAGCAGTGCGCGATGATAAACGTTTTATCAGCTGGCTTCGTCGCTGCGCTGCGAGTGCGGTATAAAAAGCGCGGCGCTTCGCGGCGGGTATAATAATGCAAACTTAATTGAATACGGCCGCGTGCGGCGTTTTTAATCGCGTTTCATTGGCCGTATCGGCAACGTACAACATTCGACGGCATTGCCGTACTTCAATTTGTCCCACAAAGAAATTTATGTGCGCGGACGCGCGTGTGTATACATATATGCGTGATATCGGCTTTGATAGGTATCTTCATACAATTGCCCCAGTTTCATTCGCCTCTCTCTCTCTCTGTCTCTCGTCCGTAATCAATATACGCTTCGGATATTATATGCGCGCGGCTCAGTCGGCGATTCAGCTTTATTCATAAAAACTTTAACGCGACCGTTACGCAATGCCAGTTTCTGCTTTATATAAATTAATACATCGCGCGTATCTCGCGTTCCTGATGGTAGGAAACCGAAGCTGCTGTAATACGGCTTTTATTCTAAAAAATATCCGCAGAACGAGAGAGCGAGAGCCTGTGGGAGAAACCGCGTGAGAGGATGTAAATTTGTTATTAAAATTTTATAAATGACAGACGCGCGGCCGTCTCTGTAATCCGAGAGCCGCATATGCAATAAGCGCTCGAGCGCGGGATCGTTCGTTTCTGTATAACGCTACTCTGCGCGAGAGAAAGGCGTCGGATCGCTCGATTGGAGATCTCTCTCGTATTATAGCCGATTTTTCTCGCCTACGCAGTCGCGCACGCGCACGCGGGAGCCCGAGCGACTTTTATATCAATGCGTATGATCGAGGACACCTACCGCGAGCCAGTTCTTACACAAGTCCACCTAGACGTAATCGCATCGCTCTTCATTACTAGTCCCGTGTTTCTCGGGAAAATATCTTTTATTCGCCTCTTGTCACACATCAATTCTGGAAGCGATCGTCTCATCCGATTACATCGTCTTTAGTACGCGATTCGCAGGTGATGTACACGGGGGTCTTTTGAATTGTCGAGAGCGATACGCACGCTTCGCGGCTTCTATATACGTATTTGAAAAGTTGGCAAAAAGCCAGGAGCTTCTTTTTTACGCGGCTCGGTCGAAGAGTCCGCGTCGAAATTGAAATTGCAAAAAAATTTTAATTAAAACTTGGTGGCAAGGTGTGGGGCAACAAAAACTTTCTTCATAATTAGCAATTAAATTTTGCATGATACAGCGGTATTCCCGCGTGAGGAGCCGGCGCGAAGAATACCGGAATCATTAACCGCCTCGAATCCGTGTCATAAATGCTCGCCTGATTTCGCGCTCCCTCCCTTTCTCGCTCTCTCTCTGTCTCTCTTTCTAGACGATCGCGCGAGCGCAGCCCATTCAATTCAAATGGAATAAAAGTATAGCGAGCTGAGCGCAAATATAACGGCTTATCCGAGAAATTTTCCAATTTCCAATGCTAACCACCTATAACTCCGACGATATTATCTTCGCGGGCTCGCGCGCGCGTATAATGCGCCGCGATAATTATTTGAAAGAAATAATCTCGCCGGATGCAGTGAATGCACTGCGCAGCACATGTATGCATACGGACTTGAGAAATCCGCGGCTTCCGGTGCAGCGGCGGGCGGCGGGGCAGGAAAAGCCGCGGCAAGACGTAATCGCGCTTTATTTATGCAAAACCCTCGAAAGCAGCAGCAGCAGCAGCGGCGGCAGAGGCATTTGCATGATATCCGCGACAAAGACACGCGGACGTAGTCACGAAGTCGGTCACGAATCGATACACACGTGCGCCCGCGCATACCTGCATATATACAACAGGCGTCCGCCGTATATATACGTTTATGGGATATAATACGAGTGTATATACGTGTGTTTGTATTCATGTGTAAATAAGCTCGGCCTCGCGGCTTCGGAGAATCAAAAAATTTTCCAGCACACATCGGCGCGCAAGTAACCTCGATCCTTCATCCTCTCCCCGCGCGGTAGCCCCGATTCCCGAGCTTTATAGCGCCGCGCTGCACCTCTATAATATATATCCGCGTGGATTATTACACCGAGAGAGAGAGAGAGAGAGAGAGAGAGAAGCCCAAAGAAAGTAGAGAATTTCGGCGGAGAGAAAAGCGCGGGATCGGAGGCCGAGAGCGCAGGAGAGGCTACAGTTAGGTTTTTACGGTGCCTACCGTGTCGAAGCTATTATTTCGGGAGCTTTATGGCTCGGCCGATAAAAATCAGTGTGAGAGAGGTGATATTTTTTTCCGCTTTTTCTCTCTCCCTCCCCCTCTCGCTCGCCGTATACGTATGAGACAAGCGGTCAACGTTTCTCGCTTGGAAAAAGTATGCGGTCGCCGATGAAAAATAGTCCGTGAGAGGTGCATAAACGCTTAGCCGAGTAGCGAGATAAGAGCGTCGTATATGGTGCATCTGGCGTAGGCGCCTAGACGGTCACTCGCTCTCGCTCCGCGAAGTAGCCCTCTCTCTCTCCTCTCTCTCCTCCCCGTCGAGAGCTGCCGCACATATAACGCTCGGAATTTCAATAGAGCAAGAATGAGAAACCGGTTCGCGTCTTCGGCAGTGTGTAGCAGCAGGCGCAGCGGAGAAGAAGAAGAAGAAGAAGCAGCAGCAGCAGCAGCCGAGTCTGTCGGTCGACGATCGCGAGGCGCGGCCCCGAGGCCTCTCTCATATGTATACGTATCTCTCTCGCCTTCTTCGCCTATGCGTTCTGCATTCTGGGCTCGCGAAAAGGACGAGAGAGGCAGAGTCCCGGTTTTATCTCTCGGAGCTACTCTCGGGCTCTGCCTTCAGCGCACGCACACGTGCATGCGCCGACTATACGTGTATTATGTAGCTCTCGCAGCTCCTATATAGCGCACTCTATACTTATATGTATACGCGCGCGGACTCGCTCACGACTTCTTCACACCTCCGACTAATTAAAAGAACCGTCCTCGCGCCGCAGCTGCTCGTTTTTCTTTTTCTTTTTCTTTATTTTTTTTTTTTACTTTTTCCGCGCGTCCTTTCGCTTTCTCTCGCTCACTCAGTCCCGCAGCTCCTCTCCTCTCCGACTCTTCTGTTCCTTTTTCTCTTATTCCGAGCGTTGCTTCTTCTTCTTCTCCGTCTCCTCATTCTTTTTTTTTTGTTGTTTATCCGACAGGCCCCTGGAGCCAGATTCAGTAACTTTCCTGATGGTCGTTAATAGCGTTAACTGAGTTCACGCTTGCGTTAACAATTTAAAGTCCTGCATTATACATTCCCTACGCTTATCTAATTCGATCTGTGAGGCTCGAGTGTGCAGGCATCGTTAAATCGATAAATTCTCTATATTGATCGAATTCAGAGCTGCTGAAGTGATAATCGTCTCGATGAGGTTCGATATTATACATTGAAAGAAAAACGAAACGCATCAATATGATCCCTAATAGCGTAACAGTGTCACGCGACGCTTCCATATCAAGCGGCACAGTCTCGACTTAAGGACGGTATTAGAACGCGTGCGTTAGCGAATCCGGCGGCAATTTTAATTTTTCGCTCGAGGAGGGCTACACTCGTGCGCAGCGGAGAGCGAGGATGATGGCGGTATTCTCGTTTATATCGAGGATTCAGACGCGCCTTCAACGAGATACGCGCGCCAAATTTATTTTCCCCATCGTATTTCGTACGCAAACGAGCTCGAGGTATTCGCTCTTTTCAACTCCTCTCCTCCTGCGTCTTCTCTCCTTATTCTGCTACTTGCAATGTAGCAGCAGCAGCAGCAGCAGCAACGGCGTGGTTTTTAATCACACGGTACTGCGAAGATGCCGCGCGCCGTATCCATCTCGCGCTCGGCAAATGATGTATGCCGGGACCTGCGCGCATCCGAGTAAATTATAAGGCAGCGGGACGAGGAACCGTGCAGCAGCAGCAGCAGCAGCAGCGGCGTGCCGCGGCTCATCCCCGCGTTTCTCCGTATGGCCCAGCGCGCGCTGCTGCTGCTGCAAGCTGCAGATAAGTCCGGCGATGAATTTTCGGGGTTATCGGCAGATGCGGCGCGAGGTGCTGATTTGAAATTCGAGACGTATCATCAGCGGGAAAAGCATTGCCCCGCTGCGCCGCTGCCGCGTTATAATTTGCATGTCGAAATTCGCCAGCGCGTATATACAAGAGCGCACGGCCGAGTGTACTTGGACTGCGCGCGGCCGATCGCTATCTATGCGGAATGACGCGCTGCACCGAGGAATTTCACTCCGCGCGCATGTGCGTGTCCCGATCATCGCCAACTGTAATTCAAGTATTTAATATCAAGCTGCTGAATATGTCTGGAATTAAAATGCGCATCTTTACGACGCCCCGGAATGAATCATCCTGAAAAAAGTGTTGCGCACATATAGGGCTCCTCTTTTTTCGGCCCTCGCGTGCGCGCGCGCGCGCGCGTCCGAGAGAGACTGCACCGTCGCCCGCTCGACTGTATAAACGTATTTATGTTTCGGAAAAGTATCTCGAGCGATCGAACGCGCGCAATAAATTAGCACTCTTTCGTCGTCTTTCTTTTCTCGTGGCCCCCCCACTCCGTTCGGGTTATCGAACGGCGCAAGAATTAGAATTCCGATACGAGAGTGAGATATCTTTAATAACGATCCCTCTAAATTACGTACGAAAACGCGGTGCACACGAATTCCGCAGTGGCGCGCGTTATAATAACGAAAAGCAGAGAGAGAGAGAGAGAGGGGCAGTGCTGCGCTGCTGCTGCAAATGAAACTAAAAATTATGGCCCGTTCACGCCCAGAGTATAATTCGACTACAGGTTTAATATAATTTAAACGGACATTTCGTGCACCGAACTTCGCGTATACCTTTATTAAGAAATTAACTTTCGAGCATAATTACTCATGAATCGGCTGCGCGCGCGCAAGCGATTTTATTATTCGAACAAAAAATTAATGCGTCGCGCGCGCCCGTACGCGCGTTATACGCATATATATATATATTATATATATACATACAACATGGCGAGCTCTCCATTAATGAAGAACGGATTTCACGCATGCAAATGCTTATTTATTCCTCTACTAAAATAATCATTCCACAAAACGAGTCGACTCGACGTTATAATGCACACACAGACGCACGAGCGGTCCGCTGCAATTACATATTAGCACGTATCGTTGCCCGCATATATAAAATACGCGTTTTATTAAGATACGCAACCGTGACGAAATACCCGCGGGATCTATTCGCGCGAAATTCATGAGAACGCGCGGTGAGCCCTTTGTGCGTCACAATATATACAGTATATACGACATACATACCTATATAGTATATATACTATATACAATATATACGTATACGCGTGGCTCTCGCTCGTTTTGCGCGCTTTTGTTCATTGTCGCACCACCGCCGCCGCTGCTGCCGAAATATATATATATATATACGTGCGGCTCTCTCGCGCACGCGGAGTAAAAAGTCAAATAAGCGCGCTCTCTGGTACACGCGTCGCGTGCCCGTGACTTTTGCGCATAGATATGCGTCAACGTGCAATTTCATCGATTGAAGCTGCAGCAGCCATTCGCGAAAATTCGCGAGTTGCCGCATGCCATCCGCGTGGCTGCGTGCGCGGCAAAGTGAGCGCGTATAGTACACGTATGCCTCCGAGTTGTCGTTGGATACACGCCGATTATTCCGCAGCCTGCTGTCTCTCTCTCTCTCTCTCTCTCTCTCTCTCTCTCTCTCTCTGCAACTGAAACAAAGCCAACCTTCAAATCCGAGGCAGCCCATTATTCTCAGCGTGGAAAATTCAACTTTTCAACCGTGTCCGAGCCGACTATTTTCGGCACAGGCGTATGCGAGTTTTGTCGCGAGAAGAGTTTTGTGGCAAGTAAAGCGATAGAGAGAGAGAGAGGGAGAGAGCCAGGAGCAACGAAGTCAATCCAATCCGTGCTCTGTATATATACCAGAGACGCGCGCGATCGGCTGTATAAGCGGGATTTTCAGGAATTGCGCGATGTCCGCGTAATTAGAATCTGTCATGCACGATTGTTCCGCATCTCGAGAGAGCTGATGAAAATTTCAATAAGCGCACGGCCGGCGCACTCGAATTGGATTTTCTCCATAAACTTGTGTTCCCATCGCGATCGAGCGTATTCGTTGCTCTTGACAAATAAAATTCGCTTTACGCATCAGTTGCCGATCGAGTCTCCGCATTTGGCTCTCTCTCTCTCTCTCTCTCTCTCTCTCTCTCTCTCTCTCTCTCTCTCTCTCTCTCCCGAGTGATTAAAGTTTACACAGGGGGCCGGGTGTGCAGCGCACGACAAAATCGTAATTTTCAACGTCACGCGCTTGCTTCCGAGACGTTTTATACATGCAGGAGAACTACTCGGAAAATCGCCGGGCTCTACGTGTCTCCCGCGTAATCGGTATTACTAGCCAATCAATCCTTCGAGGAGCTCCGAGCTCTCAGCAGCTCCTCGCTATCTACATGTATATATTTTATATATAAACGCGCTAACGGAGTGGTCGATCGCTTCATTAGAGCCGTTTGAAAAAGCGCTGTACATACTCGTGTATATATAGTTCTCGCGCGCACGCATCGGGCTATACTACCGCGAGAACCCGTTCCTATACGGACGAGCTTTGAAAAAAGCCAAAAAGCCTCGGCGCTTTTTTGCCCGGATCGAGGAACGAGTGCAAACTCGCTTTGCGAGTGCGACGAGAGCGCGCGCGCGCAAAAAAGATGCGGGGCAATCGCGCGCGCTAATCTCGCGCATATAATTATGCACGCGCGTATGTATATACGTTATACGCGTGGCTATACCTATACAGTATACACGTATATCCTTTGGCACACGCAGTGCGCACATAACGGCAAGAGCCCCGTTACACAAACTTGTCTCCGAGCTCGCTCCACTCGCTCTCGCGCTGCGGCAGTGGCGGCGGCGGCGGCGGCGAGAAAAAGGAGCAGCGAGTCGTTCCCAACGATGCAAACCACTTAGGCGAACCTCCCGCCTGGCCGCGCGCGCGCATTTTTCCATTTTTTTCTCCTTGCCGAAAGAAAAAAAGGAAGCGAGCAGTAGTTGCGCGCAGCGCTTCGCAATCGTAAACTAGAAAAACTTATATACGTATTATACGCCTTCGAGACACGTATAGCGCGCGCGCGAGAGAGAGAGAGCTGCCGCGCGTTTTTTCCGGCCCCCGGGCACGTACGCGTGACGCACGCGATATACATAGCGAAAGGCTGCGCCACCGATGCCGCAGCTCGCACAACATCGACTTATCGTTATTATTCGCGCGCTCCAGCTAAGTGGAGCGGAACTTGTGAGAAAATATAAGCCCTAGAGAGAGAGAGAGAGAGAGAGACAGAGGCGTTGGCGACGCTCACGACGACAATGCCGTCAGCTGGGAGAGTCTGTATCCTCGATGATCGGGGCGCAATGCGCATGTCGTATACCTGCAGCGCGGCGCGCGGCAATTGTTTTCCTCCTTATTGCCTTCCTCTAATCGCCCCGGCGAACAGTCGACTGTGGAAGCAGGTGTTTTAGAGCTCGTAAATCGATGGTATGCTGCAATGCTGTGGGAAGACGTCAGCGCGGTACACATCGTCGGCGCGGTGTATTAGGCGAAGAAAATAGCCGCGGGAATGCGAGCGCTTTTTCCGAGCGATAAAAAATACATACGAATTCCTGCGTCCACACGGCTGCCGCGGGGGACCTTCAATTTAGCCGAGTCCGCGCTCGCCCATAGCAAGCGCGCACGGCTATGCGCGCATCCATTTCCGATTAAATAAGCGAGAAGGCGGCAAAAATTCGAGTTGGCATTTCAGCCACGGGATGGATATATGTAGAGCCGCAGTGAGGATAAGCCAAGCCCGTGAAACCGGCGCAGTATCGGATCTCGCGGGGAAAAATGGATCTGCGTGCTCGCGCAGCATAGCCGAGCTGGTCGCGGCCACGTAAAAGATAGGCGAATCGGCCAAAGTCATAAAAGAGCGAGAGAGAGAGAGAGAAAGGCATCGAGAGGGCCGATCCGCGGAAAAAAAGCCACTGCGCTGTATTGCATGGCGCGCGGAAAAATCCGGCTCTCTCCGCGCTGCACGCACAAGAAAGGCATAGGCACATTGCACGAAAAAGGAGCAGGCGGAGTGCGCAGCCTATGCAAGAGCCCTGGGAGCTGATGCTGATACCTTTTCTTCCGCGAAACATGAAGCGAGTATCGAGAAGAAAGCGAGAAGACCGAGAGAATATCGAACCGGCTGTGTGTCTATGCGTGTGTGTGCACGAAACAGCTGCGAGCGTTAGGCTCATTATGCGCGCACGTGCATTTAGATTATCGCGCGACAGAGAGCCCGATACGCGATTCCCCGGAGACGAGATTATGCTCTCCACCCTCGCGCCACCGCACGCTCTGCGCTCCTGCGCGCAAACTGCTAATCGAAATTTTCTCCAAGAATACATTACGCCACTATATAGCTAGGAGACACACAATTGCCGCTGCGCCGACTTTAAAACGCTCGTGCATGTGCACGCCTGCGATGCCTTATTTCTTTCTCTTGCGCGCGCTTTCGATACACGTAAGTGTATTAAGCGGTGAATATTAATTTCCCCAAAGGGCCGGTGCCTAAGGCATCTTTGTGCGCCGTAAATAGCTGGCAGCCCAGGCAGGCGTATTAACGGAATATCTGCATCGAATCGCACATACACCTATAGCCGTGGAATCCTATTGGAATTTCCCTTTTTATATATTCTAGCGTCCCAGCAGCTGTGGCGAATAAATAACGCGATTATCGAGAAATTTAAAAAAAGGAAAAAAGAAAAAAAGAAAATGCCAACATCGATGAGGACGCTACGAACTCTGCCCTGAGCTCGTGCTCTCTATGCAAATGAGATAAGATTAAGAACTGCGATAGCACAATTATGCATGACAAATTTTCAAATGATATCTCCTCGCAGTGAGCCAAACGTCTCGGATTTATTCGGGGCATATGGTCGCTACAGGGAAGATAATAAGCGGGGAATGCTAATTTCGCGAAGCCCTAAAGCCCATTTGTGCCTATTCCATTTATTATTCGCGGCCTATATGCTTGTCAAAACTTTCGTTTTTACAAGGGGGAGTTGTATAACGACGAACGCAAATACTTTCGGTAGCCCTTGAAGTCTACGATAGCCGCTGAAAGCGCGCGACATTGGACTGCAGGCCAAGCAGCGAGGAGCAGCTCGAAAGCGCTTATGAAGCCATAAAATGAATATTCCATTTTTACGTCATTCCCGCACACATATATACTCGCAGCTTGCTGGCTCGAGCAGAGCCGTTTGCATTGCGCTCTTTTTCATGTTTATCCAGGCTCCTAAAGATTCGAAAATGTGGTTAACACGCGTGGCGCCTCAAAGCCCCTCTTCTCTCCTCGTCGATGGGGATTTACAGCTCAAGGCGGAACGGCGTGTGAGAGCGAGCGAGCGCGCGCGGTACCATCGGGCAAATATTTGCCCTTGACAATCGAAAATCTTTTGCGCTATACGGTCGCGCGAGCACTCTCGACTGCGTGTTTCATGCCGAGAGCTTGTCGCGCCAGGGATGGAGAGAGAGAGAGAGAGAGAGAGAGAGAGTGAGAGAGAAGACGCCACCGGCAGCTCCCGAGAGGGGCCCGATACGACCGAGCTGGCGAAATCGCTGGAGAATAGAAACACGGTAAGTCAATAAGGAGTAAAGTTCCTTGTGCGGGGAAAGCCGCGATTTTTCGCGATATGCCGGCTTTCTGATAAGCCAACTTCTTCTGCCAAACAATAATCTGATACAACGCGACCGAGTTTCGCGCGATTGATAAAACTGTGCGCGGGTTTTAAATCGGTTTTTCAACGGAAAAAAAAGAGTCGGAGCGTCGACTGCCGACAAAAGCTATCGATCGCTGATTTCCGCATGGTGTGGCCTATACAAATGCATTATCCGCGTTATTACAGGCTAATCGTACGAATCGTCGCTCGAAATGCGCGCATCGTTTTCTTGTACAGAGGCGCATCAAGTATCCGATATAGTCGCACGGTAGCGCAGCAGCACGCGGCATTATTGTTATGAGACCGTAATGCCTCACACGCAAAGAAAGGTAAAACACAAAGAGGCGGAAAAGGGGGACACGAGAAGCGCTACAAATCGACGCTACTCGCATTTTCTTGCCGACTGCTGTGGAAGGCTTTTTTGTCTTTTCCGAGAAGCGGCTTCATTTTCGCCTTGCAACTGCAGCAACGGCAGCAGCGGCGGCGGCGGCGGCGGTGCGAGCAAAATATTTCAGGAATTAAGTACTCCCGCTAGTTAGACGCGTGTGTTATTACCGGCAGGCTTTTTTCACATTTGGGATGTATCTAGAGAATATTATCCGCGGCGCGTCTATATATATGTATGAGCCTGTCGAGGGACTAATGACTCGGCCGGTGCAGTTGCCGTCGTAAAACCTGCGCTCTAGCTAAGTAAGAAACTGCAGCAGCGTAAAATTTACGCGGCCCGCATTATTGTTGCTCTGGAAATGCGAGTTACGCGTCGGGAGAGAGAGAGAGAAAAGCTTCGTATATAAAGAGAGAAAGAACGGCGAAAGTGGAAGAGTTGGAATGCCGTTGCGAGAAAAAAGTCTTAACGCGTTTATGAGTAGTTATTAAATACTGTGCAATTGTGCATGATACCTAGAATGATACATTTTTCGTGCGTAAAGCCAAGCCGAGCAAAAGTTTGCCCGGCGTTGAAATGCACGCGAGAAGAAATAAAAAGGCTACGCGTGCAACAAGCAGGGGAGCAGCGAAGAAGGCAAGACATCGGTATTAATTCCATTGTCGGTCGAATGAGGTATCGACTGATCTAATTACGCTCGCGATCTCACGGATAGGAGGCCCACTCCTCCGCCTCCTCCTTCGCATGCAAATCTCGAGCGGCGCGGCGCATATAGATTTGTAGCGGCTTTAATGGCCGTCGATCGATCTTCATCGAAGCCGAGATGAGCAGCGAGATATGCAATCACTTTGGAACACGGCGAGAGATCGCCGAAGCAATCCATCAACCGGCCTCTACTGATGCTCTCTCTCTCTCTCTCTCTCGCTCTCTATCTCCGGACCCAAGAGCAAGCTCACGACGCCGCCGCCGACGCAAGTGCCTCGTGTACAGCATATAGCCGTAGGAGGACAAGGACAACGTACACCGATATCTTCCCCATACTCTACTCCTTTTGCAGAAGGCGCTGCCAGTTTCCCTTTGATCAGCAGGACTTAATACGCTGCCGCTGCCACCGCTGAAAATACCAAGAACTGCCCGCGAGTTCTGAATCAGCTCTCAAGTGAAAGAGAGAGACCCGAACAACTTGCTTGTTTATCCAAAGTCTACAAATTTTATAAAAATAAATATTAGATAATTGACAATTTAAATAATTGCTGTATCTGTACGCTTTGTATTGACAACTTATTGCAGATTATCGACTAAGGTATACACGAATTCAGCATGCGCGCATCGCTAGTGTAATGAAGTAGCCTCTAGAGTCTATACGTCATCCTAATCGATGACGCTAGTTTATATCACTGGTTTGCATATTTTGCTTCCCAGTCCCATTCCGCCTTTCAATTGCATTATATATAGCCCTTTATCTATCCCCAACTGCATGAGTAACACAAAGAAAATTGTAATTTTCCATGCAACTTGCTGTGAGAAAAAGAGATTACCGCAAAACAACGCCCCAAAAAAGTCCATAATTTTGTTGGCTGATGACCTTCACATTGAGAGAAAAAATAATAAATGTGCACAATGCTCGCCGAGTACATACAGTTCCCTTACGCGAAATTCCAGGTTTGCGACGCGGCTTGCAGACCGCGGCAGCCGCAGAAATATATAATATAAGATGAGCATACGTATACATTTAGGAGCATTCGCCTGTGCTGCTGCTCAAATAGGACCTCCCCCTTCTGTCTACCATAGCTACGCAGGCGAAGCCGTGTGTATCGATTCGTGCGAGTGCATATCAGCGTTACGGAACGCGCGAGAATCGAGAAGCATATACAAACATGCACACTGTACAGGTGCACGGATATGAGAGAGATACATGTGTGTCTAGGCAGTTTACTTGGCTACGTATACCTATGCATACTCTATACGCAGTGGTACTGCATTATATGCAGGGGACAACGTTTCACCGCTGCACGCACGCACTATACAAGCTCATAATATATCCTTCTACGGCCTTACAATAGCGGGAACAAAAGCCCAGGTATCGTCCGTAGTTTCTCTTCCCGCTTAACCTATGCTACTGTTTCAGTTAATCGAAGATTTATTTTGGCTAATAAATCATTGCTTTTATAGACCTGAGATTGAAAGCTTAAAATCGAGCACTTCCTTAGTTTTGTCAATAATTTAACTACAGACAGTAAATTCAGACATAGAAAGTACTATCAAATATTACCAATGATAATACAGATGCAATAAACTCTACATTTAAGTATACATAAAAAGATAAGATGTGGAAATCAAAATTAAATAAATATGCAAGATATTAAATTAATTAGTACCTTTAAAAAATCTCCTGGCAAGCTAATGTATCCATGCCTTTAAAAATGGCCAACACTGAGACTGGTATTCTCCAAGAGGTCAAGTGTATATTACATGTTGAAATTTCCCTTTACATAAAAAATAAATATCAAAATAGATTCAAAGGAAACAAAAAAATATTATTTAGTGCAAGAAAATAATCAAATAAATCCGAGTACATAATTAAAGTGCAAAATATTTTTGACTATGCATGAACAACAATTTACTTACCAGGTAGGGACCCGCATAATTTTCTAACACGCGGTTACAGTGACCAATAAGTAAAAAATGGCCAGCTCCGGAACTGTTTAGCACCAAAACCATATTTTAGATGTTGAATTTTTCCTGTCAAAAGAAAGTTATACATTAATGTCAATTTGAAGCAATACTAAAAATGTTTACATTTTTTTATATTAATTAATCTCAAAAAAATTAAATAAATAAATAACGATTGATCGAATGAATCTAGTGTACAAAATATGTTTATGCTACAACAAAAATTGAAAACGTGGTAGTACTTTTGAAGAATTCATAAAACTGGATTTATTACTAAAATTCGACAGTATACACTAAACAACAATTTACCTACCAGGCAGGGAATTACAAAATTTTCTAACAGGCTACAGTAACCAAGAATTAAAAAGTGGTCAGCTCTGCAACACCAATCCTCCAAAAGTTGTTGTCCATATTTTAAACGATGAGTTTTTCTGTTAAAAGAAAAGTTGATGTTAATATCAATTTGAGCAAATATTAAAAATATTAAAAAATTTTATATTTTTGAACATTAATTTATCTAAAAAGCATAAATAAACAAATAAAAAAAATAAAAATTGATCAAATGCAAAGTGTGCACAAAATATATGTTATTATGCTAAAAATGTTGTACAATATTTGAAAGATTCATAAAATTTCATTGCTAAAAATCAAAATTACATACGAAAAAGAATATTACAAGGATCAGGACTTCCAGATGCTCCATGATTGCATATACCCGCTGCGTCTCAAATATATAAAGAGACGCCTTTACTCTTTTCCGTTTCCCTTTTGCGTCCCCCCTCCGAGACAGGAGGGAGGGTGCGAATTGACGGCTGGGACGTAGCGTCTTCTTCCCCCACTTGTTAGTGTACGACTCACTGAACTTTGTAAACAAAAAAATAAAACAATTAAAATCGATTTCCATTATTTATAGACGTAGAAGTTTCTGATTACATTCTAGAAGGCTCTGTAAAAAACGTAAAAATGAAGGAAATCCATCTCACCAGGATACGGCGACTTGGGCATGACGCTTAGAGCAACATCATCTGCATCGACGCGTCACGCGAAAATTGCCAGGAACGCAAAAACTGACGCACCAATTTCCTCTGATGCCTATAATGCCTATATCCATATCAATCAGACGGATACCGTTGAGAGGCTGGCCGTTATGGTGCGTCATAGCTCTTTTCATACGTCCCGTAACTGTATCAACAGCATACAATCAATAGTCGAACTTTACGTGCAACCCAGAAATCGATCGCGTTACTTTACACGATTAAATACTTTTTCCGAATCACCTAAGTACTTATATGCATAGAATTAACTACTCACCAATAGACAGTAGACGTAGACAACGTTCTGTAACTCCTGTCGCTCGAATCTACGCCTTGTCCGTCCCTCGTATATATCATCGATACCGCGATTCCCAAATCTCGCGAGCAACTGCACAAAAAATAACGGTCAACCGAGCGAATGTCCGCGCGGAGGGAGGTAAAAATTCCAGCGCGACCGGCGACGGTTACATTTTTAAAGCAACGCACTAGCGCCCTCTTATCTTTTAATATAGGTATACTAGTATATAAAATATTTACTTCCGCTTCGAGAATTAATTAATTACGCCAAACTTTTGGTTTGCAATGCAAGAGCAGCAGAAATTTTAGAAAAAAAATCTAATTCCGGTTCAGAAAAACTTTGCCTCGTCCCGGGAACTACAACGAACTCGCGAGTCGCGCCTGAAATGGTCACGGGAAACCTGCTTGCCTTTCCGGACAAAAAAGAATATGGCGTCCGAACAGCAAAGGGGGGTGTGATGGGGTCGCGGGTAGATCACTTTCTCGCGGCCGCGGCACTCGGCGAGTCAATTCGCGCTTCGCGTCGCCGTCCACGGTCGACAAGAGCAATGAATCTGAAAATTATAGACGACAGATTCCTGATCTTTTGTCAATTCACGCGGCACGGCCAGTCGGATTTTCTGATGAGACTTCTCGAATTTTCGATAAAGTAGTAAGTACTGTAAGCTATTTTCTAGAGTACAGTGGTCGTTGAGATTTCGTTGGTCTCTTACCTTGTATGTAAAAAATATCAAAGTTTCTCGAAGAGAAGAGGTAAAAAAATATTGAGACACGACACTGAATTCTGTCTAAAAAAATGTCACCTATCCCCGAGAATCAACCAAGTCGCGAGTCGCGAAAAATGCTTGAGAGAAAATCTGATTTCATTTCCGGTTAAAGTACGAACATGGCGTCCGAACAGCAATGGGGGGGGGGGAAGGGCGAATCGTATCGGGCACTTCTCAATTTCATCTATTCAGTCACAGTCAGTTGGGCAGTCGCGCCTCGGGTCGCGGTCCGCGGTCGACAAGTCTAATGAAAACCAAATCTCTCTTATTTAGCAGATTCCTAATCTTTTCTCGACTCTTTTTTCCCTGGCACAGGTCCGCCGGCCGGTTGGATTTTCTGATGAAGCTTCTGCAATTTTCGACAAAAAAGTAAGTTTGCAAAGTGCTCTTTGTTGCTTTCGGGAGTGAAGTGTTCGTTGAGATTCAGTTGGTCAGTTATCTCTATATATGTAGTACGTAATTCGAACGCGTATCTAGTAAAGAAATGTCAAAGTTTTCCAAAAAAGGGAGATAAAAAATTTTGAAATACGACGCTAATTACGGTCTAGAAAAATCTCACTCTTCTCCGGGAAACAAAGAGAACTCGCGAGTCGCGCCAAAATCGTTAGAGAAAATCTACTTGGTTACTGCGGCTAAAAAAGTATATGGCGCCGGTGGTCGAGCTGAAACGGGGAGAGGGGAAGGACGAATCGTGGATGGTATACATTTATATCGGTCACCTCAGTTTCACCTTCGAACTTGACGAGTCAGTTCATGTCTGCATGGCGTCGCGGTCCGCGGTCGACAAATGTAAAGATGAATTCCAAAGCTTATTTATTTTGCAGATTCCTGAACTTCTCTCATCTACGCATAGTCCCACAACACGGCCGGTCCTGTTTGCTCACGAGACTTCTGGAATATCCGACAAAAAGGTAAGTTTAGAAGGTGCTCTTTATTTTCGCGAGTGAAGTGTTTGATGCGATTCAGTTTGCAAGTAACATACGAAATTTGTGTGCGTCTTTTTTAAAGAAATATTTAAGCTTTTCGAAAAGGGGGACGACAAATCTTGATCTACGATATGATATCTTGAAATTACAGTTATTGAGTCGTGGAAGAAACGTCAGATCTAATTTCGTTTTTTGGCTAAAAAAGAATATGGCGTCCGAATAGCAATGGTTAGAGGGGGTGGGGGAATCGCCGATGATAACGGTCACTTCTCAGTTTCACCTTCGAACTTGCAGAAAGTCAGTTCGCGTCGCGGTCCGCGGTCCGCAAGAGCTATGATTACCAAAGTTTATTTGGCAGGTTCCTGGATCTTTCATCTTTGCATACTTATTCCTGATGAAACACAGTCGGTCAGATTCTCTGATGAAGCTTCTCGAAGGTGCTCTTTGTTTTGGTGAGTGAAGTGCGACTCCAGTTAATCAGATAAAAAATTTTAAGGTACGACACACGATGTGAGCTCACTCGTATTATTAGTCACATTCCAGGTCAGTGCCGGTCGCGATGCCGACTAAACATATAAGTATATAGGTAGGATATAAGTATAGCAGTACGTGTGGCTGCTTTAGTTTCAATGTTTTGCATTGTGATTTTTAAATATCTAATTCGCTGCATTATTACCTATACTGACTTGATCATGCATTTTCACTAGAGTAATAAATGCATTTTTTAACTTCTGTTGTATGTTGTACATACTGCATACTCAAGAATTATTTTTTTCTTTTCAGGTGTTCATATGGCACATAAAGAAAATGCTGATAAGTAAACTCTGTATCATCGACTAATGTAGAATATCTTATAAGATTCCTGTATTTATCCTACGTATTGAAGTTAATGCATATCAGTAAGACATGTCTTGGATCGAAATGCGTCTTCTAATAACGCATCTATCTCACTACTGAGTCAGTGCAGATTATTGATGAAATGTAAGTTAATAAACTTTTAAATATTAAATTGAATTTTAAGTAAACGTATATTAAATACATACGTATATTAATTGTACATGAGTTGCTTAAACTGTCCAAATGTGCAATGGACACAGAAAGGTTTTCGTTGATTTATCGATAAGAATTTTTGTTAAATAACTTTTTAATGATACACATATCTAAATTGTATTTAATCATTTTATGTAAATATAATATAGTACTATTTTATATAAGTACTTATAAACTTCACTTATGATTCAGAATATCGAATCTAAAGAAAGGAATAGTAATTGAATAATTAATTAAATCAATAATTGATGAGACTAATGCAAAGGCATTCATTTACTGCCAAGTGTATTTATATATGTTTAAGCATACATCACACATTACTTTAAAAATGGTTTTATAAAAAATTATGTATATATTTCATATTAGAAGAAATTCGATTTTTAATATAATTTTACCTTCTCAGATTTCATAAAATGAATGAACAAACAACCAAGTGTGGATTGAAATGGCAAAAGAATTAGAAAGATAAAGAAAGTCAGCAAGAAGGACAAGCTAAGACAGAAGCTGCTCCCACATTGGCACTTAAGGTAAAAGATAGAGTAAGAGAAAGGGAAAGGGAGATGAGAGTCCACTGGTGAACAAGCCTGGGCCCCGATAATTGGCCTTCCTTGCTCTCCCTCTCTTCCACAAAGACGGAGCCCTCATTACGCCAACTTGTCACAGATTACTGATAAGTAGATAGTCATTTGGTCGCTGTGGACATTCGACTGCAGGCCACGACTCTTCTAACCACTTTTGTCTCCTTTCCTCTTTTCCTTAATCTCATCTCATCTTTTTCTTTTGTGAAGGTGTGTATACCGACAAGCCTGTATTTGTGCGCAAAGTAACATGGCCTCTCTTTGTTTCTCAAGCCCTCACATTTTATTTCTCAGTTTCTTATGGTGGTCAATTTTGATAGTTCTATTGGTTTTCCGAATTTAACCAATATGTAGTCACAATGTACACTTACATGCATTATGTACTGAACTGCTACTTACTACTAGCATTTTCATTGGTACAGCTGTTTATGACTAATCCGTAATCTAAAGAAGCGTAATATGGAAAAATTATTAAAAAATTCTATGTTAAATTCAAAATAACTTTTAATTCTTAATCGTAACTACGTGCTTGGCGGTCTCTTTAAAACTACCAACTGTTTACCAGTACAGTCGAAAAAGAAATGAATGTGAAAACGAACTGTCGTTATCCATGAATGTGTATAAGCAACAAGAGGAAAAGAAAAAAAGAATCGGTTGGGACGACATGGAAGACGATGAGTACCGAAGGACGACCTTCTTCTGCCGATTGCTGCAACTCTAACAATAGCCTTTCCACATAGATTTACCAATTACATCCCTATCGAGTTACGGGGGCCGCAGATATTCCCTTTTCCCTTCCTTCCTTTCTCCTCTCCGCTCTCTCCCATCGTCGTAAGAATGGCTCTTGTACTTTTGAACACGATCCTCACTTATCTCACTCGCGTTCCCGAGCTTTCTCCTCTCCTCTATCCTATTCTATACTGACTGTGTATCGATACAGCAGGGATGGTAGCAAGAGAGATAGAAAGAAGCAAAAGCCTCTGCCCTGGAGCCGAAACGCGTTTAATCTGCCGCGCTTCAAGGTACAGAGAGCGGCATCCTTTCTTCCCCTGCTGTGTTCTTCATTTGCTCGTTTCTTATTTCTTCTTTCTCTTTCTTTTCTGGGTGAGAATATTTTCTTTTTCACGGCTAATGCTTAACTTCTTTATAATGAAATTCGGTACATGTTTGAATAAAATGTGAATTTATTGTACTGTGTTGTTAGCTTTCTTGAGCAAGGTTGAAGATTTTTTTGTTACAAATTTATAAAATTACTCACTAGAAAACCAGTTTTAGTAATAATTAATTATATAGTTTTAAAGTAAGGGTAATTATATCACAATCTTAATTACAGAATCCTGCTTTAATTAGAACAAGCTATTTTCGTGCTTGAATGCATGCACTATTGCACTCATTATCAACAGCGCTTACATTCAAACAATGAACCAGATCATCTCTTGTTCATATTATTCTCTCAAAGAAAATAACTCGACAAGCATCATTTTTGAAGACAATGAGCTGCTGAGGCCGCCAAAGCGTCTTGCTCGTCTCATAATTCGCAGTCTGCACAGTAAAAATTCAGTTGAATGATAGCGTACAGGTAGACAGCAGAGCCATATTCGATTGCCATATCGACTCTAATAAATCTTATTGGCTTCACAGACAAGATACTACACATAAGAGGAATGTGTCGCGTGAACTAATTATAATATCTATATTAACTTTGACGTTCGTCGTTGCTAGCTCCTTATCAACGTCTACAAAGTTTTTCTTCTAATTCGCCCCCTTATTTTAACAAAGGGTGAGAGCAGTATCGAGGCAGTATGTCTTGAAAACTTATTTAGATCTCGGTGAATTTGCTTGCATATTTTTTATATTTTAGTTTATTGGTGAAAGTAACGTGGTATAAACTAAAAAAATTTTCCATTCTTTTCTTAAACTAAAAATTAAGGGCATGATAATAAAACCCCAAATCTGTTATTTTATATATCTTTATTTCAATGAATGATATTGTCATGGTCACAATCAATCTTTCTCCATCCTTTTCTCTTTCTTTAGCTTAGCTTTGCGATGGTAGCGCAGACCACGAGTAGGACTTAGTTCTACATAGAATGCACCAGAAAACGCCCACTTAAGCAAGCAAGAAAGGTAGAGAGAAAGAGAGAAGGCTGACAGAAGCAAAGAGTTAAAAGGTCTTTCTCTGTCCACTAGATGTAGCGTAATAAAGAGCGTGGCTTAACAGAACATTGTGTGGGGCATTAAAAGAAAACTTGAACAATATACAAACTTTAAAAAATGCGTCACATACATATAGTACAAATTAAATAACACGTTACATTAAATGATTCGTTTTTAGTTTATAATATGTTCAATTCAAATTCCGTTATTTGTCGCGTTTTATTGAAAGTCAGCAAAGTTTTTCTATTCAGACAAGTACACAATACTAATTTTTTTTTGTGTTTCAGCTATGGCGCCTTTTATTCTACAATACTGGGATCGTAATGGATGCACATTACCCATGATGGAGTGAACCCCGAAGCTCTTTTGCTTCTTCTTCTATTCATAATTCTTTGGCTACGTTGGAGATTACTGAATTGCAGAAAGCTACTTGGAAAAAACAAGAGAAACGATGATTTGTTACTTCATGAAGTTTCCTAAAAGGTACTAAAGCTGACTGTGGAAAGAAAAAGTCAGAAGATATCGTCGACGGTTGCAATGGAATTCAGTGATGTAAGTTATTGCATTTCCAAGTATAAAGTATAAAAAATTTTAGGGTTGATTACATAAAAAAATATAATATATAAGGTCTTGAGATATATCTCTGCAACTTCTCTTAAACAAAGTCAGATGTGAGGTAGATGCTGAATCCCTCTTGCACGCAAAATTGCAGCGGAAAAATAAGCCCTCTCCATGCAAAAGAAAAAGAAAAAGAAGAAGCATGAGGCGGCTTTAAAGACGATCGCACGCACGACTAGGCCCTCTCGCTTCGTATTATGATAAAAGAGCATTATAATTCGTTGTGCGGGGCGCGAAGGTGCAATATCCGCGAGACTCTCCATCTCTCTGTTGCCTCTCAAGCGAGCTAATCGAAGTCGGGCGATCGCTCTGACGTTTAATGGGCCCTCGGTTCTCGTGCACGCACAGCCTCTCTCGGCTATAGCGTCGCTTCGCTTCATTGTGCGGTCTTCGCGCACGCGTTGTGTATGTACATATATACATGCAGCCGCATCCGCCGTGACTCGATTGTAATCGAGACGGCCAAGTGCGCCTTGAGCGTTCTGCGTGTACGATGCAGGAATATGGCCCGCATGCGAGCGCGCCAGAGATGACACTTGAGCGTGAAATTTAATGGGAACTTTTTGGAAAAATCTCACCGTCTTGAGACATCGCTCTTGCCGCTGTTGCTGTGTTATTGCTGTTGGCTGCTGCAAGAGTTTTGTAATTCTTTTATTGATGGGAAGAAGGATGGAACGTGGGTTTATGTGTAGACTCGCGAGCAAGGCCTTGAGATTATTAAGCGATTCTTCTTCGCTTGCACAAAGTCGCGGGCTCAAGTTTCCGTGAGGGTAGACGCGCTCTCGCTTTCGCTTTACGCGCGAGGGTACGAGGCTAGAGCTGTCTTATGAATTATGTGCGAATGAAATACTTTTCATTGATTTGTGTACCGAGTTCTGTGATTTCGAGACAACTTATACATATGAAACAATAATTGTTTAATTGATGGCCTATCGAATTCAAATGAATTTATAGTTATTAATATCTTAAGTGCTCATTTTGATTATAGTTCTTTTAGTTTCAATTAAGTGTGTTTAATATATTGATGAGTCTGTCGCAGTACAGTTAAATTACTCTCTAATCTCGTCTCTAATTCAAAATCACTAAAATTCAAAGAGTGTGTAGTAGGATTTATACAAATTTTTTCCTTCAATAAAACAAACGAAACAATACCAATATTAAAATCAATTAATATTCCGAACCATAAAACAATACTGAAAATTTTGTTAAATTCTTGTGCAATATGTAAAAAGCTTAAATGTGACGATAACGTTTTATACAATAATTTTACACGATTGCGCAACTGTAGCACAAAAAGTGAAAAAGTTAGAACGCGTAAAAGTGCTTTATTCGACACAATCTTCGATACCATAAAAGCAATTATAGTCCACCGAACACAATGGAGTACAGGCATATTACAACGCTCGCTCGATTGCACACTTATTCATTTCTTTCTCTCTCACTCTCTTGTTAGCGCTCTCTCTCTCTCTCTCTCTCTCTCTCTCTCTCTCTCTCTCTCTCTCTCTGGGAAAAGTCATTAAAACGGCGGTCGCCAGATCGTGGTTTCGCGATGTTGGTTAGGTAAATTGAACTTCACCTTGGTCCCCCCTTCCGGCCTTTCTCGCCTATGGATTTCTAGGAAATGCGGTGGCACACCGTTCAATCGATCCACGTATTGTGAAAATCGCTTATTGAATAGGTTGTAGTAGCACGTCCGTCCGCATCTTGTCGATGCCGCAGTCGATGCCACTGCCCACTAATATTGAAGAAGACCGCAAAATAATGTTCGTGGCTGCTGTTACCTCTCGGTACAGTATCGCAAGTGTTAGGATTTTCTTCTTCTTGAAAGCCTTTCGATTGAAGCGAAGTGCGTCGATGAATGGGTTATGACAAGACTAAAATTTAATTAATTTTTTTTTCTGGCTGAATCCATAATAAATAGATAAGAGTAAATAAATGTTTATGGCGCACACTGCCGAAAAAGGATGAACATTATCGATTATAGTAATTTTGCATTAGTCAAAATGGTGTACTCGCCACATTTAACTACCTCTTTCAAAAAAGCTTTCACGAGTTTAGTGGTACTTACATATTTCATCGCTGAGCGTAAAACAGCCTCCCTGCCTTTAATATATTTTTTAATAGTTTCATAGAACACGTGGCACTATAAACCTGACCATCAACGATTCGTCGCCTCTGTTCTCTTCACTTACTTTTTCCTTTCTCAGGTTAATTTAAAAAGCCCCATTTCAGATATTTGGGCAAGCCATTCTCTTAAAGTGTTTAATGCCCTCGCGTCCTCGTCTTTGTCATTAAAAATTAAGATCTGGTCGCAGAAGCTGACACTAAAAATTACCCGCATAACGACACACTAATTGAAATAATCTTGAGCTTTCATGTGTACCACCAGTTGACTGTGTACTTCTCTTAGTTTTTGTTGTTTTCGTTATTTTTAGAGTCATTTGACATATATAAAAGACTTATTAACTGCTGGAATTTCCTCTGAATTTAGTCACCATTTTTTCTATGTATTAGTTGCATAAGGAAGGACTGCGTAACGCACACGCATTGCATCTAGTATACGAATCGATAGAAATGTACAAGTACGTGTAATTCAATTACGAATTTTACACAAATTAATATGCTGAACTCAATTCATAATTTGAAATCCGAGTGAAATATGTTTGCATTTAGTGAGATATGTACATAATTGCGAGTATTGGTTTATCAAATTCATTTTGCCGTTACAGATTTGCTTCTACAAATAAAATTTAACTCTACTTGTTAAATGGATAATGTAAGATTTTTGTTACAGATGAATTAAAATTAATGAAAATTTTGCAAAATCAAAAGACAGACATTAATTTAATCCGCTATGTAAAATATGCGTGAAAGAATTTCAAATTCGTGTCACAAGAGACATTTTAAATAGTAAGGCGAGTTTTATGGTCACATAAAAATTTATTCTACGACAATGTATTTTGAAAAGTTTTTTTAATTCTCAGTAAAAACGTCGTTTCAAAATTATTTACGAAATTAGTAATTGATTGGAATTTCATTATTTCTGCAATATCTCTAGCACAATATTTTGATTTACTTGTTCATAAGTAAAGTAGTTTCAGTTGCGGCAATATGTATTTCCACACAAGTGGGTGAATCAAGTTAACTCTTTGCAATCGCATAAAATACTATACTACTACTGCCAAACACTCGCGGCGATATAAAATTTAACGTAGATTTGAGTTATTTGTACGTAGAAGATTGGGATCGTATAGTGACTTATAGCTCTTTTTACGATCTCTTTACATTTTGTATTTTTCTTATCTTGAATTCGTCGTTGCTTACATTTGACTAAAGTGAGGACTAAAGCCGTTCTTCATTTATTTGCTCTGCCTCCTCAGCATCTGAATCATCTTGTTAAGTCATCAGTTAATGGCCATTGCGAAACTCATTATCCGTGTGTAAATCAGAAAATCCGGAAATGCCAGCAGGTAGTTCTTCAATACATACGTGACTCTGTCGCTGCCGCCTGTCGCGACTCACGACTTTGATATTTACGAGCTCTTTCTCACCGCGATTCTGGATTTTTTTCGAGAAACATAAAGTCGCGATTCTCGGTAATTATAAAATAAGCGCCGCTGTCGGAGAGCTCAAAGATTTAGGATCCAAGAATATCTGAAACTGCGCGTCTTTTTGTGATCTATTAGATCCTTGACTTCCCAACTTTCTCGGACGGTGAACGTATAAATTTTTTAACCTCACGAGCCTAACATTGAAAATTTACATTTTATCTCTTAAAACGCTATTGCTCGCCAGATTTATGGAGGCACTCTACTCAGTGGTGAGAATTCGGTAAGGTTTCAACGGTTTTCAATGACGAAAAGTATCATGATAAAAATGGCAAATAACAAATAGATTTATGTATACTATGCGCACATTTTAGAACTGAAACGTTAAAATAGGGGAAAACAATCTAAAAGGTATAACCTAGCCTCTCTATCTTTGAAATAATACGATGAAAATCTCGGTGAAAATCTAAAAGGTAAAGTGAACTTCGTTCCTTAGACCGAATGTATAAGAGCAAAAATAGCTCGAGTCAAATCGTGAAAAAAGTTACTTAAACATAGATGTGCGATTTACAAACTGTTAAAAAGTTAGAAAATTATTCATTTAATTCATAAAGTTCGGAATACGAACAGAAAAAAAAAATTAAAAAAGAAATGAATTTGCTAAAAAAATCTTGAAAATAAAATTCTAGTGCCGATCTTTTAATCAAGAGTAATGGTCTTTGCTTTTAAGTACGGAAGTAGAGCACGTATTTCATGAGCGTGAGTAGGTTCGTAGATCATCCGCAGAGGGTTAGACAGGTGTGTTCGATTGTAGATCAGGCTCATCAATCTCGATAGTGCAGTCAGACACGCTTCAGAGTCAAAGTACAAGCTTCGCGTGTCGCCTAGTGATGAAATACTCTCTTCGGTGTGACGTGGGCATCGTCATTAAAAAATGTGTCACGTGTGCAGGTAGTTCGTACATCTACGTGTTGCTATCTTTGCACACGTTTTAACGCTACTACCACTCATGAGAGTACTTTTATTAGAATCTAATGCAATGTATTTGCAGAGCAAGAATTTTTCGTGTATTCTTTTGGAAAATTGTTTTCTATTCTCTCGTTTCCAATCTATTGATTTGCCGAGAAAAATTGTTGATCTAAGCTTCCATTCCAGGCATTGATTCATATACCACTGATGACTGTCGTCCGTCAGGTGAAAATAATTGGGGTAGACGATTCAATACGATCACAACAATAGGAGATAAAGGATGGACAATCAAGTATACGCTTGGTATTATTCATTTTCATGTCTTATAAATAATCACGGGCTTTGCATCGCACAGATGGAACGCTTGTTAAAGGAAGTCCAACTCAAGTGCATACTACCAAGGAAAGTCGAGCAGCAGCAAAGGCAGGGGCATTCCCTCGAATTAACGTGATGGACTGGGCCCCGTATATACGAAATCTCTAATCAAATTGATGCTCCCTCGTTGTGTACCTATTTAGACTCGAATTTCAGGAGATTGCTTTCTCAAAGCGGAGCGTGCGCGCGAGTTGGCTTGGCCCCCCCTCTCTATCTCTCTCTCCCTCTCCCTCTCTCTCTCTCTCTCTCGCGATCTAATCTTCTCAACGAACGGACACGCGCCCGCGAGTCTCTCTCTCTCTCTCTCTCTCTCTCTCTCTCTCCATCTTATATCCAGGCAGACATCTCGACGTATCTCGCCTACGCCCTTCCTCAAGATTATTCGCTGCTTATTTTCTTGCTAACGAGTATCTGTTTCTCTCTTTCTAATTAGACTAAAATTGCCGGAAAAGCTTAGCTTGTTAAGTTCTCAAAGATATTATTTTCGAAATAATGTAGTCCTCGTGAATAATTGAACAATTTTTCTATGGTTGTAAATGTAAGAATCTTCAATAAGATCATTTCGTTTCTAATAAATCCTTTATCAGTGAGTAGAAAATAGAGATTCCCCTTATGTCGATCGATGAAATTAACATCTGCGTATGACGCGTCAAAGTTGCAGATGTGAGTTCGGAATTTGTCGCACAAAACACTTGGACGATACCCATATTTGTTCGCTCAAGTCCCCTATGAAAGCAAATGCACCTCCATTACACACCCGCACATCAAAACAAATCCACAACAGCTATTCTCTGGTGCTCCTCTATATCTACATTATACCCTCTGCGCCTAACCACCCTTCGCTCGTAATAACCGCCATTTCGGCCCATTACAAAGTCAAGCAACCGCCGGCAGAGTCGGCATGTACAGCGAGATGGTGGTAGCAAGTCCAACTTGACTCTCACGTACGCTCGCAACCTTTAAAGGGAGACAACTCCGACGACGACGACGACGACGACGACGACGACGGCGGCGGCGGTGACGGCGAGGAGGACGAGTAGGACGAGGAGCACGACGTACCTACAGAGCTGGTTCTCCGTACAGGTTTCCAGCGCCGCACGCATTCGCACGCGCGTGCACGTGTGTGTATCTATACGTGTATGGGTATATATAGTCGCGCTCGCGAAGCAAAAGGGAACAGCGTGGAGAGGAAGAGACAGAGAGTGAGAGAGAGCGATCGCAGGGCGGTTCGCTTAATTGCCCCTATCCATCATTACCCCTTCCACCGTTGCCGCTGCCTCTCTGGTCTGACCACGATCTTCTGTCTCGCTTACTCCTGGTGTATTTGGGTATCGGCCAGACCGCGCGCACCGTGCGATCTCTCCCTCTCGGTTTTTCTGCTGCCTCCCCCTCTCATCCCTCTCACTTGTCCACTTGCTCTCTACTGCGCAGGGGGCTTCTGATACAGTTTCGATTCTTTCTTTTTCTCTCATCTCGTTTGCTTTAATTTCGCTATGTCTTTCCTGCTTTTTTCGCTCGCATTCGAGGCTCGCCTCGCTGTGTTTAGAAGGATCAGTCGGTACGACGTTAAATCATTCGGCTCCTGGATTAATGACATTCGCTTTACTTTCCGGCGTATAGGGTTTACTTCTTCGTTTTTCAACTAAATTTGATGTTATTATTTATTACTCTGAGGGTGCGTCGTCTATTTAAACCCGAATTAAACTGATAAATCTTTTAAAGACCTAAATAACTAAAACGAAAAAAAAACAAAAAAAAAAACAAAATGATTATGCCCATAACAACTAAAATGAAAGTAGTACATTATTTGAAATACAGTTATATGACTATAAGTACTAAGGGTAGTTTCGTTTTGACGGAATCGTTGAAAATAGATTTAAAATGTTTGTTATCATTCGATACGATTTTTCTAGATTATCTTGAAAAAAAATTCTTATTCTTATGTGTACTTTTTGGAATAAAATCGTGCCACTCGATGATTCTGCCTCGATTTTCGAAAATATAGCCAGTGTTCAGCATAAACATTAAACACAGAAGCTTCGTAGAGTCGAGTTTTTGCTGTCGTTTGTATTTTAAAGTCACCTCGATCTTGGAAGCACACATCCTTATCTCTGCATAAGTTTCTTCGAAGCGTGAGAGACGAGGTGAGTGGAGAAAAAATCGCTCCAATCAAGTTAATAATCGCTGGAAAAAAAATTTAGATTGCACATCATTTCGCGCGAGCTCTAAATCATTCACGTCCTGGATTAATGACGGTCTCTCGGCTCCCCGTTCTCTCCTTGTTTCCTCCTCTTCATCTCCTTCTTCGTCGTCGTCGTCGTTGTGGCGACGGGCTTCCTTCCTGCGCGACTGCATTCGATTGAGGTTCTGCTTTATGAACCTCAGATCTTTATAACCGATAATTTGTTATTTTCTCAATCACCGATGATCATTTGTCTAATGCCGCTGTTTATTAACTTAGCAGAACATCAACGTAATACGACAGTATCTCTGATTAGTAATTATATTGAAGCTGCATTCACTGTCTCAGTCGACAAGAATGCGACGTAAATGGGACAAGTAGATTTTACAAACTTGAGTATTGTTTCCAATTCCTCTTATACTGTCTACTTTAAGAGTTATAGTTTTAATTACGCAAAAACTTAATTCTTTTCTTTCAGATCTATGTCTCTTTGTGTGACTGGGATTGGGAGACACTTTGGGAAGCCTCTTCTGTATGGAAGCAGAAGTATCAGTTCGCTCTCACAGGCGTTTGCATACGCACAAACACCAAGAGCGCGAGGTGCAGACTCGTCGCGTGGGTGGGGAAGCCAGAAAGCCGTGTCTCGAGCGTTGCTCCTATAACTTATGCGCGACTGTCGCAGGCGGCCCTTTGTGCTTGCGTCGCGAAACCGCAGAGCCAGAGAGGGAGAGAGAGAGAGAGAGAGAGAGAGAGAGAGAGAGAGAGAGAGAGAGAGAGAGAGAGAGTCGGTAAGCAATCGTGGCCAGGAAATTCTCGAACGTTATTGGTTTAGACGCCGACGCCGCACAGGCAAGCCAGAGGTTACATGTGGTATGGATATGTATGTAACCGCGTTCCCGTGTCAAGTCCCAGTTGCGTATCTTTCATTTGCTCCGTCGTCTTCCTGCCGGTTTTTTTAATCTCTTCTCCTTTCATACAAGCGGCTTCCTTTATTTCGGATGGAGAGCTGTTTATCTACTATAGCTAAGATGCTGCATTGAATTTCGAGAAACGGTACTAAGCTCACCGAGTCGTCGTGGGGACAACTACGAGACGAGCCGACGGTTGTATGTAGACGGGTACTGGCAAGGAGTATTGCATGAAAACAAAGTACCAAGTAAAAACTCATGTGGCTTGCCATACTTTTTTTGAATCTAGTATTATGTTTATGATATTTCAACTCGTTTTCTGCAGGTACTTCATTCATTCTACGTGACATTTCTTTTTAATGATGAATCGGTTGTTATCAACATTATAGTTTGATAGGTGAAATTCACAGAGAACGCTCGGTGACACAACGCGTACATTATACGGTGGCACATTTAGTTGAAAAAGTCTGAATGAGAGTAGAGAAGAGGGAAAGGGGGAGTTGCGGGGAGGTCCAAGGACGACTCGTTCAACTGTCGCTCTCTAATAAGAAACATGCGAGCTCTGGTAGCAGCAGCTATATAAACATCAGGCGAGCGAAGCCCCGATGAATCGTTCAATCGCGCGCGGGGAGAGGTGAAAGAGACGAAGAGCGAAATCGACGAGCGTCGGAGCCGAGGCTAATTAACGCTTCGTGTATATGTGACTCCCGCGGCGGTTTCTCTCTCGCAAGCGCTTGTCGTCCTCATCGGAGTCGTCGCTCTCGTCGTCCGCGTCGTCGTCGCAGCCACTGCCGTCGCCGCCGCCGCCGTACCGCAGCTGCATTAAACATGCGTTAAGTACAATACGCCAAGGGCGACGATGTTAATCGAAGTAGAGCTCGTTTGGAATTCCGTCGCTATCGGCGATTACCTACACGTACGTAGAGAGAAGCTGCGCTGCTGCAGCTGTGAGGGAGGACGACGGGAGGAGAGAGAGAGAGAGAGAGAGAGAGAGAGAGAGAGAGAGAGAGAGAGCATCACAAGCGTGGAACTTTAATTATAGAGCGAGGAGAGAAGCATATCTCCTCCTAGCCCGCTAAATGCGAGCACACGTGTATACATCGCGTGTGCACAAAGGACAAAGAGGAAATGGGCCATTCTGCGAGCAGACGTCACGCGTATAGATACACACATATAACAGAGAGCGAGCGGATGAGAGGAGCTATATACAGCGTTTGGGTGCTGCTACATACAGATAAAGATAAAGGAGAAGGACGGAAATCGCGCACGGGACTCTTGACGCAATATTCGGGCACGGTGCACACAGTAATGGCGCGGCAAAAGCCGGTTCAAATACACCGCGACTGCTAAATCACCCAAGGCTGGCTCCTTTGCTTTGCGTCTATCTTGCTCTCTCTCTCTCTCTCCCCCCCCCCCTCCTGCTCCCTCGCGTCTGATGTCTCTTCCCAAAGAGAGAAGACGAGGAAGCGTATAGGCCCCCGAGTGCTTCCGGTTTCCTCCCGAGCCTCGTCTTTGCTTGTCACCGCCACCGCCGCAGGAAAATCCTGTGTCTCGTCGCTGCGCAGATAAGACGCGAGCACGTATAAACATTTCACGTCACCGGGTGGACCAGTACGCCGGCTATATACCTACATATACCTTCATGCGTCTACCTTATCCGTCTCTCTATCCTAATTTGTCATTGCGTATACCATGTTATTAACGTTTGAGTCAATATTTGTCGACTGCTTGTATTCGAATAAGCTATCGAGCGGGACCTCGAAGCAGGCAAATTATATAGCAGTTTCGATATCGGGATTTAGGGCTGTTCCAGTACGAGTCCGCGTCACTCTAGGAAATAGCCCGCTAAACGAACTCTGCCCCGAGAAAGAAAACTTTTTTCCCCATTTCAACTCGCGCTTAAAGTACCGCAAAAGTGAATGTTCAGCCTCCACTCGATTTGCAGCTCGCTCTTCTCCCCGGCCTCCGCAGATGTATATTCGCCCGCGTCGGGGACAAACACGCGCCTCGGAAATGAAGCTGCTTGCTCGTCGTTCTTGCAGCTTTCCCTGCTCCGCGCGACAAAAGTCGACTCTTCTGGGCGTTGACGAGCTCTCTCTCTCTCTCTCTCTCTCTCTCTTCGCGCGAGCGAGCGTTAATCCAGATTATCTTCGGCTGTAAATACTCGCGAGCGAGCGCTGCACGCGCGAGGCACTTAAATGGTCGCGTTCCTCTTGGTGCAGCGCATAAAAAGAGGATGCCCTGGGAGGCAGAGCTGCGGGAATTCGCCCGGTTACGGCGTGTTTATTCGAAAAACATGCGGTTATGCGTTCTTATCTCGCGCTTCTCTCTCGCGTATATGTGCGTGCAACGAGTGTGCGCTAGAGAAAGCGTCTTTACATATAGCAGCTCCTACGGCTGCGTATGTGCAGGGAAGGCAGGAGAAGTACGCGCGCAGCGCCGTGCCTGCGCGAATTAACGAAATAAAGTACGAAAATACGAGGTATATTGTTAAATGCGTGCAGGTCCACTCTCTCATCTCGTCTCGGAAAGTAAGGAAGACGCTCTGCGTTCGCTTCTATACGCGCATGTGCAATTGTGCGCACATTCGCGCGCGGGTCGATGCCCGATAATTGCTATCTCCGCGAGCGAATAAAGTCCGATGCGGCGCAGTCGTTGGGTTTTCGTGTAAGCTGCGTAGAGATAACGAGGGGGAGTGTTTAAACTATTGAAAATTTAGAGTTGACACAGACGCGAATCGTTTTTACAGTCAGCGCGTCCGAGTGCGCTGCATAATTCAACAAAGTGAGAAACTCAAACGACATCCGGTATACAGTAATCAAACGCAGATGGCAATTAAAAGTTTATGTACCGAGCAGCGACGCGTGGCTTTTTTTCAGCTCGCTAAATATTCAATTAAAAACTCGTGCGCAATGAGGCTGTATACACAGAGGCGAACGAGCAAAAAGTCGCGTAACGGCGCTGGCGCGGCTCTCGTCTGTGGTACGTGTATACGCGCGTGTATGCGGCGGGCAGGCACACCCGGCCGCGAGTGCGAGGACGAGAAAAAAAAGAAAGAGCGAAGCTCCATATATTGCAGCGGCTCGTTCTCCTCGGAGAAAAATTAATCCGTTGGCTCGCATGTGCGCGAAGCTGCTATTCTCGCGAGGAATCGCTCGAAAAATCGACTGCCGAATGTTAGTGCTCCCGTTGAGGAAGCAAAGAGAGGATACACCTCCGATCGAGAGAAAGAAGCGCCGAGACGGCTCAATCGAATTCAGTCCCCGACCCATATAAAACTCGTAAATGTATTCGGATTTCCCGTAGCAGACTAGCGTAGCGCGAGCTCCAGGCAATCGGATCTATCCGCTGTATCGGAATATTACTTTCTCCGTCTTCTCGGAGCCGTCTACCCTCGCGCTCTCTGCGCCGTTAGATTTTCACGGATATGTATATACCTACATTCTACGCGGAGCAGTGCGCAGGAGTAAAAGCCAGCGAGCGTATTCAATTCACAAGATTGATCTTGGAGCGGTTTTTGAATAAGGAATTCGGGGGCTATTAAACTTTGATAAAAAGATGCCAGAATTCGCAGTTGCACGCTCTCTCCCTCCCCATACCGACGTGATATAACGCCTGCTAAACGCATTATGTGTAGCGCGCTCGCGCGCGCGCCTGCGATTTATTGCTCAAGCTGTGTATTGAACCCCGCTCGAAGGTGCAATAATTTCGTGTGCTGTAACGAGGCCACATTGTACGGCATTACGCGCAGGTGTGCCTTGGAGCTAATTTTGAACGGCTTTTTTAATCAATCCGTTCCCGACGCACGTGTACGTACATTATAGCCGTATCTCTTCTCCTCGCATTCGTCGGCCCTCGCTCATAGCCCTTCTTCGAGAAAATTTTACCTGCGCACGTATTTAATTGAGAAAGCGCCGATAAAAAGGGCTCTCGCTGCGAGGAAAAACGTGATCTGTTTAATTTTCATCAGCGATCCCCAGATCCCTTCTGAAAAGCTTGCAGCTTCAATATATATACGCAGGCGGACCAAGAGACTTTGAGTCGAGAGCTCGTAATTTAGCATCGTCTTTAGAATGTAAATGACCAGCTCGTGGAAAGAGCAAATGATTTTTCTAACAGCAGAAGCTTCTACTTCTCAGTCCGTTCGTGTGCTGCTTGGCACAGGAAGCCAAATAAAACTCGGTTGACGAGAGCTCAATAAAAAACTGGTTTCGCTGATTTATCAATGTTTTTGTCGCCGAGCACCTAATCACGTTTTAATCTTTGTTCAAGCCGGTTGAGGATGCGCAAACTTCTGGGTCCAGACGTCGGAGTCGGCGATAGGCGAATGGGCGAAGAACGAAGCAGAAGAAAAGAGGTGCGCATTCACGGGCGCGCGGTAAAAAGCATCTTCCTCGGGCCCATCTGCTCCGGTCCTTGGCGCATCGAAGGAACGGCGAAAGGACACTCGGTCTTCTCCCTCTCATTATCGGCAATTTATAACCGTCCATTTAGAAGGGGAAAGCCGAACGAATCACGCGGTAGAATGCACTGAATAAATTCGCGGAGCGAGCGGGACGAAGCGAGAATGAAAGAATGACTTTGGCAGCGCTCAGTGTCTCCTCTTCGTGCGGCGTTCGACGGCGTTCCTCCCTCGTTCGCCGGCGGAGCTGCACGGCTATATAGCTATGGCGTGCGGCAGTGCAGCAGCTCATGCAGGCGTTGCGTGCGCAGACGTGTGCGTGCGCGCAGCGAGAGCCAGGGACCTGATAAAACGTATTATGCCCCTTTTTTCTCGGGTAGTCGCAACGAAGATTGATGCTGCACCGACTGAGCTGCCGCGCATCAGAAATTGCATGCGCCGCCGGGGCAAAAAGCACCTTTGACACTGCGCCGCGAGGGAGAGGCGAGAGTTGTTTCTGTATAGCTACACGTTCCTCTGGGCCACTGCGGTCCACGAGCGCTGCACGACAGAATCGTATTACCAGCGGAATGAGGCCGTCTTCCCCAGCCGAGTTTGTTGCTACACGTGCTGTACATGCAAGCAACACGCGTATGTGTATAGAGAGGGAGGGGGGGGGGGCAGAGAGAGATATAGAGATGCGACGAATTCGGTGTATACACTTTACATATTTACCTTGACTCCGAGCTCACTAACAACGAAACTTTCAATTTCTCCTCGGCAGCCAGGTAAACTGTCTTGTCACGCGACACGCCAGCATATTATTATGCGGCGACATTTTCCTTCGCTTCTCGATCTCTATTTTTTTTTCCTCCCCGTGTTTTAATTCTGCAATCTTGGCGCAGGCTGGCACAGCAGCGCCCGAGGAAACGACGACGAGGAGAGAAAGTCAGTAAAAAAGAGAGACAGCAGTTTAATCGCTCTTGTAAGGGGGTTTTTCTTTGGCCGCAATTAAGATTAACTTGCTTGTCCTTCTCGTCTACCCCCCGTCTCCTCTTTGCAGTCGTCGGACTGATCTTTCGCGTTTGCGCGACGCTGCGAAAACGTCGAAATTGGGCCGCGCTCGTTCAAGCGAAAAACTAATCTTGGGGATTGAGTTGTGCGCAAACTCGGTTGACGGTAGCGCGCTGCACAGTGCACACGCGCGCTCTCCAACTCCCAACGAATTTTCGCAAAGAGATTTTCACGGAGACTTTTTCGGAAAATACGGGGGTTTTCTTTGGCTGATTAATTAAACCGCGTGAACTCATTCAAGTTCTTCGCTCCTGCAAAGTCCAGTCGACGCTCTTATCAAGCCGCGATGTTGCAAGTGTTTCGTTTTCGACGAATGTCTGCGTTTCATTTTATAGCGCTCGTTTTTATTTTGTCTATCCACCATTCTGAGCTTCTGCCGTCGTCGACGCTGCACTGTACAATATGATTTCATAGTCAAAGTCATTTTACGCCAGGTTAAAAGAGAAAAAGACGATTCAAGACTGAAATTGTCATAAAACTAGTACACCGTCGTCATTTCGGGAGCGAATTGCATTCCTCCGCAGTGACGTACTTCTCCAGCTGCTTTATCTGCACCGAGGTGAACGCGTTTCTCGAAATCCGTCTCTCATCCTCGAAGTAAACGTAAAAATTTTAGCGACATGTTTGAATTCTCAAGTGCGCGGTAATATAAAATTGTAATTCGGAAAAGAGTAAAGGCATTTGTAAAACGCGCGCGTTCACCCATTTTTTCACGCACCCGCGACTCTTTTTTTTCCGCCAGAAAATCGCTCCATCGAAGTTTGAATTTCGCGTTCGCTTTAGATTAACTGGCACATAGGGACAGAACGCTGGTGCACAAAACGAACTCCATCAGTGGGCATCGGTCAACGCTGTATACGGCATAGAGACGTGTCTGCCGAATCAAATTGTATTTTCTCTCTTTCTCTCTAGATTCTATCCCTGGATGTTATCAAATAATTTAGATGACTGGTTTTGCACTCTTGTGCTTTGTTCTTGAAATGAAAGTTCTAAAAGTTGTTTTGCAGATAAGATTGGAATAGACTGTTATTTCAGCATTTGACTCTTCGGTTTTGTCGTAGATTCTCCCTAGAGGGCTGAATTGCTTTTCGTTGCGAACGAAACAACTTTTTGTTTGCTTTTTCTGTTTGCTGTTGCTCTTGAGTCAAAAAATTTGAGTCCACAGTAGCGAGCAGCTAGAAAAACTCCCAATGTTTGCTCCGTCAACCAAACATGCACTGGCTGACTGACGTTACTTCGAAATATCCAGCAGTTTGAGAGTTGCCGAGGCGGCGACGTTTCGCTTGACCATCGCCTCAGCAATTTCCCGCATCAAACTCATTAACTTGCGTGAAAAAGCGAGCGGCTTGAGCATTATTGTGTTTTGAACAGGGCTGGCGCAAAGGGGTTGGGGAGACGCTGGGCGATTGCTGGAAACACGGTCAAACAAAATTGAGTTTTTTTGCATTCGTTCGTACACTATTGCAGTCTGCCCCTCCCATATACTTCTGTCCGCATCCTTCTTTTTCCCCTATTGCTTCCTCGCGTTGGGAAAACCTTTGTGTGATGGATAAAATACCGTGCGCAGTTTAACGAGTTTGAACGCTTTGAAATGGAATTTGTTGTTTGCCCGCCGGTGCTGTAATAACAGTCTGAAAAAAAAACAGAATAAGGTGATGACTCTTTTATACGAAAATGTACAGTGAGAAGCATAGCTTTTGAATGTAAGAAATTTTTTAAAAATAGATTTCACTGAAATCAATTTCATCTTTTCAAAAAAAATTTTTGTTTTTGTTATTTTTTTTATTATAGCGAAAATAATTTGCTTTCATTTAGAAAAAGATTAACGTAACAAAATTTTTATTTATAGTGATGAAATTTAAATCAATGCATGTTGCATATGCATTTCATCCGAACATTGATTTGGAAAAAAGATTTATATTTTTTTACTCAATTAAATGTTTCGATTGCATTGCAGAACTATATTTAAATAAATGTTCCTGGTCAGTTATTTTATTATTGCATCGACCTTTACTTTGTCCGAGGCAAAAATTCTAAAAATAAACTGCAGTCAATTTTTAAATCACTCGTATGCATATACACTTTTTTTATTTCACGTGGTTATTGATAGTGCTATAAAATGGGAAATGTCTCGACAATTATTTTAAAAGACAAGGCCTGAAAATTCGGTAACGCTACACGGAATCGAATACGAGAAACGAAATGTTGTATTTAACTAGTATTAATTTGCAGGGTTTTGCATACAGCGCGAGACGGGTTGAGAAGCGAAAGAAAAGAAGAAGGAATGCTCAGCGGCTCGCCACGGATCAAGGCACTCGAGGCGCGGTGCAGCAGGGCTCATGAATATTTCATCGACGAGCCGCGTCCTTTGCAAGGATTTCTCAAACTGCCGCGAGTTTTGTTTTGGGAGTATATACAGCAGCACTCGACTCGCATCTCGCTACTATACATATATGCATTTGTGATCGCACGCGCAACGAGTTGCTGCAACGGAGAGAGAAAGAGAGACGAATTCATAGAGATAAAAGAGGGGCAGCAGGCGGAAAAGGACAAGAAGCCCGAGAGGGAATAAGTGAAACGAGCGCGCACCAACCGAATATCGGAGCGTATAAAGGCCCATTGTATTAATTCAATTGCAGTTATCTGCTGGCTAGCGTTATAAGGTCTTGCGGCAGTTCCGCCGGATTCCGTATAACTCACGTGCGTTTTCAGAGATACCGCGCGCTGCTCTCTCGATGTAACGTGTATAGTGCATAGTGCATACGCATACACACGCGCGATTTCTGCACCTATACGAGGAAAAAGAGATAGTCGATGCACTGGCAGGGTCGTTCGATTTAACGGACCTTGTAGACTTTGGCCGCCCCGTTATTGCGCGTACCCTATCGCCCGCGACTTCCTCTCTCCCTTTATACTTTTTTCCTTTCTTTTTTACAGAGGCGTATATACGGACTAATCCGGGACTGTTGTTGCCGCCGGGCGGCCGATATGTGCGAGAACAAGCGCGAATCTGCGGAAATATATAGGATATAAAAGTCCACTTTAATAAACGACCTGTACGCGGGATTAATTTTTCAGATTTATTTTATCGACAAGTGTCTTTGGCGTATTCCGAAGAAATATTTATGGGCCAAGATTGAAAATGCGAAACGGCTTTCTGCGCAGGTAGCTCTGCTTATACTTTCATATACATAGAATTACTCACTGTAGCGCCCGTGTGCCGCCTGGTGTGCCTTGATGAATATTGGCTTTATAGAACGTGGGCAAGCGACGAGTATAATGCAATTTCTGCGAGTGCACGACTTCATTTTTAAAAGTCAAGCAAAACAAATACGAGAAGGGTGAATGGTGTATGCTGGCTTGGGTTGAGTTATCTAATCATTTTTCGCTATAGAGTTGATCGATTTCTCTTTTCATAATCAGCCTATTGCACAATATTCAATTTGTAGACATAAGCCCTAGTTTATGTTAATTACCGTTGGCTCATAAAATCTTCTCGCAGCTTTCCAATATGTTTTACATGTCCAATCACTTCAGCCATTCTACTGAGACATTGTACTGCAGCCTATATAATGTATATAAATATATACGGCAGAGCCCAAACGACGAAACGTAATGGAGAACTACAAAAAGAACTAAAATATACCAGTGATAAAAAAATGTTCGATTAATTTGCGCTATTCTCATAGAGCTGTCTGCACAAAAGGATTTCAATTTTTTTCACATCTCGAAAGCTCCCGAAGTACAATAGGCGCGTGATTCAATCGTTTCTGAAAAAGCATTTCACGACATAAACGACACAAAAAAAATCGATTCTCTCGAAAATTCTCGCGCAAAAGCGAAAATTATTGGAAAATTCATTTCACGCTACAGTTCGCTTACAGCAGAGGTACGCGCGATTTTTTGCTCACTTGATTATTCTGTTAAAGCCGTTGAGCAAGTAAAAAAGCTTTTGCTTCAATTGTAAAACGAGGAATTGTGGGGTGGAAGGGGGGGGGGGCACTGGCGACGTTATCATTGAAAAAGTCTCCAATTGCGATTGCTCGGCGAAGTGCCCGATAAAAATTCTACAACCTTGGCGAAGAGTGTTCCTAATTCCCTTTTCTGCAAACTAGGCAAAAGTCGCAAAGTGAGCACTTGGCTTTTCCGCCATTCGGCAGCGCGCACGAGGCATCCGCAGCTCCCACAGCGTCGTCGCCTCCGGAAATTAACATGACAAGTGTACAATCAAGCTGGTCCCGTTAACGAGATCGCAGTTCTAAAACCCACGCTACTCTCCGCCGCTGGTGTACCTTCCTTCGTTCCGATTATCGCATATATCTATAGTATACAGCGTACACAGCATGAGAAGAGAGAGAGAGAGAGAGAGAGAGAGAGAGGGCAAATTGCCGGCTAAGCCGCGACAAAAGCTCGCGAGATAAAGTGCACGAGTCGCGACTAGAAATCGAATCGTGCGCTACTCCGAGATCTATACGTAACCCAGAGCGGTGCGGTAGGCCGACGACAATGAGCCGCCGCTGACTTGTAAGCTGGCTCTCGTTTGCAAATCGTCCTGTCTCTCTCTCTCTCCCTGCATGTGTCTGTGTGTGTGTGTGTGTTTACAGCCGTGCAGTGAAAGTGTTGTTCCAGTTCTCGTTTCTCTGTTTGCCCAGGCGGGAGACCGAGCCAAAGGGGTTTTTTCGTAGGTGTCGGAAAAGTATATCGTCTCGCGACTCTCGCGTCGTGACCGGCGCCAAATGAGATTGGCTCTTCGTCTGCGATGTCTGTGAGAGCAGACTGCACTCCTTTAAGATTCTTATAATCTTCGAGGCTTCCATGCATGCACAATGCACATATTGCACATGTGTGCGAGCAGTAGACTGCCATGGAGAAACGAAAGTTTAAGGGACAGACACTGCTCGCACAGCCCGACTCGTTACGATTGTTGTGGTTTTGCGGTTCTGAATAATGAGAATTCTAGTCTTTCCGTTAAAGGCGGCCATACGCTTCACTGCGCGCCGCTCTACGTATTCTATTACGGCCGCGAGGAGCCAAGTGTGTGGAAAATTGTTTTGTTAATTTTGGAGAAAGTGCACACGATGGATTCGAAAGTGACGGGAGTCTCTCTCGGTTGACTGGCTGAGATGTGCGCTCTTGCACAATATCGCTGCGATGGCCGTTTTATCAGATTCGAGAAATGCTAATAGAGCAACCAGCTCTCTTTTCTCCGAAACAAATGTATACGTCAGGGGATTTTCATTATTATTTTTTTTGTTTTTCAGTCGTTGCAGTCGTGTATCCATCATCGAGTCGAAGAAATTCACTGTGCTGCCGTACAGCGGGTTCCCTCGCATATTAACGCGATCGCATTGGAATGACACTTCGATCATGCGTTGCGCTGCAGCCAATTAGTGGACCAGAAATTGGATTGCCGAATACTCGTTCTAGCTCGAATATTTCGATATTCATGAAGGCAGGCCGATAGTTAAAATCTGTGGGAAAAGCGAGCTCATGAGCGCAATCGTGATGCAGTTAAATCAGTTCATTCGTCGTTGCCGTTCACCTTCCATATACAAAAGCTGTGTTTACGGCGTGTGTGTGTGCATGTGTGTATGCATGTATCAACTTTCAAGCTGGTCGGACTAAAATTATGCGATCGCTCGATAACTCGACGAATACCTCGAAACGTAAGCCGCGCAGCCTCGAAGCTCTATACGAGTATTAAATCGTATATTATGTCAAAGATGCTCCGCGATAGCGAGGTTAATTAAAATACGAAATAACAAATTTTCTTAACGTCTGAAAAATGAGGCGAAGTCGCAGCTCCTTAAAAGTCGCTCGATAGAGAAGCTTCGCCGGTGATTATAACGCGCGCGCGAGAGATCGGAATGCCAGATCGGTTTGTTTCTCGGAGGTCCGCTCAATCTGCGGGACGCTAGAAGGAGGAAGCTACAGCAGTGGCTTGCGCGTACGGAACTATAGACTATATAGTTTTAATGCGTCCGAAACGCTTCCCGCACAAAGGAGCAAGTTTTAAGATCGATCAAATTTGTACGTGGTACGCGAGCCGAATTACGCGTCGCATGCATTAAATGCAGGCGCGTGCGCTATACTTACTCTTGAATTTTTCATTTGGCCGCGTCGAGCCAGTAATTTTCTTTCATACCGTAATCGAGAACTGGGGCAGTCACGAAGAGTCAACATTAGACGCTAACAGTTCCGCGCACCTGAAGAGTTTGACAGCCAAGCTAGTAGCAGTAGTAGACGTCTTTTCCGAAGGCGTCAGCTCGATGTGCGAGACAAGTTATATGGGGTTGTTCTCTTTTATTTATTTTGCCGTGTCGCCTCGATTTAGACGGCGATAGCTTGAGAAAGAGTTGCCCAAGGATGTGATCCATATTTGTCTAGATTTTTATGTTTCCAGAGCGGAGAGTTGCGCAGAAAGCACCGTGTGTCGAGAGAAAGAGAGAGAGAGAGAGAGAAAGATAATTAATAGTGTTCCCTTATCGCAATATCAGATAATTAACATACCGTCCAATGACATTTCCACAGCGTATTATATATGCCGCTGTCTGTCTATAACCGCGAGTGTATATAAGCTCGCGGAGATAACTGGTTTGTTATTGATTTAACGAAATTCTCCTGGACTATTGCGAAAAAAGTTGGCTTATGCGTCGTATCAATTTCACGCGAAACTCGTTTTTAATGCGAGCGTATAATGATTCATCGGGCGGAAAGGGAACAATAAAGCTCAGTTGCGTTACAAACGAGCAGGAATCGCTTAATTTATGACAAATAACTGAATAAATAAAGTTTAATGCGTCGTAAACTATAACTAGCTGATTAAAAACGTACGTATATTCCTAATGACTCTGGCGCGGTAGTTATTATATATACAGGAGAGCTGGCCCGTTTGCTCTCTTTTCCTCTGTACTATTCATAATTATTACGTAGCCGAAGGCACTAGCCGTACCCGGCCTACTTGTAAATAATCGGATAATCTCTATCTCTCTCGTTCTCCCGATTTTTCCGCTATAGCCACAGCTTTAGCCGACGAATAACGTCCACTCTCGCCTCGTGCTCTCTGTATAGCGTTTATACGTGCCGAGCGAAGGCGTTAGATTGCCTAATGCCAGATATAATCCATATCTCGCGGCGCGAGAGCTTATTGCACATTCGAAAGCCGATCTCGAAGTGCTCCAGACGGATGAAGTCGTTTCATCGATTATTCCAAAAAGGCAGTCGATACTCTTTTTCCTCTCTCTCTCTCTCTCTCTCTCTCTCTCTCTCTCTCCCTCCACCGGAATGAACTGCCGAGTGGTTTCGGAAATTGCGTGTGTGTGTGTCCGCGAAAAAAGTTGACTCGCGAATTACGGCAAGTCGAACTGGGAAGCAAAAAAATAAAAAATGGTAAATTCGAGGCATAAGGAAGCGTATAATAAGCGTACGCGCGCATCTGCCGGGGTAATGAACAAACGAGGGAGACGAGATCGCGATATACGCGAGCCTCGGAAAAAAGAAGCAACAGATAGGGAGAAGCTCGCCGTCCGAAAATTACAGCTTCTTCCATCAAGCTACTCGCTGGCCTCTGCGCGCGTACCTATATACATGCAGACAAAGAGACGGCGAGTCGGCTACCTGATTCTCAGCGTCTCTCGCGCGCGTCAGTTGCGGACAAGTTGCTCGCGAATTTCGTTTCGTTAATTCCTCGGCGGCGGCGGCGGCGGAGGCTGCGACGCGACGGATAGCTTTTTACTCGCATCCGCCGCTGTCCACGCAATTCCTGATTTCCAGGGAGGAATGCCGCTTACCGCGACGTAAACTCGTTACGAGGTATGTTTACGACCTTGGACAATTCCAATTACTGCTAAATCTCTCTGGAATTGACTTTGAGCGATAAGTTTTACTTTCGTCGGCAGCGCGGCGCAGCTTCAGGGCTTAACCACTCTCGGGCTCGGGAGCCGGTCTCTTGGTGCCTCTGTGTTTGTGTCTTGTTATATGTGTGCGCAGCCGTAGGGCCGAAAGTAGTTTCGCCATTTCCTTCTTATGTGAGCGCTCGTGTTCTATACCTCTCTGTTTCTCTCTCTCTCTCTTTCTCTACACACTACCCCAGCTATAAGCGGACTCGTGCGCTCACGGCGGAAAGGCGTTTCCTCACCTCTTCGTTCCTCTCCTCTGCTACGGCGAATTCGACGCTCTGCCGAATCACGAGAGGGACAGAGAAAGGGAGACACTAGAGTTCCGTGGAAACAAAAAGTGTCATTGAAAATTTCCTCATCCATGCACTGTGCGCGTATGCAAGGGACTCGAGCGCTGCAGGGTGATTGATAATGCTCTTACGCGGAGAATTCAACAAACTTTAATGCCTCGCAATGGGCTTTTCTTTTCTTTCTTCAGTATAGGTCAGATATTAATTGTCCTGGCCTATAATTATAATTTATTAATATCATTATAACATGAAATTCACGCTATGAATAATAGTAATGCTAACAATGCTAATCTCTGATGTTGTGCAGGTAATAGCCAGCTGGAGGAGGATGCATCGAAATTCTTCGCTTCCATCGCATCGCTAAGAGGTGCTTTTGATGTGACATTATACGTGGGAGCATCGACCAGTTGGCTAATAAGAGCAGAATAGCCCGGTGTGTTGCAACGGTAGCAAGGCACCTCGGAGGCGGGGATTTTTGCCTTGATTTACGATATTAGCGTTGGCTGAATGGCTCGTTAGCTACATTGTCATCGCTCCGTTGCTGCTGCTACGATCACGCGAGCGTCATCGCTATATACCGATTCTTCGGAATAACAAAAATCCTCGGCCTGTGTAAGTAATTTTTATTAAACCTTTTTATTCGCAATAGCCGCAATGGCTGCCCGTTAAAATTGAAAATCATTGTAAAACTATTTACTCCGTATCAATTTTCGAGTCAGTTGCTCTCTTTTCAAAAACCACGATATTTTTTTTCTGTTTTTTTTTTTTTTATTTTAAGAAAAGCCTTGGTCAAACGATTGTTTGTGCACAGCTGAGCGTATTTCGTGCAAATGCGTCAAGCCAAGTTCAAACGAAACGTTTTTGCCGGTCGCCGAGCGAACAACTCCCTCGAATTGGTTATCAAAAGCACTTGTAAAGAGATGAATACCCGCGTTTTTCATTCAGCGTTTCGGGGGCGATTTTTATCGCTCGTGGCGCCAATTTATCCCATTGACGCCGGGACAAAGCTGCGCGCCGCTGCCGTTGTCGCTGCTACAGATGTAGCCTCCAGAAATTTGCGCGAGAACAAAACGCGAAAGAGAGCGAGGTACGCGCAGAAAGATAAATCAAAATCCTTGCTCTCGCACGCGTCCCTAGAAAATCACCTGAACAAGCGGCCTTAACAACGCGCTGATGAATCGCACGCTTGGACGACTACCGAAAATCTAACAATTAGGGATGATTTGTGGTTGTCCGCCAGCAAATTTAGAGGGCGAAGGGCGCTGCCGCGCGGGGGACTTTATTGGTCCCGGGACAAGGTTGAGCTCGTTATCGAGACAACTAGAGTGGCAGTTCTCTCGGGTCATGATCATATATACGTGCGTCGTTTTTCGGACGGAGAGAGGGAGTCCAGAAAATTGACCGTTTCTCTTCATTTGTCTTTGCTCCTAGAGTTTCGCTTATGTACTGTGTATATGAGCGGTCCTTTTTTCGAGGCGCGCTGGCTTGTTCCTGTAATGAGGGGAATGTCGCCCGTATTACGATGAAGCGATAACGAGCCGAGAGCGAACGCCAAAGTAAAAGAATTTATTGTCACGCATAGCTGCTTCTGCTCTTGCTAATCGCCATGAATTTCCCTTCTAAGTGGCTTTTAAATTGATAAATATTGCGGAATTTGCATACAAATCGCCGGGAACTCGAACGATTGCTAAAAGATTAACCTTTTCTAAATTACCTTCTTCTGATCGTGGACTTGTGGCATTTAACGCCACTTGCCTCAGAGCTCAAAATTAAAGAGAAACTAATAGAATTCAAGGATCAAATAAATTGAGCTCTTTCGTAGTTTCGCTAGTCTAATGGTAAAGTCTCGAAAATAAATAATATTTGTGCGTGACAGCTTCTGCTATTGGATTTCGATGTATTCCTTTGCTTTACGAATTGAGCTGTACAAGAATAAAGAAACGGCCGTGTAATTGTATTGTCGTAGAAAGAGAAGCGCATTTTCGAAGTTTTGCCTTAGGTGAGAGGAGAATTACTTTTACCTTATAACGCCGAGAAATTGTTTACGAATGCAAATGGTCGCCAGCGGAATTATCGCGCCTTGAGGAGCGAAAGGCTCTAATTACCCGATATTTTGTGCTTTAAATTATCTCGGTTTCCCTCTTTCTTCTTGTATATATATAGTATATGCATGCAATATTTTTCGTCTCAGCTTATTAATTGAAACTAATATCGCGATTATGCAAGCCCGGCGGGCTATCGTTAAATCAAGAGTATTATTAGAGGCAACAGACTTTCAACTTAATTTGCGATTATCGCGGCGACTGAAAATTGCCATACTGCCGGCTGGCTGGTTCCCTTTCGAAAAGGGCTGGTATATATGTCCGGGCGGGCTCTCGCGCTCGCGCGCGTCAACTTTTATATTTGAAATTAAGTTAAACTGTTTCTAATGACTTCTTCGTAGCTATCTTCGCGGACCCTTTCCCCGGGACATTTACATTCCAGCCCTCTCGCCAGTAATTATAAGATAGCCACGTCGTCTCGGCAGCTCTCTCTCTCTCTCTCTCCTCACTCTCTCTCTCCCTCTTTCAGTCTCTTGGCCGTTGCCGCGCGCTCTGGAAAATTATTCGTGAATTCTTATTCGAGCGCGTTCCCTCTTACCAGACTTTATCCTACGTGTCCGGAATACACGTTGGGAACTGCGGCGCGAGAGAGCTGGAGAGAATATCTCCTCGTAATTCTTCGCTAATTTCCCAATGTAACGCCGTGGCGCATTGCACTCAGCTCCTTCTCGTCCTCTGTCTGGCTAGAGCCTTCCGCACTGCAGGCTCTAACCATTATTTTAATTTTTACGCCGCTGGCCAACGACGCCGACAACGACGCCTCGATGTCCGAGAGAAATTCAGAAAAGCATTTGTTGTACGCTTCGCGCATGTAAGAGGCTTTCGTTAGGGACTATTGTCAAGGAGATTAACAGCATTGGCAATAGCAAGGATATACGTATAACGGAATTAACGGAAATTGCAGTCCAAGTTCTATATAGCGCAATCGTGTGGCCAAAGCAGCTTTCGAAAAAATTGAACTGCTCTAGAGTGCGGTCACGGGGTCTACTCCCAGTCGCGGAGGAACGTCCCCGGGAATATCGACTTGGAATCATTGCAAATTGCAGGGGTCGCTCCCGAGCATTAAGGCGAACATGCGATAGTCTCCCCCCCCCCGAGTTGCTTCCGAAACCACTCGGTGATTGCGAAAAAAACCCTCACTGACGCGCGTCGCGCATCGTGCTTCCTTCACACGGAACATCAGTCTGACTGTTGCCAGATTGCGCGTATAAAGAAAGAGAGAGACGAGAGAGACGAGAGAGAAATGAAAATTCGGAGGCGCGTCGTAGTCTGGGCGCTTTTTTCCTCCCTCGCGAGTCCTGAGGCTCGTAAATCGTCGCGCGGCGGCGAAAAAGCTGCTGATCTTTTAGGCCCGCGCCGCCTTAATAGCCTGCGGAACTCGAGGCTCGCGAGTCACGTCATCGGTTCGGAGTTGCTCGCATTCCGGTATGCACGCAAAAAGCCCAACTGCTCAGCATTCGGAATAATAATTGGATCCACTAATAAGCTTAATTAATTCGGATGTCATTGCCGTTTCGCTTTAATTGTTTATCCTCGAGCTGTCGTGCCACATGCTGATCCGCGCTCTACAACAATCGCAAAACGGAACGGAGAAAATACACATTTATTTATTTCTTGCGCTGATACGTCGTGGCGATAGGAATCATGCCCTTTCTACGTTTCTTCGCAGTCTCAAAAGTTAAGATTCCATTTAACTTACATAAATTAGCAGCAGTTGCTTATATGTATGGTTTGCTTGGAAAAATTACTGTGCGTAGGTTTTATCACAAAAAATCTTCAAAATCGAACTCTATTCAGTATATGACATTATACTTTTCAATAAGATTATTGTGAAAAATGAGACCTAGTTTTCATCGCTGTATTTTCCTTTACTCTTATAGAAAGTCTAATTCTGTTAAAATGTATTGCACATAGAACGAGCTTATTCCAATTCGTCCCACACATAAATCGTGCATATAGCAATTTTTTGCGCGCATATCGTTTAGCAGATCATCTGTACAAATGTACGTCGGTATGACACGCAGATTCATATGGAACGACCTTAAAAGCTAAGCAGGAAGGGGTCAAGAAAGAAGAAACGAGCGAGATACTTTCCGCGGCACGTATTCATATGATAACGACTAACGGCCGCTCGTCCATCGTGTCTTTTCTTCTTCTTCTTCTTCTTCTTTTTCTTCTTCTTCACGTCTACTCTGCGTTCCTGATGACTCTTGTCGCAGCAAAAGAGCGAGAGCGCGGGAGAGATAGAGAAAGAGAAAGAGAGAGAGAGAGCACCTTCTAAAAGTATAGCTCAGCTCCAGCTTGCAAATAAAGAGGAAAAAAGTCGCGGCCGCCGCCGCCGCCATGTAATTAAGGCGCCCTCGAGCGATGCATTGTTTGCTTTGCCGCCTATATGTGTCACTGTCACGCATGCCGAGTTCGCCTGTCCTGTACATCCGTTTCTTCTGTTCTGTTCGCTCCGTCTCTCTTACTCACCGCGATCCTATATAACTACATATACAATCTACACGTACAGAGTTACACACATATATATACTCCACGCGCAGTGTACACACATACGCGTCCCGTGAAAGACGTTAATGGTTGTACAAGAGCCTCTTCTCTTTCTGTTTTCGCGAGGAAGGACAGCGTGCGAGAGGAGGGACGAAAAAAAAAGAACGGCGAAGAAAAGTCGCGATGCCTGCACAATGTGCGCTGTGCGTAGCCTAAGTATATGCATACAACCGCGGCCGATTCAAATTATCGACCAGTTCTCCAGCCTATATGCTCGCGTGTACAATGTGTGCAATATACTGTGCATGTGCACGTGCAATGCGCATACGCATATATTTACAGAGGTGTACGTGAGCTCGCGCGCACGCGTGCACTGTCGCCCCGACGTAATAGCGCAGGTAAATTGACTTTTTCCCGGCGTATATATCCACGTATTAATTAAAACGCCGTTGAATTATTTCTTCTCGCGACAATCCGTCCTCGTTTATAGGGACATTCCTTCGGGAGTAAACGAGTCGACTCGTGAATAAGCGCGAACGCAATTTACGTTCTCCGTGCTCTTGCTCTTTTTGCCCTCCTCTCTCTCTCTCTCTCTCTCTCTCTCTCCCAGCTTTTCTGTAGCTCCTCTCGGCGGCGAGTCTTTTAAATTAGTATAATAAGAAAACGCAGCGATGCACGAGCGAGCAACATCTCCCGCGATCGCCGCGAGGTGAGCACCTCCGCTGGAAAAAATAAATAATCTGAATACGTGTCAATGCCACTTTTTCCAAATTATTGCTTTGTTGGCCGCACTGTTTTCCCTGTGCACGCGCGAAAAGTCGGACAAAACTTTGTGACGCACATACCTGGCAAACAAAGAACAATAGTTTTTAATTAAATCTAATTAAAAGAGAGCGTTAAAAGAGGACTCTTTCGCTCTAATGAGCCCTTTTTTTTGTGCCGAGCGTCTCAGTAGCAAGGCTTTTTTTTTTGTATTTCGGCTCCTAGTGTTTCAAAACTCTGCTCTGTACAGGAGAAACTCTCAAAATTGAATTTACTCGAAAATGTTACGAAAATAAGCGAATATTTGTGTTCTTCGAGCCCTTGTATAAGTAGCATTAAGCTTTCTTGTCGAGTTTTCGAACAAGTTTAGCGAATTAAATTTTGAGATATCCCCCCTGTGCACTAATCACGTCGTTGGCTTAAGAGAAAAGAAAAACAGTGTCTGCGTCGCCTACTCCGTTATGGTTAAAAAAAAGAAACACAGCCAGGGGTTGGGCGCCTACACAGCCTATACAAGCTTTGAGGAACAAGAAAAGACGAAGCGAGCGCGCCTGGCGAAAATTGTTTTCGGCCTATAAGAAAGACTTTGGCCCAGCCGCGAGCGGGAATGTTCTTGAGGACTCGCGGCCTTTTACGATTTTCCACAGATTCAATTCCGCGATTGTAGAGGAGCGGAGTTGAGAACAGCTTGCGGCCTCGGGGCACGCTCGTGCCCCCCGATGAAAAGTTGCGGCCATCCAACTCTCCCCCATTCGCCACTTTTGCATGCGCCGAAGAAGGAGAACTCGCGTGCAATCGCTTTTCCAAGACGATTTTCATTCGTTTGCGCCGAACTCTCCATTCTCCCTGCGTTCTCGCGAGATTAAAAACTTCCCGATGGACTTTTCACCGCTTTTCACTGCGAGAATGACGACTCGCAGTGGTCAGGGCGGATCGTTCGACGACTCACTCCCTTTATATACATTATACACATAGTACTTTGATTCTCGACTCGGCAAATCCCAGTTGTCCAAAGGTTCTTGCGCTATAGTTATAGTTGCAACTCTTTTGCATTAGTATGTGTGTGCAGTGTGTGTGCCGAGATGCGTATCTCTTGCCGCGCTAAGTATGCTGGTCGTGAAGGAAAATAATTTATTTCCTCCCAGCTAGGAGTAAGCCCGGTAGGGATTTGGCTGTACCTGTGGCGAGATAAAAAAAAACTTGGTTCGCATGGCCGAAACCAATTTAAAGAAAGAATTTTAATTTGTCTAGCGATTCTTGGGATATTTGCCTTCTCTCCGTCGTTCTTCAGACAGTTTATATTAAAAACTCTGACGGCAAAAGAGTTCTTTAATAAAGGATCGACGCAACGGTGTGTCGGTATGTATTCCGATAGAAAATAAAGAGAAAAAATCGTTTTCTGTTTCAGGTATAATGCAGAGCTTTTCTAATTGAGCTTGTGAAAGAAGGGTTGATGATGGCTCGAAGAAATCGGAAAAAATCTGGAAACGTATGGGCAGTGCTTTATATTTAAAAGTGGTAAGCGTCACGATTCGATTATACTAAATTGAAGATATAGTGGTGCATCGAAGAATTAAGCCGTTTCTAAATACTGCACTTGGACAGAGACGCATCAAAAGTCGAGAGCTTTGCCCGATAGAAGAATCCTTGTATTTCGTTTTAAACTGTCCGCTCGATTCTTTGCCTAACTGGAGAGGCTTGTTGAACGCAAACCCTATACACTTGTTATAAAAGCTTGAGAGGAGAGAGCGGGGGAGAGCGTCGGCGGAAAATCGAATAAAGGATTCTCATTTAGTTGAGGCTGGAAAGCCAAGTAATAGCAAGACTCGCGCGCTGCCATAGAATCAAATGTAAAGGGATTCGTAAAAGCATCTTTCTCGTCCAGAAAAGTTTCCGTCAGGTACGTCGGCGCTGAAAAGCCAGCAGCCGCGCGAAAGAAGGAAGGAGAAAGCAGAAAAGGAGAGAAAAAAAGATGGCGAAAGCCCGCAAGAGAGCGGGAGAGCAGAAGAGGGAGATAGAGAGACGAAACTTTATAAAGAATATCGGATCAAACGGGAGCATTAAATCACCCTTGAGGGTGCGGCTCGGGCGGCTGGAAGGTTGCGTTTGGCAAAGGCCGTATCTAGCCCTGCGCGAGAGAGAGAGAGACGAGAGAAGAGAAGGAGAGAGTCACTGGGTACGTGCGCGGAATCCCGATGGCTCATCTGCTATTTGTCATCCAGCTTCGACTCTCTCGCTCTCTCCTAACTACAGTAACTCGATCAGCAACTAAACTAACCCAACTAGTACTTCCGGTGATCGAACAGATGTTCTCTCGGTGAAACTCCAGCGGAGGATTGCCTCGCTCTTCTCATATACCTATATAGTGGGCTCTCTCTCTGTGCTCTATTTTCATGGCTTCATCTTTACCTTGGCTATGTATGCGCGCGCGCGCGCGAGCACTGCTACTCCAACAGCTAGACCAGAAAAATTTCCTTCAAGGCCAATTTTTACGCGTGCTTTTCAATTTTTCATGCCCGCCTCGCCGGATATGAGATTACTACTCTCCGAGTGAGTGACTTAGTGAGCGCCGCCGCTCGCCGCCTGCCGTCGAGGAAGATCCGCTCCCTTGGCCCCGAGCGTACAGAGGATGCGTATTGCGAAATTCCCTGGCCAGTTCCAGAGTTTCGCCGAGCCGTGCGCCGCATCATCTTTTCAGACTGCGAAATTCCATCTCGGTGCCGGCTGATGGCTGATGGCTGATGGCTCATTGTTACCGTTGCCGCCTCTGCAACTGATTATTTATTAACTCGGAATGCTCGGCTGTATTTACGGTGGAACATTACTCGGGCGAAGTCCGAGCCGGACGTAACGCTGATAATAGACTACTGCAGCCGCGCGAACGCGCATTTGCTATGTATACGGCATCGAAATCAGATTTGGCTTAAATTCATATAATACTGTAGAACGCGCATCTTCGCTGGAACGATGTAGTTGGCGCTTCGCTATATTGATTGAAATATATCGCGGCGATGTATGTTTTTCTCTTGTTCCCTCGAAAATATTGACAATACCGCGTATACCGTACAAAATAAACGTTGCGTATCGCCGAACACTCTGGAGCGTGTATTTACGCATCTGCTTTATCAGCAATAATTCAACGGCGTAATGTCGTACTTTGGCGGATCGGAATAAAAAGAGCCGATAGCAGAAATTAATACAAAGTCGTGATTTTATTATTTACAGTGGGTCGGACGCGAGAAAAAAGAGCACGGCTCACTCGAACAATAACATTATTCATGCACTCGTTGAATATTAAGTGCGCAAATAAAGCGCTTTAACGCCGGGGCCGTGCGCTTTAAGTGCTCGAATAAATTATTTCTTTCAATTGAACGAATCGGTGTTGCCCGGACATTTTTTTTTCCCCTTTTCACGAGAGACGCGGGGAGAAAGCGAGTCTAGCGGATAAAGCTCGGCCACGGCTCGTTTAAATTAATCGCGGAATTTTTCATAATTTCCGCGCATTCCAGCCGAACAATTTTATCGCCCGGCTACATCTCCCCTCGAGGCCAAGCCTTTAAAAACTCTTCATTCCACTTGGCTAATCTGCGACTCTGCGCGCCGTTTTTCTTTCTTTTCTATCAAGTCTTTTCTCAGAGTTCACAGCCAACTCTCGCCTGTAGCTTTATCCGCGCGTCAGTTTCGTCAAAAGTTTCCTCTCGGCGCGCGCAACTCGTCGTCGCACCGGCGGCCCGCTAGAGAGAGAGAGAGCATAGAAATTTCAGGCGGCGCGCGATAAATAATAATGGCAGCACGTATACCACTGGCAGGCGAAGCGCTGTTTCTCGAGCAGGATACATACGGGAAATGCAGACTCGGAGCCTTATTAGTCGCGGACGACACAGCGAGAGATAGAGGTGCTCGCACGTTATATTATATGGAACCGCACGCAACGATTTTCCGCGGCGCTCTGCTGCCTGCGATATGCACGCGAGCGATTCAATGCCTTATTGACTCGGGCGACTTCCTGCTCGCGGCGACTTTTTTTCCCCCGTCCGCAGCGTGGGACTCGTGCAGCGCGCAGAGACGAGCGCGTTATAAATTCAGCGGTAATAAGCGGTGAAATTTCGATGAATCAATAAGCCCCGTTAACCGGTCCATTCTATTCGTTTCTCGCTTCTTGACACACACACACACACACACACACACTCGTGTGGAGCGGGCAGCTATCTGGCTCGGAGATCTCCGAATGGCATATCCATGGCAATGACAGGAAGAAGCGGTGGAACAGATGGATAAATCGCCAGCGGGCGACAAAGTCGTGTGTGTGCGCGTTGCAGCGAGCAAGAGGGTGTATCTAGATGAGCCGCGCCCTTCTCGCGATATGCCCGCGCGCGTCTATCTGGGCCGCACAATCGCTCGTTAAGACGAGCGAGGGAGACAAAGCCGGCAGCTTTTATCGTTCGGACGCGCGTGCTCTCTCGTTCTCTCTCGCCTGCAGCTGCCTTGCGTGATTTGGATTTTGACGTGTGCGAGAGCGCATTATTCCGATTGACTTGCGCCGCGCGTACATTGTGTGTATGTGGTGCGCGTATATGCGTATGCGTAGGTATATGAGTGACGGCACGCAGGCGCAGCGCGCGCGAGCGGCCGTGAATGGGCCGATAATACGAGTGCGCCTAGAGCCGAGTTCGCGTAGCGCTGGCAAGTGAACGAGGGAGACGAGAGAGCCCGCCGTCGCTGCAGCGCAGTGCGTGATTCCGCGAATGAGGGGAAAACATGGGCTTTGCCCTATCTCTTTCCTTTCCTTCTCTCCTCTTTTCTCGCGCACGCTCTCGTTCGCTTTTTCCTTTGCTTTTTCGCTCTTCGCTCGCTCGCGCTCTCCCCTCTCTCCACTGCAAAAGCGAGATAATAAAGCCGCGCAATTGAATAAATCCACTGCCGCGCGGAGACCCGCCGTTGGGGACAAATTTTTTCATCTCTCTGTCGGCCGGCTGCGCTCTGCTCACTGCTGCTGGTCAGGGGCGGCTTTGTTGGAGAATTTCTGGATATTACATGGGCGAGCGATTATTGTGCGTAAGACTGGTGTTTTTGACTTAACGTATACGCACTGGCGTATACTTCGGTTATCTACCCTGCAGATGAAGTATGTCGCGAGCGCGCGCACGAAGCTTTTTTCGGCGCGGCTATTGTCATGTAAAATTCTCGTCGTAATCGTACGCGAATTGCTTAGCATAAATCTACATAGAAACTTGGGAAAGAATAGCGAATTCAATATCGTCGGCCTTGCTAGGAAAGCACACTGTCCGTCGGAGCTGATCGTGATGGGGCGGCTGGGGAGCAGCGGAGCAGCAGCAGCAGCAGCAGCATTTCACGTACGGGGCGCGATATAATATCGGCGGCTATTATAATACAAAAAAAGAGAGCAATTCACGTGAAAAGTGCCATTTTTCGGGATCGTACAGAGGCGCTATAGATCACGATTCGAGGATATAATTAGAGTCTGGCTGAGAACCGCAGAGATCCATTAGAAGCTTTTGACTGTGGGCTAGCTGCAGTATATATTATAGGGGCCGGGAAAGCGAAAATAATAACGTAATAAATAGCTCCGGCGCGTTCCATCTTGCGCTTTAGCCTCGGCTAAAAGCCCGAGAAGTGCGCGCAGGTTGAAAACGCGCGGCTGCGGCGGCGCATTACGGCCTCAACGATCCATTACGAAAACCGCCATTCATCAGTCGAATCAACGACAAGTACCTGCGGACTATACACGCGCGGAACGGCAATCGATTGCCGAGCGTTTCCCCTCCTTCGCGCAAAATCCCATAATCCGTAAGCGAGCGCGCGCCAAACTACAAAGAACGTCTGTACGCTGTCTGTATACATATACGCCACTCTGCAGTGGGGTACACGCGCGTATATAGCCGGGGCGCACATACGGCGGCCATTAGCATAGGCTAAATCGGTTATAATAATGGACAATGACAGGCTGGCGAGCACATCGGGCCATTCAGTAGCCGCCGCCATCATCGATACGCGGGCACATGCGTATACACTATACACACTACATATACACGCTGCGCACGCATACTCCGCCGGGGCCATTCTCCGAATGAAATTTAAAATGCAAACTGCAGCAGCGATCGGGGGCCGCCGCCACCGCCACCGCCACCGCTTCGACTAAATGACATGTGGCCGCTCCTCGTAAATATCTATACGGAGCTCTCTGGCTCCTCGCGCGACACGCTATACGCGCTGCTGCCGCTGCTGTACGCGATTTATATTTATTCGATAGCGTTTAATCGCACCGGATAACAAGCCCCGCGTCTCTACGCGTAGTGCGGGCGAAAGCTCGGAAAAAGCTCCCTCTCTCTCGCACACACATATTATCGATCATAATCCGGCGGGCGTCGTACAAAAAGACCGCAAATGTTCGGCCAACTGTCGCATCACTCGTCGGATTAACGCGAAAGAGGCGCACGCGCGCGCTATGGCCCGCCGGCGGCCGTATTTGCGGCCAGTGTATATTCGCCAGAGGAGCGAAAATTAATTAATGTAATGCCGAGCCACGTCGCGCACTTTTATCATCCGCGTGGGAGCTATTGTTTCGGACTGCGCGCGCGTTTAATATATTCGCGTCGTTGGGTAATAATTAATGGACTCGCATCGATTGGCCCTCACCCCTCCCTCCGCCGCCGTTTCCCGTCTAATGAGTATTTACATGTGATTGTGTCGCTGCGACTATATATTGCAGGCGCGCTCGACTCGCGCGGCGGAATATTTGTTTAACGGTTAAGATCAACACGCTCGTTCATCCGGCAGTGCTGTGTACGCGTGTGCGCGCTCTGCTTGAAATTTTAATACGCTGCCGTCTGACGCGGGGGGGCACAGAAAACTTGCGCGGAACTCTCTCGATCGGCGCAACTCTGTTATTTCAGCGCCGAGGCGAATCGTGCGAGCATTGGCGGACACTTGAAATAATACGTTTTAATTATGCAGCGGAAGCTTGAGAGAGGGAGATGTCTCGCGGATTTTTTCATCGCTTTATATTTTAATTGACGCATCGAGAGCGCAAAGCATATCGGAGTCGTCATTAAGTCTCGACTGAATGACTGCCATATATACTCAATTAACGAATTTCCCATTAGCGAGGCATAATTCTAGCAAATTGGCTTCGTAAAGGCGGCCTTTAAAAGTCGCGCGCGTATACAGTCGCGACGTCTACGGCGGCTCGCTCGAATATAATCAGTTATATTCAACTGCCTCGTTTCTGCAGAAAGCATCTTTCGCGCGCGGCACTGCGAGCAGTACAGCGAGAACATGAATACAACTCGCGCTTCTTCCCGGGAATGAGAGAGAGAGAGAGAGGGTATGACTGGCAAAGGAAGTGGCGAGGATCACTTGTCGCTCAAAGGCTTCCTCCGGCTCCTCTTCTGCTTCTTTTTTTGCTCCCTCGCTTCTCTTCGCGACTCGCGTCTAATTCAAGCTGAAAGTGTCAGCGCTGCAGCGGAATTTCCTTGCGAGTGAAAAAGAGAGGAGTGCGCTCATTCACGCGATATGGCATCTCGCGTCTTCCACGCTAATTATGCCCGTATATAGGAAAGAGCCGGACGGCCGCGGGATGAGCCGGTGAGAGATGCTTTAATGGATCGTATAGCCGGCGACTCTTCCGAAATTGGCGCTATACGAGTTGCGAGGAAAGTAAAGAGCGTCAATCGTCGCGTGTCCACGCGATCCATACCGCGCGGTACGTATAGTGCGGCAGAGCTCCAAGAGGTTTGTGTGTGTGGTGTGCGGGTCGCTTTATTTAGCGGATCAATTGCAACGGGGGAAGTCAGCGCAGCGAAGGAGTTACGGGCTTGCGGTCGCGGCGGACTCGAGCTATCGAGGGGGGAGTTGGCCTGCAGCTACGCGCCGGTGAATATAGGGCCGCTGTCTGCGCGCGATCTCCCTCTGTGTGTGTTGGGGGGGCGGCGGTGGGGAGGGGGCACGAATACACGAGAGCGCATAGACTGCAGCTGCGTGACCTGTCACCGTGAGCGCCGCTGGATTTATAAGCGGACTCCAACTTATCGCATATTTACCTCAACTTCCCGTTTTCAGTTGCTCGCGCGCCCCTGGAACGCGATCGTACTTGCGCGAGCGAGAAAAAAGAAATAGGCTACGTTTAGCGAGCGCCCGCGATTGTATGCCGGATAATTTTTGCCTCCGAGAGAGAGAGAGAGAGGGAGAGACGAGAGTCGAAAAAAAAGTTGCGAATTTGCAATTACCGCGCCTGTGCAGCGCTAAACAGCCGCGTTTGTTTGCCTCTCCGCTCAAACACGTGACGATATTTCTCCCGTGTAGCCGTGTGTATATATACTGCGCATACAGGTAAACAGCTCGAGGTCTAATATAATTTAATATCAAGACTACTTGCATATACAGGAGTCTCCGCTCCAATTCTTGGGACGAGGCGTGATGAATGATTGGCACGCATGCTAAACGTAGAATGCGATTTGCCTCTTTGCCATAGTGTGCATGCGTATGCGTGTACCTGTCGTACATTTCGTATACATGTCTGCAAGCGCCCGCGCATTATTCCGGTCAAGCGAGATGTGCACAACGTCTCGGCCGAGACGTATACGTGACTAGACTTTGAGAAGACACGCTTTTAACGCAGAAAAGATTATAAATTTTCTTGCTGATTTACATGTGCGGCCCGCGAACTTTTCGAGAGGGGCGGCCGCTCTTTGTATAATAAAATATTGATACCGGGGGGGGGGGGGCGAGAGTATAATATAAATGCAAGAGAGCCATCGGGCAACAAGCCAGGGCTGAGATAAAAATTTCTCCTATAAAGAGTATAACTTGGAGCTGCCATAAAGTTTCGCATGCGATCCGGCCCTTTAAAGACTTCTGATTCGCGTCAGCGAGCACACGTACGTGAATTGCACATTACGCTTTTTTTTTTATCGCAATCAATCCGACATCGCGCTCGGGAGCCGTAAAAGAAAACTTTTTTGCGCGGCCGAAAGATCGAAATCTCTCGGCGGGTTTAAATATAGGAAAAAAAAAAAAAAGGAGGAGGAGGAGGAGGCGAGCAGCAACAGCGCGCGCTTATCTCCCCGGCGTCTCAGCTCATCTAATTGGAAAAGAAGTAACGCACACTGCATGTGCAGAGAGAGAGAGAAAGAGAGAGATCTCGCACGCAATTATTATTTCGCTATGGGAAAGGCTGCTGCGCATGCGAGGATGCCGCTAAAGACCCATTGTGTATTGCGCGAAAGCTTTCCGAGCTCTCGCGGCCGCGGTAAAAATGTGTCAAGACAAGTCCTCGTCGTAGCTCTTTCTCTCCTTCTCTCTCTCCCGTTTCTCGTCTTTTGATTCGCACGAGCCCGGCTTATTGTTACGTGTGCGTTCTGGAAATCTTAATCAACACTAGAGCCGAGTGTGTATATGCAGCGGAAAAACTTTCACTCGCTGTTTACACGGCTCTGGCGAAAGGTATACATATACACTGCGTACGTACATGTCGACACTGCATCCGCAGCATGGTCCGCACAGCAGCGATCGTCAAAGTAGGCGCGAAATAATCAATGGAGCGCACCGATTCCAATTTCAATGCGGCGCATTATCGTGAGCCCTCGCTCTCTGCTGCTCTGTATATGCGCGGGCAAAATGCCTTTGCAGACACAACTCTCGGACAGAGAGAAAGCCGCTTCCGGTATATCTGCGCTCGCGCAGCTACAGAGCGAGAGAGCAGTCCTCGAAGCGCGTATACAGCAATTAGCTGGGATTAGCCTGTGCATATAGGAGAAGCTATTTTAGCCTACTCTGGCTAACGGACAATCCACGGTTAACAGGCAGACTACTCCACCTTCCCCGGGTCGTAGCCTCTATGGCTTTTCTGTGAACTACGAGAAAGCTGAGTTATCGCGTGTAATTGCAAACAGAGCTGAAACTCCAGTCAGCTTCGTATATATAAACTGATGCGTGTTTGCGCATCGAGCGCTATATCGCTCAAAAAGGATTAGCCGCGCTTAGCTTGGGGCGTGCGTTCGACCTGTGCGTACGCGTCGTCTTCGCGCTAGTGCGGGAGCTGCTTTAGCAAACCATTCACCAGTCCTCCGCTCAATTGAGAATCTTCTTTTCAACTTGGATCGAAGCAATTGTCTCTTCTGCAGCGCAAGCGCACTGCGCGCGCGCGAACGGACGACGAGAGAGAGAGCAAGGAGCCACGGGCTCGATCTTCCTTTTTTTCCTGCACCTCTCGCCGTTTTATTCCCTTTTTTTTCGTCGCGCGCACTACGTGGGCCAGCGGCGGCAGCAGCAGGTGTCGCAAACGGCACCGGGTCTCGGGACACAATTAATGTACTGACCAAGCGAGCGCGTGAGCTGCCTTGTAAAATTTGCATGTCGAAAAATTCAACGCGCGCAGAACATGTGGAACACAAGCGCGTATATGTGTGCGCGCGTCAGGCGGAAGCTTCTGCAGGCCAATTCTAATAGCCGCAGAACCTTCGTTATCCCGTCCTTTCTCCGTTGTTGCTGTTGTCCCTTTTTTTTATCTTCGCTCTTTGCAACTGGCATCTTCCGTTCTGCGAATCCGTCCAGTCGTTTTGCCTTTATCGTAGGGCTGTATCGGGCTTGGGCTCTTTTTAATTTCTTTTTTTTTTTTTTTTGCAGCTTCTACTTTTCGAGTGTTCCGTCGCCCGCTGTTGCTTTTGAATGAGGACGCTTTTTCACGGGAGACAGCTCTTTTTAGCATTAATTATTCTCCCGGACCGTTGACCGCGCGGCTTTTTGCCGCCAACTGCCTAGCACAACGACTCGATCGCAATGAAAATTTCATGAAACTTTTATACAGCTCGTGGCTCTTGAAACTCGATTTGCAAAAGCACTTTTTGGACGTTCTTATGCGACACTCGTAAGTTGGATGTATAGGACTCCCCTTGGAGAAAGGAGGGATTAGAGGGGCAGGGGGGGGGGTGAGCCAGAGACGGTATAGGGGGGAATCGACACGCGAATCGACGAGCGCAATGCATATATTTTGCGGCGAAGAGCCGAAGCGATCCTCGCTTTTTCGCGAGGCTTTTCTCTCGTATGCATTACACGTGCACCGTGTACACACACACAGGGCTGTCTGTCAACCGAGAACTGATTTCACGGAGCACACGCTCTCGAGAGCATAATACGTTTATTTTCCGCGGCCGCATATTTTTCGCGCTCAAGTATAGCGTATTGAAAATCGGAAGAGCGCCGCGGCGGCGGTGCCGTGCGCGCGCTCGCGCCAGCGGGAGCTTCCTTTTTTTATTCGATCGTTCAATTTCAGAGTCGAGCTTTTTCATCCTCGGCGTATTTGCTATGTATAACCCTACCCATATTAAGAATTTGCATACAGACCACCGCCTCTATTTTTATTCATACACTCTCAGATATTTCCTGACCCAGATATATACCTCTTTTTTTGTTGCTCTCTCTCTCTCTCTCTCTCTGTCCCTGCGTATTTTGAATTTGACTCGCTGCACCGCAAAAATTCACTTTTCGTTAATCAATACCGCCGAGGGATGAATTCAATGCCGCGAAAAATCCCAAAGGTTCTAATTTCATTGAGGTCTTTGTCTCGCCCGGGCTATTGCGTAAATTTGACTGGGCTGCAGAGTATGTATATTGTATACGTGTATCGAAAGATAGAGGGTGTGGGGGTAGGGGGAAAGCCACTCGAGATAAAATAGTCGTGAAAGCTCGTGAATCTCCGAGAGAAGAGTGAGAGAGGGAGAGGAGAGAGAACGAAAAATAAAATGATGACAAAGTACAGCGAGCAGCGCTCGGAAGGGGTGGAGGCCGAGAAAGCGGCTACAAGAGGAAAAAAACGTCGCGGTGGAGTGGGAGAGGAAGCGAGAGAGTGTGCGACTAATTCCGCGCGAGTAAGAGAGAGGGAGAAGAGCTGCAGCGAGGGAAAGAGGCTGCCTCATTATTTACCAGATTAGCGTAAGCTGAGATAGTCTTTACTCGGCTTTCCCGTTATTCTGATAGGTTTCCGGAAGCTTATCGGTATTCCGAGGAAAAAGAGACGCTGCGCGCAGCGCAGTATTTGTCGAGTTACTGCTTTAAACTCTTTCCGCGCTTTTATATTTTCCAAACAAGAATCCACGACGAATTTTCGGGAAGAAATGTGGCGAATCGATGACAAAACAACTTTTTAATGTGACGCATACGCGCGTCCGGCAGAGCGGGGAACTGCTGCGGGAGACGAACGCAGGGGGAGAACGATTTAAAATAAAATAAATCGCACGCGTGACAGTGCGGCTCGCTTTTTCAAAGCTCATTACGATTTGGCCGTCCGGCTGATTTAACCTGTCGGCCGAGGCTCTGCACGCGCGCGTATACACATGCCTACATACGTGTCCCGACGAAACTTGGCTGTATAGTCAGCCCCGCGCACATGCTCTCTCTCTCTTTCTCTCTGGCCAGCTGTCCTATCTTTTGGCTCGCCGCCGAGAAGGGGGTTATAAGGGAAGGGAAAAAAATTAATTACACTCACATCTATCAGCTACTCCCTTAATTGCTTTATGACACTCGACTTGGTCGTCCGCTCGCATTCTGGCAGCGCCTTTTTGCCCCGGCTCTCTTTGATTCGCCTGCAGCAGCAGCCGCAGGAGCGTCCCGTGTTTTTAGCTCGGCGGGCGCGCGCACCATCTTGCGGCTGATGCTGCGGCCCCGGCCAAGGCTAAGGATAATTGCATTGGCCAAATTCGTTTAGCGAATTATTCCTTCACGCTGCTGCTCCCGCTGCTGCTGCTGCTGCTGCTGCTGCTGCTGCTGCTGCCGGCGCGGCGGGTTCGCGCAAAAACTACCTTACATCCGATGCGATATTAGATCTTCCTTAATTCGCTTTCGCGTTTGTTTTCCCGCGAGTACGTGCTCGGCCTGGAGTGGCTGATCTCCAGCCGGCGCGTGTTCGTCTGCGCGTGCGAGCATCGGGGAAAGAAGAGGCGGCTTTTTCCCTAGCTTCCCAGCGACGAGTTCACCCGCGCTGAATTAAGGTCGCGGATTTCGCGACGAGCGTAATTGCGTCAGACCGCGTGCGCTTGTTTATTAATATTGTTCCGCCGCTTCCTCGCGTCCGCGCGCATTGCCGCCGTGGAAGTTTTTCTCGGCGCGAGCTGCTTCGAAAAAACTGTGCGGCCATCAATCATCGGGCTAATCGGCTTTTTACCGGGAAAAACCGGGGAGGCGCCAACGACGCATAAAATTTCTCAAAGTCACGAGACCGTGTGATTAGCTCGCTCTCTAAGGTTCAAAAGTCGCCGAAAAAACTGATGTATTTTTAGTGCGATGCACACAGTATAGTCGTTTCCCTAAAATACGAGGCTTTCTCGCGATTGCCGCCGAGCCACGGAGAGCTGCGTACGCGTGTACGTATGGAGCGAGAGCGAGTGCGGCTCCTGCGTGGGGAAAAAAGAGCGTTACGTGGCCGTCGGCGCGTGGAATCGTTTCCGTCTCATTTGAGGCGATCGCGCCGGTCGCGCTCGGGCCTCAGCCTCCGGAATAATCCGGAGGGAGAGAGAGAGGAAAGGAAAACGCGCGCGAGGGAGTGCTTCGGCCATCGCTTATTACACGAATGACGGATGCGTTCGTTGACGCCGAGGCAAGCTCTCTCAGCCGGCGCGACGACTCTGCCTCGTTCCCTCGAATTAGCGTGGCTGGTCCATTCACCTGCGAGTGTATACGTTTTTTCATCCCGCGCCGTCTCCGATGCGTGTACTCGCGTAATGTACGCTGGGAAAATTCGCGATCGAAAATTCCGTTCGGCACCGGCGACGCGGCAATTCGAAACACCTTCAAAGGCGCAGCTCGCTACGCGCGCAGTACGTATAACGCGGCGAAAAAAAAAGGCGAAACTCGCTTGCAGGGGAAGAAGATGAAAGAGCTGCCAGTCGTTTTCATGTCATTGGCCCGAGCGAGCAGCAGCAGCAGCGGCGGCGGCGGCGACGAAACGAATGGAAAGGAACGGAGGCGATCTGTCAAGCGTCATCCGCGCGCACGTTCACACGTCTACGTATATCTGTATTTTTGTATATAGGCGGAGAGAGCCGCTCGCACGTCGTCGTCGCGCGGCTGCGCATGTGTGTATACGTGACTCAATTTTCGTAGGCCGAAAGGGCTCGCGGGGTCCGCTCCCTGCGAGGGCCGGAGTGGTCCCATAAGTGCCTCATTATTATGCCGTTAACGACGAGGCGAGAGCGTACGGGAGAGCCCTCGGACAAATTCGTTGAAAGAACGGATGCAGCTCGCGCTCTCCGCGCCGTTCGACACACTCCGACTATACTTATACAGGTCTACGCTTATTAGATGCCAGAACTGTCTTCTGTCCCACGGCTCGATTAGGAATGCACTGACCGTCCGGGACTTGGGGCTATCAAGTGCAGAGCAATCGTTAAAAGAAAAATTTTGTTCGAGGCTTGGGGTTATAGTCGAGCTTGCCAGGTCTACAGTTGTTACGAAAAGCGTCCCACGCTTTTTATGCGCGATCTACGTTTTAGAATATTTTCTCCTATAAGTTATTTTGTATTCTTTTCATTATCGGAGACTGTCCACATTTTTTTTTCTGCGGACGGATTTTGCTTCGTAATTTCCTAATCGTTAGCAGAGATGTATGGAGAATGTTTTCACATCTTCTACATTCGTATATATTTATAATTATTTATAAGTATTTCTTTGGCTGGATAGCCGCATAATCGGTTTGAAAAGTAATCAAGCGCACATCTCATTACAGCTGCCTATGTCAAATAGCGTACCGAAAAGTTGGACGACGGCTTCTTTGCATTTAAACAGTCAAATCCTCGAGGAAACATGCCCAGAGCGTTCGTATTTTTGGCTCTATAAAACTTTTTTATCCACCTGACTCGAAAATCTTGAAAATAAATACAAATCGTAATTTTATGTATCCACTCTCTTCTCGGACCGTTACAGCGGGCAGTAGGCCGAAGAAACTCTATTTACACATCAATATCGAGAGTCTCGCTCTCTCTCTGTCTGTCTTTCTCTCGACTCTGCATAATAGAGACATACCAGCGCGAACAAGATAAATCAGAATTAACGCCCGAAACCACGAGGCGTCGAGTAGTGCAGTCACCTGTGTCCCTCCGCACGTACAAACGCCGACGGCATTATGTCTCCCTCTCCGTCGCTCTCCGACATTCAAACATTCATGCGCGTTGCTACCGTCGCTGTAGGCAGTATTTCGTATATGTGTATACATGCGCATACACGCGTGTATTACGCATCGCGAAGGTAAGCCGGGCACCTCCTCTCCATATATATAATCCAAAGCGATACATCCACTTTTTCCCCTCGGAGATTAATAATTTTGTGAATCGATGTTAACTGCTACGCCTCGCACGAGTTTATGTTCCGTTAAGGTCATCGATCGAAAGTGACAAATTTCTACAGTCGCCTTTCACATCTTTTGCGGCTGCTGCGTTAATTTTGAATGTCGACTCGGTTTACGAGCCTTGATTTTCCTGCTCGGTCTCTTTCTCCGTCTCTCGCTCTCTCACTCTATAAATACCGCGTGATCACGCGAATAACTTGTCTCGTTCGAGCAGGATTTTGATGGAGGCATATCTGCAATTGACACCGTTGCGCTCGCTCTTCCGCCGAATAGCAAATCGAGACTGCGCGGGACTGAGCTGCACAGGCTTTTTCTCGCAGGGTTGCGAGCATCGAGTTATCGATTCGCCGCGCAAATGGCTCGGTTTCGCAACAAACAGAAGAGAATCCAAATGCGATTTCCGCGTTGCATAGACATACGTCCCGCGGGGATCGCGTCGAGTCGCGCGCGCGGAGAGGCCGGCTAAACTCGTACGCTTCTACTTCCAAGCCGGTAAGAGGGAGAGAGAGGAGAGGCTTCCAACTTTATGTCTCAATTATAGCGATCTCTCGGACGTAATAACAATAAACGTCACATATATACTCGGCCCAGCCGAGGAGAGCTCGCCACCGCCGCTTTCTCGTGCGCAAGCTGCTGCTGCTGCTGCTGCTGCGGCTCGGCCGATAGCCCGCGCGAGAGACTGAGAGAGAGCGCCGAGGCGAACCGGCGCTGGATATCTCGTTTAGCTCAGAAGCTCGCTTGCGCGCGCAATTAGCTGCGCCGAGCCTCTGCATATAACCCGCGTAATATAGTGCTCGAGCGCTGCAGTTTCCGTCGCGCGAGCCGTCGCTAATCTTCCCGCGGAGCGCAGGCTTTTTTTCTTCGATCGCCACTTCTGCGCACGTGCCCGCACGTGCGCAGCCTCTCCACTTGCTTTTGCTCTCTCGAGAGTGCGGAGAGTGTTCGATTGTCGATACGATTTAATTTCGAGAGCTCGAGTATAAATCTTTGGGGGGGGAGAGGCAGCTGGTTCTCCAAGGATGCTTCACGAGCGCAGTGGAAAATTTATTGTCGCCTGCACTCGGGGGAATTCGATACTCACATATGCATATTCGCGCCGTAAACTCGAGCTTTTTATTGAGATGTTTTGTCATCGGCCTCTGATTTTTCTCGCCTCTCCGCGCACACGTGTCTCCGCGCGGACAAAACGGCAAGGAGAAAGGAACGGACACGCTTGCTTTTTGGATTTGCTCGCGTATAAGAAATATGCATTTATGCAAAGGAAAAAGAGGCTTGACTGGGAGAAGGACTTTTTTTCCTTCCATCAAAAGCGGCGGTGGCTCAGTAGCCTCGAGTACAAATCATGCGATGTTCGACGGGAGTAACATGGAAGTTTCTGTTCGAGATGAATAATAGATGCGTAAATTTGAATGACAGTGCGCGTGCTACTCGGAGTGATTCACGTTCGCTCGCGTACCTCTCTCTCCCTCCGAGGGGCGTAATGTTAAATTATAGCGCGTTCCTCGAGGAAATACCTCGGCTCGCCCGAAGTATATGCAAAACCGATAATTCCGTTAACAGCTGCCGGCAATGATGAAATTGACCCGTAAGACAAAAGGTTAAGGTGGAAAGTTGCACACTTAATAAACAAAATTAAGTAACTCCGGCGTAACTGAACTTTCGCAGTTTCCCTCGACGCCTTAAGTAAATGCGGGCACGCTCGCACCGCGCTGCCTTCAGCTAAATTTACAGATCCAACTTTGCAGTTTCGTATTAATTAAAGGCAACAAACGCGCTCCAGGGGACAAATAACTAACTTCGACTTGAAACAGAACTCTGCATAAATTCAAATATAATATCTCGGACCGTCGCGTTATATCCAAACCTATGGAGTCCTCTCAATTCTCCCCGATATATACCTCTGTGCATCCCAATTCTGGATGCGAAAAATATGCAGTCTAATCTCGGTCTAATTCGTATACACTGCATACACGATCACTTCGTTACTTCGGCGAACAAAAAGTCGCTCGAAGCAATCACTCGTGTCTCTCGGGGAAAGTCTCTATCGTCACTTACGGCGCCCATCGCAATCGATTAACAATTCGCTCATACCTGTACGCTAGCGATGTATCAGCACAGATCGAAATCGAGAAGAAAGCGCGGCTTGGAGAACCCGCGCGAGAGCGCTTCTCGCTATTCAGTCCCGCTGATAATATAAAAGCTGGGAGGCCAGTGAGCCGGATCCCCGAGGATTATTACCTGGTAAACATGCGCTATTGCGCTCTGTGGTGTATACACTGCACTCCAGTCTCCCGCGCGAGCGCGCATTAATTCCGGCGTCGAAGAATGCATACGCGCACTGAACTTTTTCGCTCGCGTCTCCCCGCGGTGCGCAATTGCAGCTGTACGCTGCGACGACCTATCCGATGAAAATGCGTCCCGCGAGAGAGAGAGAGAGACGCGCGGAGTTGCATTCGAGAAAATTGAATTACCTTAAATACGCGCGAGTGTATTTCGAGCCTCCTTCCCGCTGCTTATTAAATTTCGACGGAGAATTCGGCTTGCTACGCGCGCGTGCGCGCAATATAAGCTCACGGGTTCAGGCGCGCCGTTGCGGGAACACGAGTCGAAATAATTATTAACGAATGCTTCGCGCTAATTTAATAAATAGTCCTCGCGCGGAGCGCGAGTTCTCCCGGACTTCGGCGCTACGCTGCGAAGCTCGCCCCGCTCAAACAATACGCGCTGCAGTCGTGGCGTAAAAAATGCAGCTCAATTATCGCAACGGCTCTCTACTTGCTTTTCAAATGCAAGCTCTGACCTACATGTGTAGAAATACTCGTCTCTCTCTCTCTCTCTTGCCGAGGCGCGCGCGCGAGTTGGCTTTCATTCACACACTGCGCGCATTTACATGCATACATACGCATCTCGCGCGCTTATGTCATTTATGCGCGTTTAGCCGCTGGAAATTTTGCGCGAGCAAGGCGTAAAAAGGCAGGGGGGAAAAAGGAATTCTCGGCTGCACGCGGGGTGACAGCGGCGGCGGATATGCGTTATGCAGCTGGCGAGAGTCGCGTCATTTACGCATCTGCGCACTTGGATGTTGGCTCGTTTATTTTAGCGCTCTGCAGCCAGCGATTCTTGCCGAGTAAACTTCGGAAAGAGCTCGCTCGCTCCGTATGATTTAATCGCAGGTGTCATTGGAAGCTCTATTTATTTCGTCGAGTCCAACGCTGGAAGGTGGAGGGGGAGGGGGCAGGGGAGTTAAATTTTTACGAGCTTTGTTGGGAGTTGTTTAATGGCCGGACATTTGGATCACCATTAAAAGTTCTGATTTTTTTTTTATGTACGAAATCATTGATTTTTCATGGCCTCGGGGCCGATAACGCCAGCGATATATTTCACATTTGCGACATGATCTAACCAGTTAAAAAGAAATATTCGAGATTCTTTGATATATTGGTTAAGTTATGTTATAAATTACGAAATGTAGCCATACGCGGGGATTGCGCTGCAGACGTCTGTAAATGAAAAGCAGCGCCGAATGAAATTTTGCCGCGTTTATTAATTTCCATTAAATTAACGGGGCGCGCACAGGAAACGCGTTGCCTTAGTAGTATGTATGTGGGTCAGCCATTATAATGACATCGAATATTTAAAGGGGGCGGAAAAAGCGACGGGTCCGGCAGTTGATCGTTAACTGCATTCGTCACATGCGGGTAACAGTTTAAGAATTTTTAAGCACATTGTTTAACGATCGCAAGCAAACAATTTAAAATTGAAGATTTAATAAATTTAATTTTCGGAATTGAAGTTGACAATGATTCGCTGAAATATATTATATTTACATAAGATTTTTCTCCTGGTAAAAGTGATCGAAATATTGTTGCATATTCCAATATTCAGAGTAATACATGTGCAAGCGCGCTTCAATAATTACATACGTATAAAATAATTCATGCAATTAATATGTAATGACTGGAGCGAACTTTCTCACTTTTATATTTTATTGAATTTCAGCGTCAATTTCGTCTTGACAGCCCGGCGGGCATGAAATTTGCGTCGATGGCGCAGCAGCAGCAACAGCAGCGAAGTCATCCCTGGAAAAAGGTAGGTGACTCAATAGTATGCACACGTTTATTCATGAAATTTATATCGCTGATGTTGCAATTTGCCCGGCTAACGATTCCCTCCTCAAAGCGCAATTGGTCTCATCGGTACTTACGGGTACTCGAGTGTCACATAATTAACGTCAACTAGCGTTAATACGTCGGCAGGAGGAGCTTAAGAAGCGAATTAATATGCATCAGGCATTAAGATGGCGCGCATCTCACGGCTAATGAGGCACTTAATTCTAGGAGAAACTGGGAGTACATAAATAGCCGCGCGAAAAACCCCCCTGGGCAGATATGGCAGAGAGAGTGTAGGGGTAAAAAAAAGTCCTGCTTTTCACCTAACGAAAGTTTATATCAGTGCATTTTGTTAGCTACTCGCAAGAGAGAAAGACAAATGCGCCTGATTGTGCGCGCTCTTCGGGCGGGGGAGGGGAAAATAAATTTGCAGAGCGCGACGGCTCCCCAGCTCTCTCACAATCGAAAGACGTCCTCTCGAGAGCATTGTGTCTCGGCGAGACGGCGCATCGCACCCTCCTCCACACATCCTCCCCTGTCGCGCGCAGGCCTGTACATTTTAATATAAAGCGTGTAGCCCAAGCCGAGAGTCGTGGTCGTGGTCGTCGTCGTCGTCGTCGTCGTCGTCGTCGTCGGTGGCGCTGCTGGTATATAATATATAAAAGCTGCGGGCGTCTCTCTCTCGCGACTGACCCACGCGCCGGCGGGGGCTGCGCATTCTGTCTCGAGCGAGATTCCTCGGCAAGCGAGTACATGTATATTCTTCCTCAATTTCGCTCCGGCGAGTGCAATAAACGCGCGCGACAGTGCAGAGGAGGCGAGCCCGGGCGCAATATAGGCGAGACCGAGCGAGCGCGCCACAGGAGCGGGACATATTTTATAATCAAGCCGCTGCTGTGTGTTGCTGTTGTTGTTCGGGCAGATCGACGAGATCGATCACCCCCGGCTAGTAACCGCTCCAGCGGCGCTCGCCCGGAGAGAAAGAGAATATGCCGGGGAATTGCGATTAAGCGTTCGGAGATCCGCTATCGCGTCTTTTTGTCGCGCGCAAGTATATATATTCCGGCGGACCGACTTATACCTAATGAAAGTTTATGCGCTACAATTGTACGAGCTGCTCCTATATGCGAGTAGATGTATAATAAGTTGCGCGCAGCTCCGAGTGCGATCGATATATATATATATTGTATAGTATATATTGGTATGGTAGATGTAGGCTATATATCCAGAGGAGCGGTGTAATTTTTTACACGAATCCCCCATCCCTTATCATCAAGCCCGCGCAGTGCATCGCGATCCCATTACGCCGCGGAGATGGTTAAAAGTTTGCCGGAGAGATATGCTCGCCAGAGACACTGGCATGGTAATGATTCTTAAACAGTTTGGTAAACTGGAACGATGCTGACAATTTAGCAGTCACTCTCCGGCCAAAGTTTAGCAATTAGTCCGTAAAACTCCGGGACCCAGTCTCCCAAAGTTCTCGGCGATAAAAATAACTTTTTTATAGCGCCTCGTCGCGGGCTCTGTCTATATATACGACTGCCGAGCGTTAAGAATATTTACCGCATATAATACAAGCCAGCAGCTATACTCTCTCCGGGGCGCGAGAGCGAGAGAGAGAAGGGGAGGTGAAATGCGCGCAGCGCCATGCATCGAGGGAAATTGGAAAAATTACCGTATAGACTCGCAACTTCGAAAGCTCAATGAATCTCGGCCCTCGAGTCGATCTCCATCTCCTCCTATAACAATCATCCTCCGGCATTGTCGGACGAACGAACGAACGAACGAACGAACGAACGAAATCCGCCCACGTGCACTTGTACACCGCCCGGCACTCATAACATCCATGTGAATGGCAGTGAATGAGCGAGCGCCGCTGTCGGGGGCGTGGATGTGTAGACTCGCAGAGTCTGCCTATGCGTATACCTGCTTGCGCTGCGCTGCTCTCGCACCGACTGCACCCACACGCGAAGACGTCGACAAGTGCCGCATATAGGCTCGAAAGAAAAGCTCGCGCGCAGCAGTGCTCGATTCAGCGCTTGCCGGCTCTCTTCCCTCTCGCCTATTCATTCTTGCGAGCTGCCGCAGCAGCCCTTCACTCGGAAGCGAAACTCGGATCGTCGCCGGTGACTCTGCGCGTTTCGTCAGCTGCTGCAGCCCCGCGGCGATGACGCAACTGTGTCGCGCCGGCCTTTCACCCCGATCATTCTTCCGCAGCGCGCATCGATCCCGCGCGTAATAATCCCTACACGGTCAATTACGTAAATTGATGCTCGTGACTCTGTCGTTGTGCGGCGATCGGCGGCTAATAAAATATAGCCTGCTCCGTGTGGAAGAAGCCGAGGAGTATAGCGGCGCGGCGATGGCGAAAAATCAATGCGAGAGTCTAGCGACAGTCGCGGACAATTTCGCGCACGTGTTGTACGTACGTGTGTACGGACACACAGAGCGGGGAGGAGCGACTACCGTGGGGGAGGAAAAAAAGACCAAGAGGTAGAGAGGTAGACGAGTACGTAGAAAGAATAAGTAACGTCGCTGAGCTCGCGCGCGGGAGGAAGGAAGACAGGAAGGAAGGAAGGAAGGAAGGAAGGAAGGAAGGAAGGAAGGAAGCAGCCAAGCAGCAGAGAGGGACTGAGGGGGAAGCAGCGGCGGCAGTAGCGGTGTATAGCGACGACTGCTTGTGTACTCTCGCACAGTATGAGAGAGGGAGAGAGCGAAGCAGCAGTGCGATATCAAAGCACGTTGTTCTCTTTGAACTAATTTCCACGGTGTCGCCCATAAGTCAACTTGATTGGCGTCTCTAATTCGGAGGACCATTGCCGCGACGTCCGCTGCGAACCCTTGCTCTGCTATATATATGTATACTGCTGCAGAGAGAGAGACTCTGTGTGTCGCTCTGTGCAGCGCGCAGTGCCAGAGCGCGCGCGTGCACTCGCGCCGCGCATCGATCCTCTCTCCCATCCGGGCAAGGCCGTCGCACACGCGTCCGCGAATCGAGCCCGGCCGGAAGGGGAGCTGCAGACACTGCTGCACACCCCCGCGGAGACGAGGCACGCGTCGACTCTTTCCCCCCTCCCGCCGCCGCAGCTCATTAGCTCAACTCTATGCGCCAGCTCTTTATAAGCAAAACTTGTTTGCCGCTCGGTAAACTTTTTCAGGCTCGCTTCTACGGGGCTCGAGATGATTAACGGACGAAGAATCGATTTCGCGCGATTAGGGCAATAAATAATTATACACTTCCGCGGGAGGACGAGGCTCCCCACCCGCTCGCGCTCACGCGCAGACGGTCTCCGGACGCGATTTGATTATCGCGCCGAGTCGTGTGTATAATCGATGCCGATCGCCCGTTTGAAAGGATTACGCCGACTATGCGATGCCATTTGTTTCGATGGCTAGGACGCGGCCGCGCACGCAACCGAGAGATGCGCTCCGCCGGGGAATGATCATTAACCGGGCGGTCGGCCGAACGCGGATACTAAATGAGTTTGCAGCGCGTCGCTCGTAACAAGATCCGGGCCGAGGGCAGGTGCCAGCGTCGACGCGGCTTTATAAGGACGTGCACGGCCGAAGAGAATCGGTGTATATAGCCGCCTATATACGTGCCCCGTCGAAAGCAATCTCCCGCAGCTGAGATATATATGTGTGTATACTGTATAATGTATATGGCAGAAACGCGCTGGCCAACCGAGGAGAGCCGGCCACAGCCATTCGAATTCAAATTTATATATCTGCTTTTTGCTCGCTATGCACATGCGCTCGTACCTGCGCCTTGCGCTCGGCTATGATGAACGCGAATCGATCGGCGAATCGGCGCAAAAATGAAAACTCCGCGCCCGAGTTTATACGTGCGTGAGAGAGAGAGCTCCGACTCACATATAACTCGATAAGCGAGTTCCTTTTGGTCCATTAGTCAGCCTCGGTTTTATTTAGTGCGCGCCTCTCGCGCGACACGCTTCTGTGGATCTTATACCATTTCTTTTTCTTTCTTTCGTATAGCTGGTGCAGTATCGTTTCGTGCACTTCGCGCGATCCCAACACAGAGGCGTATGCATTCGTTTCATGCGCGACAAACAATCGCTTGCGCGGAGAAATCAATGGCAACGAAGCTGCCGCGGAGAAATTGCTCGAAAAATTATTGAATAACGTGAGAGCCGATGGGAAAAACCGATAACTCTGGCGGAGTCGCCGCTGGGAAAAAAGGCCAGATTCGTGCGAGGACGGTAATTAAAAGGCGGCGGCAGCAGCAGTACGTAATTCGTATAACTAGAGATTTTCGGAAGCTCTCTCTCTCTCTCTTGCGGACCACGGAAGCACAATCGGCCAGTGTGTAATACACAATCCCCGGCGAATTAATGCCTGCAGTCACGCGGAAGGAGGGGGATATATACGGTACGCCAGCGTCGATTGCTTTCCGGCCTCTCTCTCTCGTTTTGCGCTCTCTATATGCGTATATAACGGCGCATAACTCCCCGATTAATGACGAACGCCGTGCGAAAAATGAGAATCCGAAGAGAGGAAAAAAGCTCGCGAGAAGAGGATTACAGCCCGGGGTATCTAGTTCGTACGCATCGTTATGCATAATCACGACAAAACGCTTCGCGCTCGGCTTTACCCGGAGGCGCGCAGCTCGCTCCTCTCGTTCCGAGAGCGCGAGCAAAACAAAGGAAAGAGAAAGCTGGGAACACAGGGAGAGCCGGAGAAAATATCGTCGAATAAAAGTGGGAACAAAACGGAGAGAGAGAGAGAGAGAGGAACACGGAAAATGTTAAATCACTTAGCAGCAGCGCGCCATTCCGATTCGTACAAACGGTACGAACCGTTCGTTAATATACAAAGTGAATCCAATGAATTCTAATGTTTCCTCACCTCGTGCGCGGCGCGTACTATTTTTCGTGCGTCCCGCTCGTGAAATACGCGACTTTTTGCCGTTACTCATCGCGGGTGTATTCGACGACTTATTTCCACGGGGGCGAGAAGAGCTGCGTATACACGCTGTTTCTGAAACGAACGAAACTACGTACGGGGTGGGGGTGGGGGGTAAAAAAAGGCCGCGGCAGCACATATACAGTCCGGCGCGGGAAAATAACGGGAGAGAAAGAGGAGAGAGAAGCAGGGGGGATGAATGAAGCATTCTCGCGCCATAAAGTAAGCGAACCGCGCGGACGAGATGTGCATCCGCATATAATCGTAATTCCAATTACTCTTCGTGAGAATGAATGCGGGGGAGTATAAAGCACCGACTGCCATGCGCAGTAGCGTAGCTTAATAACGGCCCTTTAATACGCGAGCTTTGCCGCTTTCGCGCACGAGCTAAAAGGCTGTACAGCCCGGATACGATATTCAATACGAGAGGCAGAGAGAAAGCCTGAAAAATTCCCTCCTCCACGGATTAGCTCGGAGCCCGCGATCAATTATCTCCCGTCGATGTCACGTGCATACAGAGCAGCATTAGCCAGTCGGAAGTCGGGGGATCGGGATAGATGAAAAGGAAAACGGGCGAGTCCTGCTGTCGCAGCTTAAATTTGCCATTCCGATCCGATATCCGCCGATGTTTATTATAATTCCTTTAATATCCGGCTCGGAAAATCGATAGATTCGCGCGTTACTCTCACTACCTCTCTCTCTCTCTCTCTCTCTTCGCCTGGCTGCCACTGCTGGTGTCTCAGCTGGAAGACTTAAATTTCATTAAGTCAGTGCAGCAGCGCTCGGCTTTCATCGATCGGCAGCCCGTCAGCTGCTTGACGCGTTAATCGTCGAATCCTTATTTCGAATCGCGAAATAAAGCGAGAGAGAAGGAGAGATCGAACGGCTGGCTGACGCTTTTATAATGCACTTAGACTCGCGCTGCGAAATTTTCTGATTGAAAGCCCTTTCTGTCGCGCAGCTGCTGGCGCTCCACCGTCTCCCTCTCACGTTCTCGTTCTCGACGCCCAGCGCGCTGTACTGGCTTGACCCGCTTGAATTTTGCCTCGCGAGCGATTTTATTCTTGGAGTTTTCTCCGCGGCGCGCTGCAGCCAACCGAAAGTGCGGCTGTTAACAGTTCATGCGCTTATTCGGCGCGCGAGCCGTAAAAGAGGAAACGACCTTGTATATGCGCTCGGAAATTGCAAATGCTTTTGAACTTGCCGCTATTATTCGGTAACTGTTTAAAGACAGCCGAATCCGCGGGCGAATTTTCAAACTCGGACTGCGCGCTCCTGATTCGCAAATAGTAGAGCTGTCTTGTGCAGTATATGAGGAAATCCGTATTTTCCATTCACTCCCCCCCCCCCCCCTCAAAAGTTGCGAAAATAAAATCTCGGGCTACATCAGCCGAACAAGGTTTTTTCCGGTCTAACATAGGACGTATACAGAACAAGAAAAAATAGTGTACCCACGAAATCGAACTTGTGACGCTGTCTATTTTGGCCATCTTTGTAATTTTATGCAGAGATTATTACGCATTATTTAGTAAAATACTCTGGATTTTTTCGAATGCAAGGCTAAATAGGCAAATGCATAGGCTTAAATTATAGTAAAAGAGCTGTCATTTGAACCCAAATTTGTCTAGATTGGCCGCAATAATCAAAAGTCACGTACTTTTGAAATAAACGTATTTTGCTTCAGCCTCCCTTAGGCTGTTATCAAAATTCTTGATTTTACATTTTTTTTCTTTCAATCCTCGTAACTTTTGATACAGTAACTCGATTTTAACGTTTAATAGCTCAAATTGAAGCTCTTTTCTTCTACTTTTCTGTCAATGAGTATAACTTAAGTTTTTGAACATAGTGAGCTATATATATATATGTTTTCAAAACATAATCTACACATGGCTTACTATTTTTAAAAAATTAAATTTCTTAAAAAAGAGCTTTAATTTGAGCTGTTAAACGTTAAAATCTAGTCACTGTATCAAAAGTTATGAGAATTGAAAGAAAAAAAATTTTAAATCGAGAATATTGGTAACAACCTAAAGGGAGTCTGAAGCAAAATTCGTTTATTTCAAAAGTACGTGACTTTTGATGAATGCATCCAATCTAGGCAAATTCGAGTTCAAATGACAGCCCTTTTACTATACTTTATTTGAAGCCTACCTATATACCTATTTAGCTTTGCATTCGAAAAAATGCAGAATATTTTACTAAAAAATGCATAATAATCTCTGCATAAAATCACAAAGATAGCAAAAAATGACATTGTCACAAGATCGATTTCGTGGGTAGACTATTTTTTTCTTGTTCAGTACGAGCTATAGAATAGAAAAAACCTTGTCCGGTCGATGTAGCCCGAGATTTCTTTTCGCAATTTTTAGGGGCAAAAAAGTGAATGAAAAATACGGATTTCCTCATATGCGTATATATTTCGTGGTGCTGCATCACTTGACCCGGTGAAAAGGTGACAAAATACACACGTCCAGGAGGAGAGAACATTTACAGCGACGGGGTTAAGTGGAAGATTTCAAGAATAATTTGTACCTGTTTACAGAGTGTGTGTGCGTGCGTGTGTGTACGAGTGCCAGTCGTATGCGCTAATCAAAACTTGTTGCCATTTCTTACGCTTTGTGCCCAGTGCAGCAGTGGCGCTGCAGTCGTCGAGAAAAATCAAGCTCTCGCAGGTAAATGAGCTGAGAGTGACAATCCTTTATAAAAAGTCAATGTAGAACAGCTTTTAATGCTTCAATCGCGTTGCTGTTGCTTTTGCTGCTTCTTTTCTGTTCTATATATATTGGCCGCCTCGCTATCGACGCCCTTTTTCCTTTATACTCATTTCTCGCGGCGCGGAGACGCGAAATCGATGGAAAAAATTTATTCGTCGCTCGACAGTCATAACAAAGAGAACCGATTGAATTATATCGAGTAACTTTAAGCCGATAGTTGTTCCATCAATTTTTCCATCGCTTAATAATTGAGACCAGCTGCAGCGGCCGATGAATATGAAATTCGACGTACAGCGGCAAATGGATCGACAGGCCGCATGGGAATCGAGGAGGAAACGCGCGTTTCCCGTGTGTAACAAAGATTGGCCAAATCCAATAGTATAGCTTCATTAAATTCGTATCGGGAAAAGAGGGCGCGCGCACAGAGAAAACTAGTTCGCAGCCCACAAATTATAGTCCGATGCCCACTTGAAGAGATACCCAAATACAGCGCGCATCCCCAAACGCAGTCGAGTCTGTGAAACGCGTCGCCGATGAAGACCGCACATCCGTAAGGTCCAAGTAAATGAATTTTCAGTGCGTAGGGAGTCTGCTTCTGCGTCTCTCTCTCTCTCTCTCTCTCTCTCTCTCCACATTCGGATCCCGCTACTCTCAGTCTGACGGATGACGCGTCATTGTTTGGATGACGGATGAAATAGTTTCGACTATAGCAACCCCCTCGCGATAAGTCTCTCCGATCCAATCATCTTCCCAACACGGAGCAGCAGCAGCAGCAGCAGCAGTAGCAGCGGCGGCAGCAGCAGGAGTCGGGAGAAATCGAATCGAGCGCTGGCGCGTCAAAGCGAAAGTGATCGAAGGGCTGCTGCGGCGCTTTCTCCCTCTCCCGTTCTTACACGGGCCGATTCGTAAGCGCGCGCTGATCGAATTCCTTCTGCTACCTCGTAGCGTCTGGTGAGATAAGGCGCGGCGCAATCGTCGGGGAATCAATCTCGTTTTCTCTCTCTCTCTCTCTCTCTCTCTCTCTGCGAACTACACCGTTGCGGCATTGTTGCTGCTGCGAGCTGCAACACTATAGCTGCTCCGCTCGCTTCTTTGTGCTATACAGCAGCAGCAGCAGCAGCAGCAGCTCGAGAGAGGAATCCGACTCTCGAGCATCATCATCGCGACGTAAGAATCCGCGTTTATTTGTTTTGCGCTTTGCCGGGATGCTTAGCGTTTCGAGTGTGCTGCCGCCGCCGCCGCCGCCGCTGCCGCGAGCTTTCCGCCGACTCTCTCTTCTCTGCTTCTCCTTCTCGTCTCGGGTTCACGGGCTAATTTTCCGCGTACCTCTCCAAGCCTTTTCCTTTTCCCTCCCTTTTCGACTGTGCATAGCTGGCGCGGCTTTGTTCTGTGCGTGCGGAGCTTCCGCGTCGGCTCGCACACGCGCACGCGCGCAATTACGCGTTTCAGCCAAGGAATGAAAGGCCGCGTCTACTATAGTCTAACAGTGCTGATGCCGATGGCCGGCGACCGAAACTACTGCCAAGCTAAAATGAGCTGTCCACGTTTTCACTTTCAATGGCACCGCGGCGGTGCGCGTTTCTATTTCCGCACTTCCAATTGCAGCTGCCGCGCGCTTACAACAATTACGTCGTTGACGCTACTGCAGCTGGAACGGCGGCGGCAACAGCGCCACCGCCTCTATTTTATCTTCGTCGATATTAATTATTGCCCCGCCTCCACAGTGGCGCGCTGCTGCCTCTGCTGCTCCGCTGTATTAAACGTCAGGGCAAGTTAGAACTTTATTATTAGCGGAGGCTTTGGGACACGTCGCTATACTGCAGGCTGACGAAATTTAAATTGTCCGCGTTCGCAGAAAGTACGTAACGCACTTTTCCTTTTTCTTTGTCGTCTCCTGCTGCGCTCGCGCGTAATGTATGCGCAAGTGCGTCCGTGCGTAGTCGCGCCTATGGGAATTTTTAAACTTGGCGAAAATAGCGTAACGGGCTTCTCTCGGTGCGCGTCCTTTCGTAGAGCCAGAGCAACAGCAGTGGCGTATATAGTTGGCGAAACCGTGTCAAAAGCGTTAGCACGCGTCGCTGATATTAACGACGAAATTCCCGAGCTCTCTCTGCATTAGCTTCCCGGCTCGTTCCACTCGTTATTACACGCGAGCGCGAGAGTATACGCGCGCAGCGTGCGACTCCATATTCGCGCGCTTCGCAGCGTCTGCCGCGATTTTCGTCCTTTTATCCCGGGCGCTATATAGGCGGTGCGGCTGCGCGGTGGCGCTCCGACGGTATATATAAAGCTGCAGCGGTAGCGCAGCACGCAAAATACGGACACACATTCAAAGTAACGCAGCCGATATTTCAGGCCGCCGGGCTCGCGCGCAGTTAGTTTTCGAGGCCGAGCAAATAGCGGGGCCGAGAGCACGTGAAATAATAGTCTGCGCGTGCGGCGGTAACCGGAATTTAGGAGCAAATTTCCCGAGCTAGCCTCTATACACTCTCGCTCTCTCTCTCTCTCTCTCTCTCTCTCTCTCCGCCACACGCGGCGCGCGCTCTTGAAAATGGCCTTTCCTCGAATCACCCTCGTTCTTTATAATGCTTTTAATTAGCGAGCGCGTACAGCCCCGTGCGTGCATGGCCCCTACTGATGAATTCGGGCCGCGCGCGGGGCATCGACATAAACCGACGCAGTTACACAAAAAAGATCTGTTTTTAATTAAGGCACGATCCATTGACGAGCATTGTCAGAGAGAGAGAGAGAGAGAGAGAGAGAGAGCCCTTTTAGGCTTAATTATCAATCGCCGCGTTTTCATTCGCTGCAGTTGCTGCGCGCAGCTCAAAGAGCGAGAGGATTTTATTTCGTGCTCTACCATCTTTCACGCAAACTCCGCGCTATGTATACTGCCGTTTGCGTAATTGAATTTCCAGAGAGCTGCAGAGCTCTCCCGCGCAACGGCAATGTTTGCCGAGGTGCGGATTGCACGAAATCCGCGAGCATTGTATCTGCACGCGCACTACGCGTATACGGCCTCGTGTCCAATGATTCACTTTGCAGTCGCGAGCTAGAGATTATATAGGAGAGCCATTATCAGAGTCGCGCGTACGCGCGCTGCAGCCGCTGCGCAAGACCGTCCTGGCTCGAAACATCGCTCGGACATTTTAACCGAAGCGAGCGACGGCGATACGTGCTCTATAATGCTCTAATACCGATGCTCTTGGCGCGGAGCAGCTCATGAGGGCGAGAGAGGACTAAAAAGCTGATCGATTGGCCGCAGCTCTGCAATCGTGCCCGCGCGCACTCGTCCTGCAAATCCAAGGGTGTGTTCCAACTGCGCAGTCCGGAGAGAGCGTCACGCGCGTCTCAGCCGTCACTCTCGAGAGCAGCGCGCAGCCGTATATGCACATAGCGTATACCGCTCACGTCCATCACATCGACAGCAGAGCAGCGGCGGGCGTTAGCTATATCCCCGATTAGCTTTGTGCTTGTCCATTGTTGCAGCGCCGACCCACTAACACTATGCGCAAGCTAACCGGCAAAATGACTGACATAGAGAGAATGCTAATGGCACTCGCGCCCGTGTGTTTACGAGCTGCCGACGCAAACATCACTTTCGATGCGCAGAGAGAGCTGCAAGAGAGCGAGGGCCAAGAGGATTCGTTTCCATCATTGTTCGCACTTGCCGGTGATGCTTATATGACGCCGCCGTAGAATTATTGGGCTGCACCGTTGGGCAACTGTCGGCGTGACTGACCCCCCGCGGTACTCTCTGTGTATAGTCTTTTGTACTTTTTCACTTTCCATTTTCCACGCATTGTTCGACTCTTCTTCTGGCGAGTTTCCGCTTTTATTCGTCTGTGCGATGCCTGCACAAAATCGCCGGTCGATTTTTCATACCGCGATCCGCAATATATATATACGCGCATTCATTGCCGGCCGCGCTGCTATTCTCCTCTCCTTCTTCGTATATGGAAAGCAATTGGATACGCGAGAGGGATGCGCGATCGAATTCGTATTTTTTCTTTAATTCCACCGCGCCACTGCGCGAGTTCCTGGAAATTTAGCATGCGCTTCGAGTATATATACCCGCGCGCAGCCCGCCAAACGGAACTATTAATATCCTGATTCTCGCGTCGACGTATATATGTACGCGCACTGCGGGCACGTCGCAATATACGTCTAAGCTAAACAGGTTTAGCGGTAAATAAAAATCTCTATCAACACAGAGAGGAGCCTCTTGACACTGATGGCCTGCGCAACGTCTCATTAATAATTAAAAACTGAGTTATAACAGAACTCGGCAATTACTCGAAGCAGCTGTGCCGCAAGCGTGTCCGTCCGGTCGCATTTTCTCGCGCGCGTGTATACGCTACTACTCCATAGATATACACACGCACGCTCGCACATGTATGCGCGCGCGCGCGGCTTATCCATATAGTCGGCTTTACGCGGATACCGCGCGTTGCACGCCCGCGAGTTACGTAGGCCGATTTCCTGCCGACAATTTTCTCCTGCGACGTTTAGCATGTTGCGTCCTGGCGCATTTTCCCAGAGAGCGGGAGGGGGGGGGGGTGGAGAAGGAGAGACACGCATGCAACGAGCGATATATCCGTTGCCGCGTGCTATCTGTTTTTTTTTTCTTTTTTGCTCGCGCACACACGGCACATTGTAACGTCGCGGCCAGCTGTAATTACCTGCGTCTGGAGATCGTATCGCGACGGCCGCGCCCTCGTTTTTCCTCTTTTTTTTTCTTTCTTTTTGCTCAACGCACACACACACACCGGACACTCGCGCGGTGTGCTTGCCGTTTTTCCCGGCGAGGCAATTTTCGCGCGAAAAGAATGCCGTGCGCGCGACGACGTATGCTTTTCGATGCGGCGGCGGGGAATCGCGCGAGTCGATAAGTTAACGAGCTCTCGCCGGTGCGTCGTATATACGCATCGGTCAGATATAAAATGCGCTGGAAAATTAAACAAACCCCGACAGATTTATATTTTCTTGTGCATCGCCATGGCTATATACTGCTAATGAATTGCACGAAATGCTTTTTCCTGGAAACGTGTGCGATATGAAATATTGATCAAACGAGAAAACATGTTTGCTCGACTGATGGATGAATGAGGCTCTTTAATGTCTAATCTCGCAGCGAGAACCAATCCATTATTGAGAGAAATTACAGAGCGAGCGAGCGAGAGAGAGAGAGCGAGTGTGTGTGTGTGTACTTACGTGTGTCTAGCTTTGAAATAGTGAAAAATCCACGTCGGACATCCCAGCTGGCTGACTTTTACGAAGGCGATAAATTTTTAAAGTTACTTAGACATGCGCACGTTTCGGAGCAAGTAGCCGAAGCCCCCCCCCCCCTCCCCGAGCCAATTCAATTTCTCGACTTTTTTTAGGTTGCATCCCCTGCCCTCCAGAGGCGAATTGCCGCAAATTATCGCTAAATTCATTACGTCCTTGCCCCCAGCCCGTCGCGCGTTCTCCCCCCGCCCCTTTTTCACCTTCGCCGAGCTCAGCACTTATTTTACGGCGCCGTTTTCACTTTAACAAAAGAAACGAGATATAATCCGGTCTCGCGCTTGAAAAATACATAAATACCAGCCCAATATAATATCTGTCCGTTTTTTACCCGTCTCGCGCGGGCGATTATTTTATTATTTCGACTTTTTAAGAAAGCAAAGAAGCAAAACCAAGTTGCTCGTCGTCGCGGCCGCCGACGACTCCCGCGGGCGAGCGAGCCGCGACATCGAGAAATTGAATAAACGCTGCTGCGGCTGCAGTGCTCCGGCGTGGCGGAAAAAAAACTGGCACTAAAAACGCGTTGCTCGGACGCGTAAAACAGCCTGTATTATATACCTTCGCGAGAAGAGCCTGGCGCGCGCCTAGTAAAAGTCAAGTTTCACGACTTGTGTCGGGTCTATGTGTTCTTTCCGCGCGCAGCATCTGGCTGGCCGTGAGTAGGGTTTTTATCGATGGAAGCAGGGCATGTACGGGGAATCCTGGCTGTTTGCCGCATGTAGAAGCGAATGTCGAGTGGATAAATTGTTCCCTTGAATTTCGTAATTATTTACACCTGTGTGTAATGCGTTACCCGCACAGGCCGTGTGTGTAGTCTAGGCATTTTCTTCGAGTATAATTACTCGCTTCGCGGCGCGCGTGTGTACGATGTGTGAGCGAATTATTCCCGCTGCTGCATAATGGACTCTTGACGGTAGCTCGTTCGGTTGTGAATATGTTCACTGGAAATAAACTAGCTGTATATGTACCGAAGGCAGAAGAACGCGCCGCTCGTAAAACGCGAGAATCCAGCGCGAGGCCTGCGTGGATAGAAGCGACGAAGGTCGAAATTTTCAATTACATACACTCTCGCTCTCTCGTCTCCTGCGTATATAACGCGCGCATATACATGGGAAAATTCGCGTCGTGCCTGGCTGGACGCGCGCGGGGTGCGTCGAAACGAGGGACGACGAGGATTTCGAGCGTGTGTTAAAAGCGTCCGAAAAGCAGAGCATCAGAGCATCGGTGGCAAGAAAACCGCAGTTGGCAATTACACACCTCTTACGCCGGGACTCGCCGCAATCATAATGCCCGGGCCAACGCAGACGAGACGCGCCCTCGCGAGCGCACATCACACACTCAGGGCCGACGGAAATGAGGCTTAGTCAACCTTTGTGTGTACGAGCATCAGCCTCTCGCGCGCGTCCTCGTTGTTTATTAAATGTACACCTCCGCCGTAAAGTACACAGGCGTCGATGCGAGGCGCCTGCGTATATATGTGCATTAAGCTCCTCTCTCCCTCTCGTTGCCGTCGTCGTCGTCGTCGTCTTTCTCGCGTGTGCTTACATGCGCGCTGCTGATGCGTGTGCTGTTTGCCTCGTAACGCGACATCCTTTACTCTCTCTCTCTCTCTCTAGGCTTTTGACGCGCGAATATTTGTTGTAACGCTTATTTGTCGGCAAAACGTGAGAGAATTCTTTGTCGCTGCATAATGCGCGCAATGTATGTTTGCGCGATGCCCCGCGGGACTGTGTCGCTCCGACGTACAGCTTGTGTTTTTCTTTAATTTCGCATTATGGCGAAGAGCATGTGGAACGTAGAGGATATTACGCGTCGGACAGGCGTAATTGAGCGTTTGGCATTGTCAAGAAGAGCCTACTGAATGCTGAGGTGCTAATTCAGCGATGGCGCACGCGACTGCGCGAGAATGTGGGACAAACTTTGCCCCCTCGCGATAGAACCGCGCTGCAGTCTCTCAATGTCAACCGCACGCAACGATCTTGAATTAAAAGTAATAACTTGATCGTCGGCCGCCGCCGCCGACTGCCCCAAAGAGGACAAAGAGTCTGCCTCGCGAAAGGGCTTATTACGAGCAGCGCGCACTGCGCACACGGCGAAAAAGGAAGACGCGTAGGGCATTAATTAGTCCCCGCGCTCTCGTATATATACGGCTCGCGGCCATTGTAATTTCCGGCTGCCGGCGATGTCCGCTCCCCGGTGCGGTGGCATTTTGTTTACGAGCCTGTTTACCGTAGCATTTATTAAAATACCCCGACGAGAGAGAGAGAGACGATGCGCGAAGGAGAGACGATGTGGGGAATCGATGTGTGCGCCGCCAAGGATCCTCGTCGTCTGCACGGGAGTAAGCCCGAATAAACAAAAATTCCTATATTGGCACTTGCCCCGCGAGTTTTTGCATCTGCTGGAATTCACGAGGTTACAGCGAGTAGTACGAGCGAGGAGAAAAAGGGGCGAGTCTGCAGCAGTTTGTTTCGGCTTTCGCGTGACCAAAATAAGTCGCGCGGCAGGGGATGTTCATTTCAACCCTGGCGGGTGGCCGAGTTCTCTCTCTCTCTCTCGCTCGCTCTCGCTCTTTCTCCTCGGAGTCTGAGAGCGGGAGCTTTAATTAAAATTGGGGATAGCCGTTCGCCGCTAAAAGATACGAGGATCGCCAGAGGTCCAGACACACTATGTGTGTTTGCGTTCGTGTGTGTGCGTATATACGAGTCTGCTGTGTATAAATGTGGGAGAGCGCAACCTGTCGGCGGATCGAGAGACTTAACGTGCGATATTGGAATCGCAATCTTCGAGGGTGGCAGAAAGTTCAGAGACGAGTTTGGAAAAAAAAAGTTTAGTCCTTCTCACAAACAAGTTATACAGCAATAAAGATCGTTCCGAATTCGTGCGAGCGTACAATGCGTCGAGTCTCCTCGACGGAAAAATAGCTCGGTATTTATAGATAGTGCTTTTCGATACGTGCGTGTGACTTATAAGAGACCCACATTAATCCAAGGAGTTTCGGAAAAAAGATAGCCCCTTTTACGCGTTCGCCCGGGAAAAAAATCTTTTGAATCTTTAATCTCTGTTAGTTTCCTGCTGCCGCCCGTTCAATCTTACGCAGACAGGACAAAAAAGCGTGTGCGCGCAATTGAAAATGACGCAAGCGTCGTCAGTACAGAAAAAGGAAAGCCACGGCGATATCCGAATGCCCATTAGGAAGCGTGTTTCTCCAGTGTGTAGAGCCTAGGAAAGGGTTTAGAGGGAAGAACGTGGAGGCGTTCTGCAGACAAGAGATCGGGATAGGATGCCAAGTGTGGGACTATATAGGAGAGAGGAAGAAACGGTGCGGCGGCGACGGTGGTGGCTGCAGCAGCCGCGGCACGTGCTCCGCCGGCCAAGAACGTAATCGGCTGCATTGAGAGAGGAGAGGCATTTTCCATTCGAAGAACTATACGATGATATCGCGCGCGCGACTCGACGCGGGGCCAGTAGCCTCGCCAGTAGCCGATGAAATCATCCGTGAATTGTGTGTGGTTCCGAACACGAGCCTCTTCCTCTCCCCCCACCCCCCTCGCCTCTTATCTGCGGCTTCTCTTTCTCTGCAGCGGCGCTGTGCGCTGCTCTCTTCGCGTGCTGCAAGTTTTTGACCTTTGCCGTGGTCGATGAACGGGAAAAAAGGTTTCGAGCCGAGGATGTGTGTTATTCGCGCGCGGCCGCGTACTCGCTCTCTCACAGCTCTGCGGAGAGGCTACGCCACGTTTTTACTCTTTGGCAAACTTATATGGGGATCGCAGGACTGCGAGACTCTCAGCTGTTGCGCCTATTATTCGCTGCACTTCTGCATTGTGGCGTAATGCAGAGTATACTATACTCGCACGAGCAGCCCTCATTATTATGCCTCCTTTTCATGAGTCGTCTGTCAAGTGCTTGTGAACGTATTGAAGGGATGAAGATGTAAATGTCTGTTTACGATATGGAGCCACCTTGGTTTATTCTAGACACAATAACATGGGGAGTAAATTAATAGATTCGGAACAGGCTGCTTACCTTGTTGTGTTATTCCTGATGAAGAAAAATCTAATAATATAAAATTGAATAAGTCTCTACAAAGCAATTTCAGATTCTCTTCCCCTACTTGCATGCATAAATTAGCTCTCTGCAGGATACGAGAAAAAAATTGTGAGTTATAGGTGTTTTTATTTATATGCAGTAGTATATTTTGCAATACCTGTACGCGATTGACTGTATGGGAGAACGTGATTAAGTGATATATTGTCCCTGATAAATGGCTCCAATTATACGAGCAATTGCGGAGGATGTTACTGTAAATAATGATGTACGTATTTATTTTCCGATACAAATGAAGCCTTAGTTAAGACTATAACTATTCGATGTATCGCGATAGGATGACTATATCGCGAAGAAGTTGCTGCGGCGGCATATCATAGAGCGCGTCGATAACGTAGAGCAGCAAAGGGAGAAGTTTGTTATGGAGTCATTAGCATTCTAAAGCAAAGAATAGTACCGCAGTAGCATAGACATACATTATAGTCAGACTCGAATGACTCTTGGCATATTGGCGATAAATTTATTCCCGCGCCCAAGTCGATCCCTAAGAGAGCGAAAGCAAGAGAGAGAGAGAGAGAGAGAGAGGCGCGCACGCAATGCATTAATTTACAATTCCATTAACCTCCCTCGCTACACTCGAAAGAGGGAGACAGATAGCAGCGAAGCCCCGAAGGAGAGCCGCGGCGCATCGCCCCTCGTCACGACGCCGGCCGACCCAATGGACGAACAATGTCTTTCTTGCCGACGATGTAAGCGCGATTGATACGGGACGACAGATTCACAGTTCTCCAAGCTGCAGCGCTGTATATTTAGCCGGCTTTTCGCCTCGCAGAGCACTCGAGCCCCTATATGTATATACTATGCCGCCACCCTATATAGCACCTACGCGCCGTACGTACACGTACACAGAACTGTAGTCAATCTCGTGGGACTTGGCTCAAGTATATACGATCCGCGAAAGCGAAATGACTTTACGCGCCGCGCGCTGTGCGTATATACCGATTTCGCGAGCGCATGTATACAGCGAGCATTGTCTGCCGCGCAGCGAAACAATTTAAACAAAAAGCCATGTCGATTCGTTTCCCGCTGTCATTTTTTCCGCGCAGAAGCCCGAAGCGCGGCCGAACTATTGCGAAAACCCATATACGCTTATAATGGGCACAGCGCGCACGGAAAATATATTTATACACGCGAGTGCGTGCGCGCGCGTGACCGCGCGTATAATACTCGAGCGATGCGCGCGTATACGAGTATATACCGGCGCGCACGAGCGAGTGAATAAAATATAATTGGAATAACGCGCGCGCGAGGAGCCGGGCTGCTTTTCAGGCTCCGCATTGGAAATGAATCGAGCTTTTTGTTTACTTTGCCATACGCGATTCAATTCGACTCTCTTTCTCTGCACAGGCGCGTCTGCGTGTAAATAACTCCCGCAACTCTCGACGAGTCTATAGTTCGACGAGCACATACACACACGCACACACAGTACACACACTGCGCGCAGCTCGAGCAATGAAACTTAAAGAACATTTTTATTCGACAGGCTGCAGGCTCGCGGAGCTTGCGCGTCTGTGCATTTTCGCGATGTGTAAAAATAGTTGAGTACGCGGCCGCGGAGGGAGGGAAAAAATGTAACGTCGCTAACGAAGCTGCATAATAGGAGAAAAAGGTTATCACTGAATGGCGGCGGTGGTTGAGCGGGCAAATTTACAGGTGAGCGAGCGGCATCAAACGCGCCGCAATAACCGCGCGCAGAGCTCTCGCTCAAAAGCTCGTCAGAGACAAAATAATAAAGCGACGAGTGCGGTCTCGTCGGCGGTGGCGGCATCGCAGCGTCGCGCGCGCGCGCGAGATTCCCTTAATAAAGCGGCCCGGCGCATTGTGCGTGCGGCAGACACCTCGGCGCGCGCAATGTGACTCGGCATAAATAAGCCTCCACTCGAAGGCAGGCAGATATACCGACTCTCTCCTGTTCGCCAGGTATTTTCCTGTCGCCGTCGTGAAATATACGCGTCCTTAGCTGGCGCGCGCACCTTTACCGCAGGCCCGCGTCGACTGACGGCCTTGTCTTATCCGCGCGAGCATAGGCCAGGCCTGCTATACGCAGGTTTTATGGCCTTTGTAATAGCCCCATTGAATTCGCGCGTCGAGAGCAAGAAATAGACGCGCTATATATGCCGCGGCGTCGCGTCAACCCTCGTCGAGTCAGCAGTGCCATTCTGTCGGGCTTATCGGACGGAAAACCACGACGCTGACCACGGCTATATGCCGACTTTTTCTCTCCGCCGCCGCCGCCGCCGCCGCTGCGCTGTTGGCACAATGGAATCGTTATCTGCCAAAGTCAATTAGGGGCTTCGGAGGGATTCTGGTCATCTACTGCTGTTAATGCTGCTGCTGCTGCTCCGGATCAGCGCTCCACACACGTATTCATTTATACACGCGTGCGACCGCTTTATAATTGCGCGCTCGTCCTTTGTACGCTGCGCGGCTCAATCGGTGCGACTGTCGAAAAGGCTGCAGTGCGGTCGCTGATGCGAACAAAGAAAGGAAGAAATCGCTGACTTGGAGAAAGTAAAAGATATCGACAGATTTTCCGCGAGTATTGTCTACGCTGGGGGTTTTTCGTTCAATTTTTGCAATTAAGGAGGCGAAATCAATACAACTCCGTCACACTGAGACGTCAATTCCGAGGAGTTAATAAAGGTTTTTCTGTGCGTTTGACACTCCGCCGCGACGAGGCTGCAGACAAAATTGAAGATGGCGAATGACAATCGCTGCGAATGACAGCCAGCCAAGGGGTCGCCGCCGCCGCCGCCGCCAACGGCACTGCTTCAATTCACTTGTCGCACCTTTTCTATTAAAGCGTCGCGCGGTAGATATACTGGAAATTTTATCCAATTCAGAATCCCCGTGGAAGCCGCGCGAATCCCGCAAAAGTTCGCCCCATGTAAGGAAGTAATGAGAAGAACGTTTCTTGTCGCCGATGGGGAGGTGCGCCGCGCGGAAAACTTGGGCGCGAAAATAGCCATTGATTTCGGAAACAATATTTTACGCGAAATAAACAAGGCTCCAGAGAGGAGGACTCCCAATCGACAAAAAGCCTCGCTCTCGCCGCTCGATTATACTCCGATTGCATATTTAATCAGTGCGAGCGAGTGCGGCTCGGTTTGTTTGCTGGTGGTGATATCGAATTTGCGAAACTAGAACAAACAGAGAGAGAGAGAGAGCACCGGGGCATTATACGTTTTCGCTGTTTGCGGAGCGCGCCCGTGCGCGGTGCAACTTTTTGCCCGAACGCCGGTCCTTGTGTCTTAAATCAACTGCTCCGACGCACAATCGAGTCGCGAGTCTGTGTTTGTATACGGTTCAATCAATGCTCGCGTGCCCGCCGCCGAACAAAAGGTAGGTTATGTTTCGAGAGAGCGAGAGGAATGGAAGGGCTGCGGCGCTATTGCCCCGCGCGTACGACTCGTGAAAGTACAACCTGCATGATTAATGCCCGTCGAATGACTGCGCGCTCGCTCTCTCGCTCGTCGGCCGATGCTGTACCCTAGCTATGCTATGGCAGCTTCCTCGCGCGTCTATGCATGTTTTTGCCTCCGCCAGCCGGTGAGCTTCGTTTGATGCGCGCTGCAGCTCGCTGATCGAGGCTTGTTAAAGGTTTTGTTCGGAGAATCTCTCGTCGAGTCCTCGCGCGCGGAGGAAAGGACGTGCCTCGCGCGCGAGGGCTCTGCAAGCCATGATTGACTAGACGAACGCGCCGCGGCTGATTCGTAATTAGCGAACGCTTTTACGCTCGCCCAGCCTCTCCTCTCGATTAATATAATATTATTATACTCTGATCGAATTTTAACGAGCCCGTTAATGCGTCAAAATTCGTGTACCTATGCATTCGCGGCTAATTATTATCGAGCGCTATTAGAAGTCTGAAAAATGAATTAGGATTTGAATTTTGCATACAGCAGAATCCAATCAATTGAAACGCGATTAAACGCGGCTTCGCTGGAAATAAATCCAGCTACATAGGGGATGCATTGTTCTCGATTAACCGAATTCAGCCGTGCTATGCATGTGCGCGTGGATAAACATTTCTAAAATCGCTCTAAATTCGAGCTGCCAACACTTCCAAACGTGTTTTCGCGGCAATTCGCCGGAAGCTTAATATTTTACTACTGCAAAGTGTTTCGGCATTCGGCTGCTCATGGATTCCATCCGGTTTTGACAGGGCGCAACCGAGTTGCGCAACTTTTCGAACAAACTCGCGTTTCATCCATCATCATTAAAATGCTTCTCGTCATCTTGCTCGAGCGTCTTACGCGACGAGTCTTTCAGCCCTTTAATTTTCTCGAAATCCAGCTCAAGTTATATCCAATGCTCGTGGAGAGTCGCTTTGGCCAAAAAGTTTCCTCGGAGCAGAGCGGAGCAGAGCAGAGCGGAGCAGATCTGAAATGGAAAATAATTTAATCGCAATTTCAAATGCAGCCACGCTTATACTTGCAAGCTTGAGCTGAGAACGCCATTCTCGGTTATTTGTACCCCGGCGAGGCGAGAATATGACTGGTAGACAAATAGAATGGAACGGCGGCGGGCGAGCACAGTGGAGGAGGTGAAAGAAGTCGGGGAAAAAGCAAGTCTAAGCTGATGCGGGATAGGGAATTGAAGCGGGCGGGGGGAGAGGTAAGGACAAATCGGCGAAATTAAGGATTCCGGAGCGCGCGGCTCTCCTGATCCAATTATGGACGGCATTGTCTCGGGTGCAAAGGCAGGAAAGCCCCTTATCGCGACGGAGGTCGCCACTGCGCGCGTTCATCCTCTCTCTCTCTCCTCTCTCATCTTCTGCCCATCTGCCACTGCTACCGCTACTTCGAGCCTCTGCACTCGACTGCTCCCTATCCTTTTTCTGATACTGTATATTCCACTTCTTCTCTCTTTCTCTCATTGTCTCCTTATTTTCTCAGAGCTTATTTGCCTTTTCCTGTTTTTCGTTTGGCTCTCAGCACCGAGTGTAGACGAGCGCTCCTGCGGGAAGGGATAATTCGGCAGTTTTTCAACTATTTAAATAACGATCGCTCTATAACAGAGCCGGCCGGCTGCTCGGGAATTCCCAGTTAATTTCCAGAATAAACGATTCCAACTCGTGGCTCTGTTCGCTGCTGCTGCTGCTGCTGCTGCTGCAATGCGTTAGCGGATATTTTGATTGGCGAGCCTCAGAGTTTATCTCTCGGCGTTCCGGGCTACCGATATTTCCAGCTCCGCGCGCCGCCGAGCCAAAAAAGATTGACCAGTAGCGTAATATTGATTTTTCCCGCACCAGCAGCGCTTCGCGTCTGCTGTTAGACTGCTCCTTCTCTACAAATGGAATGATTGAATTAATTAGGATTATCGAACGAGCTTTCGTTCCATCTCGCTTTCTCTTTTCGGCTTTTCCGACCTTCAGCTGATTAGCCTTGTCGACTGCTAAAAATATAACTCGTGATTTCGCGCGAACAGATGAAGAATCGCGTGCGCGTATAGCCAGTCTGCGTTAGTGTATATCAGCAACTCTGGAACATCAAACGCGTGCAAGTGTGTACAGGTCGTGGAGCCACAGTTGCTCAGCAGCGATTGCGCCACAGAAACGCAAATTAACAGCAAACAAGTCAACAATTTGCCCATGTCAAATACAGCTACCATCATAGCTCATCGCCGTGTACGCAATCTGGTCTCTTGCACACACCCTTCCCGACCCCTCCGCGAAAAAATCCCTCCAACTCTTCTCTCTTCCTATTGCATAGATGTAGAGTCGCAGAGGTACTATTTTCGCTCATCCCTTTGCTTAAAGATGCAGGATGCAAGCACGCGAGTAATAAGCTCTGCAAAAGCAGAGCGAATTGCAACGGGGGCGGCGACTCGATTTTGCATCGGTGCAGCTTGTAACGACGTTTGCTCTTCCGCGCGGTGCTCCCGCAAGCATATGCGATCTCGTCAATACACGCGCGCCAGCGGCCCGTTGGAAAATCGCACTCGCGTCGCCGCTGCGTATTTGCACAGCTGCAGATGAACCCCCGGCCAAAAGCTGCATGGCTGCTGGCAAAACCGATGTATCCTCGAGTGTAGCCCGAAAGCCCGACGCGACAGTTAATAGTGGAAAGGAACTTTTTTTTTACTCGCATGTTTGCGTTATTGAAACGGACTAATTAGCCAGTGAGCTTCCAGAGTGCTGTCACGTTAATTGGCGCTTTCATTGTTTGATAAAGGAGGGAATGCCTGTGGATATACATGATTCGTGCTCCACTCGGGTAACTTACGGAAAACCTGTGACGTCGTTTAGAGTGCGCAAAAGAAAAATAGAAATTCGCCATAAAAAATCAGCCCAAACAAAATTACGTTTGTAAGCCCCTTTTACTAGTCAAACAACCAAATTTTTAAAAATCAACAATTAGAAAATATACTTTTTGTACAATTTTTTTAAGGCATGCCAGTATATATCCAAATTTAAAGATAATGAATTTATCGCTCGACTATAATTCTATTAAATTAAGAATTTATCTGTCACTTCGAGCCAAAGAAAATAAAAATTACAAAGGTTAAATTTACTGATTTCTAAAACAAAAAAAAAAAACTAGTATTAAGTTTTTTTTTTAGAAATCAGTAAATTTAACCTTTGTAATTTTTATTTTCTTTGGCTCGAAGTGACAGATAAATTCTTAATTTAATATATCCAAATTCTTTATTTTAAATTGTATTTAATTAAAAATTTTACAGTGCGGTTAAAAAAATGAAAAAACAATTAAAGAGTTGAAATATTTATGTACCTTAAGTCTGCAATGTTGGTTCCATCGAAAATTTGTTTTTTCAATTTCGAAATTTTTAATAGGTAATAGAGTACTAAGATGGTATGCAAGCTATTCCGCAGCAGTCGAAGCTACAAAACAACCCCTAGCGAACAATGGCTTTTATTTCCGAAAGATATACCAATGATTACAAAACGTATTGATTATTCATTCGTGAAATATAAAAAAGATTCTGGTTTTTCATGCGCCATAAAGTTGAAGTTTCAGGGAGTAAGCCCATGTTTTACTTCTAACCCGATGTCGTTCGGAGCACTGTCAAAATGGCGGACAAACATCGGCTAAATGTCGACTTCCCGCATACGATCATTTTTCTTTCGTGAAATATGAAAAAGATCCCGGGTTTTTTTATGCCATAATAAAGCTTACGTTCCAGGAAGTAAGCTCATGATTTCATTTCTTACTCTGTGTTGCTCGGTATACAGTTAAAATGGAGGTTCAACATCGGTTTAACCTCGATTACTCGTATACGATTGTATTTCTTTGGTAAAATATACAAAAGATCCCGGGTTTTTTATGCCATAATAAAGCTTACGTTCCAGGAAGTAAGCTCATGATTTCATTTCTTACTCTGTGTTGCTCGGAACACAGTTAAAATGGCGGTTCAACATCGGTTTCAGCTCGATTTCTCGTATACGATTGTATTTCTTTGGTAAAATATACAAAAGATCCCTGTTTGTTTACGTTTCAGGGAGTAAGCGGATGTTTTATTTTTTACTCTACGTTGCTCGAAACATTGTCAAAATGGCGGAACAACATCGGCTAAGTGAAATATTAAAAAGATCCCAGGAAAAATGATCCTGGAACGTAAACTTTATTTTGGCGTAAAAGAACTGGGATCTTTTTTGTATTTCACAAAAGAAACATGATCATATCTGGGAAATCGATGTTTAACCGATGTTTGTCCGGCATTTTGACAATGTTTCGAACAACATAGGGTAAGAAATAAGACATGGACTTACTTCATGGAACGTAAGTTTTATTATGGCATAAAAAATCGCATTCTAAAACTCTGTTAACTGTTAACAATTTTGAAATTAAAAAAATAAATTTTCATTGGAACCATCGTTTCAGATTTCAGATACACTAATATTTTCAGCAATTAATTCGACATAATTTCTTACAGGGGTCCGGCACTGATTTGGACTAACTCTCATTTTATATTTTTAGAATTATTGTTTAATTATACTTCTTATTCATTTGAATAAGTAAATGTTACAAAAAAATTGTGCAAAGGGTATATTTTCTGTTTATTATTTGTATAAAGTTTACTTTGTTATAACTGATTTATCCCTTAGTGTGTGTGCGAGCTGATTCTTTTTGGAAAATTATTTCATGCTCTTGATAATACGGGTTTCATATCGTTGTCCGAATGGGAATGGGTTACAAATCATCTACACCGGTGGGCACTTTCAATGTGTTTCATTTATTTAATATCTCATGAAGATAAAATTAAAACTATGTGTGCATGTATGTTTAAAAAATATAATAATTCTCACAATGAATATCGCATAATACATATACATAACATTTAAAAACGATATATTAATCCGTTTTTAGTAATTGGGAATTAAATTCTAAAGAGATTGTCAGTCTTAAAATATACTGAAACCAAATTAAAACTGTACAAATATTCACTTCACATGAATGTCAGACGAATTTCAAAGCCACTCAAACTTAACTCGTTGTGCTCGAGACAGTGATATCGAACGCATACGCCCCGTTGAAAATCTTCAATATCCATTCTTTTCGCGAAAAAATGGACGATTATAGGAAAGTGTACGACTGAATGGGTTATAACAAAAAAAAGCATATTTAACAAAGAAATACTGAACGGTTATTATTGCGGAAGGTATTAAGCGCGTACCGCGAAATCAGCGAGCGAATATACGAAACGATTTTTGAAATCCCGCCGGGGCATTGCTTCGATGCGGCTTTTATAACGGTCTAGCAGGCGTAAGCGAAATTATGAGAAAAATTATTGAAAACGACAACAGAGCGAACATCCGCGCTTTACCCCCGCGCGCGCATTACAATCCCCGTATCGCGTGAATTCACACGCAAACACGGCTAGACGGCTATCGCGCGAAATGATGAAATTCCATTCGTCGACCGAATGAAACAACAACCTCCAAAAGAACGGGAGAGACTGTGTGTATAGGTATATCCCGGTGCACGGTCACGCGTATATTCGCGCATGCTTTATCGAGAATACAAAGGCTGCACCGCCACCGCGTTTATTGCGAATGAGCGCTTCGAAAATTCGGCGACGCGACAAGTTAATGCAACGCTGATTCCTATACTTTCAATGTGCATTATTTGTCCCGGACTTTTTTTTTAACCGCTGTCGTCTTTGCGCTTGCGCTCGTTCATGCGAAGCCTATAACGCGATATTGACGTTGCAGCAGCAGCAGCAGCAGCAGCAGCAGCAGCCGGAGCAGCGATTAACGTGCAATATTATATAATAGTCGATATTAATCATGGGCGAAATATTGGCTGCGGTTCTAGCGGAGAGTTACAGGTAATCGGATGCTCGAGCCACTTTGCGCGAGTTAAAGTGCTTTCGCAGTGAGCATCAGCAATTGTGTGGCCTCGCAGCGGCAGCCGCTCTTGCGAGAGCCGGCCGATAAATATTCTGCGGGAGAGTTGGCGGACAATATGTGTCGAACGATTGGCTGATAGCTCGATGAATTCACCGATTATGGGGCCGAAATTACGCGATGGGCATTCACGCGAGCCACTACAAGCACTTTCGAGCAATCGCCCGCTGTATATCTCTTTGAAACGTCGCATTATTATGCGCGCCGCGCTGTAAAGCTTTCAGCCGCGAGCGCTCGCTCTGGATTTCCATCGCGACGAGCTTTTTTCTGCGCCTGTCCGCGGCGTGGAACAACGGGGGAGAAACGGACAAGCTCTCTGTCCGGAGGAGGGATGGCTCTATTTCTTAGTTTGATTCTCTTCTCAGGTATACGGCGGGGATGGGAGCCCGTGCCGCACGGCGCGCGATGGCGGACAGAAATCCGCGCATGAAACGTTAACCCGATGGCCCTGGCAGTTAATCTCGAAGTTAAATGGCGCATCACGATCGCGCGCGGAGGCTCCGTGGCACGTCGATCGGAAATTTATGTGAGATTTTAAGCGGACGACGGGCCAGAGAGCAGCACAGTATATATAGATCTGCGCGGTGCTGCGCTGCCAACGAGAACTTACGCGGACTGCACGCACTTGCACACAAGTCCGTGATCGCGCGTGCTGATACAGAGCCTGTACACACTGCACACGTATGTTCCTCGGCTGTACATACACGGGAGTATAGGGCGAGTTGCGAGGACCGATAGAAGGAGTATCAGGTGCGGGAGAGCGAAAGCTCGCGGAACTTGAGCATGAGCCAAATAGCTCCGATATATCATGCGGGCTTGGCCCCGCAGCACCCGCCGGCACTGGCTCTCTCCCACTCTCTCTCTCTCTCTCTCTCTCTCGGCTCTCGGGCTGCATTATTAAATCATGCTGCAGTCGGTAATTCAGTTTCCTACCCACGTGTGCGCTCCTGTGCGCGCCGAGCGGACTCCTACGTGTTTTGCCTTGATTATCGAACGATAACAAGACGCTCGACATGCGCGCCGAGATGAAAGTAGCCTCGCCTGCCCGGCGCGATTGGGAAAATCGAGAAAATCCGAGCTCTGCAGCGCGTCTGGCCGCGATTGGCCAGGCTTGTTCGGGACGAGAGGTATTCGATCGGGCGAGCGAGCGGGACTGAGAAACCTGGAAACAGAGAGCAAATGTAAGTTTGAGGTCCGGAGGGAGGAGGGTCTCTTCAGCCGGTGCTGCTGGGCTGCGACTGCTGCGAGAGAAACGTCGTCCGGGTCGTGCGGCTCGCCTCCGTCGCAGAGCAGTCGGCGAGGAAAGGGAGCGACATGCCGAGGGGGATCCCTGTTCCAGCAGACTCTGACTCTACGCTCCAGTGAATTGATTCCCGCGAGTAAACATATTGTGAGCTCGCCTGCGAGCACGCGCTCAGCTGCGCCGGCACAAGTTTCGATGCGAATGAAATCATAATACCGCCTCGCAAATTGAATCCGATGCTCTCGCTGCGCTGCGTTCCTCAGAGGGAACGCCGAGGAGAAAACGAGACTTTCCACCGTTATCTCTGCGCTCTGACAAAACTCGCTCTATAGCTATCATCAAATTCAATGCATGTGCTGCCAAAATACTTTCTCTCTCTCTCTCTCTCTCTCCCTCTCTGTGTTAGTTTTCAAATATTTAGAAAGAGATTGCCTTTACAACGATCGCTTTCGTTGTTTAACGTAAATCATATCATGTATTTACGTATGAAATTCGAATTTTAGTATTCATCGAGGTATTCATAGAAATTTTATTTGGGTATAAGTGCTTATTATACACTGAACTTCACTCCCGAAGGCCCGGGTTCAATTTTCATCCAAGGCAATAAAAATGTTAATTTCTTTGTTTAACTGCAGTATAGTTTACATAATGTTTACTACAAAATATTCTAGAATTTAATACGCAAGGGAAGTATGCCACGCTGTTACGATTATATCTTTTATGACTTTGCATGTCAGCTCAATTCTGTCAATTCTGTACACAGAGAAAAAGTGTCCCGTAAATATTACTACAAACATTTACGTTTTAAAAATATTCACAAACTGTAAAAAGTGGCCTATTTACTGTACAAATAAGAATTTTTATTACACTATTTTAAAAGAATTATAATATTTTCTGTTAAAAATTACTGTACAGTAAAGTAAAGTCTATCAATTTTTACTGTGACAGTATAGTAATTTTAATAACAAAATCCAATGGTTTCCGAACGAATCCGTAAATGCGATTGACGCGCATTTGTGTTTCATGGCGTCACACAAAGGTCTCGACGAGTGTAAACAAAGACGGTTGTGTATATAGCCAATTCTCATAGAAAAATGCACTTTTCGGGGGTCCAGAAATCGAAATTTTATTTTTAAAGCTGAAGGTTTCGGACCGATGAGACTTTCTTCTGTAAGCCAAAAGATAGTCAAAAGTACAGAGGAACATGGGAAAAGTTACTAGTTCTTTTTTACAAAAAATTAATGCGTCGAAATACTGGAATAATGACGAGTACGAATGTTTCCGAGGCACAAATAAAATTTCAAATTACACCAGAATCAAGTACAACAAAAGAACTTTAATTTAAAAGAAAATATGCCCAGATTTGATGCTCTGTTCAAAAGTTAAGTCCGCTTGACGAAAAAAAAAGTAAATAGAAACCCAATAGCCGATTTTTTTTTTTCGTATACCTCCTCATGTTAAATTTTAATGTTCCATGTTTCCCATGTACCTCTGCATTTTTGACTATCTTTCAGTTAACAGAAGAAAGTCCGATTTCTGGATCCCCGAAAAGTGCATTTTTCTATGAGAATTGGTCATAGGCTCGTAGGTTGCAATATAGTATGTATACTATACACATTACACATGTATACATGTACATATGTATCACTCTGATATTCATTTGCGCGTACATTGAAGTCCCTATTTCATTGTGAGTAGAGATGCTGCTACTAGCTGGTGGCGTATCAATAAACACACAAACTCGCAAGTGACTGGATAGCGCGTCGGTTAGTATATAAGGCCGTTTCTTGCGACAATTTGCGATCTTTGTTATGAAAGTGCAGTTATCTGTTATTATACGAATCCTAATCTAGGTACAGGACCCTTCGACTACTTAAGTACTACGACTGCGAACTTCATCTACAAAATTAGCTTGTAATCTGTATAATTTTTACAGTCCAGTATAGTAAAATTTAGGAGACAAGAAGTTTTACTATATGGTACTGTAAAAATTATCGAGACTACAAGTCTGTAATCAGATTACTGTACTGTATAGTAATATAGTAATATTTACGATAAAAAATGGTAGAATTTACGGGACAATTTTTCTCCGTATATACCATATCAATATTGTGAATTCTATTTTTGCTGTTACTGTTTGTATTCATTTGGCTTTTAAATATGCATTTTACAAAATACAGTTATATACGATGCTTTTTTATAAAAGTGTATCTCAATACGTAAATATCGACACAAAAATTGTAAAATAACGCTCACTTGCCACGAACGTAATAAGTGATCACAATGATATTTAACATTGTAATATATTCTCGAGATTAGTAAGTTCTTCTTTATTCTACTTCTCTGCGAGTCTCGTTCCACGTCGGTAACGATAGTAGATGAGAGCAGAGTACACTGGTCCTCGGCTGGAAATTGGAAGTGCCTTGTAGACGGCGCGGCTGTGAGACTCTTTAGCGGTCACCAGCTCACCCTCTGCGAATAGCAAGCAAAGTGTAAGAGAAAGCCAAGAGTGAGGAAGCACAGTGTAGCAGCTAGGGTAAAATCAATTAAAGACGAAATAGATTTGCGTTAGAAACAGCTATAGCACTTATTTGATAAACCAATTCTTGCTATTCCTTTTTTTTTGCTTCACATTTCCATATAATAATCGAGATAACAATAATATGATCGCAGTTTATTATGTCATCAGCATACAAATCAAATCATTTGCATTTGCAAAATTTTCATATTTTAACAAATATATTCGCCGTGAGACAATACACCATATTAACAATACAACCAGACTTTATTTTCATTCAAACAGAGTTTTATTGAATATTTGATTTTTACAAAGATTCCAATTACATGATTAAAGAGTTTAAATTCCAGAAAATCTGTTTTATGGCAAAAGCTTGAAATAATGTCGTTTCATACAGCGGGAATATAAAAAATTTCTGATTACACGAACGGAGATAACAGCTGAATAAATGATGAGGGCTCGCCGCGATGACGCCGATTTCCAGTTCGAATAATAAAGCATAGTTTAATGCAAGCAAATTGGCTTAGCGTCAACGAGAGATTTTTCGGGTCCCGAAGGAATAACTTTGATTATCCGAAACCGAATAATTCTCGCAACAAATGACGATATGAATTCTATCGTCGAAGATGGCCAGACGGCTTCGGTGAGAAAGCGAGAAATGATGGGAGAACGCGTGGCACGCAGGCGGCGTAAACAAAGAGAAAGGAAAATAAGTCGCGCGTACAGAGTGGCGAGGAGGAGAGTGCAGAGCGTATACGGGGGAGAAAAAAGTGGAAAAGTCTCTTTGAAGTGCAAGTGGGAGCCGGGAAAATATTTGCCAAAGGATCGAGGCAGGCAGCTCTTCTGACCAGGGCTCGTGGGTGAGCAAGGGGGGCGGGAGCCAGGCTCGCGCAGCGAGTGCCATGATCGTGATTCCTCCGGATGAAATAAATTCCGTTCGCACGGTTATATGCACGCCGGTGGACGAGTGTTCCGTAAACACACTTGTCGTATTACGCCGGTTGGGACGCGCCGCAGCGCTTCATCTCTCGCTTCCTCCGCCGCGCGGCTCAGCCGGTTGCGTTTATGTTTAATTATTGCCCGCGCGCGCGCGCGCACTTGCAGCGCCGGCCCGTTTATAACGTCGATGGCAAACTGTCGGGCTATATTAATTGCCTCTTTCGGCATCGATTTCCCCGGCTCGCGGCACACGGGGGCGCGTGCGAGCGCTTCTGGAATTTCAAATTTATCGTATATATTTATTATACGAGCGAGCGAGCGGAGCCTATAAATATGGGAGAGGCAATTTTCAATCGGGACGCGAGAGACGCCTGTAAGTAGCCGCGGCGGCTGCAGCGCGAGTCTCGATTACCATCTTGCCGGGATTTAACTACACCCGCGGACATTCTGTGCGAATCCTATTTTTCTTCTGCGCCTCTCTCTCTCTCTCTCTCGTGCTTCCGAATTTCTCTCTACTTCATAATCTCTCTCTTTCTCTCTCTCTCACTCTCGGCGAAATCCCGCCCTCGAGAGAAATGAGACTCGTTAAATTACCTGTAATGTATGCGCCTACATTAAAGCAATTGGTTTGAATATTTATACGATCGTCGACGACCAATCGCGTATTTTACGAGTCGCATATTTAATCCCTTGAAACGGATACTCGACGTAATGACGTTTTACAATCGTATCAATTTGCGTGTACTTTTCTCTAATGGCACGCGAGACGACGAGCCGTCCTGACAGTCACTGTATATACAGCGAGAGTAAAGACCCTCGAAATAATCTGTAGCTCGTTCTCTCGCATCGCAAGATCAGCAGAGCAGCAGCAGCAGCAGCAGCAGCAGCAGTAGCAGCAGTCCTTCTTACAATTAGTTTAGCCAAGTACGACACATTCTCGCAAGAACAGCAGTATAGCGGCGCTCCAGCACTCTACTGTAGCAACGACGTTAACAGCGCTATACATAAAGTTCCGAGTCGAGCGCACACACATGCACAGACAGCCGGTCAAAAGATTTCCGTGGAGTTGCGGGGAAAGCACTGCTGTTTCTCTTGTTGCTGGAGGGAGGGAGAAGTTTTGGAAATTAGTTTAGCCGTTCTGTCCCGATAGCATCGGTGGGCGTCCGCGCGCAGCGACGCGCCGTACGCACCGATCATTATGAAATTACCCGCCGCGATTCTCCGCGGCTGAACGACGTCACAGAGGGGCTCGTTAATTACTCCCCGAAGAATGTCGCGGCGAGGGAGAGAGAGAGAGAGAGTAGAGCAAAACAGCTCGCAATAGATACGCCGGTAACGCGAGTTTCTAGTGCCGCTATAGCTCCGCTTCTCTCTCTCTCTCTCTCTAATGCAAGTCGGAGGGAGACATGTGCTGCTATTTGACGCCCGCGTCTTTGACGCCTAGCTAAGATTCTGATGGAGCAAGTTGCTCGAGTAGTCTGATGTCGCGCGCGAGGCAAGCCGAGACTGTTAACTGTAACGAGAGGAGACTCATCGGAATGCTGCTCCGAGCAGCTCAGCTCTCTCTCTCTCCGTCTGCCGAAATAACGAGGTGCGCCATGCGCAGAGACACGCTGCTGCCTTGACTAATCGAGAAAGAAGATGACGTGTATAAGTCTCCCTTTCAGCGAGAGCTCTCGCTCGCCTCTAATCGCATTGTTTTCCACTTGAATCGGCGAAATTAATATTCTTCCGCGCCGCGGAGGCTGCGTCGCGAGTCTATATACACAGCCCGCCGTCGTATTACCGCGCGCGAGCAATTAACGGACGAAAGACGCACGAGAAAGCCTCGATTAATTATCTCGATCTTCCGGCGCATGATCTCGGTTTCTCGGTTCGCTGACGCATGTACAATTGTACACGAGTATGCTTATTCCAGTGGCGCACAACGAAACGCACACGGCATCTCGCGCGCGCGTATTTGAAACGTTGCGTGTATAACCGCTTGCGTCAAAGGCCACACGTATATTCTCCGGCGACGGATAGACGAGCGGGAGGATCTTTCGTCAAAGAAGGCCTCGCGCTGCGCAAGGGCGCGCGCGACGAAGTATGATGAAGTCGAGCTCTTGAAATTACCGTCGCTCCTCCCCCCCCCCCCACCCACCCCGCCCGCCCCTCACTCGCTCGCGCACGCAGAGCTATACTCGGTACATAATACGAGTCGCGAGGCACGTAATAAACGAGTTAGTAGCTCGTTGACGCGACGCGCTGAAAATTTCGCAGCTCATGGACAGCAGTGTAGCCGCAGCGGTGGCGGCAGCAGCAGCAGCAGCGGCAGACGGTAGGAGGGATAGCAGCGTCGTTAAACTTTCATAGCCCTGGCACACGGACTTTGCGCGCGCCGAGAGAGAGCTGCGAGCCGTAAGCCCTCCTCTAGGAAGAAAGAGAATCTCTTATTGAGAAAGTTCTTTTCGTGCTCGCGCGCGCGCGCTGCGTTTTCCTAATTCTTCGCGGGCTTTTGTTTACTACGCGGCGCTTCCTCCCCCCTGCCCCCGTTCACTTTGCGGCGGCAACCGAGGCGCAGCGCACTGGCCACTGCTGGGAAAAGTTGATGTTAATTGAAGCGCTTTTTTCGCGCAGGAAAGAGAGTGAGAGAGAGAGAGAGAGCAAAGTTTTCGCTCTATGAGCGCACGCTCGCGGAATGACGCAAAGTGGACGAGTGGAAATTCGGGCTTTTAATGAATTTTTTCGCTGATTAAAAAAGTCCGCAGAGGCGACGACGACGGCGCATTGCTCTGCGCGAATCCATTATCCGCGACGAGGCTTACGCGCGCGCGGTATTTATTGAGTTCGTGAGGGAAGCTTACTGCTCCCCTCCGCTGCAGAGTCAGCTGGGTGTATACCTATAGGATTCTGCGCTTTTCTTGTCACGAACCTCATAGAGAAGCAGATAATCCTTTCGCGCGAGAGGGCCGCCGAGCGAAAATGACGGCCATATAATGTCGGTAATAGGTAATCCACGCACGTTCCCGGTTTGTCCATAGCGCCCCTCCTGGCTTTCGTCGCTCCAACGACCCCTCGCTGCTCTCTCGAGCTTTCACGTGGCGCGGAGGTGTGCCTTTCAGGCGATGGAGCGAGCCTACTCGACTTTGGCGGCTGCTGCTGATTTGAGAAGCTCGATAAAGCCGCGTTTTCTCTCTCTCGATCGGGCAGAGCTGAGGGACCTAGTGGGCTGTGTAACAGAGATGAGGCGACGCGTGCGATGCGTGGATAAATGGGGAGAAAGTAAATGGTTTCTTTTCGCGAAAGGACATCAGTCAGTGCTCGCGCGTCGATTTACGGGGCTTTCACGGACTCGTATAAAGCATTCGGTATAAAGTTCGCGCTTTTCCGCGAACGAAAAAGATCTCATCTCGATACTGCGTATTTCTTTATGGGCAGTTAGACGGCTCTCGGCGAGATAGAGCCAGCAATACGTAATAAAGTGTGTGCAGCACTGTGCGCGCGTAAGGCGCGGGGAGACGCGATCCGAAACGGGAGTGTGTATACTACTCGAGACATCGTCGATTCGTCGCGCTCGTCTCGACAAGAGAGGAAAATAATTATTGGACCTAGGCCTCGTTGAAAGGAGCCGAGAAGCAGCTCGCAATCAGTTCTCCTCGCCGCATTGTCCCGCAAATATCGCTTGGAAGCTGCTGCGCAAACACCGCGAGCGCGCGGAAATTGCCGACTGTTTAAACACAGACGGGCGTGTAGGGGGGGGGGGGAGGGGAGGAGGGAGAGCGTTCGCTCTCCGCAGCGCGCTGCCCGCAAGATATTGTTGCCGCAGTCGCATGATAACCGAATGATCGAGATATTGCCATGACAAATCCCCGGAGGCCCGATAAAATTAGCATGATTCGCGGATAGCGGCGTAAAGCTCATCCAATTTCGCCGGGAGAAAAGAGCGATGGTAGAGCAGCTCGAAAGACAAAAGCCGCAACTCCATCGAGAAATAAGCCATTCCCAGGTTAGCTCGAGGCCGCCTCTCGTCCCCCGCATACCCGAGCTTATCCCCACATAGCTATATATTCGGCCTCGGCTCCCAGCAAATCAGAATCTCATTCCGCGCGGACTTGGCCTCTCCCCGCGCCGCTGCTACATGTAAGAAGCCGATCGACTCTTCCGACTCTTCCTCCTCCTCCTCCTTGGCTGGTTGGCTGCCTGCCACCCTCTGGGTCCAGGGATGATCCTGGCGCTGGCGCGCCCTTCATCGGCAGCAGCGTCACGCGCGCACAGATGGCTCTGTAAATACGGACAAGTGCGACGATTATGCGCGAACGAGGCGTGAATAAGCCGAGTCGGACGCGATCGCGTTGCGGCTCCGTATAGCTTCGACGCGAGCTATTGATCAGCGGGCGGGCATCCCTTTGCACTTACACAGAGCCGAGGCTGACGAAAAGCAACGGGACACACGTCCCGGAGGAAAGCGGCGAGAATCGCGATGCGTCGAGCTCTGTTCGACCTTAATTCTTCCTCGAAGCTGTTACAACCCCGCGGAAAGTTTAGCTCTTTGGCTCGCGGCCGTGAGGGATAAATAAATTATAGTTATTCGGAGTGAGCGCGAGAAAGCCGAGTTTCTTCTTTGCAACTGGCCTCGTCAGCTTCGATTCGAGATACTTCCGAGAGAGTCTGGAGATTGCAAACTTGGAGCGGCGTGCGCGAAACCGGGAGAACGCGAGGTTGCCGAGAGATGATATGATTGAGGGGGAGGGGGCGCCAAGGCACATAAATAAGCTTTGTTTATGTTCTTGTGTACGCGAGGGCGACCGAAACCGATATTAAAAGTACTTTGCGAGGGAATAGCCTCTCGCGCTTTTAAAACAATCGCGACAGTTCTCTCCCACTCACTCACCGCACACGAGTCATAAATCTGGAGAGCTTGCGCGCGAGAATCCGTAAACTGGATAACACAAAGACACTTGATCCAAGAAAATTCATACTGCGGCGAGGCGACTCTGAAACGCGGCGGAGGTATTAACATTTTCTATTAAAAGTTTAACGGCTCTTGGGGACGACGGCAAACTCCGCACTGGCACATTCTCGGCAAAATTTCGTCCGTTCGAACTGGGTCGGCGCAAAACTCAGCTGCGTGTTGGGATTTTCCTCCGGCTCGCGGCCATTGTTCGATCCAACGGCACCTACTGTCGCCAATGTCTTCTTTCCCAAGCCGCAAAACTTGCCTTGTTATCGAGAAAGAATTTTCGAATATTCGCGCCGCGCTCGCCGAGGAAAATCCAGCGCAGAGAACGCGCTGCAGTAATGAGAGAACCCGTCGAGGTAGTCGACACTCGACGACTCGAAAATTCCACAAATTGACCGGCGAATCTCGTGAAGCATCGCGTGCGTGTGATTAATTTTATTCTTTTAGGACGCTATCGGAGGAACTTTCAAAAGCGGCTGTTTGCCTTTTTCTCTCACAGAGGCGAGAGCCGGAGCTTTGTCGAAGCGAAGCGCTCAGAGACAAGATCGCGCTTCGCAAACATCTGCATATAATCCATCCTAAGTCGCAAAAAATTTTCTTTAAAGGCACAGTTCATACCTGCCAGACCTAATTTTTCTCGTTCCTTAAGTCATTCTGAAAGAGAAAAACCTCGCCTACACGGCCGATCGAAGGCTATACTTTTTTCCGGAGCGAAAGTGACTCGAAAAACGAGAAATATAATTAAAAAACAAGAATTTATAGATTTTTTCTCGAAAACTATAGACTTTTATAAAAATTTCATTAGAACAAACATATCTTGAAATTCATGAAAGAATGCTCTGAAATTTTTTCAGATTGATCCGACACAATTTTTGATGTTTCAAAAATTCAAAAAAATCGAAATTTCTAAAATCGTCATTTAAAAATCTGAAAAAATTTCAGAGCACTCTTTGATGAATTTTAAGTCATTATTGTTCTAATGAAATATTTTTAAAAGTCCACATAACTATAAATTCTTGTTTTTTAATTATTTCTCGTTTTTTCGAGTCGTTTTTTCTCCGGAAAAAAGTATACCCTTCGATCGGCCATGTACGCGAGCTTTTTCTCTTTCAGAATGACCTAAGGAACGAGAAAAATCAGGTCGGGTAGGTGTGCCTTCAATAAAAATTTTGTGACTTGCTCGTGTGAGTTGTTTCCGAAATAGGATGGATATGCACACATTATACATACGTATTATACGTAAGTCAGCGATTTTCCTCGGGTGCCCTGTGGGGCACTACTGCAGCGCCACTGCTGGCGCGAGTCTCTTTCGGACGACCGGTCGGAAAATAAATTATATTTCGCCTCGTCGCGAGAGAGCAATCAAAAGCAAACACACGATCGAGTTTTCCGGTCGATTAAAATCAACTAGCTCGCGTGCATCGTCGCAGCCCCGCCGCTTTCCCGTCGCTTTTCATTAATTCCTTCGTGAGAGAGAGGGAGACAGAGAGAAAGCATCGCGCGTCGCTCGCAAAGAAAACAAAGGAAAAACGCCTGGCTGCAAATGGAAAAACAAGCTCGGCTGCAAAGAAAAACACACAATTATTCAGTCAGTTTTGCACGCGCAGCCGAGTCTCGCGAAGTGGGGGGATTGCTCGAGTGGGCGGAAAAGGGGTGGAAGCGACAGAGCTGGAGAGAGAGAGAAGAATAGCGACGACCTTCCGATTCGGAATCCACGATAAGTGTAAAGTATAGCCTACCGGGGTACGCGATCTCTCTCTCCCTCTCTCTCTCTTCTGACTTCTCATTCCCCCGACTCCACGTACACGTACCTACTGCAGAGAGGATGAGGAGGAAGGGGGGGGGGGGTCTGTCGATTTGATAGCGCGCGAGCGGCGTGTCAGGAATCGAGCGCTCGATCGCTGTTTTCGATCGCGCGCCCTGGCTGCGGCCGAACGAGGGCCGTAGTAGTCCCTGCTGGCGATCAATCGCCGATAAGATAACGTCTCGCGCGTCAGGCTTTCTCTCCCTCCGTCCCTCCCTCTCTCTCTCTCTCTCTCTCTCTCTCTTCCTCCTATGGGCTGTCAAAGCTGCGCTGCCGAGAGCGAGAGAAAGAGCCATTGCAACAGCGCGTATAGGTATTTTAGTTGGCGGTCCGCGACAACGAGAGACGGGAATTTCCTTTTCGCGCGTCTAATTGCTCTCTCGGGCGCGAGAGACTGCTGCCGCTGCTATACACTCGTGGTAAAGATGACGAAGAGTAGGAGGAGGAGGAGGAGGTCGATGGGAAGGACGGACCTCACACTGCGCCAGCGCGTTAACGGTCGGATTAAGCTAAAAATGAATTTCCCACTATTTCGTTTAAATTTTAATCACACCTACATTATATGCTAACACCAGAGAGAAATTAATGTTCTCGCGTGTGAAAGCAATTAATGCGTCATAAAAAATTATTATTTATTAAAGAATCTTGCATTAGAAACCAATCAACTGCGTGATGTCGTTAACTATTGAACTGGTTTGTCGATATACTAGCACTTTCATTAGTAGGTCTTCCTTCCAGTAGCGTCTTTTTTTGCCAATTTCGTCGTCAAGATTCTTGCGTTTTCAAAAGTGTACTTCTTGAGCGCGAACTGAAAATGTAAATCAAAGTGTAAACCGGATTGGGAGGTAAACGATCCGTATCTCAAGGGATCTTTGCCCGCACCTCTCTCTCTCTCTCTCTCTCTCTCTCTTCCTGCATGATACCTTCGGCAGACTACGTACAGTGGCAGATTTCTTGCGGACTGTTCGCGTCGGATGTACCTAACGATGATTGCGTGAGACCAAGCAGTTAATTAAAAAGGACTTTCTCGAAAATCTATATTTGAAAGACGAGAGAGCGCGAAGGGGGGGGGGGAGAGACCGAGAGTCGGCTCGTGCACTTGCCAGCACCGAGAAGTGTAATCTGCACGCGACTCTGCGTGGCTCTCGTATATATATACAGCAACGCACGACGTCGACGGGGCTCCTCGAATTTTAAAAATAATATACGCAGTTAAAACGAGCATAGCGAAAAGCCGCGCGAGTTGAAGCCCGGCAGTATGATGAATCGTATGATAAATTTAGATTCGCCCGCGCGCTCGAGCGCCGTCGAGTTATAATCAGCGGAATTTTTAATTAAAAAACCGTAGGGCGAAGTATTGAAAATCGCGCTTCGCAGAAACGCTCTCCCAATGGCCGGCGTGTCTCGCCGTAACGAAACGAGAGTCGCCTTTCCTGCTTTATTTATCTTTCGCAGTAGCTTATACCGGAATTTTTCCCTTCCGGTCCCCAATGCCCCGCAGCAGCGGAACGGCGTCACGCATCCGTGCGTGTGTTATCGAAATTCGTCTCCGAGGCAGTGTAACACAAAACCTCTCGGAGTATGTTTGGAGGCATAATGGAGCATCGATAAGGACGGAAGCAGCAGCGCGCCAGAAAGAACTGCAGACTCTCGAGTGGCTGTAGCGGCCGCGTGCGAACATCTTCCTCGCCTCTTCCACTTCCACTTTGGCTCTCCTCGCCTCTGCAGGCTGTAAAACACATTATATTTTTAGACTTTATGAGCCCAGAGTGGCTCTCTCGCCGCTGCAGCAGTATAGCGGCGGCGGCGGCAGCACCACCTCCACCGGCCGAACTTATAAATTTCGCTCCTCTCACTCGCTCTCTCGCTCCCCGGCCTCTCGACGTTTTGTATCCGCGCGTGTTTACGGTGTATTAAAAATGTTGTTTTTGCCGGCAAAACAAATACCCCCAGCGGCTCGGGGGCCTCGTCAAGTTTTGTTTATAACTGAAAACTGGGTAGCTCAAACATTTTGGCGTGCTTTACGCACGGAGCATTGGCAAATGGAGTTTATACTCGAGTTTGTACTTGCATTATACGCACCGATCATTTGAAAACTCGCTCTCGCTGCAGTCGGTGTGCGTACGCGCACTGTCTACACAAAAACAATGACAAGGGTGAAGAGTCAGCGCGTCATCAGGACGTTGGAGGACATTTTTTTTGAATCCGTCAACGTTGCGCGTTTTGGCCCTCTGTACAAACAGGCTCTCGTCAGAAAAACTGCCCTAGCAAATGGTCGAGTAAAAAAATCCGGCGTTGAGCTCATCATCGGAGAAAGAGGAGAGAGTGAGTGAGAGAGGGAGAGATGAGGGAGAGAAAAAGAAGAGAAGGCACTCGACGAGTTTTTACTTCCTTCGCAAACACAGCCGAGAAGCACATGGGCTTTTGCTCCATATTATTCTTAATACTCATCGTCGTTCGCTGCATCTCTTGGCGCCTTTTTCTGGCGAGAGGAAGGAAATTCGAGTTGCGCGCGCCGTTTCTCAAGTACTCGAGTGAGTCGGAGAAGAAAAACAGAGATATAGAGGGAGGGCGAGAGGGAGAGAGGAGTCACGGGGCGTGGGTGAATAACAGTTGAACCGCGCGAGGACTTATTTATGCCACGAAGGTACACACACGGCCCGGCCGACACGTTTGCGAGATATCGCCGCTGCTCTCTTTGCAGCGACGGCGACGCCGCCGACGATGCCGGAGAGACAGACACACACACACACACACACACACACACACACACGCCACGCTACTGCAACGCCGCTCAGCAAACGAGAGACAAAGTGAGAAATCGACGAATCGTTTTTCATTTCTCGCGTGTGTGCAAAGGAACGAGGCGATAAAAAAACTGCGCGACGTGACTTCCTCGTGCGCTGCATAGCCATTGACTTTCATATTAGAAGAGAGATCTCTGCGCTGAGTCGCTGTCCAGGCCGCGCATCGCCGAGACTATAACGGATGTCTATTCGTGGACAATTTTCCAAACTCACATGTGCCCGCGACTCTCTTGCATTTTTCCATTAATTAAAGCCTGTCGAGCTGCGTTTCTCCGCGGTCGCAGCCCACGGAGACTCGCTCTTGCACATACGCCGCGCAGAGCAAGCTGCGTATAGAAAGCCGCCGCGGGAAAACAGAGAAAATGTGACATTATTTTCATAAGCCGGAATACGTGGGACTCGCCTCGCTTTTGTGCGCGGGGCTCCTCGCGCAGCTGTTATTCCTCTATACTCGGCGCGTCGAGTAACCGAGAGAGAGAGAGAGAGAGAGAGCTGCGCGGAGATTGATTAATGCGCCGTCGCCGCGCGCCCGACCGCCGATTTGTCTTGAACAATTTTTGAATGCGTTTAACGACGAGGCGACGACGCGACGAGCGCATTGTCGCGGGTGTAGCGGGTAAAAAAAAGCGAAGCGCAACTCTTGCGCGCCTCAATGGATAAGAGAGAAGAGAGCGCGGGAAAAAGGAAGAAATAACGGAGAACGTGCGTGAGGCGTGCTCGCGCGCGCGGGAGAGAGAAAAGAAAACACAGCGCGCGAGTGTGTCGTGGCTGTTTTGAATTTCACTTGCCGTGCACAAGGATGATGTAAATTACACAATTTACATGGCAAAAGAGAGCAGAGAAGAAGGAGACTGAAGCACTGCTCGCCTGCAGTTATTTTCTTGTTTTCACGCGCCGCCTTTGAAAAGAATGCCGTGTAGCTGCTGTTGCTGCGCTCTCTCTCACTCCCGCGTTGACGCGGCCGACACTGCAGCAGCAGCCTGCAACGCGTGCGCGGCGCGTAAAAAAGTGCCGAGAGACAGACCGACGTGTATACAGTGCGCATACGTATATATAGAAAAAGAAGAGAAGAAACGACTCACAAAGCCGAGACTCGGCGGCGGAAATAACGCAAGATATGGCCTCCATCCCGGGCCCGCGAGTCATTTCTCGCGGTATTGTGTGCTGCAGCCTCCGCGACTCTGTAAATATGAACGGGACGCGCGTGCAGGCCGTATTTACACGCGCGACATATTGCACGCGGGCGGTAGCGGCGGGACTCCCCGGAAAATTCTTGCAACGACGCGGCTTCTATTTCAATTAAATCCGAAATAATAGCGGACGCGGCCGAGAGTTATACCGATTGTAAACGCCGAGATTAGACTCGCTCTCGGCGGCGGCGGCGGTGGCGAGCCCCGAGGCGATCTCCTCGCACAAATTTTCGCCCACGCGTGCGTATAATATCCGGAGCACTCGGCGGGGGTCTTGCCAGTCGTCACCTCGTTCATTACGTCTTTCCTCGCCGACGACGACGGCGGCGGCATTGCGCGGCGTAAGGAAACAGCTCGAGAGAGAGAGAGAGCCCCGTTCTCCACTTTGTCACGACACAAAGCAGCGAAATAAATAAACGGGCACATAGTCCGCCTGCCCAGCTCTCACTCTTATTTCTCGGCTCTCGCTCTACTCGACACAATATGTGTATATGCACGCCCGAGCAGTCACGATTATGACGTATTATCGTACACATCCGCGCTGTCGCCTCCTCGCTCACTTTTGCACCTCTTGTACACATTATATCGTCGCGACCCGATTTCCTTATGGTAGTAAGGACGCCTCTGCACGCTCGCGCCTCTCTCCGCTTTTCTCTTTCTCTCTGTTTTGCTTTTATACTCACCCCGCGCGGAGCCGGCATGTTTCTTGCCCTCTTTTCAATTTTCAGCGCTGTGTTCTCTTCCCGCTTGTTACTCAAACACAAACACACACGCTCGCGCACTCGTCGAAGAGGAATATTTTCGATTCGTTCAGCCATCGAGACTGTAAAAGCATTTTTTTTTTCGTTCCAGCGTTACATACGCGAAAACAATTACGCCTCCGAGGGACTTTTTTTTTACGGAAAAGCGAGGAGCGACGCGTCGTGGATGATGACAAACGTTTATTTACGGCTCCGCGAGCGAAGTGAGCGATCGTAGCCGCGAGATAGCGAGCCGCGCGCGGACAGGAAAAATTAGTCCAGAAAAGAACTTTATTTCGTTCGCTCAATAATTAATAGGAGCACTGTAATTATACCGCCCCGGCGATTCTTATCCGCGGTCACCCCGGCGGCTTTGGCTGAGCGAGTAAAATGCGGTCACCGGGACTTTTGAAATATGTTTAATATCTCGCCGCGTGCGCTTATCACCGGTTCCTATAACACAGAAATCCACTTTCACACTATATTATTTCGGGTATTTAGAGGCTATCACAGCCTCGTTATTACTTATCGCCCCGATGAATCGTTCCGTTGGCGAACGAAACCCCGCGTCCAAAAATAACAAAACCGAAAGGCGCAGTGTGACGTGTCGGTGACAATCATAATATCAAAGTTTTTGCTTTCTAAAGTAGATCGTCAGAGCCCCGCGCATATTAACGTCAGTTTAATTCAATCAAAGCGACTAGAGCGCTGTTAAAAAAAAAGGAAAAAAAGCACTCCAGTACTCCCCCCCCCCCTGCTCAACGTGCTTTTTCTGTTCTCTATCGAATCCAACTGCGTAAACAACCGGGCAGAAAGACCTCTCTTCCGGCCTGCGATAGAGAAAGAGAGCGAGAGGGCCAAATCCACTCGGGCCGTTTGACAGATCGTCGACAGAGCGACGACAGTTGAAGAAACAAGAGCGGAGAGAGAGAGAGAGCGGTGGAAAGGGACGGAAGCGGCAGCAGCAGCAGCAGCAGCAGCAGCGTCCGTATAGCGAATACTGCGCGCTCGAGGAAACCCGAAGAATGCTCGCTGACGTTTCTTTTCAACTTCCTCTTGGACTATCGGTGCAAGCTCGTCGACGCTGCGGGGAAAGGCTTCGATTGCCTTTGTCCCCGCGGCGGTATGCGGGAGACACTTTTTCGTCCAGAGAGAGAGAGGGAATATCTGCGTTACGGGGGCAGAAACTCCTCTCGCTCGTGCGCGCTCATTCACTAGGACAAAAGCCCTCAGCGCCCAGTCTCGCGTTCAAACTACAAAGACTTGTAATTTACCGATGAAATTCGATTTTTCTCCTCGCAGCCTCTCTCCCGTACCCTCGTGCTCGCTCGCGCCGATGGAATTAATGGAATCCGAGAGCGAGCAGACGACTGGATTGTTTGTATTACAATGCTCCCTCGTCTCGCGATTTTTCCCTTTCTTTCTCTCTCGCTCGTCGTCTTCGTGCTTTTTTTCCCCGCCGACAAAGGCGACTGCAGCAGTTCTAATTTAATCAGAAGATCGCACTCGGAGAGAACGGATCTTGGGCTCGCGCGCCTCGAGGAGAGTATGGTAATTCGAAAAAAGAAGAGGACGGCGTCTTATTTGTCAGATCCGAGATGCAAGGGAGTAGACGGCTACTGCCGCGGTAATTTTACATCGCGAAACAAGTCAAGAGCTTCGACTCGCTCGGTCGACTTGATGGCTTTTGGAAAACACAAAGGAGCTGGGACGGTACGCGCATATGTGCAGTATACCTTGCAGGCGCCGGAAATTTCAATGAGCCGGTGAATTTTCGTGCGTCGCGCACCGGCTCGCTCACGAGTGTGTTTGTGCCGCCCGCGTACACAGGGGAGCAAACAATTTTCCGTAGGAGCGGCCGCGCTAATGTGTTTGCGCATGGCGCGTGCCCCTTCTCGGATGTGACGTGTGCGGACGAGAGACAGAGGGCAGGTGCTCGTCGCAGAGAAAAAGGGCCTTGATACACCGAGTGCAGCGCGGTGCACAGTATGTGCACACAGGTCGTCCGAGGGACGACGCGCCGTGTCGATCCTGCGTACATGCGGGCTTCCGTGTTTGCTCTTATATTTTATCGTATACACGAAGCCAGCTGCTGCTGCCGCTCTCGATGCACAACTATACACACATAAAGGCCTTTCTGCGTTGCAACTAATTTAATGAAGTATCGAGTACACATCGGCGAGAGGCGTGACACATGCGGGAAAAGCCCATTCGTTTATTAGTCGAGGACAGTGCGCAGCTCCCCTTTTCATTCGGAAGACCGAGAGCTGCTCCGAATTACCTTATAACAATCCGTCAATTGAGCTGCCGACCTGTTTCGCCGCAGTCGTGCTCTCCGAGGATTGCGGAATGCTTCAATAATATACGTTACTCTTGAGTACGGGATGTATGTTATGGTCGTAGACGGCGAACGCCGGCTAATTATACAGTTTGCGGAATAAAAGTTTTTGGGCAGTCAACGATGGAAATTATCTATCTATCTATCCATCGCTTATCTCGGCTGTCCCGGGGGACAAGGTAATATAGGGTGTAGCCAGCCGAACGAGCAAACTCCGCGACTAGCAGCGAGGCCGATATTACTATAGCTCGCGCGGCATCTAAGAGCGGCTTTCGATCTCCCCTGCAGACTGCGCAGTGTGCATACACATCCCTCACACGTAGACACCGCACGGAGAAATTGATCTTTCGCGAGCTCCTGATTTACCGTGATATACATCCTTGACACTGACGTGCGCCGTCGAGCTCGCGCTCGAGACACGGAAGCGACTGCGGGGCGGGTGGGGTGGGGTGGGGTGGGGTGGAGGGGCGGCAGGAGAAATATCGAGTAGTCGTAGATATATAAGATACATATGGAAGGTACGGAGGGCGTTTTGAGGTGCGCGGCGCATACAAGGGGCCTGTCCCTATGCCTCGGAAAACACTCTTCCTCCCGCGGGAGTGGCAGAGCCTCCGCCGCCGAGCGCGACGAGTATAGCGAGCCGGGCTCTATTCCGGAGGAGTTTCGATAAACACGCGACACGCGCCACGGCACTCCACTATATCATGGCCCCTCGAGCGCACCTCGACTCCTATGTTTGCGCGCCTATATACCTACGCGCGGCGGCGGCGGCGGCGGCGGCGGCGGCTCCAGCTTATATACCTTTGGGACATTATCGTACAGGACAGCGCTTATACGCGCCGAAGAAGAAGTTGGAGAAAAAGTGAAGCGTGTATCGCGTATATACGGCGCCGGGGGGAGACTCGCTCTCGAGTATCGGAGATAGCAACTATAGCGCGCACTTACAGCGCGCCGCTCTATCTGTATATACCGCGCCTGCGTCTGTGCGTCGCCTCATGGGCGAGAGAGTGAGAGAGAAAGCTTTTTTCACTTGGCGCATTACCCGCCGATCATCGACCACCTTCTTCACTTTGCTCCTTCCCTCGGCCCTACGGCACGTTGTTGCTCTTTTTCGCCGAGCTCAACTTTCTTTCCCCCCCGACCTCACCCCCGTAGTCTGTAGCGGCGGCGCTGTTTTTCTCCTATTTTCCTTGTCTGCGACGAATAAAAGGGCATTTATTTTATACACCGGGGAGTCCTGAGTTGCATTGTCAAGTTCTCTTGCGTCAACCCTTGCGAACCTCGTCCAAACTGACGCTCTCGCTCGGTTCAGAGCAACTTTTGACAGTTGCAGGGAACAAACGCGTTTAATCACCGCAGCTAAATCGACGTTTATTCGAGGTGTTTCGTTCGCGATAAAATTTGTGGGAAAAACAAGAAAACATCAGCGATCGCTTTGAAGCCTTTTATCCCCGACAGCCATCGAGAGCCAGGAGTGCTTTTTTTTTCAAGGCAAAACAAAGCCGAATGCTTTATTGAATTTCATTAATTCATGCATTATATCGACGTCGAAGTAAGCGAGTATTTCGTTGACGCGTGCGTACGTACGATTTCAAAGTATGCGCGTTTGAAATGTTAAATAATTTATCGTCACGAGTGCGCGTATATATTCCGACGATGACAAAAAAAAAAGCGAGAACCGAGGTAAAAGCCAACGCTGATAAAAATCGAGGAAGCGAGCAGAGGAAAAAAGGCGATCGAATGGGAGGGAAAAAAAACATTGCGGAAATAATAGATAAAAAAGGGGGCTTCCAGCAACAGTATAACAGCAGCGGCACCCAGCACGGTACTGCAGTAGGACAGACAGTAGAAAAAGTAAAAACGGGTGATAGAAAATCGAAACATGTCAAAGTTTCCCTGTAAAAGTGGGAGCGCGCGCAGAACTGCACGTTTCTCGATTGTCAGGGTATCGCGTGTTTCTCCATTATTGATCTCTTGATATAACGAATGGATTTGGAAATAGACATGCGATTCCAAGAGCGCGTATACGTGTGTACAAGCTGCGGAGCGCGTGTGCAGTGTCGGCCGCGGACGGGCGTATGCACGCATGCCACGTAAACGCGATATCTGTACAATAACTTTCGTCGTAGGTGACGTTTCTATGCTGGCCTTCGAAAATTAATTCTGGCACTGCCGCGGCGGATGCGAAAAGAAGCCGGCGCCCGACATTGAAATACGCACACGGCGCATCGCGCTCAGCTCCAAAGAACGCGGGGGAGAAAATTTGGCCAGAGCACCGAGAAATTTCTTAGAAATTCATAGCTCCGCGGAGCATGAAAGCTACATTAGCGCGCCGCGTTGCAAGCGGTATAGCGGCCGCGGCAGCGGCGGCAAACACTCGTGATTAATCTCGCGCGCGTGCTAATTATCATTTGAAGCTGTATACGAACGGAGGCAGACGCGTGCACGCTTGCGCGTAGAGGAGGACAGATTGGAGCTCCCTCCCGAAAAGCTTGCGGCCGGCCTCGAAAGCGCAATACTGCGCGCGAGCTCTCGGGCTCCTGAATATTTTAATTGTTTTCTCAGGAAGATGAAGCGCGCCGCTTTACTCGGCTACACGCGAGGATAATTAGCCCGCATCCCGTAATAACCGACTGGCGGCGTTGGCGGAGAGCGTCTTTTAATTGCCCGTTCTGTGCAGTAGGCACGCGTTGCGCGATGGCGTGCGCGACTGCAGCCTGCACGTTTTAGCACGTCGAGACCGCAAACTATCGTACATAGCGCCTGTGCCGCGTACGCGGCGGGAGCAGCTATGTGGAAGCAAAAACTCCCGCGCACGACCAGCAATTATGTTTAAGGGGATCGTTCGATCTTACTTATTCCCTGCGTATATACAGCTTAATTCGTCCGAGAGCTTCTCGCCCGGCTCTATCTATCCCGAGAGCTTATTATCGCGGCGTGCGGAGAAAGCCAAGCGAAACCGTAAAAAGTCGAGCGATCACGACGGTAATCCCGCGGAAAAAGAGCGAGCCGCAAAGTCGCGAAACCTCAATAGCTGCCTAAAAGTTGCGGCGCGCTGCCAAGACGAGCGGTTAATCGACGCGCTTATATATACCAGCTGCCGTCGCCGCCGCCGCGCGCCAGAGAGTCAGCAGATTTATTTCGCTCAGCCGAAAATTCAACGAGCCGAGCTCGTCGTGCCGCGCGGACCCTTTGCTCTCTTTTCACTCGTAAAAGTATCGCGGTCGAAGGGCGAAATGAGATTTTTTTTCGCGCCCGGAGAAAGAGAGAGTGAGAATCTCGCGTGGAGCTGTATGAAAACTATTCATAGTCGAGTCGTTCCTGGAAGTCTCGCGGTCTGCACGCGCGCAAAACGAAATAGCGGCGGAAGGCGGACGTCGCATCGTCTTTAAGAGGATTTCTAGGAAGAAGAGGAGCACTGGCTTCTTCGTCGGTGGCGGCGGCGGCGGCTGCGGCTACGGTTGCGGCGCAGCGAGTCGGGGATGAGCAGGAGGCGGAGAGAAAGGGCGCCCGAAAAATTTGCATGCCGCTCGAGATTGGAGCGTCATTTGAAGAAGCCAGTTGCGGCGAAGAAAAAATTTCGGAGACGGGACTCTCTCTCTCTCTCGCAGTCTCCGAAAAATACAGGGTGTACGTGAGCGCGGGCCTGCTGCTGCTGGACGTTCGTTTTATTAATCGCGGAGAGAGAGAGAGAGAGGGAGGGAGAGACGAGCGAAGGGGGAAGGCTGTGAGACGCACGGCGAGTCCGTAATAAGGTGCTCTTCCGCCGTTGTAAAGTGCGTTAGGGGTCGCCGGAGAGGAGGAGGAGGAGGAGGAGGAGGAAGACGAGGAAGAGGAGGAGGAGAGCTGGCTGCTCTGGAGTTTATAGAAGGCAGCATAAGCTCCCTCCAATTGCGAGACTCACTTAAAAGAGCTTAAACTATTTGATATAAATTATCGTTCCGCCGTCGTTGGGCGACGGCGTTCTTTCCCGCTTGGCAGAGCCGCGGTAATAAGCTGCCGGCGCGGCGGCTCTCCCCGATGTTGCGACGGGGGCAAAGCCCAAGGAAGAGGGAGAGAGAGAGGAGAGAAACTGAAAGTATCAGGAAACGGAGAAAGAACTGCGACCGCGTAATTCTGCGCGTGTCCCGCCGTCTGCGTACGTGGAGGCACGGAGCTGTTGCCGCTGCAGCCTCGTCTACGCGTGCAGTGTAATTGAAATTCTGGAATTGGCGGATATCTCGCTGAAACAGCTCGGGATAGCTGCTATTTTGAGCCCGTGGAAACATTCCGGCTTCCGACTTCATCAGCCGTAATGGCCCCGACATCGAGTCCCGAGCCGACGTTATCGCGAGTTACGCAACGTGATGTACATGCAGCTGGTCCACGGACCAGCATAACCTAACTCGAGAGCACGTCACCGGAAAGTCAGCTCTATACACTGACTGATGGCTTGAGAAGAGCTGCCCGTGTGCCGGACATGTGCAGGGCGAGATGAGACGCACGGAAAGAGCGGGCCAAGTTGGGCAGCGATTTCATATTCCGCTCTCAGCTTCTTCCACGTCTTCCTCTCCCACACGGCAGAAGCAAGAAGCAAGAAGCAAGAAGCAAGAAGCAAGAAGCAAGAAGCATCAGCAGAAGCAGGAACACAGCAGCAGCCGAGAGATGAGATCCATTAAATGATCCCTATAATTACAGTTAGACTCGGAGATTCAGCCATTACCTGCTCCCGCGCTGGATTACGAGTTGTGGGATTAACATTTACTGGTGGCGGCGCGGCTGCAAAAATCCGACTAGAGCCGCCTCCTCTTCCACGGCTGCACTGCACACGTGCGCGCGAGCGACCGCAAGCCGTCTACTGCTGATCTTCGCGGCGGCGAATCAACGATGCATGCAGACCACTACTGCGCGGCTGCCCTCGAGTTTCTGATCCCTCCTCATGCTTTCTTCTTCGGCTTTTTGGGCAGCTCTTCCTCCGCAGTCCCGAAGGTCCAGCCAGGATTTTCGAGGCTCGTGGGAAAATGCAACGACGCGCGATTCTTCTTCCGGAAAGAGTGCAAGCGCCGCCAATAAGTCGAATTAAATTAGCAATTGTCGGGAGTCGCGAGTAATAAAAGCTTGATAAATCATTGACGGGATCGGCCGGAGCGGCCACAGCTCGGGCTCTCTCGCGTCGTGTCCCATCGTTTTTCCAGTTACTCTCATCCGGCGGTGGCCGGCGCCTTCCCGACTCTTTCATCCTCCTTTTTCCCCGAGCTTTTTTCCCTTTCACTGGCAACCGAAGCCCCTGCTCCTCGTCCTCGTCCGCTGGCGCACCACTACTCTTGGCTTGTATACTTTCACCCTCGGTTAACTCTCGGGCTTTTCTATGCGACGCTGTCTCTCTCGTCGCGAGTGCAGGAGGAGGGCACTGCAGGCGAGCGAGCGCCTGTTGAAATTACAACGGAGCCGCTTCGCTTACGGCTCGATGCCGTCGAGCGTAGATAAAAGGGGAAAAAGGAGCGCTATGGGGATCGCCGTAATTTATTCTGCAACGACACTGGAAAAAGCAATCGCGTAATTCCCGGCAACAGTGGCGGCAGCAGCGGGCCAGTCCTACCTATAGCCAGCAGTAGGTGCATCAGCAAGAGCGCAGCAACAGCAGCAGCAGCAGCAGCAGCCTCCTTCGTGACTATGTACATTTGCGTCGCTGCGTTTGCATTTGCATACGCCTGCGTTTCTTCGCGTCGATGATCGCTGCCCGCAGATTCCGCGAACAGACTTACTCGTTCCGTACGCGTTTTTCCTCTCCTACAATATATGTGTGCAGTAGAGCGAAACTCGACGAGACGAGCGCCTCATTCAGCCGAAAAGCCGGCGAGGCTCGGCGCATTAATTTTTGCCGCGCGTCACCATTCATTCGCGGTGTGTGCTCGCAGCCCCCGCTTTCGCCTCTGTCGAGCGTGTATACAACGTACGGGTCGCTGCTGTGCTCTGCTGCGGAGGAGGACTACGTATGCCACCAGGACGGCGGCGGCGGCGGCGGTGACGGCACACAGCCGTTTGCGCCAAATTGGATATCACGCGCTCGCGACCAAGAATGTGGAGTGGAAGGTAAACGAACCCCGGGCTTTGAACGTGCGCATAAACGACCGCCGCGTGGGCCTCCCCCTCGTCTGCGCGCGCGTGTGCGAGTGTGTGGATACCGAAATTAGGTAATGCAATTTGTAGCGCGCGGCCTGCAGCGAGCGAGAGCCTCTGTGTACGGCAATTTTACGGGCGAGGTTTTACGCCGGGCTTCGTGCAATCCTCCCATTCGTCATTTTCCTCGAATTAATCGAAATGAGAAATCATTAGCGGGCTTAATAAGCTCGTCCAGTGGCGGCGGCGAGCCTCTTTCCCAGACTGCAGCCAGCGAGAGAGAGAATCGCGTTGGCAATGCGAGCGAGGGAGTTAATGGGGATTCCCCGGCACTACCGCGTACGTGCGATTTTCTGCAGCAGCGGCAGCAGCAGCAGCCGCCGTTGTGTTCACAGCAGTGTATACCGTACACGTTTGCCCGTGCAGTGTTTGTGTGCGATGCCGGCGCGCCGCGGACTCTTCGACGCGCGCGGCGGCCCTCTCGCGCAATTTGAATTTGTTAGCGTAATGTGATGGTGCGTTACTGCACGCCTCACTGGCTCTCGGCTCTTCCCGTAAATTTAACTTATTGCACAATATTCATTTCGCGAGTTTACCTTTCCAACGCGCCGTAATGAGAGCTCTCTCGCTCGCTCGCTCGCTCGCTCGCGCGCGCGCCTCACTGACCCTCGCCGCGCGCCGCCGGCTTTAATTGATTTTAATGGCTTCGATTGTTTAACCGATCGTTTTGCTCTCGCTCCCGATCCTCCGCTGGCTCCGAACCTTGTAAACGCGGCTCTCTCTCTCTCTCTCTCCTTCCCTTCTTTTTATCTCCTTTTCAATAATCCAGTGTGTCTGTGTATACGATATTATTAGCAGGCGGCGAGCAAAGACGAAATGTGCAACTCACCGCGACACGGTACACACGCGCGTTTTGTAATGAGATTCAAAAACACGGGGCGAGCTCGTCCCCCAGTCCTGTTAACACGGATCATTAAAAAATCGATACCGTCTTCGACACGGGACCCGGCTCCTCCGGCCTATAATTACCCTCCTACAAAGTGATTATTCGGAAAAATGATAATTCCAGCCAATCAATTTGTAGATACATACGCGCCGGCGCTCGGACAATCACTCGTTCGCCAATTCCGTCGGTGCTGGAAACCGACATGACGAGAGCGCCGAAGCGCATTGTTTGACGAGTCGCTCCGCTGCCTACGCCCATTTGAATTTTTACAACGACTAAATATATACAGCCGTACGAGAGAAGGAGAGCGAAGCCGCCTCGTGGCCCTATATGTATATACACCTCGTGGGAAATGAGCAGCGGGTAGTCGAGGGCGGTTACCCGTTAAGGCGCATAATATGCACCTCTGAAAAATACACGTTTATGCATATGAACATGCCGCCATACACACGCTTCCTCTATGTTTGCTCCTCTATAGTCAAGGCGCTCCGAGAGCGAGAGAGCCGATTGGCACGCGCTCAACTAGTCTTTCTCTCTTTTCTCCCAGTCGCTCATCCTCTCGCTCACTGCCCGGCTTATTTATTCGCCTCGAGTGGCCAAGGTGCGCATTACCTAATTGCGACGATCGCCCGTCGATCCTTTTCGCTCTCTGCAGCTCGGCGAGTGCGTGCAGCGCGCGAGTATTGGTCCATACGCAGATTATCGACGTTCCGTTAATGGACGTGGCGGCGGTGCTGGTCGAGGGGCCAATTACGCCTGCCTTCCGCAGAAAAACACCCAGACACACGCGCGCGCTCTTTCCATCTCTTTCGAGCGAGCGACGGTCAGAAAAAAGTGTAATTTCCGCGGATGGCTTTTAATTTGGGTCAAATCTGTGATTCCTGTGGCGCGCGCATTTCGAAGGGAAGCCCATAGCGCGTATGGAGGGAGATAGAGAGAGAGAGAAAAAACGTTTCCGTTTCTCCTCGCAACGTTGACGCTCGCTTTTTTTTGCCTGGATATGAGCGGCTACGCGCGTCGATGGGTACGGTTGTTGCCACTCTAATGGGCATATGTTTGCATAAATTACTCGATGTCGGTGCGGTGGCGGTGGCGGCGGCGTCATATGTAGTTTGCGCGATGCTGCTGTTGGTGCTGCGCTATTTTTATTTGGTCGTTTTTTCTCCCCCTAAATTCCACTCAACTATTTTAAACTATGGCTGTTGCACACGCGCGCGCATAGGACTACAGCCGACATGCGAACGATTTTCGCGTACAATAGGTGGGCGTTGTTTTTTGCTATATCGTAATGATAACTTTGCCCCGTATATTAAGTCGGTTCGAGACTACACGATTTCTAGGGAAATGTATACAACCCGTTGTTTGCTGCCACTTTTGCCGGATGGGTCTCGCCTGATAAAATTTTAAAATAAAGCAAAGTAGGCAATATAGATTTGTCCGATTAGCCGAGTTGTTTTTGCCGGCTGTTATTAGCCAAACTGCCTAAATACAGATCTGCTTTCTGTTTGAAAAAAAGCAGCCCGAGTCCTTGAATCGTTCTTGCAGTCTCTTTCTATTACCAATGTTACGTGCTGTACGTCGAGGCTCAACCTCTATTCCCCGTTCTCGGCATTGCTAAACCTCTGAACTCTAGCATGTATTGGTTTTGCAGGTACACGCACGCGATTGTGTTTGGAGATCAGTGCTGCAGTTCAACGTCATCGCGAACGAAAGTAACTTATAGCACGTGGAAGCCGACGAATGTCGTACACCTTCTCCATCTGGATTCGAAGGTATGTATTTAAATCCATTGTATTTTACTCTGATATGCATGTATAATGTGTATGTGTGTGTGTGGGTGGTGTGCGTATGTACAATGTACATATATATGGACTCAACTGAACTTTCGCCTGGCTCGTGGCAAATTCCCCGAAAAAAGCGTTGCGTCACGAGAGTCAAGTCCCGAGCGCTGAGAGCACGTCCAGAAAAATAATCGGCGGTCCGTGGTCTGCCGCGCGCCGTTTGATGGACGAACAAAAAACGGATTTGACATTCAATTGGACCTGTCGCTCCAACTTGGCTCGCTCTCTTCTCGCTATTTTTTACGCTCCCTGAACAAGATTATGTATACCTATATAGCCCATCCGATAGTGTATTACTGAGCCTCATTGACTGATGGAATTTTAGTATTATATCTATATATATATTTGCTGTTGCGCGACCGGCGATCAATCGTCGCCGATTTATTGGCACGATTATGCGGAATCGAGAAAGCATCCGCGTCGAGTACTTTAAAGTAATAATTCGCTGCAACGTGTACGAGGCTCGATGGGCTTAGCCGTATACCTGCATGTGTACGGCGGCAAATGCAGCTGCGCAGTGTACAATACACACTGCGCAGTATACAATATACGTGTACGTACACGTACACGTGTATTGCGCCATTTCCATCAGCTCTTTTTCCGGCAAGCGAGCGTATCAGGTATCTGCAATAGAATCAGAATTTACTGCGCGCGTCATGGGATTAAACTCTCAGCCCGCCTGTGTTCCTGTGCTATTTAAATATTTCAAATCAAACTCGACCAAAGCGCGGCGCCTGAATTATCGAATGCTCAACGCGCCTCGCGCGCAAATAAGACTGCCCAATTAAAAATCTAATTATCCCATTTCCAATACTTGGACGCCCGATGACGAACGAAAAAGGAGCTGTTAGAAAATAGCGCCCGACGTACACTGCAAGGGAGTTTCCACCGGCGTAACGACATCCTCCTTTATTTACTCCAGTCGCGCTTGCGTCACGTGGCCGAGGACACTCAACTACTGCAATAACAAAGTTCATCAATCAATCAGTCTGGCTGTCCCCTACTCTCTCGCTCTCGCTCTTTTTATCTCTCGTGTTCACGAGTCGAGCGCGAACGAGCGCCAGCAGCAGCAGCAGCAAGGGCTTACGTAAATTAGCGCTAGCTTCTATATATACATACGTACAGGAATTGTCATTCGTGAAAGTCCCCTCGGGGAGAGTCCGACCATATAACTCAAAAAAAAAAAAAAAAAAAAAAAATGAACGGCCAGCGAGAAATCAAGATCGGTGGCAAAGGCCTATCGATAGGTTCGATCGGAATGCGAGAGTGGCGCACTCGCGCGTAACGGACGTCAATATATGCGTGTATACCTGCTCGTGTGGGCGAGTGTTTCTGCCTGTCCCCGACCGATCTGTATACTTAATAACGCGACATTTTTTCCGAGATCGACACATTCGCTCGCGTGTTTATGTATACCACGAGGCTCCGCGCGACACTTGTACGCTCGCTTTTCGAGCTCTCGCGTTGACGTGTGGCCCCGGCGCGGCAGGCTGAAATTTAATTGCTAGACTGCTTTGACGTCTTGCTCGTTCCTTCGGCCGCTGAGACGTGTATTTTCGTGATTTGAGGCCATCCGAGTGTAGATATTACACTGATAGAACGCGAGAGCACATATCGAAGCAGGCAATGCTTCATTCGCGAGACGCCGTCGATCGCAAAATTCAGCAAGATTGATGAGCGTCCCGTCGACTTGCATAACGAAAATGCGGACGTCAACTGTTTTCGCGAAATTTCATTACTCTCGTAGATACGAATCTACGATCGTCTCGGCGCGGGCTAGAGCTGAATAAAGAAATAACAGTGCGTGTGTTGTGTGTGTGTGTGTGTGTGTGTGTGTGTGTGTGACTTGCTGAAGCTGCACGTATGCAGTGGTGGGGCCAGCCGCACGTCGTCGCGCAATTAGCGTTAACACAGCTGCGTCCCCTCCCGACGGCGGCGGCGGCGTTCGAAATCGCCAAGGATTTGAATACTAATTCGCGGGGGCGCGGCGCGTTAATACGATAACGCAGGAGCCGAGCTCTCTCGCAGCGCCGCTGCACGGACTCGCGGCTCGGACACGCAGCGCACACGGACATGCGAAAGGTTGTTTAATTAGGGCCGTCGACCGCGCGTATAAGGCCCCTAAATCCACAGATTAGGCAATCCCCATTAGACAGAGCGATATAGTCAGCGCTAGCAGTACTACTATTAGTCCTGCGCCGGAGGTGCTGGGGGTGCTGGTGGTCGTGCGCGTTCCGCTAATGCCGACTGCTCTCCCCTTTGACCCTCGCGCATTAAGTAATCCGATATATACATCAAGGAGCGCAGTGTAGCGGCGGCCGCGCTGCTGCTGCGCATTGCGCTGCCGATGCATCACAATCGAGCGGATATTAGCGGGAGCGGGACAGGCTGGCGCGCAGAGAGACGGGCCGCGGCGCCAAAGCGATGACGAGGACTCCGGGGGTCATTATTAAAATATACGGTCCTGCGCGCTGTTCGCTGTGTTGCGGCTGCAATTACGAGAGCGCTAATGCCGTGAGGGCTCGATTATAAATCCTCGTGCCTGCTCGAGAGTCAGCGAGCGGAATGGCCCTGATGCCGCCCGAGCGAATAAATCACCGGGAAAATAAGGAAAATCGACAGAGCCAGGGGGACGAAGCCGCTCTCTCTCTCTCTCTCTCTCTCTCTCTCTATGTAATGCGCCGCGTTAACGACGCCCGACGTACCGCCAAGGTATGCACTTCGCACCCGGCGTGCGGTCGCGCTCATTGTTATATCGCGAGCCCAAAGCCCGCCGTGCCATTTCGCCACACGACGGCTCGTAAATGCCTTTTTCAGAGCAGCGCCGCCGCTCTACGATCGTAGACTAGTACACACGCATATGACGGACGCACCATCAGACGGATGCGGACCGGAGCGCATTCGCGCCCAATGGCTCGTGTAATTTGTATAAGTGCAGTTCGCACGTTATGCGCTCGACGAGCCTCGATTGCATTACGCGATAGGCCCTCGAATAATTTGTTAATTTAATTAGACTCGCGCTTGTAATTTGCGAATTAAACGATAAATGCTCGAAACTGCAAGTCTGCGGCTCATTAAATCGATCTTTACGCTGATTTTTGCTAATGGCGCGCGGGTTTGAAATAACAGACGGCTCGTACGCACGCACACACACGCGGCGGACCAGCATCGAAAATCAGAGCGCGTTCTCACAGAGGAAAAATCCCACAGCCTTATAATCCTGTTACTCCCGAGCGTTACATCAAATTAAAGAGATATATGTACGGCCTTCGTTACGTCCATCCATTATATTCGGCGGCGGCGGCGGCGGCGGCGGCGGCGCGCGCGCGCGCATCAGAGCTTGACGAGCCGTCAATTATCCAGCTCCTAAAGAGCAGAGAGCCTCGGCTCGCCGAAAGGTAATGATAATTTGGCCGAGAGCGAGAGAACATCCTCGGCGGGGCTGCTAATCACAGGTTAGAGGGAGGACCCAGCGCGCAATGTCGTCGCTATGGCTTTTCGGCCGAGGCTCCCGCGCACTCCTCGTCGACGCGACATCAAAGGCATCCACCGCCGCTACGCGCGACGCCCACCTTCTTTGTTATGCGCCCTCCTAAAGCCGCTTGAATTTCGTACAGGCGCCGCCTCTCTCTCTCTCTCTGCGAGCACTACTGAGTGACACGACGATTACGCGGCCTTCTCGGCTCTCGTCGCCTCGCGTGTCACTGCTGTCCGCCCTATCGGCCGACTCGGCGCCTCTCGCCTTCTCCGCGGGCCGTCCGTCTATATCCGCGGCTAATATCGCCTCCTCTCCTGTAATTCTCGCGCTGATGCCGCAATTACAGTCGGTTTCCATTTGCCTTGAATCGTCGCGCGGCCCAAACACGCTCGATCGATCGGAAAGTGCGCGACGAGCCGATGCTCTCGATTCTCAGGTTAAAAAAGTTGGAGCCGTCGAGGATTAAGGTGTAGAGCACGCGTCCCCGCAGCGGCAGCAGCTTTCCGCGGAGATGTCAACGGCTGAGGCGCTCGTGCGACTCGCTGCTGCTAAAAAGCAGCGGCAGCAGCAGGATGTGGGTGTGTTGCCGTGCGCGATTCCAGCGAGAGATAAGCGTCACGAAAGAAGGACTGCTACGCGCAGCCGGGGCTCGTCGACTGATAGCGCTCGAGAATGGAGAGGGCCAGGCTCTCGGGCCGTTATCGGGGGGGCTCCGCGTGCGTGCTCGCAGCGATCTCCGCGGATTAGATCGATTTGAATAAGTCGCGAGCCAACTATATACGAACGGCGCATAATATGCTTTCTCCTTATACGGCAGAGAGCCAAGCTGACAGGGGCGACACTCGCTCTACGCTCGTACGTGTCTCTGCCTATAGTATATATACTGCCCGCGCGGTATATGTGTATATGCAGCGCATAGCTGTGTGCGCGAAGAGCTGCGTCTCGCGTCTACGGGGGCGAGGCTTTTGTAATCCCCGGGCTGCAGCAGGCATCGACCGAAGGATTTGAATAAATCGACAGCGGATGGAGCAGGCTAATCGGGAGATGCCCCTTTCAGCGAGTATGAGTCCAAACAGTTTCACGGAGAATTCACGAGTATGCGAGCGCCTCGTGTTAATTGACAGTTGCGACTGCGGCTCGCTGAGCAGGCGTAAAATTGTCGGATTATCGTCCCGAAGGCTTGCGTGCCTCGCCGTCGCCGACAAGTGTGTGCGAAACGTCGCTCTCTCTCTCTCTCTCGCTTCGAAATGAGCTTGGGAATGCTCTCTGTCTCTCGGCTTATTCAGAGTCTTGGAGCTGCTGTTAATCGGACACTGTGACGATCGGCGCGTTGGATATTTCGCTGGAAAATAATCTCGCCATGTTACGCGACGGCTGTGTAGTACATTTCGTTGCGTCAATGCGCCGCCTGCAGATTCATGCCAATTATCATCCATGCCCGAGCCGCGGTGTAATCAATCAGCGATAAGGCTGCAATTTATTCCAATTAAAATCAATTAAATTGTGTATCTTGATAGCCAAGACAAATATGTTTATTTCGCAGTTATTATTCAGTTTAATTAGTTTCAATTGATATTCGAGTGTCATGATTAATTAATTAACCTGGAATTGGAATATCTCGCTTCATAATTCACGCGCTTCGAAATGGATTATTCTAATTATAGAGAACAAGTCGATACATAGATACGCAGCCTTTGAAGTGCACAAAGTGCCGAATAAATTTGAGAACGAAGTGCGCGATACACGTGGAAGAATGCAATTGTCTTGATTTATCGAGAAAAATCTGTAGAGCGAAAGGCGCGCAGCGAAATACATACGTAGAGCCATATCTCTCGACAAAGCGAGCGCGCCGTAGTAGTTCTCCCCCGAAACGCGCATCAAAGCCGATAAATTAATCGAGATCGCGGCGGGCGCGCGCAGCGTAAAGGAAGACTAATTCTCGTTAGCTTCCGTAACGCGCGGCAGGGGTAGTCTAGTTGGGCGCGCGCGGGCTCTATACGCGCGCGTTACCTCGAGACAGCCGTAGTGATTTTCTGAAGATCGATCGCCGATTCCACGGCTTGCAAAGCCTACAATGCCGCCCTCTATCTATTCAGCCATCTAGCGCTATCTGTCTGCCTATGCGTGGGAGGTGAATGAAGATACGGAACGCGGAAACTTATTATCCGCGCGCCGCGGCAACGGGTTTTTGCGAATTTATTATCGGTCGCCCGGGGGGCGATGGGCGCGCGCCCAAGCGCCGAGAGAGTAATTTGCTTATTGTTGTAAAGTGCGCGTTTAAGTGATAGGGGCGGGATAATGGCCGACCGTTGTTTTGGCCGATAATGCGAGTGCGGGAGATAATGGTGATAAGTTTGATTCCGAGGTGATTTGCCCGAGTGCGCGCAGTGCTCTTGAAGAGGGCTTTTGCAGTTTAACATTCGTTATTCAGGCTTTCGGTAATCACCAGTTGTAACTCAATGGTACTTGCGATAATTCAACTGTTCGTCCTTTTCATTCGTTCCTAACTTCTTTTATGCAGATAGGCTCTCTTACTCGCTAATTTTGGCTGGCCATCCGGTCCATTCCTGTCTTTCAATCGTCCTCTATTGACTCCACGTCATCCTGCGGAAATTGAGGCTGCATAGCAGATTCCGCGTCTTTAGTCGATTAATTAATTGTCATTCATTGACAGATAAACTTAGACAAGTCGATTAGCCGTAGAGCGAGAAAAAATTCAAAGCTACAATTGCTCCGATGCACAGGATACCGGTGACTTGCTAACAAGATTCCCGGGCTATGCCCGCCTAATTGTTTTCGACAATGATGAATTACTGCAGGCCTTCCAGTTGCCTGGATCTCGGATTTAAAGGCGCAGCTGGTCATTGAATGAATATTTCAACTCTAACGAGAAGACGCATTGCACGAGATGAAGCGATATGGTTTTTCAGTAGTCCGTTCTCGTAAGTTCCGATTTTGGAGATATCCCGTAATCTTTAATTGCCACCGAAGATTTTGTTAATGAGCAACATATTAGACAGCGACTCGGTGATATTTCATTCCCACGTGCTCTCCTCTCGGCGATCGGAGATACAAATTTACTCTGGGTTCATTTTCTTTGTAAAGCTCCTTTTTCCCCCCTTGGCAGCAGCTCTTCATTTCAGATGTAGGAATAAGGGACTGCGCAGTCAGGAAAAGTTGAAGAAAGACGTCGTGTTTAATGAGCGACGTCCTCACCTCGAAAGCAACGGCAAAAGGCAATATCGTCCACTGACTAGAGCAAGTCGAGCGTATTGTAAATTTTCTTTATGAATTGTCTACCCGCGGAATTCCGGCCGAGGAAATTTTTCCTATACCGAAAAGGATCGTAACCGTTTACGTTGTGTATTTTTCGAAGCCGTTGTTTCTCCGTGAATGAATACAGCCTTTGAGGCTTTGAGGGCATTTGTTACTCTGACAAAGTGGCCCGGCAACGGGGAATCCCGATATCATATGCGAAAATTTGAATAAAAATATCGGATGCGCAGCAGCCGTCAATACACGCCTTCGCGCTTGAATAACAACGTATGCGCGTATAATAATGCAGCGAGCTAGCGGGACAAAGGGGGCTGCGCGCGCTAGCGTTTAATTAAAATGCAAAATGAAATTTCACTCACGTTCTCCTTGACTTGGGCGAATCCGAAAAAAGCGGAGAACATCGTTATAAACGTCAAACAAATGCTGCATTGTCTCGCCCCGGGATTAGACAATAAAAATTGATATATCCATGACCAACACTGTATGGCTGCACAGGAGTTAATTAAAGCGCGCGCGCGCGCGCGCATTCTCCGCATGAGAAACGAAGATCAAAAGTGGCTTTACAAAAATAATCCCTCTACACTCTTGGCTTTATTTACTGCGCGTTATACATCTCATTCGCCGGTCTTTCTGTGCGGCGGGACCCCTTCGCGCTGCACGCACCGGTATATACAAATTCGAGCCGAGCCCCGAGAGCGGCATAGAAAGCCAGAGCGAGAGATCCCTACTCATTAGCCGTGAATGAAAACATATTTCGATTTCCTCTGCGCAGCGCTAACAAACCCCGAGCGAGGCAGAGAAAGAAAGAGCGCCAAGCCAACCTGTATCTATAAATCCGCTTTGGTCAATTCTCTCTTTCTCTAAACGTTAGCCAACGCTAGCTTTATCTCTCTTTGTCCGCGTGTCCGTCGCGTCTGCGCGAGTGCGTTAGCTCTGTCTTTTTGTCTCCCTCCATTTTACTGTCAACTCTCTATTTCTCCCTCTCTCTCTCTCTCTCTTTCTTGCTGCTGCTGTACACGAGCGCGTGCGATACCGGCATGTGCATGGGCGCATATTTAATTTTGAGAACGTCCACGCTTCATATTGTAAAATATGAAACGGAGCAGAACATCCGTTTTTATCGTAGACAATGTTGATCTATTGTTTTTTTTTCGAGGCCTTTTGTCGAACGTGTCTTGTTCGCGCAGATGGACTTTTATTAATGTACAGGTCTACTGCAGTAGGAAATGGAATGCAATTTCGAAAATAAAGTCTACAATAACAGATACCGCCAATTTCTGTTGGAAAACATTACGACGACTGATGTCCGTTCGTGCTTCTCGTAATCGCGATAAATTCTTTTCCAGAGGCTTTCCACGTACGTGTCAATTAACTTTTGCACGACGGTACGTTGAACTGAGCGGTATAAGCGCAACATTGCGTCGATCGATTTTATAATCGAGTGCCGCGGCGTTGCGGGCCGCATTTTACAGTACTCGGAACAAAACGTACTTATCTATTCGCTCATTTATCTGCCTTCCAACGCGCGAGCCAACTATACGCAAGCTGCACATTTCCGCGGCTTGTATGTACACGCGGTCGCGCATTGTCCGGCGCAATATCCGCGTGCGCGTCGGAATAATAGACGCGCTTGTTAAAAGCGGCTTCGGCATTACCCCCCTTTCCTACGGCTCTCGTTTTCTCTCTCTCTCTCTCTCTCTCTCTCACTATGAGCGCGAGATAACTTTGCTCGGGACCATTATGCGAACCCTACCTATATCTCGTTTTCTACAACAGCAGCAGTAGCAGCCGCATCGGGTAACGTAATATACGCGTTGGCGATATTTTCGTTCGAATTGCGAGCAGAGGAGCGGCTCGGGGATGAAATCCGATGTGATAACGACGTCGCTTGCGCGGTTTCATCTGACCAACGTGTAGCATACCACCGTCGTCGGATGTCGATGTTCACGAGCTGCCTCTGGAAAATGTCTCGAATGGAGTAAAACATTCGAACGTGTATTTTGCGAGAAAGAGCGACAATATTTTAAACATATGAAAATTCGAGGTACTTGTTGCGAATGCACACGGCTGCGACATAAATTTAAAATACAAACCTTTAATTCCGCAGAGCTCTCTCGGACGCGTTATATTACTCCACGTATTGTTGCGAATTAATAATTATCCTATTTATTTTTAAAGTAATTCGAATCGATGCTTGTTCGGTCGTTTAATTTGGTACTTCGATAGCGTTAATAGAACATGTGATATGATACGAAATTTAATTAGAATGCGAATGATCGGAATAGTTAATAGTCTTTGTTAAAGATACTGTTATATAACTTGATTTTCGAAAGGCTACGTTTTCATAAATTTATTAATTCACACTAATTCTATACGAGCTTATTATTTTACATTATAAATTTACATCTTACTCTATCTTTTTTTCTCTGTTTTTGTCTTTCCGTTTTTCTACTTGTTTGAATATTTTATTGTAAAATCAACTCTTACTATCAACCTACATGCTAAGTTCCACATTTATTTGCACAGTCCGTCATAGATAGAAAATTAACTGTCTCGCTTGATATTAAAATAGAAGCATTCTCGCAGTCAAATTTTAAAATGTGTCTATATATAATTATTATTGCATATACTATTTTATACACGTATTAAACATCAAAATTGTCCTAAAATATTAAACAGTAAATCGAATCGATCAAATGTTTGTTTCAAAATCATCAATATCGGAAAAACAATTTGCAATTTAAAAAATATGAAATACGTATTAATAACAATCGATAATGATACTATCGTAGCAATAAATCTCTATGAATAACTTAACATGCACGACAGTTGTTCTTAAAAACTCATGTGAGCATTTTAGTGGTAGTTTCTAATAAAAGATTTGATCGAACGTCTCCAGTAATTTGGTCTATCGGATTTTTCAAAATCACCGCTTAGTTCAACAAAGCCAAATGAAGTATTACGTATAAACAGAGAATTCAATTCCGAATGTTTGCGAATTTAACGAATTGACTTGCAAATACGTGCACTGCGTGCGCTAGTCAATATACAGCGGTGCATACATTTACGAGAATACAGTTAGAGGAGAAAAAGAACGAGTATTATTTCAGATTTGAAAATCTGACAAAACTGGTAATATCGCATAACATTCTGGACAGTGCTGTTGCGCATTGTGCAATTAAAAACGCTGACGCGTATGCCCGGCTTAAATAGCATCGATATACGCAGAAGAGCCGCGCACCACCGGCTAACCAAGTTTCATCTCGATCACAATATACAAACCTTGCCATGGACTCCGGAGAACCCACCCACAACGCCGGATCGCTCGCATAAAATCCATTGGCTAGCTTCGTTTATTGTGCAAATACATAAATTTCGTTGATCCCGATAGCCGCACAAATACCCATCCGTATACATCATCCGCGAGGGGGGAGAAAAAAAGACGGCGGCGGCGGCGCACGCTGTCGAAACAAAGAGAAAAAATAAAAAAAAATAATATAAAACGGCAGAAACAAAAGCGCGGGGCAGCCGAATTTCATTAACGTCCACCTCCCATACATATGATTTATTCGGCTGATAATCGACGAACGAGAGCGCGCGTATACAGCTCGCGCATCGTTTCTTCCTCCGCTGGCAATGCGAAAAGGGGGAAGAAGAGCAAACTGAGCGAAAAACAACGCGCCGCACCGGGCTCCGAGCTTCTAAATTAAGTCTAGACGATGAATTCCCATCTCCGCCCACCTTCGCGAGACTTGCAGCGACTTCTTCTCTTCCAGGTATAGATGATACATATGCATTCCTTCCTTAAAGCGTCTTTGGATTCGCCCTTTCCCTGCCACGCAGCCATTCTACTGTACATTCCTACCATTTTAATGTGTTTCTGTTTTTGATGAGATTTTCATCTTAGTTCTTTTACATTGTTTCTGCCTGCCGTCGAAATCGCAGCAGACTTTTGTCTCCATTTCCTTCGATTAGTGCGAGGAAAGATCTGGAATACTCGAGTGGATTCCCCGCGAATCTTTTATTTTTATATCCAAGGAGCATTTTCCTCGTGTCAGTAATCTGCCAAAATCAGCGCTTGCTTCTACATAGACTACGCACAAGTGCACGGCATACCCAATCGCGTAGTCTATGCGCAATGGATGCACTCGTGACGAAGGAAATGTGCGAAATCGTTAAACTGAAAATTAGACCATGCGCTCGAAAAAAAAAATAGTACCGGTAACAGAGTAAGACTGAGAAAGAAAAGAGAAGCAAAGGGCTGTCGGCTGCTGTCGGTTACAAGTCGCGTCGGGGTATACGATGCCTACTGGAACAGCCGTGCAGTATTCGCGGGAGAGCCCACAGAACGGCAGCCGTAGCGGCGGTAGCACAACCGGCGGCAGAAGAGAGCATAGGAGCAGCCGTAATATTATTCATAGCTGGTGCGGCCTTCGAACGCAGGCTCATCTCTCGCTGGCGCGCTCGTTAAAAGCAGCGGCCAAATGCCCGAGCGTCACACTAAATTAAAAACTCATCTAAATGCGAGCGCCAGCGCGAAATGACCGAGCGCGCGGTCTAGCCAGCGGCGCGTAGTAAAAGTTTTTAAATAAATAAGGACACGCTCGGCGCGATTCCGTGTAAACGCTCGAAATTGGCCCTGCGAATTAAAAGTCCGCCTCGGACAATGTTATTATGTGGGCTTCCGTTGCCCTTTTCTCACTGCTTATTCTCGACGTCTACTCCACGATCGGCGTGTATTGGCTCACTCGAGCGCGTATAACACATAATGCCGGGGTTGGCGTGCGGCAATTTTTTTTTCGAGAAACGCACGCGGGGTGACTTAAGCGCGACCGCACGCGGCTCTCTAGCTCGCAGCATTCCCTCTGAATTGCCGGGCGCGCCTGAGACGAGATTCCCTGAATCGGGCCCTTTATGCTGATTAGTCGTGCGTATTGTCGAAGATTAGATATAGTTATTCGCGTGTTCAATAGCTGGCCTTTCTCGAGATGCACGGTTATCACGCAGTAAGCAGCCGCAGCAGCAGCAGCAGCAGCCGCTACGTAGCAGCGCGTTTAGTCAGGCCAGTCGTTAGGAGAGCTATCCGGCTAATGAAGCGCCTCGCTGGAGTTTCGCAAAGAGATCGAAACGGTGGGCGTTTCGGCATCTAAACGATTTATTTCACTTTTGTTTTCTTCCTTTCGATCTCCGAGGTATACACTAATTGTTCTCGTGTGCACACTGCGCTGCTGCACATATGTTGCGGGACAGACGAGATTTTCTTGTTGCTCCAACGACCAGAGGGCAGCTCGCTACAGCGCGCGATTGCACGTGCGCACTCGTTGGATAATTGATATTTAATGCATCGCGTCATTGGTTAACGAAAAAATTACTGGTAGGTGCGTTAGCTCTCCCGGGAAATAAAGTGGTCTCGACGATTTTTCAATTTGAGAGCTTCCCCTCTGGGACTCTCTTTCTCTCCTCTTTCCTCCTTACACCTACACGCACGTCGCACACACATAGAATCACCTCGACGTATGCATTCACGGCATATACATGCGCGCACTTGATGCATTTTTGATGCGACTTCAACGTCGACGTGCTCCAAGTCATGCTTCAGTGTATATAAGGAAATTCGTATGCCGGTCTCTTATCTGTTAAGAACTGTACTTGCATATGAAGTTGCGAACATTAATCTTTCAAACGAGCTTGTATCGTCGTTCGTTATAAACTCCGGATAGGCAACGTACACGAATGCGGAGAAAAAGACAATGAAGAAGGGCGAAGCATAAGAAAAGGAAACCGCAGAGAATATTCGAGAAAAAATGATGGCTTTTGCACCTGTGGAAACGAGCGATCGTCGGAAGTGAAGACTCGTTCGCGCAGGTCGACGTCTAGAGAGGGACACAGTTGGCATTCTCGTGCCCTTTCTTTCCCCGGCTATAAAAAGGTGCAATTATACAAAATTAAAAGTCCTCTCTCGGAATGACCCAGTAATACGAACTTGGTCTAGAATAGCGCTCTCTCATATACGCGACCCTCCAAGCAAGAACAACAACAGCAGCAGCAGCAGCAGCATAGAGGAAAAGATTGCAGTAATTTCATAGATTCGAATATAATTGGCTCGAGGGCGGCGCAGAAAGACGGGAAAGAGGAGGAGGGCAAATGCAGGGAAGGCGCCAATTTCCCTATACCGCCAGACGATGAGGAGAGACAAAACGATGCGTCGAGACTGCTTTGGCGCTACGTCACCCGAAATTATGACTCTTTCTTCTCTGTGCCTTGACTCAGACCCGATGCCGACTTAAAAAATGCGTACAATCCCCGCCAGCGTCGGTGAGGGAAAGGATTTCGTTTTAGTTTGACGCAACCATCTGTGTATACTTTGCCGCATTCAAATGATTTTTTGAAAGTTTAGCTGGTTCTGGTCTTTCGGATCGTTTTGAAATCATGCATACAAAGGAGAAGAGCTTTTTGGAAGCATATTTTAGCAGTTTAAAATAACTTGTTGCAGCATAATGCAAACCTTATGAATGGCCGCTTAGCATTACATCCGTATCATTATTTGCGATAAAAAAATTGCGTGTAATAATACTAATAAAGCGAGCTCGAGCATTAAATCATCGAAAGCGGTAAAACGATTACTATAGTCTGCAATATTTTCTTTTGCGCACGCGTTTTCCAGCATACATCATTCTTGAGTCTGGTGGTACGTCCAATTCATCCTCTAAGTCCTCTGGACGACGCTTTTAGACTCGACTTAAGAGTGATTTGTATTCCTCGCTCGCGCTCCACTCGTCCTTATACTTTAGCTTGTTTTTTGTCTCCTCCTCCTCCTTCACCTCCTCCTTCGCTGCCGCCATCTCCGGGCCGGATGTCCTTCTGCGTGTCTTCTTTTCCCGCTGTCGCTCGATTTTCCTCATCATCTGCGCGGCGGCGAAGGTTCTCTCGTGTCTTATACGTGCAGCCTCGTAAGAGCCAACTGTTGTCACGCGCCAGAGGCCCGAAATCGACTTTTCTCCGCGCCGCCGGGCTAATTACCTAAGTATACAGAGTCGCCCGGTTTATTAAGGAAAACGCGTGCCTCACCGCTCTAATCCCACCAATTTCTCATTGTTTCGCTCGTATCTCGACGGCCCTTTCTTTATCCCTCCACGACACCGGCTTCTTTTTCTTCTTCACTCTTCGTCGTTAAGGGGGATAATTGCTACCAGGTGACACCTGGCAATGGTAGATTCCGCTTTTGCATTTATGATTTCCTCTTGAACACCAGCTACAGGCGTGGCTTTATTGCCTTTATTGCCTTCTTTCAATTCCAGAAGAAAAGCGTTTCTTTTATCCAAATGTATATTACTTAAGTCTTTTTTGTGCAGGCGGTATAGTTGTACTTGAGTTGATTGTATATCATAGTTTCAGGCTTTTGAATAGTAGGAATGCAATAAAACAAAGCTTTTTGCTACGCTTCGATTTATTCATTTTGGATTTGGGTGGGCGCAAAAACTTATGTTAATAAGCTGTTATTAAGATAAGACGTATTGAGATGATGGATCAGACGAAGCTAAAGGTGCGGCCGGAGCTGAAGGTGCGTTCGGAGCTGACGGCGCATATGCAGCTGATGGTGCATACGGAAACACGTATGATACGTACGGCGCGTTGTAGTGAAATGGTTCGGCGACGCAGCGTGTCGCCATCATCGACAGCAGAACTCCGAGAACGACCGCTTGAGTCATCTGCAGCATAAGAGAAAAATCCATGATTATAGAGTTTGCCAAGTCTTTTAGGACATCGAACGGATTTTGGGCTGTCATTAGGGGCGGGGATGTGGAGACCATGCAACTAAAGTGTTTCAATGATTGATTGAGTAGAGAATGCTACACGCAAACAGGTGGTAGGCAGGACATAAACAAATTATTTCTGTTGACTGAGTTTTTCAGAATATTCTAACGTGTTTTACATTTTTTTTAATACAAAATAAGGTATTAAAAAAAATTATTATACGTTACTTGTTCAATAAAAAATACATTTTTGTGATAAACATTAAATAGCCAAACAGATTTTCAAAGGTAAAAATTTTAGATTTTTTGTCTCAATCGTCTCAATCGGAATGCAACGATTTATTCTTTATATAGCTGAAGAACGTTCTTTATTCCTTTTTTTACGAAACGTGTAGAAATCATATATGACTTTGTTTGCTTTATTTCTATTATGTAAATTCTTCATTTTCAAATTTGTACAGAAATTATTTAGATATAAAAAGTAATTTGTACATAAAATATGTTCATTGTACAAGCCCTCATGATTGCACATTCTTCTTAACAACTGAACAGCTGCGAATGGTGAAATTGTATTTAGCAGGATTTTATTTACTTTAGGCACCAGGAAAAATGAAACTTTTCAGAATTATTGTTTTCAATATTAGTATTGTATATTTTGGAACAATCAAAAATTTTACTAGCGTAAGCGGAGTATTTCTTTTTTACTTTTTGCAACACATATATTAATGTGTTGTAAAAAGTAAAAAAGTACTTATTTTTTAATTTAATTTTAAATATTTAAAAAAACTCATTTAGAATTCTGAGTGGACCAAGTAAAAGTTTGAGAACGTATTAACATTACCTTGCTAACAAAACATTTCAAGTATGCCATAAGAATTAAAGATAAAAAAAAATGCTTCGAGCCTATTTTCAGAACAAGACAAGAATCTCTGACATTTGAAATACACCATGAAAAAGTTGCGCAATACATATTCTTCTGGTATACTGCATTATTATTTTGAGATGGGAAAAATACATACTCTGAATGTATAGAAATGTCTGCTTTAAAAGTCATATATGCAGAAGCTTAACATAAGCATGCATAAAATGATAATATAAAGCTAAAAATTCGCCTTTCGAGCGCATGGCTGTTAAATGTTTCTTTAAACTAAACGTAAACATTCCGTTGAATTAATAACTTTCTTTTTAATCTTCCTTTACAAAACTTAATTTTTTTGCAAAAGTATCTCAAATAAAAACAGAATATTAGTTTAAGGAATAAGGAAGTCGATTTTACGAATATATTGAAATACTTATAGAAGAATGCGTTGTTTGTTAAATTGTACGAATTTTAATGAAAGTCGATTGACGAACCCACCAGCTTTCATCTCCTTCTAAAAAAGGTGTTTTCATCAATCTACTACTCGTTCTTTGGTACATTATCGTGCGCATTTGCGACATCTAAAGCTGAGAAAGTGAAAAAAATATGAGAACGAAAAGACGAGGTACGTTCGTAGTCGCTATAGTACGTTAACGTTAACGCATCACTCATCCGCAACGCACCCTCCATTTCGTTGCGAGCAATACTGTTGGGAATCTTGAAACTGCAGATGCGCGCGAAATATGACAATTCCGGTCCCCTTTCCAATTTCTTTGGTATAACACATCGTAGCGAGTGGAGTATACGCGGAAACGCAGGTCTCTCCACGTAGCGGCCATAAGTACAGCCCAATGCGGTAATAAATTCCAAGCCCCGGCGGCAGTGGCTGCGGTGTGCATGAATTGTTAAAACGCTTCATGGCTATCAGGCGCTCACTCGCGTCTCGGTTCAAGTCAGTCCTTCGATGCTCTCAACCCGAGTCTGTGAGAGAAGAAAAAAATTTAATTTTCTAAAAGGTGCTAGGCTACGCTCGTACATCTGAGCGCGTGCACGCGCCATTGTTTCCTTTCTCCCGCATCTTTTCTGCGGCCAGACTCGCCTTCACGATTATACACGAGCTAATCCCAAATAAAGGGATAAGAGCTGGGAGCTCGTTTTAGCTCTCTTTTTAGCTTTCTCGGTTACCACTCAAAGTTCCCTGCGCTCGTATATATCTTTATATCACGTATATATAATTCGAGACTACGTGTATCACTGGAATAGGGAAGATAGAAATAAATTTATCTGACGCAGTCATCTTTTACAGTATGGTAAAAAATGAGAATACAACTCTTCAGAAATGTGGTTGGATGTTTTTGCATATAGTGTATAATACATACAATACCGAAATGTTCTTAAAAGCTTGCAAGAAAATGTGCACCTTTTAAAAATTCATAGTATTAAGAATATTAATATAATTTTCATGAAAATTCATTCAGCATACAGAACAAAAAAATACGCATTCAAAGTGTACATGGCTCCGTCGTGGGCACCGTCTGTCCTGGTGCGGAACTATAAAATTCACGTTTTTTACAATTTTAGTGATATTCTCGAGTTTTCTACTTTTAATGACAGCTGATGGTCGTATAACTTATCTTTGAACATAAAACATCTAAAGCACACGCTAACGCAATAAGGAAAACTCGGTGACGGCTGCACAGCTATTAATGATAAAGCGTTAAGAAAGCTTTCGGCGTATAGAAGTTTGTGACATGACAACATTGTCCATGATTAGTAGAACTCGAATTTTCATTAGATGGTGACAGCTCAAACTTTGGTATCTAAAAAGGTCCTTCTAGATGTTGATGCGGGTTAAAGACTAAGACCACTTACTTCAAGTATTGTGGTTGACAAGACAATTGGAAAACTTGCACAGTTTAAATAAATATTTTCTGTTGTTTCCTCATGACTTCGCGATAGTCCTAAATCAAGAATGACTTACTCCAAGTAATTTTAATTTTATGCATCAGATCTGGTCTCGATACTAAATGGCTTATATAATGCATTATCAAAAAGTTAAATGATCATTGATCATTGATAATTCATCTGCACCGGAGAGGTTGTCTATATCTATTATCTACCGAGTGGTATCAATGGGCCAGGACAAATCGATCTCAGCAGATTTCCAGGTCAGTATTGCAGAGAATGCCCTCTTACCCATCAGGCTGCACAAGAAAAACTTAGCTGAAGTCACGGGGAAATACTTATATTATGAACGAAAACGTCGTGCAGAAACAGTGCGAGCGATGTATGGGAAGATAAAAAAATGTCGTTTATTCGTAAAGGAGAAAAAAGTGAAAATTTGGAGAGGAAGAACTGAAAGTGTTAATATTAGGATTAGGAGGAATCAGCGCACGTACTCTTGTGCATCTCAGTCTCTCAGCTGGTTTTCTTTCCTCTTGGTTCTGCCGGTATAGCTGATGCTCTCCGCTCGCCACGAGACCGAGCGTGAATTATTGATGATCGATATATCGATTAGGAGAGGGAAGGCCGCGATGCGCCTCTGACCTACCTACGGCTAAGTGCATCCCCTTGAACCCTCGCCTCATCGGCGGCGTACGTGCTATAAATGTATGTGTATATACCTGCGTACTATATATTCTCGGCGAGAATAAGAAGAGGAAAGAAGGACTCATCTCTTGGAGAGAAAGAGAGAGAGAGGGGCGGGGGCGGGGGAGGAGAAAAGGCGTTGAAAACACGCTGGTGCGCGCGTATTCTCTTGCTTTATCTCTTGACCGAGGCTGCGCCGCACTTGTGTAAATACGAGAAAAATTATGTGTTGCAGATGTCCGTAATATATATGTATATTGCGCGCGCGTATATATCAATTGGGGAGAATGGACGCGTTATATGTGCCGCGCCGCTGCTGCACGCTGGGCAGAGGGGGGGGGGGCGAGAGGGAAAAGAATGGACTCGGTCTGGCCGGCGGAGGAGGCGTGATGAAAAAAATACGTCTGCCTACACTTTTTTATCCCGAGTGAAATACAAGCTGCGAGATTACATTGATTTCCCCCGAGTTATATATCGTGTACGTATCGATTCGTCGAAATGCGAAAGACCTTTTTATTCTGGCTATCGTTATCATCTTGCCTTTGAGCTGCAGCAGCGCACATCCGCCGAAAGGCTCGCTGGCGTAACGCGTACGCGCTCGAAAGGGGCAATTATTTTAATACACTAGATTAAAGATCGGGCGAGATGTCGCTCGTTAAAAAGAATTCTTGCCAAACTCGCAGGCACACACGGGCGTACAGTACACACACGCGCGTAGCTTGAAAATACGCTGCGTCACTCCCCGCTTGCGAAAGACTCGCAGCGACACAGCGAGAGACAAGCACGGCAGCCGCATGAAATAGAGATCGGCCTCGATAAGCGCATAAATACAATGCCGAGAAATGAAGTTCTTAACGTAATTCGCTTATCCGATCTCGGAATATCCACTATTATAAGACAATGCACATAATCCGTACGGGGGGCGCGCGCGCGCGACGGGGCCAGGAGAGAATAAATAAAACATTGCCATTCGCGCGTCATGTTGTAGAAACGAGGTAGGCAGAGAGAGAGAGAGAGAGAGAGAGAGCAGCCGCGCACATAATACATGTTTCTCTTCCCCGGTATTTAATTAAACGTTCGTTACATCGAATACACGCTCGTCCGTATAACGCACACGTTTCACACGCGCGCACTTACTCGCGCGTGAACCAGTTTACCTTCTCCCCGGCAGCAGCCCGGCCGGCTTGCGAGCTCGCTGCATAGTTACGTAATTCGATTGTACTTCGCGCCTCGCACCTTCCTAATAAACAAGTGTCTCGCTTAATTACCGCGATTATGAAGTGTGCGCGGCGCGCCGAGCAGCCGAAAAGCCGAGGTGTGAGATGAAAAATAAGGTGGTGTGGGTTCGTTAACGAGCCACGAGAGAGTTACGGCGGCAGCGCCAGCAGAGTCGGGCCCCGCAGGCGTACCGAGAAAATGCTGCCGCTGCCGCTCTTGCCCGCCAAATCAGATAAATATGCTAACAGCAGCGGTTGGGCCCCAATCGCAGCCGGCTATCGACACGACGCGAGAGAAGATAGCGCGCGCTCCCAAGAGGGAGGAGGAGGAGAATGCACGGATTCGATCGAATCCATACGCGTTGTTATTGGGGGTTTTATGGGCCCGGTGCCCCCCTCCCCCCCTAAGCCCCTCTGGAGCAGCTTCGTCGGATAAGGATCGGCTTTTAAATCGGCGACGCAACTTTCAACGCTCCGCGCAAGAGCTCCGAGCGCTCTCGAGCAAAGAGACGACCGAGAGGCACATTTCATTCATGAGCGAATGAATATTTATTGGCTGATTCAGTAAATCACCGAGAGCCGCAGCGCCGTCGCCGCCGCCGCCGCCACGGCGTTGTTGTCCCGATTGTCATTTTGAGAACTTTTACCTTATCGCTGCGCGGGTCGTCTCTCGGAATATGAGGACAAGGCCGCATATGCACGCACGCGCGCGCGCGCGCGCATTTTTGCGCCTCTCTTTTTTCCCCTCTCCCTTGCTTGCTCGCTTGCTGGTGAGAAAGGAACCCTTTTGGGATACGCCATTTATTCGAATGCTATCGAACGACACTGCCGCACTCTCTCGATGTGTGTCATATAAGAACCCCTTGTGCGAGCCTCGCCTTTTTTCAGCCCAGACGACTTGCTCGCCTGCCTTTCTCTCTTTCTTTCTCTCTATCTCTCGGTTCGCTTGTCGAACATTGTATATGTGTGCGAAGGCAAAAATATCAGGCGTTATAAATCCTGGTTTTGTTTCAGGTGACTTGTTGTACATGCGGCTCTGCAGAGGCCTGTCCTTTTTCGTCTGTCGTTTTTTGGCTCTCCTCTGCTCACGGGAGAAAGAGAAAGAGAGAGAGAGAGAGAGAGAGAGAGAGAGAGAGAGAGAGAGAGGATCGTGTACGTTTTTATCGCCCGAGATATGAGATTCGATGGCTTTGTCGTTGCATTTAATTATACCTGCGATTCCGGCGCTTTTTCTCCGCGAGGCGAGCGCGCAGGTGCGAGCGAAAAATCCGTCCAATCGATTTGAAGGAGACCCTGGAGTAACATTGTAATATTCGAGCTATCTCTTTATAATAAACTTGATACGCAATACGCTATTGTGTAGAGGAGATCAAATTTCATGCTAACTACTCCCACAGCACGCAATACATTACGAAAGCAGTGCCGTTACTCGAGACCGGCTATATTTTGCATTTAACGAGATAATTCGAGTACATTATTATGAATTCGTATTGGCTGTGCTGGTTTGCGTTAGCTAACTGATAAAGTGCCACGTCAATTAACCCGGGGAATACAATGAAAAATAAACTTCTGCGGAGAATTTTCAATCTGACAGGTGTACATCCTGAAACTACTGTAATATACCGTCTGGAAAGTCAGCTTGATCGATAAGGCGAGTGAAAGTCGAAAAAATTCCAATTAAAAGTTTCATCCATTTGAATAGGCTTGTCAATTATAGCATTGACAAATAGATTAGTTCGACTCATTTGAGAGGCGCGCTTATGAATGAGCCGTCGCGTCCTCCTCGTCTCCTGCTCGCATGTATTATTACGAAAGGCCGAGAAAGAGAGAAAAACAAAATACGACGCGGGGCTCGTCTAATAAAGCTGCGACAATACAAGCTTGGGAGGGACGAGCGGACATGGAAATAAAAAATGTGTTCGTTGTAGGCGCGGGCCTCGGCGCTCGATGCGATGCATCAAAAGAATGTCCCATTGAATCCCTAATCGCCCGGATGATTGCGGACCCACACACAGCGATTTTTCACGACAAAGGTCGACTTGCCAAGTCTCGGCATCGTCGTCCTCGTCGTCGTCGTCGTTCGACGATAATAATTTTTGCTCGCGGCACAAAAGCCAAGAGGGTGCAGCTCTCTTATTCCCGTGTATATATGGGCCAAGAACTTTCATTAGCGTGATTTCTGTGCGCCGTACATATAATATGCATTGACGGATTCGTAAAGCGCTAATCGGCTGATCTAATTAAGCATTCACGCTGATCGTGCGTATTTAAGCGAGAAAATTAATCGCCGATATATGCATGTTTTATTAAATATTCACGAAAATTCAATATTTAGATATAGTCGGTAGAACGAATCCAATTTCGAGGAGATTCCGATTGTTCGCTGCGAATTGAACGTCAATTAAATAAACACTGTGCATCAATTTATGCGCAGCTGTTCGACTTTTCAAGCTTTATCGCACATCCTCCTATACAAGTATTGCGCAGACTTTTCCCTCTCGACAGCGACGACAACAATTTTTTCGAGGAGACAGAGCGAAACGAATGTTTTTCGGTGAACCAAAACAGCGACCGCATCATCAATAAGACGAGCTGTCTCGGCGATGTATACATACTTATTATATTTTTCTCGTGAGTTTTCGGCTGCGTGAGAATTTAATGAAACGAAAGCGACGAGGCCGAAGGGGATGTAGACTTTTCCGGAGGGGAAGTGCGCGACTCGACTTTGTGACTGATGCTTCTGCCGCGGGTTGCCATAGAGCCGCCGCCGCGCGCTCTCGTGATTTTCTCATGTTTTGTTCAGACCCGCTACCGTTTCTTTTTTTTTTCCATATATACTCGTTCGCTTGCTCGCGTTAAACTGTGATTTATCGCTTTTTTTTTGTCGTGTTTACGCTCATTTCGACTCGTCGTGAAAGGATGTTTTCTCCTCGGGCACAACAATGATGGTATAATTAATGAGTTGGAGCCGAAGAGATAAATTAATTTTTTCTTCTTTTCGACCATTCTTCCATTTGCACCTCTATAAACGGCTGCAAACATTTGCTAAAACATCCGAGTTCTCGCAGTACGTGCAGCTGTGGAAAAGCCTTGCTCATTGCGGCGCACGGTGCCGAGTGTGTGCAGTCGAGAGAAGCGAGAAGATAGAAGGAGAGAGAGAGAACAGAACAATACCCTCAAAGGAATCGCGAATAAATCGAATTCCCGAAGAAATAGAACGTGGGACAGGAGCAACGGCGACGCACACAGACCGCGCGTATGCGCGTGTCTCTGTGTGCGTCTGTGTACGTGTGAGTGTCGCGCAGCAGTCAAAGTAAAAGCCTTTCGCTCGCCGTCGTGCCGGTCTCCCGTCTGCCCGAGCGAATCTCCAGTGCGTATTCGCGCGCGACGTATACATATACGCAAGCGCGAGCGAGCTCCTGCCTCTCGTGGGAGGGGACGCAGAAAAAAAAAGAGAGGAATGGCGAGAAAGAGGAAAAGGACGAGGCAAAAGGCAGCTACGCCGGAATCTCACGTGCGCAATGCGCTTTAAGCGTATTATAGGTAAAAGACGGGATGTGTTCTCCCTCCTCTGAGGAGTGGAGAGCGCGCGTGTGCGAGTGTGTCTGTGCGATTTCGATGGCCATCTGCCATCTAGCCGCGGCGCAGGGAAAAAAGCTTCTAAAAGAGGCGAGAAGGAGATAGAGAGAGAAAGAGAGAGATAGAGAAGATAGATGCCATGGGAGGATAGCGCACACACGAGCTGGTGGGGAAATTCGAGGCCGAGAGATAAACGCGAGTGTGTGCCGCGCGCGGCCGGTGATGCTGAGCGCCGATAGGCGCGCGCGCGAGGAATGATGTGCGATTGCCGCGCGAGTTTAAATACAATAATTAAAAGATATGCCATTTTAGAGGGGCAGCGCGCATGTACGCTGGACGCCAAGTGCAAGGGCGGCATAATTATCCGGTGATAGATTCGCTTGTATGAATACGAAAGCGAGGAGGCGTTTTGTAGAGAGAGAGAGGGAGACAGTCCTGTTTTCGAGCGCGACACGACATCGGATCGGGAGAGGGGGAGTCGAGCTCGTTTTCCGTTATCGAAGCGACTTTTCTCAAGCCTTCCCACGAAATATATATGGGAGAAGAGAATTAAACTAAACGAAGTTTGCCGGGGGGAGGCGGGCGAAACGGAACGCGCTCGATTTCCCAAAAGATTTCCGCGCAGAGCTGCAGCGCGGCAGCAGCGATGGAAAGAACGCACGCGGCAACCAGATCAAGAGCTAGAAGGAGAGAGAAGAAATGCGAAAGGAAGAGAAGCGCAGGAGGGGGCAGCACGTATACAGTATACAGAGAGAGAGAGGGGGGGGAGGCCGAGAGTACCTTGACTCAGGTGGGCCTTGAGCTCGCGGCTGAAGAAGAAGGCGCGGTGTGTGTATGCGTGCATGCACACTTTACGCGCATATACTGCACGTACGGAGAGAGCAAGTTCAATGCGCTCTCCGCGGGCGCGCAGTGACGCGCCCAAGAGCTCGCTTCTCTCTTTCTCTCTTATATGCTCTCGGTCAATTCCAGCGGGAAATACGCGGACCAGTCGCGACTGCAACTACGCAGCTGTCTTTCTCTTGCTCTCTTTATCTTTCTTCTCTCGGGCTGCACGCATTTCAGTAGCCCGAGTGAAAAGGAGAAAATGGAATGTGGGAGCTGGATAGGCCAACGAGCTGGAAAAAGTGACAGAGAAATAGAGAAAAGAGGGAGCTGAGGAGACACGTTAATAAGCCTCAACGATTCGCGAGGGAAAAGAACGAGCGAGCTTCCAATTTCGCGCTTTATTTATTATGCGGCGCGCGCCGACCGGCATTTAGACGTCGTTCCGCCGAGGCGAGGGAGCGAGAGAGAGAGAGAGAGACGGAAAAAGTTGACCGATGCGTATTAAGTTGCGCTACCGCGACGACTTTTATCGAAAAACTGGCCGAGACAAATGCGGCAAAAAAACCAACGTCGTTCGAATTAATACAGACATTTGTTGCTCTCTCTCTCTCTCTCTCTCTCTCTCCGTCTCTATCTCAGTCCCTTTCGAGCAAATAATGCAAAGGGGCAAAAGTTGCACTTTGCAGCACATTGGTATATAATTTCACGCGTCCATCCAGACGCTCGGGCTACTCAAGAGTAACACACCCGAAATTGCGCTATATGCGGTACACTAATCGTGTTAATTTGGTGTTATTTATGAGGCAAATTAGTAATGCGAGATATAGTTAGTAGCTGATTAGGCTACTAGGCCGATAATGCCGGGCGTACATTAGCTCCGAGCAATGTCGACTGGATACTGGTTCAATTAAGCCGAAATTAACCAAATTGATCAGGAGCAATAATGGGGAGCTTTCGATGCCATGTTATTTGGTGCGATAGCTGTTGTCGTTTTATAGTTGCCTATATACCGGCGGCGTACTGGCCATTTCAGCGCTTGTCCTTCCGAATCCCGTAACAACGTCGATATAACTTTAAACGTCCATTTGCAAGCTCAATCGATTCGAGACAGTGTGCGCGGCGAGGCGGCAATAGTTTAATAACGATCTAAAATTGCAATTTTCAAACTGCAAGCCTTGGCTCTCGCTCTCTGGCCGCTCGCGTGTCCGATTCGCAGACAAACGACCGCGTCTGTCGGCCGCCTCTGCGCTGATTGTCGAGGGCAATCGAAGGGGGGGGGGCGGAAGGGGAGCCGAGCACGCGCTCTCTACTTTGCCGGAGCGCGAGCGAGCGAGCTTATGAAGAGCGCGCTCGCGCTCTCGCGCGATCCTTGATTTATGCGTCGAAATTGTTACTTTCTTGTAATCCCCTAAATAGGCTCTAAAGTGCCCTCGAGCGATAAATCCATTCTCGGCCGCCTTTATGCCTTCCTTCTCTTTATCGATCGGCGAATTCGTCTCTCTCGAGCTCCCATTATCAATTTGTCGCCACGTCAAATTATCGAACTGCTCATTTCTCGATGCGGGGGGGTAGAGCACAGGGTAATGGGTAATCGCGAGAGCCGAGCGGCGTGCTCAGTCATGGATGAAACCCCGTATTCAAGATAATCTTCTTCGATGGGATTTCGATGCTCGGGCTTTATATATACCTTTTGGTTATACGGCCTCGCGTACTCGAGATTTAAGACGCAGGCTGGCTCTTTTTAAGGGCCGTCGTGCGGCGCCGGAGTAGGTGAGCGTGCGCGAGCTCTTTTTACGAGGGAAAAGTCGTTCTGATCCTCTTGCCCCCCACCTCCCTGTCGACGATGTTGTTCCTTGACAAACATATCTCGCCGCTTCTTTGAGGCGGGAAACTAGACTCTCTAAACGCGTCCAAGGTGTACACAGAGACTGTGCGGAGAGCATCTTTGATCCCCGAACGATAGCGTATCGGTCGCGTTATTTGAATAAAGTCGATGCGCGCAGCTGTTGGAGCGGGGGATGAACGGGAAGGTGGGATATATAGACTCGTAGCGCGGAGGGTATATAGCGAAAGTTGATCAATCGCCGGCGGCTTGACTTTGCTCTCTATAGCCGCGACGCGCAAGGTGCCAAACAAGCTGTAATCGCGCGCAGCTTATATAAGTACTCTCTCTCTCTCTCTCTCTCTCTGAGCGCTCGGTACACAAGCTAACAGCTAAGAGCGGCGGTAACGGCAGCTCTATACATACAGAGATTCATCAATACGTGCGTATTCAGAAGGCGTAGTAGGGGCCTGCGCAGAGACCAATGTAAATGCGAGTGTGTGTCTTATTGCGATGCTCGCCTCATTCTACCTTCCGCAGTGTGCGTCTATTAAAGATAATTACAGGTCTTTCTTTGAGCGACGCGCCAAGAGTCGTATACGAGCATCCATAAATATTGATCTTGCAATCATTCTTATAAGCACACTCGCTCGTTCTCTGCTGCGCATGCGAGTGTTGTACGTTCTCGCGGGTCGTCCACCTCTCGCGAACCGCGTCTCTCACCCTCCCCTTCTCGCTCTCCCCCCCTCTCTCTCGTGTCTAATGATACCGCACGCCATAAAGCACAAACATATGTAGGCCATTGAAAAGTAGCCAAGGCGCGCACGCGGCTGCACTTTCATTCACATAAAGATTCAGCTCGGGCGCGTGCCCGGGACTCCCCCTGCAGTGCGCGCGGTATTATATCGCCGCGGCTGCACAGCCGCCTCTTTCTCTCTCTCTCTCTCTCTCTCTCTCTCTCTCTCTGTACTCGACTGCGGCTATACGTGCACAGACGCGCGCGCGAGAAAAGCGAGTTATGTTCGATGGCTTAATTAAGTTCCTACGCTTATAAAGTGCGCCTGTGTGGTCCCTCCACGAGAGCGCGCGGCTTTAATTTGCCCTCGGAAAAGTTACGAGGGCTCTCCTTGGCTATGTGCGCGCAGCTCGCTCTCTCGCCTCAATTTTGATTCCAAGTCTGCCGAAGCTCGATTAAATTGCACTTTTTCGCGCGACTGCCCTGTAATATCGGCTCTCGATCCTCTCTCTCTCTCTCTCCCGCCCGACCAAATTCCAGCCGGCTCACGACGTTTCTAGGTCAATGGAGAGTAATGTATTATAATAGAGCGCGCGCGCGTACCTCTCTCTTTCTCTCTGTTATTTTAATTGTATAAAAACGATGCATAAAGTGTACATGATGAATTGGCTTGGCGGTTCCGCGAAGCTTTCTGCGGCTTAACGAAGCTGTCAAATGCTCTCGAGCCAATCTTTCTTCCCGTTTGACAAGCAAAACTTAACGGCACGGCGTGAGCCGCCGTGCGAGAGCTCGTTAACTTTTCTAATTACAAAATTAGAACACTCGTTAGATTGGGACTAGCCTCGGGAAAAAGTATGCGCGATCTAGATTGTACCTTCGTTTTAATTCCCGTTTTCATTAACTGCCGGCGATTTCACGCGGCGACTCAGCAAATAAAAAGCTTGTCTCCCGTCGGTCCGCCTCGAGGATGTGTGAGTTCGAGAGACTCTGCTGCGCGCTTGAGGATCGAGCGAGAGAGAGAGAGAGAGCCGTGTGCGAATAAAGCTCGCGATCGTATTTTCGGCGGCTTCGCTCGCGGCCGGCACGTCGCGTCGTTACCCTGCATTTAAAGAGGTACGTGCGGCCGTTTAAAAAATTTATGCCTCCCTCTCCGTTAGTCGACTCCGCGTGCAGTAGCAGAAGCATCGTAGCCGTCGCCGTCGCCGCTACGCGGCAAGTGCTACAACACGGAGAAATCGCGAGCGAGCGACGGTGTCTGTGTGGAGGGGGCTGATATCGCCGCGGCGTATAACCTCCCCATCTTTTTCTCTATCTATCTGACAATTGAGCGCATAAGCCGGCTATAGGCCATCGATTTTTATCCGCGGAGCCGAACGTCTCCGTCGTTCGTTGCACTTTCGACTCGACTAGAGTCTGGAAGCGGAGCCCCTCACCCCGCCCCCTCTCTATCGACGATCGGCTCTCTCTCTCTCTCAGTGTCACTGCTCGATGCACATTGAGCGGCTTATACGGCTATACACTTTTCAGCTCTTATCCGAGTCTTTTATCTCTTTTCGCGCGCTCCCGGCACTCCGCGAGTTAAATTATCGTAGTCTTAGCTATATAAGATTGCAGCGAGAGGGAGTAGCTCGCGTCGCTTATTGCTTCTTCGGAGCAGTCGCGCGCGCAGGGCAAAAATGGAAATTCGCGAATAGTATACTTTGCGTGTGTGTGTGCGCGCGGCCGAGCGCGAGCGGTCCTAAAGTTTTACGGGGATGATTGATGGGACACGCTCGGGATTTTCAAGAGGATATAAAGGATTCAATATAGGATTTCGCCATAAACGCTGTTTCATTTTAACCCGACTTTAATCGCTCTATTGCTGCGCGAGTAACGTGCGCTCTTATCTCGGCTTAGAGGGAAAAAAAAGAAGGCTCTCTAAGCCGTGTGCTCGTAGAGGTGCGCGCGAGGATCGATTCCGGCAAACGGGGTCGCTTTGTCGCCTGTACACATACACGTACACACACACACACACACACACACACACACACACATACACCTACGTATAAGTGCAGTAAAGCAGTAGCGCCTTGGCGCGCACGTGGGATATCGCGGGCTCAAATTCCATACTCTGCTACGCGATAGCTCCATCGAAGTTTTCGCGCGCTTTCGTGTACGACAGATATCAGTGGAAGGGCCTCAAGACCATCTTTCTCCCTTGCTTACGTGCATGCATGCGAGCCCTTAGGCTATCGAGCCAAGGCGGCGCTCCACTCGCGCGTTCTTCCGAGTAAGTGATTTCCGCACGCTGGGATTTAATTGCGTTCGGCCTTCCTCTCTCTCTCTCTCTCGCTCGCTTTCTGCTTTGGCAGCGGCGGCCTCTCGAATAATGGCCGCGACGCTCACGCTCGCCCTTCTATCGTTATATTCTTCGTGTAGACCTGTAGAGGTCGCTCTCTGCACAGAGGAAGAGAAAACAGAAGGCGTTATTGACTGGCCGCAATTGGATAATAATTACCGTTAACTCAATTTCTTTTACCACAATTCTCATGACAAAATAAGCTGAATTTTTAATGCTAATAATAGATCTGATAAGACTGTGTATACGACGCCTCTACGCTTCCTGCGGAGGCGAGGTTCACGCTGTATACTCGCATTTTTCATAATTATATCCGTTGAAGCAAGCCATTCTGCATTTTTCCATTCGAGTTCGCGTTACAGCCAAGATCAGAGGGTGGGAGGAAGGGAGAGCATAAATATTGCATTTCGCGCGAGTTTTATACCGCTATGTCTCGCGCTATATCCACATAGAAAAATCCCGCATTTCGAACCGCATACACTTCCGTGCGCGGGCGTATCATGCATATAAAAAATTCAATGATCAACCTCATAAGGGTTCATGAGCGCATCGAGTATTCCCATGGGTAAATAATTCATTCGCCTCGTGCATAATCCAGCCCCATATCTACGGTTGCCGTATCTCTCGCGAAGCCCCAACGCGAGAGCGACGCGTCCAATGCAGTGCGGGACTGAAAAAAAAGAGCGCACGCTCGTGAAAACTTCCCGGCCGATATTATTCCATCGGATCATCAGACAGCGCGCCCATACCGCTATTTGAAAAAGCAGTAGCACTGCTTCATTCGGCTATCCCGACTAAATACCAGAAACAAAACAGCAGGCGGCGGCAACGCTATCTCCGCGAACGAGCTGAGAAATACGAAGAAAAACGAAGTAGCAGATGCCGGGAAGCGTAAATGGATGTGTCAGTCATAAATAAAAAAAGGGGGAGGGAAGGAGGCGAATTCACGCGACAGTTGCGCGATTGCTATTCGTTCTGTCGTGGCGCGCGTGAGGAGTGCTATAGGAGAGCGAGAAACAGAAGCCGGTATACGCGTCTTCCAGCTCGTAATCTCCGCAATTTCACCGGGGGAGCAGTGGCAGCGGCGCGACGTCGGAAAAAGACAGTCGCTCAATAAAGGAGCGAAGAGATCGACTGCACACGCATCGTATAAGCGCGCGAATCGTCCCAGCTGCGGGGGGGGGGGGGAGGGCAACCGCTTTTCTATATATATTCATTAAAAGAGGGAGTAAAGTCCTACGGCTGCGTCTCTCTTTGCCAATTTTTTGAATTCCCCGGGCGAAATGAAGGTAGGGGGAGTAAGGGCAAAGCCGAGTCTCTCGTTTTTATTGAATTTGAGCGCCCTCCCCCTTTCCCCCGTGGTGGAGAGGCAGCCGCGCTATAGAAACTTTCCTCGTGAATATATGCGCGCGCGGATACGATTTATTTTCTCGTCTCGAGCATTTTCCTTTTATTTCTCTCCTCGCTCTGCTGGCCATTATGAGCTCACGCGTCGCGCAGCCGGTTTATTATTCTTTGGCGACTGGAAGAGAAAATCGCACTCACTTATTCGTATGTGTAATTCCTTTGGCGAACGGCGGGCATGTGCGAGTCGTCGGCGTTAACGAAGCGGAGGCGTACACTCTCCTTGCTCGCCGGCAAGGACTTTTCCTCTTTCTTTCCTGTCTCTTCGCCTTTTCTTCGTTTCTTTTTCCCTGCTTTTTTTCATACACTGGACCGCGGCGACGGCGGCGAACTCTATTTTTCTTTCTTACGCGAGGGTGCGGTAAGACGCTTGAATAGGGGGATTATGAGAATCGGAAGGAAAGGGGCCGAAGCGGGAAAGTTAATACGAGAGGAAGGCAGCGCTGCCGTATTCATTATTGGACTTTTAATTTGATAATGCAATTTCGTTATTGTTCTCGTCGAGGGGGGAGGGAGTGCTTCTGAGTGCTTGCGGGGAGAGGTGGGGCCGGGTGGGGGTGGCTTTGTTTGCACAACGTTGACTCGCCAACGGGCTTTGTTTTGCTTCTGGGAACAATCATTCAATTATGAATGCTAATCGTTAACGAGTTCTGCACCGAGAAAATCATAATCATCGCGAGCAGTGCTATATATCAACGAAATTTCTAAAATATTCATATTCAATTTCATTGTTTACGTTCGATCTGCGTTCGATCGGTCTAGAATACATTTTCGCGATACCCGCGGAGTCGAACGAGTTTACGTTACATAATATTGTATTTCGCTACCGCTCGACGAAAACAGTAAACGAAAACATTAATTTGCAGGAAAAAAGAAAGAGCGAAACAAAACAAAGCAGAGAAGACAACAAGAGAGAGAGAGAGCGAGAGAGGGAAGTGTGTGGGGGGGGGGGGGAGGGTGGAGCAGGCAGCCAGGCCAATTTGGCAATGACAAATAATTTACTCTGTACAGGATCAGCAAACTCGCCGACGCCTTCGAAACTTGTTAATTATTCCATTATTGTTTTGTGCGGCTGGCAGCGGGTGCGGGTGTACGCGCCCCGCGATACACACCGCCGCGGACAATTAATTATAATATTTGATAGAGTTTACAGGTATACATGTTCAGTGCGACCTCATTATATCCGACCGTGTGCTTTGTGATTACATAGGGGAATTAGTTGTCAGCGGTAGGACGAGGAAATTTCACCGTTCATTATTAATAGCGCCGACGCGCTCCCGTTGAATAATAATTAATATTTATTATTTACGTTAAAAAATGTATCGAGGCTGCGCAGAAAAGCGCCTATCGACCCTCGTCGCGTCGGCTGTAACTTGATGAGCATTCAAGGAGTCAATAGTGATCCTTCAGTTGGCAGGTACGCGCTCCCTGAGAAATTGCTCGATGTCCATTCGCGCAGCGAGAGGAGAGTGTGGCGTGTGCAGTACACGCTATACACGGCTTATAACGCGTAAGTAGCCTCGATAAGTATAGCCGAGCGCTAAGTAGAGCTAAAAGCATCAACAATAAGTTCTCGGCGCGCCTCTGTATATAAGAGCTTTGAGAAACTCCCTTGCGCTCCTGAAGCATTGCTGCGAGCGCACGAAACGTCGGCTTTGTGCCTGCGCACACACTGCACGTCAAAGAAATTTCACAAGTTTCCAAGTGGCAGCGGGAGCAGCAGCAGCAGCGGCAGCAGCAGCAACTGCACCACTGGTTTTAACTTGGACTCCAATGAGACGTCTGTGCGCGCGTGCGTGTGTACTTTGCGCAGAGCCAAGCTAAACGTCAGCGCGCAGTTTCCGAGCCGAGGATTTCATTGCTCTCGCCTATATACTATATTGACTGATTCGCTTATTTCGACTTTGATTTATATGCGCGAACCGGTCTTATTGACTGCAGCTTCAAAGCTTCGGCTGCGAGCGATGCAGCGCGCGCTCTCGAGTGCGGAAATAATCCCTCCCCTCCCTCCCTCCCGAGAGAAGTGTATTATGTACTGCACGGCCTTACAAGCATCGCACACCTATCGCGAGATATCCTGGATTACAATTTACGGAGGGAAAAAAAGTCACACACTCGATCATCAGTACGACGGCTATCGTTTCCCGATCATGTACAATCTACACGCATATACTGCACACGATCTCTCTCGGACTATGCGGTTTCGAGCATATTTCGCGAAATCTAAAGAGTGCGACGCGCGCATGAGCCAGAATACCGTACTATGAAATTGCCGCTAATCTTTTTTACGGCGGAGCGACCATAATCTTCTCTCCTTGGCGGGCCTATTGTTGTGTGATTCGTGTAATCCGTGCACGCGCTGCCCATGTAATGTAACGGCCCTGCATAGCTCGAGCGGCCAGTTGACTCTCCTCCTTCCTCCTTCTCCTTCTCCTCCTACTCCTCTTCCTCTATCTCTCGCTCTCTTCTCGAGCGCGACTTCGATGACGGTTCCAATTACTCAACCCGATAATTTGTCTCTGCGACCGGTTCCTTTTTCTACGCGCAGACCAAACCGCTCGCAGGTATCTAGAAGCTTTTTGACTTTTCCGACTCGAGGCTGCGTGTAATTACACCTGCGTGAGGAAGGCTGATGCGTATCTACGTGGGCTAGGAACAATGTTACCGTATCTAACGAGAATGAGAAGGTGATGGATGACGTAGATTTCGGAATTGATTTTTTTCCTTTTTTTTTCGTCGAAAGAATTTATGGTTTTGTCACACCGAACCTGTAATTGAAGAGTAATTACTTACAATCTCATTACGCACGAAATGCTTTTCGAAAATGGAATTCGTAAAGGAGCCGCGCGCAACTTGGCGAATCATCCCGTCGAATGGAATGTCAATTGTATATACTGCGCGAACCGTTAGCGGAGAGACGCCGCGCCTGTTTGTCCATCTTCGTAATGATGATTTACAATGATTTTACAGCTCAAAGTTTGCAGGAGGCAGTGGGTCAGTCTGCTCGCTGGAAGGATACTAGTCGCGGTAATCTATAATTGGATTATTCTCGAAGAGGCCGGGGCACTTCATTTACTATTTACGATCGCATCGATAAATTTTAAGCCGTGGTTTACGGGCGCATCGACGACGAAACTATTAATTGCCGTGTGACAGCGTTATGATGCCGCGATCGATACACTTCCTACGGCTATTCTTGATTGCGGGAAAACTATAATACGGTCCGCTCGACAACTAGACGCAAAGAGCAGGACATAAGCCATTCGCGTGCGATGATGATTTCTTAATGCTCCTCTCGCGCTCGCTCCGCGGATTATGCAAACGCCTAAACACTTGGCATCTTCAGCATACCCGCGGTATATAGCGAGGTGCGAAAAATATACAATCGGCGGATATGGATTTTATTCTCGCATTAGCGCACCTCCAGTTTGCACTTGCGCCTAATTGCACCGTTAGAGACCGGCTTGTAGATGTAGAGCTGCGAGTTGCTGCGAGTAGCTCGAAAGCCGCCCATACGGTGTGGAACCGGCTTTCGCAATGCGCTCAGCATGCATAATTTATCTTCGCCAACCGATCCAGAAGCAGTTCATGCCAGATAAAAATAATGAGACACAATGGCGAGAAATGAGATATACACGCGAGACGCGATTTTATCCTGGCTCTGTGTGTGTGTGTGTGTGTGTGTATTCCAGTTCGTGCGCAAGCAACTGCGAGGATTAAGCGTAATAGTTGCCGACAGTGGTTGTGTATCGCGTGGAACGAGCGCGCCTCGAGTTTTCTTAAGGCTCTCGCTCTCTCGCGCAGCTATCCGGTATAATTGACGTAACTGTAAATAATTAAAAGAGCCTCATTCATTATATAAGGCCGGCGCTGGAGGTAAGGGGAGAGGACGATATTACTTTATGCGCGAGCTTCCTTCCCCGCGTCTCAGTTCTCGTGTTCTCTTCCCTCTATCTCCCGCGAAAGGCTTTCATAACAAGCGCGCGCGGGCATAATTGAGTTGTGCTTCGCGCTCGCTCGCAGGAGAGGAGAGCGTCGCCGCTAACGAGCGAGCGACGCTCTAGGAGAGCCTAGATTTTTCTTACATCGTTATCGACGAATTTTCGGCTTGAGACGCGACTCCGAAGTCAGTTGGCCACACTATACGCGACGGGCAATTTTCGTCGATCAATATTCCGCCCCGAAAAACGAGTCGAAAAATGGGTGTCACCATTTAATGCCATTCGACACTTTTCTGCTCATCATCGGAATTACCAAGCGGAACTATTTTTGCCCGCTGCGCGATAATGTAACCGAGTCTGACCCCGCAGTCCATATCGAGTCGTATTTCTCACTCTTGACGCACAATGTACTTCACATAATTTCTCATTGTTCGCCGAAATTTCGTATAATTGCTCAAATTTCAAACTTAGCGAACATAAATTATTGTAACGGTAAGTTTTTGAAGGCCTAATTTTACGTGTGAAAGACAAAGTTCTTTACTATTCTCTTGTTTCCATGGGTTTTTTCACAATATTTTGACGTTCAGACATCGCGTGTACGAGCTGTTTCACAAATTTCTTTGAAGTACAAAATTTTGTCGTCCATCCGCAAATAGCCTCGACATCCTCTTGCAAGATTCCCGAAAGTCAATAACTACACTTGACGTGGGCCCTCCGAAATCGCTGATTGAAACGTTTCGCCGATTGTGCGAGTTTTCGTTTTACAACTATAGAGTATACGTCTGGGGTGGAGTAGAGCCGTTAATCAAAAGTGCGCGGAGAGAGTACGTTTTAGCGGATAAAAAAGGGGAAAGCTGCCGCGAGCTGCAGAAGGAAGCGAATCATAAGATAAACGAGATAGCGCCCCGCGAAGATTCATCATGCAGAAGCCGCGCGGGTGCATTCGCCGAGATTCGCCGAGGACAATGGGGCAAACAATTTAGCGCTTAATCCGCTCGCTCGTATTCTTGTGTTCCACCACAGTTGCGTATTCGCTTCGACCCTCTCTCAACCTCCCTCTCCGTCTGTTTAATTCGAGCTAATCCAGAGCGAAAATCGCTGGCTCCGCTAATTCGGCCAGCCAACTGTCTAATTCTCTCGGCGGCGGCGTTGTTCCAGATTAACCGTCGCGCGAGGATTTGTACAGAGCGGTGTCGTCGTCGTCGTCGTCGTCGTAGTCGTCGACGTCGACGTCGTCGTCGTTGGGTCCGACTAGGCGCGCACGCATTTGCATATGTCAGAGGCTTTCATTAATTGCGCGAGCGCGAGGATTATGAGGGGAGGCAAAGCTACACGTCAAACTATACATCGACGGCTGTTTCAATGTTTATGTACATCGCGTTCCCGTTCTCTGCAGCAGCGGCGGCGGCGGCGGCGGCGGCGGCAGCACGAGCTTTTCAATGTTTTGCTCTCTACCGGCGTCGTGCACTCCGCAGTTCTGCTTTCCGAGCTTTTTTCGCAGCCGCGCCGCGAGGGAGATTAGCCCCTTTCTCTTTCTCTCCCGCTGCAGCCGCGCGGCCTCGTTTGTACTCGGCCGCTTTACTTTGTAATTACGGGCGCGCAGAAATAGAGTCTTTTTGTCGAGCGCTAAAGGCCGGGCCTTTGAATTACTCGTCCGGCTACTCTTTTGTGTCCTCCACGGAGCATAAATATCGTTGTTGTTAAGCAGCGTCCCATTGTCCGAGCTTTTACAAATTTAATTGGATGTATCGCGGGCGCGATTGACGTTTTCTCCTCCTCCGCCTGCTGCTGCTGCTGCTGCTGCTGCTCGTCGCCTCCGATAATCCTGCTTGTCGGTGGAGCAATGTGCATGATCGTCGCGTGCAGAGTTCCAATACATCGTCGGGCCTAAAATGAGAAATTACGTGTAGGCTATCTCGCGGTGGCGGCGGTGGCAGCGGCGGCTATGGCTGTCGTCGGTTAAACTTGTCTGATCTTTTAAAATAAGCTCGATTAACTTGGCGCGAGAGCGCGTGTTTTCTTTCGCCGTCTTTAAAGGAAGCCGCCGCCTGTACACACCGGCGCCCGCACGATAAAGTTCTCGACGCGCTCTATCGCTCGCATACACGCGGGGCCCCGGAGTATCGAGCGGCGTATACACTTATTAAGAAAATGTTTGCGCTGTAACAAGCAGAAGTAGTTGCAGCGCCGGCGTCGCTAGCTCGCGCTCTCGGCTCGACCGCATCTTTCCAATAACTTTCGTTAACTTGCTGCCGCCGCGCAGCTCCTACTTCTGCTGCTGCTGCTGCTGCTGCTGCTCCTCTAAACCTCCGGCTGGGTATATAGGGCTCAAGATTCGGCGCCCGAGCAAACTTGCCGCCTACGCACGGAAAATTATTGTTACCGGCAGTCTTTGCCTTATGCAAAGTGTAATATTGCTTTACAAAACTTTAGGAAACGAGTTTCGCGCCGGAGAGCGAGAGGGAGAAAGAGAGACTTGCTTTCTCAACACAAGCTTCACCCCTGCGCTTGCTCTCGAGTCTGCAGCGCCCCGGCCAATATTTAATGAGCGAGAGAGTGCGCGCTCGCGAGCAGTTGATAATTCTCGAGTTTACATTTTTCCAGCTCCTCCTCCTCCTCCTCCTCTTCTTCTAATATCGTCTACAGCGCGAAGACTAACTTTGGCCCGACTGAGCGGAATAATTAGGAGCCTGCACGTGTACGCGGAAAATTAATTAGGAAATTATCGGAAAGCCATGGACTTATCGAGTGGCTGCGCTACCGCTGCAAGCGCGGCAGAAAAAATGCTCGCTTACATCCACGATTGCGCACACACACACACACACATACACATACACAGCTGGCTGTGTACGCGGGGCTGCATAAGAATGCGCGAGGAATCCTTTCAAGAGGATTCTCGAGTAGGAAAGGCCAGAGAGAAAGAGCACAGGTAGCACTACGACAATGAGTACATACGCAATTTACGAATAGCAAGTGTAGGACGGCTCAATTAAAAAACGTCGGCTTATTCGCGCTGCTGCGCTAGGGCGATCGGCTCCTAGAGCGAGCGTAAATCACGCGGGTGATAATCATCGTCGCGTAAGAGACAATAAATTTCGAGCTACTCTCTCGCGTTACACGGGCTCACGCACACTGCATATAACACACACAACAAACGAAGCGAAACGCAAGCGATGGCCGCGGCTCGCGAAAAAGAAAAACCGCTCGATTTGCATATTCAAATGGCCTCGGTTCATACAATAGTAAGCGAGTACTTAAAATACTTGTCAGTCTGCTCGCAGCAGCAGCAGCAGCAGCAGCGTCGCTCCGCTCTCGTCGTCGTCGCTAACGAGCGAATAGCCCTGAGGTGAGAGCGAGAGTATACACCAAGAGGCAAATTCCTCCGCTGCGGCGGCGACTGCAGAAGAGTGAAACCGTCGCGCGACGAATACGAGTTAAGGATATATAGCCGGCCACGTCGTCGGCAGCGCCAATCTTCTCTCCGCTCGCAGAGTTTACTCTCCTCTTCTCTCCCGCACGCGCGCGGCAGACAATGAGCCAAAGATTCCCTCGGCGGCCGCTGCGCAGCCGTCTATATTGCTGCACGGTAGCGCGCGACTTTTGCTTTCGCGCCTTTCCTTCCCCGCACTGCTGCTGCAGACTGCACGGCCAGCTGCGCGCCTATATACCCGAGCTCGCGGTAATGAATATATAGAAATGGCTTTAATAACGGCCGTCTCCCATAAATCTCCCTTCCGCGTCTGCGCATACGTAGCTACGTACGCACACGCGGAACGGCGAACGCCGCATTCAAACGCGCTTGCGTGTAATCCAATTAGAGCAGATAGGATATCCTCTCTTTCTCCGAGGATCTTGACATTCAAGTTCGCGTGTATACAGGAGCGAGCTAGGCGCTCGCGGAGAAAGGGAGCTGGAACGAGCAGTTGCGCGAAATACGGCGCGAGCGCGGTAAAAGAAAAAAAGGGGAAAAAAATGAGAAAAATGCCAACGACTTTAATCGAGGCTGGCTTCGTGCAGCTTAGTGTGGACACAGCCGATCCAATCCTCCGCGCCGTCTCGCCGCTGCTCTGTGTTTTGGAAAATTAATGCAATTAAACGAGATTTATGAGGCGTAGAGCTGAGCGTCCTCGCGGCGCGGCCGCGCAGTCGCAGCAGAGGAAATGATACGGATTATGAGTAACTGTGTCTTTCGTCTGTGCGTGCGTATGTGCTGTAATATATATTCCGCAACAGTGTGTGCTCGTAATTACGGCGGAGCGTAATTGGATGAGTGTGCACAAGACTTTGATTAAAAAAATGCGCGCTGCAGTCTGCGAAAAGCCCAATTTCTGCGGGATAGCTTAGGAGAGCTGGCTGACGTGCTGGGGTACAGGGCGAGCGAAGGCCAGTCCTGACGTCAGCGCGCGGGGCGTTTTTCGCGAACAAGGCAGAAAGTGCGAGGGGGGGGGGGGCAAGCATGTACACTCTCGCTCGATTTAAAGCGACGACGTTCCGCTTGTCTCTTGCACAAGCGTCAAGCTTAATCGATTGCTCGCGCTCGCGATTACCGGCTCGTTTTCTCTCCCTCGGTCTCTCCGCGCTGCGGATCTCCGGGAGGAGGCCGGCTCGCTGCACATATTGCGCACTTTTTCCCTACGACCGCAAGACAAGCGGCCGGACACATCGACTCTTTCTTGCGGAGAATAACTATTTCATCGGGCCACGATCGAGCAAACGATCGACTGATGCGTCCAGCTGGCTAAGATTTTCTCGGGCACTTGCTCTTCTTTTCCTTCCTACTATACTCGCCGCAACCCGCGTAAGAACAAGGTCTGCACAAGTTTTTCACCACGCGAGTCGATACAAATTACAAATTGCTTTTCAAAATCCTACGCTCTAACCCCCCGAGATGCATAAAATCATAAAGCTTAAGAACGTTCTTGCGATGAAAATCTATCTTCGTCATATCGCAAACGAAAACTGACTTTTTAAACTGTAATCGTTTGCAAAATGCTGTATTATTACGATCATCAGAGTCAATTAGAGAAAGCTGATAGAAATTATTTGTTATAAAACGAAATTTTCCGAAAATTCGATGCGAGTGGAACAAATCTGGTTTCTGCAGAGTCTTGACAATTTAATTTCGTCGCTTGAACATCCCCTCGTTAAAAATGGGGTGTCGCGCGAAAAGAACTCGCTCCGTCTAGTGCTCGCCGAGACAGAAGGAGACGAAATTAACTTGCACATGCTCGAGTCATTATTCCGCTTTAAATCAAATTTCCGCCAGGGGCTCGATCATACCTTTAATTTCCGCTCTAAAAAATTAATGCGCGCTCAGCGTCGCGGCGATGCAGAAGTCACCGAAAGCGAAGAGGGGGCAGAGAGTATATAACTCCTCTCGTTTCGCGCACTGCAGCGAGTGCCATCGGGTGTCGCCTGGCGAAAGAAAAAGAACTGTCAGTATTAATTTGCGAAGCAGAAATAAACGCTCGGCAAGGGCTCGCGCAATCGTCGAGGCGATAGATACGGATTCCTCGGAGCTGAGCTCCCGCCGCACCGGCGCACGGTTATTATATCAACGCACTTTTAGCCGCGGGCGACGAGCAATGATTTATGCATAGACGAACAGCACGCAGCTTCGTGCCACGTGATTTACGGGCAGTCCTCGTCGCGTCCCAGCCATATCTTTACGAGCCGTCGTGTGTGCGCGGAGCCTGTATGCGAGATTGCACTCCACCGCGCGCTCGCGGGAGACGAATATTTCGGTACACGTGCGGCTGGCCGACGAGTACGAGTCCGATTGCAGGGGGCGCGAGACGTCGGGCTTTTTGAAAAAAAAACAAAAAAAAACGCGTCTTTACCGACAAATTATGAGAGAAGCGCATTTACAAGCCGCGTGCGTGCGATCGCTCTGGCAAAAGCATCAATGGCCGCGCATGTAAGCTCGTAATCACCTTGCCGTTCCTGCCGTCGCGGCGACGGCGGCTTTACGATCGGCGACGAGCGTAGAGTCAGCTCGATCGATCGATAAAAGTGCTTGCCGCGCGAAATTATTGTCACGTATAGGACATACAGCGAGGCGAGCCGCGCGCGCTGTGATAAAATGAGCCGGGGCTTTTGTAATGCTTCACGGGGCTGTATTAAAACTTATAAACAGCCTGATTTATTGGCCGCAGGACTAAGCGGCCGTCCGATGCTCGGCGACAAGCCTCGAAATTAACGGAAATAAAATACCATAGAAAATACTTTGGTGCACACAAAGTGCTGTATATACGATTTTATGCCGCGCGCGCATTGTATACGCCGCGCGGGGCTGAAATTCATTAGGCGAGAGATTCGCCGGCTAATAAAAGTTGGCTGGCGTTCAGAAGGATAAGGTTAATTCAGCTCGCGGAAGTTAATTATTTCGAGAGAGAGAAAGAGAGAAAGAGCCGGAGAGCAGTAAGGCGTCGCGCGCGCGTGCGGCTATCGTCGCGTTTTATTGACCCTTTTACAAGGTACTTATATATACTCGGCCGGGGCAAGCTGCGCGTCAGCTGTATTTCAAAGCATCGCCTCGTATTAAATTACGCTCTCGTTACGCCTCGTAGAATTGCCCAATACAATTCGCGCATAATGCCATTGGAGGAATAGACACGATCGAGCGGGGCTTTTAATTAACCAACGCGCGTGTATGCATGCGCACGTGCGTATGTGCATGTATACGCGCGGTGGCGACGTCGGCGGTGTGCTCTGCGCCCCGCGGAGTGGCTCGTATAATTAACGCCGCTAATTCCGCGACTCGTCGAAAAAAGCAACCAGCCGACATATCGCAGGCACTGGGCTCGCCGCGACGAGGAGAAAAACGCGAGAAAGAGAGAATCCGACTCGGCGACCCTCTCCTACTTTACAGCGCTCATTATGCGATCGTGCGCGAGGTACGGCCGGTTTAATTAAAATGCTCGAGGAGCCTGAATTGAATCGCCGCGCGCGGCCAAGAGACCGCGCGGGCCGCAAGATGCTTTCGATAAAAAGGGGGTCGTCGCGAGCCTCCCCGCGCGATTGTTAGGGCACCTACTAAGCAGTAGGGTTGAACAATGAGAGAGAGAGAGAGAGAGAGAGGACGCTCGGCGGTGTTCCAATGAATTCGCCCGCTCGGAATTGTGCCGCACGGATTATTGATTATTAAAGCTCCCGCCGCGCCGCGCCGCGCGCTTATCTTGGAAAATCGGGGATGAGAGGCAGAGTGGCGTGTTTCACGGTGGCGCAGCGGATTATGTTTATGAACTGTTTGCGGGAATATTATCTCGGGGCGCGGGGGCATTTACAAGCGTTTAAATCGGTCCCCGCGATAATCCGCGCTCTCTTCTCGCGTCTCGCTCGCCGTCCCAGAGCGATCGGAATAAGCTTCTCTCCGCATTGGCGCGAGTCCGGCGCGAAGACCGCGACTTTTTCCTCGTCTGCTTGCGGAATACAATATGCATGCTCATGCGTGACGTCTTGATACGAGGGGGCGATAAACGCGAGAGCCGCGCGATAACTCATCCGCGGAACGACCTCCCGCGGACGTTTATCTTTCGCGTATGCGCGCTATCTGCGCTTGTATTAACAGTTGCAATAACAGAGAGGAGGGCCGCGCGGGAGAACGTGAGCGTCGCGGTGTAGGGCGCGGGAAAAAGTCCGGCACCCGCGAACAAAAGCGAGAGGATTCGCGGTATGGCCGGGCGCGCGCACGCGATGAAAATTTTCAAGAAAAGGCGAGCGAGCGGCCGACAAAGTGGACTGCGCGCCGCACGCGGACGAGATGCCTCGCTCGGATATATAGCCGCGCGTATTTAGATGCGCGCAATTTGAATGCGAGGCTCGCTGCGGATGCGCATATACGCGCCGAGCGAGCTCTGACGCTGTGTAGCTCGCCTCTCGGAGTCGTTATCTCGCGGAGCGCGTATGCGCGAAAATAGAATCGAGAGGGTGCACTCGACGACGCGGCGACGATAATTCAGGCTCGTTAAGCTCGCCGAAAGCCAGCCTCCGTCCTCTCCTTGCAGATAAATCTGTTTTCGGCTCAAGCCAAGCTCTCTCGCTCTCGGCTTCTTTCTCTTACTCCCGATGAATACGTCACCTTGTTCCTCGGCTGCTTCGGTCCTTTCGGACTCGCGTAAAAAATTGACAAATTGCTCAATTATGCCGATGACGAACGAGTGCGTTAATTACATTACTCTCTCTCTCTCTCTCTCTCTCTCCCCCCCTTCTCTCTTTCTCGCCGCAAATAAATTCAGAGTCATCCGCGTAGATTTGAGCTCCGTATTTGTTAAATTAATTGATTGAGGCATCGATCAAAATTTTTTTTCCCCCCAGCTCCGGAGCTGCTTTTTATTGCTCTCCCTCCGCGAGGAGGCGAGTGAAACATCGCCGCACCGGCGAGTCTCGGGATACGGAATTTCCTTGAAACCGAGAGTAAGGCGATTGCTGTACCGGAACTCGTTACGGCTATGCTCAAGCCTCAACTTGACTCCCAGCGGCGAAACTAATGAAAAACTGATGCACCTGCGTGTATGTGTGTACTGCGCATACAGCCGAGTATATGTATAATTGTATACAGCCATTTCGACCAGTGCGAGAACTCGCAGACGCGGGAACGTCATTTCGATAGTATCGGGGGGTCGTTAAAACATTTTTTTTTGGAATGGCAGTAAAAGTGAAAAACGTTCTAACCGTGACATTCCCGTGGACGCGTAGGCGCGCACCGCGGAGCAGCATGTTATATGCTCGCTGTCTAAACGAGAGCGCGCGCGAGCGCGGCGCTCTTTGGTTTCCGTTAATTCTTTGCTTTACGCGCCGCTTCCCAGTATACGGAAAGGATATCCAGCGAAACTTTAAGTATCGGCGTAAAATTAGCTCTGCGCGGCGCGCTGTTACTGCCTCGTAGATTCGTTCGCGGATATACCGGCGAGGTCGCAGCCATAAACAAATACACAGCTCTTTTCTTCTCGCCAAAGCAGAGCACCTGTTATTACATCTCGAACACGATTATTTGGTTCGCACGCCGCGCGGGTATCGGTGCTCCGCTGCTGCCGCCGCTGCTGAGCCTCTGGTGCAATTCAAATTCATTGAAATTCGAAGCTTATCTGGACGGACTGTGAGAACGTGGGCATTTAAAAGATTAGAGTCAGCCGCGCGCCAAGAAACGTCTGTGTATCTTAATTTTAATCCAACGGACTGTCGAGCCTCAGCTCTCTCGACTATTTTCCATACATTCTGGCGCAGCCGTCTACGTCGCGCAAATTTTCATACTTTATATCGACGAATTTCATGAGCGACCTTAAAATTCCGGATAACACATGTTACCTGTCTACTTCAAGCATACTAAAATAGCCAATGCGCACTTATAGGCACTGCTATAATTGTTGCGTACATTCTTGAATACAAAATTTCCTCCTATATGTTTCAATCTTACGCGTTATTTTCCTTGTAAATTTCGCCACTAAAAACTACGCGCTCGGCCCGCACGAGACGTTATTTATGGAACAATTATTCTGTACCGTTGCTCGTCAAGTCGCCCATACGCGCATACGTTTCTCGCGAGCATATAGCGCCGTCAATTTAGAAATCGCAAAATATAACGGTTGAACTTTTTCCTATCCGAGTTGCGGCAACTTTTTTCAACGCGTTTTCGGCCTCGAATCACTCACTTAAACACATTAATCCGTGTGAATTCAAAGTGTTCGGCGCCATTATGAGATTCCGTTACACAATTACTTCTCTGTAGGCGAATTCCAAAAGTCGAAGCTCATCGCAATAAAAGCTGCATCAGATTAGTTGCTTAATTTGTAAGCAAAAAAAGTACGTGTTCTCGCAAAAAGCATATCTGAATTATAAAAGGAACCGCTCAAATTTTTACGACCTTCGAGCCCAAAAATAATCAGAATACTTTACAGTCGAGGTTATTTATTTTTGGAAAACCAAGCCAACTGTCCCGTCCGAACGAAAGCTTCTCAATCATCCAGTCCAACACATTGTTTAACAGAGCGAGATGAGCGTAACAACAAGATCCGCAATTAGTCGGCCATTTCTGTCAACTCTTCTCTCACACACACACACACACACACACACACAATATGCAAACCAGCGGTAAAACGCGTCTCGCAGTCGGTCCTTCCAACGTCACCCCCATGTCGGCCACTGTTTTCATTCATAAGAGGGCAACAAGCTGTGCTCGGTGTAGCAAGCGCGCCGACGACATTAGCGGCGAATTAATTTTCGCTTCGATGCCGATTCGGCGACGCGTCCGCGTTCGTGCGCCTCTGCAACAATGCCGCTGGGGAAGAATACGAGCTGACAAGAAGTGTTGGAGCCTCTCCTCCTCCCCGTCCTCCGCGTCTCGCGAGGAGGGGTCAGGGGCATAATAATGTGTATACCGGTAAGCGACGGGACAATGAGAGCCGCTGCCACTACTGTTGTAGCGGTTGTACGTTTTGAAGAAGGAAAAAAAAAACGAAAAAGCGCCGAGCCGCATGCGGTGGGGGCAAACGAGATGAAGGGTATTAAATACAAAAGTGCTTCCCTTTCTCTTGCTCCGGCGGCCGCGGTGCCGCGTATAAAAATCCCGGAATGTATGCAAACATTGCCGCGAGCGCGCGGGTATATGCATACAACACGGGCTACTGCTGTACGCGCCGTGTTTGCAAATGCTTATGTAATATCCCGTGGCAAATTAAAGGACTCGTGCTTAATTAACGGCTAGAGCTGTGCGTACTGCGTCGCGACGAGTCGCTTTTTAAGCGCGATTCTTCTTTTTCCCTCTCGTCTCTCTACCTCTTTCTCTCTTTAATTTTCAGGCGTGTGTGCAGCATCGCTCTCTGTCTCTCTGTCTCTCTCTCTCTCTCTCTAGCTTTTGAAAACGCCGCCGCGGCGCTCAAAGCGAACGTATAACGCGTACAAGGTAATTTGCAAACTTTGCCGTTGATCGAGAAAAAGAGAGGGGGCGAATTTGAAAAATTCACAGTCGACCTCGCTGGCAAGCGCGTACAGCGCATGCAGAGTACGCGCGCTCCGCATATAGTGTCTGCGAGGCCAACTGTGTTGTGCCTCGTCAACGAGAGCACGAGCGCGAGCCTCCGGAATCTTTATTAGTGTCAAGGGGGCCCTTGAAAAACGCCGAGCAGCAGCGAGCAGCAGCTCCAACGTGTGCCAGACCGACAAAATGTTTTCATAGCCGCGCGCTCGCTCGCTCGATCTCATTCTCAGCGGTAGCGGTTGCAGGTAGCGGCGGCGGCAGTCCAATGACAGCGAACGCTGGACAAGCCCAGAGAGACGTGTGCTCTTCCCGGTTATATACGACTATACGTATGTATATTATACGCACGCGTAGGAACGAGAAGGAGAGATAGGAAGCTCGGCGGCGGGTTAATAATTGCCAGGCATTGTGCGCGGGACATATCGCAATAATCTGGACGAGAAAGGGAGAGGAGGAGGCCTGCTGCACGAGGTAGCAAGAGAGAGAGAGAGAGAGAGAGAAATGGTATAGCCCAGCCGCACCTTCCTCCTCAGTCGGCGCTACATTTTCTCCTTTTTCCGTCTCTTTTTATTCGCTCTCGTCTCCGTCACTTTTTTCTCCTCTCGTATATACATTGTTTTCTTTTTTTCTCTCTCGCTTCTACTCCCTCGCCGACTCGCGGTAGGTAGCTGCTGAATAGATCTTGAGATCTCTGCGGTTCCCATTATGCGCGATGAGCGCGAGAGATTTCGCGGAGACTGAAACTATATCGCAGGACTTGCTTTTTTCCGCCTTGCTCGCCTATGTGTCGCTCGAGCGATCGAATGAAGAATATATAGCGAGCGGTATACGCGCAGCGTCGCCGCCTCCGCCATGGGTGCACTAATAAAACGCTCGTTTATTCACATTAAATACGACCGTAAATGATAGCTCTCTGCAGAAAAAAAAATTATACACACACTCGTTTTGCATGAATTTTCTGCCTGCGCCCGGAAAGCAACGCTTTTTACTCGTCACTTCAAAGCGAACGCGCGCGCAGCATCATAAATAATGCAGAAAAAAGAAACTGGCGTATAACTCAACTAAGTACGGAACCCAGTAGTTATGAAAATCCCAATCTTAATTTCCATCTCCCGTTGCCTCGTTACCGACGCTCGCGCGCGCGCGCGCTTCCAGCAGTTCTTGCTCTCTCTCTCCCTCTCTCGCTCCTTCTCTTTCTCAACTGCGCTGCAGTAGTTCGCGTTTGCACGGAGGCAGCTCATCGCCGCGCTTTTATCTCACCCCTATACAGCAGCTCACGTGCTTGCCTCGCTGAGAAAGAAAAAAAAGAAAAAAATCAGTCAGTCGTTGCGCTGCTGCTGCTGCTGAGCTGCAGCCGCTGTAGGGCTGGTCTGAAAAATTGGCGCCCGTGCGGAAGAAAACGACTTTCGCAAATTGCGTTAGAGAGCGTGTAGCAGTAGCGAGAAAGCGAGAGGATAAACTTTGGCAATAGCCCGGAGAGCGTCTCTCTCTCTCTCTCTTTCTCTCCTGAACACGTGCGACCGTTTTCTATTTCGTGAGCGACGCGTTGCTGCTGCTGCTGCTGCTGCTGCGCTGCAAGTTTTCGCCTTATCGACAAGTTTTTGGCTCGACGAGTCGTTGCCGGGGCAAGTGTAACGGAGAAGCGAAAGGCTACGAAAGAGAAAATTGATAAGAACAACTGGCTGTGTTGAGAAAAAGCAAGCTGAAAAACTAACTGAACCGTGTAGTCTTCTGCCTCGGGCCGATCGCTCTTGCGAGACTCTCGGTATATACAAGTGTAGCCGGCGAGTCGGAGCCGGCGTGTGTAATATAATAAATGATGAGGCTCAAATGATTCAATTTAACTCGGAACAGCCGATACATAATGCACTGCGTCGCGCGCCGCTGTCTGGCTGTCACCCGGGCTATGGCGTTGCTGCTGGTGACACTGCCGAAAAATATGTCGAGCGCGAGGAATCCGATCCATCTTTCGCTTCCTCTCCTCTCTTCGACGGTCGTCACGTGTTCATAAGCCGATCAGCAGCAGCCGTGCGCAGATTCAATCTCTCTCTCTCTCTCTCTCTCTCTCACTCGCTTTCGGCTGATAATCCCTTTTCCCCTTTCGATATAGCTGCGCTACCCTAAAAACTGTTGCCTGGGATCCTGCGCGATGGCTGCGGGCGGTGGGCCTCCGTCGCGGCACAATGACTGAACTCGCGCGTTAAGAGGCTGCAAAGCTAAGGAGATTAGAAAAAAAGCTCGTGTCGCCCTCATATATAACCTATACACCTCGACACGACTCGGCTCTATAGTATCGCGATCGAGACTGCCTTCGTAGAAAAGACTGCGGGAGTGACAGTTACAGCTGAACTGCGATTATCGCGATTACTGAGTATATAAAGTGCAGAGTAATGAACTCGGCTGGACGCAAATCCTGTTCGGAGAAGAGCAGTCAGCTGCGAGAGCCATTGTCGTCTTCCGGCTGCGTGTGTAATGTGTAACTTTGGAAAAAGCTCGGATGATCGTCGTTATTGCACTGCCTCTTCTCGCGGCCAGCGACGATCATACTGATGGATATGCATCGCGCGCGTGATTCACCTTGACCTCTAAATCAAGAGCTGGATGAAGTCTCTTTTACACGCTCGGAGTTTGAATAGGGAGGGGGGGGGGGCACCCGGCGCTCCATCAGCGCGCGAGAGCGCATTACGAAAGTTGTACCTGCTCCCCCCCTCCTCCCCTCATCCGCGCTCCGAAGGATCGCACTCGAACTTTCCTTATAGTTATAAAGCGAGCAGTTGCGCGCGTTTTCCTTCATGTTTCGTGCGACGGGGCCTCGACATTATTCAATTGTCAACGCGAACGAGTGCACATGTAAGAGCGATCCGCGAAGCTCGTCGCGATGCTGCGTCTGATACTGCTGCGCCGAGAGCGCATTACATCGTTGCGCTCTACTCGAAGAATTGCAATATTGAGAGGCGTAGATTGCAGAGAGGGGGACAGCTGAAAAAAAGAGCCAAGTCAGCGACGGGAATGGTAAACAATAAAAGCCTCCGACTGGAGCTCATTGTAAAAGCAGCTCGCGCACTCGGTCTGCCATAATCTCGGTATAAAATCGCTATTCCCAGGCGCATTATCAAACGTCCCGTATAGAGCAGCAGTTAAGAACTCGGCGAAAGCCCGGTAAACGAAGCTTCTATGTATTTTTATTCCGGAAGGCGCGACTGCGGCAACGGCGGAGGCGGCTGTGAGATAAGGCCGAAATGCTTCGGTAAAACTCAGCTCCTGCAACTCACTCTCTTTTGGCTGTTCCTCTGTACGCTTACACACACGCACACACACACAGACGTTCGCAGAGCGGAGGGTGTGATCGAGCACCTCGAGTTTCGCTCGCTAACCGTGGCACGTGAGTGGAAAAAGACATGTAGAACAATTTGTAGGGCGCTGCTGCTGCTGCCGCTGCTGCCGCTGCTGCTACCCTACGTGACGATGGCCGTCGCTGGCTTGTAACAATTTCGTTCCTCCGTAATCGCGGCCAAATGTACCGGGAGCTGGGCGAAAATACGCTCTCCTGGAAAGCCTGAGGAAATTCGCCGTCGCCGCCGGGAAGAAAGAAACCGAGACGGCAGTGATTAGTGTATATGACGCGCCGGAATATCAGGATTAATTGGAGTTGCCTGATTTTTCTTAATTGAGCGCGCGCGGCGCGAGGACTTTCGGGAGCTCCGGGGCTATTATCGCTAATGCGCGCTTGATGAATGCGCGCCTCGGTTACCCTGAGAATCGAAATATTCGCTCTGTCAACTGTCGCGCGCCATAAAACTCGACGTGTACTCATTTGTCGCGGGCCAAGCGGCACTGCGACGACGACGACGACGACGACGACGACGACGGCTTAATAAACATAAACGTCGAGAGACAAAGCTCGGGGGTGTGTTTGTGTGTACACTGTACACTGTGTGTGTGTTTGTGTGCTTGCCAGCCCTTAGGAATTTCCAATTTCCAAATGAAAAGCTTGTAATTTCCCGCGTCATTGCTTTCGGCCAACAGCCCGTACATTCGAAATTCAGCGGAGCTCTCTAGCTCGGTCCCAAAGACGCCAGCTCAGCGTATGTATACGGGCGTCGTGTCGCGTCCTCGCATATAAGCCGTACAAGCACACAGAGTGGAACACGCGCTTCGAAATTCCGAGACGGCCCTAATGACCTCCCCCAAGTCCATCGCGTACATCACCCGAGGATCATCCCGAGCGCTACACTCCCGGTTGACGGCCCATCCGGGACTAGGGAGACACTATACGCGTCTCTCTGTGTCTGAAGAGAGAGAGAGAGAGAGAGAGAGAGAGGGCCATAACATGCCGAGCAGTTCCTGTCTAATCTGACATATGACACGACAGATTCCTCCACATTACCGCGAGACAGAGAGAGCGGGGCAGAGGGAGACAGAGCGCCGCGCGCAGCCGGGGGCCACCTTAATTCAGACTTTTATTTTTAGAGCCCGCGCGAGAGCGGATCTGATAAAACGAGTCGAGTACCTCACGGCCAACCCCGTGGCCGCTTCTCTTCCTGCTCTGCGCACATATCGTATAGATCTGCATGCCGATTGGGGACGGCAGCCGATATGCGAATACCGACGAGATACTTGCCACGCTGCAGCGCGCCCCATCTCGCTCGGGCGTCGTCTGCTTTTTTGTTGGGCGCGAGCTGATTACCCGCCGCCGACGTCATTCGGGGATTACGATAAATCCGATTGATAGTGGCTCCGGGCTGTTGCTATGGGGGATTGTCTCGAAACTATGATTTTTCGGATTCCTCCGGGCGAGCAATATATGCATAATGCTTATACATAGATTATAGACATCAGATCGTGATTCGACACTTTCTCTCTATCTCTCGCTCTGTCTCCCGGCGTTTGCTTACACTAAATCACGTCCCTACGTCACAATATTTAACGGATGCTACTCACCTACAAGGATTCCTCGAATTCCCAGAGTCCATTGAAATTACAAGCTTGGCTGGAATATCGTTGCAGCCCGCTGAAAAAGCAGCTTTGGCAGAACCTCGAGTTCGACAAACTTCTCCTTGTAAATACATCGCGTTCAATGAAAATGTACAGAGCCCTTGCGGCCGCCGGTGCGGACAGAGCAAAAGCGCTCTCCGCGGCTCTCAACGCTCTCTAAAACCTACACACGTAGTGTTTCTCTCTCATTACAAAACTAGCACTTTCCTCCTCGACTTTGAAATTCGCTTAGTTTCATTCTTTTCTTCTTTACCCCGGCAAATCGCACTCTGCATGATCTACAGGTGAGAATTGTTATAGATTCATCGAAAGACGAAAGCTCGGCCAACTTTCCTTGCTTAAAAAGTCCTGGAAAGATGGGATAATAAATGACCAGGTCTCATACGCCGTTGGTCATCAGCGCGCAAGACACAGTCGGTTATACACGCGCGCGCTGGAGCCCGAAGCGGCAGAGCAGCAGCAACAGCAGCTTAGAAGAAGAAGAAGAAGAAGAAGAGGCAGGGGGTGCCGCACCTCTCCCTCTACTTTGCTCTCCAGCAGCAGCAGCTCGACGTAATGGCTCGATTTATATTCAAAGTCGCGGGCTAATAGCTACACAATTTAACAGGTGGGCAGAGGGAACGAGTCTGCGAGAAAGAGAGAGAGAGAGAGAGAGAGAGAGAGAGAGAGAAGGAGAGGAGTGGCGGGTCCCTGACGCGATCCTCTTTTGCAGCTCCTCTCTTTTGCTCGGCTCGTCGCTATGCTACACGACACGTCGGCCAAGTGATAAGAAAGTTTCGCGACGAGACGATGTCCCTACGCCCCGCGAATATGCACCGCGATTCCTCATGGTCACCGCGGGTATAGCGCTTATATACTCGTACAGCGACTTTGCCTCCGACTTGCTTAATTTATGGCTTTTTCATTTGGTCTACGCGTTTACCTCTTCTTTCCCCTACTTCTCGTAATGAAACTGTATATATATTATAATCCGTTATATACAGCCGGAGCAGCACATTTGCTAGAATATAATAAATCTGCAAACGCTATGTATATAGAACGTAATTTGAATGCGCGCTGATCGCGCGGGATCGCTTAAGATTTCTTAGACTATATGTAAATCGTGCGTTTGAAAGGGGACTTGTTTTTACGAAAATTGTATGAAAAATGCGCCTCGGCGAGTGTGAACATTGTTTAAGGTTTCTCACGAAATTCCACATTTAAACTCGCATTTATCGCCTGCGTCCAGGCCGCGCATATATCGTTTGGAGAATGGCAAAAGACGCGATTTAGATAAATGGTATAACGTGTTTATGGCGAACGTTAATGAGCCCATAGATCGAGAGAACGCGCCTCGCTTTTGCATAATTATACCGCGGAGCAGTCGTTTCGGTGTTACTAAAACTTGGGCTCGCGCACACGATCACACGCACAGCAAGTGACTCGACCTCGCGAAGCCGGATTTTTTAAAACCAGTCTCTTTCCCCGCGCACCGCTCCCTTCTAATTACTCGAAAACGTTAATTTTTTAAACGGGAGAGGAAGAGAGGAGATAGCAGAGAGTACTTGGGGCCGCATCTGACGTGGGCGTATTAGCGAAATTCTCCGCTCGAAGCCAATTTGCATTCGGGCAATATGAGATAGGCATGATACAGACATTAAAGTTGAATGCCTAAATAGGCGCTTCCTTTATTTTTTATCTTCCTCGCCGGCGCCCCGGCCGAGCGGCGAATTTAAGACTTTTAACGCGCGATTATGCGACAAGATATCGCCGGCATTAAAATTTCAAATTTAAAAGCTCCCGGCCAGCTCTTTTATACACACACCGCACTGTATAGGCGCAGATATTTGCGTCTCTGGCCATAAATGAAGCATCAAGGACTAATACTTGGCGCGTATATATATACCGGGGTGGCGCGAGAGCTGCTGCTATATATACACACGGCAAAGATTTATATAGCTCGGCCGGAGAGTTAATCGAGTCCAAGAAGAATAGGGAGATGGTGCAGTCCTGCAGCTCCGCTCATTGGGGATCTTGCGGTCATTAGTTATAGCGCGCACGTAACGTATGTGATTTGCCTGCCCCAATTACGCGCATCGACGTTTCTATCGACTTTGGGACAAGAGCTGCGCGGCGACGATTAAATTAAATCGCCCAATTCCATAATGAGCCATTGGCACCGCGTATGGCCGCGGGCGCATCCGTCATTTTTCTTAACGACCCGCAATACGGTACTCCCGGCACCCAGACTACGGGGCACACTGCACCGTGCGCGCGAGAACGCCATTAAACAAATTAGTGATTCTCTTTCGTGCGCGTATCCGTTCTTAGGCGCATTGCAGATGAGCACACGAGAGCAGCGCGGCGCGGGTAAAGTGCTCGCCGAGAAAATAAAAAGGAGCTTCTCGCGCGCAGCCGCGTGCGCTTTGATCAAGTTTTACAGGACGACGGCGGCGGTCATGAATCCGGCGCATGAATTATCTCCCTCTCTAGCTCGCTCGCTAGCTCGGTTTTTCGCAAATATTAATGACCCAACTGATTGCGTATTCCCTCGGTAATGAGAGTATACAGCCCGGGCTCTAAGTGTTCTTCCAGTGCATTAAAAAGCTGCTCCATCCCGCGCGTTGCAACCAGCGAATAACGCGTCCATTTGGCAAACAGCGAGTGAAGCGTGCGACGAGAGTGCGTAACGATCGCGATTAAGCGTTCGCGGCTTCCATCTTTGGTCGCGGCCCGGCATCAGCACACGCCGGCCAATTACGATTATAGACAATCAACGGCTCGGCCGGCAGCTATGGCCATTATAACCGCGCGCGCGCGCGCTGCTGCCACCGCACGAGAGACTTGTCGCGCGGTCAGTTCGTCGCGCTTTCCTCCTTTGTTTTTCCTTCCGCGTGTGGCTGCGCTCAGTGTCCCTCTCGCGTCCTGCTGCACAAAAGGAGAGAAGAGCGCGCTGAGGATGGGCCGAGCGATGACTTGCGCAAGCGACAATGGTACTCCTCCCCGCCACACGCACCTGACGGGCGGGGGGGGGGGGGGCATCGTTTTTTCCCCGCGCCCCTGCGCACGTGCGGCATTCTCCTCGCGACTCGGCGCTTTTTCGCACGCCGTAAATCCACTGCTCCTGCAGGCTTCTCTCGAGATTTTCTCTCCCGCTTCTTAAAGCGCGCGCGACGGCCTGACGCCCGATGCGTATATCATTGTATCGCGCGCGGGATTTGCTTCGGCATGACGTGTGCGCGCAGCCAACAGCTCGGCTCCGCTTTTTCCGTCCTCGATTTTCCCCTCGCGCGCCAGATAGCTTCCGCATCTCTCGCGCGACGCTGGGAATCCCATGATGGCCATCGGGCTCGAGTTCACGCCTTTTTCTTCCGTTACTCCCGCGACTATATACTAGACTAGCGTTTATATCTCGTGTCTGTCCGTACATAAGCCCGAGGGCACAATGCGCGCGTTATATAGATATAAAGCATGCGCGAGCGCGCGCGCATTTAAAGCTGAATACCTTTTACGGAAACTCGAAAGCCTGTAAGGCAAAGTCGAGACTCGAGACGGGGGTGTGCAGCCTGCCGTCCTTTTGTGCAGCCGGGCCACCAGCGCTCTATGTACTACCTGCACGCGCGCGCGATCCGCCGCCGTCTCGAATCAAAACGCTTCCGTCGCCGAAGAATGGCTCCCCGCTCGGCTCCAAGTGCTGCGTAAGAAGATTTCGTGCATCCGTTTACGTGAACAACAAGTGGAGCGCCGAAAGAGATAAATTCCCAGCTGAAATGTACGCGGAGCGCTTCGGGATGATGGACTCGAGTCCCGCACGCTGGCTCTGCTCCCAGCTCCCCCCCCCCCCCCCTTGACAGATGCTCGAGCGCGTCGCGAGATGATGTTATGGCCAGACGTCTCGTTATTGCGAGCCCGGAAGCTCCTCGCGATCTCTCGAGTGGATCGGAAGGGAGCAGGCAGTTTTGAATTTGTTGTTAACATTGCCTCGCTAAAACGAGCTACTGCGCTGCGCAACCGAGACAGAGAGAAAGAGAGAGATTTACTCGCGATAGACAAGCGCAACTACCGGCGAGCGTATAGCTGGCTCCCGAGTAAGTAAGGAGGTTTTGAATTTTGCCGAAGCGCCTCGGGAGCTGTTGAGATGTTTGAAGGCGCGCTGAGGGCGGGGAGAGAATTCTGAGATGCAAATAGCATTTAAATTCTTGCTTATCGCAAAGTGCTTAGACAAAACTGTATTGGCCCTATCATTGCGCTGAGCTTCGAAATTATGGCCGTAATCCGGTAGCGGAGCGACCATAAAATTCAGCCGCAAGCGCGCGTCAATCGCATTAGCGCACAAAGGCGTCTCTCCTCCAGAGCGCGCGCTAGATATATCTACCCTCGCGAATCACGAGACATTGATACACGAGAATAAACTCTAGGCGTCTGCGGCGGGCGAGTTCATCAGCAAACTGCGAGCCCAAAAATAAACAGTCGCAGATATATTTGTCCTTCGGTTATACCCACAAACGGATATGTGTAACGGTGCGGCTGCGAAACGAAGATCGACTGCTCCCCTGCACGAGGGGGTGCACACCTATACGCCGAATATTTCGAGCGATACGCTAGTCCTCGAGTGCCCGCAAATCCCGCAGTCGTCGAAAAATATTCCCGGTCGTTTAAAAAATACGAGAGGCTCGCCGGCGGTCGCCTATAAAAATATAAAATCCAATAATCCGGAGCAGAGAGAGAGAGAGAGAGAGGGGCAGTGCACGGACGAGAGCCGGATATATTTATTCGGTGAGAGAGGGAGAAGCGAGATAGGCCAGTGCGATGTCTATCTAACGTGCGCGTGTGGGACCGTCCGATCAATCAAAAGCGATTATTACCCTCGGCATAGTTGCCAGCGTGAGAATCGTCGCCTCTCCCTCTCTTATATTCTCCCAAGGATGCAGCGGCAGCCTCCATATCCAACACCTACGACTTTTACCCGATCCCACTCCCTCTTTGGCCGAAGCGCATTGACTCTCCCTCGGCTCTCCCCGACACCTTCGGCTGCTGCCGCTCGCAGCGCACAGGTTTTATATCCCTTGCCGGCTCGATCTTCTATTATCCGCGGGCTTTCCGAGTGAGTGCCGGCAGACGGGCGCGCGCGCAGGTCCTGCAGGTGGGTGTTTAGGCTAAGAAAATTACACACGATCCCGAGCGCGGCCTTTTATCTTACTTCTTTACACTGTATGTATCGATACACACGCACCTCTTGGCTCCGACTTTTTTTCTTAAGCCTCTTGGGAAAAGTCAGGCGAGATCGTGTAACGCGTACGTGTACGCGAGCGATGAGGGGGGGAAATCGAAGACGAGCGTTGGCGGCTGCACGGTGCAGTGTGCGGAGGTCGACCCGAAGGATGCGCCTCGTTTCCGATTCGCATAAATCGGGGATCCGCCGCGACGCCCAGCCGGTGTGCGCGCGAGGTTATCGGAGGAGAAAAAAAGGAAAAAAAATTTCCCAGGCTTCGTCACGAGTCGAGACGCGGGACGCGGCGGTCGCGGTGTACAGCAGCGAGTTACACACTACGCTACGTCATCCGAGTTTCGTTCTCTTATTGTTGTTTTAACGATGAAGAGCAGAGAGAGAGAGAGAGAGAGAGAGAGAGAGCAAAAAACGGGTGAATCGAAGGAAGCCGAGTGACGGCTTATTTGAATATTGTGATACATCGTTTCCGACGCTCTCGCTAACATATTCATCTCGGGAAGCGCGTAGTTCGTCGCTCGGTTTAGCAGCGCCGAAAAATCTCGGGATTCAATTAGGCCAAAACAGACGCCCGGGCAAACGTTCCCCGGTGGAAATTCAAAAAATTCATAAGACCTGCGGAGTCTCTCGTCCGTGAAGCGGGGGGTACACAGCAGCAGCACCGGCGGCAGCAGCAGTAGTGCACAGTGGCGGAAGATGGATCGAGCCCGTACTCAGTCTCGCCTTATTCTTCGGGGGAAAATGCGCATTACACGCGAAGCGCGCACGAGATTACCGAATATAAAGGAGAGCGCCGAGAAAAATGAGTTCATCGCATCAAAGGCTTGTAGCAGCGACATTCTAGCTCCTTCTTTCCTCCTCCTTTTTTTTCTATTCTCGAGTGCTGCTGCTGCTGCTTCTGCCGCTGCCGCCCGGGATGATGGAAAAAAAGGGCTGGAAAGGGAGAGGGCTTTGCATCTTTTATAAAATGCGACTAAACTGCAGATGTAATCTCTTTCTTCGGCGAGCGCCGAGCGAGCGAGAGATCTAATGTCGGATTATGCTCGCGCGACATCGCGCTCCAAGGGGCTTAAACGAGGCGCAAAGCTGCCGCGCGGCGGAGCCCCTCGCTTCCTTCCTAGTCCTTTCGAAATTTTAACCCTCTCTCCCGCCGCTCTTGACTCATTGTGTCGCTCTCTTTTTCTACTACTCACGGCGCGTCTTCCGTTTGCCGTACAGCTACTCCTTTTTTCCCTTTCGCTGGGCGCCAAAGGGGGACAGTACTGCAGAGCGCAACGAGTACCTCCACACCGGCTCAGGCCAGCTCTGCAGGTATACGCGCACTCGCACGGGTGAAAACCCCGGCGCGCACCACTGTCCTTACTGTGTGTGTCTCGCTCGCTCTCGACGCGAGGCTCTCGCAGAATGCAGATCTGCTCTCCTTCCTGCTCCCGCTCTTTCGGAGTATTTGAGATAACAAGCTGCAGGATGTACTTCTCCTTTCTTCTCTCCTTCGGAGTTGTGGCCTGTGTTATACTCGTCCCCTTTTTTCGCTTCTGCTGCTGCTTCTGCTTCTTCCTCGAAAGCCTCGTTTGCGGAGATGGAGTTATTTGCATGTTTCTGCATGTTTCGGAGGAAAAATTGAGGAGCGCGTTGTTCAAAAGGGATGGAGAACAGCTGTCGCTGTGTGAGCTCTAAATTTCGAGCAGAAAGTGTCCTTTATCCTTGCTTCATTTGAATTTTTTATAACGCGTGTCTGGAAGCTCAGTCGTCGCAAAATTGTTTTTCCTGCGCACTTCTATTTTCCGCGCTGTGTGTACGGTGTTTTTTTCGAAAAAAAGCAATTCACACGAGGATAAAGGGTCGTGCCTCTTGAGAATCGATTCCCCAAAGCAGGGGAAACCCCTCCTCCCGTGTGTGTGTGTGTGTGTGTGTGTGTGTGTGTATACCTATCGGCGATCGCGAGGGAACCATTAAAAAGTACGGCGCTCGAACCGTAAAAATCTGAAACTAGGACACACGCTTAGATCTCGACAATGAACGGCTCTCGATGATATAGACAGGGTGGCGTCGGTGCAGGCGGCGCACATATCTGTGAAAGGGGTTTCGCGCAGGGGAGAAGAAAAGATACAGCAGAGTAAAGAAAGCGCTGGGACGATGATGCAGTAAGACTGGGGAATAAAAGGCTGTGTCGGAGTGGTCCGCTCGTTCATTCGTACGTACGTAACGTACGTACGTTCGTATGTAGGTAGGTGCGCATGCACCTATAGATGCGCGCTATATACCTGCTCGCGGAGCAGAGCATACAACTATACTGCACCTATACACGTTCTCCGAGTCGCTCGCGCGTCGGATGAGAATCGAAAGCCGACATGTCCAGGCAGTGTGTCCCCCGCTGTGAGACACTCGTAATGACCAGCCCGATCTTATCAAACTGCAGCGAGCGCGAGCCAGCGAGAGAGAGAGAGAGAGACGAAAGCGAAGCTACTCCTCGGCCATTGTACACTTATCTCTCGGGCAGTTCGCCTTCTGCGCTCTTTCAATTCCCTCTCCGCTGCTGCTGCTGCTGCTGCTGCTGCTGCTTCTCTCTTTTATATAAAATAAATCTATCTCTATCTGACTTCTTTCTCTGCCTCTTCTCTCTCTCTCTCTCTCTCTCTCTCTCTCTCTCTCTCTCTTGGCTCTTGGTCGCCAGCAGCCACGGCAGGGTACCAACCAACTGTCTCCCCGACAGAGCTACGTTTATCATCGCAGAAGCATCTTTCTCCGTCTTGCGAATGCTTAAAGTGCGCCTGGGCAGGCAAGTTCGCGGTGCGTTTGCCACTGCCCGAACTACGCCAATATACGCAAGGCCACTACTGCCACTGGTTTATTCTTTTATTTTTCTTCTCGTCACTGCGAGGACCTGTCAGGGGCTTTCTTTCGTCAAGCATTCCCTCGCTCTTCGCCAATTTCATCTCGAGATTAATAATAGCATTTCATCTTCTAACAATCGCAACGATTTTTCAAGCAATGTCCTCTCGTGTCATGCAGACGTGACGCTCGTAGATTTTAAATTGGAAATTTCCGCATTGATAAATATTTGTGCAAACACGGTTCTAATAAATTCCAGGAAAAGTAATAAGTCTGCAGACTAGTTGAAATTTTCTCATGCGGTATCTTTCATCATTCTATTTTCTATTCAATCTCCAACCATACTGATAAAATCACGAGCCCGTGTCACTGATTAGAAATAGTAAAAATATCGTTTGCGTTCTACCAGGTTTGCTGCAGTCATCAAATCTAATAAAACAAGTGAACGAACCTTCTCAATATAAACGCAGACGCTAACGAAAGATTTCCAGTCCCACGCAGGTGCACAGACGTGCAGTTGAGTGCCGAGTGCGTCAAGTGGTGAGAAGCAAGGAACTACTGTGTACAGAGTCGAGAATTAAAAGTTGGGGTAGTGTATGAAGCCACAAGGAGGCTCTTTGTCTGGCTCGGAAAGTACGTGCGTGTAAATCGCGGGAGGCCGCTTTGTCTCCGCGTTTCAGCCGCTGTATGCAGCCGAGTCATTTATCCGCAGTAACAGTACAGCATCAGAGTTGCTGCTGCCGTTGCTGCTGCTGCTGCTGCTGCTGCTGCTAATGTTGGAAGCATTACTTGTGCTGGAGGAGAGGAAGGTATTAATTAGAGCGGGACTAGGCCGTTCGCTAGTGGCCCAAGGGTAGGGCTAATTAATGGCAATAATAATTAGTTTACGAGGCCGCCTGTGTCAGTTCTCCGGGGTTGTCAGCCCCTCCCTCCCTCCCTCGTGTTTGCTCTCTCTCTCTCTCCGCCTCCACGCTCTTGACTTATTGAATAAGAAAGTATGTTCTATTGTAATTGGGCATTATGAGGTACGGAGAGACCCTGGCTTGCTCTTGGGCCCACTTATGTATGGGAATGTATGGCCGGAGTAGCTGCCGGTGCATTTCTGTTATGCTTCTGGTGGTATAGACGTTGCTTGCTGCGTCAGCGAGAGAAGATTAACGAAACGAGCGGACAATGGAGGCTCGCGCATCAAGCGGGCTGATTTACTTCCACTCGCGCCGGTTGAGAATCTCTCTTCACTTTTGTATCGGCCTTTTTGTTATACACCACTCTCGAAGCACAGAAACGAGCTGGGCTTGCTTCCTTTCTTTCCTCGCCTATACAAACGTCAACTTATTTCCTGACTTATCTGGGTGGCAATATTATTTCGCAACTTTGCGCAGCGAGCCCTGCAGCATTGCCCGCGATATACAGTGACTGTCGATTAGATTTCTCCTCTGGAAATATTCGCATGGAAATCTTGGCGTATATTATTGGGCTGGAAATGCGTAGATAAGAGACTTTATTGTCGCCGCTATCGGAATTCATGTTAATGTCCGGCGTATAGGTGTATCATTGAAATTAATTCATACACACATAAAGACAAGCTGGCGCTGGCGCAGCTGGCAAATGGCCAAGCATAAAATTGACAGCAAATAAACACCAAACTATGAGCGAAATAACGGATTTTATTACTTCTAGCGTACGTCTCTTCCAACTGGAATATATAGTTACTTTCGCTAAATACCACGAGACACGGAAAACGTAAACGATAATAAATTGCTTTTTGATGGTCCGACATTTAATTTACAGAACTGGTTGTGCGGCTCGCTCTTTGTTTACACAGCGTTGAAAAGTATATACTTTGTACTGCCCGTCAGCGGTATGGATTTAATTCTTTTAGAAACATCTCGCGGACGAAAATTTAAATCACCGCGAATATTACGTTGAAGAGAAATCCATTCCATTTTATCAATTGAAAACCGAACAATGTTATTTTATCAGTTATTTATATAGAGTGTACTCACGCATTGTCGTGGCTAAGTGCATATAGCATTTCAGTCGGTGAAAGGGGACAATCGAGCAAAGTGCACTATTTTCAACTTTACCACAAAGTAGGCCGATTTACTTTTGAAACCGCTCGGGGGAAATACCTGCGCGCGTGTGTTTCGCTGAAAGAGGACGTTGAGCTCGGGGTAAGATGATATATACGACGCAGATGAAGAGCGGATATGTGTTACGGAAAAGTCACGATAGCAGCAAGGGTTGCAACCCTTTGAAACCCGGGGAGATGCAATAGCTCTCGGTTACCCATTGGCCGTCTGATAGCCATCTATAGAAACTCGATATTCGACGTTCAATAGACCCACCCGGAGAATGAGTGCTCTTTACGTCCGCAGCGTCCGCGTGTGCGCGAGGAGAAACTCAATTCAGCTTTAATTGCTCTTTGCGGAGCGAAACTTTGGGGAAAAAAAGCTCGGAGCCAAAAATGAATCCGCGCGCGCGGGCGGAGTATTAAAAGTCACAAGTTTTTTCAGCTCCAATATTTCACAGGCGGCGTGGCTCTGCTCAAAAATAAAAAAACCCGGCGAATTCCGGCCGAGCGCTTATAATCCCCGGTGAAAGCCCCCCGCCGCGTAAAATTCACGCGCAATAAGATCATATTTCATACGTAATAATTAGGGTCCGGCGTCAACCGCGCGGCTAAAAGAGGTGTAATGCAGAGGGCGCCAGCTAAAAGGTCGGGCATTAACGTCCCTCTATTTGGGTGTTCTCCAGATAGCAGCGGCTACAGCCAGCCGAGCGTAAGGAGCAAGAGAGAGAGAGAGAGAGAGAGAGCCAGTGAGATTCTCAAGCTCCCGCGCGCACCTATATTATAATGTTGGCAACGAGCCACCGACACTTTTCTCGCTGGCGCGCACGATGCTCTATAGCGAGGCTATAGTTCTATTCTGCAGGAACGAGGAGGGAAAATAAAAGCCGGCGAACATAGTTCTTGGCTGCTGCAGATGGACGGTGTGTGGCGAAATGAAATTATGCCTGCCATATCCCCCCGAGAACGGCTGTGCTCGCGCTCGTGCGAGCTGCGGGTGGGGCTATATCGGTCCCCGAAAATGGAAATCGCGCTCGGTCATCCTGCTAAATTTTCCAAGCCATGCGTTTGTCGTTTAATTTGCGAAGGCAGCTCGCTCCCACCCCAGGACTCGCTCTCTGTCTCTCTATACACATACGCAGACAAGAGATATAGGCACATACACGCTATGTGCGTTGCGTGCAGCGATCGGAGGGTGATCTCTGCCGTCGAACAACATGAATCATCGTATCTCTCTATCTGGGCTCTCGCGCCCTCGCTCTCGCTCTGTCTATTGTTCCTGATAAATATTCAAGAGCGGTCCTCGCTCGCTCTCGCAGCATCATCGTATGTGCGTCTATTGAAAAGCGAAGCGTCTCTCTCTCTCCCCCCCCCCCACTCCCCCGCCCCCGTATACCTATATGTACAGCACAGTGGAAACGTTGCGCTAATCCACTTGGATTCGCGAGCTGCACGTCGGCTGACGCGCCGAAGAAAGAGCGAGAAAGGAGCCGCCTACAGCTCTCGCAATCCTTTCGTCTTTCACACTCCGATAGCTACGCGAATCCCTAAATTTACTTCTGAATCTCTCTCTCCCGAATTAAATCCAATCTTTTTCCGTAATAGGCAACGCGACCTAGATATTCCCCGAGAAACAGAAGCTGTTCCTTCTCTCTCGCTCGTCCAGCGGACAGAGTCAACAAATCAGAGCTCCCCCGTGTCGCGGCATTTGCGAAGGAAAATCCAACGAAAAATAAAATCGGAGAAATTTATGAAGTCGGAAAAAGAGCCACAGCAGAGTCGGGGGCGGGGAGGGAGGGGGCGAGCAATCAGCTTTCTTTCATCCTTTTCACGAGGACCCTCGCGCCGCGTCGCCGTAACTTTAAACTTACAGTAAAACACTCTCTCCTGCTCTTTTTTTCCCATCGCCGCTCTCGCGTAATCCCCATTCAATCGGAGCATGAAAACTATCTAAAATCGTTAGCATTCGTTTCTGCAGCCGCTAAGGGGCCAGCGTTATACACGGATCTATCGGAAAAAAGAGAGGCACAACAAGCCCGTATACGTATAAATGCGTATATATACAAGAGCGCGCACTCGAAACCACCGAGAGCGGACAATGGCGCAAATCCGGCAAACCCATATTTCTTTTTTCATTAGCCGGCCCTCATCGTCGTACCGTTTAAATGCGAGCGCGCGACAATGATGCCGAGAATTGGTGGAAAAAAAGTCGTCCAAGAGGCGGAGGAGAAAGCCCTATAAATATATCTCGAATCTCGGCGTGAGCTCGGCTCGCGCGCACTGATAAATCTAAGCCGTTCTACACATGACAAAGGAAATATTCGGCAACCCTTTTTCTTTCCAGGTGCCGGCTCGCGCGCGACTCTCTCTCTCTCTCTCTCTCTCGGAAGCCATTGTACGGCTCGCTGCGGCGCGGCATGAAATACCGTCAGATGACAGTTCGAGATATCGCGAGCTTTTCCAAAAGGCTTATGCGATTTCTCTCTCCTCCTCCCCCTTGCCGTGCGAGCCGTATACACCTCCATATATAGCTATAGCTGTTCTTCCGAGCAAGACAGAGATAGAAGTGGGAGAGGGGGGTGGGGGCTAAGCCATGGGAACCGAGACACGTTGTGCTTCTTGAACCCTCTACATTTTCGACGACGACCTCTGCGAGAGAGAATCTCTGCTGCTGCTGCTGCTGCTACTGCTGGTGCTTCTGCCGAAAGTTTGGAGGCACGCTGGCGTGAAAGATCCTGAGAGAGAGAGAGAGAGAAAGAGTGTCTGCGCTCCCTTTTTCTTGTCCGCCAGGAGTAAGAGGAGGAGCGCACGTCGAAGAACAGAGGCGCTGAGAGGGAAATTTTATAGCCGAGGGGAGCGAGATAGAGGCCGCCCGGAGAAATTTGAAAAATCCGCGATTTTTCGCACTTTTTTCCCCAGCCGAGCAGGGTAAATATCCCCGGCTGAACGCGCGTGATTTATCGAAAGGGTGTAATGGAGACAGAGGGTCGACGCGCTCCGCTGTATATACTTTGGGAAGAATGGCGTGGCGCTGCCGGCGCCCGGGAGACTACTGTTTGGATTTCGAGGTATCAAGAGTCTATTTGCTCGGAGCTACTGCGAGATTGACTCACGCGTGTAATTATCGCACGCGCACCCATCCTTACGCGCACCAAATTCCATTGCCTCGCTCGCGGCAACGCTCGCGTATCTCTATGCGATGATGACAAACTCCCCGCGGCACTTTTTTTTTTCTTTGTCTCAATAAAGCTCGAGAGAAGTGCGAGAGAAGTATGAGGGGGGGGGGGGAGCGATTTTCGCGCCGGGGCGTCATCGTATATATATCGCCTCGACGAGATTCGTTTCTGCGCGCGGGGGATATCTCGAGACATCGAAATTCGCCGAGCAAACGTGCCGCAGCGAGGATGAAGAGAAAGAGGTGTAGGGGATCTCTCTCACTCTCTCGCGCCGGCTCTATAGCGACGTAAAAAGACGCAAGCCGAGAGAAAGTCTTGCGGTGTAGGGATATATATCTATGAGTCACGAGAACGCGATAAATTCGCGTTGCGGCTCTACCGGCGGCGGCGGCGGCGGCGGCGGATCGAGCGTCGGCACGAATTTTTATGGCGAACTAATATCTCTATAATCCGGCATGACGTATACCCTTCTTTCTCTCGCTCCGCGCGCTAGCTCTCCCTTATCTCTCCGCGCTGCAGGGCCGCTATACGGCTTCTTCGCCCCCGGCATATATCGTCATAACCATTACTAGACAAGGGCTGAGTATATGGTAAAATATATAAGCGTGTTTTTCTGCCACCGCCGTTACGCCGAGATTCAGACAAATGCCTCCGCGACGACTTTCATTTATCGGCGCTCGCCATCTCTCGCTATCGGCTACACGTATAACGTTCGAGAGACGAAGTAAAGGGAGCTGAGCGCGCCGAAGCATTTTAACTCCGGGGATTCGCGCTGATATTTATTTTTCCAATTCCGTGACTGAGAGCTGCGCGCACTGGCCTCCCGTTCGCTCGAGGAGGAGATGAGAACGACGCGGCTCCCCATAGTAAACGTCATTTATTTCAATCAGTGCAATTACTCTCCTAGTACTTTACGGCTGCGTAATGCGTATGGCTACACTGGGAACAATGTACGCGCTAGCAGTGCCGGAATGATGAATTGCTCCTATATTCGTTGCGTGACGATTATATTATGCGTTCGCCGATACACATATCCGGCGCGTAATAGCGCGCGGCTACATAATATCCGAATAATTCATCCCCTCGACGAGGTTTTACGTAAGACTCGGCTTGCCGCGCGCTGTAATGCTTTACGTAAATCGGTCAACGCGCGCCGCACGCGCTTGTCCCTTTGATGCTATAAGCGCGCTTTTGCCGCTATTGCGCAACGCGGCCCGTCGATATGCATTCAACGTTTTCACAAAGGCGGCTTAATCATTTTCCCGGCGAATTCCGGGCGAAGCCGCAGAGAAATGCGCGAAAGAGCTTTCACAAAAATGAGCTCGCAGCATTCCAGAAGTTACTCTCGGGGTTTTATACGCGCTCGCCGCGCTTTTAACGCGCAAGCAAACACGTCCGCGTGCGCACGACTACATCTCACTATAGGAGTTGCTCTAATCCCAACCTCCCTCGCCCCTCTGCCCGCGTGCGCGGCGCCAATGTGTTTACAGCCGTATATACTGGTGCTGTAAAGCCACATATACGCGCGGCCTTTTTGCGTTTTACAACTGCGGAAACCGTGATGCGGCCGGGAGGGAGAGGAGCCGCACGCGCATTCAACAGCTGCGCCTCATCGACGATGAAAGCACGCAACGGCGCCTCCGCGACTTCACTGAGCCGAGATTCTGTGTTCTGAAGAATCCTTTCTTACCAATATAAGAGCCTGCGGACTCGCTTCGATTTTCAGCGTGCGCGTTCACACGAGCCCGTTCAGAGGCGCAGATAAACGACTGCCGGCGAAAGAAAAAAACGTCGCTTTACTTCAAAAAGGTACGAGCAGATTACCAGTTCCTTCCCAAAGGTACGAGAGAGCAGCGCTGCACAATCGACTCGCGCACACACACTCACACGAGGGGGAGACGGCAGCAGCAGCGAAGAAAGAGTTTAAAAGATTGGACGATCTCTGAATCTTCGGGACATCTTTTTATATAAAGGCTCGACGGCGGCGGCGGCGGCGGCAGCAGCAGCAGCAGCAGCAGCAGCGTGTTCTCCGCGACCACCTACCGCGAGGGTCGTCGCGAGCGTAATGCGCCCCAGAATCTTGGAATAAAATCGCGCGCTGCAAAGCCCGCGGGCATGCGGGAGGTGAAAGGGGATAAGGCAAAAGCAGCAGAAGCAGCAGCAGCAGCAGCAGCTGAGAACGGGGTTTAACCTCTTCTCTTCGAAAAAGAGGTATAGTATAGGCTCGAGAGTGAGTGCGCGCACCTCGTGTGACAAAGTAGCGAGATAACGTATTACAATGTCTCGAGAGCTCTCGGCGGCTCTCGGTCAACCAATCGTGCACTCCTTGCACCTCTCTATGCATGTGTGTTACTCATCTTCTTATTCTTCTTTTTGCGGCTGGAAGGTTCCTCTCGTGCTCCGAAGATATAACGTAGGCCGTGCACCTGCATGCTGTACACTGTACAGGATATATACAGGATATATATCTACCAACGCTACTTGCAAATTTCTCGGAAACAATTGTTTGTTTTTTTTTTTTTTTTTTATCAGACGACTTATTGAAAGAGCTTTCATTCGCGAACCAGTCAGGTGTCGTATGGTTTGCTTTTACAAAAAAGACTTTCGTCAATCGCCGCAGTGTTTATCCTTGACTTCCATCTCAGCTGTACAGAGCAGCATCGGGCGAAGGAAACAAAGCAAAGCTTGCAATCTCACCGGAAAGTTTCGCAAGTTGGCAGAGTTTTCTTCTATACGTGATACCATCTGCCCGAACGTTACTGCGGTCGACTCGATCCTCTGTGCTGTTGAACATGCTTAGGTACACGTGTGTCGCAGCAGCAGCAGTAGCGGCCGATATCGCGCCGATGAATGCCGCCGACTCGCAATTATTCTACATACGAATTTACATGGGGAAACGCGCGAGATCGTAGCAACAGCCCCCGCGGAGCGACCGACTCTGCCTGTCCCCTCATGCTGCGCTCATCGCTCGTAAAAATCGCCACGAACGAGAGAGAACCACTGCCACACGACAGAGAGAACCAGTCAGGTAGAACGACGTGATTGTAGCAACTTGCGGTTCCCTTCGGCTCTTTTCAATTCTGCGTTCCTTTTTTTTTTAAGCAAGCTTTATTTGCATATCTGTAGAGAGAGAGCGTTGCTCTGCTCGGTTATATACTGCTAGAAGCTTTTCAAACCGATTGAACATTTAGCTGATTTTCGGTGTCTCTCCCGAACCAACTGTGAATTTTCCGTTGCGAAGATAGATATTTTTTTTTCAAATAACGACGAGCATCACGAATTAATATGCAATAATTTACGAACAGTTGTTTCACCAGAATTTTATTGGATTTTTATTTCGCGTGTTCGAGCTTGATCATTTATTGATCATTTATTCTCATTATTTACAAGTTAGTAAACTTTTAAAATTGGGTTAGAATAAAGTCGGTCAAAAATCTGCATTTTTTTTAACTTCCAGCTGCTGTCACAATTACAATTTCAAATTTCTGTGAAAGCCAACCGTCGTACTCGATTTTACAACTGAATAGTTGCGAGCTTCGCGTAAACGATGTTATTTTGCGCTTTATTTTTTTTTTTTATTTTTTCTCCCCTTTTTTTCAACAGATAGCAACAGTATTTCTCGCCGTTCCCGCTGTAACTCGCAAAATTGAAGAGACCGTATCTCTTTGCTTTCGGATTCCTTTGCACTGATATCGCTTACGCTCTCCAAATTAGTCATTCAACGAATACATTAGTCGCGAGAAATTGGCGCCGAACTCGATTAAAATTCACGCTGGTGAGCCGGCAAAAAATCCAGCTCTCTCTCTCTCTCTCGCTTGCGCGATGAAATAATAAGCGAGCGTCGGGAAAAAGAACACTATACTCCTCGCAGGAGCGCAAAAGAAGAAGAAGAAGAAGAAGAAGAAGAAGAAGAAGAAGCGTATAGTGTATAACGCTCGTGTGCAAAAGGTACACATCGCGAGCGTTTCGTTCGTGTAGACTGACGAAGCTTGTAAGTTATCAGGCTCATGAGCAAAACATCGCTGGGCTCGCCGCGCGGTCCCCGTGTCCCATCATCGCAGGTGGTATTTATATTCCCTTTCTCTCTCTCTCTCTCTCTCTCTCTCTTTCTCCAGAAGTTCTTATCAACGACGTACGTATGCATGTATGCATGCATACACGTGTGCGCGCGTATAGAGCGTTGTGCGGGCGAGTCCGCCTCCTCTTTCTCTCTTTTCGCGCTGCAGCAGATGGCATAATATTAAGATATGTGTATATGCAAATACGATAATGGCAAGGTACACCGCGCGCGCGGATGCGAGCTCGAGGTAGCTGGGAGTGGAGGCCACGTGCAGTCATCCGGACGCGTTGCTGCTGGCGCAGTCTATTCTCACATGTGGTCACGCTCCCGCCGCCGCCGCCGCCGCCGCTCATGTGATAAACTTAGAAGCGGCAGTCGGAATCTTTACGTCCGATCTTTTTTCGTATACTTGCGAGCGCGGCGGCTCGTGCATTTGGCCTCGGACAAGCGTAGGTACACGACGATGCGATCGAACAACGTTATTATTTTCCATTTTGAAAATGCGCGCGGGTGAAGGAATCGATGCTCGGCTGGTCCGTGTTGCACACGAGAATGTAATGGCAGAGCGCGCGGCGTGCCACCGATCGCCGGCAACGAATTTCATCAAGGCGGATAGGCGAGCCTACGAGTATACTTTTGCTTTGATCGAAATTGACGAACAGGCCGCACGACCGGCGGAGAAAATTAATTAATTAACAATATTATTTAGGTTAACGGGCGCGCATTACGTTGACGGGAGGAAGCGACGGCCGCAACTCCAAGCGCCCGTCGTTCTTCGTTAACGTTGCACTATATTGGTTTCGTCATTATTAAAATACACGGCTCTCTGATCTGGCGCGCTCTCGACATGTCCATCAGCTTGACGATATTTATGCCCAATCGATAAACGATGAATCAATTTCCCGGTAGTCGCGGGACCATTGCCGCCGCCGACGCCGCTCGTAAACGTTTTTGCTCGAGTCGTGCGCGCGCGCGCGCGACTGTCATCTTCCCTTCGTATGACCGCGAGAAAAAAGCGAGAGGGAGAACGGGAAAGCCTGTGCGTCGTATACGGCTGCAATAGAAATCAAGTCGACGTTAACCCGCAACCAGAGCAGAACCAATCAAGTCGCAACCTCGGCTCGGAAGCGAGCGAGCGAGTAAGAGAGAAGTCTCGTGTGCTCGTGGAATCAACGGCGGGAGCCCCGAGGATGGATAAAAAGACAACGACTTGGACGAGGAGGACGAGGACTGCACTATACTCCCCGGGCTTTCATGCCGCTCCCAATGGAATTCAGCAGTTCCAGATACTGCCGCACCACCACGACAACGAGTCCGATATCCACCACGTAGTGTAACCAAGACACTCATCGGGTATTCCCATCCCGATCCTACCCGCGGAATAAAGTTTCGGCTGCTACTGCCATTGCTACTGCTGCTGCTGCTGCTGCTGGCTCTTGGCCATATTTCGCTCGGTATATGCACAGCGAGACACAGTTGCAGTATAGATATATACAAACCAATATGTATATGTATACAGACAGCCCGGCGACATCCTCTCTAATAACCGCTTGGCCGTGCGTGAGCGTGTAGGTATATGCAAAAGGACAATTAAAAGGGCGGTTAGTCCCGCTCGTTGCCGGTGTATGGGAGCTTCTGTCTCTCGCTCCCTGATAATAGAAGCAGCAGCGGCAACGGCAACGAGCGCAAGCTATATTATAGAGTCGGCTACCAATTCCGCAGTGTTTCGTAATGCTCCCGCTCCCTCTGCGTCTACCTCTCTCTCTCTCTCTCTCTCTCTTTATATATCCCAGGATCGCGAGGACGAGCGCAGCAGCTCTGCAATGCTAAATACCCCGAGATATAGTCCGCAGTGGCGAGCGACGAAGGGGAAGCTCGTCGCTGTACTGTCTCTCCTCATTTTTTTCCACAGCGTCTTCTCCGGCCGGTGCGCGCAGCTTTATATATACGCAATAGGTATAGCGGGCAGGTATAAAGACGCTGACGCACGGCAGAGGCAGCTGCCCTATGCTTTCGTATAATGCCGCGTACACGCACTATCCGATATAGTTGCGCGAACGGCTCGCGGACGCGGGCAGCTATTATCGATTTGACGAGCTGCAGCTCCTCTCGCCGAACATGCAGCGGCTGACTCATAAGGCTGATTGGAGCACGAGCAGCTCGTTAGAGTAATCAACGAAAAAGACTCTCCGCCGATTTTTCCCTCCCAATTTAATCGGACACCCCCCGCGCATTTCACGGATAAAGACGTATGGCGCGGCGGCGGCTCCCGTATACTTCTTCTGCGATGCAATCTTCGCGTCACTCGACCTATATATGCCTTCGCAACTTGTGCGTATATTCCTTAATAAACAGTGCTCCAGCCTTAGGACCCGCGTTATACGCCGGTACACGTGTATGTACTCGGGCATAAAAGTGTGCGCGAAGCCAGTATCAGTCGGCTGAGAGCAAAGAGCAGCAGCAGCGAGGATAACGACGTACGAGGGCGTATATAAAGTTGCGAGTTTAATAGCCCCGAGATTGCCGCTTCCCATCAGGCGGCAGTAACTGCAGAGAGGGCATCGCATTACACCTAATGGCTCGGTGCCGGCGCATTTTTAGCCTCTTTCGCGGTGCTGTAGCAGGCAGTAGCAGCAGCAGCGGCGGCGGCGGCGGCAGTAGTAGTGGCGGTTCCTGAAACGAGGAATCAATACTCGTCGCGCGCGCGGCTCGTCGTCCCGTGCAGCAGCGCAGAGAGGTGCGATAGAGAGAGAGAGCGAGAGACAGAGCAGAAGAGCAGAGCAGCGGAGAGGGCAAAGGGGGCGGTCGAGTGCGCACCCCCTTATTTCACGCTTGCCGGCGACCAAATTGGCGGCTAATTACAAGCGAGTAATTAGTGGAAACGTTAGTTTGCTTTTGTGTCACCCATTCGAGCTCTCTGCAGGCGGCCTCCTCGTCTCCTGCCGTCCCTTCTCTCGCCCCCCCCCCCTGCCCCCTCCCCCCAGCTCTGTGGCGTGCGGTCGATTCCGCGTCGCAGCGGCACCAGTACCAGCAGCTCGCGATATAGAGAGCGAGAGAAAGTGCCATTACAATCTGCCGGGTCCAGAAACTCGAGACTCGCCCCCTCGCGAATACCCGACGTCTTTGCCGCCGCCGCCGCCGCCGCCGCCTCCTTCTCCGCAGCTTCTACTTCTACTCCCGTTCTTCGTAACTGCCGCGCCGAGTGTATAAGCTCAAGCTGCCTCCGCCGCCGCTGCCATGCTTAGCCATGCTCTTTAATTAGCCATTGTGGTCGGCTGCGTTGTCGGGGGAGCGGCGCTAGTTACGCCACGGCCGCCGCCAAGTGATTCGCTATTCTTAGCCGAAATTCCCCTAGACCGCCGTGTTGCATAGAGTCCCTTGTATAAATATGCACTGCGCGGCGGCCGCAACGAGTTTTTACGTGCACTTGAGCTTTGCCCGCGGGCTAATTCGAACGAGAGAGCCGCGGCTGCAAATATGTTGTCGAGAGAGAGAGAGAGAGAGAGAGAGAGAGTAGCCCGGCTGCTGCACTCTCAAACGCCGCGACTTTGGCTCGGCACCAAGCTACTTTATACTTCTCGAGAGCCGCTTACAATTTGAAAGCTCCCCGTCGATTCTTCGCTTGCCAGCGCGGCATTCTCTCTCTTTCTCTCAGCCTGACCCGGTTTCGCAGTCAATTTCCCATCATCTCGGCGCTTGTGTTCGTTCTCGCGTGCGCGCAGATGCCTCTCTCGCGCGCGTCTCTGATGGCTGTTTACTCGAGGTGATTAACGCCCCCCCCGCCAGCCAGTGTATAAACGAGTATTCGTACACTTGCAGCGCCGCGCGGCACAACAACAACGATCCTCTCGCGCTTTCGCTACTACTAATTCCGGAGAGGCGCCTCGAGTCGTTGCTCCGCGAAATTCCGGCACCTCCACACGATCTGCAGCGTGGCCCGCTATAGAGAGAGAGAGAGAGGTGTCGTCGTGGGCGTTGGATTATTTTGCCAGCTCTCTTCTATTCTCGAGGCTCGGTCCAGCGGGAATGATGCGCGAGCATTTTCGGCGCGCGATCGCGGGCATTCTTCGGGAGCTACGGGCCGGAAAGCGGCTATTGCCCGCGCGATACGGTCCATTTGAATATTTGGAAATTTAACTATAGCCGGTGAACGCCGATGCGCGAGCAAACGGACTCACGGCCATTGATCCCGAATGCGCGCGGCGCGGCCCGTCTGGACGCGAGCAGGTGTAAAACGCGCGAATCGCTTCGAATCGGAAAATTGCACGTTGTTACACGCCGACATTTGGCAGAGGCTGCGCGTAACGACAATGATAGGCAGTTTATCTTTCTCGCAGCTATAACGCATAGCTCGTCTTTTTTGGCGCACTACACTGCACTGTACGTTGCTGTTGCCGCTGCCCCTGCTTCGGCCGCATTGGCGCGCGCAAATCGCCGGCAGCGTGTAATTTTTCTCGCATTTCGGGCCGATTAAGCCGGCTCTCGCGAGCCTGTAGCAGCAGGGCAGGCGAAAGAAGCGCGCATTTGATATTGCTCCCGGCGCCGAATTCGATGACGCAATTCGTTAGCCTTAAATAACATTCTCGTTAGCAGTGCAATTCTCGCATGTGTGAAGAAGAGCGGCCCGGCTCGGCGGCCGGCGGCGGCGGCGGCGGCCCGACACTCGTAAATGGAGGTTATATGCGCGGCAGGTAGCGAGCCGATTTTATTAACGGCACGCACTGTAATCATCGTTTCGCCGAGTGTAGCGCGACCGACAGAGAGAGAGAGAGAGTGAGTGAGTGAGTGAGGGGGTGGGGGGAGGAAGGTCGCACCAGTTTATTGCCGCGAGGAAATCAATTACGCGGAATATCGATTATCACCGCGTGGTTCGCGCTGGCTATTTCTATTCGTCAACGGTTAGCCGCGCTCGATTGATTTTGTTAATTTATTCATTCGCGAACGCTCTCTCTCTCTCTCTCTCTCTCTCACTCTCTCTACTCTCCTGCGAGCGCGCATCGATAAAAGCTCCGCAGCCAGCGGCGATACTAGTGCAGCAAAAACCAATTCATCCGCATGAATTGAACGGCGCGGCGGCCCCGACCGGCCTGCGAACGAGCCCGATTGTTATGCCCGCGCACGCGACGACGATTTAACGCGCCGAACACCGGCCGCTGCTTTCCTCGTTCCGCTCGCCTTTCGTAAATTTAATAATGGAAAAATAATAGTCTGCGACAGCCTGCGAGCCCTCAATTGGCCAGACGGCCGCCGTTTTTTTCTTTTTTTTTTTCGTCCGTACGACTAACATTCGTTTCTGGAATGAAATCCCATTTTGCGATCGACGTGCGTTTCAGCTCCAATGCCCACTACACAGCGCGCGTGAGCTCTTTTGAGAAAAATAAAGCAAGCTGCAGACGTACAAGTCCGCGAGTTTATGAGTAATAATGAGCGAGTCTATTTTCGGCCTGCCGTCACTCTCCGCATCTCTCGCGCACGTACACGCCTCGGCCAGTGGAAGGAAAGGAAATGAAAATAATAAACTCGGTACACACACACACACACACACACACACACACACACACACACATGAGATCATCGTCGTGTGATGGGCAGTTATCGCCACGCACCTACTTTTCCTCCTGCGCGGCGTAATTTACATGAGCCGAGAGCTGTTTCTCTTCATCGTTTGTCACTCTAATTAATGTTGCCATTCGACATAATCACGATTAAAATGATCGGGGTCCGGGACTCCCCGACGGCAATAACTCATACGCTCGCAGGTTCGCGTCGGGCAACGTTTATGGCTCATCGATTCAAGCGCGAGCCAGACGGAGAAAGATCCGAGACTCGCTGATATTCGCGTTACGCACGTAAGTATATAGAAGCGAGAGGCGCACTCGTCGTCGGCACACTTGTCATCGATTCCACTTGCTCATATTCTCCAAATTCAAGCGATAAAATTCTTGCCCTCCGCGTATTCTTGTGCTCGCGCCTCTTTATCCCATCAGGAGGAGAGCTGCGCGCGCGGCATTCTTTCTTCCGCTGTCTTGCTTTTTTTGGACCTCTGTTATTGCCGTTTCTTTTGCGGTGTGTGCGCGCTCCTCTCGTCCTCTCTGGCCGCTCCTCGGGCGCGCGCGCGCGCGCACAAAGACGTCGTCGCGATGGTATGCTAAAACTGCTGTCGCGCGTGTCTCTGCCTTCCCACACGTGTGTAGAGGCGCGCACTCTCAGACGAACAATGAGAAAAATTTTATTTTATTAGCGGGCAACCGCAAATAAAAGCTCGGCATTAAATTCAATTATCGCTCCTCTCGCGAATGGGGCCGTCGGCAGATTTATCGTCATTTACTTTTTTTTTCCAAATAAAGTTAATTGCAACGAGAATCACCAATCGTTGCTCGCTTTAACACAAAGGGAATTAGGTTCGTTTGTTTTTTCCGCGAGATTTATTGTTCAGCAACAAATTCGAGCTGTTTTGTTCCCAGCATATTACGGAGATTTTGCCGGCAATCAAAAGCCAAGTGACTATATTTATTATGGGAAACAAATGATTTCCGTGTAAAAAGCAGTGTCGATTTAATGATTTACAAACAATTTTTCCACTCAAACTCGAGGGACAATTGGGAATGAAATAAATTTACTATATTTTTGAATCAGATATCTGTTCTCTAAAAATATTAACTATGCTAATTATATAGTGAAATCCTGCAATATTTTTTCTTAAGATGCTTTTATTATGCAATAATATACTGAGGTATATAAACTTGGTACTTATGTACGTTACGAAAATGACAAGAGTAACCTTCTTTTGCCGATATAACTGAGACCTGAAAATTTGATTAAAAATTGCTGAAAGTCTACCGGAAATGCATTGATTGTACAACTGAATTTAAATAATGTTAAGGAGTTATGCCTAAGTTAAACCTGGAAAAAAGATATTAACAATTAATAGGCTAAAAATATTATTTATTCATGGTATAAAAAGAATCTTTCTCCTACTTAAAATATAGGTATTAAATGTATTTTTAACTAGTTTTAAAAAATTAGATATCTATACTTACATTGAAAACGGATGAGGAAATGAGACCAGACAGGATAAATCTTCTTGCAAATGTACTTCTCCTCAGACTAAACGGAAGACTTAAGATTAAAATATGACTAATATTTAATTTTGATAAGTTGTATATTTTTAGTATTTTGCCTATAACTTTGTAACGACATTTTTTCGGGCAAAAGGAGTTTTCGCAGCATATTCTATAGTAAATTTGCCGTAAAAAATTTTAAATATTTGATTTTTTTGATTTTTAACTCAGGCATAACCCCTATCAATCGCTAACTGCTATCAGTCGGGTAATTCGGTCAGGTCATAATTGTGCATAACGCACGAGCTTTCTGAATTTGTTAGCACAATTATTGAGTATTGAATCGAATGCAAAAGCTGCGTATAAGATTACCAATAAAATTTATAATTGTAGCATTTTACTCACGACTAGTCCCTGAAGCGCCATTATTAAATTACCATCGCCGCATTGTTTTTACCTTTCCAATGTGCGGCGCGTGTAGGGAATACTGAGCTCCGGTCAAACACGTCTTTTTTTACCGTCTTCCCAGCAGCGCGCATAACGCATGTATATAAGGAATGCCGCATTTTTCGGGCCAGGGCCGATGAAGCGCTGTTAATTAACGATCGAATTGATTTTCGTCGTGGGGTCAATTTGGGCTGACGCCTGTCAGCGTCGGATCAGCCCCGGCTTATTTATGCGTGCCGAAATTTTCTGGAGCAAAAAAGTATTGGCCGATAATAAATTAGAAGAGCGACGATGTACAGAAGCGGAATGCCAAGCCGACGAGGTATTTGCCGGTCGGAAAAAGTGTCGGGTATAAGGGGATGATTGCCGAAGCGGACAAACAATTGGCGAACTAGTTGGTCGAGTTATCGGCGAGCGCGGAGACGCTCGCTCAGCTGCCACAAGAAGCGTCAATTCAACTGGCCGGACACGTCCGCAAGTCGATTGAATGTCAGAGCTGCTAGTGTATGCGCTCCGATACGCTACATCGAAATTCGCAGGGCGCGGCGTAGGCGGCGCGAAAATAGGACTGGATAACCGATAAAAGAGGAGAATAAATCATTAGCCGGCGCGCATATTTCATCAAAGCGAATCGGAGAGAATCGATTTAATACAGTAGGCGAACGTCGCGCTCAGCTCGAGCGCCCTCGGGCTGCAGCCCCCTCGACATTTGTCTGGGAGAGCCGTGCGCGTCGGCGACGCAGCGGATAGTTTAAAATTCTCGACCCCGTTGTAATATATGTCGCATGGGGCTCGCGCGTGTATAAATCGTATGAGAGAGCCGAGCCTCCGCGCGTGTAGTGTGTGTCTGTGAGCGTATATTATGATTCACGAGTAATATCTCGTCGCGCGCAGCGAAAGTAAAGGAGACGCGGCGAGAGGAAGAAAGCGAGAGTGTGTGCATGCACGTATATACGAATGGGGGGCAGCTCGTCGGGCTGATCGATAAAATATATCGGTGCGTTCGTACACTCTGTCCTCGAGTCCTTTGCTGTGCGGGGCCCTGTCGAAATTTATGGAGGCGCGATTTCTAAGCGAGTCGACGATCGAGAGGCGTGTACGTGTGCGAGTGTCGCTGCGTCTGCGTAAATACAACGTACACAAAGCCATCAGGGAGAGAGAGAGAGAGAGCGAGAGAAAAAGGCATTTCTCGAGGAGCGGCCGAAAAAAGGAGACGCGCGCGGCCCGTGAAAGAATATAAGGTATAAGGGGGCGTATCGTTGTTCGCCCTGCGCTATCGAGATTCTACGATGAATAAACAATCGCCGTCTTTTGGGCCGGCTGCGTGCGGAGGCATGTGACTGTAAAATCGTGCTCGCGTCCGAGAAGAGGAATGGCAGAGAGCAAGAGGGAGTTGGAATTTTTGCTGCCTTCCACGTAGTCGGGCCAAAGAGAGCTAGAGCAAGTCTGAGAGAGAGAGAGAGAGAGGTCGTTGGGGAAGGACGGGCGCACGATCGAGTGCGCGATCCGGACCTTTAATGGCTCATAAAATTATCGAGAGAGGACAATTGCGAGGAAGCGATGCGCGAATTAATAGCCGCGTTTCGAAGACAAACGGTCTCTCTTAAAAAAAAAAGTGAAGCCGATTCGCGAATGAAAACGAAAAAAGCCGTGGTAGAGCGGAGTAGGCCCTTGTAAAAGCTGCGTCAAAGCTGGCGCGGCTTATAATCGCGCCCGGGAGCTCGGCAGCTCGGCACGAAAAGCTCGTTTAGTCGGGCCTCGGGGGCGTGGAAAGCGTGCCTGCTCGCACACGCGTCTTTAATGAGGAATAAGCACTGGCATCGCGAGACGACTCCCCGGGATTAATGCGCTTGTGTAGCCCGCAGCAGCCGTCGCTGTTTCGAGCCGATGACAATGCCGCTCCTAATATTTCAGTCCGAGATAGTTGGCGCGCGCGCGCGCAGCGATTGTTCGTGAATTAACAATCGTGAACGCTCTCACGCCGCTGCGAGTATTTCATTAAAGTTTGTGTATTTGCAGCCTGGCCGCGCCGCGCGTGCGAGATTGCAGCTTTTAATGGCTTTGTCGGCTTTTAGTCCCTCCCCACCCCTACTACCCCCCCGTTCTCTCTAGCCCACTTGTCTTCGTGTAATGTGTACGGCCGCGACTATTGAACGTGTATATGCACCAGCTGCGCGTAGGCTCGACACACTGTGTGTGCGCAATAGTTTATTTTCCGGAAGGCCGCGGGGAAACGCGCGAGGTGAGAAATCCGCGCGGCTAATGCGATCGATAATTTGGATTTCTTTTTTATTGTTCCGACACGAGCGCTCTTTCAATCAGCCGCAGTGATTTCGCCCGGGCTCATAATTCCAAGCGATTTTGCCGCTCAACGAAACGCAATTTCACCAATTTTATTGCGAATTTTTATCCCGGCTGACCATTGCGCAATCGAGTTTCCGATTATTTTCGGTTACACGATTTTCCCGGAGATATTAATTGGAAAATTCGATTGGAACTCTTATTCGCGATATTTGCGCTCTCTGCGCGCGGCTATATTGAATTACAGAGCGATGCAACCTTATCACCTGCCGGTCCAAATCTGAATCAGCAGAAATCCACGCACGAGGCCTCTCTCTCTCTCTCTCTCTCTCTCTCTCTCTCACTGCGCCTCCACTGACTATCATTGATCAGTGTTAAGCAACAGCGAATATCGGGACTGATAATTCCGAATCAATGAACATATCCGTTACTGGCTTGCTCTGCAAGCGCAGAACGCCAAATCTTGTTTCCTGCGGGATCCGGCTACTTTGGCTCTGGCATCGCAGATTCGATCACTAATGCCATTAACTTGTCGGATATGCGCTGCTGTCGTTAATAAACAAACAATGCAGCCGGCTCGCCGGCTTTTACTGCACATTTTAAAAGTTCGCGCGCGGACAGCTGCAGCTCATTTGTATTGCAGCTTAAAGCTTGTTTGGTTGCGCTCGCTCCGGACACGGCAGATTCGCACGTCGGTGTTAACACGGGCCTGTTTCTCGCCTGAGAAGAAACAAGTGACGGCTTTGGTCGCGCGAGCGCTCATCGAGATTCGTGCGCGTGAATTGCGAATTTCCGGGAGTTGGCGCGAGTGGCAATACTCGCTTCGTATAGGAATGAATGCAGAAAAAAAAATTATTTTCTATTTACAACGCGTGTGCTTACACAATTATTAATCGTTACTGGAGGAGCCAGCTGTTTTTTTCAATCTTAGAATAATACCTTAACAATTTCTCGAACATATTGTTTTTTAAATTAGAAATCTGTATATCAATAATGTCTACAATAGTAATAAGATTATATGCCTGGTTTACAATACTTGTGTCTTGGTTAACTGTTATTCATTATGTATTATTAATCAATTTATTTTTCTACGTAGGAATCGTTGCAAGTGTCATCCCCAGAAAATGGTAAGTCATTTATAAACTTATATTAAAATATATTTTTTTATTTTTACTTCATAAACTTTCTAATCAATTGTAATTAACAAGGTCGTATATTTGCCGATATACAAATCATGCTTATCATAAAGGAGGATGTATGTTTATAAAAACTTTTTCTTTAGCACTAGCACGAATGCGTCCCTCGCAGAAAAATAAACGCTACGATCCCAATTTACGACCAAGTAAAAATAATGATTTTCCCAAGTATCAAGGCCCGGATACAGCGTTTTCGATTCCTCCGTTGACATCGTAACTGTAACTTTGCCGTTATCGTAAATTCAAAGTTGAGATGGAAACCGCAGGTGGGTGCAATTAGCCGTAAGGTAATAGGAATAGAGCTCTGTATGGGCTTACGTCGTTTATATAGATACTGTACGCTGCACCGAGGCATTGCGCAGTGGGCTTTGCTGTATATCGCATCTAGATTATTGTACTGTTCTATCGTGTTAAAGGCGCCGCAGCCTCGGCTGCGAAGATTGTAAAATTCGTATGGGTGGCGAGAGGAAGGAGTACCTCGCGGCGATATTACTCTACTGTGCAATATTCATGAGACGATCACCGGTGGCAACAAGCTGCCCTTTTCGTAAACGAATCGTTCTTGATGGCTACGGTACACCCAACCGATAAGGCTTTTACGAACATTTATTATATACGATACCGCAGCGACAGATGGGTTTATTAAGTTTATAGTTGAAAAAACTGACGTCTGCATTTATTAAGATTTCATAAGTCCGCCGACTCACTCTCTGCATTATAAAGAGTTATTTATTTAACAAGGGGTAGACTCATCCGTTTATCTTTGATGTATTTTAAATAAAGTGAAAAATTCAGACAATAAACTATAAAGACGGGAGGAGGGTCGGCGCGTGAAGGAGCTTGAATTATGCAGGAAAGGAGCAGAGGCTGGCCTGCTTTGTACATACTGGATTCGCTTTATGCTCGGCCGTCCTCAAAGCCCGTACTCCGCGCGCAAGCGCTAATAATAAGCAAAGCGACTCGCGCAGTTAATCCATCTTGCGAGGCTTCCCCCCGAAGGCTCTGCTTCGCTTATATGAGCCATCTCGTAGTCACGCTTGTCGACTATCTCTCGCCCCTTTGTTGCAGTAGCTTCTGCTCCCGTACCTTTCCGCGCAGCTTTCGCTGAGCAAATAGCGCCGCGAGGAGGGAGGTGAAATCGCCGTTCAGATATCGCCGGGTGCAGCTATACGTCGCGCGGCTCGCGACAGTTCGCGGAATCGCAGAAGGTGCAATTAGGATAATTGAGCAAAGTAAGTGTGTCAGACCTCTATATATCGGCAGCGAATTAAGCGCAAATGAAATTAATGAAAGGCCGCGCTCGAAAATTCTATTCGCGTATAACTAATGGAGGAAGATGTGCGGGGCGGTAGCGCAAAGTAGCTCTCGTATCGGAGCGCGTGCGTGCAGTGTGGCCGCTGCCGCTCAGCGCAGCGAGAGCAGATTTAATTTCCCTCCCTCGAGCAGCGAGCGAGAGCGGTAAACACTCGCTCGCAAGTCACTCTCTCGGCTCGCCGCGATGAATAAACAATTACATCGGCGCAATCAGTTTGAGCTCTTGCGCGCGCCAAGTAATCCTCGCAATTTGGAGCAAGGTCGCCCGAGGCGACGCCGGCTCACGCCCTTCCCGATAATACCAGCGAGCATCCTAGTCCACTGTACAGTCTAGAGTGTACACGGCTCTATAGTCAACTCTGCCTCTGCGAGTCGGGCGCATCGCACGCGAAGGGATAAGGGGGGAAAGGGTCAATGGCTCAATGCTACCGCCACTAGGCGAGTGATGACTGGAGGCTCGGACCGATCGGCTGCCTGCCTCTCTCTCTCTCTCTCTCTCTCTCTCTCCTCTGCGGCAACGCGAGAGCAGGCTAATCGCGATTGTGCTCCTCGAAGGAGCGAGCGAGATGCACATCGCACGCGCAGATATATAGAGTCGATGGATTCTCCGGTATAATCCCGGCTGTATAGCGTATACGGCCGCTCTACCTCTCCCACAATACTGTATTACTACACATACTATATATATGTATTATATGTATGTGTATTGTACGCCCTCCAGTATATATATTCCTCGAGTCGCCTCTCGGCTTATGCATACACACGTACGTGTACGAGCGTAGACGCGGTATGTATGGCGAAAAGCTGTGTATGTGCAGCGTTGTGTATAGGTACGAGGTGGGAGCGAGCCGCGCTGTGCGCTTTGCATCTTGCATGAAGCCTGCAGAGCAGTGGGGCGATGATTTATTGATGAGCGGGCAAGGACCGCCAAGACTTTGCTACTGCGTATCTCGGATATATGCACACACGAATTGACTAATGCCTCGATATACACGCGGCGGTCGCCGCCGTGCACTTTTAAGCATCCGAGAGCGATTAATGCTTTATTGGGACGAGTTTCTCTCTCCTTCTCCGTTTTTGTCGCTCTTTTCTTCATTTCCGATGAGAATGTGTGTCTGGCACTGCGCGGCTTTTTTCAGCCGAGCCGGGGAGTTGTCGCTCGGTTCTGGGAAGCCGCGGATTTGAGCTGCGACAGGGGGGAAAAGTATATAAAGTCGCAAAGATCCGCCGTCGAGCCTTCCTTATGCGGTCCGGTTCGTTGGGCATTTTTCATTGGCGATGCGCCGATGCCCGATGTTTCGTACTTTTTGTCGGGAATTTAATTGAACGACGCCGGCCTCTCGAAGCCAGTTTTTCCAGACTCTCGGCTTCCCTTAATGCTTTCGTTCTGCGCCGACGAAAGGCACGGTCAACAAGAAAAACGCAGAAACAGTAGCTCGGCTCAATTGTTCAAACAATATTGCGAGCGACTCGTCGCTGCGGCGGTCCACGCGCCAAGTTGAATTTAAGAGACGGAAAAGTCTCCGGCGTAGAGCTTGTAATAACGCGTGATAAGCCCCGCGTGGGCCCAGGAAAACGTTATAAAATGCAATAGCTAGTGCGCCATCCTTTACGCTGCTCCTCCTCCATGGCCCATAGCTGCTCGCTATATACGGAGCGCGTATATATAGCGGCGGCGGTGGTCGCAGATGCAAAGTGATATAGTAACTGAGAAGAAAAGAGACTCGCGCTGTCCTTACGCGCAAAACTTTAATGGAATTCTCCCAGATTTACCGCTGCTCGCGCGCGCGCGCGTATACTTTGCCTAAAACATTTTTTTTTCTCCCCCCATAAGCTCGCGAAATGTACGAGGCAATAAAGCAGCGATCCCCGCGCGCGCGCAGAGCCTTCCCCCGAGTAAGTAAAACGTAACACCTGTAACAAGCTGCTTGCGCTTCCAGCGATTGTCTCGGCGGGAAGTCATCCCGCGCGCACGAATTTATTGATGCAAAAACAAAGCCTACGCCGGAGCTCTTTCGTCATTCGGAGAAGAAGACGGAACGAGGAAAACGTAGCGCGGAAATTCTCGTGCTCGTGTGAGCGTCTCTCGGCTTTCTTCCCCCCCCCCCTCCCCTCCTCCGCATGTATATATGTAAGAGTAATACAGTGTATGCCGTATATATACGTATCGTTAGCATTTTTAGCGAGAACCTCTCCGCGCAGCAGCTCTCACTGTCTGCAGCAGCAGCAGCAGCAGCAGCAGCAGCAGCAGCCGCCGCTCGTTATGAGCGCGTGTGCATACGCGACTCGAGACAGCCGTAGAGTCTCGTTCTCGGAGGAGCCATCGCTCGTTATTCGTCCCGTACCTGCCAACGGACTTCCGTTCGTCTCTCTCTTTCTCTGGCTCTCTTTTCTCTTATCCACGATGTTTCTGCTGCTGTGGCTGCTACTCGGCTGCCGCCGGTGGCGTATACGTGCGCGGAACGCACGAAACGACGATATTCCGGACTGTAGGATGATGTGCGGTTGCGAGTCGAATAATTCATACCACGATTCCAAATGAGTTTTCAGGCGGGTCTCGCGCTATATGCTTTCCGGCGTGTGTCTCCTATACCTACATGGTGTATACGTACATACTGTATACACACATTCGCTGCGGAGAACGAGCGGCCAGCGCGCATGTGCTATACACCTCGATGAGAGCTGAGCTGCTGCCGTGCGAGAGCGAGTCGCAATCGATGCCTCGTAAATTGCCGTTAATGCCGTGTTGTTCACTGGACGGTAGACACGTATTTTCTTTATTTTTACGAGCGGCGACGCTCTTTCTCTCTCCCTTTCGTCGCCAAAGACGTGCTTCGCCGCATGATTGACGAGCTGGAGATTTTCTTCCGGTCGCTCGTCCGATCGCTCGAGAGGATCGCGTCGAGCGAGCCAAATTTGGCGCTGAATATTGATAGATAGACTACTCGGTGCGGAGGGCCTCGATGGGAAGAACATTTTCATGAGACATCGATGCGCGCTGCGGAGCTGAAGTTGAGTGGGAGATTGATTCTCGAATAAAGCTAATTGGAATGTGAGAAGGCGCAAGCGTCATGAATATTCAAGCGGGGAAGAAAAAGAAAACACAGTGGAAAGAGAAAAGTCGAAAAAGCTCGAGTTCAGGAAGATAATTCGATATGAATAATAAGCGGCGTTCGTATATTTTGTTTCGGGCGTACAGCAGCTATAATACGACGAGAGAAGTATGTGTATAGTGCATAGGCGACGAACTCGGCGGGGGGCCATCGAGAAATTTGGCACATACGAAAATGGTAATTGGGATTTTCAAGCTCAGCCGAGTCATTCTCCTTTTACTTAACAGCTCGTTTAACCTTTGGGCGATAGCCCCTATACGCATAGTATATAGCTATATACGGCCGGACAAAATAATGGAACGAGCGAAGGGAGGGAAATGATCATGTCCTCGGTGCGCGAGCGCGGCGAACGACGCAATTTTCTCTCTTTCTCGTTCCATATCGTATATCGTCGGCGCGCGGAATATAATGAAATTCCGCCGGTGAAATAACACACCGAGTCCTTTTTATAAATCAGAAATTCACTTTTCTGATGCATATCTCCGTGGCGACGGCGACGGCAGCGGCGGCAGGGGTATACCTAAGTACAACGTGCTCCTAAAGGCCAACGAGGTTTCGCCATCGTCGCTCAGAATTGTGCAGATCTTTCGCAGTCGACTGTACCGTTCCCGTCGCGCTTTATAATTCTCCTCCATTCTCTTGCGCGCTTTCGTCCTCACTCCTCGTATATGATCGGAGAACTCGCTCCTTCCTCCTTTTCATCTTTATTTCTCTCTCTCTCTCGCATTTTTTCTTTGCCTGCCTCTTCATACCAGGCTGTACAGCGATTCGTTCGATCTTAAATTTAAAAACGTCAAGTGTACAACGCTTTGGTAGTCGCGCGGTTGTTTTTTTCTTCGCTTTACCGATAATTTATCGAAATAGATCGATATTCACAACTCGCAAAATCGGTTATATGCAAATATTGAGGAATCGTGTCATCTCCGATCATGTCGGGCAAATTGATAAAAATGTTTAATGACTAAAGTCGAAACCGGTTTCTCGCTCGAGACGCTTGCGACAGACGGCACACCTTCGAATGATGAATTTTTCATTGCAAATTGCCGGCGATTCGTTTTATTATATCGTCGACCGGTCTCGTTTGTAATTAGATTTTCGGAAAAATCCGAACGAGCCGAGCATCCATCATCGAGCAACGCATTGGAGCAGCTCAATTAACATTGAAGCATAATCTTTAATCCGGTTTACTATTTTGACTGTGTATGGAGCTAGTTAGTCAGCCCAAGCCTCTTGCATTTACCGCGGGGATCGCATGTATGCTGCAAATCTCTCTCGTCCCTGCCGATTGATGCCCTCAGCGAGGTAGTTTGCGATCCGAGTACCCAGAACCCGATTAAGGCGCTGGACTGTACCTGGAATTTCAAAAAGGGGCTGCGCGTATGTGGTGCAACTTAAGGCTCTCTCTCTCTCTCTCTCTCCGCTTTTCACTGCACACACGGTTTCCAAGCTCAGTTATTGATTTCATCCAATTTATTATTTATCATTCGTGTCTTTTGGGAGCTCAATGTTTTTGTACACAACGATACGTTTACTGGCGCGCATTAGTTTTGCATTAGGGCAAATATAGATATTGACGGACGTGTGGTCGATAAACTTTTTTTCTACATCAATAACTGTAGTGAAGATACGCTCGCTGGTTATTATACATCCACTGTCGTATCAATTGAATTACCACGAACCTTTATTGTTTAACCGCATTTCTTTTCTTTCAAAGCTTTTCTTTATACCTCGGTCGAAAGTACATTTCTCCCGCATCGATTTCAAAGACGAAAGTCGAAGATTTGTGCATTGACAAAAGACGCGCGCGCTCTACAAAACAGCGGGAGGAATAGTATATTACGTGCCTAGGGAGGAAAAAACTTGGAGAGTCCATATCTCGTGTATATTGATACCCGAGCCGAAGGCGAGGGTGGCAAACACGAGATATGGGCTGTCCGAATTTACTCCCGTGGTGCGTATACTATTTTTCTTCACACTAGCGCCGAAATTACCAATTTCGCTCCTGGCGCCCGGGAGCGAAAGTGGTACTTTCGGCGCAGTGTGGAGAAAAGAATTTTTCCATGCACGCAGTCAAATCATGCCATCACCTCTTTGTAGTAATGATGTAAATTCAGCTTCCAACAATTTTTACAATCAATAGTTGAAGTGAAATATTTTAATTTATGCTACTTTAATTTTAATAAAACTTTAACCTTGCTTTACAGCTTCGCCAAATTTTAAATGAGTACTTTTTTCCATTGCTCATATTCAAATAATAAAGAATGATGCAAACATATTAGAATGCATATAAGTGTAAGAAATGTAATAGTTTTACAATAATTGTAGAATAATTATAAGTAAAATAACTGAGTAGAAAAATTAATTTTTTTTTCTATCTAAAGATTTTTTTATATGGTTTTTTTATGTTCTGATGCTTGCCCCCGACCAGCAGCACTCGCTTCGCTCGTGCCGCAAATGTCGGGGCAAGCATCAGAACATCACACATTTCGTGAATGTCCTCAAGATGTATTGTCGCGAGAGGAGTAAAAATAAAATATGGCCACGCTTCGAACTGTCAGTCGAAAGAGGTTAGCATTGTTTTTAATTGCTAATAACGTACTTTCGACCGAGGTATGAAGAAAAATAGTATACGCCACACGGGCAAAAAGTTGGAAGCCCTGCACTGCGCGAAATGATGCCGCGAAGTGCCGGAATTCCCGCTTTCTGCCCTTGTTGCGTAATATACTATTGTTTTCATTTTAAAATATAGGAGATGAAAAATTTGAATGTTATATTGGAGATTTGCTTTTCAATAGAAAAGTGCATTTTAGTCTCATTAGTGTCGTTTTCGTTTTCTTACTGCTGCTCGAGCTCGATTATCTTGAAATAATTACGACACTGCAGCTCTTCAGCCCAGAGTACAGTTTGCGCTTTCAGCGAAAGCAAATTGCAGAGAGAAAGTTGATTTTCGGTGAAAAGTTTCTCGGCTTTCGTCGCTTTTTCAGCACCTTTGCGACCTCCCACAAGCCCCACTGACGAATTTAAAAGGTGCAATAAAGCAGGTCAAAAAAGTAATGGAGCCACGCGCAGCAGCTTAGGAAAGGCAAACTCGCAACTGAGCCACCATTGGCGCGGCCACCCCTGGTTTACCATAGTCGACACAAGTCAAGTACAAAACAGGCCGTCGACACTTTGAGCGCGCGCGCGCGCCCCTTGTAAATCACATCGTCGAGTAGTCCTTGAGCTAGATTTTCGCGCGCCTTACAGGCCCAATTTCGGCAGCTCAACCAGCCAGACCACCAGTCGGGAAGCATTCCGCGCGGCTCCTCTTGCGAAAGGACAATTTTCTCAATGCAGTAGCAGCAGAAGCCGGAAAGCGCGCTTTTATATTTATTGCGCTGGAAAGACCACAGGCGTGGGGTCGTGTAGTGGGCGGGTGAGCGCTAGAGAGTGGGTCATACTGTCTGAAGTCGGAGAAAGAGAGGCATGGCTCCTACTGACGCGGCGAAATTTTTCTTGCCCTCTTCGTTGGGGGCGAAAAATTTCGTCACGCTCTCGTAACGCCGCGCGGATGTCGAGTTTTGTCGACACACACGACGCTATAGAACGACGGCCGTATACCGCCGTCATTTTCGCCACCCTCCATGTGCCACTGTCCTACGTATTCACCTCCCCTCTCTGACTCAGACGTGGGAGAATGGAATGCCCATGCGGCTCTCGGCGATTTTCTGCAACCGATGCACTATACTCTAAGATAACAGATGTAGTGGAATGAATTAAGCCATTGAATAGAGGGTGGCTTACTGTGTGTTTCTGCAATTTTCGAAAATCATCCTGTACGAATGCATGCTGCGTGCGCGACGCGCGTGGTCTACTCCTGATTTGCGACATATATATAATTACGTTCCTGTTTTCCTCGTTTTTTTCAGTGCCTGACGTTGTTGGCTTATAATAATCACAGTCGTTGAACTTTTCAAAGTACTTTCAGTGATGTCATTTGTAAAATTATTTTCATAATTAAATTTTTTGGACGGAGAAAACAATGATAATTAAAATTTTTATTCAGTCTCTTTCTGTGAGCTTATCCCCATTTGATTTTAAAATGTTATAACATTAGATGCATTCGTTTACGTGGGACATGTAAAGTCGTTTGCAAATCGATCAATTTCTGAAAAGAAGTACATTTTTTGAAGTCTCCCAACCGTTTAAGCGAAAGAAAAGTTAGGTTCCGCCCTTGCACATTAATCACACCGCGGCGCAATTCATTTCTCAAGGCAAAAGTCAAAAACTATTACTAGCTGAAAAATCAATCAACACTCAAGAGTTTGCGAGGAGTTAAACGTCCTCGCGCCGCACCTGACGAAAATCCTGAAAAATAGTACAAAGTTCCTATTCTAACGAATAATGATCTCTGGAGAGTTGGTCACGCTTTCACATTCTGCGAAGGTCTTACTCCACCCCCCGAACAAACGGTCTCACTCGGCCAGTCGGTCAAGGCAGCGGAAACGGCGGCGGCAGCGGCCACCTACGACTTTGGGACATCCTCTCAGCGGGAGAGCAGCGACTTCTCGGACTGCTATGCGTCTCGAGCAAAGCGCGTGCCGCCAATGATCACTGCGCCAAGTTTGGCCAGGCTCAACTCTCGAGGTCAATGAGCGCGAATTCACCCGCTTTCGGAAAAAGCCTCTCGTCTCGCGCTGTGTTTGTGTAATCTCCTTAACTTGTGAGCCGCTTGCTTGAAGCACGCTGCGTTTTTGTATTTTCGCGCAGGCAATGCCTCGGAGGAAAAAGTCCACGAAGCCAGCCGGAAATGTACGGCCAGAGCAGGCTGTACTTTGACGCAAAGCCTGGACAAATTAGGCCAAGTGTGTTTAAGACTTGACCTCGAGGCCTCTTCGCTGGCTTTTCTCCTTTCTGCCAACGCGTTTGCGCGCTAAAAGTATATAGATAACAGAGAGAGAGAGAGAGAGAGAGAGGGGGGGGGGAGGGACGAAAACGCGATATTTTGAATTATGTTGTTTACTCTTTCGACCTTTTGACAATTTATTCGCTTGCGCGACACAGGATGCTCTATAAATCAAAACTTGATGCTGTAGTCGGCTTGCACGTACGTATTGAGTCGTCGCGGCAAATTTGCGTCGAGAGAGCTTTGAATGAAATATCAAATTTTTAAGACCATGACGTTAGCGAGTGCTAAGCTTGTCTGATTAGTTTAAATGTATGGCTCGCGCTGTGAATTATGAAGCGCGTGGATGCGATTCATAATTAGTGCAGTGAATCGACTATAGAATAATTAATCAATGCAGTGCGAGCGGTGGTACGGCAAATTAAAATAAACTCGCTAATGTCGTCGTTTGGTTGAACAAATCGATTGACTGATGTAACGTCAAGTCTCGCTGATTGATGAGAATAATATGTTTGAATAAGAATTGCTAATAATCTCGGAAGTCGGAGTCGTTCGCGTAATACTCTTGGGTTGATTCGGCGATGAGGTTGGCTTGGTCCTTGAGTGACGTTCCGTGTCTATAGAGCTAGACAAAACTCAATTAATAATTTTGGCCCGTTTGCGGTGGTCATGCAGCCCGCGCAGTGCCGACTGCAGGGCCGGCCGGTGTGCGACGCTGCACTAATTAGCGAGTTCCTGGTCTTCCTCAGTATATTCCGCCAATCTCGTACTTTCATCCCTCCGAGCGATGTTAAACTCCATAAACTATGGGGTCGTGCAATGCTCCTAGGATGTCCCTCTCTCGCTCCCTCTAAAACGACCAAGAGCGAGAAGAGGTGAAGTTGCACAAGCTCACGACTGTGGGATGCATGTAGGTAGAGGCGCACACACATACTTACACGCGCGCACCCACGTAGCCAGAGTGATTCTGGTTTGCTTAGTTTCTAGCCTCTCTCTCTCTCTCGCTCCTGCCTTTTGCTCAGCAGCTATCCAAGAGCTTGCGCGCCGCTGCAGGCGGCGGGGGCACCTATCCACCTACCTGCAATTTCGACAAAGCCTTTACCCCAGAGCTTTGGAGAGATGGAGTGAGACATTACCTTCTTACTTCAACTACATTTCGCGTGTATTCGTCAGGCGTGTGGCACATCGCTCACTCCCTTATTTCGTAATTTCCAAACTTACTAAGCCGCTTTGCCGGCCCGCTGCTCTTCTCCCCTCGGGCTATAGTAACTATCTAATGAGTGTAAGAAATTTTGAATTATCACCGACTGCGCTGCATTGCGCTGCTGCTGCTGCTCTGCTGCGAAAACTCGCGCGGCACATCATAATAGACGAATATCTACAGTATACACCCTATAAACCGGCGATAAATTCATCTAGCCAAACTCCCTTAAAAAGAACCGTATTTTCTTCAATAATGCGGGGTGCAAGTTTGAATTTACTTTGCCTTACAAACCATACCGCCAACTTTCGCATATCCCTCGCCATGCGCCAATGTTCTTTCGCGAAATTTCGCAATTAACCCGCGCCAACTCATCCGATAGCCTAGTTCTGCCTAAGTCGATAGCTCATCTTCTCTAAGATTCCGAGAGTAGCGTGTACTTGTTCCACTCTGTGAATGTCGAAATGCAGCGGCGGGAATATTAGAAACAAGGAACTTCAAAAGTGCATTATACAAGGTATCTCGAAAAGCTCCTTGCGCGTACACCCAAAAGCACCTCGGCGAAACGGGGCCACACGTCGTGTCGTCGTCGTCGTCGTCGTCGTCGTCGTCGTCGTCGTGAGAGGGAGCAAAAAACTAGCGTTTAATGGCATTCTTATGTTTATTTGGACAAAGTTGCAGCCCCGGAGCTGTGCGAGTAGGCCACAGGGGTAGCACCGCGGTCGCAAAGAGCCGGGGCTCAGTCGTGCGAATTAAGCGCTCCTTCATGCCGCCTCCTCTCCTCCACACGCGCCTAAATGTGTATCTCTCTCTCTCGCCTATATGCTGTTGGTTCTCCCTACTTTCGATCTATGGGACTCCCGGGTCCCATTTTCGAGAGAGAGATATATGCCGGGGATGGCCGCAATGGGGTAACTTGGCTATATCTACCGCGCATTTTCCTTCCATCTTAGACAAAGTAAACGTACTTGTTGCGTGCCGGCCCGAGTCCTTTACGTGTCTTACCCAACGCGCCTCTATATATATATATGTGAGCGTTAGTATCGCTACACGCGATACTAACGGCCCGGCCATGTATATGTATGCGCGTATGAATATGTATATCCAGAAGCTCTCGACGCGGTTGCCGTTCCTTCCTCCGCTCGATATATATATACACGCTCTCTCTCTGTCTCTCTCTCGCCTTGCTCTTTAATTAATAACAATTTCGTTCTTTTCACGCCAACTTTTCTCTCCGACTGGCGCGCGCGGCGGCGGCGCGCTGCGGATAATTTGATAGCCTTGAAAGTTTCTATAACAGGCCCGCTCGCCTCCTGATTAATGCAGCGAGTTTATAAAAGGAAATTCTCTCTCGCGGCTGCCTATATTCACGGAGGAAGATTAAATTTCGTCGTATAAACGGATGCAAGCATTTCTGGTGTATATAAGCGAATCGCTCTCTCCCCCTCTGGCTCTTCTCCCTATTGCTCCGCATTTGGCGCTGATTATAATCTGCAGCATTGCATTGTCAAGAGCCGCCGCGCCGCGCGGCGCCATTATCAACTCTGAGTTACATTAGGAATTTCAGCGTTATAACCGGAAATTGCCTTACCGTTTCAATCATTTTGCATGACCAAGCGGAATGGCTCCGTGTGTACACCGAAATAACTCACCTCGCACTCGCAATACGCTCGGAGATTTCGCCAAGATTGTATAGCTCGCGAGCGCGGCCAGCAAAATGTTTACCTCGCTCGCTTTTTCATAAATAATTCAGATCCGCAAATTAATTTTTGGCCTGATTAATGCCCCGAGAGCTGAAAGGCGCAATTTCGAAGATGACCGCTATCTTTTAATTTCGACGGCTATGCCCAAGCTGCAGAGAAGCGGCAACAGCAGCCACACGCGTTCTTCATTTTTTACAGCGCCTTTTTCTCTCCTCTCTGGCTCCCTTTCCGCCTGCTCTCGGTACGCGCGTGCTCGCACTGCGCTCCTATGTAGACACACACGCTACACACAGCAGTAGAGCATGCTGGATTCGTGCCGCGTACGTAGGATGCTTTACGACAACTTATTTTTATTACCAGCCATTTAGAAGACAAGATGGCTCGGCGGAAGATGTCGCCCGCGCAGCAGCAGCAGCCGCCTTTGCTGTTGTTGTTGTTGTTGCTAGATCTTATCCCAGTAGAGCAGAGTGTTATACTGCCGAGCGACGCAGCACGTACTTCGACAGTCGCGTGATACATGTATACACCGGGGCTATGTAGCCGTATATGCAGAATGCAAGCAAGCGAGGAGACACATCCGCCTATAAATAAGTGAAATTTATATAATACTGCGTAAAGCGGCCTGTAACGAGCTGGCGCCTCCTACTCGGACCGTTCTCGTATCATCCCGAGATATAGAGACTGAAACTCGTTGTCGTCGGCGAATAGGGTCGCCGCGTCGCGGCTATAGCTTCGCTGGATCTGAATAATTGATACTTGAGGATGTTCGCGCACGCTCTCGCGGGGCTGGGTGCAGTGCACTGCGCAGCCTGACTTTTCAGAGAAATGGTTATGTGGCTTTTACGCCCCGCTTTTTACCAACGCACGCCAGCGGCGCTATATATATTTTTTGTTTGGACAGGCACTGCTGCTGCTGCTGCTGCTGCTGCTGATGCTTGCCTCTCGAGGAGCGAGACTTTTGTACTCTCGAATGCGGGCTTGGACGGGCCGAGATAATCGAGGGGAGACGACTCTCAGACTGACACTGTGGGTTGTTGGGAATGTAAATATCATTAGAAGATTTTATTGCCGCGCAGCCGTGGGACAATGACGGGAGAGCGCCGCGCGCGAGCGCGCGATATTGACTTAGCCGATGAGTCAGCATCGCGATTGATCGATAATTTGTAGGATTGTTTGGGCGGCGCGGCGCGCGTAGGAGTAGCCGAAATCAAGCCGGAAAAATTGGCCCTGCACGCTCCGACACTTGGCCGACGACCACAAGGATATATATAATTCACAAAGGACGTGTGCCGTGTATCTCTCTCAGGCTTGGAGCGGCGGCAGCGAGGGGCCCGGAGGGCAATCGCTGCCAAGAGGATCGATTACAGCAAGCCGCGGGTAACGCGCTCGTCTGTTACGCATCGCAAAACCGATTGATGCCCTCGCCTCGCGCGTGATTCATGCACGCGCTGCATATGGATGCGAGAGAGCGAGCTGAGGGGAGTAGCCGTGCGGCAAGCGCAGTCAGGCCTGCACCTGGAATTTCGCGCCGAGCCGAGTAAGGCTCTGCGGCCGCCGATGACGATGACGAGGCGAACTTCCCCGGGATATAGAGCGTTCTCGCTGCTCCAACTTTATGCACTGCGCGCACCAACTTTCATTCCAGCCGAGGGGAAATGACGCGACGTTGCACTTCTTGACGATGATCGTTATTGTCGTGACGTGACACTCTCCTGCGTGCCGAGGACTAATATACGCGCGGGTGAGACTTCCGTCCGGGGGGGTGGGTGGCGCCGCATCGCTGAAATTCAACTTCCGAGATGCATACTCTAATTACATGTATAAAAGCAGGCTAGAGAGCAGCAACAGCAGCAGCTCTCGCGCGTGGCATTAGTAGCCCCTTTCGCCGCAAGTCAGCTGAGCGTAGCTTCGATGCAATCGCACGCGCGCACACACACTGCACTCTGCACACTGATGCACGTACATAAATGACGGTGGTGCGTAACTGACGAGCTACCACTGGACGACTTGGCAACACCGAAGGGCTTTCGTCTCGCTACGATGGTCGCTCCTACAGCAATCGCCTGTACTCGCGGTAAAATGCTAATTTCGTCGCGTAATTTTTCTTCGCATATATATGCCGACGGGAGCATATTATACACATAGACACCTCCCGTCAAGCGTAAAGCTATCATCACTGTCGCCAAAGCTTTCTTGCAATTTTACAAGCTTTATCGAAATTTATCGGGCAAATATAAGTGCAGGCCTCGTCGCGTATCGCCCCGACTCTGCGCAGAGCTGGCGTTCCAGCTAGTCTATGGAGAGAGAGTGCGAGAGAGTAAAAAGGAGCGCGATAGCCCGACGAAGCGTGCATTAAACGTAATGACGACTTGCAGCAACAGCAGCAGCAGCAGCCATGTATATCAGCGAACGATCCCTCGGGCGGAAAAGCGCTCGCCTATACTAGAGACAAGTACGTCTTTCTCTCTGCAGTCTAAACATACATTCTTGATAACCAGGGCAGTCGAGATATCTAAAGAGAGAGAGAGAGAGAGAGGGAGAGTCGCTGGCTCATTTGCTCTATACGACACGGCGCGTAACGGTACCATCAAAAGAAATTACCGACTCCTGCTACCTCGCCCTGTATACAGGGGGCTTCGAGTCGTGCGCGCAGATTCTCTCCGCTCCTCCCGCGCGCGCTCGATGCCACGAAGCCTACAATTTACGGCTCGCGCTCACTCGCCTGATTTACTTTATAGCGCGAGTCCCGGTAGCACCTCGCGCAACTAGAGAGAGAAAGAGCGGCTGAGCCCGGTGATTTGCCCGGGGGGGCCGAGTGCGAGCATCGAGTGGACCGCGTACGAGAACCATAAAAAAAGCTCGCTGCGCTCGTTGGCTGAAGCGAGAGCCGGACTGATGGATATGACCGACCGCTTTATCGTCCATTTAGGAAAGTAGTGTCGGACAATCGGAGATCTCTCTCTCTCTCTCTCTCTCTCTCTCTCTCTCTTTCTCTTGCCAAGTAATTTGCTTGCTTTCCTGCCAAGCGATTCACGAGAATATTCCGATCGTCCGACGCGAGCTTTATTGCATATTAAAACTCCTGCCAATTCATTGCAGCCCATTTATAATCTCCTTCGAATTCGCGTGCGCCTATCTTTGCGTTCCTATAAGCCATTATCAAAGGATTATGTATTCCGGGATTAATTAAGGAAATTACTTCACATTCTCATCGTAATTCACTCCTCTTTGTGCTCGACTTATTTTTCTACATTTTTAACATTTTATTCTGTCTCCTATTGCTTTTTATGAAATAACTGAGTATTAGCTCGATTCTTCTTGTTTTTTTTTCTCCGGTTATCGCGTACCACAGAAAAGCTATACTTTTCAGCTTCAGCTTTTTTAGGATCTTTTTTATGAATAAACTTCAAATTTATATAGCATGTTAAAAGAACCACTTTGCTTTATAACAAAAACCGACAATGACTATCTCAAAAATTTCGCCGCCGATAAAATGGTTATTTTTATGCTCCTTCAAAAGCATTTTCGTAAAATTGTTTCTATAAACAAAAGCGTTAAGTAAACTTTGAAAAAGCAGAAACGAAAGTTCGTAACCGAGTGAAAATGCATCATCAAAATAAAAAAATAAAACCTTACGAAATTCGAAGGGAAAAAAAATACAAAAAATGATTTAGCGAGCGTACAGATCCATCGATCAGAAGAATAAATGGGATACCATAACTAGTACGAAATGTCCATAGAATGAAAACATAATTGAAGATTTGTTATAACTATAAGTGCAATACGAGCTGTGATTTCAAAAGACTCGCTCTCAGAAGCCTCCTGGCGCCATCTATCGGTCGACTCTTCTATCTAGAGAATCCGCAGGGATCAGTGGCAAACTAATGCATACATTTCAAAGTCCTTTACAAGATAGACGTAAACTTAGCATTACATGATTTGAAACAAAATGCAGTGGGTGATGGACACTTTTATACTCGAGAGTCAAGAGGCGGATGCGCAAGTGCGCCTGCGGAGCTTTGAATAAAAAATGTCGAAACTCCAGAATAATTCGCGTGTACGCTGAGATTTTGCATTCTCGCTGTGAATGTTGAAAAAGTGTCTGCAAAGCAATTTTCAAATTTAAAATATTCATCTAAACTTTCTCATCTCGCGCTGTGTAAACAGGGGCAGACTCTCTCGGCGAAAAGTTTATAAGCAGAGGACGAAGCTAGCTCTCGGTGTATGCAGCCCGAAATTTCGCTGTCAGGCCAATTTTCCGTTGCCACAAGCTCGCGAGAGCTTCCTTCCTTTTTTCCACAAAACCTCGACAACGCGTGCCCGGGAGTAATAAACCGGAAGACTCGCTGTACGTCTCTCGTATTCATAAAGCCAAAGCCGGTAGCTGGCAACGCTCCTCTTCTTCCTTCTCCCCCTTCTCTCACTCCCACGGCATTATTTACGACGGGCTAAGTGACCGAGAGACAGAGACTCTCGCAAAGCCAGAGAAGAAGAAGAAAAAAGAAAGAAAAATTTGTGATTTACAACAGGCCCCCCGAAAAAGTGGGATAGCGGTGAAAAGGTCGGCGATTTTCTCTCTTCGAGAGTCTGCATCCGTTGTCCTTGCCGCTCGTCTCCCGGCATTATAGTCGAGTGTATATACCGCCGTCAAGTTTTTCTCTCAAACGCCCTTCTGAGATAGAGGCTGGCTCGAGAACTCCGTGACCGGGTCAGAGCCGTTATAAGCCGCTCTGTGAGGCTCGCTGTGTGCCAGTGTCGGTGTCTGTCCGTATGTGTGTGTGTGTGTGTGTGTGGCGGTAGCAGTAGGCCCCATCCTGACCCACTGGACACCCATGAATACGGTCAAGGTCTGAAACAATAAGAACCGCTCGTTATGCTGGCGAGGCACACGCCGCCGCTCCACGTGGGATTATGTCAGTCGTGTCGATGGATCTCTTGCGATTACGTTCGTTAAGCCGTATACCAGCCGAAGAACAACTCCGTACTTCTATGCCGCCGCCGCCGCCGCCGCCGCTGCTGCTCTCTGATCCTTTTTAGGAATGGAAGTAGCTACTGAGCGAACGAAAAGCACCACGCGGGGCTTCACACGACGGGGGTAGGGATGGAAAAAAGAAACGACTCGACGCTCGGCAACTCGGTGAAAATTGGATTTTAACCTGTGGCTGTCAGCGTGTCTTAATTTTTCTATCAAACACCTGCGAAAAGTGAAAGTTTTGCTTGTTTTCTTGTTCCTAACTTTATGACCGTATTGTCACCCCTGTCGGCGTCTGCACTACTGGGTGCATTAGACTTTTCAGACGACTTCCTCAATATTGCAGCGTCTCAAAGTTGATCCCAGACATTCGTAATTCAAGGAGGTTCTGATGCAATTATGCAAACTGAAAAGTATGATTTTTTCATCGATAAATTGCAAATTCATTTAATTGTAATAAACACATTATCCACATTAATAAAGCGTGCAGATTTCGTATATTCATCGTGCGTTCAATGTGAATCGTAATTTTCTTGCGACAAAGCGGATTACTGCAAAAGTGAATTTTGGACCCTCCGCTAAAAAAGTGCGTAGCTTTTATTAAAAGCCAATCGATGGGGATTTCATTTGTTGCAAGTGGCGTGGCAGGGAGCTTTCGAGGAAAATTTAAAAAATTTTTCCAGCGACAGCATCCAGTCCCACTCCGCGTCTCCCTCTCGCTCTCTGTTCATATTCCCCAACTTCCACTTTTTTACCTTTTCATACTCATTCTCGGAGAAACTTTTCGCCTTCCCTCCCATGCGCAGCCTCCCGATGACACTAAGCCTGTTTTTAAATTGCTAATTCGAGAGCGAACCTTAATGAAATCTCGCTTCTCCTTCGCCCATCCTCTTTCTCTCTTTCTCTCTCTTTCGCTCTTTCAGTCTACTTATTTTCCCCCCTGTCTTTTCGCAGGGCTCTGCGAGCCCGATTCTATTTCGCCTTCGGGGCTCTTTTCTCCTCCCGGCGGTGAGAAAAATAAAGAAGGAGAGCCAAAGAAATTGGAGGATTATGAGCACCGCGGCGCTAAGTCTGACGGGCAATTAAATTTTCTCCAGACGAACGGTCAAAAACAGTGAAAGTTGCCGCCGGCTCTGTATATAGCCTCCTCGTCTTCACTCCTCGAATTCGTGCGGTGTTCACCTCCCCTCATTACATCGATTAAAAGCAATCGTTTTTATTAGAACCACGACACTGTCAAAGGCTTTCCGGCTTGGCTTACGAAAGAGGAAATTGCCCCAGATGGGGCGAACTTTATTACAAAATTTTTCATGCTAATTCATTTGGCTTTTCTCGCGCTAAGCTCGAAACTGAAACATCTGCTATAGGATTAATCAAAATGAAAGCGAGCGTAGCGGTTATACAGAAAAAGAAATTCCAACTTTAGTGAAATGTTCAAAGGATTCATTAAAGGAAAGTCGTTAACGTGGGTGGCCTTTTGTTAAACAGGAAAATGTGATCCCTTTTTTTTACAAGCAATCGCATATACATTTGCTTTATTAAAATCGCAAGAGAAGATCTTTTGATGAGCAAAAGTACTGATGTCTGCAAGATAATTCTGTTAGAATTTTAAAAATTTAATGAAAGGATTTTTCATGCCATTAAAAATTCTTGGTTGTCTTATTAAACGAACAATATTTAAAGCATGCAGAAGATCCTTCTTGCTATTAATATACAGTAAAGCGTGATAAATTTATTTATTGGCTTTCATTCTGTCCGACAACTTTGTCACAAATCATTTAAAATTCAGCATCAGCAGCATGAATGAATTCGTAGTTCATGTGCACATTTCTAAATTTCGAGAAGTAGTCATGAAGTTTAAAGCTAATCTCGTATTTATATTAACTTATATATAAGCTGGCTTTCCTTTTTAAGGGGTTATGCCTGAGTTGAAACTGTAAAAAAGACATTAATAAGTACTAGGCTAATAATAGACAAAATATCAATAATACGCAATTTCGAATAATTGTATTTTTTCAGTATTTTGCCTATATAATTTTGTAACGGAATTTTTTCGGGCAAAAAGGACTTCAGCAGCGTACTCTACATTAAATTTGCCTTAAAAAAAATCAAATAGAAACATTTTTGATTTTTTTGAATTTTAACTCATGCATAACCCCTTAATTAAATTATCCGATCGCGCATGCAAAGGAAACGCGCCGTAAATATTAAAAATATAAATGTACATTAACTTGCATTGGCAATGAAACCAGTTGAGAAAAGTGCACGTAAGCAAAAGTAAACAAAAGGAGAATTGACGTGCGCGTACGGGAGACAGCGCAGGAGAAAGTGAGAAAAAAGCTGAGAGAAACGAAGGAGCCGCGCGCAGTAGGGGCTATTCCCTTAATGATAGCCCGCTTTTCGCGCAGGTGCTGCTGCTGAACAGGTGTTTTGTAAATCACTTAACGCAAACTCGCCTCGCGCATAGCCGCCTCGATTATTGTTCGAGACAGCGTTAAAATGCCGCGCAAATTAAGTGCGTGCGAGCCGCGCTCGCGTATACGACTCAATGGATTATAAATCTTTTCCCAAAGTATGCCCTCTCGTCGGGTCTCTCTCGCTTCTCTTCTTCGTGCAATTAGTTTTTTTTGTTCGCCGAGCGCGATTCCGCCACTTTCTGACAATTCAAAGCCCTCGCTCGCTTCCTGCGAGCGTGCAATGCTTTGCTCGGCGCAAACAACCGAGACAACGCGAGTAAAATTCTCCCCTTTCTGCATTAAAGGCCAAACATCGCGTTCGCCGGCTAATAAAGCGCCTCGCGTCGGCGCGATAAAAGAATCTATCCATCGCCGAGCTAGGCGTTAGCGACGCGGTGTACTGACGCTTTTATTGCGTGCCTTAAAACGCGCGCGCGCCCGTTAAAAGGCTGAAAGGCAGTCGGTATAGTAGCTCGTACGAGAGAGACTTACATCCCGCACCACTCCGATGCCCGAGGAATCTGCATGCCCGGCGATGCCAGAGGGGGAAACTTAATGACCTCGCGGGTTTACTTTGCTCGGCTAATTCGACTCCGCAGCGAAGCGCGCGCGTTCGCAAACTCGCGCTTCTCACCGATAATCAATAATGATTGCCCGTAATAATAAGTCGTCTCGTCGAGAGAACGCGCCCTTTTACCGAAGGCACCTAGACCCTCGACGGAAAGGAGCTTGGAATTTCTGCATTAGGAAAATCCGGCCTACTCAATCATTCGATTTTTCTCGAGCCTGATGGCCGCGCCGTGCGTTCGTTCGCTCGCCGAGGACCAAAAGAAAAATGAAATGCCCGGCCGGGCTAGTTTGCATTTTAAACCATCGGCCGAGTCGAGGCGGCGCGGAGGAAGAAAAAAAATCGACTCGCTGGCCAATAGAGTAGGAGGGAAAAAAGGAGGTGTCAGTTCTATAGAGAAGCGAGAGAGAGAGAGAGAGAGAGAGAGAGACGCGAAAAAGCACAAACAAAAACAGCGCACCGAGAGCGTAAAGAGCGCAGGGGCCCAGGCCTTATTAGAATAACTTAACCTTGACGCGGGGCGATCCTCATAAATCATCTTATCCGCTTGAATTTTAATTATATCGCGCGGCGTGCGCGCCCGCTCTTTGCCACTCGTCAAAATGAAGCGAGAGTGAAAGCTCGAGCGGCAGAGTGGAGAGTAACGAGTTCGATTTCTTTCCAGACCAGGAGAGCCAAACAAAAGGAAATACGGAGCGACGAACAGCGGGTTTGGGAGGGGGGGGGGGGAGGCAGTTGCAGCAGGCGGTTATTACACCGACGTATGATTAACACTTTGGGTGCCAACGCCGCGTACCTCGGGTGTAGGTCGCAAAGTGAGACCTGTTTAATTTTAGCGCGAGAGAGCTCCTTGTTATAGCTCGACACGAAACGTAAAATCCCCGCATGTTTTTCTCCCTTTCTGCCAAGGCTAAAGTGCGAAATCGAATGACTGCCGATGCGTGAAATTAATGAAATTTTCTTTTCGCTCCTTTTTTCTATATACTCTCGCGTTCGATTTTCAGAACGATACAAAGATTTTTTTTTAGATTCGTTACGGCTCAGGATACACCCCTCCCCACTGCATTTGGCGAACGAAAAAATTGCGACGAGCGGATTTGCATACTGGGTTGAAAGGGAAAATTCATCAGACTCCTGATGGCGACATCTAGCGACACAGAGCAGTTTCCTCGACAATTTCGGAACAGCTGGTCGCACGGCGGGTTATATAGGCGCAGTTATACAAGCGATCGGCAGCCCTCTATTGCTTCGCCTACGCTCGGAAACCGTGCAGAATTTAGTCGACGCGAATTCCCAACCGGCTCTCGAAAATTATCCGGCACACACTGATGGGAGTAGTTGTTTCAATTGTTTCGCGTAGCAGTAGAACGGCGCGACGTAAGGAGAATTCCCGTGCATGTCTGCTCTCGAAAAGCGTTAGAAAGCGCAGGGAACGTTTCTATCATTCAAGCCTTTATACAATTCCTCGGTATCCGGTCTGTCACGCCCTGAGCTCTCCCGTTGCACGTAATGCATATATGCGCCGCAGACGGTCACACACGTATACACACACGTATCATGCGGACTGCAATTCCAGGGCAGTGTCCTCGCGTGCAAAAATCGAGCAGCAGCAGCAGCAGCAGCAGCAGCAGCAGCAGCAACGCCGAATGCGGTCCAGTTCGTACGCGAGAGCTAGTTCCTTTCCACTGCTATCCCTCTTCCTCGTTCGTAAAGTGTAAACGAAACCCGTATGTCCAGTTAGAGCGAGCTGGGCGTTGGCGCTCTCGAGTCTCCTCTCTCTCTCTCTCTCTCTCGACGCATATACAGAATATACAATATATACTATACATATACGCTCGGCATAGTGGTCTATGGCTCTTTTTTGCGGCGGAGCGCTCGCGACGTGTTAAAGCCGTGTATTTTTCGTAGCCGTCGAAGCTCCTCTCACGAGCGTTCTACAGGTAATTTCGCGGTGGCAGGCCTCGAGAGACTCGCTCCGCTCTCCGCTCTCGCCGCGCTCTCGGATAATGGACAGCCAGGATATGCATGCATAGTGCATACATTGTATAACGAGCAGCCAATCTTTCGCATGAAAAACGAGGAACGGAGATCGTTGTCGGGCGAAAGAGCGAGAGCGACTTTTAGTGCTCTATTCCGGGGGAAATTGTATGTACTCGCGCCGATCCACGGAGTCGCATTGTGCCTACTTTACGACGCTCCCTCGCCACCGTACGGGATCTGTAACGAGGCCTCGGCAGATCATTTTAATTTTCTCCTCCCCCACCCGCTGCTGCTGCTGCTGCTGCTGCTGCTGCTGCGGCCGCTGATAAGCAATCTTCCCATCCACACGGCCTTTATTTATTTTCCTAACGAATATCACGTGAAAACGTCTCCGCAGCTCTCAGCAGCTCCCATGCTGGGCGCCCAATGCGAATTCTTCGCGGGACGCAGGCAGATGAGCGCGCGCATGAAAAGAAAATTATGAAAAGTCAATCGCCGGCTGCACTGCAGATCCAGGAACTCGTAAATTGCCTCGGAAGTGCTCAATCTTCGCTTAGTCGAGCAATTTCCAAGTTTTGACCGAGCGGCACAATGTAAATCAGACCATTAGCCGCAAAAAGCGCGCATACGTTGCTCCGCAGCTTGAGCCGGGCGAGGAGAAAAAAAAAACTGAGACATCTCAGTCGGGCATCCATCGCCCTGCTATTGTCAGACTCGACGGACTGGCGCTGCGCGAAAATTGAATCGTCGCGCGCGCGCGCGCGCGAGCAAAGAGCGCACCTTTTCGTTTATGAGAGAGACGCGCGCAAGTTGACCGGAAAACTGCCGCAGCGCTACGGCCGCCCGCCTTTGTGCAGCGACACGTAGATGTAGACACGCGTTTATACATCGGCAGAAAAGGAGCGAGTCGCGTTGTTCGCATGAGGAGCCCGGGGCTCTATATATGCGCGTATAGAGCCGAGAAGAATGGCAGCGCCACGGGATCCCGCGATGTATACATCGTCCGGCGAGCGTATATAGCTTCGTGATATTCCGACGTGTGTGCGCGCCTTTTTCAGGCGACAGTCCCGAGACGTCTTGATGCGGCCACACGAAGAAAAATATTGGCCGGAGATCTTCCTCTCCCCCCACGATTTTTCCCGCAGCGGATCGATATACTCTCCGCTGCAAAGAGGGTAAACATCGGGGGCGGCTCTTTGTGAGTGCAGAGGCGGCTCGTTTTCGGGAAAATCCTCGGGTATAGAATAGCGCGAGCGCTGCACCTTTTCTTCGGCTCTCCTACACAGCCGCGGTACGAGCCCCATACACCTCTGCATGCATGCGACGACACAGTAGCTCGCAAATTCCATACCCACTGACCTTTTCTCGCGCGGGAGCCAAGGCCGAGGCATTATGTGCTGTGCAGGCGAGAGACGAGCAGGATTTTTACAGGGGGGGAGAAGAACGGCGTCGTTAGGCAGCAGAATTTCGCTGTGCAGCAGAGAGCGCGCGCTAGGAAAAATATTTGGCTTTTACCTTCCGGCGCGTCGTCGGCACGCTTACACGTACCTGCGCGCATGCACGGAAGAGCCAATAATAACGACTGGCTGCAGCGGATGAGAGAGCGAATTCAGTCAGCCGAAAAATTTCGCAGCACGACGAATATGCGAAGGTCGCGCCCCCGAATGTGTACACTGTGTATAGGGGCGCAGCACACGAACTGGATGCGCGCGTGGATGAAAAAGTAGCGGAGGTAGCGGAGCCACTTCGGCGCCTCTGCGACAGGGAGGATCGGCTTTTTTTGGCGAGCCGGCGCGCGCACCGCCTAAATAATTGCCGGTCCAACACTCTACGTAATTGCGAATTTAAATTTTCAAGTTTCAATGACCCTGTCTGCGCGGGGGGTGTATACGTACGTTCCCCTGCACGCGTCTCCGTCTCGGCCGTCGCCGTTTTATTTAGGTTCACCGCGACTCTCCCGACACAAGTTTTATTCTCGAAATTCACAGAATAAACTAACGGGCTCCGCTGTTAATCTCGGATTCTTGCTTTTAATGAGAGAACTTTTATTATGTAGCCCGAGGCCAGCGCTCGCTCTCGAGCCATCGAAGAGACCTTACGAGCGACAAAAGAGATAAAAAAAAAGATCAGCTTCCTGCAGATGGTACAAGAGCGAGGAAGAAATCGCAGCGGTGCAAAAAAAAAAAAATCTCGTGCCAAGGAGAAAGATTTCCCGTAGGAAAGGCAGAAGAGTAGCTAGCAAGTGAACGAGAGGGAGAGAAAGAGTAGTGGGAGAGATTAATTTTGTACGAAAACAATGTTGCGAATCCTTCCAGCAGTGGCGGCGGCGGCGGCGGTGGCGGGAGCCGAAGAAAGCTCGACGAGAACTGATTCGAGGCCGACGTTTCGCTTCCTCTGGACGTCGATAAAAAGCCATGAAACTTTTGCCTCACGTCGTTTTCTCCCTTCCTCTCTCTCGCTGCTCTCCGCAAGCCCGGCGCGCCGCCGCCGCCGCGAAAACTTGGCGCTCTTATTTTCCTTCCACCCCCGCACCCCCGGCACTCACTCTTTCTCTCTTTCTAGCCTGGCAGTCGGCGGGCTCTCGCTGAACTTTAATTAAACCGTACCATCCTTTGCATTTATACGCGCTATTCATTGGGCAAGCGCGCACGCTCGCGTCATGTAAAATAGATAAGCGCCCGCAAGTCACCGCCCGCCGTCGACTAAATGCACCAGCAGACGACTCGTCTTTCGCCTGTAAAACAAGATGGATCATTTACATCTAAATTTGTCGGCGAGTCGAGATGAAAAATCTTGGTTAGTGTGTCGGCCTCTTGCGCTCGAGGGTATTATCGTCGGCGCGCCGCGAGGGTCGAGGCGGCTCTTTACGATCGGGGCGAAATTTTCACAATTAAAGGGATTGTCACCGCGAGATTGGCAAGAAAGAGGTGAGCCCCGGAGATAGGGACAGCCTCGTTTTATAGCCCCTTTCGACTTATTGGAGGACCAGGACTTTCTCTGCGGGGATCAACGATTTTCCAGCGGAAAATTCAGCGCACATCGCCTCTCGGCAGGATTTCTGGTGAAAACCTGTCCAAGTGTACCCGCGAGTATATTTACAGACCGGATATTTATCGCGGTCATATTTTGCATCTGCCGCACGCGATGGCCGATCGTTGCACTGGCCTATTCCCGATGTTTACCGTTTCACTTTTTTTTTTCAATTAGTCGCCGTAAATGCCACAATACTCGGAAATTCCATTAGTTTTTATGATATTCCCCTGAATATATTTTGATGAAAATTTATGTTCACCTAAGTCGATGCCATTAAGATTTCCTTTCTTATGATCTATGCTATCCTGCTATAAAATTATTATTACCTCTAGATTACGTTTTATACCTCTGGTGATTAATGTACTCCGTGGGTAAATTAAAAAAAAAGCGCTACATGCACACTATGTTCACTGCAAAGAGTGAATAATTCATTATGCACACTCTCGGTATTTTATGAATTTTACAGCTTTGGCGAATGTAAATCTTTAATAATGATATAATCTCCGAGAAATTCACGCGATTTTTCTGGTGGACACGGCTTGAACACAATTTTTCGGATACGCGCGCGGCATTAAATTTTTTCTCTCGTTTTTTCCTCTTATATTTCTGTAGCTTGCGCCTCGTTCATCCTCCGCAGTTTCGGGCAAAATGGGATCGTCTAATAAAAAAAGTCCGTAAAAATTTAAAAGCGCTTCCGCCGAAGGGTGTCTTTTATTCCAAAAACATAAACAGACCATAAAAATACTCTTGCGAGTAGCCGCGCGTGCGCGCGCGCGCGCAGGCGAACAAAACAAAGTTGAGCGAAAATCCTTTCGCAGCGGGGCATAAAAATACCAGTTCGGCCTAGGCGTGATGAGCTGCAAGTTCTAGAGCCGAAAACATTAAAACAGTCCTTGAAGATTTTTTTCAAAGCCCTAAAACGGGACATTGCCGGTGTGCAGGGACGGTGTGGTAAAAAGGGCGGCACGATGAGACGGAGAAGAAACGTCGGCGTGTGCGTTGGCGCGCGCATTCGGAAATTATTTCCAGAAGTGGGAGCACGTCCTCGCATCTCGGAATAATCGAGTCTTTAGGTGCAGTTAGGCGAGTGTCGCCGGAGGGAGGTACACAGAGTCTACATGATACGTATGTAAGCGTGTATCCCGCGTATAGGGAAAAGGAGAGGCTGTATCGGCGTTGACGGGGCGCAATGTGAAACTCGCCGAGGATAGAGCAAACATCGTAGCAGTGGGGCAAACAGCCGCGCGCCGAGCCATTTTATGACCCTCACGAATTGCCTTTTCCTTCTACCACTTTTAACTTAATGTTTGCTCAGCCTTCATCTCTATTCCGGCGAGTTGCTGCTGCCGCGTTCTCTCTCGCTCTTTCGCTCACTCCGGAGCGCACTTCTTTCTCTTTGTCTTTTCTCTCGGCGAGCAGAAGAGTCTATATATATATATTGCGTAGGTATATAGGATTACGGAGCGCTGCACCGCCGGGCGCGCGCTAAACTCGCGGAGGAAAAAAGAGAGATGAAGCGAGCACTTGGATTCGAAATCGATTGATTTGCCTCTCTTGCTTTACGATGTCCTTTTGCTCGCATCGCGTCGCCGTCGTCGGCGAGCATTACTGCCCAGCTCGCTCGCTCGGGCGCGCGAGCGCTCGAAAGTAGGATTTTTATTACTCCTCCGGCCGCTATCATAGCAAAGCGGAGCTGCGCGCGCGACTCGCCTTTTTTTATCTCCCGCTCTCTTATCTCGACCTAGAAAAATATCAGCTGTATTTCTTGGCCGTTTTACGATTCAAGCGGCGTCGTTTATGGATTCCGCCGAGTCCGGGGCGGTTTGTCGCCACTTTGTGCCGCTGTCGCTCTGTGGCGAACGCGATCTCGCGACATAAAACTCGAAAGAATGAAGAAAGTTCTTTCTCTCACTCTCTCTCCCTCCCTCTTCTTCCTGCCGGCTCTTATATGCCTCTTATAGTACCTCGTCGTTTCAATCTCTCCTTCTCCTCTGCTACTCGCCGTCGCGTCTACACAAGGAGTGCGCTGCGGCCTTATCTGCTGCACACATCATATTCGGCAAGCTTTTACGAGTCTCTAATGAACTTTCGAGTGGACACTTGGCTTTGTGAAAATGAAAGGGCACTCGCGCGGAAATATTAAAGCTCCCTCTTGTCTACACAGGGCGAAAAATATACTCCTTGCGGTCTCGGCTCGTATAAAGGTATATAAATAAATCTCGAGCTTTCTTCCGCAGTTATGAAAGTATCTTTCTTTCTGCTCTGTGCACGCCTCCCTCCATCTCTCTAACATAAACATACGCCGCGATTGCTTTTCCCTGATGCTTTCCGCGCGCTCTGAGCTTCACGTAATCTTTGACGTCTGCAGGATCCCGCGCGCTGCCGGGAGGCAAGCCGATACTTTGATGGATCAAGCAAAAGAGAAGGATAGATACATATGGTGGGATTGGGGCCGCACTCGATGTGTTTACCGAGCACATTAACGTCCACTTCGACGCTCAATACGTACGCGTACGCGTAAGCGTTGGCTACAAATCGTTCGATATAGCAATTCCGCTTTCTGAAGCGCGACGAATGCACAAGCTCGATATTACATCGGAAAGTCCATTCATCCCCCTCTATGTACTGTACATACGTGTATATGTGCTTCGAATTGCTACGGCCACTCTGCAACGTAACACCGCGCTAATGCAGAATAAATAAAAAAAAGCCTCGGCAATCTCCTCCCCGAATGGGCGGCGCTCCGATTTCTCCGCGCGAGGTGCTTCTCCGGTTACGCGGACGCGCGAGCGAGCGGTCCACTTCCCGTAGTCAACAACGGCGAAGCTTTTAAAGGCCCCGCACATACAGTTCTTTCGAAATTTGTCCTCGAGTTTCGCCGCGGACATAGAACTGTGAAAAAGCTCGATTCGCTCTAACGCAATGTTTACCTTTTTCTACACGTGGGCGGGCTGGCCGTGAGCCCATTGTTCCGTGTTGAATGCTGAAAACAAGCGAAATCCCGAAAAAATATGCGTGGGATGACCTTGCTGATGATGCAGTGTCAAAACAGAGTCAGGGCGGTGCCTCTCAGATGTCGCGTTCTTCAATCGACGACCTTGCCGACACTTTGCGGCTCCTTCTCCGAATCAACGGATGCGCGCACCTCCAGACAATCGCATCGACGCCTGCCTCCATTCATACATAGATCTTCGCGACTGACGCTGTCGGGGTACACGGAGCCGCCAGTACCGCCGCCGCCGATGCCGCGGCAGAAGAAGGAGCCATCTGCTCGAGGAGGAGCGGAGGGAGCAGAGCCTCGCCGGCGTATAGCACAAAGCGCGATTAGCCGCGATAACAATAAATGAGTAACGGCTAACAAGCGGCCTGCTCTACATGCGGGAGTGTGTTTGTGTGTGTGTGTGTGTATGTACCTGCAACGAAATTGAAACGAAGAGAGCGCCGAGTGGCGATCCTTAACTCGTGAATCGTAATTCACGGTAATAATGAGAACTTCCTCGCGCGCGCGCGCGCGAGCAGCACAATGCCGCGAGCGCGCAAATCTAATTAGCGATTATTACCATCGCCGGGGCAATTTCGAGGAGCGCGGAGAGAGAGAGAGAGAGAGAGAGAGAGGAAGAGGGAAAGAGGGTCAGTTCTCGGCCGAGTTCCCGGAACGAACGTTTTCTTGTTATCCATGTACCGCTCGGCAGTCGCGCGCGCGTGTGTATGTGTGTACACTGTACGCGTGCGGTGCTTTCCACAATGGATGTAATCGTAAAAGCTGCCGTGCGGATTTCCTCGCGGAAAAGCTCTTAGATTGAATGCTACTGCCGCTGCTTCTGCCTATTCCCCAGTCGTATTGCTAGCAAATCGCATTGCAGCTTTAAAGGCCCAGCGAGAAGTGCGCGCAGGTATATATGGTTATAAGTACGCCTGCGCGAGCACAATTTCGAAAAATCGTTAGACTCCCGCCGCTCCGCTGCTCCCTTTTTATCTCTTACGATGGCAACGATTGGTTTTTATAGCAAGGAATTGAGTTATATCGGTCAATCAATTTCCCTCTATCTCTCTCGCTCTGTGTGCGCAGCAGCTATGCAGTAGCTCGTGTACTTGGACTGTGAGTAGGAGGGCCAATTTATCGATGAAAGGAAAGTTGAATCGGTCCAGTGCACGGTACTAAGACCTGGAGGGTAAGCTGCAAGTTTAAGTGTCCTGCAAGTTTAATGTCGAAAACGTACTCGCGTACATAGCCAATCGAGATATCAATTCCATTGCGATCGACTGTTTTCGGGAAAGTTCGCCCGTTTAAAATTTTCACGTATTTTTGTTAGTTGAAGATAAACCATAGTGTATATAGACAGGAAAATGTCGAGCCTCGAAGAAACAGTCTCCGTACAACTGTAAAAATAGGGGATTAGCGATAACTCTCGTATATCCCACGCGGCTTCGAGGCGCTAGAATAACCAAAGTCCTTACGTCAACATCTCGGAAGGGTTAATGCTATATATAAGCGGAGAGAGCCCTTTTTCTGCCGAATCGTGTCAGCCTTTGTACTGCCGCAGGCAGAAAATTTCTTTAATGTCTTAACTATCGCGCGGCTTTGTCCAGGCTTTTAATGCTACTGCTCCTGCTGCTGATGCTTCTTCTTCTTCTTCTTCTTCTCTTCTCATACAACAATACAAAAGCCCCGAGAGGAACAGGATCTAGCGTCGCGACTCCCCCATTCAGCGGCACTTAAGAACAATCTCTCCTTCTCTCGCTCTTTTTTCCGTCTCATTCCCTCCTCTGTATCGAACTTGTTAGTTCTGCGCGCAAAGCTGACCTCCGCTTTCAGCGCAGCAACAATAAAGTCAGCGCGTCGTCTTGGAAGGTTAAAAAAAGTAAGAGAGAGAGAGAGAGGGAGTGAGAGGAAGATGTTTTACAGCCATGGCTCAACTGATGATGCGAAATCCCTTCGTGCAAGGGACAAACAGAAAATTACTTTGCACAGCTCCCCCTCTCGTCATCGTCCTGTCTATTGTCGCGCGAATTGTTCCCGAATCATGAGCTGCGCACGGAAGATCCTGAGCAAACAAGGGACTGTTTTCGTGGCTCACGCGCGCTCTCGCTCTCTCTCTCCTGCAGTATCTTTTCCGGCAACGAATACCGTTCTATCGCCTGCAGCGCCAGCCAAGCTGAGTAAATAACAGCAATGGCGATTTTATTTCGCCGCGTCGAGCCTCGAGTGTCCTCGCGCTCATCTCTATATAGGTGTACAAGTGTCTCTGTGTGCGTCGAAGTAGGCGGTATAGATATATACATGCGTAGACCTGCAGTGTATATATACGTACAGCGTATTCTCGGCGTTTCTGGCATTATATTACGAAGCCTGTGCGCTGCACGCTCCTTGAAAATCGCCCGAAAAGAGCAGGACGAGCTGCCTTGGGCGAAAAGAAATGGAGAAAGGATAAGCCGAGTCTCGGCTCTTTTTCTTCCACCTTCCTTAAAAATACTCGGCTCTATTGTCGCCCTGGACACGCGGATGCAGCCTGAGCCGACTCGCTCTGTACGGGGGGGATCATGACGAAAAAATAAGGATTTGACGGCGAGTGAAAACGAGAATGAGAGACGGGCAAACAGAGATAGAGCCGGGCGAGAAGAATAGTTCGACAGACGATAAATACGTCGCCGAGGAGGATGTATAAATTTTGTTTGCATAAGGCTCATAGACCTTATTCCCTGTCCCCCCCCTTTAGCATTTTTTCCATACAAAAGGACCTACTTAACGAAAATGTCTCTTTCTATGGCGTGGGCTCGGATTGTCATTTTATACATTGGGTAAACAACCGAATGAATTGTCGACTCCATTTCTGTGGGGATAGAGCTCATGTGCCAGACGAGGATATTATTTGTGACTCTTTTGGAACACGTGCGCTTTTCCGCTGTATTTATTTAACAGTCATTAAAATCGATACGTGCACGTATACCGCGTCAGCTCTACAATTTATATGGCAATCCTATGACTGAATTGTCTATAATTATTGTCTGAACAGATAGAACGGTTTTTCTTCTGAGAGTGAAGCTCGGAGTGAAGTAGCAATTATCAAGAATCGATGCTAATTATTAACGGTCGCAATGTTCTCCGCGAGACAAGTAGCCAGCTCTCTATAAAGCACTATACTGTATACGGCTGCAGATACAGTCATTGTACGAGACAACAATGTCTTAGTGAGCGCCTCGGTAGAGCCACAAAAGCGACCAATTACGTAGTCTACATTCGATGAGAATTGCGTATACTCACGATAATACAAATCGATACAGAACTTCATGCCCGCGTCTCTCCGGCCATTATACCTATATGTACGCACGTATATAGGAATACGCGCGCGGCCTTACTGTATTTACACTCGAACAGTTTAATTTAACCGGTATATTGAGACCGGTACGTAGATGATTGCGCGAATCAAATCGCATTAAGTTACCTTCGGGCTCCACTATGCCTCGCCACTATGCGCGATACACACAATGAGGCAAATGCATTTTTCACCGAGCGAACCAAATCCACTTAGCGCAGTCGCGCTCATCGCCGCGTAAACAATAACAGAGCCTAGACAGCTCTCGCGCCGATTTCACGCACTTCAGACGCTCGACGCTCCAGATGAGTGAAATAAAAAAGCAGCAACGCCCTCGTCTAAGAAATTAAACACGAGAAGTGCATTAAGACGGATTTATTTTCCAGAGCGGAGAGAGAGACTGCCTAGAGCGAGCGCGCGCAGAGCATGTACATCCCCGAGCTCGACGCAGATAAGCAAACAGGGAGCTTCTGAGAGAAAGAGAGAGAGAGACAGAGAGAAAGGACAGCTTCTCGCCGGGAAAAGAGATCGAGAAAGGGAGAAAGGAAGCCGTGGCGCGCCGGGAAGGAAAAGAATAGAAGCTCCCGCAATTTACGGTATATATACCTATAGCGGGAACGGCACACACGCGAGAACGAGTGTATATGCAGCATGTATATGTGGAGGGGGAGGGAGAAGAAGAAACGAGGCTGAGCGATAGGAATCCTGAGGCCGGTGGCGGCCGCTCACGTCTGTCAGCGGCATCGTCAGATGCAAATGCGATTGGATGTTCGGCTGTTGTGCGGAGCCTCGGCTTGACGTCGCAGAGACGACGGGAACACTCGTATTTTTGCACGTACAACGACGTGCCAGTGGCGGCGAGTCTCTTCTTCTCTCTCTCCCTCTGTTTCTGCGAGCTAGCATGCGATCTCGGGATCTCCGCGAACGCGCTCGAAGAACAATCGATATTTACGCAGAGGCGAGGAAAAATATTTGACACGCGCTGACAATTTTCCGCGTAAGCATTCCTTCGCTTCGGGCTGTGCGTGTAAAGTACGGAGATGCCTGCGTAAAAAGGTATAAAATAAAGCCGAAGCCAAAGCTACGCGGCAGGATTATGCACGGCTGCTCGAACCAAATACTCGCGCCTCGTTTAGACAACAAGCCAGTCGCACCTGTGCTCACTTTAATTGAAAGTGAAACGTCGCGGCGTCAGGCTTCTCACACTCGCTCTCGGCTCTCTGTCTCCCTCTCCCTCTCTCTCTCTCTCTCTCTCTCTCTCTCTCTCTCTGGCAAAAATGCAATAATCTTTAATCTCATCAGCAGTAAGAGCACCGACGTGTCGCAACGTCTCCGATATCGCATGAGCACTAGCGCAAACGGACTGAGTATTTCGGATTTCCGGAACAGCAGCTGCTGCTGCTGCTGCTCTTGAAGCCGAGCTTGAGGCTCTCGGACGGGGATTTTTCGAGCCGTCTCTTCGATTCCGTGATTCCGTTTACACGCGAATGCATAATACGAGCGATCGTTGCCCCGGAGAAATGAGCCAGTTGCGCATCGCTGTATAGCCGGGCAAAACGGACACTCGAGCGAGCTCTCCGCACCGCTTCGAGGAGAGGGTCTATTAGTAAATCGGACTGCGCCGTCCCGATCCACTCGGTATAAGGCCGCGATACGATATAGTACAGGAGGCGCCGAGTCTCCGAGGAAAACTTTCTCCAATACTGATATCCGATAAGTAGAAAAGTCGATTCTAAGAAACAGAGAAGGAGCTTGCACTTGCTCTCCACGTCCCGATATACAGGGAACTTATGGTCGAGAGACTTGCTGAAGACATGTTTCCGGATATTCCAATCACGCATCGCATGAATACGTTACATACTTGGGTGATAAAAAACTTTGATCCTCAAATTGAGCGTTGATTTTCAAACTCGCCAACACACATCCGTCAGATCGTCCTACCGTAGATTCACGATATGGACGTTTTTTAACTCGGCCTCGAAATTAGTAAATGACCTCTCAGTCGCATGGCTCGACCATAAATTATACGCCGCCTCGATTGACTGATTTCGCCGTCCCTTGCTCCCGGCGAAATCAGTCATCTTCGCTCGCTCATTTCAACGGGCGCGACGACTGCGCCACCTGTCGAAATAAAATATTCCCTCCGGAAGCCCGCGCAGTAGTTGCTGTAGAGCTGCCGACGAAACTAAAAAATGCCCAACTGCAATCCCAGTTCGGCGTGCGCGCGCAATACTGTCACCGGCGCGCGCGCGAGGGGATGAGAGGCGACTCTCGTGGCTTATACAAAACGGCGCTGAATTACGATTTGACAGGATTTCAAATGAAGCTCCGTGCTTTATTTGACTGGCTGGAAAGTGAAACGCGACTAACTCGATTCGCGGAGACAGTGAAGTACGACGACGGATTGTCATGAAGCCGCAGGGCATTCTCTACCCCCTCCCCTCCAAGCTGACGGCGGACGGCGCTCAACCGAAATTGCAATCGGCGAAACGAGCGGCGCATAGGCCGCGCGATAATAAGAAAGAAGATTTGCGACTCGCCGCGGCTGTGGCCGTCGAAAACCCGCCGCGTATACGAGTGAAAATAATAAAACGAGTCTGCAGCGGGGAGAGAAGCAGCGGAGAGAAAAGTGCCGGCGCGCACTTTAACACCCAGGGACATACGCGCAGGCGGCGGCGCGTATTATTGCTTTCGGGCCTTCCTCTCCCGCGTATTACGCGCGCGCTGCACGAGATGCGTGTAATTGCAGGCTCGCGCACGCGCGCATGTGCATCCCGAGAATGAGCTCTCGCCCCGCTGCGCCGTGTAATGCCAGAGCTGGGCTCTTCGACCGATGCAATATTCGCGATTCGAGAAGGTGAGAGAGAAAGAGAGAGAGAGGGCGAGCGTCGATATTGCGTTTAAAATTGATACCACGCTGCAGCAGTTGATTTTTTATTCCCGATACCTTTGATTTATTCTCGCGATTTCGCTGGCGAGGCGCACGCAGAGGCCAATTGGCACTTGCCTCGATTTCTTCGATAGCGTCCGATGGCGGTGTAACAGTCGCTGCTCAAGTTTCAAAATCGATCTTCTTGAGCCCGGCGATGCAGCCCCGGCTGCAAGAGTGTTAGCTACAACGAGTTGTACGTACAAGCCGGCTAACAAGTATTACGCGTGTATATATATTCGAGGCCCTTGTCGGCTAAATTTACATATCATATTTGCAGTTAACATGATAATGCTGGGCTGAGCGCGTATACACAGACAGGCGCTCGCACGGAGAGGTGTGGAGGGCGCTAAATTAAATTTGCAAGTTGAAGTAGCGTTGCGCGCCAGGAAATTCGTGCAGTGGGAGAATCGAAAAGTAGCGTTAACTGCGCAGCGTTATATATTTGGGTTAGCAGGCCAAGCGCTTTGCTGCATTATTTTTTCCGCGAATTTATAGAGTGTTGATTTTCCTCGCGCGGCAATATTCGTGCTCAGCGCCCAAGAAGAATTCGTGTACACAAGCGTATGTGCGCGCGGTGTGTGCGTGTGGAAGAGATACTCGTGCACAGAGGGGGAGAGGCTCGTCGAAGGGAATGAGGCGCGTGTATATATACGCGAGCAGCGAGCGATGGATACGCGATTTGCAAGCCTCGCCGCTATTCGGCGTGAATTTAAAGGATACCGACGCGGAATCCTCAAGCCGCCGTCAGCGACGGCAACGACGACGACGACGACGACGACGACGACGACGACGAGGACGACGAGGAGGACGCGAAGAGCAAAAGGGAAGAGTAAGAGCGGAACGAAGGAGCGTAGCTCGGCGCGAATCGAAATTGCCGAGGGACGAAGCAGAAAAAGAAGGAGACGGAGAAGCGGGAGAATCGCTGATACGTACATTGGCTGCGGTACTAAGAGACTGCCACTGGCCGATTGTTTTCCGAGCTGCCAGCACTCTCTCGCGCGAGGAGAGAACAATGGGGCTAGAGGCGTTCAGCAGCAGCCTTCAGCGCGCGCGCGCTCGCGAGCGGCTAATGCGCCGAGGATATGCACGTCAATCACTCGAGTTCGCGCTGCCGTCTATAATGTCACCTGCTCCCTCTCTTGAACATTCCGCGCGATGGGAAGGAAAGAGAGAGGAGAGAGGAGAGAGCTGCAGGTGCGTGCTGCAACCTCGCCGATTGCCTCACTCTCGCGGCGGGCCTCAATATTTCACAAATGTTTATATCTGCGTCCGTGAAAATTTAAAGGCAAACAACAAAGCAATACCCGTATTTTTCCATTTTCAATGCCCGGCTGTAATTGCTTTTCGAGCGCGCGAGCCTCAAAATTTTACGAGGATTTTGCAGCGTCCTTGCGCGCGCCTTATACCTGTTACTCGTAAAAGGCGCGCGCAGAAAGAGGTGCCGCGCGCGCAAAGATGCGGAGAAAGAGAATGATATTCCCGCCTCAAAGGTTCCGCGCACCGAGCAGTCCACGTGTACATATAGACGCGAGGGAGTATATAAGCACGTAGCTGACGTCGCGGAATCTCTCGTGTGTCAGCGCACACCGCCGTCGTCGTCGTCGTCGTCGTCCTCGTCGTCGTCGCGAGCATTCGGAAGGACGTTCCTGAGAACGCTGCCACTCGCATGCAGGATATCGCGCATCTACGCTCTTTGCCACCGCGAGCTGCGTCTATGTGTGTACGCGTCCTTTGCAGCCTATCTCTCCTCAAGACAGTCGTATTGCTGCGCAAACTACTGCGCAAATACTACGGACACGGGGACTCGCTGCGCGAGTAACAAAGGACACCAGCTCGTTCTCGCTCGTCCCTCATCTTTTTTATTATTTCCCATTTGCCGAGCGTCTCTCTTTCTCACTCTGCCAGCTGCGTCGCGGATTATTGCGGCGCTCCGGTTTTTCGAGATTACATAATTTATGCGCGAGACAAGCGATATTTATTGTGCGACATAATGATCTCGAGCCGCGCGAGAGCTCTAGGCTCTATACTCGCCTGTGCTTTAATTGAGATGCACGACTGGGATTTTCGCGTTTCTGTGCCGGCACTGACTGCTGCCGCTCTTGCCGGAACTACCTCGATACATAGCTATTCTCGAGCGAATTACGAATTAAGCGCGAGAAAGTATATACGCGCCGCACAATTCTTTCGCTGATGAAATTCATAGTCCGAGGATAATAACGATAACGAAGAAGAAAGAGCTTGACGCGAAATCCCTTCGGTTAAACAGACTGTTTATTATATCGATCCTGCAGTGCGCGCTAAGCATGAATCTTGCATATTTACCTTATCAAGTTTCGAAAAGTCCTCCTTAATTACACGATTAATAAATTAAGAGTCGACTCGTAGAGTTCTCAAGTTTGCGTAGCAATTATGAATGTGTCGAGGGACGACGCCAATTATTGAGATGCCTTGCGTCACGAAAAATATACAATAAAAATAAGTATACACAATACACATAGTATACGCTGATCGGGAGGTATGTACTGTACTATGGCTGTGGATGAGACCGTAAATTCGCCCGCGTCGCATTCGTAGTTACAGTCGGCTGCTGCCGCTGCTGCTGCGGCCGCATTGTACGAGGGCTTTTCGATCATCAAATTTTCACTCGGCCAGCAACATCGACCAGTCAGTTGTCAGAGCTAAGCTTCAGCTCTATTATTCAATGTTTTAGCTTCAAAGTTTCAAAGGGAATAGAGATGAAAGCTACCGGGAATTCGGGTCATGTATTTTCGAAACTTTAAACAGTCAATTTTTTTTTAATCTCTGATTTCCTCTGCAAACTATATACACGCAACTGCAGTTCCGAAAATAACTGCAAAATATACGATATTTCAAAGACAAAAAAATGTACAGAGACCATAGCGAAGGTTTAACAGAGAGATGATAGTCGCTTTACTATCTTCTTGTGCGCAAAAAAAAAAAAAGAAAATCGTGTACAACAATTTTTTTTTATTTTGCATCGGAAAAATAACGGGCTTTTTCGTTTAAAAATTTGATTCACAGATTCGATTGAAAACTTTGACAATTACGTTTCGGTGAATTCGCGTGTGTCCTCGACGCAGAGGCGAGCAAACAACGGGGGGGCTTGCAGCACTTAAAAAAACACACCGGCGAATTTCATCAAAAACACAAAGACTCCGTGGCGGCAGCAGAGCCATAAAAAAAAGTCATAGCGCTCGATAAATTCATCCGTCGCCTTTGAAAAATAAAAACTCATTTATAGCCTGGACGCGGAAACGGGCGCATCGAGAGGGAAAAAGAACAATCCTGAAAGCCGGAAGCGAGAGATTTTTTGCTTTCCGATCGGCGCGCATTTTCTGGGACTGCTGAGCTGGGGCCCCTCCGATGCTGCCGCAGCCGGAAAAAAGGATCGCGCAGTATCAATCGCGGCGGCTGCGGCTGCGACGGCGGCGTCGGCACCGGATTTAGCAGTCACACCGTTTGACAGAAATCTTGATCGAACCTGCAGCAGCAGCAGTAGTAGTCGAACCGCAGAGCAGCCAGATATTATACTGTATAGAGTGGCTGCACACTGCGGGCGAAAAAAAACGTCTGCGTGTCCGTAGCCGATGAATACCGGTTTGTCTCTCTATTCAGCCGGCCGTCCCCCGATGTATATAACGTACAGGAATTACGACGACATCGATTCGGCTCTTTTTCGCCCGGCGCGCGCGTATATGCCTCATGGGATCCGCCGCAAAGATCTCATGAATGAAGAGAGACGAATCTCGCGGTATAGAGGAAAGGGCACGCAGGAAGTTCAACAGACCTGCTTCTCCTCTCTCTCTCTCTCTCTCTCCCTGTCTCTCCTCTCTGCTCCGCGGGCTTGTCTTTCATGCGGTTGTAGCTGCTAGTGGCCAAAGCATGTGCGCACGCCCCACGGTGGACATTCTTTCGAGGACCCTCGAGCCTCCTCCGTCTCTCTCGCTCCCTCTGTCTCCTATACGCATACGTGTATGCTCGCAGGCTCACATGTGTACCTACGCATGCAGGAGAGTTGTCGCTGCGGTGCTGGCGGTGGCTGCTGTTTTTCCTTCTTCGCATAGTATAGCGCCGGAAGAGAGAGAGAGAGAGAAGAGAGAGAGAGCGTGCGTTTTGGCAAAAACGATCGTTCGTTTGCGTGAATGCGGGCCGCCGGCATCCATTTCGTGAGCGTTGCTTCTCTCGTTCTTTGAAACTGATACTTTTTTCGGGACCGGCTCACTCTATTTCGCATGTGCGCACGAAATTATGCTTTTTGCTCGCACGCTCGCTATGATATGCCGTTTCATGCGCTCTTTAATCCGTGTACGTATATGTATATTATATATACAGTATACAGTGTACACTCGCTTTTTGGTTGGGATGCATGTGTTACGCGCAGTGGCACTTTTTTCGGAGACTTTTTTTCGTATGCGCATCGCATTTCTCGTTCTCTCTGTGTCGACTCTGTGTCCGAGTTGGCGAGTAGTATATTAGCAGCGGGCAAAAAATTAGACGCGGGCGAGCATTACTCATTGAATTTTAATCAAAAGCAAAGGGACTGTATTTGCCGATTAAAAATTCAAGGAGAGCCTGGCATGGCGAGTCACTCTGTAATGCAGAAAACATCGAGGAGTCGAAAGAAGCTCATTATCATTTTAGAGCACCGCGTGTAGCGGCGGAAAGATTTGCCTGGCTTACTCAGAAGCAACGAGAGCCAACGCCAATGGCTTGAGCCCGCGTTCCTTTGTCATGCGCTGACTATTGCGTGTTACGTTTCTTCAAACGTGGCGAATTTCGTTCTATGTACGTTACTGCTCGCGCGCGCGCTCTCTCTCTCTCTCTCTCTCTCTCTCTCTGTTTAGTCTCTCCAGCACACGGAGCACTACATGTGCATATGAGATATTAAGGATTTTACTCGTGTGTGCCTACGCACGTTTAATTTGCGCGACTGAAACGAAAGATACACGCGTATACGAAGGGAGATGAGAGGTCTGAACAGAGCAAATCCAGCTCCGAGGCATAGGATCCGATTTGCAAATTAATTAAAATGGCTCTCCCTTGCGTTACCTGTGCGCGAGACCGACCACCATATTATTGTTATTCTCGGCAAATCAGACCTATAAGTCGTGAAGCTTATCTTTTGACCTTATCCACACCGATACAGCAATTTTCCTCAAACATCACGTTCGAGGCTTCTATACGTATAAGTGCAATGTGGGTGTACGTCTGTAGAGCTTGCTGTACACGTGCATGTATATATTGTATATTGTGCAATGTAGAGAAAGAGAAAGAGAGAGAGAGAGAGAGAAGAGAAGAGAGCTCTGAAGGCCCGGAGGGCTTTTTCGGCTGCACGCACACGAGGCAGATGCGCTCGGCCGATACTCGCTCGTAGTCTTCGTTCCTGTTACATAGGATCGAGAGGCCAAGATACGCCGCTACGACCGGACATAATGCGAGCGACGCCGACGACGAGGACGTCCAGCAGAGATGTCGGCTCGATACAGACGGCGGAGTATGCTCGCCGCTCTAAGCGCTCCAGCTCTTTCAAAGCTCGCGTACGAATGTCGAGTGTATCCGTGGGATAGAAAAAGGAGGGAGAAAGAGAGAGGATTATCGAGTGCGCGTTGCTGACAATTTCAGCTCGGGCCTTTGTGCGCGCGTATTTTTTGCCTCCTCTTTTCCACCCGTGTAAGTTGTACTTTTACCATTATCGTTCGCGCGCGTAAACAAGCCTGTTTTTTCAAATCGAATTCAGCTCTGAAAATACACGGGATTTCCATTTCTGAAGTACGCTAGAAAGACACCTACGTGTACAGTATATGTATACACTGTGAGCGCATGCGAAAACCCCCTCGAACGCTTTCGTGCGGCCGACGTATATACGTACGACCAGTCGCGCGGAGGAAGAAAAAGCCCCCGGCCCCGGTCGCCGTCTCGATGCCTTTGAATTATTAATATAATTCAGAAATGACGCATAAGTAATACGGTCTGATCTCTCGGTCGTAGCTACAATAAATTTATAATTCAGAATAACTCAAATTCGATTCCCAATTCAAATACGGCGCGTCTGGGCCCAGCCCGCCGCGAATAAGAATATAAGAATAAGAAAGGGATCGAGGGAGCGGCTCAAAGCTCTCGACGTCGTATCATCCGATAAGGCGCGCATCTCTCTCTCTCCCTCTCTTTCTATCTTTTTCCAGGACAGCAGTGGCATCGGCAATGAAAGATAAACAGGCTGAAAGTCTCTTCCGCGCGCACGAAAATCCTCTCGTGCGCACAAACGAGACAAACCTTCTCCGCCTTCTCCCATGCCGCGCACACACACACACACGTATATATATATACCTGTACCCTTCGGCTCTCTGCGCAGTGCCCACGGTCTTGGCTGGATTAAACACGCCCAGTGGTTCCTCTCTTTTCTCTTCTGCAGACTCGCGCGCACACGTATATACGCGCGTGCAGTATTATCCTTGGGTCTTCTTTTTCCGCTTCCACGCACGTGTATCTCTCCTCCGGCTCTCCGCGAGTAGTTTTTGGTCGGCGCGCGCGCGCGCGAGCGCTCCCCGAAGCATCGTATATTGCTCACGTGTGTATATATACGAGGCGGTTGCGATTCCGAGGGGTAATTGACCTCTTCAACGATGAGAAATCCATTTTTAAAAGGCAATTCCGACTTTCCTCCGTTCTTCATCGATTTCCGTTGTGCGCTGCGTATATGAGCATTGCCGCGGAGGTGCGCAGAGCTGCAGAGGTGCGAGAGCCATGAAGAATGCAGATGACAAATGCTTTTCACGCAGCTCTCTTGAGGTAGTCTGTGTGTGTATATATATATAGCGTGACAGGCACAGCTTTAAACGTTCGCTCCAGAATTTGGCTGCTGCCCTTCGCAGAGGAGGATCCTGCAGGCTATTTAGGATTAAAAGGGCTTATCGGGACGGTATCTCGAGCAGGGGGAGCCTTATCGGCTCTCGATCTATCGGAGACCAAGGGCATTAGGACCCTTTTCTTCGTTTGCGGCCTACCGCGGCGCGACGATGCGGCATCTCGCACACGCTCGATGCATTGTGCCACTTCTCTCTGTCCGCTTCTGCGTCCTTTGGACTTTGCTGTGTAAAAAAAAGAAGGCGAAAGAAGGCCTTCTGCTTAATTATCGACGTTTCGTGGAACCGCGGAAAACCGTTCTTGTATACAATGCTGCAATAATAATGGCAATTAAAGTATCTAATAATTACTCAGTAATAATATAGTAATGCAGTGTGCGGCGCTGTTATATTACATAATGTATTCAAGCACAATTTTAATCGATTTTCGCTGCCGCATATAAAGTTTTTCTTCTAGGGCATTGCTCTAGTTATTCCGCCCAGAGCGAGTTCCCGATAAAATCCGTATTAAAAACAGAAAATCAGAACATCAATAGTAAAAAAAAGTTTATCGTACAGAGCGAGCTAAAAATAAGAAATAGACACGCCCAGCTTACAAAATACAGCAGCAGCAGCGCGGTGGTAGCCAGGTAAAACAATTTGCTTATCGTTCTTTATAATACGGCGTGTACGCGGAGCGTGTATAGTGTATACGCGCTTTTGTTATTTACCTCGCGAAGAAAGAAGGCAGCCGAGCTCGGCGCCTTATCATGCGCGTCAAATGTTAAAAGGGCCCTGCAGGAGTGAAAATTGAACTCCGACTAATAATTGATCCCATGAGCGATCTCTCGCGCGGCTCGGCGGTCTGCAGCACATACACGTATATACAGTATATAAACTCTATTCAGCTCTCCTGCCGCAGAGCCCTCTCGGCGCTGCTATTCTCGTTATTATGCGCGCGAGATATCCTCGAACGATAATAATAATGGAACTATAGCTCGCCGCACCGACTCTGTTGCAGCTACGCACACCGCATCTAAAATGTATAGAAGAGAGAGTTGCTCGCCTTCTCGTCACTCACAGAAGCTTTTGCGCGAGCGAGAGTGGCAAGCGTCCCCGAGGAATGTAGCGCGAGAGAGAGAGAGAGAGAGAGAGAGAGAGAGAGAGAGGGATGCAAAGAGTACAACGACCGAACGCAGCCTCTAGAGCAGTGTCGCTTCTCCGTCGTCGTCGTCGTCGTTATACGCCCGGGCGCTGATTTATGATGCGGCCAATTGATATACCTCGAGAGAAAGCGCGAGAGACCGAGAGAGCTAGTCCGCAACACACACACACACACACACACACACACACCCGAGCGACAGATAAGCTATAGCTGCGATCTGGCGATCAGCCCTCGCAGTATAGCTCGCCTCGCGCGTACCGCCAACCACCACACTGGTGGGGGAATATATCTGGGAAATCTGAGAAATTCGGAGCGCGTCGAATCTCCCCTGATGCCAGCACCAGGGCTATACCGCCGCCAGCGTGTCTCTCTCTCTCTCTCTCTCTCTCTGTGACCGGCGCCCTTGAGGAATTGCGCGGATGCTATACGTCCACGACAACTACGGGCTTTTTGCTTCGAGCTAGTTTTCTGCAAGCTTCGGCTAATTCAGCACTGCAGCTGGCTCTCGAGTGGCTTTCTTTTCCGCGACGCGCTCAATGGATCTGCTGCCGTTGCACCGGCGGCTTCAGCGCTGCACGAGCCAGGGCGTCCGTAAATTGCGGGGATGCTCCGAGAAACGCGCAGTGCTGCGCAGGATGAAAGGAGCGGCTGTAGCTTGAAATTTAAATTGGACTGACTGCGCAGCCAGCGCCACCGCCGACGCCGCTCTTGCCATGCGGGCTTTGCATATTTTCCGACGTGTACAGCCGCTGTTTATTTTTCGGATGGATTAGTTTACAATGCGCCAAGTTGCAGACGCCGTTGCCGAAGCGGAATTTTCAAATATGTCATGCAATGTTGATGCCCGCGATGTAAGCGCCAGGATAAAATGGAACTTAAGCCGTATACGCCGGGTTGGCCACCCCGCATTTAAAAAAAAGCTGCATCGATCGACCCGATTTAAATATTACCAACTGTAATTTCACGCTTCTGAAATAGAGATGCGATGCACTTTCTTGCTGGCATATAATATAATGCGATTGGCCTTTCCCGCGGCCAAAAATAGCAGCAGCTGATACTCGAGAGACAAAATCGGGCTACGAAGATGGCGTTGCAGTACGGATACACGGCGAAGCCTGCGGGCGTTACTCGCTTCTGCATGCAAGAGGTTCAAAAGGTTCGTTCGGTATGTAATGTCTCGTCTCGCTGGCGCAGTGCTACCCTCCGGAAAGCCGGAAAACACGCAACGCCAAGAGATAGGGAAGAAAAAGCCCGGGCACCCCCGACGACGACGGCGACCACGACGACCCTCTCTTTTACGCTCGACGAGGCTCGGCGTACATCGTCCTCACCCGTACCGACATGCTTCTCTGCCCGCGACCGACCCGAACACGCGCGAGCTCGCGGGAAGCAGACGACGTGCATGTAGATCTCCGTCTCTATACGCAGATCCTTCGCTTTCGTTTGCGGGCTTGGAAGCGGATATGATGCGCCGCCGATTGTCAACGCATCGGAGACTAGCGGTTTTTGCTTCCTTCCTGCCCTGCGTGTACGAAGCTATGGAACAGTCCATTTTTTGGAAATATGTTCCAAGGTATTCTGTGTCAAAATATACTTTTTTTCAAAAAATGTGTACTTAGTCTTAAACATAAGATAGTCTTATAGTTGATACTTATTAACATTTGCAATGAAATGTGTCAGAACGATCACTTTAGTTTTTTTTTTTTGCCCTTGCGACCATTTGAAGTGGGAACTTACTGGCTCTAACTTAGAATCCGTATATTATCACGTATTTCTACACAGCTGGAGAAGATAAGGGCGTTCAGAAGTGTTTTTGGAAAGAAGAGCCATAAATTACTATAACGTATTGATCGTAAAACCGCGACGGAAATGTTTAAGTGGAGCATAAAATAACGAGGAGACCCGATTGCTTTATCAATTTTCGAAAATTATGTACAAATAACCGGCAGGGTTAGATAAAATACAAAGTCTGATTTTTCCTATCGGAAACCGGTGTTGAAATGACCGAGGAAGTTAATGCGACAACGATAAGTTGGCGATAATGTAATTACTACAAGTTTTTTCAGTCAATATCTTTGGACTTTTTATAATGAGAGTTCTTAATGAGAAAGTAACTGTCGCTGCGCCGCTCGTGGTCGTTTGGAAAAATTCTAAACGCGTCGACTTGCACTACATAAAACTCTTGTAACTTGTATGGCAAGGCAAAATTACAGTACGAAGTTGATATAATAATAATTCAAGGGACTCTTAATTTTCTCAAGGAAATACAATAATCTACATGTAATTACGTATACGCAAGCCGATTAATATCGTTGTATAATTAAAAAATGTAAAATGGAGAAGAAAAAAGGCGAGAGATATTTATCAGATGCTTATCTATAGGTGCAGTCGAGCGGCGGTGCGCGGCGGTGGCGGCAACGGTTTTCTCTTCTCCGCGAGCACATATAGCCGCATATAGCGCGCGCACGGCAACAGCTTATTAAACGCGAGCGCGTACACAGGAAAAACCGGTCGTTGCTCGCTTAATAGATGTCGCCCACTCTCATTACGATATTGGAAGCTAATACACAGAGAGCCGAGCTGCTGCTGCTGCTGCTGCTGTTGCAGTTATGTTGCATGCGGTTTGACGCGTGCTGCAATCGCGCGCATATATATACAGCAGATACATCGACGGCTGCCGGATTGAAAGGAAAAATGTTATAGCCTATCCCCGAGGCGAAGAGCGACAAGTATGCGAGGATAGAAAAGAGGAATAAATCGAGCGGCTAAAATACGAGATCTTTGCCAAGTTTTCCAATTACCGGGAATGCATATTGCCGCGTTTAATGGGCCTTGGCGCTCTTGCGCTTTTCTTTGCAGATACCCGACGGACCTGTTACCCGATACGATATGTACGCCATCGTCATTTGCATTTGCTAATAAAATTATATTTCACGCGTGCTTCGCTTTGTTTTTTCAGCGACGAGCAGGCTCATAATACTCGCGTCGAGCCCCTTTAATCGCCGGATTCGATGAATACATGCATCTCGCGTCTACATGTGTGTGTGTGTGTGCGTACGTGTATATTATGTACGCAGAGCACGAAAAATATAAGCTTTCTCGTATATTTTTCTTGCGTTTACAATGTTTACACACGCGACGACGTTTACGGAGTTCTCTCTCTCTCTCTCGAGAGAGAGAGAGAGAGACCTCTAATGGCGATTGGAGGAGCGTATAATGATTCAGCCCGGTCACCAAAACGTAGATCAACATTCCAAGTGTTACGACTTTTGCTTCCTATTGATGGTCTCGCGCGCACTTACGAGCCTGCAGTCGAGAAAAGACGCGCGCGCGCTTCAAAATATAAGGCGACGGGGACCGAGCTGCTCACTCCCCAAAATCACGTTCGGCTATCCTTCTCCGCGCGTGCAGGGGTGCGTGATGTCTTTTTATCCTCGGCGCTTAGATCCGAGAACAGTAGCAGCTGCAGCTGCCTGCACAGTACTCCCCACTTTCTTGTGCTCGACGGCGGCGCGGCGACGACGACGACGACGACTACTGCAGCAGCAGCAGCAGCAGCCTTCCGACTCTGCAGTCTGTGCCGTACGACTACATAATGAAAAGCTATAAAGAATCCAAACCGCAGGCTGCAGGCTCGTGCCTCCGCGCGCCTCCCGAGGATAAATCGGGAAAGCAAGATTAATGGCACGGCTGCTCTCTCTCTCTCTCTGTCTCTCTCGGCTGTACGTACAGCCACCTCCATTTCCCTATACCTTCTACTAGCAAGAGAATATACCGAATGATAATCCTGATGATCGGAGAGAGACGACTCGTCAGTTTATATGTACTGTGTAGTGTGTATACTGTATATGTGTGTGTGTGTGTATAGGAGAGGTGCGCGACATTATACTTTCTATGCATGGGCGGGAAATCCGGAAAGGCTGACTTTTTCCATTGTCGTTTGGACTTTTCTCGTCTCTCGTATGCCATTGTCTGTGGCGCGCACGCGAGCTAAGGTTGTAATAAGTCATCTATGAACTACCGGCCGTGACTCTGAAGCAAGCTCAACTTTGGGGCTAGCCTCGATAAACATGGGAGCTTTGACCTTCGAGTAGATTGGTAAATATTTTCCGAAAGGCTCGAGAAAAGTTTTTCGAGGTCGATCCTGAGCTCTGCCACAAGAACAATTCATGTCTCTATTTGCAGTATCAGAACTCGGCGCACATGGGCGACGTACCCCCCATATCATTTTTAGCTTTATTTTTCGCTTTGAATCAAGTTTAAATGGACGACGCACCCTTGGAGCATTTTCTAGCGTATATGTATTATACGTACTACGTACACAGTTTACTGTTCGATTATTCACTCTCGACTTCCATGTACGCGTGTGCGGTTCCGCGAATGAAAGGCACGCATAGCTGCTACATCGTAATTATTATATTAAGTTAATAAGCGAATGCATTGAATAATTCTATTATAGTCGCGGATGAGTTATAAATTACTGTAAAACCACGGCACATTGAACTTCGATATAGAGCGCGTATTGTGCACGTGCAGCGGAAAGCCGAGAAGCTCTATACACGCGAGAAGTTCTAAGAGAAAAAGTGCTAGTGCATAATACGCTCTCGGTAATGATTTTTAATTAAACAAAATAATGTTGTGGAGGTACGGTGAATAGGATGAAAATGGGGGAGAGCAGGGAGAGGGAGCGAGATGAGATACTCGCGAAAAAGCCTCGGGACTAATTAAATTAAAGCAAAAGTTTTTCGCTCTCGTTTTATCTCGAGCAAATCATGTAAAAAGGCTACTTGATCCTTTTCATCTTGCCCGTTCTTTCAACTCGGAGAGAGCTCCGTGACAGCGCGGCAGCGCGCGTTCGCGACAGAGTGGGCGCCCGATGCTCATCTTCCCTTTAAATGCGTCTCTCTCTCTCTCTCTCTCCTCTTCCTCGTCTTTGTTGCCGTTGCGGTGGCTTTTCTCCGCTCTTCTTTTTTACTGCGCGAGCGACTCTCTTTCGCACGGCGTTATTTTCGTACGCGCTCAACTGCAATGGAAACTTTCTCTCCTTTCCCCGCGCGCGAGAGAGCTTATCAGTTGTGTGTTTACTGAAGGGACACTTGCTCTCCTCGTTTCTTGCCCAATTGGTCATTCTTCGGGGCCATTTCACTAGACTCGTTTTCCCCCTTTGACTATGTGCTTCGGCTTATCGCAAGCATGTATATGATTGTCTTGGGGGACGACGCCGCCGCCGCCGCTGCTGCTGCTGCTGCTGCTGCTGTAATTTCTTTCGAAACTACAAGTACACGTTTACACGACTACATCCTCGTAATTAACAACTTCGTGTACTCTCATGCAAATTAAGTACTTTTCAATTTCCATCGCTGACGTATTTATTATTCCTCTTTCGCAGGATGCATATCTCGGGGCTCATCAGGAGGCTCAGCAGCCGCATACAGAGCGGAGCGAACTCGATGCTCCATAAAACTCTTGAAAAACTTGACATACCTATATGGCTACCCGGAGCACACACACACACACACACGCACACGGACACACGGACACACGGACACACACGCGCGGAGGCCCCGGAGTGCCTTCAAATCACTCAAACTAACAACTAACGACGAACGCTTTTGAATGTTTGCCTGGGTTATCAAGCGCAGAGCGTGCGCGCATATAATGCACTCAATGGGCCAGCAATCCCGCGCATTCCTGCGCAAAACCGACACGAGTCGAGCAGGAAGATCCTCCTCCCCCCCAAAAGAAAGAATCCGCGCGAGCAACCAACGAACCCGTCCATCTCGTTATCGTAAAATACGAACAACAAAGAAAATTCAAGCTCGCACTCGGCGGCTGCTCGAGCCGTAACTCAAAAGCCCATAACTTATGCATCTCGGCCTATGTACACTAGTTAGGCGTGCGGTACTCCTCCTCCTTTCAGACTGTCTCGCTCTCTCGCACGGCGCGTCGCGCGGCGCTGCGTCGCGTCCCGGCCGTTGTTGCTGCTCGCTGCAGAGGCATATGCATGCGAGCTTTAATTATTATTTATAGTTTTCGATTGTTGGGAGTGCGCGAGCGCGTCGGTGCATGTCCGTGGCGAGGGGGCGAGAGAGAGAGAGAGAAGGTTGCGCCGCGCTCGAAGGCAACGAGGCGTTGCCAACGAGTCTGATTTGAATTTCCGCGTTCGCGAGCTGGATTCGCTCTCGACGGAAAAGAAACCGAGTGTCTATAGACGCGATGCGGGGCCGGGATATAGCGGGATGCTGCCGACGATACCATTGTACTCGACGCCTTGCGGAATGTATTCTCTGTCGATATGTGTACCGTAGTCGATTTGCTTGCCCGTGAATTTCTCGGCTCTTTCTGTGCCATTCTCGCACTCGGATATCTGGCACGGGCTGCATACGTTACCTCGAGGCTTTGTACCGGCATTTTTCCGATGTATTAGGAGCGAAATCCCAAATGCTGCTCGCGTTTATTGCACCAGAGAGGCGGTACTGCCGCGGCGTGGGAGTCAAGTGGCGGCTGCCCGTATAGAAATTCAATTGGTCAACCGCGAAAATACCCTCCCTCCCGCGAGCGCTCGCTCTCCTCACTATAATTTCATTCAGATTTATTCGTTCTCTCGGGCGTATACATCCGATATATAATGGATACCAGTGTAAAAGGCTATTTGTCAACGGCATTAAAGTCGCGTTCCCGTCCGTATTACATTTCATTGCGCGCGAGTCGATCGGGAGAAAAAATTTCTATTAAAACATTAACGTGATTCATTCAATTTTTCTCATAATTTCGAGTGATTTATTAAGCAATTTCACGCGCCGGCCGCGCGCAACGCGCTCTCTGCCGGCGCACAATCAACAAAAGCAATGAAACGTGATATTTTCATTAGCATAAGGCTTCATTTAAATACCGAGGCGCGATCGCACGCGGACGTGTGAAAAATTACCGCCGCGGCTATCCATATACCTAAATTCCGTCGTTCGACCGCCCCTTCCACCGAGGAGAACGAGCTGACTGTATAGCCCAAAAGTAAAAGGAAAGAAAAAACAAGAAGAAACTCGCGACGATCTTCGCAACGTGGCTCTCTTCTTCTCATCTGTGTGCGTCCGTCGTGAATCGGGAGCGCGTTACTCAAACTATGCGCTGGCTCGCGGTCTCGTTACACATTTCAATGTCGCAAAGTATCATTTCTCCGCGGTGTACGGCCCCTTAACTCATGCCATCATAGAATAAGCGCTCCTCGTACATACGTATATATACAAGCCTGCCTATAACGACCTTATCAAGAACCCGTCGCGAATCGACAATTTAATAGCCGGCCCGGCAACAGCAACCGCCGCCGAGTAGCTTATCGAGTCAGCGCGCTGTGAATGTCATTTCCTTAGATGCATCTAGTCCCTGCTCCCTCTCGCGCGCTCTCCGCACATGCATCTCGCTGCGCAGAGGAAAACTGCGCCGGAGAATGTCGCTCGCGGCCGATCCCCCCCCCCCCTCCCCGCGCACCGTGGACCTCCCTTTTTCTTCTCGCGCGCGATCCGCAGCTGCGCTCATACGCGCGACGGAAGTTAGATTCGCTTCGGAGACTTATGTGTGCGCGATAACGAGAAGGATAAAATTAATACTGGGCTATTTAACGCCGTCGAGAACGTACATTTGATCTCTGCGAGGAGTTTATTCGCACACCGGATAAGCACCGCTGACAACGACGCTTCCCGTTGCTCATTTGCACTTATCAATATAGCCAATGCAACGACTGTTATGCGCATGCAGATTGATAATTTTTCATGCTGTATTCCTGTGTGTACGATGGGGAGACACATACACGCATTTCGCACAGTCCGGACGAGTCTATACGGTATCGCTGGCTCCATCTCTTGGCTTCACCCTGCATCGATCGACTCGCTCTAGAAACGGCTGCGTGTATACCTCTGTGCACTCTGTGTAGTGAAGCTGTACATACTTGGACTGTTTCGCTACGTTCTGATGGCCACTGAATAATTGCATTAATTATCAATAATTACCAATAAACGCTATCAACGTCAGCAGCGTATTTGTTTGATGTATTATAATAATTTGCATAACTACAGCGTTTTCAATAATCAGTTGTGTTTACATACAGAATACCGAATGTTAATCGTATCATTCGTAATTCCTCCATGAATTTTGTTTTACAGTCAACTCAAAATTAATCAGTTCTGTGTGGTTTCCTTGCAACTATCTATTAACTTATATTTTTGGCTTGCCAAGATTTTATTTCCAACTTCTATTTAAAACATTCAATTTTTTTTCCTCGCATTTGCAACTGCAGTTATTTTTCGCCGTTTATATAATGAATTTTTAACCGGTTTATTTTTCATCGAATGGGAGTTCTGTATTAAATATATTTCGATAAGAAAGTGATTTTAAAATTTAAAGGTTTTTTTTTCTAAAAATGGATGAGATGAGCGATAAAACGTAAATGCCAGTGAATAAATCGTGAACTGAGAAGATTAAATAAAGTTGTTGAGAGAGATACTTTGGAAAAGGCCGTGCGAACCAAGAAACTTTGGAAAGACGTTGCAAAATAAATAGCGTAAATCTTTTTAAAGAGTTTATACAAATACGTACAATTCTATAATTGTCTCAGTATAAGTTGAGCATAAAACTTGATTTAAGTTCAAAATCCGATTGTCTCAAATTAGCGCAGATGGCAAAGGTAACAATACCTCTTAAAATTACTAAAAACTTCATTAAGTCTGTAACTACAGAGACAGAGTTTGCGCTTGGAATACTATGGAGTCGAAAGTCAAATCAAATATTGACCAGTGTGTAAAAGGCGCACTCGATCAAAATGAATAAACTGACATTCACGTCTCTAAGTAAGAGTGACTGCGCAGTCTGCAGTATGCGGGACGCACGCGTTAAACGTGCAATTGCAGCAGGAGCACGGAGAATCAGAGTGTAAATCAAGGGATTAGTGTACCAGCAAATATATATATATATTATACATATCTCGAAGGCTGTTAACCAAGTAGCTCTTTTCGACGTTAAACTTCGAAATTAATTCGGTTCGGAAGGGAGGCGTGGCAAAAAATTTTTCCTCACCTCGTCGTGCGCGCGGCTTTAAAGTCGCCTCGGGGGTGAAAAAAGCCATTAGCCGGCGGCGCGGCCACCTCTTCGCGCATTGATAAATAACAACGAATTACCGTGACGCCGAATGATCAATAAAGCAGCATTAAGCAAACATAAAGTTATTATGTCGCCCGTAAAAGCGTCTTCTCTTTTCATTAACTTTTTCCGCGCTGCCAGAGAGAGAGAGAGAGCACACGCGCCACGCCGCCGCCGTCGCCGAATCGCACAGCACAACAGCGGCGGGCGGCGGCGGCGGCGAGGACGATGGGGCCCCGAGCCAGACTGTAAAACGCGTGCGCAATAAAATCCGGCGACACACGTTGCGCGCGCGCGGCCATCGGCGAAACGCTCGCGCAAAAGCAACGAAAAAACAGCAGGGAGAAGAGAGGGTGGGGTGCGGGGGCTAAAAACGCCGGCGCGGATAACTTAATATTTACGAGGCAGCGAGATTAAATTTTAAAGGCTACTCGCCCGCCGTTCTAATGATACTTTACTAACGCCTCCGAACCTGCACACAGTCCCTCGACTTGGCTGTATAATCGTAAAGAATAAGCGAAGCCATATAGTAGTGTATAGAGTCGAGATAGCGATCGACTCTGCGCGCATTTTAATTTTCTATCGGCGCGGAGAGAGGACGAGAGAAGAGGCAGCAGCAGCAGCTCTCGTGCGTGACTGCGAGCTTCGATATCTGTCCGTCTGTGGTCGCTCCAGCCGATAATCCGCTTGCGGTGATGCAATTTATCGCGGAATTCCGGTCCTCTCGACACCTTGAACGAGTTCGCGAACCGGATTCCGCGCGCAACTTGAAGCCGCTTCTGCCGCGAATTTCGATTTTTTTTTTCACCGCACCGATTGTTCCCGCTCGCGCGAGCGCACTTCCCTGGCTTGGAATTATTTAATTAATGGCTAATTGCGATGATCAAACCGATCGCGCGGCGCGCTTTGATATATAGCCCCGCTTCCTGGTCTCTAATTATATTATAGAGACTCGCGTTCCTCGAGAGATAGAGAGAGAGAGAGAGAGCGCATCAGCCTCGCGCGCGAGCGCGCTATATAATGCGCCATAAGGGACTATTGTTTTTTGCAGCTGCGGCAGGAGCGCGAGGATTGCCTTTATTTCTTGTCAGTCTTGTTTGAGGAAAGCCAGCTAAATTGAAAGGATGCAAAGCGAATGGCTTAAGGAAATTGTAATTTGATTTTTATTGCGAGAAACTGCATATAAAGCTGCGCGCGCGCGTATATGTATGTATGCACCTTGTTGCGGGCTCGCGCGGCCGCTCGGCGTAACTCCTGATATTTATGCATCCAGGTGATGGGCGTACTTTATGCTCGAGCTGCGCGATTAAATTGTTCTGCTTTGTATTTTGCGCGGGTAAGCATGCGGCCGAGATGTTTTCTATTAAAAATGCAAATTGAATTATTCAAAAAACTTTATACTCCTTCGGAGGCTATAAATACGCGAAGCTCGCGCGCATATATCCATCGGCTTTTTTCCCCCGTTTTTTCGTTCGCGCTCACGCCCGGCAAAAAGCCTCAGACAACTTGTCTATCTTCGGCGAGCCGCGGAGAGCCAAGTTATCCGAGTCACGAGAGAGCGCGGGACACGGCACGAAAGAAGAAACGTCGAAGAAGAAAAAAAAATCCGGAGCAGTCGCTCTCCATTGTCGAGACGGAGAGACGCGACGTGCGCCAAAAAAGCTTCGTCGGACGAGATTCCCTGGCGTGCTACCGAGCCGCACCTTGCTCTGTCTCTGGGACTATTTCTCTCAATAAACCTCGCGCTCGCAGGTACACAAGAAATAGACCGCCTCCGAGCATTCTTCGCCGCTATGCAGTCAAAGGCGAGCATTTCGCACGCGGGCCCGAGTCATCCACACCAACCCCGTTTCTCGCTCTCAACCTTGACACGAATTTTTCGTAGGAAGCCGACTCGGCTCGTTTCAGTTTCGACGTCTTTTTTTTCGCTCTTCACGCGCTCTATACTCTCGCACTCTTTTGAAGAGGGCTCGCACGGCCCGAGGCGTTCCGCGTGTTTTTTGCAAGTCAAAACAAAAGGTCGCACGCGCGAGCCGCGGCTCTGCGGAACGAAATTAAAAAGGGTTTAGTGGAAGGTGTGTGCGTGTCGCTGTGGCTGCGCTCGCGTATCGCCCTGGCTACGCGTGCTGTACGGCCGAGGTTTCGAAACGCAGATATTGGCTTGGGGTTTAATGGGTTTTTGTGCGGATGCGAAGTTGATTGTTAAAATTAATTACTTTATTTAGGCGGTAGCTGCTGCTGCTGCTGCTGCTGCAGTAGGATCGAAAATGTATACTCTTTCATTTTGTTTGAATGTTCCTTTTCTCTTGTATCGGTGGAAGCTGCAGGTGTGAAACAAGAGATTAATTACTCTGCCACATTTCCTATTTCATATTTATCAAATCCTCGACATTTTTGAATAATTACAGAGCGCTACGCCCACTTGTCTGGCGCGCTTAACGTTATTGAAAGTTCGTTGCGCGCGCCCCGGCTTTTCTCTCGGTCGCGTCGCGTTACGACTAAAAGTTATTGCACTACATGCAATATACTCTGTGTACACTGTACATGGAAAAATCTTCAGAATTAATTGACTTTTTTCTCGTTGGAAATAAATTTTAAAAATCGACGTTGCTCCATGGATTTCGTGAGAGCTCTTTTGGCTGCTATATAGAACAAAATAAAAATGTGATCCGTTATTTAGGCGGCCCGAAAACCTGATTTAGTTTTATGGAATTACCCGCGTACACACCGTACAAGCTGTTTTAATTGTAATAACGCTCGTGTAGAACACGATGTATCCTCGGTTACACGCGAGCGAGTTACAGAATCTACATAGAGGTCTGGAGCAGCGCGGCGCGGCACTAAACGCTCCGCTCCATTCCCGGAACCCATCAATTCGCCCATCTCCGCATAAATCCTCGGCCAGCTCTCTCTCTCTCTCTCTCTCTCACTCTGCTCGCTTGTCCGTTGCATCGCGCGTAATCGGAATTCGCGTCTTGCGCCTCGTGTAATTATCGAATGCCAGGCTCCCCTCTTTCCCTCGCTTCAGCTTGGATTATATAGAGAAAGAGGGAGAGGGGGGAGGGCGTAGGTAGGTTGTAAAGCAGAGTGCGAGCCCGCGGCGCTTCTGCTAGGTCTTAGCCCTGGCAACGACGACTACGTCACCTGCACCGCCTGTTTAATTAATAACACAGTGCAGCCCTCGGTTTCACGGGGTGCGCGCGCGGGCCACTTCTCCACTCCGGAGCGCAGAGAGCGAGTGTCGCATCCATCTGCGCCTACTCTCGCTACCTTCGCTCTCGCTAAGGGCCACGCGCTTATTGCACGAGATCGAGAAGACGGCGCTTGAGCTCCGGAGGTGATGCCAACCGGTATTACAAGCCCCGCGCGTCCGACTTTAAATTGCCAACGAGAAAGAGAGCGATAATGCGCGCCTGCAAGAGGCGAAGGCAGGAATCTTGGAGACGTGTGCAGTGTAATTGAACCATTTATTATATTCATCGTCGCCACCCGAGCGTCCCCTTCTCCGCATCGATTTAGGCCACTATTTTTACGCGCATATATTTATTGGAAAATTCTTGAAGTATGCGTGATCGCCTCCGATTTCGCGCGAGTGAGCCAAGAGCAGCGAGAGAAGACAATGAAGATGGCATCTCGGCGGTTATTACTCAATGTATTCGTGCGTGGCTTGGCTCACAAAGGTCGTAGATGGAAAAACAAAAAAAAAAAAAAAAGAACCGGAATATAAAGAGTCCCGATCCATAATCCACTAAAACCCGATAAAACGAATAGCCTTCCTGCCCGAAACGATCAATTACTCCCAGCTACGAAATACTTATCAGCCGAAGGAGCGTTCCGTCACCTGTGACCGCTGCCATTACTTCAATGGACTGCTGCTGTTGCTGCTGCTGCTGCTGCTGCTGCTGCTGCTGCTGCATTCATTTTTTCATCTCCGTAACGATGCTCGAGATACACATGCAGCGAGCTGCCCACAGAAGCGCCGGTTGTGTATGGCCGCGAACAAAAGGAAACGGGAGAGACAAAGAGGCGCGCGGGAGTAGCGGAGATAATCGGGCGCCGGGAAAAGAGATACTGCGGAATATGCCGGCAGAAGGAGAAAGAGTGAGAGAGAGAAGCAAAAGAAGGATGATCCAGACACTTTTCCATCGCTCGGAGAGTACCTATCCTCCGAAGAGTATATAAAGCAGCGGCTTGTAACCCAGCGGATAAACTGGCGATAACGTCAAAGGGCCATTCGTCCTTTGCTCTCGGCGCGCAGTGCTGTACAGATGCGCGTGGATATATAGCTGCAGGCAAGCGCGACCGAGACGGCGGCCGGAATATTATTTCAGGGGGAAGGGCGGGGGAAAAATGAGCCACGACGAATGCTTCAAATAAATATCGGGATACTTTGTATAACGCTCGTGTTATATCGGGGCGCTTGATTAAAGCGGGCTTATTTCGGGCAAAAGGGCGACGGAATTACAGCTCCTCTCTTTGCTCACGCTGATGTGCGCGCATCTTTTGATTAATTAATTTTATTAATTAGAACGCGCTTGGGATGCGTGATAAATAATTCGCGAGGATGTTAGGAATGCAGCAGCAGCAGCAGCAGCAGCAGCAGCAGCAGCAACGGCGGCGGCAACTCTCTCGGCACCTCTGACGAGAGTTTGCTGTTTGAGAATTTCGTGCGACACGGTGTGTGATTAACGTTCCGAGAGCGCGTTGATTTTTCAATTTTCCCCAGCCAACTTATTTCGTTATCTCGCCGCGTATAGCGTAATCTGTGTCTGTGTGTATTCTCTGCATGAATTTATGCGACTGAGAAGCTCCGGCTTGTTTTTCTAGAAGATTTCGCCCCTCGTCTGTGCAAACATTTTCTAAAGGTTTATCGACATTAGAAAGCGTGCGCTGCATCGACTCTGCAGAGCGCGATAATGTTCCTCTTTGCCGATATTAACGAGCCAATATCGACTTGATTGTAGGCCAACGAGCCAATGAAAATTTAATTATCCGCAATGAGAGGAAGAGGACACTTTTGCCAACGAGGATTGGCCAAACGTGACGCGAAAACCTATATGCTCAACCAATATCAATATAATAATTCGCCCCAATATCAGAAACTTATTATATCGAAATCGATATAGTCCAACGTATACCGAATACACCATAATATCATCTATGCTAGCTGGTATCGCGGAAACAATGCCAGACAATATTTCACTTCCGCTCCGTTGAGTCTGCAAAAAACGTTGGAGAAACTCGAATAAGTCTCTGAGCTTTGCTTATCAAGGCATTCTCGCTCACGCCCCGTGCGTAAAAAAAGCCCGGCTGCAGCACTCCCTTAATTAATATCTCGCGATAACGCGCACTCTGCCAGCATAAAAAGGCTGCCGTGCCGCTCAGTGTATAGCCGCTAGTCGCGCATCGCGCTCGCGGATATATGCCGTAAAGAGCGAGAGAGAGAGAGAGAGAGAGAAACAGAGTGGGACCCGTGTGCACTTTGGCTTTGCCCGAAGCCCTCTTTCGCCGTATTTTAATCAACGAAATGAATCGGGCTCCCGCGGGCGATATTTTTCCTCTTCGTGACGGAACGATCGGTGGCTGTCCTCTCTCCCCCTTCCTCTCTTTCCCTTCGATTGACGCCGCGGCTGCTGCTGCTGCTGCTGCTGCTGCCGCTACGGTGGTGGTGCCCTGAGCCATCATCGTGCGACTTCGGAGCCGCTGCACAAAGTCGCGAGATGAAAAATCGAGGGGGGGGGGGGTGGAGGTTCCGGCGAGACAGGCGCGCGCGCGCGATGCGGTTTCGAGAACTCTGCAGCAGCCTGAAAAAGGAAGAACTCGCGTTGAAACCCTGTTGCTCGGAAAGAGATCAGAGCCCACAGAGACGCGGGGGATGAAAGAGAAGTTGTAACGCGAGCGGCTTCCGGATGAAATTGCTCGTATCGCCGGATTCTCGTTCTTTTTGTATGTGTCTCTCCCTCTCTCACTCTCTCTCTCTCTTGGAAGCACAGAGCCGAATGAAAAATTCATTGGGTCTCGCGAATTTCTCGACTATAACAAGATTGCCCCCTTCCAGTCGTTCGCATTAGACCGCTCGTGCGCCCGAGAGGGAGAGAGTGAGAAAGATACGTAATGAAATCTCCAGGGGGGGGGGGGGCGAAAAATTTTCCATGCGCGCGCTTTCCCGGAAGGTCTTCACGCCCCCACGGCTACGCCTAATTAGACGAGACTGCACATTCATTCTTATAGGAAATACGCGGCGAGCGCAAAAAAAGAGTCCGTGGGTGAGACCTGGCGGGGAGGGGGGAAAAAAGGCGATCGAGCAGCAGCCCCCCGAAAGGAGAAAAAACGCGGATAGAAACGAAGAAAAGGCCAGCGGGAGAACCGGCGAGCCGTGTGCATATGTGCGCACTAGAATACAAAGACAGATATGGGGAGAAAAAGGTGGCTGGCGCGCGCGAGATGCGCCCGCGCGAACACGATTCTCCAAGTGGCATCTCCCGCGGCGAGCTTGATTGCCTGGCCATTTTGTCAGCTTATTGCCTTCCAGATCGATTTGTCATTTCGGCCGGGCTTCCATAGAAATCGACTTGATGGAACTTCATCCTCTCTCACTTGTGCACGAGCAGCTTCCCGCAACGTCTGCGCGCGCGTATGTCTGTGCCTGTGTGCGTGTGCGTGTGTGTGTGTGTTGTACGTTTCCGAAAGGCGGCCTTCCTGTCTCTCGCGCGCACTCCGCGCTGTGTTTGTATTTGCCGGAGATACATTTCTGACGGCAGCCACACTCCGCAATCGATCGCAGCCGGTGTGTATATATTCGCGTCGTGGGAAAGCCAAGTGCTCCTGGGGTTATAATAATTGATAAAGTGCTCGCTAAGATAGATAAGAGAATGTATCGCTCTATCGATATATATATACGTGCTGTGCTAGCAGTCCTATATTTCAGAGGGGCTCTTATCCGAAGGCTTAATCGTCGATATTGTCGTCGTCGTCGTCGTCGACGTCGTCGTCTTGTGAGAGGGCGCCCGGCTATTCGTTTTTATTCCGTCTCTGGCCTATGATTTTTACGCTCCGACGCTGTGCGAGTCGTGTCGGAGCGTGAAATATTCTGATACCATTAAACTGCATGTTCGATTAGGCGGTTAGTCTCACTGGGTGACGATTAGATAGGAATAAATTGCTTTTCCGCGTAAAAATTTGTAAGAACCGATAATGCTATCAGGTTGCGGCTGCAGACCTCCCGTTCGGGATTTAAAGACGAAAATTCCTAATCAACCAGTTCCAACGCAGAGGAATTGAAGAGAGAACTTTCCGCTGTCGTATATTGCCGCGTTGGAAGAAAATAAATGAAAGCCATGAAAAAGGATCGAAATAAAAATTTTATTTATATACTCGACGACTCGCCATTGTGATCGAATGGTACGAGTTTCTTACGACGCGCACAAAAAGACTCCGATAATTGAATTAAGGTTAAGGAGAAAGAAAAAAAGGAGCGTTTCCGTCGCGGTCGCATACGTAACGCGAGCGCGCGCTGCACATCATCCATAAATTCAACGACTCGTCGAGTCGTCGCGTTCTCTCTCTCTCTCTCCACTGCAAGATGAATAACAGCCCAACAAACAAAATGCAAACGAGAAAAAACGGCCATTAAAAGCGGGGGGTGGGGAGGAAAAAAGTGCGGCGCGCGCGCGATATAAATTCCGATTGAATAAAGAAAGGAGCAGCGAAGAGAAAAAAGGGAACGCACGCGCACAAAGCGCCATCGGCAATGCGATACGTACGAAAAGTCGAAGAATCGCGTGACGAATCGCGGCGGTCGTCGAGGAAAAGAGTCCCTCTCGCTCTCGGATCGAGGCGCGCATCTTTCATTTTGGAAAAATGCAAAGGTGGCGGCAAACATCAGCGTCGCGGCAGACAGTGCGGCGCGTCGGGAAATCGAAGCATCGGCTCTTCACGCCAAGTCAATCCTCATTTTGGGGCGATGCATCAAAAGCGAGAAAGGAAGTGCGCGACGGCGGGGGCCCTCACATGTCGACATCGGGCTTTCACACCCGGAGTCGGCCGCGGAGATGAGACAGTGCGCTCAACGGTAATAATGGGCCGGGCAACAAGGGCCCCCCCGAAGTCGACAATGGGGCCAAAGGAGCCGACACCTCCCTTAAGCGCGGGGCTGCAGTTGTTGCCGTCGCCCACGCGAGCGCCTCCGGGTGAAAAACGCTCGCTCGTAACTAATCAGGCAAAGCCCGCCGCCGAGACCTTTCTTCTTCTCCTTCTTCTTCTTCTTCTTCTTCTGCTTCGGCACAGTGACATATTCTTCCTCGCCGGCCCGCAATTTCCTCCGGCTGCAGCCGCGCCGCAGCACGTGTACCCCTCGGCCGGCCGCAGCTACGAGACAGCTATGGAGCTATAGAGCCCCGTATAGCACTATACGCCACTGTCCACCGGAGAAATAATCCCGACATTCAATTCCCCAATTAGTTCGGGAAAGCTGCGCCCGCTGCAGCGGCGGACGATTCCGCTGGGAGCTGGTGCGCGGAGTATACGTACGTGTGCCGGGGAGAAACGTCGCGGACGATTGTTCGATGTGAACGATGAGAAGGACGCGCGAGGCTATCCGCTGCTGCTCTCCTGTCTGCTGCTGAATCGGGTCGATCGTTCTTCCACTGTATACGTGCTGTGTACCGCCGTCTATACAGGTATATATAGACTGCAGCGCAGTAATACGAGCTCGAGTCCAATTAATTGACCTCCATTTTCGCTTTTACCGGCTTCCTCCGTGAATTCCATTTTGGCTTAATCGCGCGCTGCTAAAAATGCGACGACCAGCGAGAGCAGCTTGTCCTATATAGCGCGTGCACCGTGAGCCGGACGCAGGCGAGGAAGCGCTGCACACATCGCGCTTGACAAAGGACGAGTGGCTGCAGGCTTTCGCGAAGCAGGTCGAGCTCCGACTCCTGACTCGCTTCGATTTATGTCCGCTCCCTCGCGAGTTTCGGTTCTAGGCTATGTGCAGGCCGTCGCTGTCTGTGTGGGCTGCATGAGCCACCGCCGCGAGCGCGGTGACTGTCGGATCGATAAATTGCGCGCACCTACCGTACCGAGAGCTATAGATACACATCCACACGATGCTGCTCTGCTATACTGCTATATCGCGGCCTCGGCACCGCCGCCGACGCTACTCCTCTCCAAACCGCGATGATGATTAATGCGCTCAACGGCTTGTGCTCTCGCTCTCCGAGGCTTTGTTGCTCGCCTACTACCACCCCCTCACCCCCGCCAGCTCCTGTGGGCCATTCGAATGCACGGGAGGAGTGAGAGAGTCAGAGAGAGAGAGAGAGAGACATAATACCTGCGGTTTATTGGTTATTGGAACCTGCCCATTGTAAAATGTTATTAAAATTAGAGAGGATGCATTATCAGTCTCGATGATACCCCACGTTTGCTCGTTCCAAATTAACGCTTTACTAATTGCAGTCTAGCCTTTACCCTTCAATTACGTGGCTAGCTAATTGCCTTACACTGTTATGCGCATCGTTTTTACAAATCGGCCCTCATCTCGTCTATTTGTCAAACTAACCGTGCAATCAGCATTAAAGATGTCTGGTTGCATTGCGACTTTACAGTAATGCTTTCAATGTGTGACTCACGATGGTGCAGAGTTTGCGCTTATATAGCTGTCTCGTCAATTATGTATCGCTTATAAAAAGTTGATCGTTGATGAGCTACTGAACAGCATCGAATTAATCAGAATAATCCCTCAACGAGAATATTTCAGTCGAAATCTATAAAGATTATAATCTGTCGCATTCGTCGTAAACGACCTGCTATTTATGTATATTTTTAGACGCCGATGCGCAGTTAAAAGAGTTCGATTGCCAGATCGAAGGGTTAATTTCTCCTGCGTCATTCCACGGCAGCTAAGTAAATTCATAATGAGCAAATTCGCGTGAGGCCATTCCCAAAGCGGAACCTGCAACAGAAATAATTTCGGTATATTACATAATTCGTCAGCTACGTAAATTACTAATTAAAGAGTCTTATATATTACGGACTTTGTCGAGTTCCCGTCACTTCGGACCTTGTTTTGTCTCTCTTTTTCTCTTTCTCTCTCCTGGCGGCAGATGGGGTCAAATCGATACATGATATATACCAGTGCAAATATCCGCGGAATGCTGTCTCGCACATGTGCGCACGAAACCGACTCGGACGAGAGATTGAAAGTCACGCGAATTAAAATTTCAACTCGGCTTTTATTGATGATTTCTGCATTGCGAATGACTTTGCTCGTACATCGTCGTCCGAGCTTGCTGGGTTGCATTAAAAATATTTTATAACTTTGCAGCTGCACTCAACTGTCTTTGCAGAAATAGCACGTTGTTTTCTTCTTTCGTTGATGAATGTATTTTAGTGACCAAAGAAAAGTAGAATCATTGCGCCTCGATAAAATTGACACTGAAATACATTCGCGTGTACACCCTATAGCCGCAATGAACTTTCGTGGAAAAGCTATATGAATTCGCTCTGCGTCGCTTTGCTTCCTCCAGGGATGTGCGGTATAAATTTATGCAGAACGGGAGAACGAATGAGGCGATGTATTGCAATAATTGTTATACATTATATATAACAATTGCTGCATAATTGTGTAATAACGCTCGTCGATGTTTCGCTACCCCAATGCAACGTCCATTACGCGTTCAATGTTTGGCTTTCTATAATATTTATTTTCAGCTGCATTTGTTTTTCCTTTACACCAAGGTATTCGTATGGGTTTTTAAAAACTCGTAACTATATTGTGATATAACGCACTGCTAACTGCCGGTAAAGCTCCCGAAAAAAGTTGCAAACTGCTAATTGAATGCGTGAATTCTGCCATTCAGCTCATCCGTTCGACTGCACCTTTACGCACAATATGCGTTAATCAAGTTCTAAAGGCGGCTTTTCATCGAGAGCTAACCGCAATTATAAGATATATAACCAATAGTGTATAAGGGACAGCTAGCTCGCTCACGTAATATAGAGGCTCACTCGTCGGCAAATGCTGTCGGCATTCAGCATTTTTTCCCGTTGGCATTTCATAATTTTTCTCTCCCTCTCGCCGCGGAAAATTCAAGAGAAGGAGAGAGAGAGAGAAAGAGAGAGAGCGGCGAGAACGGGAGGGGGTGGGGGTAGCAGCGAGGGGGCGCAGAGAGCGAGAAGGAAGCTTTTATTTTCATTTCCAAACGACGAGCCTCGTAACTCAAGCGCTAGTGCAAAATGAATGGCGAGAGGGAGATAGAGCGCAGCCAAGCATCTCCTCGAGCTCTGATGATAGACGTAAAAGTGTAATGTTGCGTCTACGCCGGGGCGGTTTTAGCTCCTTCTCGCTTTCGACTTTTATTTGCGAGTACCTACCTTTTACTCCGTATCAGCGAATTCGCGTTTGTCCTATAGCTCGAGCGGCCTGGAGGTGCAAAAAAGATTTTATCGCGGAGTGAATTGAAATTACACTTTATCGAATTAAGGTGGCGAATAGCGCGGCTCGTACGTGGCGAATGAAAAATATTTCTTCGATCTGTCGTCTTGGCGGACGCGGGAGGTGGTGTAAAAAAAATCGTATTTTCGCAGCTCCAAGGCGCGAAAGTGGAACGAGACGGGCGTTGAAAAATAAGAACGCCGAGCGCGCTTGCAGATTTAAATAGAGTCCCCGTGTGTAAGCGAGCCAGCTTAGCAGTTTACAGTCCTCCCGAGCAGCCCGTTCGAAACAATGAAAGCTGCGCATTATAATACTTTTCGCTTTTACAGCCCCCCCGCTCGCTGATGAATCTCTCCCGGGGCAATAAGAATAATCCTCGGCGCGAACTCGAGCGCATCCAGTCGAACAATGCGCTGCACAGAGACGCGCGTGCACGCGCAGAATTGCGTACGTATCCAAGACAGGATTTCTGCCTATTTATACGGAAGACAGCTCGTACGATTCGTATTATAATCTCCGTAGAGCGGCGGCGGCGGCGCGGCGCGAGAGCTTTCGTACGTGACCGTCAGAGGCTCGCTTGGGTTATACCGCCGAAAATAGCCGAAAAGTATAAGCGCGTACGAATGTCAGGCTTAGGAACGCACGTAATGTTCATAAAAAGCGTTAGAATAACAGTTCGCGGGTGCTTCGCTCGTCTCCGAGAATAGGTGAGTGCGAGCGGTATAATAAAAATACGCTCTATATCGCTCTGGGAGTTCGCACGTACAAAGCGAGTCGGGCGCACGTAACAAAGTACGTATTTAGGAATTATAATTAGAGTGCGGGTGCAGCACGCGCGCAGCTCTCGCGTCTTAAAATAACGAATGGCCCGAAAATACATTTTCCAGCGTGTACTCTGCGCTCGCGCGCTTATAGCGAGCCTCTCTCTCTCTCTCTCGCTCTGTGATGTTGCTCGGAAACTCGTGAATACGCTTCATGAAGCTTGCCTCGCTCCCAAGATCAAGTAGCTCGTCTAGCAGCGCGCGCGCGCGCCGGGTATTTCTCATAATTAAACAGACAGACACATCGCGCGCCGTTGAGCGCTACTGCAGCAGCGACTCAGCTCTTCTCTCCCTTATTCCGTAGATCCTCGTGTGCGGTCGCTGCTGCCTCAACACTTTCGGGCCAAATCAATTTTGCAGGCAAAGCTGCGAGATTATTTCGTTGATAAGATTGCTCGGGGGCTCTGTTGTGTGGATAGAGGCGAGAAAATCATTTACGAGCGAGTAATCCTTTTCGACGCCGCAAACCGCTCGATATATCGGAAAAATGAGCCGCGCCGCCGCAACCGATCGGCACTAGAAGCTGCAGTGATTAAAGGAGGATAATCCAGTTGGGAGAGAGAGAGAGAGAGAGAGAGAGAGAGAGAGAGTATACTCGCGTGTCTCCCTTCCACTTGACTCCATATCCAGGCTCCCTCTCCCTTATCATCTCGGCAAAGACTCGGCCGCAGGTTAACATCCGCAGCCTGCTCGTAACGAGCTACCTCCTTGAGATATCAGCCGCAGCAGCAGCGCTCGCCTCGGGCTCTCTCTCTCGCTCTCGACGGGGAGCTGCATGCGGCCGAAGCGGGAGGAGGGGAAAACACGCGCGGGCGGTCGCTTAGTGGATGCAAATTCCTCGCGCAAAGCAGCCATAGCTATCCCCCCTGTATATGCGTGTGTGCAGAACTCTACGCGCACATAGCTGCTCCGTGTGTTGACTCTTTCCCTCGTATGTGTGTGTACGGTGTACACGCCTCGCTCTTCCAGCCCTCCGTGCGCGCGATGCTTCGGGGGAAATATGCCCGACACCTATTTCGGAACCTCGAGTATGTGCGCACGCGTCGAGGTCGCGGTCAGGAAGCCGCCCGGCCAGCTTAACGAGCGCGCGGTTTTAATTTAATCCTTTGTGTCTCTCGAGTTTGCGGCGCTCGCGCTCGCTGCTTCTGACTTGCTCCCGTGGCTGTGTCGAGGCAACGATGAGCCGAGCGTGGCATCCGCCGCCTTTGGCGCCTCGCGCAAGAGCTGCTGCTGCCTGCAGCTCCTGCGAAATCCCAAATTTTCGATTCGGATACGCGCAGTGTGCCCCCGAAAACCGCAGTGCAAGCCAGAAATTCGACGCGTCGCGACTCCCAAAAGTTGCGCAATCCGTGTGAAACCGGCAAGTTTAAGCTTCGCGCGCTCAAAGTTCTCCGGCACAATGGGAGCACGCCCCCCCAAAGTGACCGCGAGAGGAGGCCAATCGAAGGAGTCGCATATTTGTCATGAGCCGAGAGCGCCTGCAGCCATAGCTATGTATGGCCCGAGGAAACGAGACGATTCTCGCGCGTAAAACGAGGGAAATAAAGCAAACAGTTTGTGGCAAATTGGGGCGTCCCCCGGAGGCGGCGGCGGCGGCGGCGGCGGCGAGCAACCGCTGAGTCTGTCGCGAAACGCAGCGAGACGTTGTTTTGAAAAGTCAACGACGCGGCTTTGTACGACTCTAGCGGGCAAAGGTGCGTCTGGAGTACCACGCCTCGGATGAGCCTATAGTCCGGTTCACCGGTGGGCCTCGGCTTTTATTCATGCACTGCGGGCCCGATCGACCATATATGACGGCTTATACATATACTATTTGTCACCTGACCGCCTGCTCCCTCTCTTTCGCCTCACAATACGAGAGCTTCACTGTGTGGTCTCTCGCGTCGCTCGGCAGAATGGGAAGCTGGAATTCTCGTGTGTAGGTGTGGCCGAATGAAAGGAGAAAGAGACGAAGAATCGCTCGCTGGGGCGCATCTTATGGGAAATCGGGCGAATTTTTCTCTCCTCGTGTGCACATGTCGGTGGTCTATTTCGGCCGGGGGATTCAGCCACACACATATAGTCGAACGGAATTCCGAGAGCTTCTAACGAAGTCGTCGCGGCTGAGGTTAATCCGAGAGGATCAAAGTGTTTGACTTGGGACGGGTATATATAGCTCTCGCAGAGTTCGAGATTACGACATTATTATAGAGGAGCTCTCGGAAAAATGTTGGCGTGGAACTTTGCCGGGCGTGTCCCTCGCGAGCGCTGTGCCGCATCAACGTCGACTGCGAGCGGAAACTGAAATTACGCAACTATATCAAAATTCAAGCCAGTTCGCTGAGCAAACAGCCGTCAGGCGAAAAGTGCTGAGAGTGAGAGAGGGAGTAAGAGCTGCCGAGCAGATCTCGAGACGCATGCAGAGAGTGATAGAGAGAAGGCGAGCCAGCAAAGTTGAAAAATTACTCAAAGCAGCCTGCAGCGATGAAAGATCGCTTCCAATATTCTCGGCAGATGCGGATTCGGCGCGACTCGTCCGGAAAAGAGAAGTTCCTTTAATTTTCTTCCTTGCAGCAGCAGCAGCAGCAGCTAGCAGCAGCTTTGAACGATCGCAAGCGCGCTCGAAAGTCACTTTATGCACGGGGCGAAATATATATCTGGGCTATGCGAGATAGAGAGAGAGAGAGAGAGAGAGCGAGTCGGGAGAGGAGAAAACGGCCCGACGGAATCCCTGCGAATATTCGCCCACATTTCGCCCAGTTCTCTTATATATTTGTGCCCTCCCAGCAGTTCCGGCCTGCCGGCGGGAGGGAGAGGGATAGCTATACACTGCGTCGGGAGGAGCTGCGTATGCAGGAATCGCGAGTTCCCCGGAATGCAGAACCGATATATATATATGTGTGCAGTACATGTGTGCGCGCATCGGTATGTCTCTGTGTGTGTGGCGTATGGACCGTGACGTAGCTGCACACGTGTCCGCGTTATATATTATATGCATGCGTCGGATCTGCGCACTCTCCGACTGGACGGGGGACGAGGCAATTCTCTCCAACTTTTTGAATATCGTAAGCTCGATCGACTTTTTCTACTCCCCCGCACGTGAAACTCGTCGCGAGTCCAATTATTTCGTTATATATATAATATATATACCTACATAGCGTACACATAGCGTATAGCTGTCTGCCCGGAACGAGAACGAAATGCTCGATCCGCTATTCACGACGCGGCTCCTAGTTATAATGCAAGGGAGGTCGCGCGTAGCCCAGATTTATGCTTTGATGCCCTCTTGTCACCGGACACACATCTGACGTCACGTTCATCGAGTTGCAGTATGCATGGCAAACAAGAAACAAGGACGAGTGCCGCGCCGTGCGCGCGTCGAATGGCCAAACGTACACTCGAAGCCAAAGCGATCAGCTTCAATTCCCCAACGGCCTCTCCTCTCTCTCTCTCTCTCTCGCCTTCTCGAAATGTAGGCTACAGCCCGAGCTACAGCCCGATTCCGATAAATCTCATTAGGAAGACAGAGCGTGGAGAACCGAAATAAAGAATGTGCTCGCACGCTCTCGTGCTGTTGTCGTTGCTGCTGCTGCTGCTGCTGCTGCTCGAAAATTAGGAGAGAGACGAGTGTCAACTCGCGAGCTTTTTTCACCTTTATTTGCCCCTGATGCTGCACGAGTTGCCGAGAGAAAGGTGGGAGGCGTAATCTTCTTATTCGGAGCTGTCGGCGGCATAAGTAGCTCGCCGCGAGGAGAGAAGTGAGCAAAGGATCTCGGAGGTACGTACAGAGCGCGTACAAGTGCACAGCGTCGCAGTTGTTCGCCTCCTTCAGCTTCAGCAAAATCTTGTATAGCTATATACATATAGATTCTTCTTCGTAAGAAGACTCCCGAATTTTGCAGATGCGGAGGCTGCCGCTGCCGCCGCCGCTGTTGTTGAGAGCCCTTTTCAGGGCGAAACAATTAATAATGAGATTAAGCGTGAGAGACGATTAACTGAGACGATCGTTTGTTTTCCAGTCCTTGCCTGCAGCTTTTCAATTAGGCACTCGCTATTTTTCTTGAAAATCCAAATAAAAGTGTACGCGCGCCCGGAGAGACCTTGTTCTTCGTATTGTTGACGTGTGCTTAGAACAAAGCCGTAGAGGCCAATGCTTAATTTATCGCGGAGATTGAAAGAGAGAAAGCTGCCGCAGAGGAGAGTGCGGAGAGCGTACGTGACCAGGTCACGAGGCTGCGCGCGCTCTGAAACTCGAGCAAACGCGCAGCTTCCCATCGTCGTCGCGCGCGCGGCCAGAGAACAGCCAAAGGAACACACTCTGCGGCTGCGGCGACAGACCCAGAGATCGAGAAGAAAAAGTCGTCGGAATCGGTTGTATACCATAACGTCTCAGCTCTTTCTGTCTTTTCTCTATACTGGGCTGGATACACATTGCGCAGAGACACACGGAGAGCCGGAGCCTAGAGGAGAGACGACGGAGCCGTTCCGCTCGCGGGCGCAAATAATAAGCCAGCAATTAATTATTTGCTCAGGACTAGAGAAAGAGAGGGAGAGGGAGAGAGAGAGAGATTGGGACTCTCACGGTTGGCTTGATTTTTCGGTTAATTTGTCCTTCGATGATCGGCGAGCCGCGCTGCTGCTCTGCTCTCTTGCGCCACTATAAGTATACGTACTTCTGCCGCTCGTCTGTAACTGTGTACATTGTCGCTGTACCAACAGAAGCGAGCGAGAGCTCTAGCCGGCGCATTCTCTAGCGTTGAAAGCGCTGCAGCAGCAGCAGCAGCAGCAGCTCAGAGTCCCGCTGCAGATTGCTTGGACGACTCTCGTGTGTTGACGGAAGCATGGCACACATACACACACACACACACACACTCGACGTCGATTTTATGTACAGGCCGCGTCGTCGCTGTCATCGTCATTGTCCGCGTTATTTTGTCACGGACGACCTGCAGTCCTCTTCTTCCTCTTCTTCTGCGTATTCTTATTATGTCTCTCGCTGCACGCTTGACTGCGAGCGCGCGCGCGCACTGCTCGAGCGTGAGTCGCGCGAATCTCGAGTATAAAAGCCCGGGCTTTTCGGACGAGCTGCGCGTACAATGCGACAGTTGCTGTAATTGTTGATGTTGATCATGAGAGAGAGAGAGAGAATGCAGCCCTCGGGGGGCTTGACGACCTAAGAACCACCGCTCTCGCCTCTTCGCCCCGAGACGCGCGCATAATGTGCAATTTCATGCTCGGCATGTAGATTTTCGGGGCTTTTTGTCCGCGGCCTGCTGCTCTCTGCGCGGTTTTCGAGAGCTGACTGAGCTCGGCTGCTCGCTCGCTCTCGCTCTCTTGACTCCTCCGAATAAAACAAAAACAAAAACAAAATGCCTCGTTCCCGCCGACACGGCCCGCTATATAGCTATACACACTGCGAATATTTACCGCCTTTCTTTCGACTATGTGCGCGAGAGAAAATATATATCGCAGCGTAAATCACGCGCTCGCTAAAGTATCATTTCGTGTCCTACACGACCATAAATCGTTTTGACGCCCAGGCGAAAGTGTATTCAAATTTTCCGCTGCCACTTTATTCTCTCGACGTTCTTCACACGCCTCGATAAAAAAAAAATAAATAAATTCAAACGGAAAAAGGGCGCTTTTTCAATTTAGAGTAGAGTTTCACCGTTTTTACGAGCTGCGGCGGGCGCTTCGAAAAATCGCCAACAAGTGTCGTTTTCAATACGTCGCGAATTCTTCGTATAAATCAATCGAAAGCCAAACGGAGAGAGCCGTGATACAAGCATGTGCGCCAGTTCTTTGCCGTTATCTAAAATGAACTGCACATTGCCGGGAAATGGCCGTAAGCTCTGTGTGCCTCCTGCCACCGCGTCGCGCCGCAAAATAAAAGAGACGGAGAAGGCTTTTGTCGTAAGTGTTTCGAACGACGACGAAGACGACGAGGACGACGGTGGCGGTGGCGGCGGCGACGGCGACGAAAACGACGTGGAAGACGAGATCCAACAGTAAACCTGCTGACCTAGTTTTCACGGCGCGCAAGGCGACAAGGCGTTTGTCTCCGGCATCCTACAAAGTGTATCATCGTCCTTTAAAACTACTTTCCTCCGTGTCGATGCGAAACTGCTGCGCCGCGCTACGAGTTTGCGCATTCCGCATATTTATAGAGCTCCGACTATAAATCCCGGTATACGAGGCGACTTTATATTGTCATGAGTATTTTTAGTAAGCACGCAGCAGTTAGTATCGAGAATACAAATAGTCGGGGCTGAGTGCAGTCTTCATTAGCGTTATATGCACTCGAGTGTTTAACGGCGGCGCATCGCTATCGCGAGTGCCTCCCTCCCTACGCTGCGTCTTATATATATTTACATGTAAAGAAAGGCATTTTTGTTAAAACTTCGAGGCTATAACGAGCGCCGCAGGTTGGCCATTAGTGGTAAATGGATCTTCGTTTCGCTGAGAGCTTCCATTACATCAAACTCTCGCGCGTGGACGAAAAAACAAAATTTCGCCGCGTGTACGTGCGGCGAGGTTTCGCTCGTTAATGTTGGATAAGATGGCCGCGTAAAGTAGAGCTGCGCGATGCATTCTTCAAAAATATATGTGCGCAAGCCGCGAGGGCCATCAACATTATCATTTCGGCTTGAAACCGGCAATAAATAGCGCAAGGGCGAGGACGGAAAATAAAAAAAACGAGATGCTCCAGAGGCAGTTTGCGAGCGCGGCGCTATTCCTCGGAAATCCTGAGTTGCAATTGTGAGCGCGCGAAAAGGCATGAAACCCCTGGGATGAAGCTCTCTCTCTTCTCTCTCTCTCTCTCTCTCTCTGCAAGTATCAGCGCAGCTGAGATTGATCGATAAGTGACTGCGGAAGCGCTGCGATTGCTAAGTAACGACAGGTAGTAAAAGGTTACAGTTTGCGATAGGGGCGAGCGAACTGGGCGCCGCGACGCTCCGAATTTTCCAACACTGCCGTGCGCGAATCGCATTGATAAACCTCGCGGCGCGTCGCGATCTATGTAAACAATAAAAAAACTGCGGGAAAACACTTTGTCGAGTGGCGAAGGGAAAAAAGAATCAGCGAAGAGACGGAGGGAGAGATGCAGCGGCAGTAGCACAGCAACAAATAGTGCGACAAAGTATACAGTCAACGAGACGCGCGCGAACGCCGGAGAAATAGAGAAAGAGAGAGGAAGAAGCGTCTGGTCGCGCATACCGAGCGGCATTAGTTTAAAGAAAAACTGCTTTATTCAGAGAGGGAGAAAAAAATAAAATTATCGCGGTGGAAGCGGCTTCCTCTCTCTCCCTCTCGCAGTGCTCCTCGGGCGCAGAGAGCGACGACAGCGTGTGCGCCGCGCAGCAGTGGAGCCTCAGCTGAAAGGGTTGAAAATGAAATAACTCGAGGATGCGCGTCACGCGCTCACCCGGGACGTTACTTTGTGCAGCGCCACCGCCTTCCTCGTCTGCAGTGCTGCGCTGCTACCGCTGCCGCTGCTGCGCTATACTGCTGCTGCTTCTCTAGTCTCACGCCTTTCTCTTTCTCTACCCCCTACTTTCGCGTGTCTCTTGAGCTTTCGCGAGAAAAGCTCCCCCGCCTTTGGCTCGCATTGAGCGCGGATAGCACGTAGCAGTGTACCTCCGCGCGACGCCGCCCAGCGATAGTCTGCTGATTTTCTGCTGCGCCGCCGAGCTGTATCGTGTATTCGACTGTATATATATATGTCTCTCTCTCTCTCTCTCTCAGCGTCCCGCGCCACATGGACGTTCTCGTCGCTGAAAATTTTCGAAAATGCGGGGTATAAGCGAAGCTTGGCGTGTAAACGGAAAAAATCAGCCGTATGCCAGTCACACATAAAACAAGCGAGAAGCCGCCCTCGGGAGATTCCTCATGAAATATCTAGGATCGAATATTCCTCGCCGCGCGCTGGAAATAGAAATTCCAAAAGCACCCGCGAAGCATTTTCTCGGCTCTTATCTCGTGGCCCGCAGCGAAATATCCCGAGTCAGGATGTCAGCCGGCTCGGTTACGCTATGCTTGCGCGCGTCCTTGCGTCACTACGCGTCTCGCGCGCGCGCGCACACACACACTGCATACACTCTGCGCACGGCCTGCAGGTCGCCGCATCGAACATCAGCACCTCTCGGGCTCGTCGTATAAAAAATGCTCCGTCGCGACGTCCGCATGATAGATTTTTACGAGGCCTTTCCGCCGGCCTTTCTCTTGCGCCCGCGCGCGGCGCCTATCTTAAGTGGCGCTTTTGCGACACGCACTGTATATAGCCGCCGGGATAAAAGAGCATTTTGGGTTATTGCACGCGTCGCCCGGCTGCGCTCCCGCCTTATGAAATTCGCGGAGTAAGGGTGGAAAAGAAATCGAGAAAGGGTATAATACCGCTACATTTAGCCGCTCGATACTGGCGTGTGAGACTGCGCTCTCTCTCTCTCTCTCTCTCTCTCTCTCTCTCACTTTCTGCCTTACTACGTATGTGTGGGAGAGTGGAGGAAAGAGGGAAAGAGCCGGCTGACTCGATGCGCGACGTCTGCGGAAAAGGTTAAAGTAGACGCCTGCCGCGCGCGGAAATTGTCCGCGAAAAATTGGCGCCGATATCGGCGTCGCTACTGCTGCTGCTGCTATTGCTGGGAAACTCATAGGAAGCGCGGGGATGAACGTCGTTCGGGATATTGCAGCTCCGCTCGTGCTTTTCCTTAATGTTTAATTTGCTCTTTTTCAGGATGGCACGATTGTTTTTTCTCCGCTCTCGGGATCACTTTTACGGTGCTCGGCTTATTCAATGTTTTAGCGGCTAATTTGCTTTATCACGGATGAGCTTTCATATAGAATTTCATCAACCATCTCCAGGAATCTTCTGCTATGTATAAAAAATAATTTCATAATGCATTTTTCGATTATGTTCGAATGAAACATTTGCGACGGGACGTTCTTAATTAAATTCATTAGTTTCATGACGTACCGGGATCGAAGAATGCAATTAAAAGTCAAAACGTCAAATATTGAATTGTGCGCAGAGCGCGCAAGCATTAAAGATCATTAATTAAACATTTTCGCGCGAAATGCGTGAAAGGCCGGAATAGCGTATAGAGCTAATTTCACATGGCAAAGTGTGAGAAACAAGAATACACGGAGCTTGCGAAGAATATGCTTATTTAGAAAAAAAGGAAATAGGTTACACACACCTCGAGACACGAAAATATCGTTGAACGCATTTACAATTTAAATTTCCATCTTACGACGTTTCCTTATACTTCTACGATGAAGGAAGTAAAATGAAATACGATCTGACCCGCAACCTCGCCCGCAACGCTCGCCTAGTATATAAAGGAGATCGCATGCATATTTATATTTAAAAAGGAGTCCTCGAGACTAAAGAGAAAGAAATAAAGAAGAAAAAAAACAAAATAATGGAAAGGATAAAGTTCGAAAAGCTCTTATAGTATTAAAAAACTCGGCTTCCGCACTATCAGCGCGGTCCCTCGGCCACCGCCTGCGCAACCTATACAGCCTACTCCGCCCACGCCGAGTGAGAAGTTGCGCCGAGGAAACTCGAGACGTCGTCGACAACCCCCGTGAAAATACGAAGATTCCTGGAGACGCCGAGATTATACGTGTACCGCGCGCACACTATGTATAGGCGCGTGCACACCCGTTTTTCCGAACGCACAGTAGCGAGAATACTCTCGACAGAAGGCAGAGCTCGTTGCTTTCCAATTTTTACAGCCCTCCCCAAAGTCCCGCAGTTTTATGAATTTCGGATCCTTTCGGCCGCCGCGATTCTCGGACTTTCTAGTCGTACTGCGGTCCTCGCCGCGCGCACTGGGTTACGATGCCACGTGTATCGCGGTGACCGGGGAGTGAGCTGGAATAACGTATTGCGTGCCGTAAATCGTTGCTGAGAATTCGAGCTCCTCTCTATAGGCACTCATAAACTATTTCGTTAAATTTTATGACGCCCGCGGGCTCGCTCTTCTGCGGCGATCCAACGCAACGGTCTTGCCGCTCGGAAGCTCGCTCTTCGGGGCAGAAAGACCCGTGCTTTGCGGAGGAGGACGGTTTGCGTGCGTCTTTCGAAACCCGCTGATTTTTAATCTTGGTCCTTGCGCAAGGGTTATATACAGGTTGGAATAATACGAAACTCGCGCTGTGTGCAGCCGGTACTGTAGAGACACAGGTATACCAATAAAAGCGGGAAACTCCTCGAATCCAAAGACATTCCACCGAGTTTCATTGGGAGCAAGGTAGGGACGAAGCCTTTTTTTTTATAGTTTGTAGAACGTGCGTCTGTAAAAAATACTTCATCCGAGAATCCATAAAAATTATATTTTCCCCCTTCATGTTCCAACTGAAACGAAGCTCGGTGCTCACTCCAAAGCACATGGGACAAGAATGCGGGATTCGCGCGATATTAAAAGAAAGCTATTTCGTTTGATCGAGCCTCCTGACTTGCGTCATTCGACGCTTCAATTTTATATGCACTCGTTTATTGAAAAATATCGCTGTGTATAACTCTATTTTTAAAGACAAAATGAAACTTGGATGTTCTAGCCGTACCGCATTTACTTTGCGGCACGTGCCTCTGTTTTTCCAACGTAGAATGCATATATTAATACGCATCGATGATAAAATATTTATGCTCGAAAACTCAAATAGATGCACAGTTTCTTATGCGTCGTATACAAAAGGACACTCGTTATCCCGACATCTCGAGTCGTTTCAGCGTCTTAGCGTTCCGAGGAAAAGTCCACGGGGAAAAATGTGTAATATTTCAAAGAAATAAAAAAGTGCCCGAAAAAAAAAGTTTAAAATGACAAGCCTCTTCCATTGTTCACGCCTTCTAGGATAGTATACGGCGCTCGACTTTTCTCTCCCCCTCTCCCTCACCGCGTGCTCTTTCTCCCTGGCTTTCTACGGAAAGCAGCGGCAGCGATCGGATGACAAAAAGAATTTTTTCCTCCAAAAACGTAAGCCCGAAAAAGGACAATCGCAGGAGGTCACGAGGTATTATAGCTCTCGGCTCGGCGTAGCTCAGGTAAAGGCGCGCGCGCGCGCGCGCTCGCTCGCGCTTGGATTTTATTGAGTTCGGTGGCTGCAAGAGGGGTGACACATTCAGTTCTGTGGGAATATCAAGGAACCCCGGGGACACTCCGCGGCGTACACCGCGTGCGCCCAGCTAAAAGAGCAACAAAGCCGGAGAGCCATAGCCAGAGTAGCAGGGAGAAGGGCCCCAGGGCCTTCCAGTGGGCTTGAGTGGCCGCAAACAAAAATACAAAGAAGGCTTTAAAATATGTCAAACCGGTCAGTCTCGTGTGTGCATATACGTGTACGCCTCCTATTTCTGTATCTCGTTCGGTCTACGACAGGATTTAACGCGCACGCGCGAGAGACCAGTTGATCTGTGTCGGTTATAACCGATATATACCTATCGATGGATCTGTGCTGCGTCGATTGATGCTGCACTCGTATATATATATATATCGTAGACGAGCGCGAATGATAAACACGTTGCATGATGGAAATGAGGAAAACTCTTGGAAGAAATTCCTCTGGATACAGAATTAGACTATCGAGGTAAATATACAATATATAAATATATGTGCGCGAAGAATGTGTGTTTTCTGATTTAAATTTTAAATGGCGATAGTCGATCAAAAAATTCCGAATACATTTCGGCTGTCGAATGATTGATTGGAGCACGAGCCTTTTTCTACAAAAGAAATCGAGATTTTTCAGCTGATATATAAGACTGTAGACACTTTCTATTTTGTATACTGCTTCGTTCAATATTCCACTCGGCCCTCGACTTGGTCTCAGCAAAGTTGGGAAAAAGTGTTGATCTATGCGTTCAATTAAAACTTGACGATCATTCCCTACTCGTAGATTTTGAATCGCGTTAAAAATATAATAAATTGGAAATTAGAGCTCGCGATGCACAGACCAGAGAGTACAAGTTATTTACGACTGGGGACTGATACGCTAAGACGCTCGCGGAGTGACCATATTATATTCCAGCGTGCGCGCAGGCCCGCGTACGTAGAAAGAACGCGAGAAGGCGATCGTAGCCGATAAAACTTGAAAAATTCCACCTACTTAATCCCGCTAACATCCGAGGCATGCGCGCGCGCGCGCGCGTACTGCTGCTTCCACAGCCACCTATATTTCTTTTATGGCAAAAGAAAGAAGATAAAAGCTAAAATAGAAATGTCGAGGAGATTCGTCAAGGATCGTCTGCGCGAGACGAGCCGGAGGTCAATTTTTTCCTCAAATACCGAGATAAAACTCATCGATTTGATACGATCCAAGAGCTGTATAGGCAGTCCCCATGCTTTTTTTATTCATCTCTATCTCGCTCTCTCGCTTGCACTCGCGATCCAGCATTACCGTGGCTCCTGCTTCCCGAGAGTCATCAGGCTTTTTGAGTGACGTTCCAATTCTCCAAGGACACCTGGTACGTCCTCCTTGTCCCAAAGCCGGGCGCGAGCCCCCCGGACAAAAAGGTATAGATGCGCGAGGGACGGAGAGAAAGACGGAAGAAAGAGTGCAGAGGCCTGACGGAGACGGAGAAAAAAACGCATCACCGCGGCAGCGGAGAGCGGGGCATTTGAATGAAAGAAGGGACGATCAATCCTCCGCTCTCGCTGGATTGATCATATCTCGGGGGTATCTTAAGATTCCGCGATACCGCGCCGCAGTCGCCATCGTGTCCTACACATGCAGCTACATTGTCGTGCGCTATTGTCGCGGTCGGAGCGCGCACCCATCATTTGTCAGGCATACACAAGTCCTCGTTTTTAAAAGCTGCTGCCGCGGCTGCCACTGCCGTCGCTGATGCGCGCGCGCACACACACACACACACGCCGCTGCGTATCCCCATTAAGTGACGCGGCCGATGTGTGGCGCATATACAGAGAAATTCTTCTGTCTTCCTCGCGCCGCGTCTACGGGACGTGACGTAAGAATCGATTTCATTAGAGACGACCTCCTTGATTCCATAATTTTTCCTTGGGACACCGCAGCCTCATTAAATTGATTTACTTAACGAGCTCGCTCGATCAGCACGATAATTGTGAGAATTTCAATCGTGTTTTCAGACGAAATTTCAGTGAGTCATTGGCGTGAAAAATCACGCGGTTACACAGCGACTACTCCAGCTTTCCAACGGGATCTTTCCTTTCGTCGAGCTAATGTTTGGATTTCTGAGCTTGCCTCTCGGATTAGGCAGTGGAAACCGTTAAAAAAGTCTGTAGCGGGGAATCCTTGTTATTAGTAGCATTGTGCACGGTTGACTTTGACGGCAAGGTAAATTGAAAATAATGACTTTGGTAACCGTAAATTCGTCGGAAATGCCTCGACACGGAGACAAATGTATAACAGTGGTTTTTCAATTTTTACTTTCTCATAACAAAGAATTAAAAAAACATCAATAAGGAAGAAAAATAAAAATAAAAGGCATAAGGGCGAGGCGACCGTGAGTGATATGCAGGTTATTACTGTTTTGCGCCGATGTGGTGATAGACAAGTTTATTTTGATTTCGGGGTCCTTCACCTTTTGCCTGTACTGCATTTAAAAATGAATACACTTACTACTACTGATCATTTTTCTCTCGAGAATGTAAGCAGTTGTGCCGTAATTCCGCTACGGAAATTATTCGTACATTGAAATTCTATGTTTAATTGTGAATTTTTTGTTATAATTTCTTGAATTCCGCATAACATTTTTTATTGGTTTTAAATTATTCATATCGTTGTAAAGTTTTTGAAGATAGTTGAATATCTATCTGAATGAAATTTTTATATCTTATCCAATCTTCATAATCTTTTATACTTCATTTTTCGGAGATCTATATTGATCTTAGTGGTGCCACCTAGTGTCTGTAAATGTACTTACTTGGTCGATCGATAGGTCAATAGCAAAGCGATCTTCACTGTACTTGATTAAGATAACTATAACTTTGCTCACCAATGCTGCACTACATTTGTTTAGCAGTGAAATTATTAAAACTTTAATTCATGCACAAAACTTTATAGACAATTATTTAAGATGGTGCTTCTGTCGGTAAAAATAGTTCCCTGACTTACCATTTCGATTGAATATTTTTTCCTGTGAGCGCAACGATCGATCGATCGATGGAAACTCAAAAGTGGCGCCATCTGTTTTACGATCAATCGGTAAAATCAATATTCCTTATCGTCGAAACAATGCATTTTAATTATAACTGACTGATATGTCTAACTAATTTTGAAAAATTATATCGGTTGCTTGAAAAGATACTGAAAAAGAATGATGACACTGCTTTGTGGGGCCGATCGGTAAAATCAAAATCTGCAACGCATTAAATACGGCGCAGATTTTGCACAAGAACATGCCTACAGCGCGATCGAACTAATTAAATCAGTTTAGCCCACCTCGCTCTCAAAGCAATTTTCTCGCAAAACTTGGCTGTTCAAAGCTGCGAGCTGCTCTCCTTTGGCAAACTCCTCGAATAAAGCACGGTTCAGCCCGAAGCAATAAGCGCGAAAAAGCAACGTCAGGCAAAATTATCTTTCAACAATCCAACATAGCAACGGCAGTCCTGGGAGAATTGCGCGAGCGGAGTGTAAGTACGCCCGCGCCGTCACTCAACAATTCGCCCAGAATTTCCGAAGAGAATGCAAAAGTCAAACCTGGCCGTAACAACAGTATAGCGGCGGCGGCGGCGCAAGCGGTAGCAGCAGCAGCGGCAGTCTATACAGCACGAGCTTTGCTTGTTTATGAATAACAATTCGCGCACACGAGGGGCGCGCGCACACGCACCCCTCGAGTCGCTCGGTCGAACGGGCCGTCGCAATAACAAACAGTGCGGCGGTGTGCGCTATACGCGGGACCGAGGCATAAATAAGAGCCGGCTGGTTAATAATCTTATTTATCCTAACGGAGTAATCGCAATTTGCTTAAATCTCGCGGGTTCTCGCGGTATGGGAGCTGCGCGCTGGATGGGCGAACGCTGCAGCAACTCGCCCTCAGGACTCGCTCGCCCCCCCCCCCTCTCTCTCTCTCTCCCTGTACTCTGTGTGTATATACACGTGGGTATACGAGCCGAGGGTAACTTTAGCTCGCCCTCCTCTAGCTCGCGCTTGCCTCCGGGCGATTAATGAATTTATGGGAGAGCGGGCGGCCAGCACCGTTGCCGCGTTTCGCTTTACTGCTGGATTCAAGGCCTCTGGCTATAAACTAGACTTGCCCGTGCAGCCAGAGCAGAGCCGGTTTTCTCTCTTTCTCTCCCCTTAACCGCCGCAGTTTGGACCTACGTTATACGCAAGCTGTGTGCGCCAAGGTATAGGGCTGCCCTCGCCACCGCGCTACGCGCTCCAAGTGCAGCCGCCCAGCTTTATCTTGCGAACGGCCAAGCTCCAACTGCTGCACGTCTGCTGCTTTTGTTTATCGATTGCATATTAAGTGTCAAGCGCGCGCTCCGCCGTTATACCCGCGTAATACGCGAATGCCCGGATTATACACTGCGAGCACGCATATTCGCTAAATGAACTCTTCTTTCTGCGCCCTCGCTCCTCCGTTACAGCGTATCGCAAGACTTTCAATGAACCAGTTTCAAAACTTGTTCGTTAGTCGCTGTCTTATTACACTGCTATACGTCTATCAGCATCGCGTTCGCTTCAGCAGCCAACATCGAAAACCTCGTTACGCACCCCCATCGGATCATGAGTGGCGGTTTCCCGTAAATTATGCAAACATTTTGCGCACCCCCGTAGAAACGCGAGACTATCGAGTTGAATAAAAAACGGCTTAAAACATTGATTGAAAGCCCGCAATACTCCTCGACAAAAGCCCTCTCGTTCCGACAAAATGCCTTAGTCCAATGAGATTCGGCGTCGCTTCGTTACCGCCGCGCGCCCCATGTGTTCGCTTCCCTCTCATTGCCAGCAGCCATCTGAACCATTGTCTCTGGGTCTAAGCCAGCGGCTGTGCTGTTGTTGCTCCATCCGCGCGCGGTCCAAACCGCACAGTACCACTCGTAGCTTTTAAACTCAATTAAAGTCGCTGAGCGCGTCGCAGACGTTCTCGCCTGTATATATATATGTGTAATTGTGTATACGCGTGTTGTATATAGCTGTGCGCAAGCCGAGCGCGAGAGGACCGATCCGCTGCGCGCGTATACGATTCGCGCGAGCGAAACGACGTCTCCGCAAGTGCCGCGATCGGTGCGACTCCCCCTTCTGCTGCCTACGTATATAGCCCTCGGCTGCGACACCAGTCGGCGAAATCCCCCGCTGATTTCCTCGGCTCTGCTCCCATAGTCGTTCGGGATTCTTTTTTTTTCTCCAGAGCTGGATTTCACGCTGGCTGCAACCCTTTTCCTAGCGTCACAAACTTTGCACATTCTCTAGAATTTCTCGAGCGCAAGCGAATCAGCTCGCTTCGGGGGGATCGGGCGATTCCCTCTTTTACCCTCCCTCTCTCTCAGTAGCGGCTAAATCGAATGATTTTCCTCGACCTCGGTGTGTGTTGCGTCTATACCGGAGTATTCAAATCATTTATTTCACGATTCACACATATTATTTTAGCATACAAGGAATTCGATTCGGATTATGTTTTGGACTTGATGTATATCAATCGTAAATTATGAATCATCGCGCGCGTAGATTATTTTTTCCTTGACGTTAAAAACAAGCGAAAAAACGAATTCGTCGTCTCACCGTTCTGCACTATCTACCAATAAAATTTTTGGATAACGCTCTGAATTGGCTCATAAGCACTCTCAGCTGGCTCTATTTGATAATAATCGCTATCTCCTTTTTACAGAGTGATACTTCGCGCGTGATTTGGGACATGTTTGCACTCACTATATCGGTCATGAACTATAAATCATGATGACCATAGTCACGTTTAGTTAGCAACCGGTCAGAATTTCGTATTAAGAGGATTATGCATAGCATTTGAATGGCATTATTGTTTAAAGAATTTAAGAATATAATTTGCATTATAGGTGTGCTGATCTCGGGACATCCACTCTGCATAAGAAAAGAGGTAAGTGCATCAGGATTAAAATTGAAATTTGCAACTTGCTCTATGATAACGCAATTCTCTCTACTTTAATAATGAGCATTAACTCGTATTTTTAATAAAATCAAGCGTGCATCTCGGGCTTCATTATATCACCGATAAATTCAGCGTCTCTGTAGTACTTGCGAGCCACTTAGCCGATGCAACTTCCTAATTACTTTCCGCATAATTAGCGCTTAATAATTTTGCGAGGCCCGTCTGTGCCCGCATCATCTCTCGTCTCCGCGGAAAAGCAGGTCGTCCTCGCAGCTTGGCACCCAGCAGAAACACCTTCTCTCTCTGCAGCCTTCGGCAAGTCGATGCAGCGGCGCAGCAGTACGTGTGAGCTTATGTAGCGCGCATCGAATTTTCCCTGGCCTATCAACCGAGCCTCTTTCTTCGTTATACTCTTGCTATCTCGCCGGAACGCGAGAGTGAGCGAGCGCGCTCGAGGTAGACGTAGTGCAAGGTATATATGGAGAGAGAGAGAGAGAGAGCTTTAGCTCGCGGCGGCGCAGCGCGCCGATAACGCGCGCCCATTACGAGCCTGTTACTCCACGGCAAGTTCCCGGGAACATTGGCGAAGCGAGAGCAGCAGCAGCAGCAGCGACGAGTTTGGCAAACTCGTTGCCCCACCCGCCAGCGGCGAACATCAAACTTCGTAACGAACTTCAATAGTCGTCGGTAATGCATTGACGCTTCTTTATTCTTCTCCGTGCTCTCTTCTATTTCTTTTACAGGATATCTTGATTAATGAGCGCTCGGAGCGCGACGCTGCCACGGCAATTTATGAGCGATAATTTACGTTTGACGCTAGCCTCGGCTTTTTGCTAAAAGTTGAAGGAGACCGCGCGTCGCCTCGACCAGCATCGATCGCGCGCCTCTTCGAAAGAAACTACAGTTCCACGTTATAATTCCTCTAATTTGATCAGCGAAATGTTAATCATTGAGATTCGATTAGCCGGTAAAACCAGTGATATTAATGCGGAATCGCTTTTGAACACAGGCGAAAGGAGCAGATATCAATTTAAAATACTCTTATCCACCTCTGTCGGCCCTAATTGCCTTTATCGAACTTTTTTCTCCGTGCCATTTCAGTATGCTTAACTCTTCTGAAGCAATTTTCTCGCTATCGGTTACAGTTCTCGATTCTCTCGATAATTAGCGCGACCTATGCGGCCTCGCACAAAAACTTGGCTCGCTACTCCTTCTTTTTTTTTCACTCCGCCTCTCCCCTAGGCTCTTCTGGCCTCAGCTCGATCAATTTAATCTTTCGCCGCGAAATTGTATTAGCGCACGACGGCCAGTGCGCGCGTTGCTCTTAAGAGATTAAAACCATAATGGTTGTCCTTGTGGGAAACGGTTTCTACATTACCGCCGGAACCTAGAATTGAAACCGTCTCCCTTGGAGCTGGACACCGCCGCTACCGCCAATGCTGCTGCCGTTTAAAGGAAACGAAGGAAATAGAATGCCGAGTCCAATCGTAGTCGACGCTAAAGCATAAGAGGTTATGCTGAATAATAAAATAACAAAACAATAGTATAACTAGAAATTGAGTTAGGCTAAACTGCCCAATAGATGGACATTGGACACTTAAGAATAGAGACCAGTAGATGGACGCTCGTACAGTAAATCAATTTTAAATGCAAAAACCAAGCCAATGTTTTTTACATTTAAAATCGATTTACTGTAAGAGTGTCCACCAGTGTCCAGCTACTGGATTGTTCACCCTACTTTAATAATTGCATAATGAATAAGTCCATAATTCGTCACGTATTCTGGTATAAATTCAACAATATTTAGACTAATTATTGTGAATTAAAATCTTCAGAATGCTATATATTGTGCTGATGTTTTGTAATTTATAATATAACAGTTAAATTTTCTTGAATGTATTTCATCGAAAGCACATGCGTTGAACTGTAAATTATTACCGAGAGATCGTGGCGCATAATCTAAAATCATGGAAACACGCCGGGCAGGAGTTTCACGGGGCATAATATACTCCATTACCTACATTCATTACTGCCTTTAAGAAAGAGGAATTCAGTTCGACGAAACTTTGGGAAAACAAGCGAGGGGGTACACTGCTGTAGAAAGACAACTTTAATGGAGCGAGAAATAAAGTAAAGTGCCGGGCGGCGCGGAGCGACATCAGTTCGCTGTACGAGCGCTGTTTCCAACTCCTTCTTCCACTCTCTCGATGTACGACCCCTCGTTGTCTTTGTCTTAATTTGCGGCTCGCGCCCGCCGCGACCGCCCATTTAATTCATTCCCCTTGGCGCCCGAGCCTTTCTAACTTCACGCTCTACTCTATACCTCCCGGAATAGAGAGAGAGAGAGGGCGAGCACTGACGAAACAATGACATTGCAAACAGCGAAAAAGGGCTGCTTTTAGCTTTTTTTCAAGGGCTCCTGGCCGTTAATTTTTTACCGGAACCAGTCTCGCCTGCATCCCACCCTCGTCCACGAATATATTGAAAATTTACAAGCGCTGCTGCTCTTCAACGTGTAATCCAAATGTTCACTTGTGCTAAGCTACGCTTCAGTTCCGCGGTATTTTCTTTTTTACGGGAGACAGTGAATATCATTTTTGCAAATTATACTGCAAATGTTTGCCGACGTCGAGCTACTTCATCGAGGAAAAGTAATGAGCTGCTCTCGCTTATCATATATCGATGTGCTTAGTAGGGCGATGCCCCTCTTTTTCTTGAGAATTCTTCAACGAGCTTTTAGCGCGTGACTGCACGCGAGTGCAAGTTCGTTGCTTTTACAGGCAACTTGTGCATAAACTCTGGTTATCACGGCCAGTCAAATCTACGTAGTCAAAAAACTTTGGTTCGACGTGTTCGTTTAGTTGATCCAGTTCTGCGAAAAAATTCCTGTGTTTCCAGTTTGATGCTCTTTCGTAGGGGCAGTAAATGAACGTCGTTGACCCGCAGTCGCAGCGAAGCTCGGAAAATTTGAAATTTGCCGTATTCTTTTATTAAAAATATTTGCGCTCGAGTTTTCAACTTAGAGCAAACCAAACATTTCGAGCAACGAGGTAACTTTGATAAAGTAGAATTAAATGGCTGTAAAAAAGTAAATATTGAACCAATTTCTTCACGAACGTGCATAATTTGCTTGCTTTAGACTTTACTCACGCGAGCGTCGCCATCGATCTTGCACCGATTAACGTATAACCAACACAAAAGCCCTTAGCTATTTAAATTAAAAATGAGGTGAAATTGCTTTTAAGATAATTCTCGACAACGCGCCCTCGTCGCCCATATCTTTAATTATAACCGTTCGTTAAACGTGCAAGTAATCAGCACTTTCAATCGTATTTGTATGTTGTCACTTTTGCTGCTTATACAGTTTAGTTATTCAACTTGTTCGCTCTTCATTAAAATTTTCATATTTTTAGTGCGTTCGTAGGGTTCGATGAATTAATTTTTATAAAACTCGGCAGAATATTCAATGCTCTTCAAAGTTACATCAGCCGTAATGACGCGCGCGATTTCTCGTTCCCATGCGAACCGAATTAAAAAAATATCATGGAATGCAGCGATTGATACTCGAATGAATTTGCAACTCCTCGTTCAACGCTTCATTTTCATACGGACACTTGAATTGCAATTAAATATTTGTATGCAGCTGCACTTCTCATCGAAAGCTAGCCAACCGTTGTAAAAGATTTCGAGTCCGCTGCTATTCACGGCTGTTGACGGTACACCATCGAAGAGAAACGAAGCACTTTGCGAGTATAATTGTGCATGCTACATTGAATAAATGCGTGATAAAAAATATGCAGAACTCGCTCGAATCAGGTTACCCTCGTATCATTGTGGTTTAAGATTCTCGTTGGTGCACGTGTCTATCGAAATAAAAAAATCAAAAGTAAAGATGATAAATAGTCCTTAATTTGAAAAGTTTGAAAGTTCCCAAATCAAGAATGAATTATCGTACGAATATGAAAAAAGATAGGCCGAGTTCACGGAATTGCAGCAATTTAAGTCTTTCGTGTGCCAGCAGATGCAAAATATATACGTATATATTGTTACGACGCGAAAACCCTGGCACATATTATTCGTCGAGGCGGGTTTGTTGTGCGCATAGTTGCCCTCAGCTCTCTCTCTCTCTCGCTCTCCCTTTCTCCACCTCACTCTCCCGCACTATCGTAAGAAGTATGCGCCTAATGGTGGCTCGAGACACGCTTCCGTCGGACATAATTTGAAGCTGAGCCCGGGCAGCTTTGCCCTCTGGACACCGAAACTGATATCCAGCCGATGTGCAATCTTAAACAGGGAATTCTCCAAGTAAGCTTAGCGCCGAGTTCCGAAGGAGAATTCGAGGCGAGCAGTGCGGAGCTTTCCAAGTCGAAACTATTCCTCGATCGTTTCAGTTGGCGCGCGCACGGGCGAGCGAAGGAACTCGCGAGTGGTCCGATGCTGCGCTGGTCTGCCTCGTAAAGGCCCGATGATTATCTTGGCCTACCGCGGCGGCGCGGAGCCAAGTTTGCGCGCGACAATACAGGCGGCGGCCCTCGAACTTCACGGAAGGACGTAAATTAGGAGGGGCCTGCGCGGGAGGGATCGCCCTTGCCGCGCACGCGACAACTTTATCGCGCTCATCGACGAATAGAATCAATGAACGCGATCCCGCGAGAGCGCGACGGGCTTTCTCGATTTAAGCAGCTCCCCATTATGTGCGCCAAGTATACATTCGAGTGCAATTGTCAAGCTGCTGCGCGCTCTCGTTCGACAATGGGCATACGACCGGCGCCGTCATAATTCTCCGGCACGGCGAAAAAGAAATCCATCTGCAGCCGATACTCGGACACGCGGCCGCGCGCCGTACATCATCGGAACCGTCCAAACTTTTCATCCCCGGACGCGCGTCGCTTCTGCGGTGAACGGCGACGCGTCAGGGCTACAGAACTGTATTCGCTGTCGAGCGGCGCCGCGGTATATATCTCGCGAAAAGTGATTGTTTTCTCATCGACGGGCGAAGCGCGCGGCCGAGCCAATAACAGACGGCCTTATCGACGCGGATCTCGGGGGGGGGAGAGGCGCGCGCGGCTCCCCGGCAAGGTGCGCGGAGATAAGCGACGCAACTCGGAAAATAAATCTGTCCGAGCGTTATCATCCGTGAAATAAACGGATTGAGCGATTCCCAGCTCCACTCCTCATTGCTCCTCCGCAGAGGCTATGATCGAGCATCGCTCCCTGTATAAATTCTCCCTGGCATCAGTCCCCGGAGAAACGCAGCTATGGTCTTATACGTATATATATAGCTTGTACGAGCGTACATCGGCGCGTCTCGCTGCAGCCGATTGTCGCCCCGGAGCGGCGAACATTTATTAGAAGACTCGGCTCTGGCGCAGGGCGGGAAGGGCCAGAGGGTGAACGCCGGCATCTATTAAACAAGCCCGTTTTTCACCATTTTCTCGTTTTAATAAAGGCGAAAGGGGAAATTTGTCTTGAAAAATTGGAAGGCTCACGGATAGATGGGAATGAATCACCGAGTCTGCCTATATTTGCCCTTATGCTCTCTAGCCGTGGCCCTTCCCTTCTCAGCGCGAGCAGAGATATTTCTTAAGCGCGGCAAATTATTTTTTGCATTTTTCTCCCGTCGACGAGCGCGCATCCGTTCTAATTCACGGGACTGCTGCTACTGCTGCTGCTACGCGGAGATAATGCCGGCTCGTGTGTTTTTGCTGCATCGGGAGGATTCACGTCGCGCCTCTAATGAAATTTTCTCCCATGATTTATCGGGCTGTAAGACAACAGGAAAAGTCCGTTACCTCAGCGATATATTCAAAAGGTTTCGCGCTCAAACGCAGCAGCAGCAGCAGCAGCAGCAGGAACGCTTGTGCGGCGCGCCCTCGAAACCGCGGAAAGAGTAATTCCAGAGCTGTGGCACTCTCGTCATTTATTATACGAGAGACTGTCAACTCGAGTGCTTTATTTTACTGTGCCAATGAAAAGCGATGGGGAAAGAAAGAGCGAGAGACAAGAAGACAGCGCGAATGATCGGAATTAACGCGGGAGATAGCGAGTGAGAGAGAGAGAGAGAGAGAGAGAGAGAGGGAGAAAGCTGGAAGATAGGGTAGAGAAGTGAAAGACAGAGGCTCGCTATATACACTCGGCGCGAAGCTATGCGCGCGTTTCCCCGGGGGCGACAATTAACCCGGGGAAGACCGATAATTATCCTCCGCCCTTTAATTCCCTAATCAGAGGCGCATTGACGAGGGAGAGGGTGGGGGGGGGGAGAGAGAAAGAGAGTCTGCTCGGGTTCCATCGACGCTTCATCTCGAGAGGGAGAGAAACAGAGAGACGAGAGAGAGAGAGAGAGAGAGAGAGAGAGCGAGAAGGACGGAAAGATGCGTATTATTCACAGCCGAAGGCAAGAGCTTCCTCAGCCTTCAACTTCTAAGCCCGAATATTTCGCGCGCGACGACAAGAGATAATGCAGTCTTTCCCTTCCACTGAACCAATAATCATAGTGTCTTCTTGCTCGCGAGCTTTTTGATCGTAGCGCAGCACAGCAGGAGCTTCGAGCTTCAGCAGCTTCTTCGAGCAATTCTCCATCGTCTCTCTCTCTCTCTCTCTCTCTCTCTCTCTCTCTGTCTGTCTGTCTCTGGCCTCTGCAAGGGTGTTGACTTTCGAACAAGATAATAATTACTATGGAAGCGTATATAACACTGCGCAATTGCGCGAGAATTCTTTTCGGCGCTGAAGCGTAATCGAAATCGAGAGCGGGAGTGTACTCGAGTGCAGCATTTGCTAAGATAATAGGAGAAACAATAGGAGAAAAAAGCACTCGGCGGATGCGAGATCGGAAGTGTCGCGCTGCACAGTTTCAATTTCAATTCCCCGCGGAGAAAAGGGGAGAGAGAAAGAGCGAGCGCGTCGTGTGTACTATATATTGAACCGTGCAATCTATATGCCTTCTCGGAACTGAAATATCGTTCTGCGATAATTCGGTTCGCGCGCCCGCGGCACACGCACTCGTCGGCACACTTACGCTCGCTCGGCTCTATATCATAAAACACGGCAGTACTTACGGGAAAATGAACGAATAAATATGCCCGCGGCTTTGTCCCGTGATGCGCAGCTCTCACGCGCGCGAGCGTCAATTTTCCAGAAGCGCTGTTCTCTCCTAAAAAATGCATAAATTCGAAGGAGTACCGGCGGGGCTATCTTAAAAATCGATCGTCGCCAATAATACTCGGAAGCCAGGAGGCCTAGCCTACGCGAAATTCCGCGGGCTTTATTGCCGCGCACTTGCATGGGGGGAGAGGAAATGGAACGGGAGCGTAGCGCAGAGCAGTGCAGAGCGCAGCGCAGCGTGCATAAAGTGTTCCGACGAGCTGGGTTTTGCATCGGGGCAGCGCCCGGGGAATCGCTGTGTATATACGGCCTACAAAGTGACTTTTATTGTCGCAGCGACCGACTTTGTTTAGTCAATCGGAAAGCCGAGAGAGGTACGACGCTGACACGGGGCCAGAACGAGTAGTCGATGCGAAGAAATGAAATTGCGCGTCAGACCGCGCTTTTACTACGTATGCCCTATATATGAGTGTGTGTGTGTGTGTATACACGCGCTCTGCATCGCCGCGAGCGCCGCTCTCGCGTCGTGCGCGCAGTTATTTAATTTTACAAGGGGCCGAGTTGGATCAAGCGGAATTAGAAAGTTTTCATGGTCTTTTTAGGAGTGAGCCATTGGACTTTTTGATTAAATTTCTCGGCAATGGTGCTAAAACATTTTTACTGTCTTTCGAATACAGGACTAATCCGCGCGGCTTAATACGAGACGAGAAATTTAATATCCGATCTAAGTCTCAACTCGTGAGTGATGCGAAAATAATATGCCTCGCGCAATGATGATTGAAGCGGCTTAAATAACTAGGTTACTCGGCTCTGTTGCTAGAAAATTACTGCCCGGGCTACGAAAGCTCACCTTGCCATTTTGAGCTTGTAATTAAAAAAGTGTTACGCTGCGCGCGGGTCAACAGGTGCTATTGCATATTCATACCGTTTCCGTAACAGCGAGGCAAAACATTGAATTCATAAAATATAAAATCCATTAGAAGAAAACTGCAGCGCGCGTTCGCCGCGTCAAGAATATGGGAGTAATGAGCCCGCAGTCAAATAGCCGCGCGCGCAAATAACAAACAGTCTCGCGCGCGCGCGGTCAAAATTAGATGCGCGCTCGCGGGAGCGGTGTTAATTGTGATTCGACGGACGATATATAATTCGCTTTGTCGGAGAGAAAAAAATGGATGCAATTAACAGAGAATCCGCTCCGAGAGGCAGAGAGCGCGCGCACGGCGCAAAGGCATAGAACGCGAAAACACAGTTAACATTTGCGCTAACTGGCCCCGCGAGCGACGCTGCTCGCCGAATTAATTAATCGTTTCGCGCCGCGAAATATCGACGAGCGTAGCGCAGCAGCGTCGCTAATTAAGCAGAGCGCAAACCTCAGCTATATATCGATCCGGAAAAATTAACCGACGCAGCTCTAGCGCCAGTGCGCAGTATAGAAAGCTCTTCCGCTCCAAGATTTTTATTTTCCATTCCGCCAAGCCGGTGCGCGGAGAATCTGAAAATCGCCGACTGAATAATGGGGACGGGGTTTTGTGCTGCCGAGCTCTTTAACCCATTTTTTTGCCTCCCGATGCAATAAATGAAGAGCCAGCTTTTTTCCGGCTTTTATCTTCGTTCTGAATGATCGTTTGCGAATTGGAGCTCTATACGCATCTATCTATAGAGGCGCACGGCCTCGATTTTCAGCCTCAATGGGAAGATTGATTCGGAATTTTAATGAATTTTAAATTGAAACTGGACAGAGCTCTCAGCTGGACTTATCTTCGTAGGTCTGACTGTACGCAGCATATACTACTTGGAGCGCAGAGCTCGGATTCAGGAACTTTTGCTTCTGTTGCTAATGTCTTGAGCTGGCAATGAGAAGACCGAATCTCTGCAAAGCTTCAGTAAGATTTTAGAACTGAATTCTCCTACCTTTCAATATTAATATCCACATGGGAGGAAAGACTTAAATAATTTTAAAGTATTGACGAAAATCTTGATAAATGATAGATAAGCAATTTTTCGTTCGCTATAAACAGTGGTGTGCAATTTGAATTTTCACTTGACTCTTACGTTTATCTTTAAGCTTGTTTTGAATTTCATACGCATTCATTATTCGTTACGTTTAATGCACTAATAAGCTGAAATGTAACAGCAATAAACAGACTCGTGTTTATCGTGCGATTTTCCATTTGTAATGTGCTAACATTTCCAACGACGTTGCCAAACAACGCATGCGAAAGCCATTAAGTTTTGTCGTTAAATCCAGAGTTAACTAAGTTAACAGCAGTAACAGAAGCAAGTTTACGCTATTAAGAAGAGAATAACGAAAGTTGGTAAATGTGAGCGGGGAAATGAAACCACGATTAAGTATGACCGAAATGAAGTGATTCATCCGCGGCCGTTGAATCGACCATTGTTATTCCTCAATGAACTAACGTATATATACACACGTAAGCACACCCGCGCGCCTATATACACATGCGCTGACGCGCTGCGCGCGGATGTATAGGCTTGAACACAGGAGAGCGAGAGAAAGCTGAGAGAACACCCATCATATTCGGAGTTCTGAAGGCGAGCAATTACAAGGCGCAATAAACTCAAGACACGGGCGTTAATAATCTAAATGGCTGAAATTCGGGATTAGGAGTTATATCTGGCGTGCATTAGGGATGAAATACTGCGTGCCGTCGTCGTCACTTCTCTATCTCCCTCCCCCCCCCGGCCTTCTCCGTTACTACTGCCGTTCTCGCATTCTGCATATATGCATATTATTCAAATATTGTGGCTACTGCACTTTGAACTCGGTACTAGCGTGGTGCGCGCGCGCCAGTCTTGGATCATGAATTACCTTAAATGAATAGCTCTTCAAGACGCCAAATAGACCTAATATGTTATGCATGATAACGAGTGGGTTTATGTCAAATTGACGCGCACGCGTCGCGCGCTCCAGAACTTGACAACTTTTCCTATCCCCCCCCCCCCCCCCGCCCCGGCCCACCCTCTTGCCTAGGCAGGCAACTTTGCAAATACCTTGTGAGGCGACTAAGTAATCGCTCACCAATATTGATCGCATTACTTTCTGATCGGTTTATCTACACGGAGCGATGTTTACTGCACCTAATTATTCGATGGAAACTCAAATTGCATCAGCGGCTAATTCAACCGCCGTTATTCTCAGACGAAACTCGGTTAGCCATTGATCCGCATATTAAAAACATTATATTTTACTTACAAGCTTCGTAAATTAGTTGATAATTTTCGTACGATAATTGCATCAGAATCGAATGGAACGTATAGTGACGTATAGTCTGCGGAGACACATGAGCTTCTGCCGAGGGACCTCGAATTTTGCAAATCAAATTCTCTATGCTCCCCTGAATTATTCATGCCCAAGAGGTTAAGAAGAGTGTCATTAGCTTAAGTATCGTCAGTACCCATTTCCCTTCTCGTCTTCTCATTCTTACCCCTTCTACCTCAACACTCTTCCGTCAATTTTCACCCCGACAAACCGCTGCCGCGCCGACTGAATAAAAACATAGACCCCTTTGGCTTATAGACTTGGGACGACAAGAAGTGCGCAAAGTTCTTAAATGCCAAAGGGCAGGCGAGAATCGCGTTATTTAACGCATTGGCACGCTTCAATGAGGGAGTGGGAACAAGAGAATTTTCCAAGAGAACTAATCGCGCTCAAAATTTTAATATAGCAGTATTTTCAAAATAAAATTACAATCTTTACTAAAGTACTTGTGTTTTTGCTGGTATTATTCAATTAACTAAATTTGTCCTAACCGTGTGCTGTAAATCGCTTATGTTTTAACTCTTGTATCTTAGTGTATACGCAGTAGAGCTAACCAAGAAAAAGAAAAAAAGAAAGAAAAGTATATTAGGTGCCGTATATATACGGTAATGTCTGCTTTCCCCCTCGGTAGCAGTTTATTTACTTTCGCAGAACGTAATGTCAACAGTCTTTTGACTCGGTAATGCAATTAGGCAATTCGCAAACGACAAAGACGATATTATTTGAATTTCACAAAGCGCGTAGATTTGTATTACCGTAGGCTTATACGCTAGATTGTTTAACACATTTATGCTTATTGAACGTTTAATAATGCAAATCTCATCGGCGCAACACGATCTCAAATTCAATCAATATTGATTAGCCATTAATAATTGAGTTTTGTTCGGGTAAAAAATAAACCAACTGTAATCGCTATTTCGCTAATATTGATCAATTAGTCAGTTGACTACACTGTTTCATTTTGTAGGTGAAATACAACAAGCTAAGTAGTAAAATTTATACACACGTGGATTCGTATACATTTTTTAAATACATTCTTCAGGGCGTTAATATTTCAGTAATATAGAGTTTTAGATACGTTATCTCCTCTCGTAAATTAAACGGTTAATCGCTATTGAAAGCCAGAAGAAAATCAACGAGGTTTCGATCAGCTGATATTGAAATTGTTGCAGTCAAAGCGCACGAAATTGAAGTATTCGTCGAGGCAAATGTTTGGTTGCATACAATTAATAGTTTGAAATCAAGAAAAGATCAATATTTGCAATCATTAATATCACTAATTACGAGAGCCACCAGCGAGTAGCAGCCTCGCGAATTAATCGATGAGTCGTTGACGCACAACGAATTCGTAAATAGTCTGCTAACTTTGAGCAAAAAAGAATTAAAAAGTTTCAAAAAAAAAAAGATCCAAACGAGGAAAAAGATATGGCTGTGGCAACAGACAGAATGGTAGATAGGATAGGGTTGAAAAGTACATGGCACACGAGGGTTATTCCCCGGCGAGTGGAAGAGAGAGAGAGAGAGACACGCCCTGCAGGTCGATAGCGTAAGCAACGCATCCCATATATATCCTCTCCTCGGCTCAGCTCTCTATTTTCCAACTGTTTTATATGAGTGCCTTTCTGTCCCGCGGTGGATGACCGCGCGACACTTTCCCTCTCGAGATATGGTGTGGAAGAGCCAGGCGAAGAAGAGAGAGGAATATAAAGTCGGCGACGACAGCAGCACGCGAGGCCAGTGCCCGGTGAGCGCGCGCTGTATCTTTGTATAATCCGATTATGTATACGCGCTCGACCTTTTTCTTTCTCTTTCTTTGATATTTTTTCCGTCGCCAGCTCTCTCTCTCTCTCTCTTCTCTCTCCCGCCCGCGGTGATAATAATAAAATGTGACGGACGAGCGTGTGCGCTGCGAGGGCGCTGCGATCGATAAGTTGTGAAGCATACGATATGGCACTGGGATTATGAGGCGCTGGTCTCTGACGGCTTGTCTCGTGTTACGTTCGCTGCTCTTTCTCTCTCTCTCTCTCTCTCTCTGTATGTTCCGTCTCGGTCCCCTTGACGTTTTTAGGAGAGCCAAAGGGAGAGAATGTAGCACGACACGCGTCGCGAATTTTATGATGGACCTCTATCCTCTCTAATGTGCTCTAGTCTTCCATGAATCAAGATTGCGCTCCACTTTTGCTATACTAGTCTCTACTGATAAGCCGGGCCTCTTAAATTTTCGTTAATTAAGAAGCCGTTTCGATGCTTTCGGCGCGAAGCTAACGTGCGGGCAGGTAAGGCCAAACGGATAATTTAGGAGCTCTCAATTTTTTCGACATGCGAGACTCGAGACGCTTTTAACGGGACATTTAATTAGCTCGAAGTCTCATTTTCGTAGTTGCGCTGCTCAACTCTAAACAAGTTTTAATCAAGGGCTTACTTCCAACGCCGAGACCGTCGTCAATTTGCCAGAGTAATGCTAATAGCTCTTAATCCACGCATGTATTATTACGAGGGAAAACGTGAATTTCTTCACCTCGCGGGGAGGAATAGAAATCCGTCTGTTCAAATATGTTTGCGGCTGCGCACAGCTCGTATACGTATAGAGGCACGTATATATAGAGAAGAAAGCAGAGGTAGACGAGGGAAAAGGAAAAGAACGATTCGTCTTCGACAATTTGCACCTATTCAACGATCGGCAGGGAAGTTCTGAAGGATGAGAAAATAACATTGTCAGGTGTAGGCAGCGAACACAACAATGCGAGCACATGCATACACAATAAATTCAGTTTGCGGTGAGTTGGCTGACAAACGTCAACGCGCGTGTCTCCCGGCAGATAAGGCTTCGCAAACCAATACTTAAGTACAGCGCCGCGCGCGAACGACGAGGCGGCGAGAGGGGGAGAGGCGCGAGAAACATACGTAATATCGAACCGTCTTTCCACTTCATTCTTCTTCCAACTCCGCTCTCCGGCTGCTTTTTTTCACTTTATAACGAAGAGCTTGTCCCGCGACAAACGTCACGCTTGCTTCGATTCGCGGCGCTCTCCCAGGGCTCGGGGAAAAGTTGACACGTTAGAAGCGGCGGCGGCAACGCCGAGAGACAGGGAAAATGAAAGCCGAGTGAAAAGTTTGCAGATTGATAGAGGAACGACGTCGGAGAGAGAGAGAGAGAGAGCTGTAAAATTAGCTGTATCCACTGGAGGATTTTCATCCCCCTGCGCTTTTGCTGCTGCTGCTGCTGCTACTGCAGCTATACTACTGCTCTGCTACAGCGTTGCTCGACTGTACTGCTACGACGTGTACGAAGCAGCGATTGGAACCGAAGTGGTTCTTAAAAGTTCCACTGTAATCGAACCTCTCTCTGACTCTCTTTCACTGGCGCCGATAAAAGTTCAATGAAAAGTTCAGGCGCGTTGAGTGGCCGTTAGACGGAAATTCTAAGTTTCTGCCATTTTCCCGCTATCTCGCTCGCGAGGGAGTCTCTCCCCTCTACATCTCCGTTGCCGCGCGTTTCGAGTTCTGCGGACAAGGGAGCACATATACTTGCTACTTAAAACTAAGATTTTAGCTTCTACGCCCGGCTAATGTTATATTCTCTTCTTTCCGTCCCTTCCTCCGCCCCCGATCGATTTATAATGAACTTCGCAGTTGCTCCTTTATTTTCCGAGAGTCGAGAGACAAGTTGGCAGAGGCGGTCCCGTTACTAGAATCGCGTTATTCTGTAAAAAGGCTCGGGAAAAATTGCTGTTCATTGGGAGAATCTTGGCTTTGCGTTTCTTCGTCTCGAGTAAAGCTAAAACACAATTCTCGAGAGTCTGGGTAAACCGAGCGAGATTCTTGCGGAAAGTTATCTCGCGGATCTGCGCGGGCGCTATGTATGCGGGGGAGAAAAAAAAACTTTTCAATAAATTACAATCTCTCGGTGATTGACGGTTCGGAGAATCGGGGCGTGGGAGCCGCCGCCGCAGCGAGATGCGCGTCACGTAATCGTAAAATATACGTGAAATTCGTCCAAGATGAAATTCGCTTATATGCACATGTAAGTATTAAGAGGGCGTGATCTCATTGTCATGCGCCAAGTATTTCGCGGGCGATAGTGATATCGTCGCGGCGGCGAGAGCTGCGAACTTTCTTCATCAAACTGAAGTGACATCAGTCTTGTTTAACAAATTCCGAAGCCGTGCATGCGTTAAGCAAACTCACGCCTCCTCTCTTATTCCTCTCGACGAGCTTTCCACTCTACGTCTGCCTATACCAACCCGTTTCGTATGCGACTGATACAGAGTTTCTCTCTCTCTCTCTCTCTCTCTCTCTCTCTCTCTCTCTCTCTCTCTCTTCTCTTCCTGTGGTATTACAACAATTAAGGCACTTTGAATTGGGTGTCTGCGTATGCATGTATGCATGCATTACAGTCGGCGATTCGAATGTTTAGAGATGGAGTAACTTTGGAAAAGTCTGTTGGCTCGTTACCGTTTTAACGATCTGCGCTCGGCAGTAGTCTGCGCTCCAGCCCACAGCTGTTTGACTTTCGGTGCACTACTCGCGGAACTGAAAAAAAGGCTCCTCCAAGACGAATAAAAAAATCGAGCGGCCATGCACTCGAGCTGACAAGGCGCGCAGCAGTAGCCGACCCCCCACACTTTGACCGGCTGTTATACAAGTTTGCCGACGAGCGTCGCGTCCGTGGTCAAAGCTAAAGTTTAATGAGTTGACTTGTCGGCGCGCAGTTGGCCTCGCAAGTGGAAAGACGCCGGTCTCGCATTGCGGCGATAGGCTGCTAAATGCTGATTGTGATATACAGCCTTGCATTTCTCTTCCACTGAATTTCAGCGGAGCGAGAAGCAATGTGGCGCGCATTTCGTGACACCTGTAGTGTATCAAACGGCGCACTGTACACACTTGGAGAGCTGGCGGCGGAGCCGTAAAAGCTCATAATTATATGGCCCGATATGAAATAAAAGATTATCATCCGGTTCTATCAGCCATTCCGCAAACACGCTATACCGCACGCGATTCCGAGCGAGGAGCTGAGAATTTTAAAAATCGCTCTAAAAGCTCTTACACATCGCACATCTAATTTCCAGCAAACGCCCCATAAAACTGAGATAAAACTAAAACGTGTAAAACTTTAGTCTCACGCGCGCGCGCGCGCGCGCAAAGAAACTACCCGTTTAAAGCTCGGAATATCCTCCCTTTCTCTCAGTCGCTTGCTTCTGCTGCTGCTGCTGCTCTTGGATCATCCAGCACATAAAAATAAGTTGCGCGCAAGTGTAAGAGCATTCGCTGCTATCCGACTCGGGCCCTTCTCGTAAAAACTTACGCGTGTTCGCGCTAATCACTGGAAAGTGAAATAAAGACCTTCGGGGGAAGCGCCCCGGCCACCTCGCAAAAGCTCTATACAGCGGCGAACGTGCAGCCAAGTAAAGAGTAAGCACGGAGGGCCTTCCGTCTGATTTGTAGTTGAGCGCGAGCGTAAAAAGGCGAGGGTCTAGCAGGCAGCTCTCCCGCGCCTGTATAGACCGTAGCTATACACGTATACGCACGTAGACCGTCTCTCGCTCGCTCCCTATTAGCGAGGCTGCGTCATGTACACCTTCTGCGCGAGCGGGAGGTGATTAACTCTTTTCCTCCGGCGACTGCAGGCTTCCATCCCTTTGGCGGCGGCGGCGGCGGCGGCGGCGGTGGTTCGCTCCCCCGAGGGCTTAGGTAAATCCCAGCGCAGCACTGACTCTTTGGCTCCGATGTTTCGCAATTAATGCGTAAAGTTGTCGGCCCCGTTCTGCGCCTTCGAGCTCGCACACACACTCTTTGTCGGCCAACTCCTGCTCTTTCGGCTCTTTTTCGGCCCAAAGAGTCGCTGACGGATCGAACAGGCGACGCCGCAGCCCCGCCGCTGAATTGACGCCCGCTTCGGGACTCCTCTCCACTAGCCGTCTAATTTAGAGTGGACGTCTTAATTTGGGTAGCTTCTTTTACCGGCCTCTCCCCTCCCTCGTCCACGGCTAATGGGACACAGCCTGCTTCCCGGCGATGCTTTTATACGTATTTAATCCCGCGAAGAAGCAGCGTCAAATTTGCTGGAGCATCAAAGAAAAGTATACGCGTTCCATCGGGTACCCCGTTCACGTCCCCGCCCGTCGCCATTTTCGCTGTGTGTGCAGCGCGCGCGCCTGTGTACGTATACCCGGAGAGAGGCGAGGGAAAATTCGCGCGACGGAAAAAAACGTCGCGTCCTCCAACCAGGGAATTCGCAACGTCACGCAAAAAATCATCCGTAAAAGGCTCGAACGGGTGAAAAAGAACTCGATCAGCCACTCAATCCTCGTATCTCCCCCTCCGCAAATGACTGACGCTTTCCTCCTCCTCCTCCTCCTCGTGCGACTCGTGTGCTCTTTATTAATACCAGCAGCAGCAGCAGCAGCAGCAGCAGCAGCAGCAGCAGAGGAACGCCACGCGCACGAGGCAGTGTGTGCGGGATGTACGTGTAGGTATCGGCGCGCAGGCAGCAGTAGCGCGAATCAATAGGTCGGCAGACAGGCGCGCGCGCGTCGCGTAGCTCGCGTATTCCGTGACGAGGCGGACCGCAGGAAAGGGGGGGGGGGGTTGGGGCGAGAGTGAGAGAGCCCGATACTTCGTCAGCATATGGCGTTAGGGCGACAGTAGAGGAAACTGCATTAGAGAGGTATTCGGTTACATTGGTCGGGCGCGTGTTTTGCGCTGTGCAGCCGCACGCACATTCGCTCCGCGTCTCCTCGGCATTGCCTTTTACTCGGATTACCTTCGCGAGCATTTCGTGGCAAGTTTTTCTCTCGCTTTTTCCTATTGGGACAAGCCGTTTGTTACGACATCTCCTCCCACTGTCGCCGCCGCCACCGCCGCCGCCTCGTTTTATGTAAACTCTCGCGTATGTGTATGGAGGAAAGAAACAGTACAATAAAATGTCAGATATGACTCGAGTGAAAAGAAATTCATTCGCAGGGAGGTGGGGGACTTTAGTGGACTAGAAGCGGGATGCGTGCAGGAAAGAAAGGAGCCGAACAACCAATAGCGGGGGGCATTAAAAAATGAAGGAGATAAAAAGAAAGTCCACCCTCCGCGAGAGGCGATAAGCATCTAAACTGTCCGCATAAATCGAGGGAAAAGGAGACGCGCTTTTGCCGAGCCGTATATTCTCTCCTTTATGTAACTGCGTTACGCGGAAACGCCGAAATTATCATATTTCTTTGGGGAGGGGAGGAAGGCAGTGCGCGAGAGGCCGGGCAAAGCGCGCGCGGAATTCATGCAAAAAGAGAGAGAGAGATCGATCGATCGCCGGAGGAATAAGAAACGCGCGATGTACTCAGCTATATAACGAAGCATACGGCCGTACTCCCATATATGGTTCCACGGTCTCTCGCTCCATATTTTTTTTCTCTCTCGCCTCTATTTCATCGTCCGCACGCACGAGACGGCTTTTTTTGTGTCGCGCCGTTACGTCACATTACGCGAAAAAAGGAGAGGAGGAGAGATTCACCCGCACGCCCGTCGTCGCGTGTAGATATATCGGATATGCGGAGAGCTCGCGCACGCATGCGCTAACGACCGACGCGGCTTTTCATTGCCCTGTTTACTGCGCTCGCTTTTCCGCCGCGCGATCCTTGTCTTTGATGCCGGGCTCACCCTCTTTTATTATCTATCATTTTTTTCCCCGTTTCCGAGACTTTCGCCGCGGCCGCTGCCGCCACTGTGCGGATGCTCGTTTTTTCGCAGTATAGCGCCCACTTTTTCGCTTTCTCTCTCTCTCTCTCTCAGTTTGCGTTGAAACAAGCTGTTTACGTTGAGATTTGCCGAGATTCATGGCGATAAACCTGTCCTGTTGGCAGTTGGATGGATAGTTCATTTCTCAAATCTAAGCGCTTGATCAAGAATTAAAACTTTCCTACTTGGGCGTATATTTTGCAAAAGTAAATTGCTTATCCTGCGCGTATGTGAATTATAAGTGGCGGTAAATGCTGTAAACGAATAAATACGAGGGATATTTACCATCCATCGCCGGTTATTTTTATATGTCTAAACATATTTAAGCGAGCTTGAAGATAAAAATTTTCGGGAAACTTTCGAGATTGCGGCACCTCTGCTGTTTCGAATGTAGTGTGGGGGAGAAACGCTATCGTCACGACAGGCTTATTTTTTCTTGCATGATCGCGTTCGTACGTAAGCGAGGCAAGAGGGACACCCGTGTACGCACGTGTAAACGTATGCGTGTAATTTTCCCTTTGCGCAAATATTTGTAAACGCACGCAAGAATATTTCAAGTCGAAATCTTTGCGCAAAGATATTCAAGAGCTTGACGCATGACTCATTTCCTGAGCTAAACTATTCATATTTTAAGTGGATTAGTTTAATGATACAAATCTACACACTATCGTATTTCGTAAAATTAGCTTTTTCCCTCGAATCCAGACATCATATGCTCTACACACATATGTAGGCACCCTTCATGCCAGTCGAAAGCCGCTATCGGCCAGGACTCGAACTCGTGAGTCGCTCACGTAACAAAGATGGATCACGGCGCGGGGATAGATAAGCAACCAGTGCCCCCCGCGTTGACTTTTTCTTCGTGGAAAATTGTCGAACGTCGCTCCGAGTTGACGTACGCCTAAATGCGCGGGAGGATCGGCTTTCACGCGACTTCTACCCCTCGTATGCCTCTGGATATTTAATAAATGAAGTCGCCTCTCTCTCTCTCTCTCACTCTCACTTTCTCTCTGATGTTTGCTTTTTCTTCGGAATTAATTTTTGTAGCGAACACAAGTTAAAAGTGATGAAAATTTATATCTAACATTAGCCGTTCCCTTGCCCCCAGCCTATGATACGCAATACACTATTAAAAGAAATCGTGTATTAATGTATTAATTGGACTGTATTCAAATGAATCGGATTCAAAATTGTAGAAGCTAGCCTTTTTGAAAATTGATAAAAAATGATCTGTCTTTAAGGAAATTTATTTTTAAAATCGCATTACCATAACACTTAGAACGTACTTTTGGACTTGACGAAATTCATTCAATATTTCGCTTAAGTATTTGGTCATAAAATTAACCAGCGATGGATGGTCTCGTTTTCTCTGCAAGGAAGCATGGAAGCGCGCTTTCATTCCTGTCGTTTCAAGACTCACTGCGTAATATGCACGTTTGTTGTTGTTCTAAAAATTTCATTAGCCTCTAAGAAGTAGAAAAGACGAGCCAATGTCTTTAATTTCGATGCAATCAGGATAAAATTACTGGGTATTACTGGGGCGTTTCGGTTTCTTAAGCGCTTTACTCCCGTCAATAAAAGGCAAGCAATGAAATGTTAACAATCATGATTTCTATGGTCGCACTCAATTTTCCGCTTGCAAGATACGCTCAGTCAGTCGTCATGAAGCTCCCCGTCGGAGCGCACTCACAAAGCGTCAACTTTCCTCGACTTTCGAGATAGCTCACTCCCTCATACCGCAAAAAAAAAATAATGGCCCTTCCGCCCGCGACCGACACTATGAGGAATGGAGAGAGAGAAAGAGAGAGAGAGAGAGAGCGTCGAAATAAAAAAGTAAAAAGTATAAAGAGTGAGCGAGAGAGTGGGAGAGAGAAAGAGAAAGATACGAGGCAAAAGAGCAGCAACGAGTCGAGCAACTTTTCTCTCGCTCCCTTTCTGGATTCTCGAAGCGAATTGATCGCGTCGAAAAGAGCCAGCGGCGCGGCAGAGACGCTCGCGCTGTCGAATGCTGCCCGATAGCTTCCATCTGTCCTCTCCGCGGCAGGGGCAGCCTTCTGCTCTTCTTTCCTCTCTCTTCCTCCAACTTATTCCTGACCATTAAACTTTTTCTCCCGGCAATATTTAAAATCGTAAGCCCGGCGCCAGTGGCGGCTCTGCGACAGCGAGCGAAGACCCTTCCGCTCGCGATTAATTTAAAGGGCAAGCTTCGGAACGAAGCTCTTCGCCGTCTCTGTCTCTCGCTTTCTCTCTGTCTGTCTCTCTCTCTCTCTCTCGTAAGCACAGAGCTGAGGCCAAGTACCACCGCACGTTTGATCCCCGACCTCGGCTCGAGCGAGTGACATGCTTAAGTAGGAGCTTACAGAACGGTAATTAAACTACGGGAATAAGATTAAAATGACGTCGAAACTCGGCGGCAGCGCGTCGATGTATCGACTGGATGAAGTGCCCCTCGTATTTTTCCTCATTTTATGCCTTTTCGTTTGAGTGCCGGGAGCTCCAACATTTTCATGCCCGGGTAATTGCGCTGATGAGGCCGTCCTCTCTACGCTCGTTATAATTCCTTTATCTTGCCGACTACTCCACGCGCTTATTTTCTAAAGCGTTCGCCTGCTTTTCCAATTCGAAAATTAAATTTCCTCAAAGTGTGGGTGTAGAGCTGGTACAATTGAACTGTGTATATAAGTTACAGCGCACTATCGGCAAGTCGGAAAAAAACGACAAAAGCCAAGCGCGCGGCGTGACAGAAAAAAAGTTTCCAACTACATATCGTCCTTCGTAATACCGTCATCTGTCAAATTAAGCGCAACAACTCGTCCTAATAATTACCCACTCGATCAATCATCTTTTTGTCGCGTTTAATATATATGGAAGCACGCGCGCGTTTACTAGCGTATAATACACCTATTAAAACGTCGCTAGGCGCAACTCGACGGCTCGTCAAGGGGTTCGGAGTCTAGGAAAACTTTAATAAACGAAATTGTATTTTTTTGCCCTCCACCTCTTTTCACGCGCGCGCGCTCAAAGCTCTCGCTCTCTCAACTTGTAATCGCTTAAAAAGTACGGCTTTCATAAAAATGTGAGCGTAACGTTCATCGATCGCACGCACCAAGTAAAATATACTGCGCGCCGGGGTTCGCTCTCCTGTGGAAAGCGTATACGACGTCAGCAGCGCACGTGATTATGGCCTCCTCGCAGATCACTCGGGGATCTGGGTCACCCCCTCCGACATCTCGCGACTAATCGCGTGTTTACCGCAGCCCCCAAAACGATCCCCAACCTCCTCTTCAATGACGCTCACTATATCTCGGGCACGACGAGCCTGCGGCGCTCGCCTTTCCCTCTCGTGTGCAAATTGACTATAGCCGAGGCCCCGATGCGCGACAGCGAGCGCGAGCTCTGCGGAGAAGAAAGAAAAAAGGAGCGGGAAAACGAAGCGGAAATAAGATGGATCACTCGGCAAGGCAATGCGGATAGACGCGCCTATGCGTCGATCGCGCCGGACACTGAGCCGGGGTGATCAGTCACTCGGTCGGAATCAAGCTTTTTTCATCACTCGACTCTTGCTCTCTTCCATTCCTCTTGACTGTTTCCCAAATCCCAGGGAACCCCCGCCTGTACCGCGCGGCTCTCTCGTCTGCGCTGAAAGTCACTTTAGAGCGTGCGAATCTTTGGCCGCGCAGGGGCGTCCGCTACCGTGTTGTTTGCAAAACCGAGAGAAGCCGAGAAAATACGCAATGAGACTCCAGCCCTGTAACTCCACAAAACAGAAAGCAATTTCGGGTTGCTTCAGGTTCGGCTACATTTTTTATAAACGCTGTTGATCTAATCTGCTTCGTCAGCGCCAAAACCCGATAAAAATTCAAAACTTTATAACGGCATTCTGATGCCATGATTATTATTTAGATCGATTTTACAGATACAATACGCTATTTGTGTGTATTCGAAATATATTTATCGTATATCTCTTGTGTCGAGAACATGCAGGCGTTGCTATATGAAAATGTTGTACTCGGACAAATTTTCTAGATTTTCTTTTTTGAAAGTACTGAAATCGCTTTCTGACAATATGTTGACTGTGGTACTCACTTTCTGTCTGAAATATCTGTCTGTATAATATATAGAATATTACGAAAAATTCTTAGAACTTTTTGGCGTTTTGAACTTCCGACATTCCGAATGCTCCTCAAAAGTAAAAAATTTGCAAATTCTGGTCTGAGGTGCAGCTTTTGGCGAATTTTTTTTCCGTATTTTCATCATTTTTCGCGAGAAAGGGTGTTTTTTTCGCGTGGATTTCATCATATATAGACACACCCACAGCGATAAGCCGCGCGGCGCGTTTTATTTTGTTACGCCGCGCGCTCTCGGGAGTCTGAGCGAACGGAGAGTCAGGCGCAAATTGCTTTGGTACACTGCGCAATGTTTACTCAATGAGATTTTTTTCTCCTAGCCCCGGTGTGTATATATATATATGTAGCAGCTTTCGCCCTTTGATACTATACGTTACTCGAGACTGCAGGAATTCGGGGAAAATTAATGGCGTGAGCGCGATTGCTGTAATCTCGAATTGAAGATCCTCGGGCATTCGCCTAGCAATACGTTTCGGCTCTAACGGCGCCCGATAAAAAAAGACGTGGCCCGGAGTTTTTTTTATTGAATCTCTATTGCGCCGAAAGTAAAGTAAGTATATGTAGAGAGACAGAGATCGAAAAAGGATTGGATATACGGCAAGACTTTTTCGGCGCTCGCGAAATAAAACTTGGCCGATGTATCAATAGTCGATAAACAAAATTGCAAAATACCTCTCTAACGCGCAGTCGAAGCAGCCATTAGTTACCGTCGCCGTCGCTTCTGATATGTATGTATATACGCGTATGAGACCGCTACTTTTTTCCCGAGTCTAGCCGCTCTCCATTATGCAGATGTACAACTCGACCCCCCCCCCCCCCCCGTCTTCGTGCTTCTGTGACTAACAGGTCACTCCTACTCTCGGATAAATCGAGAAGAGGCGACGGTGGCGACGGCGACGGCGACTGGCAAAGTTACGAGAAAAAGGGCTTTGCCCGCCAGGCGTTGGCGACAAACTGCATGCCGCGTGATCTATGCGCCGCCGCCGCCGCCGCCACCGACGACTACTACTGCTGCTCCGAGATCTGCGAGAAGAGCTGAACGAAAAAAGGGATATCCGCGAGCCTCGACTAGTGCCAGTGGTGGAAACGACGCGCGCGGAGCATCGAGAAAAATGCGAAGTAGAAAAGGAACGTCGACCTCCTCGGTCATTGTCCGGCGGAGGCTATATCCGGGGGGAGGGATAGTAACAAATTTTGCTTCACAAGCCCGAGCGTCAGATCTGTTCTCCTTTCCATAAACCGAATATAGTTTGGCAGAATTTCTCGGTAAAGTATATAGGTATTGGGTAATCCGGGCGTGCGAGGACATCTCTTATTTGGCCAGAATCTCGGAGAGCTCTTTTGCCGTGAAATACACGAACGCGCTACGGAAGAGGCGATAATTATACCAAAAGAGCGCGACGAGCTGTTCTCCTGCGCAAATGTGCGGTCGTCGCGTTCGAGTACGCGCAACGCGCGGTATACAACGTGACTACGGCGCGTTACGTTAACCCTCTCGAGCCGAGGAATGTCTTAGCCTCTCGTTCTCCGCTTTTGCCTGCATCCTTGATGGAATGAGATCCGAGTCTTCACGAGAGCTGGCTTTCCAGAATAACAATGCGTTTATTATACTGCTGGTAAGAATTTTGGAGATGTTTTGATATTCAACGAGAAGGAGGATTCCGCTTGCGAGAACGGTATGCCTGCGCGAAATATGTCTTTTAAGGATTGCGCGTTCTTTAATTATTTTTTTTTCTTAAATTTGGCGAATGTCAATGGCGTTACGTAACTGTTGATGCTCACTGCGTTTTAAGATGTACGCGAGTGCTCTGCAGCCGAAATTCACGCTCTGAGAAAGAAGAGCTGCAGAAGCAAGACGAAGATCGGAAAAGTTCAGTGCACACGTAGGGCTTTACGCGCCGCGTCGCAGCACACAATCGTTGCAGCGAAATTCAGTCGTCGCCTTATTTTTCATCCGCGCGGCGCGCGTAAGAGAACTGCGAGGGTGAGGTACATCGTGGCGCGCGCGTAAACGCGAAAGAAAGCGAGAGGGTGGCGAGTAGGATGGCGACAACGCCGCTGTCAGCCGGACACTGCCTTGCATTTTAAGTGAGACTCAAACCGTCTCGCTTTCACACATACGCGTCGAGTCTCTCTCTCTTTCTCTCTTCGTCTCGGTTCGCTCCGACTGTTTTTTAGTCTCGTTTGTCTTCCATCTCGGTGAAGACACACGATGTGGGCAAGGTCCTCGTGAATTATACCTTCGGACGTGGACTATTCGCTCCTGGCAATTCACCCTCCTTCGCAGTGAATGTAGAACGAGAGACAGAGGGGGAACGGACTTTGGAGCAGCTCGGAGTCGTCTTCTTTGTCGCTGGGTTTGGCTGCCGCTAGCGCTCGCTGCCGCAGCCGCACTTGACTCACTCTTTTCGTTTGTTTATTGTTATCGCCCAGCCCCCTGTCCGCCGAAATATTTTATTCTATAGCCCCTGCACCGGCCACACGTTCGATGCATCGGAAATTTCGTACCCGCTTTTCGCGTAAACGTACGGGAGTTTTACTGCAGTAATCAAACAAGTTGTATCTTACCGAGCCAAGCTTTTATTGTCTTTCTTTACAGAAGGCTCAAACTCTTTTGGTAATAGCTCTTCAATCGTTTATTCGTCAACGCACTTGCAAATTTTAAGAGCCACACATTTGCCTTTTTTATTTTGAGGTGCACAAATTTCGTCGCACCTCTTTGGTCTGCAAACTGAAAGAAGGAAATGTACACCAAATTAATAAAATTAGAAACTTTAATTCTGTTACCGCAATTATACCTATTGTAACGATTAAAATATACTTAAAATGATATACCGATGCGGCTGTAGGTAATGGAATTTACATGCACGTAAAAATATTTAATCGAGACTTACTTCTATCAATAATTTTTACTCCATCCAGCTGGGCTGAAATTGGATTTGCCAGAAAACATGCCACTACAATAAGAATAACGCAAGTCAATCCAATGAATTTCATAGTGTATTGATTTTTTTAACAAGTATACGCAAAGTGCACAGAAAAGAAGTTTGAGCATTGCTTCAACTATAGCAATTCTTTTATACATCGTGAAGTTAACGTAATTGAGGAAAAGAAATAGGAAAAATGCGGAAATTTTACATAATTGCACTCATGTGACTAGTTATTTCAAGTGCAGATTCAAATAACAAAGAAAATTTTCCTGTCGAGACTAATAATAACTAGAAAATTAGTAATTATACAAGATTAGATGATTTTTAAAAAATGTTCTCAAGATGAATTTTTTAAATGAAAAATCTCAGAAAAGTGCACATTTTTCATTTGATAACATCTATCCTTATAATTAATTCCGTAATTATTAATGCTGTAGCTGCATGCGCAATGTCTATAATATTTATTTTTAAGCGTACCTGTATAATTTTATAGAAAATTATTAATAAAATGAATCCATTTGAATCAAACCGAATCCATTTGAATAATAAAGAATAACGTTCGAGCAAATTTATTGTTTTCTGTTGGTATAAATTTAAGTTTATTTCTTTTTTATTTAAACGGATATTTTTGTTTGTGAAAAAATAAGATAAAATTGTGTAATAAAACTGCCAATTACATTGCACGCCGTATTTATACTGTGTGCAATATATACAATATGTATAACACGTCTCATTTTTATGACGATGCACCATTTAAAATCAGAACTGGTTCACCAATGTATCACGAAAAGATTAACAGTATGCAGCCTTATAAAAATGTCAATATTTTTATAATTTATTTTTAACTACATGCACAAAATATATCGTTGCGGTATAAAAATAAGAAGCGAACCAGTATTCAATGTTCGGAGGACAGAGCTGTCATCGATCATTGAAATTGAAATCCGTTATAGAACACGTTACTCTGCTTGCGGCATATAAATAAATGAAGCAAACATGACTAAAGGTCGCTGAAATTGTTAGCAGCTGCCATCCATCGATAAAGAGAAAATGAGCTTCAAACGAAGTGTTTAACATTATTTAGTGATCCGAATTCGGTTTTCTTGTGCAAATGACAGTCACCACTCAAATGGTAGAGGTAATAGAGTTTTTTCTTATAATTTATTGTAATTAATACATAATTTCTCATGTAATTATGCATAATTATGTGTTAAGGACTAAGTCCTTCTTTTAAAGTGTGGAATAAAAATTGATGCGTCTCTTCGAGCCAAGTTGTTTATTTAAAAATGCCAAAAGTTTCGGGATATTTTTATCCCCTCTTCAGTGGCTGTATAATCGTTTAATTACAAGGTTTTATTACAATTATAATATTAAAAATAAGTGAAATTGAAATTAGAAATATTGAAATAATTACCTAATTTGCAAAACAACTTTCGTGTTTTACATTATTAGAAACGGACCAGAAAAAGGATAAATCGCATATGACGCTATAAATTTAAATTTAGAAAATTAAACCAAAGTTTACAAAAGAACTATTACAAAATTTAACAATAACTTACGGCCTAGGACTCGAGAATTTTATTAAAACAGAACGGATTCACCGGTGCCATAAGATGGTAATGCGGCACCGGTCGAGGCAGGACATCAACTAATGTCTCGACGAAAATCGGGCAATATATATTGCGCAATACATACATTAGATGCTGTACCAATACTTAGAATTGTTGTATAAAATATAATGCAAAACACATCGGCGACGGATACCTCGAGCTTCATCCGTATACCAAGAACGAATAACACAATAGAGGTGGCACGCTAATACTCAAGTAGCAGAGCGGGGGGCCCGCTCTTCTTTTAAACTCTGAGAAATTAAAATTTGAAAATCTAGCAAATGATACGACAGATTCTGATAAAATTCGTAATTTTGTAATTTAAACTAAACAGCATTATCATTATACCGCTGTATTGATTTTTGAAAAGAATCAAGCTGTATTATTCTCATCGATATTATATTCTTTTTCGTAATAACAAGCGCAAATTGTCATTCTCGATGGGCAAAAAAATATGATGTGAAAAGTTTGCCCATCCGAAGGAGAGCATCCATTAAGATCGAGCATCAGATATCGATTTTCCGAATTGTCGGGCCATTTTTTTTCTTCCCCGGGAAAAAAAGAACTCCCATAACCATTTCTCAAACGAATTTCTGCATCAGCCTAAAACTCTCAAGCTCCGGCGAGGACCTTCATTATTTTTCCCTTCGCCGCCTCCCCAGAGCTCTCTTCACAATACACAAAGGTCCGCCGTCGAGACGCTGGCTGTGTAGGCTCGGCGTCCTTGCAACGGCGCGCACCGGAATCGGAGAGGGAGAGCACGGAGTAAAGGAGTGTATAGTGCTGCACGGCGGCGACGACGACGGCGGCGCCCTTCCTTAAAGGACCCGCGCGCATCCCTTCCTCGCGGGGGCTCAAAACAGCCCGAGCTCGTCTGAGTTGTATATCACTGGGGAGAGAAGTCCGGGGAAACAATTCTTCCGGGCGCGCAGTTCTCTACATTTTTTAGCAGCGCCGGGACTGGCGGACGACTCAATAGAGTGGGAGGAGGGCGGTAGAGAGGCCGCGGGCTTGAGATATCCTTTGAAATATGCAGTCGTTGAGAAATTATTGATTCGCAAGCCCCGAGATGACGATAAGAGTCTCGGTATGTCAGGACGATCGCGAAATTTTTGCTTCTATACATATTTTTCCCTTTTTTTCCCTTCTACTTTGTCATCCGAGAGTATGGTGTCGCGAGAAGCAGCAGCAGCAGCAGCAGCAGCAATGATACCTTATTCAAAATACCAAGATGCGCGGAGAGAAGGCGAGCGAAGCCACAGATGCGAGAGCAGGGGCTCGGCTCCTCCTCCACTCTGCATTTCCTCCGCGTTTCCGTGCAGCTCTCTTTTCCGTCTGGGGCTGACGAGGCATTGCACCCGCGAGGCAAAATCCAGCCGGTGCGTGCACGTAGCGTCGCGTCGCGTAACTTTGCAGACGCTTTCGCCTCCGTTAATTTCGTCAGCGGCTATTTGTATGATTTGCGCCGCGCGCGGGGTATTAACGCCGCTCGGACTTGGCGACGAAAAATTTGTGCGGTTTCTTCGGGGCGAAACTGCAAATTACGCTTTGCCTTTGCCGTGCTTTATTATATCCCGACGCGAAGCCGGGTAGGTGCGCGCTCGCTGCCGGCGCTATACACGCTCTGGGGTCGCATCCAGAGGAGAGGGATATTCGTTTCAAGTAATTCGTCGCAGATTCAGTGCTCTCGTTCAGGGGGACGAATGGAGCGAGGGACAGGCAGCGGTGGCCGTCAAGGCCGATTTCCAATATATCCACCAAATCCTCTTTCACTCTCTCTCTCTCTCTCTCTCTCTCTCTCTCTCTCTCTCTCTCTCTCTCTCTTCACCGGATTTGAGATTTCCGAAAAATTCGCGAACGCTCGTCCGAGGATCTATATACTATATTAGAAATTTTCCCATTCCATTTTCGGGATTTCGACGCGGGCTCGTCGTCGTCTGCTGATTCTGCGAAATAATTTTAAAAAAGCACGCTTACACTCGATGCGCCGCGCGAGAAGCTGGAAGAAAATATTTTTTCCCGGGCAATCCCTCGGAGCGAGAAGTATGCAGCTCGCGTAGCTTCGGAAAACCTTTAAAGCCCGATTCCAAGCAATCTTCGCCGTACGGAGATACATAGACGCGAGCAGTCGCCAAATACACATCCATACAAACGAGCGAGATAGGCTATAGAGGAGAAATATGGAGCGGAGAGAAACAGCTTGAGCTCATCGGCAGGCCTCGCTTATTGGATTCACGAGAGTTACACAGCGCGCATATAAAGAAGAGCGAGAGGTTAACGGGGCCGCGCGCATCAGTCGAGAAAGAGAGAACGAGCGAGATGTACAGAAAGAAGCAGGAGAGGAGAGGCTGAAACGAACAAAGATGGAGGCGGCGGCGACGACGGCTGCCTTTTTTTCGGCAGTCCTTGTTTATTCGCACCGTACAGTTCGATTACTCGCGCATTCTCTCGTCCGATATCGCCTCGAATCTTTTATGCATCAGCGGCTCCCAGACATCCTCGTCGCGCCGCCAGCTTCCTTCGCCCCGATTCTATATAACGCTCTCTGCTATACAGTTACAGGGAGAGACAGAGAGAGGCACATCGAGCAGATAATGGAACAGCGAAGACACTGCTGCATATTAACATTGAAGCGAAGCATAATCAGAAAGAAATATATATGGGCGCCTGCATTTCTCAGTAAGGAGACCAAGATCTTTCCTCACCTTTTTTTCTTCGCCCACCTCGTCTCCCGCCGTTAACGCGCGTCTGCCTACTTCGCACCTATAGCTCCTCTTACCTTTTTTCTTTCTCTCGTACTATCTTTCCGCCTTTTTCTATTTGGATGTATTCCGAGGAATAAAGTGGTAACCTGAGTCGGATACTTTTTCTCCCCCTCGCGCTCGCTCGTCGGCGAACCTTTGATGCGAAACTCTACTCTATATTGATCTTGCACCTAAGAGTTCCGTCGGGGTTCTCGATTAATTTTTAAGAATGTGCTGCGAGCACTTTGAAAAAAGAAATCAACCCGTTATATTTCTCCAGTTCTCCCGCTGACAGGGCGCGTTGTGTACGGGAAGGGGGGAAAGGAAAATTTCGCAGCCCGGCTGCTTTGGGAATAATCTCGAGTGTATGACGCTACTTCGTTTAATAAACGAAAAAAATTGAAATAATAACTCCGCGTTGACTAGAAGGGATATAGGTGGGTGAGCACTTGCAAAATGAAAGGCTCTCCCCCCCCCCCTCCCCCCCAAGAAAGTCCGACAAAGAACATTTGCCCAAGGACTCTCAATTAAAACTTCTCGCGCATTAAGTTAATTATTCGCGCTCTTTCGCAAAAAGTAAACAATTCGTGCCGGAGCTGAAAAAAAGGGGGGGGGAGGGGAGGAAGAGTATACAGTGCCGCCGGTGCTGTGCTTCTCCTTGCGGAGAAACCTGCGGGATGTATAAAGTCTGTAGAACGCAGTCGCCAGAGTGCATTACGGTAAACAAGCATGAAAGAAAATAGGAGAAAGAAAAAGGCGGCAGCGCGGGCCGCGCGCAACACCGCTAACGGAGTTAAATTGTGTCGTCATAAACGAGGTCGCGCTAATGCACGCGCGCAGCGGCTCGGCAGCGATTCCACCCCGACGAGGCCTGTTGTGCAGTATCCCCTCATTCGAAGGGACGAAATAGCGAGGTTGCGCTGCGTGCGCTTCTTGCGTATACGCATCGTCTCGGTCATCGATGCCACGGGCTCACCTTTTTCCCCCCCGTCTACACGCGACGCTGCGCGAGCCGGCAAACTTTCCTCTATATTCAGCGAGTTCGTCCAAGTGCTTTTCTTGGGAATTCGTAACGAGCGAAGGATGAGGAAGTCGTCGCTGCGCATTTTGTTTTGGATTTTAATGGAAAACTTGGCCGGCGACGAGCCGCACTGCGTACAGCATATGCATACCGCGCGAGACTGTATACGAGCTATACGCAGAGCGCGAGGTAATATGTACGATTGCGGCGGGAGTGACAGCGTTATATAGCTGCGGACGAGAGAGGAAGAGGAGAGATGTCGGGCGGATATTGAAATTCAACGATCCAGATTAGGTGCCGCGCTAATCCAGATTTCATCGAGAATAATGCCCCCACTAAATTGTCGCTATCTCCCCGAACGCGTTATTAATGAAGAATTTGGACTGCGAGGGATTACAAGCAGCGCGCCCGATCGAATGTATTATCGTTGGAATTCGAGGGCGGAACTCGAGCACTTCTTTTCCCAGCTCTCGCGGCTAAGCTTCCGACTATTGCTCTACATTTTATGCGGCTAGCGAGGATTTAGCGATAGATTTATCGAAAATTTTTCCGACCGAGTATTTTCTCCGCGCGCGCGCGCGCGCTCGTACACGAGGCCGAGATAAGAAATGGCGCGCCGAGGAAGGAAGGAAGCAGACGCGCGCTCCAGCTTAATTTTCGTGAAATAAAATCGTCTCTCCGTCCAGTCATCCGCAAAATTCTTCGATAAATCGATGGGACGCCGTCTTGGCTCGAGGCGCATTAGGGTAATGAGATTCGTGTCTGAGTATACGTAGTTTTTGAGTAAAAATTAACCATCGGAGCTGATATGTACGATAAGCTTCAGTTGAATGTAAGGAGGGATCTGCTCTGCTACGATAGCGCTGGCTTACCGCCGACTCCACTAGCTTCTCCACCGGGTACAGGAATATGTATAAGAAGCAAAAGTGGTACACCAAGGGTTTCATCGCTGGAATTTACTGGCTCGATATACATCGCTCGAACACGAGGATCGGCGAGGGTCGCTTTTCATATTTTAAGGTGCTGCGCCGAGACCGACATCAGCATCGTCTAATCGAGCGAACTCTTCGAGCGCCGTCACCCTGTCGGCATTATTGATAACCTCGCGTGCTGCAACTCTATCAATCAGGTCTATTCAGGCGTCGAGAGGACTTGTCACTTGCGCGAGAGCCCGTCCTAGTCCATCGTGTGCCCGGGCTGCTCCTCCATCCACACTCCTCATCCTTCGCGCTCGCGCACTTTATATAAACCCACCCCCCCCCCCCCACATACAAATACGTATATACATGTACACATCGCGGAGGGAGATATGCGCCGGCAAAAAAAGAAGCGGAGGAAGGAAGCTAGCCGTACTCCGTAGACCGTTGATCGAGTATACTCTTGGGGAATGCTTTTTATTCAATAATTTACTCTTGTCTTTAAAAACTTTGATACCGTTGCGCGTGCTTGCTCTGCACACATAGGGGAGAGTCGTCCAGTATGGCTACAAGCTTCTGAAAGCTTTATTTTTTAATACTTGCTTTCACAACCAGAATTTGTTTTTAAAAATAAATGTCTTGACGATGATGGAATAGATAGTCAAGATGCAGAAACCAAACAATCGACTCAAAATGCAGCGACATATTTGTTAGTGTAAGCAGGAAGCACATAACTTTTCCCCCGAGAAAAGACTATATCCATATTAGGTGATTCCGGAGCCGTATCCTCTCATCTCCCCCGCGGATAAGCATATAATATTCTTCGTGCAGCGAAAGACGCATGGCCGTAATAAAAGTACGCTCTGCTGAGGGTCGATCGGTAACTCTTGGCTAAAAACTCGGCGCCGATAGACAGAGATCCCCGCGAGTTGGAAATCCCAGAGTTTACCTCGCTCTCTCTCTCTCTCTCTCTCCCTGTCTCTCTTCTCCTCTCGCTGATTCTTGCGCGGATTCGAGAGAGGAGGCCGGGCGCAGCCGGCGACGCGGGGATTACCCGCATTCGCGGAAGAATGGTGACGTATGCCGCAGCTAGCCGATTCTATCCGGGAGAGGAAGAGGCGAGGAAGGCAGGAGGAGGAGGAAAAGCTCCGGCGTAATCGACTTTGGCGACCTAGTCCGCCGGAGCTTACGCGAGCGATCTCATTCGGCGCATTATGCTCTTCGACAGTGTCGCGCGATGAAAAGATTCATTGAAAAGCGAGGAAGCCGGCCCGCGCGGCGGCTTTTTCTTCTTCTTCTTCTTCTTCTGCCGGAATCGGCTGAATTATTTCGGTTGAGTTTAGAATCGCAGCCCACCTACCTACCCCCCAGCCCTCCCTCCTCCGCGACGAAACTTCCGGGGAATCTCAGTTGGGATCGGGCGCGCGCGCGCTCTCTCTATAACACTGGAAAACTTGATTAATTCTTTCGAAAGCTGCAACAGCGACAACACGCGATTATATCCGAGGGCATTCGTCTTACTTAAGAAATTCTCACGTGCTGCCGGCTATTAATCTTGATGCTGATTATGAAATACTCTCCTCCGCGGGCGCGTGTGCTTATGTGCATTATATACACATACCTATATACGCCACTTAGAAAACAAACTTGTAAAAGTATAATCAATTACACTTAATCACAATACTCACCGTAATCAATGTCATGGTGGAGCTTGCAAACGGTAATTAAAACTCTCGTGCGGGAGGTGCGCGCGCTCGTCCGCATTAAACTTCGCGCGCGCGCGCTCGCACACGTCAGAACTTTCACAGTAACGATCGCGCGTAACCGCGGATGAAAAATCGCCGCGTCTCTCTCGCGATCGCCGCATAAAATTCGTGGAAAGTGCGCGCAACAGTTAATGCCGCGCTCAGCCGCAAATGTAATCCGACGCCGTGCAATCGGGGAGCGACGCGCGCGAATTCATCGAGACGATAATTTTCTTCGGGAATTCAATTTGGAAACCGCGCGCGGCAGAGCGCGTTTGCCGCGCTGTTTTTGTTGCCGCCGCGCAATTCCACGAGCTCTCCAGACAGGCTGCGCGCACCAGAGAGACTGCAGGCTACCGGGGGATATGCATTGCTCCGCGGCGCGAAATATACGAGCGATCCTCCTGCAGGCCCTGAATCAGCAAAGATTCTCACTTCTCGACACGGCCGAAAGAATTAAATCCAGTGCGTCGCTCGCCGGTGCGGCATAACTTCTTAGCTACTTCTGCTATGCTGCTGCTGCTGTTGCCGTAGTCTGGAGCATAATTTTCCGATGCGTAAACTTAGCTCGGCGCGACTGGCTCCCGGATTGTCTTGAATAATTTGTTGGGCCGCTTCGCGAAATCAAGCCATTCGTTGGCGTCGGCCGCGCGCTCCTCCCTCTGGCTTATTCTTCGCATCGCCCATTAATCACTTCTGGGTGTTGTACATTCCCGGGGATTGGTCTTATGATTATTTTTAGCGCGCGCGCCCGCTCTCTCTCTCTCCCGCGCTCCATCACAACGAGCGATCTCGCTGATTTGTGCGCCCGAGCCCTATACACACGCACTACTGCTGCGTCGATATATTTCCGGAGCGGCAATAACAACCTCATGATTTTTACACGGCCCAGCCGGATATGCAAGCCCCGGGCTACTATTCATATTCACGCTCTGCGTTATTTCGTTTATGAGTGCCTCATAAAAATAAAGAATCGCTCCCCGCTCTCTGCGCGGCGAGGAACCCCGGGGAAAATCTGGAAATAATGAAAACTAAATCAAGCCCGCAGAGGGCCGGGCTGTCTCTCTGCGCCTCGCACTCGTAAAAAGTCGCTCAAAGAAAATCGAACGTACTTAATGGTCAATGATCAGCAGCTAGCGGCGGCAGCAGTCCGCCTAGGCGGCGGCGGCGTCTACGAGCTTTTGTATTTTTGCATCCCCGAGAGCGATGCCATCAAAAACAGGTGCGAAATCTCGATAAAATCCATAATTCACGAGCGAGATGTATAGCCAGCGAGCGGAGAAAAAAGCCTCCATAATACTTTGGCTCGCAAATCGAAATATGAATATCTGAAGGGCGAGAGACAGAGCGAGATCCTTCCGCCCAGCCGTTACCTTTGACTTCCCCTCTCCTCCACACGCGCTCGCATATACGCACGCGGCTGCTCCGAAATTAGATCTCCCCCGACCGAATGAAATATTGAGGCTCTTTGCGCCCGCAATATCATATGTGCACACGTATATATATACGTATATTACGCAGAGCTTGTATGAATGTGACGACACGCGTAGGCGTGCGTGTATAATATGCGCACGGCTGGCGCAAAAAAATCGCGCGCACGCGCCCATCGGTCGTGACGCGCTTTCGCGACGTATATCCTTGGATAAAAAGAAAAGCGTGTACGTATATGGAGACGTACATCGCACGCGGAAATACAAATGAAGGGGGGTGAGGGAGAGTTTAAGTACGGAGCATCGGCCGTCGAATGGCCGATTCGAGACTCGGCGTGCACGCAGAGTATTAAGAATTTTTCAGACTTTCCGTCGCGGCTGCATTCACGTGCAGGCTATGTAGCGCTGGAATTTCATAAAGAGACCATCAAGACATTTTATATACTCTCGTTTCTCGGTTATTTAAATATGTCTCTCGTACTTTGTGTTCAAAATTAAATTGAAGTTATTAACTTTTTTATTGGCTCGAAAGTAATCTACTTCAAGAGCTTGCGGAGAGAGGGAGAGACGGGGAATAACCTTTTATAAAACGAGCGCACGGTTTATAACGATATTTAGAAAGGAAAACGATTTTTTTTTCTCTACACACACAGCAGAGAAGGAAATACGCGGCTTGGTCATGCGACCATGCGAACGGAATCTTTTGTTTCAGATAACCTACTTTTTTGCATAATGATAAAAATGCGTTTTCCATAATAAAATTTACAGAGTAGAAAGGTTGTTACGTGATTTTTGTATTCGGCACGGACGCGGGCGAAGAGAACGAGAAAGAGTTTCCAAGCAGATAATGGAATCGATAAGGAAATAATAAATTACGTTTTTAAAAATGCAATGCATGAGATATTCAAATAAACTGAATTATTCATAAATGCTTATTGAATTAACACATGCGCGGGGCCGCAGTAGCGCCAACTCCCAGAAAACGATATTTTACATGCGGACCCTAAAAAAGAGCCTTAGTAGCTGCCCCGAGATAACTTTATCAAAGCAGGAAAAAGTCCGTGGCGGCGACGAAAAAAGCTAAATTCCCCGCGCAATCAGCAGTCTCGAGATAGAGACTACAGTTTTGCATGCCCGCCAAAGAGCCTGCATATATACGCGCTTTTAAACTTGCGAGCCACACGCAGTCGTATATATACTATATACTCTGTATACACACACGCGCGTGAGAGAGAAAGAGAGTTGAAATCAAATTTTTTGCCTACAGAGTCCCGGCCAATCGTAACAGAGTCACGAAATCCCATCACGCGGACGGAGAGAGAGGGAGAGAGAGAACAAATATATATGGTCAAGCAGCGCTAATACGTCGTCGCGCGCGCGGCTCTATAACTCTATACGTTTTATATAGAAGCGTCATCGTGGAAACGCCTTATCGTAAGTGGCAGCACGAACTCGTATTTATTTTTCATTAAGCTTCTGGGCGTAACTCGCACGAGCGCGGATTCCATTGTATTTTCAGAGACGCAATATTCATGAAAATGAGACGATTTCTCGGCAGAGCACACGAGCTTATACATCGATTTGAGCTTGCCGATACCCGATCGAAGAAATACAGCTGAGAAGAGTAAACAGAACTTAAGATTCGTTTGGCGATTCAGCCGATGTGACTAGACGTACCAAGTGTAAGCGCACCTCCTGGAAAAAAAGGAAACTGTCTCGGATGCCGTAAAGCGTCGAGCAACGTAAAGACCAACAAAAGAAGTCTCCGTTTCCGTCTCGTGTAAATAATGCAACGTGACAGTAAAAGTCATCCGGCCGAGAAAAAAAATTCTCGTAAAAGCTCGCGCTCATCGGTCCGGTCCTGCGCGCAAGCAAAACTTTGTCCGCCCCTAATCAAAAAGCACAGGGAATAAATGCTTGCCTCCGCCTTCCGTCTCGGCGGCTGCTCTATCCTTGACAAAGTTTATTGGACGAAGAAAAGAGAGGCGACGCATTGGGGCAAAAACCGCAGTAGCTTGGCGTCGCGTCCACCTCAGAAAATCTTTCCGTCGACAAGGCGTGAGCGCGCATGTGCGTGTGATGTTTGTGTGTGTGTGTGTGTGTGTGTGTGTGTGTGTGTGCGCACAAAGGAAAAAAGACTGTATGCGAGCAGGAGGTGCAGACGAGGCAACTGCCTCGGCGAATGAAGAAGCGCGTAAAAACAGTTGACTTTGCTTTCTGCACGGCTGCGCTGACCGATCACGAGTGCAATATTATTCGTCTTTGTCCCGATAATATCGAGAAGTCATCTCGCACCCTTCTCCAATCCGAGAGAATTTAACGCAACAGCGCGCGGGACAATGCGGCGTGAAAAACAAAGCCGGATAGTCGAAATTCGTCGCGGTCATCCATCAAACGCGACTCGACGTAAGTCGACCGGCCGAGAATCGATGGCTCTATATACTTGTTACGGGAAATCTCGTGGGCAAACACCGGGAAGAATGTGATTTTAGCTGGCGCGCATGTACGATAAAAAAAATGATACAATACACGGCTATAGGGACCGCGAGATAGATGAGCGAGATCATCCATTAGCCTCGTCGTCCCGGCCGCGCGTGTAAGCAAACAATTGAACTGATGAAAGGGCAAACAATCGGATGTGCGTTCAGCGTCGAATTGGCGCGAGGCTTTTTTTTTTACTGAATCGTATCCAGTGTCGCGCTAATGCACCGGTTACGTGTATAAACATAAATAATGTTTCTTCCAGAGTCGCCGCGGCACGTGGAGTTGCGCTGGATGTTCAGACCCGGCGAGAGCTGCGTTCCATCATTTTTTATTCCCCGACGAAGCTCGTCGCCCGCAGTAGGGCAGACGCTCCTCCGGAGAAGTACGTAGGATTTGGAGCGAATGCTTAAGTCGGAGGCGACAGAGCTATAGCGCGCGGTGCGTCTCCTCGTCTCTTCTCGCCTCGCGATAAATGATCGAGTGGAAGCGAGCCGGGCGAGAGAGCTTGCTCTCGGTTGCGCGCGCCGTGGACGTCGGCAAGTTTTCCGCTCGCTTTGCCGCGTGCGTGCATGCGGCAGTGCGCGGACGGCTTCCGATAAAAGTCGTCGGCGGGGCCCCATATTTTACGTCCGACGGAAGCTTTGTCTTCGTTCGGCGACGAGGCCGCCCCGTGCGTGCATTGCGCGACATTGTTTTTCTCGGAGATTTCGCCGACGGGCAAGCCACGCGAAACGCGACCGCGTGATTTATACCGCGAGATCTGGCTGTTTATTTCTTTTTTTCTCCCGCTCTTTGTTTCACGCGCTCACTCTCTCTCTCTCGCTCTTTTTTGCTCTCGGCTCCCTGCGGTAGGTGTAAATGGGAAAAAAATGTAAATAGCCCCGGGCGGCTTTTCGGAAATAACCCTGTCTGCGCATTGGGTGAAGTGGCTTGTGATGTTTTGGCTTCGCTCCCGAGTTCGAAAATGATTCAACAAAAAAATATCGACGCTGATGTGTATATAGCGGCGGGGGTTACGTCGGCGGGGGCTTTTTGAATGGATATACGCCGGATAATATTCTCGCGGCGTTCTATAGGGTGAAAAATACACAAGGTACGTTGATAATAATGTCTGTCTCGTTGGAAAAAGCCTGGACGCCTCGAATGGCCGGACCTGTATGGAATTCGAAGATCCTTGTGACTCAGCCTCGGCCGCACATACCTTTCTTACATAAAACGTGTATTTTACTGGGGCGGGGGGGATTGGACAGCTAAGCCACGGGCACAAAAACTCATAAGGTCGAGGGTATCCCTGGCATCATCCGCGAAATGGGATTGAAGGGATAGCTGATGCGTCATAACAATGGGGTCGTGCTGAAATTCGCACCGTGATACGCTTGCTCTAGCTCGGAGCTGCTCTCGAAATTCCGAATTTTCCTGATCTCTCGCGCACTGCACACTTTCTCTCTCTCTCTCTCTCTCTCTATTTCTCTCCCTCTTTCAGATATCAAAATTTTATACGTCGGATGCCAGAAAAAATATCGAGCCGAGCAGTGAAAAGTTTGTCGCTTGTAAAAAGAGTTGTAAAGTTCGTTGGAGATAATCGAGTTATTTTTCCAGAGATGTCTAGCATTATTTTGTCGCGCATGCGAAATATAAATAAAGCACGCAAGGAAATTAAGTTCCAATGTTTTAGTGAAAGCCGCGTGTTATACATAAGGGCTCGGGAAATTGCGATTCCAGATGTTTAATATTTGACTCGGTCGCGTCTAACCAATCTCGGGTATTATCTACTCTCAGCAGATTTTCCCGTATCGGCAAGGCAATAAATATTTAAGACATGAAATATCGACGCTGATACTTGGCTTCTAGGCATGAGTTTGAAAAGTAGGTCGAGCAAAACGTATTATCGCACGCGCTGTATATTACTTCATGCTCAAAAGGTTAAGGACGTAAATAAACCGGTTAAAAATTTATGACTGAAAAACATTGCCTGCTTCATTTCTTTAGACGCGCTGAGACTCTCTAAACTTTATCATCCGTAAAGATGAACGTTCGTTCGTAATTCTTTCGCGAGTACATTTATCGACTATCGCGTTGTTGATGTATGCTAAAATCTCTTTAAACTCGTTAATCATGCGGGGATTAAAAAGAGCTCGATTTTTAAGTCCTTCAGATTTGTTTCGTTTCATTAATTATATCTGTGGCTTGCAGGAAGAACCACTTAAGTGACATTTTGCGAAAAATTTTTTTATGTCGAATTCGAGGTGTTCTTAGTACCCTTTTCCATTTTACAATAGTAGGATTTCCGAAATGCACAAATATTTTAAATGCCAGCCGATTGCATAATCACTTAACTGCATCTCTCGTAAAAATGTTACCGCAGAACCACTTAAGTGCACTTGTTTTTTTTATTTTTGTGCGAGATACACCGTGTGGAATACATTATAGCAGTATAATATATATCTAATTACCTATACCGATGTATTCGTCGGTTTTTTTAAAATAAAAAAATTTTTTTTAACCTTTTTAAATTTTTCAAAATTTGTCAATTTGCAAAATCAAAAAAATTACTGGAATCGCTCTGATAAAATTCATACGTATTCCTTACCTGATTCTAAGAACTTATTACTCTTGAAAATTTTTTCCAAAAGTTTGTGGTTTCTGAATAAAAAATTCGTAAAAGTCTTCGTAAAAAATTTTCAATTATAATATGCGCCAGTTTTACCACACCGAGGTTCAAAATCAATCCCCAAATCACGTATCTTTTAGGTTTGGACATTTATCCCATTGGTTAGAGGGGTTCCAGATACATTGCAAATGAAAACGTTCTTGAAATCTCGAATTAAAACAAAAAATTGTGGAAAAACCATGCTTTTTTCCTTTAAACCGTTTTTCTCATAGCTAATAACAATTTTCGAAAATTTTAATTATACCATTGGAAAGGGCATGAGTTAAACTTTAAAAATATGCCCCGCCCGAATTTTTTAAATCGCATATTACATTAGTTACGAGCCCTCAAAGAAAGTGACTGCATAACCACTTATCTGCAAAGTTCCCGCAGAACCACTTAACTCGAGTAATTTGTTTAGCTTGGGCGTCGAGAAAGAAACTATTTACAAATGTAATACTACGGTTGTATCCGTATCAGATACCTAATCAAATGAGCCAATACTTAGATCTTTTCTCTGACATTTCGATCTTACATATTACTCCAAACATTGAAATCGCTTTTTCTCGAAAACACGAAAATGTCACTTAAGTGGTTCTTCCTGTAAGCCACAGATATATATCCTGCAGTAAAAGCCAAATGAACGTGATGAAAGTGCTTCTGTGCAAACTTTATTTTTATAAACTTGTATAGCAATTTTCACGAAAGCTTTTTACGTGTCTATTTATTTTCTTTGCTCATAATTATATTTTATTGTTAAAGTTTTTATTAAAACTATTTTTGTCCGTTTACTCAATTAATCTAAAAGGAAAGCGTTGTAGAGAGCATCAGTGTCACAAAGCATTTGTCGTGCGTTCAGTTGACAATTCTCTCAGTATATTATATAGGACATAATAAATTGAATAAATTAGGTCTGACTAAAATTCCGGAGATTAGTTCCCCCTTTTGAAAATGGACCATATACTTATATGTCCAAAATAAAAAGAGCTTGAAATTTTAATACAATTTTCTATTGAAGGAGAATGTGTATATAGGGCAGAAAAGTGCGTTAGGCGAACTACTCGTTGTACACAGTATTGGAATACGGCAGAGCAAATTGAATATCGTTGGAGAGGCAGCCTCAGCTGCAGCAGTTTACAAAAGAAAAGAAAACTCGCGAGAGACGGGGGCTACTTATACAAGCCTCCCGCTCATTCTCAAGGGAGCGAGAGGAGATATGAAGGAGAACTCACTCGATAATGCAAATTTTCAGCGCGTGCATCTGCCTGCTATTCGAAAGTAATCAGAGGTCTATCAGTTTTAACCGTCGGCTCCTCTCCTTTCACGAGGGACTACATCGACAGAAAAAAGATAGAGAGAGAGAGAGAGAGAGAGAGAGAGAGAGAGAGCTGTATTACAATTTACACAGCAGCCGTGTAGAAAATGCAAACAGAGACGATACGACTGCGCTACGGAGAAGAACAAGGATCGCGGAAATAAAGGAGCTGCAGCAGCGCGGCTGCAAACAAAGGCGCTCTACTCTCCGAGGACTGCGGTGATGATAAGTTTCTCAAAGAAAAAGCATAGCCGCGGAAAAGAAGTAGACTCGCCCACAGAGAAGAAAAAAGACGCCGTCGAATAATACAGCGAGTCGCCGCGCGCGCTGTGGTGGACCGAGTTAAGCCCTTGTCTCGCCGCCGGCGACGGGGCGGCGGTGGCGAGCCGTCGCAAGGATGCGCATAAGGGGGACTACAAGTCGCGGAAGCTCCTCGTGAAAGCGATATACCGCAGACGCGGCACATACCTATATGTAGGTACAGGGATGGCGAGCAGCGCGAGCTTTTTCTCTCCGCAAAATGTACACGCACGAGAGTCGAAAATGCGTTTAGCCATTTCGGGATCGACTCCTCGCAGGCGCGCCTTGATCCAATTCGTCCCCTTGAAATATTTACGGCGCTGCTCATCCTCTAAGCTCCCGCACTCGTCTTCTCGTGTTTCCGTATGGCTTTCGGGGCTGAGCTCCGATGTTTCTACGTCTGCTTCTCGAGTTAAAGAGCTACCTACATGTACAGTCCATACTCTTCTCCCCCTTTACGCACATATAAGACTTTTTTCCTTATTGGTTTAGCTTATCTTTCTTGCTTAACTCTGTTTACTGCGCAGAATCAGAGCTTCCGCTGTGATTTGCTTTGGGGATCATAGTTTCAAGCAGCGCAGCATCGCCGCGGCGTAATATAAAGCAGCAGTGAAATCCCGACTTATTTTTCTCCATTATCACACACTCGATTCGCTCGGCTATGCTCTCCGAAATTATTCAACTTGGAGAATTGCCGTCGAGACAATTCGCAGTTCTTCCGGGCGATCGAGGAAAAGCAGCGCTAATAGCTCTGTAGAATCGCCTTTCGCCGGAAATTCCGAGCAGCTGCTTCGGCTGAGCGCAGGTGCGAGGGGAGGGGGCGAGGGATACATGAAAATTCTTTCAATTCCATATCCACCTTTGTCACTGCTCCTTCTCTCACTCGTTTATTCTCTTCCTCTATTTCTCTCACTCTCTGCATTCCCTCTAATTTCCTATCTAGCTCCCTCTCCGACTGTGGACCGGTGCGCGTTACGTAACCGACTGAATTCTCTATCTCTCCCGCTTTATCCCATTCGCCCTGTCATTCTCTCATTCCCTTTTCTCTATACGCCCGGGGACCATTAAACTTTTCCCGGAATTAGCGGCTGGCTGAAGTCGCCCGACGAGCTCACGCGCTCAGCTCACTTTCCCTCCCCCGCACACTGTATCGCTCGCTCTCTTTCCCTCTTTCGCGCGTGCATATATATCTGTCTCTCTCTCTCTCTCTCTCTCCGATCGGAATTTCGAACGGGGTGAAGCGCAAGAGAGGGAAAGAGAAAGAGAGAGAGAGAGCTACACGGACGATTGGCGAGCTCCGCTTCCCCTCCGCGTATATATATATATGTACATTGGAGAAAGGGGCTAGCGGTAATCATGCCAATAAGTAACACGCGGCAATGGGTATTTAGAGCTTCTTCGAATGGAACTTTGCAATTTTCGCGAGGGGATGCCGTCGCTGTTGTATTCCTGCATTCTCCTCTCTATTCGCCCTTTTATATATCTGTGTGCGACTCTGCTGGTTCTGTGCTCGGCTATAGCCCTACAGCCGTGTCTGGCCTGAGTATCTACGAGCATATAGACAGCCAAATGGGGAGTTCCGCGTCGAGTGGGATGTAGTCAAAAAATGAGAAGTCCTTGAAAGTTGGGAAAGTTTGGAGTGTACCAATTTGCGATTGCGGAAAATGATTCGACCCTCGGTGCTTGTACGATACAATAGATATGAATATATATACGGTATAGGATGATTGCCTCGTGAGAGCAGGGAATTCTGTCGAGAATGAATATTGAGCTGTGGATAATTAAGGCAATACGATCTCGAGAGTTAAAATTCGTGTACAAATATTTTTTCATTCCAACTTGGAGCGAGTTGAGCAAAGTGGAAATCGCCGTGTGTAGAGACTCGAAGGAGAAAGTCGAGAGGAGCGAACGCTAGTGTAAGCGTAAGCCGCGAACTGACCGCTAATCGAATTAATTTTTTATTAGTTTCCAGGCGCATCAGTATTCCGCGGGGAATGCCGTGCGTCTGGGCAGTCTTCCGTTCCCTTTTTTTCTGCGCTCACCTTCCAACTTTTTCGATTTTTTCTCTCTCCCTCTCTCTCTCTCTCTCTCTCTCGTTTTTTTTATTCGGCCGGCAGGAGGGAGATGTAAGAGACTCGACTTTTGGCGTCGGGAGAGGTGCGCATGAAAATAAATAAAGGAGGGTTGTAACGCGCTCGGCGGGGCGTACGTGCCTGAAATAAGAGAAAAATTGCGGAAAATCTAATTTATTTAATCTATCTTTAAGAGGAGTGGAAGCCGAGCGCACGCTTCCTTCCTTGCTTCCCCATCCTTTTTTTTCGGGCTTGATGCGCTGCCGGCGTTATACGGCCCTATTTATCGACGGTAAGCGCAGGCCAGGGTTCGTTTTACGAAGGGGTGCATTTTCTAATAAGCTCGAGCTGCTGCAAATATAAAGCGCACTTGGAAATTTCGAGCTCGTTACGCCTGGCCGTTTCAGCGATCCCTACACGCATAAACACACACACTGCACACACACACACAAACACACTCGCAGACACAGGAGCCGCGCAGACTCGTATTAAACGAAATTCGCTTCTGCAATACCAATCCTCGCGCGTAGATGTAAAAAATTTCTTTCAGATTCGCGCGCAGACGATATAAAACGTGAAAAATTCAAGCATGGAAATCCGCGATTCGTAGAGTGTCGGATTCCTCTATGAAATTTCCATGCGCGCGCTGAAGAATGCATTCTGAAAAATGTGCGGGCGCATTGGCCGAGACACCGGGGCCGATTGAACCCTCAGTTCCGAGCGCTGAGCCGTAAATCTTTCCGTCGAGATGTTCCGACGTAAACAAAGTCGATCGCTCACGTATGCCGGTTCTCTCATCCTCTCCCGATATATATATATACACGACGAGACGATGAGTCGAGTCGGAGAAACACACAGAGGGAAAAAGGCAGATGAGACAGAGCAGAGAGAAGGAGCGCGCGCGCGCGAATCGAGTCCGGAATTAAATTGCCCCGAGGGTGCGAAGGCGGCAGGAAGGAAAGGCCAAAGTGGATGCACTCAGACGCGCGAGCGCGATATCTTCTTTCTCTCAGCGCGCGCGCGCGAGTCTACGGATGTTTCCACTTTACGTGCCAAAGTAGATGAAATCCATCAATCACAAGAGCATGGCGAGCGAGCAGCCGCTACGTTAGACGCGTTCGCGCTTTTTCCACTCCAAGCTCAATTCTTCGAGTGCACGCACAGTTCGAAGAGTCCCGGGAACAGATCCGAAAGCTCCTCCCCTCCCCGCTGCGCGCACTTACGCATTATACTCGACTCCGCACGTGTTATATTTCGCAAACAAATTTATCACCGGACAATAAGCGCTTGCGCAATAGATCCATACTGCGAGACTCGATAAAAAGCTCGCGGGCTTCGAGCTTCGCTAACTCGAGCTTTTTTCTCCGCGAGTTAACTTTCCATTGTGCTCGGCGAAAAAAAGCAAGCCGAAGGATCTCCAGCCGCGCGACGAGCTGCGTGCGCGTATCGCCCAGTAAACGCGGCAAACGACTCGCGGGGCAAGTTTACTAGCGTAATCGCGCTCGGGCCGTATATATAATACACCCCCGCAGATATTTCGAGAAGGAGCGAGAAAGAGAAACGGCGCGATTGCGCAACCCACCGAGTTACAGAGCACTGCGCAAGTATCGCCCGGAGCGGTAAACTTTAACCGTGCGTTTCGCTCCAATATATCGACGCGTTATTCTTGTTTTTTACATCGGCGCGCTCAGAGGGATGGAAAATTTTTCATAACCGCGCTCCTTTTTCCCTCGTATTTCGAGCATGTTACAAACTCATAAAGTTCTGGCCGCCCGCGTGCAGCGTCGCGTCGCTGCCGCCGTCGCCGCCGTTATACGCGCATAATAATACGCATGGCAGAATCGAAACTGCTGAGATTTCGAGAGTGCTTTTGTATTCGATATTGCGGCAGCGACTCCGCGCGCCCTCTCTCCTGCTCCTCTCACCGCGCGAGAGAGCGTCTTTGACGCTGGCAAAATTATATGGGAAATACGCGACGTTTCCACGTCGAAACGCCGAAGAATTTTAATTTGAATGTACAGTCATAATCTTTGCTCGCAAGTAAGAATGTATCTGTATATACGTATACAGTGCGCACGGAGAGCCGGCGAATTAGCAGGAGGCAACAAAGCAACAGCTGCATCGTCAGCGCGTCTTATCTCCTCCGAAATCCCGGGGCTATAGGTAACGTTTATCGACGCGTGCTTCGCTTGTCTTTGCTCCTCTGTAATACGCCGCCTCGTCGTGATCATCGTCGACTGAAAACTCCGTCTAAGCCCGCTCAAGCTAAGACAGTAGCGAAGCAGCGAAGCGCGTCGAAATCCCGGCACAGAGCAGCAGCAGCAGCAGCAGCAGCAGCAGCAGGACAGATCCCGTGCGTGCGAATATAACGTCGGCGAGAGCCCCGGACGACGAGGAGAATTTCGGGAATAGTCCAAGACCGAGAGCCGCAGCGAAATTCCGGCTTAACCATACGCCCCGGCGAATTTCGAACCAGCCAATCTTATACATCCACCGGCGAACTATAAGATCCAAACTGAATATCTCTCTTGCCTCGTGCCTCGTCGCCGCGCGCGCTCCTACTTCGCTGTCTCGCGCAACGCAAGTTTACCAATATACGCTGTGCGCACACACTTGCCACCGCCAACTTTCCTACCCTTATAGATATAATATAACGCGCGATAAGCAGTGGCGAAAGGCTCTATTGTCTCGCGACAGGAGGTCAATGCTTCGAGTGAGAGAGTGAGGGGGGGGGGGGAGACGGAGGGCGGCTACTCCCTTCTAGCCCCCCGCATCCGTTCGAGCAAACTCAAATATTTCAGCGCGTTTTCCAGGCCATTTCGCCGCTCTAAAAACTTTCGATGGCCGCGTGCGCGCATACGGCAGCGCTCGCTCACTCCGAATCCAAGCTCAGCAGTGCGTATACCCGGAAGAGGCTACGCGCGAAATCGACGCCGGTATATATATCGTTATGGCGTCAATTCCGCGCGACATCGGAGAACTTTGTTTGCGCGTACGCATCTATTTGGGTATATATTATCACTATTTTTACCCCTTGGCTTAGATATTATTCCGTTGGAACATGCAGTTTCTCGTATCATGTTTTATGAATTTCTCGCTCTCTCTTTCGCTTTTCTGCTAATCGCGTTGAAAATTAAAATTTTAATTCATTCAGTTATCCTCTCCTGGGGGAACTGGGCTCTTACCGCGCAGATTCTAACCTGAAAGACGCTGAAATACTTGGCCGAATTCCAACTGGATTATCTCTAAAATTTTCCCGTTGGCAAATATATCTGTACATGCCCATAAATTCTCTCCGTTTTTTCGCTCTTCATCCTGCGCTACGTCATCATTAATTTATTCGGCTTTTACGAAGCCGGCTCTTGCGCGCATGTACAAAGAGCGGTAGCGCAAGCTCTTGAACGGGGGCTCGGTATACGTACCTCTATCTTTCCCTTTTATCCTGAAAAGCATCTGAAAGGTTTTAACTTTGAATTTCTTTGCGCCGGGGATGTAAATTATTCTCGGGCAGACCCTTCAAAAAATTTTCCCGAAAGCTCGTGTTCGCGCAACTCTGTGCACTGAGTCTCGATGCTTGAAAATTTTAAGCCATGTACGGTTAAAAAGATCGCCTTCCATTAACGCTTGGCGATTATTAAACCAACGTGCATTTTACGTATACCACTATATCTGAGCAAAAGAAGTCAAATTTTATACGGAGGTTCTACTTACAGATACACAAACAAAACCATTCGTTGCTTATTTGTACATTTCTGTGTGAAATGTGGGAAATGCATAACCAATCGACGATTGGATAAACAATTGTCCGAATAGGTGTGTACCGTTATCTTTATACTCTCAGCGAGCAGCCTCATATTCTGAATAGAGCGCTGTGAGCCAATAAGCGACCTCGAATCTCCATAAGCTCAAAGTGGCGACCCCAGTGGCGACCCCAGTGGCGACACGACATTATTATCGGTATGACGATCGGCTGTAATTGCTACCGGGAATCGCTGGTCTATTCTGAATGACTACTTCTGGTTATACAGACAATCTCATTCGATCACTTGTTGAGATGGAAGTAAGCATCACGATTCACGCGAAATATTCCTCGGTGCAATGTCCACATTATCATTGCTTACATCAAAACTTATATAAGTTTAAAACCAGTAAGACCTCAACTCATTATTTCTCTTCCTTATCTAACATTTGAGTATTTTTAAAAATAAAAAGCACAAAAGGTGCTTCTTATCCATTGGCAAATATTTTTCTCCAAGGTTAAATTATTATCCTTCCCATTATTATGCTAAAAGTTTTAGCGCAATACTTTACGGTTAACTTGACTTGCTGATGATAATGAAAATAACTGTTAAAAGTTAATAAAAGGAAGATAAGAAATACATTACGTAAAATAAACTTCTCAAAATGTATTTCAAAATATTTTAACTGAAATTAATTGACAGTTTGAAAAAACTATTTTCTGGCAATTTTACAAATTCGTCATAAACTATAATTAAGGATTCGGTGTGTAGAAACCGAGACAGAAGAACATACATGCTCGTCACCTGTAACTCTCATGCTTCACAAAGCGAGTGCTCATCGTTATATTTGGTGAACTGTCAAAGCCAGCCGTGCTGATGACGTCCACTAAAATCAGAGGTTCTCACTCACACCAAAACCACACTAAATTGATCTTTGCACATTTTCCCTCGCTGTGCATTGAAGACGATTAATTTAACATGCCAAAATATATAGATCGCTGCTCCTTTTACTACCAACTGAAATTTCGTGACAGTTTTGTTTGTTTATGAGTCATCAGTTTGAGTACTTCGCATTTCAATTTTGAAGGCTTTATTGCGATTTCGCTGTTTTATTTTCAAATATCGTCAATAAACTAAGGTAACGCATTACAGTCGTCAACGTTTTTTTATTATCAAATAGTTATGCGCTTCAACGGCTGTAGCTCGACAATTGTAAGGTCAAGAGCTAAACCGAACCAAGGGTCAAAGGGATAGGCGCCAAACGTGCGCAGGACAGAATGCTTGCAATAATCGTGCTCGGCAAATACAAGCGAGAATCACGTTGCGTTCATTTGTACCGAGCGATGTCCCACACACATAGCTACGGCAGTTGCAGCAGCTAACTGCCGATAACAAGGGCGATCTTGCGGTGCGCCTCGGACACGTACGCCACGATTTTCCGTACCACGCTCTAAAAGCTTTCTAAATAATACTGGAAGTGAATCTTCTATTTGTACATGTATAATATATAATACATGTAGGATGTACAAGAATTATTTCACTGGGTTATCTTTGCATTGTTTTGCACGTAATTTAACAATGTCATTACAGCTACAGGCGAAATTACAAACAGTACAGCTTTGAAAGTTTACGTGCGCAAAGTAAGTCTGATAGATTTGTCAAGCCTCATGTCATGCTTAGGATTATGTTATGCCCACAAGTAACTTACACACAAAATCATAAGAATACTTTTATTGTATTATTTAAAATAAATCATATTATAATATTTATGCACAATGTATATGAATTATTGCTCATAATTACTTACAGCTTGTAAATAATGAATATAATCCATAAAAGATCAGGTGCAAGATTACAAACACTTTATCCTTGAAGATAATTACAAATATTTGTTAACTATTATTATTTATACTTTTTTCAAGTACATATTATACTAACATACAGATTATAATAAAGTATCAGTCTATTGGCAACGCGACTTAAACTCGCCACAACATTATCGACTCATGAGACCGTTGAGACGAAGCAGAAGCATAGTTAGTAGAAACTAACAACCGTTGTATTTGTATGAGCGAACGACCCCGAGTCTCCGGTAAAATTATCAGCAAGACGACCGTGTGCGCGACATTGATAACGGCAGCCATCTAGAACGAGTACTCCTGATTGTAAGAGGTGCTGATCACCTGTTGAAGAACTACGTAGAGACAAATAAGCAGAGATTATAGAGACATACGTGCATCAGATTTAAAGCCACACCAATGATTCAAAATTTTTCAGACCAAAAACCGGACCAGCCGAAACTTAATTGTCATCAATTTATATCGACGATATGATACAATATGTACGAGTATTAAGAAATTGTGTTTATGTACTAAATCTGAACTTAATTTTTCTTCTCATCAATTTTGGTTATTGAGGAAAAAAAATAAATTGCCGTTGATACACTCCTGAGAATGTATATCAGATTTGGCACATAATAAAAGAACAAGGTTTCAGTGACACATAAATTCGATAAAAATCCTATTTCCGCGCTAAAATTGTATGAGCCCTCTCCAAAGTGATTTACCCAAGACTATAAGCAAACTCACTGAAACGCTATCCTTCAAGATGGTGCGTAGCAGTAGAATTCATGGTACATAAGCTATGTATTATTGCATATGTACCTACGTTAACTCGTATATTTACCTGCCAAAATTCGATACTGAATAATACGGAGAGACAAAAGGATGTATTTTGAACTGCGGTTCCTATGTTTCTCGCATCCATAGGCAGACATTCGGCTGTAATAAAAGTAGGCATGGTTGCCAAACCTAGGCCGTACGCCAAGGCAAACACAATAATGCATACAAGTGGTATGACTCTGACACTATCCTGATCACTATTGCCAATCAAACCATGATAATAGATTTCCATGAGTACCATAGAACTGGCACATATTATTAAACTGCAGGCAACGAGACACCTACGTCTTAAGTGTTCTACCAAACTACCACACAATTATACATGAGACGTAACGACCAGATATCACCGCGACCTAACGTTCGAAGATCAACTGACCGTACGTGTTTATACTACACAAGAGAACTGCTGAGCTGCAAAGATTGATTCAGATTAATTAGCGTAGATTATTAGTAGAGTTGCTACTAATTTTAGAGTTTTACTTTCTCAAAATTTCTTGAAAGACTGTTATCCTAAGACGATAAGAATTCAGACGTAAATCGTGTACCAAGCGAATTGTATTGAATAGAATATGAGATTTTTCAAAGCACTTGAGTACCAGACCTTTCCTGGTATATTGTCCAATACGAAGGGGCTAGTCAAAGCAGGTAAAAGAAGACCAAAGAATAAAGAGAGACGGCGTTGTGTTGGGATAGTTCGTATATATCTATATATGTTTGAACCTTGACGTGCGAACTTTACGCGAGTTTGACTACAAAGGGAGAATTCATTTGGCAGCGCGATTGATTTTTATTTCGCTCAAATGTTCAGACTTTTTCTATGTTTCCCTTTTATGAATGGCTTAGAATTTTTTTTATTTTATTATTTTTTTTATTTTCAATAAAAATAAAAATGATTTGTTTGAATTGAACAGAATTTTCATATACTTTCATTCTTATACACTTTCTCCCTATACACACTTACCCATTGTAAGTAGAATAATCAAAAGAATTGCCTTTGTGGCAGCCTCATCACAAAGCAGTCTTTTAAGATTCTGCCATATCCCATCCGCTTTTTTCCGCAACAAAACTACTTTTTACGAATTCGACGATAGTGTTGAACTTCTCATGTACATCAGGTTTGCCTCTCAATTTTCCATATCAGTGCGGGTCAATTTTATAAGCCATAATGGAGTTTCTGGTGCGACGATCAAGTAGAGACTAACTAATATGAGCATCACAGCCATGTAACACCTACGTTTATACTTATAGCAAATACGACCGATATTTTGCTACGTAGTGAACGAAGTGATATCTCTGAAAGGTACAACTCCGTATTTTAACATATCATTCCAAAGCCAATCCCTGAAATTATGCGTCTCAATATAAATTGCTGGAGATAAAAAAAATGTCAATTAAGTTGCAAGTAATTATAGAAAGGCTATTATTATGTAAAAATAACAATATCCATTATGTTTAAAATGTACTTTATGAATGAATTTTATTAATAGTCAAATATTATAAATTTTTCTTGGGATTTTTGCCTGTACATTAATGTGATAGTAACTAGCTATAATTTACAGAAAATTTATATTTATCAATATATAGCTATAATTTACAAAAAATATATATTTTTCAAATTTTAAAATAGAAAAATGACAATTTTATGGCTATATTTTTGTATATTCATTCGATTTTATTCTATTCGTTTTAAAAAATAATTTATAATTTGAAAAAAATGAAATATCCGATAATCTAACAATAATAAATATCAAATCTGTGTATTAAGAGTTATAAAACCTGTAACTGTTTTGTTTTTATGAAAAGAAAACAGTTAAATAAGAAATTAAGAGCGCGCTTCGCGTGCGATTTGGGTTATGTTTTAGGTTTACTATATCAATCATGAAGTATAAATCATGGGAACCATAATCAATAATCATGTTTACTTTTGCAAACAATAAATATCACGTATTAATTGCTTCACAACAAAAGCCATCACTTTTTCAAAGAGGATAAAGGCAAACAGAACTACTATACACAAATTAGCAGTGAAAAAAACGAAGTAACTATTAAGCCTTTATTAAAATGTAGTTTAGCAATTTATATAGCCATAAGGCGGATAAATGTATTTAATTAATTAATAATTACGTTTTCACCTAGTTACAAATTAAAAGAATCGAATACATAACGTATTTTACGAATGTATTAAACGAGATTTGAGGGCTTGAGATAATTGTTGGTTTGGCAACTTACCCAAAAGTTGGTGGCAATGGCAATGATGATCCAGCCGAGGAACGATGGCATTGACCCCAGAAGGAATAGACACTTTTCCAAAGCGATCGATGATGCCGATCGATACAAAACCACCGGCAAGCGTACCCAGATACATAATGCCTGCGATTCATGATGCTTGGGATTCCACGAACATATAACTGGTTGATAGAAGTTGAGGAATTGTAGGTCGTGACCAACCAGCCACGTTGTGCCTACTGTTACACTATTGAGACACGCTTAAAGCGATAGTTGGAATACTTATTTAAACAGTAAATTCTTGTAAAGTTATTTAAACAGGAAATGTTGTATAAAAGTAAAGTTGTAAAGTTATTTAAATAGGAAAAATCATATAGAAACAAAAAACGAAAAAAGAGCTAGGCTTCCGATGTCGCGTATAATACTCAGACAATTGTTACGTCAATGCCTTAGCGAACAAATATCGAAAGAGGGCACTCTTAAAGGCCGGTTGTTCGTATAAACAATAAATTTTATCGGGAAGTTCATTCCACATATTATATGCGGCCTTTACATGAAAAGCGTTACGCAAGTATTCTAAGCGGAATTGACCACAACAAAACAAAATTTTATAGCACTGTGTGACCTAAGTCCGCACCTATGCCACCGCTTATCAATGACCTAAGTAGTCCGCATATATGGTAAAATTTCCAACTCGCGATCCAGCGTGCTGCTATTTCCGCAAATCAACAGTGCCGGCGAGTTACTGCCCGTGATTTTCGTGCGACAGCTGCGCTGCTCTAGGACGACTATCGTGCAATTTTTGGGCAGCAGTGTGACAAAACTGCTTTACATTTCCGTAGAAGACTTCTGTGCTCTAACCGCTCTGGACAGAGCACTGGCACGCCGAAAATTCTATCAGTGAGTTAGTGATAATGAATTCAACTTTAAAAAAAAAAGACTTATGACGTGTAATGTACATAATACGAAAAAGTAAAATAAATTTTATTGAAATTCACGCATGCAACAATTCAAATAGAAATATTGATTAGAAAATGGTGACGCACTATGCTGTTAGGATAAAGCTTTGTCAGTTAATATGTATGTATGTATAGACAAGTGAATAATCACTATGTCTATACATATGAATTTATCCCTCGGTGGTTATCACCGAGTTTATCAGTTAATAATTTTGATTCCAGAAAACTAAAATATCAGAGACTGAAGATAAAAAGCAAAGTGGTCGCACTTCGCGAAATGACTCGTAGAAGTAAAACTTTGGTATCTGCAAAGAGCAGAAGTATAAGAGCAGCGCGGCACCAGGAAATACACCCGTCGAATTGAAAGGATTGGAGAAAAAGTTATCCCCTCACTTTCGTCAAGCAAGAGAGAAAGAGGAGTGGGAGAACAAAAATAGAAGACGATATCTGCGAAAAAGCCCTCTCTCCCTCCGTAGCTCTCCCCACTCTTTTTTGTATCAGTACAGGATAAAGCGTAGGAGAAAGCAAGTATATAGAAGCTTTAGCTTCGCTGCCGCTGTGCAATTTCCCCTAAAGACTTCCCACATCTCGCTTTCTCACCGAGAAATTATCATACGCTCAGGGGCGCTCTTCGCCTCGCGCCATCGCCGTTGGGGCTGTATCGGTACACTCTTCTCCGAGCAAAGAAAATAACAATATAGTTTACGCACTACGAGCCCCCAGGTATGGGCCCACCAGCGCACCGGTATCTATGCAAATGCGAGTATCTCTTTCAATGGTGGGAGAAGGGTGCGGAGATGAGGGGCAGAGGTTTTAGGGGGGAGGGGGGAAGGCGATAGGTGAAAGGTATAGAGAAAGCACCGGCATAGCCCCTAGAACAGCCGCAGCAGCAGCAGGAGCTCGATGCTCGCTGATTGGACTCGTACCTCGAATAGACGCTTCGCTTAACCATCCAACTTTAACTATTATCCTATACCCTTATAAGACGAGCAAAGCAGTCCTGCTCTTGCAGATAGTCTCTTTACCATATGTTACGGATAATTGTCACCGTGTAGTTTTATTGATTGTTTCGCGAAACTGCAGCAAGAGTTATGCACAGTTGGAACTATTGCTGTTGAATTGCTGTTCATGACGTAACTGCAGCCGTTTCAGAAAACGGAGTGTATTCCTATGTGAGGAAATCTACGGAGAGTTGGACATGTTTTGACCGAAAAGTGGGAAGCGAGTAATTTTGAGGGCACACTAACCGGACTAGGTTTTTTACACTCGTTAGGACGTACGAAAAAAGAAAACTGATCGAAATACATCGGCGCCCTATGCAAAAAATACGCTAATTTCTGCGCGCTTTTTTCATTCTTCTAAAAGTTTAAAAGCAGGCCGTATCTTAAATAAAATTTCCAATCAATTAAAACAGAGTACTTGAAAAGACATTCCATTATTGGATATAAATTTGTCTAACTTGGATTCAGGCTTTTAGAAAAATAGTCGATTTTACCTTTTTTTCTTAAAATCCTTTTGACTTTTGATCCAAGCATCTATTTGCAACGTTCAATTGGTCAAATTGAAGATCTTTTTTTGCACTTTTTAATTATTTCAAGTGTTTTTTCTTTTCGCTTATGATGAGCTATATATATATATACTTTTCAAAAAGATCATGTTTTGAAAGCATATATATAGCACACTACGTAATAAATTTAAAAATTAGACTTAAACTTAAACTGAACCAGCACAAAAGTAGAAGAAAAGAACTTTAATTTAAGTTATTAAACTTTGAAAACGCATCACTGGATCAAAATTGAAAAGGATTTAAAGAAACGTAAAATTCTCTGGATTTTGTCAAGCATTTACATGGAAGAAAGCGTTAAAATAATCAGTTTTATTTTTTTAGTTAAAACGTCATAATAGGAGAATGAAAAAACGCGCAAAAATTAGCGTATTTTTTTAAACTTTGGCCCGTACCTATTTATTGGCATATAGGACACCGATGTATTTCGATCAGCTTTCTTTGTATGTCCTAACGAGTGTAAAAAAACCTAATCCGGTGAGTGTGCCCTCAAAATTACTCACTTCCCACTTTTCGACCAAAAAATGTCCAACTCTCCGTAGATTTCCTCATATACCTCCGCTTTTGCGTCAGTGTAAACAGCACTTCAAGACTGATAATAGAAAAATCGATGTACGCGTTGCGGAATCGCTGAAAATTTCCACCGCATAATGTCCACAATAATACGAGAAATCTGGCACTAAGGCGAACCCGCAAAGCTTGCAGACAACTTTTAATGCTTTGAGCAAACAATTCATGCACATAAATTTCCGCGGCAAACCGTAACAAATCCTCGGACTCCCTATACTCGCCCTTAGTACCTTAGTATTGCTCACTTGTTTCGTTCTATCCTCCCTTTATCCGACATCCGCGATCTCCTGCATTTATATCTCTCTCTCTCTCTCTCTCTCTCTCTCTCTCTCTCTCTCTCTCTCTCTCTCTCTCTCTCATCAAGTGCTCTTCTCGCTGAAAATGACTGAAAAGCGTTCCGTGCCGAGGAAATAAACAGGATGAGAAAGGCGAAAGTCGAGCGAGCTTGCAGGAAACTCCTGGCCAGGAACGAACGAGAGCAAAGGCACGATATCATAGAGGCAGTAGCAGGAGCTAGAGAAAGACAAAGAGTCGCGGAGCCGCGCTAACTGGAATTGGGAAAATGTTAATTCTAAGGGCGAAGCGGGAGATCAAGCTCGAGCTTCCTCTCTCCCTCTCGATTTTCAGCGGGAGCTCCCGCTGGAAAACCGCGCTAAATTCCTCCTCTCTGTGGCGCGATTCTTTACGCCTCGTTGTATTTTTAATTCTCCCCCTTTGTTTCCCCGAAGCCAGCCAATGTAATCGAGGGATAATCGCGCGCGCGCGCGCGCCGGCAATGTATGCTCGCCTCGGAGCTCTTAATCCTTAAATATCGCCGGGAGAGCGCGCTCGATGAGCTTTTTTACTTTTAAGTCGATCGCGCTGTGTATTTTGCCGATAATGAAGGCGGGATTTTGCACTTGTGTGCGCGCAGAGTCCGACCCGGCTATATTTCTGCGGTCGCTTCTGCTCTTTATCCGTCGTTCTTAACACAGAAATGTACAGAAACCGTTATTTTCGCGAGAAGCTTTCGATTCGAGAGCGATCAACTGAAAAATTCGGTGTTGGCGCAGAAAATATCCGCTATTCGTATTTCTGTTTGCAGTGTCGTCGCGTCGGTTTTTTCCAGTTTTCCCCGAAAGATATTCTACAATCTAATGCAGAGAGCTCGAAGCTGGCGAGTGTGTATTTTACGTATATAGAAAAAGCCGTGGAATCGGCGCGTGCCGGATAATTCTGGCGAAGCATGCTGGAATTGAACGCGGTCACTGTAGGTCTCTCGTACTCGCGCAAACTTTAAATATAGAATATTCATAACGCACCCTGCTGGCCCTGTATGTGTGGGCAACTTTAATGTGGTTCGCAGCCAACGGTATATAGATATATAGATAACTGTTTCACCGAACAATGACACTGGCGTAGCCCTGGTGCAGTTACATCGAAAAGACGTGCTCTGCTTCTCTTCTGCCTCTCTCACACTCACGCACACACACACACACACACACACACATACAGCCGCACGCACACGTACACACTCCCCTTTGTTTTGCTGGAATATTAGAACGCAGCCTCGGAAATTGTCGGGGGACCATTTTCACGTGCAAAAATGCACGGGAGAAAGAGGTCGCGATTTCACCGTGTGCCGGAGCACCGCAGCCACGAGGACTATATATGTGCGGTATTATTTTCATAACTGCAGTGGAACTAGGTAGAGGATCGGAAGGAAGGTGGTGCAGAAAAGGGGAGAGGTAGAGAGTGGGAGAGAGTGAGAGAGAGTTTTCTTTCGGAGACTCGTGCAATCGTCTGCTGAAATGAAAGCTGGCTTTCTCACTCGCTCCCATGTGGGATTCCTGGGTAATGAAACTGTGTCGCGTTCGCTAGCACTAAGCTGTGGCTCGCGCGACTCGCATTGTGTGCGCTAGAGCTCAGTTGTCGATGTATATATGCCTTTATATGTATATAGTATATACGTATATATCCAACAGTCTCGTTTTGTTCTAAATGCAAAACTCTATTGATCCTCCCGGCACTTTCACGCGGAGGAAGTTACATTTTTGTTTTGCAATGACGAGGAAATTAAAATAAGAATTCCGGCAAAAATACCCGAGGGAGAGAGGGAAAGAGAGAGTTTTGCGAATAGCGCTGAATAATAAAGATGATATCCATTATACCTGTAACGTATACAAACGCATTCAGCGTTGCGCTTTTTCACGGAATCAGCTGGACCATTTACAAATGAAACAACGCAGTGGAAGACATTAAAAATATCTCTTATTTCAGTTTTATTACGACTAGCTGCGAGCGTTATACGTGTACAGAGAAGTGGAGCCCGGCGGGGTGTTCGCAGAGGCAAGGCAAAAAAAGTCAGTCCTCGTCCACGAAATTTCCAACGCCATTGTTATAGGAACGAGCCATACGCCGAGCTGCAGCATGCGTAAAGCAGAGTAGAAAAAAGAAAGCGGAAAAAAAAGTGCGCTTCGTCCGCGTGCGGCGCACAGGCTGTATAGCGCGAATCTCTCCGCGCGCATCGCGTCCCTTGTTTACATATAAATGCCCGAAGATAAACTAGAACAGACGAGGCTATAGCGTACACACAGGCACTCGCGCACAAAAGAAGATATGCCCTCCCGACGCCTCGGGGCCAACGAGAGAGAAAGACCCCTGTACTCTGCGGCAAAGACAAGCTTCGCAACAGGACCTTCCCATACTTATATACGCCCTGCGTAGACTTACTGCCGCCTCTCCTCCCCCTATACTAGACAAATGCTATTTTCCGCGCTCCATCCGTCGCGCCGCCTCGTTTTTTCCGCGTCCGCGTCTTTTCCCTTGAATTTTTGTCCTTCTCCGCCGCGGTCGAAATTCAATTTTCCTCCTCGAGCTTGACGCTATGCTCTTTTCCTCCCAGCACATACAGACATATACTATGTATAGAGCTCGTGTTCGGCCGTACGAGCTTACACAGTCGTATATATAACGCGCTCGGCCTCCGAAAATGCTTCCGGCAGAATTTTCCGTCTGTTCGTCCAAAGAAAATAACTGGCGAAACAACGTATACGCGGCACATACTGGTCGAACGAGGGCTCGTCTTCTGCCAACGATAAGCCCGCCTTGCGACGAGTCCACATCGGAAATGGTGTGCGTTCGATGGATTGAAAACAGGGAATTCTCGAATATTGTTTGTTTTAAAAAATTAGAGTTTCACTGGGAGTCGTTGATTGAATTGACCTGGAAAAGCTAGTTATATATGCAGCTGGGCTATACGCAGAGATCAGCGAACATCGGATAATACATATAATCATCTAGATAGATTGACAATCGCTTCTACGTACACGTACGAAATTAGGTAATTACGGCTGAAAGAGCATTACAGATCACCGACAAGGGAGGGTCATCGCACCGGGCGCTTCGCCAATATATATAATACTCGTTCGGTTGTGCGATACTTCTCTGAATAATGATTATTCAAGCGGAAAAGCGGGGTCGGACGCTGTGTCGCTTGTGCAGCTTTACGCACAGGCCGTTTTCGGCCTTTGCCTCACAAATCTGGCAACTACGGCTCCGAATTCGAACTGTGATGCCCTGCGCGTACGCTTCACCAACGCACGCTCTCTCTCTCTCTCTCTCTCTCCTCTCTATCAATTACTTTAACGCATCGATGATAAATCTTGAATGCCGCTCCGTTATCTATCGGGATAATCGCATATCTATACGTACGCGCGAGCCAATCCACTTTCCTAATTGAAAGGGAATATAGGCGTTCTCTGCTCACGGCGTACTGTACCAAGTGTGTATATATGCATATGCGTGGATTTGTATGCGCAAGCTTTTATATTACGCGGCGAATCAACGAAGCGCGCGCTGCACAATGCGCGCCGTAAGTTTGCCAAAGCGAAATTTTTCGTAAGGGGGGAACGGAATGGACGTGCTTTTACGCTCGATTTTCACTATTTTCAATCATCGAAGATAAACTTTGCGCGCTTGCTGCCCTCGCTTTTCCTCTATATACACGGCGAGACCCGTCAGCGAACCCAAACGAGTTTGTGAGGAAAAAAAATCATTGGCAGTCACCTCGACGATTGCAATTTATAGTTCCCTGTAATATACGTTCTCCCTCTTTCATTTTTTCCCCGATGAAATATGGCCTTCTCGTAAAAATCATCAATCTGTCTTGACACCGCACGAAACCAATAACTCCTCACACATTGTAGTGTCCAGCTCGAGCGGACAAGCGAAGCCCATTGTCAGCAGCACCACCACCGCCCGATAATCGTCTTCTTCATTGCGATTATCATTATCATAGAGAAACGCAGGCTGTGCCGCATAAAGAAAAACCGAGCACGTACACTGTACAGTGTACAGCGTATAGAGCGAAGCAACTGTGGAAGCGACACCAGCCACGCCGGAATTGGGGAAACCTGCATATCCGTGCAAAGGACGAGTCGTCCGTCGGTGCGCGACATCGGCGGGGACAAAGGAGCCGTGTCGGTTGGCCCCCTCGTTACATGGATATCGCACGTGTGCGCTATACACAGTAGTCCAGCCTCGAACGTGACGTGAATTTCAGGCCTCGGCGGCAGCCGTCGCCACCGCGGTCTTATTCGTTTTGGGCGATCGGTCCAGCGCTGCCGAACGCAGCCCAACAACCGAACCCTGATCTATTTATAGGCGATAAGCCCGCATGCATGCACTCGTTACACCATTGTTTTTGCTTTTATCTTTGGCCGGCGCTTCGCTCTTTCGAGCCGCAGTCAGAGACGCGAGGATTATCGGGCCGGTTTTGGGGAGTCGCTCGACTGAGAGTAATCTAGATAGAGCTTTGACGAGAGCTCGACACGTCGCGTCGTAGCAGCGGCAGTGCGGCATCGCAGAGCATCAGCACAGCGTCTGCAGGCCCAATCGCGTAAAATATTTAAATTAGAAGCAGGACGGAGTTGTGTACACTGTCTCTGAATTGACATTAGTCGTGCCAGCTGTTTACGCTTCGCTCCGAGGAAATCTCATTCTCGAGCACGCAATCGCTACACAAATACAATTTGCCATCGTTCATCTGACACTAGCACATCCTCTTCCGTGAAATCCCGCGCGCGCACTTATCCAGACAAAACATCGTCTTTCCTCTCTCTCTCTCTCTCTATCTCCCTCACTCTCTTCCTCGGACAAACAAGCACCGCCGAATATTTTCTCCCCCTACCCCCCGGTCGACGTCCCTTTCTTCTTCAGCGCGAGAGCTGCTTGCGCGCGAGAAAGCGAAATAAAAAATGGCCACTCCCGCACTAAAAGCCGTATTATGCCGGCGACAGCGGCGGACTCAATCCTCTCCCTCGGCGACGATGCTCTCGTCCAGGCGCTTTTTCACACGACGAATCGCTCTCTCTTAAGCTCACGCGCGCGCGCGCGCGCGTCGCTCCCCTCTAAATCCACTAATGTAAACATAACGTCGGCTCGCCAATCGATCATCATCAGTCGCCGTGGCGCCGGGCGTGAAATTCGATTCCGGGCTCCGGCCGCGGAAACAGACAGAGAGCCAGAGCGAGAAGAATCCGCGCAGTAGCTTCTGCACTCTGTTATCGCTGTAAATATTGTCCTTACGGACGACTTGCACACTGCGGCCTCAGCCGTTAATAAAATGCACCCCTTGCTTCTCCTCTTGGCGTTCCTCTGTATATCTCGGCAAATACCGTCGAGCCCTTACACTCGCCTCGCCTCGATTCGTCGCCGCCGCACCGACCTAACCACTCCGCAGCCAGCGCCACTCGGCTATACCTATACGCGCGCATAATACACAGAAAACGAACGCGTCGAGGGTATAGAGCCACTGTACTCGTTCCTTTACGTCGCGCATATATATGCACTTGTACATACAGAGAGAAAGAGAGGGAGAGTAACTCCGACGAGATGAATGTAAGTGATTGGCCCGTGAGTCATGCGGCCGCTGTCTATATAGCAATCGTCCGCTCCATTAGACGTCTCTGCGCTGGCTCGCCGCTCTCTTTTCGCGCTCGATATCGGAATATCGGCGCTACACTGCGAACTGTCGCAGTCCATCTCTCTGTGGGCCTGCAGGGGCTGAACGCCTGATAGGGGCTGTACACGCTCGAGCGGACTTCTGATTAACGTGAGTCAGCGCTTCGTCGCGCGCGCGCGCGCGCCTCTATGTATGTGTTATATACGTATATATAGCATACGCGCATGAGCCAGGGATATATAGATGAGGAAATCAGACGATTCACCGCGGGTTATTATACGTGGATCGCGAAATGTGGCTACTTGTGTGTGGCTGCCTGGAAATGCGAGGGTGCGAGCGCGATGAATTCATCGACAGAGTAATCGCGCCGATGATGCTCTTACTTTTTTTTTCATCCCCTTAGATTGCCATCGGTCGTTATCGGGCTCCTCGAATGGCGTGTATACCATTAGTAAGCAGTGCGCATGCATCGTCCCATTTTAATTTCTCGCTGTCCGAGTTTCCACGATTTCTCGCAAATTATGCTTCCATAAACTCCAATAAAATTAAAAGTTTCGAGTGCCTACCGAGATAAGCCGCCGCCCCCCCGTGGTGTATTGCCTCTCTTAAGCCGCGAGTATCGAGGAAATGCTCGGAACTAACGAGGTTCGCGCGCTTTCATCGAGAGCATTTATTTTGCTCTTTTTCTACAGCTCTGACGTCTTCTTTCCTCGTTTTTTCCTCCAAAAACGGGCTCTGCGTTTCGGCAATAATTGATCTCGGGGCACATAGCCTCAGGATTGGGCGCAGCAGTAACGGCTCTCGATGCACCGTCACCGCCCTTCTCTTCAATGGATACTCAGTAGGGAAAGAAGGAGAGCCGGGGGTAGGGTCACTTTCGCTTATATAATACTCATCAAATATCGAGCGGCATGATTAGGTCACTTCAGGCCTCTCGCTCTCAGCGGTGAAGTCGTTGAGAGCTGGTAATTTGTTTTATTGCTGGGTGTAGAGTGCTGTTGCTAACGCCGCAATATTTAAGTGCCCACGATATCTAGAAATTTTTTATTTCTACCTGTTGTGTATATATATATAAATGCTCACAAATACATGTGGAGAAGTTAAAGTGTGTGCGTTTCATTCATTACGAGTTGAGCTGTTTGTACTTTAACACCTTGTATAATTTTTCTGTAATTTCTAACCGTGTACAGCTCTCCATTAGAAAATTACTGATATAGATAACATACTTCGATAATTAATTATGAAAAATAGTTCAGTTCATATTTTCTTAAATACATTCCTGTTCCATGAAATAATGTACAAGAAAGAGGAGTGTCTTCTGAAATCGACAAAGAAAAATTAAGTAAAATAAATCTATATGTACTTTTTCATCAATTTTATTTCTTTTGCACAGAAATTTCGATTACACATTTTCAACAAATTGTTACCAAAACTTAAAAGTTCACAGTTTCTAACTCCTCTGACTGAAAAGAAATAAAAATGCAATTTGATAATATTTTTATATGCTCATACTGATCGTTTCTTCCATAATGTATATGATAGTTGACCAGATTCATCGAACTAATTATAGTTAAAGTTAGATTGATTTATTCCTTTGTTTCCAAAATATTGATAATATATGTATTTAAAAATAAAAATATCTATTGAATTATTCAAAGTTGAGCGAGTATATTCAATATTATATTCAATGAATCCACATCAATGTTAAAAGCGATGTCGCAACCGATTACACCTGAGCGAGCATGTAGCGTTAATAAATAACAATTGGCGATCGAATCTGCGCCAATGCGTAGCTAATATGATGCAGTATATAAATTAACCAATTAACGCAAATTTCTGCCGTTCTTCTCAAATTTTATGTTATGCATTAAGGGAAAAATTCAATTAAATACGTAATAATTTTTATTATTTATTTTAATTATTTATTACTAAAATTAATGTTTCAAAAACGCGAACATCAGAGAGTTACCAATAATTGCGTAAAAAAGTATTTTATTTTTTGAAGGACAAGTTAATCTTAACAATGTCCGTGTAAATCGGAAAATTCTTATCAACCTGTCACACTAAAGTATTTAGTTATTATCGTTATTATTAGCTTTTCCTTGTCACATATAATATAATATGACGGTAATGAAAATTACTGAGATAGAAAACACATATCGTTTCTCCTTTGTAATTAGTCGATCGTTTGACACTGCAGAAAAAAAAGAAATTCCAACGCATAACATTGCCGTTCGTTCGTTCTCTCTTTCTTTTCCACTCGATGTTATAACGCGCATATTAGCTTATAGCTCGCGGTATCCAAATACTTTCGACCATTCAAGCGGTAAAAAATGCAATAACGCTCATAAAATCAAAGCGGCTCTCTCTCTCTCTCTCCTCTCTCTGACTCTCTCATCCGGTATAATAAATATCAAACGCAAGCACTCAAAGTTCGATAACTTCGCAACCTTTGCACTTGTAGGTAATGTTTGCCTCTGATCTGCACAACATACATATGCATACATCTATATAAGCGGCTGTTTAGCTGAAATGGAAAAAGCCTGAATAGCACCTGTGTACGTGAATAATGAAAGGACGAGCGGAGCGCAATCGATAAACCAATCCAAAGTGTCGTTAGAATTAATCGCACGTGAATTTTGTATGAGCGTTATATCTTTCAATTACGTATACGTGCTAGACCATTCGTTGTCGATTGGATTTAACCAACCGATTTGCCCAACGATTTGTAGCTATTTGACAGTGTAAAAATGGCACAACAATAATGGCACGAGTACAACGCAAATTGTATCGATATTAAAGCTTATATGTAACGCGTTAAATTGCTGAAAGTTAAAATAAAAAAAAAATGTTTAATTCCCTTTTCGATTTGCATTGCAACGCTTGCAAATGCTTTGGAAGGTGATCTGAAATCAAATCAGAGGAGTTAAAAAACATTGTTTCTATATCAAACTCGGCACCTTTACGTGCATATTCACTATTCTCATTTCACAACTTTTCCAGAATTCCACTCTAATCTCTTTGACACATTTCGCTCTTAATCCAATTTCGGCGCCAGAAAGCAAACTAGCCAGGACTGCTATTTTCGAGTGCAAGCCTCAGCCAATGAGAAAGCAGATAAAGAATTAAATTACTTAGGAACCCCGGGAAAATTGGTCGAAAGAATGCCAGGAACGAAGAGGCGATTAGCTGAAACAAAGCTTGAACGGACGCGTGTGTGTGTGATACTAAGCCGAAGATATATATATATTTATACACAGAACGAAGAGCGAATGAAGAACGAGTGATTAAAAAGGCTTAAACATCCCGTGGAATGCTAACGAAGCAAAGCGCGCCGTAGGAAGACAGCGAGAAGAAGCCCTGATGCCCTGGCTCGGTGCTGTGTACAGCTATAGACTCCTGTTCTGGCGTGTGATGCGATCTAAAGCGAGGTCACTTAATCGCTTAATCCACTTGCTTCGTAGTTAACGGTTCTTCCACTTCGGTTCTCCAATTTGCAGGCCGGGCTGCCACTGCCGCCGCTGGGCTAGACCGCCGAGCGACTGTCTACCTTTTATCCCGATAAAGAGCGGCCACAGGGATATAAGCGAGCGATATACACTCGTATACATCCCTCTCTTGGCTCGTGTCTGTCTATGTGCACGAGCCAGGCAATGCCTATAGAGTATATCTTCTGCCGCTATACAGCCGGAGCACGATAAGGCTCCTGTCTATGTACCTTGTCCCAAGTTCCTCTCCGCTCCTAAACTTCGCCGCGCTGTGCTGCTCGGGCGCATATAGAGACAAGCTGGCTTCCTACATACACATATATACCTGTACGTATAAGCCAGTTGCAAGATCTCTCGCTTTCCTCGCAGACGTTTGACCGACGTTACACTAAGTGATCTAAGTAACGCGGGAAGAGGAGAAGAATCGAGATACTCTTTAATCTCTTTTCCTCCAAGCTTTTCTCCTATCTGCCCCGGTTATCCGCTTCTTCTCCATTGATTGCTACGCGGCTCGTATTTGGAAATAGGAATTGCCGCACTTTTCATTCTTGTCGCGCGAGCAATTGCAGCTAGAAATTAAAAATAAATAAATTTTGCATAAAAAAAATCATGTATTTCTACGAAACATTAATTGCATACGATTTAAAAGTCGGTAAGGATAATTTTCAATATAAGTGCTCTATTAAACTAACGAGTCCAAAAAAACGTTATTTATCACTTCGAACTACGCTCCTCCATTTTTTTTTCGCAACGAGCGAACAAGCTACAAATTATTCCGAGCGCACTCTAGTAAAATGTAACATTGAAGAAACAATTTTTCACGCGCCACCCCTTAGAAAGGGCGTGCACATTTTAACTCTGAAGAGTGACAAATTGCTCCCTTCAGCGGTGTAAAAATTTAACTCCAAAAAGAACGAGAAATAACGGTTTTAAGCATTAATTCATGCCTTTCTGGCCTGCGCGCACGAAATGTACCTCCTCGATTCTTTTACTTAGTGCGAAATTAATCTCATTGAATGCCGTGCGAAGACGGCGAGAAGTGCTCGAAGTTGTTTGAAAAAAGCGCCGACGACGTCGGAAAGAATTCAGCTTAAATAGAGACATCTTTAACAAAAAAAAAAGTAAAGAAAATGCAAATTGACGGTGGATGATTCAGCAAAGAAGTGGGTTACGCGCAATATCAAGCAGATCTCGCGCGTTAAGAATCTCCTGAAAACATTGTCACGAGTCGCGTTCACCGCAGTACCATTACTTTCGCTATCTAATGTTTCACCCAGATCTTCTACGTTCGAGCGGATGCAAAAAGCTCGAAAAAAAAGTAGGTGATCTGAAATATGCCAGCCGAGTCAGAAGCGAAATTTCGATCTGAAATGTTTCGTGTTTACGTCGAGAGAGTGAGAGAGAGAGAGAGAGGAGAGAAGCGCGTGAATGCGCGTAAAAGGTCGTAATAAAGTGAGCCACGAGAGAAGCGAGTGACGCTGCGGTTATTTTAATTAATAGCAGCGCCCAGCCATCCGCCGAGACGAGGGAGTGAAGCGAGAGTCAGTTGGTGGCCGCACACTTAATCGGGCCTGACTTTGCGATTCCCCCGTAGCATCGCGTCATTAAGTACTGTATACAGAGAGCGAGAGGAAGAGAGAGAGAGAGAGAGAGAGAGAGAGAGAGAAAGAAAACGGCCTCTGGAGAGAAAAAAAAATGAAGAAAGGGGATAGTGATATACGGGGCGCGCATACGTGCATACGCTGGACGTTTATCGATTGAAATGTCTATTTCTGTGCTTCATGCACCTGTATAATGAACACGTCCAGTGTGAGCTTATTAATTACCGAAAGAGTGGGAGACGATAACGTTTGCTCTCGCCTTGACTTCGATCACTCATTTCACACCTGAATATTTCATTTTCTTCAAAGTGACTGCTGTTGAATTAATGTACTCGCCGCTATACGAGCAAGACTTTACCTAATAATGTGCTGAGCCCAACAACCGCACTGCGTTACTGACTATTTATTTTATTAAAAATAATAAATATCCAGGCTAAACGTGTACTTAATATATTTAATCACACAATAATCTGTCGTCAAGTCGTACATCGCAAAAGTATACTTTGCCTGCGCTCTATTATTACCGAGTTTTATTCCTCTCCAACATTTAAAATGTAATTTTTCACGATCGTGCGGAAGCGTCAATTTCATCTGCGCATAGCGAATCGAGTTCATGCGTGTCGATGTACGTGTCTATATGTATGTATGTAAGTGTGGGTGAACACTGATTGGCAATTTGTCTTCCAGCCGAGGGGATTCACTGAGGTATCCGCAAGCAACAACTGCGTCACTCTACGCTGATGTGCGCGCCGAGGACTGCAGATATTGCACATGCAGGTGTATATGTGCATGCAGTCGTGCACTTCCGGAATTCAGGCGCCTAATGACCGACAACCGGACAAACTCCACAGGCGGCGAGACGTTACATGATCTTGGAATGATATATTACTCCAGGCGGAATGTCGGTACGTACTTTAACACTGCAAATCTAATAGCGCTGTACTGCCAAGTTTTCCTTTCACCCGATCACACCGTCCACTTGCGTAAAGTTCAGACAATCCGTTTACACGTATAATATATATTCACGCGATTGAGCTCTTTTTACGCGTTGACACGGCGGTAAACATTGAATGCATTGAGTAATCACACATGAACGTATTATTTTTCTATATTCGTTTATACGCAATAAGAATATCTCAATTGCATGAGCTTAATTCGACTTTCAAGTACACTTTTGCCTAATTAAACGTTATAATTGCTTTGGTTATAAATGAGTCCCGGTGTTGACTGCGATTCCTCGCGATCGCATATGTAGCCTACTTTTGAAAACGATGAGAACTTCGTCTCTCGGCGCAGCAAAGTTTCTCTTCCAAAAAAGAAGCGTACGCAATTCTAAGCGAGGGAAAGCTATTGGAGAAGCAGCCTCGGTTCAATATAAAGCGAGCAAATAACGCCGCGGAGATCGGAAAGTTTCTTTCATCGAGAGCAGTAAGTTGCGAATCCTCGTCAGCAGCATATTGGCATGATTTTCGGACAATTTGCCCGTGAGTATTGGCGGCGGTGGCCAACCGAGAAGTCCAGGGATGAGGAAGCACGGAGTTTCACGATATCACGGGCTGTTGATCCCGAATGGCGTGTCTGCCGATAATTGGAAGACCGGGATCCCCGCGCGCCCTCTCTCTCTCTCGTATACACAGGAGAGCTGAAAAACTCGCCTCCTCGACTTGACGCGCAAAGTTAAAGAATCACCAGGAAATCGGGGAAGGAGAATGAAATATATAAGGGGGGGAGGGGAGTATATAACGAGATCACGAATGAAACTAATTTCGAAGATTCCGGAGCTTTTTTTTAAATATACACAGGCTAAAGTTGCAGCACGACGTTTGCAGACGTTCGCTGCGCGAGACTCCGTGTGCAGCATCAGCGATAACGTTTGTCGACAGAAAATCGACTCGCGATCTTAAGTTTCGACTGCCGGAGTTGATCCAACATGTGCACGGCTGCGCAGTATCTATGAGCGTACGATGAAGCCTCCGCCGAAAAGTTGCTCGGAGCACATTCTCTCTCTCTCTCTCTCTTGCGAGGAAGTCCTTATAGCGCGATCATGACTCGTTAGGGAACACAGCCGGGGTTTGTTTGGTTCTCATTTGGCCAGCTCTCCCCCACTTGACTTTCTGCTCCACTTCGGATCCTTCTTCTTCTTCGTCTTCTTTTTCTTTAGGGGTTTCTCTCTCCTCTTTTTCGGTCATACTATCGAGAAATCACTGCCGACTTCTTCTTCCCCCGGGATAATGGATCGTTACGCCGGCGGTGGTATTCGGGGGAAGGGAGGGTGGAGGAACGAGATCGAGGTTAACCTCGATGATGACGATTCCGTCCTTATCGCGTTCGCGCTTCGATTGGTCGATCGGCCCCGACGGCGTGATTGCGCAATTCTCGTGTGCAGCCTCTCCTGTACTATATATACTCGAGAGTTCGCTCGACAGAGATCAGAGCTTGTATATATACATCTCTCTCGCTCTCTCTCTCTCTCTCTCTCTCTCTCTCTCTTCGTCGCGTATATATACTCTACGGACGGGGTAACGATTTTTCCCTAGTCATTAGCGAAGTTTCGCCCTGTATGTAAGTAGGAGAAATCGATCGGTCCTCTGGCTGTAAGGAGTAGTAGTCAGCCGCTGCATAAAGAGCTTCGGAAGTATTACGTCGCGTGGCTGCGAGCTCGTTAAGTCTGCGCTTCATTCCCTTGGATTTCTCGAATTTTTCGCATCGCTTCTATTTAGCCAAGCGAGCATGTATACTGACAAATAGCCTAAGAAGCTAATTCGCGAAACTGGAGTTAATTAAGACGCGAAAAGCTCGAGCGTCGGCAGAAAAGAAAATGCCGAATCATTGCGGGGCGCTTTCTGTGTATAAGCTCTCTCCCGCCGCGGTGCTGCAAGTTCAGCGAACCGCCGATATTTTTTCGCCAACCAGAACAATTACAACGTCCAGAAAGCGAAGAGCCCCCCCCCCCTCCGCCGTCGCAGTCTGCATTGCACCGATGCAAAGTTTGCATTATATGCGTTCTCGCTTATCCCATCAGCCTGCAGATTATAACAAACATGCCAAGCTCTAGGCTGCTCCTCTTTTTTTCTTCGCGGCAGCAGCAGCAGCGACGGCGGCGGGTTATAACAAAAATTAATGCTCCCGTATTAGCCGCCGCGGCTATACGTATACTCGCGATGAGCGCGTAAAGCGAGTTCTTTCTCTCTTCCGGTGGTGCATCGCTAATTGGTCGAGGGTAAAGTTTACCGGCGCCCCTAAAAAGAGCTTTAACCCAATAAGCCAGCAGCAGCCCTAGCACACTCGAGAGGCTGCTCGCGCGCGCGCATATGCGTAGATATAGGCGGCGAGCTGCACGGTGAAAAAAATACGCGTATGTGCGCGCGCGCCTGTGGGTGTGTGTGCGTCCGAGGCGCAAGGGAGCTGTACAACGCCGCATGGCGGTCTGTGCAAACAATCCGCTCATTATGCCGGCCGGAAGGAAAGCTTGCGCAGATGAGGACGGGGGATGAGAAGTCGCGCTGAGGAAGGGAAAGCAAACTCGCGCGACTCATTACCCCGCGAATGTGTGTGAGCCCGGACGCGGTTGGGGCAAAAGAGGCCCGAGCACTTGTTTCCAGCTGCTATTTTTTTTTTCTCCCTCATCCCTACACACACGCACCTCTGTATTATTTCGTCAAAAAGATCGAGCGAGAGTGTGGAAACTAGGGCGGCTTTATAACGTGAGAATTTGAGAGCTCGTCCAGGTTGATATTTGAAAACGCTTCGGGGCTGAAATTGCGCAGTTCGCTTTTAAGATTATAGACTCGTGAATAGCGAATTTCAGGTTTTACAACGTAATTTGCGCGGGCGCGCGCTCGCGTCGAGCAAAGTTGGCCCAACTCTGCATAAATTATCGGAAACGCTACTTCGCTCCGAGAGAAACCCGGCGTCGTTCTTCCTGTGTGCTCAACTTCGAAATTAAGAACTCCGAAGTCCGGGACGCCTATATCTATATACTCTCTGTGCGCATACTATACCGAGGCTTCCCTTCTCTCTTCATTATTTATTATCTTCGGCGCATCACGCCCAATATATCCTTACGTACAGGTATATCTACGGTGTGCGGATGCAAATCATCCAATAGGGCCGGGATCCTCTCCCAATTATACATTCGAGTGCACGAGGGAAGAGAACCTTAAAAAAACCTGTGTATATCCAGCCTTTTATCTCGAAATTTATATAATACGTACATCTGCGCTCGTCGTCGTCGTCGTCGTCGTCGTCGTCGTCGTCGTCGTCGGGTGGGAGCGCAAGGAGAAAAAGCCAATTTCTCGGATCGGCAAAACCGAGCGCGCAATGGGGTGCCACTATGCGCCGCGCAAATTGCCCTTATAAATACAGCGGAGCCTGCGCTAATTTGAAAATTCAACTATCGAGAAAAACAGTAGCGGCGGAACAGCCATAGCCGCAGACGGGAAGTCTCTCCGGGGCCGGTGCGGGAGACAGGGACGCACTTTTTGCGCTCGTTATAGCAGCCCGCAGCGCGCAACATCGAGCTCTCTCTCTCTCTCTCTCTCTCTCTCTCACCCTCCCTCTCCTTCGAAAAAGAGGGTAAAACTTGGCCGGCGTTGCGCAGATGCACGAATGAAGAAACTCGCGTCCACTTTTCCTCATCTCTTGCGCGCTCGCTATATACTTATACGCTCTCTTTGGCCTGCTGCAGAAAGAGAGAGAGAGAGAGATGAAGGAAAAGTTTGTGCGCGCACCCCCGTCTCTGAGGCTCTTATTAAATTATGAGCGACGGACGACGTGTATATACGTATATATTTATGCTGCACCTTGGCACTACAGAGAGGGAGAGGAAAGAGAGGCTGAGGGCGAGCGAAGGAGAGAGAGAGAGAGAGAGAGAAGGAAAAAATGGCGCGGAAAATCCACAGACAGCGAAAACAGGAGGACGAGAGAAGAAAGAAAGGAAGGAAGAATCAATCTCCGGCCGCCGCGGAAAACTCGGCCGGAGGAAAGAGATGGTCCGATCTCTTATCGTCGGAGGGAGGCGCGGCGGCAGCGGCGGCGGCGTCGTAACTTTTAGTTGGAAACTTATCTCTTCGTTCTTTTCATCCAGCGCCCCAGCGAATGAGTCGAAGGAAAGGGAGAAAGCGTCTGTCCCATCTTCATCCACAGCGCTGTACAGCTCTATACTCTTTTCTCGATACCGAAAGAGAGAGAGAGAGCAGCTTCGTCAGCAGCGTTCGGCACTTCGATACGGACTTGTATATAGACACACTTGAGGTTGTACACTCGCGAAATCGAGAGGGAGAGAGAGAGAGGGAGAGGGAGATAGACGCGTATAGGGACGAGACGGATGAGCATAGCCAACGGCAGAGCCCATATAGGCGGCGTTTGGTATATACAAGTTTTGCTCGGGCGATCGGAAAATCCCGGCGGCTGAGTTTACAGACTACTAGCCGATGCGCACTCGCGCGGCCAAAGAGACACAGCGTAGTAGTCGCGCTAGTTTCACTTGACTCTCTCTCTCTCTCTCTCTCTCTCTCTGCGCGCAGCTGCGGAACTTCATCCATTTCGCTGGCGCTTTGATCAGCCGTCTGCAGCTGCGGTTTTCTCCTTTTCCGCGGCTCTCGCTCTCTCTCTCTCTCTCTCTCAGACATGTAAGCCTATGATCCCTCCCCCTTCATCTCTCTTATACACATCGTCATCCGCTGTCGAAGTTCCGAGTACGCGGACACGTCATATGTAGGGATACTCCTGGTCAGTGCTGTACTTGCACGTCGCATCGCGCTAACGAACGGATCGGGAGAGGAGCTGCTGCTGCGTCGCCGTCGCTGCGGTCGTTATACCTATGAGAGAGGAGAGAGTGTATGCGGGTCGCCTAATGCGGTATGCGGGGACACGCCAAGAGTCTAGCTCTGTCACGTTTAGCATCAGGAGCTTGCCGATGTTGCAAGCGCTCTATATACGTATATTGCAGTATGGACCATCCGTCGATGACCAGTGCGCCGGACAAGATGCTTGACTGAACCCGCGGGCATGTGTTCCAACAGATCTATAGACGCACTTAATGCACAAAAGAGCTGTTCTCTGTTTACTGGACGGGCAAATTTAGCTTGATTGGCAAGTCATGCATTTTCCAGGCGCGACAAGATTAATTCGAGCGAAAATCGCTTAATAATGGAAATGCATTTTCTAGCTAGTTGAATTAAAATGTACGCTCGTCCGTGATATTATTCAGCGCTATATATAAGTATAAATTTCAGACTCGCGCTACGTTGGCGCGTTTACATTGTTGAATGGAGTTCGCGCGGAATTCGATCGATTTATAGCAAGAAGTATTGCGAGGACACATTCAGAAGGAAACTTCAAATAATTAATGGCATCACAACAGTGATCATCCACACTGTGCGATGCCAATGAGAATTCAATTTGAGCGTGCGTATTATTAAAGCGCGCAAATCCGTATCCGTAATAGAAAACTCGACGTCTCCAATTAGAAACTTATGATGCCTGACGCTCTAAATGTTCGATTCACCGCTCCCCTTTGAAAATTGAATGTGCCCGGTTGAAAATACGCGTCCGCGCGCGCAGCATTATTTAATTAAAGAGACAGCTATTCGCGCCAAAGAAAGCCCGGCTCTAGCTATGGTCTCGTCATAATTAAAACTCGTCGAGCCGAAAAACAGCCGATCAAAGGAGAGATCTCCCTCCCCCTCACCTCCTTTTTCCCTTTATTTCTCCGCATCGGCGCTGCAATAAAATTCGTCGCTATCATACACTCGCCCCTCCCCACAGCCCAGCAACGTACATTCTTTCCTCGGCCTCTGCTGCACGGCTTCTTCGGCAATTAATCACCACCTTCGGCTCTCTCCGAGGAAAAAGCGAAGCCAGCCGTGCGCATCATCAATTTCGCGTTTAACAAAAAGCCGACTGTTCTTTCTTCGCATTGACGCCGGGGCATTTTCCACGAGATTAGAGCGAGAGCCAGAGGCCTGGCTCCTCCCGTCGCGTCGGACACGAGAGCAGTCGCCGCCGCCACACACGTCACGAGCGCGGAGTAGTGGACAAAAGCCGCGGCGCCGTCGGCCCTCTAATTCGCAAAATTACACGTATCGATGTAAGAAAAGGGCCGAGCGCATTCAGGCCCCTCTACATGCTCGTAGCAGAGCCCTATTCAGTTTGATCAATGGACGGATTCTAATCGGGCAGGGGATGCGGGGAGGACAGAGCGTATAAGTACTATCCTCGAATGTCGCCTTGTGTCCTCGTCTCCTTTTGCGAGTTTGTCCTGTCTGTAGGCGGTTACCCCGCGATGAAAAATAGTAATGCTCGCTGGCATATTGGACGAAGCAGTAGTGGGTCCTCCTCGTTATGACGGATTGAGCGAGCGGAACGTAGCAATTTGTTATTGCAGTAGCCGATGAACACTGCTGTACGGCGCAGAGAACGGAGCGCAAGAGAGAATCCCTCACTGTTTTCACATGCAAATCGCGCCGAATGAATTAGCCGTTACCGACTTTTTTTTCCAACGAGTCGCGCTCGCACTCGCATTAAAACGAGCTCTTAATCGACAGCGCGATGTATTTGACCGGCTCATTGTCTCAGTTGCGGCGGAATGGATCGTGTGCGCGGTGCGGTTCGAAGGGAGGGAAAAAAACATGTTTTCCTCTCTCGTCGTCGGATCGCATGCAAATCTCGCACATCCTCCCGCGCATTGTATAACGTCCCGAGCGTAAATCACTTTTTCCCCGCAGTCCGTGCGCCGGGAGAGGGGGCCAATCGGCGCTAAAAGGAAAAGAAGGAATAGAGAGAAGTTCAGCAGTGGCGTAGCGACGGAAAGGAGCCGCGCGCATAGCAGCATCAGCAAAGCACAGGTCGCCGCGGTGATAAACAGCTCTCGGCACCCCTCGTTGATTTGTCACGCGGAGAATGACGAGCAGCGCCGAGTCCACTCTTGCGGGGACAGGCAGAAAACGGACACATACGAAATGATTGCCGCGCAATATAGAGCCGTTCTCAATCGTTACACTGCTGCAGTAGCCATGGCCGCCGCCGCGCGCACGCGTGATTGACATTTATAATGGCGGCGCGGCTGCTATATATATATGCTGAGCGACCCCTTTCCGCATCTGCCGCGTTTCTCTCTTTTCGACGCTGCAGCGCACTGCTGCGCGACGCCCGCTAATGAATCATTTCCCTCTCTCGCAAGGGGCGGGTGGGGGGGGGGGGCGAGAGCATATAAGTACACCTACTGCATCCATATATATACCCAGAGAAAGAGAGAGAGCTGCTAGTGTGTAAGCTCGGAACGTCCGGTCTACCTATATATAGACGAGAACGCTAGTGAAAGAGATAGTAGATCTCATTGTCGGGAGAGTCTATGTGGATGCGGAGGGGGACGGGATCTCTGTGCGCGTATATATATGTATATGTATAAGAGTACACGTACGTACGCACGTGACCAATGCGCGGCCGGGAGAGAAGGGTTGAGTTAAATGAACATTCCGCACGCTCGGGAGATCAAGTGCGCGCGCGCGCGCACGCGTGCACGGCGCAAGAGCGACAGTGACGATCGAATTTCGCTTTCTCGCGAGCCTAGGATCGACGAGGGCCGCTCCACCACTGACGAGTTTCTACTGCACTGCTCACTGATGGAAGAACGAGCAAATTCACATATACACTATACACACACACACACACACTCTTTAGCTCGAGTATTTATGCTGTTTGCGAGGCAGGAAGAGCTTGGCTTAATGGACATTCTTTCCTTTGTTATGCTCGCTCTCGAATCGAGCGTATAAGAAGAGCGCGGCTATTTTTTTTATTCCCCTGCCGCGAGCTGCGGGGAGATCGGTTCGGAAAGTTTTATTATCCGGAAACTAATAAGAAATAAAGGCGATGTTTATACTCGTTAGAAAATTAGATCCCGGCTCATCAAGGCGATCGTAAACCGCATTGTGGGCCGCGCGCAGCGAACGAGCGCGTGTACACTATATATATATATAATATATGTATACAGCATGCTTTCGCGAGAGTGTCTTGCGTACAACAAATAAACATAATAAAGCATAAATCAGAGTACCGCAAGTCCCTTAATGCTCATTAAGCCGGGAGGGAAAAAAGTCATAACAATAAAACTAATCAAGACAATTTAAAAGCCATAAAACAGTCTCGATTGCCCTCTTAAATCACCTGCCGGACACATTGTAGCGCAATAATTTAGCGCTCCGCCCGCGCGGGCTCCCGTGTGTCTATACACAGTCACCTCGATCTATACTATAAACGTGTATTGTCGCACGCGCGTACGTCAAGCGGCTCTCCTCCCCCACCCCCTAGTGCGTGTGCAACAGTTAAAGTGCATATAATTTCGCCCCTTGCTCCTCAAAATCCCATGAGTCGTCGGCGTAGGGTATGCCAAAGAGTGCGGGAGAGAGACTCTTTCTCCTTTACGCGTACAACACAGAGTGAGAGAGAAAGAGAGAGAGCTCTGCCGAACAGCAAACTGCTAAACGATCGTTAGTCGACATGCGACAATTTTAGGGCTCGAGCAGCAGCAGGCACACGTTGGCTTGCGAGAGCAACGTCAGCAGAGAGAAACAGCTCGGCTTCCGCGGATGTGTGTATATACGTATATGTATACGTTATACTGTCGTCGTCGTCGCCACGCCACGTGACGTGACCATAGAATTAGTTTTGCTTACCCCCCCGTCGACTTATTGACCCGACGCAGGACGTCGTTGAGACCACGCAATGTGACGGGAGCAAATATATGTGTATGCACAGTATACACGTACACACACACAATCTCTGCATATTACGATGTGTTCGGAGCTTATGTAAGAGCTGCAGACTCCCGGAGTGAGGGAGCGAGAGAGAATCTAAACGGGCACAAAAGCCAGCCCCGGCAATTATTTAGATAAATAAGTTACACCGGACCGCGCGCGTGGCCAACTGCGATGAAATAATTTACTCACCGGAGAACGGGTTCGCCCTTTGATCTTTATCCCATTCTTCTATTCGACTGGACGATCTCTCTCTCTCTCTCTTTCTCTCTCTCCTCGACCTCTATGCTTCCTTTGTCAATGCTCCGATAGCTAGTTGGCACGGAATGGTTATATCCCGCGTGTGTATTTTTTTTCTCTCCCTCTCTATCTCTCGGCGCTCTATGTGCGTTGCGCCGAGTTACATTCCGCATGCTTTTTTTTTATTTTCGATCTTGATGCTACCATTCGCACTTTAATTGACATTGTTTCCGCTCCGTGTCCGTGTGACGCTTTGATGATACCATCTCTCGTTGCTGTATAATCGAATAATTCCCGGGGTAAGAAGGAAAGAACGGCATCAAAGACTCATTGGTACTTTATTGCGCTATTAAAAGCTCTTTTCTTTAATTACTAATTTCTATGTACATTTGAACGTTTATTTGAATGGCTCTTCAGCGTCGTTACCGTTGCAAACATTTCCTTGTCCGAACTCGTCAAAACTCCGTTCGTCGAATAAAAATGCTATCTAATTGCCCGTCGCCTAATTGGTCGAATCTTTTATTTAAACGATAATTTACGAAGGATAAAACATTTAGTTCCGGATGTAAAAAGTAATCATACATCAATGAAAAAACATTATCTGCGATACTCGCGTATATTCAAGTTTATTCATAGCAGTCGATCTCATGTACGTCAAACTACATCGCTACAAGAACTACTTCCCGCTTCTCCCAAGCGAAAAACACATCCTTCCTTGTCGTTCTCCTCTTCCTCGGACGTCCTCGAGTTGGTCCTGACAGTCGCGAATTAAAGTACAAAAAGACAGAAAGAGAAAGATCGGAATAGTATATGTATATGGCTAAGCAAAGAGAACGGGTGTAAGAGAGAAAGGTATGGCACTGATTGAAACAAATAAAAGGCCGGGAGGGAGAGAAGAGCGCCTCGTGTCCCTTTTCGAATTATGCAAATCACGTCACGTAGACTACGTCGCGCATTCGTGCGCCGCGGGATATCGTTAGGCCCTTTTCTCTCTCTCTCTCTCTTTCTTTCTCTATCTCTCTTTCTCCCGTTTCTTTCTGCTAACAATCTCGGCTCCTGCAGGAAGACGCTCGCGAGCCTAATGAAAAATTCGAGACGGAATCACGTAAATCTTGGCCGGAAATTCGAGGCGACTTGCCCTGCATACATACAAATAGGCCGCCCTGTGTGCGATGCGATTTAATAAAATGCCTTCGCTAACTTGATACTGCTGCTGCTGCTGCTGCTGCTTCTGCTTCTGCCGCCGTCTGTGTATACAGTGTCTCTACACACAGATATACATAGCACAGCCTTAGCTGGCTGTCTCTTTGAAGTGCAACTAATTTCGGATTCTTCTTAAGTCGACAAGTAAGGGGGAGAGGAACGTCGAAGGGACGTACCGGAATGATTCTCTTATCCGACCTAATTTTGTACTCTTAAAGTCAAGTTAACTGCGGAAATTATTTATTCGACTTATCTTACATTTCGAGAGAAATCTTCCGTTTTTTTTTCTTTTCTAAAGAAAAGTATATAAAGCTCAGAGAGACGCGGCGCGATGTCCTTTTAAATCGGGGGTATTAAAGTTCAGCAACCTTTTATTCAGAACCCTAAATACGCACAGCTACCCATTTTCCTTTTCTGTCTCGCTCGTCCCTTTATATACCCCCTGGCTTTCTATCTCTTTGGCCTAATCAATAAATTTTCAACACCCCATGGCGCGATGAGGAAGCTTCGTATGGGACAGCGAAACGATCCCTTCAATAATCCTTGATAATCACCGTCGAACAAGGAATCCCTTTTACGAACTTTCGCCTCGTTTTTGTTGAGCTGCACGTGCTGTTGCTTCTGTTGCTACTGCTGCTGCTGCTTCTGCTGCTGCTGCGCTGCTGTTGCTGCTATGCGAAAAAAGGAAAAATAATTAAAAGTTCTTTGTTCGCAGATATATCGGAGGGAAAAAGAAAGGAATAAATTACCACACGGCTCATTTGTCAAATTCGATAGACTACAAATCATGTGAATGTATTAAATGCCCAACGGGGATGTGCGATTCATTTTTATCATTAATCAAAGGAAAAATGATTGATTATTAAGATTTTGAAAAAAAATCGTGCAATAATATAAACTCATTCGTTGTGTCTTTGCGCTCACGGCGAATCAATAAAGCTTTTTCCGCGCATATATAGATAAAATCTCGAGCGGCTTGAAGAATGAGGGAAGAAAATAGTCAACAAAAGTCAAAGAGCCTCGACTATAAATGACGTCAATGCGAAGGAAAAAATGTAAGTCATTTCTCGGGAGTCGATGAGGAAACATCGATACGACTTTTCCAATCGCAAGTCTCCGAGAGCTAATGCACGAAAAGCGTGTCTCGAGCATACGTGAATATATAATATGCATACGGTATTAGTTGTTTCAACTAAAGTCGTGCATAAACGTATGAGAACAACCTTAATACGATGAACGATACAAAATACTTGAAGCAATCTGATCCGACTCTAAAGATCTCGCATGCACACACACACACACACACAAAAGTCCAAGAAAAAGGCAATAAAGTTCTGTAATTGCAAAATACCGGATTCGCTCCACTGCTCCGTTTACCAGTCGCTTCAACGATTTTTAATTTTCGCTCTTCCGATTCGACACGAAAATCTACACCCTTACACCGTATACAGCAGCCCGGGGATCCTTTACGAGCTCCTGAACGTCGCGCGCGCGTCATCCTCGTCGAAGGGGAAGACAGAGAATAAAGAAAGCATAGCGAGAGCCAGCGAGCGAGTGAGAGAGAGGGAAGGCTCGTTAGTCGGACATGTTAATCTCCGTGTCGTTAAAGCGAGGTCTCGGGGGAAGACGCGACGCGACCCGATATCCCCGAGCTTTTCCCCAAGAGTAATCAATCAAGTTATGCCAGCTCAAAAGAGCTGCTTCGCGCGCTCTCTCTCTCCCGCCTGTATATCCCCGCCCGCCCTTACTCCGAGTCTTCTGCTCTCGTTCGTTCGTTGCTTCCTTGCTTTTTACCGAAAAAAACGAAGACCGCCCGGTAATCTGCTTTACACGCGGCAAGAAAACCATTGGGGTAATTGTCGGATTCTCTCTGCAGCGGCTGGGTTCGGCTGTGCCCGAGAGTGTAGCCCTATATGGCGCAAGGGGCGTCGGGAAGTGCGCGCAGCTTTTATTTCTTCCATAGGAGAATTTTAAGCGAAGAGACGCTCCGCAGCGTTCGGCAAACGAATGCCGGAACTGAAAATTCAATGAAAACGACGTAAAGGATTGCCGCGCGAACTAATTCCATCTCGCTCTTTTACAGACGACAAAGCTGTGTTCTATCAGTGTAACAAAACGATCCTCGTGCTCAGCGATGGGTGTACCTGCGAATTCGCGTACGCACGAGTTTTCCCTTTGTAGGGGATGAAACGACAGGAATTGTCCGTTCTGATTGATCGTGGCCGCGAGATTTTCGTCTCTCGAATGATGAAGCAAGGGAGAATTGTGGCAGAGGATGTTTTTCTCTAGCTCGGGTCCTTCCTTCTTGCTTCGTTTTTTTTTCACTATACAATCTCCTCTATACAAATACCTAGCGTTTATATACATGTGATTGTGTATGTGTGTCGGCGCGCGTGCGTGTGTATGTGTACAGTTCAGAGCGCACTCGAGAGTTTGGAACATCTTAGCTCCAACCATTTATTATCGGATATTTTTTTTTTTTTGCTACAGTTTGCACACAAGGGTAGTGATCGGCATCGATCATCGGATACCGCTCATTTATATCGGCGAGAAAAACAAGCCAAGCGATGGCCGAGAACGACCCCAAGGAAGAGTCCGAATCGTTGATTTTTTGTTGACTCGAAAGCGTGACTGGTATAGCTTCCTTATGACCGAGCATTTGGTATATTGGCCGTAGGAGAGAGGTCCGCTTAATTACTGCCACAGTTCTCAATCTCCATCGATTGTACATAAAAGCGAGCTTGATTGCTCCACTCAAGGATCGTCGTAAATTTCCTCGTAACGATGTAAAATCTTTCGCCGATGAGGCAGAATACGCTCTGGTGTTACGAGAAAACTTGAGGCGCATATATACGACAAGATAGTCATCGCGCGCAGTAGCTCTCGGCAAAAACAGCCGTTGACTATATACGCGCGAGAGAAAATGATTGCGTTCCCCTGAGAGAAATGACGCTCGCGGCGATGGCGCCGAGCCAAAGCTTTGAAAAATAAAAATAGAGGAGAAAAGCACGGCGGTAGTGGAGAGGCCGCGGTAGGATTCGCTGGAGAAAAGTCGAAAAAAATATGAATAATTACGTAGCGGCAGCAGCAGCGGCGGCGGAAGTCAGGTGGCAAAGAAGCCTGGAAAAGTGCCGGCGGAATTCACTTTCCTCCTTCTGCTCTCTTTGCGCCGCGCGCTCGCTACACAAACGCGCGGAGATTGTTTTTTCAACGGCGCGGAATACATTTCCGCGTACTCTCGTCTCTCTCTTTCTCTCTCTCTTTTACACGCACACACACGCGTACGTTATACGGTATACACGCATATATAGACCGCAAGCGCGCGGTGCGGTTGCACATTGGGAAAAGCACGTCTCCAGCTGTCCTTTGTGCAAGCGTCGGAGCGAGAGATATTCGAGCTGCTGTCGCGCGGATAGAAAGAGTCTGAAATGAGCGGACGTCGTAATGTGCTACGACTGATGCTGCTGTACTTCTCTGTGCTCTGCTATGTTGCTGCTTTCTCGCTTTTCTTTTATTTTCATGCTCTTCTCTCTCTCTCTCTCTCTCTGTCTCTCAGTCTCCGAAAACGTTACGCGTGCGCTCCTGCTTTACTGCTCCATTTCCTTCGCGTATAACAGCTTTATAAACTCATTTTTTAATAGCACTGGCACATCCTCTCTCTAACTAAATAAATAAACAAATAAATAAATGAATAAGACAATTTCAATAATCTCCGATTCTCTCCACAGTGCTCTTTGAAAATTTATCTGCATATCGTTTTCCTGGCGTGGCGTAATAGAAAACTTTGAAATCCGAGGCGTCTTCGCTGCAAACTGCCGCTGTGATTTTCAGCTGAAAAGTGTTAAAAATATAGGCTTATGCAAAAGAGTAGTTGAGAGAGCCTTTCGAAGTCTCGGCGGAAAGGCTGTAGCAGAGAGCGAGAGAGAGCGAAAACTTTACAGGCGCACCAAACACTGGATCTGTGTGCGTCCATTACGCTTTGCCCTATCGTCTCCCCGTGCTATATCTAGTGCATACGAACACTTATTCCGCTTTGCGCCCACGCGAATTTACGCGGCAAAGGCAACTCGGCTAAATTAAAAAGACTGGGCCGCTTTGTTGTCCCGGCTTAATGAATGAGCTGCGCAATGTTTTTATGTATATACAAGCGCAGAAATTAGACAGTGTTTCGAGCAGAGACAAAAATCCGCGCAGGTATAGTAAGGGAGAACGGCATTATATTTTTGCTTTCCTGGAAAGCACTTAGCACCCTCGGCGCTACGATTAACGCGATTCACTTCAATTATTAGCTCTCTCTTTCTCTATCTCTCTCTCTCTCTCGTTCTACCGCGAGTAATGAAAAGCGGCGCTCCTTATCGATCTCTTATATATAATATCCGTGCTTGTGCCAGATGTACGCCGTACGTATAGAAGAGAGTCCCTCTTAGCTCTCTTTCTCCCGGCGGCGCACGGACCGTCGGCCTTTTTTTTTCTTTTTTCTTCTTTTTCTTTCCTTTTGCCATCAGCTATAGAGCTCGACTGCTTTTCGATGCGCTAACTAACTCCGCCGGTTCTTTCTCTCCTTCGTTTCCTTCCACTCGCGCTGCGGTCGCCAGGTTTTTCTAGAGCTGTTTTCTCAGGAGCATACGCCGCGCGGCGGCAACGCCGACGGAATAAGCCGGGAGAAAAAGCCAGAGGCTCACTTCGCTCCGACTCTCTACATGTATACTTTACATGTATATACATATATACATAGGCAGAGACAGCGGGAGAAGAGAGAGAGCTTTGGAGTCTTAATTTTCGAACGACGCTTTCATGCAATTTTCCGCGGCCCTTGATACGAGGGCCGCTGCTGGACATTAGTCGCTTTTTTTTCTCCTACTTCTTGTTTATATAGAAATGGATTAATCTCGCACCGCTGCGAATTTCATTTTTTGCCGGACGGCTCGTAAATTAAGAGTGAAAACGTGTAGGTATAGTGGTGCACCGTCCACCAAGCTTGTCTACGCTATGTCCACATACCGAAATGTATGCGAGCGGCGATGATTTGAAATTCCAAAAGGTGCAGCTGCATAAATATTGCGCTCGATTCGTATACCTGGGAATAAGTGAACATTGCACACTATATATAACGAACGGCTAATCTCAAAGCTCGGCGTCACGCAACACAGCACACGCGCAGTCACGACTCGCAGCCCGAAAAACAAAAGCAAAATTATCCAGAAACAACAGCCGCGCATAAATAAACCATCCGACTCGGCCTCCAACGCGCAGCGAAGCATCAGCGCGCAATTTTACGAGACAAGAGATAGATCCGCGCGTGGACGTGTATATATACTGCAGTATATACAGAGCGTAGATACACATTCGCACACATACAGTCGTATACGTCGACGTTCTCGAATACAGTGTGGGTAAGAGAGAGAGAGAGAGAGAGAGAGAGAGAGATGAAAGCCAAGCCGAAGGGTAAAAGCGCCCGTAAGCATCCACTTGGAGTACCGAGTACGGGCGCAACGCTGGTAGTCGGACTAATGTAATTAAACGGCTCTCGCACACTCGTATACATACACTGGCAGTATAGGGCGCTTGGTGGCAGGGGCTCGGATACACCCCTTTCACGCGGGGCTAAAAACTCGGAGCGCCGGCTGATTCGCATGGTCGACACCGCGCTGCCCAGCCGCCCCTTTATCTTTCTCATATTTGCACATATAATTGCATTTTTAAGCAGCGCAGCGTGCGCATCTTCTTCCTGATGGATTAATCTGTTTGTCGGTGATTATGCAGTCCGACAACGCCGCTACTTCGGTTCACGCTCTACTCTATGCGTACACGTATACAGATATGTAAGTATATATTTCTGAAGAGAAGAGAGAGAGAGAGAGAGACTCGGCTTCAAAGGGACACCCACGAGCGGGTTGTAATTCCGTTGCTGCTCTGGCTACATGCGTCACGTCCACCGGATTTTCTCTATTCTATTCCCCGTGTGGATCTCTCGCTTGTGACTGGCAAGGGCGATGAAAGCTTTTTTGCGAGATCACTGCTTTCTCTTACTCTCTCTCTCACTCTTTTCTACTGCGTACTGTGTACGAAGGTATTAACTCCAGCTTCTTTATAATATATGCTCTCCTCGTAGCTATCCAGTGTCACCGACTGTGCAAAACTTCATCTGCTATGTCTATATGTATAGTAAACTGAGCGAAAAATACACGTTTTTGTCATTGTTGTTTGCAAATTCAAGTCGGAATTTATAATTAAACGCTTCACGCGTTAAGCCACTACTACTCCCCTATATATAATAATGCAGCTTGTCGCACCTCTCGACGCGCTGCGGTGGGTCACACCTTTTTTCGCGAGAGAGAGAGGAGTGCTGCGTGTGAACACATATGTGTACACACGCCGGTTATTATCCCGGGCTCTTCTCACCACGTCTACTCCGCCAAGTAAAAAAAAAGCTCGAGTGAGAAATTAGCATGCGTTGCAGTCAAGTTTCCCATAGGTAAGTGGTTAATGTCTGTTGAGTACATCGTCGTGCCTAAGTGGCGCCGCACAGCGTGTTGCCTTCTTCCTCCGCTTCGCCGCTTCACACTTTTTCGTCGAGGCCTTTCTAATGCGCAGAATTTTCTCGTTTGTCGGAGCTCCTAGCCGTGGAGCTTTGCCCGAAAGAATGCAGTGGGTTTATGCTCGGAGCGTGTACTGCATGATAGCCAGGTCGTACCGCAATTTATAAACTCGTGCGTATCTAATTGAAGCGTTTTTGTTTCAATTGAATAAACTTTTTAACGGAAATTTTGGCGAAAGCGCGCAGTCGATCAAGGTAAAGCGCTTGAAATATTTCCTCGTACCATTTTTAGGATATTCGAGTTTGATACTTGAAAAATGCGATGCTTGCTTAATTTAAATAATTCACGCAAACGAGATTCCTCAACAGCAATTCTGACGGACGCTGAGACAAAGACAGAGAGTGAGAGAGAAACAAACAAAGCAGGGGCTACCTCTGGCCCACATGTTTATTACAAAACCAAGCACTTGCGCGCCGAGCGTTTCTCTGGGTCGTTTACTCATAGACACCGCATCTCTACCGCAATCTTCATTGTATGCGCTTAATGAAACAATAGCTAATAACTCTGGCCAACAAAATCTCAAGAGAAAGAGAGAGAGAGAGAGAGAGAGAGAGAAGCGCATGCGCAATATTTCAACAAAAGAAAGCTGCACACTCTGCCCTCGGGGAGAGCAGCCCTGTTGTTTCTGCAGCGCTGGAGAACTAAAGCGTTTATTTAATGTGTTTCTCGACCACTAATGACATGCACCCTAGACGCACGAGCTTTCGAATGGAATCTTCAGGCCAAGCCGAGTGTGAAACACTTTTACTTTGAGCCGCAGCAGCCGGACGTATTCTCTCTCTCTCTCTCTCTCTCTCTCTCTCTCTCTCTTCTCTTTCTCTCTGTTTCTTCTCATTCTCCGAGCTGCACTCGAGCTTCTCCGCGCGAGAGCAGAAGCAGTAGTGGTAATTGCTCGCTCGCCTAAACATCCAGCTCACTGCGGAAAGCTCGCTGCACAGAGAAAGAGGTGGGGAGAGAGAGAGAGAGAGAGAGAGAGAGGCAGAAAAGAGCGCTGTCTAAGCCGCACGACGCCATTTCGCAATTGCCTAGGCTTTCACGTATATATACAGTGGACAATAGTTCTGGCGTATAAGGGCTCTCGCGCTAAAGCAGAGAGAAAGCCCGACGGACTGGCTATGGAAGAGAGTCTATTTCGAAGCCGCTGCTGCTCGAGTTGGCTCTCTCTCTCTCTCTCTCTCTCTCTCTCTCTCGCTCGCTCTGTGAGAACCGAGAGAATGTAATTTTGCTAAATCTCATTTGTTGCCGAATGCGTGTAGTTAAGGGATGAGTTTGAAAGAGGATGCACCCGCTCTACGTATGTGAATTACCTCAGAACATCTGGCGTGCGTATATAGTTTGACAGTATTTTCTCTCTCTCTCTCTCTCTCTCTCTCTCTCTCTCTCTCATTCTCTGTTTTCGTACAAAGTTAAGCATAGACAAGCTTCGCAAAAAAAAATCGACGTTGCGGTTAACTGATTTTGTCGCGAGAGAGTGTATTCCGTCGGGTACTTTATTCCAATGTGTGTCTGACCAAACTCTGTCGTGCTCTACTCACAGTAAATACTCGAGTGTATAATACTTTCGGAAGTCCACTTTTGCATTTGATAGTCGGATGAAACGAGCGCGTACTTTACAAATGAAAACTGTAAACGTTGAAACAAGCTTCCACAAAAGTCGTGCGGTATTTTTTCAAGCCATTCAGGACGCGCTGTATACGTGTCCGACTGTACATAACTCCTTTGGACAGGTCGTAAGTTGAGAAATATCGAGCGTGAAAGCAGGAATAATTGCCGAGAATAGTAGCGAAGGGAGAAAGCAGGAAGAGAAGGAGGAGTCAGACGAAAATTCTTCGAGACAAGCAGTCTCTCTCCCCCTCCTCTCTCTCTCTCTCTCTCTCTCTCTCTTCCCCGTGCAGCCAAAGTTTTTGCCGGGCGCGCGATTCTCCAGACGAGGCGACACCCTCTCCAGAGATTATACTACTGCGTGTGTAATGAAATTCGAGGGACGGAACAAAAATGGGCGCATTCCTTCCGCGACCATTAATATAACGACGCTGGCGAACGGGCGAGCCTCTTATTGTCGGCTGACTTTTTTCGAGAGCGAGAGAGGCTTTCCATTATTCGCTCGCACGCGAGCGCACGGAACCCCGTTGACAGGTCAGTTTTCGAGCTGTTTTCTTTGCTGCGGCTCTAGAGCTTTTCTTCTGCCCAACGTTTTTGTCCCGGCTGGCTCGAGCCTGCTTTAAACGAATGAGAAATTATTATGGACGCGCTATAAGGCGAATCACTCTGCGCTATCCGGGCGTATATTTCGCTCCAGAGGAGAGAAATAGAGAGAGAGAGAGAGAGAGAGAGAGAGAGAGAGAGAGAGAGAGAGAGAAGGAGAATTAACGTGGGGCTGCAAGTCGTTGACTGGTTGGCATTCCGATGCACTTCGCGTGCGGCAAGCTCCTGTGTTTCAAAGGAGCTTTTCTGGTTAACTTTTTTGAGTGCAATGTATAAGCAATGAGTGAAATCCATTAATTTCGAGCGCGATTCATTACTCGCATTATATATTTACTGCATAATAAAATTCAAGGTAAATATTGGCCAATGTAATTTTCTCCATTGTGCATCTCTAACGTATAATCAAATTGAAATTTATGGTTGACAGGTTGCTTGAGTAGTGAAAGTAATTCAAAGTCATTCTTTTATTTACGATGCGATTCCATCATTCGTTCTCTTTTTACTCTAGCTACCATTAAGGATCAATACAAATTCATCAAAGATGTTGTGCAACAATACATATTCATGCTTCCTTAATTGAATCAGTCGATAGTGTAGTATACATCAATCACAAATATGCTGCCACTTCATTGATGCTTATTTTACTTTAAACTGATTGATCATATTGAAAGTGTAAAATAAAGATTATTTTACTGATTTTCAAATGCAATACTTGCATTAGATGACTACTTCATCAATTAACAACCCACGTTTTCCCAAAGTTTTTTTTAGTATTGCAATTAAAACACATTGATATCAAATATTTACTTTTTTGTTTAACTGTATAACTTAAAAACTAACCATTGATATGTTTTTAAAAAAATTATGGGAAAACAAGATTATTAAAAAAACTGCGTTGACAACAAGATTATTGCAGGCACTGAAAAAGCTGGTTATAAATCGTATGTATATACATACGCATCTGTAGTTAGTGCTTTGTTATCTTTCATACCACAAAGTCTGCAAAGTCCTATTTTTAAATTCCTAATAATTCCACGTAGGTAGCGGAATCGCTAACGAAAGCTGAAAGTATAAATTCACGTAATTTTATAAATTAAAACGGATGAGCATCTTTTTTAATTTATGATGCAGAGGAAACGGCTTTTTGCGATCCTAATTAGTTGCGCTGGCGTAAAAGTCGTTTCAGCTATACGCGGATGTTCCAGCATCCGCCATAATCGCGCTCGTCTGAGCGCATGCATTGCTGACTACTGAAAAAGTTCTGTTCACTTTGCCTTATCTAGATTTATGAAAAATAGATTATAATTATCAAGTGTTACCGCCAACCAACTCACCTGCCTGTATATATACATAGCACCGTAGCATCGCTTCGTTTCGTACATGTAGCTGCAATATTCCATTATTCATGCGCAGACACGTGCGTCGTCGCGACGAGCCTGTAAAATTACCGATTCTCTCCATACACCGCAGACGAATTGCGTTTTGATCATCGGAGCCTGGTTATAGCGTATAGAGGCTGCTGCTGCTGCTCCTCGAGATGCGAATGTGCGAGCCCCGCAACCGTGACAATTAATGCCTCGCGCGTCTTCCCCGTAAAGTTTTAATTACAGAGCGATTCGATAGCGCTCGCCTTGATATATCTGTCTCGTGTTAACCGCCACGAATGCGGCATTCCTTATTTCTCCTCCTCGAGCCCCTTTCGACATCATCTATCGCTCGTATATTCCGTGCGTTTACGACGATGTATCGCCGCGACGACGTATCCGACAGGGGACAAAGCGCGCCTGACGTTCCTTGCTCGCTCAACTTCGAAATCCTCGAAATTTCGCCGAGCAATTCGGCTCGTGTCGCGCGTCCTTGCCTACTGCTTCGCTTCTTTTTTCCCTATTCGACGCCGGAATCTCTTCTTCTTTCCATTGAATTAGCATTCGCTCGATGCACGCAACTTTTTGCGCATCTCATCGATGTATTCTCGAGCTGTTTAATCATGTAAATACATTTCTCGCGCCTGCGTGACGCGCGAGCTATACACGAGGATGCTCTCTGCACCGCGAATGCCGTCAGCTCGCGCTTCCTTCTGCATCGATAGTCGAGCCTCGCATGCGTGCAAATCTCGGCAATGCGGCGGGCACACCACGTATAATGCACGTGCATTAAAATTAGAAAAAGAAAATTGTACAGGTACTTTGCAAAAAGAAGTGAGATACAGTCGCGCAACTGCTCCGTCGCTGCGGGAAAAAGGATAGCGAGGAACAACGGGGACTCGGGCAAAGCGGATTCAGCGGCGCTCGCAGAGATCGTTAAATTTTGCATTTTAATTGCGATCGCGCATACACAGACTGTGGAGTGAGAGGGTGCAGCAACGCTTCGCGTAATTGATGCCTCGGGGACCCCCTCGAGTCGCTTTCTCTCTATATCTGTGTCTCTCGGCTCGCGCAGCGATATCTATACAGAGAGAAAGAGCGCGAAAGCAGCTCTCTGTCTCTGCGGCCAAATCCCCGACGACTTGCTCTCTCGCGACGCTGCTTTTGATATCGAACGCGGTTGGGCGCGGAGGAATTAATTGTCTGTGCAGTGCGCAAGCGAGCGGAAGCAAAAAAGCTTCGCGCGTATATATATACGTGTATATACGTACACCGCTGCGCGCACAGTGCGGACCGCGAGAGTAAATATTTTCGCGCAGAAGCGAAGCGACGCCGGTTGCCGCTTTGTCCTCGCTTCCTGCGTCTCTCCGCAAACTACGTTCTTCATGAAAGTCGTAGCCGGCTTTGCTTAGATATTTTTTCTCTCATTCCTCTTCGTCCTTCTCCCTCCCTCCCGGCGACGATGAAGTACCCAGTTTATCGCTCGATTTCCGCGGATAAGCGGCGAGCACTCGTCGGACCACTTGGCTATAGTTGAAAAAATATTCGCGAGTCGCCAGGAGAAAGAGATGCGATAGATAAGGCTATTTATTTTTGACTGAGTACTCCCTCTCTCCTTCTCTCTCTCTCTCTCTCTCTCCCTCAGTCGAGAAGTCGGGGTAGAACTGGGAAAGAGCGAGGGGGTCCGCGTGCAGTCAAGCGCGAGCGGGAAAGACGAAATAAAGAAAGGAAAAATCGCGCGCCGCAGATATATTCCGAAGGCACTATAAACACGAAAAATAAAGAGGACTCCGCCGCCACAGTCCCTCAGTCTCGGGGAGTACGTATTATAGACGTCCTCGCAGCACATTAAACCGATTTGGCAATGCGTGCAGCGCGTGCACGTATCTGCACGCGGCGGCACCGCCCGAACGCGCGGAATTTATTATCATTTGCCTCCGTAACGAAGTTAGTACGCGCGCGCGTCTGGCGATAAGGGAACGACACTGCGCGCCCGCCGCCGCGGAGACGAAAGAGAAAAGCTCGAATTTATATAACTGCGGGCTGTGCGAGGAGAGCAGCCTTCTTATTCTTCTTCCTCTTCGCCTCTTGTTCTTGGCCAAGCTTTTCTCTCTTGCTCTGGCAGCTCGTAAAAGAGCCCCCCAACTCCACTCTCTCTCTCTCTCTCTCTTTCGCTCTTTCGCCCTTGTAATAATAATGTAAGAACGCGACGACGACGACGACGGCGACGAGTGTTCTGCGAGGAAGCAAATGCTCAGTCCCGACACTACAGCCGAGATAAATAGTGCCGAGGCGAGGAATTCGCCAACTGAACCGGAATGTTTAAGATAGAGCGCTGCAGAGAAGAGTAGAGAGAGAGAGCGCGAGTAGAAGAAGAAGTAGCTCTATTAGAGGAGTGTCGAGCCCGCCGCTAACTAAAGTGCAGCTGCACCAGTTCCCTCTCTCGCTCTCTCTCTCGCCGTCGTCGACTAAGCTCCTGTTTAGCGCGTAAATTTCAAGAAAAATCTCCGCTCCGAGCTATTTTTTTCCAACTGCAGCGTCTGTATTACTCTAATCGCCGAAAGAATCTGGCCCAGAATGAACAAAGAAGAGCGAGAGATTGCACCTATTTACGAGGCTGCTTGTGTCGTTTCGAGCTCTTCTGCTTGTATATACTGCTGTACGCATACACTGCTAGGCTCTTGAGCGTCATTTTTTACTTAACAACTTTGGAGAAAAGTCGAGAGCTCTACTGTTCTCTCGGCGTATGTAGACATACCCCGTTGAGGATGTGTACGTGTATGCACACACGCACTCGGGTAGAAGTAGCGGATGAGAAGCAGTAGCAGCTGCTGTACTCGTTGCGTTATTAGACTTCTTTCTTCGCGGGCACGACCATCATCGACGAGATTATGGATGAAAGAAGCGCGGCACCGGGGAAGCCTTTTTCAAGCCAACTTTCTTATCGCACTCGCATATGTATGAGCAAATCTACGGGCAAGCAGCTTTGGCTTTTCATATACCGAGTGCATTATACGGACACTCAAAGGAAAATCACGCGTTCGCGGCTTTGTGTATATGTATATCCGAATAAACACGTATACCCATACAATACCCGTATGCGTGGGAAACTCCATAAAATTAAGTCAGTTTTTGGGTTCTCAAAATTAATGAAAAAAGATGCGCTACACTACCTTTTGGGAAATTTTTTTTTTATGAAAGATGCGAATGAGCGAGATTGGTTTTTCAGATTTACGTACGCTTTTTGTATGACATATCGATTTTAATTATACAGATGTAATATATCATCCCTTATTTGATTTCGTGAAAACGCTTTTTTCGTTTCCGCGATCTTACAGCACATTTCTTTCCTCAAATTTTGGCACCCCAACAACTGAATGAATTTTTATGGATTTTTTAACATTCACACCTCGTCTCTGCTTGTAAACTCGTGAGCTCTGCTTCTTTTGCATACATATTACACTCGGTAATACGAGAATTCAATTTGATCGGGATACTTTCATCACCTCGCGTTGCGACTTGAAACTCACCACGGCAGACAGTGAGGCTAAATAAAGCATATCGGTAATTCAGTAACTGCTTTCAAATGAGCCTTTATTTCATTAAGTGTGCTCTGAAAAGTTCATTTGTTACCAGCACTCCGCGCGCTGCACGCACTCTTAAATGCATATTCCGTTAAAAGGTCCGTATCGATCGCGTCCAGCTATATTTAAATATAAATCAGCAGTGGGAATAACGTCAACAGCCTGAAATATTTAAACTGCACGAGCGAGCGACTCGCGGCATCGATTTATAGCAGTATAATTATATGCGCTACACTAACAAAACACAATAAATGCTTCTTGCGGTTGAAATAGCAAAGTACCCGAGTTTCAGTAATAATAATATCGTTTTTAAGTTGTGCGCGACGATGAATTTTCGTGCGACCACCAGCTCGGGTAGCCGCTGACATCTGTGAGCATTCTCGCAAACTCCACTCAAATCGAATAGTCGATAAAGTGGCTGTCTGCTATTTCTCGAAAGAATGTTATTAACTAATTGCCGATAGGTTTAGATTATTTTCACGATACTCACAACTACTCGTTAACGATATTTCCATACGCTCCATTATCGCTTTGAATCTTATTTACACATTTACGCATTACGTACACAAATATAAAATTCTTGATAATTCACACGAAACTACATGCTATGCTTTTCTAGAAATCTCAGCACTTTCCCTCGACTTTTAAATACTCGACTGCGCAAATGAAATTTTTTCGACTGCGCGTTTACGCATATAGTATACATGTATATACACAAAACACAAGAGGGCGAAGGTTGCGACAGTGCGGAAAAAGCAAAAAAAAAAAAGAGGCTGCGTACTCGATATTACGTTATCTGTCGCTTGCGCGTCTCTCGCGCCCCTGCACTGGGATATAGAACCCAGGGCTCGTAAGCCTACGGCATCGCGTACCAGCTTCACTCGCGCGTGTACACAGCTGCATCTATATACACATGTATGCGCATGTACGTGCCTACGCCAGGCTCCTAATGTTAAAAAGATACCACGAACGCGAATACTTTATACATCCGAAAATATCGCGTATACAGCTCTCTGCTCCCCTACCCCTACCCCCCGCCCCTATGGCACATACACGTATACGTGTTTTGCTGAGCGTCTAAGCCCCCCCTGCCGTATAGCGATTCCCTCTCGAGCACAGCACGTGTGCGTAGTGTATGTATACCGTGTACTTACCTACATCTCCGGCGCGAAGCAAGAGTGTAGGTGAGCCAAAGGAGAAACGTGCGCTGAAAATATTACGAGACATCGAGGAGTGCGCGATGTATTTCGTGCGGCTCTACCTATATGCATGCTAATATTAAGCGCACGCGCTGTTTACGCCTTGCCCTTATATACGACGTCAGAGAGAAGGGCCAATAATGTGTGCGAAAGATGTACACGCGAAATTTTGAGGGTACGTGCGTGCTGAAAAATTATTGGAAACGATTGCAAGCACCCGCTGTCTTACGGTGAACATATACTTTCGCGTATATGCGGGAAAATATACGCAAATTTAGCCCCTTTAAGATCGGCGCCAGCCTGTCTTTCCGTTAGATGTAACCACTGTTTTTTCACAGCATACAATATATGTACTTACGTCTATAGAGAATCGAGTCGAATTCACTCGAATTGCTTTGCAATGTCAAGGTTTTCCGCGCGTAAACAAACATTCGCGTCTCAGCTATTAATTATTGCGACAGTCTCGCGAAAAATTAAAATACACGCGAAAAAATTGGGTACTCGAAGATTCGCACCCACTTCCGAGCCGCGCATAAAAAACAAAGAATATTTACAAGTGCGCGCGATGCGTGACCGTCGTTGAAAAACACCCGCAAGTATAGTCGAGCCAAGCGCATCCTGTTTCCTTGTTTGCATTACACACAATAAACTTTGGACTAGCGCGTGTACTCACGCAAATATTTTCGTTCCGTCGCGCATCACTGCTGAGAGCGCGAGAAATTCACGTGCGCGCACATATATAGGAGTTTGAGCGAGAAAAAAAGGGGGAATGAACGTTGCGGCCTCATTAAGCGGAGAAATGCGTCAGTTTGGCGAACCGAGCTGACGGAGGCTCGCGTCACTAGATAATAGAAAGCTGAAATTCGTCGGATACATCGCGCCTTCTCTCGTTCGCACTACCCCCAGACGCTTAGATAAACAATTTTTCTCGCAGCCCGAGAGAAAAGTGCGCGGGCTTTTTCTTATCGATTGTTATTGATGTTCTCGACACTTTCGTCAGTGCGCCGCTATCGCCCGCGCGTCTCGTTGAACGCGACGAACTTGTCAACAGGAATTTTTTTTTCGCTCGACTATATATACTATTCCTGAGAATTTATGCAATGCTCATCGGCGGCGAAAGAACTTTCCGAAGTGTGTGTACTATCGTTTTTCGAGATTGCGCGCATCTGCATATAATTGTTTAATTTGAAGCGTTTTTCTTTGTTTAGACAATTACATGCGATATTGTTCATCAGAAACTATTGAAGGTTCAGAAAGCTGTGCGTGTCTATAATGTGAATTGTCGAGGATCGTTGCGTAGTCTTTATTTATGGTACATTAATTAAGATCGCATGCGCAACAAAAATTTAATAACCCGTGATTAACGACTTTTTTTTCATTAAAGATTCAATCATCTAATTAAGAATACACTTTTCATTTATTTGGCTATAGCCGAGTACATAACAAGCTGCAATTTAAAGGATCGCGATGTGAAAAATTAAATGTATATGCTCCCAGTCTGAGCTGTATAATTTCATTCTTTTTTTTTAGATTACCGTACACCAACGGGAATAAAAAACGATGAATTTTGATAAAGTTATTACAAAGCACGTACAACGGTTCGAATACAGCCTTCGCAAGCTGTACACCTTCCATATCTTTATGCCCATCTTGTCAAACTCGTCTACGAATACCCGATCGCGGGCTATTGTTCAGCGCATAAGCTGTATAATACTCGCGAGAACTCAAATTTTTTTTTTCACATTATGTACGCGCCTATGTAATAATTAAGCATCGCATGTCTCGCGAGACTTTGGCTTGTCACATGTCCGCAGTTTTAACATGCAATTGCGCTTGGAGCTCGCTCGTTAGCATGAAAGATTTTATGCATACACCGTAGGAGCATTTAAGCGCACGCGCTATATGTACATCTCGTTGCAGACGACGAAACCTTAGTATTAAAGGAAAAAAAGCTCCACCTACTGCGAAGCTCGTCGGATCGGCTTCACAAGCAGCACAAATTTGATTGTTCTTACGCAAGGCTTTAATTATACGGACGGACGAGAGGGCTCGAAAATAGCTGGAGTGGAATACGCTTGAAAAAAGACTCGGCTCGAACCCTCCAGTTTTATCGATTTGGAGTTTATTTATACACTACTTACATCGTAAGATTGTCGGTCCGCAAATAGTAATCGCCGGTTCATCATGCGTGATTTACTGTAGTATCTCGAAATTATCGGTCGAGTACTGCTGCTCATTAATGATTCCACGTTCACGACGACCTTTGGATGCACGCGTGCTAATTTATTATTAATGTTCTGTAATGCGCAAATCTACTCATCATTAATGAAAAATTTATATTCGCGAGTGCTCGCGAATAAACAATTTGCAATCGGCGACATATGGGTATACACAAAGGTAAATCGGATGAGTCAAAACAAAAAAGAAATAGACGACACGTTATTATCATGTCAAACTCGTCGTCTGCGCCATCGGTGGGGAGCGACGCAGCTCATCGTATACAGGCACACGCACATAGCGCACTTAATTTCCATTCAATTTTCATTCAAGCCGTACGCGCGCGTGTCAATTGTCGCGTTTACCTCACGGCTCCGTGGAAGCGGAAGTAACTAGTTTGTCTATACAATACAAAACGTGATTCCCCTGACTACTGTGCATGTGTGTCTGTGTCTGTGAGTGGACGCGATATTTTCGTATACTTCTCAGGGTCAGGAGCAATAAAATCCTTACGGGCGTAACTATAATTACGCAGCGTTGCACAATAGTCCCGGTGTACATGCTGCAGTACAACTAACAGTCGAGCGTGTACTGCTACAGAATTAACCGGAGCATATAAGAAGTATATAAGAAGAGTAAATATGAGAGGCCATATAATGTCGATATAAAAGTGTTTAAGCTCGAGCGCGTGCTGTATTTACCTTTTATGGACTTGCGAGCTGCGCGGACACACCTTTGTAGTATGAAATAATAGCTGGCTTTTTATCGTCGTCCGGCCACCACGATGCTAATTTGGCAGATAAAATATTGATTAACCATGTTAAAGGGAAGTGTTTTCTGTTAAAGTGTGCTGCACCGCAAAGACATAAAAAGGCTCCATTGTGTGATGCGTGCATATGGAATTATACTGCTATCTTAATGATACTCTTGGGAAAAAATCGTCACCTCTTTTTTTGATCGTTCCAGTTGTACTTTACTACTCGGTACCTCTGCGTTCAAATGTTTATGTATATTTATTCAAAATATTCTTTCCAAAGTCGCTTTGTACACCGATGACTGGCATCTTTTGCAGTTGAAAAATTATTCCTAATTTCCATTTTAATTCATCGCCGATTGTAAAACCTATGTCTTATAGAAGTTTATACGTTTGTTTGATAGTTACGACTTGACTGTATTCTTGTTCTAGACAATAAATAAAAAAATTGTAAGATAACAAATGACAAACGCAAACTCATCAATTATTATATTGGTCAATTCACTGATTTGTTCTCCACAGAAAAACAATGCTGTAATAAACATTAATAACAATTTTATTTTGTATTTGTTAACACAACAATATAATGCTTGTCGAATTTTAAAACTTCTTGAGTTCAAACAAATTCGTAGCATAAGAACCAGAGCAATTATCAAACCTAGTTATAAACATCATTCGCGTTAATGTTCAAGCGCGTTTCAATGAAATAAAGATACTAAAATACGCATGTGTTTATTTGACAACGTCTCAGTAAACACCAACCGAAAATAACAAATGGAATGCGAAGATTGGACGGGTATAAGAATCAAACGACACAAGTTGAGATTATAATGTACTTATTGCGTCGCTTATAACTCAACGCACGCTATCTTCTTATCATTTGTTTTTGAAATATTTGTCATTTTATCAACGAACACTAAATTTAATGGAAAAGTCGGTTAGATAACGCGGCGGAGGCTTGTCAAATTATAAAGCGATTGAGAAATTTTAGAGCCACAAAGAGATTCAAGGAATAGTTCTCCCACTTTGTTGTTGGAGTCGTTGAGTTTCTCTACGTAAAGTGGTCATTATAAAGAAGTAATTTTTCTGTTTTTAAATTAGGATATTGAAAAATGGATAAATGAATAATGAATAAATTAAATGGTAGGCGCGAAAAATTCGAGTGTGAGTAGAAGCAAAAGCCCGCGCGCTCTAGACAGACGATTCAAACTTTTCCACTGTAAGTTCAAATCAATAATCGTGTTTCAATTCAGTCACTGGCATACTCCCTGCAGCTAATATAAAGTAGAGTATCGAGAAGAAAGTAGACAGGATTCGGTCACTAAAGAACTAATTTTTTCATTAACAATCACTTTTCGTTTATAAAATCGCCCTATTTATTGATTATTATATGTTTTAGATAAGAGACGGGCGATGAGGAATAATAAATGAATTCGGTAACTCGCTTAATGTAACAAATGTCGTATTTAAAAATATTGTCGGAAGTAATATATACATATAATAAATACATCTTATATATAATTACGAATGCTTGCAAAGAAAGTATAAATCAATATCGAAATAAACGTAATGGAGTTTATTGCCCCCATCTTGAAGATTGACGTAGCCACTCAAAGATGTCTTACAGAGGCTCGTTGCTAAAAGAGGTTGGTCTCCACAAATCACAACAGTAGTCGAAAGCCAATTAGTGACCAAGAAAAAATAATTAAATAATCATAGCGTTGTCGGTTACTGATACCGCAAAATTGGATTAACGAACGAGAATGTTATGACGCTTTATTGAACCCCCCGCCGAAGTTTTCACTAATTCAGACAGAAAATTTACAGCGAAACACGGTTGCAGTAACAATGCACCATGTACACCAATTGCAACGCCCTAAGATCAAACAAAGGTATCCATTCTAGGACATATTGTTAAGCGTACTTGAAATATAACGAAAGGAAAGAAAATAAATAATCAATAAATACTACAGAGACACAAAGAAGCTAAGGGAACATCACTTTAAACAAGTCGATGGAACCGATGGAAAATCTCCAGTATTAACCGAAAATCCTCTGTCTAGTTCTCTCGCCTCCTGGCCGATTGGTCCAGGACAATTGTCCCGGCTGTATAGAGACAATGAACCAGCCCTCAACTCCCCTTGACTGTTCGTAATTACCGACGATTCTTTTTTGTACAAACCGAGATACGACTCCGTCAATTTACCTCCCACTACATCCACGGGAAAAATCCATTATGAAGTAAAGCCTCGATAAAGAGATGTATTTATGGAAGAGGAGCCGACAATATTAGTGTATATAATTGAGTTTACCAACAAATTTTCCATTTCACTAGAAAAGCAAAACAAAAAAAATATCAATGCGTCATGTTTGATATTGGGAAAACTAGGCGATGCAAAGATTTCGATAAAACTTGCATGGATTCTTGAAAAAATCTGACGCTGCCCGAATATATGCCTCAATAATTATTTAAAATAAAGCGTTCAAAATTGACGCGAAAAAGTTTAAATGCCTAGATTTCTATTTTACAAAAGTAAAAAAAGGAAAGACTCCTATTTTGAAAAGTGAGAAATGCCAAAATTCTACTTTACACCATTTGAGAAGTTGAAAAAATGAGATTTTTACTTTAGAAACTTTTCCAAAGTAGAAAATTCGTAATTTACACTTTTGTAAAGTGTAAAAAGTGAAATTTGTACAAAATTGTATATAATGTATTATATATTATTGTATATAATAATTTATATAATTGTATATAAACAGACAAATTTTTAAATTATTCTATTACGTGGTTCTACATAGAGAGTCACGCATGAAGTTTAAATATTATTATAGTTTTATAGTGCATGTTGTAATTTAACAAATTATAACACTATTAAATAATGCGCCAATACAAACAAACAGAATGTTATATTTTGTGAAAAACATCAAATTATATATATTTAGCTTTTTACCTTGTTAACCGATGCTGTTTGATTTGAATGCATTTTTTTACAAAATACTAGCATTGATACTCTTCATTCCCTTTATATACCACAATTTTATATAATTTAAAATAAATACTTCATTAGCTGCGACTTTTATAAGGCAAAGTTCTCACGCTTATTAATTGGTTATTTCCGTGCAAGGTAGTACAACTGTCATTTGAAGGTGTTTATAAATCAAACAAGACATACAAAAAGTATAAGCTTATTGGGAAATACCCGTTTGCAATATTTCATCTGATTATATTCAATATAATTTGCGGTTTCTGCAAAAAGGAGTTTATATATACATTACAGCGTTTTATCAATCATTGCTTTCTTTCAAGCGAAGTTCATACATCGTCGTTATTATGATTTAAAAGATTTTTTTTATAATTGATCCGCTTAATAAACAGCTTCTAAAGCCAACCTTATGTATGCGATTGCGCAACAGTACAGTTTAGCAAACAGTATTTTTTATTAACGAACATGAGTATGATTGTGAAGAAATTTAAAAAACTTTGCTACGACAAAATGATAAAAAATTGGCTTTAGTAAACAACGTGAGCCTTGTCATTCTGTGAAAAGTGATCGTGCATTCGTGCGATAATATCAAGAAAATATATTAATCGTTCGATGTTAGTTGTAAGTTAGTCTGCATAGAAAAAATACTACAGTTATCTAGAAATATAAGAGATATGATATTGCAGTACTTAAGTAAAGGCCATGCACACATTATTACCATGAATGTTTATAACTTAGTTGTAGAGTACTTCAAGTATTTTACGATTATAGAACTATTTATATTTGTAAAAGCAGTTTAAAATTCTACAGTTATTGCGAAAGTACGTTTTAACATATTAGTTTCCTAATAAAGAATGAAATTTGTATTTGAAACAATTTGCAAAACTTACAATACGAATGTAATACTTAGAACAAAAGTACATCTAGCCAAGAAACTTCCTGCAATTCAGAGCTATTAGCGAGATCATTTTTTGGTGAGTGATCAGTGTATATATAATAATCCTGTTTTTTTAATTTAAACTACTATTAACTTTAGAAACAAGAAATATAAAAATTAATTAATTAATATGAAACTTTTCTAAAATTTAACTGATAATATGCAGTCACTACATTTTTTTTATCGAAATAATGAAATTATAAAAATAAAACTCCATGAATGCCTGCCCGCACGTCTTGCCTGTGAGAATTCCAATTTTACGTAACAATACACGGTATATTCCGTATACTGTGGAATTTTTACAAATTCACGAGTCTAGTTAATCAATATACACTTCTCGCAGCACATAGTGTAAAATGCGTATGTACTATTCACGTAGGAGAGAATCCCTAGAATGTAATCGTCAATCCCAATACCGTGAAATATAGGTTATTACTGTATACGTCACGTAGACGATCGTCAGCGGCTCAACCGGAGTTCGTAGACATACAATCGAATTTCAGGGTCAATGCATTATACACACACACACGCGCGCGCGCGCACGCATATATATATATCTTCACTCGTATGAGTGTACGTATGGGGAACGGGGAAAAAAGGGGGGGGGGCGATGCACGCACTTGACATCCCGCGCGAAGATAATCACGCTTTGATTTGACGTTTACGTATATACGCTGCTGCAATTACGCGTTCTGAACTCACGGAAGCATGTCGCACGTGAACACCTGCGTGCGTGTATCGCGATCGACGCCTTGACACTGTGTATAGTTTTTTTGTTATTCATGTGCAATCGCGACTTTGTGCAATTTCTCGTAATTGGTATACCTATGGGTGCAGGTGCACTGCAAAAGTCTAGTTTCTTTTGGAAAATCCAGAATAGATTTAAAGTACGCATGTATAAATAAATATCAACAAGGTTTAAGCATTGTATAAAGTGGATACATTTTTCACATTTTAATCAATTTTGTACATCTCTTTATTGGGTGCGCACTATCCCGGTAGAAACATTGAGCAGTCATTCGCGATCGACTGTCCAATTTTCGACTTGTTGGCCAACGAGTTCAACATCCATTCGACATCGTACCCATTTCCATTAACACGCTTTTCAATGCGTGGATCGCGAGTGGATGGCGAAAATATGAAATGAGCCAAAAAAGTCAATTTTAAGGTTATAATACAATACTGGTGGTACAGAATCGTTGCTTTATGATTAAGTACGGCAATTCATTTTTCACTTTTCCGCTCTGCACTCAGAGTCACTAGTTAAATAATTTTCAGAACTTCAATCACTCAGAATGAAAATCTCTTTGGTACACTCTCATATTACTTAAAAATTTGTCAGACTGCTCGAGTGTTTCTTCAAAAAATTTTATTTTTTTTTCTTCCGTGATAACTGCGTTTTTAGACAAAAATCAGTAAGTACGCGTTAGCAGATCTATCTATATTTAAGAGATTACACGAGCGGAGACTGCTCAGTAGGCAGAGTGTTGGACTCGTAACCCAGAAGTTCTAGGTTCGATCCCGACACTCGGCTTTATCTGTCCATTGATTAATTAGTTGTTTCTATAATTATTTCCATTAACATACACCTGTATGCGTATACTTAAGTGGAAAGGCTTTATGAAAAAAAATTGAGGTTAGGTTTGCATTTAGCGCTCTCTCAATCATCGTTGTATGCATTGGTCAACGTCATTGCTTTTTCGTTGGCAAGTCGGCCATCTAGGTTGTTGTAATTTCTACCAGGGATATGAGAGAATCTGATATCCGCTTAAATTCGCTTATTATCTATGAGGATTAGCGATTGAATTAGATATTTATTGGATCGCATTATATCATGAATTATATCACAACAATTCCTCAAAGACAATAAACCTCATTGAGCTTACAATTAATACCACATAATCGTATATTATGTTCAAGAATTCGAAGCACACTATTCTATGTTGTGCACACTCGATAAAGTGCAGAAAAAGAAAAAAACCGTGTGCCGACAATACCGACATATTATGTGTTGAAGACTTTCTTTTTAGTAAAGCAATTTTGAGTAACCCCTAAAATTATATGTTGAATTTTGAATTGTAAAAACCTATAAGATACGCGGAACACATTGAATATTCCTATTAACATTAAAAAATGTCTATACTTTGTTGATGATTCTACGTTCATTTTTTAATGAGCTATTAAAATTTCTTAATATCACTGCTAAAAAAAATATTATAGCACAGGGTGGCATAAATCTGCATTTTTGCCACGGATAGCCGTGGCAGCGGATTTATGCTAATCTGTGCTATAAAAAATCGTACGATACGCGTGTCATAAGCCGTTCTTCATGGCACGACTCTAACCTCACTCGCTACGCTCGTGCGGTTATACACGTCGTGCCGTAAAGTACGACTTATGCCACTAGTATCGTAATGTACTATTTTATTCTCAATTGAACTAATTGCTTATATCACTAATGAGATGGCTACTTTACGTGAACTGAATTTAAATGTTCTAATCAATTGCTAAACAAAAATAAGCCCTTGATTAATGAGGCATTACATAGCCTCAAAAATCATATTCGATCATAAGTAGCAAATACATAGTCTTGTTTATTGCACCAAAACATAATTACACGAGGTAGTTATTACACTTATTTATATTTACTCCATCTCAGATTTCTGCATATATTTTTAATTTTTGCGTGAAATTGGAACGGCTATCCGATATGAATTTTGGGAATCCGTAACGTGACCGTCACTTTTTTTATGCAATAAATTCATAATTAAAAATTTTTTAGATATTGAATAAAAAGAGCTTTGTCTTGCGAGGTAGCCTGCACGATTAAAAACAATTATCAGTTTGATTTTTGATGATATAAAACATGTGCTTAATAAAAAGTTAGAACTGCCAGAGATATAACCCGTCACGTTAGCTCCAACATCCCCTTAACGCCTAATTTATTACGTTAAGCCATATAATGTGATCAATTAAAAATTCCAAAAAAATATTATCTATATTCTAACTGTTTAAAGTCCAGATTATTGTGATAAAATTATTCGTGCGCGGGCTTAGATATTTTCAAAAAATAATAAATATTTTTAAACTGAGTATAAAAAAAACCTAAACTAATGCACAAATAGAAATTAGTAAGTTAGCGCTAGCTTCTTCTCATGCAAGTAACTTTAAAGTGTGTAAATTAAAAAGTGTAGTATTTATAAGTTAATAAATTAAGGAGAAAAAAAACTTAGTTTACGTTTTTGACTATGCTAGGCTTCATTTATAGAGTATCTTGACGCGAGGAATGAGGAAAGGCGTCCGTTTTCTATTGTAATTTTTTGCAATCTACGACCTTTTTTTGTTCCTTCTCACACTCAACAGTTCATTCATCGCGCAATTTTTTCTTCTTCTCTGGATTCTACCGATCATCTCTGATCTAATAAAACAATATTTAAGAGTCTTTAAATTATTCTCGATTAGCCTATACAGCTTTCAGCATAAAATTCGTCGATATAAACATTCTTAAATTTTTAAAAATTGAACAAATTTTTGTGTTAGTATTTTTCTTATGAGTTTTATTTATTTTATTGACCAGTCACGTGTTTTCTTTTATAGTATAGATATATAATCAACGTTAAATAATAAATCCTCGAGCAATCTTTTATTGATAATAACAGATATCAAATGTTATAAATCTGTGTTCTTTCCTCATATAATCCTCCTTTTATAATTATTGTAATTATATTAAAAAAAATTTATAAAAATGTAGATAATACTTCAAGCTACTGTTGTTCTATTAAATTTTAACAAGTCATTCGCATTAGTGTTTTGCAGATATTTTTGTACATTAACGCAAATAAAAAATATAATGTTTAAAAGGTAGAATGTCGAGCTAGCAATCCATATTTCCTGGGTTTAAGTCTGACACATCTGAGCTCGAATAAAGAAAAGTCTGTATTCAGTACATGATATTTCAGTTTGTATATAAAAAATATTCTCCGAATTCGTGTTGCCTTGCTTTATCTGCGCTGTGTGTTCCAGTAAAATATAAACTTGTATGTTATTAACAAATAGATATCTTTTAGAAATAAGACACATAATTTAAAAAACGTTTCGTCAATAAACAAAAACAAAAGTAGATCATTCAATTGACGAGCGTCACTACAAATACAATATATCATATATATTATACGTATATATAATTTACATAATTGTGAATGACGTTTAAGACCTTTCTGTTTTGACAGTTAATCAACTTTTAAAGCAATGTTGTCTTGGAAATAAATTTATCAACATGTCACTTGTAGTGTATAAATGCTTTAAGTAGGAAATCGATAGAAGTGTCAATCTCTTTTTCATAACGCTTGCCAAATAACTTCATAAACTTCATATGATGGAATCAGGAAGTACATGATTTGATAAAAATCCAAAAGTATTATAAAACTTGAGATCATTACTTCTTTAATAAAATATCATTTTCGGAATGCTTAAATTGAATTATACATATATAAAATAGGTTTTTCATTTCGGAAGAATTAAAACTTTCCAGAATGCATAATTAATACGTTTCAAGTGTCAGAAGTGCAAATGTAAATTATGCAGTCTGCATTTCTTAAAAATTCATTCAGAAGAATTTCTTCAGAAAACTTGAAAAATGTTGACTGTTCTAAATCTGTAGGTTTAGTTATACGCTTACTTTTTCGTCCCAAAAATCCTTCTAAATAAGTATTCACCCTTATTACCGTATTTCATCCATATTAACGTAATCATTTTGCTTTGAGCGATAATTCACCGTAATCTCACAATATAGAATTAGTGAAATCCATTTTGATTGCTTTCTTCGCTTAGAATAAATAAAACTTGGCTTTCGGTCTTCGAACGAGCGGTCTTCAAACAAAAAAGTAAAAAAACACTCGGTTTCAAGAGTTCCCTCATGCATAATAATTGGAATAAAACAGCAGCAGATTTGATCGTGCAGTGGAATAAAAAGATATATACAACAACGCAACGAGTGCAAATATGCGCAGCGTCAATACAAACCGTGCAGTTTTTTCTCTAATGAAAGCATCCGGGCTAAAAATCTCATCGACCGAAAGCGCAATTTCGCTACCACCCCTCATAAGCATAAAAGGAGGCTCGGACGGGATAAATGCATTTAAAAAATCCTGCCCGCGGCTCGCGTTATATCGCCCAAACAAAAAAAAGCGTCGAGAAAAATGAATAAAAAGTCGAGAAGGGGGAAAGAGAGAGAGAGAGAGAAGAGGGGGCGCCGCGGTCATTATCATCCGCGACTCATTAGCATATGCGAGCAGTGCTGCAGTTGCGTCATAATCAGCGCAGCGCGTTAACGATGCAGCGGGGGCTCGGACCAGGGGGGCCTGCGGGGTTGCATGCATATGTTCTGCGAAATACGAATACTACGACACTACGTTGTACGCATGCAGCGCGAGCGAACGCACGTGACTATATACCATTGCATGTGCACAAGTGTGTGAGAAAGCGAGAGGAGGAGCAGAGGCGATATCAATCGATTTTGACGATCGATACTCTCTGCAGTATATGTCTGTAGAGAAACTTTGCAAAGAGATACACGACTATATAAGCGTGGCTCTCGAGTAACTGGACTATTGCGATTATCCTCGGAATTTCGAAGGAGGAAGAGAACATAAGTGTATGTATCCACGTGGCGGGTATGATTACGCTCTTGCGCAAATTGCGAAATGCCAGGAGCAAAATATTATGCGTAAATTTTTATGCAATCCGCTGCAGAATCAATGCCCGTGCGCAGTATACCTACACGAGAAATCTAATTATTTCGTAATTCCATGCGTTCGCCGCGCTACAATAATTCGACTTTTTCGCTAAATTTAGCTGCGTATGTACTATATATATATATATATATATAGACGGCGCCTCTAAGCAAGCCCGAGCATTACGTAAACGAAGTGAAAATCGGTAAAGGCTCGCGCATTGGAGAGCCCAGCCGTTTATAATCCTAGGCAGCGAATCAATACGTATATAGAGTCTGATTACCGAGATGGACACTTGGCCATTTGGTTTAACGCGCTCCTAAGCGATCCGCTCGATTCAAGTGTATATACGAGCGAGCGTTAAGGCTCTTTATAAACGTATCCACATGCGCGCCACGGACGCAATTCGGACGAGATGGACGATTTATATACTTTAGCCGCGGATGCGCTACTGCTGCCCCGAGCCGATTAGCCGAGGGCTGTTGAACACTTAAAGCGCTGGCGCGTAATGAAGTTGCGGCGAGCTGCAAGTTGCCAGGGCTCTTTTTTTAATTTGTATATATGTGTGTGTGTGTGCATGTGTCTGTGTGTACATGTTAGCTTTACCCTCCGAGTGATTGATCTTGCTTTACTTGCGAGGGTGGCGCTTTCGAGAAAATATTTCCGAAGAGCTTTTTTATGGAGGCGGGTCAAGTGCGCAATTTACGGTTGTAAAACGGATGCGAGATACATGAGATCCGCGTCTTCTCAAATATTGACAAAGCCCCTTCGTTTGCCAATTTTTCAGTGGACCCTCTACTTCCGAAAAGTTAAGGCGAACTCTACTTTCGACGTTGAGGTTACTTCAACTATTAAACCGTAGCGAAATTTACGTCATTACCGTTACTGCACAAATTCAGTGAAAAATCATTGTTTAATATCAATCATGATTTTTTTTATAATTATGAAAATTAATGAAATAACTGATTTATACAGCTATTTTACGAAAATTGAGGGTATCACGCGCCATCAATGTTTTTAAAACGGCAAGCCTCCCTAGACTCGTGGGTATTAATTAATTTTCATTTACTCGCGGGGCAGAATTCGCGCACTCGAATCCTGTATATAGGTACTGCGGCAGTCGTTTCGACTGCGCAACTTTCCAACGTATCTAATGGCTCTTCCTCTCCAGACTAGTAAGAAAATAAAGGCAGAAAAAAATAGCTGAAGAAAGGAAAAGGAAGGGAAAAACACGTCGATCCGATTGCCACTATGCAGCAGCAGCAGCGGCGGCGGCAGCAGTAGCTATTCCCTTCCTCAACACAGCGTAAAAAAGAGGCAGGGCCAACTCTTTTAATCAGCTAATGCTTTTATAAAAGTTGGAAAAAGTAAGAGGTAGAGAAAAAAGCCGAGCAGGATGCAGCTAATGCAGGCCCCGCTCTTCACACTGGAGAACTTATACAGCCGTCGACGGCTACTCTCTTTTATTCTGGGATCAATGTGTGCCCCCCCCCCCTCCCCGCCCGACTATCACAACCTAACCTAACCCATAAACACACATCCTAGGAATGACTTTCGATCTTTTTTTATCTCTTGCGGCACGTCCAATAAGTACACAGAGAGGAGACGCGGCGGCGGCGGCGGCGGCGGCGGCGGCGGCGGCGCGTTCTCCTTTATTTCCTTCCGAGTCGGCTACGTGCTCGCGAGTACGTAAGCGCCGCGAGAGAATATCAAGGTCAGAGAGGCTCGTCGCACTACTTCCTACTTGTTCGCGCCACGCGACGGCTACTTTATTTACACTCTCGCGTCTATAGGCGAGAGAGCAGAGAGCGCGAGATGCTTTTATTTCGCGGGGAAAAATCGAACGCGCTCGCGGTTGCCCCAATTTTTTTCTTTCTTATCTTTGTCTTCGTCTTTGCCAACCTCTCCGACACGACACGCAGACTCGAAGCTGTCTCGTACGGCGGAAAATTGGATCGACGGCTCGTCGTTTCTTTCGTCGGCTGTCTCAAGTTGAGAACTGGAAGAAAAGTTAAAGAATCCCCGCTTGGGGTACATTGCGAGGAAGTTTGGAATGGCCCGATTTTGCCAAGTTGCGCAAAGCCGCGCGATAAGCTATACGACAAGCGATGAGTAATACGCGGCGATGAAAAATTTTCCACTATTCGTACTCGTCTATATGTGCGCAAGCACAAGTATGTGTGCATCGCGTATGCTCAAGCTGGGGAAAGCTCCTGAAAAAGCCTGCGTGTTTTTTACAGATTAAGCGCGCGCGCGTTCGCAACTATACGGCGACGGCCAAGGCCGTTCGATCGCTATCGCGTATATGTATATACAGCGTACGAGCCCTCCAGCTCTGCTGCTGCTGCTGCTGCGCTACTACCGAGGATTTGCATACACATGTTTCGGAGGGTGAGCCTCCCGCTTTATTGCTCGTCTCACGCGGATTTTATAGCGTGCGAAGCGACCGCTTTCACGGCTGACCGAAGCGACAAGCATAGATACCTTCGAGAGAGCGAGAGAGAGAGAGAGAAAGCTCGCAAAACAGGAGACACGTTTTAGTGGGTTGTTAATGCCGAACCCGGGAAAGGAGCTTACGGAAAAAGCCGAGTGGGAAATTTTACGAATGCTCCAAGTTGCTGACTGTACACTTTGAGTGCACCTGTTCGAGGATGGAAGTGTGTATATAGCTCTCTGCGGGTTCGCCTGTTGCGATTGCTTGAGCTTTAGCGCTTTTTAATGACGGCGTAATTCTGCCTTAGGGCCGCACTCTCGATTGCGTGCCGCGCATTGCTTCTGGTATAAATGAAAATTTCTTATTTCACTTTAAATGCGTGTTAGAGATTTCAAGATTTACATTGATTAACTTCTCAATCTGGATCTCCTGAGAATTCTTCAAAAATTTGTACGTGTACGCATACGTGTGCGAAGAGCCTAGCGCAGTTAGATAGATCGATTCGTATACTAAATAAACAAAATGTATATCTTTGCGTATGCATTACGCTAATTAATATTCTATGCACCTTCTTCGCGAATCAAAACAGACAATTAAATCACGACAGTTGGTTTACTCATACTATGAATATATGGATGAAATAACAATCGATATCAAAGCATAACATTGAAATTAATGAAAATTACCCTAGGCCGATTTGCGATCTCATCAAAGTGGAATCATTCAGCAACGAATTGTTTGTCAATTTAGCTTTTTTCGCGGCGTGTAACTTTATAAAGCTTGATTTTTTCATTAATCAATCTCCCCCTCTCAGCCTTCTTCGTGCAACTATTTCTCTCTGCTAGTTTTTTTCGGTGTACTGATTAAATCCAGATAAAAAACGATTGAACTTGTTCAACGTCCAGATAACTGATTGGTATCTCCTTTCTTCGTGTCTCTCTCCCTCCCACTATTTCTCCGGCGTGCAGCTTTGCCAGAATTGGGAAAGGAATTTCACGGCTTTGGCCAGCACTTACGATTACGCTCTTTTCTCTGTACAACTTGTGCAGCAAAGTCGAAAGATTCATTCCTTTGATTCGAACTTTTCTATACCGAAATCCCGGATTCGTCCCATCATCGGCCTGTCTACTAAATCCTTCAACGACCGGCTATGCGCCAACTTTTCTCTACATACCTTTCTAAAGAACAATTCTTTTTCAAAAGCAAAGCTCGAGGGCTTTTATAAACAAGAAACTGGGCCACAATACGTCGCTCAAGATTGCATGTACGTGTATTGTGTGCAAGTGTGTGTGATCTTATTTTTTTTGTGTTTTGTATAGCTATGAGTAATGGCTAAAAGTTTCGCAATCAATTGCATTGCAGCCTGGCGTCGAGCATTTTTTCGATAAACGTACTTTGAGTAATTGATTTCCACCATTTTTCCAGAGTCATAAAGTCCTCACAAGAATCGCGTTGAAACAAAATTACAAAAAAAACACGTAATAATATGTTGAATAAATATTTGTTGCACCTATTTCAATTAAAACAAAATTAACGCATTTTTTCGTTGTATTTGATTATAGTTTCAGTCTCACCATAAAGTTATCTTTCTTATAAGCATAATTTACATAAATGCAGAACTTTCAATAAAGCATCTGGAATACGATTAAACCTATATTCGGTAGAAAGCCAGACAAATTTACGAGGCTGTAAACGCATGGATAAAAATGCGAAAATTATCAAGTTATTATACTTACCGCTATAAACAAATAGAATTAAATCTATTATTTAAATTTAGGCTAGATATGCATACGTGAAGCGATATAGGAAGCATCGATAAAACGTTAATTGTGCATATTTATAAACACTTCCTGCGTGGAATTGTTAATAAAAAGGAGTATTAAAGCGCAGAGGCAAATTTATGGAAAATGAGATGCTATATAATTGAAAATCGAGAGGGAGAGAGAGAGAGAGAGAGAGAGGGGCAAGAAAAAAAAGACGATCGAAGGTTGTTGACCCTATAGCGAAGATAACGTGATTTTCATTCGCTCCTGCGAAATTGATGCAAATGTAAGCAAATGTTTTTATTGCGCGCCGTGTGTAGCACGTACAACGCTGTACAGAAAAAAAAAGAACGAATGTGAGATAACAGCGTGTGAGCTAAGTTATATAGGCTAATTAAGAACTTGTGATCAGAAAATTAAAATGGAGCGTAAAGTCATATATTCTTTTTTTACATTGTGATCACGCGTGGACTTTATGGAACCTTGGAGAAATTCCGACAGTTTTGTTTAAATAACCGCGATTCCAGAAAGACTTGCGTCTATCTCGTGTCTTCATATATGTTGTGAACAGATATGCAATATCGCGAGCAGAAAAATCCGGGTCTTGTACAGGCTATACGCCGCGTCCACTCAACATATAAAACGAATGTTTTTCTTATTTCTTTGGATCCTGCAAGAGTTGCTCTCAAGCAAACAACTTCGCTTGTGGTATAAAGTTATCTGGCTATGCAAAGTCATTGAAAATTCAAATTTTCATTTTGCGTCAAACTGAATTTTGTTTTCTCGGATGATTATCTGCGAACCGAAGACTAATTGATATAAAATTGATAAAGATGACTCTCCCCAGCTGCATTACTAAATATCATTTCCATAAAATTTTCTATACACGTCACCACCACGGGCAAATCTCGAGGAAAATTGTTTAATTCAGATGTACTGAGAAAAATCGCGTACGTATGCATTCCACATTGCATACGCTCAATGTGCAAGAAGATGCGGCTCCTCTTTCTTTCCCGCGTCTCTGCGAAAAGAAAAGAGCCGCACGGCAATTTATCCGAGTGCGTTCCGACAGCGGCGACGCATAATGTACGACGCATCCCGACGAAAAACTGGCAAAAAATCGCTCGCTCGCCTCGTAAACTGCGCTGACAAAATTATACAAAGCGGAAGAGCCGTGGCGTACAAATCAAGCGAGTTGGCCTGCGTCATCTCATGCGAATTGCGCTAAAAGTCCACTCGTCAACGATAGCGTTCAGTTTCTTCGGCTGCGGTCGCCGAAAAATTTTTATTCGCATCGCGAAGGTCGTATAGCCGAGGCGCAGACATAGCGATGCATCGTGTGGACAGAAGCTCTCGAAGCAAGGGTCTCGTTCGTGAATTTGTTATTGCTTGTACGGCCACCTCGATGACGTAAGAGCGTGCATTACTTTATGAAGTAATCAAGTAATCGTACGTTTTTTTTTTTTATCGTCTTATCGAAAAGCGCGCGTCGCGCGTGCGTAAACACGAGGCGGTCGAGGCGCCGTCGGCTGAAGCTGAACTGAAAAAAGGTGTTGAGGTGAAAAATGTTACTTGCGTTTCTCAGAGAAACCCAAGCCGCGAGTTTATCAGAAAAACGCTCGAGTGGCTCTCGCTTCGTCGCGTTATGAAACGCCTGTGCGGGCGTTGGAAATTGCATTTAGGAAGAAGCGTTATAAAAGTGCACGTATTAGAAACAATTAAATTGATCGTTTAAGTATAATCTCTGCCATTAGGAGTCTAGCAGCTTGGGATGATTGAAGAAAATTGGCGTTAAAAAGTCTCGGCGAAATTACAGCGCAAAGTTCACGAGAAGTGACGCCGCCGGCTTGCGTAACAAAAACACGTACGTCGAAATTCGTATGAATCAAAGCCGAAAATCGGCGCGCGAACTACTCGAGGACTCGTTCGTTTCGCCAAAAAGCAACGGCCTGCACCGAGGCGTGAAAGCCCCGACATCCCCCTCGGCGATACAGACGCACGCACGAACCCCGAGCTCTTCGGCGGCGCGCGCTTCCAAGTAGTATAAGTATGTGCACCGCGAGGACAAACGACCGCATCCTCAGCGGAGCGCGGCAGCGGCCAGCCTCTCCGGGCGACCGGCGAGTCCGTGCGTGGAGGGGGTATTTCCCTTCGGATTTAAAAGCCCCGACTGCTTGTGTACGCGGATCAGTGTACATCGACACGGGCGCACATACGTCTGCCCTCTCTTTCGCTCTGACGAGGCAAGCGCAACTCTCGCTCCGCTGTCTCCGGGAGCACGCGCGCGCGCGCGCACACACACGCCTCTGCCTATATAGCTACACACGTACGCGTGTAGCGGCTGTAGCGGCACCGCACCACTATACTTATCACACTTGCCGAGCGCACGCGCCAAAGCGCGAATTTCGACACGGGCCATCGTCGTCGTCGTCGTCGCCGCCGCCGCCGCCGCCGCCGCCGCCGTCATCATCGCCGAGCGAGACGCTGTGTTGAAAACTCGACGGCGATTATTGTTTGTTATTTGTCTCTGGCGAGTCGTCGAAGAAGGAATTCTCAGAAGGAAGTCTTGGCCGCACTGCACGCACATGAGCGTGTGAGGGAGCCTTAAGGAATCGACGCAGTACGCCTATATATACGCTGCAAGAGAGGCAGAGTGGAGGATAAACGCAACCGAGAGGATCGCTGCACCGGCTCTATACATCCGCGCGTGGGACGAAGCAGGAGAGATTGAAGAAACTCGTTGAGAATATAAGGTACATACTTGCCACGTTCCGGCCGAGGAAATGAAAAGACGTCGGGTGAGCTTGTGTGCTCGCTGCATTAATGCTGGCTGTTGGTGCACTTGTTACATTGTATGCGTTTATAATACACGCTTCGACATGTGAGTTGAACGCGCGCGCATATATACGGCTGACGCTTGCCTATATGCCTACATAGATACATGCATACGTATACATGGCACTGGTTCTGCGCGAGAATGAGACGGCGAGATCCGTTCGAGCGGCGAATTGTATACCATTGGTGCAGTGGCCGACGGGCTCCGACTCTGACTCCAATTGCGGAGATTCAGTAGCGTGACCGTACGACTGATACACTTCGCGTGTATATCTGTCAGTTGCAGTAGCAGCATTGCACTTTTTTTGCCGTTGTTCCTCCGCGCTGCAGGACAAAAAAAAGATAATAACTCGGACGCTTCGAAGGATCGCAGTAGTCTCATTGTTTCGCGCGACTGCAAACGAGAACTGAGCGTAAGATTTTTTTTTAGAAAACTTGTGTGCTCTGAACTCGGTGTCTTGTGTCTGTTTCCTTCATTTCGCGGTAAATGAGCCTTATCGCTTTGCGAAGGAAAAAAATTCTGAAAAATTATCATCGGCGTTAGTTTGATTTTTATGATTGAACATACACGCGCGAGCGTGACTCTTATTTATGTGTCACATCGCGATATTCGAAAGCAAGAGCGTATATATGCAAGTGTATCGAATTATGTAATTCCGCTGTAAATCGTTATAACGCGCGCCAGTACCTCTTATCTCTAATCTTATGCAAAGCTTAATTTTTACAATCGCTGATTAAATAAATGAATATCGAGCGCACACAAGTAATCTTATAGTAGATCCAGCTTATTTCTAATACATTAATGAATAAATGTATCTGTGTTCACATTAACGTTCCTTATCTGAGGGGGAAAAATGCAAACGTTTTTCCCCCTCGTCAATCGATAAAATACACTCCATTAAAATTAACAAGACATATGTTTATACTGACAATATTTGAAATTTTTGTCCTCCGAGCAGTTGTAGTTAACGTGCCAACACTGCAAAGTTGCGCGTACATCTCGCATATGTTATTATCAAACACAATTTACCTCCGCGAAACTAGAGACCGCAGTTAAAATAAAGTCAGTGCAATTACATTCCTGCACGTTGCGCGCAACGTATTTGCACCCAAAATCGTCTGACGAAATCTTAGTCTTAAAAACAAAAAAAAAAAAATTGGAATTTAAAAAAAAAACTTTTCTCCACAACAAAGTTTCAACTTTTCCGGCAACAAAATGTATCAGCAACAGATTTCTACGATTTCGTCATATCGATTTCAACATCAGCAATATTAAAATAAATTATACCACTGCACCTATAACATAAGTATAACCTGCTTGTAATTCCACTTGGCTTCGCTTCTCTACTAATATGGCGTTAACTGCCAAAATTCATAAAACCTGCTGGAAAGTAAATAGCTTTTCAACGCGACCTGTCGTTTAGAATGTACTTTCTCCGAGCTTAGATAATCTGTAGACGAAAGTGCGGGATCTAATAAAATGTGATAATTTTATGAGAGTAGCTCACAAATTTAGACAAATTATTTGTTGATTGCCCCTTTAATACTATCTAAAATTATTCTTGCAATGAGCATATACATGCATTATCTCGTTTGATAAATTCTGTGAGTCGATAGCATATGAATCGAAATTTCGCTTTAGGTAAAAGATTCGACATAATTATTCAACATAAAATACAAACATATGCAACATTTAACGACTAAGAAACTTATTAAGTAAGGATCTGATTTTTAATTTCAACGAAATCAATTCAGCATACTCTATTAAACTTCTTTGTAGAAAAAAATCATAACTGTGATTTTTATACGACTGATTCATGCGTGAGATTTTCGCGGTTATGAATAGCTGTATAATTTCATTACCATAATACGTTTTTTGCAGTAATTATTGGCTAATTATATCCGCTTTTTTATTATATAAATCTTAGCTCACTCAAAAGTGTAATTTATTTATTAATTCAAAGTTTGATGCATAACAACGGAGTTTGAGAATTTGGTTATCACATAATGCACCAATGCAGAAAAGTGAGAAGGAAATCAGACAAAGTGATAATCATTATCTATTCTATCGTTAAAATGCCAATATGCACTCGTTACACTATTCAATTTTGTAGTCATTACTTTTACAACTTATTGTATCGAGTCTGTCTGTACCTAATCTGGTTAGTAATGAACCCTAATATATTTTTTAACCGGTAGTAGACTTTTCTCCGCAAAGAAAAAACGTGAGCCTTGCTAGAGCACATAAAATCTTTCCTCGATGTTATTATTGTAGTGCACACGACAAAACGCTTTTGTGTTTTCGTTCTTTACTCTCCATAGCGAAATTTTCCACCCAGAACATGTTTGTTGTTTCCTCTTTTGTTGTATATTTTTTTTCGTAAAAAACACGAAAATAGAGCCTGTGGCGCGTATGGATGCATAAAAAAATAGAAAAAGAAAAAAACGAAAGAGAGTTAACGCACACATAGAGGTATAGATTTTTGAAAAAAAAGCGGAAAAAAAGACGAAGAAAGCTCAGCTTTGATATTGGGGAAAACTCATTTTTAGATAGATAAACGCTTGTAGACTTTCTGAGAAAGAGCTCTTTTACATTTTTGGAGTACCCGCAACGTGAACTTACAGTCAAAATCAATATTTTTCAATTTGGCGCGGTGACGAAGGACGTTTAGAGCGATCCTAATCCCGGAAACAAATTAAATCGGAAACCAATAAATCCGACAATGTCTAAATGCGAGAATTCCTCCTCCTTCTTCTCGAGCTCCTCTATCCTCAGCGAGAGATGCGTATACATCCCCGGAATGACGCACTCGCAGCCTGGCTACATCGAGATTCCCTAGTTGTGTAGGTATCCATACAAACTAAAAAGAAGGATAATCTTGCCAAAGACGTAGGTTGGCGCAGCTTGAGCCGAAAGTAATTTAGATCCATTGAGCCCGATAAGAAAGAGGACGCGGACAGAAAAAAAGAGGCGAAAATCCTGGCTAGCTGCACCAGCGGCTAGATCGATCGGAGACGCGCGACCCACTTTCCCGGCGAGTGGCGCGCGAGACTTAATTTTCTCTCTCTCTCTCTCTCTCTCCCTCTTCCTCCAATGTATATAAGATGCTCGACGCAATCTTATTTGCTCCACCGCGCGCTTTCTATTACGGAGGATGATGTGCGCGCTCTCGATGGGATAATAGCAACGATGATGCTGGATGCGCGCGACCGCTCGTATAAGCCAATTGAGTTTAGCGCTCGCGTATACACGCGCGCACACACCTGTTTTCGGCGATTAAATTTCTGCGCAAACGTAGCCGGAAGGCTAGATAACTGAATCGGCCTGAGAATTAACGAAGCTAGGCGAGCTTTTTCGGTTAGCTTAATTGCGTCGTGTAGTAAAGCGAGGCGGTATTTGTAACATCGTGCTATCAGATAAAGTTGCGCTCTTTTCAAGTTTCCTGCTACCACCCCGGCTAAAGCTGCAAACTTTGAGTTTGCGATGTTAAATAAGATTTCCTTCTTGCAACTTTTTAAGATTTTTATTCCTCGAAATTTTTAGTTTCTTTGCCAGGGAGAAGATAGCGTTGTGTCGCACTGCACGAAAATAAGTCATTCGAAATATTTTTGTGCGTCCGTGCGCTTTCAAAGGCAAAAAATCAGTAGTTTATGCTTTTCATGCTTTGCAAAAAGCATGCTCTACGAATTTCGCGCCATATACTGCAGAAAATAAAAAAAAAACTATTATTGCGCTTATAAGAAAATTCAATTGCAACAAAATTACGACATAGTACAAGTTTCCTTCCGTCTTGTAATTATTCATCATTTTAGTACGTGTCAAGTTCATTGTTTTATCCGAACAAAAAAATAGAATAATGTGATTTTTTTTACGTTATTCGTATACAACGAAGGGCAACAATCTCATGGTTTGTCGTGATTTAATTTTATTATTTCTTGTAAAGCACGAAATACAATTTTTTGTCCGTTGTATTGTGATGGAAAATTGAAATTTTCAATCAATGTGCAGAGCGCCTTGTGAAGTAATCGCTTATCTGCAAATTTTACAGTCCCATCCTCTCATTATACCTTATTGTCTTTACAACAAACTAAGTTTTCCAAAAACAATTCTCTCAAACGCAAAGCTTAACAAAGAGCTAAAGTAATTGCATTTTCGCAAAAAAATTCCGAGTAAGAAAAAATTAAAATAACGAGACGTGCTTTTCTTTTGCTAACAGGAACGTATATGCAGGTACACAAAGGCACTCGGAATTTTTAAAATACAATCATTATTTCGTGAAACGCGCTCGTTGAACACGACGTATTTCAATCTTTATCAACGCAACTTTTACAACTGACGACTTCTTCCATTTTTATAGACCTCAATAAGGAAGCAGCCATAAAATCTGGCTTACGAATTTTATAGCCTGTGTTCAAAAAGCCACACGCACAGCGCACACACCTACACATGCTCTCGCATACAGAAACACGGATAGACGTATGGAGCGCGACTCTATGCTCGGCATTACAAAACTCGGAAAGACGAGATGCAACAAACCTAATTTAGATAAGAGAGAGTAGTCTCGCTCGTCGGCACCTCCGCCGGTGTACATGTATGTACACGTATACCCACATATTACACACACACACACACACACATATACCTGCACTCGGCAGTCTCGACAATTCCCTCACGTCTTATTCTAAATATTTTTTTCTTAATTCTGCAAATGACAAGAGGGGCGGAGGCGCGGCGCAATCCTAATATGCGCGCGGAGCTCCGGCGTCGGAAGAGAGGCGAAACTATAAATTAGTTCTAAGAGCAAGCGAACGTGTAATCCGAGCGCGCGCCCCGCAATTTTCATCCGAAATGTGTCTTCAGCACACTGTGTATACGGCTTCTCCCCCCGTGCGAGTAGAGCTGCTGCGCGCATCAGCATTCGGGCTCCTGCGGGACTGCAGCAGCAGGCGCGTTAACCCCGTTTGTTATGGCAAAACTTTTGCTTATGAAAACGCATTACACAGTCGCGCGAGCGCGGGGAAAATGTTATTGTAACACTTTTAACTTGTGCACGCGGCCGCGGCCGCGCTGATGCTGAGTTTGTCGTTTCGCCTTTTGCGAGGATTACGTGCAGCGAGTGTTTATGGGACGCCACTCGCGAGCTAAATTCGGGCTAAACGTGCTCATTTTGACGGAGCTCCTCGACTATGTGCATGCGTTTACGCAAAAAAGTTTATTCGCTTCATTACGACTCTACATTCTTATGCACGATCAACTCTGCCGAGTAAGTACGCGGTGCACGGGTCTGTGTAGAAGAGCGTCGCGTCTCGTTGTCGTCGTCGCCGCGGCAAAGTTCAAAATTCGAAATAATTTTTTTCCGCATTTATGCAACACCTCGCGCCGCTCTCTCACAGCCCGCGTAATTTATCGTTCTTATCAACTATCGGCTTGTCTCTTCCGTGATCGAAATCGCCGCTATAGTATAGAAAACACGCGATCGTATATCGTAAGCGCGCATCAACTCCGCGCCGCGGTATTTCCCGCGCGGAGAAAAACTTTTCTCACGGCTTGAAGTGGCCGCCGCGATAAAGTGCATATCACGAAATCCTGATAGATTCCAGAGAGTCGGGAAATCTTCTATACGGGCCGCACTCGGCGCGCAGAGCGCGGACATGTGATAAACGCCTCAATTAACCTAGACTCTAGACTGGAGAGGCGAGATATCGGGCGGCGCCGGCGTAGACTGCAGCGCACGCAGGCAGCTCTCGCGGAAATTCGTAATCTTGATTTTCCGGCTCGTAATTCCGCTCTGCTCTCCGGCGCGCGCGCGTGCAGCGGGCGCGAATCAACAGGCCAATTATGTCACCCGCGCGCATTTGGCAGAGCCTGCGCTTCTGCGCCGAGCTCTGGAATGCCAGCGAGAGAGGGAGAGAAACACTGTTCTCTTAATTATCTCTCGGGCGTATTCATGCGCGGGACTCGCTCAGGTGCGTATAATAAACGGCTCTGCCGGTACACACACATGCATAGCGCGCGCGCGCGCGGTTTATGTAACTCGCGCGACGCGTTGTCGGCTTGCCCCCAAGTTCTCGCCTCGGAATTTTTTCGCTCGCACGTCAGGCCTTTAAGCATTCCAATATTCCGATCGAGTTTTCTCTCTCTCTCTCTCTCTCTCTCTCTCTCTTGCTCTCTCTTATTTTTCGGGCGCGTGATTCTGAACAGCGGGAAAGGAAGCTACGCGCACTTATCGGACGTTTTTTCGGAGTATAATGTACGCTAATGACCTTTCTGAGCGTGTCGACTGCGTCGACTGATGTTGTGTCTCTCTGTATATAGCGATAGTATACGATAAAGTTTCGTATGGATATGGATTGGCCGATGTTGTGCTTGCGAATGTCGTTGATTCGATTTGTGGCCGCACGAGCTTGGGACTAAGCATCTTTTGACCTTTTTTTAATCTCTTCTTTTTTCATAGGAAAGTTTATGCGATGTCGAACGATCTCGATCGCCCGATACGATATACTTGCAACACACCGCGCGGGCAAATCATTACTCGGCTGATATTGCTATAAAGTAGCGCTTTGTGTGTATACTTGTTGTTTCTTTCTGTGCGAAAAAAAGTTTGTAAGCACAATGGTGTCTTTGCGGAGGAACGGCGACTTTGACGGCGATAAAATAAAAGAGCGGAGAAAATAAACAAAAGATGAACTACTTCGGAGAGATTAAAATTAGCATTAAAAGGAAAGAGAAATACTCTGCTGGGAGACGAAGAGCTTTTTTTATAACGATCCCCTTTCCCGGGGAATCAAAAGGAAAAAATACAGCTGTAAATGGAATTGCAAACCTGTTACTCTTCGTCTCTCTCTCTCTCTCTCTCTCTCTCTCTCACTCCCCCTCCCCCCGTCTTTCTCTTTGCTTTTACTGATATCATCCACCGCCGTGCACGGCATATAGACGTAAATTATTCATTCACGAGATTCTCCTGCGCGGACCGCAGAAGCACTTTAAAAATTATATAAACCGACAATGGAAACTGGACGCTGTGAAAAAGAAGGCAACTGCATATACCGCTTGGTCCTTGACGTTGGAACGGAAAATCTATAGCTGTTAGAAAAACGCACACGCGCATGTGTAATTATGTACAAATTGATCTTTTATGAGCAGTAAATAAACTAATTTGATCTTAAAACGTAGTAGCAGAGAGGATAAAATAAGTCGAATGTGCAGCTATATCTGTAAAGCATATAGCTATGTTGGTGGATCGTAAAACCATCAGATCAGAAATGAAACGCTCGCTTCGCAAAGCTCGAAAAAAAACTTCTAATCGGAATATTCGAATCGGCTATTCAAATCGCGGCGTGATTCATAATTAAGAAAAGAGAAATGAAGTAAAATTATACGTAGTGGTGACCAGTGCATTCGCTTATATTTCTGGAATAGCAGTTCAAATTCATCAGAGCGACTTAATTTACTTCTCAGAATATTTCTTCTATTCTACCGCGCTATTTATAATTTTAACGAAGCTAATGATTTCCTTTCGTCTTTATTCTCCGCGAAAATCAATTATTCAATCAGAACGACTAATCAGTAGTCATGCAATTAAAGTACTTTGCACTCAGTACCGAGAAAATCGCTAGGACAAAACTTCCGAAATCTCGAAAAGCATGTATAGCTTCATATCCAATTTAGCTTCCTGTTATAGCTGTATAGCGACCTGCGTAAGAACAATGGGTTACCACACAAGAATTTTCAATACAGTTTAGAACGTGCAAACGCGAAATTCATCTTGTTTAGTATCTCCGATATTTCCGCTCGCTCGTTACGGCTGCGCGAGAACCCCCTATAGAATGTCATTACCGTCGGCGAGCTTTGCCCATGTACATAATCGCGTACGAGCAAACGTCATTTGATGTATACACACGTGAACGTATACGTGCTATCGAAACAGTGGAGTCAGCGATGCGTATATTGATTAGGAATCCGCATGACGATGAGTCGCTAACTTCGCAAATATAGTGATTTGACGAAGACTCTTCTTATTCGAGGCTACGCCGCATCGGGTGCATAGCATAAGGAATTCTATTTTCTCTGTTTAAAGCTCTCTATCTACTATCCTATTACATTATTATATTACAGATATAAAGTGCTGGTGCGTACAGAAAGCAATGAACGATCAGTTCGCTTCATTTTTGCTCGAATAATCAATGTCAGTAGCTAAAAAACGCATTAATCCTCTTTGTGGGAAACGATGTTTAGTTTTTAAGGACGATTATCGATTGACGTTTTATTAGACTGGTACGTTCTATAGAGTATACACCGTTGAGTCAGTTACGAAATACTTTAACTCTGTACATGAAATTAAAAGTGCCATGAACTTTTTAGATTCGTTTTCGTGTACAGTTATACATTTATTTCCGTTCGTAAGTTTTTTCTTTCAGAAAAACTTCATAGTATCGATTAAACATATCGTTGCGTATGAGTCAGTTTATTCGGTTAACCAAGAAAAATTACGAGTGAAATTAAATATGTATTTTAATGCACAAACGATAAATATGTTGCATTTTATAATATAATAGTTGTTTTGCTTTCAGAAAAAATGTTGTTTGTAACAATCTACGTTTTACATACTCGATTCGAGTCACCAAAATTAGGCTAACTATAGTGGAAGATAAAAATTAAACTCGTTAAATGCCAATGATAAGATTTTTTTTTCAAGCAAAAGTGCGAGTCGAATTACGAGAAGAAAATTCATTCTCTCACGTAAAATTTTAGATAATTACACTGTACGTCAAAGCTGAAATCAGCAGTGCATAATTGCTGCATCCGCAGTTGTTAGTTATCGGGCATAAGAGAAGTCGATGAAAAGTTCGAAAGCACGAACGCCGTGCTCGAGCATTCCAATTCCAATCGCAGCGAAAGCGGCACATTTAACGAAACTTCAAATCAAACAGTCATTGTGACGTAAAATGAAGATCACACGCAAACGAAAAGATACACGTATATGTACGTTCAAGCAATTATACATCGAGCAGTTCTCGTAAAACATTCCACTTCGATGTAACGAGCTACAAATGAACTGCAGGAAACAATTGAAAAAAATTTAAATTAAAGGTCTTATAACTTAAGCGAACGTCATACCGACAGTCGCGCGGGCATACAAAGTTGCCTACGTACCGGCGAAGCCTACTACTAGTAAACTCTCGTGTTCGTGCAACTCCCACTTCCATTTGAGCGACACTCGACGACTCGACTCTTGTAGCGCTCGTATGAGCATAAAGGCGTAAACAGTCAATGGCGGCGCTGAGCATGTACAGTCACTGTACTCGCGTATAAGGGCATGCACAAAACCGCGTATATCGCGCTGTAAATTCGATGCTGTCGAATTTTCCTAGCCGAGTCCATTCGAAGCAGTTGGCGCGAACCCGGGAAATTCGATTGCCGGAATATTTTCTTCTCTAGTCGAGAGCACGAAAGCATATTCGCGGGCAGCAAACATGTTGGGCGAGGATGACATCGTGTCAGCTGGTCCGAGCCAGTCGGACTACTCGGCGGTATGTACAAAAAGCTATGGGAGCTCTCAAAAAATAGCTGTGGCTGCGTAACCAAAATTACTGAATCGTTGCCGTTGCGGAGGAGGGAAATTAAATTTGTTGGGAGGAAAAAGTTAGCGAACGCAGTCTTTGTTCGAATGATTGCTTGATGCATATATAGTTATATAGTAGTAGCATAGAAATGTATTAGCCAATAATCACTTATTATCATTGTCCATCCGGCCGCAGACTATGCTGTTTCACAACGCATCTACCTTTATCATAAAGTGCACCTTCGTGGAAAATTAATTTTTTAATTTTTTCTATTGCTGAAAATTTCTAATGCCATTGGTATCATATGCGATATTTTGATTGACATAATTCCACTGTCTTCACTGGGCATACATACGTCGTAAACGTTAAATTTTTAAATTATGGATACAACGCATCCTGACGAGCGCTTTTACTTTTCTGCCAACAGGACACCGAGGCGACACCTCTTCTACGCGGTTCTACCAGCAGGATGGTGGAAAAGAACATTGGCATCTCTCAGCAGACGTTAGTCTCCAATGCAGGCGATCGAAATGTCGCCGCGGCTAAGAAACTACCCCAGTACATTGCTGGCATATCCGCGACCCTTGGAGCTCTTGCCATGGGTATGGTCCTCGGTTGGACCTCAGCTGCCGGTGATAAAGGCATAAATCTCATCAAAGAGTACAACATCGAAATGTCCGAGGATGAATTCTCTTGGATCAGCTCACTGGTGACCCTGGGGGCAGCCGCAATCTGCGTGCCCATCGGTATCCTCTCGGATCTCATAGGCCGCAAGACCGCTATGCTTATCCTCGTGGTGCCGTTCACCATAGGCTGGCTTCTCATCGACTTCGCGACGTCGCTGGCCATGTTTTATATCGGTCGCTTCGTTACCGGTATCAGCGGTGGTGCCTTCTGCGTCACTGCACCTATGTACACAGCTGAGATTGCCGAGAACTCGATTCGAGGCACCCTTGGATCTTACTTTCAACTCATGTTGACTGTAGGTATTTTGGTGTCTTACGCGCTTGGTCCGATACTTTCCGTCTTCCATCTGTCGCTCGTTTCAACGGTCATTCCGCTCGTCTTTTTCTGTGTCTTCTTCTTCATGCCTGAAACGCCAATATACTACCTCAAGAAGGGCAATATCGATGCTGCACGTGCCAGTATGGTCAGATTGCGGGGACCTCATTACAATGTCGAGCCTGAGATTCAAGCGCAACTGGAGATCTTAGAACAGGCTGAGAGGAACAGGGTATCCTTCTTCGAAGCAATCAGAGGCAAGGCTGCTATTAAGGGACTGATCATTGGTTTCGGACTCATGTTTTTCCAGCAGCTCAGTGGAGTTAACGCTATCATCTTCTATGCTAGTACAATCTTTGAAAAGGCCGACAAATCCATTCCAGCCGCCACTGCTACTATCATTGTCGGTGTAATCCAAGTGGTAGCCGTTTTCCTAAGTACCCTTATCGTCGACAGGCTAGGAAGAAGGATACTCCTCTTGATCTCAAACATAGCCATGTTCATCACTACTTTGATTCTTGGCGTTTACTTCTATCTACAAATTGTCATTAAGACAGACGTATCCAATATTGGCTGGCTTCCATTACTCTGTATATGTACTTTCATATTCTTGTTCTCTTTGGGATTCGGACCTATTCCCTGGATGATGATGGGAGAAATCTTCTCGTCTACCGTGAAAGGTAATTATTTAACTCTTCAAATTAACCAAGTTGAGCTTTAATGCGTATAACTAAAAAGAATGGAAATTAATGCAAAGTTTTATTTTTTAACAGGAATTGCTGGAAGTAGTGCTTGTCTATTTAACTGGCTGATGGCCTTCATTGTTACCAGATATTATGTTCCTCTTGAAGCTTCAGCTGGATCCTACACATGCTTCTGGATTTTCGCAGCAGTTTGTGGAGCAGGCACCTTGTTTGTCTTGTTTGTAGTACCTGAGACTAAAGGAAAGACTTTAGAAGAGATTCAGTACGAGCTTGGAGGTGAAGAGCCAATATCTAGACGTGATTCTGGAAAAGCTTAAGTACGTTTCTGTTTGACAGAATCGGCGTTTCCTCAAATTATTATTCAGAAGTCAATTAATGATACGTCCATTTTCGATCTAGCTATTTTATGATCGAGCTATGCGATAATATAACAATTGTAATAGATTGAAATATTTTAGTGTATAAACAACTCAAAAACTTAATCAATCTTGTAATAATTTAAACAGAACGCATGCTCGAACAAAAAATCTGAAGCTTAAAAGAAATAGATTATCAAATTTGATCATTTTCAATGAAGTCACAATCCTGGAGCTGGTATCCAGCCGTTGAATTTGGAGTTATCAACAGTGGAGCGTTTTTAGTTCCTGTAATGCGGAAAGGAGAACGTTTTTTATATTCGTGATGGATATCTTAACGAGAGATCGTAATACTTAAAGCGATGTTTGATAAAGTATTGCACATCCCTGCACGAAAGACTGATTGTTTCTTTGATATAACTACTTGTCGTTAGCTTAATCGTATGATACATCAAATTATGTATTATTTTTAATAAATATATACACACACACACACACACACACACACACACATACACACACATTCGTAATATATGTGTACAAATTTGTACAAAATATTGTAAATATAAATTATTGTTACTAATGTACTCGTACTTTTAATCAAATCTTAAGCATACCAAAATCCAAAACTAAAATCCTCATGTAGAACTTGAAATTGATTTATTTAGTATATACATAAATAGATTACGGAACAATTATACAATGCTGTTATTAAAATTTTTTCTTGCGGCTTAGAAAGAAATAAAGAATACATAGAACAAACGAAATTTATCACTAATACATTAAAATATCACTTTTGTAAATGCTGTTTGAAAGGTACATTTTAACAATCAAATAATCAAAAACACTTTGATTTTTGTGCGTTAATTTGTATAAGTGAGCACTTCTGTATAAAAATGACTCAAGTTAGTTCAGGAAACAAGTTTATCAATAATTGGTCAACCAACATATAAGCCAAATGCTTATTAAAAGAAGCATTTTGTATAGGGTCTAAAAGGGAATCCATTAGCTTACACCACTTGGAATGTATTTGAATTGACCACCATGGCACAATATTGTAAAGACCGGCTTTTGCATTTTTATAATTTTCTTCTGCTTTGGTCTCTTGTGAAATGTTTTTGTTTTCGTTATCAAAAATAGTTGAATGTAAAAGTTTCACAACAATCGCTGCTCTTCCACCACTTAACAATTTCACTATCATATTGTGAAACCATTTATTTATAAACGGATCTAAACTTTGGCGAAATGTAGATGCTAGCACCCATAATATTCTAGAAATGGTTGATGAAACATCTAATAAACTATCGACTGTAAAAAAAAAAACATTTTTTATTAATTGAGTCAACTATTTAAAACTTGAAATTGGTAGTTTTTCTTATAAAATATACTTACTAGCTTCAGTAATACAAAAGCAAGCACCCTTTGTGTGCTGTAATTTATTTACAATATAAGGAAAATTTTGAATGCTAGGATCTAAATTTAAGTTATTCTGAAATGGTCCGATATTCTGTAAATCTCGTCCTTTTTTCTGAGTTTCATGGAAATTATGATCCCCAACTAATTCGATTCCTAAATCAGGTTGATCATGTTTGGCATTTGTAGAGGTCAAGAATGTACTCATAAATTTGTCCAAATGTTGGCCCTTTTCTTTTCTTAACTTATGCGCCATACTTTGATACAATACACCAATGTCTGGAGTACTGTAATTCGTGAAGTAAGGTTTGAGATTAGGCACAGTTAAAAATGTATGAAGTAATTCGCTACTCCTTAAAGTTGGTTTTGCCAGTAACTTCTGAAGAAAATCCTGATACCGTTGCCTTAAAAAACAAGCGCACCCTCTGAAAATCTATTTTATAGCAAAACTAAATATTTTGTAACAAGGTGTTTTACCTGTTTGCTGTCAAAGATGGATGCGGATTCTTCCTCGTCGGAAGTGGTGAATCGTTCAGCTCTTTATCTCCGTGGAACTCTGATAATCGAGCACGTAATGCATAAAAGTCCTGGTCCCTACGCAGCACCGTCCAAGACTTATCTTCAGCAACGCTGTGAACCGAAACCATGTAAAGAGGTTGGGCACCACCACCATCGACGTGAGGAACAGTTACACGCCAAGTTGTAAGATCTCGATTTGATGGTACTTGAGAATTGGTATCAGTGCCACCTACTCTTGCCGTGCAATTAGCCTCTTCGGCCTGAAATACGTGCTGAGCATGAAAAGGTGAACCATCAACCGCGGACGCTTTCAGAACACCTCGAATTTTGCCTAGTTGACTAGTTAACCGAGCACCAACTCCTATACCTCCGCTAACGTTACTGCAAAAGTCAAATAGTAATAATAACTAGTACTTAAAATAACAAGTGGCAGCAAATAATATTTACCTATTTTGAATACTGCTTTTTACAGAAGTATTTGTAATTGGTATACCGCATAAAAATTTGTAAATCTAAAATTGATATAGTTAAATTTAAAAGACAAGATTCTAAATAATAAAATAATTTTTAAGAAATTGCTTGTACTTGATAAGTATGATGAAAAGAAGGAAGCCACGTATTCTCTAACAACGTGTGAGCCTCCTGATGTGCTTCATATAAGGGCCTTGAAGTTCTGAGTTCCTGTACTTTTCCTGATCCAAGATCTAAAACTTTTTACGAAAATAATTTTAATACTTCAAAGAAGTATATACATTTAAATGAAATAGCTTTAAAAAATAGTTACTTTGCTTCATGCCTTGAGAAATATACATAGGCAAGTTTAAAAAATCAGTACTTTCAGGATCTAAATAAGTTGCATATATATTCTGGGCATCAGTAAATAAAGTTTCCTCTAATTCAGAAGTAATTTCTGGATTTAACATACGCTTACTTAGGTCATCTATAATAAAAATATAGTATAAAATAAACATCGCAATAAACATATAGATCTAAAGTTGCATTTAGTTATATAGCATACCAATATCTAAACAAAATTGCAATAAATTCACTAATCCAGAATCTTTTATATGTTGCATAAACATATAAAGTAATTCAGGATCATTTAAAACTTCTTCTAGTGTTGGTTTCAATGTACTTGATATAGTATTTGCTTGATTTGTTCGAGGATTTAAAATCCATGAATGAAGCATGGGAACATACAAGGTATCAATAGATTGAGAAAATTTTCCTTCATGATGTGTGCATAGATTTATTAACATGTTAAGATTATTTGGATCAGCAAGAGCATCGATCGCTGGCAGTAAAACCCAATTAGCAAGTACTTCTCTAAGAATTACCTATTAAAAAAAACAATAGAAAATAACTATGACTAATACACATTGATTTACCTTTAACTCTTGTGCTTACTTGATTGTTTGTTGACACATGAATAGCTGGTAACAAATGTGGTAATAGTGTACTAACAAGTCCCCTAAGATAATTAAGTTCAGCTTCTCTTGAGTAAGCTGCAGGATGGATTTTTGAACCTAAAAAATCTGCAATATGATCTGTAGGAGTACCTCCTAAATCTTTAGCTCTCTTTTTTAACTCTTGCCAATCTCGTGCATGATGCAAGGCTATAGGTATAAGGTGATTAAAAATGATATGTGAAAGATCAGCTTTGTACAATCGACCTGTTATATTTGTGGCTGCTGTCGCAATAGCCAATCTTAGTTGATGTACAAAAGCTTCATTGGACGATAAGTCAGAGTACCAGGTACAAACGTATGATTGTAATATTTCTTCTAAAAGCTTGCAAAATCATAAAAAAAATAGTATTAATACAAATTTATTTTATGATATAACAAATAATTGATATATTGTGATAAACTTACACGTTCCAAAGCAATGTCAAAACCTTTAGGAACCTTTGTCACAGGATTCAAATGTGGTGATCTGCGATGTCTTTTGCATTGATTATTACCACATACTCCACATGATTTGTCAAATGCAACTTGAGATTTTTCTTTTGAAGAAACTGATATTCGAATCAAGTGAACAATCTGTATTCCCCATACAAATCCAATTATATACAAGATACAAAGAAATATTGCCCATAAAAAGCTAAAACGTTTATTGAATATTAAAAATATACTTATGGACAGTATACAAACAATAATTAGTGTGTGCCTATAGTAATTAAAACTAACCTGTCAAATGCAGCAGCAAAAATCACAAATATCAAAGCAATAACAGCTATAAAATAACTTACTTCATCATTCATCATTTTTATCAACTAACTCATCTACATTTATTTGGCGAATTCGTACATTAGTTATTAAACTATACATTTTTCGTATCATTCCATTGTCGATACGAATCACTTTCACTAAGAATCATTTCGTAAAAATTTTCGAATTTTATCACAATTTTTGCTTAAAAACAACAGTATACTTAATTCGCAAAAAAATTGCAGCGGTATTTATGAAATCAATCATTTTTGGTAAATGCATGAGTATACGCAATTACATAGAAAATATATTTATAATATATCTATATTTATTCTATCGCAGAAATACCAGACGATTTTTCGTTTACACATTACGCATTTGCGGCGCCAAAGTACGAGGTCTGTACGTTTTGACTATGAAAGACGAATGATGATGAATCACTGTAGGTCTGTTCCTTATTCATCAAGTTTTTCCATCCAGCGCTTGCGCAATAAATTTTGCGCATGCATTGTTAACAAGCGGGAGAATTTAAAATTGATAGTGTTCTGAATATCAATTATAAGGTATAACATAATCTCTTACAATCTTTCCGATGCCCTTGATGTCGCACGAGGTCTCTCGGACTCATTAAGTGGTACAATGGCAGTACAAGTAAAAAAAATGTAAGGTTTAAACTTTGAACTTCGCTGGTAGCAGACTTGATAAGACAAGAGAAAAGATGCGTAAGAACGTCTAAATTGATAAGTAAAACCGATCAATGAAAAAAAAGGGCGAATAAAATTTTGATATCAAGATCAAACAACTTACATAGTATTTAGAGGATGTCTAATGACGATACAAAATTGGTGAAGAAAGTCAGAAAAATGAAAGGAGAACTTCAAAAAATAAACAATGCAAAGGAATATGTATGAATTGTATGTAAACTTAGAATTACCGTTCGCGTACTATTAAATTAAGTTTTCCTAATTATCAAAATAAATACATATATGCATGATTTATAATAGATTTATGTATACGTTATACAGTTTAAAATTCGTATATCTAAAAACGTTTTAAAAAATAAAGAAGGAATTTATTTTTAAAATTATTATGCTCATGTTAGAGATAACTACTTTTGTTCTGAAATCGAAAATCTAAAAATATGTATTTTGAGTACAGAATAAAACAAAAATATTATAATTATTCGTATATCAATAGCTATGAATAAAAAAATGAATGTATTTTTATTGTTAATAATAAATTAGAACTTTAAAATAAGAACTCAAATGGAAAAGGTCAAGATCCAAAAAGTTTACCGTACATCATTTATTCATAATATGAAAATGTCATCCAAATTTTGTATTTTTTCTCAATTCTTTCATGGAAATATCGTACGCGCATATGACAAATTCTTTTCGTTTCTTATTTCATTCAAATAACGTAATTTTTTTCATTTATTGATCATGGATCCTGAATTTTATCTTTCTTTTTGTAAAAAAGACGATCATTGCGGATACAATTATTTATAATAATGCATGTAAGGTTGCCTCGATAGCTGCCAAAGATTACAGCATTACATACGTGACTATACACGTCATACAGAAAAAAATATTTAATTAAATTAAAAAGTCTCACAAGATTCCTGCTATAAAATATCTCTTTTATTTACAGGATTAAAATGCGTTAAAAAGCTTTTCTTTTAGCATACTAAACAATGATAGACGAGGCAGCCTGACAGCTTTGACTTGCGATGATACATACGACAATTTCTTCAGGATTCTTCATACCATGTAGTATTGTTCTTGTTTCATAAAAATCGCATTTTACAATATAAGATTTTTGAAAGGGACACATATTCTTTCTTTTAAAAATGATAAAGTTTACTCTTACATAGAAGTGAATTTTAACCAATATATTGGAAGCTGACATTTTTAAGGACACCATTTCTTACATGATTTTAATTTGCTTACAGTAACTTTACATTTTTTTTTATAAATTAAAAAAATTATACAAAACGACAGATGCGGAAATTCGTATGTCTTGTAAATCTTCATCCTCTTTAGATTCGTTAGAATTTTCTTTATTTCAATGACGACGTATAGTATTTATCATCAGGATGATGTAACTATGATGGAAAAACACATCTGTACAATCGATGAAATGAACTGTATGTATTTTAAAAGTGAACTAATTGATTGAATCGAATGATTTGACTATTGGCGCAATTATATATATAAAAATATGCATGTGACCTTAGATTGCGGTGCATGCTAAGCCTCTTGGAAATCTACTTCACATTCTTTTTTTCATCGTTAAACCATTTTTTTATATTAAGTTACTCATCATCGCACCCTACTGTACTTTATACTTTAGCATTATTGGTAGTTCACAATTGTATCAACTAATATTAGTTCAATTAATAATATTTAATAATAACAATGGGCTCGTAATCCGATCCACATACTTTACAAATATTTCCAGATTACTATTTATATTTTCATTTTTACTCTTTTTTTATCGTCATCACATTCTAAAATATTCGAACGAGCAGAGAATTTCAGCTTTGTAATCAGCATCATTGTGGCGATCTTTAATGCAAAGGTTTTAATCCGAATCAGTATACTACAATCTTTTCTTTTTATTTCAATCAATACTAATTACTCATAACAATCTAATTTCGAAAAACTGATAATGTATACAGATTATTTTAAAAGATCATGGCCAAACTGTCATAGATTTTCTAATATGTTGATTGATACTGTACAAAAGTTAGTCCATAAAAATGGCATGATTATATGAGCTTTCTATTTTTGAGTACGTTAAAATACTGTTAAAATAAAAAGAAAACAATTCACTAATGAATGTTTGGACAAAAACCCTTGCATAAACGTTTGATCATGTTAGAAATGCACTTTACTTCGATAAACAAAACTCTCCTAGCCGCACGCGTAATAACAAATAGCATTAGTAAAACGTCTTACACTGGCAACATACGCATGATATATATAACAAGCCTGTTCGAACTTCCACTAAAACAAAAACTCGCTGAGACTTAAAGACTATCATTTTGCATATCTGAATGGAAACTTAGTACCATTTTGCTTCTACAGCTTTACATGCGCTTCCCAATATTAGCATTTTCAATATAAATGAGCATTTAGTCTTTTTACAATGATTGTAAATACGATTTTTGTTAACACAAAAACAAAGGCCAAAAAACTGTTAATAATAAAAATTCAGAACAAAATAAACATAGACTTTTTCTGATATTTGTTTTTAATGACAATAAAATAAGAAACAGTACAATAATAATTAATAATAATAATGATAATAATATAATAAAAATCATTCAGTAATTATAAATTGCGTGTAATCTTAGCTAGTTTATCCGAGTTACCTCGTTTTTACCCACCAAATTCAAGATAATTATAATCAATATAATAATGTTAATATTAATAATAATCGCTTAGAGTTATGCTTTTCGATATTATCTTTTCTCGTTTAGTTTACGAAACTTTGAAAAACAAAAATATCGTCTTCACGTTATTGAAAAAACTTTGTTACTAATTTATCATTAGGTATTAATATCCCTTTACAAGAAATATCACTCAACGCTCAAAATGTTCTTGTTCTCGGGAAAACCATGCAGCCTTCAATCGTCGTTTTTTTTTATTTTATGCGATTAAAAGTGGCTTGGATTTCGGCTTTTTATATATTTTCTTCGTATATATAATATATATAATTCGCATATACCTCTTTTCTTACTCTGATCCAAAAATCTCATCAGTAAGGTATAAATTGGTGTCGAGTGTAAGTGCGTACGCGACAGTGTATGTGTACATATGTCAGTGTTTCACGAGTAATCGACGTGATAGTTGTTTCCATTTTTTTCTTTTTAAATATACCAAGTGTTCAGCTTCCTATCGTTGCTTTCACATTTTCGTCACACTGTGAGTGTTCTCCTGCTTTGTGGCATTAAATAGTGAGCGATTTTACTCAACCACCTTCAGCACCTTGCCAATGGCAATTGTTTTATCTATAATAAGAAACAGAAATGGTTATAAAAGAATATTGCGAAATAACAATAAGCAAAAACATGTCATAAATCAAAGTGGTATTAAATAGTAATTTAATAGTCAAATAATTAGTTGTGATAAACGTACTTTCGTCCCTGAGGGTAAATCTTCCCATTTGAGGAAACAATTTGAATCTTTCAAGGCATATCACTCCAGCACACTCGATTCTCATAATTGCAACCTGATCTTGCTTGACGAACCTCGGCCGCGTTTTGCTTTTCTCGCCTGTCTTCTTATCCACTAAACAGATCAGTGTCTTTACTGTGACTTCTTCTGCAGCACAGTGTATGTGCATCACAGCACTATAACCAGCACAGATGATACTCTTGTGTTCTAATATGACAACCTGTGCATCAAAAACTTTTCCGGTTTTGATAGGGTTGTTACCATCGCAAAGCACGAATCCAGGGCTTACGTCTTCTTCCTCAATACCCTTAAGCTTGATTTTGACATTCTCACCAGGCCCTACAGATGTGACTTCTTCATCGTCAGACCACAGCTGATCTACTACTACTGCAGTCTTTAATGAAAAGTAAAGAAAATTTCATTTAATGTTTAAGTTTAAAACTATTGAAGTGGTCAATTTGTTTTTAATATCTTACCCTATTCGGCATCACAAGAAGTGAATGTCCCTTTTTAGCTTCACCAGCTTCGACTTTGCCCATTACAACAGTTCCCATATCCTTATATTTGTCAACTATAGGCATTATAAATGGACCACTACTTTTGCGATTTAGGGAAGGTAAAGAATCTATGAAAGGTATGAAAGGTGGACCCTTGTACCATGAGCACAGAGTTTCAGGAATAGAATCTTTTAAACCTATTCCAAGTTGACCCGAAACAGGCATAAACGTGAGATCTTTTGCTGGATTAAATCCTAGTTTACGCAGGTATGGCAAAATTTTGTCTCTGAAAAATAGTAAAACATCCAATTTATTAAGTGATTAAAAATATTTGCTTTTATGTAAATTTTTAAAAATCTCTTAAATATATCCAACGAAATTCATATTTTGATAAACAATAACTCTGTTACTTGTAAGATTTTTAAAAAATATCTACAAAAGTATATTGTATCTATTGTTCAAAAAACGTGGTTTAGGAATTTCGTTTTTAGGTTAAGTTGAACAATATGGATACATGAACTTTCATAAAAATTAATCCCTTCCATAAGTCTGAAGTAAAAGTCATTGAATAGAAGAGTAACTTTTTTCGTAAATTTTGAGATTAGAATTTAGAAATCTGATGATTACCTGCATTCGTTGTATCTTGCTTCATCCCACTCTACAGTAGGATCATCCATCTTATTTACTAGCACAACCAGGTGCTTAACACCAGCAGTTTTGGCCAGCATAGCATGCTCCCTCGTCTGACCACCCCTGTCAAAGCCAGTTTCGAATTCTCCCTTTCTTGCAGAAATGACAAGAACAGCAAGATCAGCCTGAGCTGCACCACCGATCATATTCGGTACAAAACTCTTGTGGCCAGGTGCATCCAATATCGTAAAATGCTTTCTTTCTGTCTCGAAATACGCTCGGCCAACTTCTACTGTCTTTCCCTTTTCGCGCTCTTCTTGATTGGTATCCAAAGCCCAACTTAAGTACCATGTCTCTCTGCTTCGCTCCTTGGCCTCTCTTTCGTATTTCTCCAGTGTTCTCTTATCGACCATTCCTGTGAGGGCCATGATCTGACCACCAATAGTAGACTTGCCAGCATCTATAAGATAATTAGTAAACATATTTTGCAAGTTCTGAGAATTGGATTTTTTAGAAAACAAATATCACTTTTAGTTTACATTTAATGTAGATTGTTTATTGGTTTTATAACGTTCATAATTTAAAACTTACCTACGTGGCCGATGAAAACAACATTCACGTGCTCTTTTTTACTTTTTGTATCTTCTGTAACTTTAACGACCTTCTTCTTTGGCACCTTCACGACCATTTCTTCATCTTCTTCAATTTCCCCTTCAGCCTAAAATTTATTGAAAATACTCAGAATTTGATATGTGATCCTAAACAATGTGTCTCATGAGCAATCGTATTTAATGTTACATAAGAACTAGCCAATATTATTTACCTCTTCATTTTCAGGTGTTAAAAGAGGATCGCCATCCACTGCTGCTTCTTCCCACGAATCTGCTGGTTGATGTTCAGGACTAGCATTTACCGATCCAGTATTTGAACTAGGAGGTGGAGCTCCACCGCCAGCGGGAGGATCTTCATCTCTTGATACAACCGGATCAGGTGGTACAGTAGGTGTGTCTGTATCTATATTTAATAAATAAAATGAATAAATATCTTACATTATAATCAAGCAAAATTATTTCAAAGCATTTATCAATTTATGATGCTTGTAATTATATCTACAAACAATTGTGCAACAATATGTTGCACTACATTTTTCTTTTTATTCAGTAAGTACTCAAATATGAAAGCATATACATCGATGAAGCATTTGAATAATTTTCTAAAAAAAAATTAAATACTATAAATAATCCTGAAAATAACAGCTGTATAGCTGCAATAATTGTTGTACACACAAAACATAATTTTAATCTACATGTGCAATCAAACATTAAACACTGCAATAAAAAACAGAATACTCATGTAAAGCAGTAAAATCCAGATATAAGTAAACTCTGAAGTAGCTCCAACTCTTAATTAATACAAAACTACTTTAATATAAAACTAATAATACATACGATCATTCATGGATGGGCAGGAAGATAAAAAGAGAAATTAATGAACTTCCAATGCATGAGCCATATAGACAGTCTCATTATGATTACATTGATCGAACTGAGCCATGTTTGGCTAGTAGATAATGTTAGCAAGAATAAACTTGTATTCTCCGGTTAACTTTGAAAAAAATAGATCCTGGCTCACTGTGGCCAGCCAATCAGACAGTCAGAGTGGGAATGAACGAAGAAAGATTAAAGGGGCCTGGACTGGCTCACATACTGATAAGACAAAGACTATTATAAATGAGAAAGTGTGCGAGAAAGTGAGCGCAGTGTCACGCGAAATTAGCCAATACGTGACACGGGAAAAGAAAAATTCTAACTTCGAAAATCGACAGCAAAAACAGCTCTCTCAGCAACGTATAATCGGGGGCACCTGTAGCCCCTGCACCACAGGGGAACGAGGCGCAAGGGAAAATTCTCCAAGCTCGGTAGGCATAAAGTAAACATGCGGCTTACATTCTCAAGCATAACCCCTTGGTGTTGCGCAGCAATAACGGAATTTCGGGGGAATCATCGCCGTCGCCAGCGTGGGCTTTCCACCTGGAGGAGGAAAAAAAAAGCGCGTCTCGAGTCTCAAACAATATGTTAGAGCTCTGGCGTGGCGCGAACGAGGGAAGAGCCGCGCGAGCACGTTGTCTCGGAGGCCCTTCTCGCTCTGTAAACGTGTTTCTCGGTACGGCGAAAATCGGAGCGAAAAAGTCATGCAAGGTGAAAATCGTGCACGGCGGGCATGACCATTGGGGGGGGGGGGGTGGTGGTGGAAAGAGAAGACATAATGGGGCACTGAACACAGGGGCCTCGCATAATCCCAGAGAAAAAAAAATGATGATTTTTCTGGGAGGCTGGCGGAAGTGAGGCTTTAGACTAGAGTTGACCGGAGAGAAGAGGGGGCGAGAAGAACTAGAAATCTAGCTAGCGCAAGCTTGGAAAAAACGTTGAGATTTCTTGGAGAAACTAACCGTGATGTGTCTCAGGTGGCATGGAGATGCTAGCCGTAACAGCGGCTGTGGCGGTGGCTTCAGCGAGTAAAGGCGAGGACGGCTGCGAGGGCGACTCCGGCTGCGAGCTGTTGTTGCCGGCCGTCGTCGTCGTCGCAGCCGGGGCCGTCTCGATGATGGGGCTCACCGTCGCCGCCTGCTGCGGCTGCTCGTCTAGGACTTGCGGCGGCTGCGGCGGCGGCGGCGCGGGCGCCTGAGCCGGCGTCGAACTGATGCAGAACGAAGGCACGAATTCCGCCGCGTTGACGTTCAGCGTGGAGAACTTACTCTCGACGGACTTGTCCAGGCCATCGCCGACGCCGTTGTTGTCCGCCTGCTGCTCCCATGAGTCCGGCGCTACGCTGTTCGCCATCACTTCGTGTTTCTCTGTTTCTCTCTTATAGCCGAGAAAGGGCCAACGTACTGTGCAGCAGTAGCACAGAGCCTTCCCCTCCGCTGAGCGCTGCTGCTCTGTAGGCCAGCGACAGCGGCACGGCACCACGTCGACGACGACTGAGACACCTGGGGCCGTCCGTGGTTCCACCTACTCCTGGAGATCCGTTCCGTGCACGCGCGCGCTCTCTTCCCGAGTCCTCTATCTGCACTCCGCAGGCCAGTCACGCACTCTCTGGACACGAGCTAGTGCTGCTGCTGCTGCTGCTGCTGCTGCTGCTGCTGCTCTCCCACACTCTCTGGCTCTGGTCTTCGCTACTGGTAAGTGGTATACTCTACTATACTGCTGTGGCGCGCCTGCACACGCACACTCCGATGATACAGTCGACTACGCGTGAGAAGAGAAAGAATAAAAGAGTGGGAGAGCGAAAGATTCGTCGTCTCCGCGCTCTCGTCGTACCGTTAGCGGAACTGGAACTGGCCCAGCGCTCGAGCGCTCTGCTGCTGCAGGCAAGCCGGCGCTGGGACAAGGACACGCACCGAGTTGCACACGCACGAGGACGAATCCCGAGCTCGCGTTTTTCTCCGATGGCGCGAGTCGTCGCTCCTTCGCAATATCGTGCTCTCGAGGCGAGTCCCGCAGTCTGTTCAGAGCGCACCACGAGTGTTCGCGACGCAAGCCTACTATCTCAACCGCGTGTCTTTACTTTTGGTACCTCTATCTCGTCGCTCTTCGCTCTGCAGCGCTGCGAACTCCCGAGCTATAAGTATATTACACATACGCTGCTCGAGCTGCTGCTGCTGCTGCTGCTGCTATTATATATACTGCTCGCAAAGAGAGCGATAGTCCGCCGGAAACTGCGTTGGTCAGACTAGGGAATTAGTATAGCTGCACTGGCACTGCGCACGTTGTCCGTATGTGGCGTGTATTTTTATATATACCATAGTATATACATATAGTCAGGCGCACACGTGTACATATAGACATACTGTTCCTGAGCAGCCCGAGCCAACGTCGTTGCCGCGTACTCTCTTGTCTTCGGCAGTCCCACTACAGTACTTACCTCTACCTCGCTTATTTGTACCTACTACCGCGAAGAACCTGGTGCATGACTATTGCCTGTACACTGTACAGTACCTATATAGCTATACACATACTCTCGATGCCTTGCCCTGGAAGTACAGTTGAATGTTGCCACCTTATTGTTACACTTTTTTCAAATCTCATCCTGGATCAACGAGAGCAGTAATTTAGAATAGTTTTCCCTTTCGTTTTACTCTAGTCGTACTCGTTTTTTTTTACGAGTTTACTGAACTACATTTTCTTATTCAAGAATAAGGGGCTAAGAAATATATATTAGTTACTATAATTTGGCCAAGCCCTCGCTTCGCTTTTGTAAAATAGACAACTTCAAATTTACCGCCAGTTCGTGTTGCAGTCGCATAGCAGACGCAATAATGTTTTGCGCATCGCGCGCGAAATTACTATAGTATCTGATTATACAGACACACATTGCACATTTCCAAATGCAGTAAAGTATTATATTACATGTATAGTATATAATGCATATTTTTACATTGCATACACATATAAACAACAATTTTATCTTACACAAAGCCAAAGTGTATTGTATGCGTGCGGATAAGTATAGTAGCGCGAAAGTAAAATGAATTTAACTGGACACGTGCGTACTCTTCAGCACGCAGTACTGAATTCTATGACTTCATTTGGAACTATAGAGAAAAGTATTAATAAATATATAGATACCAACTGATATCGAGATATTTAACTGTGCGTATTTCCATAAAAATTCCATGTTCCAATGTGAGCTTATAACCTCGTGTGGTGCCGCACTCTCACTGCATCAAGATCAAAGAAAATTCTGCGCACATGTCCGCAGAAAGTCGCGCGCACGCGTATACGCAGTACACGTATTCACCGGCTTCGTTCCTCCCCCTTTTTTCGCACACCCTGTCGCATATGCGGAATAAAAACGTACACACTGCGACAACCGTATTCCAATTCGCTGCCGTGCTCTTTTAATGTCCTAAATCTATATGTAACGACGCATTCTTTTTTGCATGGGCTTGCCAAGCGGGATTTCTAGTCCTTATCGCACTGTAACTTGCAGCAGTATACGAATATTCACCTGGAATGAGATTTGAGGTCGAATTTCGACAGTCGAAGCACGTGTTTTTTACGTTCAGAAGCAGATTTTTTTCATTTTTTTCATTTTTTTTTTTTTTTTTTGCAATTTAGATTTTACTTGAGTTACGGTTCAGATTTTACTTGAGAAAGTAAATCATTGCTAGACGAGCTATTCTTCTCTAATGGTCTTTTCAACCATAACAGCTTCTGTTATAATCTAATATACGACAATCGCGTGAATGGAAAAATGGACGCTTAATTTGCTTAATTATACATTTAAGTAGTATAAATGCGCGTTTAATCGGACACAATCCAATCCGTAAAACGTATCTCATTGTAGATGCCTACCTATATGATAACAGCCATCAACAGATGTAATAAATTAGAAAAGGAATCAGCGCATGTATCAGAAGACAGTAAGTATTATATCATCGCACATAGCTTGATTCGGGACTGATTGAAAGAGGGGTAGGGGATAAATTGATGAGTACACCAGCATAAAATGGTTTGAACCATTTATCTCCCGTATTCCACTGTAAACACTCTTGTGTGATTCTATATTGATAACTCTAACCAACCTCTAAAGCATCGATTCAATGATAAACCGCTTTTAGCATTTCGGAGCGCAGAGCAGTGCAGAGGCGCCGCCAGTAAGCCATTGAATTGGTTGATCTTAACCTATATCCGCGAAACTTTTGCCGCAGAACACAACTATATACAGTTAAATTGTCTCGAATTAAAACAGTTGTCGCACTTTATCGCTGCCTTAATTGCTTGGTTCGGCCAATCATCGATACAAATATGGTAAGTAAAATATAATGTTATATATGTTTCGAATTCAAGTTCGTTACTATACTTATAGTTATTAGTTGAATCCTAAATAGTAAAGTCATCCTGGCTCAAATTCATGCAAAATTCATGAGTTTAATTTTTAGATAAAGAATGCTGCGTTTAGGTTGAGTTGCACATGCAGACGGTTTTCCGTAGCTCGCACCTTCGTCAGAATGTTTTCCACTCCGAATGCCGTGGGTAAGTATCTATTGTGAAATTGTTTTGTCTGCAATGCGTCTATATATATATATATATATATATATATATATATATATATATATATACTTACGTACTATTATAGATTCCATCTATATATACAATATTATACATTATATATATTATCATGAGTATGCGGTAATGCGGTATTTTATTATATATTTATAGCTCTATTCACTTCTATGTTATGTCCTAATTAACTGCGTTTGTATATAATCATAATCTTAAATAAATGTTTAGCACGTTGTTGTATAAACGTTAATACTAGTGAACCTGGAACTTTATTACTTGAATTGTAAACAGCAAGTAGTATAATATTAGTATATACAATAATTATTATTGTTATTGCATAATCTAAAAACATTTTTTAAGAATCTAAAAAATAAAACTAATCCAAAAAAATTGTATATAAAATGTAATAAAATTACTTTCAAAAAATTTCTTATAGATAATAATAAATTATCTCATAAAACTAATAAAAATTAATTTAAAAACATTTTATCTACAGGAAATGTCGAAGAATGCGATGTTCTCTTACAAGAGGTAGATTGTTTTCTCATATAAGAAAAATTTATAAAACGATTGTTTTTAATGCATTGAAATTTTAATAATAATTATTGTTTATGTAATCATCTAGTTAGGCAGCACTGGTGTAATTACATTAAATCGTCCTAAGGCATTGAATGCCGTAAACTTTTCGATGGTGCAAAAGATCTACCCTGTGCTAAAAGAATGGGAAACTAACAAAAATTTAGTAGTAATAAAAGCTGCTGGAGATAAAGCGTTTTGCGCTGGAGGAGATGTTAAATCGCTAATTATGGCTCTCGACCGACCGCGCGGTGATCAGTTAGGGAAAGACTTTTTCAAACTCGAATATACGTACGTATGATCTATATAAGATATCAGTTGTTTTTTACAACCAAAAATTGACTGACAAATCATTGCAGTTTAAACCATTTAATTGGAACTTATAAAAAGCCATATGTCGCATTAATACATGGTATTACAATGGGCGGAGGCGTTGGATTATCCGTTCATGGCAAATACAGGATAGCGACTGAAAAAACTTTGTTTGCAATGCCAGAAACAGCCATAGGCCTATGCCCGGACGTGGGTGGTACTTACTTTTTGCCAAGGCTCAAGGGAAAACTTGGATTATTTTTAGGATTGACTGGACATAGATTAAAAGGTAAAATTAATAATTTCATAGATCCAATTGTAGTCGGATACTCAAATAACATATTTGCTAAGCATACGCCGTTTACGAATTTTCCATAGGCGTCGACGTATTACACGCTGGTATCGCAACCCATTACGTTTCTTCTGAAAAGCTCGAAGCCGTATTTCAGGAGCTAATTGAAAACAGTTCTAATGTGGATGGAGTTCTAAAACAATTCTGTTCAGATAACGTTAAGCAGGAATTTAGCTTATCGCCTCATATAGAATTGATAAATGAATGCTTCGCTGCGACAACCATTGAAGATATTATTTGCAGGTAAGCAATTGAACAAATCATTCTTTTTTGAATTGTTCTTTACGCTAAAATTTTTTACGTTATTTCGTAACAGGCTTGAAGCCAATAAATCGGAATGGTCTCAAAAAGTAGTTGAAACGCTTTATAAAGTTTCACCTACGGCACTGAAAGTAACCAAGAAAGCCATTGAAGAAGGCAGTAAAAAGAGTTTAGCAGAATGTTTAGTAACAGAATATAGATTATCCAGCGCTTTCCTAAATAAAGACAGTGACTTTGCAGAGGGTAATTAATTTCTTTCAGTATTTAACTCTGTCTCAATAATCCATTGAAATAATGGATTTGCTTGTTGTCATTGTATTCCAGGTGTGAGAGCTTTGTTAATAGACAAAGACCAAAATCCAAAATGGAATCCCAAGTCGTTAAAGGAAGTTACAAATGAGCTTGTTAAACAAATATTTGAAAAGAGCCAAGACGAATTAACTATTTCAAAGCTGTAGATATTAAATACTATAAGAATTATAACAAATTTTATATTTTTATACGTTTTGTATAAAATTTGTATATATATAGCTTATCAACTTGATTAAAGTAAAGTTTAAATTTGTAATAATAAAATCGATCATTATTAGATCAACATTACTAAAGTAATTTGATTGTCAGATGTGTAAATTAAATGCTTCTAGTATAAAAACATTGTTTTTTATTCATGTAAAATGAACCAAGAAAATAATGCACGTTAAGTACCTTACAACTATTGCAGATGCACAAAGAACATGTCAGTCATTGCTGAATAAACCAATCACACAATCAACATGAAGCATCAGTTTTTTTACAATAAATTTTCTAGTCTGTGTACTCATTCGCATATTCGCTTGTTCAAAATAACAAAAAATTTGCTAAAAAATAAAATTTCCCTCACGTAGAGAAGAAATTTTTACGGCATATTTAGAAATTACAAAAGATAGTTTATCTATCTTTGGAATATTTTATCTGAAATGAGTCAATAAAAATAAAAAATGTTCAAAAATTAATAATTGAACTATAATTTAAATATTCTAACTATAAATGATTTTTCACTATATAACCAAAATACCGTTAATTTTGGGGATACCCCGTGATTTCGTTATTTGCTATTTAATTGCAATGAATGAATGTTGATATACTTCAATTTAGTAAACAACAATTAATATTAACTTTAGATTGTTGTATTAAATACATTTTTCATCAATAGGATTTTTAATCAAAATAACGTGAACCAACAATACGTATATAAAGTAATAAACTGTTTGTTGAATGTTGTAAACAGTTAGTACATAATTTACAATATTTTGAAACGTATACAACCGGCTTTTTAACATATGTAAAGAAATAAGATGTAAAGATGTCTGGACTTCTTAAATAATTACTTTATTAGCGATTTTATTATCAAAATGTTTCAATTACTCCTCAGTATGTCACTGTACTTGTTAAACTAGACTTTAGAGAATAAAAATTTTAAAGAATTCTATAGAATTCGTTTTCATTGTTGAGAAATATGTCGATTAGAAGCAGCCTTCATACCTCAGGAATCGACCTTATAACTACAGCTAATCATCATTATTATCATCATCATACACAATGTTCCTGCCTTGTGTTTTTGAATTTACGTAAACCCTCACCTATTATTTATTTATAATTTTTTGTAAAAATCAAATTCATCCCGTCGTATTTATGCCAATATGTAGAATGAGCTGGAGTTGAGAAACCATGAATTACTGGGGAGTTGAATTGTTCAGATTTTAATTACGTGCGTTCAGTCAATGTACTGCGCAAGCCAGCGAAAACCCTCGCCGTATCCTTGCCTCTTCAGTACTGAGCACATGAATAGTTCCAATGGGCGGCCTGGAATATCACTGCGAGGAATCTTACCCTGAATTTAAAAATAAAAATTATGTATTTTGCTTATACAAAATAAACGAAACTTATTAGTTGTTAATCTAGTTAAATTTGTTTTATACCTTTCCAGTCGTTTGTCCAAAGAGATTGAAAAAGTTCCTAAGTTCATCTTCAGATGCTGCACCTGGCTTATCAATTTTGTTACCGAGAACAAGCACCGGACATGCACTCAATTGTTCATCGGTCAAAAGTGCATCTAATTCTGCTCTAGATTCTGGTAACCGTGTCCTATCACTTGCGTCTACCAAGAAGACTATTGCATCTACTGCAGGGAAGTAGTCTTTCCAGACTCTTCGGGCTATAAATAAAGAAGGTACTTAATTCATTTTGTTAAATATTTTTTTCAAGTAAAAATTTAATAATTTAATACCTTGAGTATGGCCACCAAGATCAAATGTGGTAAACCTCATGTTGCCAATCGATAATTCCTCTGATGCTATAACAAAGAAATAATAATGTTTAATGTATAACATAACAAAGAAATAGCAAAAACAAAAATTTCAATATCGTAATTTTTTAACTATATTTTTTATCAACAAAATTAATGATAAGGGATAACAATTCTTTACCAAAGTATATTAATAAATTTACCTGCTAAGTGCAGGAGTTAGCATTTTACTCTTATTATCAAACAATAACATCATTTAAAATTAAAAATGATTAGTAAAAACAGTTAGTTACTTGGATGCAACGTGGGTACATGTTGTGCAAGTCGATCATCTTTAAGCATGTGGAGTAACGTTGTCTTTCCAGCATTATCCAGTCCAAGAAACAACAGCTTTCCACTTTTCTTCCATAGTCCTGAAAAGCAATTAACAAAAGCATCATGCATACATTCATAAATTTACTTACGCTGCATAGAAACCTCCTTAGGTTCTAGCAGATTCTCAGCAATGGCTGCATTTATTACTGAATGGCGACCAGAATTGGACAAGCCAAGAATAACAAATCTTCCACGACAAACAGGCAGTTGAAAACCTGCAGAACTCAGACATCTCAATACCAAGATTTTTTCATGATATTACAATTCTATTTTAACAGAAAAACTTATAGAGATGAAACAACAATTTTTTCTGAATTATTTAACTTGAAAATATTAACTGTAAAATATTTTTGAAATATGAGTCATAAAAATTTTGACAAGTTTTTCCAAAGTATAGGAAAGAAGCAATTGTGACATGATATTTTGTAATTGAAGTTAAATGAGATAAGTGGTGCAACTCTACAGGCTTTTCATAATGGCTAAAATAAAATTTATCTCTATGTACACAAAGAGAAATTCACAGGCAAATGCTCTACAATATTTCCACAGCTGTAATTTATCTTTAAAAGCTACTTCTGTATGTTAGAACCGTAAGAAAAATCTTGCCAATAACTTATAAACTCGTTTTAAAAATTTAATTTTCAAATATTTTAAACTTTGTGCTCACCAACTCGACTGCTAAAAAATAAAATAAAAAATAAAAATTCCAAGTATTGTATTGACAATGATCATACGATCTTCTCGGTGCACCACTGCGCGTGTAGGTAGCAGAAAAAACTACGCGTATAATAAAGCAGTTACTGATGACCGATCGTATGTAGGTATATATATTACATCTCGCGCACGCTGCGTATATTGACTTATTCGCGCGACAATGATCGTAGATATTGGGACTCCCTGATGCCCGTTCAGGGACACTTACCAAGGTAGCCCAGAACCCCGGTGAACCAGTCCCAAATAAACATGTTCCAGGTTCTGTTGCGCGACCGTCCGCTCGAGTCTTCGCGTCTCCGCTGCTACGGAGAATCAACTGGCTGGCTCTGTCTCTCCCGATGATGACTCTGCAACAAAAGACACGTCGTCGTCGAGTGGTCCCTCTACTGCTTTGATATTCGCGTGCGAGTGAGCGAGACGGACGCATAGCGTAAAGTATACACTTATATACGAGCGAGCAAGAGAAAGAGAGAGAGAGAGAGAGAGAGAGAGAGAGAGAGAGAGAGAGAACGCTAAGCTAAGGCAATCTCTTGGGCCTATACACGTTTGATATATCGTATCTGACGCTGTGGAGTACTTGATTCTCGAAGCAGCGGACCATGTGCGACAATGTTGAGTATTCTGTTTCTTTTTCATTTCTTTTTTCGCTAAAATTTTGTACGCACCTATTCTGGAGAAACTCTATTATTGGCTCTGTTTTGTTTTTGAAAAGCTTATATCTACCAGTAATGCGTCTAATGTTTTTCTCAAGGAAATAGATATCTACAATTGTAAGTATGCGCGGGTACCTATATACATATTCGTGCGAGTTTCTGCAGATACCTATATCAGTCTGAGTCTGAGCAAGGTAGAGCAGTATAGAGATAAGTATGCGTACAACTACACGCACATATATATACTAGCGTCCCGTAAAGTTAGCACTTCAAAAAGCCAGTTTTTTTATACGGCTCTCTCTCTCTCTCTCTCTCTCTCTCTCTCTCTCTCTCTCTCTGGCCACTTACTTTGAACGAGCAGAACTACTTATGACGTGTTTATGCGAAGCAAACCATTGTTAGTATAGTACATGATAGAGCGATGAATTTCCGATGTTAGTATATAATATCTGATATCGGAAAGCCTTGAGACGTGCATACATCAAATAAGCGCAATAATAATCGGCGATGGACACTCGCGAATTCAAGTAATCTACCTGCGGGACTTTTCGCGAGAAATAATTGTCAGTTATTCGATCACATATGCTTACGCGTCGTGCGTGTGACGAGAGCAATGAAAAATTATGTTACAACTCGGAGAAATGGCCCCTACTTCTGATTCTCCTCTCTCTCTCTCTTTCTCTCTCTCTCTCTCTCTCTCTCTCTACTTGCCCCTCTCTGCTGCCTGCATTACAGCATTTTAATCGTTTTTTAATACAGAAAGCGTGAGGAAGCAGCCGCAGTGATAAAATACCAGAAAAAACTGTCTTATATCACTGCATATATCTACTTAGACTTTGTTTACATGAGGGAAATGCACAACGTTGCTAACGCCAGCAATGCTCACTGAAGGCTGCACAATCTGGAGCAGACGTTTAACCTTAATTACACTCCGAAAGCAAACGACCATAACCCATTAGACATTCCGCGGTCGGAGGAAAACTCTTGCTCCTCCTGGCAGATTAATCCTTCTTCGTCTCCTTTCTTTTATATACTTGGCCTTAGCAAAGTGTCAGCTGCAGTCTGCAGTTGGCGTGTAAACTATATAGCGGCAGAGAGAAGCAAGAGAGAGAAAGAGAACGGCTGCTGCGCTCCGAAAATACAACACACTCACGTCGTCTCGTCTGTCTTGTGGCCGCGCCAGGACTGCGGCGGTAGGTATACTTATAAGAAGGTTACGCCCGTGAGCGCGCGCGCGCGCGGCCGCCGAAGTACACGCTGTATGTACAACCAAGTGACTTGTGAAACCGTAAATTATATATTTAAGATTTGGCTTGTAGCTCAACGTACCGGAGTCCGGGACTGACGATCACAGTTGGTCCAGGAGGAGAGCAGCGCGGCAGAACGGAATTTATTTTCCTCCGGAGCTCACTGGCTCTCGCAGCTCGCTCGTCGCTGCGGTCTCTCCCCCACTCGCAGCTCGCGCGCGCCTTCAGCGGTTTAGTTGGCAGTTGGCACTGTACAGTGTGTGTTCTCATACTGTACCTATATTGTATAGCTGTATAGCGTATATATAGGGAGGCAGCTTACTCGCTCTCTCTATGACTCTATCTCTTTCTCAACTGCTGACGTCTACTTCCGTCGGCCATACTGCTCTCGTGCGCCCACTATAGATATATAATGATACGATACCTTTGCAGGGGGAAGTATTGTATTGCCTGCGAGAGAGAATCTTGAAATTATGAAATTTATATTTTTGTGCTGCCATCACAAAGGCGCGAATTTTTAAAATAAACGGAACTTTCGTCTTTAGCAGTCGTAGATTGAAACGCTTATCGAGATTCCGAGGTGACAATGCGTATAGGAATTTAAATCTTAAATAAAAATTCTTTTATATCTCATCGGAGACTATTTTTTCGTTTAATTGACCAACCAATACTTCTAGAAAGGTAATACTCGATTAAATTTTATTGTTAAAAAATATTTTATTTCATCGATTTTCGAAAATAAATAAGAATTTTTATTCAAACCGATTAAAAAATTTTAGTACAATACTGAATACGTAAGAAATTCTCGGTAATGCAGAATGATTCTTGAAATTTCAAATTACCCTGTAGATAATGCAATTATTCACAATTCATAATAGTAATAAAATAGATTTATAAGTAGATGACCAGTAAGTATTGACGGTCAGAAAATTTTTCACATATGAAATTGACCGCAAGAAATCATTAACGCATTCGGCGCAGCGCGCACGCATGATTATTGCTTCGTTTCGACCGCGAATCAGAAGCGGCCCCGCGACCAATGTGAACTTAGCCGATCTCCGGGTTCTCGAAAAAGCGGCGATGCCTGCTGGCATTTGATCAACGATATTCGACGTGATCGAGTGAAAATTCAATTGGTTCCGCCAGGTTCCGCGAAGAAAGACAGCGTACACTGGCTCGAGTGCTCTAAGAAAAACAGTGGAGTAAGCAGGTATTTGAATTGTCCGAGAGATAAGTGAAAAATAAGCTGAAAAGAAAAGAGCGAAGGTAAAAAAGAGGAATCCGACGAACGGAAACTGACGGAAACGTCCGACTGTCCGAGCCAAATGGTGGCGGAGCGTTGGACATTAGTGCCGCCTCCGGTCCCAACGCGGCAGCCTTCAGGCGAGTGCTTCTGCCGCGGCATAAGCGCGGCGGCGATGTTTGGCTGAGCCCGCTGAGCCGTTCGGTTAATGTACTTGTATATAGGTATATATACATAAGCACACACAGCGAGGGACGATTGCTCTGCGCGCGGCGTTGTTTCCTCTCTCGCTCGCACCGCATAGGCCATCAGCGCAGCCAGAGGAGTCACACAGCATAGGGAGCATAGCCGTGCAGTCGGCGGCGGCGCGTACGTTTCTCTCTGTCCTTCTCTCTGTGTCGGGTTGCGTGCTGTGCAGTGTGTATTAGAAAGGGACGGAGTGCGGGAGAAGAGAGACAGAGCGAGAGAACTTCGTCTCGTCGCTGTGCGGGCTCGACGCGAGAAGACGAGGTTTTGGCTTGTGCGGTGGCCCAGCGTGTGTGTGCCCTTTCACGGCCAAGATGCTGACGCTCGGCCCGAAGAAGGACGGCGGACCGAATCTCAAGTTCTTCGACTCGTCGGAGGTCCTCGCCCAACTCGACTCGGTCAAACAGTGGCTGCTGAAGAACGCCAAGAAGGTGAGTCGCCCGCTTTTTCCCCCCCGAAACGCGCTCCTTCTCGCTCGCTCTCTCACTGTATTCGCGCGCACAGCTCCGAACTGCTGCTGCGGCTGCTTTGACCCGGCGTCGCCCTATTGCACCGATGCTTCGCGGCTGCTGGCCAAGGCTCGCCTGCTCCGATTATGCCCTTCGAACCCAATGCGTCGAGCAGAGGACCGCTTCTGAAAGAGCCTCGACGAGTCGGGGGGACCATTTTTGCGGGGCGGCTTTCTCGCCGATGCGACGAGCATAACCTATATCGCGCCGCCTATCGTATACCGAACAACGTCTGATGTACGTGTGCACGGCTCGCCCAAATGCGCGAGTACCCACCTTTTTTTTCATACTTTTTCCATCCAAGATCATCGTCGTTGGCTAGTTTACGCACAGCTGCGGGCTCTGCCGAGACGTTCATTCTCGAAAGAACGTTGCTCCCACGCTTTGTTTATCGACGTACCTACTCTTTCACGGCATTGTTTGCTGGGCTGAAGTAATTCTCAGAAAGTGGTTTTCTACTGTATTAAACCTAATTAGAGACGTTGCGTCAATTCATATGACCTGTACATTACAGTATTTTTTTGTTTTCAAGATCTTTTCAAATTTCCCTTTTGTTTAAATATATTTGATATTTTTTTTAGTACATCCAGACTGATCCTCCAACCAACAAGAGCTTATCCACTCTTGTGGTGCAGATTCTTCAGTTCCAAGAGGATAATCTTGGCAAAAATGTTGCTAGGCCTCAAATGACAAGGATTCCTGTATGTATTTTTTATCATTTCTCTACTTTTATGTCAATGTTTGCAAACATGTAATTGTATTCCTTTTTTGCAGATGAAATGCTTTTTAGATTTTAAACCAGGAGGTGGCTTATGTCAGATTTTATTAACAGCTTTTAGGTTTAAACAGGAGCAAGGATGGAGGCGATTCGATTTTCCAGTAGGAAAGGTAGTACCCACTATTTTTGATCGTTTAAACTTTTGCTTAAAAATTTAATCTAATAATATTGGTATTTTTTCAGTCTGGTCCTCGAATGGACAGGATGATAGAAATGCTTGTTGCGATAGAGCGAGCATTAATATCTAATAGATGTTTAACTGTACCAAATGTATTTGTCAGGTCAGATGTTGATAAGCCTACAGCTGTGAAAGTTAAAGAAGTAGTACGCCGGCATCAAGGAACAATAGCAGAGAATGAAGATGATGCTACTCATATAATTTATCCCCCTGCTGATCCCTTAGAAGAAGAGTATGCAAGGCCATGTTTTCGTAGGGAACGCTCTGTCTTGTTGCACTGGTATTATTTTCCAGATAGTTATGACTCTTGGGTAAATATTGATCTTCCATGGGATTATCCTGAATCAGCTCTAGGAAACATTACTGCAAAGTAAGTTCTTTGTATACAACTGAGAATAATCTGTTTTATATTTACAATATTTAGAAAGTTACAATTGAATTGTTAACAACTGTTTTATTTTAGGTCAACGTACAAAGTATCAGCTACCTGGGCTCTAGATTTAGAGCAATACAATGAATGGATGAATGAAGAGGATTATGAAGTAGATGATAGTGGACAAAAGAAAGTGCATAAGTATAGATTATCAGTTGAAGATCTGATGGCTGCACCAGCACCTCCATCTGCTAAGAAGCAGAAGCGAAAAAGGTCACCTTCTCCTCCACCAAAACTTGGCAAGAGAAAGAGGTAAATTAGAATTACAAAAAAATAATAATAAATTTTTGAATCGCTAAATTAATCAAATTTTTTTTCTTTCTCCAGCGGACGAGCTCCAGCAGGTGTTCAAGGATTATCAAATGTATCTTCAACAGGTCCAAAGAAATCTCGTGGTGGCGCTGATGAAGAAGAAGATTTAACTCAAGGAATGGAGGATCCACCTGCAGAACCAAGGATAGTAGAAGTTGTTGCCGCCAATGCCAACTCGCAAAACTCGGGACAGAATAGTAGTTCAACTGGCGGTATAATTTCTGGAAGTAAAAAGCAAGACAATGAGTTGCAACCTCTTAAATCTGGAAATATGGCTGATCTCGACGAACCAGCTGAAGGTAAATTTTTTTGATCAGACTTGCATAAGATTGTAAAAATTTTTACGACTTATTTATATACTTCTATCTTAGGTGATAAAAGCAACTCACAAACGTCTCAAGACAGAGAAGAAAGAGATACGAGTAAAGAACGAAATGACGGTAGCAAAAGTGATGAACCAGAGGACAATGTCACGGAACAAACTCATCACATAGTGGTACCCAGTTATTCTGCGTGGTTTGATTATAATTCTATACACACAATAGAAAAGCGAGCATTGTCTGAATTCTTCAATGGAAAAAATAAATCAAAGACGCCAGAAATTTATTTGGCCTATAGGAATTTCATGATCGACACATACCGTCTAAATCCCACTGAATACATTACTTCTACGGCGTGTAGGCGCAATCTAGCCGGCGATGTCTGTGCGATAATGCGGGTTCACGCCTTTCTTGAACAGTGGGGTTTAATAAACTACCAGGTCGACGCCGAGTCGCGACCAACTCCAATGGGTCCACCACCCACCTCTCACTTCCACGTGCTGTCGGACACGCCCTCGGGTTTGGCGCCAGTCAATCCTAATCCACCCAAGACACCGCAACCTCCGGCAGCTAAAACTCTTTTGGATCTTGAGAAGAAGCCTATTCTTAATGACGAGAAGATTCCAGGAGCAGGAGCGATGGCTAACTTTGGCTTGAAGATCGATCAGTATTCGAAGAAACCTGCAGTACTGAAAAACAAGCAGGCTGCTGGAGCGACGCGTGACTGGACGGAACAGGAGACGCTTCTGCTGCTTGAAGGTCTTGAACTGCATAAGGATGATTGGAACAAAGTAATTACTCGTTTTTCATTATAACATAATGTTCATAATTAACACAATAACTAAATAATTGTTGTTTGACACAGGTTTGTGAACATGTAGGCTCAAGGACTCAGGATGAATGCATATTGCATTTCCTAAGACTGCCCATTGAGGATCCATATCTCGAAGAACCCGAGGGCTTAGGACCTCTCGCTTATCAACCGATTCCTTTTTCCAAGGCTGGCAACCCCGTCATGAGTACTGTGGCGTTCCTTGCGTCAGTGGTTGATCCCAGGGTAGCGGCTAGTGCAGCTAAAGCTGCGATGGAAGAGTTTGCTGCAATCAAGGATCAAGTACCTGCAGCTCTTTTAGATCAGCATTTACGAAATGTACAGGCTAGCGCAAATTCAGATGGTAAGTATTTATATTAAGATGATTCATTTTTATGTTTCTTTCTACATGAATTAGAAATAATTATACCTTCACTCTTTTTAAGGTAAATTTGATCCAGCTGCGGGACTAGCTCAATCTGGAATTGCTGGTACTGGACCACCAGAACCTCCAGAAGAAACAGCTAACTCTCAGAATGCTTCCAATCAAGCTGCATCCACTACAGCAACGTCACCAACGTCAGCTACGACGCCACCCGAGGGTAAAAAGGATGAAGCAACTGAAAAGTCTAAAGAGGGTAGTGGTGAAGGTAGTCCTGAAGCTGCATCAACGTCAACAACGACAGCAACAACAACGACAACGACAACAACCGAAAGCAGTGAGTCTGGTACTAGCAGTGCTACACCACTCGCTGCACCAAAGAAGGAGGCAGATGGGCCAGAAACTACCGAAAGTACAACTGATCAACAATCATCGCAGGAACCTGAAAAAATGGACGTAGATACAAAAGAAGGCGAGGAAAATGAGTCTAAGACGAAAGTTGATGGAGAAGAAGGCGAAATTAAAGAAAAGAAAGATAAGGTAGGTTACTTTTCAAATTACTTTTTAATCTTTTATGTATATAATATTACAATTATTGACAATGTGTTAAACTGTCCATTCATCATTTTTTTATCCCAAGGTCGTTCGAGATGCACAGTTACAATCAGCGGCAGCCGCTGCTCTTGCTGCTGCAGCTGTCAAGGCTAAGCATTTGGCTGCTGTTGAAGAAAGGAAAATCAAATCTCTTGTAGCGCTTCTTGTCGAAACCCAAATGAAAAAGCTTGAAATTAAGTTACGGCACTTTGAAGAACTAGAGACAACAATGGAACGAGAGCGTGAGGGCCTTGAGTATCAGAGACAACAGCTCATCACAGAGCGACAACAATTCCATTTGGAGCAGCTTAAGGCAGCGGAGTTTAGGGCGCGACAACAGGCGCATCAGCGGTTAGCTCAAGAGCAACAGCAGCAAGCTCAGCAACAAGCGCAACAACAACAGCAAGCACAGCAGCAATCTCAGAATCAACATCAGCCTCCGTGGCAACCAGGAACTAATCCACCTGGTCAACCACCGATTCAAGCCCCCACTGCTGCAGTACAACAGCAACAGCAGCCGCCTCCGCCAGTGCCGCAGCAACAGCAAGGACAGCCACCAAGTCCGCAGGCGCAGCCACATACGCCTCCACAGCAAGCGGCATAAAGCTTCATCACGGACGCTTAAGTCATTGCGCGGTATATTTTATCGAGAAAGAGAGAGTTGTACAGAGGTAACCTATTAATGACTGCTTTTGACTTGTGAATGATTATGGCAGTTAACAGGTATACCAAGAGAAAACTCATTTCTTTCATTACATTGGGGCGCCAAACGCGGGTAGATTGTAACTAAATGACAGAGTTTTTTTTAATAAGAAGAAAGGAATGATAAAGAGGAGATAATCATTGATTTCAAGAGTTGAGCCACGGGCCAAAAATGACAGCGTTTTTTGTCATTCCGTTTATTGTAGATATTTGACAGATGTTAGGCTTATCGGAATTTCTCAAATTTGTACTACTAAATATGGATTATTTTAATTTAAAAATAATTGGTTTTCCCCTTAAATGAAGTTTTTCAGACTGTGCTTTTTTTCGCAAACATAAGTTTCAAGACACTTGCCACTGTCGTGTTTAATTCAGAGCCAGAGCGTGCAATTAAATTTTAAACTTTACTTTCACGCGGATCATCGACCCATAGAAAGTGAATATTTAAATAAAGTGCGATATTGAGAGAATCGAACTAATTCTTGTAGGAAGTGAATGGAACTGGAGCATGATTGAAATGAAAGCCTGATCTATAAGTGAAAAAAAAATTCGTTTACATCAGTGTACAACTTGAGAAAGACTCAGTTTCTTCATTCACCTTTGATACGACGTATTATTCTGAGAGTAATTATTAGAAAAGGGTCAACTTATTGCATAAGGAACAAAAATGTGAATTGAATGTTATTTAAGGACCATGAGCCGTTATTCATCGTTGGATCGAATTACTGAATTTGATTCCTGTTGAACGACGGTTGCGAAAACTGGCGAGTAATATTTTATTTAGGACTTTGACAAAAAATCTTTTTTATGTTCGTGGGTTTTGTATTTTGCAGTATAATTAATTAACTGTAATCGACCTAACGATCCTATATAATATACTATTGACAAAAGTATACAAATGTGACATGTCATTTAACGACGCATACAGATCCCTTACCAGAAGACATCGTATTAACCCCTTAACTGTTGATGCAAACAATGTGACAGAGTATGAAATTACTTTTTTGTTAAAAAAATATTGTTTTCAGTTAAAGATATCTGTACAGTATAATCTAGCTTATATATAATTTGCGTAAAGATATTGAATATATGCATTAGATTATAGTTTTAATTAGAATTTTGTAATTAGCTGCGTTTAGATTTTGCTTTGTTTAAGATCTTAAAACATTTTATTATACGTAAGATTAATTTAGCATAAATTTCCTTATGATTATTGCTTTCAACGAACAGCCGCTGTTCTTTTCAATTTTCTCGCGTGAATAATTTACGCAATTTAAGGCAAGTTTCTTACATAATGCATTTCATAAATTTTATTGCGCTTCATAATTATAGTCTGATGAAATAAATTAACAAAACATCTCTTGACAGGGAAAGTTTTAGGGCAAACATACTATCAGTCTAAAAAAATCATCTTTTATACGAACGAAGTCGCTCGGCTCGTAAACAGTCATCGATATATTTATAAAATATAGATTAGTGGTGTAAACTTATTTGCATATACAATAATGTGAAAGTTAAGGGGTTAAATCAGGGCACTTCCACTTGGCTTTTGCCAACAATCTAACTTAACGAGTTGATACTCAATAATGATAACGTAACAGACATAGGCGCTTAAGTGAAAATGCCCATCGAAGTGAAAGAAAACGAATATCTATTACTATGGTACACAACATCAGCATCGATGTATTGACGTCCTTCGATTAGAGCGCTCGATTGTTAACAAGTTCAACGACAAGGTCCGTCATAAGACGAGTGCACTCAGCCCCGGCTGGTGGTGGCGCCAACATCCTCTCACTGGCTTCCTTGCCCTCGTAGACGTCAGGGGCCTGATCGCTTGTACACGTACTAATTGGCAACATATCCAGCGCCAAGCCAAGTCCAAATAGGCTACAGCGGTGCATCTCCTCACTCAATCTGGTATCATTGAATTACATTGTTTATCATTAACGTCGTTGCTAAAGAAAATTCAAACGCGCGTCACTTATAATTATAGCTATTATGTTCTCAGTTGTCTTTCTTGATGTAAAAATTCGAAATCGACTTATTATACGTAAAATTGATTTATTATAAACCATGTATACAAAAATTCACGCTTCTAGGATTATTTCTAAGCATTAATCTTATACATCCTGATTTTTTTCTTAATTTTTAATTACAATTTTTAATTTAGCTTTTTAGTCAGTGATTAGAGAATACTCACAAATTCCATATCGTAGCAGGATCCTTTGTGGATTCGGCTGCTGGATTCAGAGTATACAAAGCAGACATAAGATGATTATGGTAGTGCTGTAGCAATTGAGTCATAAATGCTTTTCGAATTTCTCCGCTCGTACAACAGTAGAAAACGTACGCCAGATCAAGAGCCAATGAGCCAACGCGAACCAATTGGAAATCAACCAAACAAACAGCCTGTGCATCGATTCGATGATTTTATTCAAGTGTGCGCACGTAAATTTTTTCTAGACAATTAATAGAAAAAACTACCTCAGAGTCAGGATCGTCTTTCTCCTTAAACAGAAAATTGTTGGTCCAACAATCTCCGTGACAAACGACGGTCAGCGGGCCCTGGGTAGCAGTGAGCTTGCACATAGTGGGGAAAAAGGTGTCTTCCTTGAGGTAATTCTTGAATTTGCCGAGAATCTCGTCGCGACGGGTCTCGAGCGACTTGGGCAAACCTTCCGAAACCATTTTGAAAGCGTTGCTCGTTGCAGTTCGATAGTACTGGCGATACCACTCGACGTTCTCCATTCGAAACAGCCTCTCCTGAACAGCCTCGCCTGCCTTAGCGTTCTCCGGGTTCGACAACCTCGCAAATACTTCTGGTCTTAAACGTAAGAAGAGATAAGATTTATAAATTGCTATTTTTTGAGGTAATGCCTGCGCCAGAAGAAAAAAAGAAGAAAAAAATTCTTGTCGTCCTAGAGCTAATCGTACACGTACCGCAGATCTCTCAGAGTGAGACTGAGCGCGTGAAAGCCGGCTAGCGCCTTGAGCACGTGCTTGAGCTTGTCAACTTGCAAGCCCTTCCTCCTGTCTGCCATTTTAAAGCCTTTAGCTCTGAGGTCCTCCATCGCGATCAGATCGTCTCTGGCGATGTAGATCTTGGCTACCCCGTTGAAGACGACCCTGCCATCGGTCTGCAACTCGTTGAGAGCCGGCCAGACTTTCGTGTAGAAGGCCTCCTCGTTTCTGAAGAGCAGTTCGCTCTTGAATGCGTCGCGGCGCTCTTGCGACTCGGGCAACACTTTGTAGATGATGGACCGCTCCCAGGGCTGCTCCTCTCCGTTGGGCCCGCGCTTCCGTCCCTTCACGCTCAGACGATACAGCATCGAAGTGTAGTTGTCGCCGCGACCCGAACCCGGAGCTTCGTCCATGCTCAGGATTTCCACATCCGGCTCCTCAGCTGCGATCAGCTCGCGGATCGAGTCCAGGCCCAGTCGCACGCTCTGCGTTGTTCAATTTTAAATTATAACTTTGGATTCGTGAATTAACTCTCGATCCTTTATATTTTAAGCAATTTTCGCTCCGTACGTGAATAATTATTTCAATTTCGACAGTCACTTCATTTTATTTGCACGTTTTTGTAACAGCGTAGGATGCATTTACTTCTCCTATTAATTTGACCTTCTAGAGGGACACATACCTTTCCCCACTTGAAAACGCGACCGGAAGCAAAATTGGATGCACATTATACTATCTTTTTATTTTTTCATTAGAATTAATTAAAATAAACTCGAATTTACATTCTCAATATTCTTTAATTTTCGATAAATCCTATTTTTCCGATCAAATTTGAGTGTAGCAAATTTTTCAAATCTGTGCAGTACCCTCTAATTTTCAAGGAGATTTCCGTGATTTTGTGCGTATTTTATTAATTTTAATATTTCGCGTTTCAAGTAGAAAAATAAAGCATAATCTGCGGAGCGTTCATTTGTAGGTCACGTATGCACTCAATGATTAATAAACTCAATTTTTTTCAATTATTTGTTTAGATGGTTATTACTTGAACACATTAAATATTTACCCGTTTTTTATACATATAACATTTAAAAAATGCTACACTTTAAAACCCAGTATACTTTTATGAGTCAAAAAATTTTTTATATACATTTGACTCTTGCAAAACAATTAAATTAAACAAATATTTTCGAAAAAATGATAATACAGTCAACGTGAAAAAAAATCGCAGTAAAAATGAAAAAAAAAACCATAAAAAAGGATACTTATTATTAATTTTTATATTTATTTTTGTGGCAAGTAAAAAATAGTACAATAATGAAAATAATTAAAAAAATATAATTTTAATAAGCGATCGCAGGTAAATATTAGATTGTACCTACCCGCTCCTGATCCTCCATGGTCAACTTCCTGCGCTGACTGATGAGGGCACTTTTGTTTTAACTGATCGGAGAGATCCGCCGAGTGCGCGATAGAAAAGCCTAAGCAGCAGCGGTAACAGCAGCCTACTTCGCTCTATGCTTCACTAGACTATCACTCAGCTGCCGAGCTTTAAAGCAGAGCACAGGAGGAGGAACATACGTACTTACACGTTGTGTGACGCGACATCGACCCAATGCAGGAAATGAGCATTTAAGTTGCAATGGGTTGATTCTGCCTCCCACCGATGTATTACTTAATTTATTTAATCACTCGCAGTGCCCAACTCAAGGGACAAGGACATTGATACATGCCAATCACGCATTTAATTTCAATTTCTTTCGTGATTGCGGTACTCTTTTCATTTAACGAGAAGCAGGGCTGCCTGATTACCAAGTCGGCTGCGCGAGCTTGCGTTTGCCGCAAGTCCCGTGACTTCATAAATAAACAAACCACCTAGAGCTCAACTTGTTGTTTTTTTTTAAATATATTTATATATAATTGTAACTATACATGTCTAAACGATAAGATATTTACATGTCACGTAGATGCAAAAATTAAAGGAAAACGGTGAACAACGTTGACTATACACAATGTATTTGATAGAAAAATCGCTGAGTTTGATTTAATCACTGTGTGCTAGAGGAGAACGGAACTCAAGCTTGTATTCATGTTAAGCAAACTGTCACTTTGATTTTAATGAAATGTAACTGTCCGATTACATTTAAGTCCCGTTCCCCTTTGGCACGTAGAGATTTTGAATTCATGAATTATAAATTTAATTAGATTATGCTGATTTTGACGTGAAAGTCTTAGACCCCGTAATATTTATCAACTGGTTTTCTTGATTCGAAGTAAGCGTCAATCGTTCTCGCAGGACCTTCGCCATATCATCCACATCACATAATCCAAACTCGGAAGCATAGGTAATGGCATTCTGAAAGCAAAAAAAAATCTTAAAAATGAATACGCGCAAAAGAATGTTTTTCCAAACTGTTTATCAATCACAATATGCGTATACTTATAATCGTTAACGCATTTCATATACTGGCTAATAAGCCTAGCACAACTGGATGTAAAAATGTATGTACACTGGGGTTAAATTGAAACTTTGAATTTTTGCGACTGCCGCCTTGTTCTGCGCATGTCACGTGTCCGGTCACGTTGACGCCGCGGGGGTAAGATCCTTACCCCCGCGGCGTCAGAGGCGTAAAAGTGACCGGACATGTGACATGCGCAGAACAAGGCGGCAGTCGCAAAAATTTAAAGTTTCAATTTAACCCCAGGTACGTACATTATTAAATGTACACCTACTTTTAAGCATATGAAAGCATAGTAAAAACAATGACTCACCAGTGCTCCGGGTACATGACCTCTTAAGAGACATGCATCAAAGATTTCAAGTACTCTATTTGGATAAATATTGCCAATAACTGCATCTAGGGAATTCACCAAGAAATCAAGGACTTCAAGCATCTTTTCGAATTCATTTCCACGAGCCAATAATACTGCCATATCGCCGAACACGCTTGCAGGCCACAGTATTCTTTGGATTCTTTTTTCTTTGACTTCCTATGTAATATAAATAACAATTTTTTTAAGAATAATTTTTCTTTTAGAAATGTCACATATAATAATGCCATGAATAATTTACTTGAATGTGAACCCAAAGTGTCCATGCCATAGCTGCATATTGCTGATTCAAAGGTGTATCTTTGGCAGGAGAATGATGAGTCATTAACTTAAATGTCCCTTTCATTATTAGGATCCGATCCAACATATCAAATTGAACCAGCTGAGATAAAAACATTGGTAATAGTTCCATTGATTTATCTTTATCGATAAGTTCTAACATGTCAATGATATCTTTCAATAGAGCAGGTTCTGGAATATAAACATATGGAACCAAAAAGTTGTAAACTTTCATAAATTCATCTATTGGTTCACTTGACAAGACAAGTTGTAGATAATTAAGATAGTATATGTTTTCCTAGAATAAATATATATATTTTTTATATGATGACAATTAAAGTTCAGCTTTCCTGGTCTGTGAAAAAATACTGCTAATAAAAAAAATGTACCTTTAATCGCCCGCCAACAAATTTGTAATTTTTTTTAGTTAACAAAAGTTTATGTATTCTATGTCCCGCATTCAAATCATGTAAATGTTTGTTAGCTATTTCCATGGCTTGAACAAAAAAATTTTTATCAGCTATATCTTGCATTATAAACTCATCTTTTTTTTCTAATTCGTCTAAAATTTCCAAGAGAACTCTACTCACTAATTGATCTAGAATAAGAAAAGTGTTAATATTAAATAATTCAGAATTCAATTAAAATAATTAAATATTAAAATATATACAATTAACGTTATTTCTTACTTTCGCGATAAAATATTAGCAGAATATAGTAGTAAGAAGCCAAACATGGTTTGATTCCAATGGAATTAAATTCTGCTAATAATGCTAGGGCTAAATTTTTAGCCTGACCTTGTGATTGTAACATGGATGTGCTTTTGAGTGCAACATTCAAAGTTCCTATAGTTGGTTTTGCTCCATTTTTAATCATTTGTTGTAAAATGCTTTGCATTATAACTGTACGATCTTCATTATTATCTTTTAATAATGGTACTAGATTGATTACATAATTGTAAGTAGAAATAGCTAATGGTATATTTTTATCCAAACATTCATTGTATAATTTCCAAGCCATGTCGACCTGCATAAAAATTGATTTAGTTTTTATTCATTTTTAGTAGAATTTAAAATAACACGAATTATATTACCTGATAATGCTTTGCCGTTCCACAAATTATCGCATTGTAAGCAGCTGCAGCTGTGGCTTCATTAGCTTTTAACTCTCCAAAAAGTATATTAACCTCAGGACTTTCTCTATTAAAAAAATTAATTAAAACGAATTATTTAAACAATGTAAGTAAAAGGTTGTATACTAAAGTATTATAATTAAAAGCTATACAAACTTACTTCCAAGAATTTCTAAATACTTCAGCATCTTGCCGATAATATCTTTCTTCTGTAAATTCTTCTGAAACCTGCTCTGTTTGAGAATTATAAAAACATAATAATTCTAAGATAGCTTGTTTAGTTTCATTTGTCACTTTTCTTTCCAGTAAATTGTATACATTAATAACATCAGCAACACGACCTTGCTTTATTAAATTATTTAAAAGTTCTTCAGACACTTGCTCTTTTGAATTATATGTTTCAACAGGTAAAAAAGCCTAAAAATTTATTTCATCCCTATTAGAAAAAAATGTAATAATTTTTAATGAAAATTTTAAGATACATGAATTTAAATACCTGAGCTAAAGGCTGCGATAAGTTACTTTTTAGAAGATCAGCATGCTCTTGAAGAATCCACATCGCAGCCCTCTTACCAGATTCTCGAGAAAGTGAGTACATTCGCTTTTTGTTTATAGATGTTGGAATTAAATAAGGATCATCAATGTATTTATAACTAGCAGCAGTTGGATCTCGTGATATAGTTGTTTCCAAAGCCTAATTATGTATATTTATGTTAGATTAAGTCAAATTGAAATATACAAAAGTATCTCTAAAATAATACCTCTAATATATCAGTCGGTCCTCGTTCTTTTCTCATTGGAATCTGAATTTCTGAAGAAGAATTCACAGAAACTGAAGTTGTTAATTTTTGAAATTGTACTAAGACATTCCGAGTAATCCTCCTAAAAACAAAATTGCAGAAAATTTTTTGCTTTCATCAACTGTTTATTTAATTGTAAACAAACTTGTCTACGTTTCCTAACATTTTTAACAACATCACGTGGTGTTTTCATAAAAAGCAATAATGTCTCAAACAATGAAAATAAAAAATTGTACCTGTCAATAATCCTGGTCTTCAATGTATTCATTTTTATAAATATCTAATCCGCTGATTCAATAAAAACAATTAGTCCAGTGTTCTGATGCACTTTTAAAGTAAGGTTAAGATCTGTACTGTACTCAGTCCTCGTGCGACTGAGCGGATGCTTTTACCGACAAAGTAGGTCTCTTTTTATTTTTTTAAAATAATTAAGATTGCCGTAACTAAGGGGCGAAATACGACAAATGCATTCATCTGACATCTTTCACAACACTAAAAAAATAGTTTTGAATAATCACTGCAAGAAAAGATTGTGCAGTTCAGTAAATCCTTTAATTAGCAGACTGATTGAATATGAATAAATTTTTATTACAAAATAAACAAATAATTAATCTGACGGTATAATTCTGAAGTTTATTATTTATTTACAAAATTTATAATTATCATAGAAGTAATATTACTTATTTTGCTTTTCAGTAAGTAGCAAAATAGAAAATGGAATGATTATCGACAATACATAAATAAGGCTTTGTTTTGATGTAATTTTGAATAATTCTGTGATTGCAGCCAACTTAAATTAATAGCGTTTTATGATTATGACGTAAAAAAATATTTGCTTTATACGTAATAAAGTATGAGGAATCATACAGCATATGAAAACATTAGAAGCACAATATCTTCGACGGGACGTTGTATTTCTATACATTAAATATATATTAAAAAACAATAAGTCGGTAAAAGTGATTTCCGATAGAATTGTCAGTGATCAAAAGCAAATTGAGCAGAACTTCATTCTAACTTGATATATTTGTTGCATTCTTTCCTTTCCTGATCACCTATACAATTAAGTTTACAACAAATTTTTCACTCGTCTCGCAATAAAATCACTCTCAAACTCAAAAAGCTTTGTGCATCAAAAAATCTCAATACATCCGTTACACAAATAACCTTTCTAGATATACAATGTACAATATACAATATACATACATACAAACAGTATAACGTCGTCCAGTACAAGCCATCAGATCAGATGAGTACTTACACACAGCAACCGTTCTCTACGTCATATTATGTGCTACACGTGCGAGCATATCGCGGGCAATAAAAAGGAGCGAAAATATATAGGACAGGACATAACGCGAATAACCGGCTTTCGTTGACGCGTTTATCACGCGTAAAGTTCAGGGTCAGTACGTGATCTATACCGGAGTCATGTGTATATACATAATACACACATATAACTCGAGAGATCACGCCTCCGCGCGTATCTATATAAGTTTCCGACGCTCTCTCGCTTGCGCAGCGGGAATTTTAATTTAAAAAGAGGTGCGCGTTTCTTTTGGGTCCGACCCTTGAGATCCTCCTCCCGGTGCGGAACCCTTCGAACTGGGCGCGCAACAGCTGCTCTGTATACCGCGCGTGTGACGCCCAGGTTTTATAAGATAGGGAATCGTTCGTTTCTTTCAGCAAATTTTTCATTGTTTAGCATATGAATACGCTGACGGTCACCTTTCTTTCACTCGTCGCTCTTCTTATATTTTTTATCAAAATACACATACGCGTATGTATAATATACAAGCAGTTGCGGCGAAGAACGTATACAATTTCAAAGAACGCACGCGCACCTCTGCGCGCGCTAACGGCTGATTTTAATATATTGGACGTAAGAGCTTTTTCTTTCTTTACAATTTTCCAGTAATTTTTTGTTCTTGGCACTTCGATTTAGTTTAGCAGTTGATATTATTTCTCTTGCAACTACTTTAAAAATATTAATTATTCTTTATAGTCTTTGTTGCAGCCGTAAGTGCATCGGAGCGCAGATCGATGCAGCAAACGATTTAAGCCCTCCCCTTTGATCGGTCAATTTTAAAAAAGGAACTTTGCTGTTGCGTTTGTTTCTTCTTCCTTATGGACTTCGATTTTATAAAAAGCTGGTAACGGACTGTAGTCAGCATAACGGATCAAGGTATATTGGATTTAATTCACTTGTAATTTTCACTTTTTTTCCCAAAACCTGCTGTTATTCAAAATTGTATACACTATACATTATACATATCCAGCCAGACATTGCATCGAAAATTCAATTAATCCCATTAATCTCTCATTTCGTGTTATACATTGTGGAACATATACAATATACATTGAAATAATTATACCTCTCGTGACATATACACATTGTTTCTTTGGTTTTATGTCATCATGTTATTATAATGTCGTCTCGGCAAATAAAACTTTACGGCATCATCCAAAAAGATTCGAAATCATGAAATGCCTCTTTCAATAACTCTTAATCCACTTGCGCGAACGTGTTTCATCGGAATAAAGTCTTCCGAATCTAAGTATTAATCACAGGAAAATAAGAAGAAAGAAAATCACTCAATTCCCACGTGGATTTTACAAACACAAAACAGCTACCCTACTCGAATCCAATCACCCGCTCGAACGATATAGTCACCGGACTCCTCTAATATATATATATATATTATACATACATCCACGTACACGAGGAGCTTGGGAAAGCCCAGAAAAAAACCCATATAACGATTCGTGTATAGTGTACAATTGTACATGTATAATTGTATACGTATACAACCATCAGTCGTCGAAAACAAAGGAAAAAAGCCCTGCACCACTCAGTGTCACGCACTTATGCGTACATATCGATCGGTGACGGGGTATTGCTCGAGTTGCGAAAATCAGAGGATATAGGCGCATTTCTTTTATATACCCGTAGCAGATGCATGCGTACTACCCGCAACAGTCTCGTAATGCTTATAGCCGTACACACTACACATACATATACAAGTAGGAGGCAGGTCGAAGACTCGTGAGAGCCGAGTGAAAAAGGTAACGAAGCTAGGAAAAATAAAGCGAGAGAGCGAGTGAGCTGGGCCTTATCGGGCGAACCAGGTGTAACGTACTATACGTTGGGCATGCACGCGCGGACTCGAACCGTGGGACTCGCACCCTGGCCCTTACACGTGCCGCCGCGCGCACCGGCACATGCGACTGCTCGGATGAATGAAAAACAGGATTTACTTTTCTATGGGGGTAGGTACGCCACGCTGCTTTCTTTTTTTTTTATTGCGCGGCGCAGCACTCTCTTCCCTCTGAATTCTTTTCGATCAAGTTTCTTGCGCGGCGCACGATCCCTTCTTCGTTCCGAGGGGACCTCTCTCTCTCTCGTCAACGGCAGCTCTCCCTTCGGCCTTCGTATATACTTATATTCGCTGGAGAATTCGAATTGTTGACCCGCAAGCGCTCGGGATGATATTCGCGAGAAAAAGTCACGCACAAAGGGATAAAAGAGACGCGACGCGTACGAAAATTACATCTTCTTCTTTTATATCCTTATTTGAACCCCATAGCTGCTCTTCTATATATTATACGTTCACGATACGTGGCTTCGTTCTTACAAAGTTCTTTTTTTGCAAATAATCAATATTTTTTTGGAAAATTAAATCGCAATCGAATGTATACGTATATACGACCTATACGCGCAACGCCTGAAAACAAAGCGTGTACCAACGGCGATTTGTGCGATTGACCCAGTTAACGGACTCGCGCGAGGGGGAAGAAGCTTACGCGCGCGTGTATATGCAGCGAAGGACCTGCGACACAGTGAGAATTCGGCATATACATGATCAAGGCCTTCAACGCAACAGAGAAAGAGAGAGAGAGCGAGTACGCACCCCATCGTCATGTGCAACGACGAAAATCGAATCTCGCGCGCCCTAATCACGCGCGCGTATAACGCACAGCCCCATACGCGCTCGAATAAAGAGATTTTCCCCCGTAGGCACAAAGAGCTCGCCATCAGCGCACACACCCCATGCGCGTCTTCTCTCTGTCTCTCTCTAGCTCCACGTGCCGCGCGCGCAACCGTTTCTCGCAACGACCCCGAGAGAGAGAGAGAGGGAACAAAAAAAAATTGCGCTCTCGTACGCGACCCCCTTTTTCCCGATGCAAGCGAACCGATCGCTATATAGCTCGCTGGATTTCCTTTATTGCCCATAGTGTGTGTGTGTGTACGCGTATATACTTTGTATATAACGCGTATCCGAAACGATGCCGCGAGCATAGGAAAAACGTGGGACTTTTATAGCCTCGGGGCGCGTCTATCTGTCGTTGTTCTTTTGTGCGTGCAACTTGCGAGAGAGAGATATATATATACATTGTTTCCAGGCTACTCAGGAATCATCACCGCGCGCGACCCTCTCGCTGTCTCTCTCTCCTATGTGTATGTATAATGTAGGTATATACGTTGTGTGTGGTGTGTGTGTGTGTGTGTGTGTGTGTGTGTGTTTAGTTTCGAGTTTTATGTCGGTATATTTATATATAGGTATACACAAAGTCGTAAAGAGAGGTAGAGAAGAGAGAGTGCGTGGATCGCAGGCAGCGTGGGATTACGTAAGGATGCGTAATCGCGATTGAATAAAAAGCCGGCCCCAGAAGATCCCTACGGGTTTCTGGGTCGACTCTGTCTATCCGTGTGATGCGTATGTATAAGCGTTTACACAGGCGCGTGTTCCGCACGTATGCGTGTATCTCGTGCGCGAGCGCGGGATATATATATTATATATATACACACACACACACACATTATACACACAAGTACACAACACACTGTATTATCGAGAGAATGTGGGGATATAGGTTTATCTCTCGCCTTGTTCTTATTTGGGTTTCGAATTCTGCGGGGCTGCGGAGGAAGTCGTTCGCGGTATACTATTATGTGTCTTTTACTGAATCATCGCGCATTTTGTTTAGAAGAAATATACGCGTACGAGGGAACTTATTCTGAATCAAATATTTAAATTTTGAATTTCTCATGAATGCATTAGTCGAGACACTTCATTATTTTCTTAGATTTCGGATGCATTTTATCATTCTTATTCTTGCAGTCGGTTAATAATTCAAAATTTTTTAATAAAAAAATGCCTTTGACGTTCGTATAGGATAGAACTTGGCCGTGCTTTAAAAATATGTAATACTAAAGGAATGAGTCTCGATTTCTATACAACCCTCGGATACAAAGGAAACTGAAACACCGACTTCCTCCCTATACGAGCAGTGCGTCAGTAGCAGAAAAAATGCAATAAAAAGGACCAAGGAAAGAAGAGAAGAACGCGAGAAATAAAAAAGAAGAGAACGAGTTTCCAGAAAACGCAAAACATCAGTTCCGCTTTCAAGGGCCTTTTCAACGGCATTATCCCCTCGCGGTCCACATACATGTATATTGTATATGTATACATATACATACCCGCTATAATACACGCACTGCAGAGACGCAAGCCCTCTCCGTGGACGCGCGGGGTAAAAGAGTCCACGAGGCAGAGAAAGGATGGCAAAAAAGAGAGAGAAAGAAGGAGAAAAATAAACGAGAGTGCGAAGAGCGGCACAAAGAAAGGGAGAGAGCCTCCCAAGGCACAGCGTTCCCACGACGCCGGAAATCTCGTTTAGTTGCTGCACATACGAGATGACGGTCAGAGACGCCGTCGCTCTTCGAATCTGCATGACAATGAGACACCCGGCTCACGTTTTCTGCACTCTGTTAAAGGGGCTGCATTGCGAAAACTGCTGCTTGCTTGCGCTCAAAGCTTCCCTTCTTTGAGTACCGGTTCGGTTCACGACTAAGTGAATATTAATTGCTTTTTTTCTCTCGCGATTTTGTTTACTTTGAGAGAGATGCAAATGCAGACAAGTTCGTTATTACTTTTGATTCGTAACGGTAATATTCTTATAATTACAGACTTCCTTTTACTGTGAATAATTTTACACTAATTATATACGCAATGATGCAGAATATAATTTTTTTGTACTATGAAGTAACTCTAAAAATTAAATTCTTCTGGATTGATTCTATTACTGTCTAATACGATAAGCTTACAGCTCAGTAAACACTTGCGCGCTTACGCCACCATCAACACGTGGTCGCAGTCGGCTTTTTAATTTACGAAATTAGAATATATACGCGTGGACCACACATAACTGTCACACGTTAGAATAAGCTTTGTAAAAAAATGATTAGAAATTACTAGTTTACATGAAATTTTTAAATGAGAATAAGCAATAACAATAATAATAATTATACATTAATTTAATACTTTTTCTAAAATCTAGCCGTATAAACCAAATTGTGTATTTGAAATGTGAATAAAAAAAATGATAACAGAAACCTTGATCGCAATATATTAAAAATGACTTGAGAATGTAGATTTGAATAAAACTGAAAACCTTGTTATTACAATTTCATGAACATTCAATAATAATTTCTTTCCTTAATAAAATTTGTCTAAGCTAGTGCACGTGTGGTTCACTTGCTGCATTCGCTGTAAAATACGAGACAACTTCGGCAGGCCGGGACGAGTGCAATTTGATGTCTAATACACAAATAGTGCCTTCGTCCTTGCCTGTCCAAGCTCCCGCCACACTTCCCCTTATCATCTCCACGTGAACCACAACGGCGCGCACGCAAGCGCAAAGCTGCTTTCTCGGCTGACTCACTAACGTGCTGTAGAAATTAGTGCATTTCGATAGGCCGGGACAAGTGCAATATTGAGGGGATAATCCATTATGAAACATTGCCACCGATCTCGACCTATCTTTCATGCAACAAATAAAAAAACACATGTCACACCGCTCTTCTGTCTTCTCTTCCAAGATATATTTCCATCGTGTAGCTGCGGTCTTTCTTCCGAGTGAGGATCGCCGGCGCAGAGGGCTGTTGCTGCTGTTTATCTCGTTCCCTCTGTCTCGCTCTTCCGCAGTCAATTTGCCGCGTCGTCCGAGCGAGATGGAAAGCCGCTCTTCCCCTTCCACTTTCCTTCCTCTTCTCTATCTCGCTTTTGAATGAGAGACGAAAGCAACTCTAGATCTTGCATGGGGGTTTCTTTGTTGCTCTCGAATTCGCCGACGTCAACGGCAATTGATACTCACTCGCTGCCCCTTGGACCTGAATAAAGAAATAAAAATAAGTACTCATTATTGCAAGCAAAGTCAACAAAGCGGTTAAAACTGCATAAACTCTTTCTGTATCATTAGACTAAACGGTTCGCGTTGAATTCGAATCCGACCACGTGTGTTCGGCGGCGCGTAAAACGTAGGTACGAACTGTACAGTGTACACGAGCAGCATGAGGAGAGGAGGGACACAGACGATAAAAAGAGAGCACGAGGTATACGTACACGTACATAAAAGAGTGGGAAAGCAAGTGGAAGATAGCTTCGAAAGAGAGAAAGCAAAAGGAGAGCGGAGACACGAAAGGCGAGCAAAAAAACGTACGGGAAGAGAAGAATAAGAGCACGAGGGAGCCAAAAGAGAAGGCTGAATTAAGAGATAAATGGATAACTTTATTTAAGTCCGTGGCAGCTGTGTGCCGTAAGGCTACTCTTGATATTCTCCTTCTCGTTTGCGCTCGCTTGCTGCTGCTCTCTACATGTACGTATACACACATACACATTACACAAACACACACAACAAAACAGAGACGACCGTCACGCGCGGCTGCACGAAAAAACTATGTACAACAGCGTCGAACCTTACGAAATTTCGCGATCGGTCCCCGCAAGATCCTTATCTGGCCTTTATCGGTATTCGGTCGGTCTTCACGGATAGAGCCGCCGACAACCGGCATAAGTATTTCTCTATCCTTGCCTAATCGCGGCCTTTAATTTACTCGGCTCGTTATTTATCGACAGCTCATTCGTTCGCAGGCTCACGCCAGTTTCCACCGTTATTATTACACGCATACTTCCGGAATTCGATGCTTCGAGAGAAAAGAGAATTTTGTTGCAAGTCTCTCGTTTTATTTTCAGAAAAAAATCGTGAAAGAGTGGCCGGCAAAAGCGAAAAGAACGAGCATACCTAGCAGTGAGAAAAAAAAAGAAGATCGAAGAGAGCGCGCGCTCGCCGACGAAGAAGACGAGGAGGCCCGCGCGCGCGCGCGCGCAGCGGCACACAAAGGCCGATGATCCGATCCCCAAAACCCAAGAGAGCAACAGCGTACGGCGGCGTTACACACAGAGAAGGCTGATGCTTGGCTTCGCGGGGCCGAGCTCGCGACGTGGCCTTGGACGGGTCAGCCTCTAAATCGAACGGCCGCTTCTCTTTCTCCCGAATCACAAATCATACGCACGCGTTCGCCTAGTATATAGAGGAAAGAGAGAGAGAGAGAGAGAGAGACTACACAACTCGCGGGGCCTATCATTTGCGCCGCGGCGTGCTCTCTCGCTCGCTGCGAGGGGAACAAAAGCCAAACGCTTCGGGGTAAGCGCGATTTTTTCTGGGAATTCGTTGCCCGGCGCCTCGGCAGCTTTATTCCCTACCGAGTTTTTATCGGTCGGCCGATTAGAGACGAGGAAGTTGCCGTTTGCCAGGAGGAGAGCGAGCTGATGATCGGCTTTCATTATTTTACCGCTCGATCTCTCCTAGAGTAATCGTCGTGTGCACCAATGTTCCCTCGCGCACTTGTCCCCGCAAACTTTCATTCGTATAACGCTAAGAAACTCGATGCACTTGTCCGGTCGAGACGTGTTGCGAACGTCAGTTGTTTCGATGGTACAATATACGTTACCCAAATCGTCCTCGCTGCACGACCGGCGTTGAAATCCCAGGAACTGCGTCGAGGCGAAGCCAACTGCGCCAAACACACAAAGAGAAATCGGCGAGAGTAAACGTCAACGCTCGCATTCATCTACAAGTACGCCATCACAGAATCGTCGAAACGCAAAAGCTCGTTACACCAAAAGCCCACTTCCGAGAAACTGAGATAGCGAGAACGCGAGAGAGAGAGAGAGAAAGGAGGCTCTGTCGTCGAGAGAACCTCACCGGCGAAGACGCGCCCGAAAACTGCGCTAAGAAGCGTGGCGCTCGCTCCCTTTATCCCCGCTCCTCGGCGCGATTACTCAGAGAGCGCTGGCTGCTTCCCTCTCTCCTTCGAAAAAACGCTCGCGGGGCGAATAGAGCCGGATAAATACTCGCGCGCTTTTCCCCCCCACGATACGCACTGCGCGTACAGAGCATACTGCTTTCTAAACCTCCCTACCCCCCCCCCCCCCGCCCTTCCCCCTCGCCGTCTCCCCTCGTTCTTGTTTTCCCCGCTGCGCATTCGACCCCTTTTCTTTCTCTCGGGGTGACGCATTCGCTGCTGTTGCTGCTGCTACCCCTCATAGGTCCCCGAGAGAAGCTCGAGGGGGATGATTCGTAACTACGCCGTAATCACGTTATTAGCCGGGCATCGAATAATCGCTCGTTCCTTTTTTCCGTTCCGCGCGCGCACGCGGGAGCTTTCTTTGTTGGCCGAACTGGTGTGTAGAGCGCAGTGTGTCTCTCTCTCTCTCTCTCTCTCTCACTCTTTTTGTTTTCCCGCGCGCGAGCTGGATATCTATAACTATATAGCTGTGTACATACGCGCCGTTTTCGCGGAATATTTGAACGGCGCGAGCGAGAGATTTTTTTGTCTACTTTACAAGAAAACAATTCGCCGGGGGTGCAACGCGGCGAACGATCGATCACGCGAGCCCCAATCCTTTGCAACAGATGTTTGCTTTCTTTGTTGAAAGCTACAATGTCCGTTACGTATTAATGGCTTATAATTTGGAAAATCGGTTTGCGATGCTGTCGGCGAGTTAAAGGGTCTCTCTGCGCAAAAGTACTGTAATTTAGTATTTATCGCTTTTTCTTTCATTTATTTCGGTCGAACGTAGACATTATTTACGCTGGACCGAGATAAAATACATTCGGCACGTGTTAGCGAGAAGTTGTAAAATTTAATTATGATTCCTTTGCAATCAAATCTGGCTTATTGAATTTACTTTGAATTGCGAGAATTTGAAACGTAAAGTAACGTCGTGTATGCTTGCTACGTACTCGAAATTGTCATTCTGACGGTATAAGGGCCTCAGAGCAGGGGATGTGTACAATGTGCAGGTTTTTAGCACATTCCAGGCTCGTTACGCGTTCGCGCGCACCTCACTCACGGTTTTCTTTCTCTCTCCCTCTTATATGGGCGCGCGCACGCCAAGTTGCATAATGTGTTTGTACGCACGCAACGGCGATGCAAATGATCCAAAAAATTCTGAGCTTTTTTTTATGTAAGTACCTACTTTGGATAACTTTAATGTGCATAATAAAATCGTGAAACGAGATGTAAAGCTACCAATTAGTTAAACAGGTTTTGTGACTCATCGGGACAACGCTTTACCTTATACGATATTTTCATGATTTGTTTTACTGGAGGTAAAGGGCTAATGTAATGATTACGATTAATTTAGTTAGTGCAAGAAAGTGCCGTGGCTGTCGGAAGAGAGAATTTGATAGTCAGTTAGTTTACGCTACTTTTGCACAGAAATTTTTCAAGTAGCATAAACTATGTGATACCGAGAATTCTAATTAAAAAATTACAGATGTGGATGTAAAAACATTTAGATGAAGTTATTATGAAGATATCAAGTTTGAAATACGTAAAAACAAATTGCCTACTAGTTTAATTGCAAAACGCCCCGAATAGATGTACCACATTAAAGGTTACTGTCCGAGTACTACTCCGAGATAGCAACTCCCGTCAATAACACAAACTTCAAACGTTATTACCCGGCATATATTGTACATACAATCTCTGCGAGTAAAGTACAGCTTATCGCCTCACTTACCCAACAATTACTGGCGATGCTTCGCCGCTTTCAACGAGCGCTCTGAAATGAGTCAAAAATGAAAGTTCGAGCGCCTCGCAACCGCTTCATGTTACCTGCGTGCGGGTGTCCGGACAAAGGACGTATAACGCACGGACAGCCCAAAGATAAACAGTAAACACGCGTCTTCGAAACACTCTTCCTTGATTATTTCTCTGGTCATTCCAAGCTGTGAAACAGAATATAGGCTAAGCCTACCTAATCGGCGCTTATGTGTATATAATATATAGATGCGGTAGCTTCTCTTCGTCCTTGTCCGAAATTCTCTCCTCTCCTGTGCTCCCTTCTCGTCCTGCAGTCTTGCTCCTTTTGTGCTCGTCTCGTGTTGTGTTCTCCTGCGCGGGTTTTTTTTTCTTTTCTGCAGGCTCGACTGCGACGACGAGCAGTGCTGCGCTGCTGCACGCACGAATGAGCTCCGGCAGCTCGCGTTCCACTTTTGTTATATAAAAGAAACTGGCAAGTATATACGCCAGGACCAAAGCACAAAACACTCGAGAACTCGTCCCTCTCTTTTCTCATGTCCTTTTCTTTCGCGTGAGTATTCGCGCACTGAAAAACTTTTAATCCTTTTTTTATGAGCGCGCTCTGTGTGTATATTATAACTTTTGCTTGCGTATGTATATCTTCGGTTGACGGTGTCTTACGTGCGGCTCCGTGTATGGATGGTGTATATACGATGCGCACAAAGGAACGACCCGTTCTAGAGGCGTACGGCAACGGCGGTGGCGACGAAGATGATGGAAAGGAGTGGCCTGTAGCTGTAGGCGTACGTAGGATTTGCGCTTGATCCGCAGAGTTGCGCTCGGCCAAATCGTTGGTTTTGCACAGCCAAGCGATTCTTGAATTCAGCTCGATCAAGGCAAAAGGTGTGCAAATGCACACGAGCGAGCGAGAGAGAGAGAGAGAGAGAGAGAGATGGTTGAGGAGAGGGACTTGTTTCTCGTAGGGCGTCCGGAGGCAAACTGCTGCTCGTGGCCAGGTGTCCCGTCTCTTTATTCCTTTTGGGCCCGGTTCTCTCCGTCTCGCTTACTCTTCCACAGCTCCTCTGCTTACCAAGCCAGCGATGGAGGGGAGCAGCCGGCTTTATGCTCGTGCGGGCCGAAATGGGGCCAGCCACGCCGCGCTTCCCCTTCTGCAATATAGTGTGCGTCTGCGCGCGCGAAGTTTCTTTTTCCTCCCCGAAGCTTCGTCAATGGCTTTGTCACAAATGCTCGAGAATTTTCCTTCCCTTTCAGTATAATGCAGCCATCAATTGTGGAAGATACACGTGGCTAAAGCACTGAAGCTTCGAATTGAAATCGACTAAAGATGACCGGTGGGTATTGGTGGATAATCGATGGAAATATATGCACAGCGCCTGGAATTATAAAAATACATTTGGAATAAAAACATTAATATATTGACGCAGATCACCTAGACGTTGCATCGTAATAATCAGTAAAATTTCATGAAATATATATTTTTTCCTTTGTACTACTAAAGCTATAATAAATGATTAATTTTTAACGTATTCAACCGTATAACACCCTTATTAATCAGGTACACAGCTTTGAATGCATTAAAAACTTTCCACAACTACCCCTTGAACTGTTGCTCAGTAAAACCCATGCGTTCCCCTATAGCTTCGCCGTTATACGACGTGTTTGAGTTCAATTAGGGTACGTAACGTTTTTTAGACATAGTCAAGTCAGGTTTGCCCCACTTTTATTTCATCATACTACTGCCCTACTAATGAAATAGGTTAATAGGAGGAACAAGTAATAATTCTCATGTGGTAAGAGCAAGTTTATCTTATTCTCACAGATATCATGCACTTTTAATGTTTTGTAAAGTAAGTATAAAAGACAATTTTTTTAATGCACAAACAAACACGAAGTATTGATTCCCAGTTATCGAATCAGTTTAAATGCATTATTTGGTTATCTACATAAAGCACTATTACAACATAGATTAAGTAATGGCTCTCTCATAAAAATTCGGCTGCATAATATAATTAAAATTCATCGTGACAAATCTTCTTTTCAACGTCCTAACCTTATGTTATAATATAGCCAGTTGTTTACCCCCAACTCGCTATCTCTCGTCACGTAGCAACCCCGGCTTCTTTTTCTTTGTGACCTGAGGCGAACGCGCGCGCAGGCAACAGCTCTCCAATTTTAAGCGGGGTAAAAATCCCGCCAAAAATTGTATCAGCTGTCCTGTATTTCCTTCTCTTTTTTCTGTCGGCTAGGGAACGAACGTACGCGCATCAGTGCACCATCTATTCCGTCTACGTACACATTATGCCTATACTATCCAGTATCCATACTATACCAGCGATCCTCAAAAAAGCTCAGGTAGTCAGGGAGAGAAAAGACACGAGATCGGTGGCCAGGTTCCACTTTCTTCCATTCTTTCTACCACTCGCTCTTTTTCTACACTACTCTAAATCTCTCGCGAGTAATGCACGTAGAGAGAGTATTTGTGTGTGTATGTGTGTGTGTGTGTGTGTGTATGTGAGAAGCTGTACAAGGGGCAGTTGAATCCATTGGTGCGACACTATTATAATTAATGCGAGAGCGAGGCGCACACATACATCACGGAAAAGGGATGCGAACAGGACCGCGCGTGTACAATGTGACGCTTGCGTGTATGAACGCGTTTGGAAAGCGATTTATATGTCAAATTTTTCTTATATAATCTTTATAAAGAAAAAACTCCCTGTTTCGTTCAAGCTCGGCGTATCGAATCGAGAGCGCTGGATATAAGAGTGCACGCGCCGATCTACCCCTAAACAAAGCGGTCTCTTGCTCCATTTCAAATCTTTTCTTGTAAGGCAAGCTTCTGGCATTACGTAGAACATTTTTTTAACGAGGAGCACTTGTTTATTTATCGGGTGCGGTTTTCCTACTAAGTTTTTTAAGCATCTTTTTTCTAGAACGATGATGAGCGATTTTAATTGGAGACACGCCTCAATTAATATTCTATTAAGTTATTCTTTGTTCTCATACTATTACATGCGCGATAAAGCTCCGGCAATAATTATTCATTCAAGTTTTTTTTTTTGTTAATCCAAGATATTTTCCATTTGATCATTTATTTTAAACAAATTTCACTAATCAAATAGTTTAAACTAATAAATTATTTATTTAAAATAAAATTTAATAATGCAGTCCACTCCGTCTTTTAATTAATCGCAATCAATCCGACCTACGCAAACAAAGTAAAACGAAGTCTCATGGTCGCATATCGCCTGATTTGGAAAATGGCATTGCGGAGGGTTGGGTTTTGTAATCCCATCCGGACAGACATGCAGATAATAAAAGATTCAATTTACTTCAATTCGTTATAAAGCATTGTTTATGTACCCACAGAGAGATTGCCGGTATAAATATTAAGCAATTCCTTTTCACGCCTGTCACGCATTCTTCTTATCCCTGTCTCTCTCTCTCTCTCTCTCTCTCTAAATCGCTCCCCTACGCCAGCAACAATGTCACCCGGAGAAATCCGCAGTAACGTGAAGTGCTGCAGTCGAGAGTAACATCAGGGGTTTCTGCCGCAGGATCTGATATTTTATTAGAGCGAACGTCAGTGCGTGTGTACATACATGCGCGACAAAGGCGAAGAAGATCGAATCCAACGCCTGCGCCTGATGATCGCTCACTTTAATCGAGATGCATGCTTGCGACACGACACAATGGCTCCTGCGAGTTGAGCGAAAGCGAATCATCATCCGCTCCGCTGATTCCTTCTCTCGGTGCGGCGTTTTTCTGTATTTTTCTGCGCTTGCATTGTCGCTGCTTAGTCGATCGTGTATACTGGTTGTGCAGCAGCGGTCTCGATTACCGAGACTATATAACAGGGAGGCTCGGTGCGCTATGCTGATTCCGCTCGAATTTTCGTTTCACATAATACGAGAACGATAAACATACGAGAGAATAGTCTCAAGTGGCGTCGTCTGCCGAGACGAGGAAGTCGCGCGCGGTTGAAAATTTCTCGAGCCCAGCTGCTCTTGTATATACCTGCGCGAGCAAAAGAAAAACCATATTGACTATATATTGTGTAAAAAACACTCCAAAGCTTAGCGCGCATGTTATAATCAACTATATACAGAGCCCGCTATATCGCAATACAAAGCCAAATCGAAAATAGTCACGCGTCTGCGGCTCTCCCAAAAAACGAGCTTTCCAGGAAAACAAAACCCTAATTTTGGAGAGCCGCAAGCGCGCACACCCCCATTGTCAAATGGTTGAAAAAAAAACCTTCGTTGACGAGCTGTCAGCTGCCGCGCGTACGCAGAAATCTCGTTGCCGGCATCGCGCGAAGTGCTGCGGACCCTCGCGCTCGTTGGGCGTCGCGCAGTCACGTATGCCCACTTCAAGGATCTTCGCTGCAGCACATATCGTATGGCACTCGGACTTCGCCTTCTCCTGAAAACGAGTTTTCGACTGCATGAAAAATTTAGAAAAATTTTTCACAGCCGCTATCTCACAATTACAATATATTTCCGGACACAAAAAAAAGAATATACAGAGAAAGCCACATTTAATTGACGCTCAGGAGTGCCTCGAATAATGTTAATAAAAAAGCAGCGGCTCTCTCTCTCTCTCTCTCTCTCTCTCTCTCTTGCACCAGGAAACCGTCCGTTACCATCGCGGGGCGGACAATTAAATGCCACGAAAAAACAGTCCGTGGTTCGAACGAACGCACGCGTATGTAAATAATATATACAACGAAAACAACGCGTGGAAAGCGACGCGATATAGGGCCACACGTGCGCGAGCGCGCGCGTCGCGATCGTAATAATAATGCGCGCGCTGCAGGAAAAGCCGTCGTCGCGTGCCAGTGTTTCTTTGTATTGTGCGCGCACCGTATAAATATCGCAGCCGGTCAGAGAGAGAGAGAGAGAGAGAGAGAGAGAGAGAGAGAAGTCGGCGCGTGCCCGAGGAAATCGGGGGAAAAGGGGATGATTGAGCACCACTTGTAGGAGGACAGCAGCTGCAGCTTCGAGCGCATCTGCCCGGCGACGCCGGTTGTGCGCCACGCGCGAGCTTAAGACTCCTGCGGTACACGTACAATATATACATGCGTGTATACATCGGTGTATGTGTGCGTGTATCGCCTTCTCTCTCGCGGCGCGTCCACCTTTACCGCGTGTACACGCACATTATATACCTATACTCCTTTTCTTTCTCGGGGTACAAGGTATACGTATATTATATATAGGTATACAATACACATACAAGATGAGCGCGCGGCTTCTGACTCGCTTTATCTCGGCTTCCATTTCCCGCCTTCGCGATACTTCTTGTTTTCTTTTGTACATGCATCGGTGCCCGCTCCCCGACTATATATACGCCAGGTTGCGCGGAGAGAGAGAGAGAGAGAGAGAGTATATATGGCGCACGCGCCGCGCGTGTATGCATGCTGCAGCGAGGCGTTTTTTTTCTTTCTTATGGACTCGCAAACCGGGGGCACGCAAGAGCTTGCTCCCTCGGCTTTTATCGGCGGTGTGATTTTCGGCAAGGTTTTACTAAATCGTCGAATTATTCTGCTCGAGTTAATTTGGTATTAAATCTGCATTCGCAATAGCCTTATTTGGTTATTTTCACACGGTCGATTATGTAAAAATATAAATATTTGAAGAGGCATAACGTTGTAATCTAGTGTGATAAAAATTTTGTTCAACGATTCAATACGAAAAGTTCGCGCAGGTTGCACAACAACATTATATCCGCATGAATCTCGTCGAAATCCGCATCCGAACAGGGTTAAAGGCACCCCTCGCGCTTGGCTCCCTCCATAATATCTACCTCCGGTACATAAGCCCTTGAAACAACTGGTTATAGTTATAGTTATAGCGAGTGTTGCAGCCGGTGTTTACGACCCTGATTCTATACTAGCTTGAAAAAGCAACACGACAGAGGGACAGCCGTTTGAGCTCTCTCCACGTGTCAGCCACGAATTAAGGAGCGAGAGGGAGAGAGAGAGAGAGAGAGAGAGAGAGAGAGAGAGCAGAGACGAACGGCTCGCAGGATGCACCTTGGTTATACATATACCCTCCCAATAAGCTCTTGCAAGTGCTCTCGCTTATACCTGCAGCCGGCGGTGCTTTGTACTATTGTCGCGTAGAAACTCTGGTACATTTTAGCTCTTCCTGGAAGATTTTCCGATTTTCGAAGCAGACTGTATCTTGCAAGCCACCGAAGGATTTGCATATTTACTCTGGGAGGTGCGGAAGAAGCCCTCGTCTCTGCTTTTCTCGTGTTGTTTCGTCTCCGTGCCTTCCTTTATTCAGCGTCCCTACTCCTCTCCCTCTCTCTCTCTCTCTCTCTCTCACTCTCTGTAACTCGCGCTCTCCTCTGCACCTGGGCTTCGACCTGGGCGCAAAAATGACAATGGACAGTTGACGAGAGAAAACGAGACGGGGACTGTTACGTGTTTATTCCTGCGTTGCTGATGTTGCTGCTCCTCCAATGCTGTTGCTCTCTCTCTCTCTCTCCCTCTCTCGCTCTTCACGCTGTAGGCCTGTAATACAGTAAGATCGTAAATTTCGTGATTCTATAAGGCTGCGAAGCACGCGTGACAAGTTTTATAGTTTTTATGGCCTTGCGGCTCTTGTTGCGCTCATAGTTTCGCACACCGTGAAAGACCGATTTTTCAGTGCCTCTGTATTCTATCTGCTATTGACCTTTGATAGTCGATATCAAGTATTATAGGGGAGTTGCGCGCGATGCCGGCTTTTCCAATCGAACGTCTCCCGACCTCTCCGCTCGCTCTTTTTCTCCTCAACTTTGTAGAAGAGAATCGCGATTTGATGAGGAAGCAGGTCTTTGTGTGCACTCTCAAACCGTCGCCGCGGGAAAGTCTCACTCGTTTTATTGCTCGACGTGCGCTCTTCGACATTACCGAGTTTTCCTCTTCCGATGACTTATGGGCCGCCCGAGTGAATTTGGGGAAAACCTGGCTCGGTTTACAGCACGAATAGCGCGCATTTTATGGCTTTCGTATATATTGACTGCGACGCGTCAGGTTCGTGACGTTCCGAATATCCTATATATTATAGGATTAGTATTTGGAATTAGATTACTCGAATTTGTGGATCAGCACGTACCGAATTTTTCAAGGCGAACTGAAGGCTCTCTTCCACACGATCCACAGCATCGCTCTCCTTTCCCGTTGCGATGCTCGATATAATAAAGCTGGTCATCGCCACATTAACGATTCATCGAAAACGCTTTAAATAATCGAGAATATTCCTCTCAATTTATCGCATTCTCACAAAGAACATTCATCGTTTTATGAGAATTAAAAAAAAAAAAAAACGCGCAAACCACGATCGCCCGCAGACTTTCTTCTCTCACCGAATCTTGGCGATTCGCTGATCGTCTCTGGCTCATAATAAACCTCCTTCGCACAATGCAGTCCCGAATATATTTTTTACCTCGACTTCCTTCTCTCTCTCTCTCTCTCTCCCTCCAGTCTTCCAACGTGGGCGCACGCACATTACAACGATTTTCGTCCGTTACGTTCAGCACACGCAGAAACTCAAGACCAGTCTGTATAGGTAGGTATATACGCATTCCAAATAAAACATTATAACATCGCACTGCACGTGAATCATCGCCGCGCCGCGATTTGAACTTCCTACAAGCTGCAATGGAAAAAAATGCATTGGCAGCACCTGCGCGTCCGCCCAAAAACAAGAACGTTCTAAATAAGCGAGGCATATAACAAGGTACAGAAGCAGATTCGCGAAAAGATGCTTGAATATACACGCGCTTGTCTATTTCGTGCGGGCACGAAGAGTTTTTTCTTTCGCGCTACACACGAACAATGAATATTTGAATATTTATAAAGGTACGCTCTCGATGGTTTTCTGTTTTTGCGGTTGATCCCGTTGCGTTAGCGTAAATAAATGAAAATTGTTTAGTTGAACCTCGCGTGTGCGTTTCGTGTACGCGTGCCATGGTTCCAGGTATACCAGCAATGCATCCCAGAAGTCGAGAAAACACCCAACTCGCAGCTTGTGCACATCCTCAAATCAGTCGAGAGCCAGGAGTCTCGGTCCGAGAAAAAGGGCCGAGCGCGCAAGTATAAGAAAGAGAATCGACGACACGGGCACGCGCACGCCGTATGGAAGGTCTTTTCGGCGGGGCCCAGATGGCAAGCGCATCGGGCCCAGCAGCAGCAGCAGCAGCAGCTTGCCTCTCTCTCTCTCTCTCTCTCTCTCTCTCTTTCTTTCTCCGCTCGAAAATTGAAGCCGCGATATATAGCCACCTGCCTCTCGCAGACGTGTGTGAGTCCGTGTATCGCAAGGAGTGCGTGCGCCGGCTATTTCTCTTTCTCTCTTGCAGCTTTCGCCTTCTTATTGCTATCTCTTAAATGCCTCGGAGGAGCTTTTGTGTGCGTGTTGAGCCGTGGCCGCGAGGATATGATCGCGACTGCGGTGTGCGCTGGCTATAGGTATGGGTTGCCGCTGCGCTGCTGCAGTTAATGGAAGAAAAAAGCGCGCATTGCCCTGCGCGCACGTTTTGTGGGAGAGAGAGAGAGAGAGAGAGAGAGAGCCCAGACGACTGCTGCTTCTGTTGCTCGTTTATACCTAGAGAACACATGCACCGCGGGTTCGTTAGATGAGTTTGTTTTTCAGAGGCGTGTTATACATGCGCCTTCTTGCATCTTATGTTAATGTCTATAGTGTATACTTTCGGAAATTCGTAGAAAATATTTTACCCTCTCTGGATGAGTTTAGTCGGTTTCTTTACCATCGATTATTATGTATAAGCTAGATAAGTCTTTATTTGTTCAACAGTTCCGTTTTATCAAAATGATTCAGAAAATTTCATAACTCTATACCTTATATTCAAAGCTCGAACTATAGGGGTTGGATTTCTCGTAACTCCGATAACTGAAAATTCTCTGAAGTATACACTGCAAGCATTAGATGTGCTCACGAGTGCATAATAAACGCCATAAGAAATTTATTCTTTGTCGACTGCGGCTTGCTGAGGTACGAGAGAGGACTCGCTCCGAAAAGCGGCTGCTGTCGCTCCACAGTATACACACGTATAATGTGAAAAAAGGGGAGCAATGGAGCGCGAAAAGGTGAAGCGCGCGATCCTCTGTTATTTTAGGGAATTGCCGACTTCCGAACGTTGCTTTACCTCTTTAATGCACAGCACTGCGTACAATAATACCGGGAAATTTTAACTTTCAGCTTATACTTCTGTATTTTGATATTTGCGCTATGCGGTTCCATCTGCGGTTGGTGAAGAAGGTGCTGCTGTATATAGAATCGTCAAAGGTCGTCGATATAAATAGATCAATAAGTTATCGATGGCGCGACGATGTTTCGCTGTATATAGCTGAAATTAAAAAAAATGTACGGACTACAAACAAAAAAAAAAAAAATTCCTAAAGTAAATCTACCTTTAAAATGTATGGATAAATATCGAGTATATCAGTAGCTACATATCAGGCAGCTGGCGTATACCACTGATAACTTGAGGTACTCTGCTCTCTCAACGTCCTCGTGTATTACAGCTCCAGGGAAAAGCTGCAGCGGAGACTCGCGCAGATAGATTTTTTGCGCGCGCTTTCGTACAGTACAAGCCAAACATTCGCAGCTCCGGCATCCCGTACATTGGGCACAGACATTCGTGTTTACGTCGCTAGAACTTGATAGACCAGAAAAAAAGGGAAATATTCCGACCCACGACGTGCGTGCGCGCGTGTGCCACGCAGCTGGAAAATGCGAGCGACCGCGCGCGTAATGCGCCATAAATAATTCAGAAATCTTCGAGAGAGCCGCACACGGCTCTCGAAACGAAATGAATATCTCGCTTATGCGCCCATGCGCGGCTGTATACGAAAATCTCTCCGCAGCGTAACATAAGACCGAGAAGCGCGTGTGCCGCGCGCACAGATGAGGAAGGAAGGAAAGAGCCGATGGAAAAAAGAGTGAGCGGTCCTGCAGTATATATCGAGCGTGTGTATATATATTGTACGTGTATATGTTACATATGTGGTAGAGTATTCACAGCAGCAGCAGCAGCAGCAGCAGCAGCAGCAACAAAGAAGAAAGAAATGAGAGGTGCGTGTATAATATATATATAGAGCCGGGTGAACATATACGAAATCCCATAACGGTAACGCCGGAGCCCCGAGGAAGAAAACTTTTTCTCCGCTCATATTTACATCACTTGAGACCGGCTGATTCCTCCTCGCTGCGCGTGTGCGTGTGCGACGGCCGCGAGAAATCGCGCGCGCCCCGATTCGAACTCGCATAACCCAGGTAGATTTTTTTCAGCTCTCGCGCACACCGTCCGTCGTTGTCGACATCGGCATCGAACTTCTATATGCTATATTACAAGCGATCGCATGCACGCGTTTAACGAATTTCGAAAAAATATATAATATTGTTTATTACCGCACGGATATGCATTGTCAGCGGAATTTTTCATCTCTCGATATGAATCTGCTGTAATGCGCGCTCCCCGATGCAGACCCCAGAGAGACTGCGATTTTATTCGTTGTGCCGGATTAACTCATTTGCCTCGAAACGGTGCGTTTTACTTTTTTCTTATCTGGTCCTACTGAAGAATATAGAATTGCTCATCTACTCGGTTCTGTAATAAGTAACTCGATCTTGTGTACAGTGTTGAATATCCGATCGACAAAGGAAAGCGGTACTCATTATACGTTACAGTTTTCCGTCATATTTAAGAATTCGATCGTCAGATAAAATTTACATTAACTTCATTTAAATAATGTAAAAACACCATGTATAAACTGCGACACGTATTGTGATTTAAATACTCAGCTATATATAAACACAATTATTTCAAGAATGATTTCATGTAATGTATACCTTTTCGCTGTATACAAAGTTTACAATAAATTTCCACGTCTCGAAAAGAAACAAAATAACGCATATTCCGATCAACATATATATTATATACCTATACAGATTCGAGTACAGATCTGAAAAGGAAAAAAAAACAAATTGGAAAAAAGCATGAATCTACTGCACACACGTATGCACGCATACCCGATACATAATCTAGCAGCGGTACAGAGCTCTCGGTATTAAATTGCATTGCTTTTCAAAGCGATCGAGCAATCTCTCCCATCGTCTTCTCTCTCTCTCTCTCTCTCTCTCTCTCTCTCTCTCTCTCTCTCTCACGCCTTTCTTCCTATACAGATTGACGTTATACATATATATATAGTTCAAGAGAGAGAGAGAGAGAGAGAGAGAGAGAGAGAGGGAAGTTTGTAAAGATCTTTGTTCATCGAGGAAGTGGACTAAAGTTGTGTGCGTTAGCAGCTCTACTCTCGCTCTCCCTCTCTTTCTCTCTCTCTCATTTGCTCCTCGCCGGAAGTCCGCGACGCACGGCAGAAAATATAATGCCCCACGGGTGCGCCCTTCGCAACTATATGTTCTCTCTCTCTCTCTCTCTCTCTCTCTCTCTGTCTCTCTCTGTCTCTCTCTCGGATCATTTCTCGCTTCACTGCACTGTGCGGAGCCTGAATAACAACGAGGCTTTAGCTCTATATACTTCTCCAGCTTCTTACGATGCCTCGTATATTGTCTGGTTGTCTACTGCGTTCTTCTTCAGCTTTTTCAATGTATTTGCTTTGCAGTATAATTATAGAAAATGTCAATTCTGAGAAGAATTCGATCGATAAGAATGTATATGCACATGTACACCAGGCGTACGGAATTCATTTGAATTTGAATTTCTTTCCTAGCTCGAGGTAATATCAGCGCATTCTAGCGGTAGAAGGTAGAAGCTGCAAAATTTATCAGACCGGGCAGTGTCGGCAAATGATAATGAATTTTCAATTTTCAAGTGAACAATTTGAGTCGTGCAACCAGAGTATCTTCTGTGAAGATATGCAAAGGCAAACTACCGCGCACAAATTTATCTTTTAGTTAACGTGCAATTTTTAAATGATACGTGTTTCTCAGAAGCACAGATTAGAGTATCTATGCATACGTGCATGAGTACTATAAATAGTAATAACGTCATTTTTGAAAATTGAAGTATAAAATTTTTACATCAATAAAGATGAAGTCGTAACTTGTTGATAATAAAAAGTATACTTACATACGTTAAGATAATTTATATAGCAAGGCCAGTAAGTAAATAAAAATTTTAAAAAGCTGCGAAATTTTTCATCAGTCATCAACCAGCTGTTGGATTCAATTTAAAATCTACGCATAAGCAAACTAAAACAATTATATTTGTTTATATACGTTCAGTATTTAGCCGATCTTGATAACTGACTTACCGACAGCTCGAACAGCTGATCGGTGTCAAAACATACTCACACCGTCACGCGGCTCACGCCCTAAAAGAATGTGTCTCGTGGCGAAGACGCAAAACGGGGGTATACATGCTCACCACAACGACGCTATAACATCAAGTAAGACGTCGTCAGAGTAGAAAATAGGTTACCAGAAAGAAAAGGCCTTTCACTTTTGCCGGCACGAGAATGAACACTCTCCTGTACTCAGCTGCCACGAGGAGCTTCAGCAGCGCGGCTGCTCCAGTTAGAAAGTGCACCAATCTTTTCCTTTTGGATGCCGTATTCAACGGCAAGTCGATCACAGGTTGAATCCTGAATGTTCATCGCCGAATTTACTGTTTGTGTTATATTTGACCTTCCGACGAACGTGACATACCGGCAATGTGAATTTTCGTAGGATTATCTCTCCAGACATGATAAACGGGAGCAGGTATTATATATTCACGTTTTCGGGAGGTGTCTGTTCTTTCAAATATTTGCTATTCGAATTTATAATTACCTTTCCTTCACAGAAAGTGGCGCGGCTACCGTTGAAAATTTTCAAAGTATTATATATTGTAAAAGTTTTGGTAATAGTTTTATCATCATGACAGTTGCAAGCACTAAGGGAAGTGACAAAAAAGATGACTCGCAAACTATTAGGGTTGTGTTTATATCTTTACTGCTAGACTTGTTGGCTTTTACTATGATATTACCTCTATTTCCTGCCTTACTTGATCATTATCAAAGTATTGATAATGAAAAAGGTTTATACTCTATTATTCTGAGTAAAATCCATAAATTAAGTACTTTACTCAATGCACCAGATAATGTTAATACAGTATTATTTGGAGGTATGTTTATACATAAATTAAATTAAAAAAGCAAAAACATAATGAACATAACAGTTTACTTAATTGCTCTTACCTTGTTTTAGGTTTCTTGGGATCCTTGTATTCCTTTTTACAGTTTCTTGGGTCACCTATCATAGGAGCCTTGTCTGATGTGTATGGAAGAAAACCTCTCATGATTCTTTGTTTGACTGGAATAGCTTTATCTTATTTGTTATGGGCTTTGTCCAGTAATTTTGGTCTCTTCATATTGGCCAGAGTCCTGGGTGGCATCAGTAAAGGCAATGTGAACTTATCTATGGCAATCATAAGTGATGTTACTTCTCCAGCTTCAAGAGGACGAGCCATGGTAACTAAAAAAAATTAAAACTTGCAATTAATATTAATTAATTATAAATAATTATTAACTATTAATTATAAATAATTTACAACACTTTTTCAGGCATTGGTTGGAATTGCATTTTCAGTTGGATTTGTATTGGGGCCAATGATTGGTGCAATGTTTGCAAAAATTTCAAGAGAAGGACAGTGGTATGCACTTCCAGCAATGTTTGCATTTTTTTTATCAATGTGCGATTTATTTTATGTTGCAATCCATATGAAAGAAAGTTTACCAATACATCGAAGAGCAAAATCACTTTTGCATGGAATTTCTGGAGCTTTTACTTACATAAACCCTTCTGATCTATTTCAATTTAATGGTGTTTCTGATTTAACACCTTCAGGTATAAATTTTAAAGAGCTAAAATTAATTATATAATTTATAAAATAAATTGATGATTCTAATCTAATTATTAAAATAATTTTTAGAAACACAGCGATTAAGAAGTTTAGGACGAACTTACTTTTTATATTTATTTATTTATAGTGGACTTGAATTCACTCTAACTTTCCTCACCCACTATTCTTTTGGATTTTCAAGAATGCAACAAGGCTGGATGTTCTTAGGTATTGGTACAACTATGGCTGTTTTACAAGGCAGTTGGATCAGAAGAATACCTGAACAAAAAACAAAAGCAATTACAGAATTGGTAACAATATTTGTATAATATGATTACATTATTTCAATTTATTGTAATTTAAAAAATAACAAATTTTCAGGGATTGTGGCTTGTTATTCCATCTTTTGTATGCATAGGAATTGCTGATAATTTATGGACTCTTTATTTTGGAATTTTTTTGTTTGCAGTTTGTACGTTTAATTTATTTGCATAATACCTTTTTATACCATAAGTTTTACAAAGTACTTTTTTTATGTAGCTACAGCTATGGTTGTAACATGCATTATGACATTGGTAACTCGCGTTGGCCCAGAAAATCAAAAAGGCATCATAACAGGGATATTTAGATCACTAGGAGCATTGGCAAGAGCATCTGGACCTATTGTGGCTTCAATAGGTAAATTTTAATTTTTTCAATAATTAATCGTTTCTAAAATACTTGTTCTTCATTAAATTACAAAAATTTTTGGTTTTAATTTATTATATTTCATTTAGCTTTTTGGAGTCTTGGCAGCTCTACATCCTATCTTATTGGTGCAGCAGGTTTAATTGCTCCACCATTAATATTAAGGAATATTGCATAAAAATTATGCTCATGAATAGTGCCTTATTATCTTAGACATATCAGTTAATTTAATACATAACTTGCAAAAGACATACTATGTTAGACACATCAGTTAATTTAAAACGTAACTTGCAAAAGACATACTATTTACAACAAAAGTATTTTATAAATGTTTTTCACAAAGTATTTTAGAAATTTTGTACTGTAAATTTATATTTAGCTTTTTATACCTAGATTAGAATGGAAAAGAGATTTTATACAAATGTTTCGAAGGTCATCATGTTTCTATGATAAAGAATTGTACTAAGTCTGCAATGTTATAGTAATCAAGCTGAGATACATATTTTTATTTAAAACTTTTCAATATTCTTTAACAGTTTAGTAAGCATTAAGAAATAGAAATAGAGAGAAACAGAGAAAGAAACACAACTTCATGAGCATTTGAATTTATATAAAGCACCGATGTTAAAGCAGTAAATGTTAATTTTCTTAAAAAGAAAATTATCTTTAAAGTTGTTATAATGTTTATAAATTGTAAACTTTTAAAAGATTAATACATGACAATTCAGATACATGTAGTACTTTTTGTTAATTATTACCTTATAAAAAAAGTGTACTACAACCTAATCATATAACTGCTGACTTATAAATGAACTGATAGCTCTCCATGGATTCAAATTTATAAATAACCCTACGAGTCAACAATTTCAAATGTATAAATATAAACGTTGGTTAAACTAAAATTACGCATTGGGGAAGATATTTGGTTCCGCTTGCCGACGATATTCAAAGCAAACCCAAGATCAACCCACGTAAAATCCGTTTCTACATCCGCGAGAAGAATCTTCCGATCGGAAAACAAATTTTTATTCTCCGCACGAGCGCTAAAGTTAGCAAATCGAATTACATAATCATGAGCAATACTTAGTAAGGGGAGAATAAAAGATGTAATCAATAACCATCTAAAGTTAAAGTCGGTGAAAAGTTCGGTCAGCTATATATGTTATAAGCTTGAATCATGAAGAGGATCAATATTAAATAATTTCAAGGAATACCGCGTACTTGTGCAACTGCCTTATACGTAAGTTTTATATAAACGATAGAAGTTAAATCTTCGAAAATAAGGAGAATAAAGTAAAGCTCAAGCTTTCATAACGACGATTAGCTAATTCGCTGTGGCGCCAGAGACGAAATAATCAAACGCAGCATCCGTTTGCGGGCAAGAGTGTACGTAAGTGTTCTCAGCTTTGCTCATATGTGTCGTTCGCTCTGCATGATTCAAACAACTTGTCACAACGATCCTAATTTGCGGATATAGGTCCGTTCGCCGCAAAAAGCGGTAAGCGCTATAGAAAGGAATCGCTCATATAGGCAAAAAGCGAAACCTGGTGTATAGGACGCAGTTTGCGCTTGGGTATATACGCGGTATCCTAGCCGCGGTAAGCGTCTGTCTTGTGTTTTATTCAAATAAACAGAAAACAGAAGCCGTGGAATCTCAGTAGCACAGCTTGTATATGCCATACCTCCTTCTCTGCCAGAGTGAGCGTCAGTTATGTTATAGATATATAGCCTGCGCATCGTGTGTCTCCGTCGCTATATCTATACAGTGTGCGTATACGCGAGCGAGTCCGTTGTATATAGAAGCCCGGGGTGCGCGGGGGGGTAATTGTCCGTTCCTTGAAAATCATCTTGCCTCTCGCTTCTTTCCCTGGTGAGCCAGGCCTCCTCTCGCTCCCGCTGTGGCGGCCTTCCGTCCTTCTCTCGACGCAGTTCCCCGGACGCGCGCCCGGCGCTGCTTCCTGCGCATGCGCTTTCTCCCAGAGATGCAAGCCCGATCTACAACAGTGGATGCCGATCTCGGCGAATGTGCTCTTTTCTATTCAACTAAGTATCTGATTTACAATTATTTACAAAATGCCTATATGCCACCGCTGCTACGACTTTTGTCTTCAGTCGAATCCTGCACAAAGACGAAAATCTCTATTTGAAAATTATTAAATAATTAATTGTGTGAAGTATTTTCTTTGTGGTTAACAATGTTACAAAGTTAAAAAACAAAAAATTTATCTTTCGTAGTCACGATGAAAAAAGATGGAATTGTAGCTAGATAATTGAGGCGTCCCGCGGGATTCCCGAGAAATGACTTTTACGCAATTCGCGCAATCCTCAGGAATATGCGTTACTCCCTCGGTTTTACTTCGTTTTCGCTTCTGAAATAATATTTTTCGGTCGGTTTCGATTCCATTGACATTGACCAAGTAAATAAACACACCGTTAGCTAGAAAAGGTACATAGGGTGCGTAATATTGCTATAACGCATTACGCACACGTTAATTCGCATGAATCGTTTTTACTTACAATAACAATTTGCAAAACAAATAAGCACATTCGGTCGGTAGCATAACTCAATAATCCTGTTTCCCACAAATCGATTATTCGAAAATATCGGTAAAACTCTTTGACGCAATAAGCCCAACACCCCCAGATCCAAATATAATAGAAGAGCCATCGACAATAGCATTTTCTGGACAACTTGTAGAGCCCCGGACTTTATAATACTTAGTTAATTAGGGCACTCATCCCTCGATGTCGGAAGACTCTCTCTCTCTCTCTCTCTCTCTCGGCAATAAGAAAAGGGCGTGCGGATACTGTATAGGCTGCAGGTAGAGGTATTGTATATCCGGCAGATTAACGGGTAGAGCGCGTCACCCCTCCGCCGACTACGCGCAGAGCTCGCAATGTGCGTATTCCGACAAGTGCGCGCAAAGTAAAGTCCCTCGAGTAGCCTCGAGTCGAGCGAGCGAAGTACCTGCAGCAGCAGCAGCAGCAGCAGCAGCGCCAGCGAGCCGCGAGCGATTGTGAAAGTGGCTTGACACTCCCACGTCACGTGACCCGCCCCCTCTCACGGACTCGGCGCCCCTGCCGCCGTTTACGGCCGTGAAATTCTCGGAATCGGCTCTCTTCCCGCCGCGCGCGCGGCTGGCTTGCTACTCCGCCGCCGCCTGGCAGGCAGGCAGCCCCCAGTCAGTCGACGTTTGCGGGATCGACATCCTCGCATGCGGACGCACACGCCGGTCCGACATCGTCGTCGTCGTCGTCGTCCCTCTCCTCCTCCGTCACTCTCTTTCTCTACACTTTTTTCTTTCTTCGTCTTCTCTCTTTCGCTCTGTTAGCACACGCAGTGCGGTCTTCGCTTATACTCTTGCGACAGGAAGCAAGCGGCAGCAGTAGTAAGAGAGTGCAGCATATATATATAAAACTGTGTGTGAGTGTAATCGCGCTCGATAGCTGCGATCGATTCCGGGTATCGGAGCACGAGGCTTCGAGCCTCGACGGAGCTAACCAGAGAGGTGAGTGCCTGTCTTTTGTGTGCGTCGTGTCGCCTCAGTTTACGTGTAGTCAGCTTCTTATCTCTTTCCCTCTCTCTCTCACTCTTTCTTGCTCACTCATTATGGGAGCTACTGTCGTTTTCCACAAGTATACCAGCGAGGTCTCTTCCTCATTCTAATATAACCCTATAACACCTTTGCCTCTGTAATTCTTATAGGCAGGTGCTGTCGGCGTACAGACGAAATATTATTTCTGTCAATGCTCTCCGTGCATATTGCACATACATGTACACGAGCACATGCTCGTTTTTGTTCCTCGATTTTCGACTGGAAATAGACGTGGTGCTATGCTTGCGCGCGACGGAGGAAAAAGCCTCCGAGGCGCAGTTAGTGTATACGTCGCGTATATAGTTGTGCTAGGTGCGTGTATATATACATACACAGAACAGAGATAGTCGGTGTCGTGTCGTGTCACTCGGCGTGTGTGTACGAACACATATAGCAACCCCAGGGGAGAAAGAGAGAGAGTGCGAGTAGCGAATGCATCGGCGAAAGAAAGAGAGAGCGAAGCCACCGCGCGCGTCTCCGAAGATCGGCAAGCGACGAATGTCTCCGATTGTTGTATAATACCCTCCGTCGCTCTGTATACCTATAGGTATTATAGCTATCGCCGCGCGCGCTGCAAAATCAGCCTCTGGTGTATTTTTAATAAGAAAAGCACGGCATATAGGCCCAGCTCTTTTTTCACACGCTGATGCCTTTTCGGAGTCATTTAAATTTAGCCGGGCAGAAAGAGAGAGAGAGAGAGAGTGCAAGCTGACGAGCGCGCGCGCGCCTGGCACAAGGTGCCGACGATGTTCTCTCTCTCTCTCTCGCGAACATCGCATTGACAATTCGCACTTTGTTAGGGCTCGGTATATTAAGGTATGTCTTGCGGCCAGCGCATTATATACGTGTATATACGGGAGCGTACAGGTACATAATAGCCAACTGCGCGTGCTCCCTTCGTCTCGCTTATCTGATCGCTAATTACGTGTGTACACGTACATATATATACATATAGCACGCGCGAATGCACACGCACGGGTGACGCGCGCGCGTGTTGTGTGTGCAGTTAACATTTAAGTATATAGCGTAACTGCAGCTCACTCATATACACAACGCTCCCTGTGTCCCTCTCGACGTTATCGCCGAGCCGCGCACAGCCGCACAGCGCAACGTCATACTACTCACCGACAACTCTATATGTCTATGCACATATGTATAACTATACGTGTATATGCATAAATATATACGTTTACAATATATATCTATACATGTGTATATGCATGTACGTGAGATCCTCTGGGTTTTTACGATCGCGTTTCTCTCTCTCTCTCTCTCTCTCTCTCTCTCTCTCGCTTGTGCTCGGGCCGCCTACTCTCCCGCTCTCCGGGCTTTTTCTTCGTAATGCCATTGGCATTTCTCGCTCCCCTACTACCTCAGCTCCCACTTCTCTCTCGCTCTCGCAACGGCGCCGCAGCTCTTTGCGCTCCTGCAGTTTTTCGCGCGTTTCGGGAAAATCCTCACTGATTGTTTCTCGCTTCTGCGAACGTTGCCCGGGTTAATCAGGCGCTATGTAGTTGTACGCGTGTGTACATAACTGTATATTATATTTTATATATAAATGAATGTATATTTTTTTTACTCAAATGCTTATACATATGTATGTGCATGCGTGAAAGAGAAAGTATTTTTCGCGCGTCCCCGGATCGTCAACGTTTTATCTCGATTTTCACCCGATTCTCGGAAATGCTTCCATTCGGAAACTGCACGATCGCAAGTTATGCAAGTATAATCTATATAACGGAGCAGTAACAGCTCGTATATTATTTGTTTTTTTTTTTATTTCTTATATTCTTCGCGCGCGCGATGGTGGCTATGCAGACACTTGCAGCAGACTGGCAGGCGTGCTAAATTTGCATTCGAAGCCCGTTTAAATTAAGATTTCTTTCGGATTTTCGGAGCGACAGATGCCGCGAGAGAGTCAAGTTTGCAAAAGCACACCATTGGGAGAATTTATACAGCAGACTTGTTTACGAGTCAAACATTGTCTCTTTCTCTCCGAGACACTCAATAGCTTCCCCTTCATTATTCGCTCGCGAACTTCCGTTTCGAATCGCGAAATTTGAGACTTCGATGCTTTCATTAAAAAGTGCGATTGTTCGTTAAAATAATGACATATTTTTATTCCAGCCGGAATTATTCAGATAACGAAATGGCTCTATGGGCCAAAGCTCAGCAACTGCCTCAAGAGGCGTTGCAAAAGGTGCGTTCGGTATACGGAGAGCATTTTCCAATCGAAGTACGTCACTTCTTATCGTCGTGGATAGAAGAAAAAATGTGGTATGTATCGAACAATGAACAATAACAAATAAATATTCAAGCAGTGACTTTAAATCGAACATACCTTTGCATTTTTGTTTCTTTTACACGCAGGAATGACATTGAACCTGACAATCCACAGTATGAACAATACATTGCCAACCTTATAGAATCTCTTATTCAAGAGTTAGAAACCAAAGCAGCTTCTTTAAGCAACACAGAAGATCTCTTCTTAACTAGAATAAAACTAATGGAGGCAGCCAAAAGTTTTCGAGTATGTTGAAAAACCGAATAATCGAATTATTAACTTTTTTCCATGAATAATCATTAATAACACATTGAATTTTGTAGCAAAGGTATAGTCCACAACCCATAACGCTTTTTAAAATAATCAGGCACTGCTTGGTGACAGAAATGAACTTAGTGTCTCAAGTTGAAAGTCTTGGTGGTAACATAATGAACATGGCTGGAAGCAGAGTAGGTTTGGTGGGTGATTCAGTTGCAGAGATTGCACAACAATTAGACACATTGAGGCGTAGAACTCAAGAAACAGGAGAAGATCTTCGTAAAATGGAACAAGAGCAGGAGTCATTTGCCATTGCATATCATGAATGCACAAAGCTGAATGCTCACCTCCAGAATATTGCTACACAACCACAGACACAACAGACTATAGAGATAGAAAAGAAAATTCGCAGACAAAAAGAACAGTCAGAACAACATTTAAACCATAAAGTTACTACTCTGTTGCAATTGCGTTTGAACCTTGCTGACAAATTAAAAGATACAATTAGCAAACTCAGTCTTTTACAGTCAAAAGTTTTGGATGATGAACTTATTAGGTAAATAAATTAATTTGATGAGATTTACTCAATAAAATTTAAAAAGAGCGTTAAAAATTTAATTGTCTTTTTTTAATAGATGGAAAAGAGATCAACAATTAGCTGGAAACGGTGCCATGTTCGCTAGTAATTTGGATGCCATTCAAGAATGGTGTGAGAGCCTTGCTGAATTAATTTGGTTAAATCGTCAGCAGGTGAAAGAAGCCGATCGTCTGAAATCAAAATTAAATCTTGAACCACCGGGAGTACAGGATATTCTTCCGCAACTGAACTCGAATATAACACAATTGCTCAGTTCATTGGTGACGAGTACTTTCATCATTGAAAAACAACCGCCGCAGGTCATGAAGACCAATACTCGCTTTACGAGCACAGTACGACTTCTAGTAGGTGGTAAGCTGAATGTTCATATGACGCCACCTCAGGTCAAGGTCAGTATAATAAGTGAGGCGCAGGCCAATTCACTGCTCAAAAGCGATAAGATGGGCAATAAGGGAGAAGCTAGTGGTGAAATTTTAAACAACACCGGTACGATGGAGTATCACCAGGCGACGAGACAGCTGTCAGTTAGTTTTCGAAACATGCAACTGAAGAAGATAAAAAGGGCTGAAAAGAAGGGCACCGAATCCGTCATGGATGAAAAATTTTCCCTTCTATTCCAGTCACAGTTCAGCGTCGGCGGAGGAGAACTTGTCTTCCAGGTGAAACTTTGCAATTTTTATTTTTTTCTTTTTGATTATTTGACGCTTAGTGAGCTGTTCGAAATAACTTTGTTAATTATTTGCGTATCTCTGCTGATTAAGCACTAAGTTAATTTTTCATTGAGTGCACTTTTAAAAAGCACGCGCTGCACTAAGCAAAAATATGTATGCGTAAATAAAATTACATTTAATTCATATCTAACATGAAAATAAACAATACTGCAGGTCTGGACACTTAGTTTACCAGTGGTAGTAATTGTTCACGGTAACCAAGAACCACATGCTTGGGCAACCGTCACTTGGGACAACGCTTTCGCCGAGCCTGGTCGTGTCCCATTCGCTGTGCCGGATAAGGTACCTTGGTGCCAAGTCGCCGAAGCACTCAACGTAAAGTTTCGTTCAGCTACTGGTCGTGCTCTTACTGAGGATAACTTACGCTTCCTTGGAGAAAAAGCCTTTCGCGGAGGTACACCTGGTTGCCAAGACTTCACAAATTTGTTACTTAGTTGGGCCCAGTTCTGTAAAGAACCATTACCCGAGAGAAACTTTACATTCTGGGAATGGTTTTACGCAGTTATGAAGCTAACACGTGAGCACTTGCGCGGACCTTGGAATGACGGATACATTTTAGGATTTGTTAGAAAAAAGCAAGCCGAAGAGATGTTAGCAACCTGTGCCTCTGGCACCTTTCTTATGAGATTTTCTGATTCAGAACTCGGTGGTGTCACCATTGCTTGGGTTGGAGGTATGATTGAAATGAAAATGGGTAGGCCAAACATAATATGAAATTTTAGATCATTTAAATGGAAAATCAATTTTTTTTGTTTCATATTATAGATCAAACTGAGGTTTTTATGTTGCAACCATTCACCAGTAAAGACTTCGCGATACGAAGCTTAGCGGATAGAGTTTCCGATTTACAACACTTGTTATATCTTTACCCAGACTTATCAAAAGATCAAGCGTTTTCGAAGTACTATACACCGTTCCAAGGTTAGTATTCTTAAGATAAGGATTTTTTTATGTATTATGTGACAATAACTATTTTTATCAATGCGGAAGTACCAATAGTAGTCAGGTAGCGTTTCTCATAAATAGTCATATGAATCATATAACACCTTCTAAAATGTACCATTTTATCACACAGAACAACAACCTCTGAATAATGGCTATGTCAAACCACTGCTCGTAACGCATGTGCCAGGTTGGAGTGCACCGTCCGTAGGTGGTCAAACACCATCACATTCGTCAGTCGTTGGAGTAGGCGGTGGTCAAGGTGGACCTGGTGGAAGCTACCCTTCGACGCCATCTAACATGTTTCAAGCTCACAGTCCAGATCCATCCGTAACGAGAGATACGCCATCCGTTGCCTCTAGGTCAGTGCCCTGGATGTAGCAAATGAATTTTTAAAATATCCCTTTAAATCAACGAACTGCCTTTGATTCTCACGGTATATGAAGATGCGCTAAAGTTTCTTCCTTACTCTTCATTGACTTTCATTCTTTCCCATCTAGATTGGAATTCTAAGAGAAAAATATAAGCTTTGGATAAAAACTGCGATACTAGTTGGTTACATTTTCTAAATTATATTATAACGCTGCCGTAGCGAAAAAATGCGGTCTCTCAGCCAAAATTAATATTTATTAATTGTTGTTCATACGCGTTGAGATTTATAATCAATAATCTAGTAGATTAGATTTTTATATTGTGAAGATTTTTATGGCCTGCAAAACGTAGGCCGTGAGTATAGTTAATTCATTCGAACTGAAAACAGTGATTTATATTAGTATACATTGGTAATGGTATGTAATCTTGTGCTTTTGTCAATTAATATTATTGAGAAAACGACAATAATTTTCAAAACAAGAACATATTAGACAAAAGAAATTTTTGTTTGCAAGATGTCAGCTCTTGTAATAAGTTTGTACAATAACAGACGTACCACGAAAACTTGGCGCAGCTTCATAGCTACAAACATTTATCCAAATACTGTATCAGTATTCTCATTTTTGATGGTTTTTTTTCTAATTTTTTCTCGCGACTATTGAAGCGATGGTTTTTTAAATCGCCAATTTTGTATGCTTTTTATAAGGTAGTTTACACTCTTCTTTCTACTAAGGCAAAAATATCGTTAATGTTATAGTTCATATCTTGGCTAATGCAATATTTGACTATTGGATCACAAAGTAACAATACATATAAAAAATTGTTAATATTGATTCTCATAGCTTTCTTTTCCAGTCTATAAGAACAAATTTAGTGGAAAATAAGGTACTTCGTGAACTGTGATTATAAGATTAAAAATTATTTTCGATCCAATGCCCTTTACAAAGGAATTTTACTTAAATATTATATACTATTAATGAATTGAATACATAAAACTTACTAAATATGAATATAATAAAGTTTTTTATTACGACCATAAAATGAAGAAAATAGTAATTAATACGGTGTAGACTAATGACTCATGGGAACATTTTATTATTGAAAATTCATATTACAAACCCCATTATCTAATCGGCTTATCCACGCTTTGAAGCATCCGTATACGACTATTACAATTTCATATTATATAATGCATTAGTAATAAATAAATAAATAAATGTATACATGTTTAATAATTAATTATTGATGTGCAAATCAGAATCAATCAATAATCAATAATTAATGATTATCAATTCACTCGTCTTGCGTAAGTTTATCATTCATAAGCATGTTTGTAAGAAGAGTATTTCATAAATTTACTATATAAATGTACACGTGTCTGAATCACTATATGCGAATCATACATAAGGCAAAGGCCTGGAGCAAGCCGGTACAACCACATTAGTAGAAAATGGATAAATTATGTCAGTGGAAACACTGTACATAAATTAAAAGAAAACGCAACTCCAATCACTACTCGTTATTTAAATGTTCACTGGCATTCGAGTAGAGATCAATTTAATTGAAGTGCAAAGCGTATCACATTCAAAAAGCATGATACATGTTTCACTGTTTTAAAACCTTTTTATGAAAAAAATCTCGAAACATCATTTTTTTACCGAATATCCTTGTTTACACAAAAAAAATCACTACCATGCATTTTAAACCATCATTTCCAAAGATTTTATTACTGAAAATAGATTTACAATAATTTTATTCAAATTTATTTTAACATTTTTTAAACGTACTTAAGATTATATTTAAATATTTTTAAAAAAATGCACGATAATAGTTAAAACGATTGATGCAGTGACCGATCATTCTTAGCTGGCTATATCGTACTTTTACTGTGGTTGCTTGCACACATATTTTCACCGTGTTGTACCGGCTATCCGGCTAAATATATCGGTCACGAAAAATGGTAGTTTGTTTATTATTATTTTTTTAACTTTATTTACGCTCTGCTTTACAAAAAGAAATATGTAGAGTCTCGAAATTCAGCGTTTATTTGAGAATTGCCAGTGATTGGGGTTGTGCTTTTTCTGATTTTATAACAGCTACGCTCCGGGTCTCGGCCAGTCGGTAAGGACGAATGCTGACATGGACTACGTCGAACTGATGAATCACAGCGACCTTTCATCCATCGACGAAAACCTCAACCTGGACCAACTCAGTACTTTCGGACCTTTCAACGAATTCATGCAATCGTACAATGCTAAACCGCAATAGGTATGTCTGTTGCCGCCTGCGCGAGTATCCGAACAAAGAAAAAGAATCATAATTGTGCTTGTTCGATTTCTTTGCGACGTGAATCTACGTTACACTTTATTCGCCTGTCGTTTGAAAATTTTATTGAGAAGCTTGACTCTTGTTTTTGTTATAGTATCTGATATCCTCGTCGAGGCTGTTGATGTGCCTAATAGATTGCATTTAAATAGTTCGAAGTTCACGGTATGTTATGTGAACAACAAATTTCAGATTCTATATATGCTGCTTAGTATGTATGTTTTAGTAATCTTAAGTAATTATGTTGGTACATTATAAGTTTTTAATGAAAACTTGTGCTACCATCGATTTTTTGAACGTAATTCTCAATAGAATTTTCTAGTTGCGATTATAAAACCTCGAGCTTAAAGGCATTATTTATTACCTGAGTGTGTTGACTAACGTGCAATATTAACTGAGGTTCACTTGAAAATGATATCCTTTTTAGTGTTTATGACAATTGCGTTTTTTAAGTAAAGAAAACATTTTATTTGAATTTGAAACTGATTAAAAAGATGTTTTCTTTCTTTAACTACTAATGTGATTCATTTTTGATAAGTCGACACAACTGTCACGAAGCTACAATTGTTTTCTTTTGCAGCAGCTAGCGATGTTACTTATTGCACGATGATTTGATAAAGAAACTTTTATATGCAAATATTACATTTTTCGTAAAAAAAAAGACAAACACACGTAGGTAATGTTTATAAAATGAGGTCAAAAAACAATGTCTGCAATTTAATATGTTTTTAGAGATTAATACATTACGGCCTTTGATCATACTTTAATATCTTCGATTACGTTAGGCTAAAGAACTTCGTATAAAAAAATATGAAAGATTGAAAAATTTTATTGCTTCCAACATGATTTTGATTGTCATGTAAGTTATTAATTGCAAAGTCAATTGTGCGTTAGACAAAGAAACGAAAAGACTAACATTATGAGTTGACAACGACTTTGTAATTCAATTACATGAATAGAAAATTTCTGTAAAATTCGACGAGAAAAACATCGTTAAGTGATTGTGCAATTTTATTGAAAGGACTTTGATGTGCCTTAAGAGTGTTGGTGAGATTATTTTCTCATTGCCCAATAAGTAGCAAGTGATAAAGATAAAAATGTTAACAAAAGTCGTGTTAGTTGTGCATTTAACGAATGAAAAAAATGATGAAAAAGAATTTAACGTATTTGAATGTGTGTAGTATAACAAAGCTCAAATTGTTAACTTTATGTACAGGTCAAGACGCTCTTTGACGAGTTAAATACAAAGTACATAACGCGAGGCGGCCTACGATATATCACGTGAAAAAGATAAGCGTATTACTTTATAAATATTTTTCGAGAAACTTTTTAGTTGTTTAAGCACAACTAATTTTTACACTACTAGTTTTTTTTTTAATTATATAGATTTAAGAGAGCCAAGGTAAGTTATGTTTTCTTCTAGATATCTCTCTCCGCGCTTTAAACTTTTATCATATTAAAAAAAATCTATCAAGTTGTTGTATGGATGTACTTCAAGGATAAGATTAGCCATTACGTGAAATTTTGTTGTATAAGTATATGCATATATAGAAATAATATATAGTGTACATTCGTGTTTGTTTAGGTTAGCGCCGCTAAGTTATATAAAACCTGAAAATAATAAGCAGAAGTATAATAAAAAGAAAGCTTAGAACAAGCAATTACAGCCGCTTTTTCATCACGCGGTTATTCAGAATGCGTCTTGAAAAAATTATCTATCGATTTAAAAAAATCAAAGATTAAAGTTTATTTTAATATGAAACAATAAATTTTATTATTTGTATTATTGTATGACTATCTTATCATAGAACTCTATTCTGTCTAATGAATTATTTGCTCTATGTATACTAAATATGTATTGTATGATTCATTTACAGATGTACGTCTGAATAATAAACCATGAGTAGAGAACCTTCATACCATTTCGTTTTCTTTACTATTATACGCATCAAATAAAATAAAAAATTTTCGTTTCTAAAGATAATCCTACTACTGATAATTTCAAAATGATAATGTATCAAAAAATGCAAGTATATACGGTATCTTTTGCACTTACGACTTATTTTCAAACATTACGCGGTTTTTTTCGTTTTTTTCAAAGATTTATCAGTTCATACTCAGCGTTATCGCTTTCATCGATCGTTTCGACCGATAGAATTATTTATCAGCCGGACTAGAATGTTCAGCGGATGATTCCTCGTTATTGCAGTCAACATATTGACCTGGAGGTGGGAAACTTGAGTGGTAGACGGTTGTGTCTAAAATCTTCTCTTTCGGTCGACAGTACTGGCCTTTTTGGGCCCAGGGTAGCTCTTCCTTGGGACCAATTGACCACTCCCGATAGGATAGCTTGTTCACCGTTTCTCCTTCTACCTTCTTAACAGGCCTGAATCGTACATCCGTTTATTAAATGTCTTAGCTGTTTTTAATTTGGATTGTTGTTTAAACAGCATCCGCAACGTACTTGCAATATTTCAAATCCGGTTTGTAATTCTGAACTTGACATACAGGTCCAGGATTGACGTAAGACAAAGCCGTGGTAGTCGCGGCTTCCAATGGACGGTTCGATGTATGAATTTGTCCGGAAGGCACGATGACGCCCGGTCGTTTCACAATTTTTGCAGTGAATGCTAATTGAGTAGTAGTTACATTTTGCATTGCTACCTTATCGCCCATAAATCTTTGACGTGGCAAGATTGGTTTTCGTTTCTCGCCCTTCACTGGCTGAAAGCTCATCTGGACACAGCAATGATTTTGTGCAATTCAAATTTTTAGTTTTATTAAAGTCCTTGTTACCTTGCTTGTGGTATCGCACGACATTTTTTTATCCGATAGCGCGATATTCCCACATGGCTTAATCGGAGCCACGAGTTCTCTTTGGCAGGGCAAAAAACTTTCGCGATAAACTGTGTTCTCGGGTATCTGAATAGCATCGCTCTCGAACAACTTGTTGCCCTTTGGGACTATCGGAGATTCCCTTTGCGGTTTTGTTTCCAGATAACTTTTTGCGTAAGTTGTTTCATCCGGCATCGGAGCTTCCGGACGTCTGCGTTAAAAATTCCATCGTTAATGTAAAATCATTGACTATAATTATACGGTTTGTACCTATAAACTGGCTTTTGAGCCCACGGATGGTTTTCTTTTTTGCCAATTTCGTATGGTAAATAGCTCAATTTTTGCGTGGTTTCGTTTGACGTAGGTACATTGGGTTCACAGTATTTCAATTTAGGTTTGAAACTCGTAACTGGTTGAACGAGACCAGGGTTCGCATACGATAATAAGGTTGTCGTTGCTGTTTCCAATGGACCTTTACTAGATCTTATGTTTCCACAAGGAATGATTAAACTCGGTTTTTCAGCCCATTTGGCGGAGTATGCCTGTCGGATGGTTGTCATGTCTTCCATACGTCCTTTTTGTAGACCCAATCTTCGAAATAAAGCATGAGAAGAGAAGGCAACTTAGATCATTTTTAAAAAATTGTTTGCAAGCGTTACAAAAATTAAAACCTCTGAGAGGGAACAATAGGCTTGGCCTTGCTAACACCCCACACTGGCTTAAAGGTCATCTTGAAAGTTGTATCGTCAGAAAATTTATCATTCGGTAAACTAAGAGACGGTATTGGCTTAATAGGCTGCGAACGAGGTTGCGTTTGATTTTCAGCATAATAAGAAGAATAGTAAGTTGTCCTTGAATCGATTGGATTTGTCGGAGGGCAGTAAACCTTCAGAGGTGCGAAGGGTTGGGCTCTTGGTGGTTGAATATATTTTCTTGTGAACTATGCAAGAATTTCCGTATCGTAAAAGTTAAAACAATAAGATTCTTGTATACTTTATAAAAATCATAAATACTTCATCTTTTTGGTTAGCTGGCTTAATAAGATGCTTTCTTTCATGCGATACTTCCGCAACTTCCATATTTTTTAGTGAACTAGAAATTAATGTGGACGATTTCGTGAAATAATCACAAAAGAAAAAATGAAACGCGAAAAATTAAATATCAATAAGTAATATTATTGAATTAAATGTAATTAAAAATATACAAACAAAAAATATATGTATATTAAAACATTTGATCAGTGAATTTTACGCGATGACAGATTAAATAACTAAATTATATTGTGTCAAATCAATGTATTATATATATATATATATTTCTTCAACATAATTTAATATTTTTTTTATCATCAATTAGTAAAAGAAGCCAAATTAAACGGTTTAACGCTATTTACATACCAAACAACTGATTGCATCGCAATTTATAGGCGAAATCTTAAAAAAAAGACACCGTCTAAAATTGACGGAATTTACTAAAATTACAAAGTAGATCCAAGTCCATTCTTTGATTTTAGTAAATTTGTAAGTTTCATACTTTACAATTTTCACATTCCTATTCCTTGTACTTCACAAGGCACCTGGAAACAATGTCAAAACACATGGAATGCATATAAGAAACAGATTTTTAAATAAATCACCAATTGGCACATAGTCTATAAAACTCTCTTCGTTGCTTTATAAATACGGGCTTAAACTCTATACATCATTTATCTAGCATTCATTTAATGAATCAGCGCATTGTTTGAAATTACCAACACATCATATAATAATCTTTTTACCATAAGCGTAGTGAGAAGACTGTTTTAATGTAAACATATTTACTGTTTCTTGTTCATATCCAAACTAATGTCATTATTTTTTCAAAAATAACTTTCCTAATACAATTTAATATAATACAAGTAAAATCTAACAGATTTTCTATATCAAAAGATTTTACCGACTTTTTTAACAGTATGTGTGATGACAAGTTTTTTGAACTAAATAAAAGTGAAAATACATTTGTAAAAATCAGCATTTCCGTCAATCTATGACACTATTCGGGCATTTGAGAGAGAGAGAGAGAGAGAGAGAGAGAGAGAGAGAGAGAGAGAGAGAGAAAGGGGGGGGGGAGAAGAGAGAGAAATAGCAAAAACAGATAAACAAAATAGACAGCATCAGACTCATCAACACCAGGAAAAAAATGGACTCTTGTTTTGGAAGCGCTGAGTGAAAGTATCTGAGAATGAAAACAGCCTTGGTGTTCCATTTCCTTTGGCCCTGCAAAAACAAAAAAAAACATATAATTTAAATATTTCAAATAATTTATAAAAGTACAGTATATTTTAGAATTTGAAATTGTTAAAAAAAATTTATATATAATAAATGATCTTTTTTTAAAAAGAAAGTATGTTTTAAAATTCACTATTGCATACCACTAAAATATACTGAACCCTAAATTTTGTATGTTACATATTATTTTTGTTTACTTTTCAACAATAACAGCCGGCATTTGAACTAATTGTACAGGACTTTTCGAATCTTTCAATGCTTGTTGGAGATTTAATATTTGGCCTCGCATTACACTCATTTGTTTATCATAATGGTGTCGATCAAATCCTTTATCTTGCTATGAAATAGAAAAAAATGTATTTGCTTGAATCCAATGAAATTCATTTTATTTTAAACTTACTTTGAATAACTGGTATAAATCATCACACAAATCTTGTACAAAATTCTGGTCAGAAAGTTGGGGTAAGACGAGTTCTCGCGTCGTTTCGCTGAAGGGTAGTTTGGCTTGACTCAACCAAGCCCAATGGTAAGGATATGCACGCCACGAATCTGGATGCTTAAATGGAAATGCTAATCCGTTATCGATTGCCGCAATTTTAACTTCTCCCTCTGTGCCGTTCTTTGGAGACCCAGGACTATATTTTATTAACCAGTTATCGTTACCTGCGTTACAGAAAAAATCTGTTTAGACTCTGTTGATGTGATTTTTAAAAAATAGTTAATAATAGTGAAAATGTACCTCTGTCTGTGTTTCTAATAATATAATCTAAAACAACCAGACGTTCGAACTGAAGTTGAAACTGTTTTGCTAAATGAGGAGGAGGAGGTTCACTTTCCCACCGTCTAAGCCAATAGTCTGCATCTTTGTATCCATCTACAAAAAGCTGAAAAGAGCCAATTTTGGGTGGTAGCCCTATTCTATTAAAATGTGATGCTACTGCTGGGAATTGGTCCAGTATTGCCTGCTTCATGCGAGCTTTTTCTCTATCGATCCTAACATAATTGAAAGTTTTACTGACGAGTTTGACGACTCTTGTGTTTGGTACAACTCCTAGACCAAGTTTCCGATCAACTAAACTGGCTCCTGCTTCGCTCAGGTAGCCTTGATTTGGAATTAAACAACTTCTACCAAAACAACAAGGACAACATAGTTTATGCATCCATTTTGTCCACTTGGGATTAAGTCTTCCATAAGGCTCTTCATCTTTAGGCTTAAAAACACCTATGATTTTCTGTAAAATAAAGATTTTGTTTAAATAACCTTTCTTATAAAAATAGTGATATATATATTTTTCCTTACTCCTGCTGGATTTTTAACAAAATAACTTCCACTGGATCCTTGATATATTCTTTGAGGAAAAATTCCATTATCTATTGCATTTTCAGCTTGCCAGACTAGCTCAGAAAATTGTGGATCATCTAAAAATATTAAATACATGTTATTTACATAATAATTTATTTCGATTTTTTGTATAAATATAATTACAAATTTTAGTTTTTGTTTTGTTAGTAACTGCTTTTATTTGAAAAAATATTTAAGATATTTGTATTTTATATTTTATTAGATAAAGTAAACATAAATTTATAGATAACTTTTTTTTTCACTACTTATGATAAGTTCTTATCTGCTATACCAGGGCAAAATTTACTTTTCGGTCAGTTGTTTTACATAAAATTTTAAATATTCTACAAATATTAATTAAAATCTTTGTATACAAAAATATAAACGAAATATTTTACTTTTTTTTTAATTTTAATAAAATTGTCATTTAGTAAAACTAAGATAGGTATTATTAAAAGAGGAATAAAAATTTGAAATCATACCAGGAAAACGGTTAAAAGTAACATCCAATTCTAATCGACCAAGGAGAGGCTGGCTCTCCCGGTCAGTGCCGGGTGAATCAATGGTGGGTGGTTGATCTACACTCAAATTTGGAGCAAATTCAACCTCTGGTAATAAGTCTAGTGGTTGTCCGTTGGCCAAGACAATATTACTATTTGAAGTCACTGATAAGTCAACAAGAGCGTCTGTTTCAACAAGCGTTGCAGGATTAGTGCTATTATGACTGTTATACTCTCTATAAGGCACATGCAGCTGACGCTGTTCCGAGTCGCTCATCACAGCCAAGATGCCTTTCAAGTTTGGTTATAATGCCAAACTATCATATGATTTAGAAAGTCCCAGAAACTATTAATTTTTAATATGCATCAAATATGCGTACAGGGTTGTATTTCTCGCATCTGGAAAGAACAGCCAAATTTTATTATGAATTCACAAGGAAAATCAAGAAATAGTACTTGCTTTTGAATGCCACAGTACAATAATATTAAAATATATATTTATCAACAGTCTTTGTTCTTCTCTTAAAATAGTTTTTTAATGTGCATAAGTCAATAGAAAAGCTTGGCAACTTGTATCTGTAGCTTGTGTATATGTACTTGTACCTTATGACAGAGAATCTCTGCTTATGAATAGATGCACAATAATGATCAAATCTTTTAGCATACAATAAATTTAAAAAATATAACTAATAAATATGAATTTACCTCACGGATTCACTTTTACCTGAATCAATCCATAAAATGCTTTTACAAAGTTAGCAACATAAAAATAGCCATCATTATTTTGATAATAAAAATGATTGCACAAAAAGTAATTGAGCTTCTAACTAGATATTGTAATTCAATATCTTGCTTATACTCGTTCATATCATTTTATGCCCAATAACCAATGAACATTCTCAGACATTCCTATAGCACGACAGTGATTTATGCAAAAGTAAACTATTTGAAGAAATGAAAATCTCACAATTTGAACACCTGTTCTCCCCATACAGTTCATAAACATAAAACCTTGCAAAGTATATGAATCGTTAGCCAAGATACAGAAGTAATGATTAACATGTTATGCGAAATTCGATCTCGCCTCTCCGTTCATTCCACACGGTATCACGCAACGTCGACACTCGAATCGCAAGTACACATGCACTGAAAAGGGAGACACTACTCGCATACTTAATTAATACGCAGCCAAACGTAGAAAATTGAAATAACAATGTGCTGCACCTAAGTAAGTACTCACCCTCTATCTCCTTTTAGGCATCTTCTTTGGATTCCACCTGTCACTAAATAGTGGGTAGTTGCTGCTGCTGGTACTGCTTCTGTTGAGCTGTGACGCACGCGGAGGGGCACACACTCTACGCTTTGTTGTCGCGGCGGCGGCGTTGCTGATGCTGCAGCGCGCGCGAGGGAACAGCATGTGCTGTGGCTAATGTTTTAACAAAAAGAAAATCAACCCAGTTCTTCTTGTCTTATATCTGCCCGTCATCTCATCGGGACTATCGTTCGCAGGTATCGACTTGACATTAGTTCGATGCTGCAGCTTCAAAAATTCGTCGCTTGGATGTTGCACGCGCGTATATTTGTCTCGAGAGATAATACCTGCTAAGAGAGACTTGTATACGCTGAATTGATGTCTTCGTGTATTTCTGGAGTATCTCGAAAAGATGTAGATATTCTAAGAAGGTTGTACGTATACTAATAGATAATAATACGAGTCATAATCGTGTATAGCAGAACTGCAGTATCAGCTGATCGTTTGGAGTCCGAACGGCGGACATTTTATGAATCGCCGCGACAGTGTCGCCACTCGCATGGTACTATAGATATGCGCCATATGCATCATTTGCGAGAATATTTAAAATTGAGAATCATTGGTTGCGGGCTACGCCTGATTACACGCAACACTCGCATGCTACCGATGTAATCGTCAATATTCAGAGAGACATATAGTCACACAGTCATATATATGCAGGAACCAACAGTGTTTTATTATAATGTTAAAAATTGAGTTAAATACTTTGCAATATGCATTGAACGTTTGGAAAATAGATACAGCAATTAAATCAGTTCATATATATATAGTTTTTGATGTATTAATTTATTCCATGAAAAGAAAGTAACGGATAATCTAACTATATCACAGCAATCGATGATTCACATCTGATGAGCTTGAAGATTATTAAACGAAAGTCTCATCATCACTTTTTTCAGAACACAAAGTAAAATAAATCAAGATGAATATGGCAACGTTATTACAGAAATATCACGTATAAAAAATTGTCGCGGTATCATCGTTATTTAAAAAAAATCAGTTCTGTCGAACCTTATCTTATTTTTTGTGTTGTCAATACTTAATATATGTGCATAATTGTATATTTATTAAAAAGAAGGATTCCGACTCCGACCACCGAAGAGACAACATCGACTCACATATAAGCCATTCTGAACGCTCATCAATATATCTTCAACTTGTGTTTCATGACCCAGGTTGCTCACTGACGCCTTATTCTAAATAAGAAAGAAATTATTAAATCAAAATCAGGTACGTGCTTCATTTGAGGGGTTAAAACATGCCATTCTAGAACTATAAATATCCTTTTAAATTTTGACAAACCGTTACTTTACGAACGTATTCTCTTGTATTCATAGTGACTAGAATGTAATAGAAAAAATCATTTCTCTCATAACAGTAGATTCCATTATTATTAGAACTTATATACAGTAAAATATCAATCTCAAATAATTATTCGAATACAGCTCCTTACTTCATCCATAGCTATTTCCTTCCTAACTCTGATCAAAATGTCATTCTTTAAATCTAATAGATATTTTTCCAATAAACAGGAACCTTTTATTGTGCACATAGAATCAAAAAATAATGAAAAATCCAATGTAGGTAACAAAGACCTCCTCAAGCTCGGTGAAATATTATTAAAGGCTCGAATTGATTTTGAAAATGTTCGCAAAATAGGACCAAAGAAAGTAGAAATCATCTTCTCTACTTTAGATAAAGCCAACCTAGCAGTCGAAGATCCGTCGAATCTCCCTGACGACTGGATTGTGTATATTCCAAATTACAAAGTCCTAAAAATTGGCCAGGTACACGGTATTGACCCAGCATACTCTATAGAAAAACTGAATATAGCCATTGAAAGCACCTATAAAGAGTGCACCATTGAAAGAGTGAAAACAAAAGGTGACGAAGGCATGCCGGTACCCACGAGTTCGATAAAAATCTATTTCAAAACCCTTTCTCTTCCAGAAAGTATTAAGTTCTACGGGGTTTCAATAAAGGTATATCCATATATTTTTAATGTCTTGCAATGCAAGAAATGCTACCGATTCGGTCACGCGGAAATTAATTGTTCAAGAAAAAAACGCTGTCCCGAATGCTCAGAAGATCATCCTTTAGAATCTTCCATGTGCAACTTTCCTAAAAAATGTGTTAATTGTAAGGGAAATCATTCGGCCCTCGACAAAAATTGTTTCAGATATCTGGAACAAAAAGAAATTAAATACGCAATGGCGACAAAAAATATTTCTTTAAGTCATGCGAAATCCCTATTTAATGCAGGATATCTAACACATTATAAGAATCGAAACACCGAAAGTCCATATCTAAGTGCCTTGAATAACAACAGTCCTTTTCAAAATAAAAGCACTTACTTGCAATCCTTTCCTGACCTCTATCAAAATAAAAGGAGAAGATCAACCTCTCCAATTGTCCAAATCTGCGAACCCGAGGAGAGTGTAAACAGAAGAGACGATTCAAATCAAATTTCCTTCAGAAACAATGATCGTGAGGTATTAAAAGAAATTTCACTCGGAAACGGTAAAATTGACGCGTTGCTATGTGCTATGAATTCCCTAATCCAACAAAATGTAAAAATGCAAGAAGCGGTTTTTATGCTTACCGAAGTGATAACAAAAGAAAAAACTCCGCAAAAAAGCATAGCACCGAGATATAAAACGGTTTTACAGGCGGGCAATTAAAATCTACTTCTGTCATACTTTAAGATATAATATATATAAGGAAAAAAAACAATTTTAATAACACTATTTGTACAATGTCAATTTATATATACTATGTAATTTTTAAGTTCCAAAGTCTGATTCTCTTTTTCATTTACGTAAGCACATACAAAATTGATGAAAATAAGAGTTCTATTTACAAAATAACTAAAACCTACTATTTAAGCTCTTCTCAGTTGACACTCTCTCCTCACCCTAAAAATGGAAAAATCAATTGAATGCACTTTGAATATTCTTCAATGGAATTGCAGAAGTCTGAGAAGGAAAAACTACGAACTAGAAGCAATGGGCCTTAACTATAACGTTATTTGTTTGCAAAAAAACGTGGTTTAAACAATCGGACTTGTTTAGGCTTAAAAACTATAACATTATAAGAAAAGATAGATTAACAGATACGGTAGGAGGAGGGCTATTAATAGCCGTACACAAAGACTTAAGTCATAAAGCCATCAAGTTAAAAGAAATCGAAGGTCTAGAATCTGTCACAATCGAGATTAAAGACGTCAAAAAATCTTTTCATATTGTAAATATTTACAGAGACCAACGTTTCAAACTTACTAAAAAATCTTTTGCAAGTTTCATGGAAAGCGTAAGCAATTTTGATAATTTAATTATATGTGGAGACCTAAATGCGCATCACTCCTTATGGAGCACAGGTAAACCAGAAGTAAATGGTAAAATAATAGCCTCAGAAGTAGAAAGCTCAAATTTAATAGTTCTTAATGATCCTTCTCAGACTTCCTTGATTCCCAAGCTTCGAAATCAACCAGGTTCTCCTGATATTACTTTAATGTCTAAAGACCTGGCTGGCAACTCAGATTGGTCTCTCTTAGAAAATGCTATGGGCAGTGATCACCTACCTATACAAATTTAAATTAATTATCAAGAACAACAAATAGTTACTCACAGGCGAAAACTAAACACTAATAAAGTTAAATAGGAAAACTTCCAATCAATTCTGGAGAAAAAAACATCAGACGTTACTGGCCCAACTATAGACCCACTCAACTTATACAACGAGATTACTCAGCTCATTATCGATTCAATTATTGAGTCAGGAGCAAAAATTTCCGAAGGAAGTCGATCTATTAAAAATCCAAAACCCATTTGGTGGTCTACGGAATTAGATATAGCCTCTGAAAAAAGAACGGAACTAACTAACATTTATCGAAAATCCAAAGATCCTCAAAATCTTCTCAACTATCAAACTTCAGACTTAGAATTCAAAAAGCTAGTTCAACAAACGAAAACTAAGTATACAGATAATTATCTACAATCTCTAGGTACCAACTCCAAAGAAAAAAATATTTGGAATATGATAAAAGGACTCAAAGGCTATTTAAATTGCCCTCAAAATACTGATCGATTTGATTATGAAGACCCTAAAATTACAGCATCAATTGACAAACTATGTACAGACGTTCAATCCGAACCTATAACCATACCTACTGTACCTCCAAATCATCATTTGAACCAACCGATATCTAAAGAAGAATTCTATTCTATGATTTCTAAGCTGAAAATCAGATCATCTCCCGGAAAAGACTTAATTTCAAACGAAATCATCCAAAAATTACCTCTAAGTACAAAAGAAAAAATCCGAGAAATTCTAAATGAATTACTGGATAAAAAACTTTTCCCAAAGCAATGGTCAGAATACATAACTATCTTAATTCCTAAATCAAACAATAAAGGATTTAGGCCCATCGCACTTTCCTCAAACTTATTAAAATTACTGGAGAAAATAATAAAAAGAAGGCTTGACTGGTTCTTAGAAAACAATTATATCATTCCCAACTCACAATTTGGTTTTCGCAAACAAAAAACCACTCAGGATAGTACAACCATACTAGCTACAAAAGCCTATTTATCACTGACAAAAAAAGAAGTATTCGCTGTCTTAATGTTAGATATTGAGGGAGCATTTGATAATGTAGACTCTAACATAATGATTCAAGAACTAATAGATTTAAAAATTTCTTTTAAGATAACTCATTTTATCCAAAACATTATAAGCTTCAGAAACATATCCTTTTATTTAAACAAAAAACATATAGCTGATATATTAATATTTAAAGGCCTCCCTCAAGGCTCAGTTTTAAGCCCCCTCTTATTTAATATCTATGTTAGACATATACCCAATAACATCGAATCTTGTAGCAACCTCCAATTTGCAAATGACTGCGCAATCACCTATTCAGATTCCAATCCCACTAGAGCTGTTAAAACACTGGAAGAGGGTGCTACTCAACTTAAAATTTGGCTAAAACATAGGAAACTGAATATGGCTCCTCATAAATCACAATTAATTATCTTTAATAATAAGAAGATAAACCTAAACAGCATAACAATAAAAATAGAAAATACAGAAATCATCCCCTCCAAACAAGTCAAATTCTTAGGAGTTATATTTGATAACAAATTAAAATGGGCTCCTCACATCAGCCACGTAAAAGCTAGAGCACAAACTACCTTAAACATACTAAAAGCTTTTTCTAGTAAAAGATTCAATGTAAAAATCAAAATTCTTCTCAATGCATACAAAGCACTCACAAGATCAATTCTAGAATGGAGATTCTCTTGTTACTCAAACGCTGCCAAAACTCACCTACAAAAATTAGAATCAGTTCATCACTCTGGCTTGAAAATATGTCTAGGTTTAACAAATTTACATCAAACTCTCTTACCTTGAATATAGCAAACGACACTGCCTTATCCCATAGAAGAACTCTGTTAGTTGATAAATTTCTCCTTAAATGTGCAAATGTATTCAAAAACAAGAGATCAAAATCCAAATTTATTATGAGGTTCATTTTGAATCGCTTTAATCAAATAAAATCCAAGTTGTCAGATATTTTTCAAATTGAATTACCAATTGTATACGAATTCCCACTCCAATGTCAATTTTCAAGTATTAGCATCGATGAGCCTAACGGATCAACCCTAGAGAGGGAATTAGACCTCACCACGTCGCCTAATCAAAAGTATCCTGGTTTCGACTCTATCTATGTTGATGCATCTTTCCCTATAAACAGTGAATACCAAGGCATAGCTTTCTTCCATAAGAACTCTAATTTTGTGGCTAAAACCAAAATTCAAAGTGCTTCTACTAGTACTGAAACTGAATTATTCGCAATTTTATTGGCATTAAGATACATTAAATCAAAAAATATCAACAAAACAATCATATTCTCTGACTCAAAAAAGCTATGAACAAATTAAATCGAACTGACTATAATGATAAAACATCTAGTTTAGAACTAGATTGCAAACTAAATATAATTTTCATACAAAAAAACAATAATACAGTTCTGTTTAAATGGATCCCTGGACATAAAAATATCACTGGCAATGAAATTGCGGATAAAGAATCAAAAAATGCACTTCTTATCACTGAAATAACTCCTTTAAAATCGCATTGGATCCAAATGTTTAAAGCTCATTCAATAAATTACACCACAGACTGGCACAACACACACTCAATAGAATTAGATAAATATAAATCAAACTACCTTAAAAAAATTTCATTCACTCATCCAAACAATTTTAGTAAAATCTTGAACCATCTTAATAAAGCTCAATCCTCCATTTACCTTAGAATCCTAACAAACTCCAACTGCACTCCAGATCTCCTTTTTAAATTTAAACTGGCTGATTCGGACATATGCATTTGTGGTTATCCGGTTTGCAATCTACACCATCTGACTTGGGAATGCAATCAATTTATAGTACTTAGGATGGAGTTAATGGAATTTCTTTCTACAGAAGACATCCATCCATCAACGGAAGGTATTCTGGCTACTATGAATACAAATGTAATCAAAAATTTTTGCAATTATTATATACAAGCTAGCTATAAAAATTTAACTTTTTCAAATGAAGCGCGTAAAAATACTAACCTTCCATTGTGTTCTACACCGCTCTTAGTGGAGGTTAGCTCCCTGGTCATAGTCACGCTCGGGAATAGTAGTCTTATCAAACGTCTGACGTCTCTATCAGAAACACTCCAAAAACCAACACTCAAGAACACAGGGTTCTTTCCCTGCAACAATCAAAAGTTGTCGGGTCGGTGCAAGACTGGTCCAGCCGCGGGAACGGTTCGCCGTTCCAACTCTACAAAAAAAAAACACAAAAAAATTAAAAAAGAAAAGTTTTTTAGTTACATATTTATACACAGAAGTGTAATTGCAAAACTTCGACTCCAAAATGTAAGTACAGTGTGCAAAGCAGGCAAAGTTAGAAATAAAAACTCCGAAAAACATCCATCCAAATTTCAGACTGTGGTATAAAATGTGGAAAATTTTTCGCAAGCCCACTATGTTAAAAATTGCACCTAAAATAGTCCGTATATACGTCTATAATACGTGCTGGCCTTAAACGTTGTTCTGTCGCACATGTACTTATACACATATAACTATATAAGGATATACTCGCTTTAGGCGCCTACAACACTACAACCTACACGAACACGACTGTTCCATCCACAATATATCACACACACGTACAGCCGCAGAGTATAGCCATATAGTTTTGAAACTGCGGTTGAAGTCGTTGGCTTTCGAATTATTCAAGGTGATTAACGTAGTCTCAATCTAATATCTGTATAATCGCTATAAAACTATACAATTTTTAAACTAAAATGTTCGTTAATTTCAACAATCGAGAGAAAAATGGGCATAACGGTTCGGGAGAAATTAAAAACACGACAATTGTGGATCATTTGGTGCTTCTGATTTTTTAGAACTGAAGTCAGCCTTACAGGTAATTACTAAATTAAAATACATTTTAACACAGAATTTTTTTTAAAATGAAAATTCTACTAATGAAGCGATAAGATAAAGTGAACTCATTACTCTAAACTGTAAAGTAGTCATTGACGTTGCTTAAATCGTAAGTAACTCCTGTACATTTTGCAATAATATAATCAATGTGATAAATTACAAGTAATAAAAAGAGCAGATCTGTATGTAGAGAAAGAGGATATTATGTCCTTCCCGTTGTCGTGAGCTCATCGGTAATGTAGAGCGCATTACTATACTATAGTATAGTATAGCACATATTTGAAAATATCAAACGGGGAATCCGCGCAACCGAGAAATGGCCGCCGAAATGTCGCTGCTTCGCTATTAGCAAATTATACATCCTAGACGATTCAGTGAGCTCATCAGGGCCATCATCACTGTGGAAGAGCGACACTTTTTTCATTTGCGCCGAATCAATTGATAACGCTACACACTTATCAACAGTAAAGTGTCAACGTCGAGGAGTCAGCGACTAATGAAGTAAGTGATTATACACTTCCTCCACAGTACGGTGTATTCAAGATATCCCTCTGTGCAGAAAGTCGAATTGATCGTTACGGCTCGTGCGGGGTGTTGCGCTGCGGAATTTTGGTACCGAGACAAAAAAACAAGCTTTTCGCGTCTAACGTCTCTGTTTTTCTCGGTTCTCGACGCTTGCGTTGTTTGTGAATTTGTGATGGCAAAAGGAAATTGAACGCAGTAGAGCTTTACTCGTAGGTTAAGTATATGGACGTAAGCCGATTGTATTGATTATGTTGTCTTTCGAATTTTTGTTTTGGTTTATTATCCGTATAGAATCGTTGGGTTACCGTTATTACTCAAGAGGAGGATTGGCGGTTTGTTGAGCTGTGTGGCTTGTGTACAATCTCAAAAATATTCGCGGGAGAGGGAATCAATGTGTCGAATGTTTCAATTGATTGTAAAGTAAAATAAAAATATTATTTTTATGATTTACATTTTTCTGTTTATAGCAACTAAAAGATGGAGGAAGATACAGAATACACAAAATTACCCGTTGAAGACCGCTGTGTGCACAAAGTATGTAATTTTCTTAAGTTAATTGATATTTCATCTAATTAAGCAATGTTTGTTTGTATTTATCAAATTTAATGTTGTAATTTTAATTCTGAATAGTTATGGAAAGCACGTGTGCATGGGTACGAAGAATGTACAAAAACTTTTCGATGTATCGATGATGAAAAGTCACCAGAGTGGAATAAGTTCCTAGGCCTTGTTAAGAAATTTGTTATTGACAGCAATGCTGCAGCACAAGAGAAAGGTTTGGAAGCAGTACTTGCGTATGTGGAAAATGCAGCTGCTGCTGGAAAGTAAGTTATCATTGTTATAAGTGTAACTTTATTTACTTATATTGGTTAAAAATGCATATTTTATTTTTTAAAGAACAACTAACGATGTTATGAGTGGCATTGTCACAAAGTGCATTGCAGCTCCAAGAGCTAAAACAAAAGATTTGGCTGTTCAGTTAATATTAATGTATATTGAGATTGAAAAACATGAAGCTGTGCAAGAAGAACTTATAAAAGGAACAGAAGCTAAAAATCCAAAAATTGTAGCAGCATGTATCTCAACTCTTACACTAGCGCTCAAGGAATTTGGTCCAAAAGTTATGAACGTAAAACCTCTAATGAAGAAGGTTCCCGCTTTACTTGAAGATCGTGATAAGACAGTGCGTGATGAGACAAAAGCCTTAATTGTTGAAATATATAGGTAAAATAAATGTTTTATTTTTAAAATAATAATGTGTAAGATACAATTGATAAAATAAATTTTCTCTTTAGGTGGATAGGTGCTCCCTTAAAACAACAACTGAACACATTGAAACCACTTCAGTTGTCAGAATTGGAAACAGAATTCAATAATTTAACTAATGAAAAAGCTGTTCCAACAAGGTATTTAAGATCTCAAAAACCTAAGGTGTCGTGCCATGTAGATATTAATTCTGGTGAACCTGATGATGGTAATTATGCAATAATTTTCTGAATGGCTACTTACTATTTATTTCATGTTCTTTTGTTTTTAATTTAAATTGCATTTTTTTTTTGTTTTAGATGATGAAGTAGATGATGATGATGGAAATCAAGTTGATATAGATCCATATGAATTACTTGATCCTGTTGATATTTTATCTAAACTACCAAAAGACTTTTATGATAAACTTGAATCCAAAAAGTGGCAGGAGAGAAAAGAGGCTCTTGAGGCTTTGGAAACACTAGTAAAAAATCCAAAGTTAGAAAATGGAGATTATGGAGAAGTCATACGTGCTCTTAAAAAAGTAATAATATTACATTTTTTAAAACATGTTTTATAAAACTCATTACAGAGTCATTGTTTTTATAATTTTCATTGTTTTAGGTAATATCAAAGGATTCTAATGTTGTAGTAGTGGCTTTGGCTGGAAAATGTTTAACTGGTTTAGCAACTGGTTTAAAGAAACGATTTCAAACTTATGCTACAGCATGCCTTCCAGCAATATTAGAAAAATTTAAAGAAAAGAAACAAACAGTTGTAGTAGTTCTCAGAGAATGTGCAGATGCAATTTATCTAAGTGTAAGTATAAAGTAAAAACTTAAGTATGTAAGGAGGTTTATTAAAATGGTAATTAATTCGTATGCAATATTTATTACAGATTAATATCGAACAAATCTTAGAAGATGTATTAGCTGCTTTTGAAAACAAAAATCCATCTGTAAAAGCTGAAGCAGCAGCTTTCTTGGCTCGTTGTTTTGCAAGAACGCCACCGCCTAGTCTAACAAAAAAATTATTAAAAGCTTATACAGGACCTTTACTGAAAATTCTTAATGAACCGGACCCATCAGTACGAGACAATGCCGCCGATGCACTTGGAACTGCAATGAAATTAGTTGGAGAAAAAGCAATGATCCCCTTCTTAGTTGATGTAGATAATATGAAAATGTCTAAAATAAAAGAAAGCACTGAAAAGGCTGTGATTCTTGTAAAAGTATCTACAGCGCGTAAAGCACCCAGTGAGCGGCCAAATACTGCACCAGCAAAAATTGAATCTCCAACCATAGAAAACAATGCAAAATCTGTAAGGCCTAAGACTGCAGCTGGAAAAAAGCCTACTACTACTAAAAAACTTGGGTCAGCATCTACTAAAAATCTGACTACTTCGAAAAAATCAGCTCCGAAACCGCAAGTAGAAAAAAATTTAAGTAATGAAGAGATAGATGAGATGGCTTCTGAAACATTACCTAAAGAAGTTTTATTAGGGCTTATCGACACAAACTGGAAATCTCGTTTGGCTGCTGTAGAACAATTAACTGAGGTAAACTAATTTTTATACATATTTTTTACAAATGATAGTGTTGACTTAATTTAATATTGTAACTAAATTTGTTAGCACGTAAAACAAATGGAATCATCTCAAGTATCAACTCAACTTATTGTAAGAGTATTAGCTAAAAAACCTGGTTTTAAAGACACCAATTTCCAAGTTTTGAAACTTCGTTTAGAACTTGTGAAATTGTTAGCTGAAAATTATTCATTCTCAAGTACTGTTACTGAATATTGCTTGATGGATATTACGGAAAAATTAGGAGATGTAAAAAATAGTACAACAGCAGCAGAAACGTTAACAGCTATTGCCGAAGCTACAAGTCTTGAGCTAGTAGCAAATGAAGTTATGTCTTTTGCATTTAATCAAAAAAATCCTAAAGTTCAGCAAGAAACACTGTTGTGGCTGGCTAAAGCAATAACGGAATTCGGTTTCACGTGAGTAATTTATTAGTAATATTTTCATACATTTGTTACTACTATATGATAATTTTTTATAAATATATATTTTTTTTAGTTTAAATACAAAAAATTTGATTGAAAATGTCAAGAAAGCTGTAAGTGCTACAAATCCAAATATTCGTACAGCTGCTATTTCTTTGTTAGGTACTATGTACTTGTACATTGGCAAACCATTATTAGCATTTTTTGAGAATGAAAAGCCTGCATTAAAGCAACAAATTGAACAGGAATGTGAAAAGGTATATTTTATGTCTGTATAAATTGTTATACTGTGTATTCAATGCTTAACTTTAATTATTTGATATTAAGGTTGAAGGTGAAACACCTGCTCCTGTTCGTAAAATTAAAGGAAAGAAAGGTAAACAAAACCAAGGTCAAGGTGATGAAGAGGATGATGGTGATATAGAGGAACAAGTACCCATAACTAAAACTGATATCAGTGACATGTTACCGAGAATTGATATTAGTAATCAACTAACAGAAGCTTTATTAAATGAATTATCTGATAAAAACTGGAAGGTAATTGATTTTTAATGATGTCGAATTAGTTACATTATGTAGTTATTTTATGTACTGACTTTTAACAATATAAAAAAATAATTTATGTTTAAAGGTTCGCAATGAAGCTATTCAAAAAATTACAAACATTTTAAGTGAGGCAAAATTCATTAAAGGTTCTCTGGGAGAATTACCACAGGCGTTAGCGCAACGATTAGTTGACAGTAATAGTAAAATTGTACAAAGCACTTTAGGAATTTGTGAAAATTTGGCTACAGCGATGGGCCCACCAATAAAACAACATATTAGAGTGCTTTTTCCTGGATTTCTTCATTGTCTTGGCGATTCCAAAGTAAATAAACATAACTGTAAACAAATTCAGGTTTTTAATCCAACAGCTACATTATTATTAAATTTTAGGCTTGGATTCGTGTGGCTGCTATTTCATGCATGAACACGTGGGGGGAGCATTGTGGCTTCAAAGAGTTTTTTGATGGTGAAATGATTGGAGATGCTTTGAAGTCTGGATCACCAACATTAAGAAGTGAACTTTGGACTTGGCTTTCTGAAAAATTGCCTAATAGTATGTTTTATGCGAATATTACCAATAGAAATAATTCCTAGTATATTTCTAAAATAATATTGATTTTTATTTTAGTTCCAGCAAAGCAAATTAGTAAAGATGAACTAATTGTATGTTTGCCAATTTTGTATAGTAATTTAGAAGATCGTAATTCTGACGTTAGGAAAAATGCTCAAGAAGCTGTACTTGGTTATATGATACATTTATCTTATGAAGCTATGGTTAGGAAAACAGAAAAATTAAAGGTACATATATTACATTGTTTAAACTTCTGGATTTTCAAATAATAAAACCACGAATTTTAGCCTGGATCAAAGACTGCTGTGATTGGTGTTTTGGACAAGATTCGTCCAAATTTACCTGTCAAGCCATTACCACCTACGAAAAAAGCACCTATTGATGATGGTGGTTCCAAAACTGTAAAAAGTGGTGGTGCTATGAAAGCTGCTAAGACTGGTGTCAAGACAAAGGTAAAACTGCACTTTATTAATTCTTTAAAAACTTTAAGTCTTTAAATTTGATACCTCTCTCATCAAATGATTTGTTATAATTTAGGGTGCAGCAGGAGGTAAACCTACTAGTGCACGTAAAAAAGAAGACGAAATTGATAATAGTCCATTGTTAGCTGTAAATAATATGAAACATCAACGGTCTATTGATGAACAAAAATTAAAAATATTAAAATGGAATTTTACCACACCCAGAGAAGAATTTGTTGACTTATTAAAAGAATTGATGTCCACAGCGAATGTTAATAGAACGCTGATGGCAAACATGTTTCATTCTGACTTTCGTTATCATCTTAAAGCTATTGAATCGTTGACGGAGGTATTATACGTATATTTATTGCAGACTATATTTGTTTCATACAAGTTAATGTATTTAAATTAATATTTTTTCTTATAAAGGATTTACCCGGTAACAGCAAGGCACTTGTATCTAATTTGGATTTGATATTGAAATGGTTAACATTAAGATTCTTTGACACAAATCCATCTGTGCTCCTGAAAGGACTAGACTACCTACAAACAGTTTTTAATTTTTTGATAGAAGATCAATACCATATGTTAGAAAATGAAGCTGCTTCGTTTATTCCTTATTTAATCATTAAAGTATATCACATTCTTAATATTCTTTACTTTTGTAATTTATCTTATTTAATTATTAATATATTATTATCATAGATTGGCGATCCAAAAGATGCAGTTAGGAATGGTGTCAAAGCTTTGTTTAAACAGATTGCTATGGTTTATTCAGTAAGCAAGTTGTTTTCCTATGTTATGGAGGGTTTAAAATCTAAAAATGCTAGGCAAAGAACAGGTTTGGAATTTTATTAAAGATTTATACTAATGTTTGGCTCCATTATTTAATTTTATCTTTCTTATTTCAGAATGCTTAGATCAATTGGGAGCCCTTATTGAAAATTATGGTGTCACAGTTTGTCAACCGTCCCCGTCAGCAGCTTTAAAAGAAGTTGCTAAGCAAATAGCTGATCGTGATAATTCTGTTAGAAATGCTGCATTAAATTGTATAGTTCAAGCTTACTTTTTGGAAGGCGAACGAGTCTATAAGTTAATAGGACAGGTAAGTTTTCATTGTGTTTTTACATTTATATTATAATTAATACTTTGAACTTAAGAAAGATAGCAATGTACTGAATACTTATTATGAATGAAGATCTCAGAAAAGGACCAGTCATTACTTGATGAACGGATTAAGAGAGCAGCCAAAAATCGCCCGACAAAAAGCGCACCTGCAACAAAAATGAAAGTTCCGCAGGCGCAGGTGCCTGCTCCTATTAATGATGTTCATGACATGGATGACAACAATTATGATGATGAGCCTGAGGAAGAACAAAAAATAGAAGAAGAAATTGAAGAGTAAGTAGCATTTAAAATTCAAAATTTAAAGAATTTTTAAAATGTAATTATGATTTGAGTTTCTTTAAATCCTTAAATTGTATTTTCTCGAATGAATGTTTGAAGTTATTGTTTTCTCTTTCAATAATTATTTTGAAAATAACAGTTTATGAGAATATAGAATTTAAGGTGTCAACGCGTTAAATTTTTCTGAGCTTAATTATTTTTTCTTTTTTTGTTATTTCTTATTTACATGATTGTTTCAAAATGATTGGCAAATCTAGAAATGGAAAAGAAATAATGACTCCAGAAGATAATCATAGTAAAAATTTGGATGCTACTTTTGTTTGTGATAAAAATGATTACGAGAATATGAAATTAAAAGAAGGGTCTCAGTTTCATGAAAAGTTGACAAAGCTGTCATCAATAAAAGAAATTCAGTCTAAGAATGACAACAAGTTTGTTTATTTTAATTTTTTTTTTGTGTTTTTTTATTATTATGTGGTAATGGGCTGTAGATAACAAATGTGCATTCTTCAGCCTTCTAAATCTACACTCTTTTCTCCAATTTATTATTTTTAAAAATATTTTATCGTGTTGCCGTATAGCATATGTGATGTTTTGTTTATTGTTTCAATTGTCATTAATAAGCCTTTGCATACCCAGATCCGTAACATTTTTTCATTTTCATTTTTATTTAATTGAATTGATATTTGTTTGACTAAATTAACTTATTTTAAAATTCCTAATCTAAATTAATTTTTTTAGAACCTCACCAGTGCAACCTCAAGTAAAAGTATCTGGTCCATTCGGATTAGACATGGAGTTTTTGCATAAAATAGAAAGTGTTCCTGTTAAATGTAGAGTACCAACATTAATAGATATAAAGATAGATTTGAATGAAACAGTAGAAACGCTTAATCCAACTCATCAGGCGCCGTGAGTTATACTTTTAAAGAATCACAACAAAATTATTATCGCTTTTTTAAAAATACTATAACATTACATTATTAGGGTTATTCCAATATCGCCACCAAAACTGTTGGTGCCAAATTCAACGGAAAGTATATCACCTGCCAACCTGTCAGCTGGTAAAGAAGATAGTTTAGAAAGAACTGTTCTTGGCATGGCCAGTTTCGATTTAACGACAGCGATTCAATCTATGAATGCTATGGAATCCGTTAGTATTATTTGCCATATAATTTTCTACATTTTGCTCATATAATTAACATTTTTTCTCATTATATTTTTAGTTTTTAAAGTCTTACCAAGTATCAATGTTGCAATCAAAGGAAGATAAATTTATAAACTCCGTTAATATGCAATTAAAACTTTTGCAAACCTACCCATTGCACCAGGGTAGTGCACAAGTATCAAAAGGCTTCCGCACTACGTTCATGATTATACTTACGGTAACATATTTAATTAATGTTAATTCAGTTGTTTAAATATATTTTGAACATAATATAAACATGTTTTAAATTGTAAATAGTTTTATGACACTGGCATACTTGGAAAAAATGTCCCATTGCAATATCTAAAGGATCTTGTAGATCAGATGATTGGATTTTTAGCAGAAAAGAAACTGGAACGTTTAAATGACGCAGAGGCTTACGTTAGAGTAATAAATATGATTGTTCTTAGAATTATTGACAATTCAGATCATACTACAATAATATGGTAATAATTCAAGATAATTTTCTAAATGAATAAATATTTTGGTATTAATTTTTACTTTTTACAGTGTACTTATAAAATTATTGCATGAACACGCGGATTCGAATGGGCCAGCAAAGTATGAGGAATTAATAATGAAGTGTCTCTGGAAAATTGTAAAAACTATACCTAATTGGGCTGGAGATTTAGATTATGATACAATACTCTTAGAAGTTCACAACTTTTTCAAGGTATGTATTTATCGTAACGAAATATAAAAAATTTTGTTCTGTATACGTAGATTAATGTATATAAACCTGTTATTAATAATTTTAGGATTATCCAACGTCATGGTGGAAGAAACAGAAAAAGCCTGACACACCAATGAGAACAATTAAAACTGTACTGCATAGCATGACTAGAGTTAAAGGTAGCACAATACTCAGTCATTTAACTCAAATCAATAACACTAATGAGTCAGAATTACGTTCCTATTTAATGCGACTAATAACGGTTAGTTTAAAAACTAGTGTTTTGTGACTGTATTGCAAATATTTACACATCAAATGCACGATAACTTTTTTCTGTTTAGACTTTTAAGCCAGATGATGTCAATGCTGCTTCAAAAAGTTTAACGAAAATCAATAATAATCAAGGACAAAGTCAAAAACATGTATCAAAATTTACACAGCAGCAGCTATCAGAAATATTTCAAAAGATAGGCTCAAAAAATCAGGCTCAAGAAGTAAGAATTTTCTCGTTTTAAATCTTTCATAATATAGAAAATTTTACTATCCATTTTTTAGGGTCTTACTCAACTCTATGATTTTAAACTGCAATATCCAGAAGCAGATCTTCAACCATTTTTAGAAAAATCTCATCAGTTTTTCCAAGACTTTATAGAACAAGGACTTAAAGATATAGATGAAGCAAGAAAAAATCAGAATCTCTTATCGGGACAAGCAAATAAACAACACAATGGTATGCAATTAGGTCGACTAAAGTGATATATTATATAATCACACATTTTAAGTCGATTGATTTGATTTGCTAAGATTGGAATTAAATTGCATTACACAAATATTTTATTAAAAGTCGATAAAAGTCGATTAAATTTTAAAGTATTTTTTATTAAATCATATTTGGATTGAAAACGATTTAAATCGATTGGTTTCCAATTTACATTTTGTTATATTGTGCATTTTAGTTAGACGATTGAATCGATTGAAAACAATTCAAGTCGATTCAAATTCTATCGAATTAAATCTATTTCAATCCAGTACTTTTACCAGGATGTGTATTACATGTTTTAAAATGTTTTTTATAGAAACGAATATGCGAAAAATCGTATGTAATTTTCACAGATGGACCACGATTGGGGAGCACTAACGATGATGGAAAGAACTTGATGGATCCAATGCACATGTTAGAAAGACTGAGAGCTCTGGAAGCTCAGTGTTTTACGATTAATCCGAGTCAGTCAAATGAAGCATGAACGAGAGGAAATCTTTGTATTTAATTCTAAATAGATTGTCTTGGATAATTATATTTCTAATAACTATCACAAATCTGATCAAAAAAATTGTAGAGATCAGTTGCCCATACCAGTTTTGAAAAAAAAAATTAAAATAATTGTGTATAGTTCATGTCATAAATCATGATGTTCATGTGACCGTCTGTTATGAAATCAATTGTATTTATTCAAAATCTTTATGCATACGTGAATCAAGTTGTCGAGCTTAGAAAGTTTTTTGTCAAGTTGAATTCATTATACTTTTTTATCCAGTTGACGTTTTATTACATATTCACTATTAAGATTATTTTTAATATTTTATATAACTTTTACCGCATTGTACATGTAAAATATAGTAATAATTTAATAATACTCGTGCCGGATACTTTAGTTAATCGTAATTATTGAGATACCTGTATTTTTTGTAGTAATGTAAGACGATAAAACGTATTAAATATTTACCGTCTTATTAACGTATTGCGAGTAAAAACTTTGTTTTTTTTTAAACGAAATTTAGATTGCAAAACAAATAAATTATATCCACAATTTTTTTAAATTATTTGAGTAATTTCTTGTTAACCTTCTATTTATTCTTAATTATATCCGTAAAAAGTAAAGTACTAACTAAATTTTTTAAATCCAACAAGGAATTTATATGATCAAAATTATATAAATCATTTAAAAACTTTTTTTTATAAATTATTATTATTTTTATAACAGTTCAGAATTCCTATTTTACATAAGCCAATACTAATTTCTTGAAAAAAAAACTTGAAATTATTTTGACTCATCACTAAATTTATTTTAACGATACAGGTGATCTGCATGTAGATTTGAAGCAATTTCAGATTCCCATTTATCTCCATTATTTAATAACTTTTCTTTATTGTACAACATTTCTTCATGTGTCTCTGTGGAAAACTCAAAGTTGGGCCCCTAAAGAATAAAAAATTGTTTTAAATATAGTTTGTTTCTAAAAATGATGTATCATTAAATGTAAAAAACTTTTAAAGAATGATAATACATATTAGCACATTGCATATACCTCAACAATGGCATCCACAGGACATGCTTCTTGACAAAATCCGCAATAGATACATTTAGTCATATCAATATCATATCTTGTTGTACGTCTAGAACCATCGGATCTTTCTTCAGCTTCAATGGTAATAGCTTGTGCAGGGCAAATAGCTTCACAAAGTTTGCAAGCAATGCATCTTTCTTCACCAGATGGATATCTATTAATTGAATTGTAATTCACTTAGTTAATATTTGTCATTTTAAAGAAATTTTTGATATTACCATTTACTCACCGTCGTAAAGCATGTTCTCCTCGAAATCTTGGGCTTAATGGTCCTTTTTCAAAGGGGTAATTGATTGTTGCTGGTTCCTTAAAAAAATGAGCCAAAGTGATACCCAATCCACGAAGCAGCTCTTGTAAAAACATTGAGTGTACAGCACGCTCTGCAATATCACTCCATTTTTGGCCTTCTTCTTGATTGACATAGTAGTACTTATTACGAGCTTGTATGCTCAGTACTCTTGGTGCAAGCCGTGATAAGGAATAAACTAGGAAAACGATGATTAAACGGTTTATAAAAAACAATTGTTAAACGGTTTATAAAAAACCAATACTAATAGAATACAATAATAAAATAATAATGCAACCATACTTGATACTCTATTTTATTTTACATAACAAAATGTTGAAGGATAATTGATATTGTTGATTTAGATTTATAATCGCAATATTGTAACATAAATCGTAATTGGCTACAATACGCATTTATTAAATATAGAAATAGATTATTGATCTAGTCTATGAAAAGAATTTAGGTAAAATAATAGGTCCTTTGAGGTTACGATTATTCAATACTAATTTATGATAGTTTAGTGAAACACTAAGTGTAATTTAGTGAAATGCTAATAAAAATATTCATGAATTACTACAGAAACAATTAAAAAATGAGATACATTACGTTTTGTCGGCACCATTATTGACATCGCAATGAAACGCTGGTTAGCGCAGAAGGAAATTTCCGACGGAATAAAATCTTTGCTTTCGCGTTTTGCCGTTGGACGTCGTGAAAGCTCGTCGATCCGAAGACTAGCTCCGAATTCCAAGCCTGCAATTGCGCCTGCAGCTATGTACACCTAAGGTATACACCTATAGTGCATCACAAATTAATTCACAATCGCCGCTCGCGCAGCAGACGACGAAGAAGAAAAAATTTAACCAATGAAAGTCACAAATGAATCCAAAGTTTTCAGAAATGGAAAAAGACGGATACTTTTGGGCGGTTCAGATGAGCGTCTGACGCTTGTTACAATACGTACAAGAAAGAGGTTTGTTTAATTATCTCGTAAGATTTAACAGTAAGTCCAGAAAAGTAAATTTACATGTTCTGTAAATACGAGCAAGTTTTTTTAACCACCTTAGATATTTTAATAATATTACGTCTAAATTGGTTACTTACTTTGTTTGGCATTCCTTTTGTATTTTTGGCATATGAATGTTTTTCTTTTTTATTATTGTTATACATGTTTATTTCAGAGCTGATACCTCTAATTTGTATATAATTACTAAAAAAGTATATTTACAAGTTTTCTCGCGACAATGAATGAAACAGTTGAACAGTTTGTGACAAGTAGAGATGCTCAAGAAAAGTGCAGCAGATGGGTAGAAAATGTGAAAAATATTCATAATTTCAATGAAAATGGCAAATTGAAATTAGAAAGTGATTCTGAAGAAACCATCGATACAGATTCTGAATTCACCTCTGTTTCCAAATGTGATGCAAAGAGAAGGAAATTGGGTGTGAAGCTTAAGTCTGAACAGTTAAATTTAGTATGTGAATGGAAAGAATGTGAATTTAGTACTAAATCAATGGATGCATTTATCAAACACGTAGCCAATCATGTTTCTCATCTGGATATCAAAATCACGGCAGACATAGAAGTTTATGCTTGCTTGTGGTCAGGTTGTATGTATGAAAATAATGTTGACGTGGATATTATGCGCCATGTTAACTACCATGCTTTCCATTCAAAATTAAAATGTATTGGAGTAAATGTAAGAGGAAGAACAAAATTACCTGTGAGTACTTTTTTATACTATTTTTTGTGCACAAGAATTAACCTGCTGATTTATTTATTTTTATAAATTTTCTAAAGAAATGTCGACGGGACACAGACTGGAAAAACATCTTGGATTCGTTACCTCCACATGAATGTCAATGGGAAAATTGTAATGAAAAAAGTTTCAATAACTATCAACTATTTTTATACCACATTTTAACTCATGTTGAAAATAATCCTCGTGGTAACAAAGTAGAAGGAGGAATATCTTGTCTATGGTCAGGATGTAAATCCAAATATCCTAGTTTGTATAAACTTCGAGAACATTTAAGAGTTCACACAAAAGAAAAAATTATTGCCTGCCCAGACTGTGGTTCTATGTTTAGCTCCAACACAAAATTTCATGATCATTGTAAACGACAAATTCCTTTAGAAGGTGAGTTCCAAAAAATTATAAATATACTTCTAATAAAACCTGTAAACCAAATTTTTTACTTACAGTTCAAGGATTTCAATGTTCTCATTGTAACAAATTTTATCCAACGGAGTGCATTTTAAGAGAGCATATGAGAAATCATATTTTTCATTATAAATGTAACATGTGCAATATGAGTTGTGAATCTCCTTCTGGATTGGCAAAGCATGTACTTTATAGGCACACAGCAACTAGAAATTTCCCTTGTACGTTGTGTTCTCATGCAGCCAAAACTCAACAGGACCTGGATTCACACATGTCACTGCATAGTACTGGATCAAATTATGTTTGTAATATTGAAGGTTGCTTGTATTCTTGTAAAAATGCATACACATTAGACAGGTACATTTTATTAAGTTGAAGCTAAATTGAACATTAAAAAATTGTTTCATTTGTTATCAATTATTTCTAGACATGTAGAAAAATCTCATAGATTGGAAATTAGATGGTATTGTTGTCATGAATGTCCGATAAAATATAGAAAGAGTTATAGGCTAACAAGGCACCTGATTGATGCTCATCATTTGCAATGGTTGAGTGGTCATAAAAAATTCCAATACATACTTGAAGAAGATGGTTGCTACCGACTACAAACTGTTAGATACGAATCTGTAGAAGATGATGATAATACAAACACAGCTCACCAATTTCATGCTACTGAAGAAAACAAAAAAGAAGATAAACCTGTTACCAAACCTGAGGTACATTTTTAATTATTGCGCATTTATTCTATATTTAATTTTAGATTATACAAAAATTTTAATTACAGATTCCAAAGGTTGATGTCGAAAAGGATCAGTGTATAAAGTCAATGCCAACATTTCAAAATATTTTAATATCTATCGATGAAATAGATGAACATGGCAATATCATAGATAGTAAAATTATTGAAACACAAGAAACTAATGAATTACCGCCGTCTGCTGAACCTCCAATCATTTTAACGTGACAATTTGCCCAATTTTAATTTAAAAAAGGAGTGTTATTTATTTATTTAGACAATGTACAAATTACATTATTTTTATATTTTTTCAACGACTATTGTAATAAGCAATGTATCAAATATACATTTATAAATTATAGTAATAATAAGCCGATTGCTAAGATACTCAGATACTACAGAATAAAAGACTTATTAGATGACAAGTAAATATTTTAGAGTTAAGTATGAAAATTTTCATTTTCTAATGAAAAAGGAAGATGAAAAGAGATTTTTTTAACGTTATAAATTCTAAGTAATAAAAACACATTACAAATGCTTATGAAAATTGTAATTTTATTAAATGATAATAAACTGATTATTATTGTAAATTAAAAATAACATGTTATCATATTCATAATTTGTCACTTTCATAAGCTATTTTTAAGTTACTTTGTACAAATAAAAATTATTAAAATGAATCAAATTTCAACAAAATATTAAGCAAATATTAGGAAGCATATACGTCCTACGTAAAACTAATACGTGAAATCGTATGAACTTCAAAGGTACTCAAGACTTCATTATAATATTAAAGCTGATTTTTAAGATTATTTTCGTCTTTTACATTTTGTTCTTCCCTTTCTTCTTCTAGGAGCAGATGATGCACATTTAGATGACTCTGTTTTTTTTGAAGTTCTACTATTATACATAAAAATAATTTAATTTTATTATTTGTGTTTATATCGTATTTATAGATAATAAATATTAAATATGTACCTGTGTACTCTACTGACTGACACAGTAGGTTGTTTTTTCAGTTGCAAATGTTGCTGTATTAACTCAGCTAATTTTCCTTGTTGGGCCAACATTGATAAAAATGTGCAGATGAATTCATCGTAGTTATGAGTCCTTCTGCAATCATCGATCTGTACAGAAAATTGTTATTAGCTCTACTTCCATTTTTGTTTAAAAATTTAATAATTTATTTAATATTTAATGTTTTAAATTTAATATTTTATTAAAATTTAATAATTTAATATATTAAAATTGAAAATTAGACCTTATATTTGTTCCGTTTATCATTTTCGTCCTTTAAAGCCGTCTCACATATACCTATCTCATGCTCTAAATTTTTTAGTAATGCTAGTAAATCTTTAGGAGCAAAAGTGTGAGGTTCAAAAAGTTCTGGATACTTAGAACATAATTTGGAATCTATCTTTTCTACTTTTTTTTCTTCGGTAACTGTATCTCCATTACTTGTTTTCACTCTTGCATGTGGAATTCTCACTTCTCCAGACAGACAGACTTTCTTATTTAATTGATTATTATCAGTTACAAGTCTTTTACCATTAATATTAATGTTATTCAAAGAGCGACCTAAAATTGATTTAAATAAAAATGTTATAGTTATGAAAATTTAATTGGAAACTCATTTGTCTTTGCAATTTTACTTACTCAAGCTATTATCATTTTTTTCATCACCTGCCACTCTGATGACTACAAATTTTTTGAAATCTTTTGTGGATGTAGGGCTAATTTGTCCTGAATTCCAACCCCATGCTACAAAAATAAAAATTTAAAAAATTTCTTATGAGTGAGTTTTCTTATTGTATAATATACAAGGTAATAAATACCTTGCGTTGGTGAATTGAAAGCAGAACCTATTTCAGATGATGTGTCAGTACTTGATGAGCTATGAGCCGGGGATGTTTGTATTTGAAGAGGAGTTGCATAATCAAGAGCTGTAACGTTGACTACTTTTTCAATACCACTGCAAATTAAAGTTACAAAAATTTAATATTCCTGCCATATGAACAAATATTTTCAAATTGTATTCTTAAGAATATTACCTTGTAGATGGTTTTGTATTAGAATTGGAAGCCTCTTCAGTTTCATTTGTTGAGTCACTGCATCTCTCTATACTAATGACGGGTATGGGATTTGTACCTTCAGTTTCATTTTTCACTATAGTGCTATTTTCATCTTCAGTCTTTTCTTTTTTTTCATTTGATTTTTCTGACTTGTCATTGTCAGTACTATTACTATTATTACTATTACTACTACTATTATTTTTATTATGATTTTCTGAGTTAGTTTGATTGGTTAACTTAACAAGTTGCTGTAAAGCTTCAAGAACTATTTGTCTATTTGTTTTCAACATTGTTAATTTATGAGAGATAGCAAGTCTTCTATCTGGTACAACAGCCATTAAGTTAAATCTTATATCTTGTAATTGTTCTCCTGTAGATATGCCTAGGCGATCAGTTATGACTCTTCTGAACTGCTCGGTCCATTCTTCATGCTCTTTCCATGGACCATGATCTACAGGATAGGGCTTAAGACCATCTAATTCAAAAAGTCGACCATTGATAGGTACATAACTAACAAAATGAAAAGCTTCACCAGTGAATCTACCAGTAGATACACCTGCTGTATTTTTCTCTTGCCGTCTTTTTGCTTGAGGCATTGCATGGGAATTATGAGCGCATGCTAGTTCTGGTGTATTTCCAATAGCCAAACCTTTATTTTCTGGACACATTCCTGTTGTGTGAACCTTTAAACGAGACAATGTTGTTCCCAGATGTATGCTGGGGCAGTTTAGTAAGACGGAAAGTAAAGCATGTGTTGCACAGCTGTTTGGAACAACCTGAAAAGATTAAATTAAAATTATCCAGTATTTAATGGAAAAAAGATATTATACAAGATATTATTGATTAAAAAACTATTAGACTCACTTGCTGTGCAAAAAATATGTTATTGACGACATCTTCATCTTTAACAAAGCTTTCATCCTGCTCAACAACCTTACGTCGAGACCTTCTTTCTTCTATCCATCTAAACAGAAATATAAAACCATAGACGGGACCTTCAAGAGATTTTTGCAAATCATAAATCTCTTCAACTTGAACTCCTTTTACTCCAAAATCTTCCAAAAGAAGAGTAAATAAACCTGTAAATAAGAAATTATCTTATTATCAATTTATCTTATTCAATTGACATTAATAACCAATAGAAACAGTTTCACAAACAACAAAACTGTAAATATGAATTGTTACTATTATGCTAACAATAATCAAAATTATATCGTATGTTTATATTTTGCACCTGGATCACTTTCAAGTTCCAGCCAACCCTCGGTCAAGCGATTGATATCAACGGGCATTTTAAAGTCATTTCTTTTAAGTATTTTTAGAGAAAAATCGCGGCACAATCCAAACTCTTTCCTAGCGTTACTGAATCACTTTGTTCTGTCATTCCAATGTATCAACTGCACTACGATGCCATTAGTTTTTCTTTATAAGTATAAGGAGAAGACGAGAACTATATATTTCGCCAGTGCCAAGGCATTGGCATATGCGCTGTATATACATGCAAGTCCAGTCCAGTGTGTTGTTCTTCCTGTCTTCCACTCATCGATCACGTGACATGGTCATGTGATCACTTACGCAAAATTACTTAATAAAAATTTCACGAGAATCCAGGCGACTTTCTCGAATTAGCTGCTGAAAACATTTTTTTTCAAAATTACCAATATTTCTGCGCATATTGACAGACTTGCAGAGCAGCGCTAATTTGTACGAAAATTCTTGCAATTGACTCTAAAAAAATACTAAGCTCAAAGGTGCATTTTCAATCGATAACTTTCAGACGATACATGTGTACTGGCTTAACTTTTGGCAGATTATTTATAGCTATATACTAGGTGTGTAAACATCTATTTTCAGCTGTTTTTTTCATAGAATATATGCAACACAACTGAATTCTAGGTAAATAAAAAACCGAGTCAAAAATACCAAATTTGTCATTTGAATGTGTAGTGTATAAGTAGTATATGATAAGTATATAATATATATAAGATATATAACACGTATTCACAAATATACAGATACACATATATATATATATGATCCGTCTGTATCGTGATGCTTGGCGAAGTCGAGTTGGAGAGCGAGTAGGTTCAGTAGGTTGCAAGTTGCGACTAAGTAGTGACAAGTACTACTTATACGACGCCTGTATATAATAAACCCTTCGTAAAAAAAAGTACGTAGGTACAGTGACTTCCGAGGAGTCGAGGTAGATACATCGCACAGGCGCGTGGTATATTCAGCTGAGTTGGCTGAGTAGTGAAGAAGCTGAGCTTGTGATGCCGACTGCCGCATCGTCGTTCATTATATCATAGCAGAAGTATTGGGCTTAAACATAAAAATTGGAGGAGAAGGAGAGCCAGGAGAAAGAAAGAAGGAAAGCGAAAAGTACACCTATATGTGTTGTGTATTCAATTAAAGGTGTGGAAAAGACAGACTACGAGAAAGATACCTAGTAGATTTTTATTTAGCTTTCACCAATAGTGTTTTTATGATGACAAGTGTAACGAATACGGATCGGATACGTTGAATTATATACAAATCTTGCTACAAAAAGAAAAATGGGTTAGTATATATATTACGCATGTAAGATGAGCGTTTTTGATACGTTATTAAGTTTTGCGATAAAAATATTTTAGACAAAAACATTGACGTTTTTACATTCTAGTTTGACGCTCTAGTTTAACTTTCTTTCTTTTTAACTATAGTTAAAGTAGATACAAAGAGAGTTGTAGTATTTAAAATGCTACATCATATATAAAACAGCAAACGTAAAACGTCTTAAAAACGTTTTTATATATTTCACATTATGACAATAAATTTTCAAAAATGTTCATTTTACTTAGATTCAGGAGTGGAAACTGGAAACGATTCAAACGATAGTTCCGTTGCACAACATGACAATGCTACTGCTATATTACCTGCTGGTACATTTGGTCAAGTCCAAACAATTTCTACTATTGTAAATAACCTGGAAAATGGAACTTCAGACTCTAATAAAGCTTCTGCAGAAGTTGCTACACCACCAGAAGCTACAACCAAGAATGAGTTACCTGGCATATCAGATTCTTTGCAAAGCACTTCAAGTAACAGTTTAGTTAGCGTCAGTATGTTTAATACTAAGCCCATATTTTCACTTGCTTTTGATCGTGCATTTGATAAGGTTTGTATAAAGAAGGTTCTTGCTAAATCAATTTATTTTTTGCATTAAATGAATTATTTTTGATATTTAAATTGATAAATTCAAATTTTCTTTCTTTCAGCGTATGGGATTTCGAGTTCCCCATGTTCAGGTTCCCATGTATCCTCCAACACAATTGGATCATTTAAACATAAGACCCAGCAAATCTGTTAAATGCAGCAATAATAGAATCAAAAAATTTCCCTTTAGAACAAGAACACGTGGTTACATAGAATTCAATGAAATTAAGACACAAGTGAATGAGCGAAAAATGCGTGTAGCTGCTGCCACAAATAACACAGGTATGATGAAGCTGCTATTAGAAACGGGTGTATCACCTAATAATTGTGATGATCAGGGTAGATCTCCGCTTCATTTAGCATCATGCAGGTAACATTTTCAAAAATGAAAACGATTATATTTAAGCTATATCAAATAAGTAAATAAATAAATTTTTCAGAGGTTATACGGAAATGGTGAGTCTGCTACTCAAATATGGAGCTAATCCTAATCAACGAGATTCCATTGGTAACACGCCATTGCATTTGGCAGCGGTTACGAGCAAGATTTCTGTAGTCACGCTTTTGTTGATGGCGGGAACAGATGTTCTTTCATCAGACTGCCATGGTTACAATCCTCTGCAATTGGCACAAACGAAATTGAGAGTATTACAAAATTGTAAAGGTTCAGATATGAATTGTATCAAAGACGAAGTACGAAATGTCATAGGTATGCTCTTGGCCTATCTTCAGAAACAAAAAGATGCACGAGAACAAGTCGAAGCGCTCAGTACCTTTTGCTCGCGACTTTCACTATCTAACGATTCCGATCAGATTCAGGACGATGTAAGAAGTTTACTGGCCAACATAGACTCATTAAGCTTAACGAACTAACTTTTGAAGATTGAATGTATAGAAATGAATACTGTTCCTATATTAATCGGCCTTTTTGACTGACATCAATCGCGAGGAACTGTTCTAGTATGGTCTTCTTATGCTAATCTATTCTTCTTTACACATTTTAAATACTTATATCTTTATACAGATTCTGTCTTTTTGAAAGAAATTTCTCATAATACACTATTTGTTATTGAATCAACAAATATTAAAGTAAATGATTCATATTTGTTTTTGCATGAATTTATGCCATCATTCATTTATAGACTATTGTATATAATAATAGTTTTTAATGGTTAAGTAAGAAATTGAAAGAATAAAGGCATAAAAAATGTAAATATTTTTTTTTTAATTTTTGAACTACAGTTATAAAGCATAGGTTTTTTTAATAAAATTTGTCACGTACTCATTAGAATTGTTGAAAAGTATACAATGATAATTATCAAATTATACATTTAAAGCCTTTTGGGATAAAATACAGGCAACATTTACAAGAAATGAATGATCATCAATTATTTATCCATTTTTTTCCTTTACAATATATATTACAGTGTGGTATAGAAAATTTTTGCAACATATGTTGACAAAATTTTTGGATATGCTCATTGTGTGATTGGAAATAATTTCTATTACTAGTTCTCTCTCTCTCTCTCTCTCTCTCTCTCTCTCTCTCTCTCTCTCTCTCTCATTCTCGCTCTCTCTCCCTCCCTCTGTCAATCACGCTATCGTTTGCTATATAAAACAATAAACTTAAGCTAATGCAATTTGTAAACTCTATTTCAATTATAAACTTAATTATGAAGATACAAATAACAAAAATGGTAAGCCCCCAGCTAAGCTTCCCGTTAATTCTACTTAATTATCTCATTAAGCTTTTAGATGTCTAATTAAATTACATAAAAACATTTCAAACTCCAATTTCGATATAACATCAGAGAATATCATGATTTGTGCGAAACAAGCGGTATTCAGAAGACCATTGACGCGCTACTTTTCCGAAATATTTCATTTTTTTCACCGACAATGTTCAAAAAATTTCGAAGTTATTCTTCTATAAACTAGCAGCTAAGTGCATTTCCAAAGCATGGCGCGATTGGCAAAATGCATCGATTGGCATGTACAAAGTTTAAATTCTCTATTATTTTGGTATGCATTGTCATCTCTTGCCGTAAATGGCACGAACAGACTATTTCGACTCAAAAATTCGATCGAAAACTCCCGAACAAACAAACAAAACAGGCCGTTCGATCGAATAAGAAATAATCATCCTTTGAATTCTCGATTGAATTCTCGTTCAAAATATATCTCATTAATATACTTTCATTCTCGCCTCATCTCTCAGCTTGCATTACACTATCGTACACTGCTTACACACTAATCAACAGATAGGAAAAAAATCGAGAAATTATCATCTTTATCACTTGGCTCGGCTCATGCATTGCAATGTTCTCTCTCACGTTTGCATGCGCATGTATCATATAGCTTTAGTATCCTCTGCTCCGTTTCGTTTTTCTGAACGGCGGGAAAAAGCATCGGATAGTTAGTCAAGGGCACATAACGGTCGCAAGGGACGGGAAAATTTCGCCTTGAAGCGGTCCATAATCGACTTTCTCGCCATCGACGGTAAGCAGGCCATTTGTGTCCTCGGCTGGCTCGATTCGAAACGCTCGTACTGGTATCATCTCGACTCCTGGAGTACTCAGATGCGTGCCAGCGCTGAATCCAAGAAGGAACTACAGCACAGAAATTTTTTGGTTAAATTTCACGTTTCTTTTTTTATGTACTGTATGGACTGAGAAAAGCTTACCTGCAATAGATTTGTTCGACTGATTCCTGCTCTAACAATCAGAAGCCAGATGATGCCGTCGTTGAGCTTTGCTCGCGGAGCGAAATAACAATCCTGACCTATGTGAGACTGATAAGCGGCTTGTACCATGATGAATTCTCCTGAAAATGAATAATTCAATTTATACAAGCGCACTTTTATACTTGGCGAAAATCGGACGACGCGACCAATCAATGCAACTACCTTCGATCTTAGTCCAAGAGTTCGGCACTTTGGTAGTGAGAGCGGGCAACGACGAAGGTGGTCCGTAAGTGATGTTACTTCTCCCGTTGCTATCCATATCTGCAAACAAACGAAATCCAAAGGGTTTCATCTCGATCAACAATATCTTCCGCCCGCGTAAAACAGCATTTTTACTATGTATATGTCAAATTTCAATGAAAAAATGCGCTTTTCTTTGGTCTAGAAATCGAAAAAAATTTTTTAAAGCTACAAGTTTCGGATTGATCAGACTTTCTTCTGCGTGCAGAGGAACATGGGAAAAATTACTAGTAACCATATTTCTGAGCGATTTAACGCTTTTTTTACAGAAAATTAATGCGTCAAAACACTGGAATAATAACAACTACGAATGTTCCCGAGGCACCAATAAAATTTCGAACAACACTATAATAAAGTATTACAAAAGAGCTTTAATTAAAAAAAAAAATTGCCAAGATTCGATGCTCTGATCAAAAGTTATGCCTATTTAAAAAAAAAATAATAATAATAAAAATCCGCGAATAGCCAATTTTTTCTTTATCCTCCATATGCCTCCCCATGTTCCTCGGCATTTTTCATCATCTTTTGGCTTGTACAGAAGAAAATCCCATTGGTCCGAAAGCTCTAGCTTAAAAATTTTGTTTTGCGAATTCTAGACCAAAGAAAAGTGGATTTTTTCATTGAAATTCGACAAATATGCAATTGAAAACCTACTGGAATTGGGGCTGTTGACGTCCTCGACGCTGTGATAAGTACTGGAGATCGAGCCGGAGCCAGTACTGAAGTACGCGGATTTCCTCGACTTGGCCGAGTAGAAGCTGTCGCATCGCCGGCGTCCGCCGATCGTTGCGTTCGACAATTCGCTGTTTGGCGATACTGTCTCAGTTTCGAGGGTCAGCGCGTCTGTGATAACGCCGCCGAAGTCCACCTCGTCCTCGCCGATCTCATGCAACTGGCCGTCTCCATCCTCGAAGACGCCGTCGTAGCTCCTCGACTCCCGGATCTCACTCGTGTACCTGAGCAAGTAAGATAAAGCGTTCGAGCTGGTCATTCGCAAAATCGTTCATCTTTACACATATACGTGCGTATTAGTGTGCTGGCATTCGAATTTATATTATACGTAAAAATTGGCGCAGCTACTGATACGACAGCGGTCGACCGACGATATACGTATTCTGACCTGAGCCGATGACACCGAGCACGCGTCCTTCGTTTTCATCGTGCTTTTTTGCTCTTTGATACTTGCGCGTATATCTATTTGCGCAAATTCGAGCGAATCACCGCGCCAGATTGCAGGTCGCATCATACTCACCTATCGAGCTCGTCGCCGCAGCTCTTGGAGTGCGTGATCTTGGCGTCGTCCTGCGTCTTGGCCAGTTCCCCGTTGCTCTTGACGAGGCCGTTGCTCTGGCGTTGAGTCCCGGCGTTGAGTGCCGGCGACTCGCAGGGCAGGTAGGAGACGCTCCCCTTGTACGTCCTCAGCCCGATGAGCCTCGCGACGCTCCAGATGGTGAAGCGCTGGGCTCCGATCGCCCTGAGCCGCTCGCTCTCGATGTCGATGTCGGCGAGGAAGCCCCAGCCGACCGACAGAAAGGAGTAGAGCGTCTCCTTGCGCGTCTCCACGCGCACGAGGTCCATCTGGCTCAGTCGGCGGCGCACCACCGAGAGCGCGCTTATCAGCATTGGGTTCTGGTCGAAAGGCTCTCTGCGCATCACAGAACGTTTATATACATTATACATACATTATAAAGTCGCAGCGCTGCGCTATTATTCTCACACATTTATATATACGTGCACTTGGCGCGATTGCGGTGTGTCCAGGTGTGTAACAGTGTAAGTATAACGACGGGCAGACATGGGTGCAGTGGATGATTTGATTGCACGCGTGCCTTCATATACGATCAGCGGCCGAACGCGCCTGACATTGACGCACGGCGTATCGCGTGCGCGGCTAGAGGAGAATTGGCAAAAAGGAGCTGTTTCGAAAAATTACAAATACTTGAATATATGCGCTAATTGCACTGTACGCGAGGAAAAAAAAACAATTTCCTCTTTTCTTTGCCGCAGAATATAAGTGTGTCTTGCGAGTACGAAATATGTCTGAATAAATTGGCGTGTTCTATACGATAAAGTATGAGGAATTGACTGACAGGCGCGTACTCGGGAAAGAAAACGCGGAAGCTGCACGCCCGCGCGTAACGGCCGAATCTCATTTGAATATACGATGTTAAAGAACGCGTATATAATATTTTTACTACCTATGAAAACTCACTGTTATGGCAGGTTTATGTCACGGTTGAAGTGCGCGCAGCATTCGAATTCAGTATGAATCAGTTGGATTATTGAGCGAAAGCAATGGTTTTCAACTGCGCAATCACACAAAATGCTGTACGTTACATATACTACACGGGAAAAGAGATTCAATTTACGGCGAGCAACAAGCCATTCGTGCATACACTCGAAGAACGCGGCACAAATGCTCGCTTTATATATATTAATTCAGCGACGAGAGCAGTTATCGATGCGGCCGTAAAAAAGCGCGTCAGCCTCATATTATACTTTGTATATACTCTCTCGCTTCGTATGCAACATCTCATACAGCAAAAATATGTATGTAAGTGCAAATATCTCACTGCCTGGAAAAGGCGATGGACTTGGCGAGTCCGTTTCCCGAACCACAGGGTATGACGGCGATAGGCAGTTGCTTCATCGCGGTGTCCCAGTCGGGCCTCTGGAGCAGGCCGTTGATGGCCTCGAAGACGATGCCGTCGCCGCCCACCAGGACGAGACCCGACCACTGGCTCAGGTCGCGAGTCCGCACGAAGTCCCGGGCGTAGTTCGGGTGCCGAGTTATGTGGACGTCGTAGGGCAGCTCGGCTTCCGAGAAGATCGGGTTCACTCGCCGCTGGAAGTTCTCGCGACCTCGGCCTGGGCCGGACTTCGGGTTCAGAATCACCAGGAGGTTCTTCGTCTCGTCCGGACAGGCTGGAAACGAGAACAAATTTTCGTTTTTTATTAGGCCATTTTATTTTTCTGTAAAATCTAATAATAGAGGTGCATGTATTCGTGCGCGTGCATTCATCAAAAGTTTTCAAGAGTTGTTGATTGTTACGCGTATATAGTTTCTAGAAAGATAAGTTTAATTGAATCTAAATAGCTTCGCTTACATTGAAATCGTGAGTCGAAAATTTTTTCGAGAAGGCACGCCTATAAATCGTTTAGCTTTGATCGCTATATGTATAATACTTATACCCATTTTTTATAGTAACAATTAATCGAAATTATTTTTTAACGACTTTTTTAAGTATTTATTTACTGCATATTGTGTAATTTCCGGTGTACTCTGAGGAATTAGACGAAATCTGTTCCCTCTCTTTGTCGTCTTCCAATTTCACGTTATGTATTTCCATTGTGTTATTGCGCATATATATGTACGTGTCCATAGCATAGATTCTGAAACTCATTAATTTCAGGATCATCTTGAAAGCTATAAATTCTACTTATATACGTACGGAGAGTATATGGCTTTACCGAGCAATTTTTTCGGAGTGCGCAATTGCGCAACAAACATCGTCAGTGTCTCATCAATTATCTTTTTCTCGGTGACTTTTGAAAAAAAAAACAAAAAAAAAAAAGAAGACTCGGAGAATCTTTTCGATTAACTGACGTACGACTCTCTTCAGACACGTTGTAAATTCATAAAGACGAGGCAGGCGCACGCGCAATTATTATATTATATATACACTTATTTGTACGTTCCCGGAAAAATGTCAACAAACACGCCAAAAGCATCGTCACAACCGACGACATTGTGTATTATATATACTAAATATACTTATTATACATATATAAACGCACGTCTTTGAATATATGCATAATTAAAGAAGTAAGAATCTGCCAGCACTCTTTTTTAACAACCCATCTCGAAGACGTATCGACGATAATTCTGAGAGCTTAATGAAGTGCTGCACTTCCGCGTAACGATTACGTTGTATAAGCGTATATGAGCATTATTGGGCATCGTATGTACAACGCGGTGACTGTTTGCTTCGTCTCTGGTAAAGTCGAGCCAAAAGAGCCACCGTTTTCTCGAATAATCGGACGTCGTGTTTTTTCCCCAGCTCATTAACACGACATTTGGCTCGAGAACCTGGGATCGTATGTATTCATTACTGCACCACAACTTAATTCCATTCGGAGAATTCAATTCCACGCGCGCTACGAGGAGAGATAAAGAGCATGAGAATCCAAGAATGTAATGACATTACTTTGACGTTGAGGCGCGACTTTAATCCTTTTTTAATTGTGCTCGAGAGAAAGAGAGAGGGAGAGAGAGGGAGAGGAGGGGGCGGGGCTCGATCAATATCATCGATAAGGGATCATTTGCTTTAATGAATGTGTATTTTGCGTGGATTTCAACAAAATGAATAGACGATTAATTTCGACGAATTTCGAGATACGTATATGTACAAAGTGCGAGCGCGTGATAAATATAGAAACGGATAGTGTCAGCATAGATTTAAATCTCGACTATTTGCGCGATATTTGTCTAAAAAATAGATGTTTATATTAGGCTAGTTATAATATGCGCATAATACTTTATTCGTCGTCATGAATGTATGCATGAGTATGTCGAAAGAGTTTTACGCATATAGGATATTATATATGTAGATGAGTATAGTCACGATTTTTTTATGTATACAGAGGACATACACATCTTTTTGCAGATCGCTTTCTCTAAGATTCGTGCGTGTCGTGTTTGTTTTGCTTGTAAACCAGCGTCTTTCGTTCTAACTCAATGGTCTTTTTTTTGTACATACAAAACGTAAGCTTGTAATTCTTCATTTGAAAGTTAATTTTAACTATATTATTATAAAGGCTATTTAAAATATCACACATTATTAATAATATGTTACGTATACACTCTGCACAGATATGATTGTTCAAATCGTGAATTTATTTTGCGCTCATTCTACTGTCAAAAGACAAGCCATAAAAACGAGAATAAAAAAAAGTTTCATATCCTTACATTGAACATCCTCATTAACGTTCTCGGTTATATAGATACACCCGCGCCAGAAACAGTCTCAACAAATTATCTCGTCCCGTCGATTTCTCAATTCATCCTTCTCTCGCCCCAACAAAAAACACCAAATCTCCTCACATGTCCGCACCACGCTCTAATCTCATCAGAGCGAAATCACATTGAAGGCTTCGACTCTTTTTCTCTCTCGTGACGCAATTCGGCATACGCTCGGCTTATAGTCAGCTTTATATATTAAACTCGAACATGGCGCGTTCCTTTCAATTAAAATAAACAGCGACCGCGGTCCAGCGCAATCACAGCTTCGAGTGCAACTGCACCTGCTGGGGCACAGATCACTTTTACTTCGCGGTTATTGTTTCAGAAAACGAAGCTTATAGTGGCCGTCGTCGATTGGAAAATACATGCGTACACGTCGACGAGAGTATACGTCTCCTGCGGTCACGAGTGCCGAAAGCCGAAACTCACGGCGCGCGCGTACGTATTTTTCTTATTTTTTATTTTTTTCTAAAAACTGCGCGCATTTTCGAGCGACGTAAGCGCATTTCTGCTGGATGTGTATAAGTGGCATAATTGAGGGGTATATATCGTTATCTCTGGTATGTCGACGAAGCTATAGATGTTTATAGGTCACGATGCATATCGATAAAATATAAGCGAAAAAAGAAGTTGACTTTAAAAGGTCCATCAGGCGCGTCATTCCAAAAGAAAACGTTTGCGAGAATCCGCGATGAGATGCCGATGACGCAATTCTTGATCGCGCAGACTAAACCGTTCATTCATCGTTATGCCTTCCCCGATATACTTATATACACGTACACGAACACACTTTCCGGCGTCGGTGCTGCACATTTACGTAATCCCCCAGTAGCATGTAGGCTCGAGAGGAAAAGAGTATCGAATTCGAGGAGACTTTTATTCGCGCGCGCGTGCGAAGGAAGTCGCCGAATATGCGCGCGAGACACATGACATCATGCTCGATATGGCTTTTCGAAAGAGAGAGAGAGAGAGAGAGAGAAAAGGACGTTAAAAGCCGCAATGACGCACGCATTGCGCGGTGTACGAATAGATTTTTTTTTCCTTTCTCATTGTGTGTTGTGTGTCGTCGCATCGAACATTCTTCTGTCTAGACACTTGTCGCGCGCACCTGTATACAAACATTCGATTACAACAGAGCCATAATAGGTTTGACAATCCGAGAAAACTTTCCGAGACAGGCAAGAAACTCTCCAAAATGACAGAGTGGAATCGGCCAGAAATGTTGTTTCTGTGATTATTAGGCTTAAAATCTGACGGATGGTTTTGTTGATAGGAGAGCGAGAGAGAGAGAGAGAGGCATCTGATAATCACAAGCCTATCCCAGAGTGTGATAACGAGAAAATTTAATAATCCGTCGGTGTAATACAATAGGCAAACGTATATTCTCTTATACTAATCCAAGCTTGTATTGTTAAAACGTCCTCGTTTCTGCCGCGTCTCGAACAATGCTCGGGAGCGAATTTCAACTCCGAAGTAAAAGATATTTATTGGCCATAACGGAAAGCGGTTTACTGTAGTCGCTGTGTATTGTGCGAATAGTCCGGCTAAAATAAAATTATAGTCTTATGGTCGTCGACGTCGTCGTTGTCGCTGCTGTTGTTGTTGTTGTTGTTGTTGTTGTTGTTGTTGTTGTTGTTGTAGCGACTGCAATGTTTCTCTCTCGCTGTAGTTGTGCGGTCGGGGCTTCTATCCGCTAGAAAGACTTGATGGCTTTTCTTGTATACGTAGTGCCAGCCGAAGCATCGCGATGATTACGAATGTAGCTCATGCTGCTCTACGCGCGAACGCCTGAACGTTTTTGTGTAATAAGTGCATCCAGGAAGCTACTGCGATGCCGCTCTATTGGTGTCTAGAGCGACAGAGCGAGAGAGAGAGAGAGAGAGAGAGAGAGAGAATACCTCGGAGAATACAAATCGACTTGCGTCAGATACTTAAGTAAGTTATAAGTATACGCAAAGACTTGCACGCTCGAAAATCAGCAGCGAGTCGACGAGAGGAGAGCAGAGCGCGACTGAATAAACAAATCAATGTACGGCGAGAGCAGAGAGAAAGATCAAAATTTTTTATCGTCACACCCCGCAGAGAATTGCCGATGGCAACAGAGGCACCGCGACTAATAAGTATTGATGAGGTCAACGAGAGGACACGAATTGACCGACCGCGACTGATATATATATATACACACATTATACACACACATATGCACGATAATATATGGTATAGGAGTTGCGCAACGTTTGAAAGATTTTCATTTTAATCGTCGGCGAGAGCGATTGTACGTATACACGCGTCTGAGTAGTGCACGAATTTTAATTGCGCGTTCGCCATACGTGCATCCCTTCCTTAATGAGGAATACGCTTAGGGTTTATATATAGGGGTCCGAATATCGATGTGTGCGGACTTGATAACGTGCGCGCCTATGTATACAATGTATATAATGTATATATTGTACATGTATATCTCTGTATGTAGGAGAGGAAAGTTGGCGATCGTTGCGTGCCATATGCGCACGCAACTGACTGCAGTAGTGGCCGACACTGAAATAAAGGACGAGAGAGAGAAAGAGATAGAGATGCTTTAAATCGGAGGATGTATAATGGTTTCTGCGGCTATAACGTTTCAACGTCCTCGTACATGCGAATGATCATTAAATTTCGGTTATGTATAAGGAGCAAAGTTTTTCTTTTTTCCTCGAGATCGAGCTTTTGCGCGTTGTTTGACGAGTTTGCAATTGTCTTCGAAAAGGTAAATACTCGATGTGCCGATTTTTATGCTTCTATCGTGTTATACTCCGAGGAAAAAGTACACGAGATTAATCGTGCACCTGCAGCAGTGGCCGATAAGGAACATGTAGTAAGGTCGTGCTTTTTCGAAGAAAACATAGTCGCTAATTCCCAACACGTTTCGCACGATCCGGTTTATGTATACTGCACTAAACAAACTCTAAACAAAATGAATTTCCAAATGCGGAAAAATATATGATGTGGATAACTCATTGTCATCTGAATTTTAAGTGCGACTTATCCATATTTAATATCTAATCGTGTCTTTCGCGTTTAAACATTGTATTACTTGTTGTAGGAAATTACAATCCCAACGAAATGCGCGCGTGTCGATCGACGAGGTCCAAATTTCAGCTCGTTAACTCCAATCAATCTATTTCTTAATTCTTGAACAACATAAAGCGCGGGCTGTGCACAATCGAGCCGATAACAATTAAATTCCTAAAATCTACAAGGTGTATAACCCGAGCTTCAAAGTCACTCGACGAATATATAAAACCACACGAAATACATGTCGTGTTCTTGACTTTCAGAAACGTCTCGAAATTTCTATACGGAATCTCAAGGATATTCTTGAAGCCGCGCGCATTCAGAACGAATAAGTTTCTTCATCTCTCTCGTCTCGCATATGCATCAGAGAAGTCACATCTTAGCGGTCACCGAACAATAAATCGCCATTTATCTTTAATCGACGCGCAATCGACGCAGATAACAGCGCCGACGACCCGGCCGCCGCTCGTACAGTCTGCATATTTCACGAGAGTGGCTCGCCCAAAAACAGCCGAGACTTAATATTCTCGTTCGCTGGTCCCTCGGCAGCTTTAAAGAGGAGAAGGTTGGAGCGCTCGTGAATAAGCGAGAAGCCCGCGTGTATCCCCTGTTTTTGTTTGACAAAATTTCCATCCTTCTACGTACGCGGGATGAGTGAGATCCAAACAATTCCCTATATACAAACGCGCGCAAGCAAAGCGCGTCGACTGCCCTGACGATTTACGTTGAAAAATTAGAAAAAAACTCGGACACAATAGCCTCTCCCTCTCTCGAGTACGGGACGGGGGGGGGGGGCGGGGAGCATATAATATCTGCCCTCGAAGCCGAAAAAACAAAGGGCTCCTCGAAATTCGCGTTAAGCCATTATTCGCGCCCATATATAAACGAGATCGAAGCAGGGCGCGCCAAATGCGCTATATAACGGAGATCCGGCGTGGAGTATGTATATATGTATATTGTATAGGCTAAATTATGCAACGTGTGCACGCTCGTAAGTCAAGGACTCTCCCAGGCGCGGGCTATCGACTTCCTCTCTCTCTCTCTTTCTCTCTCGCATACTCTCTGGGTCGTACCTATATCTCTCCTCGCCACACGCTGGACGCATAGTGTGCAGGAGGGCCGCACGCGAGAGTCCGACGATTTTGCCGATATAGATATAGTCCTCGGATCAGCTTTTCAACTCGCGCTGATAGGGCTGCGCGCCCTGCTCCCTCCCATCCCTCGTCGGCTCTTTTTTTTCCCGAGACAGTTTGGGGCGAGGAGCCCAACTTTGGCGCGCGGAAGCTCTTATTTTTAAAGCTCTTACGTGCAACGCTTTCTTTTTACGGCCGCGCGGTGGTGGTGGAGAGAACGAGAGAGAGTGAGAGAGAGAGAGAGAGAGAGAGAGGATTTTCCTTTTATGCTTTAGCGAAAACTACAATTTTTTAAAATCGCTCGCGAGGTGTGCAGGGTGCACACCTTAAAGGATCTCTGTAATTTGCTCGCCGGAAAATTATACTGCTATTCCGGCGGCGAGGTGTGCTCTGTGCGGCGGTGCGGAAATATGCGCGTTGCAGCTGTGTATTTGTATAGAGGAGTAGGGGGCGTGAGATCGATGGGTTTTCTTCGCATGTACGGAGCTTTCGAAAGATACGACTGCCTTATTTGAAAATGGCAATTCTGATGGTCATCTGGACGCATCGATCCTGCATCGAATTCTCGGGACAGGAGGGAAATATACAATAGCGGTTTTACGCCTTCTATGCAAATCACGAGATGCACGTTCGCGATAACAGAGATCGTTGTGTGTTTTCGTGATGCAAATCATTTAGTTTTTTTCGAGGCTGAATTCGTTGAAAAAATTCTTTTCGCTTCCAGTGACGCCGAGTCGAGCAGATCCCAATGGATACATGCGTGTAAAGTTCTGAATCTATTGCACATACGTGAAAATTATATAGACAATTGGACACTATACAGATGAGACTGAAACGCGAAAATAAGCAATCGATCGGTCAGTTTCGACGAATCATTTGCCTCTCGGCAGCGTTGCATAATTGCATGGAAAAATTGATCCGACGTGCGATAAAGCGGCAACAACATTTTTTTTCAGACGTCATAGCAACGGCTGTGTACGCGCATCAGATGTTGGCAGTAGCAGCTAATAATGCTACAATCGTATGCTCCTCAATTAAGCGATTAGATAAAATTAGAAGGAAAAACCTACTATTAATTGTCGAACAACATTTTCGAAAGAGCGTTTTTTATACGTTGCACTACACTTTATGCAGACGAAATCGTACACAAACGTGATGCCGATCTATAACCAGACGATACAACTATAACCGTCAGAATTAGATTATCCGCAATATATATATAGTTCAGCGCGATCTCAATAGACTCACGATAAAAATACCTGATTCTAGGAAAGATTGCCGTGTCTTATCGTCCGAACTAAATTGATTATAAACACAAGCTTAATGATGAGCAGTTCCTGATAAAATAACTCGAAAAAAATACCTCGTGTGCAAATTTAAATTCCAAGGAAACATGTATAATAACGAAACATTAGCTCAAACTTTTAAATATATAAGCTTCGGAATAATAGCGCCTTGCACGACGCCTTGCTCTTTTACGCTCTAAACGACGCCGCTCTCTCCCTCTCTGTCTCCCCTTTTTTTCTGCTTCTCTCTTGAAAATTCTTTGCAGCGGCAAAAACCTATGAAACGCATAAACACTTTGACTGCACGACAGAGCGACTCAAGGATATGGCCGTGCGTCATTGCCCGCACTACGGGTTCTCGTATCAAACTTTGCTGTTCCCCTTTTATTACGCTCGTCATTGTGCGCGGAGTGTCTTCTCGGCATCAGCACATAATACACTAGTACGTACATCGCCCTCCCGGAAAAACCCATCCTCTGCGCCGTAATACACATTGCACGTTTTCCTCGTTTACTCAATATTAAGAGTAATAATCCGCGTATGCGCGCACGAAACCCGTTCGACGCGAAAGTATATAATATAAGAAAAGTATATGCGAAAAACAAAAAGAATAATGATCTCGACTCACCGCTGAGCAGCGACTGCAGGTTGCGGTGGGCCGGGCTCATGTAGGCCTTGGGCACGGGCAACCTGTTCAGCAGGCACTTTATGGCGAGCCTCCAGCGACTGGCCTCGCGCAGGTTGTCCTCGTAACGGTCGAAGCTGCGGAACCTGAGGGTGACGGTTGTGCGCTCGCGTCGCCGCGCCCCCTTGTTCGCCACCTTGGCGCGCTTCAGCGTGTAAGCGTAGATGTAGAGGTAGGCCGAGGTGTCGTACTCGTCGTGCGGCTGCACCAGCTCCGTCGACTCCACCAGTCGCGGCTGTCCGCGCGAGGCGCCGGGACCGCAGGCGCAGCTCCCGGCGCTCCGGCGCTTCGAGCGCAAGCATCTGCGAAAGCATATGCTTATGTGAATGATTATTATTAGTCTCGTGTTTTACAGCGTGCAATAATATATACAATATACATACATATATGCATGTTTAGTCTTTATAATATACATATATACGGCGTGGAATTATCCCGAGGGTGCGGATTCTTTATACCGACGGTCGAATGGGACTTTTTAAACTCTCGCGACGGGCGACGAAAAAAAAAGCTTACGCATTTTTCCTGCGCGCGGGGGGTCGCCGACCTTTCTATTAAGCCCATTTCAATGGAGCGTATATACAATGGCGCCATTTAAAACGAACCTGATACACGTTATATGTAATACAGATCTGGAGCACACGCATTGCAGCGGCTCCAATACGACGCTATTAAATACAACGAACCTTTATTTAATTACATTCGTTAGAAACGTCCCCCCCCCCCTCCTTCCCCATCGATATAACTCCTTCGGACGCACGCGTCGCAGCAGCAATCCGGCTTTGGCATAGAAATCCAGATATATCGCGTTATATTCAGAATGTCATTCTTATATATATCCACAGCGCAGACTTTTTATTCTTACTTTACATTTTGAATAATAAATGGAAAGTCCGGTGTATATACAGAGTTCTCTGGTCGGCTTTTTTAAAACGTATTCTTGTGCAGGGAACCCGGTTTCTCCTCGCGGCTATATATAAGTATAAATAAGTATACAGCGTTGCGGTCGTGCCGTGCCGCCCGGAGACAATTAAGGACCGACTTGACCCGAAAGAAGGTGCATCTATATATGCCTCAGTATCTTCCCTTCTTCCTCTCATCGCATTTCCGACGGATTATAACTCCACAGCGCGCTATATAGGCACAAAGAAAAAAACGCAACGAATTCATTTTCGCTGCCATAATATGTTCTTTTGTAGAAATAAATTGAATTTGGTACCTGCATCCGACGATGTCGTCAACGAGAATAGTCTCCGTCTTGCTCGGCGCGCAGTTGCTCTCCTTGCGCAAGCTGAGTCCCCTCTCGGTCAGTCTGACCCTGTACAGGGTGCTCCTCTTGGACGATATGTAAAAGATCTCCTCGAGGATGGCGCTCGGGGTGGCGGCGCAGCTCGTGGGCGACGCCGTGACCGAGCCGTTGGCCGACTTGCCGGAACAGCTGCAGCTCGCCTCCTCCTCGTCGTCCGCGGCGCACTTGCAGTCGCTCGCCCGCGACATGTCCGAAATCTTGCGCATAATTCTCGCTGATGATGGGCTTCCGCTACTGAAACACACAATACACCGACGATCGTATACATGTATATAACTTGCTGTGTGCGCATTCGGCCAGACGCTCGATCGGCCGCATAATAAGTATTACGATAAGACATTACGATTGTATATACGTTATGCAAAAGCCTTGGTGCACGTATTTTTTCGAAGCCTGCCCGTAGAGTCTGAGAGAACCGTATAATTTTCGAGACGACGTGTACTGTGTCGTGTGTGTGTAGGTGTACAGTATATATAGATACGCGTGTAAACGCGAAACTTTTTTCCGTTTCTCTCTCGCGAGAGGCTCGGATAGCGCGCGCGATGCACGTAATACGAGATTTCGCGTGGGTAATCGCTTCCCGCCTGCATCGCGGTATATATACTAGGCTTGGAGGAAGGTTTTTTCTATTATTTTTCGATTCAATCGCAGCTGACCTGATGAGGAGAGAAGGAGAGAATGAGGAGGGAGAAGGAGAGAGAGACAAACAGAGAGAGAGAGAGAGAGAGAGAGAGAGAGAGAGAGAGGAAAACGAGCTTTTTTTCATGTCAACCTTGCCGAAGATACATTATCCCCACTTTACGACAAGTTATATACGGCAACAATTTTGAAATCTCCATATACTCACGTGGCGACTAAAACTATAGATAGATTACAGCTGAATATGCATCTGAGATAATGAAAAAAAATTAAGAGCCAATCTTTAGCCATTCCACATTTCAGTCTTTTCACTTCCAAACGTATGTATATATATAAGTTGTTTACGCGTCACTACGCCAAAGGATAAGCTTTAACGCGAGCGTACTTGAAAGTACGTAAGTGTGTGTGTGTGTGTGTCGGTGTGAGTAAATGTGTGTACAGTGTACAGTCTTATATTAGCAATGAATTATATCCTGAGAGAGACTCTAACCGAAATTAGCAAGCTTTGTTTACTCTTCCCCATGACCCGCACGATACAAACCGGCTAATATTACACGGCGATTATGTACCTTTTAATTGGTCAATGGTCATACATGATCGCGCGTGTCATCCGTACCCACACGTGTGTACAATTTTCCTCGTTGCTGCAGCGCGACGATTTTTTTATTACGTATATATACACATGACGGAGAGAGAGAAAGAGTGAGAGAGAGAGAGAGGGAGAGAGAAGGGGGGGAGAAGAAAGAAAGAGATAGTGAGAGAGTATACTGCATTCTCTCTCTGACAAACAATATTTTTCATATCCGCCTTGAGACTAAACACGGAGGAAAGCAAAATTTCGCAAAAAGTATACAACATACAAACTTGAAGCTTAAACTCCAAATATGCCTTCGATTCGCAGAAAAGAGATTCGACGTGTTTCGCAATGCTCATATAATATGAATATTCACGAGCTTTTCACGTATGACTTCGTCCAAAAAGTCTACGTAATAACGTTTGCGCAAACTTTTTATGGAGCAGACGTCCAAGCAAAGTCTATAAAATTGATGATGAAGACAAGACATGCAAGACAATAGTGTATATACTAAAACTGACTGACTACCGATTATGTATACATAAAGTTTTCCAATTTTAACAGATAACACTTTAACGAGTAACGAGTGATATACGTCTTATATATTAGACGCTCTTTATATACGGCCGTCAGCAATTGTTATCGAATAAACTATAAACAATTGGCATATATGTAATACTAATACCGTTTCACGCGAGGAAAAGCTAGAACATGAATTGCAGCAAGACTATACTGCAAAGGTATAACGACCTATCTGAATCTCAAACACCTTACATGTATTATATATATATACTATACAGTATACATATCATAACAAATATTCGAATCATGTGAGCACGTGTGTGCTCCTTATATATCATTGCGTAATATAAGAGTCTGTTGTGTGTGCGTACCAACATGTCATATCCGCAAGTGTCTTGAATTCGAGCTGAAAAAAAAAGAAATGTCGTGTAACGAACCCTTTCGTTGTTATAGAATCACGACCGAACGGACTCGCCATACGGAGCTTATCACCTTATCAGTGTAATTTACGCAACCCCCTTTCACCCCGAGAAAAATTCGACGGGCACGCGAGCGTATACATCATCGAGTATATTATATATGCTCCAAGTATATTAACGAGAGGGACTACGGCAATTTGGAGCAGGAAATTCCGCTTGAAAACTCGGCTTGCGAGACACACACACACACACACACACACACACACACACACACACACACATACATGCAAATGCACACACTCTGTACTTCCACAGTTCGAAAAGAGGAAATTGATAAGATAAAGGTAATGCAAAAGTAAAATACGGAGACACACGCAGCTCGGAGGGACGATCGCGCGCAAACACAATGCGGAGCACTGAGCGATGGTGTGCAACAATAACAACAAAACAAGGAGGCGTGAATGACACGCTGACTGCAAGAGAGACAAGACAAACCTTTTTGTACGTATATCAGTGTGTGCGTGTGTGTGTGTGTGTGTGTGTGAGGCACTCCTTCTCGGTTAGCAGGTGATTTTTCAAATAACCAGAAAGCCGTGATGGGTAACGTGCATCATCAGTAGAGCACTGCAGCAAACAGCTTCTTCTCCCCGCTGTTCTCGGCGTTCGTCAGGGGCTCGTACGTGCTGTAGCTGACCCAGCGATGCCGCGCTCCGTATCCTCCCGCGGGAGTACAACGCAACATAATCCCGTCCACTCGCTGAATGTGTATTCGTGTGTGCGAATTAACTCACTCTCTCCCGTATAGCGTGCGCGTGCGTTGCTGTGTATGCAACCGACTCGTTTACACGGAATTTTGAAAAGAAAAAGACAAAACTTTAAACACACACTGCACAGGCGTCGTTGTCAAAAAGGGGAGATGCACACGGAGCAGCAGCAGCAACAGCAGAGAGAGAGAGAGAGAGAGAGAGAGAGTCGGCTCGTCCGCAATAAGACCCCTTTGGAGTCTTTGTGCTATATAGAGCAGTTATCTACTCTCAGCGTGTATACCCGTCGGCTGCTATGGTGAGACGGCGGCAACGAGTCGTGTGCAGACTTGCCGCTCGCGCGCGTTCTACTGCGTGTAGTGCGCGCGCCACCGCGTTGCACCGCCACTCGCCAGAGATTCCAGTATATATATAGCGCGTTCGCGTGTGTTGTATACATGTAGCATCGGCGAGGGGAGGGGAGAGAGATCGCGCGCGAGTTGTATATTACATACATATTATATATAGGCATACAGAATCCGTACACTTTGCGATGGTCTCTCTTTCGAAAAGAAGCGAGTACCTATCAATGGCAAAATGTACCAGCACTATACAGAGCTATTATACCATAGTAGTCTTGTTTGTATAAGGTACTTTCAGTATAGTGTAGGTGTAGGTAGGACGTAGGCGCATGCGTCGTGATCGACCCGTTCGTTGCGCGCGCGGATTTGGTCTGCTACTCGCCAACTCGCCTTTCCGAGTTTCCGACATGCAATACTCTGCTGCTATACAGAGAGATCCAGGTGAGTATTTTATACTTTACAACGTGAGGATTCTTATGACTCTTTTTTTTTAGAATATAATGAGCTCGGCACGAGAGTTGAGAGAGATGCTGATTATGTAGGTGAGATACGAGATGCTTATGACGTCAAGTGCGACGAAGGTGTCGTACTAGACTACTATTGTGCGGATACTTAACGTATTCGCGAATGTAGAAGTATTTATTTATGCATTTGTAGTGAACAACGAGTTGCGTTTGGAGATGTTGATAATATGTTTGCAGGGCTGTTCTGCGCCTGACTAGTCAAGATTTTTAATGTATTTATAATTGATATTGTTACATGTTTAACGATCTTCGAAGAAAAACAATTAAAGAATGGTATTGTCATTTTTTGTGCTTTGTCAGAGTGCCTATGTCGTCGCTTATCGCAGATGATTTACCAGATTGGTGTGACTCGGCAAATATTTCTATTTATTTTACTGTATAGTCTTGCGAAATATTGTTATTACGACGGTGTCGAGAATAATTATTTGAAATCTCCCACGTTTACGAGTTCCTTTATGGAAGTAATACTTAAGAGCTTTTACGTCGTGATTGTGTAAATGATTTGTATGAATGTAATTCACAGAAACAACCGTGAAGTTTTTGACCTCATACATTGAACTTTACTCCATTATTGTTTTCTTAATCAACTAAAATAAAAATTAAATTTTGTCTTCTGAATAGACCATTCTTCAAAAATCGGCTGCAATCATTTGTGAAGACTCGTATTGTTTTGAAAGTACGTTATAAAAAAATACCTTCGCTTTTATTTAGATATACATACGAAACTCGGAAGAAATCAGTCACACTTCAATTCCTTTATGACATTTGCGGAATGTGTACCCGTAGTAAATATTATACTTGAAATAACTTTTACTATACGCTATAAAGTATCTTGTGAAGGATATTATAAATTCTTATAGATAATGCATTTTTCGAATACTTCTGCTTAGAAAATTGGTAAGTCTTTTATTTTATAAATTGAAGTCAATGAAATTTATATTACAATGATACATGTGTCAGTGGAAGATACCTGTATCTTTTATCCAGGTTATACAAAAATGTTATTTTTAAAAAAATATATACATTCTATACAAAAATATTCTCTTATTTACTTTTAGCACTTATTTTAAAACGATCGCGCAGACATTCACAAAGGTATCGACATTCAGATTTTCAACTCAATTTCCTAGAATTAACTTAAGAAATTATTGTACATCACCGTGATTAAATAAATTATCATTCGAGCCAAAAAAATTTCATTCATAAATATTGGTTCACTGAAAATCTACTCTACAGTTTAGTCAATTACCCAAAGGACATTGACACCAGACATACCTAGATTGACGCGACCAAGCATTCCATGATCACGAGTTTTCACTATATAAAGAAAAAGAAGCAGAGTATGGAACAAGTTGTTTCTTCCCTAAAAAAAATATATATAGTACATTTTTAATAAAATTTCAAAGCTGGAGTGATAATGAATTATTAAAAAATGTACCCTTGGAATATCCTCATATTCATGAGTTGTTGAATCGCCAGAAAGGGCGAGGCAATAATGTGGTGGGCTTGTAGACTGACAGACTATTATTGGTCCTTTGTTACGCGGCAATTCAAACCCTGATTTAGCTGTGTACATAGAGGTGAAAGGTCTAGCATCAGGTTGATTTAAAGGTGCTTCAAGTTGTGTATCCATATACGTTGATACTAAGTGCATAATAATCTAAAAAAATTTTCATTATCTATTAACAATTAATTGTAATTTAATTAATTTTAATTCAAATAATTTTTAATATATACCGCTGTATCAGTTGGAAGACTTGAATCCCATTCTTTTCCATTATGTGATCCTCCACTGTTCCACTTGAATTCACTCATAGAACCACCTTTAGCAAGAACTTTAATTCTTTTTACAAGATAATCTTGATTACTAGACAATTCAAGAAAAGGGACTAAGGCTGGTAGGGTCGGTATAACAGTTACTGAAAATGATTGTGCAAGTTTTCGGAGTTTATCCAAACCGACGTTTCCTGGTTGAGAGTCACTTAGTCCATGACGAATTAAGCTAGTGCACACGTTGTCTATTTCCACTGCAACTCTTTCGACAACGGTTTTACTTATCCACTTAATAAAAAAAAGAAATAAATAAATACATATGTAATTTCAATTTATAATATTTTTACGTCCTTTTTATTTACCATGCGCAAATTTGCAATCCACTGATTAACTTTCACTGGATCAATTCGATATTTTCTCCAAACATCAGGTGTTCCAAATGCCCTTGGAGAATTTCCTTCTTCTACACCAGGACTAGAAGATTTGGACTTATCAACTGTAGGTGCTAATTGATAAGCACATCTTTTTAACAATGGCGATACTTCTCCAGGACTTCGAGTTGCTGGATGAGACCAAAAAGAACTCAACAAATTGGATGGCTGATCAACATTAGTAGAATGTGTAGATTTTCTTTCCGTTTTGCTCACTTCTTTTAAGTAACTTTGCAATTCAGATTCATCTTGGATAAGGTCTTCACCAGTAAAACTAGCACTCATTGAACTGTTGTAGGATTTGTTAATACTAATATTTGGACTCATTGTTGTTCTACGTGTGAGAGAATTGTTGTACTTTGAAAATGGACTAGAAGCTGAATTATTCTCTCATTAAAAAGATGTATAATATTAATAGGAATATAGTAATTATCCCAGAGACTTACTTGAATCATTTAAACTAGTATTTCCTAGAGTATTTGAATGTCTGCTTAAATTTATACAAGAAAAGTTGAGTGGTGAGCTTGGTTCAACTGGTTTTTGCGGTACAGGAACTTCATTTTTAAAAAGTGGATCATCTTCAGCTATTCCCAAAAGTTTTCTCTGCTTTGTAGTTAAAGTAACAGGTCTGAGACTAAACGTTGCTATTGAATATTTTATTAAATGATATATCGAATTCAGGCCAAATATGGATGCTAAAAACCATTCAATCCATGCAAAAGGTTTGTATGCAATGCCCCCATAAAATCTGAAAGTTATTTAAAACACTATGAATATTGTAAAAAACTAATATACAAGCATAAATCATAATAAATCTTACATGTCAAATATCACAACTGCAAATAAAGTACCATTGATGACAAACAAAGTTATTGCATTCTTTGCTTTTTTCTGCGTCTGACGAACATCCAAAGTTTGTTGGACCTGTGGTTTCGGTGTCAAGACTCTAAAATTAAATCCAACAATCAAATTATCGTTCTACAGTTTTGCAGCAACGTTTCATACGAATTCATCAATAATTCACTAATCAACAAGCAACGAAGCTTCCACTTTGAAAATACCAACCGTGCGCTGGGTGAAATGAGCCGCATCGGCGAATGAAAGTCCCCCATTTCTGAAGAACTAAATTTCGATAAAAATTTAATACAATTAAATCATAACTTTCATCAAAAGGATCAAGTTAACCAAAGAAAATTCACTCTCTTCGCGCGAACACAACCGCCGCAGAGGGGTTGCCGCCAGTCAAACGACCTAACCGCAACTCGTATGCTCTGCAGCTGCAGCCCGCGACGGCGAGTTGTTTCGCGCATGCGCTTCTATGGCTTCTGCGACTTCCGCTTTCCGGAGCTGCGCGGCCGGGTCCCTAGCCGCTTGCGTGAACGTGGCCGTCGTTTCTTTTCCTACTCGTCAAAATGGTGAGCACTGCCGATTTGTCACATGCGTTTTGAAATCCGCGATTATCTTGAGTGTCGGATACCATCGGCGATTATTCACGTTATTTTGATCAAGTAGAAGATGCGTTCTATTGTTGACGATGGTTATTTTGTTTTTAGGGTATCGACATCAACCACAAACACGATCGTAAAGTGCGGCGAACGGAGCCCAAGTCGCAGGATGTGTATCTACGACTGCTGGTGAAGGTATGTTGACTTGATTGTTTATCGATACCGTTCCTTAAGCTTTCGGAGCTTTTAGGAAGCTGAGGTAATTGTCAGTCGGCTCGGTGATTTTTTGCAAAAGTCATTTCTACCATAGCAGATATTTTTTATTCTATTATTGACTGCTGATAGGTTAGTTTGAACATGTATTGATTCACGTGAGGGAGATTTTGTTTATAAAATCGGTGTTTTTTTGCGAATTATGTGTTCTTGTATAAGTACATGACTAATACTAATGTTAACGTGAAACTGATATCTTAATTTTGGAGTTTATGCGAACTGCACTCTGTATCTGAGACTGTTTATGCTCTGATTCAATTTTAATGTTCGCTATAATAGGTACAGCCTCCCTATTCAAACTTTCTGCTTTATTTTATGAAAGGTCGTTATATTGGCTGTGACACAACAATTACGATTATAATACTTGCATTAAAAACATAAAATAACATGTATGCTTAATAACACAAAATTAACTTTTTGATATTACTCCACAGTTGTACAGATTTTTGGCTAGGAGGACCAACTCAAAATTCAACAAAATCATTCTAAAGAGACTGTTTATGAGCAGAATCCACCGGCCTCCAATTTCCCTGGCCCGTGTGACCAGGTTTATGAACAAAGACGGCCGTAAAGACTGTATTGCTGTCATTGTAGGCACAGTTACAGATGATGCAAGAATCTTTGAGGTTCCCAAGCTAACTGTAAGTTGTTTTTCAGAGTGACTATTTGCACTAAGATTCAAATAACCACTTGACTCTATGTGACTCTAAGGGAAATTTTTCTAACAATTTTCTTAGATAATAACTGACATTCCAAAGTTCAATTTGATAAATATTGTATTGCTTAATAATAGTGACCAACCTGCAGATTTGTTGATAACAAACACCATATATTTCTTTACCTTTGCGAGCTGCACTCTGTGTCTGAGCGAATCAATGCTCTCATTCAATTTAAATGTTCGCTACAAAAAATTCAATCTTCCTATTCAGTCTTTCTGTCACTTAAGAAAGGTCGTTATATTGGCTGATACAAACTGGTCCATAAAAATTATCTTTATTCACATTTTTTACAATGTTTTTACAATTTTTATTTCTACGTCTTCAAAATTAATTACTTTGATCTTTCTACGTAGATCTGCGCTCTCCGTGTCACCGAGAAAGCGCGTGGCCGCATCCTCAAGGCCGGGGGAGAAATCATCACCTTTGACCAGCTGGCTCTGAAGTCACCCACCGGACGCAAGACTGTGCTGATCCAAGGACCACGCAACGCTCGTGAAGCCTGCAAACACTTCGGACCAGCTCCAGGTGTACCACACTCTCACACCAAGCCGCTCGTACGTTCTAAGGGACGTAAGTTCGAGAGGGCAAGAGGTCGCAGGCGCAGCTGTGGTTACAAGAAGTAAACCGTTTTTATCATAAAGAGCGCGTTGTAAGTGAGACGGGAAAAATAAAAATCGGTATTTACATAAGTAACTGGACTGCATTGTTTCTCGCGAATTTTTTTTTTTTCAAGAAATATACAGAAAGATGAGATATTATATTTACCATCAGACTTAAACTGCCGCTACTTCCTCTGCAACTTTTTCCTCTTCGTCTGACAAAATCTCTTCGATTACGGTTGACTTTCGCGGGAAGTACACCATAGACTCGTCGACGGCTGACTCTGGACTTTCGCTTACATGATACGGTCCTATACCGGCAAACGATAAGAAAGCCTCGTTGCTCACTTTTCTGATGACGCAGACGAATACCTCATAACTGAAATATTAAAATATTAATTGTGCCCTTCAATTGTGAAGATAGAAGTGCTGCACCTTGTTTTTTCTTTTATTTCTTCCTCGAATTCTTCTATGCTTGTGGCTATTAATTTCAAATCGGGTAGTCTATCTCTTTCGAAAACCCCAAAGTTAACTACTTCATTACTGTACGTTTCCACAACCATTCGTAATTCCTTCCTTCTGGTACTGTCATACTTGAACAGTACTATAGGGATATTGTCCGCTGCACCCTCATACTAAAAAAAAAATTATTTAATGTTTATCCTTTGTTCGCATCAGTTTTCCAAAAAAGTAGTTTTGTTACCGGGTAGGTAGCATCGACATATTTTGCAAAGATCACACGGAAGGTGATGGCCCTGTTTCTGGCATTCAATGGTACCCAAACTGTCGTAACAGTTAGCAGATCATCAATAGTCGAATCGGTTCCTGCGGTACCCATGGTACCCGCGCTCGAACTCTCTTTCAAATCCTCTTTTCTAGGAGGCATGTGTTTGTACGCGTAACAACCTTCTACTATATCAGTCGGTGACTGAGGTACGTAAGGTTCGTCGTATATCGTATTGATGAGAATCTCTTCAATGTTAATGTTAGGATCCCTGGATTTTAGTCGTATGCACAGGCATTGGCCCTCGGTCATGAATTCTCTGGTCTCTTCGCTCAAGATGAAATCGCACTGTGCAGATCGTCAATTTTCTTTAAATTACTGTATTTACGGTGAGAATAGATATTGTTCCATACCTCTTTCTGCATTTCTTCCAGGATTTCATCGTCAAATTGCTTCTTAATTTCTTGTTCAATCGAGAAATTCTCAGGCAGAAGTTGTTCGACCAGTTCAACGTAAGCTGGACAGTTTTTCTTTTCCTTTTTATTCCCCTCGTCGTCTTTGAAGATCCAAGGAAATAGAATAACGAAGGTTTCCTTGACCAACGAGGTCATGTAGTGTTCCAGTTCAGCTTCATACTTCGCCTTCTCCTCAGCAGCTGCAAATTAATTAAAAATTTTTTTTTTAACTTGCCTACAAAATTTCGTCTGAATTATCGTGCGGCCAACGACACCTTTTCGAGCATTTTTCTCCGCGTCTCTAGCCGCTATGGCTGCCTCGATCTTTTTCATTCTCTCGAGTTCCTGTGGACTCATCTCGGATACGTCCATCCAGAATCTATGGGAATTCATAACAGTGTCTCATTACTTTTAAATTAAAACAAAAATTCGAAAGAGCAGGAAAGAAAAGCATACTCGGGAGGCTCGTTATTCTGGACCCTCTTCAATTCTCGCGTCAGATGATCTACGAGCTGTGGACAATTGGCTCCAAAAATCACGTTCACCATTTGTCCGTTCTGATAAAAACGATTATTTTTTATAAAGCGAAATGACCCGGTAAGCAATCGCGTTAACTTACACGGATGAACATCCACGTGGGTTCACTTTTCCCTCGAAATCGAGCCAAAGATTCGATGCGGTCGCACCTCGCCTATATTACGAACCGTAACTATTAAGATATAATGCTTATTTTCGATTTATCAGTGATTGAATATATTACCGTCGCGTAGCTCAGACTGTCACCTCCGATTTCCATCTTTATTTTCTTGAGAATACTGACCATACCGGTACACGGGCCGCTCCATTCCGAATAGATATCCGCAACTAAAGTCCGAGTCGCGTCGAATGAGCGTGTGGAATAAGTTTATGGTAATCACGAATTAATGGTATTGCATGAGGGGGTATTTTACAATATTAAAACTCGATTACGTACGAACTAGTCCTTTTCGCTCCAGAATCTTTTCCCACTCCTCGTCCGTCGTCACATCAGTTTGAAGCGCAGTGGGCGCGTTCTTTTTCGCCATCTTTCGGCTTTTCTCCCCGCGCAAGCCTCCCTTTTGAACAAACGTGCCATAATTTCATGCGTATTATTATTAGATCTGATTGAACATTGCGAACAAACTTTAATATATCATTCGTCTACGAAACAATGGAGAACAGAAATTTGTTTTCAAAGAAACGTCACCCTTTTCCGAGCCAACATCTTGACCTATCCTTTGTCCTCTGCGCAAAATTAACAAAGAGGTAAGTATGGGAGCACAGCAACCCCCCATATATATGTGTACACCGGCCTCGCGGAGAAGTCCAGATCCGTCAAGAATTGAAGGAAAACTGCGACTCTTCGCGCGCCCCCACGACATATTATAATGAAATAAAAAAGGGCAGGGGGGGAGGAAAAAGGTCGCAAAATCGACAGAGTGGTGGGAGGTAAAGCACCCTGGAGCACGAGGAGACACGCAGCCGTCGCTCTCTGCGAGCACGCAAAGTAAAGTGGATATTACGAGCTTGCCAATTTCAGATGCGCGCTTTCGCCGACTCTATTATATCCTATATACATAGTATACACACAGAGATAGTAATTATTGTTATTACCGACTAGCTGGCGGTGCGGCTGCAGTTTCCCCCGGAGTTTTCGTGCACAGAACGGTGCAGGCAGCTTTGTATTGTGTATACTCGGCAGTCGTTGGCCCTCCGCAGGAAAAGTTTACGGCATCGTTAAGAAAAAATTCCGTTTCCTGCCGAGGGAGGAAAAAATCACAAAGATTTAAATTTATGCGACCGAGCGTTTTAAAAGTACATGTAAAAAACGAACGGGGGGGGGGGGAAGGATTGGGGGTACGAACAGAATGTTTATAAGCTTTGCGTGCTGTAAGTGTCGTGTCCCGGGCAAATTTTTTTTATTACATGAGGAGCTGCGGCGGAATCTCTTTTTATACATGTTGCGTGCACCGTAAAAAAGTCTTCTTCGGTGCTCACCGGTGTCGCCAGACCAATTTCTTACCTGCTCTTTATTATCCGGCACGGATTCTTATTCGCTTTCTTTTTCTCTTTCCGCGAGTATAACGTTATATATACACACACACACACACACACACACACTGCAAGAGTCCCAACGCTGCGCTACCATTAGGCACAGGGTTTAATTGACGTATTGATGCTTTTTGAACTAATTTCATTCTAGAGCTTAAGCACAAAGCTTTCGTGTCATTTTACAATTTTCTTTCTCGAGAATTGACGTGTTGGGCTTTTTTGTCGTTATGCCACTACTTTTTATAATTGTTTTACAAAATTGAAACACAAGGAAGGGTTACGCTTCGTAAACGAGATTTGGAATGGCACTTTATGTACATTTTCTATGACTGAACCTTTCAAATGAGCCAGCTTCTTCGTTATTTAACTTTGAATATAATTTTTGCTACCATTTTATTTAACTGTAAATAAATCAAACATCTTAATCGCGAGAAAATTTGCCCATATATTTGCGTATTTGTTTTTCTGAAGTCTAAATGACGCTTCAAATATATTTGAGAAAGCTTGAAAAATATAAATATAAGAATAAATTTTATAACTTAAAATATAAATGTAACTGAAAAAGGTGTAATTTCCTTATAAACTATAGATAAATAATTTAATAAGTCATTTTAACTAATACAAAAAAGAAATGAAAAAACTATTGCAGCCAACCGTAGATTTTCATTAATTTTAAGCATTTAGTACTAAAAAGTATAGGCCACGAAGTGCAGAAGAGATTTGTTGAACTTAAATATTTAATTGCGTATAGTATATCCTTCTCAAATTCATTAATTTTTAACACGCATGGTAAATCTCCATTTACAATCAAACAATGTACATATTTATATTCTACATGCACAATGGTAGGTAAATATCTTGGATAACAGGTCTGCGAGATAGAGTAAATACACATAATTTAATATTTAAGTCTCACATATCTTTCTCAAATGATTCAACCAAATCCCTTTCCTGGATTTTGCAGTATCATATCTTGCGAGTTGAATATCTTTTCTTGTAGCACAATGTTACTTATTTTTTAACCTATAATAATATTATTATAAGTAAAGTACCTAAAAATCCAATCCAAGCTGATGTACACTAAAAGTGTTAAAAATAAATTTGGTCATTATGCTTATATATGGGAACTACTTTAAATTTTCAAATCTTGTGAATTAATATCAACATTTTGCGTCTATTTCTTTAACTATAAAATTGCAATTATTAATTTTCTATAGTAATAGTTATTTAAAATAATTTCTTTTTAATTATTAATAAAAACTTTGTTTCGATTAAGCACATAAATAAACTGAGAAAAGTATCTTCTATAATTAGGCAACTTTGTTTTTTACTATCGTTAACATGCCATGGATGTTCAATGCAGTACTTATGCCGTTGCCTAGGTAATCTCCTAACACTTAGTGTATAGTGTAGTATATTTTCCAAACAATACTTATTCCTTTATTGACTCCTCCGATAATACTGGGAAAAATAAAATTAGTACGCAAGATAACGTAGCTAATAAATTAACAATAAATTAATAAAAGTCAAAAATAAACTTGTAAAAAGGTATGGTTTTAACAAACTCTCGTTTGTCCAATAAAACAATATGATTGCATTATTGATTTTTTTTATAAGAAATACAACATTGAATTTATTTGAGCGATTCCTAAGCAATAATTCCCTAACAATGTCAAAAGGAGCCATATGCAATTACAACGTGTATACTCCTCCGTGAGGTATCATTGACGCTCTTGGATCGTAGCTGTGTATCGGTTTAACTGTAAACTTTATTTACTTAGATTTCAAGAAAAAATTACACTTCTTTTAACATCACATTTTGAATTATTAATATTAAAATGATATCAGTTAAGATTTACTATATCTATTAATATTAATTAATAAAAATTAGAATTATTAATACTAATAGTGTACAATCATTCAACTCTCATAAGAAATGGATTATTTAGATTTTACATTGCAATCTCCTTGGCTTTTTTCATATCTTGGTAAATTAGGCTTTCCATTTTCACAAAAATTATCTTTATCTCACCCACTCTTGTAGTTACTCATTAAGTTTTTTTTCACATCTCTCGCTTTTGTGTAAAACTTTTAAGGAAATTTTTTCTTATTCTCTCATTCACACACACTGTAACTATATGCAAACTATGAAATATTTGCTGTTGCAATATATCACCAATGATTTTCTTTCGAGTGCTGTATATTACAATCTTGATCTCTTTGGATCAATTATGATATTCTAGGACGCGTATTCAGCTCCTTTAAATAGAAACCTTATTGTAGAGTCTTATATGTGATTAGCCTTACAGTTTAGTTCTCCTGTTCATTTTGTTGGGAATTATCGTTAAGTGCCTCTCTTTCTGTCTTTATATCTCGCACACATTCTTCCAGTTCCTTTCAAAAAGAGCTTTTTCTCAACAAAATAAACTCTAAATCGAGTAGTGTTTTTTTAAAGTTATCTTCAATAATTACACCATAGTCGTATATATGTATACATATGTATATATACATATATATGTACATTGTAGTATATGTATATACACATGCGTGTTATAATGTATGCATGTACGTTGATTCCATTATTTTTAAGAACTCGATTGAGGATCAAGCACAGTTCATATTTGTTACATCACGCAGATATATAATTTAGTTCGTCGAATAGGCTGAGGCAACACATTAAAGAAAACAAATTTGCGACACAAGATTATGATCTTTTTCTTTAGCAAAAATTTACGCAAATCCGAATCCTTCGCTGCATTCATGAATCGCCTTTAATAGATTACTACGCAGCTTGTCGTAAGTTTCATAAACTGGTAAGTCCAATTGATTAAAGCTATAAAATAAGAAAATATGCTAAGTATGGTTGTTAGTAACTAATATTTATAATGAAATCTAAAATTTCTATTTACCACGTGTGAGCTGATGGTAACCTATCTGTAGATCGATCATCTCGGTGAATTTGGAATTTCTGCACACCATTCATACCTTCGAGGGCGCCAAAGCCTTGAAGTGGAACTTTCGATGTTCCCGTGACAAACTGCAAAAATTTCGCTCTATCCGCTTGATCGAATCCACGTAATGCACGCCAGAACCATTGAATCTGCAAGAGAAGAAGAGTAAAGTTAGAAACTAAGAAGTATTTTTTCTCAAAATAAATGTTATTGATAATGTTTCATCAATTTTGGTGCATACCTGTAACGACGTTGGACTGTACTTATGATATTCTGTATTAGATTTTAAGTCTTCGATATCGACATTAGGTAAACCACTAATTAACAATTCAAGTTCTTGTTCGTTAAAGATAGAAATAAGTCGCTTAGGAATGATATCATAGAATCCTTCCAAAAACGCATTGAGTCTGTAATAAAGTTGGTTTATTAATTTATTGTACAATAATTAGATTAAAAGGTGCTCTACATTCTTTTTAGAAAGATATACTTACTGTTTACGAATAGCTCCCGTCATTTTCATCTGACAGACTAATCGAATATATTCTAATTTTGTTTCCTCTGTAACAACGATGTTTCGTCCATTTGGAATTAAATCTCGAACGTCATTGACTCCGAACTCATTAACCTATAATGGACATTTACATTAGTTATTTTGCAAATACTTAATTTTAATACAGAAAATAAATTACGTACCTCAGCTGAGAATGTTAATTCGTATCCCAAATCTGAGATGTTGTTTTCAGTCAAATAAACAAGGCCTTTATAGAAACTGTAATCTTCGCTTTCCATATCCGTATGTTTCACAAGAATACCAAGTATGTGTTTGTAGAAGCTACGCGTAAAGTAACACTCTAAAAGCTTATTGTCGTAGATGGCCTTCGCTATAACTCTACCGACGAATTTATAATAGCACAAGTGATTTGGATTGCAATGTGATGAGGAATTAATCATGTACGTGACTCGATCCCCAGGACTAACGGTGAACAAAGCGTACATAGGATTAAAGATTTCCCTTGAAATGATGACGTACCACTCACGTAACAGACCGCCAGCATCTTGACCTTCTTCGCCTACAACATCAAAATAGATAGATCGTTAAATCTCAGTTCAAATACTTAGGAATTTTGACAAATTACAGACTGCAGTTTATTACGAACCTTCAAACACAATATAGAAACGATTCTTCCATTCATCGGCATTTCTGCGATGAAGCTCTCTAAATGAGTCTTCAAATACGTGACTGCGACGCACATGAACAGCAAGCTCTTCTCTTCGAATACCTTCGTCCATCCGTTCTAACTCAGTTCTGAAGTATCTTCGTTTAACATCGAAATCAAGAACTCTTGTATGATCAACTAATACGGAGAATGGACCATCTGCCAAATGTGTCGTTGTTTGTCGTAAAATTTGGTTGAGTACAGTCCTATGTGTTTCTGAAAATAAAACCAGAGTAAGTTTAATATATTGCTAGGTAATATACATTCTCGAGACAAATTTTAATAAATTTACCGGCAAACTTGAGGAACTTCAGTTGGTCTGGAGGAAGAACCTTCTGTACGGGTGCTGCATTTGAATCCCAGGTGTGCGGAGCATTGGTAACGGTTGCAACTGCACTAGCAGTACCCGACGCAGTAGCAGCATCGCCTTGATTAGCACTTTCGTTGTCTGAATAGATAGGTGAAACTGGCGCAATATCAGCCACAACATCTAGATTCTCAGTAGTAGTATCGCTATTTCGTTCGCCACGTGATGTGCTTGATGAAGAATGAACAAGGAAAAATGCTTCAACTGCGGGTTGTAGTACAAGAACTGCATGATGATCTGGTGTATGTTCAAGTTCTAATAAACATGCGCTCAATGTTTCCCACAGATTGTCGAGTACAAGGCTTTCGCTTAATAGCGGCAGCTGCGACTTGCTATCTCCTTCACTATTAGCACGAGAATTTGATGGTTTCGAGTTGTCAGCATCGGCCACTGGGACTACTGGGAGTGTGACATCTGCAACTGCTGCAGGAGCTGGAGCTAATGAAAATAATGGAAAGAAATAGTTTATTTATCTAATGCACGAAGTTATAATGATATATAATTTGTGATTCATAAAAAATATGAAGCTTAAAAATAATAAAGATTGTAACAGCAACTAACTTGGCGGTGTTGTTTGTGTTGTGTCCATAGCAATGGTATCGGCATCAGCCGTACTTTCATTGTTTGTATCTTCGCCCGTACCGCTGCTACTTGGTGCCGTTTCCATAGCCGTCTCTCCAGCTGGTAGAGGCACTGCATTTGCTGCTGCAGCGGTTTCCTGAGCTTTTTTACTGTTGGCATGGCGTACGGCCTCTCTGATCTGCACAATGACCTTGAGTATACGAAGGAAGAAGGCTTGACTAGAGGTTTTGCTGACGAGAGCTCCCATGGACGGCAGCTGGAGATCGCTTCCAGCTTTCAGTTTCGTGGGCGCTGTGATGACGACGCTGTCATTTGTAAATCTATCTAAAAGGAAACCTCTGTTTGATCCACTACCACTCGTTGAAGGCTGTTCTTCTAGAGAATTTCTCCTATTTAACTCGCGATTAAGAACTTTTAGTTCCATCATCAAATCGTTGATGTGCTCACAGACCATATTAGCAAGTTCCATTGCACCTTCCAAAAGTAATTTTAAAATCTGTAACAATTTATTATATTATTATATTATATCTAATTAATTGTAACTTAATTCATAAAATTACTAATTACCAGCTGACGGGTTGGATCCGGACAGTGCGACAAATTAAGCAGCAAAGCAGTCGCATCTTCTAATCCTTCTTCCGAGCAGCTCTTACTTGTTAATACTTGAACAGCAAGTTTAATATGACCTTCGGGTGCAGCAATACACCAATCTTTGTTAGTGTCACTTGGTTTTTTGATTTTAGTTGTTCCTTCCTGACGGCGATAAGGATGTACTTCGGTCAGGCCAATAGATATTAAAGATAGTAATCGTAAGAGTTTATCCGTCAATTGACTACTTCGTTTTATAACCGACCAATGCAACATTGAAATTAGTTGACCGAATGCAGAAGCTTCAAATGATATCACGGATTGCTCTGGTTCACTACCCAGATTTGTGTTTGAATGCGTGCGTGCTACTGATTTTCCTTTTTTGGAGGCGCATGAGTCTAAGCGAAGTAACATATCCCAGAAGTCGGGAGCATCACTTTTTCCGGGCTTTGTTGTGGTCTTTGGTTTGGCACCAGTTTCTTCTTTGTTTGTGTTTGATTCTTTCTCCTTTTCTTTTTCTTCGGTTTCTTTAGATTTAATCGGAACGAAATATGCCGGAAAATTCTTGGCTAATGATATTAATAGTTCTACTGTATGCCTAAAAATATAATTAAATTTTATAGATGTTTGCTATAGAAGAATTGACATTTTTGAAAGAACATAAAAAACATACCTGCAAACCGTAGGAGCAGCTTGTGGATGGATGGTAATATTGTGCCCCTGTCTCTCAGATTTTTTCCCTCCATGCCTCATGATATGGAAAACATTAGCCCTGCAACCTAATGCAGCATCAATGCTGATGTTTAACCAAGATTGCGCGTTATTTCTAGTATCAATAGCTTTCGGCGAGCTAAATAAAAATAAATTAATAAAATTTAGAGATTTCAGACAATATGTGCAATGAAGATAAAACTATACAAAAATAAATTTACCAATAATCCATGCTTGAGTGTGCTCCTTTCCTTTTAAATTTCCCTCCAAACTCAGCAAGAGCATCTTTGTTTTCATCATTGCTTCTTTCCATGATATTCAATAAGGCTTTTACAACCCACTCTCTTGTACTTCCATGGTAGCATAAATTTCTAATGACCCTGTGAAGTCTGAGAGTATTGATTTTTGGTTCGTCTATGAATAACAAAACTAATAAACAGGCCATAGATTCATGATCAAGCAACTGTCTTCCCCGCAGACGAAGACCGGCACCGGCTATTGCTCCTGGATAAGCAACATTTGCATCGCCTCTGCTATTCCATGAGTTCCACTGAGCTCGCTGAGGCATTGTATGAATTGCATATCGTGTTGCTGGTCCTCGAACTGTATTATACAAATTAATATTATTATTTATTCAAAGATTAATATCGTTATGTTAAAATTACTTTTTTACTTTAAAATACGAACCTCTGCTAGAATTTCTTAAGATGCTTGAAAGTGCATTGCCTTGACTAACATGACTGAGGAATCGTTCTTGCATCATATGTCTGTTACGTGCCTCCCACTCTCTCCTCAAATTTTGTGCTTCTTGTGCTAAATCGGGCGGAAGCACTGAAATTTGCGATTCCTCCATATCTGTGAGAATCTGCAATATCACATTTTAAATGCGATCAATTACAATCACTGGATAAAATTCGAAGTCTAAAAATAAAATAAATACCGCTTGTCGAAGAGATGGCTGCAGGTTTTGGAAAAATGCGGCTGCGTCAACTGGATCTTCAGGATTGGCTGAAGCTGCTGCGTGTCTTTGTTGCTCTAGACGTTGTTGCGCTAATACCTCTTCTTGAATCGCTGGTGGCAAAGCAGCCAAAAATTCAGGATTTACTTCAACAGGACCAGCGAGTTCTTCCACGACGGAAGCTTGAGCTCTCTGCCTAATTCTTTGCAAACGTAATTGTTCCGCAATGACTTCATCACGCATTTCTTCAGGTAAAGCTGCCAAGAAAGATGGATCAACGCCATCAAGTAATTGTTCTTGAGATTGACTGGCTTGTGGTGGAGTTTCTTGCGTCGGTGGTTGGGGTCGAGTACCAGATGCCTGGTCTTCATTTGCAGTTACAGATTCATCACTTGATGGTTGTACCTGAGCATTTTCATCTTGCGAACTTGTTTGAACAGTTAACTGATCTTGCTGCTGTTCTTGTTCAGTTGGAACTGAATTAGTAGCATCTGGAACTGATGGTGTATTTTCTTGGCTTGTCACGTTGGCGCTAAAAAAAATTCGATTTTATTAAAACAAGTTAAATTTGACAATAACAAAGCTCTTAGTTGTACGTACTTTCTTTCACCATTAGCTTCGACGTTATCATCAGTTAACAATCGCCTTATCCAATCAATAGGTGCACTATTTTCCCGTGATAAGTCATTGCTCGAAGTATCACTAAAATCGACAAGTTCACCTGGTGTCCATACATCAGAATTTTCCGTCGTCGATGAACCTCCTTCAGCTGGCCTTTCATTTTGTTGCCCTAATAAAGTAAAAATTTTATTGTAGTATAAAACATGAGGGAAGTAAATTATATAAATTAAATCTTACTTTGAATTCGTGAAGCTTCTGTAGCTGATGTACCAAGAACAGAATCTACAATACTTTCAGCGATTTCGGTAGCAGCACTAAGGGCTAAAGCTTGAGCATCACGAACTTCAGCTAATTGTTCTGGTGGATTCATGGGTCGATCTCCTTCTTCTTGTACTGTAACTTCCATTTCTCCAATAATTTCTTCATCAGTATTTAATTCTTGTCGAACAGCCTCCACAACTGCTTCAACTGCTGCTATCAAATGTCTTGGATCGTCTCTTTCGGAAATAGATGCCGAAGCTCTAGGAGGATCATCAACTGGTGGTGTATTAGGTACATCACCTTCGGAAATATAGAATTAATTCTTCATTTTTACCATCAAACAATGAATTGTAAATTATGAAATACTATAACATACTTTCTATAGCATTGGCACTTGCACTACTTTTAGTTTCCTTATTTTTCTCTGCTTCTTTTTCTGCAGCTTGTTGTTTCTTGTGTTTCTCTTTCCTTTCAGCTAATTCAGCATTTCTATACTTCTCCAGACCAGGGATTAACTTATATACAACACCTTCAAATAAATAATTATCATTAGCAAGATTAACAACTGGATCCTTAAAATTATACATGACTAAATATAAGTTTTTGAAACCGTATACAACTACTAACCAACGCAACAATCTGGTTGAGAATCGCCATCAAGTAGTTTACTTTCTTCAATCCACCAGTGTAGTGCTGTAGGAATATTGTTAAGAGTTGCTGCAAGACTAGGTCCGAATAAATATCCAGCTTGATCAACAAAATCAATTGGTTCGTCATCCTGATTAGTAACGATACCCAATCCATTGTCCATAACAACAACTCGAGTATCTCGGAATGAGGTAGCTAAAATTTGATTTGCTGTTTGTGCTGCAGGTCCAAGTAATCTAAAAATAAAACGGAGTATATTTAAACTGAATAAATTATGCAGTGAACTAAAAATTTCATTAGGATTAGATGTACCTTTGTAAAATAACAGGTGGATTTGTGTGACGAGGATTAGATTGTTGTACTTGGTATCTACGCTGTCTAACCATTCTTTGGTTACGATTATTGCCAACAGCAACAAGGCTAGCATGGGCTACCAATACTGGGTGGGAATTGATGCCATTGCTTTCAGATACTAAAGGCGAATCACCGACTAAATCGAACGAGAATGGAAAATTGGTGTTCCAGGGTAGACTTTGTCTACCAGAATTTGGGGGCGTCGCATTTATATCTTGGTTATCGAAACTGTGCTGTATCATGACTACATTGCTGTCATCACGATCCGCAGTCGGTAGCATGCGAAATACTCCCTCGCCAACGTCTTCATAGAACTGCAACCCATCTTCCTCAAAGTTTGATGACTCTTCCTCTTCCTCCTCCTCTTCTTCATTTTCTTCACCATCATCTTCCTCCTCTTCCTCTTCATCCTCATCATCTTGCACGTCGTCCTCGTTGTCATCAGACGGGTTGCTGTCAGAATCCGAATCTGAGCTCATCAGATCCTCCTGTGAAGGCAAGGATTGAAACGCTTGCGTGAGAATTAGATCGTTAAAGATGTTGGTTAGCAATGCCAAGCTTGATTCATTCTAAGGATTTAAAGAACACAATCAAATTGGCAATGCCAGAAAAATACACGATTCTTTAGAAAGCTAAAGAAAAGGTGATGAGTTACTCTTACTGTGGCGTCGCGTGCCGGGTCGAAGTCGCCTTCGCCATCGCGCATCGCGAGGCTCTCATCTTCAATATCCATCGGCCGATGTGGACGAGAAGTTGGCTCTTCCGCCACGGCCGATCCATCTCTGGAAAACAGTACACTACTTGATTATAGATATGCATTTTACGGAAAATTAATCGAAATATTTATCAAAGTCATTGCTTTTTAGTAACTTTGAAAAGCTGAAAAAAGCAAGATTTTGTGCGTTGTGATCCTTACCTTTCAAGAAGTTGATCCATGATATCTTCCAGAGCTGCTTCATCGCCTTCTTCGTGCTGCTGACTTTCGGAAGTTGGTTCTAAACTCTCCGCATTCACAGAAATGTCGTGTTCTGTGTTTTCTGCGTCTTCATTTGCTTCTTCGCCAACAGCATTAGTTGCTTCAGAAGTTGTTGTACCGGTTTGTTCACCGATAGGCTCTTCTTGCGCATTTCTACTCTTTGGCTTAGGAAATTTATTATTCACAGCACCGGGCATTGGTTGGTTTATAATTCTTGATAAAGTTTCCAACGGTTTCAGTGCAGCGTTAATTGTCGCAGCCATGTTTGGACTTGAAAGATCGAGACTATGAGGTATTTTTGCCAGATCGGTGATAATACCCTTCTTTAGCATTATTCTTACGATGTAGTTCACGTTAGAGTATTGGTGATGCATTTTGAGAGGGGCTCGTAAAGGTGTATGCGATGTTGGCGGACAGCTGTCAATCATGGTCGAGATCAAGCCGATAAGAAGCTGCAGTTGTGCGTGCTTTTCTGAGCTCTCAGGCATGGCTAAAGTTCTAGTTAAAGCTGCCTTGACTTCAGCGACCAAAGTACTCTGAGCGTCAGGAGAGTGGTTGCATGAGGCAATGGCTGCAATGAGTATGCGCGCCATGTTACTGCACTGACGGTCGCTTGAATTCTCCGGTAGTATGGGTAGGAGTTTATCAAGCAGGAATGCCAGTGCTGTGGTGTCCTCTTGGATCATCTCACTCTGACCAGCACGGTAAGTGTATTCTGTGATAAGATTGGCAATAGCTCCATAAGAACGTACCGACTCAGCCAGCATCTTTAAAATCGCAGACTTTGCGAGAAGAGGTTTCTTGGCTTCTTCGGGCTCAACTTTACCGTTATTACCAACGTCGGTGTACATTTTTAAAGGAATAATCTGGGAAACTTGATCATCATCATCGAGAGGATCATTCGTACTGGCAGTAGCAGCTGTACTATTTCTCAGTAATTCTCTTCTCGATGAAGATGGAACAGATGTCGAGGAACTTGCATTGTTAGTTGATGCAATAATATTATTCTTTCTCTCGGGACTACCAGCGGGTGGCGTCGTGGAGTTTGCATCTTCTGGTAAAACTGGTACAGGTTTAATCAAGGCATTGAGAAGCTCATGAATTATGTTCACTGATACCTCCTCAACCATGGGTAGTGAAGGTGAAAGATTCGGCGGAAGAGCTTTCACAATTAGCCGGTTGTCTACGTCGTCACGTTTAAGAACGCTGATGTCTACTCTCAGTATATTTTCGCAGACCTGTTTGTAAACGTCTGGATTGCGACAAACGGCACTGCTTATCTGCCGAGTCATGAACAGAATTTCTTTATAAGCAGGTGGGATATTACTCTGAGTACGTGATCTAACGACTTTCTCTATAGCTAAACCAAGCGTTAATGGCTCTTCGAGAGTGTGTCTGATTAACAGAGTGCTTAGCGTTATACTGCCGATGAAGCTGCTTGCCTGAGTCATATCGAGTAATAACTTAACTCCACCTTCTCGAGCAAATACTTCAGCATTTTTATAGTCACGAGTAAGTCGTAAACAGACCTTCATTAAAGCATGTAGAGCATCTCGATCTACAGGTATAGCCAAAAGTTTGACACAGGCTCGGACAATGCTTGGTGTGACACTAGGATCTAAACCTTGAATAACAGTGTTTCGCCTATCTTCGTTACTGCTACTAGCAGGGACTGCACCACTACTGCTTTCTTCGGTATCCATATTAGTATCAGAGGGAGCCACAACAGTCGTTTGTGTGTTGGAATTATTTGCGGCCTCATCACTATTTGCTGGAGTCGTAGTAGTTCTGAATCCCATTGTAATAGGCCTACGATTGTCACTATCCTCATTTACTTGCGTCATGCATGAGAATGTGATCTGATATTTTCGACGACTACAAGTTATGCGCACAGTTGGTTCACCGAGCCAATAGGCATCGTTAATTATGCGGTTGTTCATGGATGAATATGGCATCCACTTGCCTGAACTAAGGTCAAACCATTTCCAGGTGCGATTTGTTACTTTGTGCATCAAAGTTTTTCGTTGAGTAAGTACTGCTACTTTTTCCAATCGGTCTATGAGCAATAGTAGTGGAGCAAGCCATTTTGGTGTTTTTGTAGATTGTGTAACTGTGGCGTTGTCTTTAGTTGCTGGATCTTTCGGTGGAGGAACTGGAGTTTTATTTTTGTTAGCTGTAAGCGGGGCCTCACTCACCACGAGCAACCGTACTAGTTTGTCAAGAATACCACATTGTTCAACAATTTGAGCGCAAGGAACGCGCATCTCCTGAAAAGTGCCTTCAAAGAAAAGAGTGTAGAGATAAATGCGACCGGCCACCTTATTTGCTTCTTCACATTCGACCAATCGAGTTCCGGCATTCTCGTCTTGAGATTCGGCAATTTCGCGTAGATGATTAATTAAATCGCCTATTTCTTTGATTAATTGTTTAAGCATACTATCGCGCCACTCATTTCCATTACGTTTAGTAATTGTCACCAAAAGATCGCATATTCGGTAAACGGTGTCAGGCATAAGATCCAAAAGACTAAGGCATTGCTCTAAAGCACTGTGAGTAAATTCATCTATCGTCTTAGTTGTTTCACGAATGGGTTCTTCAACACTAGCAGATGATGCTGCTTTCTGTGGATCAGATTCATCCAACGACATTGCGATGGCCTGCATCATCTGATCGTCGTCACCCATTTCTAGATCCATTATTAGTCCTTGACCGTTTGCATCACCAGCAGAAATATCCTGAAATAGCAATTTAAATAGTTTAATTTATAATTTGTATTTGAAATTAATTTATATTCTATTAGTATAAATGAGTATACATACTGATCTACGCAATGTTGCGGGATTCGTAAGGAGATAATCCGTGGCTTGTTCGACTGTTAACGTGTGTAGTAGAGCCTCTATACAATGAGCTCTACTAAAGCCCATGTCCATGAGTTGTCTTAAATGTTCTGGATTCACATCGGCTTCAGGTTCTTCGCGACGTTCAGTCGTTGTGCCTGTTCTACTAGTGCTACCATTTCCACTGTTAGCGGTACTTGTAGCATCGGCAGCTTCTTCTTTCTCGGTACGTTCTTTAATAATTTTTTCGCCTTGCAATATGTGACGTAAAATCGATAGAATCGATTCTGTCATACGTGGACCATAATTCTTCAAAGGCTTCTTACCCCACATCAACATTACAGCTTCGAATGCTTTCTGTAATTTGAATGTTTAAAGTGTTATTTAAAATATATTGAGATTTAAAATGATGTAAAACAGAAGAGCAAAAATAACAATTACCTTATGAATGTCAATAAGATATTTTATAGGGTCAAATGGTTCATATGCTTTGTAAAGACCCGTACATTTGGGAGAAACGACGTGAGGAGAATCCAGTATTGCTTTAGGATTTACCATCTTTTCTAAGAGCATAAGCCAGACATCTAAGAATTCGCCGGTCCCATCCGGTAGATTAGGATGTTCTAAACCTTCCGATAAATCGAACTGACCTCCTGCAGATAGGGCCCACCGGAATGTCCTATAATAAATAAAAAAAGTAAATAAAAACTTTTAGAATTCCAAATTATCAGTTTAATTAACTCACAAAATTATTACTTACGAGAAGAATGCATTTTGGCCTCCTAATTTAACGAATTTCTGGAGCATCAAATGGTAAGGATGTCTTTTTTCATCGAATAGCATTGGCGAAGTAAAGCCTACCGAGCATATGAGGAAGGTAAGTTTAAACTTGGGAATCGGTGTTGGTGGTAGCTTGTCGTGCGACAGTCCACGCATCAGAAGACAGTTTAGTGCTGTAGCAACACTGCGGGCAGCCTGTGATGGCAAAGTTGGTATCAGCGGCAGTTGCTGTCCACGTCTCTGTCTCATGGGTGAACCCATGCATAACTTGACCAGTAGACCAAAAAGCTCGGCAAGAGCACGACCCAGTCGTGAAGAGGCACCAAGCAGAGGTCTGATGTATTTTAGTTGATGAGTACTCGGCGAAGTTCGGCCAGTACCAGTAGCTGTTATCATAGTTGTAATAATTGTCGCTGTACTAGTGCTAGTACTTGGTTTACTTTCATCGACTTCCATTGAAATAGGTGGAGGATCTGTGCTCAAAGCTTCCATAGCGGTAGTCATACCGTTACTTCCCATGTCGGAAGATGTAGTGGCTGTCGACCAATTAGAGGATTCTCCTTCATTCTAGAGATAAAAAAAATTAATGTTACTTTTGTTAAAAAGAGTCAATTTGAATACTAAATCTTTCATAAAAATAATTTAACTTACTCTCAGTTCAGGAGGCATTAGCTTTTCCATATCCTCCTTACCGAAGTCACAACCAGCGGGAATGCTATCATCACTGCAAAGCGCTAAAAGTAACGTGCTCTCCCAGACAAGAGACATGTACAACTCAGATAAGCCCTTGAGAACTGTAAGTCCAAGCTCAGAGCCCCAGTGGTTCATAGAGAGATTACGTATTTCTGACTGACCAGTTCTGCAGACGTGCACGAACATAACAACGTAGCCGTGAGCGGCATTCATTGCGTGCAACAAAGGGGTAGCCTTGTCACTAGTGAAAGCTGTCTCAAGATTAGGCGCAGAGGCAAGCTCATGCAAAAGCACAGAACCACCTGGTGATTCCATGTGACTGTGTAGTGGTTTTAAAAGGTTCAAAACTTCATTTAATTGTGTCAATCCAGTTTTTAAGACCAATGGTTCGTGTGCCAGATTCTACAATAATAGTTTTGTTTCAGACATTTTCTATTAAAGATTCACTTTTTAATTATTTTCTTTAATTTGTTATAGTTATTTACTTACCAATATGCTCTTGCAAACTGAAGCAACTGCTTGTGCAGCTTGAGCAACGGGATAGTCTACTGGTAAATTAGGTAATCCTAAAATTGATAATAGTGGTACCAATCCCTTTTGTGCAACGAACTCTCGGCAATGATCATCCGTCGAATTGTTGCTAAGAATGGCGTCCACGAATTTCATGACGTTATGAATATAATCGACCAGAGCGATTGGAGTTTTCTCTCTCGGTTGTGGTGGAGGTCCAGGTTGAGCAGGAGATGGGGATGGTTGTTCTTCACGCTGAGGATGTGAGCTCGTGCTCGCTTCCTCTTCATCTTCCTCTTCCTCGTCGCTGCTACTGCCTCCTCCAGCCCCAGCACTACCCCCAGTGTCACCAACACCGACTCCAACAGACTGACCAGAGGACTGTCGGTTAGTATTACTGGTATGGGAAGGCGAGTTGTCAGTTTTGTTGGCAGCTCGCCAACAAACGTAACGAGCATCACAGCCCAGAACGCAGAGCTCCTGCAAGAGTTTCACTATGGCGGCCATTGCATCGGTTTTAAGACTTGGTTGATGCCGCATTAGTTCATCCATGGCATTGCCAAGATTGGAAGCAGTATCGCCTAGAGGATCTGCGCTGCGGCGTCGACGCATGGCCGAAAGGTAAACTGGCGAAAGTAAAACTTTAAAAATCCGCTCAAAAGGACGCCGTTTGGTAAAAGAGGCGAGGCCACGTTGATTCAAGCATAGAGCACTGAATACGTTGGGCAGTGAACCAAGAACTTCTCGTGTTGCGGGAACCTGGTAGCATAAGAATAAAGATTGCATGAATTAATTTTAAAAATAAGATCGTTTCTATTAAATAAATGAATAGAATATATTTTTAACGAACACGTTATGTTTCTACTCAGTAACAATTGTCGATAAAGAAACAAAAATTTTTTAATGCTTACGTCTTTATTTAATAATGCATGCAGTACTACGTCGGTTAATCCATTATCTTGCAAGGTAGATAGAAGAGACGGTTCTTGAAATACATAAACTGTAACAACATCTGTAGCGAGCAAAAATAAAGATGGTCCATAGTATTCTGAATTGCTGATGATGTGTTTCAGGGAAGATGGCAGTGTTCCTTCCATAATATGTCGTATACTGTCCGAGAAAGTAGGATCTTGAATAGCCTTTTTCAAAAAATTCAACATAGATTTAAGTAAAGCAGCCCGTTGTGGCAGACATGTCTTTCCGTTTTTAACAGCTACATAACTCTGTGCTGTTGCTGTTTTGTTCTCAGTTTTGTTGGAACTCATGTTTTCATCCTCAGAAAACTCCATGGGGTTTGAGGAGTCTTCACGGTCATCCAGCTGCTCAGCGCTTCTTCGAGCTGAACTTGAACTTGTAGATTCTTCTGTAACAGGTAAAGGTGCTTCGGGTGTGTCACTATCTGGTTCGATTTCAAACGGCTGTTCTTTTCGGCAGACATTCACCTCCATATCCAATCGTTTAATGAAGCTAGCTAACCCACTGTGAGCTTGAAATCCTTGCATATCTATGTTCGTTATTAAGTCTATAACTCTCACAGCTCTAGTAACGAACTGTAATTAAAATTGTTTAGTTAGTAAAAATATTACTATACTAAAATAATAAATGAGTATGAAAAACTCTTAACTTACAGTAATGTGTTCTAATTCTTTGCCAGGCCAATTAATAACTTTGAGAAGACTTTCCATCATTCCACAACTGACGAGCGCTTCCCCTCCAGCTTCGTAACTAGCAAGATGATAAAGAAAACTGAAGAGTGCCGTAGCCAGCGGCAAAGGGAAAGGCTGCCCATCTGGTTGTGGTGACGTCAACGTCGTGATACACGTTCGCACGAGTACCGGCAAAAAACCGTGATACGAACTTGCTCCAGTAACATCGATAATCATATTTAACCGAGAACCTGATTTTCTGTAAATAGAAAGCAAACGAAATCTCAATTTTTTTTGTTTGAAAATTAACAAAAAAATATATTAATTTATATAAAAGAAACTCACTTTGGGTGATGTGGATTCCGATCTAAGTGAATTATGCTTGTTAGAGTCCGTAAAGCTGCGGCTCGAATTTCAACGAGATGTGGATGTGGAAGTTCCAACAGTTCTACCAATTCTTCAAGAAGTCCAGCATGAAGGAGACTATGTGCATTTTCTTGAAGAGCACTGCTGTATACGAGCACAGAAAGTGCTTGTAGACGAGCTTGAACGCATTGTAAACGTCGCCGATAATCCGAAAAGCTATGTGCTAACCTAATATGCGTTAGAAGAGCCATCTAAAAACAAAAAGTTAATAAAATTCTTTTTCAACTTATGAACATTAATTTAGACTGACGTAGAATATTTACGTACCTGACGTTCCTGAGGTACATTATAAACTTTTAGTAAGTCGTTCATAATCTGTGCCGGGGTTTTGCCAAGTTTATCTACATTTTCGATGTGAATATATGTTACAAGATTTGTCTGAGCAGTCTTTTTTGTGCTACCACTACCAGTGGTGCCACTGGACGTTTCTGGAGCTGATGTATTATCAGCATAGAATTCAAAATGCAACGTTGTTGCACTTGCTGGGAAAGGCTTCTCTGGATGTTCTTTACAGCAATCTGCTAGGCCAAAACCATTTTCCTTTCCACCCCAACTCTGTAAAATGTACAGTAACACATTAGAGCTTTAAATAATTGACACTGAAATGATTTACTTCAATTAACAAGACTCACCTCTGCTAAATGATTTAGTCGGCTAAGTAATGCTTGTCGTTTATCACTGTTTAATCTTGTGATAAAATTACTTCGTTTACTGAACATGTACAGAAGATTTAGAACACCAAGAACCACAGGCATGTCACAACTGGACAGTAAAGTAACAAGATGTTCCATACTATTATACAAGTGTCGTGAAAAAGAATGTTCTATTAGTAGTGTAGTAAAATGAAGAACCCAGAGTAACAACTCTTTCGTCTCTCTATTTTGTGGAAGATCGCAGGCCAGCTCCCATGGATTGTCTGAGCTCTTGGTAGCTGCTTCCTCCAAAATACTATCACTAAGATCCAAAACATCGATCCAGTGGAAAAGTTCGCATTTTCCAAAAGTCCAGGCATCTATTTGTTTCAACTCCTCCAACAACTCTGCATGTGAGCAAGAGCGTAGCTTGCTTATCAAAGCTTGACACTCTGCTGGCTATGAGGGAACATTAAATTTTCAACATCAGTTATGCATCGTTTTTGATCACATATTATTATCACTGTATGAGAACTCACCACTTCTGAAGTGCACTTCTTCAATCTAGTCCTGTCGATCTTCATTTTGGTAATGTTTCTAACAAGAACTTAAAACCTGTAAAAGAGCACAATCAAGTGTTATCAAAACAAGTGGCGAGGGCAGAAAATCATGTGATGTCGCATATTCTCTCAAGAGTACAACAAGATAGGATGTAAACTTTCTCCAAAAAGTAATGCATGTGATGAAATGCTCGTATAAATTATGAAAACATTAGAAATAATTATATATCAACCGGGGACACAATCAGCCGCCGAGAAATTGATAAATTCGATGTCGATAAAGCTTGAACGCATATGCAAGAGCAACGATCGTGCTGTGGGCTCCTTTTTTTCTCTCGCTCTCCTTTATCTCGCGAACAAAGAATCGCGCGCGCTCGCCAATGTATGTACTACCGTTGCGTCTGGGCCGAAAGCTGTACGAGTATTTATAATACCGTTTGATTTGGTCGGCGACTTAAGATAAAAGTCGTGCTCCAAAACACATCGCCGCGCGTTGCTCGTCCCTTTTTTTTATTTGCAAACTGCAGAGTCACTCCTAACCTCGCCACCGCCGCACAGCACCGGAAGAAAATGCATCAGGTAAGATCGAGCGAACATGTGTGTACGCACTCGAGAGAACGCGAGTGGAGGAAGAGAAGAAGGAAATCCGACCTCCCGAGGAAGGTGATTCGGACACTGCGAGTCCGAAATAATCTATCTGCCACGAGAACTGCTCTTAGGATGCAGTAGCAGCATGTCCGACGTGCTTCTGATGTACTACTATACTGGTTATATGCGCGCGATACCGTACAGGCGAATTTTCGCTACATAGGAAAGGGAAAAAAATGATTCGACCTAACCTTTCGATTTCGTTATATTCGTAGCGCGCATATATGTATAAGGTCGCGCCGTGGTGGGGGATACATGTATAAGATTTACGCGTTATTTAGATACTCGGAAGAAACTGTAAATGGCCTCAATAATAACGGGAAAACGGCGCGAAAGAATGGAAAAGGTCGTTAGTTGCTCTTACAGCGCGTGTTAAAGACTCGCTCGGCCCTATCACAGTGATATGCGCAGAGAGATGAAGATGAGTTGCCAAACAGATGTCAAAATAAACATGCTTTTTTTTCCAGAAATCAATGAGAGCTGCCGAGGAGAGGCGAAGATTTTTTTGAGAGTAAACGTGCGCTCGCGTACGAGCGTATATACGTATATAAGTGGCTCTATAGTGTATACTTCAGAACGAGTGCTTTCTTCTGCAGCAGCAGCGACTTAACCTATGCATCGGCTGACTCGAACGGGGGGTTTATTTTTAATTGGAGCAGCGGATCTCGAGATAAAAAACGATGATGAAATCGGCTGTTTAAAGTATTTGAAGAAAAAGACGGCTTGATACGTCCGAACAAGTCTCGACGGCGCGGGCCGTTAATCAAACAATAAAGCAAACGAAATTAGACGCTATGTTTACCGATAGGAGATCAATACAAAGAAAAGTCCAAGATAACTCAAACGTGGTGAACTTGAACGAAATTTTCGAGCCAACGACCGCATCAATCAGTCTAATCGAATTTTGCGTATCGCACTTTTCGTGCGCGCAGAAAGTGCAGGCTCGAAAATAAATCAAGTTTCGCGAAAGGCCAGTAATAAATTTCAAGGAGAAACACTGCGCGAGCTATCGCCTCTCGCAGGCCATTTCAACAATAGTAGGATCTATAATAACGTGCGTCGAAGCTGGAAACAATAAGTAACACACCTAAACGACGCACAAAGTGCGACGCACCAGAGAACGTGTTGCTGCATCCGCGCTTGAACAAATTTCTGCGCAAAACGTGTGCTGCACAACGAATGTTTCCATTGGAAAAAAAGAAATCGAGATCCCGAGATAAAACGAGCACGAGATTCGCTTATCAACAACCGACGAGCAGTACGCTCACTCAACTCGACACGCAGTGGGCGCAGGTATATCCCTGACAGGGACTTTCTCTCGCTCGACGATGATATCCTTGCGCCAAAAAAAAGTCTCTACCTAACCTACGTGTACGCATAGCCCTGCGTACATGCTCCGCGGGCGCGCGAGTCTATAAACAAATGTAGCGGAAGCCATCCCCTGGGAAAACGACGACCTTGGAGGTGACACACACGAGACACTCTCAACTATAGCTACAGTGTACTCAAGAGCGAGCTCCTGGAGGGAGGAAAAATTACTCACCGATTGGCGACCTTGTAGAGTTTCGCGGTCGTCGTCCGCTTGACGGCGGGCCTCCTCTCTTCGCGGAAGTGTCCTCTCGTCCGCAGCTCAGGTAAACCGGACGCGGCGCGCATCAGCATCAGGGGCATCGCGCGGCCCTCTTCTGCGCGCCTCTGCACACCACGATCCTTCTCTCTCTCGCTCTCCTCTACCTCTTCTCCGTCTCTCTCTCTTTCCTTTCCAGCCGTTCCTATCCGTATACCTGCACCCAATAATTCACTATCTCCGTCTCTCTCTCTCTCTTTCTTCCTCCTCTCCTCGAGAAGATGCTGCTGGTCGCGCGTGGATATATTACGTATATATATTTTATACACGTCACAGTGGCGGTCTAACGAATATAACGGACGCTCTCGGAGATGACGCGTCGATGGGAAAAACAAAAGGCTGCTGCTCTGGCAGAACTATATACTCGAGCTGCTCCAGGCGTGATCAGCACACTGCTCTGTAGCTCGTCTCGTCAGCAGCGCTGATGGTGATCGTCGTCAGCAGTGCAGCACCACCGTCGTACACCGCCATTTTACAAAGCAGGCACACACACACGCACAAGCACAGACATGATCAGAGTCAGCCAGATACACAGAACACAGCGAGCCGCGAGCGAAAGATATCTATACATGTATACATCTGCATATATAGATATACATGTAGTGTTGAAAGCGTAGAGAGCACACCGTCGGACGTCGGTATATATGGACTCGGTCACTCGGTGTACTATACCACGCTCGCGCAAGGCGCTCTACTCTCTGCGCCACTACCACCAATGCGCACGTGAGCTGGTGAGCTGCTCTGATGCTTTGCTTTGCGCTTCTGCGTGACGAGTTGACGAGGGTGCCGATGTGTGCGACGAGAGAGGGGAATGTGTGTGTGAGGACTGAGGAGGTTGAGCGTTGAGCTGCTCTTTCTCTCTCTCTCTCTCTCTCTCTCTCTCTCTCGTCGGCTGACTATATCCTTTGCTTTCAGCTTTGCGCGTCGAAGCTATATAGATATTCTCTGGCTATATAGTACTCTGACTCTTGAATGCAAGAGGGAGAGAGAGGGGAGAGATGTCTCGCAACTCGCGTTTTTCTCAGACTTTGAGACTGCGTCTGTCTTCGTTGTAGTCGTGTGCCGTATAATAGTGCGGAGGAGGAGAGGAAAAGCTTCTCGAAGCCTCCGCGCCTGCACCGCGCGCCAACGAGATGCATGCAGCACTCTGCTTCTCTCTCTCTCTCTCTCTCCACTCTTTTTTGTCTTTCTCGTTTATTTCCCTGACTCCCTTCTGGCAGACCGTTCTGCGCGCATCTCTAAACTCTTTTCCCAATCGGATTGAAATTTTAATTGAGCGAAAACGGAAGATTCTCATCAAACCATCTGCTCCCGTTTTATCTCTATATCTTGCGTGTATCCCCCTTTTTATTCGTGGTATAAGTAGTCACCGTGTACTATATGCTGATGTGCTAGAACGCGCGCAGTGCGGATACGCCAGTTGGTTCCTGTCTCGTCGTATTATAGTGTGTGTGGGTGTGTGTGTGTGTATTGTGTGTGTGTGTATGTGTGTGTATATATAATATGTACGTATATGTATTGTACTGCATATACTTATATATATATGTATATAAAGTACTCTGCTGTATACATATATACTTCAAGCGCTGTTATTTCGTTCGAGAAATTCCAAACTTTGCTCATATATACTTGCACATACGCTTCTCTTAGAATAATTTCTCTCTGTCCAGAGAGAAAGAGAGAGAGAGAGAGAGAGAGAGAGAGAGAGAGAGAGAGAAAGGGGGGCATGCATTACACAATGCCTCCGAAAATACCGTTTTTCTTTGTTCTTTCCAAGAAGAGAGAGAGAGAGAGAGAGTTTATTCCTCATTGACGACGAGGGAGTCAGGCTCTTGAGATACCCATGATCTCTTTTGCTACTGGAGTTGTAAAATGGCATGCGTGGGTGCGCAACGAGATGTGGGCGATCGTTTGTCGTTCGCTGCATTTTTACAATTTTTATATTCGATGCATTTGCAGCGATATTCGTTGTTTTTTTTTATTTGAAAGTGTAGGTGGTTCAAGCTTACAATTTAAATTTATTTTCCACAAGGCATGACGCTTTAATAATGAAATTGATGAATTGACCTAGCTCTCGAACGTGCGCAATAAACTCATTCGACGTTCGCAATCTTTAAAAAACAAGTATATACATAGGACAATTACTTTGTTACCATTTATAGAATATTTTAAGACATTGGAAGAAATGATTTTTGTATAGGACTACCGTTGCGCTGATGCGCGATATTCTAAGAAATCATAACTTTGAAGTTTGAACATACTTTCTCCGAAAAGTCGGATTTCGAACGACTATGCCGAAACGTGACCGTCAGGACACTTATCGCCTTGCTCAATGATGTCAGCGAACGATAAGCGGCAAATTCAAATTTACTTAGCAAATATATATTACGATTCGGTCACGCTTTCGCAATTAAATGCATTAATCGGAATCCAACGAAAATTGCGGCGATTTTTCAAAAGTAAAATCTTTTTAAATAATTTTCTTTATAATCGACGATCCGCGAATTCTAAGCTCCCGGGTGCTACGCTGCGTCGATTACAAAAAACGCGAAACCAAGCTAAAAATACAATCCAGCTCTATACTTATAACGGCTTTAGCTTTCGAATAAGGGCAAATCGTCTGCTGCCAAACTACATATCTCACGAGAGACGCGAGAACGCACAGATAAACTCTTTCGAGCCGCGACTCACGGCAAAATCAGAGCGTGCAGTTAACTTATCCATATTCCGCCGTTTATTGCAGCGCAGCCCAGAGCGCGACGCGAAACCCGCTGTCCAATGGCGTACGCCGCTCGCAGAGACGGCAACAATGGCAGTGTGTGCGCGAATTCGTACAGTCGGCGGCGCGCTATATATACTTGTCGGTCGGAGTAGAGTTGTCGGTAGAAAAGAAAACTGACCGAAGGACGCCCGCCATCGCAATATCGCATTTGCGCGTAGGCGGCTCGATTACTCGCGCGATTCTCTATGTACAACTGTACACGCACATAATATATGCATATACAACATGCACATACGCATACGGATGCACATACATGGGCGAATATATATATATATATAACATATAGTTATAGTGCAGCTGCAGCTGGTTTAGCACCTACAGTTAGTATATATACAACAATGCTATATACTGCAGTATAGTCAGTATAGTGCGTTATATAGCGTATAGATTATAGAAGCGAGAGACAGCAGAGAATTTCGTGCGCCGCACCGTCGTAAGCTTGTTGTCGAACGTTACGCGGGGGGGGGGGGGGGCAGTTGTCGCGGAACAGGTGGTGAAGGATGTAGCCACGCTACGCAGTTTACGCGTCTCTCCGTCCTCTTCTCATCCCCCAGGTCTATTCAGGCCTAGGCTCGGAACAATTGCGCTCGCCGCCGCGCGATTTTTTTCTTTCTCTTTTTTGCAAACTGGCAACTGGCTGTGTTGCCGCTGCGCGTCTCTCTGTCTCTCTCACCCGTATCTCTTTATAGCTATACGTATACATTATATATATATAGCGATATACGAGTGAATACGACGATTATATACGAATGCGAGCTCCTCGCTGTATATCTGTGTGTGTTCAGCACGAGAGTCGAGTCGAGTCGAGCCGAGGAGAGTATAGAGTAGCAGCTCGCACAGCTCTCCGCTGCAGTAGCGCGTGAAAAAAAGAAGTACACGAGAGTCGAGTCGCGGCTGGAGGAGGGCTTGCTTGCCTGCCTGCCTGCCTGCCTGGCTGTGGATAGTCCGTACATACAGAGCCTAGTCGATCTCCTCTCCCCGACGTAGTTCCATGACTCCGCTCGACGACACAGAGTGAGTACCTCTATAGCCCCAGAGCGTGAGCCCCCCGAAAGAGGTGCGCCTATTGCTCTCTTACACCCTATACTCTTTTGCGTGTGCGGTGTGTTGCTGTTACCGCTGCTGTTGCCGCCGCCGCTGCTGCTGCTGTTGCTGCTGCTCTGCTGCAGTCGCTGGAGTTCAGAGAAGCTGTTGCCACCGCTGCTGTTGTACCGAGCAATAATCGAGGGATGTGCAAGAGGAGCTACGCCAGCTCGAGCCGCGCTTGAAAGCGAAAAAGAAAGAAAGAGAGAGAGAAAGGGGAAGGGTGCTCTTGGTGTGAAAACATGGTGATAGTCGCGCTAAAGGAGTGCCGTCCTCTTAGATGTTGACAAGGAAAAAACGGGGTACTGTGAGTCGTCTGGAGAATGTAGTGGCTAAGGGTGATTACTTTGACTGTCAACATTATTGATGGAGTATTTTTTTCATATGTATACACCACCTTATCTTGTTCTTCACTCTTCCTCGACTCTCTTGTTCTTGTAAGCAACGGACACCCATCTCATCCCTCTTTTGGTTCTCTTCTCTATATCTTTATTATTTACGGATACACTTCGTTTTTGTTTTTCAGTTTTGTCATTGCTTTGATCATTTACAGACCGCGCTAAATCATTTCTATGCTGCCCCATTTCTTTTGTTGGTCATCGTTATAATTCGATTGTTGTTACTTTCCTTACTCTGTAGAGTACATAATTTCTCGCATTCGAAGGATTAAATTTTATTTAAATTTGATGTTATTCAAAGCAAGCTCTGCCGTTAATTTTACAGATAATATTTATACTCAACTTGTATATTGTGTAGTTCTGAGTAACAATACCTTATTTCTGTTCTTTCTAAGTATATATATATTTGAAATGATCCACTAAACACTTCATGTAAACAAAAATTTGTAATATTCATTCGTTTGTAGATCAACGGAAAATGACAGTATTAGAAGCAGAGGAGGATACTGATGAACGGCCGAACCCACCTAGGAAGAAACTTTGCCTCTCTCTTTCGGCTTTGTCAGAGAGACGCAATCAAGGAATCAGCAAAAACAAACCTGAGCCTCAGCCAGTTGGACGGGCTAGTTCTAGCCAAATACGTCCCAGTCATCCAAGTAAGAAGTTTACCAAATGTTATATGGATAAAATTTGCGTATCCATTCTTTTTCTTCATTTTCTAAGCTATGATATTATATGTAACAATGAATGTATTATAATTTTTTTAGGTTCAAGCAAAATGTTGAATGATTTCCAAAGGCTAGGTAGTAATCATCGAGATGCTGCGTGTGATGTTACATCAAACGTCATAACTGGAGGTTTAAGAATAGCAACTTTGTGTAATTTAGGCAATACTTGCTTTTTGAATAGTGTACTTTATACACTACGATGTACACCATCTTTCTTACACAATCTTCATCATCTAGCAACAGATTTGTCTATTATAAGTGAAAAACAACTTCAAACAAAAGTATGCATATCATTTTTTTTTTTTTTAAATAAAATCTCAAAAGTATAATTGACTTTTATGTATTTATTTTACAAAAATTACAGATTAAGACGTCATCTCTGGGTAGAACTGGTATTTCAACTACAACAAGTAGTAGTCGTAGCTGGAGCAACAAAGATCTCCCTTCATTAACTGCTGCAAATGCTGCTACAGAACTGAATAAGCCTCGAATTCAAGTAGCTACAGAAAAGTTACACGAACTTTTTATGTCATTAAGAGAATTAGAAACAAAAGAAAACAATGAACCTTACCAGCCTGATGCATTTTTACAAGCTCTGAGGTACCACATTTTTCATTGTTTTGATCTTTTTCTGCTAGGTTATAAAAAGTATTGTATAATATAATTTTACAAATTTTCTCTTACAGAGAAGTCAATCCAATATTCGAAGGAAATCAGCAGCAGGATGCTCATGAGTTACTTGTTTGCCTTCTTGATAACATTCGCGAAACGTTCCAACTGCTCGTCAGGCATCGAGAAAACCAATTTGGCTGGCGTGTTGATGGTAACAGTGGCAGTGGAGTCACCACACAGGTTGATTTTTTACGAGACCGAACAACCCAGTCGGAAAGCAGTAAACGTGGTAATCGTAAGTCTCAGAAACAAAAAAAGAAGCCAATGGGTAGTTCGGTACGAGCTTCCAGTGTTAGCGGTGTCATACAAACGACCTTGAATGGTATCAAACCACCCGTCGGTCAAGTCCTGGAAAATGGTAGCATCACGCCACCCATTAGCAATGGTGAGCTGAACAATCAGCTCGAAAGCAAAAAGTGCTTTATATCAGAGGACTTTGAGGGTGTCAGTCTTCTGCGTACCACGTGCCTGGAATGCGAGCAAGTTACCGAGAGGAAGGAGACTTTCTGTGACATTTGTGTGCCGATTGACATTGATAGGTCGAATGAGAAAGGTAATTTTTTTCCATAATTCTTTAAATTTTACAATACAATTTAGTATAATGTTATTACATACGATTGTTTTTTTTTCTAGATGAAGATGGAAAAACGATGGATTGTAGCGCTATTTATAAAAAGGCAGTAGTTACAAGTGAATTGTTGTTTGATAAAAATAAATATTGGTGTGCCACATGTCTTCGGTATAATGAAGCTAGACGAGCGGTATGTTTTCCTTCATTACCAAGATTACTTGTTTTACAATTGAAAAGGTTTTCTACTGCAGCAGGGTAAGTGTCAAGCATATCATTTATAACTAACTGAAAGAATTGCACCTATACAAACATTTAAAACAAATTTGTATACTTTTTCGAAATGCAGGTCAATGGAAAAGATAAATAATCATATGCCAACACCACTGACACTTCAATGTTTTTGCGAAGAGTGCAATATTATTGCTGATCAATCTCGTTTTGCTGGCTCATATTCAGGCTCTTCCCAGAGCAATCAGAGGGAACCTGTCCAGCAACACGTTTATAATTTGTACTCCGTAATAATGCATCAGGGAGCTACGATGACGGCTGGTCACTATGTTGCCTATACACGTGTACCTGGTGAATCAGCTCATGCTGAATATAAAGAGTGTGAGGGTGATAACATTCACCGACAACAAAATTCTCAGGTAATCATACATATTTAATTCATATCAATGTTAAATTTTCATTCAGTTTTAAATATTGATAATCATGAATTATGCATCTTTATGTTTGATAAATACAGAATCATCATTCGTCCAGTGCTCATCACAATGGTCATCAAGGGTCTGACAATAGCAAGATCACGTATTTCTTTAGCTGTTTCGGTAATAAGCCCAATGTTAATGAAAACAAAGATTCAGTGCAACGAGGTAAGCAGCAACAGGGTTGTCGAGGCAATGAGTGCTGTGGCATTAAGCAAACGTCACGCAATGAGACTGGTACCTGGCTTGAATGTGATGACGAGGCTGTACGCGTTATCCCGGAGCGCGAGCTCAAGGATAAACTTGCACCAAGTTCAAGGAATTCTAGCACACCCTACCTACTATTTTATGTAAGGTCTACTACTCCTGCAGCGACATCGACAACAGCCACGACGTCGACTATGACAAATTGAAGTACTTTTATTTAGTCCTCTTTTTACTCCACGCATCACTCAGAATGAAAGAGAAAATGTGTATATAAGTAAAGTTGTAGCTATTTTAAAGGTGTACATGGAAGAAGCACGATGACGATACGATATTAATGTTAATGCTTTTTAAAACAAAACAACGGTGACTGCGTTTTTTCTATACATTGTAAGCCCTTTGTTTTTGTATCTATCTCGATCTGATATCTAGAAAAAGAAATCACGTGGTGCAAGTGATTCGTTGAAATCTGAAGCCGTAAATCATGTGATATTTTTACGAACTGAATTAGATTGGACTTTATTTTAAGAATCTCATAATTACGTCTTTAAGTTGCTGTATAGAATTCCTAAGGCGTTAAGAACAATGTCCTTTTTATGGAATACGGACATTGGTGTAAATGAATATTATATATGTACGCGTGTCCTATTAAAAAAAATTTTCAAAAAAAATCCGTTAGAGTGGCTTAAAGGCTGACGTGTGACGTCGTGAGCTAGAAAAAGTGATAGTTTCAAAATAATTAATCCAATGCCTCATCTGATTTCAGTGTATTGTTTATGAAAGAAAGAAAAATAATACGAATCAATTTTGTGTTACAAAACTTGATCTTCCTCTTGATGAGGCGTATAGCTGCATCTTTCTTTCGACAAAGCTGGACACACACTCCCAAATTGTAAAGCCATATTATTATAATATACATAATGTCAAAACAGTTAACACTATGTTTGTTTATTGGCTCATACAGCGTTAGCGGAGCTTTTATTTCTAGCTTTCTATTTTTAATTTCTATAATTAAGTTAACGTTTCATTTTATAAGTAGCATCCGTAAGCTAATCATGATAATCAAGAAAATATGAAGCGCAGGCTATGATCTTAAAGCCAGCAAACAAGTACAGGGTCCCAGACAATCAATCCACTCATAAATCATTACCATCAGAATAAATCAAAGCTAGACTGTCTTTAAACTTCGAAAACTGGAGCGTACAAGAAATCGATCGATGTATACAGCTCAATTATAAAGGTGAAGCAGCAATTTACGCGAGAGTGAACATTGGAAATTAGGAGGACATCCAAGATTACTGATTTCAAGATGCTTCTTATACCTATGCATGCATAATGTTTTCGAGGGTGATTCCTATTTACTTAGATCGATACGATTCAAAAAGAAATCCACCACAACAAAACACGAAGCGATCGTTAACGCACAGTCTCTGTCTAATATGAGCGGCGATGGCAGCAGTGACAAAAATCCATATATCGAACATGTTTATAGGGGTCAGTAGTGGTGGCCGCGCTGTCAGCCCCTCCGACGGCGGCGACGATAGAGTTTGTCTCTAGCTGTTATACTTTCGAGCATGTCAGACCAAGTCCGCGCGTACGGAGGTACTCAGTAGTGCCGCTTGACTCACCACGAGCTTCACTGTCTCACTGTACTGTATACGTACCGAGCGCTCCAGCTCTTTTCGTTTAAGAGTTTTGCTGACACTTTTTACTTCCTTTTTCATTGTGGCAGTACGTTTGTGAAAATTTAAGAGAGCAATGCAACAAGTCGATCTGCAATTTCCGACCTCGTCGACCTGAGGTGAGTTGTGGAAAATTGTAGGCAATAAAGTTAATAAACATAAATTTTGCAGTTTTACAAGTGTAACGTAAACAAATCTTGGACTTATGGTTATACCCGTTTCTAATAACTAAAGAATATGTATGTTATTTAAAGAAAGGTACTTCAATATTCTTCAACATTGCTCAAATATAAATAATAATTTTTTCTAATGCATAAATCTTTATAAATAGCAGAATTATTTTACAAGGTTTAAGTAACATTTTTATTTCCAACTGATTGCTATCGGAAGGGGTAGTGACTGTAGTCCAACGTTATAAATGGCATAAATAGTAACAGGTAGAATTCTTCATCATTGAAGTAGAATGATATTTAGTATATTCTATATACTCATTACGTATAAATCTAAAATTTAAAAATAAAGAATTTTTATAGTTTTAATTGATAACCTCATAATTGGTCGAACTATTTTTTAAAAAAATTATTTTAAATGTCAAGTACTTTCTCGAAAAGAAAAATAAAATAAAAATAAAAGAAATAAAATTTGCGAAAAGTAAAAAAAGTATATACTTCAACAATCTACAGAAACGATCGTGTTTGCAATGTCCATATTATAATGACGTGTTTTCCGTCCTTATATGAATGCTTCGGTAACGGCTAAAACAACGCAAGTTTCACCTCGCGTATATGAGTATCTTAAAATCAATGAAACTTACACATAGTGTTAAGTTGTCCATGCTAAGTGGACTTCGCGCTTTCACTAGGGGCTACTATACGTATATACTGTGCACTTCATTAAAATATTGTACAGCTTATAAGTCGCGTAGATGCCGCAGATGCAGATCGAAAGAGCGAAGTACGTCGTGAAGCTATATAGATCGGTATAGGCATCACAGACGAGCGTGTTGCGCGGCGTTAATAATTGAACTCCAAGCCGTATTGGAATTGCACGTATAAGATATATCAAAATGTATATTCTGGAGAACAGTAAACGTGTTACTTTCTAATGCAATACAATTTAATTAGCTAGAAAAAACCGTATTATATTTTAGCCGTTATTCATTTATAATTGTTTATTTATTTATTCATTCATTCATTCATTTATTTATTTTTTTTTTTTTTGAAGGCTATAAACGATCCTGTACTTTTATATGTCCTTTATATTAAGCGCGTCAGCGCTCTTAACTTATTCATTGTCCGACGGTAGACGAAAAAACCCACTCGCACAAACGATACAAATCAATGTTGCGCGTATACGACCCCCCCTCCATGTATACAATTTCACGCGCCCGTATAAAAAATAAAATCCACGGAAAAGAAGTGTAAAGCCAACGGCATATATGAGTATCTTGTATTTCCATATGCATATAACGATCGAGAGCGATGCTCTTCGCAACGCGAAAAACTATGGCCCATTGGAGAGAAGAGCGCGCGAAATTCAAACGGTGAGTGCAGTCGGCAAAGATATTCTCTCTTTCTCTCTCTCTCTCTCTCTCTCTCTCTCTTTCTCTCTCTCTCTCTCTCTCTATGGTGCTCGTCTAGCTTAGCGCAGCTCATGCGTTATTCACTTCTCAGCGTCGATGTGTGCACCATGCCGCGCCGATGTCCGGATTCACGTTGACGTTATCACGTAAGCACGCATATATATGAGGAAATCTACGGAGAGTTCGACATTTTTTGGCCGAAAAGTGAGAAGTGAGTAATTTTGAGGGCACACTAACCGGATTAGATTTTTTACACTCGTTAGGACACCCAAAAAATGAAAATTGACCAAAATACATCGGTGCCCTATGTCAATAAAAAGTTTAAGAGCAGGTCATATGTTAAATAAAATTCCCAATCAATTAAAATAAAGTACTTGAAAATACCTTTCATTTAGACATAAATTTGTCTAAATCGGATGCACTGGTCAACAGTTTCGCTCGTTTGAAGACAACGAACTTGTATTCAGGCTTTTGCGAAAATAGTCGATTTTACCTTTTTTTTTCTTAAAATCCTTCTAACTTTTGATCCAAGCATCCGTTTGCAACGTTCAATACGCCAAATTCAAGGTCTTCTTTTCTACTTATTAATTACAAGGGCGTTTGTTCTTTTTGTTTATGACGAGCTATACATATGCTTTTCAATATATATAGCACATTACGCAATAAATTTAAACTCAGACTAATCAGCACAAAAGTAGAAGAAAAGAACTTTATTTTCAGTTATTAAACTTTGAGAACGCACGACTGGATCAAAAGTTAATAGCATTTGAAGAAAGGGAAAAATCTCTGGGTTTTCCAAAATCCAGTGATTTCATAGAAAAAAGTTAAATTTGCCTTTTTTCAAATCCTCGTGCCTTCCATTCCAACTGACCGTTTTCAAAGTTTAATAGCTCAAATTAAAGCTTTAATCTTCTACGTTTTTCTAGTGTATCTGAATTTTAAGGTTCTCATGAGTAAAAAACAACCAACTGGAGAAGCATGTATATATATTATTGCACAATAAAATTTTTAATCTGATAAATTAGCATGAAAGTAGAAGAAAAGACCTTAAATTTAAGGTATTAAAACGCACCACTGGGTCAAAATTGAGAAGAACTTGAAGAAACGTAAAATTTTCTGGATTTTGTCAAGTATTTACATGGAAAAAAGCATATTAAAATAATCGTTTTTATTTTTTAGTTAAAACCTCATGAATTGCAATTCAAGTAATCGTTTTTTAAGTTTAATACCTCAAATTGAAGCTCTTTTCTTCTAGTTTTGTTCTAGTGGATCAGAATTAAAAGTCTCTTATCTGATGAACTATACATATGCTTGTCAAATTGATCGTTTTTTTACTGATTTTGAGAAGCATATATATACCCTATCGCATGAGATTCTTAAAATTTAGATACACTAGAAAAAAGTAGAAGATGAAAGCTTTAATTTAAGCTATTAAACTTTGAAAATGGTTAGTTGGATCGGAAAGCAGGAGGATTTGAAAAAAGGCAAATTTCGCTTCTTTCCATGAAATCACTGGATTTTGGAAAAAAAGACCTTGAATTTGACGTATTGAACGTTGCAAACAGATGCTTGGATCAAAAGTTAGAAGGATTTTAAGAAAAAAAGGTAAAATCGACTATTTTCGTAAAAGCCTGAATCCAAGTTCGTCGTCGTCAAACGTGCGAAACTTTTGACCAGTGCATCCGATTTAGACAAATTTATATTATCGAAATGAAAGGTCTTTTCAACTATTTTATTTTAATTGATTGGAAATTTTATTTAATATACGGCCTGCTCTTAAACTTTTAGGAGAATGAAAAAGAGCGCAAAAATTCACGTTATTTATTTTTTCAGTTTTTGGCCCGTAACGTTTTATTGGCATAGGGCGCTGATGTATTTCGGTCAGTTTTCTTTTTTTGTATGTCTTAATTAACGAGTGTAAAAAACCTAGTCCGGTTAATGTGCCCTCAAAATTACTCACTTCCCACTTTTCAGCCAAAAAATGTCCAACTCTTCGTAGATTTCCTCATATGTACAGAGTACACACTATATGTATATATAGGTCTGTATACTCCAACACGGAAGGATGGAAGAGAGGTGCGAGAGCATATAGTTGATGCGCGATCAATAAGCATGTCACGCGGGCAGTCGCGAGTTTTTCGTATTTGTATATTTATGTATATACTTATATATATAAAATATACATATTATACATTTATATTGGGACGTGGGACAATGCTTTCCGAGATAATAGGTGTTAATCAAAAGGGCGATTTATAATTTTAATTGTTGCGTACTCAGCAGTTGTAATGCATGTCGTGTGGAAGGGGGGGGGGGGAGGGGGCAACGACTTCACCGCGAGCTTCCTAAGTTGGCATTCATACGAAATTAAACGGAGAGAATGTAATCGAAGTGTTCTTAATCGAATATTAATCGTCGGGTGCGGTGTGCGTCGTTTCCGGGACTGTTTTTTTCGAGCAACGCGCTCTTTTTTAAGTTGAACCATTCAAGAACGTTCGATCGCTTAGTTTTTCAGAATTCATAGAATGGAAATCAATACGAAACGCTCGCTGCAATGGTTTTCAAGGTCCCACATTTTTTTTTATTTTTCAGATACACGTGGACTCCTCGCATACGCTTTCACAACTTTTAATGATATATATATATATATATTGTTGCACACGTCCTTCCATCTGCATATAAAGATAAAGCATATATATGTAATATGTATAATGTTTCGTTAAATTACTCGGCGGTTTGCGTAAGTTTCAGCGCTTGAATATAAAACGAATAGTCGCACGCGCTTAAATTAGTATATACACGTAATAGTGGAAAGTTCGAAGGGGAAGATACACGTCGCGCGTGTTGTATAATGCGCTTGCACCCGCTGGCGCGGTAGAAGGCATTGGGCTTTGAACGTTCAAGCGGTAGCCGTGACACCGAAGAAATATCGTACGTTTTACATTGCAAGTGTCATGGCTGTATGACTTTTCTAATATTCAAAGCTAATTTTATGGTTGGGCGTAGCAGATCTGAAAAGTCATAGGCATTTTACAATAAGAATAGAATATATATAATATACACACACGCATATATGTAATACACACTATGTGCACACACTGGTGCGCGCCACGAAATTGCATTCTTTCTCCTCATCAGCATCGTTACACACATTGTTTCACTAATTCCAAGGCAAAACTTCGCATACGCGACGAGCAATAATAATACGTCGATATATAATTTATGCGCAGTCGCAATTAGGTGTGTATATAACAGACTGGACGCGATCTCCGTTTCATCACAGTTGAAAAAAGTGCAGTTAAAAAGAAGGGCAGTTAAATAACCGTGCAATAAATACATATACGTACTGCACACCACAGAAACATACGCATATCTCCTGAATATGATGGGGTTCACGCAGCTCGAAACTCTGTATTATCGCTCTAACCCGAAGCATATTGAATTTGCAGCAGCGCCGCAAGCCGTCTGTATATATAGAGCCGAGCCGAGAAATAATGAAGTATCACCAGCAGGTCTCGGTGGACTTGATTAACATGGTCTACACGGCGATCGCGTATCTCGCCCTGGCAGGCGCCGCTTGGCTCTTTCTGCGCCTCATCCAGGCCTGCTTCTGGCTGCCCGGACACATGAAGCGCAAGAACGACGTTCAGAGTATGCTTCAGGAAAAGGCTAGTTCGAGCAGTCCTCCCATAAGTATATACTATGTATAATGGAAGAAGAAGAAGTGTTAGGATGTCCGATGTGTGCTTGCAGGTGGAGAGCTACGAGCGCTACATCGAGGAGTGCGAGGCCAAGGAAGCGGCGGGTGAGACCGCCGGCAAGGACGAGGGGGACGAGCGCAGCCTCGAGGAGAAGCGCAAGGAGCGCCGGGAGTGCCTGGACATGCTGAAGCGCGAGCTGAAGCGCATCCAGGACGGCGGCGATCCCTACGACTTCGACTACCTCCTCAACGAGGAGGAGAAGCGGCTGCTCGAGGACTGCGAGAGCCTCGACGACGCCGAGGCCGCCCTCGAGGAGGCCAGCGGCAGCGAGGAGAAGGACCGGGGCAGCGAGAAGGAGGAGCTACTCGCCAAGAACAAGCAGGAGCTCGACGAGCCGAAGAAGGATAAGTGAGCGGGATGTGCGCGAGGAGAGATGGTGCGCGACGACGATGATGGAATCGCGTATATGCGGAAGCGTTATATTCCAGGCTATATAGTCGTTATTCTGACGCACACGTTAGACGTTACACATAAGTATACGCACTTGCACGGTCTGTGCAGCCTACAATTCTGTCGATTGTGCGAGACGCTTTGCTCTAGTCTCTGGCGTGTGTCATGTGTCTATGAGATCGTTTTATTATACAGTACATAGTGGATTCTTTTCAGTTCGATTATGCTTTAGCTTCTTTTGTACATATTATACGCGAACAGCGATGAATACCGCGCAAAGTTTATCGTATATACGATATATATTGTATTACTAATACTGCACTGCAAACAACGAATTTCTACACTTTTGCGTTAACTTCTCGATTAAGTTAAGTTCTCATTGGTATACTTCTATGTAATGGTATAGCTATTAAGATTTAACGGATATTTATCTTTGATGCCCGTGCACAACGAGACAATCTATATTTCTTCTTACAAATGATCAATTTATCTGTATATTATGTACGTAAATTGTAACGACACTTATAATTTTAAATTCTTATAGCGATTATAAATCGACCAATTATTATATATTATAAACATATACGTGGACAAGTCTTTTTGTAAATACTGTCAATAGAGGCGAGATGTACTATATAGTTGATAATATATATACGCTGCATATATTCTGCATATAACGGGTGTGCTAACACAATTATTCCGATGACGATAATAATCTCCGATGTATACGAGTCCTTCGCCAGAATTCACCACAGGTGCCTTTTTCCACATAATAAACGTAGTTCGAAGATCTCGCGATCCCGTGCGTGTGTATAATATATACATATGTATGTACAAACACGCGTATAATACGAATAAAGGGAAAACTATTGAAAAGCTCCGTCCTCAAAACACGTATAGACTCGCACACTCGCAATCGTTGATATACGAATGAATTATTGAAGCCATCGCAATATACTGCGTGATGGCGCGCAAACGTAAATGAAGCACAATGATAAAGTCGCGCACACGAATGTTTACCTGCCTGCATGTATAATACTATATTATTCCGCATTGATTTTCCCGCACGAAAAAATGTGGAGAGATATGCGAGTTCTTTTCTTTTCTGCTTTTTCATTCATTTTCGAAACGGAAAAAAGTGTATTCACGCGTACGTACGCATACGCATGACCGACGTCGATGATCGACGTTTTTTGCCATCAGCTTAAATTCTGTCATTCGACTATATATATAGTGTCGCATTTATGTTGTACTCATATATAAACCATAGCTGGATTTTTCGTCCGCAAACAATATGTATATCAAATATAATGTGTATATATTACAATTGTAGTGATTCTAACGTCTTTTCTCTGTGAGAATGCAGCGGCATGATTACTTATGCAGATCTGTACGAAAAATAAACTCGTATCAGAGAGTAACACGTATGTATGTAGGTATATACAAAATAAGTCGGGAGTTGTTCATTATTCAATCGACTTACACTCTTTTCGATGTATATATATAATATATACACCCATATATAGTATACATAGAAACAACAAGTCGTTTGAATAATTGCACCGCGGCTGTTTCGCATACAATTATACATATACATATAGATTCGCTTGTTTGGTTGGGTAATAGGGTATTGTGCATCATACGGAATCGATATGTATTAGTAGTAGACGCCGTCGTCGTCGCGTCGTCTCGTACAAACTGAGAGCCGGAAATTGGCTTACTGCTTTTCTATATAGTAAGAGGATAGCATTTGGCTGCTTAGGAAACAGTTGCCAATATAGGGCACATAATTCAAGGGTTTCAAAGTTCTTTTTTTCTCAATGCTATATACATACCATATTGTGCACGAATTATTCGATCGAAAGTATTTATAGCCGTATCAAAATAACGAGAAGCTCATTTCCACCAATACCTTCTTTCATAGAGTGCATATATTTATAATATATATATATAACATAACTTGAACGACTTCTCGTTGAAGCGAGAGAAATAGTATATTACGTGCCTAGGGAGGAAAAAACTTGGAGAGTCCATATCTCGTGTATATTGATACCCGAGCCGAAGGCGAGGGTGGCAAACACGAGATATGGGCTGTCCGAATTTACTCCCGTGGTGCGTATACTATTTTTCTTCACACTAGCGCCGAAATTACCAATTTCGCTCCTGGCGCCCGGGAGCGAAAGTGGTACTTTCGGCGCAGTGTGGAGAAAAAAGTATCTTCGCGTGCACTCGGCGATATTTTTTAATCAGCGCGCCGGAGCAATCGAAGAAAAAAAGTAAGACTCTCGCGTATATATATATATATATGTGTGTGTGTGTGTGTGTGTGTGTGTGTGTGTGTGTGTGTGCGTATATGTAAGAGGAAGAAAAAGCTCTGTCGGTGAAATTGAAACGGAAGGTGAAATGATACTCGGCTCTTTCGTTTTCATTTCTGTACATTGTACGGCTGGCTGAAAAAAGTTCCCGTGAAAATCTCGCAACGAAATATATACTATTTCTCCGTAATTGAAAGTCATAGGCGTCTTTATGTATCGAGAGTGTTACTACGGGCTATATATACATGTGTGTGTGTGTGTGTGTGTGTGTGTGATGGCAACCTCGAAAATTGCTCGGAGAAATAACTTTTAGCCCGGGAGAGAAGCGTATACGGATATATTACGTATATACATTCATATTATACGCTATGGGCTGTTGCAGGTTTGCGGGTAGCGTGAAATTTCAATCTTCAGCATAAACGAATTTTTCTCTACGGCGTGCACAGCGTCGCGTTTTCTTCGTTCGGCTTATACCGCAGAATATGCTTTTTCCGTTTGTCATGCAGCGAACGATTTTTATTTTTATACACCCGCAGCTTTTCGTTCATCTGCGTGTTTGTGCAAATTTTTTTATTGTATAGCCATATCAAAGTAGCTCACTTAATCAACAATACGTTGTCCTCGCAGAGAAACCCTTGCTCTACTTATTCGAATACATTGAATTGTCCCTAAAAGTCAGCACGTGAAGTACCGCATTCTCTGTCAAACACGCGCAAGGCCAAAAAACTCAAATACTCTGCTCGCGAGCCTTTTATAAAATTCATACCGATTTTTTGCGAGCGCTTAATTTTCTAGGGTCAAGGTCACCCAGTCACTCATTTCGTCTGCTCTGTACATACATATTAACTGTATCTACATAGCTACAGGCCAATTCACGTCTAACTATACGTGCCTATACCTATATATAAATATAAAACATATAAAACATCAGGCTGCGCCTATGTGGACGCTAATGTGCATAGCTCAACGAGTCCTAAGAATTTTCTTTTTGCGAGTTTATTCTCCTGTATAGCTGGTGCAAGAGGCGGAACCGAAATGGACGCAGAATTCATATAAACGAGCTCCTACGCTTTTGCATCGCTTGCCATCAATCGATTGACTGTTTTCTTCTGTCTTATCGTTATTTTTGCAAACAATATACTTGCGAATAAGCTTCAGAAGAGCGCAGAAAGAAACGCTTTCGTCCACGCGATTTTTCCCTCGGAAAATCAATGAAAGACTGTGTCGCACAAGTAGAAAGCTCCCTTTTTCGGCTGCCAGACGCGCCGTCTCCTCTAGTTGTCGTCAGATGTCGCCATTGGTTTCCGATGAAACGACGCTGCGCGCGAGGCTTATATTAAGCTCCCCTGCAGCGTCGCCCAGAAAAGCGTATTATATACATATATAGACTGACTAAGTCGCCTATGCTACAATCTATATACATGTATACAGATCAGCCGGCCCGGCCGTTCTCGCACACGCGAATCTCTGATGTATATACCATGGTATATACGAAACGGGGGGCGTTCTCGAGCTGCAGATCGAAGCCTCCACTGCACACATGCGCGAGAAAAGTGTCCGCCACTAGCGCCGGTAGCGCGCGGGAAAGTCGCTACTTGTTCTCCCCGACTCCATAATACTTACTTGCGTTATACACCATCGTCGTCGTCGTCGTCGTCGTCGTTTCTCTTCGTCTCTCCTTCTCGCTGCGAATATCGCGCGATTCTCACCCCCCCCCCCCCCGTAATAATAGATAGATTCACGTAGGCGTGCAATACAGTGTGTGCCAGTGTGAGAGGAAGACTCGTCGCGTGGAGAAAACGGGGGACTACGCAGTAGTGTTGTTCGCTCTTGCGGGTGGCTATGAGGACGCGGTGAGAGAGAGAGAGAGAGAGAGAGAAAAAGACGTTTTACGCACAAGGAGAGACAGTCTGGCGCTTTGAGACTCGCTACATAATAATCGCTGTCCAATGTTGTGCGGACGGATGCCGGCGAGGAGAAGCGACATAATGCATCAGCGGCTGAAAAGAGGTTATCGCGAGGTCGCCCAGGAGGACTTTCGTTGGGAAGCTGCTCGACGATGAGGTTATCCGTCTGAGGACGACGCCAAGATGGGCAACGTCGAGGACGAGCGGGAGGAGGTGCGGAGATGCCTCAAGTACTCCGCGAACATGTGAGTACGACTGTATGTGTATATATAGTTCTTGTCTCGTGAAAAAGGAGAGGGACAACTCGGACGTCATGTTTGTTGCATTTTTTTTTTTTTTGCGGCGATCTGTACATAACTATATATATACGCGAAATATCTTTGCGACGCAGAAACGTGACAGTGTTGTACATGATTCGAGTGTAATTCACCGTTGAATATCATGTATGAATGTATGAGCGTTGAAGAAAAGGAGGTAGCTCTGAGATCGCGTGATACTTCAGCGCTATGTAATATATACGTATATAATATATACATAACGCCGAGAAAAAATAGATTATATATTTGGCAACGAACTGCTTTGTTTAAGTGAAACTCGCTGCAGCGGACGGCTATTAGAATATTTCTGCTCACGATCCACATGCTCCTCTTCTGTGTGTCTATATGTAGACAGCTATACGTGCTGCACAATTTACGTGCTGACTTCGAAAATGCCTCACTGTTTGCAGGATTGAATCTTTCATGTGGCGTGCCTGGAATGGATTATAGATTTTTCCTGTGATCCTTTCCTATCCAAGCTCACTTCCCGAGAGCTGTTCGCACCCCTTTTTTTACGGAGTCAAACGTCGAGAGCCAATATTAGGTTTTTTTTCGGAGCCACGAGCGATCAGTCCACATAATAATAGCATTTATTCGAATCTGCAAAGCTACGTGCTTTAGGATTCGTGCGTGTATGTGCATAACAAATAACGTCACGTTACAGAGTTGCTTTCCGAGGTAACGAAGGTTAATTTGGGTTTAATTTAGTGTTTCAGTAGCAAATTTGCAGAAGCGATATGTATATAGTTGCCCAGGGATATTGATACAGCCGAAAAAAACGGGTCGATATAGCTATTGCTTTGGTATACATAGCCCGCAAGGGAGCAGTTACTTCTTTCAGAAAATAGCTTTCTCTGCTTGGAAAACGCGGCACGTGTGCGTATACTTATCGAAACATAAGCTCGATGAAATTGCTGCAGGAAAAAAAGGATAACACGAACAGAGAATATTTATCACCGCAGTGCACTTTACTGCTCCTATGTGTGATTGCATATACATTAGGACATCGAATGTCATTCTTTTTTCCTTCGCAAATTTGCTCTTAATAACAATGTGTCCGTGAGATGGTTGAATATCTCATAATTTTTATCGTATCAAGTACTCGGGAAATCCCATTGAAACGAAAGGTCTCTCGAGACTGACGGTTATCAAGGAAATTCAATCGCGAATGAATCGTTCGATTTCTTGAGGAGTATAATGGTATATTATAACGTACCTGCAAGTGTTTTGTTCGAGGGAGAATATCGATGAGCTGAAGGTCGGCCGGATATGCCTCACTGACAGGCGAAAGTGACATTTCTCGAGAACAGCATCCGCTCGCGAAATGATCTTGATATTGAAATGTCTATCGCCAGGGGAAATCGAGCTGCTCTCTTTATGGATTCTATATTAAAATCGTCGATAAGCAAACTTTAACAAATCCTTTTCTTAAAATTTGACGTTTATATTCGCTATATGCAGCTTTGACGTTTCCTCCTATAGCCAGAGAGGTATTTTTAAATGGACGGCACAAAAAACGCCGAGCTGTAAAAATCTTTTCATAACATTCTGAAAAAAATTAATAACGGGCTCTTTTGACGAAATGCGCAACACGCGCGCTCCTCGTCATAAATAACCATTTCTGCGTGGAATACCGAAATCGAATCCCCAATTTCTACAATCCGGGAAATTTCACTTGCAAATGTTTCGTATTGTGCGGTATCCGCTCCCTCCCTTCCCAAAACCTTTATGAGGGATAAAAATACCGTCCACGAAGTTTCAGCCAAAAATGGCACAATATCGGGAGAAAAAAGCCGCGAATGTGTCCAACACGAAAAGCGCGTCACCGCGCGTTCAAAGGGTTGAACGACCCCCCCGTCAACGTCCACTCGCTAATAGCCTCTCGTAATAGCCGCTCGTAATGCACAAACGCGTATATCGTGACGTCGTGCACTTTCCTATACACGTATACATGTACATAGATGTGCCAGGCGTATAATACTGACCCGCGACGATCTATTTTTACGAGCGACGCTTCTACCTGCGCGCCCGCGATGACGTGTGCGCGCCTCGTATGTGACCCTTGGCTTTTATCCCTTGTATATATATATATACACACATACCGACGAGCTTTCCGTCCTACACGTGCGTCTATGTATACCTTTTTTCGGACGCCGGTATATATACATATCGGTTTATTAGTGGAGTATATCCAGGGCTTTTTATAGATCGGAAGCCTCGATATCAATTCCGAGGCGAGGGCGGGCATTGTATTCATATACATTATACACTGCCACAATAATAAAGATACGTATGCGTATATCTTGGTGAAGCATCTCTCGTGAAAAGGCTGCAGCAGTCGATGACCGATTGCGACGGGGTTGACTGCGCTCCTGCACCGATGGCCGATTGAGCTTAATGTCGTTTGCGTGACTCATGCCGCGGGGCTTAAACTAGCCTACTGGGACGCACAGGGGCGGGCGACTGTGATATTAACGGGAGTCATCTGCACTTTTCTCGAGATCGCGGCTCTCGATAAGAAAGCGCGCAGCACGTGTCTCCTTGTGTATTATCGGTGCTCTCGATCGCTATACTGCGCGGGAGGGGAGATATTTTTATTGATGAGAGACAAATTTTCTCGTACACGAGTCACTTTGTTATTGTCCAAATATTCTTTGACTCCGCGTTTGCGGCGACGACAACTGCTCGCTTATTTTTCTTCCTCTAATGCACATATCCAGAAGCAATTACCGAAGTTTTTAAACTCTGTAAAGCCAATTATATAGAAAGCGATTTCAATATAATTTTCATACATTCAACGGGGCATCGAGTTTTAATGAGTCCGTATAATTTAGGACTTATGAACTGCTTATATAACCGCAGCGTTTCACCGATTGATTTAATCCTTTTTGCCATCAGAAGCTCGAAACGCTTCTCGAGAGCCTTATAACATTATACGCGCGCGACGATAGCATCTTGATCGTTTGCAATGCAACTGCGCTATCTAAGCGTCTTTTAATTGAGCAATAAAAAGAAAAACTCATTAAATTACCGCGCACGCGAAGGCGCGCTCAATCATTTATTTCCGGACGTCGGAGAGAGAATTCTCGAATTACAAAAGAACAAAGCGCGGCGAGCGCGAGAGAGAAAGAGAGAGAGTAACGTCGGGAACGAGGAGTGAAAGCCAAAAGGGACAGTGATAAACGCGGGAAATAAAATTTCAAATATTCTTAATGCGTCCAATAAATAAGTGTCGTCTCTTCGAAGTAACAAAGAGAACGCGAGAGCTGAGCGCAAAATCTTCTGTATACAGTGCGAAGACTGAACGAGTGAAAAATGCGAGAAAGCTTTTACTGCGCTGATATTTTCTTACTCTTTCTCCCTCATTCTCTTTGTAACACCTGCAATCTTTACAGTGCTCGCATAGTCGAATTCAGTTGATATATAGTCTTAGAGTCCAGCATATGAAACTATTTATGTATAATATTATATATATAATATATCGTGTAATGTCTCGTGCATGAAATTCGGAGGAATTCTGTAGCTGCGATTTTACTCCCAAAGAGTTACATTATTTATTATCTTCGAGCTGATTAAATTTGGTCGATATATTATGCGCTATAAATTTTCGGTATAATAACCCGCACAGATTTCATACCTTATTTCCTCAATATATACATTTAATATTGAAATTCCGACTTTGGCACCGTTTCAATTATTGATTACCCCCAACTTCACTATACTTTTAAATATATACAGATAGTTAAAATCTCGAATCGAACGCTTTTTTTCTGACTTCCGGTATCGATTTCGATAATTCTTCAATAGACAATAACTGACTTCTAAAGTCCTTTACAAACACCGAAAAATTGCACAACAATCTATAAGTTATACGAAACAGCAGTCCTTGAAATCGAAACGAAACACTGCGAGAGTGGCGTTTTCTATATACTTTTCTGTACGTATACAAAAGTCGCTCCGCGTAATTGCAACAAACGACTTCATAAACGTGGGATGTGCGCGCGCGCGTCTATTCTCTATCGATTTTGTCGGCTAGGGGGGCGTCTTCCATAATAGCCGCTTTTACCAGAGGAACTCGGTCCTGAGACGTAGGGACGTTCGATCCGCGCGTTTGAGATATGTGCGTCTCGCGAATGGATATAGAGCTTGCGCGGTGGGGGGGGGGGGGGAGTAGGGGTGATTGATTCAGGCAAGTTATTGCGCGGCGCGCGATGTATTGGGAAAAAAAAAATTGTTCTGGGTGTAGAAATTAATGCAGGGAAAAGGCGGCGGCGGTGGCGACGAATAAGTTCTGGAACGCAATTATTTTTATTTCCGCATCACCGGCGCGCTCCAGCGCTAGTCGAGCGTGAACCAGTTAAATTGACTTGAGAAGCTTTTTCCGCTGTATATTCGATATTTATTTGATCTCCACGAAGCCGTGGCGCGTCTCTCGCGCTATATTTGTATATCGACGGGACTGCAGCATTTCTCGCGATATAAATCTCGGAATTAAAGTATTTTTAAAAGATTCCGCCCCGCCGGCTGCTATACTATCGATTTGCGCAGTGGGAAACTGCAGCAGTGCGTGAATCCGTCTGTGATGTCGTCTCTCTCTCTCTCTCTCTCTCTCTCTCTCTCTCACTCTTTCTCGCGAACGAGCGGTAACGAGAACTTTCCATATCCACATATGCGCAGGGAATTCCCTGAGTGTACCTTCGAAACTTCGAAAAGAGAGGCGAGTTACACTTCACCCTGAGCTCGTTATTAATAGTTCGAGTCCTTGCGCACTGGTGCAAGGACTTATCAGTCTTCGATTGTACACAGAAATTCAAGTTTGATGTGAATATCTCGTGGTCGTTTAATGCACACCTCGTACGAGAAAAATACTTTTGCGTATAGTGTGCGCGCGGCAGCTCGTGCGCATAAATGTGCAATTAGCGCATACGATATAGGAAAACTATAATAAAGAACGAAATGTTTCTTCCTTGCGCTGCACGGAAAATCATCCGATGCGCGTTATGTGGAAACGATTAAAATGAAAAGTAGCTTCGTGATAGTTTCATTTGAAAACGCGTGCTTTTGAAAACTAGACCAAACTGGACAATTTATTGCTACTGCGCGTAATCGACGCTTATTACCGCTGTACACGCATGAATATACGTATATATATATAGGGCCGCGCCTTTGCAGTGCCGTTGTAAATGCTCAACATTTATATACGTACGCATCTCTCTGGGTCTCGCAATATTTACAACCGCTTATCGCGCGGCACTAAAACTGTTGTACATGTACGCCGATGCTCCGTGGCGAGCCAAGATTCAAAAGTATACGATCCTCTCGCGACATATTGTGTCCTTGCACCATCGACTCTCCGACAAGAAGTTATAATAAAATGTGCGCAACAGGCCACATAAATCCGGAATATCCTCTCGCACTAGCTTTAAAAGTCCTTCCAGCAGTATATACAGCTCGGCTATAACGTAATGTACAGCACCCCTGTAAACCCTATATATACTCTCTCTATCGCGAAAAAGCAGCGGCAGCTATTTTTCTTCATCAATTACACCGCAGCTTCGCGTTCTAAAGCGCCGCTGCGACCTTGACCCCTCCCAGCGAGAACGCCAAATAAATTGCCCTCCCAAAAATAACCCATCGTAATCACCCGAACGCATCTCCCTCTCTCTCTCTTCAAATGCAGGTCGGCCGAGCTGCATACATGCGCTCTCGCAACAAATACATATATACGCATACGCAGACAGACGCATCAGAAGCTCTGGCGTTTCGCAAGCTCTCGCGCCAAGCGCAATAATAACCGCCGCATACGCGCACCTACTTTTAAGCTGCGATCCACGCTGGGTGTATACACGTATACAGCGCTTATATATGCATCAAGACCGATGCGGAGTATATGAGCGCGACGCGACACGTTAGGTAACAGCCGCTAAAAGAGCCTCGTATGCACCGGCCGCATCAGTCCGTCGGCGGACGTCCTTCCGACGACGCGGGGGCCATGTCGCTGCTGGACACCTCGAGGCTCTTCGACCTGCTCAGCGGTAAGTCGAAGGACCGCAACCTGCTCGAGCTCGTCTGCACGGTGAACAAGCTCGTCTGGGTGCTCGTGCTCGTCAGGTGGATCAACTTCGAGGTCTGGTGGTACTGCGGCGGCGGCAGCTTCGCCTGGAACGTCTGCGTCTGAGAGCCTTCCTTTTTGTAAGGCTTCGATTATTTGTTCTGGTATAATACGTATATACGTACACACGTGCGCGCCGCGGCTGATCGTTGACTGCACGATCTATAGCACACGACTATGTTTTATGTAAAATGCGCGTTATGTATGCAGCATTGTAAATAACGAGTGTCGGTATACGCTGGCTGCAGCGAAACGCGAATTTTCTGGAGCTTCTTTAGCGCGACTCTCGGCGCGGAGTGCGTATATAGGTATACAACTATGTACATTGTACATGTATGCATATATGCTGTGCATTTGGAGGTTGTCTTCCTGGTATTATCAGATTTTTACGAGGAAAGTGTGTGCTTTGTTTTTTATCTGTGTTATTTTTTACCTGCATTTCGTTGGACAGAAATTTCAACGCGAAGATGAGAAACTGAATGTTTTATGAGGAGCGATTACGGAACTCTGCCATTTTTGCGCATGGAGCGACGGGCGTGTTATATACACTCCGATATTATCGGATGGAATAAATGAATTCGGCGAGACGCGAGCTCGAGATTGTATGCAATCGCGTTCTCGCGTTTCAGCGCGCGGTGAAGCCGTGTTTGAACAATGAAAATTTCTCTTTCGGGGCGAATTATTCGTTTGAAATTTATAAAGGAATGGAAATTTTAATGGGGTCGTAAATTCAATCAAGATCGCTTTACCCCCGTTCTCGTTTACGCCCCAAAATAACGGCGTCATTCCGACAACATCGTTTCATCATTTAAGCCTACGAGTACTGTATATAGTTATCCGAACGTACTGTAGATAACAACTCACCACATCGTGCGCGCAATTTCTTCGGTATTTTTAAGGCTATGCGCAAATGGTAGGTTATTTCACTGACTTTCGAATGGTACCTATACGTTTATAAATTCGTGTTTATTAGCGTTCTAAACGATGAACTATTGCGTTTCGCAGCTTTTTTTCCATGCGCGCGCAAATCAATCTATCCGTTTGATCACAATAATCTTCTCCTTTTATTCTAGAGTGCACATCAAACATTTCCATATTCTCGAATAGTGGGTTGATTGCCTCGCCGATAAAAACAGTAATCGTATAACTTCTGAATTAAAGTAGTTAAGCGTCAATCATAACTAGTTAAACGACGATTAAATAAAAAAATTAAGTTTATGTACGCGTATAACGTAATAACAGATGATAACGATCTCCTATTCTATATATACTATACATAGGTTTCAATTTCGCTGCGAGAACACGCAAACGCGCACTCACTTAATTGAACACAGTGATTTTCGGCTCTGTGCGATCGTGCGGACAATTCATTTTTAAAAATATAAATTCGATTCACTTTGTCGCTATATTCAATTTAGCGTTAAAAATAGAGTTCGATTCACCGCGTCTCGCAACGATTTACCGCGAATCGAACGCGTTGCATATACAATGCACATTGTCCGCGAATAGCTAAGTTTGTTGTGTCATTGAAAGGTGGACGCGGTGTGATTTGTATGGTCAAGTAGTCGTCGCCGCGCTTCTGACGCCAACAGACGTCACGAGGTAAACGGACTCTAAAATCACGTTACAAGCTACTTCTAGATCCAAAAACGCGCTTACGTCACAGCACGCGAGCGTCACGAATATATTAAAATAATCTAAGCGCTTGTGTGTATATACATATATTGCATTAGGTATCTATAATCGAGCTATAGTAGTATATGGGGGTCAGCGTTGGCCACACTCCAATCGCGTGCATTTTCGGCGAACGAAACATTCCAGTATCTCGTCCTTATCAATCACGTGTATATGCATTCGCGAGTAATACTGCGCACCGCAACAATCGTTTGCTGTATCCGGACTCCAAGGTATACGCGCGAAACCCATTGTTTCTTGATATACTGCGCCTTGAGGACGCGGCATTAACATATTTTGCCAGTTGGAGTATATATATAATACGCATGTATGAAAATCCATAGCTAAGATAGCTCGAAATTAGAATACAAGCATGCGAGCAGTATAGAATTTTCGTAAAAACGCGAAATTAACGTCAAGCGCGCACATTAAGTGAATTGTTTTTAATTTCGCACAGGAAAAATTTTTGGCAAACATCAGCATGCTCGCAAACATTTTTTCTCGCACTCGAAAGCATTCGAAAAAGCCAGAAAGCGGTATAATAGTCTGATAGGTGTGTCTTCTAGAAAAAAAAACAAATTTTAAATTGCTACTACAATTTCTAGCAGTTTTCCCGTCGGCTGTGCATTTCCACACAGGCGGCTCTGTCTGCCTCGCGGCAGGTGCATAAAATACACGGACTCGCGTTAGAGAAGCTCCCGAAAAACAAAAGCGAAAGAATGCGCGCGCGTATATGCATCCAATCTCATTTTCCTCTTTTTCTGTTCAAGTGTAACACACGTATACGCGCACACATACGCAGAGAGGATATTACGTATCGATCGACACCGCAACGGAGCAACGATGTACGGAGCCGCTGCTGGAATTACGTAACGGCGCGTGTAATAATCCGACCGATATTTCGCGCAGCGAAAAACAAATACAATGCGCACGACGACAACGACGACGACGACGAGAGTGAATCTCATGGGCTTGAGTTCGATGGCCGCGCAGCGAGTATTTAGGTCAGATTGAATATGTTTGGAGGATTCGGCGAGAGAGAAAGAGAGAGAGAGAGAGAGAGAGAGAGAGAGAGAGAGAGAGAGAGAGAACATTTTTCTCGTCTTCGAGGAAATGGGCTAATAGTTTGACTATATACTTAGAAGATTGCTGGATGTTTTATTGTTTTTTTTTGCAAGTTTCTTTTTTCTGGACGAGAGGGCTTCTGTGTGTAGCAAAGGGGCATTGAGGTATTTCGGGGAAGAAGAGTATATTATTCGATATGCCGTGTGTGTGTGTGTGTATATGTATATATATGTGTGTGTGTGTGCGTGTGTGTATGTATATAGTGTAGAATTGCGTAGAGGATTATATAAAACGATGCGACAGTCTCTGGTTGATGTGTGTGACATCTTGGGATACATTCCAGGCAAACATTCTGCGTTAGCGCGAAAAACGATCACGACAGTTGTACCGAGAAAGCAAAATGTATATATTTTTGTATGGATCAGTCAAGCCAGAATTGTGTAAGTTAATGCGAATAAAATCATTTTGTTCGTTCAGCCGCATTTTCTTTTTAGATTCCAAAAGCTCTTTCCTTACATTCCAAGTCGATTTATTGTATATCGATTTATTTAAAAGACAATGTGTTTGTATATATATAAATTTACATTGCGTGAAAAATATCTTCACCGTAAACTCTACTTAACGACAGAAACGGGCATTCCTGTACTAACACTCTGTAATAATATAAGTTATGTACCGGTTCATAGAATCGTGCGATCGAGTGAAATAATGAAAAATGTGCGTATAGATAATCTTCATGATGGAGTAAACAATTTTTTAGATATTTTTTCCGAGGATCAAATTGCGTATGCCTACCAGAGCATATTTTTGTTTGCATAGAGTATAATCCATATCCTCGTGACAATTCGGCGGGACAGAAAACAACATTATTATAAAAAGCTCGGCAAACAAGCGTCGAAAGCGCTTTATCGAGATTCACGAGGAAAAAAAAAGATAACGTCTGGTGTGTTGCGCCCAGTGATGAATCAACGCCCACTATTTCATCCCCTGAGTTTTTCTTCGGATATTCGTCACTTCATAAGAATAAAGCTCTTGGATATATATTCGAACAGGCACGTGAGAGATGAGCATCGGCCAGAAACTTGAAGCAGTTGATTAATTCAGTTTTCATTCGATGCGGCTCGTATACGGAACGCCATGTCTTGCGAAATCATTCTGGATTCTAAGGAATTTATATTGGTTGCAGTGAGTCACTCCCTTCACCTTCCGGATACACGCAGACACACGCACACAAAGTCCCGTATTACATTATATTTCCCTCGGAATACAGAAAAGAGCGTCGCGTGTCGTCTCGGTCGATTAGTATATCTCTCGGGATTAAGAAGAGAGTCCCATCAAGGCCATACAGTACTATGTATAATGTATATGTATATACGCATATACACTTTATCAACGACTGCGGAGATACATATACATGTGTATACATGTAGAAAGCTCGAATTTTACTCTCTTTTCGGCCCATTGTCTTTGCCCATTAGGCCTCTTTGTGCGTTAGCTTTCTGCTCGAGAACAATGGATATATTGCGATACTGTACTGCACGCTCGCGCGCGTGGGTTGTGCTCATGTCACGTGTGGGATGATGACTATGTGTCGTCGATTTCGAGGATATCCGTGGCCTTGTCGTACCAGCGGCTAATGGCTTTTCTATGCACGTGTACAGGCGCCGACGGTGTGTATACACGATCGACGTGGATTCCCGCGCGAAATTTGAACGCGGCATATCCTATCATCCACTATGCACACAGCGACGAGGCGAAACCGCGCGGCTATTAAGGGCAATTTCCAATAGCGTCCTTTAACTATACGTCTAAGTAGTTCAAGCTCGTCGCCGCGCACGGATTCAAGAACGTTTTCATATCATACAATATTTATGTTATGTATACGTCATTCGGCTCATCGTATCGCGTTTGATGACATCGGGCCTGCAGTCGACACAGCGCGCTACTTTAACACACGCGAAACTATTTCGCTGCTGCGCCGCAGATGGTTCGCGTCGCGCAGCACAAAGCGGCCGATATTGTGTACGTGTCATTGTACGCGAGCGAAATACGCGAGTCGCGTACACAAGTCGAGAGCATATTTGCTGCGTAATATGGGGGAAGAATAAGAGACAGAGATTTGTACGAATCATCGATAAAGTATCTCGTCAGACTTTCCGACTTTCCCCAGTTCGTACAACAGAAAGCGCGCGTCTCATCGCCAACTCAGTACAACGGGAGTTGTAAATGGGAAAATCCGCCAAAATAATTCAGATATAATGCCAGTGGAAATCGACCAAAATAAAATTTCGTGCTACGCGTCTAACACTGTGTTTTTTTTTGTTCTATAGGACCCCCAGAACACGAAAAAAAATAGTATTCCCACGAAATCGAATGAGCGCTTTTGGGTATTTATAGATATTTGTGTAAAAATTAAAAAAAAAAAACATAAAATATCTGAATTTTTCAAATTAATCGAGCTTGTTTGTCTATGATATTTTTAACAAAATGGCGGCGGTTTTCGTGAAACAGCGGGATCTTAAACTTCATGATTTTTTTTGTTGAGAAATATGACCTTAACGAAAAAATGTCGTACAATAAAAACGCTTAAAATTATTTCAAGAATACTATGAATTTTTTCCAAAATTTTTGAGCCATTTTTTAATTTTTCAAAAACTGTAAAAATTCATACGTAGTCTTGGAGTAATTTTAAGCATTTTTTATTCTGCAACATTTTTTCGTTCAGGTCATATTTCTCGAGAAAAAAATCATGTTTAACATCACGCTCACAACAAAGTTTAACATTACGCTGTTTCATAAAAACCACCGCCATTTTGTTAAAAAAAATCATAGACAAAAAAGCTCGACTAATTTGAGAAGTTCAAATATATTGGGCACTTTTGTATATATTTGCGACTGTAAAATAAAATTCCGTTCCCCTCTAAATTCGGATTGAAAAAAAACGCTTAAAAAAACAATTTTTTTTTAACACATATATCTAAATACCCAAAAACACTCATTCGATTTCGTGGGCGCACTATTTATTTCGTGTTCTAGGGATCGTATAGAACAAAAAAAAACGCAGTCCCAAACGCGTAGCACGAAATTTTATTTTGGTCGATTTCCGCTGCAATTGTCTGAATTATTTTGCCGGATTTTCCCATGTATATTTACAGTCGATATATATGTATATAAACGTAGCGGTAAAACCGGCCTATATAGACGATAATTTTCAGCATAGTCGAAATCTTTTGCTCATTATTAATTAAGTGTCAAATCTCAAGCTACTATGTGTAACAATAATATAATAGTTAAACGATACGATAATCAACGGTTAAATTAAAAAAAAAAATAAACAAAGTAATCACCAGAAACCTTAGCTTAGCACCCCGGCAACAACGATCAAACCGATAAGAGGCTCGAGGGCACGTGAGAATTTCGGGTCAGGCTCTGATATTCAAACGGAGAGCGTGATTAGAGTATATGTAACCCTGGAAAAAGGCGGCTCGCGGCCGTTATCGCGTGACCGCGTACCGTAGATAGATCTATCACCATCTATGTATCTATATATACCCGACGTACATATATGCACGCGTTCGTCGCTGAATTCGAATGCGCTGCAGCGGTTCAAGGACAATGCAGAGAGATAGAGACACTAGAGCTTGCGGAATTGTGCTCGAGCTTTCTTTGTGTGAGACTTGTGTACACGCAGAGAGAGAGAGAGAGAGAGAGAGAGAGAGAGAGGGGGGGAGAGGGAGAGACGGACACGATGTATGCATAAGTATACATGTATATATAGTTACGTATACATGTATACACGTGTGCAGCTCACTCGTCCGAGGCGCAGGCTTCCCTCATTTTTTCGGACTATTTCCGGAGAGGGTGAGAGGGAGAGAGAGAGAGAGAGAGAGAGAGAGAGAGGAGAGAGAGGAGAGCTTTTGGCCTTGGAATTTTCGTGCGTTTCGAGCGAGAGCTTTCTGCTCTCGTTTACGCGGCTATACACATTACTGGCTATATGCTCCGCGAGCGATGTTCTTCGTTTTTGTAATAATGCGCTCGCGCCGATGCCAAAAGAGTCGGCCGGAGTCAACGTGCGATATTCATTTTCGAAATTTCCACGTCAGAGACAGACAGTCACACGTATACACGAGTCTATTATGTGCGATCGAGCTAAGCCAGACGCCGAAAGCTCGCGTACACGTTATAATTATATACGATACGTACGTGTACACGCGGACGAGCGAACATGCTGATCCGTTGGCTCTTGCCTAAACGCACGTATATTTTGTACGATCCCGTGCGATTTAATTCCTTCTATATAGTACGCTATATATATATAGATAGATAGATGTGAGCGAGACCCCCCCTTGCGAATTATTGCGACGCGTGTGTGTGTCGTGCAATAGGCGACTAAAAATAGAGCGTAAACCAAGGAGAGCAGATCTCGTGCGAGTTAGAAACGACATGAGCTCAAGGTATAAATGAGCTTTTATATACGAGTTATATATAGCTGATGGATAGGCGCGAGTGAATCGTTTTCTGATGGGCTTTGCCGCGCGGACGCGGTGATTGTAATAATATTGCGAGTTTGGTGCGCGCGAGAGAGTGGCTCGAGAAGTTGCGAAGCCAAGTTATGTCAGTTTTGTGAAGTATATGCAAGCTATATACTGGAAATCGCTTTCGTTGTATAATGCTGCGTGTATACTTACGTACAAGTTTATTGCCAAGTTTATTGCATTGTAAAGAGGAAAATTATTCACTTTTGGCTTGTTAATGCGGCGATTAAGCGGAAGCATTTACATCTGAAATCAATATTGAAGCCAATACGCGACACGTATAAGCAGATGTAGGATAATTGCGTTGACAGTATGGAATTCAATCTCGTATGCGCGAAATTAAATTTAAATGCGCTTGGCTTTTTTAATTTCAAACAATTTAGCCGACATCTCGTAAACTTTCCCACACCGAGCGAGTCAGAAGAAATAGAAACTCCGTTTGCAAAAGGATAGACAAACATTTTCCACCGCGATTGCCAAACAGGTATACATTATACGTATAATAAAAGTCCAAACTTTTACTACCCACGGAAATCCAAAGAATGAGAGAGAGAGAGAGAGAGAGAGAGAGAGAGAGAGAGAGAGAGCCACAAAAACGTTCCCAACAATGCGCTCGAATATTTTTCTCTTATTAGATGTTGCAAAACGCAGGCCGTTTTGCATACGAGATCGCGGGAGCCGCGACTGCACTGCAGTACACTATAAGTAATAAGGCACAACGAGGAAATCGTCGGTGGAGATAAAAAAAAAAAAAAAAATAAAGTGGCTGGGACAACGTCGTCGCGCGCGCGGGAAAATCGATTGGCCGTCGCAGGCGCGCGCGCCGCTCTGTAGTTGCCCCTATAAGCGTCGCACCTGTACCTCGTGGATGCTGCTCTGCATCGCATTAATGGAGTGTATTACCAAAGTAGTTGGATTGAATTTTTCAGGGAAGAGAGAGAGAGACGACTCTCCGGGGAGCCATTCGCGGGATATATATGCACACACGGCTGCAGAGAAAGCTTTGATTATCATATTGCCATGCATATATGTAAAGGATTATTTGGTCATATCTTTAAAAGCATCGCTTAATTTATATGGCTCTATCACTTTCCAGCAGTAGCTCTATTTACGTCGGTATGTATAAATATATATACGCGAAACGAACCTCGATTTACGATGTGCGGAACGGGGCACTTTCGCCAAATGATTTTACGGGCAAAATATTAAAAACACACTCGGCGATGATTGAATGTCTCATTACGAACTACGCTTTCATTATCGCTTCGAATTACGGGGAATTATTATCGAGTATAGCTGCGCGCTCTGAACGATAATGATGCGAGACATTATAATGCTTCGCTTTCATAGTTATACTCGCGTCGACTTCTGCTGTGTTTATATATGTGTGTATTACGCGAGAAAGCAAATCGTTTCTGCAGAAAGCGATATAAATATATGCGCGCAGGCAATATCTACGAGAACGCATATATGAAAACATATAAATTCACGAATTCGCGGGCACAGGGAAATTTGTATTTGATAGCTGGTTGTCGCGAGAAAGCAAAACGCATTAAAACGGATATATAGTACTCTCTCGGTCGGGAGGGTAATTTGCGGGAAATGATCATTCGAGCTTTTTGCTATAATGTGCGCGCGTTAGCAGAGAGAGAATACGTTATTGCAGAAAGTTTGGAGGATTGTAGATCGTGGCTCAATGGTTGCGAAAATGTCGTTTCCGCGACTGTTATAATGCATGGTATGGATAGATTTAAAAATTTAACCGCGATTCGATGTGTTTTCGCATACGTGCTTATAAGTAATATCTGTGGCTTGCAGGAAGAACCACTTAAGTGACATTTTGTGAAAAATTTTTTTATGTCGAATTCGAGGTGCTCTTAGTACTCTTTTTCATTGTACAATAGTAGGATTTCCGAAATGCACAAATATTTTAAATGCCAGTCGTTTGCATAATCACTTAACTGCGTCTCTCGTAAAAATGTTATCGCAGAACCACTTAAGTGCACTCGTTTTTTTTATTTTTGTGCGAGATACACCGTGTGGAATACAGTAAAGCTGTATAATATGTATCTAATTACCCATACCGATAAATTCGTCGGTTTTTTTAAATTTAAAAAAATTTTTTTAATGTTCTTAAATTTTTCAAAAATTGTCAATTGGCAAAAAAAAAAAAAAAATTACTGGAATCGCTCTGATAAAATTCGTACGTATTCCTTAGCTGATTCTAACATCTTATTACTCAGGAAAATTTTTTCGAAAAGAGCGTGGTTTCTGAATAAAAAATTCGTAAAAGTCTTCGTAAAAAATTTTCAATTATAATATGTGCCAGTTTGACCACATCGAGGTTCAAAATAAACCCCCAAATCACGTAAAACGTTCTTGAAATCTCAAATTAAAAAAAAAATTGTGGAAAAACCATGCTTTTTCCTTTAAACCGTTTTGTCTCACTGTTAACATTTTTCGGAAATTTTAATTACACCATTAAAAAGGGCATGAGTTACACTCTAAAAAACCACTTGTCTGCAAAGTTCCCGCAGAACCACTTAATTCGAGTATTTTTTTAGCTTGCGCGTCGAGTAAGAAACTATTTACAAATATAATACTAGGGTTGTATTCGTATTAGATACGTAATGAAATGAGCCAATACTTAGATCTTTTCTCTGACATTTCGATCTTACGTATTACTCCAAACATTGAAATCGCTTTTCTCGAAAAAACGAAAACGTCACTTAAGTGGTTCTTCCTGTAAGCCACAGATATATACCAAATCTTTCCCGCAAAGTCGAGCGTCTTATTGGCGAACTTTCGAAAGAAGAAATGAACATATAAATAAGTTGCATTGAAATACAGTATACGTGCGCCGAGTCTGTATACATATAGGTGGTTTTCTGACAAACCGAGCGGTCAATTTTTTTATTTATTTTTAAAACGTTCCTAAGAGACATGTGAGTGTCCCTGAATTTTTGCAAAACTTTTGCTGAATTTTTGGATCAAATATCTTCAAGTTGCAGAGGTTCAAAGTTCATGAAATCATGTTTTTTTGCTTTTTCTGACTATACTTTCATTAATTTGTAGAGCCTCAGGTAAGCATTTTTCACTAGAAAGAAATATAAAATGTTTTTCTCAAAATTTTCTAAAGCATGTATATGTCTTCAAAAAGAAGTTACACATATACATGTTTTAAGAAACTTATAAGACATTTAAGTCTTAAAATCAAGTTTTAGAAAGGTTCGATCATTCGGATCAAAACCAAAAAATTCATGAAGATACCATATGTCAATATCAAAAAGTTTGCGAAAGACCCAGAATATCAGACGCCTTGGTTTCTCTGTGAGAAACCATTATAACAGTTCATATATGAAAAAAATTTTGTTTTATTGCTATATCAAAACATGTAATTTATCAATTAAATAACCTTTACATAACCTTATCAATTAAATAAGTCCTTTTATAATAGTTTCAATCATTAAAAAATGATAAGGTTAGTGAAATGCTACTTGAATGCTTCATGAATTTTTTGGTTTTGATCCGGATGATCGAATCATTCTAATAAGCTTGAATTTAAGGCTTAAATGAATAATAAGTTTCTTAAAACACAGATGTCTTCAAATATATATTTTTTGAAAAACTTAAAAAATTTCCAGAAAAAAATGTTATATGTCTTTCTAGTGAAATATGCATCCGTGAGGCTCTACAAATTAATGAAAGTAGTCAGAAAAAGCAAAAAAACCTGATTTCATTAACTTTGACCCTCTGTAACTCGAAGATAATCGAAAAAATCTGAAAAAATTCAGGGACACTCAAATGTCGATCTCTTGGGAATATTTTAAAAACGTTTTTGGATAGGGTCGCAAAATTGACCGCTCGATTTGTCAGAGAACCACCCATATACATGCGTAGTGCGTACAATCCCGAGCGAGTGAAGTCGCGCGACTAATTCTATTTTCGAGTTCTTCTCCTCGCGCGGGGAGAGCCGATCCAAGTGTGCGCGCGACGTCTAAGAGTCGAAAAGTCACAAATGAGTCGTCCTCATTCGGAGAAACGAGAATGTGGATCGAATTTTTTATTTATACGCCGCGCATATATATATATAAAATATCGTAATCATACATACATCTGGGTAGAGCGTGTATTTCGCACTTCTGCGAAAATCACAAACATCGCCGCCTCCAGTGTTTCTTATATATACTCACCGCGCGCACTTTCATTTCGAAACTACGTGTACAGCTAATGTTTTACAAAATTACGCATTTAAAAACTCACAGTTATTCAACTTCCTTCTGTGGCAGCAGGCGAGCGCGTTTCTTTCGCGCTAAGCTTAAAACAAAAACCCGCCACTCTCCGCTCCGCCCCGAACTTTCCACGATTCTGTTCTCGCCCGCGCGTGCAGTCTCCCGCAGACGAGCAGTTAAAACGAGAGCTCGAAACTTTAATTTAAGCAGCCCTCTCCAGGAGGTGGAAAGAGGAATAATCAATTATTCGGGGTCAACTCTCTCATGCGCAGTCGATCGGCACTCGTCGGCGCGACCTCCCAACCTAAAGCTAAATCAGTACCGAGAGCGAGAGAGAGAGAGAGAGAGAGAGAGAGAGAGAGAGAGACGATGAAAAAACCAGGACGAACTCTCGCGTATTGCATTTATTTATGATGAGAGTGTCATCATCTCCGATTCTCTCGCGGCGACGTGACGATGTGTCGTCTGTGCACACAGCGCCGCGCATAGCAACGGAAAATTGGTTCGAATTTCGAGGCGTGGGGATCACACGGCTCGAGTGAGTAATACGTATGGGCTGGATCGGGAGGAGTGGGTGATTAAATATATTTGATTGACGATGAATAATATATATATATGTGTGTGTGTGTGTGTGTGTGTGTGTGTGTGTGTGTGTGTGTGTACCCGCGTGTGCGACGGATCGTAATCGTCGCACTAGACACACGCGGGGAGGCGTTTGACTCGAAACGAATATTTCAGAGAAACTACCACGTCTTTGCGTGCGCCGTCATGAAAATCGTCGCAACAACCATCAGAACACCGCGTATGACTGAGCCGAGTCTCATATATTCGGGGCATTGCACACGTGTCCTGCACGCAGGGACTATGGAACGATAGTAAAATGAAGCGACAAGAACCCTTTGTCGTGTGTGTAATTATCTACCAGTGGAACAATTCGATTCGTCTGGAAATACTCGCGAGATGACACGTGCGTGCGGGACTGTCACGGCGTGTAAATGTAACGATCTCTCCATCTCTCGACGCATTTACGGTGACCGCACGTATCTATCTATACAGACACATACATACGCACACGCACGCACACACACACACATTCTGTGCGCTGTCATGACACACAGCGAGTAGTAAAGTTTTAACACTCCCCTCTAGGAAACACGGCCAGACCGCGTCTACAGCACACGCAAGTGAATTGGTGAGTCACGTGTGAGCCCCGTCGTGTGACTCGTACCGTAGCTTTCGTCGCGCTTGCAATTATATGCAGTACATATATATGTACGTGTATGTACGCGGTCTAAGCGCAACGCGTTATCTCACGCGCGCTCAAGACAACAATCAATGCTCTGCGCGCTAGCTTTTCATTACCCTCTAATTACACATACGCGCTCGTGCATAGCACGCTGCGCTATATACGTATACGTCTACAATCCGTCGTGTATATATATCGTAGACGCGATTTGCCGTCATTGGGAGAAAGCGCGATGAAAGTGTCATTATACTTACGCAGCGACTTTTTCCTTTCGAGAAAATATAACGGTGTGTCTAACGCGCTCAACTATATGGACGCATGTGTACGTTACACGCATATAATTTTTCCATCTGGCGCGCGGGTGTTTCTAATTTTCTATTTTTTTTCGCTCTTGCGCGCTCGCCTAATCGAGACCCTCGCCTACTTCTACATATACTGCTCGGATTAAAGAGACTCGTCGGCGAGTATACAGAATTTGCGTTTAATGCGTAGACGAATTTGATTTCTGCCTGCGCATACGCAGCCCTGACACATATGAACTATAAACGAAGGTGTGGTGCAAGTATAGGTATATGAATATATAACATCGAGAATTGGACAAGCGGATCTCTCTGTCTCTCTCTTTCTTTCGCGATTTATTTCAGCCGAGTATCGTAATATACGCGAGAGAGAGAGAGAGAGAGAGAGAGAGAGAGAGAGAGAGAGAGAGACTCGTACGCGTCTTGCAAAATTTCGTTATTTCAAAAATATATAGTACGCAAAAAGCTGCTCCGCGATGTTATCGCGAAGATTCGCGTCTGTATGCTATAAACACGCTAAAGCTCGTACCGAGAGAGTCGCGAATAACGCGCGCGCGCAATTCAGCGGGATCCCTCCGCGTCTGTCCTCATTATGACGATGGCTCTCTATCTCGTTGAGCTTCAATTCGAGCCAGGGTCGCGATCCGTTCGAGCTTTTCGGGATGCGAAATCACGTGTAATACTGTTTACGGCGAATATGATGTAAGTTGGTTTTTTTTTGCGCGGAGATGCGCGTAATCGGGTGTTAATTATCGTGTCATAAACAATGGAGCTGTATATCGATGATTAAAAATAAAGCTTATTATATAGCCAAGAAAGAGTCGTTTGTAAGCAGAGAAAGTTGTGTACCGTATGTGTTTACATATAACAATAATGACCCGTTTGCTTATACGTCAAACTGTGACCTCCGTTTCTGTAAAACAGAATATATGTACACTTATTTATACAAGTGTGTGATAATGGAAATAATTATAGAAACAATTAATTAATCAATGGACAGATGAAGCCGAGAGTCGGGATCGAAGCTAGAACTTCTGGGTTACGATTCTAACACTCTATACCTTCACTGAGCCGTCTCCCCTCGTATATCTGCTAACGCGTACTCTCTGATTTTTCTCTAAAAACGCGGTTATCACGCAAAAAAAAAACAAAAATTTTTGAAGAAACACTCGAGCAGTCTGACAAATTTTTAAGTAATATGACAGTGTGCCAAAGTGATTTTCATTCTGAGCGATTGAAGTTCTGAAAATTATTTAACTAGTGACTATGAGTGCAGAGCGGAAAAGTGAAAAATGAATTGCCGTATAACTTAATCATAAAGCAACGATTCTTCATGACCGGTAACGTATTATAACTTCAAAATTGACTTTTTTGTCTCATTTCACATTTTCGCCATCAATTCGCCATCCACGCATCGAGAAGCGTGACGATCATTCAAACGGGTACGATGGCGCGATTGAATGCTGAACTCGTTGGCCGACAAGTCGAAAACTGGGCAGTCGATCGTAAATGTTTCTACCATCCAGGACGCATTGAAAGAGGCTCGCCCCGACCATAGCCTGATCCATACACACTGTGCGCACACGAAAAATTCTAATATTCCAGAGTAAAAAAAGACTGCGCGACGACTCGACCGCCCGGAGCTGTGCGGTGTGTATAGCCCCAATAGAAACCGAAAAAGCTCGCAAGCATTCAACCGCAAAAGAGCGCTCCTCCCCCTGTACACTAAATTCAAATCTCCTTTTCCCGCGCGCCTCGAGCATTTCGTGTATATACATGTATATATCCAGCTCTCTTTTCACGAGCGCACGAGGAATTTTCGCTTCGATTATTCCAGCATTAGGCTGCAGTCCATATACATTAGTGTAGCCCTGCGGGCCGTGTGTGTCCGTATATTTATAAATAGGTCTAGAGAGGGCGCAAGATCCGGCGCGCACGTGTCGGCCGCGAAATTGTTTGCTCAAGCGCGTTTTGTTCCTTCCGAGATTTTCTCACCCCCCTCGCGTGTATACGTATACTTACGCTCGGCTGCATCCGTCCGGACGCTTCCACTATGCTTTTTTTCGAGCTATACTTGGATTGCGCGCGCAAGGGGGCATTTCGCGCAAAAAGGGATATGCGCATTGCACGGCGGTGCATATAGGTACAGAGTGTCCGCGTTTCTGTGTGAGAGTTCGACTTCAAAGTATGTATGCGGCGAGAGAGAGAGAGAGGGGAGGGAGACACTCGGCCGAGGCAATATAATGCATCGTCAGGGAGACTGGAGAGGATGTGAAACCGCGGAGGGCATCCGCCGCCGCTGAATATATCACGGGCTGGAGTATACGAAGGCTCGGAGATCGAGTGCGTGTATACGTGCTATGTGCAGGTGCACGCGGAATATTCTATATTCTCTCTCTATATGTATCTCCGTTTTGTTGTGTCTCGCGGGCCGAGCGTTGATTTGTCGCGGCAACGAGCCAATTAGAGAGACAAAGAGCGCGGTTTATTATATACCAGCGCGCAAGATCAAAGGTAGAAGAGGCACTTGCTCGCGTCGTATATACGTGCGCATTATACGCATCCGAAGAGAAAATCAAAAATTCAGCGGGGAAACCCTCGAGAGATGGAGAGCGACTTGTATACATGCGCTGCTGCAGCGCTGTGTTGTGTATAAGAAGCGAGCTGCGAGCTGCGAGTGCGCGCATTAACCCACACGAGTACGTATATATATATGCATAGTACAGGCACATACACGTACGCTGTGAAGAAGACGGAGCTCACTCGCACACAGCGGAGTCTCTCCTACGTCACCCACGTCATCGCGGTCCTCCACCTCTGGGGCGGCGGAGCTGCTGCCGCCTGGTTTCGACCGCTCGCAGCTCCGCTATCTGTCTCTCTCTCTCTCTCTCTCTCTCTCTCGGGTATGCCGAGCGCAGAAACGTCGGGCACTGCGCTCTCGCGGCTCTCGGCAGTCGACCGTCGGAGTTGGAGGAGCGTAGCTCGCTCGCTCGCTCGCTCGCTCTCTCGCCTCTTCGAGTACAGCACGTATACATCGCCTTTCTCTCTCTCTCTCTCTCTGTCCCGCACATAGACACACGCGCGCTGCGTCTCTCCCACGCCGGAGCAGCAGCAGCAGCAGCAGCAGTAGCAGCCGATCGTTACTTGCGCCCGCCGCCGCCGCCGCCGCCGCCGCCGCCGTAGCCATCCTATCCTACCTCTCTCTCTCTCTCGAGGAAGAGACCCACACAGGGCGCATCGGAGGAGCACTGCTGCATCCCGAGAGATAGAGAGCGAGAGAAGGACTGCACACACACGCTGCGCAGCGTGCACATGTAGAGGAGAGTGCGAGAGAGACGAATCACTCCCCTGTGTGCAGCGGCGAGAGACTTCGCGTGCATACATACGAGGAGAGTCGTAAATACACTGAGAGAGAGAGAGAGAGAGAGAGAGAGAGAGAGAGAGAGAAGACCAAGCGGCGAGCCAAGTGGACTTTGTTCTCCGAGGAGGTCATTGCTCCGCGTCGTCTATAGGAGCTGCTGCTGCTGCCACCGTTACCGCAGCCGTAATAACTTATAGACACACGCATATATACACAGTATCTCGCTGTACGTACTGCAGACGACTCGTGCGGGTGCTGGTGTGTGCAGCGACGAGTAGTCTACGTACACGCGGAGTCTCCCCGCGAGAGGCGAGGCGAGGCGAGGCGAGATATACTATACGCGCATACACGCGTTGTATACATACGCGTCGGCGAGTGCAGTGCTCGGCTGGGCTCGCGAGGGCTACAGGTTTATATCAGCAGGACACGATAGTGCGGCCGGGATCTCTGGCCGGGCCGATGAGGCTGAGGGCGATCAGCTGACTAGCCGAGCTCCTAGCCGGCCGCCCGCGACGCAAGCGTCCCCTGGACGAGGAGGAGGCGGCGGTAATCGGGCGACGACGTCCTCCCCGGCTCCGAGGCAGCATCGCCACGATCATGACCTACGGCACGTCCTTCCACGGCAACGCCGACAAGTCCCGGCTCCAAGCCGAGGATGGATATCCTAGGTAGGAAGCGCGCAAACACACGATACACGCTTTCCCGCCGCCGCCGCTGCTGCTGCTGTTGCTGCTGCTGCTGCTGCTGATGCTACTGCTGAAGCAGATCCTCTCCGCGGCTGCGCAAGCGTTGCACACTTTGTACACCTTATTCTCCCGCGAAATCTTTACGGCTAAGCTTCCAACCCGTAATTCGCATTCTTCCTGCGCGGCTCTCTGCTCTTTATGTATGTAGGTGCACGGATGCCTCTGTATATATACCGAGAATCGCACGCGGACGAGAAATACTCGAGACGTGACTCGGAAACGGAGAAAGAAAACACTGTATAAGGGAGGGAGCGGGAGAGTCTGCGTCTCGTTAGAGGTTTGCCAGGTGCCTTGGCTTTATCACTTTCGCTCCGAGTAATATTATTAATTTTTCTATGAATATTTCTTTGCGTACATCGGGGAATTTGGATTTACAGACAGATATACCTTCCAATAACATATATCCCTTTCTCTCTCTCTCTGCTATTCTATCGCATGCATGTGTAATATGTGCATAATAAAACCTATCGAATCAACTTTTTTATCGCTGTTTTTCGAGAAAACAAACTTTTACTCCGTCCAGGATAACTTGGCAATTAGGTATATTAAACTTCCGAAAGAGCGCGACAGATAAAAGTTTCTTCGACTCCGTCAAGAGAGAAAGATGTATAGCGTAGCTTGTGTATTTTATACATCCAGTCAGCGAGCGAGCGGCTCTCTTGTAAATTAAGAGCGGAGAAGTCTCATTATAAAGAAATTACCTATTCCCGTTCTCAATGGGGCCATTCGTTATATGAACGCGACGAGTGTGTAGGCATCGGGATGAAAATTCACCGGAAGAGGCAGAGATAGCTTTATTTATGTCTGTGTGCGACGTCTCATATATAGTACTGTATACACGCGCGCGGCACTTTCTCGAGGACAATGCTTTAAATTATTCAGAAAAGCCGACGCGCGCTAGCGGATTTTTAAGAAAGAAATTAAGCGTGATTATCCGACGGATGAGTCGACAGAAGCTCGGCCGGGAGCACTGCGCGTATATTCGCTCGCCACGTAGAAAATAAAGTCTAAATTAAGCTCTATATATATATATATATATATATATATAATATTGCAAGCGCTGTACTTCGACCGTGAACCGTAAGCCTTTTCTAGCCGCGGTTCATTAATGGGTATCATCGCGAGGTATATTACGCGTTGTATACACGCAGCGGTACGTCTTTATTCGGACACTCAAGTACACTTCGATTCGCATAAATCGCTCGCGGGACGACTCGATCGCTGCGCGTGAAAAAGCGAGAAAGTTTATATGTTATGTATATAGACACGCGGCGCGGCGCAGCTGGAAATCCGCACGTTTATTTTCACTAGAAACTCGAACTTCTCGTTTAACGATCCTGTGAAAATCTCGCGCGAGAGTCCGACCATTATTTGCCTCGACTTCTAGAAGCGCTTAATTCCCCGTATATATATACGCATGTATATCTGGGACACGCGGCGATTCTCGCTGTACGCAAGTTATACCCCCCATTTGGGAGTGAAAATTCACGTCGACGGGATTTTCACTCGACTAGTCCCAATTTCACTGCCATACGCGAAACGCGAGCGATCTATATACCCGCGCACCTTTCGTATTGTACATAAATATATGTCTATATAGATATTCGTATGCAATAAAAATGCATCGCTGATAATAGAATAGTCATTAGAAACGGTATATAGAAACTCGCTTTCATCGGGCAGAAGCGCTACTTATATACGCGCGCGCAATAATACCCCTCCTGAGAGTCCCCGGGGCATGACGCCCTGTACTATATGAGTCATTCCACGAGATACTGGAAACTTCTGGGGGTCTGGACTACCGAAAAATTTTGGGTAGGGCACACTTACCAGACCTATTTTTTCTGATTTCTGGGACCCCTCCGAATAAGAAACCGTGCGAGCTGCATCATTATCGGTTGCCACCCGGGTTTCCGATCGAAAAAACGCAAAAATCTTTATACATTTTCTTTTGCATTTTTACTGTTGAGCGCATTATTTGTGTACTGTGAGGTACTGTGAGTCCTATGGGACTTGGCGCTATACTTTATATATACAGAACGAAAGTGCAGCTCAAGAGCTTTAAATCGAGCCTAAAATTTTTAAAATCGGATGTTCCGGTCACGAGTTACGCACGCTTCAATACTACTAACTCTTTATAGGGCTCTCGCAAAACTAATCGATTTTCACTTTTTTTCTTCAAATCCTCGAAACTTTTGATCCAGTGAATCGATTTTAAAGTTTAATAGCTTAAATTAAAGCTCTTTTCCTCAACTTTACGATTTTTAGGTCGAAAATTGATTTTTCTTATCTATTGAGCTATATATATGCGTTCAGAAAAACAATCCCCTTTAGAAGCATATATATAGATCAACAGATAAAAAAATTTAAATTTAGACCTAAAAACCAAAAAGTAGAGGAAAAGAGCTTTAATTTGAGCTATCAACCGTTAAAATCGAAGCATTGGATCGACAGTAATAGGGATTTGAAGAAATGGAAAAATGTCTGGTTTTTGGAAAAATCGAGCTATTTCGTGAAAGTCAAATCAAACCACTTTTTTCAAATGGTCATAAATTTTGATCGAGTGATTCGATTTTGACGTTTAATAGCTTAAATTAAAGCTGTTTTCCTCAGCTTTATTGTTGTTACAAATTTTTTTTTGTAGTGAGCTATATATATGCTTCTAAAGCCGATTGGTTCTTTGAAAGCATATATATAGCTCACTATATATCAAATTTAAATTTTGACTTAAAATTCAAAAAGTTGAGGAAAACAGCTTTAATTTAAGCTATTAAACGTCAAAATCGAATCACTCAATCAAAATTTATGACCATTTGAAAAAAGTCGTTTGGTTTGACTTTCACGAAATAGCTCGATTTTTCCAAAAACCAGACATTTTTCCCTTTCTTCAAATCCCTATTACTGTCGATCCAATGCTTCGATTTTAACGGTTGATAGCTCAAATTAAAGCTCTTTTCCTCTACTATTTGGTTTTTAGGTCTAAATTTAAATTTTTTTATCTGTTGATCTATATATATGCTTCTAAAGCGGATTGGTTTTCTGAACGCATATATATAGCTCAATAGATAAGAAAAATCAATTTTGGACCTAAAAATCGAAAAGTTGAGGAAAAGAGCTTTAATTTAAGCTATTAAACTTTAAAATCGAGTCACTGGATCAAAAGTTTCGAGAATTTGAAAAAAAAAGTGAAAATTGATTAGTTTCGCGAGAGCCCTATAAAGAGTTAGCAGTATTGAAGCCTGTGTAACTCGTGACCGGAACATCCGATTTTAAAAATTTTAGGCTCGATTTAAAGCTCTTGAGCTGCACTTTCGTTCTGTATATATAAAGTATAGCGCCAAGTCCCATAGGACTCACAGTACACAAATAATGCGCTCAACAGTAAAAATGCAAAAGAAAATGTATGAAGATTTTTGCGTTTTTTCGACCGGAAACCCGGGTGGCAACCGATAATGATGCAGCTCGCACGGTTTCTTATTCGGAGGGGTCCCAGAAATCAGAAAAAATAGGTCTGGTAAGTGTGCCCTACCCAAAATTTTTCGGTAGTCGGGGCCCCCAGAAGTTTCCAGTATCCCGTGGAATGACTCATATACGCAGACTACACACTGAAGAAAAATAAAAGTGCGTAAAAGTGAGGCTCCCTATCCCCCTGCCCCTCGGCCCATTATGTATAGGTGTGCAGCGCGCTCGGCGTCGACAAGGTCGTTTTCCCTGGCAAATTGCTACGACCTTATTATCCCTTTGCGGTCGGGAACCGGCTGGGCCTGTGCAGAGCGGCGCTGAGCGCGTTGCACCTCGCATCGCTCTCTCGCTATACGCTCGTGAGGGGAGTCAGGATTGCCCTACATGCATCAGCTCTCACTCGACAATTCCGTGTCGTTTACGGGCAATTGTCTGGCCTGGCGTTCGCTCTCGCCGAGAGCGAGCCTCTCTCTCTCTCTCTCTCTCTCTCTCTTCGGCGCGCGTGCAGCTTTTTTTCTTCGCGGCCGGAATTTCGCGAGACACGCGCGCAAAGCATCCACCCATTATACGTATATGTTCCATCGTACACGTAGTGTGCGTGAATCTCCCTCTTGCGCTACTTGTATATAGTCGTCGGCTGAATTAACGGAGCCGTATGTACTAATTGCTCAGATTTCGACGCTCTATAAGCTATATAGCAGGAGTTCCCGGCAATGGGTGAGAGAGAGAGAGAGAGAGAGAGAGAGAGTGCGCCTGAGAGATAGCCTTGAACTTGCGAGGAAATCTTCTTTGTAGACGGCGGAGGGATAGAGAGGGGCAGCCGAGTCTTGCTGCAGCTTTGAAAAATGAATGAGCACTGCGGTGCACAGTGTGTCTGCTTTTGGAAATTCGATCCACTCGATTTTTATGATGCACGCGCGCCGGATGGCAAAACGAGCGAGTGACGCGGAAAGGAAAACGCGTGCTTTGGAAAAAAGAGAAGACTCTTGTATTTCAGTCACTTGGAAGTGTGTAGCGTGCGTCGCCCGATAGCCCGTATATATTGTAACATTGAAATTTTCGTAGCTAACGCGCTAAATTCTCTTCGTGCGCCGCCGCGCGTTAACCGTTATTTTTCGTGAATCACGCACCGCGAGCTCCCATTTTCCATCCGTATTTTAAGAAAAGTTAGTCATGAAAATTTTTATAGCGAAACGCGCACTATAAACACAACGTCTCTTTTGTATGTAAATAACGGAAGTAAAATTTTTTTGAATCACCCGCTCGACAATATTTTTTCCAAGTATATAAGCGTGGATGACTGTGAAAATTCATAGGATTTCTTTTCGATGCGTGTTTAGGGTTCGCGACCAGTATACATGTACAATATATACCTGGGGACAATGGAATATTTTTCCGAGCGGAGCGTCTATACGTAGCCGCGCGCACACGCCGCGCCGCAGCGCGGAGCGGGAGGCGCTTATTCGAGGCATCCGCTCGAATTACAGACGCGCATCAGCGCTGCTAATTTGCGTGGGCATATTCACTCGCTGCGGCTATTCCTATATACGTGCAGTCCATAAAGCGCGTCTCCGACTGCCTATATTACTATATATACACAGCCATCCGCGTTATGTAGAATTACAGTTTGGAAATTTTGGGGACGCTGCGGCATTCAAATTATTAATTAATTAATAACGAACGAATTATTCGATGTTGTTTTTTTTTATTGATTAAACGAGTCGACGTCGCTTCTCCGAGTGTGCGGCGCATGAAAAAAGTACATTATACGCCCGCACCGGAGTGCGTATACGTATATAATACTTGAATTTTCGAAGGAAGAGCGTTGCATACCATTGCAAATGCGCGGAGCTAAAAAAAGAAGAAGAAAACGAGCTCTCGCGGGTAATCTCCCTTGCAAAACACGCTGGGCGTCTCTCGAAAAATATTCATGTGCGCGTGTACACGCACACGTACCCACACACACATATATATATATATAGTATATAATGCAGCGATGCGCGCTTCCTTTTTTCCATGCATTATATATACGTATAATACATGTGTATAAACCACATGCTGCGTCTGCGATGCGCGACGACGACTTTTCTCTATCAGCCAGCATACAAACTATGCAATATCGCACGTATAGGCTTTTCGCCCGTAAACTCGTTTTGACGCCACACGCCATATATCGAAGAGAAAACAATGTCTATACGCACAAAAGTCTCGAAGCTTTTGTTTTAGCGGAAACAATGTGCGAAAAGTTATGTCGAAGAAAACGAACGACTCTATAAGGCGCGCGAGGCTCGCGTGCATTGTACACACGTTGAATTCATTACGCGGAGGCTGCACGTGTGCGCGTTTCCCGCGTCGAGGAAAGATGACGCACAGTTTTTCATATATCAACGCACAATATACGATACACGCGTTGTAGGCCGAGAAACGTTGACTGGTCGCGTCCGAATCGATGATTTCGATTGAAATCTCACTCGATACACACACACACACACACACACACACACACACACACGCACGCACCTTACACAATAGAGTGTCTCCGCGACAAAGCCATCGCCCCACCGATATCGCAGAGAGAACTTGTCCAATCCACTTGAAACACCCGCGTTCACAAGCCCGCAGCGCCAAAGAGTATACGTCCGATCACAATGAGTTCAAAGCTCGCACCTCAGCCCTCCCACGCCCAAACAAAGAGATCGTCGTGGCTCGGAAATATACGCCCGGCGCGCCTTATATATCTTATACTTACACTACTTCTATACACTGTATACAGTGTATGCATACTCTACTCAGGACGATTCGCGGTCGTTGACTCAGCACCACCTAGTCCCGGGAGAGAGAGACGTCGGCTCTGGAGTACGTCTTGAAAAGAGGATTGTATACACGTATATACGTACGAGGAATATATATACGTACACGAGCGCGTTGGCTGCTTTTCGAGCTTTCATTAAAATGAGCGCGTGAGACTTTTTTTCGCGAGAACTATAAATTACACGCCGCCGAATGAAGTTACGCATTACGGGGTATAGAGCGCGCGCGCAAAGCCTAACGGTACACCGTGATTGGGTCTAATAGGTTTCCTCTCGGCTGGTACCGTCGTCGTTTTTTTTTTTTTTTTTTTTTTTTCATTTGCGTCCCCAGCCAGTATATAGTGGGGTTTCGCTTTCGGATCGATCCGAGCAAAAACATTAGCCGCGCGCTCTCTCGCACCGGTATACGTGGAAGAGTTTCATTTTTCTCTGCGATTCGAACGTTCGTGCAAACTCATCATCGCTTCGACGGGGGCATCTCCTCGGGCGGGAACCGCGCAGAAGTATATACCAATCAACCGTGCGAACCAAAGCAGACGCTTATTCGCTCGACTCTGCATCAGCAGTACATATACTTATAGCAGACGTCGAATGTTGTACACACGCGGGGAACGCATTTGAAATCGCGTCCCTGTGCATTACACTTGTGCATATATATATTTAGGCATCCGCATGTAGCGAAAGTTGTAGAATGACAATCGCTCGCTGTCCGCACTGGTTTGTCGAACTGACACTGCGTGTTATGAATCGCGCGCGAGGTGTGCGCGATTGATGAAAAAAAAAAAAAATAGAGTTTAACGGCCGTGAATTACACCGCACGTATATACAAGCGCGCGATCTTGACTCTTTATCATATACGTATATATGCTCATAAGTGCGCTGTCGTATAATAACTGCTCGATTCCTGAATTATGTTTTTTTTTTTTGCTCCCTCGAAATTTCTCAGGCCGCAATGCTGCTCTATAGACACGCGCGTTACGAAACCTTCAATTTTCTCTCGGCTTTAAGAGCCGTTTACTAATGCGAAAAGCAAAGTGTTTACACGTTATATAGCACGCAATCGCTGTTGCGGAGCGCCTATTGCATAAGTAGATAACTTCCCGGTCCGCCAGACGGAGAGACTCAATTTTCCAACGTCTCGCGCCTATAATATACACACATACATACATATATATCGGCAAACACATTGTAACACTCTTTCTCTCTCTCTCTCTCTCTCTCTCTGTGCGTGTGTGTATGTATATCTGTGTAGCCACAGGTATACATTCAAGGTAGTCGTCCGAGTCGTAAAAAATCGGAGGCTAATCCGTTGCGCATCGTGTTCCATTATTTTCGTAATTAAGCGTTGTACCGCTATTGCGTAGGCGACGGAAGAAAAAAAAAATTACGACTCCAGTATTGTGCAAAAAAAAATTCAGTAAAGCAGCGAAACCACGTGTTGAGTGTAGAACGACGGAAGGAGTCTTTGTGCTATAATACATATATATCGCAGTCAAGGCTGTGGAAAAAGGCGCGGTTCCCGTTACCAGAGAGAGAGAGAGAGAGAGAGAGAGAGAGAGAGAGAGAGAACGTTGAACCGATTCATCTCTCTCGGCTCTCTCGATCGCACGATTCTCACCTTCGATTCGAGCGATTCTGCCTCTTCGGTGGGACGATTGTTCAAATTAGCGGCAAATTTCGGTTGACTCTTGTTACGTTTCTCTCGACAATAACATACACACGCGAGTGCGCACGTACACATGCCCGTTTTACGAAGCTATTTAATGATTTCCAGGAATGGAGCTGAAGTCGCACAATAATTACCTGCGGCTTTTTGTTTTTTTTCGCGGCGACTTTTTCTCGTCGCGCGGGAGTCATATGCTAATTGCTCGCCTAACTGTATGCAATTCAACGCAATTACCAGGCTAACCGCGTTTTCATTTTCAACTTGTCTCTCCTTTTTCGCGTGAAAACTGGCTTTTTAACAAAGTGTCTGAAAAATCAGTGCTTCGAGGAACCGACCGCTACGTGGTTATACGCATAAACATAGGCGTATCGTTACCGCTTCTTCCTTTGTGATTGTATGCGCGCGCACGTATGACGAATTCTTATAAAATTAATCTCACGGAACTACTCTACATATTTTTACGATCTGCATAAAGAAACTGTGCACACGCGGCGTACAATTACCTCTCTCACTCTCTCATAGATTATAAAGAAAAGAATTATCCATAAGTATGTTCAGCGGAGTTTAATGAGCATCTTAAAACTCTAGGGCGCGTACATATATATGCGTGTGTGTGTATGTGCGCGCAGGCATTAAACATATACGTATGCGAAGCACGTATACATGCGTTGCAGTCTCGAAGCTGATCCCGATTACGGAATAGCTGACGGCTAAGGTTTTATCGCACAGTGGCAACAGCTTATTTACGCGACGATAAGACGAGCTGAGTTTAAAGGTCGTTTCCTCGTGCAGCGCTGCTCTCACAAGAGGTCGTTTATCTCTATCTCTCTCGCGCATACGAAAAGTCGCAGAAAGCTGTACAAATGCGTTTCCGATCCGTTGTAAAAACTTGTGCGGACAACCTGTGCGTGTTTCCTTGGATTTCTGCACCGCAGAACAACACGTTCTCTATGTACTGTATATACATATACACAGCGTGACTCGTCGCGGCTTCGCATTACAGACGATACGCGAACCAGAGCTTCGCTGCTGCATTTATTCGTCGCGAGTCAATCGCGAGAACGAAGTGGCGCTCGTGTGAGTATAAGGACACTATTTCGCGTTGATAATACTAATCATTATCTCGCGAGTTTTATATGTATTTACCGCGCCGTATTAGCTGACTAATATGCACAAACGCACGCTCGACACACGATCCGGCGCAAATGTAATGACTAACGATATATTTGTCTTGACGTTTCGGGTATAAACGCAATTTATTTTGTTTTTCTCTCCGTTTTTTTTTCCATTATTACGAAAATACGCGGCGCGATCGACAGCGAGATTTTTTATGTAACCCAACCTCCCCCAGGCAGACCTGCCACGTACTGCGCCCAAATGTCGCGCATGAATTTTCCAACTTCTCTCCCGTCGCGGCTTTTTTTCGAAAAATCGATGGGCGCAGCTGCGCCAAAACATCCGCGAGCTTGGGAAATTTTCACTGAAAAGCTCGAACTGCTGTTCTGCACACGTATGTCGCGTCAATATTGTATGTATACTGTATCTCGCATTGACACGAATGTCTGCTTTCGTTCCTCGAATATCGCGTATTTTCTTTCCCCCGCATTTATCGCGTATAAGCCTCCTCCGCAAAATCCATCTACTCGCGCTCATACGCAGCCGTATATGTGGGTACGTGTGCCATTGTTATGCTCGAGAGAGAAAGTCTATACCTTATCAATTCGGATGCGCTGTGTGCACTATTCGAACGTCGCTCTCGAGTGTAGGCGCAATGCTTCGATATAGTATATAGTGTCTCTTCGTCTGTTGTTCGAAATACAAAAGAGTGAGAATTAAATATTGCAGTACACTTCTCTGCAATAACAAGGCAGTGCATGTTTGGAAATAAAAACAAAGAAAACAAAATTACTCGACACGTGCACCGTGATAAGCTACTTTTGACCGACTCTTTGCGTGCAGGATGAATCTCACGACTAACGTTTGACCGGATGCCTCTTATCTACACGCTTATAAGGTTTATGTAGGTGGGAAAGAAGTGCTATTCGTATAATTAAATTTAGACGCTGAACAACGTGTACGACAAATTAATTAACGCCGAGCCAATCCACTTTGCCGCGCTAATCGCATCGCGCAGCAGTAGCCTGTGTAGCCAGCTTTTCGTGCTGCAGCAGCATCAGCAGTAGCTGATTAAAAGCAATCAAGAAAGAGCTTCTGTCTCTTTCTCGAATCATTTGCATCGATTCGCCCGGGAATTTTTCCACGCATCAGCAGCCGCAGCAGCAGCAGCAGAAGAAGAAGAAGAAGAAGAAGAAGAAATAAATAAATTATGCGCATATCGCAGAAATTTAAAAAACTCATGATAATCCCTCACTCCTCCTCCATCTCCCACTGCCCAATATTAATATTGGTGCGTTGTGTAATTGCAGGCCTTGCAACGCATCGCCGGAAGAGGGCATCAGCGACAGCGGCGGCGGACTCGGCGCTAAATTAAAATGTCCGGCGTCGATATCGCGCCTCAGAGTGGAGAAGATCGAGGGTGGCCTGATGGTGGCCGGGGTCGTCGTAGCCGCCAACTGTCAGATCGCCCTGCCGGCCTTCGGCTTCCTCTTCGTCCTCGTCGGTGCCGTTCTTACCGGTATGTATATAAACATGTACATCCTATATCATTATACAATACGCACTACATACGTACACGCCATGTGCGTATATAACGCGATAATAATGATACGCATGACTGCGGGGTTGCAGCATGTGCGCGAGAGCTTTCGGAGCGTCGCGCACGGTCTCATGTATGTATACGCGTAGGGAGTCGAGGACGAGCAATGGATCGGGTTGCCTCTCGGTTCGAAACCCTACGACGAGTCTCTATTTACCTATATAGTGTCTGGAGAGCGAATCTCTTTCGACTCGGCGCGCGAAATGTCATTTTTACGCGCGCTGCTTTGCAATACCGAAGAGACTGAATTTCACGAGCCAGCTGTTATAATACGCACCTGTTATGCAGTGGCGAAGGTCGCCATACTCTCTTCTTCTTTTATAGACATATATATACACATAAACAAAGCTGTAAATTTAAATCGGAAGCGCGCGCGCAACGAGATGCCGCGCGCAAAGTCAATAATATTATTTTTATCCGCAATATATGCACTCGCTTCCGTAATAATATAATACTGCGCGTATATCGTAAATCGCAAGGATTTCTCTCGCTTCGTTTACGCAGCGGACGTTCCATCAACGGAGTCTCTATACATAACGATTGGTAGTACATATATATATATATAATACCTATACGTATATACGGAGCGATAATCCATTGGAGAGCGACAAGAGCGCGTCGCCGCGCGCTTATTGCATCCGTTGCATAAGTACACAAGCGATAATGCCGCGAGAGCTATATATAAATATTTTACATGTAATACGTATAATACATATGCAGCGCAACGTGAGCGCGCTAATATCCAAACGGCCGCGCTCGTAATGCCCCATCGGAATTAAGCTTTCTACATATATACCTATCGCGCGTAAACGGCTGGACGTAACGAGTTGACTTCCATGCGCGATATAGTTGCGAGAATCGCGACGGCGGCGTGAAGGAGAAGCCTCGCGAGTGCCTCTGCAAACGACCCCTTCGATATGTACCGTATACTGTACATGCCGCGGCTCTCGAAACCTTATAGCTATCGAGGGCGTATAAGTATTAACGACACACGCTGTCGACGGTGCGATGACTTTTTTCGCTCTTTGCGCAGTGCCTCAGCAGCTCTGATGTCTCTCGGTTTCCTTGATTGCGTCTTCCGATATTGTTTTTCTTATACAGCCGAGAGTATATATACCGTAGGGATATAAAACTCTCGGCGTATTGATCAAGACCGATAAAACGTTGTATATTAGCTTGGTTGCAGCGCGCGTTCGACTTTAATTTTACCTTTGCGCTTATTCGGTCGCGGAAGAGCGCTCGAACGATCTTTTTGTTTTTATCTTCGAAATTCAAAAGAAAATAGCCTTTTGTGCACACAGGGCGCGAGCGCGCGTAAATAAGTCATGAAACTCGACCGGGCTCGGATCTAAGCCCGGCGAAAAGATTTATTAATAAACTGCACGGCTGTATAGGACGCGGTAATACCCTTTTCTCTCGCTCTGTACACACACGTATGTCGTATACACACTGCAGCGAGAAACGGCGAAAAAAGAAAAGTGGGTCAAGAGTGTCCCGTAGCTTTTCGCGCTCTTTCTCTCAACGGTATATGTATATACACGATACATAACTTCTTGCTAATACAGCGGGTGGCGACGAATACGTAGTACATGTATATATACGTATACACACCTGTAAAATTCTGTATACCTCCGATTTTCGAGGACACCCGCGGAATCCCGTCACTTTTTCGACTCATTAGCTTGTCGCGTGCAAGCTTTAACGATCGTTCATTATACGTTTCCATACTTTACACCACCGATAAGCTCTCCTACATAACCATCGTCGTATTAAGTTGGTATCCAAATGGCTTTCGAAAAGAATGTGCATGTTCATGTCAGAATTAGCTGTTATTAATGACACTGAAGTATTGAACTTTTTATTGCGATCAAAAGGATGTAAGGTTTCCGATGAAACGCATTAGAAATTGTCTTTTCACGCATGCGTTGAATCTTCAATAACTCAATCGCGTAAGTTCATTTGTCGCTTGTTGAATATTTGAGAATTTTAAAATAGGCGTTGTAGCGGGGAAAACCCTTATTCAAAAATTAGCTTAATATTTCAATTGTATTTACGTGCTCTTTTGCTCAGCGTGAGGATTATGTAATAAAATCGAGTTTCGCGCATCCGAAGATGCCTTGATGTCGAGGAGTACGGCAGCTGCACCTGGTGCAATAAAATGGTCAGCTCGCCCGCTCCTTGCCGCCGTCGCTACGCTGACTACCTGGTCTCCGCAAATACTTATGGGGCTGCGACCCACGAATATAAGTATTGGCGTGAGCCAGAGAGCCGTACAGTTTGCTTCGAGACGACACCCCAGCAAGGCTCGTATGCTTACGAGTAGTGTCTCTCCCGCGTCCAATCATTATTTGTGTTATTTTGTCTATGTTTTCATTATTAATAAACTCCAACTGTTTCAACATTAAAACTCTGCGAGTTATAATTTCAACATCGCTCAACAAAATAAGTAGGAAATTATTAGTATAACATCAGTAGCTGCGAGAGAAAAATATACCTCTGTTCGACTAAACGAAACAGGTGTGAAAGGTAATACATATATAAACATCACGTACTAAACATCAGCTGCAAACCAAGATGTATCAGTATTTATTTTCATTTCATGTATTACTCATCATCTTTTACACAAAGACTTTCGAAAGCATATATATACCTTAGAGTTAATTCAATAACAGAGACACGCCTCCAAAAAAGAACAAAAAGAGTTGATAATGAAAAATGTCTATCCTCGCAGCCGCCTCGTATCGAGGTCCCGGCGAGGACGAGGACAAGGACTCGTACGCAGCGCGAATCGCCTTCACGGGCAACTCGCGGATCCTCGGGCCCATCTGCATCGTCGTCGGGGCCCTCATGCTGGCTCTGGGCGCGCTGCTCTGCGCGTTGACGAGGCGCGCCAGGAGGCGTGAGCGCCGCGTCGGCTTCCACTGTCCTCTCCACGGCGACTTTTATCCCCTCAGCCCGGCTCAAGGCGCCAAACTCATAGGTGAGTGTACAATAACTATACGCTATGTAGCCGCTTATCGCGCGCGAAAAACTCATCGAGCGGCGAAAGATAGATCTATATATATATATATATATGTATACGCGATGCTTTTAACGAGAACGATCTCTCGAGGAGCTTGTTCTATACTAATGAGCAGTACGCGTGTATAGATATATACGTGCGCGAAAATTCTCCATGTGCGCGTATACAGCTTATTCCCGTTATATACACTCCTTGCGTAAGTAGATAACTTCCGAGCTCGTTCGGGCGCGCGACGGGATCTGCCCATTATATGGTATATACGTATCGAACACCGCAAAGTCATTAAAATTCTCGATCCGAATCTTGTATACGCACCGGTAGCTCGCTCTCCGCGGTGTACATAGATATACGATGCACATCGCACACGCACGTATATACGTATATATACGTACAAACGAGAGATCCGCATACAGGCAGTTCCGCCTTCGGTTCTCGTCTATATATCGAGCGTGCGGCTCAGTGTACTCGTAATGGGAAACCGATGCTTTTTTTTCTCGTGCGCGCGCGCGAGCTTCAATTTCCGCCTCTGGGCTCTGCTGTTCGCTTCGACCCTACACATCTATGTACATATCCTTGGCTGATGTCGAAATTCAAATCTCGCGCGCTAATAATGAGGTCAGAGCCGCAAAAAGAGCTCTCGTTTAAGTTGCGTATTGGAGAAGGAGAGAGAGAGAGAGAGAGAGAGAGAGAGAGAGAGAGAGAGAGAGAGCGGCGCTGGCGCTTTTGAATCCGATCGATTTTTCGTGGAAGTGTCTCGGTGGAGTGGCCGCCGCTGCTGCAACTGCAATTTACGGGAAATCGGTGCGTACCCTTTATTGTTCGACGCCAGTTGTACATTGCGAGCCTACAGAGCCGACGTCGCGCGGGCGCGCGGATATAGTGTCACGGCTGCTTTCATGACGGAACATCGACCGGCTTATTGAAAAACCGCTGCATTATTGAATGCCTACTTTGTGCCGGTACACATAGTAGTTTGTGCAGCTGTACTGCGCGTATTGTATATATATATCTATATATGTATACAGGCTTCCTTCTCTCTGTCGTACACATAATGCGCGATGACGTCGACGTCGTCCCGCAGATAACGCGCCAAGTCTCTGTAATGGCATAAATACCCGATACGTCGAGCACGTACTCGACGTATTAATTAACCCAAATATATTAGCTTATCGGCTAATTCAATCCGCGCGATTATAGAGTATAGACATCGTTATTGCGCGCGGCGAGATAAGCGCCGCGCTCATTGCTTTTCGGAATCTCGATGTAACACGAAAATTCGTGCGTGTCTGTGTTTACGTAAACGCGGCCTTCAATTATCGGCTCTGCGCGCAAAACGTACGTAATAAAAAGTTGCGAGAAAAACGCGCCGCGCGCTAGAGAGAGAGAGAGAGAGAGGGAAGCATATAGGCGCCTGCGGTGAACTCGCGCGACGAACTGCCGCGCGGGAGCGGAGTAGTATAGCTCGCCGGAAAATTCAGGACGAGGCTAGGCCGGAGAGCTCGCGGCTTCTTAACGAACGCCGCGCGCGATAAACGGATTGCCGATGACCGAATTCAGGCAAGTTGTGCAGCGCGCGGCTGGTATACGGGTCCGGTCATCGGCCCGCTGCGCCTCCGATGAAGCTCTGCTGAGACGTTCTACTCGTTACACGTATATATCGTATACGTGCAGTGCACGCGCGGTAAACGTATGTGTGTATATACGAAGACGTGAGTTCGACAATTTTCCGCGGGAAGCGTATAGAGCTTTATATATATCTTGTATAATTGCGCGCGGAGAACACAGAGAAATCGGCTCTTTTCCTGCGAAGCGAAAAGATCTCGTGCGTATGTATAACATATATACATAAAGCGGCCGCGCGCGCAGCCGTGTAATCGCTTATTTATGCAATTAGCGATTTTTCAAAGCGCGACGGCCGCGGCGATAATAAAATGTTATACGCGCAGAAGGAAAATTCAAGAGCGATAAGTTCCGTTATTGCAAGCGTATCGTGTACACAATAAGCTTTATTCCTTTCCGGAGCGCGTGGCTCCCTCCGAGAAATGTCAAACTTTTGATTTAGCGCCCTAGGAATTTCATTCTCCCTGTCCCGGTAGTGTGCATATATATATATATATAGATATAAGCAAAGCGACGAAATTCCTTTCCGCGAGCCAATAATCGATGTACTCGATGCTCCACAGGCAAGGACGTCAATGGCTGGACGAAGATCCCGTGCTTCCGTGGCCGGACCACCTCGACGCAGGCTGTCAACGGCGCGAGCGTCAAGTTTGGCTCGCGCATCGGTCCGCCCCAGTGTCCGCACTCGGTCCTCAGCAGCACGCGAAGCTCCGTCAGCAGCTCGCCACTCAGTCCCTGTCCGACGCCGATGCCGTTCCTCGTTACCTCCGGCTCCATGAGGTGAAAGCACGTCCCTACATATAGGTCACGTATATATATGACTAACGCGCAATAGGGGAGCGAAAAAAGTTTGTCTTTTTTTTCTTTAGGATAATGCGCTTTCGGGAGACGCAACTCTACATTCTCGCGAGATTTTCCGTTTCGTCGTGGGTACGCAACTCGATCTACGAATCGTGTATACATATGTAATTGCGGACGAGCCAAGCCGGTGGAACGCGTATATACGCAGTCTTGGATGAACCAGAGCGACCCTCGCGCAGGTCTGCTCGGCGGCGGCATTAAAAAACGGCGCGCGAGCCGCAAATAGCCACGGCGCGTCTGAATTAATGATAATTGAGAAGACTATATGTAGAGCGCAACTAGCGCTGAGTAGCCCAGCCGAATGGTGTGCAACGCTATATTATGATCGATCGCTTGGAGCTTTCTTCGCGAGGCCTGCACTGCGCTCGCGCTTGCATTTTAATTGCGCGAGAGAGCTTTGTCTTCGTCGAAGCGAAATGCTCGCTCGCTTTTCAGCGGGCAACGATGTTTTTCTCGACGAAAAGTGCTCCGACTGGCGCGTAATACAACCCATTGTATTACAGCGAGTATTATACGGACCAGAAAGGATCGTCGATTTGCACGTACGTCGCGCGTATCCGGCGGCCGGGCAATCGTTATGCACCGCGCGAAGCTTCCTCGCCGTATTCTCTGTACGCCTTCGACCTCGCCTGCGATCGAGTCTCGCCGTTACTTTTCTCGGTGCGCGTAAGAGAGGATCGTTTAAATATACGTGTAAAGCGCTCCTTTTCCGGGTTTGCTGCGCGACGAGGGCGGACGCGCGCAGAGATTTACCTTGGTTGTCGTTTGCTTTCAGCAGCGGAATGGTGCAAATAAGCGCAGGTGCGAATTTATCACCAGACCAGACCTTCGGCTCTATCAGATCGCTCTCCGTCACGAGGGAGGTCGCGAGCTTCCCGTTATCGCGGACGCCTACACCGCCACCGCAGCACAGGTGAGATTTAAGCCGATGCTGAAATTGGAGGCTGTATAGCGCCGAAACTGACCGGACCTATATACTTTCAGGCCGAATCTCCAAGCAGCGGCGAACAACGAGGAGCAGAATTCCTCGGCAGTGGCCTCCAACACCTCGGATAGTCCGAAACGCGAAGCGCCAACGCAGCCGGCGATTCCAACCATCGCCTGCAGCAGTCCACGGCCGGAGATTCGCGTGCTGGCCCCGTCTCATCGGGACGAGTCAGCTCCCCGCAAGTCCGTCAGTATCGTACTGCCGGACGAGCCGGTCGGATGACGAGCAAGCGCACCTCATCATCAGGGTCACCTGCTCTTGCGCTGCGGTGACGAGAGCGTACGCGCTTGAAGCGCTTCAAGTGTATTACACGTATTTCTGCGAGCGCGATGCAGCGGCTTAGCTCTCTGATTTCCAGCTCGGCAAGGCTATGTACCTTTCTTTTCCTGAGAATACCGTCCGGTAGAACTGAACTGCAAACGCATTGCTGACTCTTTCTTTTCCGGAGATTTCAATTGCATCGACAGACGAGCTGGCTGTTCGGAGAGCTAAGAGCGAGGCAGAACGTGCAGTGTGCACGCGTGTCGAGACTCGGCATCCATCTACGTCAAATCAAAAGTTCGAGAGCCTAAACCATGTGACGTGTGCGTGCGGGCAACTCACGCGAGTCTTGGCACAACTTATTCGGATATTCTTTGCATTGTAGTCGGGCAAACTTTGTTCTCTCGCTGGAGATGGCTGCGCAGAATGGCATTGTTTAACTTTTGCATTTGTTATTCCTTTCGTACTTGTTCAGCGTATAATGGTATCTAGGCCACAGTCTCTGACATTTTTTAAAACCGAATTTGCGTATTGAGAGGAGGCGCGAGTCAGTACTCGAGAAACAAGAGAACGACAATCGCAAAGTGAACAAGCTCACAAGGACTGCATGCAAAGAGTCCGAAGCCGATGTGTGTGTGGCGCGGTGATCCGACTAAATGGACCTTTAAATGAACTTTTATTAATTGTTAAGAATCCTAGTCTTGTACATATAAATATATGAAAAAAAGGGAGAGAAGACACCATAATCCGTGCGCAAGACTGGTATCGCGCTTAAAGAGCGACGGGTAAGAAATTCTCCATCAAGTCCCGTTGTTTTCTACGAATTCACATTGAGTTGGTAGATTAACTTTGATGGAATTAGGTGAACTTAAGGAAATTCCACTCATTGCGTTATTGACAAAATCCAGCAGAATTTCCAGAAAGTCGCGACGGTGAAACAAAAGCGAAACGAACGAGACTACGCGATGAATCTCTCGTCGACTTTACGCGTCATCCCTTGATTTTACCATATAAGTCGGACAATACGTTGTATTAATTCTAACCTAACCATGTAATTATGTTCTTGTAAGTAGTTGATCCCGAGTAAAATCTCATTTCACACCGGCTTTCAAAAATTTTTAGAAGCTTTTCGTGGAATCAAATAAGATTGTAGAAATGATTACAATGCTCGTTGCAAATGACGAGCGATCCGGGATTCTGATATTTTAAAGCTGCGAATCTCCCATCGCGAAACTTTATACAAACGATGAGAAAAAAGATCCGACGCGTCGACTTAAGTAAGTTTACTCTCTCGGAGCTCGCCAACATCCCAATACGGATTGTCGCGCGAGTGCTGGTGTGCCAAATCGTTATTATACTCGATGCGCGACTTGAAATCACGTCGTTTAGACAGTAGGTTCGCACGGTCAATTTGCTCGAGTTGGTAAGGATGTACCACTATGTAGATGGGTTCAGATTTTGATTCTCTGCGTTTTTGAAGTGCGTGAATTGATCACTTATAATAAATGTATATTGTACGAAACAATGTTGAATAATCTGCACGAGGATAATTTTCAACGTTAGTGTTTATTAGTATATTGTAGGACAATTTATTCGCTAATCACAATTCCTGATTCGTGACGTAAATTACGAGTGATCGATGGCACAGGTTGGAGGAAAAAAATATTAAAAGATTGCCAAATGAGTACAGACTTATATGCGAAATTGAATGTAAACTTACTCGACGTCGGATACTCGAAATTTAAGTAGATAATTGAAAATTAGAAACAAATGTGTATAACTATTAGTACACTATAACTATACAATTGGCATGTATCAGTAGTACAGTCAACTTTGAAATGTAACTGTACAGAGATGGAAAACGTTCAATCAGTTCACAGTTAAAGATTTGTTAGTATCTTATGAAGATTCAAAAGGTTTAATTGTTTTGCTTAGTTTATAAAGACTAAATAAAACATAGCTTTTATTCAAATAATAATAAGCATATATCATCAATAGCTTATAAGACAAAAAGTTAGGAATTGACAGGACTTGACTACATTCAAGATTAATTTTTTAAATATTCGTATAGTTATAAGCTCACTATTTTCAGAGTAATACTCAGAACGCTTTCATATAATTTTAAAGCATTGGTCTTAGATCTAGAGACAGAGATAAATTAAGGAATAATATCGAATTTTTTGCAATTTCAATGAACTATATAGAATTAAAAAGTCTGTCAGTATAAATACAATGTTTGAGAAAATTGAGAAAGGACCGAATAAGTCCAAGCTGCATACTATTCATTTCACAATACACGAATGTACGCCATCAGTGCGAACGAGAGATAACGTCCAATTTAATAAATTAGACATACAGAACTGCCCGAGCGTAGATTTTGTGTTTTGTTTTATATATTAGAAGAATGAGGTATGAATAGAGGACCCCAAGTTTTCATAAAAAACGTTAATGAGAAAAACCGATAAAAAAAGTACTAGAGTTTCCGCGATACAGCACATTCCTATAGGTTCTCAGCGTCTCAGTCTCACTGCAAAACATACACCACGTAATTATTCTAGTAATTTATCATATAAGTTCGCGAAGGCCTCGATCTATAAAGCCGAGAGCGAAATCGTTGAGCGAGACGTCGACTGTGGCTCTTTCGTGTTAGAAAAAAGGCTACTGGTAAAGCTTTCACGATAACATTGTACTGAGAGAAAGACCGCACAATTTATATTTAAATCAGTCAGATGGAGAGAAGAGATAAATTTCTATGAGTACAGCTGCAAGTGCATCCAAATTACCAATGTCAATCTCAACTATCAAACTTTTTGGCGAACGTTCAATGTAGCCTACACGCGGAAACAATCAATCATTTACGTAAAAAGATGCCTTTCTTCTTTGACTGCAAATGCACGCTTTTGCCGAGCAGCACACGATGCACCAGAGATCGAGAGAGCAGTCGACTGCTTGCTCGCCCCGATTTTTTTGTTCGCGGTGAAAAACGGCCTTCGAGGGCCACCCGAAAGATTTTTTTTGAGAAAATGTGATAGTAAGATTAACAAAAAAAAAGAACCTCGGTTAGTTTGGAACTCGTTTTCTTTGAACAACAGCAAAAAATATATATATATATATATATAATTAAATATGGACAAACACAATGTCGGTGAACATACATTATATATACTTACATGTTCACGCAATGGCCGGCGCGTGCATTATTATATCTTCTAACGGTTATGAATTTAAATATAGTTGTATTATCGATAACCCATGCATACACAGAGACGAAAAATGTAAAAGCGTGCAATCCAAGCATCGACAGAAAAAAATCAACCGACATATTCTTTTTTTTTTTCATACTGCTGACTTGTATGAGTTTTTCAGGCCTTTCAGACGATGAAACTGCACGTCGCAATGTTCTCGACAGAAGGACAAACGATTTGAAAAACTAAGATTAAAATTACTTTTCGCACTCTTGCGCACTTTTCACAACTAGAATGGATCGTCGGTTGAATAAGTATTCTTCAGAATGATTAACAAAAAAAAATAAATAAATAAATAAAAACGTCGAGATTTGCTACACTGAAAAATTTTTTAAAAACAGTCGACCGGTGTTGTGCTACTTTTTTAAAAAGTCAGTCGTACGTAATTAATTAATTAATAAATAGTGTATATACACCAAGAATTTAAAGAATAAAGATAAAAAACAATTTTAACAGTCTAGCTCATAAGTATACTGTTAAAATGAAAATAATTGCTGCTTCCGTACACCAGGAAGATTTTTCAGTGTGCATATAACTTCGTAGGAAATACCTTGCAAACGTTCACACACATTATTATGATTATTATTATTATTATTATTATTATATATTATTATATAATCCTGTAAATTATTCTTTTTATAACAGCGAAAAGATAAACATAAAAATAAAAATAGTTTGTGATATTAGTATAATAAATATTACATTAGTTTGAGATTTTGTCCAGTGATATATAAATGAAATGAATAAAGAATCTGTTTTTGTATATCTATGTTACAATTATATTCAGAGGAAAATGTTTTAAAAATTATATCAGGGCGATGCAGGATAACACATTTTATAATATTACAATGTTATGGATATTCTAATATAGCGTATTATTCGTGTAATACATCGCAGATACATTTAAGAATATCTACGAATGAAGGCTTTTAATTTTATCTATATATAGTTTACGAATGATTACGAAAAAAGTCATCATGTTTAAAATATTTTTTCTTTTGCTATTCATTTGGTGAACTCACATACATTTAAGCAAATATTGTCTCAATTCGAAACTTTGACTCTTTATTTATATAGCGTTTAATTAAGTAATATATTTTTACGTTTTTGGTGCATATATATATTATACATATATACATACATAACGTTTATTATTTATTCCTTTACTCTTACGCTTTTGAAAAGCCGACGAATCGTGCGGCCTTTTCAATAAATTTTTTACCTATGTATAATGACTATATCTATATTAAAGCTGATCATCTCTCATTATTAGCCATAAAAATGCAAAAATAAATAATTAAACGAAAAACTGCTTCGATTATAACGCATGTCTATTCGAACCTAACACTATATACGAAATTTCCAATTGCGATAAACATTGAGAGTTATACAAAGTTAACGAGTAAGTGCGTATCAAATCATAAACAATTAATAAGAAATTAAAAAATACATACGTGGTATATGGACAAAAAATGTAGAATTTTATTGATTTTTTCTTTGTTTCTTGATATATTATACAGATAAAAAAACAATCGTTGCGCTTATACTTATATCATTTTGCTTTGCCGAAAGTTCACAAATTGGTATAGGAAAATCAGAAGTAAAACTGGTTTATCGAAAACTCGACCCGACGTTGTGCGACGACAAAAAAAACACAGTATTCGTTAGACCTAAAAGGATCGAACGCTATTGACAATTCGTACTATATTTATACCAACATGTATATTTTGTCCATAGAATAATAAACTTTAATAAAACTTACATGTACCTCTGTATTCTTGTTTATTAGACATTATTTCCTCGCTCGAGGCACAGACAGCGTTTTATACAGTGAAACATAAAAAAGTCGTTGCCGAAAACATCGGCGTTCGCGATACCCTGATAAAATCGCTCGACGTATTTCTTTCAGAATCAAAAAACTTGGCCGAGCCCATTGAATAAAATGCTCGATCGCATCTCTCGCATACTTTAGCAAAAGATATTCCAAACTATATAATGCTTCGTAAAAATAGACTACAAGTACTTGTGGATATATCTGGCGACTATCTGTTGAGGCCTCAGCTCCCATTGAGTCAGCACGTGCTTGGACGTACACACCTGGGAGAAAAAAAAAGGAAAGAATGCGACTTAAATTTCATAATTGAAGATAAGCGGCTAATTACTCTTGCAATTAAAGACCGCGGCCGATACGACAATTCTCGTAATAGAGGCGAGATAAACAACTGTAATGGCCGTTCGGCCGCACCTGATCTCCGTCGAAGCGATTGAGGAAGGCGACGCAAACGATTCCAGCTCGAATGCCGGCCATGTGGGTCAGCGAGGCGAAACAGGTGGCCTCCATCTCGATGTTTCGCACCCCGGCGTCGTGCAGCCGCTGCAGGTACTCCATCTTGTCGGCCTCGCTGTGGCTGCAGAACGCGCCGTCGATGCGACCTTGGCCCTCGTAAAAGTCCGAGGCGCACATCGTCTTGCCCCGAACGAGCTCGAAGCCGTCGTCGGCTCTGTGCAGCGACTGGAGCTCCTTGGCCAGATCCTGGTCCAGCTTGGCTGGCCGCTGAATCTTCTTGCCGCAGACCGCCTGTAATCGTTGATCGTATTGCAATTTGCGATTATACTCAAACGGAGATATAGAGTCGTGTCGCTGCACGTGCTATACGCCAGCTATCGCTATCATAGTCGGCAAATTCATGACGGCGTCGCGTGCACTGGCGACGGCTTTATATCATATTCTGCGCAATGCGCTCTAAATTTAAAATAGCCGCTGCATCGCGATACGTCGCATGCATTCTGCATAGCGCGATAGCGATTATATACACTCGCGAGTTTCCTTTTTTTTTCACAATTATACATAGCTTCGATTAAGGAGACAAAAACTAATCATCGACCTTTCACATATATATAATATACTCGTACTCCATCACAGATAATTCCGACCTTTCTCCGCGCATTGACTCAGCATTTATATATATACTTGTACATCATGCATGCCCGTCGTCGATTATACGTAAAATAAATCAAGTTCTTTTTTATACATACCTGCTCGTGATAGCCGTTAATCATCTCATCGACAGCGCCGTCCGATATAACGACCGTGCCGGGTTCGATACCGATACCGCCGCTGGTGCCTATTCTGAAAAAGACCGGGTCTTTCACCCTCGCGTAATGCATCAGCTTTATGATCTCGTGCAGTAGGATCTGCAACGAAGGCACTCCGATTCCATGCTAAAAAAAAAAAAAAAAAAAAAAAAAAACTATAAGAAAAATAACAACGCAGCAGATCGGTGTGCGCATGCATCGGTCTTCGCATACTCACGCTGATGGAGAGCACCGGGCCAACTTTGTACATGGAGTACCGGTGCGAGTGCTCCTTCATGTCTTGGACCTTGGTACCCGCCGGCAGCTTGTGGCCCAGCTCCGAAATTATGTACTGCGCAAAGTGCTGCATGCGCGTCGGCGCGCCACCCATGCAGACGAACTGTAACGCGGACGTCAAAAGATTTGAGTACATGTAAGTATCTTATCGTCGTATAGATCGGGCGACCGAGAGAAATCTCTAATACTGCAATAAAAAATTTTTTTTTCAAGCGTATACAAGCAGCCGATTCTCGATAAAATAGCGCAACGGTTATCGCGCGGGGCTTGATAACCTTCTGGAAGAAATTGTCATCGGTAGTTTGTAAGCGGCGGATTTTTGTATAATGAAACTTATCTCGCGATGCAGCTCTGACTCACGTGTTAAGCTTCGAGTAAAACGTGCTTTAACGGGACGTTTCGCGAAAATTTTTATTGATTCTGGATTATTGTATCGTCGATAAGAATACCCATCACTGCCGCACCTTGACGTCTCCGAACATCTTGACGAGATCGTGGGACTCGGTGCCCAGAGCCAGATGATAAAGAACATCGTGCTTGAGCTTTTTTATGTTTGGATTTGTCAAATGCACCGTTCCCTCACCGCCACTGTAAACAAAATTCCAACTGATAAATCTATTGTATTTCGTTGATAGTGAAAAAAAAACGTATAATGGCGTAACGGTCAGCGGCGAGCCGAGAGTCACTCTAAACACATTTTTTATGCGCGTTCGAGCAATTTTTTTTCCCCCGACGGACGCTCATTGGTCTGTACGGGCACCCAAGCAGTAATAATCCTTTAATCCTTTTCTTGACAAATCAAGAATTTTGATGTTTAGAGATCTCAGATGCACTACTGTTACATCCACTGGTATATTGTAAACAAAATTCCAATTGATAAGTGTATTATATTTCGTTGATAGAAAAGAAAAGAAACGAATAAGTATTGGCGTAACGGTCTAGTGACTCTCAGTTATTCTATAAGCAAATTTTTTTTCGTGCATTGAGCAGTTCTTTCTTCTTTAGATGACGTTTATGGATCTATGTATTCGCAGTAACAATTGTCAAATACCTTTTTCTATATATAGCATCCCGTAAGCAAGTATTTTGAATTTCAAACTAGCGCTTATATTTACAAAAAGAAATGTACGTCAAATAGCCGGAGCACTGACACCTTCGCCTGTAAACTGTTCAACACAGCTCGACAATGCTCTTTTCGAAGACTGTTTCGGATACTTAAATAGGTTTTACAGATTAAGAGAGATTAGAAAATATAGTAGACAAGGAATACTTATGATATGCTTGAAAAAAGAAAAAAATAATACATAATAATACTATGAAAATCCGCACGACTTCATTAAACTCCTGTCTGCCGCGTGCTTCCCGAAGTTCAAAGTTTATAAACACTTCGTCGATGCACGCGGCATTGATAATGATATTGAAGTTGTCCAATTGATGTTCTGGAGAAATTTATGCGTATACAAGGAAGGCAAAGCTTATTTAAAGCAACGTAGTCTATTTGGAAACCAAATATACACTGTTCTCAGAAGGTATGATTCCACTAAGCTTCGACTTTTTCAAGCCGAAAAATGCTTAATTGCATTAAAAAGAAGTGGGTCAGAACGTCGCGAGGTTTTCTCTACTGCTAATTAATTTTCATGCCGTTTCAGATAGACAAAACAAATTCTCATCTCGAGTCATAGAAAAAAGAAAACGATTTGAATTTAAGATTTTAATGAATTTAAAAAAAAAGATCAACATAACCAAAGAAAAAAGTTCAAAACATGTAAATTGACAAAGAAAATCCGTTCGAACAGAACTGTCAGATAAGACACGTACATAGCCACCAGAAAATTTTTCACAAACGTGCAAACGTAGACTTTATGCATACCTGCGCGCAAGCCTATATATATATATATATATATATATATATATATATATATATATATATATATATATATATATATATATATACATACATATGAACGAAATTGAATAAACATTGCGATACACGCGCAGCTGGAAAATTGTACAGCATACCGTTGAACGTCGTTTTTGCTGCCGCCGCCGTCGCCGTTGGACTGCTGCTGCTGCTCCCCTTTTTCCGCCGACATTTTCTCGCAGCAACCGAAAGCAGCACCTCGGCACAGTTTTGTCAAATCTCGCTCTAAACTCGGCTCGCCCCGTTACACAGCGCGGCGGACGCAGCGACGTTAACTCGACGGCGTTCGGTGAGCGAGTGCGCCGGCTCTGTTTGCCGCTATATAGAAGCCGAACTCCTTCCCCACCACTGCTTAATCCGAGACGCACCGAGAGACGTATATGCTCCTCTACATATAGGCATATAAACACACGCGTATTAGTGGACCTCTCGCTCGTATACATGTGTTCAAAATCCGGCTGACACCTTGAGGCGCCGCCGCGAGTGCTATATCAATGGACACAGCAAATCCGCGTTATATATGAAGCGTGCAGTTACACTTGTATAAGGAACGGATGTGTATTGTATATAATGGGTGCGCGTGTACTTGTAATATGTATAACGTTTGCCTGGAAAATCGGTGCGAGGGTTCGCTGAACTCCGCGAGAGTATGGGCGCACCGATGCGGTAATTAGAATTATTGATTTATCGATTGATCAAAATATTCTCAAAGCCGAGAAATAATAATAATAATAATAATAGTATATAGTAATAATAATAATCCAGAGTTCTATTCTAAGATCTGATGTATCGATCTCGTATACTGATCGAAGTACGATATGTAATGCATGTATATATAGGAAATATACAGGAGCCGGTAAAAGCCGGTAAAGGTCGAGATTAAATTGCAAACACGCAGACACACAGATTTCAATAATTAGCCTCTCTTTTATTGCCTCTTCTATGACGTGACGCACCGATCAACACAAACCGCTGTATAAGTATAATCCATGTAGATCCCAATCGCATGTACATCTTTGATCGCAAACGTGACCAGCACCGCATCGCGGATTTAACGTAAAGTCGAGGGACTTGTATATCGTCGCGGCAGCCTTCATCGCATAGCGTCTCGCATAAAATGCGACAAGAAAAACAACATTCTCCGGAACAATCGACCGCAAAAATATTCTGTTTTATTGTTTTTTTTTTCGTTTTAATTTTTTTTTTTTTTTTTTTTAAGTCACGGCTAGTAGTAACGCACGTGTATTAATGTCGTATATATATACATGTAAAAGCTCCTCATATACGGCGGGGCTCTGTTTTCTGTGTTCGTCTCGCGCAATGTCGGCTTTTCCTCTTTCTCTTATATATCCTCTTTTAACGAACTTGTGGATTACAGTAAGCACTTGGATGCGTAATGTATGCGTAATATAACTTTGTTTCATTTTGTTTTCAACGATATAATGCCTATCGGAATCGATAGAGGAACACTTAATTCCACAATACAATATAGAATGCAATACAATATGAATACAATGCAATACAATAGACGGTAGTGTAATTTCTTACATTTTTCATTTTGCAATGTCAACTCGGCGCAACGATGTCTGCGATAATATCATCTACGTATAGTAAAAGTAGCGCACTAAGGGAATCGGCGATTAATTTTGGGAGCCATACAACGATCAGACGCGCATTTGCCGCTATTCTTCAAGCTTTCGGCACGTGAATAGTAGTAAGTCAGATTCATTTTTATCAGTGAGACCTTTTTTATTTTACGCGAATTCGAATTGAAAATACAAACTTATACATCGTTCTGACTTTATTTTAAGAGATATTTTTTAAAAAAAGGCGACAAGTACAGTTCTCGTACCCATCATGTACAGCATTCGGTTTGGCGCATCTCCTTCCGTTAACACTTAATAACAGCGAAAATTCGCATCACAGACACATGTCGTTGTTTCATGCCAAAACGGAACCACGTTAGCAAAAAACGATAGCAAGCTATGCTGCTGGTCCTTTTTTTTGTTTGTATAATTGTTATGTAAGCGTCGGCGGTACGCGATTCGCTTGTGCGGAATTCAAATTTCTGGGATTACTCGTGACTGCACATATACAGTTATTATTTTACCTTTAGACGACTGAGCTTTTGGGCCGTGTATATATTCGTATCACATTTTTATTTCAATAATAACGACATCTATATTCCTCGCTAGTTTTCAATTTTTCGTATATTGTAACGTGCCATACGTAAAGAACACACGGTTATTTTTCATTACAAGTAATTGCAGCTCTTACTGTACATGTACTAACAACATTTTTCCAATACTGATCAAACATCGTTGTTTCATTCTCTTTCTTTTTAAAGAATTTTTCTGCTTTTCGTAAATTTCACATGTGTTCGGGAACTTGGTAGTCGTCGTTTTTATTTAATTAATTGCTCAACAATTTTTGTCATTCTTTCTCGAACGACGGAGAAAGAGATAGGCGTCCATTAACAGTTTTTTGTATGTCAACAAGGTTTTTTTTCTCATCAAAACTCCCCACGTCGTTTTTAATAATAAATCGGTACATAATAGTTAACCTGCAACAATTATAGTAATCTAACTTGGAAACTTGGCGTTTTGGTTTTTCATCAACTCCGGCGCGCAATTACATATTTATATATTCACTAAGTGTAACTATTGCTGTAATCGAGCATTCGAATTCGTATCTTTTTGTCTCGGTATATCATTATGACATAAAAAATACATCAACTGCTGCAATTGATATACACCGAAATGATCGTTCAATCACCAATGTGCGTAGAGTGTAAGTAAAACACAAAAGAGTTCAAAATATTTTGAGTATATTTCATATGTGTATGATGTTATATGTATATATGTGTATGTATATATATATATATATATATATATATATATATTTATTTTATAGTAAATATGTATTTTAGATTTTTGAATTTTGAAATTAATATAGGTACAGCGATTTGACAGTGAAGTCTTTCAATTATCTATAGAAATCATAGCGCAATTATGTAAACGAAAACTTTTAGCGAGTACACCAAAGTGACGGTAAAAAATGAACGTGTGTTTTGTACTGTTAAAAGTGAGAAATGTGTGTAACTTGCCGTAACTACTTGCGCGTGATTTTATTCTCTTTTATTTCGAATCAAATTCTTTTTAAATGCACGCAATTTACTCTAATGCTATTCAGAATATATGCGAAAGCAACCGAATTCGTTGTAAATCCGGATTCGCAGGAGGTTCGATATTAAAGAGTCGATAAAAAGATTTCAAAATCATCAGTCCGGAATAAAGTTTCGGAATTGAAGTACAGACGGTGAAATTGGCTTAGAGTATCGCTGAATTGATAAATCTTGGATATATTCATTTTGAATCTCGTTCGAGTCCCAGATTCATCGGCGTAACTTTATACCGATATAAACATGTTGCTCGTGTCTCTTTAAACTGATATTTCTACATGTCACGTCTACGTTGCCGAATGCAAATATACATACAGACACTCGCAACGTTGAGGCACACCTGTACCGATTCACCATAGACAACGAAAGAACTGATAATTCTAGATCGAAAACTCTAAGATTCACACGTCTCTATAAACCAGACTTCTCGTCGAACGAAACAATGAACGATTGCAAAACTATAGTACACTTATCTCTCGTTCGCACGCGTCTCAAAAGCTGGATTATAAGAATATTCAGTTCGAATTCTCGTTACAACGTGCATACCTATATAGCCTGCGATTCTCATCGTTTCCTACACGCATGCGCATACTTATATGCCGCATATAGAATTGAAAGGGAATTTAAAAAAATATCTTAGATTTATTTTGAATTCGATAAATACAGTTGTGAAGTGAAATCATCGTTCATCTGACCTTCAAAAATACACTCTCACTGCGATAATCTATTAGACAAAAATACTATTATGCACAGTGGATGAACGAAATCGAGGATTTTCGGCTGTAATATATTGTACGAGTTCGCGTTTTCTTTTTCCGAAAGCGAACGTCACCCCCGCGTAAACAATAAGTATATAGTGTACACACTTTACTAATCGTCACGAAAAAAAAGGACACGTTTAAACTATACATAGGTACTTATACGATCGATACAGTAAGTATACTCAATAAAACGTCGCGGCATCGTACATATATATATTAGTCCGGGCGCTAGGTCGATTTTCGTAGCCGATGAGTGTCCACGGCATCACTCAAGTTTTCCTTATGTATTTTTGCCTGCTGAAAATGAATTTCGAGGGTGATAAGCCGAAAAATGCCTAGGAAAATTTTTATAGGCGATTTTCCGGGAAAACAGGAAAATTGCGATTTTTCACATTAAAAAAAATTTATTCACATTCTTCATACAATTTTAAAACATAAATCATCAGGACGATTTTCTCTGAAATTGCATTGTTTTCCTGTGAAAAATTATTAAAGATTCGAAAAAACGTGAATTTTCCAATTTTGGTCATTTTCAGCACGAGTATTGTACCGATGTAAATGAAGCTTTTTGGATTTAATTTATGCGAAACTACTCTTTAAGTTGTTTACCTATACCGTAAAAAATTCTCTTACGATAGTTTTCAACTGTCCTTTTCACGTTCACCTGAACTTGGTGCGATTTTGAAGCTATGCTTGCAACGTTCGTAAGAGACTGCTCAATACGAAATTCGAGGACGATAGGTCGGAAAAAGCCCAGGAAAATTTTTATAGGCGATTTTCCGGAAAAGCGGGAAAATTTTCAGTATTAAAATTTTAAAAAATTGATGCATATTTTTCATGCAATTCTAAAACAAAAACCATTAGGAATAATTTTTCAGAAAACATATTTACTTTGTGTGAAAAATCATAGAAGTTTTGGAAAACCGCGAATTTCCCGATTTTGGCCGTTTCCAGCCCAAATATTATACATTGATGTAAACTAAGGTTTTTAAACTTAAAGTACGCGAATCTAGTCTGTAAATAGTTGATGTGATTTCCAAACGACTACACATTCTACGATCTTTTTTTATAGTGTACACACAAACGAAATGTCTTGAAAAATGCGAAAGGCTAAATCCTACAAAATATGGTTTTATTATAGAAAATAGTTTATTAATGCCAGAAAAAGTACAAATTTTATTACCACCATCAAATGAATTAATACCAAATTGTTTGTGTAAAGTATGCTCGAGGAAAACGTGTATTTGTGTTGCATCTGAAATAGCATGTTGCTCTTTTTGTGTTTGCCAGCGAAACAAGGGTTGCAAAAATGTCCATAATGATACGATTGAAAAAAAGTCGAAATAAAAAAAATTTAGGTCTCTTTACACAATTACTTATTTATTTTCATAAATTTCAAATTTTTCAAATTTTTGAGAAAATGAGACCATTCTTATAAAAAACAAACCTTTTCAAATGTTTATGGCATTTTAGTAGTTAACAATAATTGATCTTATTTTCCGAGGTGAACCCATTTCAAGGAACAGTGCAAGTGCAGATTCCAAAATCACACCGACTATTTAGACTAGATTCGCGTACTTTAAGTTTAAAAATCTGGATTTACTTGAATACTGAAAATTTTCTCGTTTTCCCGGAAAATCGCCTATAAAAATTTTCCTAGGCATTTTCTGGCTTGTCACCCTCGAAATTCGTTTTCAGCAGGCAAAAATACAGAAGAAAAACGACCTAGCGCCCGGACTATATGTAAGAATAACACTGTATAAGAGCCATGGAACAACTGACCTTGAAAAAATTTTGATTCTGTATTATGTGCGCGCACATATGCGTGCGTACATCTGTATACAGCATGGGCAGGAGGGGTGCACGTAGAAAATCTGACAGTGGGTATATATAATTCTGTATACAGTGCGATGCTTGCGACAATTCGTCGGGGATCGCACGTCGATATGTATATTATCGGCCGAAATATTGGTCTCGTGCGTGTGATTGTGTGTACAGGTAAGTTACGTGTAGGTGTGTGTGTGTGTGTGTGTGTGTTTGTTTTGCGCGGGTGTTATGTCATCTACGGAATTTAGTCGAAGTATAAGATATACAGACCACCGCCGCGCGTTCTCTATGTAGTTATAGTGCCATCAGCTGGTGATACCCTCGGAATGTCTAGCCACACACGCGGTTCATCGTATATATTTCAACGCAAATAAGTATCTCTCACGTTCTCTCTCTCTCTCTCTCTCTCTGCACGTTGTCAACTCGACTCTAGCGGCCTACAACAAGTGTGCGCACTGCACAGGCACGCATGCAGGTTTCTCTCGAGCCTGCACGCAGCAACGCAAAAAACAATACATAAGTATTCACCGTACAAGGTATACATAGATATATATAGTGTATAGTATCGAGAGAGAGAGAGAGAGAGAGAGAGAGCCACAATGCCACAAACGAGCTCCTCCGTGGCTCCGTGTGTGCCCTGCGCACTGGGCACGTTGAAAGCGCATGCGCGCGGCCATCTTGAACCCTACGCATACTTGCGCTCGTTTACCCCCTCCCCTGTCTATCCGCGATCATTCGGAGCTCAAAATCCCTTTCTTCGTTACAGTTACATATAGGTATACTTGTTCTTCGAACTCTTCGTCTAAATGCAATTTTCAACGGAGTCGGCGGCCACGACGAGGATCTTACTCGTAGTTCTCGGACTCCTGCTGGACGAGCTTGAATCGGCGAGGGCTCTTGACGCACATGGAGCCGTGGCTCTCGGTCGAGTGGAGTCGGCCCTTGCGCTGGAGGTAGCGCTTTATGTAGCGCGAGACCAGCTGCTGCGGCCTCATCTGCCACTCGTTCAGGACCTCCTTGGGCGCGCAGACCTGCGTATTCGACAAATGAAAAGAACGGATTATCGAACGCAGAAACGCACACACGTTCTAACACGATTCGATTCGATTCGAGGAGCGAATTGCGCAACGTTTGTGCAGTGTATACCTGATCGCCCTTGAATCGATCCAACAGCGCGACGCAGACAATGCCGGCCTTGATGCCAGCGTGATGCGTTAGCGCGGCGAAGGCGGTGCACTCCATCTCGATGTTGACGACCCCGGCCTCCTGGAGCTTGCCGAGGTACTCGTTCTTCTCGGTCTCGCTGAACTCGCAGAACGCCCCGTCGAGTCTGCCCTGGCCCTCGTAGAAGTCCGACGTGCACATGGTCTTGCCCGACACCGTGTCGTACGGGTCCTCCGAGTGGGCCAGGGCCTTCAGCTCGCGGACGACTTGGCGATCGAGCAGCGCTGGCCGACAGACTTTTTTGCCCAGGATGTGCTGCGGAGCATGGAAATTACGTGTACACTGTGCATGTAATGCATAGCGAGCTGCGGTGGCACGCGGCCCAAGGTGAGCCAACCAACTGGACACTTTGTACAGTAATAATCGCGTCTTTTATTTGCGCGACAATTTTCATTGATCTATAGATCAAGGAAACTTGACTTTCAGAAAAATCAATGCGAGCCTTCCCGACTCTGTGCAGCGCGTACACGTATGTCCCGAAGGCTATGCACATAAGTATGTGTCCAGTGCGAATTGCAAGAGCGCGCGCTGCACGAAAATCGAAGAAGCCGTGAATTCGAAGAGCTGCAGAACCAACAGTATAGGAATCTGCGCTTGACTGTATATAGCAGCAATCCGGTGGGTCAGCCAACGATAACAAACACGGAAAAATGAAGAACCGCTGTCTCATTCCTCTTTCCCATGCCGATGAATTGTCACGGCGCGTCTATTCAGTCGCTCGCGCGCAAGGCTGCTGCATTGTCATACTCATACATACGTGCAGATACACCCACCGCTTCCATCGGCTCTCGCGAGCTTTACACTCGGCAGCGACTGTATATTTACGCGCAGCTATGTATACTGCTCGTGAAAGAGCAACGTTATACATCGATAAAGATAGCCCTTCGTAGATTGAATGTTGTACTTTCGTATAAAATCATTTCTCCTTCACTGTGTGCGTGCATTTGTATTTTCAGGCTCACCTGCTCGTAGTAAGGATTGAGCATCTCGTCGACGGCCTCCTCGGAGATGACGACGGTGCCGCCCTCGATGCCTATGCCACCGCAGGTGCCGATCCTGAAGAACACGGGATCCTTAACCTTGGCGTGGTACATCAGCTTGATGATCTCGTGCAGCAGAATTCCTACCGAGGGTATGCCCATTCCGTGCTGCGCGCATGTAATAAAAGAATTCCATCGGTTATATTATTGCTGAGCGACGAGAGAACACGCAAAAGCCAGCGCGAAGGTATATAATATACGGAATGCCGAGTTGCAGAAATTGTTTGCGCATAAATTCGTTTTATTGCGCGCGCATATATATATATATATATATATATATATGCGTTATGCACCGATGTACATGCGTATATATACCGCATGCGCATAGTTTGTTTGCGTATCGGAAGGTGCATTTACGTGTCAGTGAAAAACAAGAGAAAACTTTTACGGTTTATTACTTGACGCGCTCGTCATTTATACGCGCGTTTCTACTGCCTTCGTAAAGCACAGCTGTTGTCGATCGCGGGCAAATAATTTCTGTTGGAAATTTCACGCTATTGTGATTCTCCGAGGGAGAGCGATGCATATAGGGCGCACGTATATACATATATTCCGACGGGTGTATATTAACGTAAAGGAGAACAGGAATAATAATATATAGTAATAATACTAATAATGTCTTACGCTGACGCAGAGAACAGGTCCGACCTTGTACATGGAGTACCGGTAGGAGTATTGGCTGATGTCGAGAAGGGTCGTCCCAGCTGGCAGTTTGTGACCTATCTCGGCCATTATGTAGTTGGCGAACTGCTCCATACGCTTTGGTGTACCGCCCATGCAGACGAACTGAAGAGGAAAAGAATTGTTTCGTTATATAAGAAAAAGGAATATATGTATATAGGCAATGAGCTTTCGTTAAGATTGAGGTCTGGATAAGTCCAGATTATTCTGCATTATTTATATTGCAGAGTAGCAGCTGTGCCTGCATCTCTTTTTTATACGAGCGTTGCTTTTTGGGATTAATTTCCGCACTTTCGCGCGCAGCTTTAACGAGAGAAAGCGCAGTGCGGCAAATTAAAAGCGTTGCTCGCACCTCAAGCGGCTTAAAACTTTACTCCGACAAATTGCACGGGGCAGAATGAGCTCATAGTCTAAAACCTCGTTGCCCAACGCATATATCAATCAGCCTATTAACGTGCTATATACACGCAGTGTGATTGTTCGACGCGGCACGTGCGGCGAAAGGTCAATTGCATAGCAGTTGACTTTGAATTTTCCGGTCAGATCCATCTCTTAAGTCGCATCGTGACACGGTGCTTATCGTTCTGCTGCACCGTATTGTCTTATACGCGGGTGCGTGGACTGGCAGCTTCATCTATGTCTATGCGTTTACCTTAATGTCGCCGAACATCTCGACGAGGTCGTGAGAACCGCTGCCGAGGGCCAAGTGATACAGAATGTCTTGGTCCATAAGTTCGATGTTTGGGTTCCTGAGACGCACTGAGCCATCTCTGTATCTGCAAAAGACAAAGAAGAGTGTGTGCGTTACGTTACGCGCAGATCACTGTCACTGCAGTCGGATACAGAAGCAATCTTTTTTCACTGGATTTTCGCGCAAAAACACATCCAAGTTGAGGAAAATTGATTGCACCTGCTAACTGCGCGCTACGAGACTGTTCATCTTATCTTTATCAGCTTCTGTTACGTCGAAAAGTTGACTAATTGAAATTATCCAAGGCCATATAACGGCGTATACATGATACAGTCCGTATTTTAGTCATGCACGCATATATATATATGTACATACGAATAGTTCAATGCCATAGTGTCGCAACAACGAAGTATTATCTCCATTGTAATATACGATTCTGCATATCAGAACAACGTCTTTCGGAGCGTGAACTTTCGGCGTACATAAAATTCAACGGAGAGCAGCCGCATCGGATTGGAAAATCAGCTGTTGAGAAATCAGTGTATAGCGCACGTGGGAGCGCGCGTATATGTGCGTTTAGGTACACATGTGTATACATCGTGCACACGATAAAGCAGTGCAAGGTCGACCGCATATACGTGCGAGCTAGAGAGAAACCAGTTTAGGGAGTGGAAAAATTGACGTTTCCTCTGTTACACTAAATCACAACTCGTGCAGCGCATACAAAAGCGAGTTGATGTTTTCACTCCTATACATGACTCGCGCTCGTTCATTGATGCATATATGTAGAAGCAACATATTACGGCAGACGATACTGATATTTAATATAAGAGCGAGAATTCGATGTATGGAAAATCAATAAATACCTCGAGTCTCATATCGCAAGCTGCGCGCACGTGGAAACGTTTAATTTGAGGAGGGATAACGATTTACCGGTATAGAATATCGAGCAAGTTGATTTCGTGGCAGATGTATCGGCGATAAAAGCAATACGATGTGCGGGTGCATCGTCGAACGCTTATATACTTTTTTTATACTGCGTTTCCCTGCACCGATAGCGATAAGTAAATCGACTAGCGACGTCGCTCCGTATTTGGGTGAAGATAAGAGACGGCTCTTCTCTCGGAAAAAGAAATAAAATAGAGACGGGAAAGAAAGCCCAATATACGCGCAGCCCGTCAAATCAAGGCTTTTACCGTCGAATTTTCTTAACGAGCCGCGAGTGAGACGCGCGGCCGGAAAATAATTTGGCACGCTTATCACTCTCCTTACTGCTATATCGCGACTACGTAACATAAGTTGAGTCACGCTGCAATTCAATGTCTCTCGTTCGGAGAGCCTTTTGGGACACTTTTTCGTCGCGACAAATAAATATTTATAGAAAATTATACCTCTGCTCCATTCGCATACGAACAACGCGCCTCTCGTGACATTTTGATTAAGCGCAAGTACTGCGCACGTACGAGCGCGCGAGCGCACGCAGGAAAACCGAGAAAGAGCGAAGAGTCCGCTTGTCGCGATTGCGCTGCTCAACAAACTTTTTTCTCCGTATAGTCATAAGTATACAATAGAGGCCACCGCGAGAAAGAAGCTGCGAGATAACAACGGCGTCACTGTGCGCGCGGCCTCGCTTGTTTCGCCGGAGAACAGCGCGTGAGAGAGAGAGAGAGAGAGAGAGAGAGAGGAGAGAGCCGTAATGTGCAACTTTAACCCGCGCGGCTCTCAAGCGCGCCCATGAAAATTCACTTTTATGCGTCGCTGCAAACGCCCGACGGGTTTCACGAAAAACACGCCTTCTCTCGCGCGAGCGAGCGATTTATTGGTAGGAAAAAAAACGCCCGAACTGTTTTTCGCGTTAAACTCGCGTTTATCCTTTTTCTCGCTGTAATCCGCACGTGTAAAAGTATATAGAGAAGAATCCTGGTATATAGTGTGGGTACCTCACAGGGCTGCAGTCCTGCTGGGCGTCGTTGCCGCCGTCGTCGTCGTCCTGGCCTGCGTCGGCCTTGCGACTGTGATGCGACTCGTCCAACGGCTCGATTACCGAGGGCGGCTTTAGCTCGCACACATGCTTCTCCTCGTACTCGGCTCGACGCTCGAGCGAACACGTGCACGTCGGCATCTCGCCAGGGAATGTACTCGGCTATATAGCTCTCTCACTCTCTCTCTCTCTCTCTCTCTAAATATATATATATTTATACCGAAATATAATGAGGTGCGCGCCTAAGTGCGCACCGATAGCTGTCTTTCTAGGAGTATACGCGCGCGCGTGTGTGCAGTATATATATAAACGAGCGTTCGAACGTTTCGGCTGCTCGTCTACTATTGCGTCCGGAGCGTGGTGGAAACTCGTTTTATATACCCTCGGCTCGGTCCCGCCGCTGCCGTCGCCGCGCGCGTATATTCCACAGTGGGAAAAGCAAGTATATACAGCTATATATATATAGTGAAGGAGCGACTTAACTCGCCGGCCGCCGCTGTGTATAGCGTTGAATTGTTGGCTCTTTCTCGCGGCTATTCTGCCTCCATGTATACACCTATACGCACAACACGCACTCCTGCGTCCCTCTCTCTTTTTCGAAAGAGCGTTCGCTAACGGTTACGACGTGGACGGCGCGCTCTATAGAACTGGGGAGAGAAGCGCTGCAGCTGACGACACGCACGCGGGACCATCGAGATTTCGGCAATTTCTGCGGCTCTCTCAGCCGAGCGCGCGAGATGACGCCTCTGTTTTTGTCTCTCTATACATCTCTCGCGCGCGCGGTTCTTGTACTTAAGTATACGTACTGCACGCATAATGCGTTGTTTAGACAGACCTCCTCTCGCGGAAGAAGAATGGCGCAAGCTATTTACGCTCGCTGTGTACCGTCGGATTAGCCGTATGTGGGATAATTATAAAGTCGATTATACGCTGCACGTATATACGATATGGAGTTTGACGGTGCAGGAAAAGGAAAGTTCGCCTATGTATAGGATAGTAGACGGCGAAAAGGCACGGAGGGGAGATCGATATCCTTAAAAAACAATCGCTACGAGGCTCTCCCTCGTCTCTTTCGAGAACAAGAGCTGCTCTCCTTCCGCAAAGTAATGAACGCGGAGTCATGAGCTGCCTGACACACTGCTCCGCAATCCGAAAACGCGACCCTATATAATGCCATATAGCTCTCTGTGTACACGTCTACGCTTTATGTATATATATGTATATAAGCTAAGCTAAAGCTGCAGCTGATGCCAGTAGTTCTCGCCCTGGGGAAGAACGGAACAATGGCAAGGAAATGGAGCTTCGCGTTAGGCTGCGTTTTAAAGTCTTGTGCCTCGAGAGCTGTTGAATTAGGAGATTAGAGGGATGCCCGGACTAATAGGTTGATCAACAGGATCGTCAGACTAATTGTTCTCTCGTCCCGCGTAGCTCGATGTTTCGGAGTCGGACGCGCTATTTTGCATAGGGGCGGGTCGACAATGTAATAATCTCGTTTGTCCTATATAGTGGCATAGAAAGTTTCAATTTCGTTTGCTACGGCTTTTATGGTGAAATGTATTTCACAAACGATTTTAAAGTCTCTTGAATCGTTTGTACATTTATACTTTGGATTGGCGTAATGCGTATATGCAATTTACGATAACAGTTCAAATATTCAGCTATACGTTGAGGGGATGTTAAAGTTAAACAAAACTCGACTAATTTCCCCGTGCTATTATCTTCCATTCCACCAAGTTTCAAGTTAATGCTCTACAATATATCTCGCTGAGCATACGCGCGACTTGAATAATATCAGAAATTCGTGAAATTCAAATGCCAAACTGTGTGCAAAATGATAGGTCAATTCTTTTATTGTCGCTTTACTACTTCTCGCGAGTATAAATGAGCTACGCTTAACCGTGAAATTACACGCGCTAACCAGCTCGACTCGTCATTTTTCCGCTATCACTCGCACACGTGGGATACTTGTTTAATTAGTTCTACAACTTATTTTCGCTCGATCAAACGAGCTATCCTTGAAGTTCTTCCTCTCTCCCCCCGACGCTATCACCCATAAAATACATGGCGTCGAACCGATAGCGCTGGGAATTTCAATGTTTCGAAAGAAAAGTCACAACGCGTACTCTCTTGCGCGGGGGAGGCATATGGCGTATGGTGGTGTACACGCAGTATATAGGATATAATTATTCAGAAACGCACAGTGTATTCAACGGCAAGTTCTCGTCCAGCTGAGCATAAGGAAGCGAAGCATCTCGCAGATCAATCAAAACTGAGCTGTTAGCCGGTGTGGATCGATAGCGGTTGCGCAATTTAATATAGAAAAGGAAGGCTCGTCGCGCGAGCGCGCTGCCAACGAATGACTCGATTGCGCAACCCGTCGTACGCCAAAGTCACGACGGTCGTCGCCGTCGTCACTGCGCGCGAAATATAAACGCGCGACGCAGCTCTCTTCGCTATTACTGTGTATTTGTGCATTGCTTATTTACAAAGGACGATGTTATTGACATATTCGAGCGATTTCACGGGGTTTCGCAAGTCGAGTTCGTTTTTCGTCGGTGAGTCGTTGTGTTATTCCCGATGTACTATGTATAACGCCGTAATAGACAGCAGAGAGTGTAACTCTTGTTTGCCGAGGTGTAACGTTGGACGATGTATTATTGGGATCGTTTCGCAAGCTTCAACGCTATATCAAGTGCTTGCACGTAACGCGTCGGGCGCACACGTTTAATTAGACGAGAGAAATAGCCGCGGACGATATTAGAGATATCGCAGCTCGGAAATAGATTCAATTACGCCTTTCGTATACATCGGCATTCGGTATCGAGAATATATAGAAGAAGAGTATTCTATAGAAGAGGAGTAATTCCATTCGCTTGTGCAGCTATGCATTTTCGAATGCGAAATCCATTCCGCGGGTTAATCTCGAATTGACACTCATCAAGGCTCTCGAATCCCATTCCTCTCTCTCTCTCTCTCTCTCTCTCTCTCTCTCTCTCTCTCTCTCCTTCTCTCGCTCTGTGGAAAAGCGCGAGTGTGATACAATATACGACGCAAAAGTCCACACAACAAAGTTTCCATTCCACCCTATGTATAAAGGGTCTCTCGATCATTTCGCTTCTCTCTCTCTCTCTCTCTCTCTCTCTCTCTCTCTCTCTCTCTCGGACGAAATTAAATTGGCTGTGGGATATTACACAGCGGTATATCCTCCAGCGGGTTTCACGACTGGAGGTCAGTATTGTTAAGAGAGCTATGCGCTTGGAAATACGAGTTCTCGGATTTTTCTCCCGCACATATTCTATAGGTACGCGTGCAGTCTGACGAGGATAATTCCGATATCGGCGTCGCGACTTGGTTCTACACAGCCTCTTACACGAGCTCGATCCAATTGTCATGATGAGCCGGAAAGCCTTGAATCCGTTCCCCTCGTCCATATCGTCAGGCGAGAGCGACGAGATTAGTCTCGTATACCGCGGTAAACAGCCGGGAGGAGGGAGAATCGTCCAAGTAGAAGAAGCCCGAGACTCGTCAGACGTCGGGTGCGCAACGCACATATACTTCTCCGACATGAATAATTCAGGGCCTCCCGCGCCTCGCGACGACTTTTCTTTCGCATTGTATATTACTCGCCGGATAGTTCCGACAGCGCGCGGGCTCTGGGGCGCCACATTTCGCGCGCTGTGCTTCATCTCCCGCGGTGTCGCGAGCATCGATTTATTCACGCGGGACAATGAATAAATCAGCCCGAGTCGGCGGTACAAAGGAATCGCCGCCGCGACGACAACGAGTGCCACACTTGCAGCCGCGCGCGCCGATCGTCTGGAACGAGTTACACTTTGAGAGTGACATTCGTGTATGAAAGACGTGGCTTACGCTGCGTATGCTGTAATATTGATTCGTTGAGCGAGTTGATTTTCCCGCTGCACATATAGAGTCGTCGAGTAGTGTCTGCGGTCGCTGCATGCAACAATGCATTTGAGAATAACTTCATCCGGATTGCCGTGTGTGTGTGTGTGTGTGTGTGTGTGTCTGTATACAAGGGAATTTTAAATGTGATTTGTGCAACTTATCGCTAAACCGCAGAGCCAACCACTTCAGGTTCACATACGCTCGCGTATCGCACGACACGACTGTTTAAACTGTATATATATGACGCGGTATATAATTATATAGGATATACCGCACCTGTCGCGCAGTTATCTCGTTTGCTCAGGCTCGTCTTCCGTATATATGTATAACTCTCGGTTCTACGAAGCTATTCCGATATGCCGCACACTTGAGTGCGGTAACGGGATGTTATCCGAATTAGATCCGTGAATAAAAAATTTTCGGCTTTTCTTTCCACGGCGTGATTTTCCCGCGAGTTTTCACGGTTGCGCATAGAGTCGCTTTGGTTGTAAAACGCAGCGATCCAAAAGCGTTCGATAACCAATGGATGTATAATAGCCTGTTGCTCGCAAGAGAGTCGTAAAAGTTTTTTCAATTATCATCGCCATCGTCGTATACACGCCTAACCGCGACGTATTGTGTGCGCAACGTGTCCAACTACTGCCGGACGCAGTAGAAAGATTTGAATAAAAGCGTTATGTTCGTCTGCATTTCCGAAGGTATTTGTATGGGCGATCGTCAAATTCAATTTTTCTTTTCTAGGTGAAAGATGTTCTGCTGTTTTTATTGAAGCTTCGACGTAACTCGATTTTACTCGCAGAAAAAGAATGGGTATGTATATATAAACGATTAAACAGTACATTGAAAATCGTATAACGAATATCAAAAAGAAACATTTAAGTAGAGCGAATGTAATTGGATATATATGATTTTTAGAGCTGAGTAAGCAGAAATCTAGCGATATATTATTTTTTAACTTATTTTATATCTCTTAATTATTAATTTTTTATTATACTCAAATAAATTAAATATGATTGTCATCAAAACGCTTGTTTTTAAATGCAAGCTTTTATTCAAGTGTGACTTTTATACCAAATTATAAATTTTAATTGGAAACTATACCGTCGAATGGAAACCCTTAGAAGCCTTCTGAAGTAGGCTAGCTTTAATTGAAATTTCATCGATCGAGAGGGTCTTATATTAATTTGCGCCTAACCGCAAGGATCATCATCTCGATGCGAGGGTTGTAATGAAATCAAGAGCCGCTACCCTAGCGCCTTCGAATCAATCGACCGATTGAATGGTGGAAGGAAAATTTCCCAAGAATCGTGAAGGATATATAAATATATACCCGCAAATAAAAGGTCCAAGTACGGAAAGTGTACACAGCAATTGATCGAGAATTTCTACCAGCTTTCCATGTATATATATATACCCAGCGATTATGCTCTTTCGTGAAAGCAGAGCTTCCGTAAACAATAATCAATTGGTCGTTACTTTCTCAAGCCACTCCATTGCAAGCGAGCCGTAATAACCACCTCTCTCTACGCGAACACAACAAATGCGACGAGTCTATGATTTGTAAAAAGAGGCAGAAGAAAAACGCTGGGATCGCGTGACCATTTAAAAGGCGCGCGCGCTCTTATCGCTAAGCAAGATCAATATATAGCTGTCCTGTCTTATAAAGCTCACTCTACACTCGTCCCTCCCGCGAATCGAGTATCCATGTATTCTGGCTTTTTCTCGTCGACTACTGCTCTTTTCTCTTTTGACTGAATAAACCACGAGAGCGCGAGAGGCCTGATGGATTTTTGCTTCTGTCAGCGCGAAAAGTTAGACGACTCCGCGGCTGCTATATCGTGCGACGCTCTCGTGTTATCCTACACGGACTCCCGCAACTTTTCCAGCGTCGAGTACGTCATCGACATACTCTCGCGCAAACAAAAGCTGCGCTTTTCCTCTGCTCTAGAAATTTCACCGTGCGCTCTTCGCAGCGCTGTTGCGGGTCTTCATTATTATTAGATCGTTTTAACTCCAAACCAACCAGTTATGCGCCTCAAACTCGAAATTGTATTTGCGTACAGCTTCGCCCATTATGCAGTCGCCCGCACGTTACAAGCGCAGAGTCTCGAATTTTAAAGCGAGACTATGTACATGTAAGATATAATTGCAACCGCTGCGACTTCGCGGTTGTTATTGTATTTGTTTACCAGTCTAGTCCAGACAGCTGTTCGGAACGAACGTGCTATTATTCCCGCGCGAGTTAATAAAGTCTTTAACTAGTTCCTTTTCATAAAAGTGTACACTTCATTTACTCCCCGGGCTGAACATAACATTTTGGGGGCTCGTCCGGGATTATGTTAATTAATCGATCGTCACCGAGTATTAATTATGCGTACACACGATTGCATAATTAATTATTACAGCTGCAGCTTGCTCGTGTAATAATCGTCGTGTGGCAAGCTCTGGTGAATGCTCACATAATTGCATTGCCATTCCAAACCAGCGAGGGCAACGGGAGGAAAAGTTTCGATCAAGTCTAAAATCAGTTTATTTACTGAGCGAGAAGACGAACGGAGCCAAGGGCGCGGAGAGAATGCGAGAAACGTATGGCGATTTTAATAGTGCGAGAGACGGAGAGCGTACGTATATAAGCATATATATTCCTTCGTGAAAGGAAAGATCGATAAAAGCTCGGAGAGTTCCTTCTCTCCGAAAAACACTCGTGCGTGCGCTATTCGCACACAATACGCGCCGAGTCGATGGCGCAACATACAGTTCCTCTCCGAAAAAACTCGCACCCGAATTTTCCGAGCTGACTCTCCGCACCCTCCCTCCTCACTGCGCAAACGTCGCTCTCACTCCCCCCCCCCCTACCTCTCTCTCCGGATATATACTATTCTTCGCCTATACAGCGTATTTTTCTCTCTCTTCCTCTCCCGCACCTCTGTGCATCAGATAAGGTGTTCCCTATGGTTCTGCGGAGTCTACACACTCGGATAACGAACCGAACGGATTCGACGTTCCCATGAAGCCGCGGGTACACAAGAAAATTTTCGAGTTTCGCGACGCGAATACCGATTATTAAGCGTGCATTTGCACTTGGCGCAGCGCGAAAAAGTCCCTATATAGGTGGTGTAGACGTCCCCGCAGCGCTGCGCAGACGAGCTGTTTGCTTAGCAACCGCGGAACTTTATTCGAAAATCCCGCAGCGCCTGCATTTGCTCAAAGTAATTCGGCGCGCGCGCAATCTAATCGCTCGAGCGATCCGGGCTGTATCAGTATAGCGCCTGTATACGCGATACAGGCGGCGCATACCGATCGTTACGCGATTGCCTCGAGAAAGCGCCGAAAAAGCCACTGCGCGCCTCTCGACCGTCCGCGTCGCCCACACAAACACACGTCCGGCCACTCGAGCTCGATAACCCCTCGCGCGGTGTCTCGATAGAGCGGGAGAGGCGGACCCGCGAGCCAAACAATGCGCGACACTCCTCTGCTTTTATCGAGACAAATAAAGCACTCGAGGCTGTGGAGCGACACGTCGAGGAAGAGCAAAAAAAAACTACAAAAAACTGAAAAATAATAAAAAAATACGGGAGCAGAGAGCGTGTGTAGTGTACTCACTCGTCGATCTCCTCGTCCTCGAGATGAAGACTCATCCTGACTTTCCTTGCACGAGTTATCTTGCTGTAGGCGAGATCCCTCCGCGAGAGAGCTCGTGCAGTCCGTTAATATTATAGACGATGGAGTGTGGCGCACGGGATACTGGCCCGACTACTACTGAGTCGCGACGCTCTTCCAGGTGTGCTCCTTCTCTCTCTCTCTCTCTCCCTCTCTTACGTGTCCATACACTCCCTTATCGCTCGCGCGCTTGCGTGATGGGGTCGATGCGCATATATGTATATACCGCGCGCGTACAATAGACGATCGGTTGGGAGTTGCGGGGGGGTGGGGTATATATACGTATAGAAGGCGCGAGGGGTCGGTGCGCTTGCACACTCTCTCTCTCTCTCTCTCTCTGTCTCTGGCCAACGGGCTTCTGTACGTGCCCGCATAGGTATACCTATAGCGCGGCTTCACCAATTTTTCGGCACATGCGCGATATGGAAAAAGGAGCTTTTCCTATATATCCATGGCTCTCCGCGCCTCTGCGGGATGATTTCATTGCTCCTCCTGATTTACGGGCCGTACACTTTCTCGCGGTGCTCTCCTGGTAAATAATGGGCCTGGCTGTAAATTAACCCTCCGAGTCGAGTGTATCTATAGGAGATGAAAAAAGTAGTACGACAGTCAGTCCGGTCAGACGGGCGTAGGCGCGATCGAAGGAATATCTTTTTTTTTTTAATGAAGTATCCGTCGATTTAACGAGTGAATAATCCCGCTCTTCCATACGTCTGGTCCATCGCGAAGATTCCGCCGCGGCGGCGCTTTTCGAGCTCTCGCGCGAGGCTGCCCAGCCCCATCCGCATCATACACGGCAGAGGGGGATAATTTATTCGAGTTTACGATTGCGTTTGAAAGCGGTGCACGCAGCTAGCGCGATGCCGGTTATTAAAAGAACTCGTGATGGCGGGACGACGTATATAGCGCGGGCGTAATTACCTCGCGCAATAAAACAACGTTATAGCGCTGTGCTGTACATAAACGCGAATTTCTCGTCGTAACGCGGAATGCGGACTCTAATGCTTCGCGTATAAAATATAAGAGGTATATAACGCGACACTATCTGGGCGCTGTTACGGCCAGACGCGTACAAATCTCGAAACATTCGCTATATGCGTCGTCGACGCCAAGTGTGCATGTAAATTTCAAAACGCGAGAGCTTCTACGGTATAATAATCGTCGGGGAGCGCGCGCGCAGTTTCGAGCCAGAGTTTCGTAATTCGATTTCAAAGTTTTGCCGTACGCGCGCCTGTACAGCTGCAGGTTGAATGTCATCGACAAGACTTTAACTGCTGTACATGATATGTAAGCGGGAAGGGGAAGACAGTACTTCATTGATCTGCGGATATAAAAAGTATAAAAATAGCGCTTGCTAAGGAGAATTGTGCGGGAAAGCGCGTGCGTAGCACGCAAGAAGCATCGCTGTTCTTTTTTTTTTTTTTTTTTTTAATATTTTCTCATTAATGTATATTATTTATTATAAATAAGTTAGAAACATTGATTTCATCGTGGGCTTTGTAGGTGTTTACATTTTTTACACACAGAAAGAATACCCAACGCGTTACGCATTTTTTTTTTTCATCTCGGAAAACTGTATACTTTTTTTTTATAATGTCGAGAAATGGTTTTACAAATGAATTGTTCAGCCACGAGTTGCGCGTCATTCGCTCGTTTTTTTTTCTCGCATTTGTGTTCATCATGCATCTCAACTCATCGTCAGCAGCTCATTTCTTCACCGTCGTCGTGTTTTCATCGATTTTTTTCTCATTTTTTTCTGAAACTTCATTGTTTCGTGTATCGTGTACGTTCGTGTATGTGCGTATGTCTGTGTATGCGTGTACGTGTACAGCGTGTGTTTTATCCTTTGTATATCGTAGCGCGCGAGGTGCGTGTGTATATATATGTGTGTGTGTGTATATATATATATATACACACACACACACACACACACACACACCACTCTCTTATACTTGTGTATGTATTATCTCACTTTAAGCACATTCCCATCGGATTCTCACGCACTTTGTTTTTTTGAAATTTGCACTTGTTCGCCCTTTCGTAAACACTTGCTCGTCTCCAAAGTCGTGCGGACTCTTGAGACTCGCGCGATCGCCAAAATCCGCCGGGCCATCGGATTTGAGGCTCGTGCTCGGAAAATTTTTCGATTGGGACACGAGCGGGACAAATGCGAACCGGCAGACTTTAACGAAAGCTTGCGCTACTTTCTTTCTATAGCCATGGTCGGTCGATTTGGCGCAAAAAAAGTTAGCAGTCGCACACTGGAATTAGGTAATCGCAGTTACACAACCCGGCCTCATTCACTCCCGCGCTCTCGTTGGATTCATCCACATGGCCCTCGCTCTTTCTCTCACTTTCGGCCTGTTACAGTGTTTCTCAAATTTTTCATCAGTTTGTTCGTTCAACGCGTCTGTGTCCTATCGCTTTAGCGTTCGCTTTCCTTCGTATCCGCTCTATTTTTAATTTCGTCGCGCTTCTGCATTTCTTACTTTTAAAGCATACATCGCCACTAATTATTCCACAATTTCATTTTTTTTTTACTCTTGTCCTAATCTTTAAAACGTCGATCATCAGTCTCGAGCACTCTCACTTGTCCGCACTGAAAACCAAGCAGTATTATAATAATTATTCAATATTATTTGTTGTTATCTCTTAATATTATACTTAATTCAATGTATTTATATATTTTGTATTCTTCCATATAAATTCATTTTTTTTCCTCGCCGCCGCTATAACCGTTATCGTAATTATCAATAATCAGTTATCGTTATATCCAGCATTATCATCAAGTGTATGCCAAGGGTAAGTTTGTTTTTCTTGTTTTTTTTTTAATTATTATTATTATTATTATTATTATTGATTCTCGCGTGTCTACGTCTCTATGTTTATTATTTTCCTCTGAATTTCGCGCGCTTGTGTCTGTGTGTGTATGCATTTATTTTATAATTTTTATACTTTTCACCTTTTCATTATTCACTTCATATTTCTCGTTGACTTTATAACTTACGTGTACATGTGCGTGGATTTTTGTGCTTCGATAGTATCTATGCACGCCGCTGTTGTTAATCGCCCATTATATTATACTTTTCTCTATTATATTCTCCTGTACACCTCTTCAGTTTGTTTTTTTTTTCTTCTACTTTTGATTAAGAACGCGAGTACGAGAAGGGACAAGAACACCGACGCACTCGCGCGATTTTATTTCTTTTGTATATATGTATGAATACATTAGGAAGGGCTTGAGCGGGACGTTTGTTTTTGCCGGATGCACCGAGTCTCATCGCTCCGAAATCGGTGACGCTACACTTTCATTCTCACAAATTTCATGTGAAATATCGATTTTATACAAATAAAATCTACGTCAAAGTATATTATGCCACACACTTTTCGAATGGACGAACCGAGAAAATTAAAATTATTATATGTACACGCTATATATGGCGATTGATTACAATATACAATATACAATAGAATTTGTTCCCCATTCGCACGAAGCTCGACGAGCAAACGATCGAAAATCTGCAAAGCGATTCGACAAAAGTGCTATGTAAAATCTTTACACAATTAATTGTGCATTCAAATCCTTGGGCCGTGAGATGGTCTCGTCGCTTTGCAAATTTTCGAAAGTTTCTCGCTTTTCTAAACACAAAGATAATCCATCGCAAATCAACGACAATGGGATGACAAAAAAGACTCGTCGCCGAGTTCGAAGTACCGAGAATCGCTCAGCGGCATATTGGTATTTTCGTTCATTTCTCAATTTCTCGTCGAGGAAGGAAAAATCGAAGGAAGTAGGTAAAATTGGTATCCTTATTCTCGGAATTTAACAGTATTTTTTGCTCCTTACTCAATCTCACTTTCGCACATTTAATCGTTTCTTACATCGTCGCATTTTCATCGAGGGAGAGGGTCAATAATGCGCTGGCCAGCGATGAGCGAGCGCAGGCAGTGAGCGGTTCATCATATACGTACGCAACGCAAACCGTTTTTTTTTAATATAAATTATTTTTTCATTTAGTTTTTTTCATTATCTTAAATCATCATTTAATTCTTATTCCACGATTTCTATTTTTTTTTTTTTTATAGTTATTCTGCACCTTGAACCTCTATTATCCGCAAGTGTCGTCGAACACGATATTCCTCATTAAATCGCTTATATATCAAGTAGATAAGGATGGGAATGGAATGAGGAAATAGTGTGGTTGATCGGAAAGGGAAGATGTACGAACGGGGTGTATCGCTTGATGTGGATTTTTTTTCTTAACTGTTATTTATGTTTATATTTTTTTCGTTTTCCATCGACGCGTCGCCCTGCCGCCGCGAGGCCTACTACCGCTAAAAATAGTGTCTGTTGTCGGTTCGATGATGGGAGTTCTTTTTTACGTAGGTGACGAACAACAATACACAACACACCCATCAATTGTTATACAAAAGTTGAAAAAGTAAATGCTTCGTCATTTTGGACAGAGAGACAATTAATCGTGGAAAACGTTTGTTTTTCTTTTCTATTGTCTCTCCGTTTCCATTTGTAGAATATGTGCGTAGTTTAAAAAGAGATATATACGGCATGGATTGGGTAAATAAGTTGCGGTAGTGGCAACGAGGACGTGATAAGGAGATTTTTTTACTTAGGAACCGAGGAGAAATTTAGAAAATCGTCTTAAGAGTTGGTCCATTGTTATTGTATGACGCCGCCGGCAGAATGATAGCGTTTCGTAACAAACAACTCTGTGGCTTTGCAATAGAGTGAAAAAAGAGACTTACATGTCTCTCGAAAATGTCCCATATATTGACTCGACAATGTTTCCATCATTGTAATGAAGTCGTCGAGAATTAAAGAAGATTCAGATCTAAGCTTTTTATGTAATTTTTTATTCAAACTAATACAGTTTTTGTTATTTTATATATTAAAATGACACAAGTTCAAATGCCTGTTAAATAAGTGATATAAGCGCAGATATTACGTTTAGAAATCATGAAAAATTTCTAGATTTTTCAAAGCCTATCCCTGTGTCATTGTAGAACGAAAGCATATGCAAGGAGTAAGATGAAAGTTATGTAGGTATTTACCGACACGACAATAACATATGACACATTATACTGTTGATTTGTTAATTAAAAAGAACTTTACGTTTTCAAATGACACCTGGTCTCCTGCAAAGATAATTAGACTTTTTATGAAGTACCAAACATTCATTGCACTTAATTTGCCTAAATAATTAATTCAAAAGGACTTAAATGTAACAACTGATAAATTAATTATTATCGTCCCAGAGACCAGATGCATTTTGAATGAATTTACGCGAGCAAACTAACATCTAATCGATCTAAGTCGCAAAGTCGATAAAACAGTTTCCTGCCAGCTTTTGACCCATCACACATAGATTAACGAAACGCCATCATTCTCATCGGCAGCTAGTCCAGTCATTCCTCTTCGTCGACGATATTTTTTTTATTATTATTTGTATATATTTTTTTTAAAAAGCAATCCTAAATTCCTGCCTCGGGGAGAAGACTAGATCTTTGCTCTCGGAGGACGATCGAGATCGCAGCCCTCGCACTACAACATTGAGAGCACACACCGCTTTATTAAATCTGCGAGGTCAAAAATGACGATCATCGGCCATCGACGTTTTTGAACTCGTCGTATTTCCATAATTTCTTTTTCTTTTCTTTTCCTCATTTAATCAAATTAATTTTGAATATGATGATGCATTCTTTTTCCTTTAATCTTGTATTATTACGTAATCGTTATTATTACAGTTGCCTCCCTTAGCCGAATGATTTCATCAAAAGCATACAATAAGTACCGAAATCGATAATACAATTTTGATAATTTTATTTCTTTACTTATTAAGCTATTGCAGTTAGCACAATTTTCAAATAATCTTTTTGCAATTGCTAAACATTATGGAATAGTAAATCAGTTATGTTCTTACAGCTAACCAATCACATTGTTTAAATGCCTTAACTGGAATTGTAAAATAATGTTTTGTGCTTTAATTGTGCGTCAAACAATTGCGAAATTGCGTTCAATGAAATCTCGAAGGTTCTATTTTGAATAAGTTGAAGCGGAAGTAGGGAAAGGAAAGGCGGATTCAAAGATGAATGGCATAAAATTGAATGGACCTCTTTGCCCTCTCGCGTTACTTCTTTACTTGCTTGCCGACGTACCTTGACGCTCGCTATGCTAGATATTTTTTATATATTATATATAACAATATTTATACGATGAATCGTGAATTTGAGTCACATGCAGAAAGAACTCTTAGTCGTTTCTGGCACAGTTAAAAAAAAACACAAAAAAAAAACACTTTGGCTCTTCGCGTCTAACAAAGGACTGCAATAAAAACACCACACTAGTAAATGGCACTAGAATTGCTCTCACTCGTGTCTCCAATTAATTCGCGATTAAAAAGCTTTTCGTACCGATTTTTTTTTATTTTCAACTTTTTTTTCTTCGTATCATCTATCGCTCGTTCTCGCCCATACATACGGTCTATCTCACTCTTTCATTCGTCGTAATTTTAAAGAGAAAAAGATAGAAAACCGAACTTCACCACATTTTTCAAATCCATTAATTCTTTTTTTTTAATTTACCATCGTTTATCTCAACTTTTTACCCCTTGCATCGATGCTAATCGGTTTACATCTATTCCTTCCTCGCTTTTCCGCGTCGAGACAACTGTTTTTTCCTTAATTTTATTCTATTTATTTATTCATGCTTTCCTCTTCATTTTCAACTCTCTCTTTCCCTCGACCCAAGACTGACACTGGACAGACGCGGCACAGCGTGGCTAAATACGCTGTGCTTCGTGAGTTTGTTTTGTTTATTCATTTATTTAATAATCCACGTTTTTCTATATACTTTAATTAATTTCCTCCTCTTACTCAGTATCTATTGATTTACTTATTTTTTTCATATATATATATATATATATATATATATATATAAAAATCAAGTGACATCGCAGTCAGCCGAGTTCGATCGATTAAGCTAAGCTATATAAAAAGGTAACAAATTCAACGCATAGAGTATGAAAGTAAATCGGTTCGCCGGTTCGTCGGAGGGGATACATGAGAGACTTTGCTTCGTATGTCATATTCTATATACTTTTTTTTCATCTCATTTGGAAGGTCATTTTGACGAGAGTAATCAGTAATAGAGGTTATTAGTTTATTTTACCTCGTTTCTGTCTCGCCACTCTCTCGTATTCTCCCTTTGTCAATCATTTTATTTCACTTGTAAGCTACCTAAAAATGTCCTCAACAAGGAGTTCCGAACGAAAATTCGGCGCTCCATAAGAGACTGTTAGAACGCGGCTACGCGATGTTATCTGTATACTCAATGTGTTTCGTTAATCATGTCGACGATGCCGTCGACGTCCGATTTCCTCGCGCATGTTTAGTTAACCCGTTTTCATCTAATTTCTCATGCAGCGTGAGCCGCGATCGCAACTTTTTACACGGCGCTCGCTAGTGCACGTAAATGCCCGTGCTTGCCGTTTTCTCCTCTGCTCGTCTTTTAACGCTGCTACAATATATTATCCGTAGTGGCGCGATGCACGAAACCGTATACCTCTTATTTCTTTTGAAATCGTCAATAAAAACGCGCTCAGTTTTCTCTCCTTCACACAAACACACACGTACACACTCGCAGTCCCTCGCTCACACGCTCGCACGCACGCAGACTCGCGCACATATAAAGTAGACTCGCAATAGTTTAGTCTCTTGCTCATTTCGTCTTCATCAATGACGTTGCAACTAGTGACACTGTACATCTATACGTAGTCAAGTGGTGATGGTGCAACGCGGTCAAAGTCGAGAATGTGGTTGGCGGTGACGATCTTCGTCAGACGCATCGTCGTCGTCGTAGTCGTCGTCGTCATCGTCATCGTCGTCGTCGTCGTCGTCGTCGTCGTCGTGGTCGTGGTCGTCTCTATGGTGGGAGAGAGAGTGAGAGAAAGAGAGAGAGGGAGAGCGCGCGACGAGGCTTTCATCGACGCCGTTCGATCGCCACAGCAAAGCTCAGCTTTTTATCGTCGTCATCGTCGTTATCATGGCTGTTGCGCGCTGGGCGCGCACACAACTCGTTGGCTGCGGCCCCGGCTCTCTTCTTTTGCTTACATGCTTCTGCTGCTTCTTGTTGCTGTGAGCTGATGTCCCGTAGGAGAGAGCACGCGCGCGCCTTACACCAAATTGTATTCCTTCAAATTGGACTGCAGGATCGTGTCCTTCACAGCCGCGAATACAAACCGGATGTTTTCCGTATCTGGAGGACAGGAAAAAATCAATTAATTCAGTGCTCACGATCCTTTCGAAGATTCGCGACGACGTGCGGAAGCTTAAGCTTTGATCATTTCGTAAGTACATAATATTTTTTTAAATCAAGCTTTTACACATCATCCTTATGCATACCTTTCTTGTAATCTTACGACCATGTACGTACCTTCCAAGAGTCGAGAACATTCTTGTTACATATTTGAGTTTTTTTGAAGGCTACCACAAGGTCGTAATGTTCACAAGATTGCATTGAAGCCAAGATTAGAAAGACTTACCCTTGTTTTTACAAAATACAAAAATCAAAAAAGCAGTCCATGCTCGTGCAAAAAAAAACCCGACAACAATTTTAAAAACCACGGATGACTCATTTTAGTTAAAACTTATTGTTAGTATACAATTACATTGGACACGGTTAACACAAAGATTCGTTACTTGACAGTTTTTGCTCAAACGAGTCCTCGTAAAAGAAAGGTAAGGTCAAAAACGCATAGTGATAAACAGTTGAAAAAATGAACAACACAGGTGTAAGTAGTCGTTATCGAAGTTGTATTATATGATTAGCATAAGAGTATAAGGGCTGGTGTTAACATAGTATTATAGGGAATAGTAATGCGTTCGATTAAATCACGTGACGGGAGAAGAGACGGTAATATAAATAACGAAACGAAGAGAAGCGTCCGCGCCGCGTGAAAACGTTTATGCACATGCTTTTTTTCCAACACACCACTGTATAGCAAAAGGCAATGTGTGGCAGCTCTGGTCTATCCTCGATTCTTCGCTTTTCACATGCACATTTCAAATGATGCTTTGCACCGCAAGCATCTCCTTCTCCATCTTTCTCTTTTTTTCACTTTTAATGATTTGAGCTTTTCTAAACTGATTAGGTTTCAGAAATGCAATGACAAACGTCAAAAATTTGTCCTAATGTGGATAGGAGAGAAAGACAGAAAAAGAGAGAGCTCACTGGTATACAGAATCTTCTGACGAAGAAGAAGAAGCGTATCCCATTGCAGCGTTCAAGCCAGATTAAATTCCTTTAAGGCGTTCTGCATGATCGTGTCCTTAACGGCGCAGAACACAAGCTTGATGTTTTCCGTATCTGTAAGGATTCGGGTGTGTTCCCGCGGTTTTTCCCATGCGTGTCATGCGGTGTATTTAGTTTGAATGAAAAAACAGAAGAGAAAAATCACACATTAGTCCATCCGTCACCTTAGAAAGGAATAGAAAAATCAGTTGAGCGCCGACGAAGAGAGTCTCCTCGCTTTCATTAGAAGACTTGGGATTCTCTCTCTTTGTCGGCGCTTTCTCTCTTGCGCTTATCCATATCCATAGAGAGGAATAATTGTAACATCTAATGGACACGATCTACTATCAGCGATGTTCAACCGCAAGGCTCTTCCAACAGCGACGACAGCAGCAGCAGCAGCAGCAGCAACAGCACTACAGCGTCAATGTCATCGCACGACGTTCAAAGAGATATGAGCGCGCGAGGCCAATAAAGGGGACACACATGCGATGATGCGATACAAAGCAAAGCGAAGCAGAGCAGAGCTGCTCTAAACACAGCGCAGAGGGAGAGAAACAGAGAGAGAGAGAGAGAGAGAGAGAGAGAGAGAGAGAGAGAGAGAGAGAGAGAAAGAGAGAGTGAGTTAGTGAGAAGCAGGCAAAAACGCGATAGCCAGTCTGGCTTATCGGGACACCTACCTGTGGCGCACGTAAAGTGGGAATAGATAATCTTTTCGCTATCTGGATTGAGGTCGACGAACATCCTCAGGATGAATTCTCGAGCCGCTGTCGCGTCTCTTTGAGGTCCTAGAGGAGAAGCAACAACAAACGAGGCAAGCTTACAGCGCAGGTTTTTACAGCATATTACATGTGCTTACATAGTATAATTATTCAATTGTGTAATTCTAGCAAGTTTACGAATTTTTATTTTTCAAAAGGAGCGTTAGTAACGATATACTTTGGAAATTAGAGGTTTTATGGATTAATTGAACGTAAACACTGTGCGAATACGATGATACACCTAAGGATATTGTACGAAGGAATTGAAACTTTTTTTAACAGAATTAGCTTGGATATCTTTCATTGAATTATGTGAATGTATCAATCCGATTTCTACCTTACCAACAATTTCGTCAAAGATATTTTTAATAATTTGCATTTTAATGAAACTCTTGCAAAATTAGACTATTGACATTTTTTATTATAGTTATAATATTTATAAAATTGTTGAATAAAAGTAGCCTGTAAAAAGGACATTTTCAGGAATGAATGTCTTATATATGTCGTTTAGCGTGGAGTACAACAAATTTAATTCTATTTCGTTTTCAAACAATTCAGTTACAGCTGAACGTGTACAGTTAATAGATGAAGTATAATAAGAAAAAAAACCGAAGATAAAACCTTAATACGCTTTGCGCCCGAATTTGCGTCACGCCTTGTTCAAATAACGCGAGCAAAGCCACGCGAACTAATCAACTTGAAATCCCGAAACCAAATCGCGTTTTCGCAATATTAAATCGCACACTTTCGCAAGCTATCAAATAATTTTACGATAAATGACCTCATAATTTTAAGAAATTCGTTATTTTCCGGAACAGTTAAATACATTTTTTCTTCCTCGAGGCAAGCGATTTACACAGCGTTCAAACGCAGAGCTCCGCATTAAAAATTAGATTAAAAGTACCGCTCGCGATGCACATTGCAAGGCAAGGTTAAGAAGAGGCCGTACGTCGTTGACTCTGTCTCAGTGACTCTTAAGTGCCATTCAAAATTTCACAATGATCGCGTAAACATTATTTCCCTATCCATAAACAAATTTACTAGAACGTAACGTGAAATTCGTATTAAAAAATCCGCAGTGTGCAGAGGTCATAAAAGAAACGGGCAGTCTTACAAACGGCGCAGCAACGTCGTGAATGTTTCCGCGTATTCTTCCCCCTAAATGCGGAAACCAGAGAATTAAAACAAGCCTAAGAAAACGCGATGGTCAAGGGTAAGTGGCTGACGGTGTTCACGACCGACAACGTCGGCGACTCGAACGCGGAATCCAATTGCACGTTCCCAAGGTCGGCCTTATCGCATTAGAAAGAGAGAGAGTGTCTATGTAAGAGAGAGAGAGAGAGAGAGAGAGAGAGAGAGAGAGAGAAGAGACAATGCGGAAATTCAGTGCCTCGAGAGCTTCACACGAGCAGTTAAAAGGCTGTATCCGACGAGCGCTTCATCGGCCGCGAGGGCTCTTACGCAGCGCGCACGAGTCGGGAAACCGTTTTGATAATCCAAACTCTTGGTTGAGGTTACGCAGACATGAAGGACGGCGTTCGTGTCTATATAGATCGACTTCATCGCAAACTGTACACTTGTGCAATAGGATGAGACAAAGTCGTTTACCGAATAAAAATGAATTCGCGAATGTTTCGATTTCATTCGAAGACATTTTTTCACGTTCTCCAGGTTCATTAAATAGGGCTTTAACTACGTTATTTACTTTTCCACTCGAGCATTCGTACCCAAACTTTCAATTTCTTATTTATACGAATGTATTCTCTTTCGATCTAGCATCAAAGTACCGTAAAATAGAAATATGTAGTAAAACGAGTCTAGCAACTACACGCTTCGAACAAATTTCGATATTGCGAAATAAGCGAATCCGATTCAACTAGCAAAGTGTACTTGAAATACAGCGCTAGCGCCTAATTGAAAGGCACAAACAACTGATCAAGAGATGCCTTTACTTTTTTTTGAATCGTTTAAGTTAACAGACCTGTCGCGGTAGTGAAGTGGGAGTAGCACGTACGATCGGGATCAGGATTGTTTTTCAAGTATCCCTGCAGAATGAATTCGCGGGCCGGTTCATGCTGTTGCTTAGGCCCTATGCGGTATTACAACTCATTACTGAATAGTATTATCGATGTTCAAATATAGACCGTTCGTGATAATTGCAATATAATGTAGTGACTTTAATTGTAAGTACAAAATTAAGAAAAATGGTGAAACTAGGATAATGACAGGGAAGAGTTTATATATTTTTTTTTTACGATAGCGGTGAATACGCCCGAAAAAAGAAATATCCATTTTGCCATAATTGTAAGGTAACGTATTGACTTATTGGAAGTATAAAATTAGAAACTTTGGTGAAAGTTTCGAATTTTATATTTGAACAGGATAGTGATGGGGAAGAGTTTACATTTCGTGACCCGATGCTAGTGAATATACGTTCAAATAAGTTAAATTAGTGTGTTTTTATGGTGTATAAGAAAAGCACTTAGTTGCTTACCATCGTACTCCGGAAAATAATCGACGAGATGAGAATACATAATTTTCTCCTCCAACAGATCTTTTTTGTTTAAGAATAGAATGACAGAAGAATGCTGGAACCACGGATATGTTATGATCGTTTTGAACAGCGCCTTACTTTCTTCCATTCGATTCTAAAAAGTTAAAAATGACGATAAAATTAGTTGTTACGCGTTGAACAATGATATTGTTAGTCCCTGGTCTGAGAATTACCTCGTTTTCCGATTCAAAGAGAATTTGATCGTATTCACTTAAAGCTACTAAAAATATAATGGAAGTGACATTTTCGAAACAATGGATCCATTTTCTTCTTTCGGATCTCTGGCCGCCGACGTCTACCATCCTGTAAAATTTTTAAACGATGTAGATTAAACAGTCTCTGAGCTTTCTCACTGTTATTCAGCGAGGATTAGTTAAATTAACATTTTTTTTATTACTTTAACTTTGAACAAAATATTAAAAATTGTTAAAAAGCCAGAATTTTTCATTACAACAGATAATTTTTAATAAATGAGTACATTTCATTTTTATTACTCAACAACAATGATACTTAAATGCAAGAGAACATCCATAAACAGTTATAAGTCCATACACCAACGAATAAGTAAACATGCAGCTTTAGATTGTTAGTATCACCATAAAAACAAAAAACAAATATTACAAGAAATAATCTATTATTTCACAGTGTTGTGCTTTGTCCTTTAGATTTGGTTTGGTACATGTCCAACAAGAACATTTTGTAGATCATGACTGGTCGTTTAAAATTCTTATGCTTTCTGGTGTTTTTCAGAAAAGATTCTCCTTATATATTTGAACAAAAAACGAATCTGATAAACCGAATACACTCATTTGACACTGAAATTTCGATTACGGCAGAAAACAAAACAAAAAAATATATATATAGGCCGATTTCTCAGCGATATCCAAGCAAAGCTTATAGCAAACGCTCACATACACAAAACTATTATCATAGATTAACATAACAACAGGCGATCAAAATTGCAAATTTTCTATTATTAGCCCGAGTTGTTGGGCGGCTGCGGGCGCCAGAATTAGACCGAAAATCGAAACAAATGAAGAAGCCTTTCTGAAAATTCGATTTCGAGGTAAAGAAACGCGCTCGGCGAAACAAGTACCTAAATATGATGGAGTCCAAATCGAACGGATACTCTAAAATGCCGGTTGTGGGGACTCGAGCTCGTAAGATGTCTTGCTCGGTGGGAAGGAAGTCAGGCTTTTCAATACGATCTATGTCAGTAATATAACTGCAACACAAACCAAGCCATTGTCTTTCGTAACGCATGCCATGCAACACACATATAGTAATGAAAATATTAATGTAAATATAACACAGAATAAAAAGTATACGATAAGTGGTTAAACAGAAATTCTAGAGAGAGAGAGAGAGAGAGAGAGAGAGAGAGAGAGAGAGAGAGAGAGAGAGAGAGAGAGAGAGATTAGTTAGAACAAAGCGCAGAGACGTCGAGGTTGTCCAAATCTGGTCATGCCATCGTGCAATCACCTGTAAGAGCGAGAAGTCTCGATCGAGCGAAAGAGAAAGAAAGCGTTCGCGCGCCTGCATTTTTCACGAATCGGTGCAACGAATTGCAAGCGTTTAACATTTCATCTTAAAACGAGCTCTCGCACCCGATCGATCAATGAGCCGTGCCAGTGCTATTCCGAATCATTCATAATTCCTTTTCGCGAGAAAAAAAAGTATCGTCCAATAGTCGTTTATTAAAGAGACCGCGAAAGAGAGAGAGAGAGGCTCTCCGCTTGCCTCCAACCAATCCATTTGGCTCGTGCACACGGAGTAGCATAATAATTTTTAGTCACTTTCGCTGAACGAATCTATACGTACACGTTTACGTATGTATACGTACGAGCAACCGGTCGCAATTTATTCACGAGTTCGCCGAAACACTGTGTGCACGTACGGTTTTCAAGACAAAAAAGTGAATGTGTGTGTGTGTGTGTGTGTGTGTGTGTGTGTGAGAGAGAGAGAGAAGGTGCTCGTGCATCCCTCGTAACGACTCATAAAAAATACACGCGCTTCCGTCGCAACTTCCGCGAGCTCGGCGGAAAGGAAAGAATAGCACGGACACGGCTGCATCTCTCTCATTGATTAGTAAACGGTTAAAACAGTGAGCTCTCTATTTCTCTGCCTCTCCATGCAACGATGCAACACCAAAGAGAGGGAGAGAGAGAGAGAGAGAGAGAGAGAGAGAGAGAGAGAGAAGAGGATACAGAGAGTAGGACAGGGCGAGAGTAAGAGAGAAATATTTATGTACAGATCAGCCCATAATAAGTGACACCCATGCTTCTGTGCAGCCGAGCATTGAAGACTGTGCACCGTAATCCAGCAAGAAGTGATAATTTTTTGCAACGCTTTTTGTTTCGTGCCTGTCTCAGCCACGTTGCGACGTACCTAAATCGGATCTCTTCCAAGTCAAAGGGATATTCAATTATACCGGTAGTGGGCACTCTTACACGAAGAATGTCCTGTTCTGTGGGGAGGTAGTTTGGCGCCGCAACTCGGTCTATCTCCATCAGGTAGCTGCAAAATTCTCTCCTTAGTCAACACCTTACGTACAGAGTATTGTGCTTTTTTTTCCTATCCGCATTTGCGCGTGCGAGTGCATCGGTATATACAGGCTTATGCCTACATGTATACACAAGCGACCCGATTGCCAATGAAACGTATACGGCTTATTATTCAACCGGATCGAGCTTTAGAACGGACAAATTGATACCGCGCTCAGCGATGAAAAAGTATTCGACAAGGTCTCGCCCGATATAGAGAGCGCAGCAGAGCAAGAAGCGCAAGTCAGCTTCGAATATCGCTTGGATTTTTCTTCTCGCGAAAAGCACGCCCTGCACCGCGCACGGTCTGTCCATACTCTATACACGCGTGTGATAATGTGCTGTAGACGCAGCGCGCGCGCACAAATGCGGAGAATCGAGAGGAAAAATGCGCGCTAATTATAGCGTCCGAGAACGATAGGCGAATTGTAAAAAAAACTGATCCGGCGAGAGAACCTAGAGTCTACTCTATACATTATACACGTGTGTATAAATACATAAACGAATGATAATCCATTAGTAATAATAGTTCAAAGAAAAACTTGGCGAATAAAGTAGACAAGAGCGATGACTTACTACTTCGCAGAATCCGTGAGCTGGTACTCTCGTCTGCGGTCGTAGCACTCCTGGATCCCAGCGTCGGCCCAGAGATCCTTTATCGCTTGTACGTAGGGCTCCTCGAACGCTGTCACCGTTTCGAAGTCGATGGCCCGGACGAGCTCGGCTTTTTCCTGCGAACACGTTCGGGAAAAACACGTCAGCCGCGTCTAATGTGCGTCTGTGCACATGTGTGTGTGTGTGACGCAACACGGAATACCTATACTCCGGGTCCGCGTGTCTTGTATATGCATGCTTGTATTCCGCCGGCGCGTTTCGTTAATCTAGCTAATGTCTCCGGGAGGAAAACGCCTATAAACAGCGGCGTAATATATAGAAAGCTCGAAAAATCGACGTTTCGGTGCGTGCGCGTACATATACATATCTGGTGTAATAGCCCCTCCACTGTAAAATGAACTTGCCCGTTTATCGATTGCGGCAAAAAAATTTTTTCAGCCGACTCGGCGCGAACGATCGTTTTTCTCTCTCCCCCCCCCCCCCCCGGACTATTACGCGTGTAATGCACAGCATATATACAGTGTGATGTCACCGGAGTGTCGTATTTCATTTCAAGCGTTTTCGCCATTCGATCGTAATAGCTCGCGCGCGAGCGCAGCGAGCCAACGCGTATACTCGCGCAGAGTTGCAGCACTCGCCGTGGGACAAAAAAAGAGAAAATCTTATTCCCCAAGTTTTTATCGCGGAGGCGGCGCGCGTCGAGAGAGAGGAGAGCGCGCGCGCCGGCGGAGAAGCCGAAATTCTATTTTCGTATTACATAGAGGCGCGCGTTTCTCGTTCGCCGAAAGCTCGCGCGCGCTGCAATTACTCGAGGGGGGGAGCCGAACACGCGCTTCGACGCCTTGTTTATTCTTTGGAAAGGCCGCCGCCGCCGCCGCCGCGCGCGCGGGAGAGAGACGCGCGAGTGTGAAGGAGAACACGAGGGATAATGTATACTCACTATATTTGACGACTCCGCGTACTGAATCTTCAGGAGATCCATCGCTCGGATCATGCTCTGCATCGCCATGAAGATATTTTGGTAAACCAGCTTAATAAACCCCCGCTTATCCTCGTCCGAGTATCCGGAGCCGTGGATAATTCTCATCTGTTTGATGAATGTGGACTTGCCGGACTCGCCAGTACCTGGAATTCAAGGCGTAACGCAAAATGCGAGATCAGTATCTCAATATTCTCAATTTGTCGTGTGCAAAATAATGTGCATATTATAATACATAATATAGGCGGCGGCGCTGTATATAGAGCTCCGACGAGAAGAATGCGCATATAACATGTGTGTATAAATGCGGTATATACGCGCTGTCTCATTCGTCGTATTTCTTCCTGCGGGTGTTCTATAAACGGAACGACGGGATGATTAGACCTGCATTCTTCCGCGAAATTGTATCTGCAGGGCGCGCGAATTGCGATCCGCGTGACTTCCTTCCGATCGCGCGTATATTCGAATACGCGCGTAATCCCCGCTTCCGGCAAAATTTTTGGCACGAGCTTACCCCCACCCACGCTTTCCGTCTCTACATACATACATGCTCGCACACACACACGGACGCGGACGCGGGCGTACACTCGTCTCGCGGCGAGCAGAAAGAATGGCTGCCGCCGCCGCTCTGGTGGAGTGTGTAGAGACGACCAAGACGACGGCAGGTGGCGAGAGAGAGAGAGAGAGAGAGAGAGAGAAGCTCCCTCTCGCTCTGGCTGAAAGCATGAATGAAAACCGCGAGCTCTCTCTCTCTCTCTCTCTCTCTCTCTCTACTCCTCTCTTCATCTTGCTCTCTTTTCTCCCTGCTTGCCAGCGCTAGACCCTTATACTTAAGCTTATAGGAGTGTACACGTACGTGCGTGCGTGCGCGCGTGTGTGTACGTGTGGGTGTCTTTTTGCTGTCTTTAACGCCTAGCCGTCGCTTTGACTCGTCCGCCTCGTTATTATTCTCGACGGACGGAGATTAGTGACTCTATGAAATTGATTTGGCTCTTGGGCCGCTGTACATATAGCCAAGCTCCTCAGCGGATAGCTGAGCAGCGCGAACTTTTTAATGAATTTTTTAATGGTACTTCGTGTATCGGCTTGATGAAGAGAAAAAAAAAAGAAGGGAAACGAAGCAAAATTTTGATCTTTTACGTAGAATCGACGTGTAAAGAGCACTTCTGGCATAAGAGACGAAGCAACGACGAAAATTAAATTTAACCGAGAGAGAGACATTCGGATTGGGAGGAACATTAATTTACCTTTGCTTCTCGTCTCTGCAGCGCGCTCGGAAGAACAGTAGAGTCGTCGAGAAAAAAAAGGCTGTTAAATCATGGAATCGCACGCTGCGCTTGAGTAATTTCGTAGCCGAGGTCGAGGGGGATGAGGAGGGGCGGGTGGGTGAGATAGATGTAGAGAAGTATAAAAAAGGGGGCAAGCGTAACTCATTCGCGTCGTCGTGTAAAACGTCAGCGCTCGCGCTCGGGTGCGCGTACATACGTATAAGCGCTGGCGGAGACGAAAAAAGCAGCGTCGCGGATAATACACTTTGTGTGTAGCCGCGGCTAAGTACACGCGATAGCAGCGTGGAAGCGCTAAATAGATCTGCATTTTCGCTTGGCGGCCAAAGGATGATTCACCGGAAAGCTACAAGAAAAGCGAGTCGCACAAACGTCTGCATGCCGTATGCGTGTAATATACGTATATATATGTGCACTGTACGTCCATATCGATTCACGCATGTGCGCGCGCGAGGCTGCGGATTCTCGACGGACGAACATCTCTGCATATAGTACATGTATGTATATAATGTACGTGCATATGTGTACAATTATGTATGCCGAGTGCGAGAGAAAATTTTCTTAATCGGCACGCTCGCGATTGCGCTTAGGGTCATCGTCCGCCGAACTTTATTATGCTCTGCTCTATTACGCTCGGAGCACGTTGCGCGTTACACGCGCACCTGTTCGTGTATGTATATAGGTACGTATGTGCGAAATTTAGGGGATTGTGCGAGATTAGGGGAGGCTGAGTCTTTTTGCAGGTACATCCATTTGCTAGATTTAAATTTAAATGGCAATAAAAGCGGTGTGTGTATGAACACTTAAAGTGTATATATTGCACATTGCATCGGGAGTGCATGTACTAGTATGCCGGCTGATTTCTCAGCGAAAACACACAGACACGTGCCATGCGGATAGCGAAGCATTTTTTTGAAAAAAATGTGTTTTGCTGCGCAGACGGAATATGACTAAGATGCCGCAGGCGTTATTTGCCCGTGCTGCAGCGAAAAATTTAAACGGTTATTTGTCTTACTCGGCGCTTATGTAATTGGCGGCTAACGCAATTATCGCTACACCATTCACGGTATACTTTCGCCACCTGCGTGCGTTACACCGGCGAAAAAAACTGAGAGATAAAGAGAGCGAAAAGCGATTACGCGCGCGACGATGAAAATCATTCGGTAAAGCGGTGCTGTAGAAAAACAAGCCTTTCAACCAAGAGCATCCTCGAACGGCTTGTGTATAGGTGGATAGCTATAGGCGCGTGTATAAGCTCCGAAGCTCGGATGCACGCCGAGATAAGGGCGTAGGCACTTGCGTGCCCTCTCACTTTTCCCGCGGCACACACACGCACACACACACACACTCTGCATCATGTGCACGAGATTCGTTCATGTACGGCAATTCAACTCCGGGAGTTGAGGTCGTCCGTATACGCGCGCGCGAGCGAGCAAGAAGAAGAAGAGAAGAAGAAGGAGAAACGGAGTGGAGAAGGAGAGCGGAAGGAGGAAGGAAGGAAAAGCGTAAGCGGCAGCAGCGCACTGATCCGACCTTTCTGCGCTAAGACGGACTACTTTGCGCCTCCGGAATCAATCGCCAGCCGGAGTCGAGAGAGAAGGAGAGACAGATCTAATATCCCGCAGACGGCAATCGTATGCGAGAGAGAGAGAGACCGAGAGAAGAAGAGGAGGAGGAGGAGGAGGAGGAGGATAGACACTCGCTCGCACACAGCTGGAGGAGAAAGAGGTAGCATAACCTTTTAGGGCGGACCTGCTACACTCCCTCTCTCTCGCTTGCTCTCGCACTCGAGAGAGCTGTGGGGTATAAGAGCGAGAGGGCGAAGGACGGGATGGGTCGATAGATGCCGACGACGAGCGAGAGCGCCTCGCCTGCCACCCCTGCACACTCACACACATATATACATACACGCGCGCGCGCGCGCGCGGCGCCGGCTGCTGGCTGCTGCTGCTGCTCTCTCTCTCTCTCTCTATTTCTGCCAGCGAGAAGGCCCATCCCTTGTACACAGACGCAAGACGAGAGAGAGAGAGAATAGTTCTGCCGCTGTAAATGCCACTTTTTTCGAAGCCACTGTTGCTCGAGTGCTGCAGCGCTAGACTCCGGCGCGGGAGAGAGCGACGACTGACTTTTTTCTCCGCGCAGTCGTCTCTATGCTGTGTGTGGGGGGATGAATGACTTTGTTGTCAGTCGTACAGCGCTCTCGCCAAATGCATCGGAAGATTGAGAGGTGTGCAAGTATGCACTCCGATGGACTGCCGTGTATTGTACCCAGTGTACGCACACATGCATGTCTGACCGAACCCGGCTGTGCTCTACTTCGATATCCCTGAGCTATGAGCTCTCTCTCTCTCTCTCTCTCCCGCTCTTAATTCGCCAAGTATTCGCGCTTGCATCGAGTGACCTAGAAATCACGCGCGTGCAGGAGAGTTAGCGGCGGAGAGTATATCAGAGACATGCCGGAGAGAGCGAGCGGCGGCCGATAAACAAGCGCGTTAATTCGGTAATGCGAGCGCGTGGAAAAAGAGCGTGTGCACAAGGCTGCGCGCGCGCGCGGATGAGTCCATCGTTTTCCCGAGACGATGAAATTGCAAATCGTGCGCTGCACTGTCGTGCGCGATTTTAAAAAATGAAAGCCGAGAGAGCGCTCGTGTATACAATATACGCGCGTATAGTTTATACATATACTTTGCCGTCCCATACGCCGCGCGCGCACATTACGGAGGAACAAAGTCCCAGCGAAAGAAAAAGCGGTGTAACCCCCTCCTCGCATCCTCCTCGACTCTGTCGCACGCATCCTCCTCTCTTTACTTTTCCGAGTCGCTAGAGAGTAGCGCACTCTCTCTCTCTCCCCACTCGTAGTTTCGCCCTTTGGCACAACTGCTGCGCCCTCGTTTCGATAGGTCGCCGCACCGAGCGCGCGTATACACCCTATATACTCTTTCAGTCGAAGAAAAATAAATTGCCACAGTTCTCTCTCTCTCTCTCTCTCTCTCTTTCTCTATGTAGACTACAAAGAGCCCGGCTCGACTTTACGTGTATTACGTGTATATTCAGCCACGGAACGCAGCGAGCGAGAGAGAGAGAGAGAGAGAGAGAGAGAGAGAGAGAGAGAGAGAGGGAGGGGGGAAAGATATTATATACACTCTTGTTTTGGGGAAAAGCGCGTGTGCAGCGCATTCCTTAAACATAGATATGTACACGCACTCTGCATAGGTACACACTCTCGACAGAATTGAGTCGTCTACGCGAGTGTATATGCACATACGTAAAGCTATAGGAAGTGATATGGAGGGAGGAGTAGGAACAATTGAGTCGACTCCTCTGCATGTGTGTGCGTAAGCGTGTGCCTGTGGGTGAGCGCAAGCTCTCGGCCTTTCATACCGAATGAAAATTTGCCTCCCATTGTTTGTGGCAGTTTAGCGCTTGAAAAATTGTCTCTTTCTTCTCTGCAGCGCTATGCGCGAGGGAAGCGAGGAAGAGAGAGAAAGAGAGAGAAAGAACATTGGCGGCTGAATGCTCGTTAGACTTTCTCTCTCTCTCTCTCTCTCTCTCTCTCTCTCTCTCTTTCTCTGTTTCTCGGTGCGCTTTGCGAAATTCGTTTGGATGATCGCGCCTTCTTTCATCTTTCCACGTGATGTATGTATGTGCGGTACTTCATCGACTTCGCCGTCGTTATAACGTATAGGAATAAATATACGAAGCTTATCTCTCTTCGCAACCGATTCGGAGCTCATCGTGAATCTTATGTATGAGCTCGATTTGCTGCGCTTATTTTTACAAACATCGACATAATTTTCACTTCAAAAAATTTTCGAGGTGAATAAACTGCGCCGGAGTCGCACGTGTGCACATTACAACGCATAATTAACACACGCCGGAGAGCTAAAAGGTTAACTTTTTTATATTTTATGATATACACAAACTACTGATGAACGTGGTTGATTATTGTTTATGTATATGCAAACGGAGCCTTCGTAACTTTCTATTCCGTTTAAATTATTGTACAAACGTACACTCTCGGACACAATCATACACACGCACCATCTATAGGAAACGGCGACATGCGGTGTTGGAATTAATAACCTAATTATTATTGTGTAATTATATGATTTACAAATCTATGTTTGTGAATATTTACAATTTCTGTGTCATATATCTTTCACGTATACTCATATCGTCGAGTGAATGTCAAAGCGTTTAAACATATTTTCGAGAAAGAGGTTAAAAAAAAATGTTGCGTCGCAATTATGCAAACTCTGACCCTAAGTTATAGCGTTAAAAAATACTTCAATAAATCTTATCTACTCTCTAATCAGTGGCAGAGAGAAAAAAAACTACATAATCAAAATATATAACATATATCTACGAAAACTAAGCACACACACGCGCACAATGTGAAACTTTCCCAGATACAACCGCAAGTTTCGTACGTGCCGAGGGTGTGATTAGTACGTTGAGGCGTCTGTGTGTGTGTGTGATGATTCTTGGTCGCTACGAATCGGTGAAGGTAAAATAATGAGACATGCATCGGCACAGCAAAAATCATGACTGCATTAACACGATTAAATCGCTTTTTTCATCGTGCGCGCGCATTGTTACGTGTCACGATTAGAAGGAGAAGCTCCGGCGATATTCCAGAGGTCGTTGAGCGACTCCGACTGATAGCGGCATCGATGTGTGTGTGCGTGTGCACGCGTGTGTGTACGTTGGTGCCCGACGATAAAATGGCTTAAATCTAAATAAGTGCGGCTCTTTGCCGACAATTTATTCTCGGGAGGGTAAATAACTAAAATTACTCCGCGCGAATTAGCGTAACGCGCGACTATAAACGAGAATCGCCGATTGAATGTATATAAGAGCATATAACATGAAGATTATCCTGCAAATAATCCAGAGATAAGAAAAAGTCAGACTTGAATTCTCGCGCGTGTAACGTCATCATAGCTCCCGCCAAAATTTCAATAACGCTCATCTACCGACGCTCTCCCGCCCCCGTATTAATCACCAAAATGGAAAGAGCCTCGGGGGGCCAATCAGTGTCCTCTCCCATCCCTTTCTCAGCTTTAGCACACGTCTATCACTCTCCCCCTCCCCCTTCTCCATCTTCCTCTCTCACTCTCGCTCGTGTACAAGCTAATTCAATAAAAAAGCTCGACTCTACCTTGCCAGAGAGACATGCAAAATAATACACACAGGAATTCAGAGCTCGGTTGAGATTCCACCGTCACACGCCGATGTTATCGCAAGGAGATTACGTGACCTACTGCATCGAGCAGCAGCAGCAGCAGCAGCAGCAGCAGCAGCAGCAACAGCATCGAGACCACGTGGCGCGTCCGGTAATTAAAGGTACCTATACACAGGTGCAACTCGAAGGAAGAAGAAGAACTAGCTTGACGAGCCACTTGACGTCCCAATTATAATGGTTTGCATGAGATACAAATTCGAGCTTCTCATCCCTGTACTGCGCTCTCCCTGCGTATGTGCAGTATAATTACATCCCGGCTTTTTCGCATTTTCAGACATCTTCATGCATAAAGTCGAATCGAAATCTCCCTATCTGACCTCCAAAGTGGTATACATCAGCGCAAATTCACGCAGCTGCGAAAGAGTTTATCGGTCGTCGCTTGCCTGTTATTCTATACACATGAGTAAATCTCTATTTTTCGTACACTTCCATTGAAGAGTTCGAAAAATTTATGAAAGGAAACTTCGTAATGTATCTCCGGAGCACCTTTCTTTCTTATTCCATAGAATGAAACGAATATACGAGACAAATAGCGTGTTCTACGCCGTAAGCGAATAGCCGATATCGAAATTCGACATTTTCGAACATCTGTTTAGAGAATTAATGTAACGAAGAAAACTAGTAGAGTATTAACGTTTCAATAGCATGAATTTGCAGAGGAGACAAATCAGAATTACTTGTACATATAAATTAGTTACATTTTGAAAGTGCTTCAATTAGAATACAAAATTCTTTCGAATTATTGATGCACTGATAAAAATTATATATATATATATGCGCGCGCGCGCGCGTGTGTGTACGTATGCGTTCGTGTGAGGCATTTTTTAATATCTTGAAAATATTTAATTTCCTATTTTTACAATTTATCATCCATCAATTTTTTGTAACGATATCTCTTATTTAAATCATAACTGCCTTCGTTATTTTTAATTTATAATGATTGTGGACATTTTATTGTGTAATGCATGTTTATAATCCACTTGACGCTTAATAATAAATAGTTCATCCGAAACAAAATTAGCTACTTTCCCGTTCAGCTAGTCTCAGGGAACTCGTGAATTAGGAATGACTTTTATAAATTTTACAAGCAAGTATAACGTACAAAAAGTCCACGAGACTGAACCTTATTACAAATTCAAAAGAAAAACCAAAAAAAGAGCTTTCATTAAAAAATAGTTTGATTTTCCACTCTTGAAACGCGTACAAAAAAAAACTCTATTCGGTTTTTGACCTCGAAACTGATCTAGCTCGAAAATGTTTAATCCTGCTATGAATGAAACATTGAGATTTCCTCATATAGAGGTAGAGTAGCAGAAAGAGCAGCGAAACCTGAACTGTATACTTGTGATATTGCGGACGCCGGCGTTCATAATAAGGGGTGTATATCCCGCAATGAGTTTCTGTGTTTGTGTGCATACGTATAATATATACACACGCTTTTTATCCAAAGTCACGCGATTTCGAATATAATCGCCGAACGATCCCCATATAGTCGTCCGTCCCGTGAGCACAGATCGATAATATACGCGCGCGGACTTTAGTCTCTAAACAATACGCGTTTTTGGCTCGTTTAATTCTGACGCGCGCTCTCTCGACTATTCTGTGTTTCTCCCCCGTGTGCGCTTGTCCACAGACATTATATAGAAGCGACGGTTGCTTTGCTTTTTTTCCGGGTTCGACCGTCGCTCGAGTTTTTCGTGCTTTTTAATTTTACCTTTTGTATTATATGTTATCTCCATTATAATTGTCCGTCGTTAATGCGCCCCGCGTACAATAGCACGACTTGGCACACGTATTTAGCGCATATTGACGCAGCGAGTAAAAATTCGAGTAATTTTATAGTTCGTGATTCATTGCACATCCGGTTGATATTGGGCTACGAAAATATTTAGCGCGAGTTTGTATGTGTGCGGTGTTAATACGCTACTGTAAAATTACATTATTATAGCTGCAATAATATTCAACTGTTTGCTGATATCCACGTATATTTCAATTGAGCTGGTGGTGAGATACAGCCGTTGAAACGGTGGGGAGAGGGAGGCGGTATTACAGGTTTTTTACGGCTGAATTATATGAGTTACGTGAATAAGAAGAGATCAACTTTAATAGAACACGAATAAATTTTAAAAGAATCTGAACTAATTTTTTGTCAGTTACCTTTGCATGGAGACCTTTTGATCATTGGAGAGAGAAGAAGAGAAAGAGAAAGCGAAACGGGGGTCTGACGTCATAAAACAATACATCATTAATTTTTAACAGATTACATTAACGTAGAAGATTCTGAAAATATATTCATTTGTAATTTAAATGGAAAAAATATGTCAAATATAGATTATGTATAATCTTCTTTAAAAAAATGGAGTAAATATCTATAATTATATCATTTATGGAGATTGATTAAAACTGAATAGTAGATTCCTGCATGTTTTAATTATCAGCATGGATTTTTTTTTTAATTTAAAACATTCGTTCGCATATCTATAACTCGAATCTTCTGCCATACACCTGTAAGCTAATTTAATTGTACATTTGAAATGCGTTGATTGAGTGTAATGACACAGTAACTGAATTATAGATCCTAATAATAAAGCATTATACCAAACACCGTAATTAGATGGTTAAGAAAGTGATAATATAATTGTATAGAAGTTCTCGACAACAGTAATAATTCTCAATTTTAGTAGTAAGTTTCATTAAATTTTATAAATGACAGTTTTGTTATTTAAATTGTATGATTACTTTTTTAGTATGTTAATAAAATATCAAATAAATTCGCTATCATCAGACTACAAAATCATATAACATCGTGATGTGAGAACCTAATTTAATAAGAAACTTTAACACTCAATTTTGAGGTTTCATCCGACTAATAAGAATTAAATTACACAAACTAAATCAGACGCATTTTTACTTTTAAAAGACTGGCTATCGATAAAGGTTATTGACAAAAATAGTGCTTGATTAAAAGAAACGAATCATTTAACTGATTCAGGATTTGTAAAAAAATTCTCTAAATTCTTCTATTAAAAAGATGAGCTTACTTGAATAAGTATGTCTGTGCAATCAATGCTAGCAATACAAAAAATAAATTTAATAATAACGTATGATCAGTGAACTTTTAATTTTCAAAGAACGGTTTACTCATCGCATCTAATATAGGCGTACTGCCGCGATTGGAGAGCCTATTTTCTCTACTATCTAGTTTCTTTCAACTTTTCGTTAATAGTACATTATGATACCAGTGGCCTAAGTAGTCCTTTACGGCACGACGTGTATAAGCGCACGAGCGTTGCGAGTGAGGTTAGAGCCGTGCCCCGAAGGAAAACTTGGGATACGTGTGCCGTATACTATTTTATAGCATCTGTCAGGCCTAAGTCCGCTGCCACCTTATAGTTTCATAAGCAGTTCATTCCGGCTCCGTGAACTTATCGCCCGATCGTAGCGAGGGTGATTAGCACGGTGCTGTAATGAATTACTTAGGTCACTGATAAGCGTTTCATAGGTGCGGACTTAGGTCACACAGTGCTATAAAAACTAATAAAAAAACATTGTTTAATTACAGTTTATCATTCGTCGCCTGACAAAACCATAAATTCCAACGAAATATCAAGCTCGATTGAGGTTGAGCAGCGAGCAGCAATAAATGCCGCTTTGTATTTGCGAATTAGGCCCACGGCGAACGCCTGTAAACGTCAATCAAACGCTTTTCAGGGTCTATGCCAGACGTTCGCCAAGAGAGAAAGAGAGACATTGAGCTTGACTCGCTAAGTATCTGTATTATTAAATGAAGCCTTACACGCGCGAGAGAAAAATGCCCGAGAGCGTACGCCACGGACAGCCTGAGCCCTTCCTAGCTCCAACATCTATTTCAAGGCAGAAAATTCGCTTTGCAATGATGAAATGACGAATCTATTTAATAATTTTCCAACTTGTATCGCAAAGCCAGTATGCAAGCCGCAGCGCAAAAACGCGTACTCTTAACTGTTTCCTTAACTGGTGACTATATAGCGCGCGGAAAAATCAGTTCAATCGGCGCATGTGTATATAGCATGACGCGTCGAGAGAAAGATAATAAAGTGTAAGAGAAAGAAAGGAAAAGAGCTTGGCGTGAATAATCAACGAGATTATGGTCTCGATAAGTGTTGTCTATTATGTATTCGATTAAAACTCTCGATAAAGTTGGACGTCGAGCAGCGAATTGGCCGTAAGAGAATTGTATATATAAGATTTTAAAGCGCCCGGAGAACTGTCTTCCCCGAGTGTACGACTATTCGAGTGCGCGTGTTTGTTTTTTCGATTACACTCTCCTCAGATGAATGTACTGATAATACACTTCGAAGTAATATACGAGCTTCGGATGATTTACTGTGTCTTGTTCTTAGTGGGGGAAGCTGTGTTTGTTTACGTTTCTTCATGCAGTTCTCTGCATTCGTATGCGCGACTTTCGCAGTACATATAATTATTATCTGAAAATTGGTCCAACTTGCACGCGGAGTAACGACAAATTACGGAATTTCCCACACTCGGTTCTGTCGAAATTTCGAACGAGCTTTTTCGACGCGTCTCGCAATTCAATTATTCAATTTGGGCGTTGAAAAAAAAGGCATCGATATTTATCTCGAATTCTTGTCATACGTCGGCGCGTCGCATCAAAGCGCAGCATGACGATGACTCGCTGCGCTCTAAATTTGGCTCGCTCATAAATATCGTCCTTATCGCGTTACATCGTTTAATTCATATTCCGTGATTTTCTATAAAGTTTCGCGCCGTCATTTGGAAAGCGCGGTTAGAGAGAGAGAGAGAGAGAGCGCGAGCGTGAACTGCATTTCCCAACGACTCTGTATAGCTGTATACATATGCGCTCGTATCGTCGAACAATTTTAAAGCGAGGTTTCCCGGAAAATCTGTTAGTACATATTTTGGAAAAATTTCTCTCGATCCTTTTACATTGACACACTGTGCGTTTCTGTCGTGTTGCACGTGTCCTCCTTTACGAAAATGATTCTACGAAACGGTTAACGATACTGTGTATATCTAATCTCGCCAGAGAATCCCCTTTTTTGACATCCTATATATCCATAGGCAGCGTGTGTTTATACACCCGAGCATCTGTATATCATGAATATGCAGACCTACGGGAAAATAAAACTTGAAAAACACATGCGAGTTTAGAATGAAGCGCGGCACGTCTAAGAGTTGTTTTTATTGAACCTATACATCAGCTTGTACATCGGCGCCCGAGGAGAAACATCCGAGTCAATGGATTATTCGTATATGGCAAGTCAGCCGAGTACATAAATATCGAAGTGGAAACTCGTTTTGCTCAATCGCGAGCATAAATTTCATCGTCTCTCACACTCCCTTCCAATTTTTCCCGATACTCCGCATGCATACACGATCCAAGAGCTTTCGCGTGATTTCGCAAGCTCGAACCGCATCGTTACACATTCAGCATTGCGCTATGAGAATCGGTTTTTCCAAAGCAGCATTGAAAATCGCGTACGCGGAAAAAGTAGGTCAGACACGCGTTTACGCATTACAGCCGGCGAAAAGAGCAAGAATTGTGGAAGCGCCGCGCCGATCCTCGAATCGCCGGTTCGCAAACACGTGACGTAAGCGGATGGGGCTAGATCAATTTTTAAAAATAAAAGCTCCGGCTTGTTTAGCTCTCTCTCTCTCTCTCTCTCTCTCTCTCTCTCTCTCTCTCTCTCTCTCTCTTACTGAGTCGACGCCTTTTCCTATCAGTCGAACGCTCGGTGCTGCTCCACGTTGCACACGCCTGAGCAAAAACTCCAAGGAGGAGACGCGAGTGTATAAAGGATGAAGACGAGAGCACTTGAGAGTGAGGGAGAGAGAGAGAGAGAGAGTGAAAGAGAAATACAAAAAAGGATCCCCCGTGCAAGGTCGCTGAACCTGTACAGGTAAATCCTTTTACAATGGATTTCGGCGACGGCGTATCAAATTATTTTTCCCGCAATAACAATGCGAGAGCTTACTTATTTTTGCAAGTGGAGGATGTACTAATATGTAATGAACGAGCAAAAGGAGGTCATGATTTTCAGCTCGATTGATGCGCTTTGAGTAAACGAGAATTCCAAATATTGTCCTGGTTTCAAGGTTAAAATGCCATGTGTACGCATGCTTTTACTACGAATTTGAGCATGTAAACGCGATAGTAATTCCGTTCAATTCGCATGACTTTTGACCCACTGATTATAAATAGCGAGGGTGACGTTCCGTAAAACGCTGAAAAAATATATTTTTGACAAATTTTATTTGCTTTGGCGCTCCAAAATGAGGAAAAGTGATTTAGTACGTTAATAAAATACCTTGCTCTCGTTGAAAAACTGATTGTGTTACAAAAATGATTGATGATATTGATGACTTTTGTGTGAGAAATGAGGCATCTTCTTAGGAAACTCATCAGAATACTTATATCTCTTTGATTTCTATTAAACAGTTGAATGAAAACTTTTTTGGAGAGTAAATATGCAAAAATTTCAATGATATTTTCTTTGTAACTTGTAATGAGTAGGTCAAAATAATTCAAAAGGTAGCCGAAATCCATCATAAAGTGTGGTATGTAGATCTCAAACGAACACGAGGACCTGCCTGTGATGTTTGTAAACTATTGGACCAGTCGCACAGTTCGTAAATTTGCGAAAAGTTGTAATTGTTTTTTTTATTATTATTGTTGATTTCGCGAAACAAAGAGAGAATGAGTGAGCGAGAGAGAGCATTGTGTGTATCGCACGCTTAGTGGACGGGTCGACGTCCCGCGAGCTGAGAAAAGGTCACGCACGCGCCCGCTGTCGTTTATGAAATTTGAATTTCGGTTTCTGGAAAAAGTCACTCGTCACGACAAGTGTATACGCAATGCAGATCGACGCAGCGACAGCGAGTCGCAGCGTCGCGCTCGCGTGTAGGCAAAAATATACGTGGAAAGAAAGTTAGAAAGCGAGCGATAAAAAGAAAATAAAAGTTGGACTTACCCAGCAGAAGGAGCTTGAGCTCCCGCCTGGCATCGCGCTTGTCCCTCCTAAGCTGGCGCTCGATCTCCTGGTTGATGCGCTTCTGCTCCTTGGCCTCTTCCGACAGGCAGCACGCCATGGTGTCGGCGGCCCGCTACGGAGAGCCCCCTACGTAAGGGACTGCACCGGCTACCTCTTCAACGACAACCACCACCTCCGCGACCTCCTCCTCTTGCGCCACTTCCTCGTTACCCCTTCGCTGGCGATTCTACTGCTGCTACTGTTGCTGCTACCACTACTAGCCGGAGCTAACGCTGCTGCTGCTAGTGGCAGTAGCCGTGGGCTGCTGGCGCGGCTCGCGCTGCTCCCGAGCGCCACAGCCTCCAGCTCTAGCTGCGAGCGCTCGTCCTCTTCGATGCCGTCGTCTGCTGCTGCTTCTGCTGATGCTTCTCCTGCGACGATAAGCTGTTCCTACTGCCGGCGATGCTACGACTTCTGCTGCTGCTGCTGCTGCTTCTGAGCCGCCGGCTTCGACACTCGGCCTGCATACCCGCGCAGTCGTTACCAAGGAGACGCTGCTGCGCTGCCGACGCCGTCCATAGACCACCAGCACTTGCACTACTATACTACTACTACGACTACTACTCAACAACGCACGGCACACTTTGCTTCTGCTGCTGTTGCTGCTAATGTTGATGAATATGCTGATCCCTTTTGTATCTTATGTACACTGGTCGTCGTCGTCGTTGTTTTCCAGAAGCCGCTGCTTCTAGTGGCACATGGGTACGACGAGCCGCTGCCGACGATGCTTGCAAGTTCGTTGCTCCTCCTGTCATGGAACAGAAGAGAGAGACAGGGACAAGAGCCCAATGTTAGATTATATGGTGTGTGTCGTTTGCTCGTGCGCGCTCTCTCGCGTATACACACGAGAACTGCGCTACTACAACTACACGGGGAGAGAAAGAGAGAGAGAGAGAGAGAGAGATATAGAGGGAGAGAGAGAGAGAGAGGCAGAGTTGATTATACGAGGATGACGATGAACGTGGAACGGAAAGCACTACTCCGGGGAAGGGACGTTTTATCGACGCACAGAGGCAGGAGAGAAAAATCCAGTCGCACACGCATACACACGAGGCACTCACAGCGACTGAGATAGCCGACTTCGCTCGGGCTATACTGTGTCCGAGCAGAGGTTAAGGAGCACACACAGAGAGCACTGGTTATATAGAGAATCGGACTGCGCCACGCGCGCGCGACTGCGACGTGTGTGTTAATGTAACGTCCGCACAGCTCGCGTAAGTATATAATCGTTGTCGCACACGGAAAGAGACGGAGCGCGAGCGAGGCAGAAAGAGAGAGACGTATAGGCACTGACTGCTGCAAAAAGCACGAGAATCCGACGAGGACGTCTCCTCCGCGAACAGCGAGATACACACGCGCTCGCCGTGTATAGGGAGAGCGAGTGAGTGTGTGCGAGAGAGAGAGAGAGAAAGAGAGAGAGACAGCAGCAGCAGCAGCAGCACACGGGGGCCTCTCTCTCCTCGACGTTCGGCTCCCGGCGCGGTTGGGTGTGGTAACCCGCCGCTCTCCTTCTCTCTCTCTCGCTCTCGCGCGTGCGTAGCGCACAGGACTGGATGAGCTGCTGCTGCTGCTGCTGCGCGGAGACTCTGAGAGATACGCGCGCGGTTCTCTGTCTCTCTCGCATACTATAGCGCGATTCTTGCGGCTGCTGTGTATATACTGCTGGACACTTGGACACTTGGCGAGTCTTGAATTGACTTGACACTCGCGGTTTCTTCAATGCAGAAAGCAGCGGAGAATAGGTTATGCCAGCGAAGGAGGAAAAGACCGCAGAGTTCTTGCATGGCTCACATTTTCTTTGGCGCTTCGCGTAACTTGCTCGCAACGAGATACAGATAATGCGTATGCGTAGGAGGAAACGAAGGAGGTGAAGGTATGGTAATGTGCAAGTACAGTTGAAGGAAGCAAAGAAAAACAGTGGTGTAGGTAGAGGTGTACCGCGTATACGTACACACAGCATACACACGGGCGGACGACGAACCGCTGCTGCTCGTCTGCTCGACCAGCCGGCCGGTCGTCCGGTTTTTATCACCGCGGCCCGGCGCCCGTCTCTCTCTCTCTCTCTCTCTCTCTCTCTCTCTCTCTCACTCTCTTTTTCTCTTTTCCTCGTTCTCTCCGAAATCCGCTTATACGGCCAAACCAGATTATCGGCCGGACAGGAAGCCCGAGAACGGCGGCCAAGAGCGAGTATCAATGTCTCACCTTCCTCTCTTGCACCCACACACACACACACAGGCGCGCACAGACACACTCACGCAGCAGGCCTTTGCCGCGAGGGAGTAGCCTCGTGGTCACTGTAGCAGCCACTCCTATAGGCACGAGAAGCGAGAGTGATAGAACGAGAGAGACAGAAAGCACGTGTCCTCGCTCGCGGCTCAACCGGATTACCAGAAAAATGCGAAAAAAGATCGGAGGCGCGATGCTCCGCGAAGACGTGACCTGCAGTCGCACAATGCGAAGAGAGAGAGGCTGCGCGACTTTGCGGCTCGTTTGAGGTTAGGTTCGATTGCAGAGTCTTCGCATGTATCCCCCCGGTGTGCGAGAAACGAGAACGAACACACCGAGGGCATATACAAGAGTAACAGCCAGGAAGTCAGAGTTTACCGGTCTTCTGATGTGTATGTCTGACCTGTGGGTATAATAACCGGGCGTAGAGAAAGAGAAAGAGAGAGAGAGAGAGAGAGAGAGAGAGAGGGTCGATGCGCGAGACAGGGGGAGCGAGAGAGAAAGAGAGAGACATCGATCGCGCGAGTACACCGCCTCTCTCGCACCGAAAAATCCCTGACTCGCTCACGCACGCACACATTCGCAGCTTCGCCAGAGAATAGAGAGAAGGAGAGGCAGCGAGAGTGAGATAGAGAAAGAGCGAGTGGATTTTAATAGGTATTATAGGTACACATATACAGAGAAAGAAAGAGACTTCGGCTCGTCCTTACTTCTCTGTCGTCGGTCGATTAGCAGCACCGCCTCGTCTTCCTCCTCATATCGTCTTTGGAGTATATAGCCTCTCGTCCCGGTTGCTTTTCACTTCCTCCACTGCTGCTCTTCTCTCTGCGGTTGTGTGCTAACGCTCCTAGCGCACTACTCCCACACGCGACATGTATGTATATTTATCTACACACGGTGCCGAGAGCGAGATGATCAGCAGAGAGTGAGCGAGAGAGACAGAGCGAGCGAGCGAGAGAGAGAGAGAGAAGGGACGGGAGGAACTGCTGCTGCTGCTGCTGTATAATACGTAGCAGAGAGCGCGAGAGAAAGAGAGAGGCCGAGAATAATAATGGAAGAGCAGCTCGCACTATACACACCGCTCTTTCGCTCTCTCTCTTTCTCTCGGCGTTATGTGTGCGTGTATCCTCTTGCCGCGCGGGCGACACGTACTCTCTCTCACTCGTGTGTTATATACAAAACGCTCCACTGCTCTCTCTCCAGTGTATGTATGTATATAGCCGTCTCTTCTCTCTTGCACCTTTTGCCTATAAGTATACCGACGATATACATATATGTTATACACACTTGCGGCTTATTAACGCGCACTGCAGCCGATATACAACGTACAGGTACATACGTATTACGTGTATATACAACGAGTAAGTGTGTGAGAGAGAGCGAAAGAGAGAGAGAGAGAGAGAGAGAGAGCAGCAGCAGGCAGGCAATGTTGCAAGTATAAGAACTACTCGCGAGGATGGGCTCGGTCTTGGGGAGAGCTGCTCTCTCGTCGCGCTGTACAGTGTGCAACTGTGCACTGTACACACTGTATATACGATATACAAGGAGAGCGCGCGCGCGTACACACACACAGCCGCACCAACCACTACTGCTGGCGCTATATTCTCCGAGCTCTCTGCTGCTCACGGGGCCAGTAGAGAGAGATAGAGCCACCGATGATGGCTACCCGTGAGTCTCTCTCTCTCTCTCTCTCTCTCTCTCTCTATCTTTCGGATTGCTCTGCTTGGCCTGGGGGACACGCGCGCGCACGCGAGAGACCGTAGCGCCGTCACTCCGATCTCCGTGCGTGTGTAAGTATCTGCCCGATACTCCGACTTTTGGGACGCGCTCACTCGCCAACCTGAAAAGGGACTTGCATCCACGCAGACGAGATCGACTGTTGGAACTTCGAGCTGCGGACGCGTCGCATACGATGAACCGGGCCCGTCTTCGACTATGTTTCGAGCGGTCAGCGTCCAGTCCAGCGGTATCCGCCTATATATCACAAGATGGCGGAGTCGAGTCAGACTCCAGCGCTCGAAAGTGAGAGTATATTATAAGCCGAGTATAGCCGCGCACATGCTGCCATCTTCCACTCGTATGGGGGTTTACTCTCTGCGGTAGGCGTTTGAATTTCCCGCCAATGGCGCTAGAGTCCATTTCGAACATTTCGATTCGAAATTTTTCGCGGGCTTTTTGCAAGTTTATGAATAGGTTTATAGTTGTGAAATTCAATTTTTTTTCCTTAATTCGCACAGCCGCTAAACGAAACTTTTATAGAATTTTAAATATATTTACAGAATTTGTCCCCTATGATGTAAACTACGTATATACCATTCCGCAGTGAATCGATCACAGTCAAAGTTTTCCTTTATAAAAGCAATAAGTATATGCTTAAATAATTCGCTGTACGCACACACAACAAAATGAGCTAAACGGGAATCGGAAATTCAAGCTTTAAGTACGACCGCGAAAAAGAGTCGTATTTCCTGGGCGTTTTCAAGATCACTCATTCCACTGGAGCCCTTGACTTAGCCGATTGCTATGCCGCAGTTTGACTAGAAATGAGAAAAAAACGCGCTTGCTCTCTCGGGGCTTCCCAACTGAACTTCCGCCAACGATAATTTTTACCTCCGGGCTTTACTCCCGCGCCGGCTTTCCTTGAATTACATATGTATAGCGCAACGTCGGTTTTTTCCTCGGCCGGAAAATATAATATACAACGAGTTTATCAATCTAGTATTTGCCGCGTTATGAATCGGTTTTTTTTCTCTCCTTTTTTCAGTTTCTTTGCTACGGCTGTCTCGGGTTGTACCTTGTGGTGCACTTTGTACTTGACAGTAGAAACGTAATCCTTTGGGCATTGACGTGAAACCCTTCGAGGAAAATTCTCGCAGATAATACACAATGTTAACAATTTGAGCTGCCACTGGATTTCTGTACTTACATATATAGCTTATGAAGATCTGTACGATGCCAGAGTAATTGGAGAGTCGTTGCAGTGCAAATTCAATTTTTTTTTTTTTTTTGCTACGCATACACGACCATGAGTGGCACAAAAACTGTAGAAGGCTTAAGATTTGTTTAATTGTTTTGTGAGCAGCATTACAGGCTTTGCAAAGATTGAAACACTGTTATTTATCAGTCAACAAAGCCAATCGGCTTTGAGATTTACGTAATCGTTTCCTGTTTGCGTTAATAATTATAATGGTATTTGTCTAATCGTGGAAGAAGAAAGTCTGAAACTTCAAGATCAAAGTGTAAACTATCTTATAAATATGCACTAAAATTAATCAACACCGTTTGAAATTATGTACGCCAATGTTACACTATACGTGTGCACAGATTTTGTTGTGCAAAAAATTATATTTAACTTAAAAAAAGACTTGCGTTCCCTATTTTCGTATATTTATTAAAATAAGTTGTAAATAAAAAAAAGAAGATTAACTTATTCATAGCTTCTTTACAAAAAAAAAGAAAGGATTAGTTCATGCAAAGATATACATAACTTTTTTTAAGTACAATAAGTTTTTGGAATTATAATTATTTTCCGTTCTCATATTTTTGTAGAAATAGAATTCTCATATAAAAGAGGGTTTCTTGTGATTTTTTCTGCTAGTACGCATACGGTGCTTTTGTAAAATCTGATTACACGCGACGCGTTTCGCTGATTCTACCTTGAATCAGCTTAGGGATACACGAGTTATACAAGGAAATAAGCACATAATACAAAAGTCGATTAGCAGACACATGCTAGTTTATTGTACTTTAAGTATTACTTAATGTTTAATCATTATAATTATACTTCTAAGGTTACATATTTGCAGGTATGGCTACAGTAAAATTAGACAACACGACATAAATATGACAAACGATATAACAACGATCGATTCCATAGTTACACCGATGTCTCCGTTTGTTTCGCTTCATCATTGCTAATAATCTCTCATTTTCATTTCATGTTATTTCTCAAACGAGTACATATTATTAAGTGCAGGTAAAAAGCTTACCATCGGGAACTACGTAAGCAGCGTCTCCTCGATCTAGACAGCAGTCTATCAAATTTTGTTCTCACTCCCTTTTTTTAGAATACTTTTAATTACAAAACGCTTGCGTACATGTAAAACCTTATAAAATCTCATAGTAAAGTAAAAAAGGCGTCTTCTTGTAACGATGTATTTCGAACTCCGCGATACAGTTCCTGTGAACTGCTGCACTTTCGAGGAGGATGCTGAATAACGTAACCGACATCGAAGATATTTTCATAAACTTAGCCTCTTTCGATTTTTATCAGCTCTTTAATTATTGGCGTAACGATGGGTCGATCCCTCAACTTAAACATTTGACAATTTGTATAAAAGAACAATCCATCTTGACTATAATCTGTCGTTTCTTAAATCATATAACGGAATAAAAACATACGTGCGAACTCGTTCACGACGTTCACTGACTCGCTTTATTGTTTCTCTCTTTCAAGTTTATATATTGTCATAATATTTACTAAAAGGGTTTGATACAATACTCAAGAGTTTTCCATAAAGTATTATTGGATTAATATTAATATTATTGTAATAATATAAATTTGTAAGGACAAAATGGTTTTAGTTAAATCATTCGCTACGATGCAATAATCGCACCGTAACGATCGACGATTAGCAGCTGCCGTATATATATATATATATATATATATTTTCTACACAAATGTAGAAAAAAAACAAAAAAAAATCAAACTTATTTATTTCACGATCGTTAATCAGATTTATACTTGGCTAAATATATCATATAAAATTTTATGGATGACATGATCCGTAACAATGAGTTTGTGTAAAGTCTATAAATTCACAATTTGATTTGATATTTCATCCCTCCACACTACACGCATAACTTTCTAATGTTAAGAAGACGCGTCATTTTGATGAGTAATTATTTGATGAAAACGTAGAACCTTACTGATTTGATGGATCGCTTAATAAGATACAGCGTCAAAGTTTTTATTTTGTTTTTTAAGAAAGTTTAAAAAAAAAATCACGCAATGACTCATCCATTTACAGAAAATAATGAGATAAAAAGGAGACGAAATAATGAAATTAATTTTCGAAAAAGCTGATGTTCGATTCGCTTCAATAAAGTAGTCTTACGATATACAAGTATAGTTTCTATGTACAAATTCATAAAATAATATTAATTTATTATTATAGACTTTCATGTAGTAGTTATATCGCCCGTAGCTTAATTACGAAGGAGCTTAGAGTTTGAATGTCGCGCGCATAATTCTTTTGAAATCCTCATCAAATATATCGTTTGATTGGCAATGCACGCGACCGCAGCTCGCTCGATATTCACTCTATTACAGCAGAATTCATAACGAAATATCGGAAAATTTCGTCCGAAGCCACTTAGTAATAAATTTACTAAATTATTCGTGTATTTTGAAACTTTAATTTACAAATGATTTCAGACTGCAGTAGAAACTGCAATCGGCTTTACAAATCGCCTCAATAGTATACAAGTTTCGATATTCTTAGAAAATGTATTATTCGATTGTATAAATATAGTACACTTAAAAATTCGACGAAAGATTCCGATAATAAAAAATACGCCGAGAGAAGAAACGGTCAAATTCTATAAACATTGTTGCAATCAGCAACAAATCTTCACCAGAATCTCTACAAAATCAATGCATGCTGCCAGTTCAACTGTTTTCTCGGTACGAGCTCGGCTAAAGGCAAAAAAGAAAAGGTGAAAGAAGGAAGCATTTGGAGAAAAATAGGAAAGAGAAATAATAGTGAGGATAAAAGTAAGAAGGATATTAGTGACGACGTCGTTGCGGCACATCCTGCGAAAAAGATAGTAGCAGCAAGTGTCGTCGGTATATTGGCACAGACAGTGGCTGGCTTAAGGCACTTCGAAACCGAACGCTTTCCCTTTCCGCAGCACCCTCCAATAGAGTGCGTGTATTGCATCCCCAGCTCGTTTCCCTCGTCCTTCATCGTCACACCACATCATCGTCGCACGTGCATATAATTAACAGCAGTTTTTGGTTCGCCCCTTTCGGTATTTCGATACACGCAGAGATCGCGGAAAAGATCGCGCGGGAAAAATAAGCTGAGATGGCACCGGAAGAAAAAAGAGAACGAGAGCGTCTACACTGTCGTTCTCTTTTTCTTTCGAGCACTGCTCGCTGTATGTCTCTCCGACTCTATTTCGTGTCCAGCTCACGTGCCTAGAAGCTACCCGATACAGCGTACTCGACACCTTTTTCCTTCCTCCGCGAGCAATGGAGTGTTAACGTGGCGATTCGGGGGTGGCGCACGCAACTGCTCACAGCGGCTTCGTGAAGTTTGCCGGGAACATGCCTTTCTCGTTCGTTCCCTCCTTTATTCCCATCAGCCAACCCTCCTCCTAAAAATCATAAATTGACGCATTAATCGCTTGCAAAAATATTCATTTTCTTGTGTTGAATGTATTTTGAGCAACCGAGAGATGTATAAAAAAACAAGTCAAAGAGGATTATCCGAGGATAATTCTTTCTGAATAATATTTGAATAACTTAAATGAAGTGATAAAAAAAATTTTGTCTCGAATCCTTGTTAATATTTCTCTCGGTTACGTGGTAGGCGTTATGGCCGAGTAGCAATAAACCTGTTCTTCTGGATCGTCGTACTCAACGACGCGAATGATTTCGCCGACTTCGAATGACAGCTCATCTACATCTTCACGATTATACTTGTAGGTGGCCTTAACCCTGTACAAGACGCCCGGTGGCAGATTGTCAGTTGTCGCCCCTGCAGATAAATGGATACCATTTTCATATTCCACGTCTAGAAGGATTCAATTTGCCGCCATTAGGAGTGTTTATTCATAGTTATTGTTTGGATCGCATATGATTATGTATACATGTATTGTCATTGTGTGTTATATTGAGAGTCAACATTTACAAGCATGCGTGTGCAGAGAGAGAGAGAGAGAGAGAGAGAGAGAGAGAGAGAGAGAGAGAGAAATATATAGGTATTGGCAGGCAAATTGCGTAGGCGAGAGGAAACAAACGTTTGTAGAAAGTTACACAGAAGCGGGAAAAGCGTCTTTTCAACGCAGACGACTTATCACCGATTGCGGGAAATTTCATTGAAAGCGATTTCGTTATATGCTCATCGCAGAAATGATTCTTCTCGCACAACCGACGAGTAAATCACTGTCGAATTTATTAGCTCCTCAATAAAGAGAATGCGCAATCGTAAAGGAAGGCTCGCTTTCAATGGACATCTGCGCAAAAGACAGTGCTTCGGTGGCGGCTGCGGCGGTTGTTAAGCGCTGCCTACTCACCGACGGGAATGTCATAGAGCTCCTCGACGCCGCGCTTGCTGGCAGGCGCCTTGGCGCTTTTCGGCGACGAGGCCTCCTGGTTATTGAGCGAGCTCGAGTTATCATTGCTGTTGTTAGCGCTGGTGTTGTTAGCATTGCCGTTGAGTTGTGCGGCTGGTGCGATCGTCGAGGCGACGTCCTCGTGCGAGCCGGCCGTCGAGTCGTCCAGGGCTGTACAACAAACGTCCAAAAAAACACACAAAACACTCAAACGGCTGTCGCTTTTCTCAGTGTACACCAGGTGCCTCCGTCGCCGACCTCTTTTAACGCGTATCCGTTATAAACGATGGACATACGCTCGTCTCTATATTAATGAGCTGATTACGAGTTGTACAGCTGGTCGTAATTATTAGACACGCGCGATTTGTAGTTTATTAAAGTGCAAACATGTTTCTCGAGACAGATTTTTAGAGAAAATACACTAATGATACATTAATGGATACGACAGAGAAGACACGAAGAAAAAATAGTGTTAGGCACACAAGTCACAAATAAAAATTGTTGCTTTTTCCACAGAATCTCTCGTTTTTTTTTTTTTGTTGTGTATTTTCAAAGTCTAGAACATAGTACGGGGCGTAGTAGTGTGAATCTTTAGTTACCTGCTGAGACGTTGTTCTGAGGTGGTTGCGTATTGATGATGAGCCTGGAAGAAGTGCGTTTTGTTATTGCGAGAATGACTCGACGCTTATAATACATTTCTCCCGTGGAAAATTGACAATCCGACAGCGAGCAGGGCCGAGCATTTATGGCAAGGCAATCGATCGATCAAAATTACTCAATCCCTACTCGGCTCGACTATAGTATACTTATGGAGACTCGAGAATCGGCTAAGCGCATGACTAATGAAATACTAACGAGGAGTTGGCGTTTGGCGATTTCGGCGACTGAGGCGACGAGTTCTTCTTCAGCGTGTACGAGCCTCTCTGGCTGTCGTTGGCCAGTTTGTCGACTATCGCCTCGAGTTCCGAGAAAACCTGAAAAGCAAAACGACAATGAGTACTTGTCCGCGCTGCGCGTAGAGGGGTAAACAGACAACCAAACGCAAGGAGAAAGAGAGGAGAGGAGATAGGAAAAAAAAGAGGCAAATCAATCGCACCGTAGCGCGCGCAGCTTTCTATTAGGAGCGAAAGCCGCGCGCGCGTCTCTGGTCATTACACTCGGGAGTCGCGACCGCAAAGAAAACACTCTCACTGTGCTCGCATCGCGAGGCTCTCTAAAAGCATCCGCGCGGCAGAACAAGAGGCGCAGTGCGCGCGTATAGCGTACCTTGGCACTTTCGGTATGGAAAACTTGCTCGGCCGCGAATAGCGTCTGCAGATTGGTGACGAGAAATAGAACGCGCGAGTCGTAGAGGGCCGGCAGCTCGTCGTGCAGCTCCGAGTTGAGCTGCTCGTAGGTGCGCTTGGCCTCCTCCAAGAGCTCCTTGCCCCTCGACACCTTCAGCTCGTCCCGCTTCTTCGGGTTGCACTGCAGCGACTGGAAGTTGTGCCTCTGACTGTCAAAGTCCACGAGCTTGCGGCCCCGCTTGTCGATCTTTTTCTGCGAGAAACAAGCGAGAAAATCGTCAGCGTACAGCACATACACACACGCACACGCACACGTATAGTATAGAACATTTTTTTATTACACACGCGCGCGCGGCGGGTTAACGACCATCGGCCTGCTGCATAACAGAGAGATTAATATGTCGGACGAGACGCGCAGACGTGTGTACACGCGCGCCGTGCAGCGCGCAGCGGACGTGTCGATTCTTCCAGGCGCGCCTGGATTATTAAATCGCCGAGGCGACTATTTTTAAGTGCGACGACGAGTTACAAAAAGATGATTGCACGCGGTCCCCGACATATATAATACACAACTCTCGCAACAAAGTGTGTGTATATATATATATATATGTGTGTGTGTGTGTGTGTGTAAGCGCGGCTCTCTCTCTCTCTCTGCGGGACGACGACGGCGACGATGAGGAGGAGGAGGAGGAGGAGGAGGGCGCGACCGCGAAACCGCCGTCGTCGTCGTCGTTGCAGCGAGTATAGAATATATATCTAGACATCCGGAAGCCGCGGAGAAGAGAAAACTCACCCGCATTTCCGGAAATTGGCTCTGATACGTGTTGAGCGGCACGAGGACCTGGTCGGCGAGCTTGTGAGCGAAATCCTGCCAGAGCATGTCGAGGTTCTGTGCCTGTACGTAGAGCATGTCGTGGCCCGACCACTGGCTCTCGTAGATCTCGTTCAGCGAGTCCATCAGCGACTTGGACGCCAGCTGCACGGCTGTAAGCAAACGCAACGATTCTCGTTATCGTTATCACCATCGTCATTATTATTGGATATTCGCCACGAATTCTCTCTCTTTTCGTCGAGAGTTGTTTACGCATAATTTGCTAACGCGCGGGAGCGGCTCGTTGTGCGCACCGCACGCCGAGAGAAAGAAAAACTTTCCAACGTTGCGCAATTCCGCGCGCGCTCGCAGTTTCGGTTTCGATAATTAATACGAGTTATTAGACGGTCGTTGTATTAGTTTAATGCCTCCGCGAATGTTTAACGCACCCGCGCGAGCCCGTTTCTAAGTTCTCTCGCTCTTTCTCCCCGTGTCTCTCGCTGCCGCGAGTTTCACTGCGTCGAGGAAAAACTCGTCCCCGCGGTATAAGTAAGAGAGAGAACTGGTATTATATACAGGTATAATTTTGCCAGGCCGAGGGACATCTCTTACGGATTTTACAACTGTCGGCGGCTTTGGACACTCGCGCGAAGCATTGCAATGTTGTGCGTAAATTCTAAAACAATATAGTCCTATGCCAACCCGTTGAGGATATTTCGCCACGTCTTATATGTGCGCGCGCGAACATGTTATTTAAATCAGTCTTAAACCGCAAGCCGATATAATTATACATCCTAAAACTTTTACAATAATCTATATACTTATACGTGTAAGCTGCAAGTTATATATATATATATTCCGTTGCACAATGCTGCGCCGCGCACGTGCTCCACTTGGCGATTCTCGTGTACGGCTCTTTTTATGGAAATAATAATTAAAGGAACTAATGGCCAACGACAGAACGTGTTCCTGCGCGTATACTAGGTCGAAAAGGAGAAGATATAGCCTATACGAGAGTTTCTCCCCGTTACGGTTGTGCGCGCGCGGAGAGCGCCTCTCTCGATCCTATAGAGGGTCATTAGAAAAGAAAAGCCGCGACATCGAAGGCCGAGGCTTTCGCGTTTCATGTTGTATATATACATTCGAGGTTTGCAGCTGTATTTATCTGTGCTGTATACGCGACAATCGTTTTTATACGCCGGGAAAGCTCTCGCGATATGAGTGCGTGTGTGGTGACTGCAGTATATGCACAAGACGACGTTCCGTATTAATCTCAGCCTAGCTACGTCGTCTTATAATTATGCGTTCTTATATAATTACGTTCAATTATAATTATGTAATTGCATAAAGATGTGTGTGAAAGACAAGTGTATAAAGGATACCGCCCCGCACGCTTCTTGCGCCTCGCCTATGTACATATTGTACATATATATGAGTATGCCCAGGAAATTTCGGAAACAACTCGGAAAGTTGTAAAAAATTTTCTTGAAGGCACACCTACCAGACCTGTTTTTTCTCGTTCCTTAGGTCATTCTGAAAGAGAAAAAGCTCGCGTGCATGGCCGATCGTAGGGTATACTTCTTTCCGAAGCAAAAACAATTCGAAAAAACAAGAAATAATTAACAAAGAGAAAATAATTCATAGATTTTTTTCTCGAAAACTATGGACTTTTATAAAAATTTCATTAGAACGAAAATGTCTCAAAATTCATGAGAGAATGCTCTGAAATTTTTTTCATATTGATGCGATACAATTTTTGAGAAAAAAAAAACCAGTGAATTCTTGTTTTTCAATTATTTCTCGTTTTTCGAGTCGTTTTTGCTCCGGAAAAAAGTATACCCTACGATCGGCCATGCACGTAGCTTTTCTTCTTTCAGAATGACCTAAGGAACGAGAAAAAACAGGTCTGGCAGGTGTGCCTTCAAGAACATTTTTTGCAACTTTTCCGTCCGAGTTGTTTCCGAAATTTCCTGGACTTACTCATATACAATACATTAATATACATATATTATACATACATTACAGACGTGTGTACCTTCCCGACCCACTTTTGCGACCGGCAGTCAAGTGCGTTCACCTGCGCGTGCGCTTGGCGCGTCGCAGATAACACACGTGTACATAATAATCCGCGCGCGCGCGCGCGCGCGAGAGAGAGAGAGAGAGAGAGAGAGAGAGAGAGAGTACACTGCACCTTCGGGAAAGGCGTCGCGGACTGTCTCGTTCTGACCTCGAGAGGCATTTAAGCATTTAGATGCATTCCACTGCCATCTATATGTATATGAGCGGAGCGCGCGATTTTCCGATCGAAACGATAATTTAGCCGACTGTGATGGAGTAATAGTAAAAGCGCTGTATGAATAAAAAATGACGAGCGCGCGAGAGGATTGAGAGCGCGGTGCGTATCAGGCGCGCTCGAGTATATATTACAGAAATTACGTTAATGCTTACGTTTATCTTTATTTAATTTTATTATGTACTGACCCCACGCGCAGCACGATATCGGAACGAGTTTCTCTCCTTCTCCCTCGCTCATTTTACGATGCAATTGGGTCGGTTGCACTGCAGGAGAGAAAGAGAGAGAGAGAGAGAGAGAGACCGCAGTTATGGATTAAAAATATATATACTAGCTGCTCTCTGACTGTAGGACACTATAGAGATACTCGAAGAACTCGAGCGGCCATTGAGAAACTTCTTACGATACGTCCGGTACATTATACGCGAGCGACCGTGCGCCGCCGTTACATAATTAATTATGAAAAGTTTCTCAACGATGTTTGCACTCTACGATTTTCCGGTTCCGCGCGCAGTGCAATTGTCGCATTTTCTCGTATTATGTACTTCTCTTTCGAGGCTGTATACGTATATATATACGTAGAACAAACTAGACGTACACCCGCGTGTATCCCGAGATCTCTCTCTCTCTCTCTCTCTCTCTCTCTCTCTCTCTCTCTCTCTCTCTCTCTCTCCCTCTTTCTCTCATCTCCGCGTCCGCACATGTATATTATACGTCGAAGGGGGTCAGAGCAGCGACGTTGCGGGGGTGACGTAATTGCTCGAGTTTCAGCGTTAATTTCAGTCGCTGCGAGAAAGAGAGAGTTTTCGTCGCGAGACGCCACATTATAAATAGAGAAGTGACCAGGTGTGTGTATACGCGCCCGCCGCGTCTCTCTGATCTTTATAACTTTTCTTTGCGTGTAAACGTCTCGGGTATGCGTGCAACGCGTATGCTTTATCGTATATATATATATATATATATTACAAGATGAGAGAGAAAAGCGACACTTACCTCGGACACACCTGATGTAGTTGTTGAACTCCTTTTGCAGTCTGTTGGCGGCGTTCTGTTGTCGCGTAAAATTCTGCAGGTGCTCGTCGAATATGTCGTCGGCCGTCCGGTCCACCTTTCCCAGATTCTGTAGGAACTGCGGGGGAAGCAGAAAGATTTTCTCGGTTAAAAAGCTGATCGCACACACGAATATACTTTTATATGTACTCCGCGCAAAATTATAGGCTCATCGATACACGAATGTATCCGCTTCTTTTATTTTTCGCACCGACGCAACGATTGACTCATGTCACGCGCATCGCGCCGCGCTTGTTTATAAATCACGCGTTGAATCAATCGCGCGACGACGAAGAGTAAATCACGGAGAACTCTATGCGTGCAATCGAATTAGCCGGTTCATGATGCGCCTGGTGATACACACACACACACACACACACACACACGCACGCACGCACACACACACACACACAGACACTCTTTTGTGCTTTAAATTGTTCGTCGGGAGAGTCGTGTTTCTTTCCCGACAAAAATAACGCGACATTTTCAGCTTAATATACGCTTAAGAGGATGTCTTGCACAGTCAATTAAAAATTAAATTTCGCGCGGCAGTACAGCAGATGAAGACATAACTTAAATTCGTATTTTGCTTTTAAAACAGATATCATATTAAAACAATATTATTTGAATCGTAATGGAATTTAGGCAAATTATTTACATTATAATATATGCCAATAAGAAAAGTTAAAAAAATCACAACTTTATTTCTCACCAAGCTATACTAAGTTATATATATTTGAAATTTTTCAAACTGCTAAACAATTGCGTAATGTAGGATGTAAATAAGTCTTGGTTTGTCATAACTTCATTTACATATTTTGCGTTATATCAGCAAATTAGTGGTTTTTTTCTTCATAATCATCTACTGCATTACGACGCGAAATTGGGATTTTTAATTAGCTACGAGTTTCCAAAAAACCAAAGCTAAACCCATAGCCCACAACTATAATTAAAGCGTTTTCAACTATTGCCCGAGCCTTTCGAATTCTCGTTTTTTTCATATCTATGCGACAGATCGCACTGAGATCCGACCTTAGGCGCGAACGCACTTCCCAAGACATTGTGCCATGAAAAGGTTCTCACACACTCGCGTTAATCGCGAGGCCGCATCAAACGTCGCTCACATAACACGTACCTATATACATACGCTACGACACGGCTTACAGTATTGTACGCGCATACAGAGAAAGGCTGCGTAGGACTATATGCGAAGCGACGACAATATACGTGGGCGCATCGCAGCCTAATTCGTACACATCACGAGTTTCGGTCGCGAGGCATTACCTCATCCTCCGCGGCGGACTTTCGTCTCTCAATTGGGAAACGTATATGTCTATAATATACGAGAATACACGAGTAGTCCTGACTCCTACGCACATTATAAATCCTTTTTTTTCTGCCTCGTCGCTCTATCTCTCTCATTCACTCGGCTACATGGGCGTGGAAATAATGAGAAAATTAAGCGGAAGAAATCGACGATCATGCCCCCACGTCGCGCACTGTGTGCGCAAAGAGTTGCGCCTGTAACGTTTCACTACACCAGAAGCTCATGGATCTGATCAACGACGTCTTTAAATTATCTTTCTCCTCGGATGAGAGGGGGGGGGGGGCGGGGACTATTAGTTACTCCATTATGCACTTATACAATAGCCCAGCGTGGCGGTTTATAAGAATTTGCGCGATCGAGAGGCATCTCTAATTTCGCGCATAAATTATACTTTCGCGAAGCGAGCGCGACGAGTTGAAAGTAAGTCATGAATCATTCGAAACTGCAGTGCGCAGAGAGCCGAGAGAGAGAGAGAGAAAGAAAGAGCCGATTGGGAAAGCAATGATCCTGGACGAGACGTTTGTGCGCCTCTGGAGCGCGTGCATAGAGATGAATCTTCCGTCTCGGGACTATGCGGAGGAAACAACCTGCAATCTGCAGCAGCAGTGTTTCCCCATCGACGGGAGAAAGGCGTACGTCCAACAATTAGCATCGAATGATCCCGACACGACAATCGATTCGCTTCTCTATCTCTCTCACTCTCCGATGTGCATATACACACCGATATGCTGCTGCGGCGCGAATCTATTCTCCATACACGTTGCGCAACGCTTAACAGCTGAGCTGGGAGATAATAAACGCACTTTTAGCGAGCCGCCGCGAACAAAAAAGATCCACGGCCGCGGTAATTGCACCTTCCGGGGACCTCAGCACCTTCTTCTCTTTCTGGCTCCCCATATATACCGCCGACGCCGCTGCTCTACCGCGCACAGATGTGTGCGTGCGTACGTACACACGTATATAGAATATAGAATATAGATACTGCAATGCGCTCTTGTAATGTAATTCTAATTCATGCGCGGCAGCGGTGGCGGCGCGCCGCAGTTTTTCCGACACACTTTTCCGTCTGCAGAAGCGATAGTGCACGCAGGCGGCGCATAAAAAGCGAACACGCAGTATCGAGTTTTACGGCTGATCGTGAAAAGAGAAGGTATTGTGTGCACCGCACGCTTTAATGGTGTATTACGGATATTTTTTTTTCGGGATTATGCAAGGTTACGTACAGCAATAACACGCGCAGCTTATATTGTACTGCTGAGACGTGTGTGGGAATTAGTCGCGCGTTCGGGCGGCGCGCGGGAGATAGTAATTTCCGCGACTTTTAGGGAAACACGTGACCGCGGAATTACCGCGCGTAAACTCGTGCGATGCATTTCCTCTCTCTTTCTCTCGCGGTTTAATGTCTCATTCGGAAAAATTGTAGATGAGAACAAAATGCATCTCATCGCGCGGGCGTAAGCTTCTTTTTGTAGAGGATAGTGCGCGCGTGACTCAATGTATAATATAATCGCGAGGGAGAGAGAGAGAGAGAGATATATATATATATAAAAAGACGAAAAAAGGAGAAATACACACATCGAGAGAGAACAAGAGGCAGATCATCGATAAAGACACTCGGAGAATCCGATATTCGCGCGTGTGCTCCACCCGGATGAATAATGACCTCTCTCTCTCTCCCTCTCGCGAGATCGACGCGGCGGTAGAGCGTGCGCAACAATGTGTGTCAAGCAGCCGCACCGCGCGGCAGCCGCTCGCGATCCAATTCACTGTTACAGACAGAGACAGAGAGAGAGAGAGAGAGAGAGAGAGAGAGAGAGAGAGAGAGAGAGAGACGCTCGTTCGCTCGCTCGCTCTTTCGAGGGCCATATAATTGCACTACAGAGCGCATTAACTGAAAGAAGCCTATATAGCGAAGGAGGCCGCCGAGATGATAAATCATATCCGCGGCAGTAGTAGCGTCTCGGCGCGGCAACGGGTTTTGCGCTCTCTCTCTCTCTCTCTCTCTCTCTCTCTCTCTCTCCGAGAGACGCTTATTCGCATTCGAATGCGTGCGTTATAACGCGCGCCGCCGTCCTAAAATATATCCCCGACGCGAATGTGCGCGCGAGCGCATGGAAGAGAGAGACAGTGAGAGAGAAGTCGGCTAAAGTGCCAGGAATGTCGGAGGAGATGAAACGGACGATCGGCTGCCTCGATTGAAAGATTGATGTATACGCGGTAATGACTATGATAATAGAAGCGTGAGTGAGAGAGAATGGGAGCGTTATATACGCCTTTTATATAGATATTTCTATATACGGCTCTTATGCTATAATATTTATGCGCGTATGCGTAAATGTGTATCTATTATGGTATTTCCGCACGTACGGGAGAAATATACAAAAAGTCGCTCTCTTAACGTCTCGATCTCTCGGCCTCGCGTATCATATATATAATATATATAGATATACGCACACAGACTCGCGACTGCGCGGCTGCTATATTAGAGCCGGCGGCGAACAAGTGCACGCGCGCGGCGCAAACCCATATACTCGAGCATACTTTCACGGAGGGCGAGTACAGCTCGCGCAGCAGCAGCAGCTGAACAACCCGTTACTTCGGCCACGACCTTCCGCCTGTGGCGCATTATTCGCGCGTTCACCTGTACCTATACACTGCACAAGAAGACACCTATATATACGTATATCCTATACGGCGTCAGAATATAGGAAATGTAGCTCGTTTATCTCGCGTTAACGCGATGCCAAAGGTCGATTACTTTTATTTTTTCGTACAGCGCAAGAAATATGCACTGAATTACTCCGTATACAGAGATAAGTTAACGGGATTACTTCTAGTATCGCGGTTTTAATTATTACACTCCATCTGTTTTATTCATTAATTGGTTTTTTTTCTTCAGTTGATCGATTAAAGTAACTGCGCGCGCGTGGAATCGAGGCGAGCGAGCCCTTGGCTCGATAAGAAAACACGACGAGCCGATGGGCGTTGCGTGTACGTATATATATAGTTACAAGCTGGTACAGTAAGCTCGTCCGATTTTTCAGGCGCGCATGTGCTACAGCCGACGGAAGACACACGCTCGCGCCTCGTAAAAAGAACGTTACATTTCCCCGGCGCCGTATACGTGCGCAAGTCCGTGGAAATTGCTAGTTGTCCCATGTTATATACAACGCGCCTGTTTACGGATTTATCGCGGACACGCAATATACTCTGCACTCTCTCGCGGGGGTTAATTGAATAGTAAATTATATCACAGCTCTTATACTGCTTATTTAATCTAGTGTGAATTTATTTTTCGCCGTTTATTAGGTTTTTCACGCTGTAACTCAATGCGCAAGGCCGCAAATTATCCGCTCCTGGCGCTACATTTTTACGTCCCCCCGTGTCGAGGCAGGCATGTAACGTGGCATTACATAGACGAGTGTAAAACTCGATGAGCGCAGTCGATGCGCAAACTCGCGAGGAAAAAATCTCCGCAGGAGTTCCGCGCGTCCATTGTATAGACACATGCGCGGCTAAGCAGGTATCGATGTGCATAGAGAAAGAAACAACCGGAACATGCGTTGCTGCGCGCAGGATAAGTAAAAGTCCCTTGCGAGCTTTTCTCTGTCTCTCTCTCTCTCTCTCTCTCTCTCTCTCTCTCTCTCTCTCTCTCTTGCTCTTTGGAGAAATAAAAAGAGGAGCGCGCATGTAGCCGAGAGAGAAGTTATGCTAAACGGCTAACGGTTAAAGAGAACGCGCCAAAGCGACGCTTGCGCGTGTGTATACAAGTCTCGGAATCGACGACGAAGACGACGACGACGACGAGCCGCCTCGTATATATATGGGTAATACAAACGGCTCACTGGGTCGTCGAGGCCGAAAATTTTCTCAGGAATGGAGCTTTCTTTCTTTCGATTTCGTTTGGGACGGTCGTGAGTCGAATTCGGGATGTTGTGTGTTCGCGGGCAGGACGCCGCGGTATGCGACGAGCTGTACACCTATGTGTATGTATACTATGTATACTTTTACGGTGTAGAATCAGGAATATCGAGCTCTCGAGCAATTATATATGGAAACCTCGTGGGAAATCGTGTGTAAGAGCACCGAGAGAATGGTGCGAGCCTAAAAAAATTACTTTGCGTTGAGTTATTAAGGGGCATACCTATATACGTTAGCCATATTACGTTCACGGTGTGGAATTATTAGGAGTCGAGCTTTCAAGAAATTATTGAAACCCCGTCGCGTGTCAAGTCGTAAATGCATCGAGAACAATGAGCGAAAAAAAAATTACCTCGCATTGAGCCAAGTATCGTTGTTGAGTTGTTAAGGGACGTGCTTGTATTTGTCAGCAGTTTTTTTTTCACTGAATATTTTGCAGTAATCTTTGCGCGAAATTGTACATGAGAAAATTTATGCCAATTCTTGCATGAAATTGCAACTATATTGAAGCGTAATGGAAATCGCTCACAATGCAAGCATATCCCCTCGCATATAATAACTCAACATGTATAGTAATTTTTATTGGGTCATTTTTCTCAGCATATACACCGCCAGTGTATAGAAAAAAATACAGGTGAAAATTATGGTAGCAGTTCTGTGAGTACTAAAATTACTCCACAAAACAGGTGTAAATTTACTATAAATCTTACATAAAATATTCATTTCCAAACTAGTAAAATTACAATTTTATGTAGTAACTTTACTGCTCTCGTAATTTCCAACTCTGAGAAGCAGCAGCAATAGCAGTATTATAGTAGTAGTAGTAGAGTAGTAGATCCACAAGACTTTTTTTTAGCTTAGCGTAGAGAATATCCGAAAGAAAAAGGCGGGAGTAAACGGCGCGAGGCTCGTCGCGCGAGCGCAAAAAATCTAGCTCGAAGGAAAGTGAACGTGTCGAGGGAGAGAGAGAGAGAGAGAGAGAGGAGAGCGGAGAGAAAACTTTGGAAGAGCCATGCTGACCTCTGTCCCGAGAGAGCGAAATTTTCGCAACGAAAATAGAACGCCGTCCCGCTCTCCGGGCTTTTATTAATAGTAAAAGCAGCTGACGCGAATGTCCCGTTGCACAGCTATTATTGTGGTCGTCCCCTCTCGATTACCATTGACTCCCGGACAGAGAGTGCGTCCCGCGCGTCTTTGATCATTTCTCCCGTAATTATATCAAAGTCTCTCCCTCTCTCTCTCTCTCTCTGATCTTTCTCGACTCGCTTTTCAAGTCGAGACGCGAAGCTCGAAACTTTTCCACGACGCGCGGAGCAACGCCTTCCGCGCAGCTATTCGAATTTTCATATTCGATAACGTATAAATATTCGCCGTCGATACGTCCCGCTCTCTCCCTCGCGATTCTTCCCGTAAAGCCGACCGTTACTCAACCCACAAACTGCTTTACAGTTTCTCGAATAATAAACTTATTGCGCGGTTATAAATTTAATGAGAAATTCAAAAAATCCTCTTCATTAAACGCACATAACAGGTTCTCGTGCGTGCGCGAGAGAGCTCATCGGGGCGAAGGAAAAAAAGAGTTACGACGACAGACGAGCGTCGAATCGTTTGTCCTTATGTACAGATAAAAAGTTGATTTCCTGTGCCAAATGTCAGCGGAGGTACTGTACGCGATATCAGCGCGAGGAAATGTGCAAAAAAATGTTGCACATCTAGCGAAATTCAACAGCATCTGGCCGCGCTGTTACGTGTATTATAATACACATTTTGCCGCGCGCGAGAGGCACTAATCGCCGCGGAGAGACTATAATGCACCTTTTAGCGGACGATAAGAGATAGCGCGCGCTTGCGGTGCTCGAGCGCGGCGCGCACGTGAATAATACACGTATATATATACATTATACAGGATAGGAGTTTAAGTATCGATGTACACACAAGTTCCTCGCGAAAATATAAAAACGTCTTTGTCAGGCTTATCGGCAAGAGGAGAGATGACACGTAAGCGTATTTTTAAAAGCAGCGGCTCTAAAAACTTTTCGTGCGCGGTGGGCTTCTGCGCGCCTGTCGCTCCGGACGGCGTACACAATGCTACTCTTTTTACAAATTTAGATTCGCGCGGTGACGTCTGGCGCTATAATGCCAAAGTTATTTCACCGGGCCATTTCGCGCACTCGTTAATTGTTAATTAAAGCAGCGATATTGATTCTGACAAAGTTTACAACTGTGCGTACATCTCGGCGATAAAGTGTATCTTTTGTTAGAATTCGCTTTACACGCGCGTTCTATTCATAGCGTCGCACGACTCGCTCCCGGGCTCTGCGACTCCGTTTCTCGAAAAGTTGAAATTTTCGATCCGTCAATGTGTTCGGCATACCGGAGAACTCGAATTTCGCGTGGTGTCGAAAAAAGTACATTGGATTTCGTCCAACGGCACTTTTTTCTCAACGTTATGCGCCGTGTTACGTCTCTAAGGTATTCTACGTAAAACTCACATAACTGCCGTGGCGCATTAATGTCTAAATATAATTTTCTCTCGAAATTGCATCCGGATGCTCTTTCCTACTCCGTTATATTAGCACAGCTTTTTTTTACAAACTTCTTTTCCGAAAGCATTCGGCGTATAAAAATTTTTTACTGTTTACAATAACGTACAGTGTCTCACGTACAAAAGCTTCTGAATATACTCATCGTTATAATCCATAAACATGAGTCATGCTAATCTCTCGCCTTTACATTTGCTGATTAACTTTGTTTAGAGTGTCGACCGAGCGTATAGACACATAAGTACGATTACAATGCAGAGATAAATAAAGCGAAGTCGAAACCTAGGTGTCTGTCGAAGCACGCCAAGGTTCATTTATTACGGCTTATTAAAAAATCCAACTGCAAATCTCGCGGACCGGTGATCATGCTCGTCAAAAAAGCTGTTTCGTGTAAAACATTGAATTTCGCTCCGAAATTGCGCTGAAACGGCAAAGCACATATAGAGAAAGAACTATGTAGCCTTCCAAATAGATCGTGTAAATGGATCCATATAAGATTGTCAAAACAGCAGGTGCAGAGCGTGCGAAGATCTGCTTCCTCGGTCCGTCATCCGTGGCCTTGTCATTATTACGGCATTGTTGTTTGTGTACATACACACACACACACACACACACACACTCAGACGAGATATGAAAACACTTGTTTCAAGCGCTCGAAACAATCCTTGGAGACTAAGTATAGAGGTGAAAGTTAACCGCGCGTATAACCCACAGCTTGTGCTTGGGTATAGAAGAACAACAAACAACCTGTATTTAATGCAGATTGAAAATCCAAACATCGGCAAGCGAGAAAGAGAGAGAGAGAGAGAGAGAGAGAGAGAGAGACAGAGAAAAAGGGTCGTCGCACGCGACCGGCCGAATTCGGTTCAAGGGACGATGGCCGCGGGAGAATCGGAATGTTGGCGCGGAGGTTCGGACATCAACCTCTCTCTCGTTCTCGTACCGACTTACCTCGGTACCGGCTTATGTATATGTTTCTCTCTCTCTCGCTCGCTCACTCGTTGGTGCGTCAGATCCAGCCGGTGCACACGAAGCGCCATTACGCGCCGGACCGTTTCTTATCCTTCGCTCGCTTCGCTCGACCCTTTTTTTCCCTCCTCTCTACACCGCAGGACGCCGCGCAGGAGCCTGACTTCGCGCCTCGCGACTATCTTTCCACCTGCCCGCGACGATGCGATTGCTTTTTTTCTCCCGCGCCACGGCCATCTAAATGAACTATGCGAGGAGTCGTGTGTATCTTAGCTTTTCCTCTCCCCGCGCAATATCCGCGCGAGACGAGAGCCGGTGTGCAAGTGACAAGCCGTGTCGTCGTGTACAAATCGGGGAGATGAAGAGAGTCCGGTAAGTGTACGTATATATACAGTATACACACAGAAACCCGGCAAGAGACAGATATCCGGAAAGAGAACGTCCCGCAGCAGCAGCAAAGGCGGCAGCAGCACACATAAGAAAACGGACCAGTCCTGCACAGCCCACTCGTTCTCATTCCTCCTTTCGTTCCACTATCTCCGGCGGCCGAGATAACGGAATCCCCCCGAGCGTTCGTCCGTGCGATTCATTCTGCCGTCGCGCACGAGTGTGTGCAGTGTGTGTGTGAAAGAGTAAAAAGGACAGGGGGTCAAGAATGCCTCCAAAGCGAGTCCAAGTAGCGCCGGATTCCTCGATTGAAAATGCCAAGGAAAGTTTCCTTGTACGCTTCGCGCGAGTTTTGTGAATGTGCTATATATACGCACTGCCACACGGCTGTGTCCGCCAAGCGCACATATATATCTATTTGTACAATGTACACACGTGTACAGGCTTTTTTCGTCTCGGTGGGCGGCTAGTTTGCATGCCAGTGCCATAAGAGCGAGTGCCGCAGGCGCGACCTATGGGCTTTTTCTATATTATATGGTTGCGCAATTTGTTCGTGATGCAGTAAGTACTAGCCCGAGACGACGAGGCCCGACCCGCAGTAATTCGCGAGGTGTCCTTTCGCGGAAGGGTTAGATTAGGGGATAGGTACGTATAATCTATGCGTATAGCACATACACGCGATACGTGCGTTCGAGCTGTGTGTGCGTACATGGGATACGTTGGCGCGCGCGAGTTTAGAACGAGTGTGCAACGGGGCTGCGGGCGAGAGAGCTTTACGTAACGCGCGCATGATTTACGATTCGGATGTGTGGTGTCAAGTTTGTTATTTGGCTAAAAAAAAAAAAAAAACTGGAGTTGCGGAGGACTTTTCAGCCGAGTCGGCGCTTTCGCCTTTTGCTTTCGAATTTCGCGTATTTAGCAAACTTTGCGCACAGCGCGCGCGCGACACGCATATATACACACTGCACATGAGCGAGGAAACACTTCCCGAAGAGCCTGCGGTAATACACCGCATTTTACGAAACTCGAAAAATAAATCAAACCAGACAGCGCGTGAAGCGTATATTGTTATAATAATTTAACCGCGCGGAGTGTAGAGCTGCGGGCGCGCGAAAAACACCGGCCGCGATACAAATCGCGCCTACGCAGCGTTAGCTCTCGAAAATAGAAGGAGAGGAAAAAAAAGGATCTCCTCGCCATCGTATCGAGTCGCAGCTTGTATATATGTGCGCGCGCGTGTGTGTATGCATGTATGTACAAGATCCGAGAAAGAGGCGTATGTGTGTATATATATATATATGCGCAAAAAGCATCGCACGACACTTTCGAGCGCACATGTCCGACAGTCCGGGTGGTATAGAACGCAGGGCACAACTGACTTTTTCTGTACGCGTCGCGGTATATATAAGAATGTATATTGTATATATACCTATACACAGCGCAACATCTAACACCGCGAAGAGAGGCTTACCGGTGTTATACATGTAACTATACAGTCTACGCTCTTCCAACATTTCAGCGGACAGGCCGACGTTCGCATAGCCTTTTTGTATGAGAAAAACAGAGACGAAGTAAACGCTGTGAGAAGATCGCAAGGTGAATGAAAGGAGCGAGAACCCGGTGTACGTGCTCTATCTGCCTTCTGTCTATTATAGAGCGTATAGAAGCGTTGAAAGCGATTGTCCTTTTTTTTCTCTCCCTTCTCTCTCCCTCTCCTGTATATTACACGGAGGTGCAGCGGTACAGCGGCAACCAGCTAAATTTGTTTTCTGCGCGAGAGGCTTTGTTTACCCAGCCTTTGCCGTATGAGGAAAGTTCTATTTTTAGACGGCCGGAGATCTGCATTCGTCCGTGATTCATCCTGACCGGTGTGCGCGCGCTAACATTTTTTTTACGCAAACGCCGGCAGGCGCGCACTGCATAACCGCGAGAGAAAAAAAATGGACGTAGCAAAGTCATCGCTCTTTCTCTCCTGAAAATTCCTCTCGAAGCGTATATATATAATACACTGACAGGCGGAAGCGCCCACGCGTGACCCTCGATCGCCGGGCCGTATTAGGCTTGAATCGCGCGCGACGGAGGCTACTGGACCTTTACGAAATCCGCAGCCGCGACGGCGGTGGCGGCAACGACGACGACGACGACTCACGGCTTCCCAGTTCTGTATTGTTTCCCCTCTCCGCGCAAGAGTCTCGCTTTCTCTCGGCGGCGCGCCAGACGAATTTCGATTTTTTTTTTATTTAACGCAAGAATTTTTCTGTGTATTTTAATTTTTTATTTACGTTTCTTCTGTTTCTTGGGCGTATATGCACATCGCAACTCGCGCTGCAGGCACGAGATATCGACGTTATTTCGCCATGTGCTCCAGTGTGTACGCCCGTGAGAACTGGTCCGCTCGTACATTTGCATACATAAACATCTGTGTATTTGTATATCCTCAAAGTGAGATAGAGAGAAAGAGAGAGAGAGGGACGGATTATTCCTGGAATCGCGTCCAGCAGTGTGAATTATTCCAACGGATTGTTTGCAAATCTCCAGATATATCTTTCTCTATCCCTGTTTGCGCAGCGCCGCGGGAAATTCAAATTTCACGGCTCGCTCTCAGTTTCTCTCTCTCTCTCTCTCTCTCTCTCTCTCTCTCTCGCTGTGCATGTGCTTGTACATATATATATATATATATATACGCGATCCCGCGATAGAGAGAGGCGTCAAGAGCAAACCGCCGCAACGGCGACTTAATCCCGATGCCGACAACGACGACGACGAGTTAACGCGTAAAAAGAGCGAGGACACCGCGCTTAATTGAATTAGCTCGTCAGCGCGGCAGTCCATAACGCGCGGGCGCACGCGGCGACGGCCTCTAATATTGCGAGCTTCGCACAGGAAAAGAAAAACAAAGACGCGCTGCGCGGAGCGATGCAGAAAAGGGAAAAGACGAGCCGCTGTATGGGGTTAGAATATATAGCCGCAGTAGCGGCGGCACCGTTTGGGTGCAGTGTAAAATACGCCGCGTGACCGCATAGCTTTCTATCGCTCGCTCGCGCGCGGCTCTGCTGCTGCTGCTGCTGCTGCTGCTGCTGCTGCAGGTTTCTTCGACCTCGCGAGAGCGCGAGAGAGTCAGAGAGAAATACTTGGGCGCCTCCTCCGGTTCGCGGCTTCTAATAATCGATCGCCGAGCTTTAACTTGAGACCTGTCTATTGTCTCTTTCTCCTCTCGCAGGTATTATGTGCAATATATACAGACCTATACAGCCGAGTCTCTCGTAGACGCTATATATATATACACGTCACAATGAGATTCGGGCTCTCCATTGTCGAGTTCCCCACAGTGTTTTTTTACGCTCGCGCAGGATCTCGACAACAAACCCGACTCTCTTATATACACGTACAGGTATGTCCGCCGCCGGTTAATGGTTTCTGGCTCTCTCACCTGCAACAGAGGGAAAAAAATCGATCGTTAGTGTATGTGAAATCGCTCAAACGTTGATATACGGCTTCCTAAACAATTATCTCGGCTATCACGATACTCCTCCGTATATATATATACACACACGTCGCGTCCCGCTCCAGAAAGCGGTGTACATATATGTATATAAGAAGCACCTTGTATACAACGAAACGTCCAGACTCTTTGCGGCAACGGAGAGATAATAGTCACGCGTATAATACACGGGTACGTAATATACACGGTTTAGAAAGGCGCAGTCGATCTGTATAGACACCGCGCGCGGCGTCATCGGCAAGTTTTCCATTCCGCGCATCGGCCCGCGCCAGAGCGCGTTAATTATGCGTTGTATACACACAAGCAATTATCGGAGTCTGATTGTGCGGCTGCAGAGTTAGGTTTTGAACCGTCGCGGATTATTAATCGTCGTCGTCGTCGTCGTCGTCCTACAGCACGCAGACGAGAGAAAGCTCTCTCTTTCCATACACCGCGAAATTAATTACGAAATTAAGACAGGAGAGCTATACACTGTACAGCGACGCGCGTATTGTTTGCGCAAACGTTAAATATTGCTAACCTCAGGCCCATCGCCGAGAAAACTTCCTTTTCCGCGAAAACTAATCGCCCGGTAGCGACGACGGCGGCAGCAGAAAAAGGCCTGGCGAATCCCTCTTCGTCCCACGGCGTCGTGCGCGCGGGCGCCGCCGCGATGCAGCTCTCGAGCCAAGCTCCTCGATCTTATAGAATTCAGAACAAGGCGAATTTAATTGCCAAGCTCTAGCAGCAGGCCGAGTCTGTGTGTGAGTATACGGAGGAGAGCAGTAGCGCGCGAGCGTTGCACCGCCGAGTGTATTAACCCTCGGGCCGTCGAGTGAAACGACCTTAGCTATATATGCGCGCGTGTGCAGCGCATATATATATGTATACGTACTACACACGCTGTATAGAGATGTGCACGCGCGCGGACGCACCTCCGCGTGCACATCGTGCAAAACCACCGCTAGGACGCGTAATCGAGCAGCAGCCGCGACCGAGGCCGGTGTGCAATTATTCGGTGCAGGCGCCGACCCGCCGCGCACCGCCGCAGCCGACGTTTACGTACAATGTACATGTAATATAATCCGTAACAGACGCGCTTGTAATCTACTAAGTGTGCCGTGTGCTGTCGCGCGACGAGAGGTGATTCCTCGATTTTTCGCGACGTGTGCGTCGTCCCCGCGCGGCTATACTATGCATCGTGTGCTGCGCGCATAAGATATATCTGTATAGCCCGAAAGTCGCGTCAGTCGTCGTCGTAACGAGCCGTGAGAGGAAAAAATATGGAGACGCGACAAGGGCCCGTAGATTTGTCGCTTCTTTTAACGGCGGCGACGAGGCTTTTGTCGAGCGCGAGAGCTCAATACTCGGCGATCTCTCTCTCTCTCTCTCTCTCTCTCTCACTGTGTATGTGCATATACATACACGCGTGTCCCGGTCATTCAGTCGCCGGCTATACACGTATATATATAGCGTATATTCAAAGTGGCCCTGAAAGCCCAGTGTCACTCCTATTATGCATGTATGTTACACACACGTATTACATACGTCGCAGCCGAGAATTGCACGTACGTATTTTATTTGGTGTACAGGTACACACATATGTAGGTATATATTTATGCTCAAGACGAAGAACGCGATGCTTCGTTTGTTCGGTTTGCTCTTATGCTGTTATGGACGCTGGATAATGGATATATATCGGCGAACGCGTGTTGGATGAATTTTTCGATTATATAGAAAACTTTGTTATACCATGCACGTACGCTGTGTATGCAATACTTGCGCTTCACTTTGCCATGAGCAATTCTGTTCGAGCTCGAGCGAATCGAGGAAGCGCTAACGAGAGGATCCATTTTTCATCGCACTCTAAACACGGAATATGCACATCCACTGCACACAAATAGACGTATACACGTGTAAGCCAAGCGCCATTAGCGTCTCTCTCTCTATTTTTCGAGGATGCACCTGCAGGCTAACCTCGGGCTCGTTACGTAAAGCCTATATAGTATGGTAAGCGCACACATAGATGTGTGTGCTGTGCCCTGTGCGCATGTAACGAGGGATACACTGCAGAGGAAAAAAGAGAACTGGAGGGGAGCAAAATGTCGGTTATGCCGCGCGCAGCGCGAAAAGTCGTGACTTCCGCGCTGCGCCGCCCATATCTTTTCCTTCGTTTATATTCATCATATATACAATATATGTTATGTGTAAAATGCACTTTGCACAGCATACGTGTAAATCGGTGTATTAGACGCCGCGCGCTGCACATCGTCGCGGCCATGCGGGCAATTTCTCGTCACCGGACTTTTTCGCCTGCCCTCGCGCGACTGACGTTTATTGGATTATATGAAAGGCGCACGGCTATTATTGCTTTTGATCTCTCTCGCGAACGACCGCGACGAGATTGAAAATATTCCGTTTAGAAAGTCAAAGCTCTCGAGGTTATATATATGTATATAGACGAGTATATTCACTGCAAGCAGCCATACATCCACACCAGCAAACATGTGTTTTTTAGCATAAAATCCAGCTTTCTATCAAACCCGTCGAGTGACACTACTCGCTTCCTATACACAAACACAATCACCTCCGTTCTCTTCTCGTATATGCATTCGCGCTTATATATACGTTATACCCATCAGACATAATATATCCCCCCAAAAGGCGAACGACGTGCGCGCGCGCTGATGCACGTATCGTTTCATCCCCGCGCTGAATTTTCCACGAAGCTGCATAGTTACGCAATTAGAGTCACGATTCGAGTCCCTCGCGCGCGAGCGCCGTCTGCAGAAACCGCACCGCATTTTACGCGCGCGCGCGCACGCTCCGCTGTTTATAATAATGCGACTTGCACGCGCCGAAAGCCAAATAAGCTGCCAACGACCCAGCGCACGCGAGATGAAAGTTTGGGAAAACGTGAGAACGCGCGGTGTATTTGGCTGATGATGCAGCTGTATGTGTGTGTATATATATATAGTGTACTATCGATGATTCTGCTGTTACGCGCTCGATTTTTCCCGATGTACACGCGCGTGCGCGCCTTCATATAACGGATCTCCCGCTCGCGCACATATGGCTGAAGATGGTGCGCACGTGCTCGCGGAGCCGAAGAAAAAAAAGGCTTTTTTGCGCGGGCACTAGCGCCCGTTTATACTGTACTTTAATAATCGTATTACCGGTACAACACACATAGACACAGCGGGAACAGCAGCAGCAACTGACGTACATAATAATAAGTTCATTATTCTTTTACGCTTTCTCATTGTCTTCTATTAGTCTCGGTGTAATAGTCGCATTTGCTTTTTACGATATAAGGCCCCGCGCGCGAGCACATAGAGTTCGGGGAATGTGCCTATTGCAACTCTTCGAGCCGCTGGCGTACAGAAATTTCATGCATATCCTCCGTGAGAGAGGGGGGGGAGAGCCCCCCACCCCACCCCCAACGCAAATCCAATTTGAACGGATCGATAATTGTTCTGCCTAGCGTCGATAATCCAGAGACTAATTATTTTAACAGTCTCTGTGTATATTGCGGGCCGCGCGCACACAATCCTTTCCAAAGTTCAGCGGGTCGAGAGACGAGAGTGCGAAAACACGGAGAGGCGAAGACCGCCGCTCTCGCGGGCATTAATGTCGAAGTAGGTCACGGTTGACCTGTTTAAAATAAAAAAAAAATAAGGCGAGCAGCAGCGCGAAATAGTTGTGGCTAAAATAAATCTCGGCGAAAAAAAATCTGCGGCTATATATATACGAATATATGTATATATTATGTATGATGTATGTGTGTGTGTGTGTGTGTGTGTGTGTGTATATTGCAATCTCTCTCTCGGTTTGTGCGATGTGTGCGTATGCATGTGGCTGACACAGTTACCCAAGAGCAATCTCGTTATAGATTTCCAGGATATATATGTATATTCGTCGCATCCTGAGAAATTAGAGACTCTATGTGCATATAGCTTTGCTGTCGCGCGCTGGTATAAGTATATAATATAGGCGCGTTTCAGCGAGTCGAATGCGAGAAACCAGCTGTAGTCGCGACTTTATAGAGGCTCGGTGTTTTACGATCGCGATATTTATCGGGGCGGACGACAGGCTCGTAAAAATCCCGGGCGTGATTTGCGGAGATCGCCGCGCGGCAGCTATATGCTCTCGCTCTTCGCGAAAACGGGGTAATATAGACATATCTTTTTCCAACTTGCAAGGTGCTGAATGGAAAATAAATGTATTCCTCCCCCATAAAAACTACTATACAACCGCGAGAGAACTATATGCATATACGTGTGTCTCAAGTTCGCGTATGTGCCGGCTGCTCGTGTGCCCACTACATATATACGCGCTCTCGACGTATCCGCACGTGTAATCGCGGCGAACACTGCAATTTGCATCTCTCGTATATATGCGTATTATATATATATATATATATCGGCGAGCATGTGCGCAGTGAAAAAAGAGAAAACAAAGAGGAAGTTTTCCACGCGAGCTGTCCCGATGCGTAAACATAGCGGTCGCCCTGCATCGTGTAGACACGTTAATTACATTTCTCGATCGGAGCTCACGTATATATACGCTGTATTGTTATTAAAAGATGTTTCTCTCGTCCGCGCGGCAATAGTACGTTCCGCGTATAGTGGAGCTCCACGGATCAGCGCTCGTATCGGCGAGTTGAAGCGTCGGAGCGCGCAGCTCCGCGATTCCGATTTTCAATATCTCGCGGTACGCGATAAAAGGCGGCGGCGCGCACGCGGCGATATTATATATACACACACACACACACACACACACACACACACACACACACACACACACCGGAGATCTCACGGCGTATATTAAATGCATGTACACATGCAGCGCGACTGTCTCTCGGGAGAGAGATAGAAATCTGTGGCACGCGAGCTATTAGAGCTCACCAGCTGTGTGCCCTATAAGAAACCTCTCAATTCGTTCGACGCGTATGCAGTGTATATATATATATATATATACGTGCAGTGTTCGCGAGCGCGCGAGCGTCTAGGAAGAAAAATAAAGCAGACTACAGTGCCACGGCAATGGCCTTAATTGTTTATTTTTTCTTCTCGTCGCGGGAGAAAGAGCAATACTTATAGCTACCGCTATATATTTGTATATACAACAGTACTGCGTATAGAACGTGCAAAAGGGCTCGTCGGATGTTTACCCGGTGAATTATAAATTGCGAGATATTGGACAGAGGACGCTTGTATGAGCAAGCGGAAGAGACGAACGCAAGGGGTTAAACGGTAAGATCACATGTGTGAGAGAGACGTACTATCTTATGTGCACTGTATTTATAAGCTCTGGACATTGGCCAGGATGCACACGATCCACAGAGCTTTCAAGGGGCCTCACTCATCGCGGGCTTATCGGCGAGCTAGCTCTCGTCTTTCCTCGGCTAAATAAAACGTTCTTTCGGCATTTGTCTCTAAATATATATCGCTCCATCGGCCTGTATACGTCTCCCTTATCCTGCGGGGTGCGTTTATAGTTTCGAAATCGCAGCCTCGTTCGCGTCTCCCGTCCAAAACAATGCGCGTAAATATACACGGTACACGAGCGAAAGGTAGATGGGTACAGCCCAAAAATAAGCCCTTCGCGATGAAGGCGTCAACGTCGCAGCGGGCGATGGTGTATCCAACTATATATATGTGTACATATATATACGTTATAGCTCAGGTCTTCGCTACATACAACTCTTCTGCGACTCTCTGGGCTGTTCTCTAGCCAAGTAGTTATGGAACGCGAGAGAGTCTGCAGCGAGTAGCATCGCTGCCGTTGGCACTGTTAATTGTAAAAGGGGGCCGAGAAAGAGCCTCTCGTCGCGTCTTGGCTGCTTGTCGTCTATTTGAAGAAAGGTCACTCGCGCGCGAGCGCGCGCTATGCCTTTCTCCCTCGATTCCACTGTGTGTGTGTGTGTGTGTGTGTGTGTGTGTGTGTGTGTGTCCGTATATGCATATGCGTTGCACATCGGAGCGTTGCACTGCGAGAGCTTATATATATACGTGTATATATTGAGAGTTGAGAGATATAGGCGATTGCACACCTTGCGAAGATGAGTATGTGGGTGGCACTGTGTCTACATAATGGTGCATATAGGTGTCTTACGTGCGCCTACCCACACACACACACACACACACACACACACACACACACACATACATACACGTACACATCAGCGTACATATACTGTATACACAGCTTGCGTGTATACAAGTGAAAGGGTGAAGGTTGAGGGAGCGCGAGGAATCCGTAGCTTCGCGCGCGCAACAAGTCGATCCGAAGATTGTGCAGGAGTTATTGTATACTGCAAGTCTCTGCGGGCCGCGTATCATATATGAATGGCTCGATTGACCAAGCCGTCGCGCGGTTACTTAATTCTCGCGCTGCTGCTGCTGCTACTGCTGCTGCAGCCGTAGCGCACATCGCGGCCTATACTGCATGCAGCGTAAAAAAGAGATTCGCGCATTGTCCGCCGCAATACGGGGGGGGGGGGGGTATCCGGCCGCGGCGCCAAGCTCTAATAACTGACAAATTCCAGAGACTAGAGCGCGCGCGGGCCGACGAAAATAGCGAGACGAGCTGCAGCGCGTCCGATTTCGAATTCGAATAACCGATGCGTCTCCCCACATCTTTAGAAACTAGACCTAAATTTCGAACGGCCGACACGACGCGAGCTATACCGTGAATCGTGGAAAGCGGCCGAAAGCTATACGGCTGCGCGTGTGCGCGCCGGAGAGATAGAGATAGAGAAAGAGGGAGTGAGAGAGAGAGAGAGAGAGAGAGAGAGAGAGAGTCGGAGACGAGAGAGGCTCGTAGATATATTTGCCGTGGTGTACGACAAGACGACTCCCGGGACTCTACGGTACAAGAATAGTAACTGGTATAGAGTCGACGAGTCGAGAGAGTCTTGTGTGTGTGTGTACGTGTGTGTAGGTAGCTGAGCGATGAGGCTACTGCGCGAGTTTTTCCCCGATGCCGCGCGCGCGGGGACAGTGGGAAAAACACTTGTATTCTTACAAAACTATCTGTGTGAGGTCCTATACTTGCCGGGCGGCGACGACTTCTCGATACATACGAGAGAATCTCGAAAGCATCGTCTACTGCCACGGATAAAGTGCGCTGTATAAGTAGCCGCAATCGCGCATCGGCATGAATCTTACATATACGTTCCTCCGGCGCGTGCTCTGCACCGCGTTTATCCGGGAGATCGGCCTTAATTTAACATTTAACATCCACACACGCCAAAACGTGATTACTCTCTCTCTCTCTCTCTCTCTCTCTCTCTCTCTCTCTCTCTCTCTCTCTCCTTATCGCCTCGCGAGATATTGGACACCTTTGAAAGCGCTTCGTGCTGCTGCGCTGCGCTCTCGACTTCGGAGCTACGCCCGCGTTTTTCACCTCGCGTCTCTCTGCCTCTCTTTCTCTCTCTCTCTCTCTCTCTCTCTCTCTCTCTCTCTCTCTCTCTCTCTCTCTCTCTCCCCGCGTCGATGGAATAAGGTCAGCACGTCCACTCTACCTACAACTCCGATGTAGATATACCTATATACATGGCGTCTCGCTCTCGCTGCAGAAAACTACTCCTATACGCTTCTAACGACACACGCACACACACACACACACCGCACGGCGCGTATATAAGTAGGCTAGAGCTCGCGAATTAATTAAAGATACATATACATGCACTAGAAGCTGGTACGTAAATCATGGAAAAAAGCGCACGTGGAGGGACGCATGTATACATAAGAGACGAGAAAGACACGACGATTCACTCGGACTGCACACATTGCCCAGACTATTCGTCCAATCGAGATTTGATTTATCCGTGCACTGAAAACGTCCGTCAGTTTATATGGGAGGAACGACGGAGACCAGATAGACGCTGCAATTTGCGGAGGAGAAAGAGAGAGAGAGAGAGAGAGAGAGAGAGAGAGAGAGAGAGAGAGAGAGAGAGAGAGACAAACGGATGCAACAAGTCACGTTTTTTATCGCCTCACCGACGCAAGAGTGCGATATTCGGAACACCGAAGGGGGGCTTCATATGATATATACAATTTCGTCGTTTCGTGCATAAGGATAGACGTTACGCAAGCAGATTTTGATGGAAGATAACAAATATTTGCCGAGAGGAAAGTGTATATGCGCACGAGCCGCAGCGACGATGATTAAGTTTTAGAAAGTTCTCTCGGGGGATCGACGAGAACTGCAACGACGATGGGAAACGATGCGATGCACGCGGAGAGTCCGAGAAAAAGACACCGTACCGTATCTTCGATACGAGAGGCTGCGAGATTCCGTCTCTGGTGTGTCTGCGCGCTGCAATGCATCGCTCCCCGATTTGTGACACACTATATATCTTCAAATCCAGACAACTTTCCCGCGCTCACGTCTCAAGATACATCATAGTACGTCGTCGCGTTCGCGGGGCGCGACTCCTCCGATGTGCACAATAACCGAAGGTCGAAAGGAAAATTCATTCGAGGCGATTATTCATTAAAACGGCGCTCTCTCGTCGCCACACCGCTCAATTATTTTATCAGGTGCATGCACAATAGCGATCGCGGAAGAAAGGCTGCAATGTCGTGACGCGGCTATGCGGTTCGCGCGAGCAAATAAGCGACTCTCGCGAGAGCCAAGCTCTCGATTGTGTATTGGCAAGCGTGCAGCCCGGCCAAAGTATAGCAGTAGATTTTTTTTTGTTTTTTAATATTATATACATGAGCGCGCGCGCACACGTGTACTGAGTACTCGTCCTCGCTTTCGACGTATATATATATCACGTGCAGTGTTATACACACAGCGTTTCCTTTTTTTTTTGCCCACGCGGGCAATTTTTCGTTTTTTGCTGGCGCGTGGCAGCCTATACGTAACGCGCTTATGAGATGCAGACGATAGGATGCGCCGTTCGCGTGATGCAAGCCTCCGCATTGTGAGGCCGATGTACGTATGCATATTGCATAGACACGAGCTTCTGACGAGTGATTAGACTAACACTCGACGGCACTTTTTTTCCTATACGTATCTGCATTGATGCCGTGCCAGTGTCTGTGTCTACGCTGTGCGTTGAGCAAGTTTCTTCGCGAATATACAGCCATATGCAATTTCACGGCTCTCGCCGGTGCAGACGTGCTTCTGTACGCGCGTGCAACGAGAGCGGAAGCTTTGCCAGCGAGAAAAAAAAAATGATTCGAAGGCACATTTTTATTAGACGACGCATGCGCATACACACTCGCTGAGCGACTGCGCTTATTGATGAGATGCTGTTCCGTCAACTCTGTTCCTTTGTAACATACGTTCGCGAATACGAGCTGCTTTTTTCTATGCGGGGTGTACAAACCACACCGCGCGCGTCTCTGTATACGCGCGTTTCTCTAAAGAAGCTACCTCGTCGAAAAAAAATCGCGCCAGCTCATCGATCCTTCAAAACCTCGCTGTCAATTACACGGCGATTCGTCTATTCATCCTGGCAATCAAAGCCCCGTAATTCTCGAAAACCTCTGCGCAGGATCGCTCGTTAAGAACGGTAAACTTTTCAGGTGCGATAAAACTTCTCGATCTGAAAAGCGAAGCACAGCGCCGGCAGAGGCAGCCTCCGAAACTTCACGACCTAGAATTCCAGGGCAAAGAGAGAAAGAGAGAGAGAGAGAGAGAGAGAGAGAGAGAAAAATTCCACGAGCAGGAAGCCGACTCTCTGTTGCACGTGTAAGGACCGGTTCTCCCTTCGCGCACGTATACAAACACACACAGAATACACACACACACACACACACACCTATGTCCCATACAAGCGCGCAAACGCACACGAACTCGAATCTGCTTAAATGTCGAGACACCCACGAATTATGTACCTGCGAATGTGTGTAAGATGTGTATTATATCCCATGCGAGGAATGTCGATCTTTATGCATTTGTATACGCGAGAGAGATTTTCGAATTTGGAGACGCGCATTCCCACGACGACGAGTTTTCGGACATTATATTACATTATGCACGCGCATTTGAAATCAGGCAACTCGATATGAAAAGCCTATAAATTATGCGCACCTGTCAGCAGTTGATGCCCCAGCGGCGATCAATTGGCCGCTAAACGGCTTTGGCGCCTCTCCCCCCCCCCCCTCCACTCGCTCTCTCTGTCTCTCTTTCTCTATCTCGAAGAAAGTAACGGTGGTCAGTCTCCATTGCTCCCTTGTTTTCAAACAGGATTTCCGTGCCCGATGCAAGCCTCTCACTGTCTGTATACATACATTGCAGGCTTGTGTACGCGCGTGTATATCTATCGATAGGCAGACACATTAGTTTCTACACCGACGCGACATTATAGGGTTTCGTTTCGGTATTTCTCGAGTGCAGCAGCAGCAGCAGCAGCAGCAGCAGCAGCAGCAGCAGCAGCAGTAGTAGCAGCTTTCCCGCGCGCGTCCAGCACACCTCGCAGAGAGCGTGCCATATTCTCCGCTGCGCGCGCTTGCGATCTAGATCTTTGCATTATTTTTACCTTCGCCGTCATTGATGGAGAGCGTATACACGTTCCGCAGGTATATGCATACAGATAGGCCTCGTGTATTTTCTCTCTCGACGCGCACAGTGTCTGCGCAGAGTGGATCGAGGTTTCCGAATTGATTTCTTTTAACGGAGATATTCCATAAAGCACAAAAGGGGGCGACTAAGCACCTCTTCGCGACGATATACGCATATATTGGCGTATTGCGTTACAAACTAACGTTATACCCGCACACGCGCCGATAAAAGCCAGCGAGATCGAGCGTTTTTTCATTTAAATTATTCAGACGCGAATTTCCGAGGAAGCGAATCGACGTATATATCGGCGCAATCACACGCGCGCATGCATAAATCATCCGCGCCGAAGAATCAATTTGTATACTTCGATTATCGGCGCGGTGTGCATCGATCACACGCTCTCTCTCTCTCTCTCTCTCTCTCTCTCTCTCTCTCTCTCACTCTCTTTCTCGCAGGCAAGTGCTTATCAGTCCGAAAAAGGCGGCGCGACGCGCATTTTAAAACGGTTCGCCGATCTAATTTCGCCCACGGCGTGTATGTCCGCGCCGAGCGAGAGAGCAAGAGCGGCATTTGCATTCGGAGATAAACAAAATATATCCAGAGCGGTCGATTTTAACTAGAGCAAGTATCTCCGGCTGGCGCGCGATTAATTAAAACTTGGCGACGCGTATAAATGCACATAGAAAGAGAGAGAGAGAGAGAGAGAGAGAGAGAGAGAGAGAGAGAGAGAGAGAGAGACACGCGCGCGCACTGACGCATATGTAACGGAAAATACACACAGGCGACGTGTGCCGTTGCAGGAACTCGTTCGAGAACTACCATAAACGGTACAGAGATATCGGGGAGAGTATATAGGAGAAAAAAATGCATAATGCACCTTGCACGTTCGATTGGCACACACACACACACACACACACACACACACACACACACACACACACACACACACACACACACACACACATACAGAACAGCGAGCGGGAGTCGACGTTGTGTTTCGTAAGGATCGATGCATCTGGTTGCGATCGGAAGCTCGTGAGCCCGCGGTGTCTATATAACTCGACGTGTATAATGATCGATGATTCTTTTTTTGTTTAGCTCGTGGGTGTATTATAGGCGCTGGTTAATTTGGCTGCGCTGCCGCCGCGCTCTCTGCGCTTTGACTCCCCCTCGGCGGTGAAAGTTCGATTTTGATTGCCTCGCGACTATCTCGCGCTTCAGCTATTACGAAGATTGTATCGGAAGAATGTTTACTGCACCGGCGGGCGACCTTCACTTTTCCGGAATATTTATTATAAATACACGACGAAATCTGGAATTCTAATTCCCGCGCGCGAGAGGCGATATATAAAAAGCTATATGCGTATGTTTATTCATCTTGCCGAAGATTTCGAGTTTGAAGAAAAAGAAAAGAAAAAAAAAATTGTCGGCTCTCCCCGCGCCGATATGAATATGCGCGCGATGCACTCTGTGCGAGTTGAAGAAAAAAAAATAGAAACGCCGTTGCTTCGTTCGCGGAACGTCACGGCCACGTGCCTCCTAATGACCGATGGAAAATATAAAGCAAACCGAAGGCTTCTTCCTGTGCGCTGCGATGAGAAAAATATTGCGCGTTCGATTGTGACGCTCTATAGAGAGTACTACGTGTATACATTATATACTTGACTTAGAGCCGCTGAAGATTAGAATAAGACGTAATTTCGCTGCTTTATATAGTGCGCTATGTAGACATGGATCTTGATTATTCAAACGCGGAGATTTATATGGTTGCGTTTGGATTTAGCGAATGCGAACACATTTGTTTTCGCTTGAAATTCACGAAAATTACGTATACTGGACGCAAGAGCTGTTAATTATTCGAAGTTATACAGCTGCAGAATTCTTCAGAAATAACAAATGAAGTATGATTATTGTCGTACCTCTCCTCTCTCTCTCTCTCTCTCTCTCTCTCTCTCTCTCTCTCTCTCTCTCTCTCTCTCTCTTTCTCTCTCTCATTCACTTTTCGCAAAGCAGAACATTCTAAAACCGGAGCCGCGCCGACATAATAAAGATCCTCCGATTAATTAAGTCGGAAAAGGTGCAAACAATATAGGCGCACAGAACCGCGCAATTGAGATCGATAAAAAATTATGCAGCAGCGCATCGCGTTACAGGACTTCCGCCGGTCCTAATTAAGCAACGTCTCTCTCTCTCTCTCTCTCAGGCTCTCCTCCTTCTCCGCGAACGCACCGCTAAACATCCGTCAGACGGCGCATCATCTCGCACGCACAGACACACACGCGAGTCTCGAGGATAATGGAGACGATAACGGCTCTCGGAAATCCACATCTCGTCCTCCGTCAATCCCGTTTCGGCTGTCTGCTCGGTGGCATTGACGCGAGTTGCATAAGTAATTGTCATTTTAAATGGAACCCCCTTCCGTCCGAGAGAGAGAGAGAGAGAGAGAGAGTTGCGTAACTCGGCGACGATCTCTCTCTCTCTCTCTCTCTCTCTGTCTCTCATGCAAAAGCCACGCGTTGAAATAGCACGGAACGAGTGCGCACGCGAGACGCGATCTCTCTCTCTCTCTCTCTCTCTCTCTCTCTCTCTTTCTCTCTCTAGCCGAGAAAGAGAGAGAAGGAGGTGTCTTCTTCTGCTCAGGCCGGACGAGAGCGACGCATAGGCGCGCACAGCAACGCGAGAGAGAGTCTGCGCTAGGATGTGAAAATAGCCCGTGTAACGCCGCAGCGCCGGACACTTTTCGGAGCGTATTTTCGGATTTATTGGAAAATATGGCTGTTTTCACTCGTTCCTTGTTACGCGCGCGTTTGTTTCGCCTATATACATGCCGGTATGTGGAATACTTATTGCGCGCGAGCGCGGTCGAGCGATAAAATAAACACGTCCTGCTCTTCCCTCTCTTTCTCGCGCGCGCGCGCTATGTGTGCGGTAAGCACACGCGCATTTATAGCGCGAAAGGGAAAATCCCGCGATGCGGGACACTGGAATTCGCGGGAATTCGCGATTGCGATATATACATCGAGAGCTCCCCCGGCTACGTAAGGTTTTTTCGTTTCATCGCACCCGTGAGGTACTATACTTGCTCGTAGAAATAAAAAAGGAAAAAAATAGCAGCCGGTTAGAAAGCTCAGTCTCCCGCGCGCGGGTTATATGCGCGTCTGTGTGCGTGTGTGCGTGCAGTACTGCACCTGATGGCGAGAGGTGAAAATGCGCACGTGGATATTGAATGACAGCTATATATACGTGTACATATAAAGTCTATAGAGTCTCTATCCGATACCCTTCGCGCGAGCCTCGGCCTGGAAACTTTTTGTTTATTTACGATGTGTGACCTGACGGCAAATTTTTTCTGTTCTATCCTCTATATAATGTATCCTGTGCTATGTATACTGCACTCGCTATGCGCGTTCATGCGTATATATGTGTGTATAATTGTATATATCTATTATATATGCACGAGATACCGTTGCGCTATTGGATGTACTAATAAATATCGTTTCACACTTTTTCTCCTACGTAATTGATGTAACTATATAAATAACTCGTTAGGAGTATAATTAGCGTCTCCGCGCGAGATAGAGCTGGAAAACAGAATGCTAGCGTATTTTGGTAGTGCGTGTCGGAAGATAGCTCGTATCTCACCGCGGAATCGTAGCGCGGTTTTAATTACCCCGGCCAGCCAGCAGCACCAGCACCACCATCAGCAGCGACGGCGGTGGCGGCGTAATTTTTCATTTACTAAGCAAAATTCATAGTGCCGATCTTTCCCGCGTTCATCAGCAGAATGCTGGCTAAACCTGCGGAACTGCGCTGAATCAAAGCGTAAAGTCATATACGCATTCGAGCGAATGAAAATTAATGGCGTTGAACGTTGTGACGTCCGATACACGTACATAGTGTATGTACATCGGCGTAAAAAGAAACGAAGGAGAGAGAGAGAGAGAGGAGAGAGAGAGAGAGAGAGAGAGAGAGAGAGAGAGAGAGAGACGACGACGACGACGACGACGACGACGACGAATAACAAGGACGGCTTTTTACGACCGAATGTGATTGAGGCGAGACTACGAAATCGTGACTAGATAATATACGTGTGTACAGATTTTTTTTATATCACCTATGCGCGCGTATACGTGCTAAATAAACGCCCGATGGAGAGACCGAGCCGCGCGTGATATAGCCGTCGCGGCAATCCGTTTCGGCAATGTAAACATAGTCCTCTAGACATCAGGTGCCGATGTCTCCGTCTCTCTATATCTGTGTTTGCGAACGCGTATACCTGCGTTCTCTTTCCCCGTATTCCTCTCGCGGCTTATCACTGCTATACACGCAGATAGCTATTAGACGACGCGTATACGTACGTATACGACCTACCTACTTTCGTCCGGCGAGTTTCCGTATCAATTTCGCCCATCGACCGACAGATGCTTATCACGTCACATAAATTATATGCTCAGCCGATGCCTAACGGTATTAACCTGCGAAGGCAGTCGCCGACACGTATATATAATATATATATATACATACACACGTATGTCACGGTATAATATATACCGAGATACGTACACAGTGACAAGTACGCGCGTGTGTCTTATAGATACGCGGTATGATTTCGGAGTCGGGGTGAGGAGATATATAGGAGAGAAAGAGGTTATGTCACGACACGTAGGTATCTCTCTCACCTTCTCCTTGGCTCTGCCCGCGTGCTTCTGCACAGTCTTCGCGATGAGTGCTCCCTTGCTCTCTGCCATGGCTGGATGCTCTTCTCTGCAAGGCTCTTGGCTTCCCCGATGCGTCTCTCTCGAACGTGTCCCCGATGCGCCGGATCTGCTGCTGCAGTTGCAAGCAACTTCTGGATCGCAGGCACGCACTATGTGACTACTATATACTTATGTACTTGTACAATATCGCACTCTCGGAGCCGAGCGAGAAAAGAAGCGATATATGTGCGAGCCGAGCCGACGTAGAAATCAATCAAGGGCAATAACACTGCAACGGATTATTCTCCTCTTCTTCACTGTTACAAACGGGAGCGTCACACCGACGTGTATCGTATACTGCAAAGGCGAAACTTGCGTGTATATTTACTTCCCGGTCTCTCTCGTGTTCTCGCTGCGTATTGTACGCGCTATGCTTGTACAAATATATACTCAACTCGAGACTATGTATGCATGTATATGTGGGAAATGCGTGTACGAGGATGTACAAGTGTATACGTATATGTATAGCGGTGTGAGCGTGTCTGTGTATATAAATAATACGTATGGAAAAGAGTGAGCGAGTGCGAGGAGTAAGTATGTGACAGGCGCGCGACGACGCCAGGCGTTCAGCGAGTGTGATGCGCCGGAGAGTACTGGCGGCCGCAGGCCGCTCCTCGCTGTACCGTAGGCCACGCGATCCGCCCGGCCCCTCTCTCCCACATTTTCGAGAGATCCCCCCCGTCTCGCTCTCGGCAACTATTATACCCCCGCCCCTACCCTCTCGACGTGCAGTAGAGCTGTAGAGCGCATAATACAGAGTGAGAAAGAACATCTGGCGGATTGCGCTCGGTGGGGGCTCGAGCTCCACGCTCATTGGTCGAGGCGAAAGCTGCGCGGCAAATTCAAATTGCCCAGTACGGATTATAATGTACATTTTTTCGGAGAGGATATGCGGACGTGGCTGTTGGAAGTTTATGGTACAGCGGCGAAATGAAAGACCGAGATTATTTATTTATAAATGGTTTTATTAATAAATTATCTTTTCTTATTTCGCGATGAGGACTGCTCAAAAGAAATAAACGTCTGATAAAAATCCATTTTAATAACAGAAACAGACGGACGACACGCGCAAATTGTGTGTGTTGTGTAATATGTATATAACTGTAATAAGTTCATACGTATACCTGATACACAAGGGCGATAGACAAAATCTGTTTTTCTTTCTCTCTCTCTCTCTCTCTCTCTCTCTTTGTTACTGCTTATACACTCAAAACATGGTCTATCCAAAAATTACAATTGACAAAAGCGCCTTTGCGTCGCGGGCCGCTCGGAATTATCATCCTTTTTGTCGCTCGTTATACTTAATCGAACGACATATACGCTCATATGTTAAAATCTCAATTTCCACCACAATAACTGCCAGCTTTCATAGTCAAACGTATCTCTTATCTCTCTCGCTCCTTCTCATTTAATAATAAAATTCTTTCTTTTTTTTATTATTATTGTACTTACATAATTCTTTTTCACTTTTTTTCACCGCCTCTTTCTCTTAAATTTTTCGTTTCGCGATATAGTGAGTTGTGACGAGTTGATCACTTTGAACAACCTTGCAGGATAGAAAGATAAAAATTTTTTTAGAAAAAAATATATGTATATATCGGTACATATATAGACTTTTATTATTATTTTATTTTTTTATTTTTTAAGAAGTATATGTTCGAAAGCTCAGGGGTCAACGTTCAGAGCGCTAGTCGAGCTTTCTCCTCATACGTTTCGCGGGTTGCTGCTTTTTTTCCAAATATTCCTTTTTACCTTCTCTTTGCAAGGGCAACGTCACTCAAAGTAATGTATTAATAATAATAAGCATTGCAATTTGAACATTGGTGCTTGTTTAACGGATCATTTTGATTGTATAATATAATATCGGTGAGAGAAATAGTAATAAATTGTATCTGGGGAGTTTAGGACTTTTTTCCTCCCTTTTCATACTTAATATTTGCCTATGTATGTGATTCCGCGCGAACCGCAAAAACAAATAATCGCTGATCGAGAAAATTTCTTTACAAATTTAAATGTTTTATACGCGCGTCGTGTTCACTCGCTGTGTGTATGTATGTGTGTCGCGTGTGTGTAGGTGTGTTTTGTGGTACCTAATATAAATTTGCTTTTAGTCTTGGAAAAATTGGATAAGGCCATAAACCAATCTGGCATCAGCTCCGCACAAGTCATGCGCGCGTACCAGCCTCTTTTTTTCTCGATCTGTTTTCTTTAAAATTCCACTTCTTTTACACCACTTACATAATTCATATTTTTATTAACTTCATAACCTTACTCTTTCGCTATTTTTTTTAAACTTTTCTGGTAATTTTTGTTATATCATTTTGTTATAAAACCCCAATCCTCTCTTTTTGTCGCTCGCACTCTCACAAACACTCTGTCGCACAATTATAATACGTCGCCTGATCGCGGCTCATCTCTCGCGGGCTTCAGTCTTTCAACCGTCCCAAGTTTCGCGATTCACGGCTCCGTCCATTGTTTTCATTAAATAATTAATTATTCATTTATTTTCATTTAATTATTTTTCTTATTTTACTCTGAAACTGTCTCGGGTCCTTGTCGACGTCGATCTATTATTTTAATTCGCTTTTATGTAATCGTGTTGTCATCATTGTTTTCTCTACTTCGGTATTTTATTTGTTCCTCTGCCTGCCGTTAACTTTTAACTTTACGACACTTTGTCACCGTCAAATCGTTGCAAAAGCACATAGGTAAATTTTTCTTTCTCCTCCTCTCGCTTTTTCACTTTATAATAATACTAAAATAAGTATAATATCTACTATTCTTAAACTGTAATCTCGACACGTAAAATTTGCATCGCAAGACCATAGTAGCTGAGGAGCCGGTGGGTGATCTTTGAGACAGAAAGTAAAGGTTTTTGTAGCACATTTTTTTGTTCTGTTACTTTTTATTTATCTATATTTTATAAGAAAAATATCTTCTTTTTCAATTTCAGAAGTAATAATATGTGTTACAGGAATTGAGTAAGTTGGAGCTCTCGTTTTATTAAGGTACGAAAAAATCTACAGTCGTTGATATGACAGATATACTAGCAGTTCATACAGTACTGCAATGTTCCTGTTTTTGTTTCGATCCTTGAAATTGTCTTGATTTATTGGTCCATCTTATGACGTATATAAATTTATTACAATTCAGCTGTTGATGATGGAAACGAAATTTTTATTGTTAGTGAATGATTTTCTAAATTTTGCAACACGATTCGAGTAGAAATCACGTGTGTACATGATGACATTAAGTCTAAAAAATAATGGTTGATAAACTGAAAATATGAATGTACGATTCAATCGTATAAAGGCTTTTTTGGACGACCCGGGATAAACTAAAATAAACATGATTAAAACATCGTCTCCTGTACATACGAAACATGTTCCCGTCTCAAAAATCACAGCGCGGCACCGCGCATCATTTCGACGGGTGTGGTTTGTAAACCTGTACAAAAGTTGATCCTTGTTTACATTCTACGCTTAATAATGGTACAATAATGATGTATTTAAAATGTAACTTATATAACCTTAGTACTGATTAACGATGGCTGCATTCCAGCATGAGCCCAGCCTTTGGCCGAGTGGAGCTAACAGACAAATACGCTCCTTTGAGTGTAAAACTCCGCTGCCTTCTCTCTAACTCTTACTCTCTTAAGACTCCAGTCATTTCATATTACATCCGTTCTTCTCTCGCCAAAACTATGCAACACCTCTAATTCTCTAACTATATACTCTATATAAAATATCGTTAGTATAACTAAAACGCGTGTTGGGTCTAGCTGGAATGCGGCCTTTATTTATGCCTCCTCCTTCATTCTTTTCAACTTATCCTTTAATTCTGCTTTTCACGATAACTTCCATTTTGTTTCATATACTTCTTTCATTTTTCGTTTTATGCGCATATAATAATTGTCCATCCCTCTTTCTCGCTTGCTCGTTCACTCGCTCTCGTACTCATTCACGCGAAAACTTTCACTCCTTTATTTCCTCTCTGTAATTCATTTTTTAGTCGTATGTTACAATTTTTCAGTCAATGATCTACTGACAAAATCGCGCAACTCACTGTAGTCTGTCATTGGTCGGTCAATTAGTTTGATTCCCAGCTGTTCTCTTGGCGGCACATTGTTTTTTTTTTAACATTTGAACGAATTTTATACTCTCCCGACAGCATCAAAAATCTAAAACGAACTTTTAATTCCCCGATTCAACACCGTCCTCGTGTTTTCTTTTTTTACCTCGGGCAGGGGACGAATCTGCAACAGTAACATTATCTTAGAGAATATTGGTATTTACACATTTATCTGTGTGACTCTACAGTTGGCCTTGTAAGTACCTTCTTGCTGTTGTTCTTCTTGCTCATCTTCATCGTCCTCGTATTCATAATCGTCTTCCTCTTCCTCGCCATCAACTACATAATCTTCTTCATCACTCTCATCCTAAAATATACAAAAAAATAGCTGTGAATATCATAACCACACAGGTAAAGAAAACGCTGCATCCTGAGTTCGTAATAATTACCTCGAGATCTTTGTACACCGAATCTAGGAGTACTCCTCCATCTTCCAAGTCTTCGTCGTCTTCTTCGTCAGATACTGGAAAAGATGGGATGTATTGAGTTCCGTGAGTGCGAAACGCATGCATATTGCATAAATTTGTAATCGTATGAATAATTGTTTAGGAAATTACCTTCTTCGCTGTCGTCTTCGTTAGCATCTCCATCACCATCGTCGTTTCCGTTTACCTCGTCGTCTTCTCCCTCGCTATCGACTTCGCAGTCGTCAATGTCGTATCTGTAAAACATTTCCGATAATTGCAACTTTAACCTAATCTGCAAATGACTACGCCATACTTGCTTCTTATCGTAGCTGCATTCTTACCCGTCAAGGTATCGCAGGCTAGGTATGAGACTGAAGACCTTCTCCCTATAATTGTCCATGTTTGTCGCTTCATTGTTAAAGAGATCGAGGCTCTTCAAGTTCTTGAACTCCTTCAGAGGTTGTAACGTGTCGAGATCCTTAATTTTGTTCCCACTCAGGTTCAAGTGAGTTAGTTTTGGGCTTGTGTGCAGCAGGTTCAGACCGCTCGATATTCTGTTATCGCTGAGTTCCAACTGAAAAATGCAAATCGATACGTTCGGTGATTGAACGTCAAACCAAATGATAAAACCGTTGAACGAGCATGAAATTAAACAAAAAAATTACCTTCTTCAGGTTTGGTAATTTAGGGAAGCCTTTTAAACTGGTAAGTCCTACGTTGATGAGGCTCAGCGACTCTAGGGCGACGAACTCATCCGTCAGACCAACGATATTCGTACTTCGGCAATTGTCGAGCACGAATTCTGTTATCTGGAAAGACAGAGGCAAAGCGTGCTTTAGTGAACAGAGAATAAAACGACGAACCGCGGGAATTTCAAATCTCTCCGAGTCGTCATCGGCGAAGGAGAAAGATGTAGGAATGTTCGATTCTAAAAAGGAGGAAAAAAAATTCAAAACGCAACACGCAAACGCTGTGGCGTGGCGGGGGGGGGGCAGAGAAGGGGTCTCACACACACATCACACGCACACACAGAGGGAGAGAGGCGCACGTACGGCGGCGGCGCGGGAGATGGGTCATTTTATTGATCGGAGAAAGGAGAAAGAGACGGAAGAGTTAGGCGGTCGTCGCGACGCGCGTCGCGCATAATAGGCGTGTGTATAACGCGCGCGCGAAAACCGGGAGGGGAAGATGTGTAGCACGTGAAAGCGCGCGGCTTCACGGCTTATCTGCGCTCACAATACGTGCGTACAAACATTCTTTTACACTCGCGTACATTATATACATTGGCCTTTTGCATTTTTCAGATTGTTACGTCGCGCGATCGATTTTATTTCCGAATCGTCTTGCGGGTACTGCGATGCAATATGTATATATACATCACCGGACGACGACGACGACGACGACGTCGCGTCATTAACCCACTCGCGAAAGCTCGTAAAAAGGCGGAGAGACTCCGCAGTGCACAAATGCGGTTTATATATGCGTATATATAGGATGGCATGTGTACGAGCGTGGCCCAGTTATGGGGCGCGAGCTAAGGGCATTTTCCACTCTCTCTCTCTCTCTCTCTCTCTCACTGCGCGAGCGTGTGTATACATACACTGTACGCACTGTGCACACATTGTTATACTTACTTATATAGCCGGTGTGTTCTCGCGCGCGGCCGGCGCCGGCGCGTCACGTGGGAAAGCGCCGCGGGTTGCGCATCGCTGCGCACCCCATTTCGTGTCTATTGCATCATTTGCGTATACGATTATGCATATATTATTCGCGGCAATAAGCTCTGCTATGTGCGAGCCGTCGCGCGAGCTTTATGCTTTGTACACACACGACGATTTACGCGAGCGCTCGTATCGAGAGCTCTATTATCGTGTCGGAACAACGAAATGAATATTAGCACGAATTCCCGGTGTAAAAGTAACCCGATAACTCGTCGCCGCGAGAGAGCTAAACAAGTTCGTTCGCCACATCCTAGGCACCCCGTGGAGGCTTCCTCGTGCGTACATGCCGCGATTACGCGAAAGCCGCGTAGACGCGAGAGGAGAGCCGCGTCAGGGCAGGAGAGTGCGTCCGTGTGTAGAGAGAGTGTGTGCGAGAGAGAGATACACGACGGGTACAGGCCGCACGGCCGAACGGATCGATGACTGTGCAGTAGAGCCTCGCGCGGGGGCGGATAGCTGATGTACGCGCGCGCGAGCGAGCGAGCGAGTGAACGAAGGGGGTTAGTTAACCCGTTCTTTTCTCTCTCTCTCTCTCTCTCTCCCTTTTGCATTTTTGCGCGCGGGCGCCTACCCCCTCCTCTCCTCCTTTTGTCTGCCGCCTGGACTTTTTCTCCTCTCGGTTCGCGGCGGGCTTCGCGAAGTTAAGGGGCGCGCGGCTCTCGCCGCCTATATCTTTGCATGCACTTCTCGTTCGCGCGGGCAAGCCGCTATTTATAGACACAGACGCGATCGTGCCGCTCCGCGATGTCGGGGATATTTTGCGCGGAACGCGACTCTTTTTCCGTGTATTGTTATGCTCGCGTAATTTTTTTTCTCTTACATCGATGTGTGTTTCAATTGAAACGGTATACTCGCGGCAGCCAATAATTTTTTTTTTATTCAACGATAAGAGCTCGGAGCACCCCGCGGCGTCGCCAGTATAAGCGAAAGCTCTTAGCAGACGCGGGGAAGTAGTGCACCGAACACGCGGCGGAGCGTGCGTAGACACCCGCAGCGCGTCGAGAGTGTACATACGTGCGCGGAGACACGGTATTACAATCAAGGTCGCCGAGGCGCCAATCTCACGCTATAGCTATCGATTTTCGATTCATTCTTTCCGAGCGCGTGCTCCGAACTCTCTTACTTTTTCTCTCTCACTCGCTCTCTCGCGGTATACTATATCGGCCGGCTATACTGCGTTATTGCTGCGCGGATAAACGAATTTTTCCTCGACCGCCAGTATAGCTCGCTTCGTATACACGCTCGGGAATTACCTCGGAACTTTTAAGTGAAGAAGTTTGCGAAATCGCAAAGTACGCGTTCGATGGACTTGGGCAAACTCTCCTCGCGCATCGCCGCGGAATACGAATAAGAAGCGGCGCGCGCGCGTCTTGAGATAAAAATTCAGCGCTCGCGCTTACGTAAAAAGCGCGCTCGAATTTTCTCTATTCGGTACAGAAGCAGGTCCATTATATTCCATCGGCAACTCGTTGCGTAAACAAAACAAAGGAAGAGAAGAAGAAGCAGAGCAGCGAAATCAATGGCAGTCCAAGAACGCCGCGTTATTACACGCGCATCGGCCGAAGATTAACTCGTCACGAGAAACGCGCCTACCCACAGTCAGCCGTTCGCACGCAGATAGCCGAAGAGAGAGAGAGAGAGAGAGAAGAGGGAGGGAGGGGCGCCCGGTAACACGGTTACGCCACTGCTCGCAGCGGCGACCGGCAGAATCAACGCCCACGCGGCGCACGAAAACTCCCTGTTAGCCCGAAAATCTCGTCACGCTCTCTCTCTCTCTCTCTCTCTCTCTCGCACTCTCTGGGCTCTCGATGACAATCTCGTCCCGCTGCGCGCGAGAGTCTCGCAGCCCTTCGCGCTGTACGACGCGTTTATTAGCGTATTACGCGCAGAACTTTGATTTACACGCGTCCACGTATACTCGTGGATGAGTACACTCGACTGTATACGGTGCACAAGAGAATGTGCGTGTGTATGTACTGTAAAGCAAACGAGAGTCGCGCATTGAAAAAACACAGCACGACAGGTGCGCGCGCGCCGTTTCAATTCGCGCGTGTTATGCGGCGGCGCAGAGAGAATGAGAGAGAGAGAGCAAAGTGGACTCGTCCGACAGACACACAACATGGCCGGCGGCACGCGTGACGTCGTCGGCGGTTGCAGCTGTGTGTTGTTGCTGGCGACGCAAGTTTCCCGCGCCCGCTTCATGCCCGTTTTCACGCTCGCAACAATGAAACTGAGAGACTTGTTGCCGTGCGGACGCATCTCTCTCTCTCTCTCTTTCTGTCTCTCCTTCGCGAAGGAGAATCGAAATCTCGCGTCGAGGAGCCGATGCGATACGCCCGTCCGTGCCTTTTTTCTCGGTCTCTCGCGCGCGCACGCCTGTGAGTATACATACGTAGAGCATGTAGCATACACATATACAGCTATGTACATATATGCAAGCATTAAGTAAGTGCTTATATACACACGTATCTATATGCCTATACACGCGTGTAGGCACATGCGCAGTGGCCGAATCGGGACGCGGCGTGGCAGAGAGAAAGAGAGAGAGTGCGCTCGCTATATATACAACAACACACTCTGTAAGTATAGCTCTGCCGCTCTCTCTCTCTCTCTCTCTCTCTCGCTCTCTTGACTCTATACACTCTCTCGCGCAAGAATCCAGCGGGGACGTGCTCAAGTTCAAAGATGAGCGACCGATCGTACTATCCTCTCCGTGTTTTTTTCTCGCCCTCTCGCCTCCTGACTCTCTCTCTCTCTCTCACTCTTTCTGCCTCTCATCTCGGCCAATCGATCTATCATATCAACCGAGCGCTCTGACCCACGCACTTCCGGCGGAGGAGAGCAAAGCACTCGAAAAGAAAACACACGGAGCCGCGGCGCGCGAATGCGCCTCGAACCTTGACCCAATAATACAAAGGCGAGAGATGGTCTACTTCCGCGGGAGTTTAGCCATCCGAGATCGATGAATCCGACCTGTTGTCGATTTCGCGCTGCCTGTGTCTGGACGGCCCGCGTACGCCACCCCGGATCGGCGTTGAACAGGTGCTGCATGCGACGCGAAAGAGGAGAGAAAAAAAACCGCGCGGGCCTTTCGAAGCTGTGGCGCACTTATATACGCCTGTATGAAAAAAATACGCATGCAGGCAAGTATTACAGACTGCAGTTTGACGCCATTCTCTATGTATACTATATCGTTAGCGCGCGTGACGTCGCGGGCAATATCGCCGCTCTCTGCCCGTGCGTTGTATATACGCTATTTTCAGAGAGCGAGACAGAGCGACATGCGGAAAAGCAGATTATGTACGCACAGAGAGAGGTGCGTCTAAAGCTATGCGCGAGACTTGTTGTAAGCATCAGGTAATACACAATTACGCGGCGCTCGCTAAATGTAGCCGCGGCGAGCCGTTCGCACGTTGGCCCGATCAATTAACGCGAGAGCGCCAGGGAAAAGGCACTGCGGTGCAGGCACGCATATGCTCCTCACTCGTCGGACGAAGGAACGGAGTAAAACAGAGAAAGAGACGGGGCAAAGAGAGAATCGCGATGATCGCGCGCGGGGCTATAGAACGTGTCGGTGCGCTCGCTCGCTCGCTCTCTCTCTCTCTCTCTCTCTCTCTCTCTCCGCGTGTATAATATGCGTGCGAGAGAGAGAGCGAGCGGCGCAAGAGCGCGCCATGCTTCTTTTTCGCCGTCTCTCCCCGATCGCGACGCTCTCTCGCTCTATACACGCGCATCCCGATTTCGTGCACTCGTTACATTGTCGTCGTCCTCTCACCCTCGGCTTGATTTTTTCTCTCGCCCGGCGGAGGTGCTGTTGAATAATCCGCTTGACTTCTCGCCGCGGCATATAAGTATATGTTGCACCTATCTACGCATTGTCGACAGCGCTCTGCAACAAATCGCGAGGAGAAGATTGCGCATTATAAAAGAGAGAGAGAGAGAGAGAGAGAGGCGCAGGCCGGAGAACGCGCGACTTTTGTAAATATACTTATACACAACGCACACATCGGAGTCGGGACACATGACGGACGAAGCTGCTTGTATACTGTATAGCCTGTACACACTGTAGGCGAGCAAACATATGAGAGAAACGCGCGAGGGCTATGCGTGAAAAAGATGTATGGCAGTATGTACTCACTTCGGCGGGCTTCCTGCCGCGCTTCTCCAATTCTATCCGTTTCTCCATGCCGCCTGTGCGCGTCGTATCTTCCATGCAGCAGGAGTCGTGCAGTGCTCTTCGTCGACAGAGTCAGCGGCAGCAGCAGCAGTAGCAACAGCAGCAGCCGCACCGTCTTGTCTCTTTCTTACTATACTACGTACTCCTCTGCTCTTCTCGCTGTGCGTAGTGTGTGTTGCACTGCTTCGCTGCTGTGGTGCACACAGCAGCAGTCTATCTCGCGCGTGGCTCTGCTGCAGCAGCAGTCAGCAGTGGCTTCCTCAGGTGCACTCGCGCGCGCGCGCGCAGGTACACACGCAGAGATACACGCACATACACCGACGACACACACGCGGATGCTCCCTCCGCAAGAGGCTCAACCCCTCGTCCACTTTCGTTTTCCTCTTCCCTTCTAATTATTATAATTGTTACGATAATGCAACGAGCGAACCGTCTGTGTTCTCTTTACCTAATACTAAACTAGTCACACGGCCCTGCGCGAGCACTGCTGGTGCACGACGACGACGACGACGACGACGACGACGACGGCGGCGGCGGCGGCGGCGGCGACGGCGACGGCGACGATGACGATCTGCTGTCTCAAACGACACCACCGAGTGCACCAACACTACGCGACAGAGTGAATAGAGAGCGAAGAAGACGAAGCTGCGAAGGAGAAGGAGGAGAGGAAGGAAGAACGACGAAGGAGAGAGAGAGAGAGAGAGAGAGAGAGAGAAGGAGAGCGCGCGCGTGCGCCCACGGAATATGGAGGAACACGAACGGTCTGTCGCTGCCGCTGCCGCCGCTCTACTCTCTCTCTCTTTCTCGCTTGCTCTCGCTGCCAGTATAGAGTCGCTCTCTGGACACCGAGCGAGCGGCCGCAGCACCTGATAGTGGGGGGCAGCTAAGGAGCGGAGAATAAATAATACGGCCCGTGTGCGTTTCTCTCTATCTCTCTCACGCTCGCTCTTTCTATCTATATCTCCGATGCTTATTGTCTTTTTTCGTTCGACCACGATTTTTCAGCGCGGGAGACTTTGATTTTCACAGCCGCACTCTCTCGCTCTCTCTGCGACTCGATTACACAACCGTCTTTTCTTCCCTCCGTACGTATACGTGCACTCGCTGTACCTACATACACCGGCTCCGTTTTTCTGGAGCAGCTCGAATCGGTGTGCTTATTTAAATTCTCTCTACGCTCGAGTGATTGGTTTTCGATTTTTTTTCTCTCCAAGCGGTGTGCGGCCCAGTGGCGAAAAACACCGGCGCACACACACGCTTCTTCGCGGCGGCCTTCGTCAACGAGAGGGACAGAGAGAGAGAGAGAGAGAGAGAGATACGACATATGACGACAGGACGGGGAAGAACGCGATGAGCTTGTATACATGTGCGCTGCGTGCGCCGAGAGATGTTGTCAGTTGTTGGTTGTTGCCTGCCAAAAGCTGCTGCTGGGTGCGCCGGTGCGCGCGCAACAGGACTGTGGCAGTGGCGCTGATCTGCTGTCGATTCGAGGAATCGCTGTCGTGGTGATTGATGATATTCAGCAGCTCCGAAGCGACTCTTTCGTCTATTTTCGTATATATTTCCATTTTGCTTATCACTCGGATGTCAAGAGTTTTGACGTATTCATCTCGAATTCGAGAGTTCATCGGGCGGATAATTGAAAGCAGTTTCAATAGCCGTTTTAGCGCCTCTATTCGGCACATATCTCGTCCGTTATTTGTAATACGACAATGGACTTTGTAGCATCGTTGCTAGTTGAGATTTCGGCCACCTCGGCAGCAGCGGTCGATGTTTGCGCACGACCGAACAAATCTCAAGGTGAAATATCGGGTACTTACGGTACTTATATGCACGCGTGTATTGAAATTCGAATGCACAACACACACGGCGCACACCGCGATGATCAGTATATAGACTATAGAGGCAGCATAGATGATGGTCAAAAGATTTCTAGACGTTTGAGAGCAATTTTGCGAGATTCTGAATATTGATACTCGTATGTTTAGGAATCTATGAAAAACTGTTTGGAATATTTTGAAATTAATAGCTTTTGAATTGATTAGATAGTGAATTTTAATGCGTATAATAATACAGATGTATTAAATTTAATAATTTATAAAATATTTGTGCGCTATTAATGATTTGTTTTTTTGAAAATTACTAAATGACTCCATGCTCAAGTAAGTTATTAATTAAATTATTTACATGTAAAAAGTACGTATTTCTATTAATAATCGATTTTGCACTTACCGACAGGGCTTGCGGAGCACTGTTTTAACAGATTATCACAAAATTTAAATTAGCTCTCTCCTCGAGTTTCTCCCTGCTTCCAGCCGTCTCAACTTGACGGAAGTTATAACTTAAAACATTTTACTAATTTATTTGATTTCATTCTACCAAATGGATCGACTTTTAATATTTAAGTTTTCCTTGGTACACATTCAAGTGTCAGATTACATCTAAAATAAATTAGTAGTCAATAGACATGGTGTCATAATGGAAGCACTTCACATTCTCTTTATTATTGGACTGATTCATTTCTCATTCTTTTTCTTTAACACTATATTTGTGGTAAGAATTGTTTTGTATTGCATTTAACATGAATATTTTTAATTTTCCATAATTTAGTGCAATTATTTTGTTGCTTTTTTAAAAACTAGGTTATGCCCAATGTTTACAATATTCTAAACAATAATTGTACAGCCGTTTCAGACCAATGCTCAAAATTATTAAATCTTGATTCATTTTGACTCGAATTTTACTTATCACAAATTTAATATTTGCAGTCATGTATGCACTTACCCTACATCACTCTCTTAAAGAAGTCTGGTCTGGAAATTCAGTTATTGCGCATAAAATGGTTCACCACTGCCTTCAATCGTTCCTTGATGAGATGGGGATTAAGTCGCTCAAAATTCTGGTCCCTGTGGTACAATTCAGGACTAATATCAACAATTTTATTACTTCCAATTTCGATAGCAGTTATTTTAAAAATGACACTTAACATTTGGTTACACAAGTCAGGATCACCTGTTGAGAAGAAGGAACAAGTTTTTGAACTTCTGGTAAATTGAAAGTATTATCTTCATATTATTACTCTGTATAATGAAGTGCTAAAGATATTTTTATGAGTAGGTTCCAGGAGTTGACATTCCTTATAATGAAATGGGATATTACATATTGTCATTAATATTATGCAGTGTGGTACATGAACTGGGACATGCCATGGCAGCAGTTAGAGAAGATGTACGGTTTTTTGGAATAGGAATGATTTTATTTTTTGTTGTACCTGTTGCTTTTGTTCACATAAGCAATGAGCAGCTTAATATGTTACCAGTTAAGAATCGTTTGAGAATTTTGTGTGCTGGGGTATGGCACAATGTTACTTTTGCAGGACTTGCAATTATCCTTATAGGAATCATAACAGCATTGTTTTCGCCATTTTTTATGACAGATGCTGGTGTCTTTATCAAAGATATTTCACCAGTGAGTTTTAAGTTTCTTTTTATCTCCTTCCTACAATCCAGGAAGAATATATTACGTGTCTAGGGAGGAAAAAACTTGGAGAATCCATATCTTGTGTATATTGACACCCAAGCTGAAGGTGAGGGTAGCAAACACGAGATATGGGCTGTCCGAATTTAGTCCCGTGGTGCGTATACTATTTTTCTTCACACTAGCGCCGAAATTACCAATTTCGCTCCTGATGCCCGAGAGCAAAAGTGGTATTTTCGGCGCAGTGTGAAGAAAATTACGTTTTAAAAAATGTCTTTCAGAAATCACCCCTATTAGGACCCTCTGGTCTTCTACCAGGAGATGTAGTACATAGAATTAATGATTGTTATGTGAAAAATTCTACAAATTGGAGAACATGTATTTTGCAAGCAACTCAATCTCCCACACCTGGATATTGTGTAACAGACAAGATGGTTAAGGTATTATTACCTTATCAAGTAAATTTCTTAAATTTATTTATAATGATTGAAAGAAAGAATTTTAACTTGTAGGAATTAGATAAATCTTATTTAGCTGCTAATAAGAATAATGGGGTTTATAACTGTTGTGATCAACACAGTGTTGAAAAAGGATATTTATGTTTTGAGCATTTAGAAGGATTTGATATTCAAACCCCTAAAGCTGCCATGCATTTTTGCCTTCCTACTCGAGCTATTGTTGAAAGTTCTCATAATTTATGTCAAAATAATGACCAATGCTTTATGCTTAATGACTTGTGTGTTAGACCTGCATTGGGCAACGGAACAAAGGTAAATTTTTGAATTTCATATTATTAATTAACATTTGGTTTCAAAAATTTGATTTCTGCTTGAATAAGCATATCAAGTGTGAAATACCAGATTCTTATATTCAAATTATAAAATTTTTGTTTTATGTACATTTTGAATTTTATGTTACAATTTCATACATTTGTATAAAATAGTAATACACGATAGTCAAGCTCAAAATACGTGATTCTCATGAGTGCTGTTACCATTCCATGCCTGCATGAAAATCAATTATTTCAAACACTTTTATCAAAATATACTATTTAAGTATCTTTTTAAAAATTACTGACTTAATATTATTTTTTACTTAGATTGTGCAAATACAAAGATATGGACATAAAGATGTATTGTTTTTTGGACACCCTTCAGAAATATATTACACTACTGAACTGACTGATTGGGTTCCAAAATTTTCTTTCTTGAATCCATACTTTCCAGAAGCCTTAATTCTATTATGTAAATATATTGCAGTTTTCTCATCAGGCTTGGCAATCATTAATGTAGTGCCTTGCTTTTACTTTGATGGCCAACACATTGCTGCATTATTAATAGAAATTCTTTTAAGAAATAAAATACAGCAACAGAGTGTACGTTCTACGATTACTTTGGTCATAACATCCACATTTACGTTGCTCCTTGGATTTAATTTAATAAATATGTACCTGCATAAAATGTAGACTATGTGACTTATTATGCACTTTTTGTGATATAAGCTAGTGTATCAACTTAATTATATACAGATATTTATTATACGCAGCTGACGAATTTACAAATATACAAAGTGTTTTCATTCATCACATGAATCCTTCTCATTTTAGTCCTTCCTATGTACAGTATGTACACTTAAATGAAATTACTTTAGCTGGGTTCGGCCTAAATTCTTTTGAAGTTCTCGCAATGATTTTTCTCCGTGATCCATCAATGCTTTTATGTGTAACTGTAAGGTCAACGATAATATTTCATAAAGTTTGTATTAAAAATGTATTAAAATTATTATAAGAGAAACTTACATCGTCATTTACATTTTTATAGGTTTTAAAATCTGATCTTGTCCATTCTTTCATATACTCTCTATCAGTCTTATCTGGGATTAACTTTATGGTTCTTAAAATATTTCTATACAACTTAAGAACTTGTCTGCTATTCATAAACTAAAAAAATTGTTTTTAATTGTTATAGTTGTGATAACAATGGCAAGTCGCAAATTTGCGAATGTTCATTAGATTAAAATGTGAATTAACCTGTTTTAGATCCATGGTTGGCGGTAACGGCTTCATGATAAATAGTGATTTGTTTAAAATATTTTATTTTTAAGATATTAATATACTTTTTTTTATATTTACATGACATTTGCTAATTGTACTTGTGCAGCTCATATACTTAGTATGGTATGAAGTAGCAGAAGAGTTATAATATAACTGAAATGTAAACATTTTTCATGAGAACTATAATCATATGGTCACACTCGTGAAAACTCACCTTATTTACTACAAAAAAATGTATTCATCATAAAAAAAATTACGTTCAGTATTGAAAAAAAAAGAAAATAGGATGGATATTAATTTTTATTTAAATAAAAAGTCATTTGTTATTACAAACATTTATTAATAAATTTTATATAATAATTTAAATGTTAACTGCAGATGCAATTGTAGTAAAAATGAAAAAAGTGTTAGTTGATTGAACACACAATTATTGTAATATATATTTGTAATACTATTTAAAACAAGAAAGTTCATATTGGTATGACAAACATACAGACAATTTGTACCAATGACACATGTTTCTCTATAGATGACAATACAAAACTTACTTTAAAAATGATATTTTATAGCTATGAGTTCTTTACTAAATTTGAATCAATTGATTTCAACAACTGAATCATTTGGAGTACACTATAATAATGATGTGATTAATATGAATAAGTAAGTAAATGAATGAGCCAAATTATTTCTTAGCAATGTAAAGTCTAGTCTTTCTTTTTTGGCTTCTTGGGATTGCGAGATCGAGACTTGGCTTTGCACAGAGGACAAATAGGTGCATTTCTATGAATTTGTTGATGGCAAGAAAGACATGACTTCATAGGTGGAGGTTGTTGTCTGAAAGAAATAATCAAAATTAAAATCTAGCTTTTATTGGTCTTCAATAAAACGATCAGTATGTGACAAATAATATACCTGAATGTTGGAGCAGGAGGCCCTGGTGCTGGAGGAAGTGGTCGAGGCTCTGTTTTGCTTGAACCTTGAAGAGGCTGTGGTGCCAAAAAGGCATTGCTTCCTTGGTGTCCACCATGAGAGTGCATATTTAATGGAGGAAGCAAATCTTCTCCACGAACATCCATCCGCCACTCTGCTTTTTGTACTGCACGTTCAAAGTAACTAAAATCAAAAAGAGCATTTAATATAAAGGCAATGAATTATAATGAAATATTTTTTTATAGCAGAGCAATAGAATAAATCACTTACTCTGGAGTTATGTCAGATTCAATTTCATAAAGTTCTGGTAATCTCTCAAGACCTAAATAATCTCTTCTCATTCTATCAATATCATGTTTCAGAGATTGATAGTCATTGTTATGGATCATTTTAGCAGCTTCCCTAGCTCGATTCCTAGCTTCCTCAGCATGTTTAATGACTGATTCCATCTAAACAGTACAATCAAATAATTTCTTGTGAGAAAAAAAAACTATAACAAAAGAAGCATAAAATTAAACTTACAGCATTGATATCAGCATGAATTTGTCTAAGCTCTTCAACGTGAGCCATCTTCTCTTGCATGAGAAGATCCATTTCCTGTTTATACTCCATCAAGCATTTGTCTTCCTGTTCAGTCAACTCCACCTCTTGGAAGATCCTCTGCTTTATCTTGTCTAATTGGAGAGTTTTTGATCTACAAAAGAAAAACAACAAGTAGCCAATTAACTCATGAAATAAATTAATCAAAATATTAATGTTCTGTTGTAAAATCTCACCTGATGTCCTTCAAAGCTTCAAGTTTAGCAAAGAGTATTGTACTCTCCGGAGTAGCCATCTCGATAAAAACTGCTCCAAAATTACACTAACTTTGAACTGACGAATTAATTAAACAATTTAATCCTTCTAACCTCCAGTTCAACGCTAGAATCGGCGTTCTCGGAAAGTATTAAAAAACTGACGACACGAAATGTTCCAATCCACAGCGGCATTATTTCCAGTCTCTTTGTTCGATCCTCGTTGCAGCCACAGGGTTCATTCGTGCCAGTAATTTGCTGTCTTTTTCGTCGTAAAAAACACACGAAGAGACGCTCGGCGACAATAAAACCGCTCGATTATCTATGGCGTTGCGGGATCTTCATTACTTTTTTCTCGATGTATTACGATCGACGCACTGATTTTCCCCTCGGAACTGCGCGACGGCGACGACATTCCAGGGGGGGCGCGTTCCAAAATTTTATGGTGTGTGTATTGCGGCTTGGTTTGTATATTATGCTGCAGCCTGCAGCTGCATCCGACAGCATCAGTATAGCGAAAGTCCGATATATGTCTCTTTCTCACACACACAGAGTCTGGACCATATGTTACGACCAATCGCGTGCTCGGAAAGGGGGATTCGGGGGAAGTGGCCAATCGTCGGGGTCGTCGGAGAGCTTCTGCTGCTGCGACTTGTCAAGAGGCTATTTAAAAGTACAGTGCATAGGTATATATGCGTATACCTTGTGTGCACACGTATAAGTTGTGTTTATTTAATGCCCGTATATGTATTTTCAGATTATTCAAATAAATTCCATACGTACAGAGAGGCTGGGAATTGAGATCAATGAACCTCTTACTAAACCGGCTCTTATCGATGTACGCTTATTTTTTCTCAAATGCGTATACCTGTATCACGACTGCAAACTGTTTTTACCATATGAATCTAATATAATTAATTTAATATTGTATTTTTAAAATATACATCCAGACAATTTTGGTCAGTTTTGTTTATCTGGAAAAATGTATTGGGGCGAAGTATGTAGATAACGACGAAACTGTGCACGAGCGTCGGGTATCTCATTTATCGCGACAGCTGAACATGAAAAGAGTTTGAATCTCGTTATGTAAAGCTATTGTTGCGGCTATCCCGCCGCACAACAACATATCTACGCACACACTATAATAACGTAGATACTTATAGACGCGAATCGATATGAATAAAGTATATTAAATAAACGAAAAATCATTGGCATCGACGCGAAAACGGTTTCGCAACACGTGTGCAGTATCTCGCATGCGTTGTAGCAATGCACTCGCGCGTAAGAAGTAGCACAGCGAGTAATATTGAACGAACTGCAGAGCAACAAATTGTAGCTTAAATCAATGCTAACGCAGCATCTGCAAGTGCGCTCGTACTCGGCGATTATAAAAAGTCGCCCATCAAAGCATCAACGTCGTCGTCATCTCGAGAGCACCGCAAACTGATAATCGCTCGCTCGAGGAACTTTCCCTCTGGCACGAGGAGGCCAATGGAAGCGCGGTCCCAGTGGCAAGAACCAACGACCTCGCACACGTCCGCACTTCTCGCAGCGCAGTGAAAGGGGGAGGAACCGGATTCCTCGTATCGGCCCAGCTATATAGCAGCAGAGTAGCAGACTCAGATACAGATATATTCACGCATATATACATGTATACTTACGTATATGAAGGAGAGAGAGAGAGAGAGAGAGAGAGAGAGAGAGAGACGACTGGTATGCGCAGTGCGTCCGCGAAGGTCTATGCCTCTCGCTCGCATGAGCGCTGTCGTTGCCTACTATACCGTACGTACATATATACGTATACACTGCACACATATATAAGTATCTCTCCTCGGCGCGGCGCAGCGTCAGCGACGACGTGACGGTAGGTGGATTTAACGTCCGGTAGGCTAGTGCTGCGCGGCGGCGGTGTAGCCGAAGGGGACAGGACAGCCGACACTCAGAGGCAGAGAGAGAGAGAGAGAGAGAGTGAGAGGAGTGTGTTGTACTGCAGTAGTGTGCGGTGGTGACAGTTGTGTCTCGAGGATCGCGCCATGGCAGATACGACGGTCGACGCGACGCGGCGGCTCAACGTCAAGAAGCAAACGCTCGACGACGCCTACGCGGCCCCGGCGAACTTTCTCGAGATCGACGTGATCAACCCGATCACTCACGGCCTCGGCAAGAAGCGCTACACCGATTATGAAGTCCGGATGCGAGTGAGTATTATCATCGCTCTCTGCGCCTCGACTTTCGTGTGTCTGCAATTGTGCATGCAGCCGCTCTCTTCAGTCACTTCTGACGCGCATCATCTCACGTCTCTTTTGTCCGAAAGAAACGCACCTCGACTCCGTCGACTATTCTTATTACCCTGGCAATAGGCACGCGTGCTGCCAGTACAAAGTTTCTCGCTCGGGCTCTACATACCTATACCTATGTCTCGTGCACGCTACATACACCGAGAGGACTTGCGTGTCGCGACCGACGAGACGGTTGTTTTGTTTATTTGTGGCTTCTTCTCTTACGCGCATATCTATCTCTTTCACTCGCACACCCCTTTCGGTGATGAGTCCAAGTGTTAGTAGGGTATTGGATTAGATCGGAGCGATATAAGTATAAACGCTCTCTCTCTCTCTCTCTTTCTTTCCGAAAGAGCGAGGCGCTCCGAATTGACTGTCTTGCTCTTTCTGGCTAATGCTAATGGTATTCACATGTCCGATTGTGAATCACGCAAGCACTCCAATTTTTACTCACCAGGAATGCAATGATAATGAAAGAGTTACGCGCGGACAAAGGATGCGGGACGGTTTGTCAGGATCTATTCTTGGCCTCTTAATTTTTGAGTACATAGCAACAAGTGGTGCTGCTGGACTTGTCTGTCACAAACTCATGTTTACTGGTTATCAATAGTCTATAAAGAGGTTGTTGCCTACTGAGAATGCCTGGAATTCACAAGTACGAATCAGGCAATATTTCCTTAATTTTTCTTTCGAGTAGAATAACGGGTGTTTCGCAGTTTCCCATTTTGGACCTTGAGTTCGCACTGTCATTTCTCATTGTCATTGTTGTGTTTCTGTTACAGACAAATTTACCAGTCTTCAAAGTTAAGGACTCTAGTGTGCGAAGAAGATACAGTGATTTCGAATGGTTGAGAAATGAACTCGAACGGGACAGCAAGGTTTGTTAATTTTCTGATCATGCAACTAGTGCTTTTAACAGATTTAATTTGTTGTTCAACATTTTGCTCTTTTATTACAGATTGTAGTGCCTCCACTTCCTGGAAAAGCGTGGAAAAGACAAATGCCTTTCAGGGGTGATGATGGAATATTCGAAGAAGACTTTATTGAGGACAGAAGGAAAGGCTTGGAAGTTTTTGTGAATAAGTAAGTTTTGAATAAAAAAAGTATAACTCAATATTATAGTTCTTATCCTCAACAAGTAACAAAATGTAGAGCTCATTGATTTTCTATCAAAAGAAGATAATTTTATCAAAAGATAAATTTGGAAGGCTATTTTTCTATATAGGTATACATTTATAAATTGCCGCACATGCGCACGTCAAAAAGATTCATTTACATTGCTAAAGTACGACACAAATCTAATCTAAACATTATCATAATCAGCGGTGAGGTTAGGTTGGCCGATACGCGCAATTTCGTGTGCGCAAAAGCTAAACACCCGTTATAGGTTTTAATTATACAACAAGTTTGCGATATGGTTGCTAATTCTTTTTGCATCTTTCTTTTGCAGAATTGCTGGACACCCGTTAGCGCAAAACGAGCGATGTTTACACATGTTTTTGCAGGAGGTCTGTATAGATAAGAATTATGTGCCTGGAAAAATAAGGAACACATAGATTATGTAAAAAGGAATGAAATTTAGGCAATAAGAACGTGAAAACTCACTTGAACATGTTAGATCATTCATATTTTAATTGATTTTCACGAGATGCGATCTGGAGTTCTCTCTATATATTATATAAAGTTTTCTTATTAAATTATGTATATTCTTTAATTGCGAAATTCGGTTTTCATTGATTGAATACAACTTGATTTATATATAATGTCACACACATACATATAAATATATATTTACAGTACTATATTGGTAAGGTCTCAATGAAATGTACATTACTCGGTGTAATTTTGACACACACTGAATTGAATCAGCCATCACATCCAACCACACATTTGTATGTAGTAATTGTTACAGATTATTACCAAAAGTTTTTGATCTGACTATATGTGCATTTTTACTCACTGCAAGGTATATCGAAAAAATTATAGAAAATAAAGTAAGATTAATGGAGGATAGGGTGTTTTCTACACATTTCATTTTATCGAGAGATGTGAGATTTGTTGTAAGCAAATTATTTTAAATATAATACTTATGTATTTAATGATTCGGACCATGAGATGTATTAAACATTCGCGTATAGTAAAATTTGTTTAAGTATATTGAAAATCAAAAGAGTTGTTAATTGAGAACCTCGCTTCCTTCTCTGCCTGTTGTCAGTACAAAAGCGACAAAAGCTCGATATATCGATCGTCGCGAACAATGCTTCGTTACCAACTGAGCAGCTGTAGCTATACACTTATGAGCTCACCCGCGCTAAGCTTACATTCACTTACACTCTGGCGCTTGCGTCAAGCCGCAGTCGTTTGTTTGCCTTAGCAGCGGCCAGTGCTATGATGAGATAAAAGTTTTCGGAGTCGCTTGCTCCCGAATATTATTGACAAATGTGTCTGCTATTTTGCAAAAACAATGGGAAACTGCATCGGATACAAGATCAGAAAGTTCACGAGAATCGCCTGGAAAAAAGTTCGCTGCAAGAAGAAGCGCAAAAAGTACGTTGATTGCCTTATTCATATAGACTTGCGGCCCAGTCACTAAGTGACTTGTATTCTCCTCCAAAATTCGTGTTATCAATAAATAATTAATTTTGCTTTACCGCCAGGTCGATTGTCATATTGGTGGTTGGTCTTGACAATGCTGGAAAAAGTTCTATAGTAAATTACGTATTCAACAGTAAGTGTAAAGAAGCCGCATGCACGCGTTTTGCTTTCGCTGAAACCAAATTAATTCAGAATTAATAATGATCTGTTTCTCGCAATTCATACGTTATTAAGCGACCTTTGAAATTTGCAGAAAGTCTACTGACGCAGGAAAACGTTGTGCCTACCATAGGATTTCGTACCGTAAGCTTCGAGTATAAATCAAAATACACAATACGCTTGTACGATGTAGGCGGTGGACCGCAAATCCGCGCGTTATGGCCAAAGTATTATGCCGACGTAAGTTGATTGTCAATTAATTTTTGAAACGTGAATGAATGAAAACCTAGTTTAAAGTAAAGGTTCATCGGCCTCTCGTGAGACCTCATGCCGAACTTATATAAATAGCGCGGGGCACCCTCATGTAGCAAGCGTGCGTTATACAGTTATATTCTCATTAATCGATATTTTAGGTGCATGGCGTCGTATACGTAGTGGATTGTAACGACCACGAACGCCTAGATGAAAATACCGCGATTTTTCAGGAACTAGTCTGTCACGACTTAATTTCACGAAAGCCAGTTTTACTGTAAGCATGTTTCCTGCTCTTTTTTTTCGACGTGTGTTGTATGGCTATTGTTCACGTGTGTCGCACACGCACCGATGCACCGCTTTGTCGTTTGCTTCACCGACCATTGCACCTGTATATACATTCGAATCGTGAAAATCGTGATCCGCGACGGATTTTCTCATGGAATAGCTGAGTGTAAACTTTTTTTTTAATCTCTGCGTTTGCAGTTTAGGTAATAAGCAGGACTTTAGGGAAGCCGTCGACGAATTGGATCTGATCGAGATTATGAACATCGAGCGCGTCGTCAACTACGCCAAATCATACACGAGGGTGGAAATCTGCTCGTGCTACCCCGACAACCATAAACACTTCAATTTGAATAAGCAGATCGACGTGGGATTCTCGTAAGACAAATGAAGCCATTGTAACGAATAACACCGTTCAAAAACATTTTTACGCGACTCTGTCATTAATTTTTCAAGCTGGTTGGTTGAAGAGATAGGCGACAATTACGAGAAACTCGACGAAGACTTGAAGCAGAGAAGAATCAGAATGAACGAACGCAGGACGCATACGATAAAGTCGTGGACTGCCGAAAGTTTTGACAATTCCTTCGAGTACACCGACTCGGATTCTGACTTGGTAACGCACGCAATAGTATAATAACAATGTTAAAAATGAGAAGGAAAGTTTTTTCAAAATACTCAGCACAACTTGGATTCTCTTTTAGTACATGAAGCCCATAATACCCAAGCCAAAGCCTAAAAAACGTAAGTGTTTGCTGCTGCACATTTTCCGAAATAACCTCTCAAGCTCTTCTGTATAAATGCTGAATGTGTTGCGTAGGACGAAAGAAACCAGGGGCCCTCAAGAGGATCTTGTGCATGTCGAGCAATCGAACGGGTCCGATGCCGGACGACGCGAACAGCGTGTCTCAAAGCAAAAGCGTGAAGGAGCTGATTCGCAGCATGAGGCTCGAGGACTTAATCGAAAGCACGGAAATTGACGCCCAGGCCGTGATGGAGTACAAAAGGCCCTGGATCAGAAGGAAAAAGTATCGCCCGAGGACTGCACCAGCCGGTGCGAAGCCCTTCAAAGTGAAGCAAGTCGAAAGACCGGAACCCGAGCCGGAACCGATCAACCCGGTTCAGCCGTGAGATCACACGTATACGTATATGCCTATATATTATAGACCCATATAGCGAGCCAAAGAGAAAACAAGTGTATTTTTCGGAGAGTATATAGCATTTCTTTTTGTACTTGAAATAAAGCGGTGGCGCGTGACTTTGAGCTCGTTGTGATTGTTATTTCGCTGCGGCCGCGCATACGTTATATACATACATATGTGTGTGTGTGTGTGTGTGTGTGTATCCTTTGAAAACCGCTACAGCCATACACACAGCACAACCAATAGGCGCGCGCACGATTCAAATGGCGCCGTACGGTATAGCTATAATAATGCCGGGGCTCAACGAGCAGCCCGACAGCAGGAGCAGCGCCGGCAGCAGCCCCTGAAAAATCATAGGCAGGCAATCAGCCAGCCGATTAACCGGTAATTTCATACAAACTTCTTCCTCTTCGCAGAGAGAGAGAGAGAGAGAGAGAGAGAGAGAGAGAGAGAGAGAGAGAGAGAGAGAGAGAGAGAGAGAGAGAGAGAGAGAGAGAGAGAGAGGAGTACAGTCAGAAAAAAAGGAGCAGTGCGCGCGAGCGGGAGGATCATCCTCGGTTATTAAGACGTTCGGCCTGAAATATGGCGTCCAGCGGAAAATAATTGCTCCGGAGTCATGAGCTCGCGAGAGAGAGAGAGAGAGAGTCTTTTTCACTGCCCTCTCTCTCTCTCTGCGCTATATATACATGTACAGCGAGTGCCCCTTGAATTTATGGCATGGCTATTGGCTCGCGCTCGTCCTTTTCTTTTTCCGCGGCAAGAGGCTTTCCTCTGCGCTTTTGGAAAGCGTACATCGTTTGCTTCTGCTATCAGTGCATATAGTGGCGCGCGTTTTATCTTAGCGTAAATAGCCGAGGAAAAAGTGTGCGCGCGGCCCGCAACGGCGTACACACATGTACATTATACATATATAAATCCCGGGGCTATACATCGGCAATTTTTCTTCTCGACGCACAAAGCAGCTCCTCGCCGGCCGTTAATGACTCCCGGATAATTATTGTCCTGAGCCAGGTGGTCCGCCGACGCCGTTGTATATATCGGTGCTGTAACGGCCCCGTTACGCGCTCGCAATATATAATTCTTCGATCTTTCTCTCTCCCTCTCTCAGCTTCTTTGACCGCTCGCCGACAAAGTGTGTATGAATGTACTCGCTTATCGGCCGGTACTTTGCGAAGCGTTATTATTGAGCGAGAGAGTTATATATTAGACATTGTTAAAGTATATGCGCGCTTGCGAGCGCTCGTAACGGCCGGATGATCTATTTAAGGTATTTCGGGCTGAGCGCGAAAAATCGCTCTCGCGAAATGTTCGCTTGCACACGACAGCTTCGCGAAAAGTGAAAGAAAAGCACGGGGAGTTTAATCGAGATAAGCCTATATTTACTGTACATATTGAAACTAAAAACTGGTTAAACCTGCTTCTCTCGCGCGCCCGATAGCGAAAATTTAATAAAATCGAATTTTCTACTTTCAACTTGGTCCCCGCTCCCGTACACATGTAGTATATACGCATATATACTTGTATACCGCGCGTGGTAATCAAATCTAACTGCGGCAATGATTTCTCGCGAAATTAGATCTAATTTAGAAAATGCATTTACAAAATCGTAAATACGTACTCGTAAAAGCAATTACCGTATTGTATATGTATGTGTAAGGCAATTACACCGGGCATGCGCGCTATATATATAGAATACAAGTAGCATTATACGCCTCTCCGTGTGTAGTATGTAGGTATTTACGTATTTACGTGCATAAGTATACATCTAGCGTTCCGGGGCTGTGGAACCCTTTTGCAAAAATTTCACACTCGACTGCGAAGCTCGAACCTAATCAGTCCGCGCGCGCGTACGATTGATTAACAGCGCGCGGCTCCTCTTTATCCTATATAATTTGCGGGATCAGCAGCGCGGCGGCGCAATAAAAGTTGAGACGCCGGGCGCGCGAGATTTACGTCTAAATTATTGCGCGGGAGAAACGACTGCTAAGCTCCTTAACGGGGGATACGAGCGCGCGGGCCGAGTCCGCTGCAGTGTTATACATGCCCGAGCGAGTTCTCGCGAGAGAGAGAAGGTGTTGCTCGCCGCAGCACGTGAGACTCGCGATACATGTATGCGAGAAACGTGTGTACACAAGCTTTGAAACTTTGATAATTTTATGCGTCAATTTTAATCTCACTCTCTCTCTCTCTCTGCTTTCCTCTGATAATTAATTATTGTAGGGGGGACTTTGTATCCTCGCATGCGGATCGACTTTGTGTTGTTCGCGCGAATAAAATGTATATAACAATGTAAGACGCTGATGCCTCGAAGAGCGAGCGTATTAACACATCAAACGAAGACAATTCATCAATCGCTCGCGCTCTTTCACTCTCGATCGCTCGAAGCGTCAGTCCGCGCACACAGCGCGTACCTATTCACACACGGCTATATCTCGGGACTTCAGCGGCATCCCTTCGTTGATTATACGCACACACCGCTGCGAAGCTCGGTGGAAATGGAAGTCGCGCCGTGTGTAGAGCTGTCCTCATGATGAATGTCTGAAGATAGCGGCCGCCCGCGACCATGTGTCTTACTTGCGGCTAGAGTGTGTGTCTGTGTGTGTGTGTGTGTGTGTGTGTTGCCTTCTGCGCGAGGGTCGCGCGGCCTTGACGAGGATATGGGCATACGCGTACATGTATGGCCGAGGGAATAAGATGCTCGACCATTTTATAGAATGTATAAAGCCATTTGGAATTCAACTCGACGTGTTCATAACAGCGCGTTAGAAGAGTTGGAAACTGCGATTTTCTCTGCTATCATGAGTTTTTATAATTTAAGCTTCTGCAATCTGCAATGGACGCGAATTTATTAGCTTTTAATGAGCTGCTTGACAGTTGAGTGCGCATAGTCGTCGGCCTGGTGAAGACGTCGTGACATTTCAACGCTGTTTATTAATTTGATTTGATTTGTCTTTTATAAAACAGTAAAAAAATTGATTTATTCAAATTTGTTTATGTATATACAATATTTACCTTGGATATCAACAGAATTATCAAAGATCTCGCATGTCGGATGAATTCATTAGACTAGAATTCTGCAGCGCAATGATAAAATTCTCGATGCCTGCACGGTCGGCATCCTCACATAAAATATCTTAGAAAACATAATGCAATTACGGTATCAGGTGTACTTCGATAAGAAATTATTATTAAGATAAATAAAAGATATAGCGATTTCAATAAATTGCACGTAGTACTACATTAAATTAAATTAAATAATAGCGACAAGCGATAAAAAAAAACTTAATAAATTGCACGTTATACCTACATTAAATTAAATACCAGACTCGCTACAAAAAAAATTTAACAAATCGCACAATACCTGAGAAAAAATTAAAAAGTAAAATATCGACTATAGCACATAAATATGAATAAAGTGTAAAAAACGAACGCTCAACGTATGTGATAATAGCTCAAAGACTTGCCGCGTCTCGCATTTGCCAGAGAAGAATGCGCTCCCGTGAAATCGTCCATTCGCAAAAGCTCGCGTTGCTCTCTCTGGACGGGTTTGCAGCTCTTTGCCTTGTCGGCGTACTTTTTCCAATTTTTCCCATCGTTGCCGAAAAAATCCCAGATCACCAGCGTGTCCCGGAAATGCATAGCTGAAAAAATGAAGCTGATGTTGTTAGAGCCTGTCGACCTGAGAGAGAAAAGAAAAATCGTGCCTTACCGACTTTGGTGGAATCGGGTCCCCACATAATATTTATGATCTTGTGTTCGGGCCGGATCGGCACCGAGTCAACGATGCGATTGAGACTCGAGAGTATGACAATTTTCGATCTCAGCCTGTCATCGGCCAGATAGAACCAGTGCACGAGGAGTTCGCCGCTGAGTTTGTTGAACGTCAATTTGTCGACTGAGCCCAAAAAGTCAATCTTCTTGTAGCACATCTGCGTCTGAGCGCTGACGTTCCAGAGGGACAAGGCTCCGTCGCCAGGACCTCCTCCGATGCACAGGATGTTCGTTCGCCAGGGATGCCAGGCCATCGCCTGAAAAGAGCGCACGTGCTTGCGGAGTTGACATTTATTATGCGCACTGTATACATAGGTGCAGCCTAAACGAATATTCATGATGTAAGGAATATTAAACGAATGACTAGTGGTGCCATACTTGCAAAGCACCGAACGCCTTACCTTTACGGTCGTGAAAAAGGCAATTTCGAACATCGGTGTCATCAAGGGATATTCGAAAACCTTAACGAGCCTGTCCGTGCCACTGAGCGCGAGGTACTCGTCCCCGACCGACACGGCAACCGTGCGTATCTCGCACTTGAAATCGTGAACGCCGATGGACGTGCCGTCGCGAGCGTCCATTACGTGCAGTGCCCCCTTATTGCAGCCCCTGTCGAGAAAGCAAAGGATCATGCCTATTGCCTGTCAACAGTGGATAGCGCAAGAGCGCAAGCAAGTGCATATTATACATATATAAAAGTCGGAAAACTCACGTAACGAGGTGTTGGTCGTTCTTGGCCCAGACGGCGCTCGAAGCTAGGCACTTTGGCCTTGCGCAGGGACAGGATTTCGTCCAGATCTGCTTGGCTTTGACCGGGTCGTAGACGGTGGTGGTGCCGTCATAACTGCTGATCGACACCTGGCTGCCTGCGCAGAATCGCCAGCCAATTTTCTCATATCGTTATAGACTGCACGTATTGATTATCAGCATAATATATTACCCTGACTGTTCCACTTGACGCAGCAAAGATTCGACTCGTTCTCCACTTTGTAGAGCTTGTTCTGGAACTCGGTCTCGCACTCCACATCGCAGATGCATAACACGTGGGCCATACCAGCGGCCAGGGAGTCCTTCGAGCTCCAGTCTATCACGTTCTGCAGTTTTATCGGCACGGCGAATCGGAAGATCTCTGTCGATTAATTTGCCGCAGAGGTTTCATTGCAATTGTCGCAATTATTCGAGCGAAATTTGAGGTGAAAATTAGTTTTTTAACACGCCCTGACTCAAAGTGCGCACTTTATCCCCGCGGCAAACCGAGAAAAGAGTGATGCGTGCAGAGCACAGCGCGCGTCACTATAGAGACGAGAGCGGGGTTAGGATTTTAACGTAGCACTTTTTTTTCAGTTTACCGAGCATAAGCTGTCTACACACTCTAATTAAGGGTGCGTTAAAAAATTGTGTATACTGCGCACTCGGGGAGGAAGGTGAGCTGTTTCAACCTGCGAATTTATAACTCATCCCGCGCGCAGGATTTAAACCGCCTATATACTTTATTCCCTACGTGCGCAATACACTATTTATACCGAGTACAATTCATTCGACGCTCAACACTGCCGAATCAACTGCGACAGAGAGCTTGGGTGTCGTTAATTCGCAACGGGAACGTCATGAACGCCGCAACGAACAATCCAGCTGCTGTACTTAAATATATACTAACGAGCTCCGTGATCCCGATACTTCTTGTAGTTTTCACCCCGCGCGGTTGTCATGTGGGGCTGTTTGCGCGGTCGACAGGGCCACTGGTAGTCGCCGTGAAACTCCTGGAGCAGAAGCCGCCTGCAGCCGGCGAGGGCTCGTGCAGGCTCCCGGCCGATATTCAGCACGCGCTTGTTGCCGAGGCCCGGGAAGACGTTGAGCTCGCGGAAGGCGTTCTGCATGTGCTTCCGGCGCCAGTGCTCCGTCGCGTTCTTCTCCTGCAAAATTGTCGCGTCGATTATATGCAGCTTTATACGTACACTTTCCCGCCCGTCGTCCGCGAGACTTGGTTCCAATTAACGCGCCTGTTCGCGCGAGTTTAATTCGAAACGACAGCGTCTCGACCGGAGAACGATGAAAAATAGAGGAGAGCGTGTCTCTGTCTGTAATCGCATAGGCGATTAAATTGAAGCGTCGAGCAGTTTCGCGTATAACGCGCATACCTCGTTGAAGACGTCCAAGTACTTGCCGTCCTTCTCCTGGTCCTTGTCGGTGTTGCTGGTAAGGTGGAAGCGGGAAGCCTCGAGGACGAAGCCTCGGCGATCGGGGATGAAGCGGTCGCCGGTGTCGTAGTGGAAGACATTCTGACGGGCCACCGTCTGCTTGAAGCTATCCTGGCGGACGACGTTGCTCAGGGCGTTGAGCTGCGACTGGCTCGGGCCTAAGATCCTCGCTGGCCGGAGAGAGCCTAGGGCCGGCGAGGGGGCGCCCTGCGAAAAGGTGCGAAACTCGTTCTTAGAGTCGTCGTGAAGAAATGACGTCTCAATCGGGCTCTCTCTCTCTTGGTAAGTATATATATACATAATAGGTCGCTTGCTCTCTCTCTCTCTCTCTCTCTCTCTCTCTCTCTCTCGGTGCAGCGCACAAATTTATTGCGCGCATAATGAGTGATCGATGCGACGCATTAGAGCTGAGCCCACACTGAATTCTAAAAGCCCCGATATAATGGGAGGGACGGGGCCGGTTGGGATTTTTCCCTCATATCTCGAGAAAATAGCGCGTAGTTAAGCACATTTACGTCTGCAAAAATATCCCCACCCTGTGACGCGCATCGGGCAGTGATTTACAAGGATCGATTTGCATGGTCATTATAACAGTTACACGCTGTATTAAAATGCATATTAACATATTGGCGGTGCATCTGCAGCAGCAGCAGCAGCAGCAGCAGCAGCAGCAGCAGGAACCTCGCGCGCGCGCGCGCAAAAACGAAACCAGTTATATGTGCATTTATCCCCGATCCACTATGGCGCTGTCGTTGGGGCGATTTTTCTGTCTTGGCGAGTGTACACGGGGTGCCGGCGATTTTTTCCTCTCTTTCTCTCTCGCTCGGCTCCTCCTGCAGTGCAGTACACACGCTTGTGTGTACACGTGAGAGACGCTGCGCTGCGGCACGGGGATCGCTTTGACGAGCTGCGGCCAATTACAAGCGACGGATGAACGCTACGTATATATATAGGGAGATTTTTCTCGAGATTCGGGGGAACAACGGGAATGCAGTTGCAGCGAGAACTAGTTTCATATATGCGCACTGTGTGCGCAAGTATATACATTATACACTGCACGGCGCGTAACGGACGTAGGTATTTTTTTCTTTGCTCGCGCGCGCGCACACACAGACACGAGGTGCATATATCGCTGCCTTTGATGACGGTGCATTTTTGCCCCGGAGCGAGTTTTACTGCAAGTGGCAGATGCAGCTTATAGAGCACGACAATTGGCGATTGTTCCTCGCCGCGCGAAAAACGCGTATTCTCTCGAGCGCAGACAGCGCAGTGCAGCCGCTACCCGTACATATAAGTGTCGCACGTATGCGCGTATATAGCTCTAATCGAATATCGTCTAAAACAACTTTCCCATTTGAATCATCGAATGGACCCCCGATGGTATATAAGCGCAGAAAAACAGAAGAGAGCGCCGCCGACCTATAGCTATATACAGATATACATTAGGAGAATACGAGGAGCCTACAAAGGCGATGATTTTTCTCGGACGACCTTCGGCTTTCGGACGGTTGAAGAGACAGCAGCAGTCCCTGCAGCAAGTGAGATATGCCTCGCGCTGATTTGCATGGAGCTAAGCCGGCCTGCAGAGTGAGAGAGAGCCGGCGAAAAATCGCGCACTTTTCTCAGACCCCCCTGCGAGGACGATTCCGTGAGAGGGAAGGGGGGTAAAGCTCGAGAGGAGGGGGATTGTTGTTTTTTTTCATCGCAAGGTGGATGAGCGCGCGAGGAAAGGGTTTCTAACGTGACTTATTTGCTCTCGGGAGGGCTGCTCCTCTATACTCTCGGGGTTCACGCTCGGCCGGCGCAATTTTTCAAATCCTCCGTGATTCCTCTCTCTCTCTCTCTCTCTCTCTCTCTCTCTCTCTTTCTCTCTCGGCGATTCGAGCGAGCGAGCGAGAGAGCGCGCACGCGGGAAAAAAAAATTAGCCCCTCCATTGTAGAAATAACAAACAGGAAGACAAAAAAAAGGAGAAGAAGAATTCCCCAAAGCAAACAAAACAGCGCAACACCCATTAACTAAATATTATTCAAATGACTCGGACACCCTTGGGACTCTCCTTCTCCGCGTATCTCTCTCTCTCTCTCTCTCTCTCTCTCTCTCTCTCTCTCTCTCTCTCTGTGTCTTTCTCTGTCTCTCGCTTGCGTTTATGCAAGCCCCGCGCGAATAATGGCCGACGCCTCATAATTCAAAAGCGCGCTCTCCAAAGAAATTTCTAAGAAAAGCGCCTATCATCGCTTATATATATATATACGCGCCGCATACAAAAAGCCGACGCGCGCTTTGCTTATTATCATACAAAGCAGCGGAAAAAAGTCACCGCTCCACATTCATTATTGCGTACGCGCAGCAGTGGACTTGCTGCGTTATGCGCGTATGCAGTACATATGCGCGCACTTACGCAGTTCCGTGTCGCAGCTATATACGTACACTCTCGTTAACGCGTCTCTATATGCGTATGTATACCTCCGCGATTTTGCTAATTAGTCTCGGCTGCGACGCGCGGATGTGTCTCCCGCGTATGCTTTTATACCAATATTTTCCGATCGAGCGCTTTCCCGTTACACTCGGCAACGGAGAGTGACTGTACATCATGTACTGCATCAGGTATAGGGAGGGAGAGAACAATTTTTGCGTTTACCCGCGGTGGCGTAGGCAGTAGGCTATATGCACTTTCGAGTCTTGCGCTCGGCACAAAGAAGGAGAGAGAAAGACAGCAAGAGAGAGAGAGAGAGAGAGAGAGAGAGAGAGAGAGAGAGAGAGAGAGAGAGAGAGAGAGAAAAAGAATAATAAACGGCGTATATATCGCGAGCAGACAACCAACCGGTCGAGTCTTCCCACGGTGCTACCGGACCGGTCAGAGTACTGCCGTCCAGCAGATGACATCAAACTCTCTCTCGCGCACACGTGTCGCGCCCGCTGAGGATTAACCAAGCCAACGCTCTCCTTGTGTATATTGTAGCTATAGATGTAGAGCGCGGGGAGTATATACGCGCGCGTCTATATGGGCGCATCACCTGCTGCTGGAAGGGTAGTTTCTTCGACGTTCGCAGGGGGTCTTGAGTCGTCGTCGTCGTCGTCGTCGTCGTCGTCGTCGCGAATTTCTCGCTCGCTCTCTCTCTCTCTCTCTCTCTCTCTCTCTCCTTCTCGAAACCCACTTATTCGGGGACGTGTCGCGAGAAATAGAGAGAGAGAGAGAGACAGACAGAGAGATATTTTTAAACCACACGAGATTGGTCACTTTAACGCTCTCTTAAATGCGCGCCCCTAAGCGAGGGCCTGCTCGCTCACTCTCTCTCTCTCTCTCTTTCTATCTCTCTTTCTCGAGTGTGCGCCTCGCTCGCGTACGTCTGGCTTAATTTTTACCGCTTCCACTCACCCAGCTCTGGAGATTCGAACACGGCAAACTCTTAAGATAGAACGACGGGCCCTGAACGAGATTTGCTCCGCGACTTACCTGAAACAGACGTAAAATATCCAGCATTTTTATTCAATTCTCTCTTTCACTCTCTCCTCTCTCTCTCTCTCTCTCTCTCTCTCTCTCTCTCTCACTCTCGCACCTCGGCGTTATTAGATTCTTTTTAGCGCTGCGGGCCGCACAATGCATTCGTTGCCCGTGATATACGAGCTCGTGATTTGCCGAACAAAAGCATACATGGTATATAGCAATATAGCACTCGGACGTAAAAAGGGGGTCGTGAACCGCGAGGTCCAAGTTAATCGCTTAAATATACGAGTATACATATTTACACGTATATACGCATACACGCGCACGCGCAGATACACGAGCTTAGTCGCGCGCGAGCGCGAATCGATAAATCGCGACGTCTCGCGCGCAAAAGAGCCGAATAATCGGGAACAACGATTCTCGAACGCGAATAATAGTCGTCGCGCTATATGGCTTTAAGTACGGAAATACAGAGAGTGCGTGTCTGGCATAGGTATACACTCACACACACGCGCGCATATCGTCGTGGCGGCGGGCATAAATTTCAGCATAGCGGGATAACGGCCGATAAGAGAAGACGATTTGAATTAACACGCCGCGCGGAATTCGTTCGTGCAGCGCCTCGTTATACACACTCGCGAGTATAGGTATACGAGAGAAAGAGAGCTGTGCTGTGCGGCGCCTCCTCCCTCAACATTGAGGAGTCGGAATTATATGTGTGATTCTCGCCGAATTCTCTCGCCTCTTTTTCGAGAGGCTCCCCGCCAGACGCAACGAAGCTTCGCTCGAGCGGGGCTGCGCAGCGCGGACACGATAATACGCGATGCTAAATAAGCGCTCGCATAGATTTTAGCCGCTGAGTCCACGAGTATGTTCGTATGCATGCATGCATTCGACTGCGCGGCGCGAGGACGAGGACGCGCGAGTACACGCGAGATTAGCATACCAGCGGACGTGTCGCCCTGGAAAAATCAAGTCTCCATCGACTTTATGTGGATAGACGTTATAGACACATGTGATATACACATATACACACGCGTCACACACACACACACACACACACACACACACACACACACACGTTGCATTCCGCGAAATCAAAATTTTTCTCCGCCTCGAAATCACGAGCATCATACCCTCGAAGTCCGAACTTTGCTCGAACTGTATATATATATACTTAACGTGTGTACGTATATGTATATAGGTGTGTGGCACGCGAGCGCTATCACGGAGTCGCGGGTTCCGCTCTCGGGTCTCTCTCTCTCTCGCGACTCTCGATGTCGAACCAGGAAAGGCTTTTAGAGGCGAGTTTGGATTCGCGATCGGCGCGAAAAATGTCCATATGCTCGCTGTGTGTGTGTACGTCCGCTTACGTCCCGACTATAGTACGTCCCGACTAGAAACTTGGGCAATGCTCGCGCGAGAGCATTGTTTTTCTTTTTTTTTTTCAAATAACCGATTCTCTCGGCTGTGTATAAGAGGGACTTGAAATTTTTCCTCGAGAGAGAGAGAGAGAGAGAGAGAGAGAGAGAGAGACTCGCAGCCGTCTGGCACATTCCGCGTACATACGTATACGTGCAGTATAAGGTATACATTCGTCGCTTACTTAGAGGACCGGAAAATTTATGCGGGCTCTGACGCTCGAGTGTAAAACCCGTGTTAACGCGCATAAGTATAAGTCTCCTTCCTTTTCTCGATAAGTGCACTATCCTTCATCCTGAAAATCGAAGAGGAAAAAGTAAAGCGGCGCATCCGCTGTAGACGGCGGCGGCGGCGGCGGCTCTCCATCGCCGGGGAAAAAAATGAAACGGCGCGCGACGTGCGTCCCCCCTTATGCTACCGTCTGTCTTATCTCGAGCGCTGCCCCCACCCGCTCAACAGCAGCAGCAGCAGCAGCAGCAGCTCAACTCTTTCTCTCGCTCGCTCTCTCTCTCTTACACGGTGAGCGTTAGACGCGGCCCGTTAGAGCGAGGCCATTGGCTCGCGGCGGAGCCCGGCCCCAACCCCGGCTTGTCGCGGGGCGTAGCGCGGAAAGGCAGAGAGCGAGCGAGCGAGAGAGAGAGAGAGAGAGAGAGCGTATCCCCCCTCTACGCCCGCCAGTGCATTAGCGCTGCATGTGTGCAGTTTGTACGTACGTATAGACGTGCTATACATACATTATATATACGTAGACGTATCGACGCGATCGTATAACGTAGCTCGCGCCAGCCCGTCGAGCGAGGGGGAAGCCAAAGGGTGTGTGCAAGAGGCATCCCTTGAACGAGTCGCCAAGGGGGGGGGGGGTGAAAGGATACGCATCGATTGATTCCGTCGACGTCTCGCATATATATATTATATAGTGTACACTAACGGCCCCTCCGAGAGCCGAAAAGCGTGTATACGAGTTCCTTCGGTGATAAGAAAGTGAGAGAGAGAAGGGGGGGGGGAGAGGAGGACAGTATACGATCCGAAGAGCCGCGGAAAAAGTCAAAGCCGCGCGCGTGAAAAAAGAGCGAGAGAGCTGAATGAAAAAAAGAAGCCGAGGAATCATTCAGCCGCGCGCGCGCGCCGCTCTGAAAAAAAGGGATCAAAAAGCCGAAGCGAGACGCTTATAAAACGAGACTCCAAGAGAGCGAGAGAGAGAGAGAGAGAGAGAGACTCGGATATGGAGAGCAATGCAGCAGAGGCGAGGAATCGCGAAGCGACCGAACGGGTCCCGAACCGGCAGCCTCTCTCTCTCTCTCTCTCTCTTGCTCTCGGACGATCCACCTCTCTGTGTATGTGTGCTGCTTCGAGAAGAGAAAGAGAGACAGAGAGGAGAGAGAGAGAGAGAGAGAGAGAGAGAGTAAACGAGGGCCCCGCGAGCGACTGGCTATATGGACCCAGCCTCAGCGCCGGCTCGGACGGGGCCTCTGCCTCAGTCGTTCGCCGCCGTTCTTCTCGAGAGCAAGAGACTACTACCCGCGAGCGCGCTCTCTCTCTTTCTCTCTCGCTCTTTCTAACACTCTATATACCTATCTGGTCTTTTCGAACCGATGCTCTCTCTCTCTCTCTCTCTGGCTCACTTAGTCTCGGATTTTATTCGACTTTGTTTTGCCGTGCACCGCAGCAAGGACTACTTTATCTTCGCTTGCGCTCGAGAAATTTCGGTTCCCTTTTCTCTCTCTTCTCTCTCTCTCTCTCTCTCGCGCGCGCGCGCGCGGCGTTCGATTCTTTGTCTTGCAATCGCTCCTCTCTGGACTTGCGGGGATCCGGGCCAAGCTCTCCACGTATACATGCACATATACACGATACGTTATACACACAGTGCGCGCGACGACGACGACGACGAGAACTGAATGACCGATTGGCTTCCGCGTGCAGTGCTGCGGTCCTCGACTCTTCCTTTGTTATCGCCCCATGTGCGCGGGAATACGACAGCGAGCTCTCGTCGGTAAGAATCGCCGACCAAAATCGTTCGGCTCCACGTATTTTCTCAGTCTCCGGAAGCCGCGTGTAAATTCGCGTGCGAGTACGCGGAGGAGCAAAAGAAAAAAAAACGAAACAAGTGAATCAGTGCGATATCTCCAGGATGAAAATATACACGCATCCGTACACGAACGAAAGTCGAGGGAGAGAGACGCTGCAACGCCGAGGAAGATGAAGAAAAAAAAACGGAGGAACGCGAAGGAGTATTAGAATGGTAATATGTGCGAGAAGTTAGCGGGGGAATCCGAGCAAAAAGCCTGAGCAGCGAATGAAAGAGAGGCCTCCGCCATCATCATCATCATCATGGGGCGTTAATGAAGATAGTGACTCTCCTCTCTCCGTACGAGCGTATATGCATACACACTCGACAGTCAACGGAGACATCGATGACTGCACGCATACGTATAGAGAGAGAGAGAGAGAGAGAGAGAGAGATACGCGCACCTGGCGGTAAGTTTTTCCTCGTACAGCTATCCGGACACACGGCAAACATTTGCGTGCTCTCTCTCTCTCTCTCTCCGAGATTTATTTTGTTTGAGGATAGCACACACGCCGAGGATGTTGCGCGCGTTTATTTTCGATACTGGTTTAACGAGACCCGATGTAAATAGCTTCGTGTGCTCTTTCTCTCTCACTTCTCTCTCTCTACTCACTCTCCTCTCCCACCCCCCCCCCCCCGCGCGTGCAGCTTTGTTTTTTCATTTTGGGATCGATTCTAAGTTGTCGCGGCGGACTGTGCGCTTGCATCGAATCGCAGCATGTGATTCTAATGCCCTAACGATATTCCCGGAACTCCCCTCGTACCATTTACTCGACAGCGAGAGTCGCTTTCCCTCTGAGAGAGGTGTCGTCCTCATTTCTTCTCCTCGTCTTTATTTTTCTTCCCTCCTTTTTGTCCGCCTCCCTTTTCTAAGGGCCTTGTGAGCTACACTGGGGGAAGGTACATGCTCTATGTAAATTTTTGTCACTCCAGTCGCGTGTGTGTATACAGTATACACACACGTCTACATCATATATATATATAATAGCACCGGAGCGATATTAAAAATGCGCGACTTTCGAATTCCCACCTGATTGACGTTTCGAAAATCATTAGCCATTCCGCCACACGTATCACCTGTCAGAATTACGTAGAGCCATGTTACACTTTTCGTAGGCGTGGTACACAATTACACATATATACTTCTTCTCTGTATAATATATATATATGCAGCCACGTGTCGCTCTGTGTGTGCATATATTACATACTTTTCTTTGGTCTGGAATTCGCTTTCGCACCGTAAGCCAAAAGACGAATGTTGAGGACACATCGAATCTTGGTATACTTCTATCGCGTATAAAAATACTTTATTGTATAGTGTAAATTGAAATTTTATTGGTGCCTCGGAATCATTGGCAATTGTTATTATTCCAGTATTTTCACGCATTAATTTTTTGCAAAAAATATTTAAAATGGCTCAGAAATATGGTTACTAGTAACTTTTCCCATGTTCCTCTGCAATTTTGACTATCTCTCCAGTTACAGAAGAAAGTCTGACTGGTCCGAAAGCTCTAGCATTAAACATTTTTTTTCGATTTCTAGACCAAAGAAAAGTGTATTTATTTTTTGAAATTCGACATATACGTATTATGCTCTACCGACGTGCACGAAGTTGGGCCTACTCGTCTGTGATTCAACGGGTTTCGTTATAACGTCGTTAATAGCGTTAGCTCAGTCGTTAACAATTTAACAACCTATCGCATCCGGTTTTCCATAAACTTAATGAATTCTATGCATTGAATATGAAGGCATCTTGTATACAAGCCGATTTGTCGTTAAACGCCGCGCGTAAGCGTACACTAAATTGTCGTGTGGTTCAAAACGAGGCGAGAGAGAGAGAGAGAGAGAGAGAGAGAGAGACTAATACATTCGATTTCATTTCAATTCATTTGCTCGGGCTCGTTCGGGAAAACACATGTTAATTGCAATAATGGCGTGTAATCGTCGGATAATATATATCGCGGGACATTACGAAAGGAAACGCGAGAAGGCGAGAATGCAGTTTGATGCAAACGATGTTTACGCTCGGTTTTCTTAACCATAAAATTAACAAGCAGCAGCTTGTCCATATACAAATATCCTTTCCTTTCGTTCGACGTGCGCGCATCGATCGATCGATATTTTTCGCGTCGCGCCTCGCTCGCTTTGTGAATCTTTTTCACCAAATCAAACCTCCCGATTCGAATCTTAATGACAACGGCCACCAGCGAGTCGTCGCCTCGACTATACATGTAAAAGTGAAATTGCCTCGACTGAAAGTATACAGTTGTCCCAGAGCGTTTAATTTGGCGAAACGCGCGTAATGCAGCTCTCGTCGCTTTTAGCCAAACACGCAATCTCGGCTCGTCTTCTCGCCGATGGGCCGAGAGAGAGAGAGAGAGAGAGAGAGAGAGCGTGTACACTGTACACACTGTACACGCTCTCGGGGTGGCCCGGAGGCGAGACGCAGAAAAAGCGAGATTGCAATCCGCCGAAAATCGCCCGCAGAGACACGCGCGCACACCCCGCGATTCATTATGCGACGTCCTTTTCGCGCTTCGGGTATAATATATACAATGTACGCTGCGCATCGCGTGTATATATAATACGTCGTACGCGCAAAAACGGCCCAACGATCGCTGCGGTACAGAGCGCAGAGTACGTATATATATAATAATAATGCAGACGCACTCGTAGCCACGGAGCGCGTATGATACTCGCACGTAATCGCATAGAGGGATTATATAGCTTCGCCTCGGGCACGCGTATATCGGCCGAGAGCGCGCCGTCTGCAGCAGAGCAGCAGAGCTCTCCAGTTTTCCCTCTCCTTTTCTCGGCGTCTCTCATCTGTCTCGCGGTCGCTCGAACGTTTTCTCTCTTCGATGGAAAATCGTCGCGGGATGGACGAGTATGTATGCATACAGGCTGCGCGTGCGTGTAAAAGCGCGCGTCAGCTGTTTTGACGTCGCGTCGGAAAAGAGGATTTTTCCGTGTGTGCAGCGCTGCATTGCACTGCGCTGCACACATTGTCACACGCACTCCCCCGCGCATCGGGCTTTGTCTAACGCGTAGTTTTTATTGCGCACGCTTCCAACATTCCGGGCACGTGCAAATTTAACGACGACAACGCGAGCGCACCGGCCGCACTATACGAGTATAGTCGGCGCGTATAGCCGCGCTGGTAGCCAGCTATTTTATTGGCCTCCGCGCGAGTGAATTTTTTTCAAAGCTGCGCGTCGATCCACACCCGCGCGAGATATAAAGTGTCGGCGCAATGCGCGCTCGGTCTATGTGCGTGTGTGTGTGCTTAACGATGCTAATAAATAATGTATCAAGAGCGCTCTGAAAATTATTTATTAGCGTCTCAGCCGTGATTTTCAAGAAGCAGTTGTAAATGCAAATTCGACCTGTGCGCAGCCGTTAGTTTCTCCTCTCTTTCTCTCTTTCTCTACGTATATATAAAACATGTGTGCACCGTATGTGTATATGTATACGAGTTCACATACTCGAACGTTTACGCCGCTCGTACGTATATGTATAGACGCAGCGTGCGTGGGTTCTGATGCAACATTGTCGATAGGCCGATCAGAAATTTGTGTTTACCTCGCGCGAGGATTAACTATACGGAGCTCTATACGCATAGACGTCGGGAAGTAAGTAGCCATGCTCCGATTGATATTCGGGAATGCGCGCAATGCGCAGCCGATCTCTCGCTGGCAGGCATGTATGCATAAGTATATCGCTGTCCCCGCCCCCCCCCCCGTGTAATGCCAAGAATTAGCGATGGAACACACGCTGAGAAACAATGTTGCGAGATTAGGCTCCGTCTGCGTATCCGCGGGACAATGTATGTAATGTGTATAAGATGCCGATCTCTACTGCGCGGCAAAGGATATAATTCGCATTTGCATGTAATGATATTCCGAATACGAGCGCTTAACTGGAAGCGCGTATGCGTCTGCAGCATCGTTTCGCCTCGATCTCCGCAAGAGCTCATCAGTTTTCTACCCCCCCCCCTTCCCTGAAGATGCTTTGCTCGACATACACTGCACGTCGTGCATAAATTATAGGCGCGTAAACATATTTTTTTTTTACTCTTGTCGTAAAAATTTTCAAGGCTTTGATCGGCGCGAGAACGAAGCGTCGTCGATGTAGATGCACAGCACCAGCTATACTCCTCTCGTGCGTTCCGAGAAAGTGATTAGAACGAAATCGCATCGCCTAAAACGTCTCTCGCCGGTCGACTGCGCGCAGAGCGCCGCGGCCTTGTTTCTCGGAAAATCAGCTGGCCGTCGTCGTAAGCTTTTACGACGCGAAATTATATCGAAGTTTATCGCGGATTCCGCGTCCCGAGAGAAAGAAAGAAGAGAGAGAGAGAGAGAGAGAGAGAGAGAGAGAGAGAGAGAAAGACATTCCACGGATGTAAGTGATTTCGTCCGCCGCGCGCCGAATCGTAAAATATCTCGCGGCATATAATTGGACAGAATCTCTGCAAGCAATAGTGTGTACACAGTATTCCAGTATATGGTAAGTTCACAGCAGTCGTACAGCACGAAACACTTGTATCTCTTGTCTATATATACTCGCTTGTTCGCACAAGGATCCGAACCGTTAATTACGTACCGATAACTTTTCTCGGGAGAAGCCCGAGACGGAAAAAAAGGAAAAACGAAGGATCATGCAAATGAGCCCGCGGTAAAAACTTTCTTTTTATCGCCCTCTCGCGATGCGCGGTGGTTGCGAGCGCTTTTTTCAAAACCACCACCAGACTGTACACGTATACAGCGATGCTCGCACACGGACGCACACATAAAGTATATATACATACATATAGCTATATACTCCCCCTGCCAGCAGCCAGATTGTTTCGCCGCATTAAGATTCCTCGCTGATTATGTTTATATAAAGCGAGAGCCCCACCAGACATGAACACATGCACAAACACACGCACGCACACACACACACACGTGTACATAAAAACACACACACACACACACACACACACACACAGAGTTATAATGTTCCATTGTTTCCCGATTTTTTCCCCGCTCACGGCAAAAACTCAATCAAAACAACAAAACTTTCTGCGAGTGTTGCGCGCTTATCGGACCGCACTTATCATCGCTCGCAGTATGTGTGTGTGTGCGCGCGCGCGCGCAAGATTGAAAAATTGCGAACCGAGAGCCATCGTATAGCCGACAGTGTCAAATCAGCGTGCACGTATATAACGTCTGCATGTAAGCCGGGCTATTTAGCTCTCTCTCTCTCTCAGCAGACGCAAAAGGACCAAAAGCTCCCACTACCGTTCGCGCGCGAAAGCCCCGGCTGCTTTGAGCGCGCGGCTTGCGTCAGTGGGATATATAGGAGATAGAAAGAGCGCAGCGCGGAGCCATATCCGCGAGCAGCATCTAGCCGCTTATTGTGCTTCGTAATTGCTATAAATTGAACGTCCTAGCCTAATGCCCAACGCGCGCGCCCAAGCGTCGATCGGAATCTCGCGCAGCGCTTTTTTTTCTCTCCTTCTAAACGTACACGCGGGCAGGTGTGTAAGTCTCTCTCGCTTTCTCTCTCTCTCTCGCTGTCTGTGTCTGCGCGCTCGTCTATATATACGTGAGTACGTGGTGCACAGAGGCTGGCTATATACCGCGGCGAAAATACATATCGTAGTGGAGGTCGATGATGACGGGACAATTTCGAGAGGGAGAGAACGGCTACTCTGGAATTCGCGTGCAATTAATTTTTTCTTGTCATTTAATTATTGACTCCTCGCGGAGGCTGTACGCACGCGCTGAGTTATTAATTAATATATTGATGTCGCTCGGACGGATCGATCGATCGATCTATTCTCCTCCCTTTTTCTTTTTCCGTTTCGCTGCGCTGAATAGAACTTTTTTTTCTTCCTCGCTATATAATAACATCGTGTATGTATATACTTATATATACATGCAGGCAATACACAGCCAAGTGTATGATTCTGCACGTAACGCCGCAAGGATGAATCCGAGCCCGGGGGAGGGCTCGTCGAATTTTTTCAGTCGTATACGCCTACATATTTTTCGATAAGAAAATCGTCACGCCACGGCCAAATAGGAATTTTCAATTCGCATACTTTTTTTCGACACTGCGAGCTCGCAGTTGCGCTGTATCGTTTGTAGACAGCTGCGGCAGGCAATTAATAACAAGTGACAAATAGCCGATCGTCGAAGCAGAAAAGCGCAGCGCAAACAAAGCACCGCCGCGGCGGCCGCGACTGCTCAATTATCCTATCAGCGACACGCGATTTTTCCTCTATATTAATTACAGTCATATACGCACACAACGGCCAAGTCTCAATAATATCGCTTTCCATACGCATAAAGCGCAGAGTAATAATCTCAGCGGAGTATCTGTAAAAACAGCTTCGGTTAATAGAGCCGTATATACCTATAAGTATATATATATATGCATTATATACGCGTGCAGTATATATCTACATGGTATATATGTATACACTGTACATGTATATACAGGAGTAGCGCACGCCACGGTGATTTTTGTCGCGGAAACGAAACCGTCTGTATGCGAGAAAGAGCTGAGACCGTTTTTTTCTCTCTCCCCCCCCCCCCCCCCTCGAGGAGCGAGGCCGTCATAGTCGAGTTATTAATTTTCTGCTCCGATAAGATCCGACATCCTTGTTCTAGATATATGCATATAATATATATTATACAGACACCGGGTGATGTGTGTACGAGAGAGGCCTGCGTATGCAATAGGCGAAAACATAATATACGTGTGTGTGTGTGTATGTTTGCCTCTGTGTATGTGTATACGCGGCCACAATGCGGCGAGCTAATCGTCGGACTGAAAGAGAAAAATCGGTGTATAAAGTGCGCGCTGCGTGTATATACCCATATGCGCGAATATTACATATATCTCTGTAGAGTTTCGATCTCGCGGTGCGCTGCGCTCGCGTATTCCCCGGCAATTTTCAATCTATAGCCATTAAAAGTGAATAAATCAATAAACATCGGTCCAGCTCGCACTGCGCACCAGGAGTGTGTCCGTTAGAAACAGTCTCTCTCTCTCTCTCTCTCTCACTCTCGCGCGCGCTGCTAGAATTCCAAGACAAGCTGTCTCCTCGCGAGATCTCCGAGCGCACTGGGCGCGGGCGTATATCCACTCTATAACGAGCCTCGCGATAATCGCTCTCTCTCTCTCTCTCGCTAGCGCGCGGATTTCGAAAACTTGCCGTTATATGCGCTCCTATAATTTATGGCCATAGTTCGCGATCTTTTCCGAGAGAGAGAGAGAGAGAGAGAGAGAGAGAGAGAGAGAGAGACCCATACATACGCGCGAGTGCCATAATTGAAAAGTTCGATCGACACACACACACACACACACACACACACACACACACACACACTGCACAGACATAGAAACACACTGCGTGTAACACACTGATGTGTGTGTGCGGTGGTGCAGTTTTCGATTATTCACCGCGGCGTTTAATTGGACGCAGGTGCGCGATACCGATTTATTGTGTAAGACAATGGGGGAAAACGCTGCGATGGTGAAAACGCTCGATTCATCCTATTGCGCTATAAGAGCGCGTGTACAATGCACAACCTCACCCCCTTCTGCATATCTCTGGCTTCGGCGGCTCTTTGCCGAACGATCGGTTGCCGCGCGCATGCATATATACATGTACACGTATATATATACGCACGGACGCTCTCTCGATCGGAAAATCGTAATTACTTTTTAAAGTACGAATACGGCCGAGCGGCGAGTTATCGAGGATAGCGTATACGTATAACAGACGGAGAGCCGCGCTCCTTGGGTGGCTGGCCGCGATCGAGTCTCCCCGGGGGGTGCGACTGATATCTCTATGCCTTTGCACGCTCCCTTTTCAGCTCCTATAGCCTATTTTTCTCTCCGTTACACGCGTGCAGCCTCTATACCTAGCTGCAGTATACGCGCACACGCTCGCGTAATTCATCGGTCCCGCGGTTACTGCGCAGCAGCGAGCCGCAGTCAGTCTCGAAAAATCGGCGCGACGACTCGTCTCTCGGCCGCGACGAGGAGTCCAAAGGGTGCGCTCGCGCGGCTTTTCGGCGAGAACCACGCGGCGGCGGCTGCGAATGTATATACGCGCGCGTGTCCCGATGAAAACGAGTTTCGCGCCGGCGGCCGCGTATAGAAAAAAAGCGAACGAACGAGAAGAAAAAAAAAGTAGGAGCGCATCCTCCGGTGATCACATAATCGTGCATTCACCTCGAGCCGAGCGTTCAGCGCTCTCCTCTTCTTCCTTCTTCCTCTCGTGGTCGCCTTCTTCTTCTTCTTCTTCTTCTTCTTCTTCTTCTTCTTCTTGGCGTACGGTCGTTCTCGCGCTGCCGCTGCAGCTGCTGCAGCTACTCGTTGGGAGTGTCTTCTCTCTCGCTGGCTCGCTGTCTTCTTCGTTCCTCTTTTTTTTTCGCGAGGCTCTGTGGGATTTTTATTATCGACTTTGATTCCGAGCGTATCCGAGCGCGCGCTGCGGTATTTTTTTCCGAGTCTCTCGCTCGCTCGCTCTCTCTCTCTCTCTCTCTCTCTCTCTCTCTCTCTCTCTCTCTCTCTCTCTCTCTCTCTGGCGAAATTCCAAGCCGATAATCGTCCCTCTCGTCGATGTATATTCGCTCATTGCAACGGCGCGGCATATACAAACGGCTCTCTAAGTTCCATGCAGCATATAGACCGCGTGTGTGTTCCCCTCGATCGCGCTCGTATTTCATCTGCGCGCGCACGCGTCCATCCTTGTGTGCGAATGTGTGTGCGAATGTGTGTGTGTGTGTGTGTGTGTGGGGGGGGGGGGGTACCTGACTATGGACCGCGACAAAGGTGCAGCTTGTAGATACCGCCGTGAGGTTCTCTCTCTCTCTCTCTCGCTCTTACTCGGACACGCGCCTATCGCACGACGAATATATAATTTATCATTCGGCGAAATTGAGACCTTATGGCCGTGTACACGTATACACACATACATATATATATATACGGAAAATTCATCTCTCTGCGCCAAAGGCTGTCTCTCTCGCTCTAGCCGCGAGAGAAGTAAATTTAATCGTGCGTGAGAGAGCTCCAGATCCGCGCCGATCTCTCACGGCTCTCTCTCTCTCTCTCTCTCTCCCTCTCTCGTGGATTATTTCGTCGTGGCGCGGTTTGCATCGAGAGCTCGTCTCGCTGTCTATACCGCGTGTGTATACTTTTTCCCGGGAATGCGAGCGTTTTCATAATCGAGACATTAGACGCCGCGCGCCGCGGCGGGGCTGTCGTGTAACCCATGATGAATGCGACAATTTTAGTTGGGCTTGTTGCCATTTTTGTCCTCGATGAAAATTCATTATACACGCTCTCGCGGCCGGATGATGGATGTCCGTTAGAGTCATATCGACACATTGCATATCGACTCCTGCGGCTTATGTGAATATGTACATGCCGTATATGTTACATATACATATCTTATCCGCACGGGCAAACCTCTTGCTGATAAGGCCGATGAGCCCCGCGGTCTGCTCGAGTGCAGTTCCGGTCGCTTTACGAACGGACGCTGCGCGCGTGAGAGTGGCCTGAATCGCTGCGCTATACACGTTCCGACGAGAGACTTTTAGCACTGCGGCTCTATGTGTGTACAGGATCTGGAGGAGGAAAAAGCACGGTTCAAAGTTCAGAATTTTAACGTTTCGGGAAAATCATTCATCGCGCGGACTCTGTGGCTTTGAAAAATTTTTAATTAAGCTCCGCGACGCTCTCTGTGTCCAACACCACGCATACGAGGTCTCATTTGCGAGCGCGCGCATTAAAGCGCGGAAAGCGAAGCAGAAAAATCCGACATACGAGCGATTCAGAAACGCGAATGCACTCTCTCCTTCTCTCTCGAGGTGTGAAAAAAGCATTCCGGCCAACGGCAGCACCGGCGATTCTTTCCTCCTAACGATCGCGAGGCGCAGCTAGTCCACCCCGCGCACGAGTCCCAGCTAATTACCCCCAGCCGTATATATATATATATATATATATAGACATTTTACCTCGAGGAGGAGAGGGAGCGAGAGCGCGCAAAAGAGCAACTCTCGCGTAATATATATATATATATATAGAGAGAGAGAGAGAGAGAGAGCGAAGCGCGCATAATGAAGCCGTTTTCCTCACTCGCAGCTGGCAGATGCCGTATACGGTCGTCCCTGGCCATAGCACCTATAACCATTTGCACGCGCTCATTTTATCGCGCGTTTTCTTCGCCACGGAATCGTCCGCCCTCTCTCTCTCTCTCCCTTCGTTTACGAGCGTACCGCCAGCAGCAACCGCGCGTTCCTCGCGAAAATTCATTCGCCGAGGGTTTTAACGGCTCGGATTGTTGCTCTTTTTTTTCCCCCCGTCGTCGGGAGCCAGCTAGCGAGAGAGAGAGAGAGAGAGAGAGAGAGAGAGAGGAGCTGCTCCTTTCCGCGCCCGCGCGCGCCTCCTCTATTTTTTTTCCCGGTGGTGAGCGAGCTCGTTATTGCTCATTGCGCATGCGAGGAATTTCGCAGTTTTTGCCGCTTGGTTATTCAGGAAAAATGCTTTATCGTCGATATAAATTGGATGAAGAAAAAATCGCGTCGGCGCGTGCGTGCGCGCGTTATCGGGATAGCCGCGGAGAGTCGTTCGTATATATGGATATGCGCAGCCGATACACAGTCGCGTATAGTCGATGTAACAGAGGATCTCTCGCGCGTAAACGACATTGTCGGGCGAGCCCGGCGCGCGAGCTTCCGCAGCGCGCGGATCTTTCAATTTAGATGCGAGCGCGCCGCGGCACACCGTAAACACTCGATCTAACGGCCGCACCGCGCCAGCACCGGCCGCCCGGATTTATAAATCCGCGCTGGCTCGGAATTTTCACTGCGCACAGCAAGGAGATTACGCCCGCGGCCGGCGTTTCTTTCCGCCGAATGATAATAATGATAACAGAGCTGCAGAGCAGCCATACCTCTGAAATTCAATTAGTCGAAATAAAATGGTGTAGCGCGAGGTGTGCTGGCGAGCATTCGTTGTACGTTATGTGTACCGAGCCGTGTAACACCTGCGCGTATATGCGTGCGTTCATATGCGCGTGTGTCTGCTTGAGAAAAGGCGCGCGTATAACGCTTCGAATATAGTTGAAGTAGTAAGGTAACGCTGTAAAGCTATATAATGTGCGCCAGTAATAAACGCGCGGATCATAAGTTTATAGGGGGGAGGGGATATGGGGGGGGGGATCCCCCCTCCGATAAATTTATATCATTCGGAGGTACATCGGACGTGAAAAATCGAATATACTCCTTTTTGGGGAGGAGGAGGAGGAGGAGGAGGAGGAGGCCAGTCTCGGCGGAGCCATCCGCGCGGGGAGCGACGAGATACGCGTATACTCGCTATACTCAGATGTGTCGAGAGCGGGAGAGAAAGAGAGAGAGAGAGAGAGAAGAGAGAGAGAGAGAGAGCGGCTTTTACAACCCCTCGTTAAAATCAGTTCTCTCGTCGCGGCCGGACGTTCATTATTACGCGGCGGCGGGCGCTGTGTATAGTGTGTCTATATATACGCGAGAAAAGCAGATGAAGACGTCGCCGCCCGGGACTTTTACGGCGTGGGGGATGCTCTTCCGTGTTTTTCTGGCTTCCCTCTCTCCTTCTCTCTGGTTGTAAACACCGTTAGAATCGCGTCTTTCCATCAATATTGTAGTTGTGTGTGTGCGTATGTATATTTATACACACACACACACACACACACACACACACACACACACACACAATAACCAAGAAATCCCGGAAAGGTAAAAAAAAGAAAGATAACTACAGTCTATAAGAGCTGTGGTAGAATGCTCATGTGTATGTGTCTGCGTACAAGTACATTCGCTACGAGAGCCGCGGGATGAAATTCAATAATAATCAATGCGAAGATTTTCTCCGAATGCCAATTAAACCGCGCGGCGAGCGAGTGATGCGCCGATCGAGTGCGTAATAATTCGCTCTCGCGCGCGCGGCTGTCGCGGTACGTACACACGCATCTGCGAATACTCCGATGAATATGTATCGGAGTGAAAGAATTTGCTAAACGCAGACAAAAAGAGACCAGTCAGAGATTGATGGCCGATAAAACGGCGCGCGTGTGTGTGTGTGTGTGTGTGTTAGTGCCGTGTGAAGAGAGAGAGAGAGAGAGAGAGAGAGAGAGAGAGAGAGAGAGAGAGAGAGAGAGAAAGGGAGAAAAAAAAACGATAAGGACGCACGCGGCTGATGGATTTCCTTTTAAACGGGCGTCATTGGCGGAACGTCCACTCGTCAAATGAATTATCCCGCGAGTCGTTTTTATACACGTACGCACACGTATACGCACTGCACGTACGCATATATACACACACACACACGTATATAGCGCAGCTATATTAGGTGTCGTGCATGTGTATGAAGAATCGTTATATGTGCAGACTTAATACTCATATAGCGGCGTTTCCTCGCGCTGGAAGAGAGGGGGGGGGGGCGATGAGAGAAAAATTTCGCGGAAAGACGAATGTCCTTCTCACCTACATTAACAAGCCATTCCTCAAAGGCGCGCGGGACTCCCGGGTGCGCACCGAGCAATGGACATTTTCTTTCTCGCGGCTTCGCGTGTGTATAATATATATATATATACACAGAGTAGCACTAGGCGGCGGGCAGCAGTTGTATATTTACGCGGAGTCTCTATACCGCTCGCGCTCTCGCGAACGCAACGTTTATCTCTTCTTCGCGCTCTCTTCCCGCGCGCGCAGCAGCTTTTATCTGTGACACGCCGGCGTCGCTCATTTATCTTACTTATCAGAGCCGGGCCTGAGTTACGCGCTCTACACGCATATAATATACCTAAGTGTGTGTGTGTGTGTGTGTGTCTCTCCTTCTTTCTCGACTCTCTGCCTCTTTCTCCACATTATATACACGTCGATTCAGAGAACGAGATTCGCGAGAGACAAGAGGCAGAGAGAGAGAGAGAGAGAGAGAAAGAGGACGGCGTCGCTTATCTCCCGGGGAGATTATTGAGTTGGCCGAGTCGATAAATGTGACTCTTGTCTTTATTTATATCGAGAGCCGCGGAGCTTTCGGAGAGCCTGCGCACCTGCGGAAATTATCTTGCTCGGTGTATCGAGAGGGAGAAGACTCGGCGATCGCCGGGAGATATAGAGCCGCGTTTTACACGTCGAACTGGATCGATAAGCTCCGAGTGAATTATTATGCGTGCGCGAGCCGTAGAGCGGAAGAGAGAAAGAGCTTTTTACCCCCCCGATTCACCCGCGCTTCTTCTCGAGACACTGCACGGGGGACACTTTCCCTCGAAAGTTGTATACGCGTATACCGATATTATACGTACGTGTGTGTGCGCGCAGCGCTGGGGACGAGAACACCAGAAAAAAAATGCGAAAACACGTTTGAAATTGCGCGCGCAAACGAGTCCCCTCGCGCGCGCGCTCGTTCCGAGTGTATAGCGATACTAAACGCTCGTAATGCCAGGCTGCGTTCTCTCTTTCTCTCATTGCGACGAGAATTTTCTAACGCGCTTAACTGCGCTCAGAAGAGCCGGCGTTCGCCTGGAACGACGCCAGCTCTCGCTTTCGGCATTAACATAGAAATAATCCAGAATGCGCGCAGATTCAAAAGCCAGATAGACGCATAAGTGCACAAAGCAATGCGCCAACACACTCGCGGCGTTATACGTGTACGCGGGTACGTGTATACGCGAACGCGGAGAACGAGAGAGATATAAAGGCGCGCGTATTTACATCTCCGATTCTCCTCCGACTGTCCCGTCGCCGGACACGGAATCCTAAGCCTCTCTCTCTCTCTCTCCGGTGGTGACTTTTTCGAGAGACTCTCGTAACCGTAGCCCGGCGACGACGTCCGGATTAAAGCGCTGCAGCTGCGCTTCGCGTGTGTCCGAGGTAACGAGCCGCTGAAACGCTAGACGAGCGAGTATTTAGTGTTTTGGAGACGGAGAGCTTCGCAATGAATATCCCGGTAAGTTGCCCCCCCCCCTCTCTCTCTCTCTTCTCGAAAAATTCGCCGCGCGAGGAGACGCGCTCGCTCTTTCTCTCGCGCGGCAGCTCGGTCCCCGATATGGACGCGCCGGACGATAATAAAGAACGGAGCTGCACCGCCGATATACGTACACGGGAGCCGCGGGAGAGAGGAACAAGGTCGTGCTGCCTATCGAGCATCTCATACTGGAGACTCTGACCCCGAGAGCGGCGTGTGTCACGTACCCCTTCCCGAAAGAGAAAGATCGATCTCGAGAGAGAGAGAGAGAGAGACGAGAACTATCGAGGAGACCGATCGTCCTTTGTAGAGAGAGAGAGAGAGAGTTATACACGGAGGAGAGACGCTGCGCGGACGCGCTTCTTTTCTCTTTTCCGAGGGTACGTATACGTGTAGGTATGGCATGGAAGGCCGTAAGACAGGAGGCGCGCGGCTGGTATATGTCTCTCGGCGGTGCCGTTATATGCAGCGCTTGTTAGATCGCTGTGACGGATATACACACACGGGAGTGTATGGGAAATGTCCCTCGCGTTATTTGCTCCATTTAAATAGATCTGTTCGCGTGTCGTGAGATACACGTATACGGGAGGGATGGTGGTGGTAAGAACGGATGTCTTCGAGCAAATAAAACGCGAATTTCCCAGTCGGCGGACGGAGCGATGATGGATGTGGGTTCCCTTGCGGCTTTTTTCTCCCCTCTTCCCACAAGACGAGTCTGTAAACCCGCCTTTTAATCCGCGTAATTGTCATCTCTGTCTCTTTCTCTCTGCCCCCCCCCCCCTCTCTTCCTCACGGCGTTTCTGTATACTTGTCGCGTGGCGCGCGGACGAGTCGAAAAACAAGTGGAATCGCCGATCGAGGCGCCCGATAAAAATGTTCATGGTCCTATATATACCGGGGCGGAGAATCCTTTTTCTCACAGAGGGGGGATTTACCGGAGTCTGTACAGCGTGTATATATAATACTTATTCCGAAGAGATTCTTCTCCGCTGTGTGGGCTAATTGCACAGCTGACTCGCGACGAGATGACTATAGAGCGATACGATACGGCGACATGTGTCGAATCGGTTATGCCGCAGTTATAGATACAAGCCGATGTGTATACACGAGAGGGCTTTCTTTTTTCATTTATTTATAGATACGAGTGCGTGCGGTGTGCATGCGTAATGCGCGAGTCCGCACGAGAGCGTATGTATTGCTCGATTCATTTGCGCGCGCGCTCGAGAGAAAAAGCATAACAAGTGTATTTAGATCTAATCCGATAGTAGAAGCCTGATGATAGTGCATATAAATGGCCGTTGGAAATTACGCCGGACGAGAGGGACGAGATATAGCCCGGGAAGTCCTTTCCACTCGAGCCGTACAATTTTAAGCATCTAATTAGACTTTGAAATAACCGGCTCTCCCGTCCCGGCCAATAACAATGTAATTTTACCAACGCGTCCGAAGAAACAAAGTTTCTAAAAAGCCACACCGACACGCTACAAAGCGAATAACGACGGTAATTCCCGTAATTTCGCGGGAGCGGGAGGGGGGAGTAGGCTGGGGAAAAACGACTCAATTGCGAGAGGACGACGGAGAGAAATATATGTATGTATAAGCAAAGCGTTAATCCGAACCCGAAGGCGCTGCGCCTCTGTACACTGCAGCACATATCGCGCAGAAATATAGAGCGAGCGGTGCGCAGTGCCGCGCGAGAGATGGAGCGAATTCCGGTAGAAAGCGGGGAAAAGCCATTGTGCGTATATATGTATAAACACGGAAGTGTTGTGCACGCACAGTCGGCGAAGTAACAGCGATTGCTACTCGATGATTCGGGCGATTTAATTTTACACACGCTATACTCTGATTTTCTCGCGCATATAGACTCACATTACACACACACACACACACACACACAGGCGGTTTTACGCCGGTTACACTTTACGACTCGCGGGCTTTTACGGCTGCACGAAACATTGTTTCTTTAGTGCTTCCGAATTGAAATGCACGTGCGCAGTTCTCTCGCGATAAGCGAGTGTCGAGAGAGAGAGAGAGAGAGAGAGAGAGAGAGAGAGAGAGAGAGAGAGAGAGGGAGGGAGGGAGGGAGAGTGAGACAAAACGAAAAAACAAGAGCCGCACAGCAGCTCGAGGCGGCGGACAGCAACTGTAACAATCGGGGTATTAATACGGATGGACTCGAGGGCTCTACAGACGTTTCGAGAGCACACACGTATTATACATGTACAAGACGCCGAGAAGAGATCGAGGAAGGAAAATCCATTAGGCGAGCGCGTCGGCTTGTTTGACTCGGCGGTTTTCTCCTTTGGTCGACGGTAATTGCCTGCGGTTTACACACGAGATAATTCGCGCTCCCAGGGGAAACTGCCGCTCTTGTCCAGTGTAAATACTTGCGCGCGTACACGTACACATGTATATGCACGCACACGTGTCAAGACACTCGGTGGTGTGAAGTGTCGAGTCTCCGTGTGCAGTAGTTTAGATATGCGGCGATTGTGTTGGCTGAGGTGTTCCGCGGAAAGCGCCGCAGCTGTGCGGCCTAATCGAGCGTGAGAGAGAGAGCGAAACGAGCGCCAGCGAATTAAGAGTGTAATCTCTCTCGCACTATTGCTCTCTCTCTTCACAAAGAATCAATCAATCAGCGCTATGCGTTCTGGGAACTCGAACAAAGCGAGAGAGTCCGCCCGTCGACACCTTCGGACTTTTTTCGCATTATCATAAGGCGCCGTAGTCGCACTTTTCTCGACCTTATCTCTTCGCACTGCGGCGTGTGCACTGCGCTCTATTATTATATACACGTCCTTCCCATCGGACACGCTTCGGTTGAAAGGTCGGAGTGTGACATTATAATGCGTGTAGACGCGCAGAGGATATAGCCTATAGATCGAGACGAAAGAGCTCGATTCTCTTTCGCGCAACACTGGAAAAACGCGCGTATCTCCTGCGCATATACATGCGGCTGCAGTCTGCACGCTCTATATATATATTTACACCGCACTGCACTCTCGCTTTTCCGGGAATACGCGACGCACGATCTCTTATCGGATATTTATGGACTCGTTCTATACGCGCGATTTGTCGCACAATGCGCCGAGGGAATGCCCGCAGACGAGAGAGAGAGAGAGAGAGAGAGAGAGAGAGAGAGAGGGAGAGCTATAAGCAGCCGAGGATTTAATTAGCCTCTATCGCCGCGGGCTTTTCCCTGAATCGCGGTGTGTACACTGCTGCTGCCTGGCGCCAGCTTAATCGCGCGCAGATCGTTATTGTTGTGCGGACAAACTGCTATATATAGTATACGTATACATGCGCAGGGATATATATAGAGGACGGCGGGAGGGGCTATGGAAAATCGCTGCTATGGATTTATGGGCTTGTTTATTATTCGCAATGCGTCCTCGCCGCGTCATGCTTATCATCGGCAACAAACTCGCGAGCGCGCAGGCGCGCGTCTATATAATTTACGAGAGGAAATTGGTGCAGCGCGAGCGCGGCCATCACCCGTTCAATATACATACATACATACATACATATACATATGTGTGCATACCAGCTGATCTGGCGGCGTGTATAATTCAAGAGGCGCGCGCGAAGCGATAAGGATCGCATCGACGCGGGGCCGCCGCCGTTGCAGCGGGGATGAGACGTGCGCGCGAGGACCGGAAGTGCACGAGAAAGAGCTGCTGAGACCGGTAGCCATTCCTCACGACGTCCTCACCCAATTTGCTTGCGCGCGCGTCTCTAGCTCGTCCTCCTCGAATATCCGTACGCTATATCCTTCGCATATATGCAGTATATATATACCCATACCTTTCCTCTCTCTTATTCTGCCTCTATCGTCGGATGTGGCACGTGTAAATTATGCGCGAGAGGCTCGGCTGTCTCTCGCGATTTGTCGTCGATAGCTGATTATCGGTCTCCATCTGCGAGCACGCGAGAGGGAGAGCGAGCGAGCTTCGATTAAACGGCACGTGCTTATGCGGGCTTATGCGCGGGAAAGCGTACGCGCGATTATTGAGCGCCGATTGTTCGCCGGATGTAAGACGCGGCGAGTAAAAGAGCGAGAGCGCGAGATATCGATGCGCTTATTTATCGCCGAATATTGCTAATGACGCGCAGAGCATCGATGGGCTATCTCGAGGCGTATATACGGGTATACGTATATATATATATATATAGATGCCGTATATATACCTGTATATGCGGCGGAGGGGACGTGCCTCGCTGTTAAGTGGTTCATTTGAATAGCAAGTCGCGGCGAGAGAGCGGGAATAATTACGCTTTATCGGCCGGCTCGATCGCCAGATAGAGTAATTGTTTTGGACAAGTTGATCCGATTTATTGGCACTTTTTCGCTTTATCCCCCTGGCTTTATCCGAGGCGTGTGCGCACACACCGCGCCGTCTCGAAATATATATACGACTGCGGGAGAGAACGAGTTTTAATAAAATACGCCGGCTAATCGTGCAAATACACGCGAGCTTAAGCAGTATTAGGCTCGCTGTGCGCATCACAGTCCGTCTCGTCACGTGTGTGCGCAGTGCAGTCGCATCGTATACATATACAATATACAATATATACATATATAATATATATGCACACACACACACACACACACACACGGCTGGAACGAATCGCCGATCAGAGGCGCGAAGCGCGAATGCGTTCTTGCCCCCGAGGGACGAAAGCTGTCGCGAGAGAGGCTAATGACGCGCGCGAGCACAGCCTACTCGTGCGCAGTAATAAATGAAACATTTCGCGGAGAGAAGGCCAGTCAGATCTGGTAAACATACTGTCTACGCGCATTACGTATACATATATATTATATATGCGCGGCTCTCGTCGAGGAAGGAATTCGCTATTTACATCGCGATTATTTTCCAGAAAATTTTTCAACCCAAGCCCCCCCTCCCCGAGCTAATGACGCAATTAGCCGTAAATTCCCCAAACGGCGAGAGCTGCGCCACGGTTGCACGTACCATAACCCCGCCGCGAGAATCGCACGGTAGTCGCTCTCGCTAATCGCGTTAATTTATATCAGACCCGCGATGATTGATCGTTTCACACAAGATTACTATTACGCCCGCGGTAATTTCTAAAAGCGATAACGCGGGCTCCACTCTCTTTCTCTCTCGCTCTACCATCTCTATAGGCTTGAAAAATATCCACTCGGACGTTTCATTTATTACGCGGCTTGCTGGTGGTAAGTGCAGGCGTGTACGCGCGCTTTTTCGCTAGGCCCGAATATTAATTACAAGCTTTTCTCATTAACATCCTCGAGGTCTGCTCTCGTTCTTTATGCCGACGATTTATGTCTATCGCGAAACTCACATTTTTCTTACGGCGCAGCGCAAAGCTCTACGCGCACCGCATGCGCTTTCCTTTCCTCAAATTCCGAAAAGCACTCGATCATTATGGCGAATACTTTCCTCACCTCGTCTGCGCCGATAATGCTCCCCCCCCCCCCCCGCCCCACAGCATTATTCATGCGCAATTTTATATCGCTTTCGTAAAAATACCACAACTGTCGAACGTTAAAAACAAATGGCGTATAATAATGACAAGAGCCATCGATTTTACGCGCAGCTGCAAGCGTCGTTGGCTTGGTGTAAAAATATCGGAATATTTTGTTAATATGATAGACGCGTGGCCGGATTTTTCCGAGGTAATAAGCCGACTCCAATTAATAGAGATAACCCGCGAAAACCGAAAAAAATAAATAAAAGAGAATAAACAAACGAGTAATGAACCCGATTGATTAATGCTCCATAACGAGAAAATATCGCTAAATTTCAAGCAGCGATTGAATGTTATTTATTGGCGCCACGTAAACCCGATACACCTATTTCTCATGCAATCGCAAACCTCTTCATTATATCTATGCGACTAATCGAAACGCATTATTAAACGCTTCAAAACATCCGGTCATCCTTTCCCCCCCGCCCCCTTCCCTCTCTTTTTTTAAAAGGCAGGGATTGCATCACGCCGTATGTATAAACGAGTTCGCGGAAAGGCATGGTTCTCCGTATCGGTGCGTGTATGGATTTGCGTCGAGCTTGCCACGGTTATACATATACAAGACGGCATAAAAATCCTCGAATTATACACAGAAACGTCAGAGTGCTTGGCTTTTCCCGGTTGGCGTTAAACGAATATACATGTGTGCATATAGCGAGAGCCGCGCGCACGATCTCGACAGATTATAAACTCCTCGCGGGATTGCCCGCACATAAAAATCGGCTTTATTTCAGCTGGAAGTCGGATTTACGCCTGCGGTGTCCGCGCGCAGGTGCGGACGGACGTTCCCTCCTCGCTTGGCCGAGAGGTGTTGAGGCAAGGACGTTTTATCGCGGCTTCATACGTACGAGCTTTACGAGAGCGCAAAGTCGTCGCCAAGTTCGCGGAAACGAGCTGGCCGCGCGTCGTTAATGCGAGCTGTAATTCGCTTTATCGCCCGGTGAATCAGGTCTAATGCCCAACGGTCATTCGCAATATAACAACGATGTGTATATATAGCCCCGCCGGCGCGCGCCGCGACATTGTGCGCAGCCACGGCTCTCGCGATTTTATATTATTGATTTATCCATAAAGCCCCGCTCGTGTCGTTACGTGATTCATACGCCGCCTTATTCATTATATTCAATGCGCCTGTGTGCATCCGCTCGGCGCGCAGAGATTACATCGGGCCCGTGTAAACGTTTTCATAAAAGCCCGGGCGATTTACGAGGCTCAGTGCGATATACAACTTGTAAGCACACACACATACACACGCACATTGTGGTAAATTCATTTGGGCGAAAAGAGCAGCGTGGAAATGGAGGCGCGCGGCGGTTAATTAACGATCGATTAAACAGGCGCGGCTACTCGAATTCTGCGCGCTCAGAGGAGAAAAGCCATTGATAAGCCCCCGGCCGTCGAGCAGCAGCCGCCCATGCTCTCTCCCTCAGTAGAGATCGGCTCGCCTCGGGCCTCGGTAACGACCATATCGCCGGTCCTCGCGGCTTAATTGCTAATTGATTTTACGCCCGCGCGAACGCGTGCGCGCGCACACTACTGCGCATGTTAATGCCTACTGCGCATAAATCACGGCGCCCTCTCGCGTCTAATTAGTATACATAGACGCTCGACGTATCGGAGCGCGCGCGCGGGAGAGAAAGGGGGATGACGGCCGCGCTGTATACAGCAGTCGACGTGCGGTTCGCGGTTTTCGCGCCGAACGTTCGTCGCCGCTTTTGCTGCTGCTGCTGCTGCTGCTGCTTGTCTACCCAACAGATGAAGTTATAATTGCCCGACTTTTGTTGGGCCCGAGAGGAATTGAGCGGCTGCTACTGCTGTCGATGCTGCGGTTGCGCAATTCAATTGGTAATTGCATGCCTTTATCGCTGCATTAATCAAGGGGAGACGTGTGACTAGCGCATGCGGACACGTTCTCTCTCTCTCTCTCTCTCTCCGCTCGTTGTGCGTATCATTCGCCCGAGAGCGAGCTTCGATTAGACTTATCGAGCGCAAAGAAAACTTGCAGCTTGGCACTCGCGCGCGCGCGCGCGCTCGTATAATCTAAATAACGTCCATTCGGCCGCGGTTAAATTAACCGCAGCGGTGCATGCGCGCAGGCAATTTTCTTCTCTCCCCCTCTCTCCCCGCCGCGGTGTATCCGCAAATATCGCTTCGCGCGTATCGCTGCTCCCCCCCCCCCCGCACCCAAAAGAAAATCCAAATGCAACATACGTTTCGCGACTTTTTTTCTTCGACAACGCGAGGACGAGGAGGGAAAAAGAAGACCCCGCCGAGAGGAGAGCAAGATTTATGGACTTTTTAACGGGGGGGGGGGGGGGCCGCGTAATTTCAATGTCGGGATTTCCGAACGGCAGCAGCCGCCGCGCAGAAGCCCGCTCACCTAGCGCGAGTCTGCAATTATCGCATGAAATTTATCGCGTAATTAACGCACGCTCGGATTTTTGCACTAACGATTGCCGGGTAATAAGTTAATTCCCGGCTTGAGACGATGATTATACCGAGGGCCAGTGTCTACAAGGCGGCACACTTTTTTCCCGCTTCCCGGCGGAGAGCGAGGAGAGCGGCTACCGCCGCGGCCGCCCGAACAAAAATAGAAGGAGAAACGAAAAATCCGCTTCTTTCCGATCGCGCGGCGGCTGCGCAAGCTCGCGCGCGGAGATGCAGCCCGACGGGTATATCTACACACACACGCACACACACACACAAGCACCGATGCGCATAAATCTCAGGCGGGGATGGGCGCGATGATAAAAGTACCGATAAAACGGCTCATTATGTCATTTCTCTCTGACAAAGCTGCGCGCGACAGATATACCCGCGGTGCGCATTGTGTGCCGCGCGGGGGACGATGGTGTACACATAGCCCATAGGAACGAGGAGGAGAAACAGAGAGAAGGATTTACATATATGCAAGCACGCCAGGTTCTTTCTCTCTTTCCCTTCGCGGCCGCGATTAGCAATTATCCGTCGCGGTTATGCGCCGCGGCGGAGCTTGAGTTTTCCCGCGTGGGCCGCGTGCGAGCTGAGTGTACCGCTTGAGTTCTTTATTGTCTCTTCCTATCGATTATTGCATCGACGCGCGTGGCTGCGAATTCAACGTTTTCAAAATTATTCGCCTCGCGCGCCTTGCGCAACCAGCGGAGTTATATATATATATGCTCGGCACGCGCGCCGATCGTTTAATTAGGAGGACATTCTATATAATCCTCGAATGAATTATGACGCATTCGACGACGTGTTTCGATCGCTCTCTGTCACGCACACCCGTACGAGCCGAAAGCGTCCAATGTCATAATTCTCGATAGAAAAAGTAAAGGGAGATTTGAAAAAGCGTCTTTCTCCAGACTGCCGCGGCGGCGCTTCCGCGAGAAGAGAGCGCCGCCGCGTCTATATATATACTGTATAGGCAAATATAATGGCTCGCGACAAGCTGTTTCGCCTTCGCGCGCTCACAAAGGGAATCGCAGTCGCAATCTATTGCCAGCTCCAGCGGCGAATGGTTATTAAAGTGCGACAAAGCGACGACGAGGTGAGGCCCCCCCGAGTTCCCATGCCTGGCACAACAGCCGCGCGCACGCAATCCGAGAGGAGGCGCGCTCTTTAACCTCTTTCTCTTCTCGCACAGTGTCTCTCTCTCTCTTTCTCTCGATGTGTTCTTTTCCTTCGAAGATTCGCGCGTGGAAAGAGCTCGGATTTCGCGAAACGCTGTGTTGCCTGGCCTTTGTTGCCGGACTAAAATGTTTGGGAAATCTCGAGTCGAACATCAGAATGCATTTAAATGGCGATGAATATGTATATTGGTATGTCTTGGAGCTGATGGCGCTGTTCTTTGGATAAATTATCTATTCACGATTATTTTCCGTGTATACCGCTGAGATAGCTGTATGTAGGGAACAATCTTGCGTTTGGAGCATTTTATTCTGTTTTATATGGAGAAGTATCCTCGAGTACAATATATTTATCATTCTTATCAGTTTACAACGTGAGACTCGATGTATAATGACGAATCGGTTTATAATCTCTGCGGAGATGTTCAACAGCTGCGCCGCACCAGTCCGGTTATAAAAGAAACGACCAAATAGTCGAGAATCACTTAAATCTAACATTCTTCCAAGATTTCGTGATTAATGTGTCATACGTTCATGTAAACTTGCATAAATTATTCATAATTTGATGTTTCCTTAGTTTTATTAATTGTTTCCATCCTGATATCAGTAAAACGTTTATAAAATACACACCACAGCTTCATTACGCATGCTTCTGTCTTTTTTCAAATTTTCATTTTGTAGTTCACTTTAATTGTTTTACGCACGAGTGCACATTCGAGATCTATTGGAAATTTATTATGCCTTGTTACAGTTACACAAGACAAGAAAAAATTTCTTGTATTATTTACAAAATCCTCTCAATATCTGTGTGTCATAAGATTCTATTTCTTGTTTCTTGGAAAAAAAGAAAAATGTAAAATAAAGGTGAATCTTAACAAAAAAAAATTATTATAAAAACAGAAGCTCCCACGTTGCAAGATCGTCCCGGCACTTACTCAACATACAGCACCTTTTTATTAGGTCACTTTTCCCACTGCACATAGAATTCAGTCAAGCTTGACATGCCGCAGCCAAGAAGACAAATGAACAAAGCCCAGGACAGGAGAAAAAAAAATAGAAAAGAAAATCTGAATACCCGCATCACTCGGTGTATAAAGGATAGATAATATTAAACGCGTTTTAATCTCTCGTCCCTACAGGAGCAGTCGCATAACTACACAACGGCTTCATCCATAACCTCGGCTCGCGTCGCGCTTTTCCGCGCGCTACCAGATCCTCGACCCCATCGCTGTACGGCTTATCTGATCCTCGAAGACGAATCGACGACCGAGACACAATACACGACTCCTCGCCCCCTGCGGTCGAGAATTCGACTTCAATGAGATGTTAATCTCATCTCTCTCTCTCTCTCTCTCTCTCTCTCTCTCTTTCTCTCTGTCCCTCTTTCTTTCTCTCTTGTGGACAACGACTAAGTACTATGCGCTACGCTCGATATCAATTGCTCGAATTTTCCCGTTGCGACTCTACCTCTGAATCAGAGGCATAACGACTCAAGCCATTTGACCATCAAAATTAAGATAATGACTGCACGCCCAAGATTAAATGATCTCTCGAGTGCCGCGATGGAAAGTTGATGGAAAGATAACAGTAGTTTAGTGCGGGTATCGGCTACACGTACGATTTGTACAGCTACTTTTTTTTCAATTACGTTGCTTCTACCGCTTAACAATTTCGGAAGACTTAAAAAAAATTAATTTATTTTCATGCGCGTGAGAGTGCTCGTCGTACGCCTGCAGTTTTAATAAAACGTTTCGTTAAACGCCGAAATTCAACTTTCATTCCTATATACCGTTAAATTCCATCTTATAAACTATAGTATTTTCTCATATTGTCTTTTTACTATAAATTTCAACGTATAAATACGCTTGATCCGTATACTCTGCGTTTCTCAAATCTTTGTGCGAAACATTTTCTTGAAAATGTGCGAAAAAATGTGCAGTGTCACGAAGCCACGAGGAAATAATCTCTCTTCCTCTGCAACGCGTATCTGCCGTGATGGAATCGAAAGAATATAAGTGGACGAGCGGTGTAGCGATAATACAGGATTAATAGCATCCAATACAGTGTATGTGTGAAAGCTTAATAGATTATAAGGCTGCGGACAGGAAACAAGAAAACGCATCAATACCCATCGTCGCGATCGATTGATTTTTTAGCAAATGAAATTGAACTGGCTCAACGGCTAATTAATAACAACGCGAGCGAGTAGCGCGCGTACATAGGTATTTATATACATATATTTATAGGTGGCGGATAAAAATGGTATATATATTCATATATAATCAGTCGCGTGTGCGAGAGGAGTAGGGAAATTAATGAGCGCCTTCGCTTTATACTCGCCGATATATTTCGAGCGCGTAAGCTCGCTCGCGTTCTCTTTCTCTCTCTCTCTCTCTCTCTCGCACTAATATATATATATATATAAACGTGCGCACTGATGAGGAGAGTTACAAGCACGTCGGTAGGAATGCCCGATGCTTTTTCACGATTGACACGAGCGATTACGCGTCGTTTGTCAGCTTTTCTTCGCGTGCCGATGAATGCGCGAGAGCCTCTCGAGACGCGTCTCTTGCCCGCGCGCATACTCACACACACATATTTTCTCATGACGACTGCGATAACCAAACGTATAAATACACCGTGTCGGTTGCAGTGCACTTGGAGTTTCGAAAATCGAGTTTCTCGAGATCGCCAAGCGAGTGGAGAGAGAGAGAGCTTCGTTGAAAAAAAAACCAGCAGCAGTCTTCCAGTCGGCAATAACTCATAAGCGAGCGAGAGAAAGAGAGAGAGAGCGATAGCTCGAAAACCCTCGAAATATCGGCGATCTCGAAATTTTTTAACTCGCATTTCCTTCTCATCGCGAGTGTACAACACGCAAACCCGCTGAAAGCCGATAAAACTCGAGAGGGGGAGAAAAATCGGGGAGCGAACTCCGGGTGGAAAGGAGTAGACGAGCGAGCCGGGCCTCGCGGCAACGAAACGTATACCGACGAGACGAGAGAGAGAGAGAGAATAAAGCTCCAAGAGCCGCGAGAGTGAGAGAGATGATTTTGAGCTCGTCCCGATAAACGTCTTCGCGCACGTCTCTCCGCGAGCCGCTTTTCTCCTGCACAACACTTAGTAACTTGCACAGGCCCAACACGTGTACATATATAGATATACGCAAACGTATTCGCCGTGGAGTGTATGCATAGCCCACCCTGGTCTTTCTGAAAAACACGCGTGTGCAATTATATGCAAAACGATACATACACGGCAGCCTAATAAAATCAATCAATTTCGCGAGTAAAGCACACAGAAACGGAGCCGAAGAAAAAAGCTCGGCGCGTAATAACTATAACTATCGAGGTGAGCGCGCGCGCTTAGGCGGGAATTTCGAAACTGCTATATATCTTGATTGTCCCCGAGCGAATAGCGAGATCTCACTCTGACAGGCGCAGTCGCGGAGAACTTAATGTGCTCCGCGGATTAATGAGCGACACCTGCGCGTGCGTCGCTCCCCCCCCTCTCTCTCTCTCCCCCTCGAAAATTCGCGGCAATTTTCGCGCACAGAGAGCGAATTCCGCGATCGGACGGCGCGATATACATGAGCACGCGCTCCAGGCGGATTATTATTAAACGCGCGAGCCGAGCATTGCAAATAGATCGGCGCGGGATAGCGGCGAGATGCAGTGCTTCTGATTTTGACGTATGTGAATTTATGGAAAGATCGTAATTAACGGTTCTCCGTTATGTACTTCCTTTTTCTCCTCCTCCCTCTCTTTCTCTCTGTCGTTTGCGAAGTGTGGGGGGGGGGGGCGAGGTAGGCTCGCTCCGAGTGGATATATTAAAAATTAGCGCGGAATTACTATGTTTCGCCGATCTTTGCGATAGTATCTCCGAGGGGATAAACGCTCATCCGATTATTGAAAGCGGAGAAATCGATAAGAGAGACTGATGAAATATTTCAGTAACCGCTGCTGCTGCTGCTGCTGCCGCCGCGGTTTTTCTTATCCGCGAGAAACTCGATGATTTCGCGTAATAATTCACCGCGGGGAGGTATATGATTCTATACGTGCATGTAGAGTCGTTTACGTGCGCGCGCGCGCGCGCTCGCGTCGCGGTGTGCATAGAAAAAACGTGCGTCGCGGGGGAGAAGTAAACGGATTCACTCGCGAGATGTAAATCAGCGAAATGTTTACGAGCTCGCTAATGGGCCAACTTATCAAGCGGGCAAAAGAGAGAAGAGCGAGAGCCGCGCGCGCGCGCAGGATTTTTGCCTCCTCTTAAAATTACATCAACATAACCGGCAGACCGGTATGCCGTGTGTGCGCTTGTCTGCAGTGTGTGCAGGTATAAAAGAAAGGAGAAGATCGTTTAACAGGTGCTGCCATTATAAGGCACCGATCGATCAACTATACCCGCCGATTTTGTCATACAACGAGCGCCGTCGCGCACGCCGTCCACTCTCGCGACGGCAGCGGCAGCGTCTCTCTTTTCAGATAAATCGCACGTTTCCCCCAATGATAAATTGACGAGGAGATAGCGCTGGGTAGGAAACGGGTTACCTTGTCCCGAGGCTCCTGTTGTTACCGATTTTAGTGTACTGTACGCCTGTACGTACGCCGAGGCGATCGATCGTCGTTATATCCTTATTTTCGGATCTCGCTCTCTCTCTCTCTCTCTCTCTCTCTCTCTCTCTCTCTCTCTCTCTCGGTTCGTTAGATGGGCAATTTCCCGATGATGATAGTGGATACACGAATTAGTTCGAGGCGAAGCTTTATGGACTTTTGAGAATCGAGAATAGAGCGATTATCCGTGATTGCTTTGTCTCGTTTTATCTCGACGTGTATATAGACGTTGCCGCCGCAGTGCCTCTCACGGAAAAAGCTCGGGAGCTGTGAGTATATATATATATAGATAAGTGTGTGTGAAAACTTTCGAATTTAGTGGTCCAAACGATTTCTATGGGCTTCGAAATCGATGCAATCGTTCAGACATCTAGGCAGTTCCTATACACCAGTAATCTAAAATAAGTAGCAAAGGCAAATAATTTAAAGTTTCTCAATGTGCGATTCACAATTATTATTATACCGATATCAAAGCTTAGATTGGCATACGTTATATGTATACGTGGACGAGGTAATTGATTGATATCGACGTAGCTTGCAAATGATCGATTGTAAGCTGTTCGCTTGACCGTAAAAAATACATTGTTCTACTCTGAAAAAGACATTGTAATCAATCTACTCAATCTTAATTGATCGATTGATTAATTAATAAGTTTTCCTGCGTGATCTGCATGTCACACACAGGAAAAAAAAGCTAACCTGAAAAAGTGAAAATTGAGAAAGACATCGACGTATTTTAAACGATACAGATAGTGAGCACAAAAAATTCTATTATGTCCGTCATTCAGAATTTCAAAAACCAATCGGCACGCATTTTTCTTTTTTCAATAAATTAGCAAATATTAATCGCTCGATTAACTTTTAATAGATACTCTACTTGACGGATATAATACATTTTTTTGAAGCAAGATACACCTATGTAAAAGTGCGGAAAACCTAGTTTTCCAAATCACTTTCAAAGACAAGATTAGTCGACCATCGGTATAAATATGAAAAATACCGCCTCTGGGGCAGCTACGCCGAAACGGAGACGACTGTCATATCTACCCGAAAGCTACGAGGGAGAGAGGAAGGGAGAGAGAGAGAGAGAAAGAGCGAAGGAGCAATTAAAGGACTCGAGTAATTCCCCTCGAGAGCAAACAACGGCTCGTCGTAAAACGTCAGGCCCTTGTTTTATGCATTACGACTCTATGCGACTACTCGCCCCCCGGCTGTTATCGTGAACGTACACTTCTTGCCGCTGCACACTTCAATAAATTCTCATCCCGAGCAGCGAGACAAGTAGTTTTCCTGCGTTACTTTTTCTCCTTCCCTTTACCCGCCAACAACAACAACAACAACAATAACAATGATGAACTCGAAACACTTGCGGCAGTGGAGTAGACCACGACTCTGTCGGGTCAGCTCTTGCTGCACGAAGAAAAAATCTATGCCAGCGCGTACAAAATTTATATATTTTCAGACATTTTTTTATATCTCGTTAGGCCATCAGGTTGTAATCGCGTTTGCAAACTCTACAGTCGGCCTGGCTCTTGAGGTTAATATTATTAAGCTATTGGACTCATCGAGAGAGAGAGAGAGAGAGAGAGAGAGAGAGTAAACGTAGGAGGGGGGGCAAGGAGCTTCATTATCGCGCTCCGCAAATAAATCGCGAGAGAACTCGGCTCTACGTTTCAAGAGGCACACACAAGTTTCCGAGTCGTAAACGTCGTCCGGAACGGATTTACACAAGAGGCACAGGCATAGACGCAGAGCCGTGGACTCGAGCGTCCCTATAATGTTTATTTATCGGAGAAGGTGCAGTTGACACTGTATCTCGAAGGGGGGAAAGCGCACAGCGATATCCCATTATACGCCACCCCCGATATTAATGGGCGTTATATATATCGAGGACTTAAATTTGAAATCGCGCGCGAGAAAAGTATATATACAGCGATTGCAGGTAAAGTGCGAAGTGCACGGGTTTTTTGCGCGTCATTAAGTTGGGGGGGCTTACGCTGTCCAAAGTCGGCACTTATGCCCACACTTTGGCCGCTTATTTGCTATACTTTTTAGCGCGGTTAAATTCTCGTATAAGAGCGGCGGCGGCGGCGCTCGATGCGCGTGTATAAACACAGTTTACACTCGGGCGCGCGCACGGGGAGAATTAAATTTTCACAAATAACAGCTCTCGCGGCTCGTTTCTGCAATTGCTTTCTTCGACTGTAATCTACATGTGCATAAAAAATCCGTGGGGTCTCGCGGCTCTATATAGACTGTATGTATACGGCAACTATAACTCGCGCGGTGGAGAGGAGCGCCGTGAGCGAGGAACATCCAATTTCGCGCGTCGAACTGACCGAGCCGCGTTTACGATTGCACTCTCACTCTCTCCTTCTCTCTCTCTCTCTCTCTCTCTCTCTCTCTCTCTCTTTGTCTGTATACATGTGCAATTCCACGCTGGTACGGAAACTATTTCAGATTACAAGACGAAAAGTTTTTCGCGAGGGTGCATAATTGTCGTCCCAATATAACCGAATCAATTAAATAATAAGTCATTATAATAATTGATATCAATTAAATTTAATATACATTCATAATTATAAGAAAGATCAATAAATATTCCGGTAAGGAAAATAGTTTGGCTACGATTCAGTGTTCATAAGCCTCTGAGGAAGAAAAAAAGGTGGTTCGGTAAATTTACTTCTTGCGAAAAAATTTCAAAATTTTTTCGCCTAAACGTGGAATTGCACGTATACTCGTGCTCGCTCGTATACCAGTGTATATAAATGTATGTATCGAGGGTAAAAGGACAAAAAAGAGCGACTACATATACGTTGTATATAAGTACAACGTGCGGAACTCCTTTATCTCCCGCCTATAAGGCCGTTTTTTCGAGCTCATTAGTTATGCCCAATTAGCGTGCGAAGGGAGAGGAGGAGGATTGGGGGGGGGGGGATGAGAGATAAAGATCGGTACACAGTGTAATTAGACCCGGCGCCCGATGATGTTTCCCCGTATACAACGTATAGTATCGCACCAGTATCGGTAAAAATCTTAAGTAGATAACGTCCAAGATCGGCAAGTCTCGTGTCTGTTATAAATCAATCTCGGAAATAAAGAAATAAGAGAAAAAGGGACTCTTCACTTAGACACAAAGGGGCAATCAATTAAGAGCCGCGCGCTCGCGATTCGATCGAGAGAGAGAGAGAGAGAGAGAGAGAGAGAGAGAGAGAGAGAGAGAGAGAGAATAATGCACTTTGTGCAGCGCCGCATGATAATAGAAGTAAATCGGCATATATAATAGATACACTGCGCGTGCATGTATAAAAGAAGTATGCGGGGAATAATCCATCGGATCGATGTATACATATATATGTATAAGAAGCGTGCGCAACAGAGCAAGTGCGCGGAGGATATTCCATAAAGGAGGCCGCCGTGACGGAAGATATTGTAGGACAAGTTCGGAGAGTTGGGTGGCCTCTCTCCGTGATGCCTCTTCCTTTTTCAATCGGGAGGCGCTCGCGCGCTCGACTCCTTTTCTTTCGTCCCATAACGCGCAGCGAGCGCGAACGAGTATATACGTATACCGCGAGCCTTGAAACTTCAAACTTCCACTTGCGCGCCTTTCGCATATATATCACATATACATGGACTATTCCGCTGTTTAGTTGAATGCCTCGAAATGTTTTGTTTTTTTTTTTTTGGAAATTCATCAACATTGATATTTCGAGTAACACGAGATGGCGTTATCCCAAAGGGAACAATATAATTTGCATTGAATGAATTCTTGACAAGCAAGCAGGCCTGCAAGGCAAACGAAATACGGGAGGCGCTGCGGCGTACATACTGGTCATGTGTCGTACGAGACCGATAATCGCAATAAGTCGATTGAGGTAGTTGTACATCAGCATTCGACAAGATTGACTTATTGCGGGTTATACATATATAGAGAGAGTGAGAGAGCGCGCGATATAATTAAGCCTTTTTTTTATACACTCGACGCGCGCCGAGAGTCGTATACGCTTATAAGAAAGGAAGAAGAAAGGAAGACGCGCCTCGCCTTATAGGTAGACGCTGCGCACCTGTAGCAGTCTGCTCTCTCTCTCTCTCTCTCTCTCTCTCTCTACACGAGGCTATTGGCTTTCGATTGTAATTAAGTGAAATGTTTGCTCTCGACTCTCCAAGATTAATGGAATATACATCACATTGCCGGGCTTTGCATAACGAGACTGATTACAGGGATTTACAAGGCTCTTGGGAAGGGATATGGTTCCATATGGAAATTAGTCCGAGAAACTTGTTGAAAGAGTCTCAATCCTTTATACGTGTCATCATCATATTTTTACTTTATCAGGTGAGGAATTCATGCCCGTACGCGTGTACAGCGCAGTAAAAGGCTCAAACGAGCTATACCAATCAAAGTGGGAGCAGTAGATTGATTATGATGACTTTTAGAAGCAGGAAAATACATGTATACGCGCATATGGGAAAATCCGTAAAATTATTTCTGTTTTTTCCCCGAAACTAAAACAAAAGAAAAAAATGATAAACATCATAGCTCATCATCACGCACTATTGAGAAAGTGGGATTTTTGTTGCGATATCATTGTATCGAGACCAAAACAATTTATATACGTAAGAAACCATATAAATAAGTTTGAAACCTAAGCTGCGTAATGTTTATCCTAACGAATTGTCATCGTTTACATATAAATATAGAACGATGATATAACGTCACCGCGGCAACTTGTTACCTTCGCACGCTCGCCGCGGGCGATGCGAATTTTCCCGAGTTTTCGCGTCGACGATCTCTAATAATTTTCTTTTCTCTTTTCTGTTTCAGGTGAGTATATAGACAGGGAGAACGCGAAGCGCGCAGAGGCAAATCGCGATAAATCCACACGTGAGTTATACATCGAAAGGGAGATTCCCGCGGTCAATTAAACAGAGCGCACGATCGACGTAACAATCCTGTCTACCGATTAATCCGACGAGCACTCGATATCCTCCTAACAAGGCCTAGGCATCCCATTGTTCGATATATATACAACCTGCAGGACAAAGACTGCGCGAGAGCCATATCCTCTCTCTCTCTCTCTCTCTCTCTCTCTCTCTCTCTCTCCCCGAATGATTAATACGCGCAGAGACGAAGCTCCAGGAGGACACACGCGTCTTTGTGTACACTTCCGTGACGTGTCGTACTATCTTCTGCACACATACTTATATACGCATAATTCAGGCGTGAAATTGACGGGAAATGGGGAATAAGGCGCGGGAAACTGGAGTAGCTAGGTGACAAATTAATATTTCTCTCGTACGACGCGATGTAGAGCTGTAAAGGATATACGATATACGTCTATATATAGGCTGTACAGCGCAGTTTTTCCTCGATTTTCAGGAAATATCCAGACTCGATTAGCCGACTATTTGCGTCTGACGTATGTAAATATACACGAATGGATTTTTGGTCGTATATTTATGACGAATGCATAATTGCATATAATTATCGTTCGCTTACGGATATATATATACACACACACACACACACACACACACACACACGCACGCACACACACACACACGCCAAGACCTCATTGCTCTTTTGCTCTTTCGTCGCGATAGGGTAGAATTTCTAAGAGCATATTCTAATATTCGAAAATTCGACGTCGAGAGCCCGAAGAAGAAGAAGAATAAGAAGAAGCAGCGGCAGCAGCAGCACGAAAGCATCGGGAAGAGGAGCGCAGCGCGTACAGCCGCTCGGCATTCCTCGACGGCAACGGAGCGCGTCGTGATGCCGCAGCAGCTGTTGCGCGCCGCTGCACAGCTCGGACGAGCGCCTTACAAATCGCGGCCGATTGGAATCCGCGCGTTTCCATATATAACATACGTATAATATACACATACGCACATATATTTTGTGTGTACATGTATACGTGTACCTATTATACGTGTGTGCGTGTACATACGTCAGGAGCCTCGTCAGCACAGGGTCGGACTTTTACCAGAAATTAGATCTTCGGACTTACGTGCGGCGGATCGTACGGGTAGTGGAGATTGTGCTGTACGGGCTTGTGCTTACCTGAAACAAAGAAAAAGCTTATTAACGATATGAGCGCGCGGTTATACTTAAAGGCGCGCAGCGAGAGGTAAAGAGGTAAAGAGGAGCCGCGAGCGCCGCACGCAGCCGAGTCGATTTTATGCGTATACGAAGGGATCGGAGAGAAAAAACAAGTCCGGTAGCTAAGATACAAATAATCGTAAATATGATCTCTCGACCGAGTGTCACGGAGGCCAATTAAGCCGCGAGTGCTCGGATCTCTCTCGGGACATTCGGCATTTGCGCACTTATATATATAGAACGTTACATGCGCGTATGTATAAATACGCATTTGTCACACACAGCTGACTCGCGGGAAGTGAACGATTTAATTTCCGGTACGATTTAATTGATCGCTGATTTATGAGTATTCGTATACATTATTCGGCCATTTCTGCATATCGTATACGTTTAATACGTACGTAACAGTTATGCACTCATCCTTCGAATATCCGCAACAAAGTCAAACTCCATCGAAATCAGCTAGTCAACGGCTATGCATCGGCGTTAGAGGCATATCAGTCGCGCGTTATTACGTCGGCTCTCTTTGCACTTCCAATCCCTCTGCGTATTCGTCCACACGTACACACGTACACGTACACACACACACACACACTTGGATCATCATTCTTGTTTATGCACCGGCTCCCCGACATTATCTTTGTCGGTCTCCCGACGAGCCTCATTACGTATGATCGCGAGAGGGAAAGAGGAGAAGAGAAAGAGGAAGCCTCTCGCCCCCCCCCCCCACGGCCCACCCTTCGTCCTTCTGATTGGTGACGCGCACCCGTAAGAGAGATCTGATCTACGAGCGTTTAACGAGAATTGGCGTAAGTCAAGTGCGAGTATGCGCGCCTGACGCGCATGTAGCGGCGTTATTGTTTTCTTTTGCCGCGAATATTGCAATACCGTTATGACGAGGTTTGTTAGCGAGCTAACGAGGAGAGCGTCGGACTCGGAATTTTTATCCAAAATAATAGGGGATAGGCGTATATTGTTTTATTACAAGCCGGAGATTTATGTACAAAGATTGATTTCGTATATATATACGCGTCTCTGTATAATAGTTATATACTGTAAATTTGCGGGTATACGCAAGCATATAATAAAACACGCGTGTCCTCCTCGCTTTTGATTAAGTCCTTGAAGCTGTAACCCAAATCGCGGCCTCGAAGGTCCGAGACTTTTCTCGTATAATATGCGCACCAAGTACGCGTTCCACATATGCTGGAAGCATGTGAGTAAGCTAATGTGTCCGTGTAAGCTAATGAATTCTGGCTCATATCGATACGTCAATTAATGTGGCATAAAAGTTAATGGACATTTACATACCAAGACGCACACATGTATAAGCGCACAGTTGTATATAGATCCACGTACACGTTACATTGACAAATTAAAAAAAAAAAAAATCGCGCACGCGAGACTCGATGTAAATGGCGCGCGTTATTACAAATTTTAATCACGGTCACACTTGCGTCACAAGCGCGTTGCACTTATAAAAATGTGAGATCCCTTTCAGCGGCGTACGCGCGCGCGCATCAGGCTTGAATTTATCGGTAATAATCGGCGCGAGGAAGAAAAAGGCTTGTACAACGTTTGAAATTGGTATATATAGACGGCGAGACAACGCGATTATCGTGCGTTGATCGGTTTCTCTCTTTGACCTTGCCTCGTTTTTCCTGGCTGGGTCGAGAGTAGCGTGTCCCCCCTCCCCCGTCCTCCTCCTGCTTCTACTCCTCCTCCTCCTCCTCCCCGGCTTATAACTTACAATTAAGGGCCGCGCGCGACCGAGTGAGCGATGTGACGGCCGTATCCTTCGCGTCGGGATGCATCTCTCCTGCAGAGAGAGAGAGAGAGAGAGAGAGAAGATAGTCGTTTTATGCGAGCAACCGCTTCTGGACTTTTGCGATCGCGCCTCTCGGCTTCTCGATTTTCTGAGGCACGTCTTTTCTCTCTCTCTCTCTCTCTCTCTCTCTCTCTCTCTCTCTCTCCCTCTTTCTCCATACAACATAAACTCGGCGATACACGGGGAGGCTTCAAGTCAGCAGATTTTATACATACATATACAAATCGAGTGGAGAGACACGCTCTCGCGGCTCGATTAGCTCTCGGGCGGCTCGCTCTCTCTCTCTCTCTCGATTTTATATATACGCGCGGGATGAATATGGATATTCGTTGAAAAAATCGTTAATACGCAATAAGGCGCGATAGCGGGTTACACGCGATAGCTATACTCGCGCTAAAACTCTGCGGCGCGCAAAACCAATCCCAACAACTCAATCCCTCGGAAAAATGCCCAAGCACCGCAAGGATGAGTGCATCCCTCCAACACAGCTCCGATTCACCTTGCCTATACCGATCTTTATCGATCTCTCTCTTTCTCTCTCTAGTTTCCTCTCTTTCTCTCATTAGCTATCCCCATACGATCGCTCGCGTACGTACACACACACACACGCGCGCGCGCGCGCTAGTCTCTCTATGTGAGTTGGTGCGCGATTAAAATCGGCAGCAGCCGATAGGGGCGAAAAACGCGTGTAACACCTCGAGGAGCCGGGTAATTCGAGGATGCGCACACGCGATCGCGCTGTAATCCCTTGTAGGATCTCTCGATGTGTATAAGCTAGAGAGGCAGAGAAGACGAGAGGCTCGCCAGAACACGCGCGCAGCTCTCGCGAGAAAATAATTATTCGACGCGCGCGCGCGGGGGAAACAAAACGGGCGATAATTGCCCGATCGGTTGATGCTGTTAGCGCCTCGCTAGTCGCTGGGTGGGATATGAGCCTTCGCGGCTCTCCTCTCTTTTTCTTCCTCTCTCTTTCTATCTGTTTTTGCTGCTGCTGCTCCTACAGCTGCGTGTGTATACATGCTCTCCTCGAAAAGAGCGTCGACGAGTAATCGCTCCCCTCCCCCCTTGAAATATATCCGCTACTTTCCGCGCAATAAACGATCGAGCGAGCTTGATCAAATTACAGAGCGCGGCGCATATAAAATCGCTATTAGCATGATTCATATAACGCGCGCATATGGCTTCCCTCGGCCAAGGAATTTCTCGCGTCGCGGAAATTCGATTTGCGCCTATAAGTAGCGGAAAATGTTTGTTTCCACTTAGGAGAGGCGCGCATTGGCCGTCTAATCGTTGCGCGCCGAGAGTTTATAACACGGTTATAGCGGACTCTGCTGCTGCTGCTGCTGCCGCGGCAATACGTGATGTCGTCTCGTATAATAAGCGTCCCGTCAACGGCTATATTATTTCACGCTTTCGCGGCGGCCCCTACTGCATATCTCGCTGCATATATGCCTGCGCTGCATACGCACACACACACACACACACACACACAGTGTAATATCGCCTGGAAAAATAAGGAAGCCTCTGCGCGCACGGTACACAGCAAAGAGGGTAAAAGGAGAAAGCTTTAATGTTAATGCGACGGGATGTTGCGCGGTAGATACAGCGTTTTTTCCAGCCAGTCGTATACATATATATTTATAATAGCGCCCGGAGCTTCGATTCTCCAATGTTAAAGCCTCGCGTATAATATAGACACGCGGGGAATATATTTAAAGCCGCGCGCGTGCCGGCGATAAAGACGCTGTGTGCATATACTCGCCCGTCTGGTGTATAATATATATCTATACCAGGTATACAGGCTTCGTTGCAGTGCGCGCGCGCACATGAGGCTCTCGCTAAAAATGTGTACTCTCGCGCTATGCGGCGACTGTGCGGCGACCGAGTGCCGAGAGGTCCAATTTGCACGCGGGAATCACGCAAGGTGCCTCGGAGTCGCTCGGACACTATTCGTTAAGGGGCCCGGCGTATATCGCCAATTAAAGCCCATTTCGCCGCAACGATCGTCCGCTCTCGCACGCGCCGCGCACATACACAATTACAATTGGAAAATACACTCGATGCGCGTATATAAGCGCGTGCGCCAATGCGAGCACAGCTAATGCCCGCACCGAGGGGCAAAGCAAGCTTGCGTATTAAGCCTCTTTATCCTCTCTCTCACTATACTCGGCGCATGAATTAAAAGGAAGAAGGAAAAGCGCCCTGCGCTCGCGCAAATCCCGCCGGTTTCTGATGCGGCCGGCGCAGCGCAGAAACTCCCGATCAGCTGCTGCTGCTGCTGCTGCTGCCGCGTCGAGCGAGAACTCGTTCTGCCGAGCGGCGCGCGGCGCGCGCGATGCGATCGTCCACGTCGCGGCGTATCTGCGGCGATTTATCGCAGCCAGGCGAAGAAATTGTGAGTCTCTAAAATTGTTACACTGCGCACACGGCCGCCGAGGTATTTTAATCGAGCCGCGATTATAGCCAGAGAGAGAGAGAGAGAGAGAGAGAGGAGAGGCTTTGAACTGCGCGCGCTCGCGCGGTAATTTCGATTTCTGATCGCCGCGCGCGGACTTTTCGATTTTCCGTCGAGGCCGCGCCGTTGCAGTTTTCTTTGAGTGCCCTTTTTTTATAGGTAGCTCTCCCGTAGCTGCCCATCAATTATGTATAGTTCGATCGGGAGCCACGAAGCGTTTAGGAATTTAGTGCGGTTATAGGGGAAAGAATTACCAAGTTTAATGCTGGATTTCCTACGGCTTTCTTTCGGTTATAAATTGCCGCTGATATAGTGCTTTTGGAATTACTTGCGATCCATAGTTTCCTCCGCTTGTTTAAATGCGCTTTTCACTATCCTCTCTCGCTCTCGTGCGCTGAGTGAGCCAACCAAACGGCTGCGGCCATGCACGTGCGTATTACATGTGTATCGTAGCAGTAATCGACCGACAAAACAACCAATCCTTGTACGATCCGCTCTCGCGAGAGTCCAACGAAAATATGTCGTGTGCATAACGCGTGAATCGGAGATGTACTGGCCAAACTCCGTATATCTGGGACGGAAAATACACGTAATCACAAAAACAAAATTTCCGCAGAGGGAGAGTGAGAGAGGGGAAAAATGTGAAAAACACAGCGTATCGCACCTCTGAGCTGCACGCGCGAAGCTCCAAGAAAGCGCGCGCGCGCGAGAGAGAGAGAGAGAGAGAGAGAGAGAGAGGAAAGAGGACGCGGAATAAGCGGCCGCGCGCTCGCGCCTCGGTAATCACGTTAAATCACGCGCGAAACTACTGGCATCGCGGCGAATTATAAAGCTCTCGCACGTGCGCGCGCGGAGTCCGCTTCTTCTTCGTCGTCGTCGTCTTCTTCTTCTTCTTCTTCTTCTTCTTCTTCTTCTTCTTCTTCCTCCTCCTCCTCCTCCTCTGGCACGCGAGCGCGTTAACGCCGCAGCACGTCATATCATTTTCTCCCTTCTATGCGAGACACACGTGTAACCTGCGGACAAGAGAGAAAATTGTCCGCGTACATACCGTTTTTGCGTAACGTATGTATAGAGTCGAATGTCCGGGGCAATTAGCGTTGGTTAATCGCGCGCTCGACTGCGCCAACCCGACGCGATGCGGACGAACGAAAAAGACCGAAAAAAAAAAAAATTAGATATTCAACTGGACTCTCGCTTTCGATTTCCATTTGGAGGGGTCTCTCCTGCATCGGCAGTCGCTTTGGACATCAGGAAAACCAGACGACGAAGCTTGCGCGCACGAGGAAAATCGCGAGACGAAGAGAGATAGAGAGATGGAGAGACAGTCGTATCGTTAAAATAAGGCGCGATACAAGATTTTCAAGTCTCGCGTCTCTCTCTCGCTCTCCCTGACTTTTTTTCCAGCTCGTCCTCGCTTATTCGCGCAATTCGCCGATGCGACTTATAAGGAGAGCCGCAGTGGCGGCCAGCATCGATCCCGACGAGAGAGCTGGAAAAATTCGCGCAGCTTTCGTGCGATCTCTCCCTCTCCCCTTCTCGCTCGCCTTCGCCAACGACTTTATTAAGGCAGCGCGCAGCTTAACGGGCTTTTTCTGCTTTTCCCCGAGTTTTATGTAAGATCCCGATAGCGCACTTTTCATTAACGCCATTTTTATGGACTTTTAGCGCTTAATGAATTAAGCCACCGCCGCACACGACGGCTCTATATACGTACGTACACGCGCATATACCAGCGCGGCCTACTCTCCCTCCGCACGCAGAGCCATCAGGACCTTTTCGAGGATTGCGCAACGCTGTGCTTAACGAGCGATTTGTCAGTTTTAGAGGGAACGCGTTGCTCAATCTGTGCTTAGACTTAACGATCTCGGCCGAGCGCGAGCGCGTTACACAAAGCTCTCCCCGAGTCCCGCGCGGCCGAGGAGGAAAAAAAGAATTAATTAAATCTCTAATTTATTTGCTCGCGAGAGCGAGCAAGAGAGAGAGAGAGAGAGCAGCTAATAAGAAGACTAACGACCGCGAGGTAAAAAAGGGGCTGCATCATGGGCATCCTCGTCACGACGGCGACGAATGGCTCTCCCAGAGATATCTCGAGCGCGTAACAAGCGCGCGCGCAGCTTTTGAGAGCCGTAAGAGAGAGAGAGAGAGTTTCTTCTCTCTTGGCGTTGCTGCCGCTGCTGCAGCAGACGTCGTCCGGCAAGACGATATATACACAGCGCCGCGGGAGCACCGCCACCCCTTACGTAAGATCCTTCCAACGGCGCGTATCATCGATCATCATTAGGCTAACCTTCCTCCTTATATACCTCCTCGCCTGTACTCGTCGATTTGCCTTCCTCGTCGCGTCGCTTTGTGCTCGATTTCGTCGCGTGTAGCTCCCCCCCCCTCTCTCTCTCTCTCTCTCTCTCTCTCTCTCTCCGCGAGTTCGTTAAGATCCGCCGATGCGCTTTTTTCCACATTGCGAGTCGCGGAAAAATTGCAAGAGGAGAAGCTGCGTAATTACAATCTCTCCGGAGAGCTGCTCGATATACCGATTTCGATGCCGCTCTTCTCTCTCTCTCTCTCTCTCTCTCTCTCGCACACACGCACTCGGCCAAGAGCACGTTAAGAGCCACTTATAATCCTTCGGTCTCAATCAAGTTGCGCATCATCTCGCGGAGGCTCGGAAGAGAGAGAGAGAGAGAGAGAGAGAGAGAGAGAGAGAGAGAGAGAGAGACGCGCGGTAATAAACGACAAATCAATCAATCTCCATTTGCGGGCTAGCTCTTTTCACGCTGAGTCTCGCGTCTCGCTGTATAATTTGATTATCTGTGCGCCGGGGAGAGCGATGTATCAATTTCCTATCGGTTAATATCTTTATCGCTGAAAAAGCGCGAGATGCCGCATAATTAAGTGGGGATAGATAATTTTTTCTGTTTTTTTTTTCACGTTGAGATTTTCATGTAAACTCGACTTCGACGAAGATCTGTTTTTTTTGTGTTTTCTACGAGAAATTGCTGAGCAGTATTCGGTAAGAGAAAGTACGAAAAAAAAAAATTTTCTCTGTCGAGCGTCCGTCATCACTTTACTCGACACTTTATCGAATTATGTGAGTGTAAATTCTCTTTTGGTATGTATTTGCTAGAGAGAATAAATAGTATTTATTAAATACACAACAGCATGAAGTCAAGTAGCTTGGTCGCATACGGCAAAATTAAACTAAACATATATTTCTATAGACTGCCGTTTACAACTTTTATACTTTTCGTCAGCACCGCGAGTTTTATGGGTTTTCCTCGTCCACAGCTGCGCGCTACCAGGCAATATCGAGAAAATTACGATGCCGTTCCAAGTATTTACTAGACTCTTCGCTCTCCTTCTATTTCTCTCTCCCCGGCAACAATCGCTCGATCGCGTCCAACTCGTAAAATCACTCGATAATGAAAAATACTCACATTAGAGCCGGTATTAGTATATACGTGTGTGTGTGTGTGTGTGTGTGTGTGTGTGTGCAAGCAGCACACGACTCTGGCTCTCGTTGCGTAAGCTCTCGGCTCTTATTTATAACGGAGCCTTTAAAATCAGCCATTGTAGGCCGGGCGAACAATGCTCGGCGCGGACACGTGAGAAAATCCTCTCGCGCCTCTGAGTGTGTATCAGCGAAATATATATGCATACAATATATTATAAAGACCGGGAGTAGATGGAAAAAGTCGTCGGGATTTATTTCCATACCGCGCGAGAGCGACTTCGATTAAGGACAATTTATTCACCGGGTATTAGAATAATCTATCTGATTAATTTCCCCTCTAATTATATCGGCAGTATATGTAGCTCCTCTCGACTCTCGTCGAAGCTCGCAGAGGCCGTTATATAGGTATACATACATGTACACGCGGATTCGCGTGAGCGGCAGACGCACACGCGAGAGACTCTACATGTTTTTTTGTTTCGCTCCTCCTCGTTTCTTTTCTGCTCGTTGGAAATCTGGCCGAGCGAGATCGTCGCGGAGTATAGTTGACACTCATTTCGTTGACCCCGACTGCTGCGGATTGAGTGACAGCGGCGACGAGTCGCATTACGCATATTATACTTATATGCAGGCTAGAAATATGTACTTCCTCGTAAATGAAAATATATAAGATTCTTTTCTTTGGCCGCGGCGCGAGAGCGACGAGAGACGCGCGCGCGTGGCAACGGGAAATTATATCGGCGGATAGTCGTCCACGCGTGTAATTATCGCTTTGAATAACAAATTACACAGAGCCGCGCCGTGCGCGGTAAACACTATATACATCGGTAATTGAAAAAAGAAGAAACATTTCAATAATAAACACGCGCGGATTAATGGCCGAGCCGAGAATCCAATTTGTCAACGACGGCTAATAACAATTCGTGTACATAACGTTCGATCCCCTCGATGAGGAAAACTGGCTATACATAAGCTATAGACCCCCCCCCACCCCCACACACACACGGCTAATCTAATATAATTACACGGTGCGGCTTCACACAAGTGTCCAAGGTATCACTTCTTCGCGAGCCCGAGCTAATTAGATTTCTCAATCGCAATAGGAGCAACAGCGGCGGCGGCGGCAGCAGCAGACATGCTGTGCACCGATGTGTAAACAGAGAAGAAAAAAAAAGTCGGCGAAGAACTATACCGAAAGAGGGACTTTCTAAAACTTATCGAAGGGAAATTAAGGGAGAAGCCGCGGCTGGAGTAGCGATACTCCGCTGCGTGCAGCGTTGACGTCATTCGAGTGAGGCGGCTAATAGCTCCGGTTCGAATCGGAAAATCCAGATCGCGGCGGCGCACACAATGAAATATGCCCGGCTTTTGAACCCCCGAGGCTTTAATGCGCGCGAGAGATCCCCGCGTCTCGCGCTAGTCGCGACACTATACAGTCGCTCTGCAGCGCCCATCAGGCGGCTAAGCGATGGCTTATCGCGCGCCGATTTACGACGAGGAAATGCCGCCTCTGCGCGCCCGCGCACTGCGGGCTATTTCATTTTAATGGAAATCAGCATCGATATCAGATTTAATTTCCGATAATGGAGCGCGAGCTGAGCGCGGGGCGGGGGGGGGGGGGCGAGCCGAAAAATGCTCCGCTGCTCTCTATATCGTGCGAATATCTATGAGGGAGAGATGGAAAAGTATGTATATATAACTCGTATATATATATGCCGATGCTCGCCGAGAGCTGTTTTCCTTCTTATGCGCGGCGCGCATTTGCAGAAATCGTGGAAAGCGCCTTGGCTCGCGCTCCAGGTGCGGTCGGGAAAATCTCTGGCGAGCGGCGCTCGTAGCTATCGCTTTATTGGCCCAATAAAGATCATTAACTGCCGGGAAAAATTTGCAGGAGCTCGTAAAACGAAGATGGAATATAGCGCATCCCCCGTCTCGGCGTTTTCTCTCTCTCTCTCTCTCTACATATATACACGGGCGTTATACGTATGGATATGTATATAGAGAGAGGGAGAGAGACGCGCAGAGCAGAGGGTATAAAGAAAGAGACACTGTAAAGTAGCTGCGCGCGTGTTGGTATTCCAAGGCTACTGGCGCGCACAGCGCCATAAGCATCATTACAAGTTTTCAAAGGTACATTTGCGAGTAATTTACCGTTCTCGTTTTACTGCTTACTTTACAGTGCGAGAGTTGAGAGGCCCAACGTTTCAATAAATTTTACGAGAAATAAACGCACATGCGCGCCTCGACTCCCTTTCTACCTGTGACACTGTGCACTGTGTGTTGTGTGTGCCTCGTCGCTACGCATGCATATATATATATATATATATTACATACGCACACTCTGAAATTTTCTCGCTCCGCAGAGATTCCAGCCTCTCCGCGCAGTGTACATGCGTATATATAGCTATTATCGAATGAGCGAATGACTTTCCATCCTCCGCGGCGAGAGGTGTAAGCTTGTGTGTATACTTTTCCGATTCAGGTGTGTTTTAATGCCGCGGCTCATTATATACACACTGGTACCGGCGGGAAAGTTAATCGATTTTTCACAGTGATACAAGTATACACGCACATACGGTGCACGCGGTGTGCGAAATTGATTTTCTCTCGCAAACACGGGGCGCGCATAGGAGCGCGCGGAATCGCACACACACACACACACACACACACACACACACACACACACACCGCACTTGAGAATGGAAAAGTAAACAAGTTGTAGCCTCCGTTTGTTTTTCCTCGTTCTCTCTCACTCTCTGTCTGGTAGTGGTATATCATGGTTAGCGCGCGCGTATTTTCGCGGCTATGCGTTATACGCACACGCACACACTCACGTGGGCATTTATATAGCCGGACGGATCAGAGAATGAGGACTAATTAGTATCCGGCTATGACCTTTTGCGTCTAATTAGGAGAGTTTACGATTTCGGTGAGCTGCATTGCGATTTGTGCGTGCGCACGTGTGCCGTACGGGGCTTCGCGAAAAAGGGAGAAAATCGAAGGAAAGTATCTATACTCATTAGGATCAATGAATTATTCTTATGCATTGTGCGCCAATGTCGAGCAAAGGCTCGCCTGTATAGCTCTACACTCCATATATACATGTATATTATATATATATATATACACGCATTGGAGCAGGAATCCAAGCACAGCTTTTTTTGCTGCGGCGCGAGAGCGACTCTCGCTCCAACGGTTAAAATACCACTGAGTTATAGCTATGGACGAGCGGTCGCTCTCTTACGTGCGTATACAGCATATATTCGTATACGTTTCCAATTGTGCGGAAAAACTCTTCCGACGTTTCATTAATTCGAAAATCCAGTTCGCACTCCCCCCCACCGCGACTGTTACGCCGAGAAAATTATTCATCGATTTCAAATATCGCGCTTAGCCGCATGTGTGTATATCCTATATGAATGTAAAGTAGGCCTGATGGGCATACTGTTGCGGCAATGGCTGCGCGAAATATTCGAGTTGAAGAAAATTTCGCAAGGCGGCGCACAGATGAGCTCGATTTACGTTCCATTGAGACATTGGCGCGCGTCGAGCTATCTCATGCAAGAGCACGAGCTAATATCAGTGGCTCCGCGATAAATCGGAAGGACATAATATCGCTTTAATTGCACAATGTCCCGTCGTCGTCAAAGCTCCTTCGTATTTGCATTTCCTCAATAAAGCCGCCGCGAGAGTATAAAGGCTCTCTCGCTGCTCCTCGCCCCCAGCGAATCCATCTCTCTCTCTCTCTCTCTCTCTCGTTGCGTTGCATCATTGGCGTATATACGATGCAACCCTATATATGCATGTCTATTACACGTGCAGACGCGCGAAGCGAAAACTCTCGGGGTGCATATAAACCGAAGGCCAATCTCTTCTTATCTCCCGCGCATTATATGCAGAAAGCGCGGATGCTGCGCGCGGCCGCGCATATACAGACGTGATGCGCTCTCGGCCATCTCATATTTAACGTAATGAAACGCTTCGGCCGTTAGCCACGGGGTAAAGCCATTAGGAGCTGCACTATGCGCTGCAGCAGAGGAGAGCGCGCGGCGTTCGCTGCGTTCGCGCAATACGTATTTATACATATACGAGATCCTCCGCCGAGATTTCAGCGTTTTGCAACTGCGCGACAGCCTCTATATCGCTCTATGCATAGATTAGACACAATGAAACTGTTTCGGTTTCTTTGGGCCGACGTTATAATTACGGACGAAGGGATCCGAGCATCTCGAGCCGCGACCTATATGCGGAGACTCGAACTTCATGCGCTTAGGGAAAATGCAGTATAGCCAGGGAGCTGGCGTACAGTTTGTGATGAAATGATTTTTGCATTAATTTTGCTTCGTGTGTTACATATAGACGTGTGCGTGCTTTTGCCGCAAACTTTTTTTTTCGCAATTAACTTATAGTCATTAGAACGGCGATTTTCTATAGCCCTCGAAGACACGTCTTACAACAAGGTATATAAGATACGGCGGGGTGACGATAAATTAGGCCATTTTTATTCGCGCAATAAGGTGCGCGCAGGAGTGTATCGACTGTACAGCTTATAGCAATGAGATGCGCTAACCAGCTGCTGCAGAGCAGCGGACACATGCGGCGGCGGATGTAAATCATCGGTCGTCCTTGGCTTTTTTCCGCGACTATTTAGCGGAGAGATCACGTCAGAGGGAAGCCCCATCAATTCCGACGAGGGGATTTTAACAGCGCACGCGTAACTTTTTGCGAGTCCCGGCCGCGCGCGCTCGCTCGTTATGATTCCTCGGACGTCACGTGGACTTTAGGCGCTATATAGACGGGCTCTCTCGACTCCTTCTTCGGGCGCGTTTACGCGCTCCTGGAATCCCGGGCGAAAAAGTAGCGCCTCGGCTAATTTTCTGACTGATGGTGTCGGCCGCCCGACGCCGCGCCGGGATATAATGAGGCTCCTTCTTCTCGACGTGCCTGGAATCGCTGCTCGCGCGCGCGCGACACCAGTCGCCTCCAAATTGATTCGGACGATCCGCGAGAGTGATAAATTATCTCGCCCCTGCGACTGTATATAATACAATTTAATATGCGGAGCGTCTGGCTTTGTACATTAGTACATTGGCGAGGAGGCCAAGTGCGAGAGAGACAGAGTGGGGTGGGGAGATGAGAGGAATAGAGAGAAAAAGAGAAGCGTATAACGCAGAAACGCTTTCAATGGCCCCATAAAACTAACAAGATCTTATCGGCTCATTACCCGTTTCCGATATAGCTGCTCTCTCGCACGCGAAAAGTGCAATTTCGATGCGGAGAGGAGCGGAGCAGAGAGAGAGAGAGAGAGAGAGCGAAAGAGGGAGAAAGAGAACCTGAAACTCGCCGACTCTAATGAAACTATCTGAAATCCCGTAAAGCCGAGGAAATTCTTATCGTATATACGTCTCTATTCGCTTGCGTTTCGACAGGCCGCGAAGCTGGAGTGCGGAGAGAGAGAGAGAGAGAGAGAGAGAGAGAGAGCGCGCACATAAGCGCAGCAAAAAGCGCATCGCGAGCGCCGTCGAGGGCTCGTAAAGTAAACGAAGCCGATTTTTTTCTCTCTTCTCTCTCTCGCGCCGCACGGCTTCTCTTTTTTTCTTCTCGCTCTCCACCGCGATACGCGCGTATATGTATCCACGGACAAGCGCGCAGCGACCAGGCAAAGAAGTTGATTTTATACATTTTTCATTGGCTTTCTTGCGCCGCTGCTACCTTCGTTACGCGAAGAGGCGTACAATTAGAGCTTTGATTAGAGCGATGGATACTGGTTTTTCTCTCCGGGCACTGCTACCGCGCGCCGCCGCCGCCGCCGCCGCCACTGCCGATTATGTCGATAAATCGCAAAAAGATCGGCTGGAAATTGATTTTCACTGATCCGACATTAAGCTGGATGTATAAATAAGTATTTAATGGTCGATTTGCTTATCCCCCTTATAAGACATTAATAATGCGTGCGCGCGCTGTGTCTGCGTCGTGACCCGCTGAAAAATTCGCATTAATTGCGCGTGTGTGCGGCAACGGCAGCGGCGATTATGACAAGTCAATACCGGCGAACTAATGGCTCTATTCTTCGGCTTATTACCCGGCCGTACGGAGCCCGGCATTTATCAGTCGGTGAGCTTACATTAATACTGCGCGTGCGCTGTTGCAAACGAATATTATTCAATTACCCTGCGCGAGATACCGCGGCCAGATAATCGCGCTCGGATTCCAAATCGGAAAAAAGTGGGATGCGAAAAATTCGCCGACAACAGCGGCGCAACGTATTAATGCTCACAGGGAAACAAGTGCAGCAGCCCTGGCAGCAATATTAAAGCTGACGCGAAAAGTCCCTACGGCTCTCTCGTCGGGAGATTCTAATCTAATGTAAGCCAAGGAGAGTGTGCGCAGGAGATACAAGCGAGAGGGCATTGTATCCGCGAATGCGCAGCGCGTAAGATAGACGCCGCTCGTTAAAACTCCCTCGAAACGGCCAAATTCCACGGCCAGTCACTAGTAAATCAGGTATAGTCGCTCGAACAAATTACAATCGCGCAGGGCGATATCGGTGTGTAGTAGCGCGCGTAAACGCTCGCCCGGTTCATAAATTTCGAAAACATCGAGCTAGTCTCTCTCTCTCTCTCTCTCTCTCTCTCTCTCTTTCTCTCTTTCTCTTCCCGGCGAAGGAGGCGAGAGGGAAGAAAAGAAGGCGAAAAAATAAAAATCGAAGGAAAGATCGGTACCACAAGCGAGCAAACACAAATACGCGACGCGGCGATAAATAATCGCTCCGAAACGCTGTGGCAGAGCACAATGAGCTCGACAAAAGGCAACAGCACTACAGCAGCAGCCGCCTTTTTCCTGGCGCTCGTTTTCCGTCGCGCGCGGCAGGTGGTGCGCACGTACGGAAGGTGGAGCTGCTGCTGCTGCTGTTGCTCTCGCACTGCGGGCTTTCGTAATAATTGCTGCTGCACTCGGACGCCGAGTCTCTCTCCTGCTCTCTGCTCTCTCTGTATGTGTGTGTGTGCAGTGAACTGTTGGCTCGTCGGAGAGATCTGCCGGTTACGTCGGCTTATGGATCATCTCGTCCGATATGTGGATGCTGGGAGTGACTGACTCTTTACTGTATAAAGAGAAAGTTGAGAGAGGAAGAGCTGGCTTGCTTTTGTTTCCATTTGGATGTACGCTGCAAAAATGCTCTGCACGAAACATTGAACTTTTGCTGCTTAGTTTACTTTTATTGTAGCTGCTTGTGTCCATTACAACTACATTACTACGAAGGCCAAAGATAGGCGTATATTATAGTCATGTACTGAACTATATGCAGCATTTATTACGGTATATACAGAAATTCATTAATGTCGAATATCACGAAATAGTTCATTTTCTAACTTCGCTGGAGACTAAACAATAAGAAAAGAAACGAGCTACACCCACTTCTTTTCATAATTGTGGTAATGCTTTTTCGAATTCCAGTCCTGCGTAAAAATTATGGAGCATTAAAATGAAAAAGTAAAAGTTTGAAAAAAAATGTTCATCAAATGTTTTTCTACCGCAAACGTATTCGATTGACAATGAACACAGAAAATTTTTTGATCGATTTTTGTAATTCACTTTTACCCACTGAACTATTTCATTATTGACATTCGTAAGAGTTTATCAGTAGCGATCAAAGCATCTTGATCGTGTGAGTAGGAGAGGTAGTATTTGATCGTTGGAAAAGAGTATATAAAACTTCATTATGCATTCAAACTCTCATGTTTAACTTCTACATACAACAAATATTTACATTCCTGATTAAATAGCACATTAGGATACAAGTGGCCTAAGTAGTCCTTTACGGCACGACGTGTATAAGCACGAGCATAGCGAGTGAGGTTAAACTCGTGCCATGAAGGACAACTTATAGTGTAGGAGCCAGGTAGGTTCCCGTCGGCTTTTCAATTCGGATGGCTGTAACCAATAAAAGTTTAAAACTTAAAACTAAATGAGAGCGATTATATTTTTCACAACGAGTACGAGACATTTTGAATTTTAAAAAAATGTTAATTATAACCCGAGATATTGCAAATTTAGTCCACAAATGTGCTATTTAATGCTCTGCGCCCACTATTTCCACTGTATCTCTACTTCTATTTGGAGTTTCAAACTTTAAGATATCTTAATTTAAAGTAGAAGCTTTACACTATCGGAACAGGTAAGTAAAAATATTTTAAAATTGTTATAAATAATACTCTATCGACTATAAAGCTTAAAAATTCGATGAAATTAGCGAAGTTAATTTGTTTATTAGGCCATCAAATTGTTTACACTGATGTAATATAGAAAAAATTTATCGGATTATCTTTATCAAGAGCTTAGTTAATAATGTATGCTTTGTTTCGTTAAATTAGCTTGATTGTGGTCCGAGAAAACGCAATTTAATGGACAAATAGGTATTCTTGACTATAGACATCGCGCCATATAGCCAAATGTTATTCGTAAACCTTTACGTTACCGTATATAATAAAATTTAATTAACGTATTTCTATCAGCTGAATCCGAACTAATATGGTAGATCAATGTAAAAATAATTTGTAATTTGTTATAAATAAATTTCAACAATATATTATAACAATATTTTTAAATTTTGAAAAATTTTTTTGAAATATTTTTTTATCATTAGATATGTTAATGAATATAATATAAATATAATTATTACATAATTTTAGCTTATTCGAACTATTAAATATATAAAAGATTTTCAAATATAAGTAAGGGCATATCATATGTCTGAGAGAATTCATATAATCAAGATACTGTGACAATCATTTCATTTATCGATGATTTTATTTTTATTTCTTAATCTTAATAAATAATTGACACCATACAAAAGTTATAAATTATTTAATATAAATATATAATGTAGTCATTAAATGTAAAATCATGTTATTTACAGTGTTCTTTTTGATTATATATTATTTTTACAATGATCTACTATACTAATTCGGATTCAGCTGATAAAAATACGTTAATTAAATTTTATTCTATACGGTAACATAAAGGTTTACGGATAGCATTTGGCTATATGGCGCGATGTCTATAGTCAAGAATACCTATTTGTCCATTAAATTGCGTTTTCTCGGACCACAATCAAGCTAATTTAACGAAACAAAGTATACATTATTAACTAAGCTCTTGATAAAGATAATCCGATAAATTTTTTCTATATTACATCAGTGTAAACAATTTGATGGCCTAATAAACAAATTAACTTCGCTAATTTCATCGAATTTTTAAGCTTTATAGTCGATAGAGTATTATTTATAACAATTTTAAAATATTTTTACTTACCTGTTCCGATAGTGTAAAGCTTCTACTTTAAATTAAGATATCTTAAAGGTTTGAAACTCCAAATAGAAGTAGAGATACAGTGGAAATAGTGGGCGCAGAGCATTAAATAGCACATTTGTGGACTAAATTTGCAATATCTCGGGTTATAATTAACATTTTTTTAAAATTCAAATGTCTCGTACTCGTTGTGAGAAATATAATCTCTCTAATTTAGTTTAAGTTTTAAACTTTTATTGGTTACGTTTTATAGCCATTTAAACAATTAAATTAGTTGAAAATAACAAATTATCTGAAACCAAACCAGTCTGCTTTCTTGACATTCAAAATCAATCCACCCTGATCCTCGAAATTCGTATTCAGCGTTTTACATAAGGCAAAAATACATTAGTACAACGCAAGAATCCCTGAGTCCCCATGCAGAAAACTAACCAGAATCTAATCGAGTCTGCTTTACTTGAAACCTATGCAAATAGTATGTAATCATATTGTAATGACGGGAACCTCACATCTCCGGATGGCTCTACTATTTTTTCACTATTAGGCAACATGAAATATACTAAAATAAATTAAAAATAAATCTTAAAAAAAATGTGCCATATACTAAGTTTCATAGCATCTGTCTATATTTTTTCCCTATTTAAATTATAAGTAACATTATTAAAAATGTGTATTATACAAAGAATACAAAATCAGTTAGTATTTTGATACAAAGCGTAGTTGAATCCAACCAGATTTCCAGTTGGATCCCTACTCTATTCCTTATTTGTCATCAGCAGCCCATTCCCCTTGCTACGCTCGGGCGATTAACTCACGGTGCCATAACGGACTACTTAGGTCACTGATAAGCGTAGCATAGGTGCGGACTTAAGTCACGCAGTGCTATGACGTTTTTTTCGGAAACAATGAAGCAAAATTATTGCATTGGTATTTACTATTTGATGGACTTAAACAATGCAGCCAACAGCCAATAAGCTATTGCAAAATATGTAAAAAAAATTCTACTAATTGATAAATTTGAATGAAAAAGTTTTCCTTTCATCCAGTATAAATACATATTCGACAAAAAGTACACATGCCATTCATGAACGTAATATAACTTTTTGTGTTTTTGAACAACTTTTTTCATAGTCCAGTTACAGTGTATAAGCTTATTTAAGCGTATATATTACTTGAAGCATTTTACAAATTCATCACACGTAAATATGGTATCAGTTACAATTGAACTACGATAGCGGCAAAGGTCAGGCAAGTGGTGATATACTAAAAGAAATGTTTTTTTTTATTAAATTATGGATTCTTTAAAGTAAAATTTACGTGATTAATACCTACCCACATAACTACTCTACTATTGATAGGTAAGAATATACTGGTGTCTACCATAGCATCTTGATCATACAAGTAGAAAAGGTAATATTTAACAGTTGGATAGGAATACAAAACCTGATTAAACATAATAACCTCTTCAAGGATCAATCTAGTTTTTATTTTCTGAAAAAAGTAAAAATATGTATATAATCGAAAGTTTTATCCAGATATTTATTTTTAGTTTTCATAAGCTTTGAAAGCATAATACTTACTCTGACATTTACTATTTCATAAGCGTATGCGATACAGCAAACAGTAAGTAAACTATTAAAGAATACGTCGAAAAAACTCAATAAATCAGTGACTTGAAATGCAAAGTCTATTTTTCGTAGATCCAGAATAAATAAGTATTCTATAACAAGTATACGAGTAATAGATAGACAGAAAAAGAATTTGATAAAAAATTTCTGCTTCTGAAGAATTTTTTTCATAAGCATAGAGAGTCTTAAGTGATTTTTTCCAATAGAAGAAATCATATCCACTTGAAATTTGATGTCAAATTTAGTTTTGTTTAAAGCAGACAAAATTTCATTCAGTACATGGAAGTACATATTAATAACTGACAAGGAACAACAGTGAGACATGATCATAACTGAAGTCAGCGGTTGCGACAAAAACCAAATAAAAAAGAACAACGGAGGATGTATAGCGCCTATGCTAAAGTAAAAATAATTGAACACATGAATAGAGGCTTTCATCAATCCGAAAACTTGAGAAAAAAATAAATAGTAATTTATTTTGTTATCAACGATGAAATGCTTATATTTTATCAAATTCAACTTAACTTGCTGCAGTTCTTTTGAAAATTTAAGGTTGTAGCCATTACGCATTGTTTCATACGATAAAAAAAGTATGTTCGATACAGGAATTGATACTATAAATACGGATGCCAAAACGGTATAAAATAAAAATCCATTTAATGATATGTAAGTGACAACAAATATGGAGGAAGCGATCAAACCAGAACACTGCGCGTATTTCGAATACATAGCCACTTTACTAAATGTATCTTCATCAATGAAACCCATGTCGTTTCCCAAAATAGCGTAAAAGATTCTCATACTTTTTATAAATATTTTTACGATTCTTTGCCGTTTCTTTACCATGACGAAACTATGATTAGATACTCTAGATATCAATACAAAGTTAGAAGCAGGACTGAGCTCTCATGTGTTTCACCTAGCATTTTATTGATTCATTATTATTGATTTATTATTTATTGATTTATTGATTTATGCTCTAAACTCAATTTTTTTTAGTAACGAACAACGCAAAACAGATATTCCATAATAACAAAGTAAACTGTACTTTTATTGTTTGCGAAATTTTCAGTTTATATATTTTAAATACTAGGGGTAAACAGCCCAATAGACGGACACTTAAGGAAATATTCGTACATAAACTCGTCTACTGAATACAAAATTAGTTTTTTAAAAAACTATCGAGGATTGTATAAAAAAAGAATTAAGTCGTTAATAATAATAAGTTTAATCACCTTAAATTATAAAAAACGAGAAGAAACGTAATTTCTATCTGAGAATAATTGTGGACACAGTTTATGTTATTAATTAGGTTATCGAGTGAAATCATTGGGGTCTGATAAATTCGATAGAAAATTAGTATATTGAACTGGAACTCCAAAATTGACATGATAACTACTTGATTTTTTATAGGTCGTAAAAAAACTAAGTAGTTCACTTATTGTTCACATAATCCTTATTGTATCAAAATAAAAAAAGCGATATTATTAAATAATTATATTCAAAGTTAATGTAAAGTATAAAAGATTGGCGGTGCTCTTCATATATAGTGTATATGCTTGTATCGCGTACATATCATGGGGCAAGAAATTTATTACTGTTTTATAATGCTGGTATCAGTTACAATTGACTTACCAAGGCAGCGAAGGCTAGGCATGTACTTATGTACTGAAAGAAATTTTTCACTTATTATACTATATTGTTGAATGTATAGCAAGATTTATATGATTAATACGTACCCAGAGAACTATTTTACTGTTGATCGGTAAGAGTTCATTGGTATCAATCGAAGTATCTTGATCGTATAGGTAGATGAGGTAGAATTTAACGGTTGGATAGGAATATAAAAATTGATTAAACATGATAACTTCTTCTAGGATTCTTCTAGTTTTTATTTTCTGAAATAATCGAATGTTTCATTTACAATTTGATAACTAAAAAATTTCCGTAAAAGGACTTACTTTATAGTTTATAGTTTCATATGCGTAAACGATACAGTAAACAGCAAGTAAATTGTTGAAGCATTCGTCGAAAACATTCAAGTAAACGGTGATTTGATCGCTAATGTCCTTTTTCCTTAAATACAAAAAAAGTTGGTATTCAACGAGAAGTATACGAACCGTGGATAGGCATAAAAAGAACTTGACAAAAAATTTCAGTTTTTGAAGCATTTTTTTCATAGTCATGGAGAGTGTTACACGATTCTTTCCAATAACAGTAATTATATTTACTTGAATGTCTATATCAAATTTCATTTTGTTTGAAACAATTAAAATTACATTTAAAGTATCCAAGTATGCGTGAATGACCAATAAAGAACAACAATGAGACACGACCGTAATAGAAGTTAATGGTTGCACCAGATACCAAATAATCCAAAACATGGGAGGACACGGGATTTCGAAGTCACTGCCAAAGTAATAAAAAATTATTACATGCACGACGACTTTTATCAATCCATACACTTGATATAAAAATAAGTAGTAATTTATTTTGTTGACAACAACAAAATGCTGATATTTTATTAAATTCAGTTTAATTTGCTGTAGATCCTTTGAAAAGTTAAATTTGTAATAATTATTTATTGCATTGAGCGATATAAAAAATATGTTCGTTATAGAAATTGTTAATCAGACAGTGGATCCTCTAAGATTGTACCAGGTATATTCATCATATATGCTGCGGAAATAAGAAAGAACATGGTACAACTAATCAATATTAAACACTGCACATATTGTTCTAGCCACTATGCTAAACCTATCTTCATCAACATAACCCATGCCATTTCCCAAAAAAGCGTACACGATTCTCATATTTTTTATCAATTTTTTTATAATTCCTTGCCATTTCGTAACTATGACGGAACCACAATTAACTACAGTAGGTCTCACCACAAATTCAGTAACAGAACTAAGCTCGCTTTTGTTTTGCATTTCGCCTTATTGATTTTGTAATGATCCAAAATGAATTTTTTCTTAGTAAACGCCGTAAAACAGAGGCATCTCGTAAAGACAAAGTCAACACTTTTGTTTCCCAGCGCTATTTTTACAATTGTTTATTTATTTTCTAGACTTTCGATTATGGAATAAGTACAAAGTCAATGCCATTGGGTAATTATGTTTAACGAATAATTTTTCGCAATTTCGAAGGGCATGTAAAAAAAAGTTATGAAGTGGATTCGAGCTGAGTAGTATTACTCAGGGAGTGTTATTCTTATAAATTAAGAACTGACCCGCGAACAAAACGATTATATTAAACATAAAAATACAAGAACTGCTTCTAATTTTTTATTTATTCATTCCATCTAAGTATGAAATTTACTGTGCATAAACAAACAATAGTCTATTACGTATTTAGGCCGGAAAAATAAAATTCGCCCTAGTTCGCTTTTGTTTTGCCTCTTAGCTTAATTCTCGTCTAAGTCATAGTACGCACACGATTTCTCGCGCCTCCGTGGTTTCAAAGTGACATATTCCTGTTTGCGCAGTGGATGGGCAATGTCACAAGAAAATTTTATTTAAAAACTTAGCCATTTTTGTTGGTCAGCAGAAATCAAATGTATTTTACATTTCTACGATTGTAAGTTGAATTGTAAATTAATAACAGGACGTTACGTTTTCCAGCCATGTAAAATTCAATTTTACTATTAATTAAGAAATAACTGACGCAGCCTTAATGACACTACCGGGGTGATTCGACATAAGTATAGCCTAAAACCCGCTGGAACGCGAGAAAAAAGTCATCCGTACATAAATAGCTGAAATAAAAAGATAAGTTGAAAGTAAACTGCGCGCGCGCGCGCGCGTCTTGCACAACTCGTCCGTATCTACTTAAACTTGGACATCCGGATTTGAGAGCCGGTGTCTTTTTTCTCCGAACCACCTCCTCCACGCTATCTTCCGGCCAACCTCATCTTTTCTTCGTAACTCCGCAGTGCCTTATTAAGGAGCCTATCATTAAGTCCCGGCCTATCTCTTAGCCATTACTCGCGCGTGCGCTTTCTACCATTGGCATTTCGATATTGATAATTACGATTTTAATCTACCCTTCCAATTACTACTATCCATTTGCCTGCTGTACACTGCTTCTGCCCTTTCTCCCGTTGCGCGCACGATTCGCTTATTTCATGCGGGATCGAGGTATACATACGTCTCGAGATGCACGTATAAAAGCCGCTAAGTGTTTCAGCCTCCTCACACACACGCGCGCGCGCGATCTGCGAAGTAGGTTACGAGCCACAGCGCAAACACGGGGGGTGAATCTTTGCAAATTGAAAGCGCGAGATTTATATAAGCGGAGAGTCGCACGGCCGCGTGCGCGCGCGAAAGAATTCTAATCCACTATCCTCTCGCGACTCAGCGCAGTCTCGACTCGAAAATCTAGTAAATAAAGCTTAAGTTACGCACCGCAGTCTCCTATACGACTTGACCTCTCAATAAATCTAAGCCCCAATATAATCCAGCACGTTTCTCCGCGAGAGAGAGAGAGAGAGAGAGAGGGGACACCTGTGAGCACGTATACACCCACGCGCGACATTAATCGCAAAGTCCGCGGGGAAGAGCGCGGGGCAGGGGGTCGCGCAGGCTCCATTCGTCACCGCAACTATCCGAGATCAGAGCTGCAGGACGCAGAGTGTCCGGAGAAATTCCGCGCTGCCTGCCTTGCATTATACGTATATATAATCGTCTGTACTTACAGGCACGATCCTCGTATGATACGTTGTACGAAGAGCGAAGGAAAAAAAAATCGGTTCAGCCGCAGTGATATATCGTCCCCGTGGTTACTGCCACGCGGCGCTCGAGGCTAGTTTCGCCGGATTTTGAAAAGCACGTGTGCAGCGCGGCGTCGTTTCTGGATTAGTCATAGCTCGCATAAAGTATACATCGCGAGAGGGAGAGGATAAGCCGCGTGTACATAAAGTATACATCGCGAGAGAGAGAGGAGAAGCCGCGTGTACATCGAGAGAGAGAGAGAGAGAGAGAGAGTCATACCGGAGGGACGCACACAGCGCTCGGCTGTCGGAATCGCGGAACTTTTACGAGCTTTATAACAGCGCGCAGGCGAGATAGCCGTATACAGGCGATAAACTAATTTTCCAACGCCTCGTTAAATTCGCGACGAGAGCGAGAGGAGGATGGGAGGAAGCGATGTAAGCGAGGAACCGCTCGACGCAACGTTTTCGAGATTCCGTGGCATGGATGCGGCGCGCGACAGTTAGCGCCGAGGGCCGCGTTCCCCAGCGCGACGGGATTGTCTCCTCCGCGGTTTAATCGCACCGTAGTTCTCTTCTCTCTCTCTCTCTCTCTCTCTCTCTCTCTCTCTCTTGCGGCATTATAAATCAGCGAGCTCGTTTTTCTGGCCGTCCTCTCGGTCGGCCGGAGGGAGTAAAAAAAGAACGCGGGGACAAGAAGCTCGTCGGCGTCGTTAAATCACACACGTATACGTATACAGACGCGCGCGCGGCTTGTCGTTTCCTGAATTACGCGAAAGAGAGAGAGAGAGGAGAGAGGTAGGTCCGATCTGCGGTGGTCGGGACAAAAAGCGCTGGAAATAAGAGATCAAGAGCGATAGCAGCGCGCGAGTGAAAAATTGACGATGCTCTCGTGGGATTTTACGCGCTGCCGATACCCGTTGTACCCTTCTTCTCTCTCTCTCTCTCTCTCTCTCTCACTCTTCTATCTATACACGTATTCGCGAGAGAATCGGTAAAAATGAAGCCATTTCAGGGACGAGCAAAAAGTCAAAGAGAAAGAAAGGGAGAGAGAGAGGGAATTCTAAATTCCAATCTGTACGAGAGAGAGAGAGCTTCACTCTCGGCATCTCATCAAGGATCGCTCGATTAAGCGGCAATGACGACGCGATAAAATTTTATGCGACCGGAAGGGCCCCCGTCGCTGTTATATTCGCGACGGCATAGCCGCAGGCTCTGACCTCGAGAGTAACAGCGCGCGCCAGCCACAGCAGCAGCAGCGACGAGTGAGAGAGAGAGAGAGAGAGCGAGAGAGAATCCGCTGCATCCATAATGCAAGAACGCGTCAGCCTCGTTCGGGAGGAGCTTTAATTGAATCGCGCGCCAGGAGTGCAACCGACCACCGCGGAGCTGGAATTTTAGGAAATAAGTCTCTCTCGCGGAGAGCTCTGCGTATATATATATATACGTATATACACGCGCATAAACATCCGCCGTTTGTATATTCATCCGAGCGCCGGCGAGTGTGCATCGAGAGCGGGAGAGAAGCAGCAGAAGAAGAGGAAGAGGCGAGCGAGCAGGAAAAAAGAAATTCAAAGTCCGCGGCGCGTGCAAGATGTACGGTGTAGTCCCGTATTATAAGTAGGCCAGAGAGCGCGAGCAGCTCTCTATACATAGTTGTGCGCGCTCGCGTATTATCCCCGCTGGACATCCGACGACTCTCTGCGGTCTGTCTATATATATACGTGCGCGCGCGTGCGAGTGTACAAGTATATATAAGCCGTATATAGGAGAGAGCGTGGGCAGGCGGCCGTGACGATTGCTCGTGACGATTAGCGCGCGGCGGACACACATTTGCAATTTGAAAAATGCCCGAGCGCGACAGAGGCCATATTTCAGAATCAGCGGCCACGCGCGACGACGCCACCTTTCTATTCTTCTCTCCCCGCGTGCAGCGCGGCTCCTCTCCTCCTCCTCTTCCTTGTGCTGCTGCTGCTCCTTCTTCTTCTTCTTCGCCGTCTCCTCCCGCGTGTTTCGCTTCCTTTTATTATTGCACGTCTCATTCCGCACGGGATATTGTTTTTGCCGACTTCTTTACTCTCTCTCTCTCTCTCTCTGTTTTCCTTTTTTTCGCTCTTTTCTTTTTCTTTGCTTTTTTTCGAAAGCAAACATCCCGATATTACGCAAGCGAAAGAACGGTAATCTCGCGGCCGCTCCGCTATCCATCAGCCATAATTCCGAGAGCCCCGAGACATGTCCGTGTATATAGTTGTGTATATAGCATATAGACTGAGAAAGAGAGAGAGAGAGAGAGGAAAGTCGCTCTCTTACGGCAAAGCAATGAAAATGATTTTTCAGGCCGCGCTGTATTTCACGCGGCTGTCCGTCTGTCGATCGCCCGGACAAATGAATTCTTTACGAGCGCGCGGTCATTATCGCGGGATGTTATTTACCGACGATCGGCCACGCGGATTGTTTGCCGCCCCGATTTATTTATCGGTGCTTTACTTTTCTTTTCGTTCCTCCCTCCCTCCCTCCCTCCCCCCGCAGTATCCATAGCTCGCTCCTCGGAGCCACGAGAGTTATTTACGCCCGGCAGGTGTTGCTCACCTATACATATATGTATAATATGGTTATGCAGCCACTGCCAACGCGCGCGCATTGACAATCTCGCTGCGATGATTTCTCGGGTATGTATGTAGAGGCGGCTTCCCCCCCCCCCACCCCTTCCCTTCCCCACGACTTATGGTATTTGTGAATTTTTCCTGCCGACGCGGGCGCGTGCGCTACATTATAATGGCCGTTATTAATTTTCTCATTCGGCCGCGACGCGTCGTTTTGCTCTGTGTCTCTCTCTCTCTCTCTCTCTCTGCGTCTCGCTCCTTTTGCATCGAAAACTATATCGGCGATAAAGGCGAGAGGCGCAGAGAGGGAGAGGGAGAGAGCTGCCGGGACTGAGGCGCGTGATGTTTACGACGGAATAAAACTGCGTGGCCGACGAGCGGTTATGGTTAATTAATACAGTTTAGATTACTGCGGATGCTTATACCGGGCGAGGAGAATTAATTCGTAACGATCGAACGGCTGTATAATGCAAATTTATCGGCGCTTCGCGTGCGGCCCGGGGAAAAATCCGGCGATTTTTACGAGCTCGCTCGCGCGCGCGCGCACTACCGCGAGAGAAAGAGAGGAGCTCCGCGCTGCTGCTGCTGCTGCTGCTGCAGCCGAGCCCCGCGTGTCTCTCCCGCTGCGCTGCGCCAATAATTTATTGCGTTTAATAATATGTAGATGAAGTGCGCGCAAGCGCGCATATAAATAGAAGCTTGAAGAGGAAAAGAAAGCAGGGCTCGTCGCGCGCCTCGAACAATTAGACGCAAGGGAGTGTCCGCGGACAATGCTGCGAGCGTCGTGAGCTTCTCTCTCTCTCTCGCTCGTCAAGGCAATGTCAATAATTAGCTCTCCGGGCAATTAAAAAGCATACAAGGCCGAGCTCATGGCACACAGAGGAGGAGTAAGAGGTTCTCCCGCGAACAAGGCTGCGCTCGCGCCTATAAACGCCACATCCCCGAGATTAGATTTTGAGCGACGTTTAGAGCCGCGCGGCGCGAGCGGCGACGCCGTAGAAAGAAATTCCTCTAGATCCGTCGAGATTTCTCTCCTACACGTGACACCCTAAGCACCGGCCGGCGATTTATGCTCGGCCAATGCCAGGAATCAATCTCAACGCCCGCCGCCGCCGCCGCCGCAGCAGTTGTTGCGCTGCACAGCCGCGAGATTACACGTTTCCACTCCTCTCTGAGATATTCTCTCCGTCCGTTCGTGGATATGTGCGCGCGCGCGCGCGCGCGAGTCTCTGCCCTACAGGCGCCTTTTCATCATCGACGAACTGTCACGAAACTCGAGCTTTCTCCGAGAGCACGCGCGCGCAGCACACGCCTGGAATATTCACTTTGAGAGAGGAATTATCCGGTGACTAATATATGGACCTAGTTCTCTCTCTTTCTCTCTTTCTCTCTTGCACCGCGGAGCGCGCGTATAGAGGCTTGATTATATACGCTCTCGTCGGAGAGCGCCGAGAGACTCTCTGTGATATATTATAATGAAAACTCGCGCGAGAGAGCGAGTCAGGGTTCTAGCTTGGGCCGAGCGTCTCTCCGCTGGGCTTTTAGAGAATCGTAAAGACTTTGATTTTAGACGCTGGACTCTCTCGTACAGCTTTCTATATGCGTTCCGCCGCAAAAGCGCTGCGACTATCGGCCGATCTCGCCTATTGGCAGAGATTAAACGTAAAATTGAGTAATTAAGAGCCGAAGAAAGAACCAGGCGCGCATTTCCTCAGGTACATATATCTATATATCGCTCTCAGTGAAAGAAGCAGTAGAGAAGCTGCTGCTGCTGCTGCTACTGCAAACAAGCAAAAAAGACTCGTCCGCAAGATGAAGCGAACAAGGCGTCTGTCTCTCTCTCTCTCTCTCTCTCTCTGGTACTGTATGCTCTTTCTCTCTTTCTCTGTCGAGAGCTCGGCCTCTGCGCCTCGCTATATATACATGCATACACGTATGCGGGTCGCGTGTCCAGTGTCTCTCTCTCTCTCTCTCTCTCGCTCTCGCGCGCGCGCGCGCGCGCGATTTTCTCCCCGCGCACAATGCTGTAGGAATCCGGTGCAGATGGCTCCGCTCGATATCCCGCGCGAGCTGGTGTGGAGAGCACAAAGAGGAAACCGGGAGAGACGAGAGAGAAAGAGAGAGAAGTCTAAGTAGCTTCCAGCGCGAGTTTGTCTCTCGTTAAAGCCGATCTCTCTCGTGTCTTTCTGCGTTTCTTTGCGCCGTGTATACACATACACCATGAGAGGCCTATAGCGCCGCGCCGCTTGTAACGCTGCAGTTTTCGTGAGGGAAAATGAAGGATAATGAGAGGAGAGTATTATAGTGCTTTTTGCGTCTGCCTCGTTGTATGTATATACCCTTTTTCCGCGTAATATATATATATTACACTAGTGTAGCGCGTAGATGACTAATCAAGCGTCGCCTGATGTTAAAAATCCTTGTTGCACGTATTATATATCTGCCGATACACTTTTACAAAGAAGCAGAAGAAGCGCCAGTCGGCAACAGACAGCCGAGTGTACGTACACGCGCGTACGCGTAAAGTGCGAGCTCTTTTAACTGCGCGGAGCGAAAAGTCTTCCGAAAGAAGAGGCGGAGTCGCAACGAGAGCAACGCTCTCGAAGAAAGGGAGGCATCCTCTCGACGTTAAATGCGCGCTGCGTTCCGCCTGGTTAAGACGAAAAATCTCCAGGAGTCGAAACGACGTTTCTCAAAATTTTAAATTTAGAAATTACTATGCGGCCATTAAGCTATGCATACACGTCTTTCGATATAACCTATTTTGTCAACGCGTTCGTTCGGCATGAGATAGTTCGATCTTTACTTCGAATGTATATTTAAGTATGTCTCTGAAAAAGCAGACCTTATAACGCATCACTTACGATAATATCCCGTGTATTAACCAGCCCCCCCCCCCCCCATTGCCGGCAGTATCAACTTTCGGAAAAATGTTAAAATAACCCTCCCCCCCCCCCCCCCGTAATATTATAGTTACCAAAGAGCCGCTCAATTTTCCGCACAATTATACATCCGGAACACTCTTCCTCGCGGCCTCGGCTCACAAACAGAAATTTTATACTCCTCTCTCGCGCGTCGGGGAGCGCAAAAAGGCCCACGTGTTACAGCGCGAGAATGAAGTTACATTATATTACACGTCTTCTTTTCGTTTCTTTTTCCTCTCCCCTCGACGCCCCCACTCTTACCAGCTCAGTTTCGCAATTTGCAGCGTTTTTCAATCAGCCGCTCTCGGAAATTAACGCCCGTGTAGACAGAGCTGCGCACGAGAGAGAGAGAGAGAGAGAGAGAGAGAGAGAGAGAGAGAGAGCCGATCAAGCCCGAGTGTATATATCAGAGAAAACTACGCGTATACTTCACGTGCATATCTCGCCTGTGGCTACAAACCGACAGAGAGAGAGAGAGAGAGAGAGAGAGGGAGAGCAAGGGAAGAGGTTCCGGAGGTTTATGCTCGCGTTCGCGGACAACTTCTTCTTGCTCTCTTTCCCGCACTGCGCGGCCATTTCCGCTTTTTGTACGTAGTCGCGCGCGCTCGCGTGAGCATTTGCATAAGACACGGGGCCTTTTTTCCCTCTCGCCAGCTCCTTTCATCCTCTCCGTATGCGCGCGTCCTATATGCATTTATGCGTGTACCTTGCGCCTTCGCCGATGTACATATATATATATGCTCCGAGAGAGAGAGAGAGAGGGGGGGGGGAGGGATTTTTAGGATAGCGATGTAGTCGCTTTTTAAAACGAGCACACGCTCGCGCACGCAGACACGCGTATCGTACATTTATGCACGGATAGCGCAGGCTCGTTATATTTAAAAGGCGACAATGCGCGCGAGAAATGCCTGAATCATAAGCCAGACGCGCCGTGGAAACAATAGGCGGGGCACGCGCCGTCGTCGCTCAATTCCTCCCGGTGTTACGCGCGGAATACGATTACGCCAGAGAGAGAGAGAGAGAGAGTCGCGATTCGATGAGTATACGTGCTCCCTTCGGGGAAAAAGAGACGATTTAATGGTAGGGAGAGGGAGAGGGAGAGAGAGGGAGAGAGAGAGAGCGGCCTGTTATACGCGGCGTCTTACACACTGTCCTTCCTCAAAAAAGGAGCAATCGAAATGGCAATTAATCCGGCGACTGCGCGTGCTCGGGCAAAAAACGCCCAACTCTCGGCTGCAGCGACCATCTCGGGATGGTCGCTGCACAATGGCTCTCGAGCACACACAGTCCTGCGTTCATTGTCGTCTTTCGTCTGCGACACGCGCCGCGCGCGGCTTTTCTCAGAGCGCATTGTTATGCACTTGTACATGTATATGCTCCCGCGAGTAGTACGCGCGACTTTTGTCCAGGGAGAAACCGAAAAATCGTGCGCTTTCGTACATTGCACGTTCAGTATGTATACACGAACGCGTGTATGGTATTGTACAGTGGAAAATATCCCGATTTAGGAAAGCCGCGCGAAAGTGCGCGCGAACGATTATAATTGGAGTCGAGAGGCGCGATTAGGATCTTGCATATTTATTGGCGCTGCTGATGTATATTGGAAAGGTTAAACGAATTCCTAGAGCGTCGCCGCGTAGCTTCTCTTCTATAATCTGCGCGCAGCGAGAAAACTACGGGCGGTCGTATGTATCTGTTATAACTATCTCCGGCTACTTTGTAATTGTCCATTGAATGTGTAAGCGGGCAATTAGACACGGCCGAAGAGAATTTACTGTTTATTGAATGACGATTTTTTTTTCCTTGATGGCTATACTACAAAGTAACTTTGCGATATAACGGCCGCGGCCGCGCACGAACGTTCTCTTAACTTTATTAAGCCAACTTGTTTGCCGAGCACTTTGTGCGCGCGGCTACTTGATTTCTATAAATTCTCCGCAAATGATTATAAAAGCAAGTGGTTCTTTCACCCCGCCGTATCGCGCGGCGCTTTATTAGCCGTGACGTAATTATACACGGCTATTTTTGTACGAGATCAACCGGTCTACAATTTTTTTTTGTCTTCTCTGAAAAGCTATGTATATTTGCATGCTGATTGTAAAATGTTTGTATGTCGTTGCTAAATTTTCCCACGCATTTTTAATTCAGATTTCTATAAATTCTGATAAAACGAAGATTTTTTTTTTAATTGTTTCGGTTTTGATGTAAATTAACTTTCATGAAAGCTTTCTAAATATTTCTACAACTACGTAACCATTTGATATATGTACCGTTTTATATAATATTGTTTGTTGTAACTTTATGGGCGAGCAGCATACTGTCCATGCGGTTATAAATAAATAAATAATGCGCTATTTAAAATGGAAGAGCACTCGAGAAAAATTCTGATACTCAAGAAACGCACCATCACGAGCGGATATACCGTAATTTTATAAGAATAAAAAGAAATCTTCACATACTTCGAAGCACCTCGTGAGCTACCGAAACGTAAAAAGCTACCCGAGAATGAAGAATAAAGCCATTAGCTCTTCTCGGACTGCTAGGATTGTCAAGGTCGCTGGCATCTTCCGCCGAGATGGCAGATGCAACTTCCTGCTTCGGAAAAGCGCGCACGATTCAACGGGCCTAATGAGGAGGTGTTTGCGCGCTAATTGTCGGCTTTTCGAATACCGAACGGTATATATACGTGCAGCATCGATCGAACAAGTGCGCGGCGTTTAAATTGGAATTCTTCCTCTCTCTCTCTCTCTCTCTCTCTCTCTCTCTCTCTCTCTCTCTTCCTCTCTGTGTAACTGCTCAGAATATATATACGATTCTATATATATAAACACAAGCATCTATCGGGGTCCACGTTATTCTCGGAAAATCAGACTCGATTGATTGAGGGCATCGATCACGACGACGCAGCCACATACACGCGTGTATAAGAAAAGAGGGGGAAAAAAAAGTTGGACAATTGTCGCGACACCCTTTTCCTCGAACCTGCGGCTTATTCCATTATCGTGAAATTCCCAAGTGACTGCTACTTGCACCTCACGTCTTGACATCCATCATTGCGCTCTCGTCTCTTTCTCTCTCTCTCTCTCCCCTGCGCCCATCGAAATTCAATCACGTTCACTCGGCGCAGCTGCGCCCATATTTATATGAATTATTAATGCGCTTTTTGATCGTTTATGACGATCGAAGCACACCGGACTTTTATGGACTATTCTCCTGTAATTACATCTTGTTGACGCTCAAACTGTTCTCTCCCCCCGTCCTTTTTTTGTCAATCGCTACTTCGTCCAGCATAATTATACAGTAGAATATAATAGAGCAGTCAGAGAAAAGAGTCTACGTATATATATATGTAATTGGCGTAATTGACAAGCTCGTCCTTGATACTGATTTTTCTTCTATGCGGCATGCGCCTTATGATACATTTATACAAATTCATCGGCAGTATAAAGCAGCGCCGAGTACGATTTATCCCGCTTTAATTGACAGTCCAAATACGCGCCGCGATACCGAGATCTCGGGGATAAGGTCTTACGCGCAGACATCGCGCACATATATACGAATACTGAGCGGGACCGAGTCTTTCGGTAGTTAAGAGCTATGACGAGCTGACGCAGCTCGCTGCGCTCCCGGAAAAATCAAATTGACTTGTCATTTTCCGCGCGGCGCATTCCAGTGCGTATCGCGATCGAACTGCCGATTATAAATAGAGGAGAGCCCGGCTACCAGCGGCAATCGCTCCTTAAAATCTCATAGCGATCTCTGCGCCCGGCTGCCGCGCGTTTATAATACTTTCTTCTCGGCCGCAGGAGAAGGATACGTATATGTATATAATGCACGCGCGCGAGGGGCAAGTGCATTTCCAGAGCAGTGTGTCTGTACGTGTGTGTGTGTGTATGTGTGGGTGTGTGTGTGTGTGTGTGTCTGTGTGTGTGTGTGTGGCTCTCTCTTTCTGTCTTTCTCTCTCATGTAGCCGCGCGAATAGAAGTTTTCCGATAGCGCCGAACCGATTACTCCGCGTCATCGGCGGGCTAGCCGATCGTCGATCATCGATGACAATCGAGCGATCCGATCTAGAGTACAGCGGGGGGAGGGAGGGATATGTGCCGATGCCAAATGGACGAGCTGCCGAGGATCATTATTATTTCTCTCCCGGCATGTGCGCGCGCTGAGAGGGGAAACTATATGAGTAGGTTATTTAGTGGAGCTATTTGCAATGTTTGGCGCTCGGGAGATCGGCCGGGAATCGATAAGCGCGCGCTCGGGAGTTTATTTTACGAGGGCGCGTCTCCCATGATTTTGAATTACATTCTTTTTAACGCCAGCTATTTTCCTCTTTCTGTTCCAGGTGAGTCCTTCCAGACGTCCATCGCTGCTGACCCCCCCCCCCCCCCCCGTCGCCGCCGCCGTCGGCGTAATAAACGTAAGTCAACGATCTACTCATCGCGCGAGGATTTTCGATAAAGTACTGATTGGAAGCCACAGCTCTCATATACGAGCTTTCTCGCATAGCGACGCGATAGCAGCAGCAGCAGCAGCAGCGCCGCGGTGCACTTTATCAAGACCCCAGTGCTGCAGAGCGCACAGCGAGAAAAGCGCGTCATCGCGCCGCGGATGCAAGTAGCTGCTACACACGTGCGCCCGTAAGCAATTACGAGGCTTGCACGGGGTGTATATACGTATAATTCCGACGAAGAATTAGGCATGATCCACGCAGTGAATTTGCAATCTGGGTACAATTATTTATCGGTTAATTTCCATTTTCGATAAGGCGCGGGCAAGCTGTGCTTAATGCGCCTCTATGGATTTAATTACGAGCGGTATATCGATCGCGTCTAAGAAAGCTCTGAGAAACGGCGGAACTATACAATGTTTAAAACGTTCTCCAATTCAATTTACGTTTCCAGCTTCGTATTAATAGGGAACGAGCGGTTTAATCTTTATTTCTGGCTGATAAGGCAGTCTTATCTTAAACAATACATCATGCTCGGATAGGAAGAGAAGGAAGCCTTTTGCTGTTTACCGCAAAAGTGTGAGTTTCTAGAGTGTGAAGCGAAGACGGGCTCGGCCCGCAGTTCGAGTCGCAACCCAGCACTGCAATCACACTGGAAACAACGAGTTATTTTTTATAACTGCACCAGCCTGATTTCTGTACTTTTTGAGCTCGAGAAAAAGGGCTAATTGTAGTGGCGCGGTTACGACTCGGCTTGTTGGATCAGGAAATCGCACAGCTGTACTATAGCTGGCTTAACAGCTCGAACTCATTTGCAGTCTAGCACTGGCGCCACTAGTCTATGCGAGAAAACGAGGAAATCCGCGAAAAAAAATGTATTTTTTCAAGCTTACATTTCATCGCTATACAGCTTTTAATCTTTTAAATCGAGTTACAGCCCGGAAAAATGAAAAAGAAGCATAGAAATGACGCATTCTGCGTAATAAATATTTGACTTTATCGTCGCACAAATGCAGGATGAAAATGTAAAAGCGAATGCAAAGCTATTTACGCTTGGCCCATTTTTCCGGGAGTAAAGCGAGCGCATAGCCGAAGCAGTATTAACGAATTAATCCGTATGCATTAAGGGTAATTCAAGTACATTAAAAGTATCATCGAGCCGCACGAGAGTATTTCGTGCGGGCTTGCATTGCTTTCGTTAAGTTCAACATTGATTTTAATACAGGCCCATTAAAATTAATTAATGCAGCTGGATGAAATTAGCTTCAATTACGGAATTTTTCAGGAGCTGTTGCGCGGCGGCGGCGGCGGCGGCGGCGCACGACGTGTACGCGCAGCTTCGCCTTTAGCGGCAAAGTAGTAGCCGCGGCATATAAGCGATAGGAAGGTATTCGACGAACGTGTATATATAGTGTACATATACAAATCAGTGAGGATCGAGCCTCTAAGACCGTAATATATAAACAGAGAGAGAGAGAGAGGCAGGAGCGAGCAGCGCGCGCGAGACTTTTGAAAAATCGAGCTTGCAGAACTGGAAGCTATATCGCTTAAGTGCGCTTAATTAAAGCGTCAGCTCGGCTCTTAAAACGCCGGCCGACCGGTTCTGTCTCTCTCTCTCTCTCTCTCTCTCTCTCTCGCTGCGCTGCAGCGCGCGGGGGTATATGTCGCGCGCGACGACGGCCGATAAGCTCGCGCTATACAGACAGTGACGATCGCGAATCGCCCAGACGCACTGTCTGCCCGCGTGAGATTTTATTACGACGCGAGAAGCTCGCCTCGCTCGCGCGAGAGCGCTATAAATGTATATACTTGGCCATTCCGCCTGAGATTATATACGTGTGTATATGCGATACACGCTTGATTACGATCTCGGAATTATGCATGTGCCAGCGAGCGAGCGAGCGAGCGAGCGCGGCTTTCTCTATTTTCGATACACATCGAAAGTATATTTATCTGAATCAGCCGAGGAAACTGCGCCGCGAATTACCATCACAATAATAAGCGCATGATAAATCATTGTCAATCTCTCTCTCTCTCTCTCGCTATTAAAATAACCTCCGCATTTATACGTATATTTACGCGCTTTGCGATGCAGCGAATTTATATATATATATATGTGTGTGTGTGTGTGTGTGTCATAAATAAATCATTGCAACGGCCTCTCAATACACAAACGCGTACGCCGAGCGGAGACGGAGATTCTCTCTTTCTCTCCCCTACGTCCGTACAGTTGCGGGGTAGAAAAGAAAATGAGAATATACAGAGAGCGTTTTGGCTGGCGCGCAGCGTTCAGGTATTCCGCGCGCTCGATTATACCGTCCTAACGAATCCGCGTGTTAGGATTAACACGGTGTATGCGAGCGCGCTCCCTCCGCGTCCTTGACAGTTCCTGGAATCTCGCACTGCGATATTCTTATGGGGACCGCCGAGCAGGAGAGAACCGTTAGACCACGTCGCTGCGACTCGCTCGCTCTCCGTTGCAAATCCTGTACAGAGCTTTCAGCGTCTACTCCCCCCACCGATCCGGTATTTCAGACGGCGTGTGCAAAGCATACGCTCGGAAATAATCGAGGAGGCAAAAGCTATTCGTCGCCAGAGAGGTTCTCTTTTCGTGCCAGTAGTAACAGCCGGGTACGCCCGGACCAGCCGGAGGAGGCTCATTGTCATTTAAGTTGATTTGCTTTTTTTTCAATCTCGAACCCGCATACCTGCATACCTGCCTCTATCGGGCCGCCCGTCTCCTTTGCCCGTCGTTTTACAAGGCTTTCAAAGCCGCGCGCATGCATAATGAAAACATGTTCGGAGGTGTTAAATCCCGATGGAAAATTAACGATTATGCGCGCGCACAGGGGATAGGAAGGAATTGGTTTGCCCAAGGAATGTCGAATTGCAGAAGCGCGCGCGTATTGGCAATCGTCGGCAGCCCCGCGCGCCGCCGAGAGACAAGCCGAGTCGAGTGTCTACGGTTACCAGTATACGTCTTTTATTTCACTTGATGAGCGAGACGCGACTTTACGGGTGTAGGAGTAGCGCGGCGCGTCGCGTCCCCCCGCGGAGCGAAATGAAGACGAGGCGCGAGCGTTTAAAGAGGAAGGGAGGAGCATTGTAAATTGAATCCGAAGGCTGTTGTATACGAGAACGAGAGAGAGTCTCTCGGGTAGCGCTACTATTTCATCCGCGCTGACACGCAGCTGCGACCGAGGAAAATGATGAGAGAGTCTTCCGGTTTTCGAGGTCCGGCATGCGCGCGTGTACACATAATACGCCCTTTCGCCATTAGCGCCCACTGCTGCCGAGTCCGCATACCCAATATTTATCGTTCCCGTATTATACACGTCGAAATAATCTTCCGAGGAGAGATCGTTCGTCTTCGTTAAATTTTACACAAGTTTTTCAATTATCCAGCGCACAAAGCCGAGACTATAATTAAGTAACAATGCGCGCAAACCCATGCACCACGCGCCACTCTATACCAACCGAGAGAGGATGTATTATATAGAGACGTAACGCGCTCGCACTCGCGCGCAAGGCAGAAACGTGAATGTTAATTGACAAATGAAAGGGTTTCGCGTTTCGTTTCAGCGCAACGGATCCTGTCTACCGGCCGCATCATCGCGATAATCTCGCCGCGAGATACGGCTGTATCTCTCATCCCTCCCCCCCCCCCTTTTTTTCGCCTTCTCTCGCCGCGCGCGAAAAAGCCGAGTGGAAACTTTTTCGAGAGTATTGGCCGCGCACCTGACGTGTACGCTCCATTATCTCGGCGAATATAATAGACCTGCACTGTTGCGATAAAGATGTTCTGTGTGTCGGGTCTCCCCCCCCCCCCCCCCGAGTTCCTCGCGCGAGACTTGTTTGCTTTTCGTTGCGCGTTTCACGGGCTGCAACCTTCGTTCTAAGAGTTTTTATACGAAAAGAGAAAATTACATATGAAAAGCTTTGAAATCGAATTAACGGTCGAAACGAAACGCATTGTTCACTCTCTGTCGTCTGTCGCGCGTCTCCTCTTCGCGGCGGGAAATTCGAATGTTCGATTGAGTACGTCGATGCGGCGCCAAGGAGTGTTGTTCACTGGAAAAACTCGTTGGAAAAGCCGAGTTGTGCACTCGATCGAGCGAGGCGCGCAGCGACGCGACTCTCTTCCTAGAAACACCTGCCTCGCGATTACAGGCTTGGGAAAATTACCAGCCGCCAAACACTACGCGGCGGAGAGCCGCGAATTAGATAATCCGCGATAGAGGTGCCAACTCGCTGCGAGTCCTTTCAACAGCTGCTCTTACGGGAGTGTGCGCGCGGCGCGAGCGTATAATATAAAAGCCGGAGAACCCGATCTTTTCCTCCCGCCACTTTATCATAAGGGAATTGTAAGACAGAGAGAGAGAGAGAGAGAGAGAGAGCTTACGGAGGGCGGAAACCCGATGTAATCCGGAGGCGTTACCGCGGCCGGCGCGACAATTGCCGTGTAATGAAACGCCGAAAGAAGTGCGCGGCGTAAATCGTCGAGGAGGCGATCTTCCTCTATATACAACTACACAGGTACGGAGCGTGCATGAGCGTCGAATAGTTTATTATAGTTATCCAATTAGAATCTTTGCCTCTGCCTGGCTGCCTGCTCTCTTGCGTCTTATGCTCTCCGCGAGAGACTGTCGAGGGCCGCGCGTCTCCGCGCCTGGTAAAAGTCACGGTTTTAATGTACAATTAATTCGCAATTAAATTAGAACCGCGCGCATACGCGGCTTATTAATTTGTACAGGTACTGCGTCTCGCTCGTAAATTATATGCGTAATAGATCGCGCTATCGTAAACCTACAATCGGATTTTAAGTCTATAACGCGTCATGGGGGTAATACGTGTACGCGCGTACGCCGAGCGCCTCCATCGAAAGACTCGAAATAGTACGCATCGAACGCGTGAGCGATCGAGCAAAAAGTTGAAAAGCGAGAGCCTCGGATTATCCCGGCAGCAGCAGCAGCAGCCGTAGCAGCATAGTGAAACCTTCGGAAGCCCATGAGAAAAAAAGAAGCAACACAGAGAAGGAGGAGAGAGAGAGAGAGAGAGAGGGAAGCACACAACAAAACCAACTCGCTTGACAGTTTCGTCACGCACTCTCCGGCTACAACCGCACCTCGAGGCTAAGAGTATACGTAGAGGAGTCGTCGGTACGCGTTATACGCGTTATAATTCACCGGCAAGGGCCGTAACTCACGGGACGGTGGCGGCGCTTCTTCGGTAGACTCTCGCCGAGGATCTGGGCGGAGCTGGCAATGGCTTCTTCGCAGCGACGTGGCCTTCCGTTTATCTCTTTCTCTCTCTCTCTCTCGCTCGCTCCCATACGTACGAGAGGGAAAGAGAGAGAGAGCGTCATATCCTCCCGCGATATCGCAGATCGGCTCATATCGATCGAGCTTTTGTTTTAGCTATTTACGACGAGTTTTCTTGTAGCGCACCTCCACACGGCTATGTACAGACAGCGCTCGGAGAGTCGATCGCTCCCCCGAGATATATACGACGAGGTTGTTAAGACGCGACAATGGAAGCGTCGACGGGCTGTATATTAAATCGTTATGTATTTCTGCGGGAGAAAAGCCGCGGTTACGAGAGCCCATCTCTCGGGCCGGAGAAATTAGAATTCGATGAGCGCGGGCGGAGCGGGGAATTTAACGAGAAGCGCGCTGCAGCGCCGCCGGGCCATTGTCCAATTAACGTCAGCTCGAAATCGCGCGCGAGGCGCTGCGCGGAAAAGGAGGGAAAATCGACAAGTTCGCATAGGCGAGCGAGGGAGGGAGGGAGGGAGACCGGTTGGGATTGTACACGTAACGAGACGCAGCAGTTCCTTTATCGATTCGAATCTGCGATCGAGACAGAGGAGAGAGAAACCGGGTTGCGGCTATCTATACACAAGAGTAAGCAGTAGTCTTCAAAAGCGTGCCAGGCGCGCCGACAAAGCTCGCACGGCTCTAACGTTAATAAGCTTGTTCGTCCGCGATTTCTTTTGCCTCCCTTTTTTCCTCTCGTCTCTTCCCTCTCTCGCGTAGGCTCTGAAAATAGAGTACAGCCCGAGAGCGCTTGTAATTTCTCTCCGGCGCGGACTCGCATCTTACAAATTACGACTGGCAAATTACGCGGCTGTAAACGCTCGCGATTTCCTCACCTCGCGAATCGGCCGATTTGTTCTCTTCCCCCCCCCACCCCCGCCCTTCAAAAACCAGATTGACACCGCATCCGCTCGGCCGCTCGGTCCGACGACGAAAAAACGGCCAAAACGCAAGGTCTGCATACATAGCCTCGGGCGCGCTTAAATACCAGGCTGCCTATCGACATTGACAATCTTAATGATCGAGCAGCGATACGCGGCGACGCTCCATTTGTTAGGCCGCGCGTAATTGCCGTTATTATTGTGCGATCTCGCGACGATCTTCACGTGCGAGGATAGTAGCCCCTTTTTTCCTCTTTCCCAGCTCCCTCCCGCCGCCAAAGCAGCAGCAGCAGCCGATTGAACGCGGATAGGCGCTTGTATACGATTTGCAAGGGGTGCTTCTTTTTCTTCCTGAAAAGTCTGCTAATGCCGTCGATTCGACGCTTATGTGCGTCTATGAGTTTTATCGCCATCGGCTCTCTCTCTCCGTACACGTGTATCTCGTATGCGATATTCGATCGGCCGGCCAGACGCCTCGCGTAAGAACGGCTCCGAGCGTAATTTCTGATGCGTCTGTATATATATTATAGAGACTGTACTGCGTGAATTCAAGGCTTCTCTTTACTCGTCGTTTTAAAAAAAGTATAGGCGCCAAAAGTATAGTAATCGCGTGCAAATAAATAATAATAAAAATTAAATCAATATAAATCTAAAATGTCTGATTGCACAATATCGATCGGTATATATAGCAATATTCCGCCATGTGTATAGAATACGCGCACTTTGTTCCCGGCAGCGGTGCTATCTCGGATTAAGCGCGCAAGCCAACCCCTTAGTCGAAGAGAGAGAGAGAGAGAGAGAGAGAGAGAGAGAGAGAGAGAGAGAGAGAGAGAGGGAGAGAGCGGTGTGGAAAAAATTCACATGTTTTGATTTACGCGCCTCAGCCGTTTTATAGATTTCAAGCAGCTTAACGAGTCCGAGACCGAGAGAAAGACAGAGCGAGAGAGAGAGAGAGATTGTACGAGCCTCTAAACCCAAGCAACAAAGCGGGACACGCCGGCTAATTAGCCGGCTAATTGATAATAACGCGAATAGTCGGGCAATTAGAACACAGGCGCGCGAATTAATCGATAGGGATAAGCTGGGCGCTGCTCTCTCTCTCTCTCTCTCTCTCTCTCTCTCTCTCTCACACACACATACACACACAGACACAGAAAGTGGTGTCTATACGAGCGGTGTGCAGAGCAGCGGATTATCGATCGCGTACAACGAGATGGCGAGAGATCGACGATTTTTCTTGCGCCGACGTGGTAGTCGCGCGCTTCGTGAGGCTGCAGTTGTTAATTGGACATCGTTTGGATGTTATTACTGCGATTATATACCGAGAGATGGGAATTTCGATTTTCTCCATCGCGGCTGTATGTACAATGCCTGGGAGGATTGTAATTCCTATGGTTTAATCGTGCGCACGTGTATGGCCGGCTATAACTTAAGGCACGGCTCTCTCTGTGTACTGTTGCTGCGCTGCGGCTGCTCTCGGAAAAATCGCTCCTATACAGCTTTATGACGTAGGCGCGCAGTGCGGGCATGAGAAAAAAATTCGCTCACCCAATTCGCCCGGGAAACGTTTTCCGAGGTTGCATCTATTTTCGTCGTGTCGTAAAAAGCCGCTGCCGAGGCGGCGACGGGGACGGCAGCTACTCCTCCTGTCTGGCAGCGGCAGCCGACGAATTAACGCGCTCGCATTGCAATAACTGCATTCCGACGTATGTATGCCGCCGCCTGTCTCTCTCCCGCACTATCTCGCCGACGTATATCCCCGAGATTTTTCTCCGTCTGCCGCGCTCTCGTCCCCCTCCGCTGCGTGTACACACACACACGCGCGCACACACGTACATGACTCACCGGTACGTCTGGGCCACCTTGGCGAACGTGCTCAAGAGAGAGAGAAACAGGGACAGGTATGAAAAGATCGTTTTATTGCCGATCCGTCGGATCGATCTCGAGATCGGCTATGCACGGGAGGATGAATTCCGGAAGCGTGATTTTTCGACGTGTCTGCAGCTCTTCGCCGAAACTATTTTCTTCCTCCTTCTCGTCTCTCTCTCTCTCTATCCATCGTCTTTTTCCTTCGTCTGCAACGCGCGCGGACGCGCCGAGAGCGAGTGGCGAGAGAGAGAGAGAGAGAGAGAGAGAGAGAGAGAGAGAGGTTGTCGATCTCGCGACGAGAAACCGTATCGCTCGGCGTGAAAAAGCTCGCTTCTCACGGACTGTCACACCGCAGAGAGCGAGAGAGAGAGAGTCGCTGGAACTACTCCCCCATCGAATCGTCATCATCGGGCGAGTTTTTTTTTCACCACGGCTCGATTACCCGCGCGCGCTTACTTACATCCGCGATGTTAGTCTCTCTTTCTCTCTCTCGTCGGGATTCAAATGCAATAACCTCCAGGCGAGCAAACACTTCCTCGTTACACTTATATATGTATAGAGAGAGAAAGAGGGAGAGAGAGAGAGAGAGAGAGAGAGAGAGAACGAGACGAGTGAAAAAATGCGGTATAACGGTAGGTACTTACAACTCGCGTAGCGTCATCCATCGCCGTCGGGCTTTGTCCGCGCAGCATCTCTCTCGCCATGAGGCCGATTCGTAGGGATTTTTTTTTCTGTCCTCTCTCTCTCTATCTCGGGCCGTGCGCGTGCGCGCACCCGCGACCGGAAGCCCCAGGTTAATCAAACGACGGATGCGCCTAATAATAATAATCCCCTCTGCCGACGTAATTAATCTCGTGGGCGGAGTGAGTTACGAGCGGTATACGGTGTAGCGTATCACAGCCGAGCTTATCCGGGCTATCTCTCTCTCTCTCTCTCTCTCTCTCTTTCTCTCTCGAGTCTACTCCGCGGCGCTTCAATTCGCGGGCAAAGTCTCGCTAAAACAAAGTCCGCGCGCGCGTTATACAAACGGGCTAAAATTTCAGCGAACCCGAGACGATCCGCGCCAATTCCGAGCGAGCTTTCTCCCCCTCGCGCAAATTTATCAAAGCGAATTTCTAAAAGCTTATCGCGGAGCGAGAGAGAGAGAAACTTCTCCGGACAGTCAATAGCAGGCACTTACAAGCGGCTCTCGGTATATCCCGGACAGACCTCTCTCTCTCTCTCTCCTCGGCATGAGGAGTCGCGAGAGGCGCCGGGCGTCGTAAACAGTTCTCACCTCGGGCAGCTTTACGCGAGCGGCCAGTGCGTATATTTTCTCGGAGATCGCGCGCACGTGTGTACGCAACCTATTCTCTCTCTCTCTCTCTCTCTCTCTCTCTCTCTCTCTCGCTTTCCTCTCTTTCTTGGAGAGTTGACACGGCGGCGCGACACACGTGCGCGCCATTGTTGAGCCCACGTGCGATGCTAATATCGGAGGCTGCGCGTACACGTACACACGTATATACAGCTATATGCCCATACGATAAAGTGCGGAGCTCCAAACCGAGCATTGTTTTCGCGCGACTCCGCTTTATCTCTCTCTGCCTCTCGTCGCGAAGCTTTTCGCGCTGTAACAACGCGACGACGCGCGCGCGCTCTCGCCGCTGACTTATCGTCCCGCGTGCACTTTTTCCCTTCGTACAGGCCTCTCTATCGGGCCGGCGGCTCGCACGCGCGAATAAATTTTCTGTAAAACAATGAAGAGCTCGCGGGGGGGGGGGGAGAATCTCCTCCCGTTGTTTGCCGAGAGTCTCGGCCGCGGCGCGCGTTGGGCCGGCCGGGAAAGAAAGAGAGAGAGAGAGAGAGAGAGAGAGAGAGAGAGCAAAAAGAGAAAGAGGAAGAGAAGAAGCGCGCGCGAAAGACACAAAATGGGTGTAAACAGAAACCACAGAGGCTCGATACGGAACGTGCCAAGCTGACGAGCGACCGCAAATCTCTCGGTAATTCTCCTGTCGACCGCAAAGGAGAAACGTTTCCGATCGCGTATATAATGCAGCTTCGATCTTTCTCTCTCTCGCGATACACAATCTTGGGGGCAATTTCGCGGCTCTGATTCCATTATGCGGGCGATGATATCGAGGAGCTTTTAGGACCATTTGTTTTTATGGGCCGCGCGAGCTCGCGAGCCACTCTGATAGACTACATTCCAGACGGCAGCGGCGGCTGCGCGCGTCGCACACACACGTATAGTTATACACACGCGCGCGCGCATACGTCCCTCTTCCGAGTCATTCAATACCTCTACTGTGTAACTTGTACGCACGTCAGACGCGTCCACGAGGATATCTTAATTCGACCGCAAGCGTTGACCGCTCGCTCCCCGTGATCTGAGTCTGTGTCTGTATAGAGCATGTGCTGCACACGTGTGCGCGCCCGCGGAGTTTCTCGGAATTTTCGGAGCGCGCGCGCGCGAGAGAGAGAGAGAAAGATGTATCGTAATACCCTCGCCGTGCCGCGCGTAAGGTATCAATCGCGCAAAATATAAATCAGAGAGCCATTTTCCTCGTTCGACAGGGTAATGATTCTCAATGCAGACGCATTTAATGCGAATAGCCTGTAATCCGCGATAATATGCACTTATGTAAATGCTAATGCTGCGCGTGCGCATGAGAGAGCGAGAAAAGGGAGGGAGGGAGGGAGGGAGAGAACCGGTAGAAAGCCAAGTGTACACACGTATACTGCACTCGGCGAGACGCTCTAACTACGTCGCGGACAGTGTATACACGCTCTCGATATAATTTTCCGAATATTGTACGTAGACGCGCTACAATGTGCAGCGGATCATAATTGCGGAAATAATTGCTCCTCTCGCGCGTTTCCAGCGCTTTCTGGCCGAGTTTCCGCAACTCGCTTATCCATTACATGCATTACACACGCGTATGTATGCGCAGACCATGCGTAAACCTACGTAGACACGTGTGCATGCGTACAACACCCCCTCGCGTATTCTCGGGAAACAAAGGAAGCTGAAAAAAGTAGGTTAGACCGCAGCCAGCGAGAGAGAGTTTCGCACAGTGCACCGCAGCGAGCGCCGAGCTGTCTTACGTAAGCTCCGCAATAACTCGCAACTCACACATCCCAATCCCATCGAGAAAGCAGATCGATCCCCGCGACCTCTTTCCTCCTCCCGCGTCTGTGTGTGCAGCGCACAATGTTCTCTCTCCGCGCGCGCATTGCAGAGAGAGAGAGAGAGAGAGAGAGAGAGAGAGACTCTCACTCTCGTGGCACTCTCGCTTTTTCCGCGCGTGTGTGCCAGAGCAGAGAAGAGAGGGGCTCTCTCGACGAGCAGCAGTGGCAGCGGCTGCCGGTTCGGGACGAGCCGTGGGAAATTTCGAGGATGCAGCACGCTGCATACCAACGAAATCGCTCGCTTGCGCTTCGCGCACAGAGAGAGAGAGAGAGATGCAGCTGCGAAGCTTCTTTCGAGTTTTATGGTTTTCTATAGCTTTTCAGGAAGAGAGGTGCGAACCCAAAGACTCTGCGCTCTGTATACGTGTATACATGCATACACGCGCCGAGCCAAAAGGAGAAAGAGACGTGCTTTCCTCCTCCTCCTCCTGCTGCTGCTGCTCATTTTCTTTTTCTTTTGGGAGAGCTGAGATAGAGAGATGGGAGAACTGCCGACGAGAGATGTTTCTGCGCGCGCGAGAGAGCTTACGGATTAATTCGAAAGCAAGGTCGTTGAATAATATACACGTGTGGGAATAGCGCGTGAAATTCCAAAAGACCGTGCGATTCCTTATCAATCGCTCGCGCGCGCCGAGATATTCATTATACGCTCGCGGGCGCACGTGTGGGCGCATCGATTTCATAATTGTTGCGGGAATCTCTCTCAGTTTGTATAACGCTACGATGATGCAAGCTTCGATTTATTTATCCCCATCTCTGCGCTGTATCAAAACATCAGCCGCGCGCCTGTGCATTATGCGTATATAATAATGCATATATATATATACAGCTTGCGTTTTGTGCACACAAGAGAGAAAAGGAGGAGGAGCTCTCGAGCTTAATTGGCGTAGGGGAGTGAGAGAGAGAGAAGGGGAGAGGAGAGCGCGCGCTATCTCATTATAAGTAAAAAATTGGAATTTCCTTTTGCGCGCAGCTGGCTCGAACAATGCGCGCGGCGGGCCGCCGCGCGTAAAAGGCGAAATCATACACGTGCAAAATTAAGGAGCCGGGTCACGACGAACCTTCGCCAAAGGCGCCACTATGCGGAGAGGATGTCAAGTCGTGGGAAATCCAGCCCCGCTCTCTCTCTCTCTCGCCGTGCAGTATACACGCTGCGAAGGGTAACATATTGAGATGAATTTCCAAATTTATACGGAGAGTCGCGCTTTTCGCCAATTCTAATGGGCCGTCTACTCGGCTCTTGCGCAATGCACAGCCCGTAAAGTGTATTCTGATGTGGGTTTCATAAGTGCATACCACGTGTATACACGCTGCGCTCTGAGACACGTTTTATTATGTATACGCCCGTGATATCTTGGGCTCAGAGCACTGAATGCGAATGCGCGTGTCCCACGCGCCCGCGAGATGGAGACTATAATCCGAAAACGAGTGTATTCTTATACTGCACGTCTGTGTATATATACATACAGAACGCTATCAGCCCGAGAAAAGCAAAGAGAGTCTTCTCTGCGCGCGCTGCGGTGCACGGAAGCCATTGGATTACAATGCGCTGCCCTCTGCTAATATCGCGATATGCGCTGCACATGAGCCGCAGCTCTCGGGAGATAACCGACGCTATCTCGTATATACATTGTAAGCGAAATTCGATCGGCTCCGTCGGCCGAGCGTATCGATTGCGCACATCGATTTTTCACGCGCACGCACACGGCGTTTCATTCAGTTATGCCCATGCATAAATTATGCGTAACAAGACGTTCGAAAGCCACTCGCACGCGATATGGATTCCCATGTAAAAGGCATAATACGAGGCGGGCAACAAATTCGAATTACGTAAACACGGCTGCGAATCGACACTTTATGGACGGCGGTTCGCTGCTGCGCGCGCAGTTATCTCGTCGAGTGCGATTCTCATATACTGTAAAACGCGCACAAAATCCACCTACGAGTTATGATAACAGCTTCACTTCTTTCTCTCTCTCCCTCTTTCTCTTTCGCCCTCGAGCAACTTGCGGCAGAGAGCTGAAGATACATATATATAAACAAGTTCCTTCGCGGGAGTATCATATTTTCCAAAGTTAAAGGCCGGAGAGCAATAAAAGGGGCGCTGAAAATTCCGTGCGCGCGGATCGTAAACGGCGACGTGACGCAGTGTGTCTATAGACGCGCGACGCGCGATATATTTTTCGCCCGGCTTTGATACGATCTTGGGAACTGCGCATCGCGAAAGAGAGAGCTGCAGCACATCAGCTCTCGGGCTACACGTAACCCTATAACACACACACACACTGAGAGAGAGAGAGAGAGAGAGAAAACACGACATACGGAGTGAATTATATTTTGAAAAAACGAGTCGCGACTCTGCTTAATAATCTCGTCGGGCCGATCTGTCAGGCGGATTCCCCGACGAGCTGCCTCGCGCGCAAACGTGCGTGTATACGTTTCCCAGAGCGTTATATGGGTCCACGCATACGCGTGCGGCTAATACGCGCAGCGGCGAGAGATAAATATTTACATCGTCCGGTCGATTTTCCAGCGGCGCAAGTGGCGATTCGAGCTCTGAAAATCAGGAAGCGTCGGATGCACTGCAATACATGTATATGTAAAACGTCGAGCGAAAAGTAGTCAGCCCTTGCAAGATTGCGCTATCTCGGCGTTGCCGCGTCGCTTCCCCCCGTCGTGTCTACAGGCAAATTCAATCAAGCCTCCCCTCTCCCGAGTGTATGCAGCAGCAGCCGAAAGGCTTGGGTATCGATCCGAATCTCGACGAGACACACACACACACACACACACACACATGCGGACGGGGGAAGAGAGAAACGGCTGCAGAAAATGGTGGAGACGCGCGCGATTGTCGAGAGGGACGCATACTTACAAATACTGCGTATACGTGGAAAAATTTTGCTCAGCAACCAGCCGCGAATATAATGTGCAATAAATTTAGCGCTAGCGCTTAGATCCTATCTGACGACCTATCCCCTGCGAGAAATCCGGATATGCGATTTGCGTAAGTAATTGCCTTTATATCGGCCGCCGCGCAGTGCGCTTTCTTACTCGCACACACCTCAGTTTTTTCTATACTCCTCGGCGCACAATCGCACGAGGCCGAGAGTTCATCGGTATATATATATACGGCGAGCTGGCCCCAATGAATTAATTACGGCCCCGCTGTATCGCCGGTGGCATCTCTCGCGCGCTCACAATGCGTAATGAGTTAATTTAACGTTTATCGATGAAATTCGCCCCCAGCCAGCCGGCGCGCAGAGAGCAGCCTTATATATAATATTTTCATCTCTCGCGATCGACTCCGCTTTGCCTCTCCGCGTCTCTATATCGACGGCCCTTATCTCCGCGAGATAGACATTGTTCTTGGCGAGTGCGCGCGCATTACAACGAAAGATTTCGACTAGGAGAGCAGGAGTATAGGAGAAGAAAAAAAAATGGGAGAAACCCGCCACGGGTGTCCGAGCTAACTCGGAGCCCCGTCGGCCGCGCGCGGACGGTAGCCGCTAAGGAGCCGAAAGATAAGACCCCCGTAATGAATGCGATACCGGATAATCCTCTCCGCGAGAGAAGCTCGCTCGCTCCCACCCCCCTCCAGTCTTTTTTTTGTTTTCATTCTCCTCCACGGAGCTGCGAGCGCGGGCTAAGTAATCGCTGCAAGGGAAGCATTGTTGTCGGCAGATCCATTAAGGATTTCAGATATTTATTGGCTCGCTCTGTCTCTGGCTCTCGAGCGGCGAGTGAGAGGGACCACCGGCAAGAGGAGAAGGAGCTGCGCGAGCTTTATCGCCGGGGTTCCGCAAATTTTCGATAGGAAAAGACCGAAGAGCCTTGTTTCCCCGCGAGAAAAGGCTTTTTCCTCTTCTGTTCCTTCTCTCCCCGCGAGTGCCCTTCTACGTCAGAGAGAAGGGGATAGAGTAACTGTTTTTCACCTGCAGCTTCTTTTCTTTTTCACGTATATTTATATTTCAAACACGATATGCCCCGACGCCGATAACGCGTACATATACCCCCATCGCACGTATAACGCGATATTGCACACGTGTCTATATATACGTCAGAGCTTGTAGAGCGGCTCGCATTATGCTCTCGATTACGAATCAATTCTAGCCGATCGAAGCCGAACTCGTTAACACCTCGCGTGTGCAGACAAAAAAAGAAGCGTCGCCGCGATCCCATCTTCTCAGCAGTGTCTTACATATATATATACATACGTATAGAGCCCGATAGAACCGGCGGGCAGAGAAGAAGAAAAAAGGAGTCACGTGACCGGTCCGCAACAAAAGCGGCCTCCTCTCGTCCGTGCAAGTAGGCGCTCGTGACGCGAGATTCGTATCCCCCGCGGCTTGTGTGTATACACGTATGCGCTATATGGTATACATATATATATATAGGTGCACTCGCGCGCCCGCTGCTGATGCCCGCAAGAAAAAAATAAGCCGAAGCAGCAGCAGCAGCAACTACTCGTGCTAAACTTTGCCTAATTACAGCCTCTGTGTATCATATACGGGACTGCTCTTCTCGCCGCGCGCTTTCGCCTCTTTTCTGCATATAATAAACGCGTGCGCAAATATCCGGGCCGAAGACGTCGCCGAGAGCCGCGACGTTGGTGGGATTTTCGCCTCTTTGGAAAGCGATGATATTCGTTCGTGATGTGCCGCGCGGCAACGAGAGGGAGGGAGAGACGCGCGTCAAGAGCGCCTTAATAACTTAACGTTTATAACGTACGAGGAAATCGCGCGCGCGGCGGCATTGAATTACGCGCCAATTCAGGCGTGTGCAGCTGGATCAGCTCGAGCCGCACACGACGAAAATTTTTGTCGCATATTTATAAGTACAGTACGCGTGGCAGTGTGGCCGGCTGCTGCTGCCACTGCAGCCGTGTTATTAAATCGCCCGCGAGCAGCAGCAACGGCGGCAGCAGTGTCTCCCTCAGTCGCCACTGCACGGCGGACAAGTTTGCGGAAAAATAAATAAATGCAACAAAAAAAAAGTCGCTTGGACTTCAAATCAATCTGGACTTGGTTAGACGTATCCCCTGCAATTAGAAGATTACGCGAGAGAGGGAGAGAGTGAGATATATATAATTGCTCGTGTGTCAATGTCGCGCATGTCCCCGCCGCGCAGTCATGTCATAACGAGCTGCTGCTGCTGCGCTGCCGACGAGAGCAAATCGATTTCGTTAATTCTCGAGTTTACGCGCTTATATATATATGTGTGTGTGTGTGTGTGTGTGTGTGTGTGTGTGTGTGTATTCCTTTCGTGTAAAACGGGATTTCTTCTTTTGCCTTTCCTTCTATCTCGCGCCTGCAACTATTAATGCGCACTGAAATATTCAAGGGTATTAGTATAGAAACCGCGCGGAGTCTGTGCTTATGTGCGCGCGAGTGCATCTGTATATATATAAGCAAACGCGCAGAGATAGACGAGAGAGAAATGAAGGATTAGGCTAAGACGCGGAACTCGTCCGACCGGTGAGCGCATGAGTATAGTGCGGCGGCGGCAATTCCAGCCGAAGAGAATACAATGAGCGAGAGCGAAATGCGCGTAATGAGCTTGTAGACGGCATTCGGCGAATTGTTCCGGATCCGCGCGTATTGTACGTGTGTGGGTCCGAAAATCGTTGCGCGCGCCGAGAGACTGCAGCGCTGTGGCGTCAGCGGCGCGAGCATTATCTCACGAAATATAATGCCCGCGTGCAGACACCGAGGCGAGCGGAAAGCTTGAAAAAGTCGAATTTATTCGCGACGGCTTTTACAGCGCTCGACTCATAGAAACTACCGAAAAATTTTACGGTCGCTCGCGCGCGCGCGCGCGCAGTCATAATCCTGGAGGCGCGCTGTAAAAAAGTCGCTCGCATTTCAT